>OX297862.1:10000000-12526723 GCA_946478455.1 Eupithecia vulgata | reverse complement strand
TTTCACAGGTTAAGTATTAAACAAAATAGGAACTCCGGTAATATAAATAGCTTCCTTCAATCAGTGATCATGATCACCCTCCGCACCAGACACTTCCAGAGTGAAGATGTTAGACTCTGCCACAGTTTTCAGAATGATGTTGCGACTGTGCCGCACCCTGCCCATCAGGGACGCTATCTTTTTGAGACGGGATTTTAAGAAGTTTACACGAGTGCTGAGCTGATGCATTCAAACAAGCACGAGTGGAAACGAGCTATTGTCATTTCGCAATAGAACGTTTGCCCTGATCCCTCAAATTCCTAGTCTTCCCGCAGAAGATACTGACTGGGATTACCTAATACTAGTGAAGTCTGTTATGAGAAGTTTTTGGTTCACCTATTAATAAACATAAATACATAACAAATACCTATATTTTTATTGTACATCTAACACCCAGAAAAAACATCAGCAGGCACAAAAAAATTCCCCCTGGCGGGAATCGAATGAGCAGCTTCCTGTGTCGCTAGCGGACCATCTGCTGCTCCACAGAGGTCACTTACCTACCTACCTACCTTCAGAAAACCCTGTTCTACCATTCCATCCCGCAAAAAAACATTGTTCTGTCAAACAAGGTAGATAGGAAGATAAGTAGGAGGCACCTACTTTACCATAACCATTGATAGGTAGGTACCTACTAGGGATGTAACGAATGTCAAATTTTCGACATTCGCGAATGCGAATGCGAATGCGAGTATTCGATGCTCACATTCGCGAATGCGAATGCGAATGCGAATGTTGGTATTTTGAACTTGCCGCCAACTTCACGTACTGTTTATTGGCGCGCGCGTTGTCCAATTACCAACGTTTGCTATTAGCTATCTTCAACTACCAATTACGTACGAGTAATAATGTTTATTTCATTCATTCATGACATCGACAATTCACAACCTTGATAACCACAGAATTTGAAACTGATATTGGCATAATTGTATCAAAACAGATGCAGAGCAAAAATGAAAGAAGATGAATCGCTTGATAATTGCTATCTTCGTCTACCAATCGCGTTGTTTGTTTGATAATATTTTTATCCACACATTTGTCGGTTGGAGTTGGATATGTTTGTCTTTTATATGTTATTTTGGGAAAAATGAGTGTCCATGAAAACAATGAGTAAAATTTAGACCACGTTTAGACTTATTTTACTTAGAGGATGCGGAACATACAAAATGTAAAATTATAAATAGGGGTACTGGTTTAAAAGTTACATAAGCATAACGCTATTGATATAATACAATACGCTATTGTACTGAAAATTTCTGAGTATATAAAAAAGAATGGATTGAAAAACGCATATCATTATTAAGAGCTTTCTTGAAAATTTCTGATAGTCGTTTTTCAATCTATTGTTTTTTATATACTCAGAAAATTTCAGTACAATAGCGTTATGCGTTAGAAAGTTACAGCCCTTTTAAGTCGAAGCCCAACTATAAATCTCAAACTTTCATATACCTAACCATTTCATTAATATTTTGAAAAATCCGAAATACGTGTTCAACGGCTTTGTATTTTTGGTAAATTTCAAGCAAATTTGGCCACTTCGTAGAGTTAAAAGTAACACGTAAAAAACTTCAATCCTCTTTTTTTTTGGGGGTGTAATTTCCAAAACTCCTATGCTTAAAATTTAAGATTTCTAGCTTATGGGGTTTGGGTTGGGTGTAACTAGAAATAGAAAGTAACTTGTTTTTTTAAATATTTAAAATATTCATATTTATTTATTAACCAGTATAACATAATAATAAAAAATAAAAGACGGCCTTGTCCTAGGTCCTCCGATCAAGGTCTGTGCACGCCAAAAATAAACCATAAATTTGTCAAGTGGTTCCCGCCATTAAAAGGTTACCTTAACCCCTGGGTTAGAATAATCAATACATTGTCATTCAAAGCAAAGGCTAGGCTAATTTTCGATCTCACAAATTAGTTCCCATAGGGAAAAAATAAACAATAAACGTTTAGTTTCTTTAATTTCGTAGAAACGCGTGCAAAGCCACGGACAGACACTAGTCACCCAATCAAAGTCAGTTCAACATTTTTTTTTTCAGTTAAGTTTTGTCAAAGTTTCTTACAAAGTTCCTATTAAAGAATTAGCAATAAGAGTGCCATAATAAAATATAGTAATAGGCATGATGATTGATTTTGAGACTACTCCTTGATATTTTTAAACATCTACTGTATAGAAAATAAAACATTTCTACAAAAAACATGGATTTTGAAGGTAAAATTTAGTTTTTAAAAATGTAATTTAAATTTAGCTCTAAAACGCTACAATACTCGTGGCGACTGTCTATGACGTCACCGATGCACAAATTTTTATGATACAGAATTACCATAATATTTATATTCATTAGTATGTCTTTACAAATAAGAAATACAATCAAATAATAAAACAAGTATTAACAATATTGTCAAGAAACAAAGAAGCTAGCTATTGATTGAAGAAAGTCATACGTTTACCATTACTTATTTCTGTGGTTATTCTGTGTCTTCCATTTTACTTTGTGACGACATGACGTCATGGGTCTGTCTGTGTTCTCTAATTATTGTTCAACGTGTCATGGCGGATTATTGTATTTTGTAAATGTTATTTATCAAAATAATAATTGATCTTGATCAAAATAAAAATTATAATACGCGTTTTGTCATGTATGGCTCTGATTTAATTTAGTAAATACATGATAATGATGCTTTTTGTTACTGTCATCATCCCAATTTACGAGACGTGCAGAGTTTTTTTTTATAATTCCGCATGTAAAAGAGAACAGTTTTTTAAATATATTAGGTAAGTTTTTGCCCCATCAACATTCGCCAAATATTCGCATAGATTTTGGCGAATGCGAATGCGAATATTGAAAATCCTGCGAATATTCGCGAATGCGGATGCGAATATTCGTTACATCTCTAGTACCTACTTATCAGAACTAGGTAGGTAGGCATTTAAAAATCCAGATCTAGCGACAAAGACGCTACGGCAACACTGGCTCACGCTGGAAACAGAAAGCTGTAGGTATTTATGTTGTTCGTAGGTATTATGTTCGGCGCGCAGCACATCCCCATCTACGAATGGAACATTCGCATTGCATTGCAGGCGCGGTTCGTAGATGTGTACGCGGCATTAGCTGTGGGTACAACAAAACAATGAGTGAATTGAATAGAAAGAATAGATTCATTATCACCAAAAAACATTTTTATTCTGTGGAGGAATCCATTTTCTACGTTGTTGTGACATTTTCGAATTTTACATTTTCGCTTCTAAAATGCTTTGTGGAGTGATTAATCTAACTCGATACACGTAAAAAATGATGAAAGACTTACAGCGTTGTATTCCGACGTTTTCAGTTATTTCATTCATAATTTCAGAACGTAAACACGATGGGTTGAAATTGTGATTGCTATCGGCATAATTCATCATTTTTCATGGTAACATTGGTCCGTAGCGCTCTATAATTGCCACCACAATGGAACCTAGTTCTAGCTTGTCTGCTACTACAGCAGACTATCCAGGAACCTCAACTGAGTACAAGTTCACCACATCATGTAACAACGATACATTTTCCGTCATTCGCATACCTGAAGATGGAGAAAAGTCAAGTAAACACTCCTCAAAGAAACAATCAAAAAGAAGAAAAAAGAGTTCAAACCATACTCGACCTCTTCCAAGAATAATAGTGAAACCCCTACCACCTCCCCCGCCGCCGGAAAACAGAGAATGGACAGCGGCTCTCTCATATTCAGAGGAACCTATTAGTAAACCTTCTACAATGCGAGAGGTTCTAGCCAGTATTCCAGGATTCAGCATTAAACCACGAAAACGGAGTGGAAAAAAATTGTCAACTGCAGCACAATTGCAACAAACAAGAGAAGGCTGCATTGACTTAGAAACTCCAGACTCCATATTAGTTAATACAAATATCAGACAATTACTTAACAAGCATACATTTTCCATGCTTCCGCCTCTTTACCAATATAAATTAGGGCAGCTACTTCCTAGTGTTGACAGACTCAGTCCAACAGGCCGTCTAAATTCATCTAGTCTCAATAATGAATTCTTTGCAAGAGCTTGTCTAGAATGGCAGACAAGTTTATCAGGAGGGGAACTCACACCAGAAAGTCAACAAAAAATGAAGACTGAAGCAGAAAGAGAAAAAAGTAAAATAGATCCTTGGAAGCTCAAACATTTTGAGCCAATGTGGGGTGAAAAATCAAGAAGAGAGAAATCATCTCTTGGTTTGAATTCAGAGAGACCTTCTCTAAAAACAACAATTAAACTTAGACCAACAGCTTCCATAACAAGCAGTAGTATACTACCAAAAATTAAGAAAAGTAAATCTAGTAACAGCAAACGAATGAGATCTGTTGGAGCTGTAACAAGATCTTCAACAAAGACAGATGATATGCCTGATGAAGCTGCCAATGTCAGTACCAAATCAAATGCACCAGTCCCAGATCTATTGCCATTAAAGCATGGAAAGCATCATCATCAAACATACACCGAAGAATGCCAAGTGGATTTTAATTTCTCCGATACCTCATCTGTTCAAAGAATGGATGATTCAGTGGCAACAACACCGGTTGACCCCCTTTTACTTCACGATGAGTCGGAACCCAATGAAATCAAGCAGGAACTTGATCTCACTGTCATAGTAGATGAATCAAACTGCTCAAAAGATTTTGAAGACGAAAAGGGTATAGACTCGGACTGCAATCTCCAAATTTACAAGAGAGCGAGTGATGACAATGTAAAGTACAGCATAACTAAAAGAATAAAGTTTGAGGATGATGATATAGAAAGTTTATCTCAGCCTGAATCTGGAAACATAAACTATTCAGATGCTGATGTACATTACGACAATGAACAAGTGTGCACCAATGAACCATATGAATCTGAACAAGTAGACATAGAAGATAGTAAAGTCATTTATGATTATGAAAGAGAAACTACAGAACAAAATTTTCAACCAGAATGTCCACCCGTAGAGTTTATAACTGAAGATGTGATGACTGACTCCAAAATTGAAGAATCACACAGTATAAAAAGCCCTCAAGTACACAATTTTCCTCTTTCTGTAGAGCAATCTGATGAAAAAGTCTATGAGGTTACAATTATAACAGAAAAAAGCCCATTATCACAGGAATCTTATGAAGTAAAAAATGAGGATAGTCCTGTAATGCAACCTGATGTTTTGAAGCAGGAAGTAAATGTAAAAAATGAAGATAAAGAAAGAATACCTCAAAATGCAAATCTTAATTACTATGATGAGAGATTTAAGGATGCAGAATCATTTATACTAGAGACAGGCCTCTCTTCAATCCTTACTCCACACCAACCACGTAAGTCTGATGACAAGTATTCTAGTGATGTACCATAAAGCATTATTCCTTGAGCTAAAAATAATATATTTTTTCATTACAGAGAATGAAGATGTGAAGTATGTCCCACACCCCAATTTGATGGAACTTTCATCCTACATCAGTGAAGCAAGTAAGTAATGAATGAGTTGAATATTAATTTTTACTCTGTGACTTGTGATTGATGTTTCACAAAATGCTAATGTCACTGAAAAATTGATAGGTGTACAGACTACCCTCAACAGTTTTATAAATAAGGAATTGATTTCATATGTGTTTGGAAAAATTGTGCTTTACAAATTTTTCGTTTTATAGATGTGACTGCAGTGGTAACAATGCCATTGACACAAAACTCTTCAATACCTGTCATGGAAGTGGCAAACACAGCAGTAAGTTCCATCAGAAACTAGTTGTAACAACTTATCACATTGTAGTGTAAAAGATTAGAAACATTAATTATTTTTTGTTGTTAAACTTGTGTACCTATGATTTGAGATTAGCTTGTAGCAAAAAGTATACAGTAAAAAGAGCATCAACCAACAAGTAATTTACCTGCTACAATGTTGGGAAAGTTTTTCCTTGAAA
This sequence comes from Eupithecia vulgata, assembly GCA_946478455.1. NCBI lineage: Eukaryota > Metazoa > Arthropoda > Insecta > Lepidoptera > Geometridae > Eupithecia > Eupithecia vulgata. Next base: position 12,520,756 of record OX297862.1, on the reverse strand, counting down.
TCCTATGTTGTGTTTAATAATGAAAGATTTTTTGTAGATTCTCATCATTTCTATTATACGGTTTCTAGCGCAGTAATTATGTAAGACTGGTTGATTTGAGTTTAGATTCAATAAAACTGTGACACTGATTAAATAAAACTGTGACACTGATTGAAAAAAAAAAATTCCAGATGGTCTCCTATCCCGATGACAGTATGCAAGACGCAGCAAAGCCAAAAAACTCTGCCGTATCATGGAAAACCGAAACAGAATGGCCCAACAGTGAAAACGTTATAACCCTCCACCCCTTTTCTAATTTGAACACTGACAGCTCAAAATACGTAAGTGACGACTCCAAAACCAGTATGGACGATATTAATATGAATGATGAAAACTGCATGTACAAAGAAGACCGAGATGCCAATTATAATATGGAGTCATCCAACTCTTCAGAAAGCTGTCAATCCATGAAGGAGACTTTAAAACAAGACTTGGAGCCCATCACTAGTTTAGTGTCAAGTACAACTGTTACCAATGTATCAGCAAATTCAACTACGATGACGAGTGTGAGGCCCTCGGGGAAGAAATCTAAAATTGGCAAAGATACTAACAGGTATGGTACCTATTGTCTTCTTATCACATTGAAAGATGCAATGTTGCTTAGGGTCATGTCAGCAGTTGCAATAATACCTACCTGTAAGAGCAGCATGTTGCCAACGGCAGATGCAATGGCAGCACAACATCTACTATACAATCTTCAAAAATTGTTAACTCATATAATTTATAATTATTTTCCATTACTGGCAGAATTGTCTAATCAGACATGTTGCCATTAATAAATAATTCATTCATTCAAGCTAAGTAGAGATTGTGTTATGGGTACTAGATAACTGATTTACATAATACAATGATTAACATAGATATACATTTTGTACGGATATTGTGTGAATTGTCCAGCATTATTTATTTTGAATATACAATTTTTTTGGTAGGTTATTAATTTATTGTACCATCAATACAGAAAACAATTAAACAAAAAAATAATACAAAAAATATGTTCTTGGACTTGACTAGATGGTGTGTAAATTGTCCACCAATAGAATTCGATATACGATTGTTTGCTTTCTAAATTAGTTGGGCTGTAGTAATTCATTATGTCAGAGTCGGAAATTGATTATCTACCCAGAGTTGAGTCAATTATTTAAAGGCATGGCTGTTGTCGTTTTGAAAAACTATCATATTAACAGCCTAGGTCACCCTCGGTCGGGTATCCTTTCAAGTACCGCCCGAGTCCCGCCGTTTTCGGGATATTATTTAATTTCGTAACAAACATTCATCTACGTACATATTATTTATAATATTATACTGTCAACACCAATAAAGTATGAAATTATCTCGCGTACGTTTTACGACTGAGTAAAATACGGAACTTCATGCGCGTAATCACTATGTGTATGTCAATGTCCCGCGTATCAACTTATTTATAATTTGTTCTCATACAATTTATTTTCCATTACTTGACACTGGCAGAATTGTCTAACCAGACACGTTGCCATTAATAAAGAATTCATTCATTCAAACTATAGTGTGATTTTCCAGAAGCCGCACTTCAAACAAAGTGCCCCCCGGAGCTGTTAACCTAGAGCGCAGCTATCAGATCTGTCAGGCGGTCATCCAAAACAGTCCAAACCGCGATGCACTGCGAGGCCAGCTACGGCCGCCGCCGGCGTTACTGACGCGCGTGTCCCGCCCGCCACGGCCGCACCCGCCGCCTCCGGTGTTGCTGAGGCAAATGCCGGTCTCTGTTATGCACAACGAGGTAGCTAATATCATGATAAATTAAACACTGGTATAATTTGTCCATCCTAATATGTAAGAATCAGCCTCCTGTTGATTGATACGCGTACCTATGTCCGTGAAACTCAATGTCAAGCCGAAAGCAGGAGACAGGTGGATTCATAATGAATTAATGACCCAGAAAAATCAAAATATCACAGGCGAGTTATAGGATTTTTACTGCAAATCATAAATACTGTGTCCGGGGCCAAACTTTTCTATGCTGTGACTATACGCTACAAATGTCCCCTCCGCTTTCGGCTTAATGTTGATTTTCGGGACACGTAATAATAGCTATAATAAATAATAGTAATAACTGCGATAATAAGGATATCTCACATGGGAGTTTATTGTGCTTTGTCCATGTGAGCTTAATCTTTTTAGTGTTCCGTACCCGAAGGGTAAATAAAACGGGACCCTATTACTAAGACTCTGCTGTCCATCCGTTTGTCCGTCTGCCACCAGGCTGTATCTTATGAACCGTGATAGTTAAATTTTCACAGATTCTGTAATTCTTTATTGTACACAAAAAGTTATACATAATAGATAGAACTTATCTAAAAGGTTATGTACAGAGGCAAGCTTAACCGTGTAAGAGTTTTCTTCCAGCAAACCTTAGGAGAGGCGCTGGAACAGGTAGAGGAAGATGATGTATTTCTGTTGCCGCTAAAAACACAAATGTTAAAAAGCAAAATAAAATAAATATTTAAGCGGGCCCCATACAACAAACGTGATTTTTTTGTCGTTTTTATAGCTAATAGTACGGAACCTTTCGTGCGCGAGTCCGACTCGCACTTGGCCGGTTTTTACTTCTTTATTAATTCCCTTGGGGCTATAACCAAGGTCACTCACGGGCGCACTGCAAGCGCCGAGGTAGGTAGCTTGGTTGACAGGTTGCTTCGATCGAATATGAATTCAATAGTTTCGAGAGTGCCATATCCGAAAAGTTACAAAGATCTGAAAACTATCACACACAATGCCTTCGCTAGTCGCCATAAACTAGTAAGTAGGTATACTGCTAGTCGCCAAATAATACCTACGCGCTATGCAAGCCGATTCAGTGCGATTGTAACCTAAGATGCTTTACGGGCAGCGGTCCGGCTGTTGGCGGCTAGTCGGCACGGCAGCCGCATCGCTGTGCAAATAAAACCTGTTTTCTCCTCCTCCACCTCAACAGCCTATAATAGTCCACTGCTGGACGCAGGCCTCCCCCTGTTTTTTAGGGTTTCAAAGATCGGTTTTGAAACCCTTATGGTCTCGCTCTGTCCGTCCCCGCTCTTTCTTGAATATCTCAGTAACTACTGCAGCTATTAACTTGAAATTTGAAATAATGATACATTTCGTGCGCCATTACTGATTTTAAGAAAAAAATATATATTTATAAATGAAAATGAATATTTTCAGTACAAATTTTGATGTTGACATTTCAAAAGAGACCTAGGAAGGCAAATGGGGTATCAAATGAAAGGTATCGTTTTGTACATTTCAAAACACCTTCTGAAATTTCTGTAAAATTCATACTTTTTGAAATATTTCAAAAAAAATCGAAAAATTGACCATACCCCCCCCCCCCCTATCTCCGAAGATTGCAGACCGATCCACGTACAATGTATTAGGCGTTTGTAGATATAGATCTATATTTTACAGGAAAAATATAGAGAAGTCTGTAATAATAATAGTTTTAGAAAAATGGTCAAAAAGGGGGGGAATTTTTTTCAAAAGGGGGGGTACCTACCTATGTGGGGTATCAAATGAAAGGTATCGTTTTGACCATTCCAAAACACTTTTTGAAATTTCTGTGAGTTCCATACTTTTTGAAATATTTCAAAAAAAGACGAAAAATCGACCATTCCCCCCCCCCCTAGCTCCGAAGATTGCAGACCGATCCATGTACAATGTATTAGGCGTTTGTATATATCAATCTATATTTTACAGGAAAAATATAGAGAAGTCTGTAATAATAATAGTTTTTGAAAAATGGTCAAAAAAGGGGATTTTTTTTCAAAAAGGGGTACCTACCCATGTGGGGAATCAAATGAAAGGTATCGTTTCGGCCTTTTTAAAACACTTTTTGAAATTTCTGTAAGTTTCATACTTTTTAAAATATTTCAGAAAATTGATTGTCCAAATAATTGGCAAATGTTTGAAACCCTCGGCGCGCGAGTTACACTCGCACTTGGCGAATCTTGTTTCTTATAGGGGGTAATGCCCATAATCCCCACGCACATTATTGTAATTGCGGCCAACCGCCGCCAGCTAACCTCAAAGTCTACTCATACTATCTCATATATACAAAAGGTATACTCAACAAGTGATTTTCTTTTCAGATAAACGAGAACAGACCTAACAATGTAGGGCAGTACATTCTAGTTCAGAGGACCCCTAATGCAGCACCACGAGCCTCGAGTGCACCGCCAGCAAACCAAAATTCTAATGTTGTGAGTATTCGTTACAAATACATGTATAATATTATAAAGAAGGGTAAACGTGTACTTGAGTGGAGACCGCGACTCGGCAAACGTAGTGTAAGATGCCCTCCGACCAGGTGGGATAACGATTTGCGAAATACTGCTGACAGACGCTGGATGCGGCAAGATGAAGACAGGGCGCTATGGCGCTCATTAGGGGAGGACTATGTATAATAATAGTAATGCTGAACAATTCACACAGCATTATCTAGCCTCAAGCTTAGCAGAGCTTGTGTTATGGGTACCAGATAACTGATCAGTTCATAACACATACTAAAATACAATTAAATAGATATTTTACTATACATAGAAAACCAGTCTATACCAATCCGCCTGCCAAACATTATGAAAATTTATCAAAGTTTTAACAGGCAGGGTTAGAAATTGTCAAGAACATTAAATATTAAATTAACATTAATTTAAGGTAGATTGAGTCAATATTTGTGTCCATCAGATTCGACATTATAAATAAATTAAATTGGATTAACCAAAGAAGGAAGGAATATCTTCATCCGATGATGATTCTATTTCCTTGAGCTTTGTAGCTGCTGTAGAAGTTATTTGTTGTCCTAAAAGCTAACTAAGATCTTGCTTCTTGATTTTGTTTTGTTGGTTGTAATATTAAAACATGAATTTCAGCTTTGCAGTCTTTTCATTGCCCAATATTTTTCTTAGCATTGTCTGCACTAGTCCAAATGTTAAAAAAACATCTCTCAGTTCACTTTCACGAGCGCAATTTTATATTATTATCAATCGATAATGATACATCTGTTATTATCACGCTTATCATTGTTAATTATCATTTTGAACCCTGATCAACTGTCTTTTTCAGAGTGTAGCCCGATGTAGAAGCGTCGGCGCGGACGACGCGTGTGTATGCAACCTCCGCGCTATGATCTTGTGTAAAAAGTGCGGCGCATTCTGCCACGACGACTGCATCGGCTCAGCGGAACTCTGTCTCACTTGCCTGATTCGCTGACGCACCGCGAACCTCTTGCCTTATTGGTTAGACTTGATCGGATTCTAATTGGTTAATTTCAAAGACTGTTATTGAGGCTTTGTGAAAACTATACTGTTGGACCTTGGCTGATACGCGCACGGGCGTTTATCGTGCATTTAAAGTTCTGTATATAAATGTATAAGGTTTATATTAGCATGTGCAGGATTTTCTATGAAGTAACGTCTGCCTGATTTGACCGGCAATATCGTACCTTGACTAGGCTAACGAAAAATATTTATTACTTGTATTGCATGTATAACCCTGTAAAACTATAGTACCTTATGTAACGCTGTATCCAGACTCGATAGAAGTTAATATAGATGTGAATGGTAAATGGTTGTTAGGAATGGTGGTGCTATATGTATGAATGTAACTTTTAAAACGTATCTTAAAAATGTTATAGTCAAAAGCTGAAATTAGTTTGAGAAATACAGATTTCGGGTTTTGACTATACTGTATACACGTATTCAACTGTCTAATTTATTACATTATGTGGTCTAGGTAGCTCAAGAGGCCATAACTGTCTTTGAGACGAACATTTTTCTACTGATATAACCAACTTTGTCCTGCATAACAGGATGTCGAAACTATTGTATTTGTTTATACACTAGCCAAACTCGATGTGGAATATTTGTAAACAAACCGCCCATACGTGACTTTAAATTCACTCTGTTGCCGCGTCTTTTTATACGCAATTTACATTACTTGTCGATTTGAGATCCTTCCTTCAATAAATATTGCTTACAATTGTATCTGAAACTCGGCCCCAAGCAATTGAGTTTTATAATTTTGTGTCGTGGTTTGTTCACAAACTTTCCACTTCGAGTTTGGCTAGTGTATAGTATCGCCGTTAATTCTGTATGGTAAGAATAATAGTGCGTACTTTCTTCAGATTTCATACTTGGGATTAAATCTAGGTTTACCCAAGGTTTTGTGTATTATTTTTGCGATCTTAGAAGTCCACAAGGATAGAATCATGTACCTTTAGAAACGAAAATACGTGATTCATCAAATAAAAGTACAGTTCACGCACATTATAATCTATGTAAATCAGGGTTATTTTTATTAATTTCAAACTGAATTTACTTGTTAAGTGTAGTCTTTAGGCTAATAAATACATTTTGCCATTTTTTCTACTTTAAAATCATCACATTATTTTATAAAGCTCGTTAATGATATAAGCATAACGTAGGTAAGTTCCTTATTTCTAACAAAGGTTTTTAGCACCATCTATTTTTACATCAATCTATACATTTTATGGTAAGAGTATGTACAGATATTTATAATTAAGAAGGCTGATTATGCTGATTGGTTAGGCTCTATTGCGTAGAGGTTGCTTCAAGTTATTTTTTTAATATTAATGTACACCGGCTCTTATATGACATTAAGTTATTTTAGGTATGTTATAGTTGTTTATTAAGTTTTAGTATCTTAAAATAGTCTTCATAAATATTGAGAATTCAATCACACAAAATCTGAAATTATAACCTCCATCAATATATTTCTGTTGCTATTACAAATTACATGCCTATCTATGTTTATGTAGCCATATGGTATAATTAAGATAGGTAATCATTATTGTGTTAATATGTCCTCTAACCTACCCTCTAACTGATCAATGCATAAAACTGGAATTATACTTTGAATGTAGGTAGTCTTCTACCTACTACATCATACAATTTTGACTTAACTATGATGGGTACCTACTATAATATGCATAGTTTTACTGCAAATAATAGGACCTACATATTGTTCTGACAAGAAATATCGTAAATATTTTGTAATCGAAAAAATCAATCACGTTGTTATTTATTGGTAAACTAGTTTCATTAGAATCGTGAACTTTCTCTAATAAAACATGTTCTACATAATTCGATACTTTTTCTGAACAAAAACTTTCATGGCCCCAGGACGCAGAAGTTGATCTCCAAGTCTGTGTCGCAGTGACGACGACGTGACGAGCCCCTGCGGGCGCAACGCCGAGGCTGGGCAGTGAATGCGTTAACGTAACCATAGGTAGTCGTACACCTACATCGAATCCTTTTTATTCCATGCACCTCCTCCATTTATCTGGTCGTCCCCCGTTCCCACAAGGCATGTTCAGCCGTACATACCGATACGTGAACTTAGGTGACGCAGGTATCTAAGTTGATGAGGAAGCACCTATTAGGTAAGTATCTTTCGAAGACTTAGGTAATTAAAATTTCTTCCTTAGGTACCTTTAAGGGTTTAAACTTTAAACCCACAGTACGGACAAATGGTCCAAGCTCCGTTGATCTGAAAAATCAATTCAAAACACCAGCAATCACTTCTTCTAAGACTTCCTGGGTATAAAGTGGCTTATAATTAAAATCAACTGACAATATTGTCAAGTTGATTTTATTCTACTTAAACGACAAATTACATAGATAGTTCATGGAATAAAGGAAGTACAAAGGGCGGCCTTATCGCTTTGAGCGATCTCTTCCAGGCAACCTTGGGATGGACTAGACATAAAAGAACAATATAGACGGTGGCATTTGAGTAATATGAAAATAATTTACATTATATTATATATTAACTACTTACCATAATACCTAACATGCATTATACTAATGAGTAATGATAAACTTACATACACATAAAGAGTAGTATTGTTTTGTTACACGGATAGATAATACTGATGAAGCAGTTTATTCAATATAGGAAGAGATTTTCCACGTCTGATGTCCAGGGGAAGATCATTCCATCGACAGCTTGTACAGTGAAGGATACCTGATCCGTGCAGTAGCTTTGGTTGGAGATCGAACCTAAAAAATGCTATCGATCGATCATCTTCGCATACCTACCTACATTCGTTTTGGTAGTTTGTTGCATAAACCATAACTAATTGAATAAAAAAAACCTCAACGATATAATATATAACAGACAGGTTGATACTAGATAGGTGCCTGCCTATACAATGATAATCAAATTTCTGATAGGTAATAACTTCCCTGTTCTGTGTCGGTACCAAATACCTACTTACCTACATTCAAACGTACCTACGTACAAAATACTTACCTAATTGTGTTTTATTCCATCTGTTCTATCCTGTGGTTCTATCTATTCCGGGAATGGAACAGTAATGACTTGGTATTCTCCCATAGGCACGTACGGAGGTGGTTAGATCAATGAACGACCATCAAATGATCCAGGTTCCCTCTACACTATACTTAGCTACCTATAACGAAACTATGGGTATGTTATAGAGATTTTACATCGTTGTGTAATACATAAATTTCCTATAAGTATTTTTCAGTGCATGAAATCTTTCGGCATAAATGATAATGCTAATTAAAATATAAAGGCACCTACTAAATCATGCTGGACAATCCACACCATAGATTTAAATCTATGATCCACACAGCATAGCTCTGCTTAGCTTGGGGCTAGAGGCTCCAAGCTAAGCAGAGCTTGAGAAAATAAAATAATAATCATTATTTAATTATCCGAAAAACTAGGCGGAAAGGTCGCCTTTTTAGGGTTCCGTAGGAAGTTTACCTAATCTGTGACGCTGCCAACGGGATTCTTTACTAATTGCTAAAAAATTAAATAAGTTCCCAAAAAAAATCTATTTCGGCAGGACTCAAACCTGCGCTACCTAATCTCAGTACGGGTGTGCTCTAATTAAATTTTTGAATCTAGCCCAATTCGAAATTTTTTGGGAACTTATTCATTTTCTTTCTATTTATATAGGTACCTAACCTAACCTTATTGATTTTCTTAATTTATCCGGACCGTGTTGTCGTCCGTCCATCTGTAGGTATGAAAAATGTTTAGTAGGTATGCTCTAAAAGTACCTCGTAACAACATGGTTTTACAGGAAACTAGCTGTTGCCCGCGGCTTCGCACGCGCTTTTCAAGTACCAAGCTTATTTCCGTCCCGGGATGCCATCTACCTTCCCTGTCGAATTTCATTACGATCCTTTCAGCCGTTAACACTTTCATGGCCCACGACGGACATGTCCGTGGGGACCAAAGCACGTGCGGGTCACACCGCGCAGGCTGGGCAGTACTTTAGTACTATACTTATAAATCTGTGCTGGGCAGTAAATTCGTTAAAGCGTGAAAAGGTACAGCGCTGAGCGATACGTGGAAGGGATTACTGCGCATGTGTACTGTCGCGCACGCAATACATTGCGGAGCGTCGTATTGGCTCGGGGAACCGAATGCGACTGACGAGCCAATCGGCGCTACGCACGCTCGCCCTTCACCCCGCTAACCCCCTCGAGTACCTTAATTTTTACTTCTGCGCAATATCGGTCAGCGCTAAACTTACGTGCCGCTACTTGTAACAGACACACTTATGCACTTTCGAATTAATATTACCTATTGTATGGATTCAACGGAAAATCAAAAATTTCCGCTACCTAGTACCTGTTAGCTAGTTTTATTCCTTGTACAAGGAATCGATACGATCTCGTAGAAAATATTTAAAACTTTTGCAGTTTATTTTCTGCGATCTTTTTGTATCATACACAGATGTACTAGGGATGCTAACGCATGTACCTATCATATTTAAATTTCGAGCGAATCCGTGTCTTTGTTTTATCCTCATTCTGACTTTTCTTAAATGCTATTGTCAGTTGGACAAGTCTGTCAATGTCAGTTTTAGCGAAGTAGAAAATTCAAGAAAATTCTCAGCAGTCACAGTCAGTTTCACAGAATAATATATCGTAATCGTAACGTCAGTTTCTTGCGTGTTTTGCCCGCGGGCGGGTGTTGCTGTACTTCTTCCGCACAGTACAAGAAGTAAATATTGCCGCTACTATGTACATTTTCTTTATTGTTTCAAAACGTTGATAGTGTTCAACAGAGTGATAAAATGTCGACCGTTTTATTGGCTGTCGTGGCAGTCATTTTGTGTGTTTTATTTCGAATATTGAATGTAAATAGCCAGCCTCAAAAACCTGTGATTTACGGGAAGGATAGAAGCTTTATTGAAAACATTCTGTTTATATCACCTTTCCTGAGCGAACCGTAAGTATTAAAACGAACTCTGGTATAATGTGTTTATTACAAGATCCATGTGGCTTAGCCGCGGTTGCTAGCTTGATCTAAGCAAGCGAGGTTGAATGATGATGTCATAAGTATCTCGTGAATCATAATATTCACGGCTTATCGATAACTGGATGCATATACTCAAATATAGTATTTATACACACCATCTCAATCTCATAACTCTTTTAAGTACGTACCTTTTTAAACAGGAACAGTTATAGTACCCTTGGTTGCCAAAACAAACAAGAAGCTAACTAATGTTTTTATTCCAGCTACATACCCACAAGACTATGGGGCTTCAGTGGTCATGTTCAAACAATCCTTCACAGTCTAATAGGGAGAGTCCGGTGTCCTTGGCCAATTGGAGGTCGCATATCTCTTGTGCTGCCAGACAAATCTACTCTTACCTATGATCTCTATGAGCCAGTCGGAGTAGAGCATGAAGGTAATACTAGCATTTTAAAATTCTATTCATCCGATCATTTCTTAAAACCTACTGTGATTTTGTAATTTTGATCATTAATCATACCTCTAAAACTAGTTTAAAGGTTTCCAAGGCAAGCCTGATTTTACATAGCTTTCAAAGCATGTCATGAAAGTTTAAGAATCAGGCTCCTTTCCATGTTCCAAGAATATTCAATATTTTCACCCTATCATTAAAATAAAATTCGCAGACAGGGGCCAGTGCCATGGCGCCCGTTAATGAAGCCCTATTCTCATTCATTGCATACCTAATATAAGCTGATGATGATGATTGTTAACATTAAATTTATCTTAATGATCTTCCATTATCTATTTATCAACCAGATGCAAATAAATCATTGTTATAACACTGGTTTGCTTGTATGAAACCATTGTCTCTGATAACATTATGCAATACTTATCAAGGTCAGTGTGTTTAGGCAGAAGACAAGACACAAGTCGCCTATTTAAATTTTTATCACATAATCCATATACTAAAAGTGGAGGAAATTGCCTCATGGCACTGACAAGAGTGAGGTTCTTTTATTTATATTATTAATTAAACAATTACAACACAAAAAAATAAATAACACGAGATAGTGCTAGTATAATTTAAAAGAAGAAATAGGTAGGTGCTGTTGGTTTTACCGAATTAATAATCAATTTCGTTAAATAATTGTTAAAGGAAATAATCTAGTTTAAGAGGTAAACCTAATGTGATTGCTTGTCAAACTAGGACTTGATCTCAGTACTCACGGGATTTTAAAATCGAGGTTAAAAACTCGAATTACATGAAATTCTAAATTTTTTCTTTAGGTTCATTCGACGTGAACACAATTAAAAAAAAAATACTATAGAAAAAAATTGCCAATTGCACTGTTTTGCACTTAATTTGGGAACCCTGCTGTTCATTGAAATTCATGTCATAATAATAAACTACGAATCAAAATATAATTTTTAGAATAATTATTTATTAAATGCCCAAATAATATTAAACGAAATTCTAACCTAATTTATTTTAAATGGTCGGATAAAGCAGTCCATCCATTTTCGTCATTAAAAGTATGCTCAAAAGGCTCAAATTGGCATTGCATTACAGATATCACTCTTGTAAAACGTGATAATCATTCATCATCTGGAATGGAACACAATGGTTTTATTATTAGCGATCTAAAGAGAATCACTTCACAAATTACGAGGTCGGCATAGTTAGCACACTACGATGTATCATGATGACTTGGGCCCGTAGCACACCTCCGCCGCGAAAGCTACGGGCCTTGATGATGATAATGATAAAATATTTAAGACAAGTAGGTACCTATCTACCTGTAACTTATCTATTTAAAGATTAATTTCTTTCTACGATTACTGTGTACCTACCTACTAATTATAAAAGTGCACAATGGGCAATTTGAATGGAATAGGTTAATGTTGAACAATCCACACGTATGCGTTACCCCAGCAGAAAAGTATCTTCTAGAATGAATTGAGTACCTCGAAGAATTAGTGCGATCCTGTAAATGTCCGCCAAGTTAAAAATTAGTGCATGTTGCCGTTTTGGAATAAATCGCAAAATACGTTTTCTGCTGGAGTAACATTCTTCCAGCAATAAAGATAATATTGCTAAAATGTAAGTTTTCTCTTTAATTAATAAACAAACTTTATTGTTTTACGTGAGCCTTATTTAATATTTGTACGTAAGTAATGGCTTCATTTGGCATGGTAGGTACTTAAAATAACTTATTATAGACGACGAGTGGTAGGTATTGGGCTGCTGCCCCATGTTAGAAGACGCATAAACTAAATCCATAGAATGGATCCTCAGAGACAAGAAACGACCTCGCTTGAGACCAAATCGTAAATGGAGTGAAGAGAATAACAAAATGCCTAACGTATTTGAAAAAAAAAACTTTACAAATAAATATTGGTGGACTATCCACACAGCATCATCTAGACCCAAGCTAAGCAGAGCTTGTGTTATGGATACTAGATAACTAATATGTATGTATAGGTAACCTAATGCATAACAAAGATACATATATTTTTTATTATACATAGCGTATACACATAGACACCCAGAACTGTATTGTTTGTTCCGAATACTTACATATAAATATTATAATAATAATAACGTTTATTGAAAAAGAATTAAGACTTAGAATTAATACAATATTTGATCCCCAAACTGGGATAAACCTGTATCTTGGGGACCTCCTTCCTTGGGTTCTTTATATATATGTAATACTTATCAAGCTAACGTTAAATTACCTTACAGTTCGAGTAGTGTGAAAATATACATTTATGTGATGGGTTACCTGAGGACACCAGTCTCAAAAGAGTCTGGGCACAGACACACAACAAGTGACAGACAACAAGATCTTACAAAAAAACTCCCGAGGCGGGAATCGAACATACACACATCTCTTGCGTCTCAAGAGGAACTTCGCTCGCTACGCCACAGAGATCGTCAATTCTATAATGGCGTAAAACTTAGAGCATTTGACAGTTACATTTGTTGTTCTAAAATAGGAGGGACATACCAAGGAACAGTACTACCGTCGCGTCCCCTACTCAGTTGATTAGATAGGATGGGTTTCCCCCCTCATGATTGTAGTGGACTGGTGGCGATTGCTGTAGCCACCTTCAATTGGCGTAATTACTTTATCATTACGAATTAACCTTTCCTGGATTGTACTTGTTTGATCAATATCTACATATAGACGTAGATCATCATCCGGTCAATGAAGCATTGTTTTCTGCTCTAACTCCAAAACAATTACAAGATAGAGGTTCCTGTAGTCTAGCTTTAAAAGTATAAAATATTGAAGTAAACGGAATCTGCATACCAAATTAGTACCTACATAAGTATGTTAGTAGGTAATCAAATAAGTGCCTTCTCTAAGCAGGGCTTGGAATAGCGGTTTTTTCAAATAACCGGTTCGACTAACCGTGGTACCGGTACATCTCAGGGATCGATATAAATAATCTTCATATTAGCCCATACACGTCCAATGCTGGACATAGGCCTCCCTCATACGACGCCACAAAGAGCAGTCCTAAGCCGCCTTCATCCATCGACTCCCTGCGACGGTCCATCGAGTTGATGGTCTAGGATGGAAGGTCAGACCTTCCACCTTCTTGTAGCGGCCGCGTTGCAACGCGAAACGGAGTGTTGGGCCGATTCGCGTTGCAACGGGGCAGCTTCTCGAGAACATTAAGTTATAGATATAAATTATACCGATATTTATCGGTATATTTAGTGAAAAATTATGCACGTAAAATACCGGTATCAAAAATTCATTTTTGTGCAAGCGAGAGAATAAACTTGTTAGAAGTTTTTGTATTTGTTGTTAATAGATTTCGTATGCATGCGCGTCTTAAATTCACCCTAAATATGCAACGTCGCGAGAATCACTTCGAATACCCCGAAATTATCGAATAGAAAATACCGTTATTAAAGGTATTATTGGTACCGGTATCAAACCCTGTTTCTATGGACTTGTATCGTAGTAGGTACTTTACTTGTACTCTTATCTCTTGCACTACAGAATTTTAAACGGCGAATAAAAATTGCCATATGAGAGTTAGGTATAGTGAAAAGTCATTTTATGGATCTTACATAAAGGTACTCCTTTCTAAAATAACTGGATCTAGTTCACGTTCTGCGTTAAAGACAATGGAAGTTTCACACCATGATAGATATACCTACACTTATAGAAGACTTTCACTGAGTTCTAGTAAGGTGTTTTATTTATTGATGGCATATATACATATAACGACCCTTTTCTTTAGCTCTTAAAAACTTAAAAATTAACAGGAATATCTTGCCAATCCTGCCTCAAGTAGGAAAAAATTAAGACATAAGTTCTTATTTATGCTACTTTTTATTCATTTAATAACACTACTTACAAGTTTACAACTGCTGTGGGGGAACGCTTAACACCGTAGTTGTGCTGCAGAAGATGGTTGTTCGTGCAATATGGGTCCCAGAGAATCCCTAGGTGTTAAATACAAAGAAATAAAGATAGTGACGGTCCACTGTCAATTTATTTATAAAACTTGTTGGGCACTCATAGAAATAGCAATCGGTTCCCTAAAAATAGCGAAATATGTACATGATTTAAATACCAGCAATTTTATCGTGCCCTCAACCAGGCTACCCAAGAAATGTATCTTTTTAAGGGCAATGTATAACGCTTCTACAACAAAAATCCAAGTGAGTTACTAAAACTCGTTTAAAAAATTTCAATGAATAAATTTGAACAAATTTACAAACGTCATTTCATGTCAAAATATCAGATTATCTGGAGAATAAAAAACCTTGAAACGTCTTTTATTCCAACTCAACAATGAACATTCTTACAAAGTAGGTACCTATAAGTTTTTATTCGCTTGATCGCTTCTTTACATTACCTAAAAGATTTAAGGTTTTGTCATTAAAATTGGAATCGCTGCCGTATTAATCAATACTAAAAACTAACCCTGACTTCCACATACCACATAAAATAAAAAACATTTTTCCGCAATCTGTGAGTTAACTCCAACTTTTCAGGGAAATAAAAACGTCCGAGACTTCACTTATCACTTTATTATAATAATTGCACAAAGCTACAATAATTGGATTGGATCCAAGGTAACCTTCTTTTAAAATTCTAAACCTAAGTACATCGAGTATTCTAACTCGATGCCTAAGTACTATAAAAATATAAATTAAATGTGAACATTATTTAACAAGTCAATATTCTATTTTTCGCGAGCTTCCGCTCTAGTCAATGTTACAATATAAATTCAGCAACTTAATTTTTAAAATAATTAAATATAAATACCGGTCAAGTGCGAGTCAGACTCGCGCACAAAGGATTCCGTACCATGATCTATAAAAACGGCAAAAAAATCAAGTTTGTTGTATGGGAACTTAAATGTTTATTTCTGTAGCATTAGTAACGGTTGGTTTTCCTTGCAGATGACGTGACGGTTGCGATCTGTCCTGGTATTGGAAACACCTCTGAGAGCGTGTACATCCGCACATACGTACATTATTCGCAGTGCCACGGGTACAGATGTGCTGTGCTCAACCATATCGGGGCTCTGAACAGCGTACCGGTTACTGGCAGCAGAATATTCTCCTATGGTGAGTAACTCTTTCTCTTTTATAGCCTTAGAAAAGTATTGAATGCATTATTCGCTTAGAGGTATGGAAGCCACTTTATTATTTTAACAAAATGCATTTGAAAGTGTACGTGGTATGTAAGTAGTACATAGGTACTTTTAAAAATATTTCGTCTTGTGTAACACATCAATTTCTAGACATAAGATAAGAACAGATAGTTGTTTTATAATAATTTGGACACGTGTTAAAAAGACCCGTTTTAAGGCTTCACTAATGAGGTAATGAGTTCCTCGCTCTTGCTAAGTCGAAACTTGTGTTAAGATTAAGAAGCGAGGGCTCCTGCTCTGGCCAACTCAGGTTTTTTTAATAACCATATTTATACAATGGAAATGGAAAACTTTTATCTCAATACTCAATAGATACTAGTTAATTTTTTAATTTTTCGTGTGTTTTTGTTTGAGCTAACCTCCATAACGGCTGAACCGATTTAAACTGGCAGATAGGACTGAACACAGCTGATGTAATGATAGAGCAGGTAACTGGCTACTTTTATTTTAGGAAAAGAATACAGTTCCGCGAAAAACAAAAAAAACATTAAAATGTTAATTTTATGCGGGCGAAGCCGCGGGCACAGCTAGTTAACCATAGTGACTTAGTGAGTCTTGTGCTCTACCAAAGTTCCAACAGCATTGATCTTTCCATGATCCATAGCTGAGCAGAAGGCCGTAGGGTAGAACAGAACATCACAGATATCAGGGCGTTTTTACTCTGTGATCGCAATATTAAAGTCACTTCAAAACCAAAGCATGTCATGGTTATGACTCATGAAGGAATTTGTGAATAGTGAAACAATATGAACAATCAACAATCCTGCAATACAAAAGCATTACAAGTACCTACAGTGTTCCTTATACCAACGAATTTCATACATTATGTAACTTAATTTAAATCTAAACATGATGAAATTGAAAAGGGAAACAATATAATGACATGACATTTGGAAGCGCTTCATCGCGAACTGATCAGTGATCAAGTTAGTTTTTTTACAATATCTGTAGGTACATGAACTAGGAATTCGGTATCTATTACCGAGTGATGATACTTACGACTATTGAAACTGGGGAAATTTTAATAATATGAATATGGCATCCCAATAATAACAGGGCAAAAACTGGAATAATTGATTTGATATTTTCACTTTAAATTGTTATTCTGTGGTAGGGTCTGTCGTGTGGTGCCGGCTTAGAATTCGCACCACCAACTCTTCCCGTGGGTGTCATAAGAGACGATTACGGGGCATACACCGGGGGGCGTCAGCGCCTCTCGCAGAATAGATCTACCACCGAACTGCGATCCCGAACCCGCATACTCAGCGTGGGGATTATGGGCACTACCCCTCATGAGATAAAAAAAATCAGGGGGAGGCCTGCGTCCAGCAGTGGACCATTATAGGCTGTTGGAGTAGAGGAGGCATAGGAATTGTAAAAAATATTCTTGAACAACCCACCATTAACCGATTTCAGTTTATATCTCTCAAGGTATGTGTACTGTGTCTCAAGTGTCCAACACAATAAGAATAAGGTAAGTACGTTGAATATTGAACTTAGGTGACAAGTATCTGTTTTACTTTAGATGACCTTGATGAGACAGATTCAATTGGAATCTAGCAGGAAAATGAAGGCCCTATTCAAGTCAAATACCGCAAATTATTTCTAATTATAATAATTTTTGTATGATCTCAACTAAGTAGGTATTATTTTAATTCTAGCTATTCTGAGAATCCATCGGCTGTAAGATGCGTGGTGCTTATCCAAATAAACAACAATAAAAAACGAGCCGGCAAGCGAATATTCTCTTATGAGTCATGCATGCCTCGCGTCGTGTATGCGGATTTTATAAGCACTCAATATTCCTAGTATTGGTAATAGTATTCATCACATCATTAGCATATATTGGTCCACTGCTGGACGCAGGCCTCTCCCTGAAAAGCGCCTTATAGCATTTATCTCCTGGGTGTAAATGTCCATAATCCCCACGCTGGGCATGCGGGTTGGGAAACGCAGTTCGGTGGTATTTATTGTTATACAGGAGGCGCTGCTGCCCGCCCCCGCTTTATAAATAAATATATAAATAGTGCTTACAACTCACACAGCATTAACTAGCCCCAAGCTAAGCAGAGCTTGTGTTATGGGTAGGTACTAGATAACTGATAATGTATACATAATATAATACATACACAGATCGTTTTTCTTATTATACATAGAAAACTACCAGAACACCCTGAACAAATGTCTGCAGATCGTACACCCATTTGTTCCGAGGCGGGAATCGAACCTCCCTCCTGCGTCGCAGGCAGACCTTCGCCCACCGCGCCACAGAGGTTGTCAAAGGTTTATGTCCCTTTATAGTCGCCTCTTACGACACCCGCGGGAAATTTTGGGGCAATAGTATTCAGTTCTATTCAAAATATGAAATCAACATCAAATCGTTGATGTTTTTCACTTACTTATACAGATAGGTATCCGTTCAGCCGTGAAATGGTAACAGATAGACAGAGTTATAAAAAATTAAGCGAATAAAATCAATAACATCTTATTTCGTATTTGATAGTAAAGAATGACTACTTATACAGCTTTTTATGTATTAAATTTGACTTGTCTCAGTACTTATTTTGTGAGCCTAAAGAAATGAGTTTTGAGACTGTCGAATTTATAATATTAGTATGAATTAATTAAACCATTCGTATTGATTATACGGTCTCAATAATACTGAATCGTCTCCAATGTAAAGTATACGTAGGATATTTATCTATTATATTATTGACTTATTTATAATACACTAACGGTCCGCCCTGGCTTCACACGGTTATATTATATCGCCTTTGTTCATCAGGGATAATGTAGGATTGACTTATTTATAATACACTAACGGTCCGCCACGGCTTCGCACGGGTATATTCTATTGCCTATGTTCATCATCAGGGATAATGTAGGATTCAAATGATGAAAGAATTTTCCAAATCGGTTCAGTAGTTTCGGAGCCTATTCAATTAAAACAAACAGACAAATCCTCTTTATAATATTAGTATAGATAAGTAGGAGCGAGTTAAGTATGATATCAGTGACTGACTCAATCAGACTCTTCGCGGATTTATAGATTGGTTAGGTAAGAAAAGGACTTGTATGAATCATGACCATAAAATGCTCATTTTGTGTATATAAATTTCAAATGCTATTGTAATTCAGCGGTCGAAGAGAACTCTTTGAGTCATGCAAGAGGATGAACTCAGACATTATGTCTGCAGTGATTGCATGACGTAATAATACTAAAAAAACTTTAAGTAAGCTTCTAACTTTGTAGTTATGATGTCAACTTAAAGCAAGGAAATGCGAGAACTTTGAATAATATCTAAAGATGTACATGGACACTCAAGCAAGATCATGTAGGTAAGTATTTGTTTCTCTAATGATAATGTAGGTTACATTAAGTCGAAGTGGTGGCGCTTTTTCGAGACAAGGACGAGTGAACACCGCACGGTGAAGGCGAGAAAGGGAGGCAAGAACCGACCCGCGCGCAATTTCACTGCTTTTTATTTATAAATTTGATATTGCTCTAACTAAAATAATACTCTTTCGTAAAAAAATAAAACAATGTTGCTCTTAAATGTTTAGTTAAGTATTTTTTTGACGAAATTTCATTAAAATATGTTAAATAACTAGCAAATGAAACGGGTTTTCCGTAGTAAAAATTAATATTTAGAGGAAACTTTGCGAGTTTTTTTTATCGAGTCAAGTTGAGTCAATCGTGTTTCGGCTTATACAACGCACTAACTGAAATCCTAAACTTTCATAAATCATCAAAAAAGATTTAAAAAAATAGTGTTTTCTTGCTTTAAAATGGATTTTTCGTACAGACAAAACCTGGGTTTTGGGTAGCACTTCATCTTAAGCAGAAATCTTATTCAAACATTGTACTTATATGTCGATGTAGGTAGGCATGTACATTAATGTAATGATCATAGTATGCGATAAGATGAATGAAGAGAGAATGAAATTGTTTAGTTCGAAAATAAGTTTTATAGGTGGGTAAAAAAGACATCGTGTTTTGAGTTCATTAAATGGTGAAATAGCTTCCTAAATAAAATATCACTATAGTTCATTATACGCATTGAATAATCATAATCACACTTACATACAGGGTGAATTTTTGAGACGGGACAGTAAGGGCAGGTACCTTAACTTTTATAGTTACAGAAAAACGCTTTTAGGAGACTATCCATGAATTTTTAAGATATTCTGAACTGCATTTACAGATTTTGGAAAAAATGTACTGTCAGCTAGAAAATGGTCATTTTACACAAAAACTTTTTTTGATGCCAATATATCCTGTTTTTTATAAGGATCAAAAGTCTCTACCGGACCAACTGAGGTTTGAGTACTAGAAATGTCAAAAATCACGAATCATCACCATCCACCGCTGATCATCGAGACTGAAATTTTCCGTATACCTAATATGTATCTAGTTCTAGACCGGGAATAAAACAAACTTTTTATCCCACCCAAGAGACCGCGTGTGAAGCCGCAGACAGAATCTTGTTATTTAAATAAACTCTGATGAGCGAGAAATAATTGAGTTTAATTTAAGAGTGCGCCTAATGCAAAAATCAAGCAAATTGTGTATTTTAACCCTTACATCTATGGTAACGAACTTAAATATTCTAATTAAAAAAATACGATAGGTAGGGGAAAAACCCATAGAAGTCGAGTAATCGAATAGAATTTTGAAAAATAAACTGGTTCTTTAAGAAAAATTATACAAAAATCGCTTTAAAAAAACTAATTTAATTGAAATGCTCTAAAGTATCAGCGACAACACCATATTATTTTTTACGAATTACATAGCCAGACTACTGTTTTATTTAAGTAATCGTGTAGTTTTTCCATTTAATGCTTAAATTTTGAATCATTAATAGAAAAGAAGCAAAAACTTGATTTTTGCAGTGACATTGCTTTACTCTGTCCCGCTCCTATAAACGCGAAATCCTATGCCTATCCTTTTCACAATTTTTTGCATTAGGCCCGCTCTTAAACCTGTGGTTTAACGCCATCACTGTCTATCTTGGAAAGCGATGGTCCGACGTTATTTTACAAGCACAATCAAAAATTATCAAAAAGCTTTGAAAAAAATACGTGATAATTTGTGGGATACAAGGCAAATTACCTTCGTTCCGAAAATGAAAAAAATAAACTATTTTATATACCTACCAGAAATAATTGTGCCTGCTTTCTTAGTTTTTACAATTTTTCTCCTAAACTATCAATCACAAGATTTTTTTTTATTTCATCACCATATTAAATAGAAGAATACCCCAGGGCACCTTCGGCTTATTTTTGCAAACAATTAATGTCTTAATTAAAATAATCAGAAAAATCTTGATTTTTGATTGCTTACGTCTCGCTCTGCTCTCTCTGTCCCGCTGCTCCATTAAGGCCATCGAGTTGGCCCATACCCCACCGAAAGTGGCGCCGCTACCTAATTTGTCTTATAATTCTGTTGAACAAAGGAATTTTCAAAAATCCTTCTTCCAGTTTGTGATACCTATCATAAGCTTTTTTTTAATGCCTCTGTAATAGTTTTATTCTATTTAGTTTAGGAAGAGATACGAAAATAGATTTTGGTGGCCACCAAGTGCAACTTCGTATCTCTTCCTAAACTAAATAGAATAAAACTATTACAGAGGCATTAAAAAAAAGCTTATGATAGGTATCACAAACTGGAAGAAGGATTTTTGAAAATTCCTTTGTTCAACAGAATAATAACATAAAGTAGGTGGTGGCGCTAGTTTAGGTGCTGTATGCGCCTTAAACGCGAAATCCTATGACTATCCTATTCACAAAATGTCGTTATATATCGCCCCCTAAGCAAAGGTATTGTTTTAATAACATTACCTAATACCTACATTATACTGTCAGTTATCGATCTTCCTATAATGCTACAATAAAGGTAACATTTCTTGCGACCTTGTATTGGTTCAATGTCACCATGTGGCATAAAATTGACTCGATTAAAGAAATACCTGTACCTATCATTAATACTTTAGCCTTCACTCGTACTCCTTTGCATTAATTAGCAGTATTTTTCCTTAAACATATGGTTTATTTGCGACAGGGAAGCTAATAATTAACCGTTCTCTATACTTGTGCTGCGCCCAAAACTAAACGTAAAAGACGTAAATAAGCGTGATTCACAAAATTTTAGACATACCTACTTAATCGGGAAGCTCTGTTTTCATTCAAGGTTTTAAAAGGGATTTCATTAAATCAAATCAAAAAGTCTTTATTTCCGTAAATACAAAAATGTACACTAGGAAAAGGTCAAATTCCTAAAATAAAACATTGACACGGAAATGAAGGATATTTTTGATTTCGGTCGCTTGGGTTTGTGGAGTAAAGTAAAGAAGCGACAAAGAAACCTTTAGCCTGTTAGTTGTTATTTTCGAGTTGGAGCAAAACCCGTCCCAAGCTTTTTTATCTTCTAGAAAATCTGATATTTTGTAGTACTTAAGCCTTTTTGAACTGAAAGGGTTTTTACAATTTGTTTGAATTTAATTACTGATAGATTTTGCAACTCAATTTATTAACTAAACTTCCTTCTCTTAGAGAAGGTAGTAGGTACAGTGTCGTTCATTGTTAGCTTACCCCCTGTTTCGTTTGAATAGAATCTCTATGAATCCATAACTATTTTAAAACTAGAATCTTACTGTTTATAAATCGACTTGATATATTCAATATCAAGTCGATTTATATAAAACTATACAAATTTAATGAAATAAAACCAATGCTGATATGATTACGAGACTTAGAACAGGCGAGGGAGGTAAGCTAACAATGAACAACACTGAACATACATAGATGTGACTTACATGTGGGTAACAATGGCTAGGCAGCCAGAATGCATTCACATTAGTAAGGCAGGCTTCGTTTCACAATTAGTAATGTTTCTTGGTAGGCAATTCATGTGAAAGTCTGTGATTATGTAGCCATCATATATTGTATACATTTCTACAACGACGCAAATATCATGTGCACCGGCCTTACTATATAAGAAAAAAAAACTGTTGTTGATTTTACCTCTTTCGCGCATGTCACCGTCGCAAGTTAGTTAAACTTTCGGTTTTATTTTGAACGTAGTGAAAAAATTCTATGTCTATGGTTTTAGTGCAGGCTTCGAAACTCTTGATGAAGGTACATGGATATCAGCTTTGAACAATAGTTTTTAGCAAGGAATGGTCATTGTAGCTTGGGCTTTCTCATCTACCGAAAACACCGTTGTTGATAAATCACAAACATAAAATCGTTTCTTGTTGCTTCTTTCCCCCTTTCACACAGAAGGGGTGGGGTCGTTTTGCATAACACGAATTAGAGACTTTTATGAACCTAACATAATTCTATAGGTTTTATTTTTTATTTAGCGCTCTTTGCCGTGTGTGAGTTGGCCAGCATTATTTATTAATTAATAGCTTTGTTTTAATTATACTTTCACTAGTGGAATTTCATATTTCTCTCCAATGGGAATTTGATGTTTTACATGGACAAAAAGTAGCCTATGTTACTCTCTACCCTTTCAACTAACTCTGTGCAAAAATTCAAGTCGATTGGTTGCTTATTTAAGGCGTGAAGGAATGATAAACATACACACTTTCGCATGAATACCTATTAGTTATTTATTATTTACTAGTGGTCCGCCCCGGCTTCGCACGAGGATATTCTATAGCCTATGTTCATCAGCGATAATGTAGGATTCTAATGGTAGTGAATTTTATGAAACGGTCAATATTTTCGGAGCCTAATTCAAACAAACAAATCTTCCCTCTTTTTAATATTAGTAAACATTTATTTGTTTCCGATAAACTCTATAAAATACATTATTTCAGGCCACACAGACGACTACAACTACATGATTGAAAATCTCCTGGAGCGTTACCCGCACACGAAGTTGATTCTTGTAGGCTTCAGTCTCGGCGGCAATCTAATCACGAAGTACTTGGGCGAGGATCGCAAGAGACCGCAAAATATCATTGGAGGCATCTCCATTTGCCAGGGCTACAATGCTATTGAGTAAGTTTTATCATTTATCAAGATAAATTCGATTTCAAGAAATCGCATCGCAAAAGCTCTTTATCGAGAGCCTCCACAACCTTAGGTTTTTGTGAAAAGGATAGACATATAGGATTTTGCGTTCATATGAGCGAGACAGGGCATGCCAAAACAACGCAACGCAATCCCAAAATCATTATCTATTAATTAGGGCTTTATTTAAAAATAAACCCGAAACATATGAAATGTGCTTTATGCTTAGTTCTATTACCATGCTTTTTCTCAAGATCTTAATGTATTGTAATTCTGTATTTATTGAGAAATTAGGGTTTTAGTATGAATTTAGAGGTATCTTTGCGTTTTTTTCTATCGTTTTTTTATGGAATCTTGTTTTCGAAACATAATTATGATCGATAGAACAAGTCCTGAACTTTACCATACTTATACAATTTCAATGTAAATATTTAATAATAATTGCATTACTATGACAATGGTAAGTATTGTATTATTAAGATGGTAAGTATCGTCATTATTAAGATGGAAGAAATTCTACACAGTGCGTGTGGTGTTATTTGCATTAATAGAATGACACTTTTGACGCGCATCCCTTCATCTGTAGTTTCTCTCATCTGAGGTAGAATGATAAAATGTATCATTATGTGTGACTGTGAAGCGATTGATTTAGCAACATAGGGTCCCTTTTTATGGTTCCTAACCCATAGGGTTAAACGGGGCCCTATTACTAAGACTCCGTGGTCCGTCCGTCTGTCTGTCTGACCGTCTGTCACCAGGCTGTATCTCATGTACTTACCGTGATAGATAGACAGTTGAAATTTTCACAGATGTATTTGATGATGTATTTCTGTCGCTGTTGCCGCTATAACAACAAATACTTACTGAAAAACAGAATAAAATAAATATTTAAGGGGCTCCCATACAACAAACGTGATAAGGGGGCATACAACAAACGATGTTTTTACTGTTTTTATAGATAATGGTACGGAACCCTTCGTGCGCGAGAATCCGACTCGCACTTGGTCGGTTTTATTGATATTATTCTTAGGTTTTTTTGACAGACAGCTAAAACCTAAAGGTACCTAACCTGGTTCTGTAGTGTCTATCTTAACATATTATGTATTAGGTA
Organism: Eupithecia vulgata; assembly: GCA_946478455.1. Taxonomy (NCBI): domain Eukaryota; kingdom Metazoa; phylum Arthropoda; class Insecta; order Lepidoptera; family Geometridae; genus Eupithecia; species Eupithecia vulgata. The sequence continues at coordinate 12,495,639 of OX297862.1, read as the reverse complement.
TGTTCATATTAATTATCTGATTATAACATACCTAATCTTCATAACGCATTTCTTTCAAAAGCTTATCTTAAAACCAGCCGGACACATACGTATCACCTTCGTCATAAAAGAGTACAATTTAAGTCATTTGTACACACGTATAAATTATCGTAAGGTTATCTTATAAAAAGGTTAAGGTAAGTCTAGGTAGGTAGAGGTACCCATCATCGGTAAATAAATAAGCAAATAATTTACGCCTATCGTTATCAGTGTTATCACACAAGTTTCTGTAGGTTGGTGAATAATATATTCCCTTTAATTTCATGGTAATTTGTAATTAAGTACGTCTACTTCACTCGATATGCTCAACTGTTATCGGAAAAAGAAAAGTGGAGAATAATTTCCCTGTATTATTATTATACTCGAATTACCTAACCCAGCCTTATACCTAATATTTTTTTTCCTTGGAACAGGGTACTTTACTCAATTATGAGAAAAACATATTATTGAAATAGCTTGAATAATGCTTTTTGCCTAAAAAGCAGTCAGAAAATAATAGATGTTTTAGTTCATATAACCTACTGTATTATAAACGCGAAAGTTTGCGAGGATGTATGTAAGTATGTTTGTTGCTCTTTCACGCAAAAACTACTGAATGGATTTTGATGGAACTTCACAATAATATAGCTTACATATCAGAATAACACATATGCTACAATTCATAAAGATATATTGTATATTATTTAATTTTTTTTTAAACTACGCAGGCGAAGCCGGCAGTAGCTAAGTAAGAAAATAATTTTCAAAATTCACAGAAGTTTTCAGTCTCTAAATCGGTTTTTAGTAGAAAAATAGTAGATGAAATGTTATTATGGCACACGTGACACGGCTGAGTACGTAAACTAAAAAGTTATCATCATCAGCATCTGTCATCAGCAATATCAGCGCATTTGCTTACGTGCACAGACAACTGTCAGTGCAAGTCATCACCTGCACTACGTCCAATTCCTCTTCGTCAAATTACGCTCGAAACCTGAAAATGTATGTTTTAAATGAAATTGTTGGTCACTTAATACAATTTAAGTGACATTCTTTAAAAAAGTGGAAGAATACCCAATTAAGTTTATTAATGTCACACACACTATAGGTGTACGTACACCATTGTGTATAACTTGACCTTTATTTTCTATGGTGAAATAAAACAGCTTACCTATTTTCAAAATCCGCCGAGAAAAAAATATTGCAAACCTAAACGTAAAAAACGTTTTTCTTAGAATAATAAACCTCAATAGATGAACTTGAAATAAATAAATAAATAATGCTGGACAATTCACACAGCATTATATAGCCCCAAGCTAAGCAGAGCTTGTGTTATGGGTACTAGATAACTGATATACATAATACATTACATAGATATATATTTTTATTATACATAGAAAACGACCAGAACAAATACCTGCAGATCGTACAAATATTTGTCCCAAGGCGGGAATCGAACCCGCAACCTCTTGCGTCGCAGGAAACCTACGCCCACCGAGCCACAGAGGTCGTCAAAAGAAACTTGAACACTGGTGAGAAAGTACTCCTTTCGGCGGTCATTGCTCTCTGTAGCGTTTGAAACAAAGATAGCAAAACTATGTAGAGTAAAAGGAGCACGTTGGTAATTTGCATGTTAATCCGAATCGCCTGACTTACATGACTGATATCAGGCTAGAACCAAGCAAATAAGGAACCGAATAAGGACCGTTTTTTAGGGTTCCAAACCCAAAGGGTAAAACGGGACCCTATTACTAAGACTCCGCTATCCGTCCATCTGTCTCTCCGACCTGGTATCTCATGGATCGTGATAGTTAGACAGTTGAAATTTTCACAGATGATGTATTTCTGTTGCCGCTTTATCTAAAAAACAGAATAAAATAAATACTTAGGGGGGTACCAATACAACAAACGTGATTTTTGCCGTTTTATGTCCGGAACCTTTCGTGCGCGAGTCCGACTTGCACTTGGCTGTTTTTTTTATTCTATCCTCAGTTAAGTCGTCGAAATCTAGCGTGTATTATCGGTTTCTTTAACAGGCAAATAAATGTTTTAATCGTCTTTTACTAGAGAATATCTATGAGTGGTTTATGTTAGCCAACTTTAAGCATCCTATTTACTAACATACATATGTACCTATGTATTATCTCCATATACATATTATATCTTAGTCTTACGCAGCCTTTAAATTATGGTTGCAATTGCAAGGAGTGCGACATGTGGCAGCCGTGCGACTTGAGCAGAGAAGGATCACACGCGGCTGCCGCGCCATAACATTAAACATTAAATTTCCGCACTGCTTGCGACCGTGTGATACATTGCGTATGGATCTTTACTTATCTATGATTAAATTACATTTCAAATAAATGTGCTATATAGTACACCAAGTACAATAATTGTGCACAATGTAGTTTTGGATTTATATCCAATTGAAGTTGGTCCGTATGAAACATGTCGTTTTGTACGGACGGACCATCGCGCATTTTGCATTTATTTGAAAGGTTCTTTTTTACAAAGGATTATCTGGAAATGTGCTATTTAGTGCACCAAGCAATATAGCTGCACCTATCGTAAAATAACTTCTACCTAATTAGGTATAATGTGTGTGAAGGCTGTCTTAGCACCTACTCTTGCTTTTGATATTTATAATAATTCTTTTGTAACTAAACGAATTTTTTTTAACGTGATTGGCTATCCAAAGCTTTGAAAAGCCATCGCTTTTCCACCAGAGATGTGCTACATTGCTTTTTCCAGCTATGTACCTAAATGACGCGATAATAAATAAATATATAAATAATGCTGGAAAATTCACACAGCATTATCTAACCCCAAGCTAAGCAGAGCTTGTGTTATGGGTACTTGATAACTGATATACATAATACAATACATAGATAGAATTTTTTTTTATACATAGAAGACGACCAGAACAAATCTTCCCGGACTTTGACCTGCAGATCGTACAAATATTTGTCCCAAGGCGGGAATCGAACCCGCAACCTCCTGCGTCGCAGACGGACCTTCGCCCACCGCGCCACAGAGGTCGTCGATAATGGAGCAAGCCTATTGGTCGACTGGAAACATAGCAACATAGCACATCTTTGGTGGAATGGCATCCTTAGTCATGTCTAGATTTACAGAAATACAAATTATAAGAATTAGGTAAGGTAATAGTAATTTCAGCGGTGTTATTTTGAAGATTGTTTATTCTAAATGTTGTGTTGGTTTCCGGCGTTTACTCATACCTTAGTCATAGCTGTTATGTCTATAATAGGATTAATAGATTAGGTTGGTACCACTAGCCATTAAAATGATAGATTAGATAAATTGTCACGCCATTTTGATAGATTAAATTGATCAGTCATTATCATTATTGTATGTCATCTTCATAAATTAATTCAATTCATTAAGGTAAAAGATTGTTATTATGCAAGTACCTACCTATCTTGCTGGGGAAATAATACCTCGCCCAAAAAAAACGAAGCTTTTATTGTAGCGCCCCAACAACGGGGTAGGTGCCTACATGTTTGGTAGGTACTTTTACCTAAGATCATTGTAACAACATGACTGTAGAAACTGAATAAATGATTTTAAATAAAATGAATGAATGAACGCTTCTCTTCTCCCATTAAGTTGTTATCGGCAGCCTTATCAATTGATTTCACGTTACTTACCGATTCTAAAAGGTACTCAACCTACCTACCTATTGACAATGATGTATGATGTATGCATTCAACAGAGCACTGCCGCTCTTCTCAAAAGAAACTGCCGCTCTTCTCAAAAGAAACACATGTTTTCAGTATTTATTAACTGACAAACGTAACTGTATTATTTGTGTAAACAAACAAAAAATGTTTCAATCCACATATCAATTTAGAAGTCATTAATTTTAATCAACTAAGGCATTAAAGTAGCCGTGTTACGTCGGACATTGACTTCTTGCGTGACGTAGCAATAGATGGAGACGTTGTTGGCCCTTGTCCTACCCACACCCCTGATTCATGCCTAACGCTTTTGAGTTCGCCGTTCGGGACTTTGGAAGTCGATTATCCGGAATTTACTAGGTTTGATGACCCTGTGATTTCGCTGCCAAAACGCTTACTGGTAGGGATAAATAGGGAGCATGACGGGCGAAGACAGGGCGCTATGGCGCTAATTAAGGGAGGCCTATGTCCCGCAGTGGACTAATGTAGGCTGATAATGATGACGGGCTAGGATTCAATTACTTATGACAGGTTTCTCTTTTTAGAATCTAGGCTATGTCTAGCTACGTGATAACATGACATTGATCTCATAATCTCTGCGGCTATCTCGTGGCGGGTACCTAATCAAATTCAAGGTTTAGTTTAATATACTGAATACAAATGCAGCAGACCATGCGATCCATCTGTGACGAACTAGTTAAGCGTAACAATGAAAAAACCATCGAGCACGTATCCAGGAAAAAACTTATGAATAGTCTAGGTTACTTCATTCACGTATACTCAGTTACGTATTCAGTTCTTCACATCCAGGTGAACGATGGTTTTTAACCGACGAAGCCGTCGGGCCGACGTGCGAAGCCGAGGCGAGCTAGTTAACTATAACTAGCGGTGATCCCCGGCTTCGCACAGATCTTTTCGTCAATTTTCCAATGTTTTTAATATTTCCTAGTCCGGACTAAGAGAAATCCAACAAATCAAAAACCATGAAAATCGGTCTTGTCGTTTTTGAGATTTAAATGGTGTAGTAAACACGATTTTGTTTTAAATATGTACTAGCGGTCCGCCCCGGCTTCGCACCGGTTGTTACTTTTTCGAAAATTTTCCAATGTTTTAAATACTTCTTATCCTATTCTGGAGTAAAAGAAATCCAACAAATCAAAAACCATGAAAATCGTAACGTCGTTCTTGAGTTATAAATGGTGTAACTAACACGAGTTTTATATATATATAGATGTACTACATATTATAGATATGAATATGATGCGTGTATGTATAGTATAGGTACAGATACAGCATAGGTACAGCTATGATGCCATGCCACGGCTGTCAGTTTGCGTCATAGCTCCAAAACAAATTTGATTAATTTTTTGTGTACCTACTTTCACACAAAAAAATGAATCAAATTCGTTGTCTTGATCGAATTTGTTTTTAACTATGTTCAATGAAAATTAGTTCAGCCGTTCAAATGTTATGATAATTATGAAGATTCAAAGCAAAATTTTCGTCGTTTTATTTTTTTGTAAAATACTAGCTTGTTACTTTGCTATAGGAAAATGATTGTACTAACAAATGCGTCTTGTTTTCTCCAGCACAATGGTATACCTCCTACAATGGCAGAACTTCCGGCGTTTCTACCTCTACATTATGACTGATAACTACCGCAACATCATAACACGGCACAAGGGGAAACTGTTGAGTGCAGAGTTAAAGTCAAGGTACTCGCTGGACGAGAAGACGATCGTCTCTGCTGGCACGCTGCCGGACCTCGATGAGGCTTACTCTAGGTGAGTAGAGCTCAATTTTATTGTAAGTACTTCAATGGTTTGATCGTAGTCTCCTTAGATTACAGGGGGACTATTTGGAAAACTAAAATCGAAGTATCTGATTAGCTTTCGAGCAGTACTCTGTCACTTAGTTTTGTTTAATGGCATTTGCATGAAAACGAATCGGAAACATCGATTTTCGTTTTTACCATTACGGGCCGTGTTCACCAAGGTGTTGCCATAAATAATGGCGAATGCCCCATAATGATAGAGAGATAAATCGGATCGAATCAGAGTCGACTCGTTATTTGTGGCGTCATAGCGATAAATAAATAAATAATGATGGACAATTCACACAGCTTTATCTAGCCCGAAGCTAAGCAGAGCTTGTGTCGGTTCTAAATAACTGATATACATAATACTTAGACAATTTAACCCGCTGTCAATTTGTCAAAGACATAATATAATACAATACACAATAATATATATACATACATTTTATTATCATAGAAAACGGCCAGAACACCCTAAACAAATGTCTGCAGATCGTAGGTTAGGTACACACATTTGTCCCGAGGCGGGAATCGAATCCGCAACCTCTTGCGTCGCAGGCAGACCTTCGCCTACCGCGCCACAGAGGTCATCATTCGTCGTATCGTATATACCTCAAACGACGACGTTTAGAACAAGATCCACTCCTTAGCATATTCACGTGCTGTTCAATCAAACCTGTGTGATGACTGATGATGATGACTGTTCAAAATGGGCGACCTGCGAGTTTCCAAAAACTTTGCATTCAGGTTCATTGCATACCTACCTTAGAACTTTTCATTCCACATTCACTACCTAAGAGCTAGATAGAACGAATTGCTGAATGATAGGTCTAAACTGGCGGAAGAAGTCACTTTCCATGTTAACTAATGGCAGGACGCAGGGCGGTTCTAACCGCTCGGTTGGAGGGACTTGTGAAACAGGCAGTTGATTTGTGACCGGCGGAAGCCAGAATCCAAGCAAAATTCCTTTACTAAGCATGAAATAAGATGTAAAGAAACAAGATTCGCCAAGTGCGAGTGTAACTCGCGCGCCGAGGGTTTCAAACATTTGCCAATTATTTGGACAATCAATTTTCTGAAATATTTTAAAAAGTATGAAACTTACAGAAATTTCAAGAAGTGTTTCGAAATGGTCAAAACGATACCTTTCATTTGATACCCCACATGGGTAGGTACCCCTCCTTTTGAAAAAAAATTCCCCCCCTTTTTGACCATTTTTCAAAAACTATTATTATTACAGACTTCTCTATATTTTTCCTGTAAAATATAGATTGATATCTACAAACGCCTAATACATTGTACATGGATCGGTCTGCAATCTTCGGAGCTAGGGGGGGGGGGGAATGGTCAATTTTTTGTCTTTTTTTGAAATATTTCAAAAAGTATGAAACTCACAGAAATTTCAAAAAGTGTTTTGAAATGGTCAAAACAATACCTTTCATTTGATACCCCACATAGGTAGGTAACCCCCCTTTTGAAAAAAAATTCCCCCCCTTTTTGACCATATTTCAAAAACTATTATTATTACAGACTTCTCTATATTTTTCCTGTAAAATATAGATTGATATCTACAAACGCCTAGAACATTGTACATGGATCGGTCTGCAATCTTCGGAGCTAGGGGGGGGGGAATGGTCAATTTTTCGTCTTTTTTTGAAATATTTCAAAAAGTATGAAATTTACAGAAATTTCAAAAAGTGTTTTGAAATGGTCAAAACGATACCTTTCATTTGATACCCCACATAGGTAGGTACCCCCCTTTTTGAAAAAAAATTCTCCCCCTTTTTGACCATTTTTCAAAAACTATTATTATTACAGACTTCTCTATATTTTTCCTGTAAAATATAGATTGATATCTACAAACGCCTAATACATTGTACATGGATCGGTCTGCAATCTTCGGAGCTAGGGGGGGGGGGAATGGTCAATTTTTTGTCTTTTTTTGAAATATTTCAAAAAGTATGAAACTCACAGAAATTTCAAAAAGTGTTTTGAAATGGTCAAAACAATACCTTTCATTTGATACCCCACATAGGTAGGTAACCCCCCTTTTGAAAAAAAATTCCCCCCTTTTTTGACCATATTTCAAAAACTATTATTATTACAGACTTCTCTATATTTTTCCTGTAAAATATAGATTGATATCTACAAACGCCTAGTACATTGTACATGGATCGGTCTGCAATCTTCGGAGCTAGGGGGGGGGGGGAATGGTCAATTTTTCGTCTTTTTTTGAAATATTTCAAAAAGTATGAAATTTACAGAAATTTCAAAAAGTGTTTTGAAATGGTCAAAACGATACCTTTCATTTGATACCCCACATAGGTAGGTACCCCCCTTTTTGAAAAAAAATTCTCCCCCTTTTTGACCATTTTTCAAAAACTATTATTATTACAGACTTCTCTATATTTTTCCTGTAAAATATAGATCGATATCTACAAACGCCTAATACATTCTACATGGATCGGTCTGCAATCTTCGGAGCTAGGGGGGGGGGGGGAATGGTCAATTTTTCGTCTTTTTTGAAATATTTCAAAAAGTATGAAACTTACAGAAATTTCAAAAAGTGTTTTGAAATGGTCAAAACGATACCTTTCATTTGATACCCCACATAGGTAGGTACCCCTCCTTTTGAAAAAAAATTCCCCCCCTTTTTGACCATTTTTCAAAAACTATTATTATTACAGACTTCTCTATATTTTTCCTGTAAAATATAGATTGATATCTACAAACGCCTAATACATTGTACATGGATCGGTCTGCAATCTTCGGAGCTAGGGGGGGGGGAATGGTCAATTTTTTGTCTTTTTTTGAAATATTTCAAAAAGTATGAAACTCACAGAAATTTCAAAAAGTGTTTTGAAATGGTCAAAACAATACCTTTCATTTGATACCCCACATAGGTAGGTAACCCCCCTTTTGAAAAAAAATTCCCCCCCTTTTTGACCATATTTCAAAAACTATTATTATTACAGACTTCTCTATATTTTTCCTGTAAAATATAGATTGATATCTACAAACGCCTAATACATTGTACGTGGATCGGTCTGCAATCTTCGGAGATAGGGGGGGGGAAAGGTAAATTTTTCGACTATTTTTGAAATATTTCAAAAAGTATGAAACTTACAGAAATTTCAAAAAGTGTTTTGAAATGGTCAAAACGATACCTTTAATTTGATACCCCACATAGGTAGGTACCCCTCCTTTTGAAAAAAAATTCCCCCCCTTTTTGACCATTTTTCAAAAACTATTATTATTACAGACTTCTCTATATTTTTCCTGTAAAATATAGATTGATATCTACAAACGCCTAATACATTGTACATGGATCGGTCTGCAATCTTCGGAGCTAGGGGGGGGGGAATGGTCAATTTTTTGTCTTTTTTTGAAATATTTCAAAAAGTATGAAACTCACAGAAATTTCAAAAAGTGTTTTGAAATGGTCAAAACAATACCTTTCATTTGATACCCCACATAGGTAGGTAACCCCCCTTTTGAAAAAAAATTCCCCCCCTTTTTGACCATATTTCAAAAACTATTATTATTACAGACTTCTCTATATTTTTCCTGTAAAATATAGATTGATATCTACAAACGCCTAATACATTGTACGTGGATCGGTCTGCAATCTTCGGAGATAGGGGGGGGGAAAGGTAAATTTTTCGACTATTTTTGAAATATTTCAAAAAGTATGAAACTTACAGAAATTTCAAAAAGTGTTTTGAAATGGTCAAAACGATACCTTTCATTTGATACCCCACATAGGTAGGTACCCCCCTTTTTGAAAAAAAATTCTCCCCCTTTTTGACCATTTTTCAAAAACTATTATTATTACAGACTTCTCTATATTTTTCCTGTAAAATATAGATCGATATCTACAAACGCCTAATACATTGTACATGGATCGGTCTGCAATCTTCGGAGCTAGGGGGGGGGGAATGGTCAATTTTTCGTCTTTTTTTGAAATATTTCAAAAAGTATGAAACTTACAGAAATTTCAAAAAGTGTTTTGAAATGGTCAAAACGATACCTTTCATTTGATACCCCACATAGGTAGGTACCCCTCCTTTTGAAAAAAAATTCCCCCCCTTTTTGACCATTTTTCAAAAACTATTATTATTACAGACTTCTCTATATTTTTCCTGTAAAATATAGATTGATATCTACAAACGCCTAATACATTGTACATGGATCGGTCTGCAATCTTCGGAGCTAGGGGGGGGGGAATGGTCAATTTTTTGTCTTTTTTTGAAATATTTCAAAAAGTATGAAACTCACAGAAATTTCAAAAAGTGTTTTGAAATGGTCAAAACAATACCTTTCATTTGATACCCCACATAGGTAGGTAACCCCCCTTTTGAAAAAAAATTCCCCCCCTTTTTGACCATATTTCAAAAACTATTATTATTACAGACTTCTCTATATTTTTCCTGTAAAATATAGATTGATATCTACAAACGCCTAATACATTGTACGTGGATCGGTCTGCAATCTTCGGAGATAGGGGGGGGGAAAGGTAAATTTTTCGACTATTTTTGAAATATTTCAAAAAGTATGAAACTTACAGAAATTTCAAAAAGTGTTTTGAAATGGTCAAAACGATACCTTTAATTTGATACCCCACATAGGTAGGTACCCCTCCTTTTGAAAAAAAATTCCCCCCCTTTTTGACCATTTTTCAAAAACTATTATTATTACAGACTTCTCTATATTTTTCCTGTAAAATATAGATTGATATCTACAAACGCCTAATACATTGTACATGGATCGGTCTGCAATCTTCGGAGCTAGGGGGGGGGGAATGGTCAATTTTTTGTCTTTTTTTGAAATATTTCAAAAAGTATGAAACTCACAGAAATTTCAAAAAGTGTTTTGAAATGGTCAAAACAATACCTTTCATTTGATACCCCACATAGGTAGGTAACCCCCCTTTTGAAAAAAAATTCCCCCCCTTTTTGACCATATTTCAAAAACTATTATTATTACAGACTTCTCTATATTTTTCCTGTAAAATATAGATTGATATCTACAAACGCCTAATACATTGTACGTGGATCGGTCTGCAATCTTCGGAGATAGGGGGGGGGAAAGGTAAATTTTTCGACTATTTTTGAAATATTTCAAAAAGTATGAAACTTACAGAAATTTCAAAAAGTGTTTTGAAATGGTCAAAACGATACCTTTCATTTGATACCCCACATAGGTAGGTACCCCCCTTTTTGAAAAAAAATTCTCCCCCTTTTTGACCATTTTTCAAAAACTATTATTATTACAGACTTCTCTATATTTTTCCTGTAAAATATAGATCGATATCTACAAACGCCTAATACATTGTACATGGATCGGTCTGCAATCTTCGGAGCTAGGGGGGGGGGAATGGTCAATTTTTCGTCTTTTTTTGAAATATTTCAAAAAGTATGAAACTTACAGAAATTTCAAAAAGTGTTTTGAAATGGTCAAAACGATACCTTTCATTTGATACCCCACATAGGTAGGTACCCCCCCTTTTGAAAAAAAATTCTCCCCCTTTTTGACCATTTTTCAAAAACTATTATTATTACAGACTTCTCTATATTTTTCCTGTAAAATATAGATCGATATCTACAAACGCCATTGTACGTGGATCGGTGTGCAATCTTCGGAGATAGGGGGGGGGGGGTATGGTCAATTTTTCGACTTTTTTTGAAATATTTCAAAAAGTATGAAATTTACAGAAATTTCAAAAAGTGTTTTGAAATGTACAAGACGATACCTTTCATTTGATACCCCATTTGCCTTCCTAGGTCTCGTTTGAAATTTCAACATCAAAATTTGTACTGAAAATATTCATTTTCATTTTTCATTTATTTATATATTTTTTTCTTAAAATCAGTAATGGCGCACGAAATGTATCATTATTTCAAATTTCAAGTTAATAGCTGCAGTAGTTACTGAGATATTCAAGAAAGAGCGGGGACGGACAGAGCGAGACCATAAGCGTTTCAAAACCGATCTTTGAAACCCTAAAAACCGTCTTCATTCGCAAAGTTCATTGACTTATTATAATGCTTAAAAATGTTAATTGTTATTAACTTAACTGGTTACTCAGATTTAGAGAAAATAGCTTGTACCTAAGTAGGTCTAACTACTTAGCTACTTTACCGATCCACTTTCATATTAACTCACCGTTAAATTAATGCAGATTCACATCAGAACTTATACCATCACACTAATATTAGGTCCTTACATATGAAATTGGCGTTTTTCGTACTGGCCACTTTAATCACAAATTTCTCCTCTTTGGTAAGGAATTCCAAATTCAAATTTGTACAGCTATAGACTCATGTATTTGTGCTTCGATGATCGTCATTCATTTGTTTTTTTTCTTCTGTTTTTTTCTGTTTGCGTCACTCATTTTACAAAATGGAAAACTTAAAATATCGCATTATTTACGAGTACGAGTTCCGCCGTGGCACTAGTGCTGCGGAAACAACTCGAAGGGTGAATGATGTGTATGGCGGTCGTGTTGCAAAAGAAAACACAGTTCGTTTTTGGTTCCAACGTGGCCAGCCAGCCAAATCCTGCCCCAAGCGAAAATTAACCCCAAAAAAGTTACTTGTAAGCGTTTGGTGGACTAGTGCCGGTATTGTTCATTACAGTTTTCTCAAATCTGGCCAGACTATTACGGCTGATGTCTATTGTCAGCAATTGCAAACCATGATGGAAAAGCTAGCGGCTAAACAACCTAGGCTGGTCAATCGCTCCACGCCACTGCTGCTTCACGACAACGCTAGACCACACACTGCGCAACAGACGGCTACTAAATTAGAAGAGCTTCAATTGGAAAGTCTAAGACATCCTCCGTACTCCCCGGACCTTGCTCCAACAGATTACCATTTTTTTCGAAATTTGGATAACTTCTTGCAAGGGAAAAAATTCAACTCCGATGGGGCAGTCCAAATCGCCTTCAAAGATTTTATTGATTCCCGTCCGACTGGTTTTTTTAGTAAAGGGATCAATGAACTACCTATAAGATGGCAAAAGTGCATAGAAAATAATGGTTCATACTTTGATTAATTAAATATATTATATTAAAAAATATTCGACTTTTTGTTCCTCCCATACAAAACGCCAATTTCATATGTAAGGACCTAATATTATAAATCACGCCAAAAGTACTGAACGGATCGGGATTAAATTTTTCATAGATGTAGCTATAAGCCTGGTATCAAACCTAGCCTACTTTTTATCCCATAAAACTGTTTCTATGGTTTAGAAATAAACTTAAAACGTTTCCATATAAACAACGTATGCGAAACCGTGGGCACGAACGAGAATAAAAAAATAATAATACGAGAAATTTTATTTATTTTTCCAGAAAAGTACACGGCTTCGAATCTGTCGCTGATCTCTACAAGTGGAGTTCGTGTGCCTTTTACTTGGAAAAGATCAAAACCCCGATGATCTTCGTGAACGCGAAAGACGACCCGATAGTTCCTGAGCAGTTATTGCCAAGAATCCGGGAGTATGTCAGTGAGTAATTTTATACATAACAATTTAATATGAACCTTAAATGCCATCAAATTATGGGCTATAATGCTACTTTATATTTAAATCGCTTGCAAAACATTCATAAATTCCTCATTGCATCAAAACTATGATGATGTTAATCGCCCGTCCTACTAAGTCAACCATGCATCGGAATTGATTAAGCGCCAATAATTAAAGGAAAACTGCTTTATTTCCAGGTTCGCGCGAAAAATGTATGTTCTTGGAGCTCGCGCACGGCGGCCATCTTGGATTCTACGAAGGCGGTCTAATCTACGCGAACCCTGTGAACTGGCTTGACCGCGCATTAGTTGGCATTGCGGGCGGCCTATTGATGGCGCACGTCAAGTGTTCGGCCAAGGAGGCCGCCGTAGACGCGGAAAGCTTCGGCTCGGACGACGAACCAGATCTCATTAGGTCAGCGACTATTTGTACCGGGACCCCTTAGAAAAGGCAAATCAAACAGATTTCTGAAGCACAAATTCGCATTTAGCTAAGACTTTTTTTGTACGTATTTTCATAGTATTCCGTGATGACAGTAACATAAACGCACGAATAATTTGATCATGGACTAAATTGTTAGTAATTTCAAAAAATTTCAAATCAAATCTTACCCCTATGTTATGAAATGAATTTGCATATTTTTTATCTCGGCCAGGTCAAGGTATCATAGCTGTTTTACTGATAAGTCGTCGGTGCTCGAAAAGAACTTTGGCGATTTGTTAAATTTTAAATTACCCTACGATAACCCACTATGTTAGATCTGTAGTTTTTTATTAGCCGTCATTCTCTTCTACTATAAATATATATTACTTATACAGGGGAATAAATAATCTTCGGTTATGTGCACTAATTTGAAAACACCCTTTAAGGTTCTGAACATTCATAATAAAAAACTATGGAGCAAGAAATTGGTTAATATTAGGAGAAATTACTCTGAATTTAGAATAGTACGCCTTTTATGGCATAAAATATATTTAAATGCCGTTCAACCAAATTTGGGGTGCCTAAAACTAGGTGCCTTATTACGTGTAACAACGGTTCCTAGAAATATGCCCTAAGTAAGATAGTTAGAGAGATTTACCTATTATTTTAACCAACGCCGAAATTTTACAGCCGGATGCTTGACAAAATCGATTAAAGTATCAATGTGTTCACTATAAATATTCATACCTATAGCTGGACATTTCACACAAAGCGCTATCTAACCCCAAAATATTCTATAACCTAGTATTGATAGAGTTCTGTATGTTCTATGTATTAATACTTATACAAATGTATTTAGTTTAGAGAAAACGATGAAGGCTCTACATAATACTACTTTAACCACATATTTTAAGAAATAAATGATATCATTATTAGTACCTTAATGAAATTTTATATAAATAGAAGTATTTTTTATTTTAACGTGGTTTCAAAAACCAAACCTATGGATTGAGCCCTTCGTTTATTATTTGAATTATTATGTGATAATTATTACCTATACTTACAGTGATTTAATATTGCATTTTACTCGAAATAATTTTATTTATGCTAATGAATGTTGCTTAGTTTTCGTTTTGATATAGCCTATGCAAAGCCTACTGTAGAAGAGATTTACCTTCACTTTTGTTAGACGCTTCGTCGTCGGATAGACTGTAAACCGTAGTAAGTAATTTATTTACCAGGCGTTTCTATTTTTTAGTTTACGACATTATTACGGATATCTGCAACTGTATACATTCCTTTCTTGTTTCTTTAATGGCAATTCGGCAAGGCGTAGGTATATTGTTGTTTCTGAAGTACATAATATTGTATCGTTCAAATAAACCGTGATAATTTTATAAATACTATTTCCTTACACATAAGAAATGATTGAAATTGAAAAAGTCCTTAGCGTGTGATAGCCATTTTATACAGCTGATTAACAGTCATGTTGGTATATTTGATTGTAATAATCTAATATATTTGAGTGTACTTATTACGATTCATTATGGTGCTTATTTATGTAGCCTTGATGTTGACGATAAAATTTAATGTTGTTAGCATAAAACTATGTAATAAAATTTCGTACAATATCTATGGCAGGAATATAGGTTCCATAAGCCACATTCTTTTTTGAATTAATATTACAACGACAGCATAATATATTATAATACCAAGACTTATGTAGATCTTTAGGGACGGATAGAAAGCTAAGTTTTGGCTTGGTGCTAGATATCTCTGCGCGCGATGTGAAGCTGTAAAACATTTAGGTTAGTATTTTGTATTAAAAGAAAATAACTTATTTTTGGTGCGCGCGGGAATAAATCTCTACACTGAGTCTACGTTATAATTGCAAAGTTATCACGTTTTTGTGACTTGCACGCTTTAACGCTCTATCAAATTAGCCCCACCTCTCTTGAACGATGGGGGTGGTTGATACATGCGAAGAACTTGAATTTTCGCGATTAAATCCGTGTTCTAATATTTACGACTTGTGTTTAATGCGAGGTGGAGCTAGTCAGAATGATAAATGTTGATGAAGTTGACTGTTTGCAGGCCTTGTGATAAAAACTTATTTGGTATAAACACAAAATTAGCAGGTTAATAACTGATGTTTGTTATTTTGTGTATGAATAAATATGTGACTAAAATAAAAAGCAGTTTCATTGATTTTATCCCATTCATATTGAAATTATTCATTACAAAAGGATTGATAAATAAGTATTTTAAATCTAAAGTAATAATATAAAATTTTAAAAGACGGGTGAATTTACGATGCCTTATATCTAGAAAGTTACATCTAATCTATAACTTAAAATATTTTGTAAATGGAATATTACTAGGTTGTTAATTGGGTTACCTATATTTAAATAGAACAGAACAGTTTTTACTTACCTGTGTTAAAATTCATTACACAGGTTAAGGTTTTTGAAAATAGAAAAAACAACTTTGAGCAAAAGATAAATATGAGATCAAGCATATAGAGATTTCATTTACCTCAAAAGTGAGTGAACTATTAAAGACACATTTATATAAAAAAAAAACTTATATTTTATCTCTAGAGATTCTAGGCCAGACTCAGACTAAAATTGAAGAGCTGCTACTCTAGAACCCGAGGCGAGGATTCCAGCATGTCGCCTTCTAGAAAAAGCACGCCACGAGTAGGTGGCTCGCTATGTCATAGATTTCTAATAATTTATTAATAATTAATTACTAAACGATATCCTTAATCCCAAAATCGACGCGAAAAAAATAGTAGTACTCGTAGGTATATTAGCATTATCTACGAACGAAGACATAGAACGGAACAATACACATCAATATTCCAAATACAAATATCACAACATTTTTCTTAACTAGCCCATTTACACATACATCTTAGTTTCTTATAGTTATACACATCAATTATTAATTTACAATATGTTACTTATAATTATATTAATAATCATTTCAGTGACAGATCCAAGTCATGAATTAATACATTTTAGGAAAGCCCACAAGGTGACCCAGTTCTCATGAGTTTGCTAAATAATAAATAGTTACAGGTTACTTCTTAAAATAATAAATTAACATGGACACAAACTATGGCCACTGGGAGAGTATTAAATGCACTCAAAATACAGGTTGGTGATATTTTAAAATGAGACTAAATAATCACTAATTCTAATGTTTCACTTAGGTGCTGGTAAAAGCCAAGCAATGATACCACAATTCAACTTTTTCAAACTTATCATATCAGTAATAAAATTAAATTACACATCTATACAAGAACAAGAAAAATATAGATATTCCCATGAAACTTTACGTATTTGAATTTCATTTTGGTCCAGCCAAACCGATTTGTCTTTTTATGAGATGTGTAAAAATAATGACCAATTGAAGAAAGGGTAACAAGAGGCTGGGGAAAAAAGATATATACGTACTTTATATAATTTGGATGAACTAGCTCCAGTTATTACTTAGTATGGCAAATACATAAGTAAAAATGTTGTGTAGGATAGGAAATACCAATACAAAATTTTGGCACACAGCCCATCTCACGAAATCTACGCCCATTGAAAAGCTCTACAGTTTCATATGGTATATAGCTGCTAAGATTTTAAAGGTCCAGTTAATCATTGGTGCCAATTATTGCTGCCTCAGCTTATATTATTTGTTAAAATACGTTTTTACATACGAATTTACATTATAATTAGGTACATTAATATGAAAAAAATAATTATTCCCATCTTTATAACTAAGGTCATGGAACTGATTATTTTACAGTCTTTAGTTCAGATCGGTAAATCTGAGTATTTTCAGAATAAAATTAAAGCTTCATTTTTATTACAAAATAGTCTGTATTATTATATGTAAATAAATCATGTAAATGCAATTAAGTCGTAAGTCGCGGTATCATTAGGGTATAGTCAGCACATAGCCGCAGGATCGCCTTCCATCGTGCACGCTATATTATCTAATTTGTGAGCTAAGTGCATTTTGTTTTCTAGTCCTAATATAATTTGTTCTCTATATTTACTGACATAAATGTACAACTCTTTTAAGGCAGACAAAGTATCGAACTCGTTCAACTGTTCAACAGAGAGTTGCTGCATAGACATACTTAGCTCTTGGTCTGTTACTTGCGGTAACTGGGATACTGACTGATAAAACCTTATTACCATATCTCTGTAGGAAGGCAGGTCTTTAGCGAAAAGGAGCTTATTAGATGGAGAATCTTTACATAATCGATGTTCAGTTAACGAACAAGCGTCCATAAATGTTTGGGCTATAACTGACAACGAGGAATCCACAGTTGCAGTTTTGTTTATATCAAAAATAAAATCTGGATTTTTTATAAGGTTGACCCAAAAGCGCAAGGGTAAACTGTTTGATTTCCATGCGTGGACAACTTCTGGGTTCATAATACCGTGCGTTCTAGCAGCATCATCAAACAGGTCAAATAACCATTTAACTGCAGGCGGCAAAACTTCATTAACAGTGAGAATTGTGCTGAAGAAGTCGTCGACAAATTTATGGACTGTTCCTTTCGTCGAAAGAAGTCTCGTTAGAAATATTTCTGGTATTGCCTTGTGGCTGTGCTCTGAAGACTTGTTTATAATATGCTGGTATTCGATGGGCTTCACTAGATGATAGAAATGTACATTTTGATCCGTAATATCGCTATTGAATACTCTTATGTGTGTATTAGAGCAATATATACCAGTACAATTCTTGCATGGTATTTTATAGGGAGTGTTAAAGCCATCATTTTGTCGTGATATCAAGGACATGATAGCAGATTCTTTGACACCATAATGAGCCAGTGTGTTCAATTTTCTCCAACCGTTAACTGTTTTTGTAGTAACATCTTCATCTTGCAAAGTAACGTGACCACCTCTACCATGACGCCACTCTAGATCGACTTCATGGACGGAAGGTCTCATAGAAAAGGGGGTATTCTTGAAAAGACCATCTAGAATTTTTCCTTTTACTTGCGATATACTATCGCAATCTAATACTTTACATTGAACTTTTTCATCGAAATCGTCCTGCACAATATGCAACGTGATAGTCTGATAATCGATTTGCTCTTTTAAAAGCTTCTCTTCTGACAGAGAGTATCTGGCTTCGTGTGTAATAGCATCTACGACGCCTTTTTCAATTTGATGTTTGATGGCTTTGAATAGCAAAAACAAAGAAGATCCAGCGTAATCTTTGAGGTAGTAATACATGCAAAGAGCCATCCAGTTTGTCAACATTTTCTCCACAACACTTTCAGTTCTTCGTAACATCAACTGAGGATGTTTATTACACACAGATTTATCAATAAGCCGTAACAAAAGGGACTTCAGAATATCAGTAGCATACTCCATTTTCCCCATTAATATAACCATCAACAGGGACGCTACGTTAACTTTGTCACGTATGTTAAACGACTTTTGTGATTCTAATGTGTCTATAAATGACAGAAGGAAACATTTATTGTTCAATAGCTGTTCAAATTGAATCATCGCTGCGTCGTAATTAGTTCGAGGGGCGTTAATAAACTGCCGCTGGACGTTCAATATGGGGTGGTCGGACACACCCGGGAAAAACACTTTCATCACGTAATTGACGTGATCGAGTGTTGGAATACCAGAATGTTCCAGATCCGCTGCCAAATCAGACATATCCGTTTGCAATTCAGCAAATGCTAATTTACATTCCAGTCGTACGTTGCTCTCTAGGGTATCCATTTGTATCTGTATTCTTTTGTATTCTCTCTCTGCTTTTGTGCTTCGACGCCTATACATTACCAGAACGATCATAAAAATCAAAACAAGGAAAAACGTTCCAGCTGCAATACTTGCAATCGCTTCAGGAGGGAAGTTATAATTTCTTAACAACTCGTAGTGGAGATAACCGATCGGGAATCTAAGGTTCTTTCCGATTCTTACGACAACTAGAGGCAAATTAATATCTGTTATTTGTACTCCGTTTTCATCCGTATTAGCTGGTTGAATTTCCGGTGGAGTGCATAGAAGTTGTTGCATTGTGAGGCTGGTCAAGTTGCATGTTTGTAGTCCAATGGTTACAATCACATCGGTCTCATCACTCGCTCTTATTAGATTTTCTCCTTCAATCACCAAGGGATCTCCTTTATATGATTTGATTCTGTTTACAAATTGATACACGTGCGGATCTTCTGCAAATACCATGTGAGTACGTGGTGGATTGAAATACTTTTCCCAATCGTGCATCGTTTCTACGTTATCCATGACAAACCCAACTTTCATAGCTATTTGTGGAGTGCTAGTCTGAGATTTAGTGGCTTGTAAAATTTCGGTGTACTTTTCATTGATAGCGGGACTAGGGCATTCCATTTGATTGGAATTCAAAACAGTACATGAAGTACTATTAACTGTGCTTAACTCTGTACCATAATACAAAACCATTAATGGTTTTTGGATCGTATGCAAGTTAGTACCGTGAACCGTGATCATTCTGCCCCCAGAAACAAAAGTTTTGAGAGGTTTTATTTCCATTATTGTTGGATCTTGTGTGTAGTTAAATAAATCACCGCGTAAGGTTCTATTTGCGTTATCGATGGAAACCGTTAGAGAATGAACTACGCGAGGCGAAGTGGTTTTGGGCGTGATGCATATTATTCGACTGTTTGATATTTGTGTTTTGTTTACGGCACATGGCAGATCGCCTAAGAAAGCGGAAACAGCTGAGCCAATATTTAAATGCTGTCCGCCTATAGCTAATTGAGTACCGCCGGAAACGGGTCCTAAAGTCGGGTAGATGCCTTGCAACTTAATGTTTTCATAAGTAAACATGACGGATGATTCTGTGTAGCCCGAGTCATTTTCTACAATGACGGGTGCAACAACAGAGCCATTTGAGGGTCCGGTTCGGCATGTAATGCTTACAGACACTTCGAAGTCTGTAATATCACACAACACATCACCGATACGAACTTTGCCAGCTACCTCATCAACTCTCAATCCAAGATTACTTCCTTCTATAGTTACGATAGTTCCACCTTCTATAGGTCCACTGAGGGGTTTGATCATATCGATTCTAGGTTTCGGACATTCCGTAACAGGAGTCTCAAGGCAAGATTCTGTATAAGAGCAAGAGTTTCCACACCAAGTGCACTGGTAGATTGAATTTCTTGTAATGCACAGGGAGCAGTCAGCATGTTCCCTGTGAGATCCAAGAATTTCACACTTATAAAGAGTAATTATTATAGTATCTACATAATGGTTATGGTTCCAAACTACCTTGACACTGACATTGTATTCTCCGACATCTTCATTGTAAGAGTAGGTAGTTTTATCACATACTATGTAATGGTTGGACTCTACTCTAGCTGGTAAGATCATGTTAGCCTGCTCAATGCTCACTATACATTGGAAACCAGTATGTCCAGGTTGTAGGTGTGGCAAGTTCTCTACTTCTAATTCCAGTTCTTTAGGCACGTTATTTGGCAATAATATAGGCTTTTTATATTGCCTAATTCGCGGACAATGCCCAACACCATGGTTTAGTAATTTAGTTGGGTTATTCTCGCCACTGATGATGGTCCTTTGACACACAGAGGTGTCATGTGTACATTTATTATCATAAATACACCAATTGCACGCCCACTCACTCATTATGCAGGAATGACATGTTGTATGTTTGGAACAATCATAGAACGCAAAATTCCTGGAAACAAAATCTTTGTTTGTTTCTGATGAAAGAACTGAAAGTGGCACATACACATGGTCTTGATTTTGAGCAATTTTGGGTCTGTGTTTGATGTCAGGGGTAGGACAAGCTAAGCCATTAGTGGTCACAGTGGCATCTATAGCTGGAGCATTACCAAACACACATAAGTACTTTGCCTTGGGCCCCTTTGGTACACTTGATAGCTCTGGTAGTTCCGGTAAAGTTCTGATTACCAGCTCAACAGTTGCAATCTCATTCATTGAAATTCTGTCTGGCATTATCTGTTCAAAATCTATGCATTGCTGTCCTGTGTATTGGGAAAGCCATCTTGGAGCACTTTGTGTGCCTTTCTGGCACATATTTTGTATAGTACACTTCTTTTCTAAAGAACACCAGCCACAGTGAGGGTCATTGGACTCCAGACATGAAGAACAATTGCCATACTCTGCACATTTTTCAGTTGATACTTGAACAATGGAGTTCCTGCCTAGTATGTACAATGTCTTTTTGTATGGTGATAAGGTTGTATCAGGAAGAATCTTCTGGCCCGGTAATATATTTTCATGTGAATACTCTAATGCTTTGTCTGCATCAATCAAAACTTTTTTAAGAGCTCCCTCATTGGTACCTAAAAATGCTACAGTATGTATACCAGTTACAGACATAGTTACAGACGTAATCAAAGTATCATTCCAGTGAATTACTGACATTGTTTTAATGGGATAGAGACCACTGATTTTTAAACCAACTTCACAAAAATTAAGGATATTACCAGTGGAGCCTACACTAGGACATTTACCATCTGAGATCATACCTGAAATATACCCCATATTACGAGCTTTTGTACTGCCATTGAAACACATGTGAACATTTTCGTTAAACTTAATTTCGATTTCCTGCAATGAAAATACACAGATTGCTGACTTAGATGTGGGCTCATTTGTAATACTTT
Organism: Eupithecia vulgata; assembly: GCA_946478455.1. Taxonomy (NCBI): domain Eukaryota; kingdom Metazoa; phylum Arthropoda; class Insecta; order Lepidoptera; family Geometridae; genus Eupithecia; species Eupithecia vulgata. The sequence goes on along the minus strand of OX297862.1, from coordinate 12,473,483 downwards.
TTGATGGACTAAATGAAGCTATGAGAATTGAATCGCCAGTCTCAATGTTTAGCTGTGAGGCTAGATTTGCTCCAGCTTTAGCTATTTTAGCATCTTGGAGCAGATTATAATTGACAACTTCACTTTTACCATTAATAGTTTCTTCCCTCACTTGACATTCTAAAGTTACCTCAGTATAGCTATTATAGTTATCATCATTTACACAAGTCCGAGCCAGACGAGATACATATCCAAGCTCCTCATTACCTGCTAGGTGGGAATGTTTTTGAATCAATAAAAAATAAGCATAATCACTGGCATTGAATCCGTATACATATTGCACTAAAAAGTTATCTCTATACTTCACATCTATTTGTATCAAACTCTGCTTGGAGAATGTAAACTGTGCTAGTTCAAGAGTCATAAGATCACGACTGGATATGGCAGGAACATCATGTCGGTACTCCCCATTGTTTGTAAATGTTGTCCCCACGTAAAGAACATTTGAACGGTCCCAAGAGTTGTACCTTTCAGGTCCGATGAACGCGTAGGTAGATGCATCAGGGTCGTTAGCTGCCACACTAACCGGGACGAACTCGGGCTGTGCAGACAAGTCGCCAAGGCTGTACTTAGAACAGGAGCCCTGGGCTAATGATCCACAGGCAATAACTATTCTTGATTCTTGATCAATCACTAATATTTTATTCACATTGTCTATCAACGCAGTCTTTATCTCTGGCGTAGGGCATCCACTAGCATGACACATTGGGTTATCGAGTTTCGGACCAGTCTTCACGACGTGAATGGGTTTCAGGTCGGGGCTGAGTTGATGAATCCAATTCAATGATCCAGCATACACTTGACCAGTGACTCTGTCCACGGCGAGGTGATAAAAGTGGAAAGTCTCATTCTGTTGATTGGGATATTGTGATATGAACTCGTAGCCGTAGACCAATGTCCATCGCAGCCAGATTATTATGACTAACACTGCCGTTTGAAATGCCATGTTCACATTTTAGGTTGCCTTGGGATGAGTAATCTTCACTTTGCGCAATAAACACACGGTATTATTTCATTTTCAACCCATTGTATCACTTTACAAAAATAAATTGTAAATTGTAAAGCATCCATCGATGCCGATGACACGAGAATAGACAATGGATGTAGTAGATGAATGAACGAATGACAAAATTTTCCAAAACCAAACCAAACTCTATCCCTATCCCTAGAGAACAATGTTGCCATTTTAATCCAGCAGAAGCAGCCGATCAGCAGTGATAAGACGGGAATTATTTGATCACCAACGGAGAAATAGCTGGTGGCATGGCGGGTCCAACCACAAATCATTCAAGTCATTCAATTAAAATTTAAAATCATTCGTTCAAATCATTCAACTAACCATCGAGGCATCGATCAATCGATACTCGCTTGCGTTAGGATTGTTTGCAGCGGCGATTTCTGTAAAATAAATAAATACCAAGTTAGGACTGTGTGATGTAATGTAATTACCCTGCCTAGGATTTTTCATCAATTGTTCCTAAATATTATTGTAATGGACTTTATTACTCGGTTAGAAACCATGAACGGGCTGCTCTGTGCAAACCACAGTACAAACACGTTTTTTACGAGAGTTATTAGTTCAAAACGCTTCTATTGATAATTCTTCAAACATGATGCCCACGATGTCTGCGGGTGTACTACCCGCAGACGCTCATACACAGATGAATACTTATCGAAGTTATGTGACCATGCTAGCAGATCCTGGGGCCAAGGATGAAATAAAACTGAAAGCTGCCCAAGAACTAAGTGAAAATTTTGAGGTAAGGAACATTTCTGTTGACAATTTGACGGGTTTTTCGGGACATTTTCTTATATAATTTTCATTAAAATTATTGTCTACTTGTGTAAGGTACCTTGGAAACATGTTAAAAACTCAAAAGTTAACTTTCATTCAAATTCATGCTACATCTTGCAGGTGATCCTCAGCTCACAACAGTACCCCCAGTTCCTTGACCACTCTCTGAAGATATTCCTCAAAATCTTGCAAGATGGGGAGCCCCACTTCATTGCTGAATATAACATCCAACAAGTCCGGAAACTGATCCTGGAGATGATACATAGACTGCCGATTAGCGAGACATTGCGGCCCTATGTGAAGAATATACTTATTCTGATGTTGAAACTGATGGAAATTGAGAATGAGGAGAATGTTCTGGTGTGCCTCAAAATTTTTATGGAGCTACATAAGCAGTACAGGCCCATCTACAGTACTGATGTTGATGTAAGTTAATCTTTTTACTACATCTGTTTACTTTATTATTTGAAAATATGTCATCATGATAATATTTTTTGTGCATATTAGTCAATACTCAATCTTGTTTATTTTCTCCATTACATGTCATCTCCTAGATGTTACAGGTACTTAATATTTTCTACATGATATTGACTTAGTTAACTAAAATAATCTAACTTCAATTCCTTATCTTAATTCCATAATGCATCACAGATTCATAAGTTCCTCCAATGGGTAAAAGGCATTTACTCAGATCTGCCCAATCATCTGCCAAAGATCTTTGAGCCGAAACCCATCATCAGAGTCAAGGACCTTTCAGAAGTGAATATAGACCAGCTTTTACAAGAGACTTACACTACTACACCTATTCATACTGAGAAAAAGCTGCTTGATGGCAGTGTTGTTACTGTAAGTACCTTCCTTTCCATAGATTTGCATATCTAAGTACAATCGGATTTTAACTTCACCCTCCCCCACTCTTTGGCATGATTTTTTTTCTGGGATAAAACTAGCCTATGTTATTTCCCATATAATAACATCAATATATTTAGATTAGCTGTGTGGGCTTAGAATTTGCACCACCCCAACTCTTCCTGTGGGTGTCCTCATAAGAGGCGACTAAGGGATGAGCACTGAGAGCAGCGCATCTTGCAAAAAAATAGATCTATCACCTAACTGAGATCCCCAACCTGCATGCCCAGCGCCCTCGCTGGGCATTCCCTACTGGTTTTTATTCAATACATAAAAACCAATAAGGCGATTATCAGTGGGAGGCCTGCATCCAGCAGTGGACCATTATAGGCTGTTGAGTTGAGGAAGGATTATTTGGACGGGGCATAAAGCTACACTGGTTAAGGTGCCTCCTCTTACTACCGCGTCCAAAAAATCGACCCTGTATATCCCCCCATCCTACATTAATTATAATACATTAAAATCTTTGATTATACAGGGTGATTGGTGCATCGTTTGCCAAAATAAAATGGGATAGAGGGGTGTTTTCGCTACCGAAACCCCCTATGAAAAACGTGGCCTCACAGAGGACTTTACGTCTATTTTTTTCATTTTCATCAACTAGGCTTCCCAGGCGTTGTTTAAGGTTTTTTCTATCCCATGGGAACTGATTTAAAGGATAAAAAGTAGTTTATGTTACTCTACATTATTACAACTAACTCTATGCCACAAATCAATCAATTGGTGCTTAGTTAGGATGTGAAGGAAAGACAAACTTTCGCATTAATAATATTAGTAGGTATACATAATAATATAATACAAAAGTCAGCATTCAAAATTAAATTTAAAAAATGCATGTTTAGTAGCCTCTAAATGTGTTGGATGTAATTTGTATTGTTGTATGGTTCAATAGAAATCAAAATTACATGCAAACTATTGGATTTTTTTTATCATCTCATAAAGTTTTTAAAACACAAAATTAAATATTGAGCTCCACTCATAACAAATAAAAAAAAATTATAATGTTCAATATTTTTTAAAATGGTTCTATTCCCCTTTCTAATGGTATGCAACATGCCATGAAAACTTTTTACTAGCTTTGCTTATTTTGTGTACACATGGCTGATATTTGATATTATAAATTTTTGCATATTTACATACACTTAGTAGCTGCCATTGCACTGACTCAATGCCATCTCACTGCCATGTCACTGCCATCTCACTCAACTCTCTAACTATCTTCTCGCTTAGAAATCTGTCTGCTATCTTCTTTTCCATGGGTAGAACGCTACTCCTACAACTTGATAAGAAATTCACAAAAACTTGTAAACAAAAAAATTCAATTTCCTTTTCTAAAATTACAAATTCTGTCCAAAGTGTTAACCCGCCGCGGCGGGTCAGCACTTGCATGCATTCGCAACGGCGCGCCGACATCTTCGCCTAATTTGTACCGTCGTAGTACGAATTAGGCGGCCTTCGACACGATCAAGGGCAAATTTCACGGACGTAACCCCATCTCTATATGCTTATAAGTGCAATGCATGTGGGCGTAACTCTGATTCTAATACACAGAATATGAATGCAGAGAGCATGAGAGCATAAATGTTTTAGCTAACCTCCCGTCACTCTGACAGGGGTGTTCGGGCAATTTTTGCACAGCTGTTCCTTATACTAATACTTTCTGTAATTCTATGATTTAAATTAACATGCGAAAAAGTAACTTAGACAGATTCCTTACATATTTATAATATTAGTACGGATTTCATTCACAGTACAATCTGATACCAAGATCGGTACTATCACTGAAGGTGATACAAGAACTGCCAATAATAGTAGTGCTGATGTATCAACTGTACAAGCAGAATGTGCACCAAGAAGTCAGCAACTTCATACCCCTGATCATGGAAACTATTACACTGCAGCCTGCCGCTAACCATAGGTATGTTTTTAATATGATTATAAATAACAGATATAAATAATCAAAACACACTAAAACAGGGGCAGCAACCAACAATCATTTTTAGTTTCAAAGCATTTTAAACTTAATTTGACGACCGGTGTGGCACGACGGGCGAAGGTCCGCCTGAGACGAAGGAGGTTCCGGGTTGGATTCCCGCCCAGGGACAAGTGATGTATGTACGATTTGCAATTATTTGTCCTTTAGGGCAAGCATGGGGATTGTTGTCTAGGGTAGAATAGACAATAATGACATAGCATCGCAATACATTGCGTAAATTGTTGAAGTGGAAGTGCGTTTCAAATAACTTTAAATTCAACAACAAAAAAACTTAATGCATTCTATGACAAAGTGACATACTTAATTTTTCTCTATTCTACTATCTACCCCAGACAACAATCCCCGTGCAAGGGGCTCTGAATAACGATCCTGCAAGAACCCTGATTTTCTTTTGTTCTTCACAGGCAATCAGCTTCATTCAACAAGGAAGTATTTGTAGACTTCATGGGTGCACAAATAAAAACCCTCGCGTTTCTAGCCTATATTATAAGGATATACCAGGACACAATAGCCAACCACGCCAATTTGATGGTGAAAGGCATTATAGGGCTGCTAACGCTGTGTCCACCTGAGGTGGCACATCTGAGGAAGGAATTGGTTATTGCTACAAGGCATATCCTTGCGACTGAATTAAGACTGAGTAAGTTTTTCATTGAGTTAGTTTATAATCTTATTTGCTTATTTTATTTTGCTTTCTACATATATAGTATGGTAACATGCAGCCATAAGGCTGTCCATTATAGTCTTGTTCAATTCTATGCATGTCTGTCTGTTTTGTTTCCATATTTTTCTAGTATTTAATAAAGTGGCTTCTATCTATCTACATGATTATTGCACTTCACTCTTACACACTAGTGTCTTACAAGTTTATAAATCATATAATTATACACTTACTAGGTTTATTTATTTAACAGCAAAAAATAATTACAACTAATATTTACACTTACATCTATTTACTAAAAATCTAAGCCGTCACCAGAAGGCAGAGTGCCCAGAATGCTGGCAGCATTGCCATGTTGAATGGCAATGCTAATTCGTTGACCGAAATAAAAACCAGCATTCCGATCACCTGTGGACTCTATTAGTAGTTTTGTAAGATCTTTATAGATAACGTGTGCCCCAGGACCCCAAGGACCTAGGGTTTCCACCCCAAACGGCTCAAATAGGTAACCTCTGTCAAGACTAGCGTATTTTCGCCGTTTGAGGAACTCCGCTGATGTTGCTGCGGAGCCTGCCCTTACTGATGTCCCTGCAAGATGAGAAGGTGCTAGGGTATCTACACACGTAGCATCCCAAACTAAAGGCTGACCCATCTTCCAAGGAATCAGAGTCATACCGTCAGGCCTTTTACCATCATCTCGCATTAGGCCACGTGGTTCGAGAGTAGCTGGCACACTGACGCTGGTAAAAGCCCGACGAATGATGTCATTAATTGAACCATGGCGGGACACACGTCCTGCACTAGAGACACATGCCAGTGCATGGTGACCGAACTTATCAACGGTTTCACCGCACTGGCAAGGGTGTGGCACTAGGCAAGGAGAACCTAAACGCAAAGAGGTAGCCACCCGAAATGAGTTATTGTCTAAAAGGGTACCTAAATTTTTGGAAGGCAAAACATATAACCAAAGTCCTGATTCCCACTCGGAAACAGCGAGTAGACGAGCGCGTTCTGATGAGCTGGTAGACGTATTAATAAGATTTTTCCGTACCAACTCACATAGCGGCTCATCCCACAGTCTCTGAGAAGAGAGGACTTTGGGCAGATTAGTTTCAGGACAGGCTATTTTCCAAGACGCTAATGCTTGCTCGAAACCTGTTATTTGACAATTTTGTGAACATTTGGCCAAAATTTTATATATAAGATCCTTTGTACCGTGAATTGAAGACATAAAAGCAGGGAGTGAAACACTAGAAATTTCGCGAACACCTAGACCCCCCAATCTAATAGGAAGAGTGGCCTGGTGCCACGCTCTATCATCTAAAGGTATATTAAAAATTTTGATTAATGTGTCGCGCATGATGCTGTCCAACTGCTGTGTAAGTTGAGGATATTTCCAGAGTTGGGAGCATCGTAAATACCAAGTGAATTTGGGAACAAAAAGACAGAAACGTAAAATAACAAAAGCCACGTGAACATTGATGTTTTGCAATTTGTCTGAAAACGAAAGAAAATTTTGAATTTTTTCATTTATGAAATTAGGCAAACACTCATCCATTATCGGAGATCCCAATAGGCAAAGTGAAGACTTATCTATCAACTTCAGGTTTGGGGCTAAACTTTCAAAGCTACTTTTTATATTTAAAAAATTAGGTAAAGCCCTTGCCGTTTCTGGAACATAAAGTTCACATTTTGCAAAGTTTAGCTCCAAGCCTATAAGCTTAAATTCTTGTTTTAAAACACGTAAATCTTCCAAAATCGTCTCCACCTCGCCTCCTATAGTGCCGTCATCCAGATACCAAACATTAAATTTTGACTCTAAACGTTTTATAATGGGATGTATTGCGAGACTGAAAATAGCCGGTCCTAAAGGATCGCCCTGCTGACAACCAACCTCAGAGGACAATAAGTTATCTTTATATACTAATTTTGAAGGACTACCATAACATTGCCAAAGAAAGGGATAAACCTCAGGTAATTTATCTTTTATTTGTGTCAGAAGGGCGCCCCTGTCTACAGAATTGAAAGCATTTTTAACATCCACCTTCAACAAAAAATCGTTTGTGTGAAAAGATACAAACGATCGAAGCGAGTGTACCGCAGCTTCACAACCACCACGGGATCCAAAACCCAGCTGGGTCGGCTGGAATTCCGACCTCAATTCTGAGCTTTTGATTCTGCAGCAAATTTTAGCTGCAAGCCGGCGGTAGGTCGTACCAACTGCGATTGGTCTAATGCCTCCATCTTTTTTTGAAAGTGCACATAGATTTGCACCATACAAAATGTCGATGATGTCTGCACTGACCTGCCCGGATAGCATTTTGTTCACTAACGACGTAATCGCTACTATGAGGCCTTCGCCCATTTCACCACAACCAGCACCTGTTAAATCTTTTAAGTGTTGTGGTGAAAGGCCGTCGAGGCCACCAGCAGAGCCACTCTGAAAAGAGTTTATGCTGAAGATTACGTCGTCAGGAAGCACTGACAAGAAAGTGCAGGAATCATCCGGTGGTGCTGGGAGGCAAAGATCAGGCGCAGCAGGTGGATGTTTTGATGCAAGTGCCGAAAGAGTTTCACTAGAATTTGAGGCAAGCGTGTCGTTAGAAAACAAAAGTCTTGCTGCACCTCTGATATCCCCATCACTGACACGGTTTTCTACCATTCGATAGGCTATATCAGAGTTTGGTTTTTTAGTTTTTCACTAGTGTCTTATCTTTTCACGTAAAACTTAATTGTAAAATTTCAAAAATATGCATAAAACACAAATTACGACACGGGCTGTGTCGTAATTTGTGTTTTATGCATATTTTTGAATTTATCTTAAGGTGGCGATCTCTTCCCGACAACCTTTTTTAACTTTATAACTAAATTCTATCTTTATATTATTTTCGGTACCTCACAATCATATTATACTTTCTATTAAAATATTGGCGTCTCTTTATCTATATATCCCGGAGAAATGTGTGTGAAGAAACGGGCAGTAGCTAGCTTATTCTAAACATCACAACTTCTAATAACAAGTAACGTGACCTATAAAACCTTTTTCCAGAATTTGTACCATACATGGAAAGATTATTCGACGAGGAGGTTTTGCTCGGCGGCGGCTGGACTGTCCATGAATCGCTCCGTCCGTTGGCGTACTCCACGCTAGCTGATTTGGTGCATCACGTTCGCCAACATTTACCGCTCTCTGATCTAGCTATTGCAGCTCATTTGTTCTCCAAGAATGTTCATGACGAGTCTTTACCGACGAGGTAAGGAATTAGGTCTCATGGTTATATTTTTGTTGTTTATTTCTAAGAGACATTCTTTCATTCCGTTGCCATGTATGATAACAGATAAATAAAGAAACATTCTAAGGCTCACCGCCAGGGCTTGGTAACGGTACCAATAATACCGGTACAATGGGAATACCGGTATTTTATTTAGATAACTTCAAAAGAAGTAGAAGTAGTTCTGAAGTAACGGTACTTTGCTCTAAAATACTGGTACTCAAAGCGATCCTCACGACACCGTTGCATATTTTCGTTGTGTATTTAAGACGCGTTTGCATACGGAACCTATTAACAGCACAATAAACTTCTAATAAGTTAGAAAAAGCCAAAGCTTTCTCGCTTGCACAGAAATGAATTGTTGATACCGATATTCTACGTGCAAAATATCAGTATAATTTATATCGAAACCAAACATGTACCGGTACCACGTCAAGGTCAGTCGAACCGGTATTTGAAAATACCGGTATTCCGAGTCCTGCACGCCGCACATAAACTATAGATATACCTATGTATGTATAAACTACCATCGCGCTATATAAAGTAGCTTATGCTTGAACTTCCGTTTTGTTGCGACAAGATACCGAGCAGTTTCTTGTCGCAGTAACGTACATTCAAAAACCAATAACTGTTGAGACGCGACTGTCACTTTTGTATGTACTTATATTCGCAGAAATTATCAGTTGATCTAGCGATATTCATGTACAGTCAGTATTACAAGTCAGTTAAAAATAAAACAGTCAATCTTATTATTTAATCTGTGTTTACATTTAAAACGTGTCTAATACAGGTAAATAATATACTGCTTTTCTCCACAGCATTCAAACAATGTCCTGCAAGCTACTCCTAAACCTAGTGGACTGCATCCGACAACGCTCGGAGACAGAAGGCACGGCTGGCTCGCAGCCCCAAGGTCGTCAGCTCCTCATGAGGATATTGGAAGTATTTGTATTGAAGTTCAAGACAATATCCAAGTTGCAGCTGCCCGCGTTAATGAATAAATGGTAATATGGTTTGATATTTACTTACTGGGCTAACAATATTCAGTAATCATCTATCCATTGGAAACATATAGACATAAGCTTTTCTCAAAATCAGATACTCGTGTGGAGACATTAGTATTGGAGATTATTTCTGTCAATAAAAAACTTAAAACATCTGCTATGCGTAAAAATATGCGAGCGGCCGATAGAGGAAGCGTATAAAACTAAAAAAATGGCCGCCTACGCCGGTTTACTAAAATTAATTCCACGCTCGAAAGATGTAAGTTCGCTTACCGAATTAAGACGGGGATCCATTCACCGAAACCAGATCCGCAACACAAAACTGTGTATTTAAATATGGGCTTTAACTCTTAAATATGGGCTTTAACTCGTAACATCTAAGTGCATTTCATATTGACGGTTGAGATAACTGACTCTCAACTCGACTCTGACTCGAATCTTGTGAATCTTGTGGATAGCCACTTTTCAGTGTTAAATGTATCTAAAGATTACGAGTTAAAGCTCATATTTGAATGCACAATTTTAACTGTGCTGTAGTGTCGTTAGCGCAAAGCTTAATACCTCAGGAAGTGACTGGCTATCAAAGAATACAGCTAAAACTATTTACACCTTCACAGCAGCCCAAAAACTCTACCAACGCCCACACCTGCGAGCGGAACACCCCTCGGCGGAACAACACCTGGCACTCCAACCACACCAGTGCCCGTTCCAACCACACCAGAAATCAAAGTCGAAGATGAGAAACCAGCCCCAGACTTCCTCGAAAGCCTTATCAAGAGTTCGGAGGAAAAATCCAAGATCGGCTTTCCTACTACACAGATGACGAATTTGAATGTGGCGGATTATAGGACGCTGGTGAAGACCTTGGTGTGTGGTGTGAAGACTATCACTTGGGGATGCGCTTCTTGCAAGGTACTATGTTGTGCCTTTCTTCAATCTTGTTGACGCCAAGTACTTCTACTTACTTGGAGGAATAAGTAGTAGTACTCTGGAGAGGATACATCTCTGGTGGGACTCTGCCGTTATTGCTTGGTGCTTTTAGTATCAGGTATTGTATTACACAATACTACTCCACGAGACATCATCAGGACAACAGTTTTCCTGATGATGTCTCGTGGAGAGACGAAACTAGTTGACGTCTTGCTTTGAAGGATTTTTGTAGTTATTGTCGTTTTTTTTCTACAACGCGGACATTTTTTTAGAACTTATGAGAAAAGGCTTTGCTCGGAACTGTTAATAAATATTTTGGCACCCAAGTGTCCCAGGTCTAAATGAAATAAAGCACTTTGAGTTTTGCTAACGCAACCTTGAGGTTAGAGAAAATAAAACTCGTCTAATTCCCTACAGACAACAACAAACGCAGAAGGTACCTCAACAACAACAGCAACCGCTCAGAAACAATTCACAGCTAGAGAAACCCTTGTTTTCATTCGATTGGTCCGATGGGGGCTTCAGTCATTGGATATCTATACGTTATCCGCGCCACGAGCGCCCGCCCAGCCGCCGGCGCAGCCCCATGTCCGATCTAAGGAAGAGAAGGAGGTTCTAGAACATTTTAGTGGAGTGGTAAGTACCTTAACTTGTAGATTGATAAAGTTTAATCTAGACAGATGATAAGCCTCATAAAGATCTTGATTTTGTGACTGAACAAGACAGTCATATCACGTGCAAAAAACCGTACCTATCGATATGAAATGTCAATCTGTAGAACTGATTCTTGTTTTGTGAGGCCCAGACTCCACTAAAGCGGAGATGTCCATAGCGGTGTGACGTTTTTCAGAGTGTCTACTGAAGCGTACTGGCAAGCGTATTATCTAGCCCCAAGCTAAGCAGAGCTTGTGTTATGGATTTTTTATTATACATAGAAAACGACCAGAACACCCATAACAAATACCTGCAGGTCGTACAAATATTTGTCCCAAGGCGGGAATCGATCACGCAACCTCCTGCTACGCAGGCGGACCTTCGCCCACCGCGCCACAGAGATCGTCAAAATACATCTCTTCTCCACTCGTCTCCGCTTTGATGGAGCCGGCCTTTAGTGGGTTTCCAGTATCATGTTGTTTTTTGTTACAGTTTTCAATGATGAACCCGCAAACGTTTCAAGAGATATTCACAGCCACAATATCACACATGGTTGAGAGAATCAACAAAAATATGACGTTACAAATTATCGCAAACACTTTCCTATCAAATCCGACCACATCACCCATATTCGCTACAGTACTGGTTGAATACTTGCTCAAGCGAATGGAGGAAATGGGAACGAACGTAGAGAGATCTAATCTGTATCTGAGGCTGTTCAAGCTGGTATTTGGTTCAGTAAGCTTGTTCCCTTCTGAAAATGAACAGATGTTGCGACCACACCTACATAGCATTGTCAATAAGGCTATGGACTACGCCATGACTGCCAAAGAACCGTACAACTACTTTCTGTTACTCAGGGCTTTGTTCCGATCGATTGGTGGAGGAAGCCACGATTTGTTATATCAAGAATTCTTGCCTTTACTCCCGAATTTATTAGAAGGATTGAACCGCCTTCAAAGCGGCTTGCACAAACAACACATGAAAGACCTATTCGTCGAGTTATGCCTGACTGTACCAGTAAGACTGAGTAGCCTCCTCCCTTATTTACCAATGCTGATGGATCCTTTAGTATCAGCACTCAATGGTTCCCACACTCTCATATCTCAAGGTCTACGTACCCTTGAGCTTTGCGTTGATAACTTGCAACCAGACTTTTTGTATGAACACATACAACCCGTCAGAGCTGATCTCATGCAAGCCTTATGGAGAACGCTGCACAACAGCGAAGTAGCGCGAATAGCTTTCAGAGTGCTGGGAAAATTCGGTGGAGGTAACCGTAAAATGATGATTGAACCACAAAGATTGGATTATAGAGAGACAGACGCGCCACCGCCGGCTATCCAAGCTTACTTCCAAGAGCAATCGAAACCCATCGACTTCGAAGTAGACAAAGTAATAGACACTGCATTTGCAGCATTGAAATCGAGCACCACAGATCCGTTCTACAGAAAACAGTGCTGGGAAGTCCTACGGTGCTATTTAGCAGCGTCGTTGAACTTAGATGATGACCGTGAAACGTTACAGAAGCTTTTCAACCACCCAAGCTTCCTTGACGGCAAGATCCAAGTCCAAAATGGTCCGTACTACAAATGCCAGAACAGTATCGTTCGAAACACGCACCGTACCGCGCTCACTGGCATGTTCGTTGCCGCCGCTATCAAAGAACTACGTCATCACGTGCTTCCCACTATGGTGTCTCTGGTCAGGCATTACACCATGGTAGCCATCGCTCAAGAAGCTGGTCCGTTTGTGGGAAGCGCTAGTCCGAAAGAAGGCCTGGATGCGTTGGTTCTAGTCGACGCTATAGCAGTCGTTATGGGACACGAAGAGAAGGAACTCTGCAAGCCAGGCCACTTAGCATTAGTTCTGATGATCGAAACAGCGGCCACTGTTCTCGGAGGCAAAGAACGCGCATGTCGGCTACCTCTAATGGAATACCTCGCTGAACGAATGTCGTCGCTATGCTACGAACGCGCTTGGTACGCAAAACTCGGTGGATGCATAGCTGTCAAGTTCATGTGTGAGAAAATGGCGCCGGAATGGGTCTACAAACATATCTTCGCGTTCCTAAAAGCTGTTCTCTTTGTCATGATGGATTTGACAGGTGAAGTGTCTTCGGGTGCTATTGATATGGCGACGTTGAATCTGGAGAAGTTGGTGAGAGTTTGTGTGGCGCCTTTAGCTATTCCTAACTTGGAGCTCGAGCCTGAAGTAAATGCTGCTAAGACAAGAGCGCTTCACGATGTCCTACAAGAATTGGTACTCCAAGTGACTAGTCCACATTTACTCGTGAGACAGCAAGCTATGAAGTCTCTAGAACTAATAGCAGAGTTGCAGAGCAAGACTGTGACAGAGGTTATGGATCCACATAGGGAGGTGTTAGCTGATATTATTCCGCCGAAGAAACATTTGCTTCGACATCAACCGGCCAATGCTCAGATGGGTCTCATGGACGGAACCACGTTCTGCACGACTTTGAAGCCTAGACTGTTTACCATAGGTAAGTTTTTCTTAAGTATAAAATTCTATCTTGTGTATAATGCTGGCAGTACACGCTCAATAAGACAACGCGAGACAGACCTATACACTAGCCACGTAGCCACACTCGATGTAGAATATTTGTAAATAAACCTCCTCATACTTAACCTAAAATTCACTCTGTTTACGCGTCTTTATAAGCGCAATTTACGTTACTTGTCGATTTGATCCTTCCAAAGAAGATTAAGGTCCTTCCAAGTGTCGCCAAGCCAAGTGTGTACTGCCGGCATCAACCTACCCTTAAATTGTTTATCACGGTCAAAGATTATAGTATACCTCTAGATGGATCGTTTTAAAAGCTACAATTTGAATCTGTTTTGACTCCTCTCTCCTTTGGGATAGTGCCATATGAAAGAAAGAGATAACTTTATTGTATCAGGTTATACTAAAACACAAATGTGGTCAGTTTCATTCCTGTCATTGAAATTTAACTAGGGATGTGAAATGTGCATAAGTATGGAAACTTATCGATAATATTCGGAATGGAACGAAGCGTAGGTAGGTGCTACCTATCTGCTATAGATGGGTACCTACATCTTTCTAATAACCGTGAAGTTTCAAATTAAAAGCTTCGGTAGGTAGTTACTGAGATTTAAAAGGAAAAAAAAAGACGATCAGAGTAAGACTTAAGCTTTTTATACACTAACGAAACCCAAAAGATTTTATAACAAATTATGGTTGATCGTTTCGCGGTGGCCGATAAAAAAATAATAATCAACTACAATAAAATAACAGGCAACACGAAACGGCAGCACCATCCAGGCAAGATTTTGGTAATTAAAAATAATTATAACCGTTTATATTATGCCGTGACTAAGAATCTACCGAAAATGTACCTACCACAATCAATACCCAAAAAATCCTGTCATTCGATATAAGTCGGTACTTTTATTAAGTAAGCTTACAGTCAGTCAGTCATCAATCTCACTTGAGTATGAGTAACACCTTGTCTTAGATAAGCGTTACGATCAATGATATTATAATATAAATGAGGTAGATGTCGCACTAGCGCGTGGAAACTGAGGCGGCCAAATTAAGACAATTGTCGTAATTTTGATTTAGTCGAATAACAGCAGCGAGCGAGTGACCGCGCGTGACTTGGTGGTTTTTATATGCCGAGCTGTGTGTTCTGACAATGCAAAAACTATGGTACAAAGGTAAAAAAGGATGAAGGAGTTACGTACCACAGTTACGTACTACGTAAGTATATAAAACACCTCATAATTTACGTTTTATTTCGAAATTACAGCAAATTATCGGTACATAATCAAATATTTTAAGTGATGCTAAAAAGGGATAGAGAATATTGACGACAACCGCAGCGCGATAGGGACAGATAGCGTGCGCCGGGCGTGCGTCATAGAGTAATCAATCAGCAGTATTCAGAAGGGATCTCATACTCGTAGGCACAAAATTTACTTTAATAGCGTAGCACTAAACATCTTTTCTTTTCAGTAATTTTTAAAAATAGTAATTGCTTCTTTTAAAATAATAGTCGATCTTAATTAGGCCTTTAGAATTAGGTAGTAGACATGCGCAAATAAAATATTTTTGTCATCTGTTAGTCTGTTCTCAGAACAATGTTAATAGTTTCATTGACTAAACATTTACTTAGAATGTTTCAAACGAATAATAATACCTTTCTAAGGTAATGTCTCATATGTTCCTTGAAATTATATATTAATATTCAAACAAACAAATTGTTTCATTAAATCGCTCATTTGCGAGAAGAACGGGTTATGAGATTTAGGTATCGTTTTGGAATAACACTATATCAAAATCCGCCGTATCGCGCTCTACTTGCTACAAAAACGCGATATTTCTAGCGCCTAAATTGACCTTGGTATGAAGGAAAGAGACGACAAAACGCGTTCTAGCTCCCTCCATTACATCGATGAAGTTCGTTTCAACATCGGTACATGTCAGTGGAGTCCGTGCGCGCGACGAGTGAGGTGCTGTTCAATTGCAACAAGAACGTGACATGGTCAGCGTGTCACGTTGTTGACGGAAAGGTACGTGCATTATTTGGGTTTTTACATGTTACTAAAGCGTGATATCATGGTTGGAACCACTTTAGCTGTAAAATAAAATTTCACTGCATAAATTTTTAGGCTACCTAGTCACGTTTTTCTCGCAAAAAACTTATATTTATTCGGAATAAAAAGGTATGTACCGTTTTAGATGGTGAATCAAATCTCTAAAGGTTTAAGCTTTTATGGATTATTAACTCGTATCTCGTTGTTGTCGTAAAGTGTGTATACATTTTGTCGTGATAGAATAAGTTGTTGCATTACAGATGACGACACATTTTTAAACTCCCACCTTATTTTTTCAGATGGAGTCACGATCGCGATCATGGAACTGGTTAATAAAAACCTCATTCCCCGATATTATAAAACTTTTTACGAATCTTTTTAAATGTTTGTTTCTTAGTATTTTTTATTACAATTGTTATGTTATAATAGAACATTGTGCTATGAAAAATATTGATTAGTTACCTACTTTCTCTAATATGTTTAGTATTATTATCATCATCAGCCTATACCAGTCCACTGCTGGACATAGGCCTCCCCTAATGAGCTCCATAGCGCCCTGTCTTCAGCTTGCCGCATCCAGCATCTGCCAGCAGTCTTTCGCAAATCGTCATCCCACCTGGTCGGAGGGCGTCCTGTACTACGTTTTCCGAGTCGCGGTCTCCACTCAAGAACACGTATACCCCAGCGGTTGTCGGTTCTTCTTGAAATATGGCCAGCCCACTGCCACTTCAGCTTGCTAATCCTTAGAGCTATGTCGATAACCTTGGTTCTCTGTCGGATGTATTCGTTGCGAATCCTATCCTTCAGAGAAACTCCGAGCATAGCTCTCTCCATAGCTCGCTGAGCGACTTTAAACTGGTGGACCAGCCCTACCGTGAGTGTCCACGTCTCAGCTCCGTAGGTCATGACGGGTAGGACGCTCTGATTGAAAACTTTCGTTTTCAAGCATTGCGGTATGGATGACGAGAAGACTTGACGTAGTTTGCCAAACGCGGCCCAACCTAGCTGGATCCTTCTCTTGGCCTCCTTCTCGAAATTGTTTTTATCCAACTGCAGAATCTGCCCAAGGTAAGTGTATTCGGAAACAATTTCGAGAAGATGGCCATGTACGGCGACCGATCCCGGATCAATGTGGCCATTGATCATGACCTTGGTTTTATCCAAGTTCATGCCAAGACCGATGCGTCGTCGTGAGGCTGAAGCTAGGCCGTTCAGCATCCGGTTAAGCTCCTCCAGCAACTCCGCCATCAAGACTATGTCATCAGCGAATCGCAGGTGTGAGATGTTATCGCCGTTTATGTTGACTTTCCAATCCAGCGTCTTAAACACATCTTCCAACGTGCTTGTGAATAGTTTCGGTAATATAACATCCCCCTGTCTCACTCCTCTGCGCAGTTGGATAGGTTTAGACTGCTGGCCCTGTACTTGGACACTCATGGTGGCGGCATCATAAAGACATCTCAACACCTCGATATAACGATACTTGGCAACGCTGTAAGGATTCCAGAACAGCCCAGGTTTCGACAGAGTCAAAGGCCTTTTCATAGTTCACAAAGGCCAGACACAGGGGCTGATTATACTCTTCGGACTTCTGTATAATCTGCCTCACTGTGTGTATGTGGTCTATGGTGCCATATCCTCCGCGAAACCCGGCCTGTTCCGGTGGCTGGAACTCGTCGAGTCTCCTGGCGAGACGATGTTTAGTATAATAAGTGCAAATGTTAAGTGCCATGCCATTGTTAATCTTATAGTAGAACTATTGAAAATAACTGTGATTGTTTTTGCTAAGATGTTTTGATTATTTAATGGTAAGTAAACGATGATTACAACGTTAAGTATTGGAT
The DNA here is from genome assembly GCA_946478455.1 of Eupithecia vulgata. Lineage (NCBI taxonomy): Eukaryota > Metazoa > Arthropoda > Insecta > Lepidoptera > Geometridae > Eupithecia > Eupithecia vulgata. The sequence continues at coordinate 12,455,802 of OX297862.1, read as the reverse complement.
AGACATAATTGTTTGTATTAGGTAAGAAGTGTGCTATGCAAAAGTAAGACTTAATTATTGTCGAGACTGATAAAATTAGTACAAAAGTATTTTATGTAATTTAAGTATAGTCGAGACTGATAAAATTAGTACAAAAGTATTTTATGTAAATTAATTATAGTCGAGACTGTTTAAAATAGTACAAACAGTAATTTATGTTTTATAATTATGGTCGAGACTGATTAAAATAGTACAAAAAGTATAACTTCCTTTTCGTAGCTCAACATAATATAACGGTGTTTTAGTAATATTTCTTTTATAATTACATACATTTTGACTGCAAAAGCGTGTTTTAATTCGATATTTCGTTAGTTTCACAAAAATATTACCATATAAAACGTGACACGTCTGTATATCCAATGAAAAAAAAAATATTTTGCTAGAAAAACGTAACAACTGCTGCCATTTTTAAAAATAAACGTGGTATTTTAGTGAAAACGGATGGGGATACCAGCTCACAATCAGTTTTTCGAAAATAGAATTGTTGGCGCACCTATATCGCCAATAAAAAGTTGAGAAAGCGCAATAAGAACGAAAATACACGGAATTGAAAACTTCAAAGCCGTTTTCTGAACAATCACGTTTTCTGCCTTGTCACGTTCTTGTCGCAGATGAGCGAAATGTCCCTTCTGTAACAACATTTCTCGTAATCTATGTAGCTCTCGCGGATTTCAAGCGCAAGTCTAAACAGATAGCTATCCTTTTCTATATCATTTGTATTGTATTATCTGTCGCATTCATTGTTGTAACCTATGGATACGCGAGAGGTAGGTATGCATATGTCGTAGAGGAGCTAAATCTGAGCACCGCGCAGTATGAATATACGTCATCTTTAGTAAAACATCATTGGTTACGATGACAAACTAAGCTTTCATAATAATTACCAGAAAAATTTACCTAGATATCTCCTAAACCAGTAACTAGTAGTCTCTACCTTATATGTTTTTACTTTAAACAGGTATTTAAGTAATTAAATGGTGATAATTGGTTAGCATTTACAAGGAGCAGGGAAAGTGCCTACTTATTAAAAAAACATATGTGATATGGTCCATTGTAAAAATTTTACGGTTTTTTTTATTAAACAATAATAGAATATCAGCATCGTTATGTAAAATTCTTGTTTCATATCCGGTTCTATAACAAGAACTATATGCACGAAAATTCTTTGTGGGCTCCTCATCATGCCTTTTCAAATTTATTTTCCATTTTGTAGATAATTGGATCTTTAGGAAATCTGGAAGTGAAAAATAAGTATTAGTTGTGAGCTTCTACTAACATTACGATCATTGGATTAGACTTTCATCTCACGAAATTGTTCTCAGGACACCTTAATCTAGTGAATCCAACTCCAAGTCAGTCAGTCCATATAGGTACACGTACCAATCACACTGGATTTTTTTTATTGATGACGGTAAACCGTTTCGCCACCATGACTTAAGAATTTCTTAAATGTTATGTCTCAGTACAAGTAGGTGTACTTATGTATATTTTGTATTAAACTTATCGACAGTAATCTATCGACAACAACAGTACGTCACTAGGTAGCATCAATATGGTACTTAAGATGTCATTTTATGGTTTGTTACCAAAATTTTTGTGAATTATAGAATTATAAGGCTAATGAGCTTTAAATAACTTTATGAAATAGCTTCAATATTACATTATTAAAACAATTCAACCTATTGCAAAGAAATTTATCACTAACATTAGCCAAAACACGTCAATCGACTTACCGATGGAAAGATTCTTTGGTTTAATTCCGACAAAGCCATCATCCTGCGGCTTTTGCCGCCAACAACTGCACAGGCCATGATTTATATTAGTAATAAACACCACAAAACAAAGTTTTAAACACAAAATTACATAATAAACAGTATATTTTCTGTTCACCACCTGAGCCCAGCTGGGCCCAAACAAACAACGAAAAATATCAAAATGTGACACTCTGTGTTTCAAGATGAAATTGACGTTGGGATGTTGTCTCTTTCTTTCACATAGACAATTGTCATAAGAAAAAACGAAAAGAATGACTAATTATTTGTTCATTTTTTTACGCTCTATCTACCCTACGGAACGTAGGATCCTAGATCTTTGATCACGGTGTTTTCTCTGGCTATAACAATGACGTACTTACAGATCTGAATATAAACGAGCACAAAGTATTCTTCCGAGAGCTCCTATCTCTATGCGAAGCCGAAGACACAATGCTAGGCAAGCTGCCATGCTACAAAGGTGTCAATCTAGTCCCACTCAGAGCATCGGCCCTCAGAGCGTTGGCGTCATGCCATTATCTACAGGAGAAGCATTGCAGGGAGAAGATCTTCCAAGTGCTGTACAAATCATTAGAAAAGAACGACCAGGAATTGCAACAGGTATTTTATACTGAGCTGTTTTTATGATAAGCTTAAAACTATGATACTTATTTTTAGTTTGAAGTAGTTCCCTTCAGCTGTCAATAGCTTTTGCCACGCCCTACTTGGAAACCATTGTGTCTCTTATATATTTCTTTAATACTAAGACCTACATCATCAGCCTAAATTAGTTCACTCCTGGACATAGGCGCGCGCATAATGAGCGCTATGATGATGATATTTCATTTGCATTCATTTTCAAAAAACAAAATACGTTAAGTGCGGAAAACTAAAATCTTAAACCCCCTGGGTTACATATGATGAAAGTAAATAATGTTATTTTCTAACAATCTCTCGTATATTATAGGCTGGATTCGAATGTATGCAGAAGTTCCTATCCGGATTCCAAATCGACATGGAAATGGTGCATCCAGTGATGCGTCCTTTATTGCTAACCCTTGGGGATCACCGTCATTTGAGTGTGAACGGTGCAAAAAGACTTTCCTACCTAACTCAGCTGTTCCCATCGACGTTCAGTGAGAAACTGTGTGAGCAGCTTCTACAGTTGCTGAAGAAATTGCTGGATTATTCCATTCAAACTAATCGAGGTAAGTGAATTGATCTTGAAGATCTTTACCGTAAATGTTAATATTTCCGAATATAAACAAGGTTTAACTTGATGATTTGTGTGTAATGATAATAGTTTGCCATAGCTGGACTACTTCCAGATGTATGGAACGCACCCCTTGCAGAAGACCACGAGACGCGACAACTACATATGGAATTAAAAATACCTAAAAATGTTGGTGTCGCGTTTGTCGCTCAGCTAGAACAAGGCCTTAGCCCAGCTGACAAATAATAAATAATGCTGGACAACTCGCACAGCATTATCTAGCCCCAAGCTAAGCAGACTTGTGTTATGGGTACTAGACAACTGATATACATAATACAATACATAGAATGATGTTTTTTTATTATACATAGAAAACTACCAAAACACCCTGAACAAATATCTTCAGATCGTACAAACATTTGGCCCGAAGCGGGAATCGAACCCGCAACCTCCTGCGCCGCAGGCAGACTTCGCCCACCGCGCCACAGAGGTCGTCAAATTAAATAAGATTACGTACAATTATAAGAATCACTTCAAAATAATATTTTGTAGGTGGCAACTTCCTTCAAAGTGTTTCAAAGAACATGGAAAACGAGCAGAAGATAATAATCCTGATCGGAATATTCCATCAAATCCCGGCCGCTTCACCGCGATTCATAGACGTCCTGTGCCGACTGATCTTCCATACTGAGAAATCGCTTATGATCGAAGCTGGCTCTCCGTTCAGAGATCCCCTGGTGAAATTCCTTCTGAGGTAAGTTTTGTTGTCAATAATAGGGTATATGCACGTGACTTCAAAAAGCTGATTATTTTATTTTTAATCTCTATTGATATAGAAATATATCTGCATAATTTATTTTGTGGATTTCGTTTTTGTTGTGTAGTTTAATAATTGAAAAATAAACGTGACGTCACCGTTCACCGTATTGTCATAAAACTTTAGCGGGATACCTTTTTTGAAAAAAATTAACAAGAAATTTACATATTAGACATAACACACAAACAACAAACGAGATTTGGAGCGTGAACTAAGGTTACAAATCATGGTGAACCCTCTCAGACCCTTTACAAATGTTTCTTAACTCTAATAAATATGTCATATGTTTTAGATACCCAAAAGAAACACTGGACCTAGTAATGAGCGACAACAACATAAAAGACCAGCAATGGAGTCGCTTCCTTGTATTCCTCATAAAACACCCAGAAGCGGGATCAACCTACAGAGAAGCGCTCCATACATCAAAGAAACCACGTCTTATGCACCTTCTAGCTGCAAATACAGCTGGGAACAGCACTATACCACAGTCTGATAGGGCTGAGATGCAGTTCCAAGCTATAAGAGTCGTGTCGATGCTGATCAAGTTTGACGATCAATGGATGTCGACGCAACCTGACATCATCGAGCTGATCAAGCGAATTTGGTGCAATGATCAGTATCATGTAAGGGTCATTTTCCTTTAACCAGTCACCTATGGACAGTATTGTCAGCCTAGACAAGGTTTTCTCTAACCTAGAATAGAGAACATTTTATACAAAAATTTAATAATGTCCCAAATATTTCCGATTTTGGCATTATTCGAACCCGCGCCTCACCCTCAGTACGGCTGCGCTCTAACCAACTAAGCAACGAAATCGATCACGTGCTTCATCGAAAATCTTTGGGGACCTCTTACGACTCTAGCGTAGTTAGCTCCATCTACAGAGGAAACATAGAAGTTATCCAAACCTGTTCAATGACTAAAGTTACGTTTAATACGATGGATTTAATACGAGGACGAGAGCTGTCGCATTCCTTTAAACTTTGGGTTTTTGGTTTATAGTGCGTATATATCTATAAAAAAAAGGCGCTGTGGCAATTTTTCGTTTTTTTTTTCGATTTAATTATTTTCATAGAATTCTGCCCCAGTGCGAGTAGCGCACCCGTACTGAGGGTCAGGCGTAGGTTCGAATCCTGCTGAATTCAAAACTTTTACGTCATTATTAATTTTTATAGAAAATTGTCCCAGTGCTGACGCACTATAAAGCAAAACCCTAACCTTTCATACACTTCGTAAATTGTTTGTGTAGAAGGAATAAGTTCCAAATATTTTACGCAGTCCTTGCTAAGCTTACAGTAGTGTAGTTGCCACAGTATCTAATGTGTATATTTTTCTACAGGAAGTTCATAAAAAAGTGGAAGTGGTCGATTGCACACATTGGAAGGAACCAAAGTTGATTGTGAAGATATTGCTGCACTATTTCGTGCACCATCCGTCCAATGTTGATTTGTTGTTCCAATTGCTGAGGGCGTTGTGCGATAGGTTCATCCCTGATTTCCAGGTTAGCAAGTGTTTTTTTTTCTACCTTTGATTTCACCCATCATTATGAAAATTCACAAATTTATCACTACGAAAATATTTTTAAGACCAGATTCAATTGATTCCTGTGTTTCACTGACTCACTGTATTGTCAAACGAAACTCATTTAAACGCGCTTCGACATTTTATTGAAAGCTAACAAAAAATCGAGTCAGAAATAAAAAAATCGCTGCATGAGACGTGCTTAAATCTTAGTTGCATTCGAGTATTCTGGGTAAGTGAGTTACATATAATCTGGGTAGACTATTTCGTTGCTCATACCCATGTAAATAATTTATATATAAGTTGTGAATAACATATTGCCTACCATTTGGGGGAGAGCAAGACTTCTTGCCGTAATTTAGAACTTAACTAGTACGGAAGACAGTCACTGGAGCAAAGGTAACAAATACCTAGATCGACACCTAGATACACCATTATAACTATTTATAACCTACAATGTTGTTAGTGCCATATTAGTTATGACTAAACTTAACTAAATAAATGGCTTCACACCGCAAAATAATGTTGTCTGAGCGATTCACTCAGTTAATGTCATAAATCAAATTGCTGAGATTTTACTAACATGAGTCAGATCATCAAAGCACAGATTCAATTGATTTCCAATTCCGTTGCAGTTCCTCCGAGATTTCCTCGACAACACTGTCGCACAGAATTACACAGTGGAATGGAAACGTTCCGCTTTCTTCCGCTTCACTGAACACTTCCAAGGCGACGCCATGAACCAAGAACTAAAAGCTAAAGTCCTGCAAATGATCATTATCCCATGCTTCGCGGTCAGCTTCGAGAAGGGACAGAAGATAGTGGGAGGGCCCCCGGCCCCGTACCAAGATAATCCGGACAACGTCGTGTCGGTGTTCATAAACAATGTAAGTGTCATGGTAATGGTAGCACATTTTTAGTTCTTTTATCTTTTTGGTTTGGGCAGGTGGCGCTAGTACGGTTGGAGGTCATATTTTAGCGAGAAAAGTGAAGCTGTATCAAACTTCAATTTGGTATTATCGCATAGACTTTGCGGTATTTGCCAAAAGTTTTGGGTAGGGTGACCTCCAATCAAAACTAGCGCCACCTGCTCCAAAAAGGCCAGATATCATGTCATTATTAGCTCTCCCTTCCGCAGGTGATAGATCCAGAGAATCCGTTCGCTTGCTCGGATGCGGTTCGCATATCGCTGCTTCAGTTCGCTTGTCTATTGCTAGAGCAAGCCTCTCCGCATATCCACGACGCGAATAATAAGAAGCAAGGCAATAAGTTGCGGAGGTTGATGACGTTTGCTTGGCCTTGTCTGCTTGGGAAGAACTACGTTGATCCGGCGACAAGGTATTATCAGCTTTATTTGTTTGAGATAATAGTTACTTGTTACTTAAACTAGTCTAGTAAGCATTGTGTACCTATCTGAAAACCATAAAAATCTTCTAGGTTTACAGATGTTTGTGAATAATTTCAGATATCACGGGCATTTACTGCTGAGTCATATCATAGCCAAATTCGCTATCCACAAACGGATCGTATTACAAGGTAAGAAACATTTTAATAAGCTTGAATTATTGCACAACTTAAATAAGCTGGTGCTGGTGTACTGTGAAAGAGTTTTACGTATACAGATAATGGCCGGCCATAATGGATACACAGAATAGGACATAATTCTGGAGAATCATCAGTCAGGCTTCCTTCGACCAAACCTGCGCTTCAACAGCGGGACGCGAAGCGGGAGCGTCAGCCGCGCGGTGGACGCTGCAATGACGAATGAATGGCGCCTTGTACACCTACACAACCGAGACGTGGGAACTTTCTTATCGAAAAGTTTCGCATTGTCGACGCTCCCACTTCCCGCGTGTTTGACGCGTAGCTTTGGCCGTAGCATAACTGCTCGACTTTTAATTCACAGACTGTCAGATGAAGAGTAATGTTTACTTGTTTTATTTTCTGATTTAAACCTTCCTTTCAGTATTCCACAGTCTTCTAAAAGCGCACGCAGTCGAAGCTCGTTCCGTAGTGCGCCAAGCTCTAGAGATCCTAACTCCAGCGATGCCACAGCGCATGGAAGATGGCAACACCATGCTTACGCACTGGACTAAGAAGATTATAGTGGAGGACGGACATTCAGTGCAACAGCTGTTCCATATATTGCAGCTGGTTGTTAGGCATTATAAGGTGAGAATAAGTTTAATATATTGATCTTATACACATTTTAAATGCGCGGTAGTGCTAGGGACGACGTCAGCGCCATCTTAGAATGTCGGCGGAATCACGCATATTCTAAATGAAAAGATTTAAAACAATAGAATTAGAGGCCAGCTGTAATACGGATGCTAATCAAAACTACCAATTTCTTACTAATTTCGTTGTTACTACAGTGCCTGCACCTGTACTCGTAATTAAGAAATCGAAGTTTCGGATTCGTTTTAGCGCAAAACAAACTCTTATGTCGCTTACATAAGGTTAACGTTTCCACGAAAACGAATTATAAACTTCGATTTTCCTTTTTCGATTTCAGAGTTTGCGAAAAAAAGAAAGACAGGGGTCGTCCTCATCCTCATCAGCCTATAATGGTCCGATGCTGGACGCAGGCCTCCCCCTGATTTTTTATCTCATGCGGGTAATGCCCTTAATCCCTACGCTGGGCATGCGGGTTAGGGATCGCAGTTCGGTGGTATTCTGCAAGAGGCGCTGCTCGATGTATGTCCCTTAGTCGCCTTAGACCGGGGTTCTATGGTCTTTTAATTCCCAACTCTCAAATCTTCGGCGCAAAAATGCATCTTTGATATATCAAACTAAGAAAATATCTAGCGAATTTTACATGCTCTCTTAACTTAATTTGTAAGAACACTGCAATCATAGCCTGTGCCTGTCAGGTTCTAGTCACGTCGAAAAAGAAACGAAAACTGCGAGCATCACTACATAGTATAAAACAAAGTCGCTTCCCGCTGTCTGTCTAACTTAGATCTTTAAAACTATGCAACGGTTTTTGATGCGGTTTTGTTAGATAGAGTGATTCAAGAGGAAGGTTTATATGTATAATACATGCATAATTTAGTACCCGTGCGAAGCCGGGGCAGGTCGCTAGTTTTCTTATAAAATTACCACCTAAGCATAAAGTCTATTTCCCAGGTGTACTTCCCTGTGCGTCACGCTCTCGTCAGCCACATGGTATCAGCGATGCAACGTCTCGGCTTCAGCGGTACAGCATCACTGGAGCACCGCCGGCTCGCCGTGGACCTGGCGGAGGTCGCCTTGAAGTGGGAGCTGCAACGGATACGGGACCACTCGCACGAGGAGAACGTGGTAAGTATCATTTACTTGACGATCTATGTAGCGCGGTGAGCGAAGGTCCGCTTGCAACGCAGGAGGTTGCGGGGTCGATTCCCGCCTCTGGACAAATGTGTGTACGATCTGCAGACATTTGTTCAGGGTGTTCTGTCGTTTTCTATGATTAATTCATAAACTAAAACTAAATCAACATTTCTATGTGTATATCAGTTGTCTAGTACCCATAACACAAGCTCTGCTTAGCTTGGGGCTAGGTGAATTGTGTGAATTGTCCATCATTATTTATTTTATTTAGAAATAATAGTACCTGGTAGCGACTGTCTTCTGTTACCATAGCATACTGAGCTGGACCTGGGTGTATAAGGCAGAACATTTTTGTATGAAAAAAAGCATGATGATGACTGATTTTGAGAATCTACTCGGATGTTTTTAGACATCTACAGACAAACTTATATTTCTGGATTTGAAGGAAACATTGAGCTCTTAAATTTTCAATTTCAATGTCGCTCTAAAACGCTATAATACGCGCCTACTATTGGCGTCTGTCTATATTATAACGTCACCGATACACATCTGATGATACACGGCAGAATGACCATAATACAGAATTTCAGAATTTCGGTCATTCTGTATTATGTCTTATGGATCTCTTTATTTATTGTCAAGAAACAAAGAAAGCTATTGGTTGAAAAATGTCAGACCTTCACCAGGTTGTTCCTGTGGTTATTCTGTGCCACATTACATATTGCGTGATCATATTGTTATATTGTAATCTACGGCTCCGCTAAAATTCGGTAAATACATAATTTTGATGATTTTTAGTGACTGTCATCATCCCTATTATTCAAGCTGACATCACAAATCCACGTCTCCAGTATAAGAAAAAGAATAAGGGGAACGCGCCAGCTTTTAAAAATTATATAAGTAGGTTGGGTGAATAGAAAAAAAATACGATTATCATTGGTTGACGGCCAGGGGGAAAACTCCTGACAGCGAACAATCAGAAGTATATTGATTTGTAACTGTGAGAGTCAATCAGGAAGGACCTAGAATAGAACTACTGTGCTAAATTTTAAACCTCATTCTATGTCACTAAAATCACTGGAGATAAAATCACTCCAGGCCAGGACTATCATCCAGGTTATGTAACAAATTGTGAAATGCGGCTTATAAAGAACACGGCAGAGCTGCTCTATTAAATGTTTATTTTCTAGGTGGCCACATCACCAAGCGGCGCAGTAAAACGCACTTCCTCAGACGACAGCAGCTCGGAATCCCGTAAGGCCCTCAACACGGGCTGGGCTAGCCCTCAAGCCGGCCTTAGCGCGTCCACGTCAACTGCTACGGTCCGACAGGAGCCAGACGCAGCCAAACCTTTGGACCGGCAACATGTGGATGTGGTTGTAAACTTGCTGCTCAGATTGGCTTGCCAGGTATGCTTTAGTCTCTGGTCTCTGTAGATTTTAATTATGACCCGGTAAAAATTAAGAAGTTCTGTGTTTATTTATTTATTTATTTAAAGATAGAAGTTTACAGTAAAAACCAAAACACTTACTATCCTATGCGTGTTGCTAGCTTTGGCAATCTGTGAACCCAACTGTCATCATCTCTGGCTTCTTAATCCGGGAAGGATGATTTGTGTGGTGTTCTGAACCGTTACGTTACCTTGGTGTTCCTTCTACTGTATTTGACCTTGGTGTTCCTTCAACTGTATTTGACATAAATTTTTGAATTAAATATTTTTTTATAAGAATGATTGATCAATGTTATCTAGGGGTATAAATTAGGTTAGGTTGCGAAAGGCTGCTGGCAGATATGGCGCTCATTAGGGGAGGCCTATGACAAATGTAGGCTGATGATGATGATTTAAGGTTATGTTTTTTTTTTATTTCCTTGCTATGCCACATAATGTCATGATGGCCTTTGCATTTACAATTCGTGGTTCTTGTTGTGTGTGTGTCTTGTGGTTGTTGTGAAGTAATGAAAAATGCGCCAAATAATTGTTATAACCAAAGAATACTCAAGTGGAACCAATTGGAAATCTTTTCTTTAAATTTCAGAGGAGAAATCTTAAAAATAGGCCTATAACGATATGCTGGTTAGTTGTTATCAGCTACTACTGCCTTTTCTCTTGATCTATTTCTTTGACTTGATTACTTTTTCGTAGGTAAACGAAGGCAACGCAGCTGGAGCAGTGGTCGGCGGTGTATCACCTGGCGAGCAGTTATCTCGTCGTTGTGTCCTTCTACTGAAAGCGGCGCTCAAGCCTGACGTGTGGCCAAACCACTGCGAACCGAAGCTGGCTTGGCTTGATAAAGTAAGTGAAAAGTGTAATTTTACTTATGTAATACGTTAGGCGTTTAGCGGCTTTTGGTAAGGCGAACACGCCAACGTGTTAATCGTCTGTAGCATGTTGAATATTGGCGAATACAACTTATCGAAGTTGCCTGGAAGAGATTGCCCAAAGCGATAAGGCCGCCCTTTGTACTTCCTTTATTCTATGCATTTCCTTCGTTTTTGTATTTTGTGTTTGTGTGGTTCAATAAAGAGTTATCCATCGAAGTGTAATCTAAGTCTCCAATATAGGTAATATATATAGACAGGTCTCTCATATAGGTAACTCGCTGCTGCCCACGGCTTCGCACGCTCTTTTCAAGTAGCCTATGTTCGTCCTTGGGATACTATGTAACTCCCTACCAAATTTCATTAAGATCTGTTCAGCCGTTTCCGCGTGAAAAGGTAACAGACAGACAGAGTTTATTTCGAATTTATAATATTAGACATTTAGACACACCAGTACTTTCGTGATTTTTCTCGTTGCATGACCAGAAACAGACAATAGGATGCGTTCCAACTTCCCATTGTAGCGGAGTAGTGGAAACGACCAACCAGGTCAAGCCGGGGATTGTGAGATGTTTTTTTTCAACCAATCGATTATATTGCATCGCATCTTCATTTCTCTTGATAATTTATTGAAAATCGAAAGCGACGAAAAGGTTAATTAAAAAGTATTTAATCCAACATTTTCGACAGGTGTTCTCAGGAGCAGAAGCGAACGCCGGATCATGCGCAAACGCTTGCACAGCGCTCGAACTACTAGTGTTCTTACTAGGAGTTTTAAGGAGGGAGCAGATCCTTGCAGCACTGAAGCCTTTGCAGCGAGGCTTGGCGGCTTGCGTCTCCTCTACTAATACGAAAATAGTGCGTTTGACGCACAATCTACTGGCGAAGCTGACTGCGATATTCCCGACAGAGCCTACGGGTGCTGCCCAAGCTTCGAAGGTTAGTTATGTAGTTTATCTTACAGTCAACAGGGACATTCATGCCAAGCCGAAAAGTAGTTTAGAATGTAAGAATGGACGTAAATTTCAACAAAGCACGGATTGCCTTCCTTTTTCAACACCTAGCTTAGTTTATCATACTCGGTTAATGTCTTGAGAAAGGAGTAAAAAATATTTTTATGATATTTCCATCTATAGATAAAAAAGCAAATAAATGTATTTCTTTCTTTCTTTACAAAAGCAATAACAATTTATGGATTTATATGTGCCATTTAATTATACAGTGCCATTTTATACTAGTGGTTTTCAAACGAAATAGGCCTTTATGCATTATAAAATGTAAATTATTCACATTCAGCAATCCTCGTTTATGAGAAGGTCTTAAAAACGTCCTCATATTTACTCAAAAGTCAATTTAGTTTTAAAGTTTATAATTATGTACCTTTCTTTTCCTTCAGTACGAAGAACTAGAAACCCTATACGCTTGCGTTTCTAAATACGCATTCGAAGGGCTGGCCAACTACGAGAAATCCGCCGGGGCGAGCACCAGTGCCGCCGCCGCGGGAGCTACCACGGGCGGCGCGAGCGCTTTGCTCGGACCTCTTATGATGCTAAAGGTTTGGATTAATAATAATAAAAATATTACATAAGGTCTCAAAGGTGTTCGTAAAATTAATTGTTAGGTTAGGTGTTGAGTAGAAAATACAGATACCTGTTTGTGAGAGAGGGAAAGTAAGTATTTGTTTTAGTAAAAAAACCGGAGCTTCGCTGACGTGGCATTTAGATAATTGTCTTTTAGTTTTTGGTTTGAACGCTTACAGTTTCCAAAGCGAAGGTATTAATTATCTGTACCAGAGTTTCATAGCAAATCGGAGGTTCCCGTTGTTTAGGCTTTCTCTATCTATGACGACTTATTATTTTAGTAAACTTGTTTGCTGTCTATCCGGCGACTATTGGGTAACGGCATAGTCGTTTTAGACCAGTTGGTGACTTCGGCTTTGAATTTGCGCCACCCCAGCTCTTCCCACGTGTGTCATAAGAGGCAACTACGGGATATCCACCGAGGAGCGGGCAGCAGCGCCTCCTTCAGAACAATTAACAATTCCACCAACTAAGAGTGCCAACCCAGATGCCCACGGTGGAGATAATAGGCATTACCCCTCATTTAAACCAATTATACGTTTACCACGGGAGGCCTGCGTCCAGACGTGGACGAGTTTAAGCTGATATTTGCATGTCTATTTTTAGGCTTGCTGCGCGTCCAGCCCGTCCTACATCGATAGACTCCTACTACCATTGATGAGGGTACTCCAGCGAATGGCGAGGGACCACGTCGCGCCAAATCCTGATGCGTCTACGCCTGATCTCTTGGTGAGCTTGTAGCTATTTTATTATATTATTCACTGTATAACCGCGTTTTAATTCCCGCTGAAATAGATTTTTTTGGTATATTATTTAACTTTATTATATTTGATGGCATTGGCGCAAACTTTTAAACTGGTCAGAATCCGATTACCTTTATCAATAGGCAATCAATTGAGTGGTGAAGCAAAGTGGCGACTGATTGGGGGCTAAGGCTACGTAAAAGAAACCCTGCCCCCTCCCCCTTAACACGGAGACTGTTGTCTAGGGTGGAATAGACAATAATTAAATTGCATCGACATACATTGCCAACATTATTGAAGTTGGAGGAATGCATTTCAAATAATTTACGCAATCGATGACGAAGTGACGTAATTTTTCTCTATTCTACCCTAGACTTCAATCGTGCTAGAGGGGCAGTTGTATAAAAGATTCAGGCGTTACTATGCGTAAATCCTTATCTGATATGATTCAACAAAATGCATTTGCCGTGCACCGCCCGCCCTCACAAAAACTAGCTAACCATCGGTGACGGATGCCATACATTTCGAGAGGACTATTGCACCTGGTTGTCGGTAATATAATAGCCAATTGCGGATCATATTCATAAGATACTTGCCCACAGTTGAATATGTCAGTTAAAAATAATCCTTGAACAATTTGTATGTTGCAAAAGTAAAACTGGTTTTATTTTCAGATCCTAGCATTAGATCTACTGAAGGCGCGAGTATCCGTGATGCCAGTGGACACAAGGAAAACTTTCATCGGAACTGTTCTTGTTGGACTCATTGAGAAAACTACCGATGCTAAGGTATGATGACGTCCGTGGCGTAGTGGACAAAGGTCCGCTTAAGACGCAGACATTTAAGGGATAGATTCCTGGCATAAGACAAATGTTTTTTGTAAATTTTGTTGCGGATCTGGTTTCGTTTCTACTTACTGAAATAAGTAATTAATCAAGCTTTTGTCTGGGTTATAGTAAAGTAAATTTCATACGTTGTGTAAATAAAGCATTCTATGACGATTCAATGCCATTTTTGTCTTTTACACTGGACAAGGCCTTGACATGACCGTTCATGCTACTCTTTTTTTAGAGCGATATCTGTATTTATAAAACATTTACACCATTTTTAACTCAAGAACGAACGGCTGGAACGATTTAAATGACCTTTGTTTTGTTGGATTTGTCTCAGTCCCGAATAGCAGAATAAATAATTAAATGTAATATGAAAAATGCACGAGGAGAAAAATATGAAAAAAAATTACGTATGTAACGCCATCTCTGATTCTAAGGCGGAACGAAATTTGCTGGGCCTGCTACATGATTTGTGTGTTTTATGTGTTATCAATGATAGCTTCAAAAGTTTTATCGTTCATGCTAAGTCTACTAGTAACCATTATGGTAGTGATTCTGATGACACCAAACTCTAGACTAAAATTCTAGCCGTTTTTTTAATCGGAATAGAAGGGCAGAGCGTCATTTTTACGTTACATCTACATTTAGAAGTTGCCAACTTAGCGCGGTGGATTAAAGCGTCATTTCAGTATATGAACATTGTAGGCAGCCGAAGGTATCTTCATCAGCATCAAAAGTTTAGGATTCTTGTTAGCAAGTTATGGGAGTCGAAACACGATTCACTAAACTTGACTCGATACAAAAAATCGCAATGTTTCCTCTAAATCTTCATTTCTACTGAGATACTTCTACGGAAAAAGCAGTTTCATTTGCTAGCTAAGATTTCAATGAAAATTCGTCCATGTATTCCTTAATAAATACTTATGACGATTATGGTTATATTTTATTGTAAAAGAGTATTATTTTAGAGCAAAAAAACAATTTATAAATAAAGACCACTGAAACAGCGCGCGACCCGGCTCTCGCCTTCCTTTCTCGTCTTCTCCGCGCGGCTTTCGCTCGTCCTGTCTCACAAAACCGAGCCCTCTTCGCCTTAACAGAGACTCCGCTTAGGGTGACATCATGCTGTGTAAATTGCTCACTTGTCTAACACAATTTATTATGTATTTGTAGGTGATGAAAGCAATAACGCGTATGGTAGAAGAATGGATAAAGCAACGTCCAAGCGCGTTGCCAAACGCCGGGGCGCCGTCTCTTCGAGAGAAATCCATACTACTTGTCAAGTTGATGCAATACGTCGAGAAGAGGTTCCCTGACGATATGGACCTAAATGCACAATTTTTGGAGTTGATTAACTATGTTTACAGGTACGAATTGAAGAAAATTACTAATGTGTTGTCTGTATGTACCATATAGATATAATATATATGCAAAATATAGAATAAACCATGCCATATAGATGCAAAATTTGGCGTGGTTGTCTTGTTTTTACATTCATTTATCCACACTGACGTCATAAATAGAGGCTTCCAGAAAATGAAAAACGTCGACTTCCACGAAGATCGGCTTTCACGTCGCCAATCTAGTATTATCTGAGCCGGCGGACTCAAAAGATTTCCCTCAATTACCTTCATGAATGCCATTTTTTTAGTTCTCGGCGTGTCTGATCCTGCGTGGATCATAGCTAAAATAAATCGATTACCGTAAATAATTTCGGGGTATGTTTTTCAAGGTAAATTAGGTATAGGATGGATGGTGTTAGCGTAATTCCACAGCTGGACCAGACTAAAGCAGGACCGAGACTAATAGTATAAAACATACTCATATATTATCCAGCTGTGGGGCGACAAGGGCTGATGATGATATAAATTGTATTGCATTGCAGAGACGATAGCCTCAAAATGTCAGAGCTATCGATGAAGCTGGAACCGGCATTCCTCGCCGGCCTCCGCTGCCCACAGCCACAGATCCGCGCCAAATTCTTCGAAGTCTACGATCAGAGCGTGCGTCGTCGAATCTTCGACCGCCTGCTTTACATCATTTGCTCGCAGAACTGGGAGCATATTGGACAACATTTCTGGATTAAACAGTGTCTGGAGCTGCTCTTGGTTACTTGTGTTTCGAGTACGTATCTAACGAATTGAAGCTAACTTCCAAATTGTTACTGCAAAAAATCGTGTAGATCGTTTGTGTTTTAAAATTGATGCAATACAACTCACTAAAGTAGTTATTTGTTACTTGTATTCCGTGTTCCCTAGATTGGACAGCCTATACAAGCTTTAGTCGAGGTTAGAATTGAGAAATTTTCGTACATTGCGTAAATTGTACGCTTTCCATGAAGCTTATTATACGCTTTCGATGTCATTTTTGTCCATTCTATCGTAGATTCTACCTTATACAAGGACTTGTTTAGACTTTCTCTTCGACTCTTCTTTTCATTTGTTTTGAATGTTTTTCTAGATCTGTTTTTATTTGTTTTGCGCATGCGACTTTACCGTCACTTTGTCCTACAGGCACGCAGATTCGATTATCAAACACAAAATACCTTCTCCCGAGCATATCATCAGTCATCAACACAGGCGATACAGAAGACCGGAAATCCTTTGTAATTTACTCGAGTGTAAAGGAAGAAACTACGGATGGATTCAGTGATTCCATCGATCCGGATAAAGAAGATGTGCTCGATATGGATTTGGATTCCAGCTCTAATACGAAGGAGGATATTGTGAAACCGGCGCCGAATAGGTCAGTAGAGAAGATGTATGAAAGTTGTCGTGTAGTAAAAGAGTATTTGTTACAGGAGTAAGGCGCCGACATGTTCTTACAGCTTTCAGAAATAAACTCTAAGTTTTGAGAGTCTGTCTAATGTCTCTCCTGTCATATCCTTACCCGCTAAGTATATGTTATTCGCATCTAAACTATTTAAATTTATAGGTTTACCCAACGGAAGAGCAATTAGCACCATGCAAAACTTTCGAAATAAAATTCTACTTTATTGTATGACCTTTTCTTCTCAGAGCAAGAATGCTGAACCAAATAGTGGCGAAGCAATCTGAATTCTTGGAGCTAGCGCGCCGCGTCCGCACAGAACAGCTGATTATAGCGGCGGCGCAGCTGTGCCACATGGACGAAGCCCTCGCGCACCACACCTGGCTTCGGCTGTTCCCGTCGCTCTGGAGCTGTCTGGATGAAAGGCAGTTACCGGTAAATATACCGTTCTAACTACGATTAAAGTTTGATGTAAACTAAAGTGCGTGTGATTGTATCTGCGAGTTAAGATGTCTGCTCGCGCTTCGGGCGAGACAGGAAGGGGGATAAAGATGAAGGTTCAGTCTAATATTATAAATGCGTATGTTTGTTACTTCTTGTCGCCAAAACTACCGAACAAATGCTGAAAATATGCGTAGATTTGGACATTTCTATGCCTGGAATAAAACGCAGGCTACGTTTTATCCCATAAATTAGTTCGACAAGTAAATTTTTTCGACCAGATAATTTTTATTAAGAATAATACAATAACATAATAAAATAATTACAACTAATATTTACACTTAAATCTATTTTGTAATAACGAATCAATATAAAACAATACATACGCAGCCGCGGGCATGAACTAGTTATGATAACTAAAGTCAGATTTCAGGAAACGCTAAAATGCCCAATGTAAAGCAGGAAGGCCAAATTTTCCTAGATCATTTAATTTAGGTCTTTTTGCTGTCTTTTACTATTCAGATCCATAAAACTAATCCGTGGATATAGAAAAAAAATGGTCTGTTCTTACTCAAAAACATTCTTAATAAAATTATTACTTTTTCAGACCATAATGAACGAGATGGTTCCATTCATAATATCAGGCGTACACGTCATTCAAAGAGACCAACCGTTGAGCGCACTGAACACCTTCATCGAAGCGCTCGCCAGGTGCAACCCACCGATAACTATCAAACCGTAAGTAAATCTAAAACATAGAGAACTTCTAATGTCTAATATTCGTTAGCTTAAGGGGGCACATTGCGCGCCATTTTGTTAAAAGCATAGGCATAGGAATTCGCGTAAATCGGAGCGGGTTAGAGTATACGGTTTTGGAAAGGCGTAAGCGCAAAAATCAAGTTATTGTATACTGATAAGAAAAATACGCAACTAATTAAGAACCTGACTTATAGGAACCAAATTATAAGTGAAAATCTAAACATCAATACACTGCAGGTTTCCTGAGATCTCATGGTTCAGCTACCCGATGTAAGTCTTGGCCTACAGGAAGAAAAGTCATCATTTTTAGCTAAATGAACCACACATTTCAAATTGTAATTTCTATTCTACCATACATAAAAATACTATCGCAGTGGCAAGCCCTCAATAGGGTAGAAAACTACCCCGTCTCGCAACAGTTGTTCCAAGAATTGGCTTAACCAACCTCAAATCTGGTATTCTAGAATAATTTTAAATTCAAACTTGTTAACAAGTGTGATAATTCCAGTCCAATGATGAAATACCTCGGCAAGACGCACAACCTCTGGCACCGAATGACGCTCAACTTGGAGCAGATGGCGATGGACCAGGCCGCGGGCCGGCCGCCGCGCGAACAACTAGATGTGTACGACTATGATACTGAAACTACTACTCCTACGGTAAGATGCTTTGTGTAGACGGGTCCAATGATGAATAACCTCGAAAAGACTTACATTAACTCGCACCAAATGACGCTCAACTTTGAGCAGATGGCGATGGACCAGACCGCGATCTGGCTGCCGCGTGAACGACTATATGTATGTATGTTTATGACTTTGACATTACTACTCCTAAGGTAAGATACATTGTGTAGACGGGTCCAATAATGAATTACCTCGGCCAGACGGACATTAACTCGCACCAAATGAAGCTCAACTTGGAGAAGGTAACTAAAGGCCCAGAGCTATACTGACTCAGAGCAGAGTGAAAGCGTATGTTTATATTTTGGATGAATCGACTAATTCATCGTCATCATCATCAGCCATTAGTCCACTGCTGGACATAGACCTCCCCTAATGAGCGCCATAACGCCCTGTCTTCAGCTTGCCGCATCCAGCATCTGCCAGCAGTCTTCATATCTTCATACCACTTGGTCGGAGAGCGTCCTACACTACGTTTTCCGATTAATTACAATCGACTAATTACATTGATTTAATTAAAATACATATGTCCGTTGCGCTCCAGGTCAACATCATTATAGCATAATGGTAGAGGCAAGTTTACCAAATCCAACCTTCGAAGGTAGTTATTTCTATGTATGTCTTGTCACTCTGGACAGGATATAGAATACGGGACAATCCAAACGGACTTATTTGTTTATCACCAACAATAAATCACACCAGTTACACAAATACTATACAATACCAAATTTTTTATAATGTACTCTCTTTATATTCACGAAAACAAGTCTGCAGACATTTAAGACTAAAATTCCAAAAATTGTCCTCAGGAAATCCTCGACTCACTAAGCGACATGTACGAACTCCTACAAGAAGAGGACATGTGGTCCGGCCTGTGGCAGAAACACGCGCGCTACCGCGAAACTAACCTCGCCATCGCGTACGAACAACAGGGCTTCTACGAGCAGGCACAGGTGTGTACACTTGTCTGCTACCCCTCTTAACTAACGTACGAATAGGGTTAACGATGAGTAGTTGGCTTTTTTTGGTTGTTCACTGCCTAAATTTAACATAATCTAGTCTTATGATGGGCCACTAGTTGCCTAAAACTATTTTTGCGTTGAAATTTGGACAACAATCTTAAAATTACAATTAAGTACAAAAATTACCTTGTTCATCGAAAGGTATATCATAAGATGACAACCTATTACCTAAATCACATGTGTACACTGTAATTTCTTTGTGTCCAACAACCAATGGCCGGCCAAGAACTCATCGTATTTCATCTACGTGCCAGTAGGCGAAATTGATAACAAAAAGTTTAGAATAAGTCCCATTTAAAAGTCTAAAGTAGAGTCCGTCACATTATAGGTATAAGTTCCCAACAGAAATAAAATTGCAAGTCAGTAAAAAAAAGTCAGTAAGACAGGCTTTAATTTTTGGCCATGATAGTTTAATAGGCACGCATCTATTTACTTTAAAAGCGTTTTTACTACGCTGAAATAAAGCATATTTTTGAACGTAGTGTCTGCAAAATACCATACCATAAACCATTCTTTTAGAAATGTCTGGACTTGCCCTGCCCTATTGTTTACTTTTTGTTGTTATTCTGTTTATTAAATGATTTATTTATTATCGCGTACCAGGGCTACTACGAACAGACCAAGGTACGTTAATTAATATTAGAATCACTCAACATCTTACATTATGTACTCTAAAGGGGCTATAGTCCGACCAAATACAGAACACGATAAGATCCTTCGATGTTAACAAAGTGATCTTCTGGTAAATTAGTTACATTTCCACTTCTTGATGTAGCTTCTGTGGCTTTATCTTAAATAATGCATTGTTAAGAATATGGCTGAAAAGCATGTTATTGTACACACAACTGTATTCAACTGTAATATTTCCTGTACGCACAAACCTCGTATTCCAAATGTATGTTAGTACCTATTAGAAACCGTTACTTGTCTTTTACTTGACTCTCATATCATACCGTAGCTTGTCATAGAACCATAAATATATTTTCCTGTCTACACAAGTAAGAGCCGTTTCACATCGCAACGACAGGGCAGCGGCGAGCACTTTCCATTTCAAAGGATTTTACACTTTATAAATCAAAGTATCGCTTGTTGACTGAATAGGATCGTGCGGCCTCCTGTCGAAGCGGCTATCACTGCAATCTTAATATTGATAAAAATTGGTTTATAATGCTTCTAACTAAAACTGCTCGCCGCTTCTCTGACGTTCCGGTGTGAATCGGCCCTAACTCTTTCAAAGTCAACTTTGACTACTAATCAAGAAAAATGAAAAAACAACAGAGCTGAAGTAAAAGCCAAGTAACATCTCTGCAGCGGTAAGTAAAATGTTGTGTACACGAGTAATTGTGTAGAAATATATACAGGGTGTCCAGAAACTTACGTCAATCCGAAAACGGAGGACAGGTGGGTTCATGACGACCCAGAAAAACAAAAATATCAAATAAAGTTTCTACCCGCGCGCGGTTTGGCACGCGTTGTTACTATGGAAATGTTCAAAAGTTATTTCTATTCCATGGAAACAAAAAATTGCTAAAGAAAAAATACGTATTATACCATTTTGAAAAATAGAATAATTGTGTCAATTTTTAGCAGAACATGCCAGCCTATCGTTAAGTTAAGTTAACGATAGAGATCTATCGTTAAAAATATCGGGTTTTTGTTTGTATTGCGCAGTCAAATGAATCAATGACTGTTTGTAATACAAAAATAAAAATCACAAAATATTGACATCTGTAGTCGCAGCATAGAAAAGTTTGGTGCCGGGCAGAGATTTTATGCTTATCAGTAAAAACCCTCTCTCGGCCACCATTAACATAACCCATAATTTTTCTGTGTCTTCATGAACATACCTGTCCTCCATTTTCGGCTTGACGTTGAGTTTCAGGACACCCTATATAAAGTAGGCAAGAATGTTTTCTATATCCGTTTTCGCCAGGCCGCCTACGACGTCGCTATGGCTAAGCTTAAACAAGAATATGCCGCGTCACCATCGTCAGTGAACATGCACAAAGAATGCACGCTCTGGACGCAGCACTGGCTGAAATGCGCCAAGGAACTCAACCAATGGGATTCCCTGCTCGAAATCGGATTGACGAGGAGCGGTCGAGATCCGTTTTTGATTCTAGAAAGTTCCTGGAGGAATCCTAATTGGTCGACCATGAAGGATGCGCTGGCCGAAGTTGAATACAACTGTCCAAAAGAATTGGGTAAGAGATTTTCAATCGTATCATTTGATTGTGAGAAGTCCTTCGTGCTTTATGATGATGGATTGTTAACTGTTAAACTAAGCCGTATATTAATGTAAAATAGATCTTACATTACCCTCCCCGATGTGATAATCTCAGAAATGATTGTACTACAATCAAACACACAACACAAATAATACCTAATATAATATAACTCTGTATGAAAACAAAAAATGAGATAGCTTAGGCAAAAACCAGTCGAAAAACGTAAGTTTTAGTTCATAAAAACACAAAATAAAGTACCATTATAAGTTTTTAGTTTTTTTAATATGTTTTTGAACACCAAGAAATAGGCGCAATCATATTACGTCATACGGTTTATTACGTAAACTAAAAAGTATCAACCAGTCATCAGCTACATCAGTGCATTTAGTTAGGGGCGTACACAGTCAACTGACGTCATGATCATAGAGCAATAATGACGTCCACTACGTCCATCGTTTTCGTCAAATTCGACTACTTCAAAACGCGCAAAACCTTAAAATGTAAAAATTTAATGGAATTTTATTTCACTTATCGATTGAATAATAAATTAGTATTTTTTTCTGTGGTTTATTAGCACTATGGAATCAGATTAATCTAATTGTAACACTTTTCAAAAATGGCTATTACACTACATCTCTAAAACGGCTGCCTAGTTTTAGCACCAGAGTCCTGTCTTAAATGAATCTACATCACAATCGTCATTCCAGCTTGGCTTGTAAACCTGTACCGCGGTTACCTCTGCATCTGCGCGGGCGGCGAGCAACAGCTGAGCGGGGTGGAACGTCACGCCGAGGCAGCCGCGGCGCAGTGTCTGCGCGAGTGGCGCCGCCTACCGCGCCTTGTGTCGCACCCGCATCTACCGCTCCTGCGCGCCGCCCAGCAACTGATGGAGCTGAGCGAGGCCGGGCAGATACATACAGTCAGTACTAGTACTACACTAAAACCTTCTAGAACAATCTTAGATTATTTGAGTCACCCCCTAACCCAACGAGCGTGTAGGACCACAGAGTTTTCCCGAAGTCAGCGTCGTGTAGAAAAAATAATCGGGTAAGCTGTATCAGGGACGACACTGCAGCAGAGCACGTGTAACGTCATGTTGTGCCAGAGATCAGCACTAAGGGCGGCAGGCTTCACTGGCCGGACTATTGCAGCATGTAGATAAAATACACAGAGCTTGCCTCCCTTCGCTCGCCACACTGCGTGAGGACTGCGGCTCGCTTCGCTCGACTCACTATGATGGCGGAGGTTACAATACACTCAGAAAAAATCTAAGCCTCGTCAAACGCTACCATAATAAACACTGCGCGCGATTGTAAACTTGCTTCCTAATGCAAAGCGCGATTCCAGCGCCATTTTTGCCAGCAACATAAACGCATTACCAAACAATGGCTTCTTTCCTCTGACTATCTAAATTGAGGCACTAAAATAATGTCGGCAGGTTTTGAAGGTACTCCAATGTAGGTAATAAGGAATCTTGTCATCTAATATTTCGTTAGATTTGTTAAACATCGATTAATATCCATAATAACCTGTAAATTTCCATCCTCAGGGCCTAATCCACAGCCGACCGACCTCACTGCACGACATGAAAGCCATAGTGAAGACGTGGCGCAACCGACTGCCCGTAGTCGCGGACCCGATGTCCCACTGGGGCGCTATATTCACGTGGCGCCAGCACCACTACCAGTTTATAGCGTCCCACTATGACTCGCAAGCTGAGCATTCTACCAACCATAGCATGCTGGGAGTGCATGCTTCAGCGCAGGTAATACCACCATACGTGATCAATTTAGTTACCTACAGCTGATTTCTATGGACATGGATGGTTACAATTAAATCAGCTGATCCCCTAGGGCTCTATAATCACGTGGCACCAGCCCCACTACCAGTTTATAGTCTCCCACTATGATTCGCAAGCTGAGATAGCATGCTAAAGCGCAGGAAACTTATCACAAAATGAAAATCTTTACACTATTTGTCGCTTTGTGTCACTGACTGGAGCTTTTGTATTTTAATCAGAATGCTTTTGTATAGATGCTTGCGATCTCGCTAACCAACCGAACCAATCCAGCACTAGCGCAGAATTGTGTGATTTCGAACCAATATTATTGATCGATTTCGCTCCTTTCTGCGAGAGTGATAGATAACGAATCACAGTTTCTATCGCCAAGTTTGGCTTATCAATTTAGTATAATTGTTCTAGTTTATAGCAACACAGACAGTTGCACGCAAAGTATAAAATAAAATGCCGATCTGAAGCTTCAAAACTTTAATTACAGGCAATCATCCACTTCGCGAAGATCGCAAGGAAGCACAACCTAGCCGGCGTTTGCCTCGACTCTCTCCACCGCATATACACAATACCTAGTGTTCCGATCGTGGACTGCTTCCAAAAGATCCGGCAGCAAGTCAAGTGCCACATACAAACCTCCTGGACAGAAGGGAAGGACGAACTCCAAGAGGGATTAGACATGATAGAATCAACCAACTTCAAGTATTTCACTAAAGAAATGACGGCGGAATTCTACGCTTTCAAAGGGCTGCTGCTAGCTCAGTTAGGACGCTCTGAAGATGCGAACAAGGCGTTTGCAGCGGCGGTGCAGTTACATGATACGTTGGTCAAGGCTTGGGCTTTGTGGGGAGATTACTTGGAGCAGATCTTCATTCGAGATCCGAGACAGATTTCTATGGGAGTCTCGGCGATGACGTGTTTCCTTCACGCGTGTCGACATCAGAATGAGTCGAAATCGAGAAAATACTGTGCCAAGGTATGCTAATTAACATATAGATTGACACTACTTTAAGAAATGTTATGATGAGGAAACTAACGTCTGTGTATTTTAGACTAAATTTCATTATTATCTAACACAAACTTTACACAACTTACTAAAAAAGGGCCTTTATTAATATGCTATAACTTCTAAGTCTTCAACTGTAATAGTTATAACATACTTTCTCTTTTCAGGTCCTATGGATGCTAAGTTATGACGACGAAAAGAACAGCCTAGCGGATGCCCTAGACAAGTACTCGGTTGGCGTGCCACCCGTTCAATGGTTGCCATGGATACCGCAGCTGTTAGCCTGCCTCGTCCAGTACGAAGGAAATGTCATTTTGAATCTATTGAGTCATGTAAGTTTTGGTGCGTCCACACAATTATCATCTTTTCAACACAGCAGTTGGAATAAACGCACATGACTTTTCAATCATAACAAAAAAAGTGAACTGTCCTGTCATGCGTTCCGTCGCGTCGCGCCGCCGTGTACAAGTTCATACAGGTACTGGACAGTGCCTATATCGTCAACATAAAAAACCTAACAACAAAGCAGTATCTAACGATATAGAGAATTGTCGTTTGAAAAACTCTGTGCGGTGTCGTTGCGTAAGTTAGAACGGTTCATAGAAATGTATGACGCCCGGATTCGTAACCGCATTTTGCCGTGTCGTCGTGTCGTTCCTCGTGGGAAAACGCACTTACGGTCTATTTTTCATTATAGGTTGGTCGACTCTACCCCCAAGCTGTGTACTTCCCAATCAGGACGCTTTACCTGACGCTGAAGATTGAGCAACGTGAGAGGCACAAGACCATTGAGAATATTGCCGCGGGACAACCGCAACAACCGACTGCTGTGAGTCTATGCTATTTATCATTCATAATTTTACGTTTATTTTTTAAGCTTTCAAAATAAGCACTTGGACAAGTCAAATTAAATACTATAAACTGGTGTATAAATAGTAATTATTATCAAATAAGAAATAAAGATGTTATTGATTTAGTCCACTTAATTTTTTTGTCTACTAGTGGAAGAAGTGGAAAATAAACCACTAGTGAGTGTATATTTGACTTATAAACTAACAAAAAATTACTCCTTATTTATTTTATTTTTCGTAATCACTACTTATTTATTTTACTAAACAAAAAATAAACTCAAACTTAAAATGCTTTATATCTATAGAATCGTGCAGGACTTGGAAAGCTCAAATTATAATGTTATAAGTTCCAGATAAATGTCACCTTGACATCTTTCTTGCATTGAAGTGAGAAGAATAAGATATCGTAACTATGCTGTGATCATTTCTTCTACTGTGGACCGAACAACTTTCTGGAAGTTTTGCTTCATGTTTTTTTTTCCCAGATCTATAGTGCATTTTGTAATTATTCATTTTATTAATTTCGTTGTGATTGCTATATGAATATAACCCCGATATACTTTGCATTACGAGTATTTAGAATCGAAATAAATCTGAGAGATCGCTTATTTTAAACTACATTACAAAAATATAGAACTTGCCTCTAAAATACCCTAATATACGATTCACATGTAAAAAATAATTAATAATTTTATCGACAGGGCGCTTTGGCGCGTTAGGGTAGGCCTTAGTCCAGCTGTTGACTAACATAGGCTGATGATGATTTAAATTTTTGTAAAATAATTATCAGAAGAGAAAGGATGTTGTATGTAATACATCATCATCAGCCTACATCAGTCCACTGGTGGACATAGGCCTCCCCTAATGAGCGCCCTGTCTTACAATACATGTTTGTCTTGTAATACATGTTTCTATAAATATATTTCTTCTTACTATAGGGTACAAGCAAAACAAACGAAGGTGCATCAACATCCAGTGGATCATCAGACGCGGGCCCTATCAAAGCCACTCTGCCCATGTGGAAGTGTTCCAAGATCATGCAGCTGCAGCGCGAGATACATCCCACAGTGCTGTCCTCACTCGAAGGCATTGTTGATCAGGTATACAGATTACAACTTTCGTATCACCTATCTAATCCATCTATTATAGTTTCGAAGCGGCCTCCTTTTATCTACCGTACCTACAATTATTTATTTTGTCCCCTAATGGGTTTTGTTTCAAGCCCCCGGCTTGAAACAAAACCCATGGCATTTATTAGAATAGACAAAACAAAAAAATATTGAGTTTTATCAAGCCGTTTTTAAGTTTTAGGGAGACTAACGAAAAGTTATTCTTTTCATTACCCCAGCTTTAGTCGGTTTTTCAGGAGATATGCCCAGTCCTCTGCCACTAAATTCTTACCCCATATTTATATTGGGGGAGGCCTATGTCCAGCCAGTGGACTGGTATAGACTGATGATGATGATAATTTATATTGGTTCGTTAACTTAAAATAGTTACTAAGCAGTGTTATTTCTTACTCTGACTGTCAAAAGAAAAAGACAGAGAGAAATATATCATTTTTAGGGTTCCGTACTTCAAAAGGAAAAATGGAACGAATATGTGTCAGATAATTATTTCTAGATGCATTGTATGGGTATTTAAGTATTATATGTACTTACGAAAACGACCTACCCACATAATTAAACCTACTATAGAATAACTTTTCTCATTTATGTGACATTGTCTTTTTTGAGAATAAATTTCTTTAAACCGGAGCTCATAAAGGATCACTTTGTATCCGTCTGTCAACCCTCTTTTCTCAGAAACGCGTGGAGTTTAAATTCACATCATTGGTTCGTTACCTTTTGGAGCCGCGATATATACCAAACTTCTAAGTCAACGCAATCAAAAGTTACAGTCGTTTATGCCCAAATATTTTGAAATTTCCAAGGGAATCACATGCACACAAAACCTTTAAAGTACTTTACATTGATTCATGAAATTCGGCAAGAAGCAAGGTCTTATAGCACAAGTAAAGGGAAATAGCCAAAAATCGGAAGTTTGTATATAAAATTAAAGATTTTTGTTATCTCGCTAGTAACCAAAATCTATAAGGCACTTTCCGTTGAACTAGAATCATACAAATTGGCAAGAAACAAGAACACACACAACAAACTCTTAATTTTACGGAACCCTCGGTCCACGAGTCCGACTCGCACGTGACGTTTTATTTTAAGTTAGCAGACTATTCGAATATTTTTTACAAAGAAGTAAAAGGGCATTCGAAAGAGTCTCCCCGTGGCAGTGCGATATGTGTGCGTATTTCCCTCAGGATAATAAAAAAAATACCCATAACACAAGCTCTGCTTAGTTTGGGGCTAGGTAATGCTGTGTGAATTGTTCAGAATTATTTATTGAATGCCCTGAACATTCACATTTTAGCACCTTTTTTTAAGTTTCTCCATATTTTTACATTTTGGAAAACTATCATGGATATTAACATAAAAGTCTATTACGTTGCTATATCTACGTTCATAACGGGATATTTACCATAATTTGATTTATGAGTTTTCCAATATTCCGGTCACTTGCATGCGCCATGATCACGGAATAACTAAAGTCACTGCGAGTTGGTTTTTATTGTCAGACTTACCAATCTTACCTAATTCTTTGAAATCAATTCATGAGAAATATCCCGATATTAAATTTTATGTTGGAAAATTCTCTAAATACCGATTGCTAAACTACCGCATGTCCCCAGATGGTCTGGTTCCGTGAGAACTGGTACGAAGAGGTCCTGCGCCAGCTCCGCGCTGGCCTCGCCAAATGCCACGTGGTAGCCTTCCACAACCGCTCGGCCGTCGCCGACGCTACCGTCACCCCTCACACGCTCAACTTCATCAAGAAAGTTGTCTCCACTTTCGGCATCGGCATTGGTATAAGTAAGTATTTTTACTGTATATTGGCGTGGATGATTGCAAGGTGGGTTGGTGTTGCGGAGTTATAGTGCGAACAGCGAATGGAGTGAAGTTAGCTGCATAAACAAACATGCTGTCTCTTTCCAATAAATAAAATAGACTGACAAAGTATAAATATTTTCATTCAGTTACTTTCGAATACGTCGAATAATATGCGTCTACCTTCATTTGTTCTTTGCGCTATACGTGGTATGGAAGCAGAGTTTCTTGGCGTGAGCATATGATTTTGACTTTCTTTGAATAGACGAATCTGAAAAAAAGCGACATGAAATGACATCAAAAGTCCAAACTTAAAGTATGCAAAACGGACTTACCAACCCAATGGTGTAGAATAAAACTTGGATGACGTGATGCCGCCATAGCTCAGTTTTAACAAGCTTTAGTTTGAGGAAGGCCTTGCCCGAGTTATTTTCCTAAGGAATGTTTGGTGGTGTGTTTGGTTGAATAGTGATGTGTGAAGGTATTTCATAATGCTCAATGGTTGGTTCAATCAAATCTTGTAGGTAATCTTTGCTATTTAAATCTTCATGCAGAGTGAATTTTAAAGCTTTACTCGATTTTGTTGGACCAAGGCAAAGAGCTAATCTAAACTCAGATCATGACATGAATCTTGCTTGATTTCCACGTTTAAAATGTGTATTTGCAAATAGTTAGAAGCTAGGCAAATTAAAGCATCATAAAATAGAATTGGCAATACGACATCCTAACACTGAGTTAAAGACATTTTTATGGAATAAACACGTTCAATGTTAGGCTAGGCCTTTTCAATAAGGCCTAAATAAATGTATTTTTTATCCTGAATTAAATAAAATCAAACACTTTCAGCTGACTTGTGCAGCGTCTGCGATATGTTTAAACTGACTCGACAGGGAACTATTTGCATACCTAATCCAGGTGTGTAAAATAATAAGACCGCTGATAATAAATAGCGAGTCTTTATGCGCCGGAAAGCCAAACACGTTATAAAGACCAGCCGTTTATTATTCAAATGGGCTGTGTCGTAGCCAAATTGTATATAATATTTCGCCAGATGTTAATATCCACGGGGGTTTATTAATAACGTTTGCTGTACCTATTATGAAAGAAGTATTAGATGCTTGAATGATATTTGTCAAATCTCTTGTGATATCAAATGAGGTAGTAGTTATCTGGCAAAATTTTCAATTTAGCTACGACAGCTATATTTTGTCGTATTTGATATTTTTAGACAAATCGCTGTCTGTAATAAATGTTAGATTATTATGAATTTTATTATAATTCGTAGCTCGAATTCCTTTTCCAGTAAATATGTGTTTATCCCTCAACAGAATGCACAAAGCTTTATTTATTTTTGAATAGTTACCCTTTCCTTACATATTAGATACCTATTATATACCAACCGATTGCATATTAGTTAATTTTACATACGCAAAATTAAGGACAACCTAGTTAAAGTTTAAATTATACAAAGGTCACATTAAATTCAAACCAATTATAAAAATGTTGCCGGGAAACCGTAGGTACCTTCACAATCTAAAAAGGATGTGATTATGGTGTACTTCATTATCGAAATACACTTAATCAGTTGTCAAATAAAACAGAATAATTAATTAAAGGAATTTCGTAATTAATTATTCGTATAAAATCAAAATGATCAAGTTTTATCAGTTTTCTGTGAATTTAGTGAAAAAGATGTTTGATGTTTAGATATAAAATTATGTATTATTATTATGCGCCGCCGTGGCGGTAGCGGCGTAAAAATCGACCGCTCTTACGCGGTTCTACGCCCTAAAACTATGAATATTATAAAATTTTACTAAGCGAACCTATGTACCAGAAGAATGGCAAAAGCTTCCGCCAATGTATTTTGATCACCTTTACTGTGATGACCGATTCGCCTGTCAAGCGTTTTTATTATAAACTTATTGTTTATCTTACCAATGGGGAGATCCTATAACTTAATATACGAAAGTAAGTTCAGCGTCCAAGTTAAACCAAATAGTATCACGATATATCAAAAATCACCCATAGGGCATTAGACCTGTAAAATACCTACATATGCTTGCAAAAGCACCTACCCTTATGCACAATTATATTATTATTCATCCTGATGATCCCCGATTATCTATAAAATACGTAACTACGTCTCAGAGTATTATATAATGAATGAGCTCGTAACAATAGATCAGTTATTCGTTATGCTTTTATTGTTTGTTAGTTTCTATATCGTTATTGCCAATTTTTCACTAAAGTAATCATTTGTAAGCTTTGAAATTTTATTTTACGCATGCTATGGAATTATTCGTTGGACAATCGACACTGCATCGATTTCTGACGTTGTTGATCGTGCTGTAATAAAGTTTTGTTATTATTTGCTGCGCGGAACACATATACCTGGGCTGTTTGTGCGTTGTTGTGCATAATTCTTGTGTGCACGAGGAAAGAAAGCATGGCTACCTCGTAAACTTTATGAACTCCAAAAACAAGGTGTCAAACGATAGTACTATACTCCGATTTAGAATCCAAGGTATTTTATTTCAACAAAGACATTTATGAAAAAAAAACTAAACAAAAACTGATAACCATAACAGAAAACAACAAGATACCAGCAAGGTTATCACTAAAAAGTAAAACACAAACTTCAACTATGCATAATCTCACATGCGGAACGAGAGATCAATCAAATGGTATTCACCAAAAGCTTTCAGAAACAACAATTGTTTCGAGCTTCTTTGCTTTGTTTCAATAATACCAATATCCATTCGAATAGAAAAAATATTCAGGTTTTTGAATCGGAATACAGAGATCGTTTGCACCTCCCATATATCAAATAATACATTTTTTAGTGATAGACATCATAACTTATGTCTCCAATCAGTTATTCATGTTATAATCAAACATTCATAAAGTTGACGAGGTGTTTTGGAGATATTTTGAATGAAATTTAGGCAAGGCGACGGCTGCATAACACGACCACTCATTTTGTATGTCTACAGAAAGTTTTACAAGTAGTGCATTCTCTTCAGCTGCCTCAGAGAGCCTCGCCAGGCGCGCCCATGTCACAGTACAGGATCCGATCTTCCAAAAAATGAAAACACAATTCACATCAGACTTTGACTTCACACAACCAAACGCCATGAAACTACAAAATCTCATACAGAAACTCAGGAAGTGGGTCAAAATACTGGATGCTAAGACGAAGATACTGCCCAAGTAAGTTTATAATATTATTTTCTCTAAGATTGTTCCGTACCTACCTGTTTAGTACAAATAAGGGCTAGCAAGTTTTGAACATTGGTCGACGAAATTTCAATGACGGTATATTCAAAATAAGCAACCCTAACATAGTCACCCTATTGGAAAAAGTTAGCTGTTTATATAACTTCTGCCTGCTGTTTAAGTATCTGCATATTATCGCTATGAATATTCTAATTAGACTGTGTCTTTCAGGTCATTCCTCATCGAAGAAAAATGC
This sequence comes from Eupithecia vulgata, assembly GCA_946478455.1. NCBI lineage: Eukaryota > Metazoa > Arthropoda > Insecta > Lepidoptera > Geometridae > Eupithecia > Eupithecia vulgata. Next base: position 12,423,711 of record OX297862.1, on the reverse strand, counting down.
CGTTTCTTATCCAACTTCAGTCTTAAAACCGCCGAAGTAGAACTTCCAGGAGAATTCCTTCTTCCAAAACACACTCACTACCACGTGCGCATAGCTCGCTTCATGCCGCGCGTCGAAATAGTACAGAAACACAACACATCCGCACGTAGACTCTACATACGAGGGCATAATGGCAAAATATACCCGTATCTAGTCGTAAACGAATCAGGTCTGAGCGATGCGAGGCGGGAGGAACGAGTCCTACAACTTCTGAGGATGCTCAACCACTATTTGGGGAAGCAGAAGGAAACTTCGAGAAGGTTCCTGCATTTCACGGTGCCAAGGGTTGTTTCCGTGTCGCCGCAAATGCGACTTATCGAGGATAATCCTAGTTCGATATCGCTGCTCGATATCTATAAGACTGAATGCACTAATAGGTTAGTTTTGGTGTCAGATTATTTATAATGCATGTTTTAATGATTGGTATTTAATATTGGAGTATTCTATTTTTGTGACGCATCTCTTCTACGAACTTGGCTGAATTATCCACCTTGTTTAACGATCCTTCTTAAAATTAATACGCTCGACCAAATACTTAAACGCAACTTAGATTCAAGCAGGTCTTAAATGACGATTTTGTACACAGATTTTTTTTAAATCTTTAAAAACATCGCGACTTGCTTAAATGCGAGTTGCGTTTAAGTACGCGGTTTATAGCCTTTACCACCAACCCATCAAACTTAATGCCTTATCTAACTAATGTCTGACTTATGTCCATCAAATCGGACGCGCTTTTCCGGCATGAAAGTACCTAGTCTATGTCTGTGCCCGGAATATCATCTAACACCTCCCTACCAAATATCATTGATATCCGTTTAGGCGTGAAAAGGAGACAAACAGAGTTACTTTAGTATTCACAATATTAGTATGGATAGTAGTTACTAAGAAACCAGTGTAATTTGTACAAACCTATGACTCAAATCATATAATTTATGCAGGGGCGTGGATTACGACGCTCCTATAGCGCGCTACTACGAGCGGCTGGCGGCGGTGCAGGCGCGCGGGTCGCAAGCCTCGCAGCAAGTCTTGAGGGACATATTGCGAGAGGTAACTAACTTAGAACACTCACGGAAAACAGAGAGAAAAACAGAGATCCGGGGTTCATTGGACAGCAGTGGGAAAGAAAGAGAGTAATACTTATCTAGTGGGTACTTAGCTTTATATTTTGGTTAAGATTTTCTTGCTGTTAAATAGATTTCGACTCTGGAATAAAGACCAAAAATTCTGGTCCTTATTCCAGAGTCGAATAGTGCTCATACTATTCTGGTCCAGAATAGTATGAGCAAGTTTATTTATCCAAAGTCAATTTATTTTCTCTATCCAAAACAAAATTTACCTAAAACTGCGCAGTTCTCGATTCGTACAACACAACGCGCTCAAAGCCCACGTTGATTCCTATAATAAATTGAAACTTGGCAGCAAAATTCTCGATCTTTAACATGCAATAAATAAGCTGAACTAGATCTTCCAAATACCATCCTAACATCCCAATAACCATTCATTACCAAGGTACAAGCGACGATGGTGCCGAAGGGAATGCTCCGTGAATGGGCCGCGGCGACTTTCTCCTCCCCCACCGATTACTGGACGTTCCGCAAGATGATGACCCTGCAGCTGTCTCTGGCTTCGTTCGCGGAATACGTGCTGCATCTCACGAGGCTCAACCCTGACATGATGTATGTGCATCAGGACTCAGGGCTGCTCAATGTGTCTTACTTTAAATTCGACATCGATGATACTACAGGTACGTGGAAATTAATATTCGCACGGTTTTTCTGGCTTGCATTTTTGTTGGTGTTATTGAGTGTGTGTGAATATTGCCTTGGTCTTCTTGTGCATGTAATTATAATTTATAAGTAATTGTCTGCCGGGTATCTTTTACTGATATTAACTCCTCCGATAATCCTCTTTTATTGACAATCGGCATTTATGTTTGCTAAAACTTTTTAAAAAATTGCTGCATTGCCCCGCTGCATCGCAATTCTGATGCGCTGTGCCAGATACTTACCAGCTCTCGGGTCACGCGTCGCTTCGACCAGATGCTCAGATCATTTTTTGAAACTCGGAGTACCTACCTCTGTACTCCAGGGACCTGGAGAACTCCAAAGGGAGCAAATGCGTAAGCTCTGTCGAGACTTGCATATTTGCGCCTCTTGAGATCTTCGGCCTTCTTTATTACTAAGATGAAGTCTAAAAGATTGTGAAAATAAATAACCAAAACGGAAACAAACTCATCGTAGTCGATATTTCTCCACATTTAATTGAATTTAACAAGAATAATGAAAAAAGAACCACAAGGCAAGAGGGAGAGGGTGTAAAGTACGAACCAACAATCGAGAGTGCAAATTCATCGCGTAAAACCTCGCGTGCACCTATTCCCCCCAAATAAGCTACTGAACCCAACCCGTGCATGAAGTTCAACTGTAAGAAAATAAACAACAAAATGATGGTTCGTGTTTGAAACTGCTGCTGACAGGTGTTTTATTTATTTCTGTATAGATTTCAACTAGCTAATTATATTAACTGCTTGCAATTTTTGGGCTTTTTAAACTTTCCTGATTTGTTAACAAATTAAAGATTATTTATCGGGTATTTATCGTGTACCTTTTTGCTTTCCTCTCCCCAACGTTGCATCCGCGTTACAGCGATAGTGGTCATGGGGCTACTGAAAAAAAAAAGCAAAAGGTACGCGATAAATACCCGATAAATAATCTTTAATATTTGGGTGTTGTTAGAACGCTTGTTTTGCATGTTGCGCACGTGCTTGATACGTCTTTAGAAACTGTTTTTGCCTGCACTTTTTACGCTTATTAATGGCTGAAACGCATGCTTCTTTTTTGACGATATAAGTTGACGTAAAGAACTTAGTTTTTTTTGTGGATTGAAGTTTCTAGATTTCATTCGATGCACGCAACGTTATTATTATCGCTTACTGTTCAACGCATGAGTTATCTCTGTGGATCTAAGATATCAACGGGCTGGCATTAAAATCACTGGATGCATGTATTTGTACCAATTAAATCTTAATCTCTTAAAAACTAATTATTCACTAATTTGGGATTGGCTTGAATCAACTCAAATTAAGGTTTTTTTGTATAATAGTGCGTAAGCCCTCGCACTCTGGGTAAAGAAAGATATAAATAAGTTCCCAAAAATTTTCGATTACCAAGATTTTCCCAAACATTTTCGGTAAACCGTCTAAGGACTCGATTCGTGGCTTAGTTGGTTAGAGCATACCCGTACTGTACTGAGGGTACAAGTTCGAGTCCTGCCGAAATCGAAAATGTTTGGGAACTTATTTTTTTTTCTCACTAAATCTAGACTGCCGCTAATTTAGCCGGAGTCAGCCCCTATATACCAGTAAACTTCGTTCTGCTAAGATGTTCCCTTTGCTAACTTAAATCAGCTGCTAAACAGTGTTATTTCTCAGTCTGTCTTAGGTCAATAGAAGAAGACAGAGTCAGAAATAACAATGCTTTAAGTTTGCAGACTAATAGAAATGAGGGTGTAAATATCCCATTATCTTCTAGTAATCTTTACGTCCACCCAAAGCTTTATATATTTAGCTATAGTACGTTGTCGAATTAATGAAATATTTAAGCGGGTAAACTACGAACCTGTGTTGGAAGAATATCAACGTTTCGCATGCAAGAAATGCGCTCGTCTAGAACCGGTCTCACCCTGAGTGAGAAGAAAGACAAAGAAGGCCCTTAGCGAGGGCTAAGGGATGAATCGTTGGTGTTCCAACTCAAACAGGTTCGTAGCTAACCCGCTTACGTTCATAAGAACCACCCAACATTTATAAGTTTGAACTCCTGAACCAGGTGAGCTGGACTGCAACCGACCGGTGCCGTTCCGACTGACGCCGAACATTTCCGAGCTCGTCACGAACATCGGAATCTCTGGACCCCTCACTGCATCTTCCATCGCGGTCGCTCGCTGTCTCGTCACTCCTAACTTTAAGGTAATTTTACGAGAAACCTGTTGCGACCTTAATGCCATCAATAATTCCGTCATTCCGTTCACTGTCCTATCACAGGGAAAAGAAGAAAATAGATCTTTGCCTTACAGAGTACCATGTGTGGGATGCTCAGCCCAGTCGGCAGAGTCCAGACAAAGCATAAATAATCTCCCGAATGACAGTTTCGAATGTGGTTGAAGGTTGATCCAATCTAGGTTCAATTGATTTACAAAGCAAAATTTGAAGATACCAAGAATTTCTGCGTAGCGTACCTATCGATATTCGGTACCCGCAAATGACAACTGACTCTGTTTCAGATTCAATCCATTCTGCGCACGATACTTCGCGACGAAATGGTCACTGGATACAAGAAGCGTATAGAGGACAAATCAGGGTTGCCAACAGCTGGTGCATCCACGGAAAATAAGACATCGGAAATGGACAACGAAACAGTTATAAACATGGTCAACAAAGCCGTGACGGTTATTATGAACAGGCTCAATTCTCTAGCTATGTTCGATGGGCCCGACAGTCGAGTGGCAACCCTAGTCGCTGCTGCCAACAGTCACGACAACCTCTGCCGAATGGATCCCGCTTGGCATCCATGGCTCTAAACTAAAATAGTTTACTCAATAACATAGATGTTTTGTATTTATAGATAGTTTATCTCAAATGTACCTATTCAGAAATATGACCGGACCACCCATATATATTCACTATCGCAATCATGACGTTATATTAATGATTGAGCTAATCATGAACCTAACGAACCTGTTCTCATTAAATGTAGCGCTACTCATTTCGATGTAGCTTCATTCAATTCAGTCAAAAAAATGTATCCGAATTCAATTCAACATTAGAAACTAGATAAATCTAGATGCATTCGTTACTATGCATAACACGAGACGAAAACTTTAAGAATGGAACATTTGTGAGATGATTGGTGGGAACTGTGATTTGAAGTACCTAATAAAAGTGAAAGATGGATGTCACATTTGTTTTATTTCAACCAGACCGGTCGCAAGGCCGGATCCTCTAGTGCGCCGCGTGGTATGAATAGCTGATTGCATGTGCATGAGCCAGGTACCTGCATAGGTGAAAGTACGCGGCGTTAGCGCGACAACTAGCCCCGCCATGCCAGCAGCAATCTCGCTCGATCGCTAGAGATAGTAAAACTGATTTCATCATGCTAACAATGGGAAAGAAAGTGCAATAATTGCAGTAACAGGAACTATTTGTATTGCTACGAGCTACGAACTGCGACTAACAATGTCTGGCCCTCTTATTCAATTGCTGGTGTATTGTGTGGTATAATCTAATGCTACGCTGACAGAACAACGTTCTGGACACATTTGCGACAGGAAAAAATGTCTCCATCAGACTAAAAGGTTTTGAAATGAGTCGTCAGAAGTGGGAGGTGTTTAATTTTCGTCGCCAAAGTTTGGAATGACGTAAAAGGATTCTGTGTCCTGTGATGGATGAGGTCGTGGCGGCGACGGCGGCGCGGACCGCTTGCCACGTCCGCGGCGCGCTCGCTGGACGGTGCGGGCGGCGCGCGCACGCCCCCGCCCGCGCGCCTCCACACTCGTTCAGTCCGCCGAGAGGCGCCGCGTCACGCGCTGGTGTAGTGTCGCTCACATCCAAGCTCTGCCGGCTACCATCCCATCCGACCTCTAAAACCGACCGTTTATGACATTCGACAACCCCGCCCTGTGCATTTTCCGAGTTGCATTTCGATCAGTGCGAGGAATACGTCGTCGGTCGCGAGCGAACGGCCCGAAGGCGGCGCTGGATCCGCCTGCGTTTATTTATGTTGTCGTTTTGGTGTCGTGAAATATTTGTGTTGTACAGACGATAACAGTGCTATCTGTGCAAACCAGCCGTGTGGATATTTTTAACAATTTACGATTCTCCGACGAAGGTGAGTGAATCATTCTAAGCGCATACTTTCTTCTCAGGGGCGGGATGTTCGATTCGCTACGTGGCGACCGACTTGTCAATACGCTCTGGAATGCCGGGGCCTGATTCTGTGCTATCACTCGCGAATAATGTACAAATTCCTTCAGCGCTATTGACAACTATGTACCCAGCTTTATTCATTTTATCGGCTTGTTTGTTGTCTTAAACTGTATGTGAACTGATGTTTCTCTATGACCATTATCAGCTGCATTTGGATTGGACACCCTTGATCTGGTTACAGTTATTTTCTTTTAAAAGCGTTTGTCAATTGGATTCCTATTGGAATCGGTCCTATCCCACTACCATATGGTAGACGGAAGCGAGAGGGTAAGAAAACATGGAGGAGAGCGGTGGGCGCGGGGCGGAGCGCCCGTCGGCCGGTCGAGCGACCGCATTCCATACGAAATGCCGGATTAAACGCAATGTCAGTGTGACTTGGACTCGGGACTTACCTGTGGTGTACAAGCCATTGCATATTTGCAACAATGTACCCAATAGGTACCTCCTAAGCCTAACCCTAACATTATGTTATGGCGCCAAGAAGGCGCACACTCAATTTCCACGGCACTGATAACTTCTAGGTGCTACCTACATGTTATCACTTTGATTGCTTGTTTTCTTTACATAATAGCATTATTAATTCTTGGAAACGTCAACGTACGACAGTGCACACCTTCGCCCCTTCACTACTCGGAACTTATTGATTAGTTTTTTTGTTTAACTTTAGTTAAAAATGTTTGGATTGAGAAGTCTCTACGAATGAAACCTACCTATATATTCAACAATTTGGAGTTCTAATCAACAAAACAACATCCCGGTAGGGGCACACACAGGGCTACATTCTTGATAAATTAGCTGGTATCTCGTTGACATTACTCATGATCTCACATCATGAGTATAATGAGCTCGATAGTGCGTGCTATATTTCGAAACGCGTCCGTCGTCGTCGCTTCCGCTCTGTGACCCATAAAATGACAAACTAGGTGTCATCATAGGGCCTATAGGAAACACCGTTAAGATTCATAATGGAATCCCAATGGGTAATTTACCTCAAGCTGTGAAATAATAATAAGTAACTCAGAACCCCACCGCTATCAATCACAAGAACAACAAATTTAAAAAAACAAAGTTGTTTAAGTTAAATTCTTTTCTACTTCAATAGATAAAACATTATTCGAATGTTAGGTATTGCTTCATTCAGTAAAAAACAATGTGTACCTACCTACCGAAGGGAATCAAAATTTTTATCACGTCCGGGTCAACTTTACACAATCTCCGTGACCTTTCAATCTCGACCACTTCAGATAGCTAAAGTAGGTACGATCCTTTGTGTAAATTCTGGGAATTAGTTTTTATTGTTTTTTTACCGCTTTGGAGTAAATCGATCTATGAGATGTCCATTACGAAATTTACGAACAAGAGTTTTTACCTCTACCAGCCAGTTCTTTTTTCATTACGTGCTCATCACATCTTCCTATTTTGTTCGGTTTACATTTGTATTTATATACACTACTAGCTGCTGCCTGCCGCTTCGCCCGCTTAGTTTCCGTTCCCATGCGAATTTCGGGATAAATCAAAAAGTAAGCTTTCTAATGGTGAAAGAATTTTTTAAATCGTTTCAGTAGATCCAGAGATTACCCCGCTACAACGTCACAAACAATTCACAATTCACAAACTTTACCCATCGAGTCTAACTCGATGACTTTACCTCTTTGTGATTTTGGTAATAGATGTACGATTTTAGACTTAGCCTGTAGGTATAACACAGCTTTTCCCTTCTTACTTTTTGTTTGATGCAATATGGATTTAACCTTTGCATAAATGAATACGTTGTTTAGTCAAGCTTAGCTGATTCTTAGGTATCGCGTTTACGGTATCCTTGACATTCAAAACAACTTTTATTTAGATTTAAAATGTCAAAGGCTTATGCAGTGTTCTAAGTGCACACTGGCTTGAGGCTTAGGTTTTGATATATCCACCTTTGGTTGTTTTTTTTATTCCGTTTCTTCAAAAGAAATCTTAACCTATTAGTACCTAGTAAGTACAAAGTTAGGGGAGGCCTATGTCCAGCAGTAGACCAGTATAGGCCGATGATAAAGTACAAAGTACCTAAGCTACAATTGTTATACAAAATTTGCCAAAAGAAAGCAAACTTGATTCGTAAGAACATTTTGAGAACGCAAGACGTCTGATGATGTGCAGCACTAAATCTTGTAGCAGTCGCAGTTTCGTTTGGTTACACGGACTCTGCCTTCTATCAGCGCAATGAACACTCATTTCAAATTGAATCACATTCAATTACCAAGTAAATCGGTCAGGATGTCAGCTCCACTTTGCTTGTAGAAGTGCCACGACTGTATTTGCGTCTTCCTGGTCTCCTTGAACGTGCCTTGAACTGCTGTTGTATATGGACGTGTATCTGAAACTACGTTTCAAAACATCAACAAAAACAACAAGGTCCTTTTGTTGGTTTTACAAGATAAAAAGAGATGTAGCAGGTACCCTATCATGACTGTGATGAAACGTAAAGAGGATTTAATCGCATTTCACATTGCCTCCCCTCACGGGTGGCACGGCATGCCTGTGTCCCCGCGCGGTTCCTAAGTGGGTTGCATGGCATTGCACTTTAGAAGCCGATCTCACTTGCTATCCTTAAATTTATGTCTTTTGATGCATTTGTATATTTTTACACTTTATCATTCTTTATATTGGCAATAACTTTCGATCGTTCTTAAATCCAGCAGTACCTAACTGTAAAAACATTTAAAACTAAACTAACCGAATATATGTCAGATAATTATTTCTAGATGCATTAGATAGGTATTCAAGTATAACCTGTAACCTACGAAAATGACCTACCTACTTATTTTATAGCTACTATAGAATAACTCTTTTTCTCATGTAAGTGTCTTTTTGTGAATAAATTTCTTTAAACCGAAAACACAAAGTCCGGTGTTTGCGTTTAGTGTCGCTGTCGCTAGTAGATGATGTGTAGGAGCATAGCAAAGCGGGTAACGGTTCGGTCGTGTTTGCAGAGGCAGGGTACGGCTTGTGTGTGCGCCCGCGCCGCTCACTCAAACACAGGCGCAGAACGTTCACGCTTGCGCGGCCGTTGAACCGAATACTCGAGGAATTTCTCCAATGCGCAACGACGTCGCTCAACAGGCATAGAAGAAAATTACCTTAGCTGGAGGGAGTTCCTCTATTACTTGCGCATTCGACTATTCATACAGCAATATTGCTGTTTTAGTACCTAAAACCACAATAAACAAGTTCCTAGTAGCTTGAGAAGGTACTAACAATTTGCTTGTAGTCGTCAAACTATTAAGAACCAGAATTTATAATATTAAAAATCAAGAAAAGCCAGCTCAGAATAACAAATTTGCCCAAAATTTGCAATTTGTATTCAAAATAAGAGGATATAGAAGTGGGCATTGATTTGGAGTCATGAATCAGCGATTGGAATGTCGCTGTGTAAGGGTCGCCGCTCGATCATTATTGATCGTTTCGTATGTGGGCTTTTATGATAGTTTGTCCTTCGTGTTTAGGGTCTCTAGCATGTCTCTACTCAGTGATTTGTCGCAGACACGTGTGTTTTAGGTCTCGCAATAGCCAACATACCAGACTAGGGTGCGGTCAGCCTATATCTCCAATCACGAATAAATTTACACTCTAATTATCTGGTTATTAGTTTCTGGCTGGTCTTATCTAGTGCGCAATTTGATAGACAGTTACTTTACCTTACCGACCGTGTTTTGCACGTCTGGTTTTACAAAAAATAAATAATACTGTCTATTCTATACTATCCATTACGTAGTTTCTAGAAATAGGAAATTAATTATAAAGCTGTCAGTCTAATGTTCGTAGAAGACAATGGCAAAACAATTAGTCAGGCTTTGGTAAGGTATGGGGTAGGTATGGGAGGTTCTTTGATCGTTATTACCGAGTTGCCGCCGAGAATGTTACGAAGACGTCACTCAAATGTTTAAGTAACAAACGGGTCCCCTGTGTAGCTGCGATTTTTTTTTTCATCTTAAACTAGGTATTTCATTGATGTAACTTACTTCGAATCCTTGTTTACCTACCCGAACGTAACTTGGAACATTATTAGGTACCTACATAAAGTGGGTTAAACCGATATGGATTTTCTTTCGAAACATTTACACAGGTCAAAATACCTAATATGATTCTATTTACGGTAAAATGTTTGTTATATGCAAATTATGACGTAAAATATAATCAAAAGCATAACAGCGCAGTAGTTAAGTGTTATTTCTTACGTAATTTTAAAGTGTATTAATCTACCTGAATAATATAACGGTTTCAATTCAGGCCAATTCTTTTCAAAATATTCTTCTAGTGCTTTAGTATTATTACTCAGCCGTTAATTCATAATGAATGATTGCATCACTCACCGCTCACTTTTACTATTTCGAAACTATGCATGAGTTGCAAGTGGCATATTGCACAAACATAACATCCGGCTCGAAAAACCAATGAACTATACGAGCCACTAAATTTAGTTAAATTTGCTTATTTTCTATATTTCACCAACACGTGGAACGGGAAAAAACCGGCATTAGCTAAAAACAACAAAGAATTAGTCACAAGCTTCAAATAGTCCGAACTCACGCGCGCTAGGCGAAACGCTGGTCTAGGCATCACGGAGTGTTTTATAGCTGCAATTGGCGATGCGAGGCAATTGGCCTATTGTTGGATGTCTTTGCGATGTAGGTAATCGTTCGTTGGGTAAAACGTGTAGAGACTAGAGATATAAAGGAGCGTAAAGTAGGCTGGGGGGTGGTATGGTAGCTGGCCTGGCGGTGATATAGCGGGCAAGTGAACGCGGCGACCTTGGGCCCGTGCCGCCGGCCCGCGGACGTTCGTTGAACGTGCCTCGTCCCGCGCTCCGCCACCACCAACCTAACTCGCCAGTCGCCACCACAACCCGTTTGCGACCCGTACACTCAAAAATATAACTAGAACTTGCATTTACATACTCCTTACTAAGTAAATCAGTTTATTTACGGTCGCGATGCAAATATCTAGAATCTTCTTATACTGAACGTAGGATGTTTGCCGCGATGCTCAAAGTCAATTTCTAAATTTTTGGTTGTCACTTGACACCATAATGTCTGCAGCTCTACAGAAACCGCCCACCGCCACCTCCGCCAGTGGGCATTCCTTCCAATTATTAATGATAAGTAAAGTCAATCAATGTACCTATCAAATTTTTCCAAACCGTCGCGTTGGTCGATAGGCAAAACGTTCCGTGTATAGATTATTAATTTGGACTGTTAGGTCCAGCACAGTACCTAACGTTTTCATGGTCATACGCGGTCAACAACATGGAGTCAGCCCATTAGAAATATTTTAACGGGCTTTTTGGATGATGGAGGATGTTATTTCTAACTTTCGAAAGTATACTGAACCTAACATTATTAGATGGATTAGATACTTATACATTCAAGATTTCTTACAATACAAACTATCTTCCGCTATTAATGGCCGCTTAGACCAAGAATAGAAACATGGTCCCTTTTACCAATTCCTAAACTCGGAACCCAGTCTTTTAATAAGCTTCCTAAATTCGGAAGGACTGGTACTAAAATACTCCCAAATCGGTTGTCTGACGTGGGTTCACTGCATTATTTTCGCAATAGTGCGTGGGGCCCGGGCGGGCGCCACCGCTTGCGAACGTTGACCGCGCAGACACGTAGGGACCGCAAAATAAGCTTTGATTTCGTTGACTTCCATCCAACTGACGACCGGTAAACTATTTTCTAGTGCCATGCAATATTTCTTTTGGTGGTAAGTAATTATTTAGAATTGTACCAACAGAGGTTATACATTACATACAAAACAAAGAACACTTAAGAAATCACCAGACGTGGTGTACATAAAAGTTAATTGAGTTGACAAGGCAAATCACTACATACAAGCTAATAAAGAAACTCAAAAATAATACAAATTATACCTACATAGGTAAAAAGTAAGAGAAGAGAATAATAAAAATTACCTACATGAAAAGAAGAGACGTCTTATGAAGACATTTTGGCATTTGCAACTAAAAAAATTATTTAATAAACAAAAGTAGGTTGTAGATAGATGGTTGGTTAATCTACAAGAAGTACCTGCACTTAAGTAGTTATGAATTCTCGTAAAACTGGTTGATGTTGAGAAAATGAAAGCGACATCTGCTAGGTTGCCTCTTCTCAACCTATCTATTCGATATAAAATACCATATTAGGTACAGCCACGCAAGGAATGGTAACTTTGCTTTATCATTCGATAAGCAGAGCATTAGAAGGCTTTGTGTTAGCAATCTTATGAATAAAACCGATTACGAATATGCGCATTATTGCAGTTATAGGTACAAAAATAGCAGAATCACATTTAAATTGTCCTCGCGAAAGGAAGAGCCTTGTCATGATGTAATAAAGAGATGTAAGAACACACTAGTATCTTACCTTTACACATTATTATCGTATGCATATAGATAATTTGTCGTCGTCAGTTAAATCTTGAGAAACATAAAGGCATGCGTGCATACAAACAGGATGTCGGAGGATTTTCCTCGTCTTTTGCTCCGCGGGAACGCGTCAGACGAGTTCTTGTGCATTATTACTAAGATATGTGGCGATAGTCATCATTCGATCTTGTTTGTAGGTATCTCTGCAGCTACCCTTCATTACCTGTGCAGCAATCTCTACGCGAGTAATATTGAACTGAGTTCAACGTCATATTCACTTCTCGTCTCTTTCTGTCATTTATTTCAATAAGAAATAAAAAGGAATTGGGTGTTTGCGTTGATAGAAATAGATTTATACGTAGGACCCTAGTATCTTTGATTTATATGTATTTATAAGTCGTTCTTTGCTGATCAGGGTAAGCCATGATTTGTATAACATTATTACATAGGCTGCTTAGAAAGATTTTCAGGCCACTTAGCACCTAATTGATTCAGAACCCCCCACTCACAGATCTTGGGTGGAAGCTATATACATAACTTGAAGACCACAGAAACGATTAAAAAACAAAGCTGCATAGGTCACTCAAATGAGTCTTTATCACATTATCACCATATGCTTGGCTCGCCCTCGGCACGTGCGGTTATCAAATGACACTTTCTCTTGCGTGCGCGCATCCTCGTTGATTTTGGTTAGTTAATTTATTAATTTACTCTCGCGTCTCTTTCTCACATCTTGCTCTTTCTTTTCTCACTGCATCAACGGTTCTATAGTAAAATTAAAACGTTTACAATCAAGTTTCTAATCGGCGGTTTTACGATGAAATAACTGCCTCGATCGGTGGGAGTTTATAAGGCCCTGTTATTTTTGTAATCAAGATAACCTCGTTCACCGAATATGAAGGAAAGATATCCATTTGCAGAGTTTCTTTAGATATCAAAACTGTACAATCTGACGTTATTAAATTAAGCCCGGAGTGTCGTCGCTTTTAAACGAAGTTGGAAATTCATTTTATAGTGAAATCTAACGATACGCGCGCCCTGTCGTTGCGCGTCGCCTCGTTATCGCCGTTGATAAGGCAAAACACCATGATTACGTACACTAATCACTTCCTTTATCAAAGTATTTGCGAAACGAATCGCAAAATTTAGCACCATTATTGATTGACGTGTGTATGTAGACGGCATAGACTGCTAAGTCTGACGTAGGTACCTACTTGATGCTCCATCAACGGCGGCGCCCGGGCGAAGATCAATACAGCTAACTCCTACGGATCCTCGCTCTAAATACCTGCACAGTTTAATAATAATGCCATCAAAATCTAGCTTTGATCTTTTCTTTGTAATCTGGCTGACGTGACGGACGTCTGATACTGAATTCAGAATGGCCCTCAGCAACGGTTTAATAAAGGAATATCGTGGAATAGCTGTCAATTAACGTGATCAAGAGTAAGAGAGATGTAACAAGTGTTGCAGCGGCGGTGGGCAATGCGACCGCGAGGGGTGCGATCGATAGTGCCTGGGGAGGCGTGGGAGTGGGGTGCCCCTCCTCCCACGTCAGTTGGATCGGACCCAGACAGCCTCCTGCTGTTTCACGCAAACATCATCGACCTCATTAATGTCTAGTCGACTACTACGTGTCCGTACGTGACATATTTAATCAATCACATGCTCACTGACTAACTAATTTTAAGGGGGTCTTTATTTTTGGATATCCAGCTGAAGTTATACATTTTTGTTGGTACATTTTTGGCATATTCAGGCTCACCGCTGTATGATCGATAAAATCGATAACGCTATGTTACAGGGCAGGATATGGTGACTGTGAGTGTAAATTGGCAAGAGGCCACTTATTTTATGCTCTAAAGGTTACGTAACTTTCAGTCTGGTTGATTGAACCCGAACTTTTCGGTTGAGGGCACATTATACCGTCTGGGACAGCATTTACTCCGACCCGTTTGTCTGTGTAACCTTGTGCATCTCTATCTGGCACAGGTAGTCGTGTCTGCCAATGTTTGACCTCTATAGAGAAAATTCTCTATTTTTACTTTTTATTTGTTTCATTGAACACAAAACGTTGATTACTCACTCTGGCAGCCGTGTGAAAACATCAACACGTTTAATGTAGTAAGTAACATTGAGCTGAATTTATCTTTGTTTCCATTTAGACTAGGTAGGCTACAGGATCACACCAGCACTTTGCAACCAGAAAATTGGGAATGATTTGAATGGATATTTAGGTACAGGCGCCGACGTAGTAAGTGGGTCTTTTATCGTCACGAGTTGTTTGTATCGCGCCTGCTACTGATAATGTTAAGCGCCTATATTACCTCAAAGTTTGTGAAAAGGATAGACATAGGATTAAGCGTTCATAGAAGCAGGACAGGGCATAGCAACGCAAACCCAAAAATCAAGTTTTAGCTTATTATCTATTAATTAGGACATTTTTTAAAGAAAAAATAACGCAACATATAAAATGTTCTTTACATACTTACTTAGTACAATTACTTTCAAGATCTTAATTTCTGTATTTATTGAGAAATTAGGGTTCTTAATTAAGGTAACTATGGGATTTTTCTAACGGGTTTTTTTTTATGGAATCGTGTTTTAGAAACATATGATCGATAGAATAAGTCCTGAACTTTACCATCATACATTTCGAAGTTAAATAAATATTTAGTAGTTTGGAAGATCGATCTGTTGGAGTTGATTTAAGGTAGCATAAGCCCTTAAGTGTAAGTATTTTCTGAATGGTTTTTGGCAAATAAAGATAATGAAATGTTACTGACACACGAAATGAACTTAACGAGAGCCGTTATCAACACCCCTTCACAGATGAGGTAATGTTTGACCCTTGTATGATACACTTGATAATTGCGTTGTTCACGTGTCCTATAGAGATAACAAAAATTATTTATTAAGATTTGTTTTAAAATCAAACATCAGAAGGTAACCCGACATTTTGGTTGTGGATTTAATGATTCCTCAACCTCAACAGCCTACAATGGTCTACTGTTGGACGCAGGCCTCCCCCTGATTTTTTTATCTCTTGAGGTGTAATGCCCATAATCTCCACGCTGGGCATGCGGGTTGGGTATCGCAAGTCGGTGGTAGATCTATTCTGCAAGAGGCGCTGCTGCCCGCCACCCTGATGTACTATGTCCCTTTTTAGTTGCTTCTTACGTACGATATACGCGAAGAGTTGGGGTGGTGCAAATTCTAAGTCGGCACCAAAAGGCTTATTTAATGATTATCGTGGAATAATTAATTAAACATAAAAAAAAAGTTTGTGTTTGGTTTCTCCGGCACATTATGAAAGTTCCAAGAAGCTCTTGAAAACCTTTATTGTTTCATAAAGTTCAAAATATAACAATTACGAACCGACTGGCTGCTTTTCTGTAAATTAGACTAACGTTTTATTTTGTTGTTAGAATATATTATTCGGTAAGTACAGCTATTGCGAATCACAGTGAATTTTTGTTTATGAATTCTATAAAACCTAAGCTCTTAAGAATTATAGCACTGACTCGTCTAGAACTGGAGACCTGTAGATATCATTTAGTTAGAAGGTTAGTTAGGTGATCGGCACTATGTAATTCCCACCTACCTTTACCTCACATAACATTCGTTACAGTACCCAGGTACTTTACGTGTAGGTTGGTTACAATTGAAACGTCTCGCTTGTGTTTAAAAAACTGCTCATTGTTATAAGCGCATCACGAACGCTCATGTTTTCCTGTCTCGCTCACAATGCCACAAACATCGGTTGGTAGGACATTACTTCTATACGACACGATAGGTACAATCACTGTTGCGTGATTAGCTAACTCTCTACATCGCTACGCCAATTGCGTTTGCAATTAAAAACTTTGCAAATAGCAACCACTGCGTAGGGGAATTCGTTCCTAGAGCTTGTCGATTGACGACCGATGCGGCGCGGTGGGCGAAGGTCTGCCTGCGACGCAGAAGGTTGCGGGTTCGATTCCCGCCTCAGGACAAATGTGTGTACGATCTGCAGACATTTGTTCAGGGTGATCTGGTCGTTTTCTATGTATGACAAAAAAATATCTATCTTTGTATTAAATTCTATTATGTATATCAGTTATCTAGTACCCATAACACAAGCTCTGCTTAACTTGGGGCTAGATAATGCTGTGTGAATTGTCCAGCGTTATTTATTTGTATGCGTTAAACTACAGACCTGTAGGTGCGTCGAACAAAGTTTTCCCAATGATTTAAAAAATAAAACAGGCCAAGTGCGAGTCGGACTCGCGCACGTATAGGATTCATTACCATTATCTATAAAAACGGCTAAAACATTCACGTTTGTTGTATAATAAAACTAATATTTAAGGGGGCTCCCCCCTTAAATATTAGTTTTATTAATTTTTTTAGTATTTGTTGTTATAGCGGCATAACGTCTGAGAAAATTTCAACTGTCTATCTATTACAGTTCGATGAGATACAGCCTGGTGACAGACGGATGGACAGCAGAGTCTTAGTAATACGGAAGAACCCTAACAAAATTCAATATCATCATCATCATCATCAGCCTATATTAGTCCACAGCTGGACATAGGCCTCCCCTAATGAGCGCTATAGCGCCCTCAAGAAGTGGAACAGTTACGCTTTGAAAAGAAAATTTTAAAGGCATTTTGTAAAGGAACTTATTTCAATATGCTCAATGCTCTTTTTGCGCAACAAATACTTACCTACTTAGAAACATTGTGTTAGCATGAATCAACTTTTGCTCTCTCAGTATCTCTGCTCTTTGCCTTTTATTATTCAATAATCAGTAAACATAAACTGGCATGTGTTATATACGTGTTCTGTTTAGGTTTAACATAACATCATATGTACTTATAGAGCCAATTGTAATCAATGTACTTATATGTAGAGCCAATTGTAGTAAATCAACCCAAGAGCCAGTCAGACTGAAGTATAGAGCCGATTGTAGTAAATCCAACCAAGAGCCAATCGGACTGAAGGGTTCCGATTCCGGAAAAAAGGGCTGTTGTCCTCGAAATAATGTTGCTTAGACGAAAGTATTTTTTTACTTGTCAATAGACCGTCATTTGAAAGAATGAACACTTAAATCTTATGTCTAAATAAAAACTAAAAGCAGTAAATAAGCGATAGGGCCGCCTTATCGCTAACAGCGATTTCTCCCAGACAACCTCTCACTTGACCACGATCTCACCTGATGGTAATTGACGATGTGGCCGAAGATGTATCACGAAGGTCTACAAGAGACCTATTTACTATCGTCTTGAAGACTTAGATCTACCTATGTATAGGTAGGTAAATTCATAGTTCATTCTGGTTAGCAAATTACTTATTGATTCAAAGAAATCTCTTTCTAGTTACGCAAACGCCTACTTTTTTCCTTTTCATTGAACAATTCAGCTTTATCATAAATGTCAAAGTTTATGCGATATTGGTTAATTAATTTCTCAGTATTGTAGTTGTTGTAGCATGGAATGCCTGGATTTTACGTTTCTCAGGAATGTCTTGTGATTTATTATACTTTATCAGGCAAGTATTGTAGGTACTGACTCAACTCTACCTGAACCTGAACTTAAGTGAAACTTTTTAGCTGATGTGTGTTCTTTCTTTGCAAGTGAACTGGTGGTTAGATTCAAAGACTCTAGTTTCTTTTTAAGATCTCGATGTACATTTTTTGTTTAAAAGTTTATGTTTTAAATTAGCTTGAAGATAAGTCAATGAATCAGTCACTGAATCTTGGTGGAACATAAATTCCAAAGATCAAAATGTTTTGTTATAAAGTTGACATAATAAGGTGCAATTCGGAATATGATTTTGCTAGAGTTTTATAAGGGATATGTTAACTATAATTTACATAGTTCTATAGATTCAATAACTAGATTAGAGAATATAGGTGGTAAGAAAACAAAATAATATCCCAGTCTAGACATCTCGCTTACATCTATCAATATAATATAATAGTTCTTAGACATCTGAGCCACCGCTCCCTAAGATAATATTTACATATGAGTTGAGGCTATTGAGGCCGTGCTGGGCGCCAGACTTTATTGCTCTTATTAAGCTTATTCGGCGAAGAATTGCTATTTTTATACCGATGAATGATAGAAATCGTTCTATCGGAACGTAGAAACAATGAGACGATTATTGGATCCAAATTTAGATAAAGTGCTGATAAATTTACAGACGCAGACTTGATTTTTTTAAACTTACTTTAAACTTACGTTAATTATTATAAGTAAAATTTTACTAAAATTTATTGCGTTTATTTAGGTACCTGAGTCTCCCGAGTGTTTCAACAGGTTTACACATTTTCGTGGTCAAGGGATGAACCCACATTATCCCGTGATTACAACATTTACAACAGAGAAAGTAGGGTCACTATAATGCACGACAATTTATTGTACGACCGAATAATGTACACTTTGATAATCCGTGTTTTAGCCTACAATTTTAATAGAGTAACAAGGAGTAACAAGGATTATCAAGGTGTACATTATTCGGCCGTACAATAAATTGTCGTGCATTATTGTGACCCACAATGTAAACGCAAGAAATACACGTTAAATAGTACTAATAATAATAACCCATAATTTGATTTGGTTGGATGAGAGAGCATGATTGCATTGCCAGTCGAGATGAACTAGTTCTACGACTGTTGAATTGAAACAGTAGTATGATGAGCGTAACAGCTGAGAGTCAGCTGGCGAGTGTGTGGCGACCTCGCTCCCGTCGTCGCCTCACGAAATACTGAGCTCATCGCCCGAACGATCCCTCAGACACTATTCGTAGCTAAACTAGTAGGTAGATTAGCTAACGTAGCTAGGGAGGTAGATAGCAAGATAGCAGCTATCGATCTTTCAGTTAGATGCAAATTCTGTGTTCAAAGTCAAAGAGCCATAGAACAAAAAAAACTAATATTCACTTATATATTGCTTGGAGTTGGTATTAAAATATACGTAATTGTTAAACTTCTTACTATACATTGTTTAGGTAGGTATCTATTGAAAAACATATATCACATTGGTGATATATGTTTTATATATCACATTGGTGATATATGTGTCATATATCACATTGGTGACATATGTTTTAAATACAAGTGCTTTAAATTGTGTTAAAAACAACATCAAGAAAGTTAAAACATATTAGGTTGAGTATTGCGAGAATTTTTTGCAGTTTATAAAAAATTGAGTAGGAGTGCCATGCTGCTCGTCTGAGAATAGAGGGGCCTCGTCGATAAACGTAATTCAGTACCTTACCTACCTATGAGCTATAAAACATGATTCGAAGAACTGAGGCAATATTAGACGCCCTTTTGAGAATTTGTTACAGTCTTGCATAGTTGATGAGATCTTTGATTGAATTATTTGAATACTCGTGTAACTACTTCTCAATTGGCTTGGGTGACACACCTACCAGTCCTAAGGTTTTCATATTATAGTGCGTAAGCTCTAGCAGCTCTGGGTAATCTCTAAGAATCTCTAAGAAATTAAATAACTTCAAAAAAACATTCGATTTCGGCAGGACTCGTACCTGCGCCCCACCCTCGGTTCGGGTGTGCTCTAAAGAACGGCCACGAAATCCTTAGTCGGTTTACCGAAAATCTGTAGCTTATCCTACCAGTTATCACGCAGATTTCAAAGAACTTATCTATGAGTATATTCCTTCTGGCGATATAGATGGTATTGATAAAAAGGTCTCTTAGTCAAACGAGGTATTCTGGGTTCGTCCTACTCAAAAAAAGTAGTATTTTAAATAATAATAATTAGTCCAATATAGTCCGAACTCGGAAATTCAAATTTTATGCTGAAATCGTTCCGGGCTCGTCCCATTTTGAGATTTCTGACAGAAAAGTACTGTGTCGTCCGCACACATCTCGTACTACTTGCACGAGATCGTAAGTAGTACGAGATGTGTGCGGACGACACAGTACTTTTCTGTCAGAAATCTCAAAATGGGACGAGCCCGGAACGATTTCAGCATAAAATTTGAATTTCCTTGTTTCATTGTTTCCGAAGGTTTTTTTTTAACTATCTCACGCAAAGTACCAGGAACGTAGAAATGCATAGGAAATTAAGGTACCTAACAATAGTATTTTGATTGATATGTCCTATGTCTAACTAATCAAACAAAGTTTGATGCTTATAAATGAATTGTTGTTATTTTTACTCTATTGCAGTTTGCAGGAAATCGACACAATCTAATATTCTACAACTATATTCGTGTGTGCAAAGTTTCAACATCATAAAGGCAATAACCATTACTGATAGCTGGGCTAGCTGAGAACGGGCCTGCGAAAAAGCCAGTAGGTAATTAAAAGGTTGACATGAAGGCCGCAAGTTCCGCGAGGTGTCGCAACACGCCGACGGCGGCGGCGGCGGCGCGGCTGCAGCACGGCCGCTCACCTCTCGAGCTGGCGGGTCACAAGTACCTTCCATTCCTTTCTAAAGTGCTTTCTACGTCGCACTGACTTGTGTAAGCAGTATCACAGCCTTCGTTTTACCTCCGCGTTTTTCCGGCATTCTCATTTTTCGCACAGGGTATCGGATAGCAAAGCGAAATTTTCCATTTATTAGGAGTCTCGTAAGCGGATGCGATCCCTCCTACATAGAGAGCGGTCCAGTTATCTAGCGCCGTGTATGCTGTGCGCGTGCATCAGCCGACATTCCAATAGCAACGCGTCATCCGTGATTGTGCTCCGATGCATTCGCTATTTAGGATTCGTGCTGACTACATCGGACCCCTTTGTTCTTGGATCTTAATTGCAACATTGTGATGTGCAACGAAATGTTTTATGCATCTCAATTTAATTTTTATATTGTTGGCCATAAATCATCCGAATGAGAGGCATGAATTAAAAGGAAATCGAAAGTGTTGTTGCACAAGTCTATTGTCCTCGGCGGCGTTCTCTTGAGTTACCTACCGTGTACCTAATCTTGTAGGTACTTAACGGGTTCGTCTGTAATTCTCGAGCAGTTTCCTTCAGCTATCGACGGGTTGGTTGATCGGTTGGATAGCCTATATCTATTTAGAATGTATGGTGATATAAATCCTGCCTTTGGCAGGTGGTTCGGGTTGCTTGGGGGGGTTAGAAAGGTACTAAACAATGTGCATAACTAAACGCGTGATGTAACTAAACAATGTGCCCGCACGGGTTGTGTTTGGAGTATCGTGAGCGACGGATCTGGATTATTCCACTTGCAGGTTTTCTTCCTGGCTTTATTAACCTGAAGTGACAATTTGAACAGTTTTAAAATGTTTCACATGAAATTGGTTTGTATAAAATGAAGATGCTGGAGAAATATTTCTTTTATTTGTGAGCCACCTTGTGTACCATTAAAACTTTAGGTACCTGTTGGCGACGTGATTTTTGCAAATAAAAAACTTGAAGACTTGACTGAAGTACAAAATATATTCATAAAGCAAACAGAGTTACATGAAGACTGGCACTCGCTCGACTCGCCATCATTTCTTTCTTGAACACAATTCGAATGAACGGTTTAATGCTACTATGATAGCATTACAAAACATAGACTATTGAGGTATAAGGTATAGACAAGCATGTTTATTTTCAATGAACAGTACCATTAGGTGAGTACTTTTAGTACCAAGGCTCATAGTAACTCTCCTCTCAATGCAGAAAAGCTCCGAAACCATTAGGTATGTTCTTAGAGTTTTTCTACATAGAGAGAAAGAGATAGAGAGAGTTATACTCTAACTATCTAACCCTTTGGTACCATATCGATGTCTCCGATATCTCAATTTAGTACCTACCAATTTAATTAGTATTTTTTCTTGGTGTCAAGTTGCTGAAGGTTGTATTTCATAGGGGTGTCTAATGTGCTGTATCTATACTTCCGGTGTCTTTCACAAAAGGCAAGTTAGTGATGACTCCACAACACAACGGTTGATAAACCAGACCAAACTCACAAATTAGTAGCATAGAGTCAAATGTCAAACACGTCGCCGAATAATTCACTGCTTTGGAATGTATAGTGAATAACTACTAACCCCCGAATAACGTTTGAATACTCAAACGCTCAAATGCACTGCAAAAACTCGTCTCAAGAGACGAATTTTTGACAGATTTTCATTGAAAGCTGTCGCTAATTGAGACGTGCTTGCTTAGGAATATCGGATGCCTGGAAGCTTCACCACATGTCGAGTACGACAGTAAACTCTACTGGTCTTAAATGTTGTTAGGCCGGTATACCGCAGGAAGGAAGATAATTTTGCTTTATATTTTTTTTATTCTGGTAGAGATTGTATCAATGTTTCATATAGATGCTATGATATGCTCTTTTATCCACGCTTACTAATAGACAACGGGATCGCTTTGAAATCGTTTGAAAATCGCCAGGGTGATAACTCATAATTAAGGCTTATAGTATTAATTAGTAACTGCATATTATGCTAACATAGTAGTAGACATTAAAGTTAACTTGTTAGGTACCTACAACATTCATTCTAACAGGGTAGTGTACTGTACTGTATTATCAACCTATATCTTGATGAGAGAGAACACAACGGAACCTACCTATGTAAAGACACAGATCTCTACTTTGGGGTAGACTTGTACACTTACTGTTAACAACAAAGGCCAAAATTGAAAGAGGAACTACCACATTATTGCTCGGAGGAGTATCCTGCCTGCGTGAGTCATTGTGAACAATGAACTGTTTTGATGGATACCCAAAACGCTTCCGATTATTGTATTGTCTGTCTGTATTCTCAAAACTTTAGATATTATTATGTAGGACTTATTTACTGCGAAAAGCACATCTTACCCGCAATTTGCACTCGCTCAATTTGGTTGCAGAGATAAAAGATCTGGTTCAGGTAGCTCTGAACGAACTCCGTAAGGCTACATTGTTTGCTTTGTGTTATTTGTAATGTATTTCTTAGCTATTGCTTTACGATATTCCTGTGATGATAGTTTTAGATTGAAAATAAATACCAAATATTTAAATCCTCAAATTAATTTTTTTGATTGTTGTAAGCAATTTTTAAATCTTTATTAACAAAGAAAATTACAATCAAATAATAGAATTAAATTAGAGTAGTGTTTACCATTGAAACAATTGAGCTATCTGCACACTGTTGCTAACGATCTAAAGGTAGCTCAACTGATCCATATCAATACCAGTCGGAAGCCGCGTGCCCAAGACGCTGGCTGCATTGCCCCGCTGCTGTATGGCAATGCGCCGTGCCAGATACTCACCAGCTCTATTGCAATGCAAGCTATTATTAGGTCGACAAAATTGCCTAAGTATATTAATTTATCTACCTATAACAAAGAAGCAGCAACTCATTCACTAAGGATGCAATAGGGTTAAATAATAACCTTATTTGTGTTAGAAGAACACCAACGTTTCATCCCTTAACGAGGGACTTCTTCAGGATGAGTGCGGTTCTAGACGCGCATACAGAATCACTCCGATCACGCACACCAAGCAAAAAAAAAGTACCTACCATTCCTATTGATGAAATATAACTCTTTTTTTTAACAACAAACAAACAAACCCACATATTGGCACAATAAATTATCGTGGTGATGAGCATATTTGCATAGAACCTAGTGACTAGATTCCACTTAACAAGATGTCAACTTGAACTTCACGTAACCGTAACGTGGTGTTCAGGCGGTACTTACCCCGGCGCACACTAGCGCCGCCACCTCTTTTATTTTGGTATTACGATAAACATAGGAATTTTCAAAACAAAACCATTGGGCAGTTTGTGATGTTGATTGAAGGCGAAAGTTTGTGAGCGTTATCGTTGATTTATCACTATGTGTGAGCCAAAATTCGTAGGATCCTACGTTTTGGTGTGAGCACACACATTTAATATGCTAAAGAAATAGTTTTTCAAGAGAATGAGACCTTAATATAATTTTGTTATCTACGGTCTTAACAGTGTGTGATACATATAGATGCTATAATTTTTTTTATCTTAAATTACCTTAAGATAAAATATATACCGTGTGACTAGCATAAAGATGATTGACCAAAGTAAACGTTAAAACTATTGAATAGATCGAGCTGAAATTTTGTACACAGATCTGGACCTAGAGTAACAAATTTAAGCTACTTTTTATTCTAAAAAGGTTGGACGCCTTTTTAGAATAAAAAGTAGCCTATAAATTATAGCCATGGGCTAGTGAGATATAGATATCTATTTAGATTAGATAATCTTATTAGATTTCTCGCTGGGCATTTTACAGAAAAACAATACTGATAGCAAAGAGAATAGATACTAATATTTTTATAAGGCGATGTGGTCGCTAAGCGACAAAGTACCTTAGTCTCTAAACATTCTATGAATTGAGGTGTTAGGTACCTACTACGGATCGTAGGATGCTTAATCTTAATCTGAGCCTTGCTTAGAGTAGGTATCTTATCAATACACACGACCATTACACAGTCTACGTGACCATTACGTCGCGGCTTTGTTTTGATGACATTTCTTATTCTTTTTTACTATGAAAACTATCGTAGATTGATTCATTACGGATGTAATGGCACAAATAAGGTTCGTAGTTAACCCGCTTACATATTTAATGAATTTCCTTATTCTCTTGATATTCGCGTCGTTAACTAAGTAAATACTACATCTAAAACCAACCATACGTTGACGCACGATAGTAAGTGTGATGTGAATAAATACCCATCAAATAATGGCGAACGTAATTTTTGTGAAGGCTAAATTCATCGGTAAACGAATTGAACTTTTTTGATTCATGATAATGTACGGTAAAGTATATTTAACGCTATCCGAAGTTTAAAACTCAGTAACTAACTTAAAATGACGCGTGACCCGAGAGCTGGTGAATATCTAGCACAGCGCATCAGCATTGCCATACAGCGGGGCAATGCAGCCAGCGTCTTGGGCACGCACGCGGCTGGTATTGATATGGATCAGTTGAGCTACCTGTTTGCAGTTAGCTTGCAGTTGTTAATACTAACTAGTTTTAATTTAATTCTATTATTTGATGGTAAATTATTAATTTGTCACTGTACAAAGATCTCACAAAACTCCTAATAGAATTCACAGGTGATCGGAATGCTGGCTTTTATTACAGTCAACGAATTGGCATTTTCATTGCCATTCAACGTGGCAATGCTGCCAGCATTCTGGGCACTTGTGGTGAAGGCTTAGATCTTTAGAAAATAGATGAGAGTGTAAATTCTATTTGAAATTGTCTTAATAAATAACTTCTTATTATAATATATTATTTTACTAGACGATGCTCAGAAAATATTTGAAAAGTTTAGTACTATGATTTGGTTAATAAGAAAGGGCGTTTTGCTCGAGGTTCTACAAATAGAACATCCTAAGATCATCCATATGAATCTATAATTATGAGGCATGTATCTATATACATGCCTCATAATTATAGATTCATATGTTTATTTTATGTTCTTGAGCTCTCAACACAAAGCAATAATCTTGTGCTCATAAAACTGAAGGCACCCATAAGTTCTTAATGCAGAGCTATAAAAGGACTGCTACGAAACAAATGGATCAATGATCGATATTTCTTTTATATAGATTATATGTACAATCCCTTTTTATGATTAAAAAATATACAGGAACCAAGTCACACTTACCTACAATCAACAACTCAATTGAATTCAAATCAGAAACCTTAGGCTCCCCGCGACGAAAACTCTAAATCAAATTCTTCGATTTGGTCTGACGTAATTAATTGTTTTTATATAGTTTTAAATCAAGTGGTTCTGTAGTTGTGCGACTCGTCGGCAACTGTAGGTATTAACTGGTTTATTGACATTCAGTCCGGTTGTCGCCGACCGAAATGAATCTTAATTCTTGTCGTCATGAGTACATTGAACACTTCAATATTCATCCTATGATTTTATGTTGCCAATTAATAAACACGTAGGTACTTTACTTACAGTTAATTGGCAAAGTACCTACTTTGGGTGACTTCAAAGTCTTCTCGAGAGGGTCTCTACATTTTGTTAACAAAGCACTTCGCGTCGACCTTGCTTTGCTTGTTCTCTAAAATATCACGTTACGATGAAAATCTTTGATCCATGAGTATTTACTGGTGTGATAGAATATTCAGAGAACCTTGATCGAAAGTTTTAAAATTTAGAGTAGGATAAGAAAAAAAAATGACCTTATCTATCAATATCACTATCAATCGATCACATACAACGTCACGCCGTATACGCATAGAGCTGTGTTTAGGAACACAAACACTAAACAGGTAATAAAAATAACTTGGTTTCAATGAGATTCCTATTTCTTTATAAACAGTAAATACATAAATTATTTTTTGGAGGGAAAAGTCGTTAATACTACGGTCAAGAATGACATCATCGTCAGCATCTTTTTCTGGATAAATAAAACTGGCTGGCAGTTACATGAATACTTTATGTGTGTGAAATTCAAATAAGCATTGTCTTCATAGACACTACAAAGCCTGGACTGCAGCTCACGCCTTTTACTGTCTCTGTTTTTATTATCGGGCACAATCTTTTATCATTTCATCTTTCGCATGTATTTTTAAAACACAATGGATTTCGAGTGGCGTATAAAAGTGTTGTGTCTACATTTGAAATAACACGCCTTTGTGAATTACTTACATGCGTGCTATAGAGGTCGAGATGTTCGAATTCGTGTTACGTCATGTAGGACGAAAATAAAACGTGTTGCTTACAGGAACGGTACGGTCCCTCGGGCGGAGGCCGACCCTCCGAACTTGTAATTATTTCTTTAGTTGCAGCATCATAGCTCTCCCAGGACCACTATCCGTGTTTACTCGTGAACGAAATGAATCTGACGCGTGTTTCCTTCTATTTATTTCACTCTCGGCGCAAATCACTGACTGACAACGGCTGAGGCCAATTAACGAACTTCATTACAGTGCAGTAATGTTCTGGATAGATGCAATGTGCGCTTGCACATATCCTATAAGTGGTGGAAAGAAGTGCATAATCCATTTATGCGTCGCCGCGTCGGCGTGAGAGCTCCACCTGAGTTTAGCCGACGACGTCGTCGCTACTGCAATTACGATAAATAAAACACGTTATGTGTTTTTGCTTATTGCGTATTCCTTCAAGTAGCTGCTAGCTCTAAGCAACTCAGATGTATGCAACTGCGTTAGATTTCGTAGAAGCCGAAGCCTTTGTTCTGTGCAGTTTCTAGATATTATCACGGTTTCTTGCTTGGTTAGGCATTACCATGTTGTTTTGTGTCGCCAGGTATTTGAACTTTACCGTTATTTTAGAGCTCTTGGAATATGTGCTTGAAATTGGAACATAAACGTTGAGAATAATGTTGGTTTGTTACAAATTACCTGCTTGGTAGTCATACTCTGACCTTCCTAGGTAGTTACCTACATCAAATACTTGCTCATTTCATTGCTGTCTCTGACCGCACTTTATCACCGTGGTCGCACAGCACTCTCGCGGTCAGCGCAAGTTAAACTCTCTCCTTTGAAAAGCCTTTGAGTGGGGACCCGACCGGAAATGAAACAAATTAAATTGATCGGCCAATACACCTCAGGATGTTAGTACTGTAGGATATCAAAGCAGATAAGGCTCAAATTGCAACGTCAACAATGTTATTGAGGTTGGGTGGGATGTCACGAGAGTAGATCACTCGAGTTTTAAACTATAGATAGGTACCATAATTCGTATAAGAATTGTGGTGACTTCATTTTCCACCCGGGGCGCAAACAGATTACGATAACAGTAATCGTGAACCATTGAAATCTTAGACGAAAAAGGCTTTCAAAGATAATAGACACAAACGAGGTGTAGGCAAAAAAATGCGATAAATATAATACTTACGTCTCATTTTCCTATTCGAATTTGTGCGCTCGTATGCGTAAAAACCGCGAAAAACACAGAAGTTACCCTGTAGGGCAAACACGGGGATTGTTGTCTAGGGTTGAATACAGAAAAATTACGTCACTTTGTCATCGACTGCGTAAATTGTTTGATATTAATTTTTTCAGCTTCCATAATGTACACAATGAATGACGATTCGATGTCATTTTTTTCTATCTTGACAATCTTTAATTAATTAAATAAATAAATTGAAATTGAAATCTTGGAGAACAATCTTTGTGCTTGGCCTACACTACAGTTAGATTGTCACACATAGATTCGTTTTTGTCTTCGAAATCAAGACTATTGTTGAGTGACATTATCCCTCAGCTGTGACAGCAGCGTGTTTTATCTCTATGATTAATGTGTTTGGGTTACCCTTAGTACACTCATAGATCGCATGGCAAAAACTTTAAAGAAAAACTCTAAGATTCGATGTAAGTACCGAGTACCGAGTGAAATGTTTTCTCGTGTATTCTGGCTTTTCTTAAATTCTCTGTTCCGTGCAGTACCTACTGAAAGGCAGTGTGTCCCTAGACTTATTTCAGTCAGATCGCGCTCTATTTACTTACTTTTATAACATCAATGCCGCAAAAGTGACTACCGCTGTCATGTCAAAGTGCAAAAATCAGTCAAAATCATTCGCAAACTATCATCGAGTTTGTAACAAACGATTGGAGCTATGCCGTACTACGTAAAGTAGTTCGATAGGGGCGTTACAAGGTGCTAAATGAAGGGACTCGATGAAATGTGTCATGAAAGTATTCGTAAGATAAGTGCGCACATCCCATACTAAGCAATCTGATAGTGTCCATTTGCACTTCTCTAATAGTAAAGGGAAGGGAAAGTTTCTAAAACAGAGCTTCCTGGTTTCATTCAGATTGCGTGGCCAAAGGTTAAGGGTTACTAATTGAATGGCAGGCACAATGACTCTGACACGCGAACTATGAACATGTGTGGATTGCTCAATTTGTGATTTGTTACATACTACACATAATTGCACAGGTCATAACATTTTAGTGTCGTGCGAAGCGTTTCTAATTAATATAGAACTGGCTGGTTACCTGTTGCAAACTGTGTATAGGTACCTAATTTGTTCCCCTGTTTAAACTGATGTACCTAAACAGTTTCCTGTGATTTTAAGCGTTCAATTTATTTCTTTTGCAGCCGCTGCCGATAGCTAGCATACATAATTGGTAGTGAAGTAAGTGCACTTAGAACGTTGTAGGTAGAGAGTGATTTCAATGCGCCAATGCGTATCATATAAAACGTGGATAAGCCAATTTGAGATTAATTTCAAAACTCGTTGGAACTACAGCAATAAAACCGCACTGTATGATGCTAATGACATTTTTTCCACGGTGACTATGATTGCGTGTGCGCATACCACTATGTGGATAATGTATGCGGCATAGTTCGTGCTCCATTTACGTTATCATGGCGGTAAATAAAAATTACACTAGTTATTCACATGTGTGAGATTGCCTATAGATAGTAAGTAACCCGTCAATAATATTAAACGGACATAGTTTATCTGTTATTGTTGAGTTGCATGTTTTGAGTCATGATGAATGTCATGATAGCACATGCTCAGTAACATCTGTAGTACTGAATGACTCTCTGGGGAAACACGGGATTTGTTATTATAATTATTTATTGATAAAGTATAAGACGACCTCAGTGGCGCAGCGGGCGAGAGTCTGCCTGCGACGCAAGAGGTTGCGGGTTCGATCCCCGCCTCGGAACAAATTTGTGTACGATCTGCAGAAATTTGTTCCGTTGGTCTGGGTGTTTTCTATATTTGTGTTTGTATAATAAAAAATATCTATCTATGTAATGTATAATATTACGTATATCAGTTATCTAGTACCCATAACACAAGCTCTGCTTACCTTGGGGCTAGATAATGCTGTGTGAATTGTCCAGCATTATTTATTTATTTATTTATTTATTTATAAGACTTTGAATAAATAGAATCTTTGATCCCCAAACTAAGATAATCTTGGGGACCTCCTTCCTTGGGTCATTTACATAATACTTATCAAGCTTACTTTAAATTATATTACAGTTAGAATAATCTGTGAGTTAGAACAATAGTGTGAAAGTATACATTAAGCGGCGGGTCTCCTGAGGAGTCCATTCTCGAAAGAGTCTGGGCAACAGGATACACTACGAGTGTGTGTCAGTTGTGTAGTGTGTGCGAGTGTAGACGAGTGATGACTAGGGCTCCTGAGGACACCGGTATCTTTTGTATAAGTTAGGGCAACAGAAGCCACCATGGGTGTGGTGTGTGTGTGTGTGTGTATTTTGCGAGACGTTTGGCAGTTGTGATTGTTTGTTTTATAACATTCGTTTATCAGATGATGATTTCTATATATCTCTATATTCTGGAAGCATGAAATAGGTTAAAGTAATTTTCACGTGGCAGAAGAGTTTTTATACATTGCCAACGTGGAAGCCTTAGACATTATATAAGTTCTTACAATGTGCTTCTCCGTCTTTAAAACAAATTAAAGTTAAATTAAAATTAGCACGCAGAGTCCGAAGTTAGGAAGTACTTACCTAAGTATAAATAAACCTCGATGTGTCATACATTGATTCGGTCAGTCAATAAAATATTGAGTGATTCTCCACGAGTGTACATATTTAGCTGCATTTGTATGCGTCGATAATGGCTGCGTGGATATTTGTTATTCAGAGCAGGTGCTGATGACATGACGCCGTCGGGCAATCGATGGTCATAATGGAGATACCTTGCTGACCTGGCTCTTTCTTCTTCACTCCATAGATCCAAGTAAAGTTAACCTCATCTAAGTTCTCATCCTTTTCTTTCTGGCCATCGCTTATTTTTTCCATCATTTTTTAATCAAGTCCAATTTTGGTTTTGTCATGACCTACGAAGCTGAGACGTGGACACTCACGGTAGGGCTGGTCCACCAGTTTAAAGTCGTTCAGCGAGCTATGGAGAGAGCTATGCTCGGAGTTTCTCTGAAGGATAGGATTCGCAACGAATACCTACATCCGACAGAGAACCAAGGTTATCGACATAGCTCAAAGGATTAGCAAGCTGAAATGGCAGTGGGCTGGCCATATTTCAAGAAGAACCGACAACCGCTGGGGTAAACGTGTTCTTGAGTGGAGACCGCGACTCGGAAAACGTAGTGTAGGACGCCCTCCTACCAGGTGGGACGACGATTTGCGAAAGACTGCTGGCAGATGCTGGATGCGGCAAGCTGAAGACAGGGCGCTATGGCGCTCATTAGACTGGTATAGGCTGATGATGATGATGATGAATTTTGGTTTTGACACGTGGATTGCGTTGATAATACAATTTTCCACCCACTCCTTGTTATTTAAATGAAAATGTGTTTTGTCGCTGTTATATTAGGCATTTTAATGATGGTATTACTTACGTCAACGCTTTTAGTACTGACGTGGTAATGTAACCTTTAGATTCGGATTGCGTTTTCTTAAACGGTTTTTCTTCTGGCTACGCGAAGTTTTTTATTCTTGTATGACGTAAATTATAAACCGAGTGTCCTGCTTATATCAATGTTGCTTTGTAACTGTTTTATGTTCTGTATCTAGCATATTAGTCAGTGGAGATATTGTAGATACCTGCCTAGCCTGTCCCGTACATCTGTGCTATTGAATGAGACTAGTCGTTTCGCTTTGGCCCTATTCCAGGAATAGGCCAACCACAGTTCAAGTGTAGGTCATGTTGGTACGTAGATACTACGTTATATCCACTACATAATTTCACGCCTGACTTCATCAGTGGCGCCACTAGGCCACTACCTACATAATACCTATCCCGCCAAGAACAGTAAAGCAGTACTTTTGTTTATGAACGTTGTTGGTGCTTGTTTAAAACAGAAAGATTGTCGTTGTCTTTACTTTACCAAGGCGGTTTACTTTTTACATTTTTAAGACAGATCCTGGAAGCTATGAGGATCACGCGAAACAATAATAAAATAGGTACTTATTTATAATACTTTTCGTTGAAAAGCTTAGGCGCATAATCTGTTGATGTGACTCGCACATCAACCGTTAGCTACGTAATCGAATTCTAGGCTGGTATGGTACCATTCTACTAGTAGTCTGAATAGCTAGATCGAATGAATGATGTTAGGTACCTAATGTACCTATTATAGAATACCAACAGAAGCAACGCCGATGTTATCGTCGCTTTTGCAACGAGTTATTAATTTTGCACGTCAATGTGTGGGCGGCCGCCCTCGGCAGGCGCAGGGCGGGCGGCGCGACTCTTCCTACGCAGTTTCCTATATCAAGAGTAAAGCTAAAGCTGTTGACCTTTCTATGAAACTCTTACTTATTTTATTTTTTCCCTGATTACTAGTTATATTTGTCGGAATTATAATTTTATTGAAACCGATTAAAAATGACGTAGGTTTTAAAAAATTCCATAGTCGGAATTTTTTAAAACCTACGTCATTTTTATATGACGTTTTAATGACGTAGGTTTTAAAAAATTCCATAATATGGAATTTTTTAAAACCTACGTCATTTTTATAGTCTATATTATAGACCTTTACATAGTTAGAGTAAAATAATGCGCGTAGACCATATGTATCGATGATCCCCAACCCTAGCGTGGGGATTATAGGCATTACATAAGGCGCTTATCAGGAGGAGTCCTGCGTCCAGCAGTGGACAAATATATACTGTTGAGAGAGATCCTTTGCAGTGAAGAATGAACCTAAGACGCTGGCTGCATTGTATGGCAATGCTGATGCGCTGATGATTATTTCATTGTGATTTTCTTTGTACAAAAAGTATTTGTTATATC
Source organism: Eupithecia vulgata (assembly GCA_946478455.1). NCBI lineage: Eukaryota > Metazoa > Arthropoda > Insecta > Lepidoptera > Geometridae > Eupithecia > Eupithecia vulgata. The sequence continues at coordinate 12,390,607 of OX297862.1, read as the reverse complement.
ATAAAATAGAAAAAAAAAACTAGTACTTACAAACGAAACAATTAAGCTGACTGCAGACTCTTGCAAACAATCTAGGAACAAGTAGCTCAACTGATCCTTAGCAATATCTTTTTATAGTATTGTTTTTTTATTTCAAAGTATATGTATATAAGTATATAAAGTTATAACAGAAGCAGTTAAAACATAAAATTACGTTATCATATTTGTCCGTCTGAGTGGGCGGTTCTTTATCCCAGGCTATCGACCGATACCGTCGTCATGGCTCCAGACTCTCGCTCACTCAATATTATTTTACGTTCATATCCATAACTATGAACAGTTGGTAACAGTCTGCTTGTCCGTAGGTAGACTAGGTAGGTACTTAACCTAGATTTACGTGCTGAAATTATTGAATAAAAGCGATGTTTACCTACGCTTAATTTTTTACCTTCCTATCAAATTATGTTAGATTAACTTCTGCCGGCGGCTTGGAACGCTTTTTTGTAATAAAAAGTAGCCTTTAAGTTATTCCAAGTCCAGATATCTATGTATGCAAGATTTTAGCCCGATCCATTCAGTAGTTTTTGCTTTGTCTTCGCCCAAACATCCTCACTGCGACACAAACTTTAACATTTATTTGTAGGAAAAGAAATATGTTAGATAAAATTTTAATTCAATAGAAACAAATTAGAACTAGTAGTAACAAATAAAATAATTGAGAAAACTGAAAACAATCTACAGATAGCTCAACTGATCCATATCAATACCTACTAGTCGGAAGCGTGTCGACATTGCGTGAAGACGCTGGCTGCATTGCCCCGCTGTATGGCAATGCTGATGCGCTGTGCCAGATACTCACCAGCAGCGCTCGGATCACGAAAGAATAATATTTATATTTTAATATATATATACCTAATTAAAAAAATATTAGGTAGGTACGTATTTTCTCTGTTATGTCTCGACTGATGCCTTACACTGAGTCCCGAGTCCATTTGAGGATAATACTTACGTAGAAGCTTATCTGTGATACTATGCAAATCTCTGAAAAATATGAGAGACGTCCCGATCACGTCTCGATATCGACAGAAATGGAGTCATAGCTCTGTCTTTACCCTACCTACCTATTACTCGCGACAATGATAATGTGAAATGACAGTTGATGAGGCGTTTCCCTCTGCTGAGCACTATACCCGTAATAACAGAGGCACGGCATTATTCGCATAATAAAACCGGTCAAGTACGAGTCGGACTTGCGCACAAAGAGTTCCGTACCATTAACATTTTATAGATAATTATCTATAAAAACGGTAAAAAACACGTTTGTTGTATGGGCGCCCCTTATAATAAGTAATATTGATTTTATTGTTTTTTAGTATTTGTTGATGAAATACATCATCTGTGAAAATTTCAACTGTCTAACTATCACAGCTTATGAGATTACAGCCTGGTGACAGACGGACGGACAGCAGTCTTAGTAATAGGCCTTTGGACACGGAACCCTAAAAAAGTATATAAGTTAGACGTACATTTTATTGTACACTAACAACACTAAGTGGCTACTTGATTTATTGTTGTGTTGTGTTACTTATATAAAATAAGCCACAATCATCTAAACTTTATGACAGTACAATGTTAACTGGATGTGTCAAGCTGTGTGTGTGAAACTGTAATATTTTGTTTGATTTCTATTTTACACTAACTTCAAAAAAGGATGTATGTATGTTTTTTATGTATGTTCGTCGATTTCTCCGTCATTTTTGGACCGACGTGTATGATTTTTTTGCAGGTGTGTTAGAGGAAGATCCTGAGTTGGTCCCATAAATTATATATTCCCCAGGGATTAAGTTTTCTCCCGCAATACTTAAAAACAATTTAAAAATAAGTGATTCGAAGTCGTTTTTTTTATTTTAAGAACATACGAATGATTATTCTTAGTAACTTCATTTCATGAAATTGTTTTTGAGTTAAAACAATAACTTTTAAAACGAGAACATCAGAAAATATCGTAGCCATTTTGCCTCAATTCGTGGGAAGATTAAATCTTCCCCCTACGCAATATTAAGTAGGTACCAACTTTTTAAACTAGGTACATGATTGAACATCAACAGAGTTTGAGTAACGCTTTTCTAAGGCATAAACGTCACTCAAGGATAGATCTATGTATTGTATTATATTATGTATATCAGTTATCTAGTGCCCATAACACAAGCTCTGCTTAGCTTGGGGCTACATAAATAAATAAAATAAATAATGTGAATTGTCCAGTGTTATAATAATTAAATAAATAATGCTGGATAATTCACACAGCATTATCTAGCCCCAAGCTAAGCAGAGCTTGTGTTCTGGGTACTAGATAACTGATATACATAATATAGTACAATACATAGATAGATATTTTTTATTATACATAGAAAACGACCAGAACACCCTGAACAAATATCTGCAGATCTTACACACATTTGTCCCGTGGCATCGAACCCGCAACCTCCTGCGTCGCAGGCAGACTTTCACCCACCGCGCCACAGAGGTCGTCAAATTATTTTTAATTACTTAGTTACTTATTTATTTATGACTGAGCGAGCTTTTATAATCCAGGCCTTAGTGGCGTTCATCGGTAGGTAACCACCTGAACCTTTACACCACCTGACAGGTTCCAAGTTTCCTTTACATTAATTCAGAGGGGTTTCCAATAATACCTTATTATTGGCCTTTTTGCATCTACGTGTCGTGGTTTAATTTAGTTGGTGGTTGCGTCTGATCGGCTGGAAGTCATCTGAGCACTTTCGTGTAGGTGGATCTATGGCTGAAGAGACCTATCCGGGAGCGATAGTCATTATACAAATATAGAAGAAATTAATATCCTTTACCAAGAAGGTTATTGTTTGTGCGATCTATAAACGCAGGAATCTACGTATTTTTGCGTTGTAATCTGTTTGACGTTTTCATGTCACGGGTACCTAAATATTTGACGACCCCTAATAGCTTTTGACTCTACATAGATATACTATATAACATATAATAACTTTTGTACCTTGTAGTTCTGGAAAATAAAACTTTTTATTATTAATATTTATCGCGCATAAGATATGTTTCTCTTATTGTAAAATTATAGATCTAAGTTTAGTGCGACATTAATTACCTATGGTAAATACACCGAGTAGCAAATCTTGCTACCAACTACTAAAACTAGAGACAAGTGCCAATCGAATATGAAAAAGCCAAAGCAAACTATCATCTTCATTGATATTTTTCTACGACGAAAGATGATTCAGTCTCACTTTGGCTGGTAGTCAACCCAACGCGCATGTGGTGTTCAAAAAGATAATACAACACCTAAATTTAAATTGACGTTTTTAACAGAAATATCATTAATTAAACGTCAAAATTAAAGGACGAAGCTACTAACTGTCCGATTATATTTCAAATAACACTACCGTTAAAAAGAAATTGGTAAATAAAATACTAAATATCTCATCACAAAACGACGCGCGACGTGGCTTTGAAAAACCACGGAGCGTTTGTTTGTAGGTACTGCTTACCGCCGTAGAGTTGGTAGAGTCTTCGTTTACGAAGGCCACTGTCTACGGCAGTTCACATTTAGTATGTAAATGAATTCTTGGAACGTCTCTATTGGCGGTGGCTCAGATGATTCTTCCTTTTGCACTTATATTTGGGATTCCCGTCTCACAATTTAACGGTTTAGCGGTGCAAACTTATTTTAAATTCAAAGTAAACATAGATTCAATTTTCTCGATTTTTCGTTTCAGGCACGGTATATAATCAAAATTAAGATAAGTTAATGGAAGTAGGTAGACGATCGGTACTGAGTGGTTATGTAAGAGAGTTAATTACATAGGTACTAGGTACGTCGTATCGTAACTACCTAACATTTTGCCTATTTACGCAAGAAGCTGCCAAGAGCCATTTCTTATTTAACCTTCAAGCTAACCTTTATTCAAATATGCGGTATGTACTTGTGTAGTAATATTTTACTTGGTATGAGGAACTGCGTAATATTTTTACCTGTTGTTCGACGAAAAGCAATTTTTACTTTATCGTTAAATTATAATTGGTTTCGGATTGATCGCTGACGTAGGTAAATGCGTCGGAGCAGAGATTAGGTAGGTACACGTTTCGTTTCTATTGCCCATCCACCACCCACCACGGATAATGAATGATTTGCTTCTACTCGCCACAGAGATAATAAAATAACAATGTTTCTTCTACTTCGGTCTGTACCTCCTATAGGAACTTGGTTCTACAATCCTAATATAGTTTTTTTTGTATGGTAGTTTAACGCGGGTTGTTGTGTTTTTAATTTCCACAAACAATAAAACTATTTTCTATAAACTCATGATAAAACCAACTTTGATTCATTTGTACCTACATTGAGAGCATTTGGGAAAATGTTGATTTTTATTTTTAGCACAATCTCTTATTTTCCCAAAAGTTGTGAAACAAAGAAAAAATTAAAACCACTAAAAAACGCCACTCTTGTTGTCTTATCAATTTTAGTAAGGTTGTGTCAAGTGTCATTTTTGTCTTAGATTCTAATGGAATTAGGTAGGTAAGGTAAATCTACTCACTAAACTGGCAAGTGGATTTATCAACACTGATGTCTTCTCAGTCTCTCGTATTTCTCAATTTCTCAGGGTTACCTAAACCTTTAATTAATTGGGTACTACTTGTAAAAAATTGCAAAAACATAGCGCCAATACTAATAAATATGTATACCTACCTAACCATTAAAATTGCAAATAAACACCATATCCCTTACCCCGGTGTATTCTACCTACATATTTTGCCTCAATTATAACTGGTAGAAAATCATGCTTGTACGTTAATAAATTACCTGCAGTGATTGATGTGGTTCCATAGCCTATCTATAATGAATACCTTATCAAAGCGCATAACAGGAAAATGATCTTGGCGGAGTCGTGATTTCTTATCTTTTAAAAGATTTAAAGTTTCCTCCATATTGTAATATAGGTACCTAACTACCTATTTTTATATGCTGGTAGATGAAACATAATAGCATTATCATTAGCAGCCCATACACATCCACTTCTGGAGATATGCCTTCTCCAGCCGCCCGCCTCCATCCATCGACTCCCTGCGACCGCTACGATGTCATTGGTCCATCGTGTTGATGGTCTCCCAACACTCAGATTCGCGTTGCACCGCGGCCACCACTCGAGAACCTTTACTCTCCCACAGAATGGAGTTGAACAGCCTCTGAAGGACTTCGAATCGAAGTACCTACAGGTGATCAATCCGCATTCAGAACTTCTGTCGTTATTCCGCGAGCTGCCGGGGACTGGGGGTCGTTTTATTTTGTATCCATCATGTAGGGTTGCATAATCACCACGCTTCGGCGGATTGAAACGCAGTGAAGGTGTTGATAATACTCAGGAGGAAGCTGTTGACCTTGCTCTGGCAGATTCCCTTAGTCGTCTTACGACATCCAACATCAGCATTATATTGTTTCTTACTTAGTTACTACCTAAGAATATGGTTTCGGTATTATATTAATTTTTGAATTCTGTGATAAGTTTAAGCCTATTTTTTTCTTTGTAAATTAGAAATACAAAAATAGAAACAAATTAGGATTGAAAATGAAACAGTTGAATAGCTGCAGACTGTGAAAAGTGTTTCTACATTTTTTATATACAGTGGTGTTTCCAACTTTCGATGCTTGCGTTGCGTGTACGTGTGTAGGTAATTGTAGTGCCAATAAGTAGGCGTACACAGCAAGCCTACCCAATGATTACCTCGTAGGATTAATGACGTGTTTGGTTAGCGTAATGAGCGAGGGCCACGAGGGCATCGGGTTGATGGTCGCCCGTGACCCTGACTCCTGAAAGGCTTTTTTTACCAACGGGACTGCGAAACGGTTAAAGATAAGCGAAGAAGTTAGCAGATGTCTTGTAAAATGTCGGATCCATCACGAATATGATTTAGGATGCAGAATCGGCAGAAATTGGCTGCATTGCCCCGCTGTATGGCAATGCATGCACTGTGCCAGATGGAACGTAGGATCCTAGGATCTTTGTGCCAGATACTCACCAGCTCTCGGGTTACGCGTCGCTTCGACCAGACTCAGATAATTTTTTGAAAACCCGGAGAGCTTCGGTATAAATATTGATTGCCTGTCTTATAGTACCTTTACGAATAACTTTATCTTCAACCAGCGCGCGCTAACTTTTTTGAGCATTTTTTCGCTGTCACTTTTATCACTGTTTCTAATCACTGAATTACCTACTCGCTAGTAATATTAGTTCAATGTTTCTAATGTGAGTTTCTTTACAACCGGTATCATTATGCCAAAGAATAATGCGTATTTCGAATTTAGAGCGACCCATCAAAGTGGGGGTACCTTTGATGCGTCGTGCTAAACTCCCACTTAGTTCTTCGTATCGACCGCACCTTGATGATAATAATGGTGAATGAAAGCGAGGATGGAATAATATTGAGGCTCAGTATTGATTGATAATATCAGCTTTTGATAATATAACAATACAACGAACCTACGCTATCTTTCCACTAATTATTGGAAATCAAATCAACCTAGTTGGGTACAGTACTAAAAGCTACCTTACCGATATACTTGTGTGAGAAAGGCTCGGCTACCGGTTTTGTCTCTAAAGTCACCAGATTTTATCGAGTGTAAAGTACGGTGTAAACAACATGTGAGAATCTCTTTGTTTCGAAAAGTTTATGATTGTTGCTTGAAAGCGACAATGCGACCGACACACACGGGACACTAAAACAGTGGGGTTCCTTGAAAAGTTTGAAACTTCTGCATATACTTCGCTGGTTTTAGATCACACCCACGCATTCGATAGTATTGATATCGATCGGATAGGAAGTACTTAATGCACACTTAAAACTAAAAAACAATTTACAAATGAAACAGTTATAACATAACATAAGTGACAATTGACGGTTTTATCGCTCAAGAGCGATCTCTGCCAGACAACCTGGTATGGATAGGATCATTGGATATACATGGGGTTAGATCTGTGTGCATCTAACCACGGAACAGAAAAAATAAGTGGAAGTGCTATGCAACAAAATTACTATGGGCACCGCTGTCGCCAAACTCACACAAATAAACCCTTAATCTTATAATGCATTACAAAGACACAATTCGTTTCATTGGTAGTTATAAGTTTAGTCAAAATTAGACAACGTCACAGATTAGAAAATAAACCTTGAATTCTACTGTATAAGATTTATTTTACTTTAGCAGCAGAACGTATTTACGAGCTACACTCACCAAACATCAACTTGACGAGTCAATTCTGCTATTTGACCATAGATGGCGGTATTCTCAGTGCTCGCAAATTATAAACTTAATTTTCTTAGTCATATGATTGACATTCGCATAATAGGTCGCGGACCTACTCACTAAACATTTGACTGTCGAGTCAATTCCGCTACTTCACCATAGATGGCGGTATTCTCAGTGCTCGCAAATTATAAACTTAATTTCCTTAGTCATATGATTGACATTCGCGTGATAGGTCGCGACTCGACTAAGGCTGTACCAGGTAGCACAATGAACTACTTTGTCGATATCGATAGATATTTTGCCACAGATTGTCGGCGACGACGGAACCCTAGTATAAGGATATTTAGATCTAATTACACTCTTATTGGTTAGTTTATCTTAGTTTGTATCTATTTAGAGCATAGAAACACTTTTTATAGGAGTTTGGTAAGATCGTATTATTACGTAAGTTGAAAGTGTACTTTTTTGTTTATGGTCATTTTGTAGTAAAAACAGTACAAAAAGAAATGTTTAGGCCTAAAACTAGTTTTACCGCTTGTATTAGGGAAATAGGATAATTAGTTTTAGAGTTGTTTACCTTTTTGTATAAGGAAAAATGTCTCTTGTTGAGTTTTGTTAGGTTTTAGTTTTAGGCACTTTTTTATTACTTATAAATGTCTAGATATTGTATTTATTTATTGATTAGGTATGTTTTAGGCACCAAGTAAACATGATTTGTAGTACCTATCGATCAAATCAACAGCCGACTTGACTACATCACTAAACGAGTAGCGAAGAACATTCGAGAATAGAAACAATCCAAATTCAACTTTATGCTAATCGCATAAGGTTGATTTTGACTGACCGTTCTAATAAATTATTTGTAAATTTTAATAAAATAAGATTTTATGACAATGCAATGAAAATGCTACCTATCGATGGTATAAAACACCCCCGTTTACGAGATTTTTTCGCCTACTATCATTTTTACACTCTAAAATGGAACAATACGGCATAGCTTCGGAAAAATGAATTCGCCGCGAGACTAGCAACTCGACGTGATGTAAGAACACGACTGAGATCAGTTAAGCGTAACTACGCATAATTGTGGCACGCGTGCCACGCCTACTTAACACTTCCACTTATTTTTTCTGTTCCGTGCATCTAACTACTTAATAATATATACATTTTAACTCAATATATTATTTATAATAAATAAATAAATATTGCTGGACAATTCACACATTATTACATTTATTATCTAGCCCCAAGCTAATTAAAACATACATAAATGTATATAAATACATACTTACTAATCTGATAAACACTTACAATAAAATATGAAAAAAAAAACGACGTGTTCAGTGACAAGAGGACAAATAGTGTTGATTTGTAGAAGTATATGGAGGAGTACGATAAATAAGAATATGGGCCCAAAGAATGGAGACAAACTATAACTACTTCCAGAATATTAACTGCTTTAAAACTTGTTGATATTTCCACTTCCCAGAGTTCCCACTAGCGTAATAAAGCGGTGTCCGTGATGGTAGCGTACACATAACCGTACAAATTCGTAATCAAACACTATAAAAAGTTGATATATTTATACTCTATTTATGTGTATAAATTTTGTTGCTATAGTATAAGCCGTTTTTGAGAACGGTCGTGTGTACGCTAGCTTGATCGTTATGCTGGCGTACCCACAAACAATGGTCATTATTTCTTAAACCAAGGAGGCGCTATTAATTAACTTTTGCACTGATTATACTCTATTTATACGCTATTTATTAGGCATAACAACAAACGTGAATTCGGTTACGTGTACGCTACCATCACGGACACATAAAGCGTAGGGCGTAGGTATGTTCAGGGGCTCTCTCAAAGCCTATTAACATAACATAACACTGCGCAGCTCGACCAATACGATCATCACCTACCATTTATTCAATTGAACGACATCCAGACGAGACCAAAGTGTAATACTTACTGGATTACAAGTATTTAGGTACCTATTTAAATTATCTGCTTCGGTATAGTAATCTTAAAATTAAATAATTATTACAAGAATTTAATAAATAATAGTAATATTAAAATTATTTTTTTATCTAAGGTTGAATGAATGTTGCTTGACTCTACTAGATACATCGTACGGTACACGTAATAACCTAGTAAGAAACGAAACCATAGACTAGAATATGGATAGGAATTTATTATTCTGTAGTTACAGATGTATTTATTGTAATTATAATCTCAGCTCACATGCCTTTGCCATAAATAGGTAGACATCGAAATCAAAGAGCTATTCCGCGCACGTAAAAATTGTAACTAAATAAGTAAACTCTTTAGTTTTTACTACATACCTTATGTATCGAATTACCGATCCCACTTCTGAGAGGCTGTAAGAAACATTGCAGCGTGGTACTATTCTATCGACTACACATATGTACTTACATGCCGGAACCCAAGCATTCTTATAATTTGTCTGTCGTTCTCAATCAGCATTCATTGCTAGACAACCCTAGAGGTAGAGAATAGAAATAGCCTGTCGTGGCATTAAAAACGATTATTTTAACTCTACCAAGTTCCTCATTGTTTTCATGTTGTTGGTACATGTTGTACGTACAGTGTCTACTGCTTTGTCACATATATTTTAATAAAATAGTTTTTTAGTAAAATTTTATTTGAGGAAGGTAAGCAGGCATGTTTGAAAGAATAGGTGCATTATATGTATATATAAGCGAATAGTTAGCTCCAGTCGGGTCTATTGATGTCCGCCCCGAAATAGAATCCTGAAAGCGTTGTTCGGCTGATCTTTTGAGAGATATATCTAGTATGATTTACTATAGAACCACAGACGAAAGATATACCTTAACAATAAGCAAAAAGAAAATAGATATCTTCCTGCTTACGTAACTATTAAAAAAACTACTATTAATGTGTTTTTCGGTACAATTTTAACATGAAAATCACGATCTTACTAAGGAAGATACTGTAGGTACTTAGATTAGATATTGCATTCCACAAGACGACAAAATAACCTAGGTACCTTATTTCGTGGAACCATTATCTAAACACATCGGGGGAAATCCCCTGATAAAGCTGACTCTACCTACACGCGTCAGCAAAAAAGTTTATTTACTTACAAATTCTTGGAAAAGGAAATTTAATTCAAACATAATTATATTATCTGTTGTTGCAAAGTAAGGTTTACCTACGTATTATCACGTATTATTGAATTTAAACTTTTTGCATGGTGTTACAAGTTAACGCATAAAAATAGGTAGGTAGATACCTACCTAATGCTTAGTTTGGTCAGAGTGTAGAGAGCCACAGACTTTATACTGGCGGCTGCGCAGAGCAGGATCATAATTTTTGATGATTTTTAATGTTATAAATGTTATATTAATAGATAAGACCTGACTCCTGCGCACGCAATAGTTATAAGGTAATAGACAATTAGGTTATTACCACCTATCGTACAAACAACTGCAGGCAACGAACGTAGGAACACGGTGGATATGTTGTCCATTAACCAGATACCTACCTATAATACATAGAAATGGACTACGGAAGAAATTGCATGTTTAAATTTTAACATAGGAAAAATATTTCTCATTCATTTCTGATATCTGCACCGGGGAAGTCCAAATACGCAATGCTTTACCCACATGATACAGTTTTTTGCACTCAATTTTATTCGACCAAGGCCAGAAAGTTGTAATATGATATTTTTTCATTACGAATGTAAGCGGGTTAACTACGAACCTTATTTGTGTTGACGACTTCATTATCAATGAATTCGTCAACACAAACACTATACGATATATATATACGATAGTTTTTATGATATATCTTGTTTACGTATGTGTTTCCAAAATTTTCAATGATAAATTTATGATTGGTATCGATACCTACTACCATAACAATTAAGCATTATGTGCCTGCCTGCTTATCTTGTCTTTGAGCATGGCCAAATCAAATAAAATGACTTGTAGGTACTAGTAGGTACCTACCTGCGTAACTGGAATCTTCAACAAATTAACACTGTACTAATTTATTTTACTTTATTATGAAATTTAAAAGTTCGCAAATCAAACTTGTGACACTGACGGCAATGTGACTACGCCCATTGTTGGGACAGTCTGAGTCACATTTTGGCGAATTATTCATTCATACTTGACAAGACTATTGTTGTAAATGTGCATTCAAATTCCAAGTAAAGTTTAGCTGACGCATTGTTGAAAGCAGACACTTGGTAACTGATGCTATCGATTATTGTTTACATCTGCCATGTTTTTGTTAGCTAGAACTAGCAGATAGGTGCCTACAGGTACTTCTAGTTAGAATCGGGCTAGAATTAGTCGAACGCAAACATATTTTCGATATTCTAGCCCACCTCGCTGGCGTCAAAACTGCAACTGCCTCTAGTTGCTCATCCATATTGGCCTCGTCTTGAACACGAAGCACTTAAATTCATTTTCTAAGGCATAAACCCAAGGATTTTGAGTCGACTTTCGCAACAGCACGAGACGCTTTCAAGGAGCGCGGCGCAGTTACTGACACAGATAGCGGCGCATCCACGCAGAACTCGTGAGCTTGCTGACGGCAGGCCATTTAAAAGGCAAATAAGATCACGACGAGCTCACACGGATGTGTCGATATCAAAGTATCGGCGTGATGAGTCTTATGTGCAACCGACTAGCTGGGCTAATGCATCCATTTCCCGGAGCTGGCGATCAACCTTCAAGAACTTAGTCGTTTTAGTTCGTCATACCAGCTATGACACTACGAAAGAGCTGTTCGGGTTTTCACCGCCATCAACTCTGTCTGGCTTTCGTTGTCATTTCACTCTGACAAACGTCTTGATCCCTCTAAGCTTCTCGTTTCTCCGCTCGACGCGTTTAATTCGCTTCCCAGTTTCTATAGGTACTTACCAAATCACGGGTTTTGGTAGTTCTGTTCTTGTTTAAGGTACTTACTCCTGCTTTTCGTCATGGCAAAATCTGAACTGTTCTAGCTAGTGTTTTGGCAATGTTTCCTAGTATTAACAACAGGTGTTATATTTCAGGTGTGCAGTGCGGTGGCGGGCGCGCTGGCGCCGGGCCATGCGCTGGTAGACGGCGCCATGGTGGGCGTGGGCGTCGCGGAGGGCGGGGGCGGCGGTCCCGGGCCTGGGGAGCCCTACTCCTACGGCGAGTACTACCCGGACCAGTACTACGTGCCGGACATGTGTGCACACCCGCAGCAGCATCCCCAGCACGCGCATGTCTGCACGCTGCCGCCTGAATATGGTAATTACATCCTCACCTCACCTCAACAGCTTATAATGGTCAACTACTAAACGCAGGCCTCCACATGGGGGGATAATGCCCATAATCCCCACGCTGGGCCTGCAGGTTGGGATCGACGTTAGGTGACATATCTATTTTGTAAGAGGCTCTGCTGCCCGCCCCCCGGTGAATGTCCCTCGCCTCTTACGACACCCACGGGAAGAGTTGGGGTGGTGCAAATTCTAAGCAGGCATCACACAGCTATTGTAATTACATGCAACTCGTTTATAGTAGGGTAATTTAGTTTTTACTTGTCTTTAATAATGTTACTTAATAAAGTAACTTAAGCAATCTTTGAAATGTAATGTAGGTACATTTATTTATCTGAATCAGTTTCCCTAATGTGTGTAGTCCTACTTTATGTGGTGATTGGTTACTTCAGCATAAGAATAGATATAAGAACCTGAGACTTAAGTTCGATTCTCGGTTATCACTAGCAACTGGGGTACTTTAGCTAGCAATAGGTTTAGATAGACCATGCTTGTTACAAATGCCTATTTTTAGGGTTCCGTACCTCAAAAGGAAAAAAGGAACCCTTATAGGATCACTTTGTTGTCCGTCTGTCCGTCTGTCCGTCTGTCCGTCTGTCCGTCTGTCCGTCTGTCCATCTGTCCGTCTGTCCGTCTGTCCGTCTGTCCGTCTGTCCGTCTGTCCGTCTGTCCGTCTGTCAACCCACTTTTCTCAGAAACGCGTAGAGTTATTGAGTTGATATTCACATCATATACGCAGGCTCGTAACCTCTTGAAGCCTCGATATAAATCAAACTTCTAATTCAACGCAATCAAAAGTTACAGCTGTTTATGTCTATTTTTTTCAATTTTCCAAGGGAATCACATGCACACAAAACCTATAGGGTACTTCCCGTTGACCTAGAACCATGAAATTTGGTGAGAAGCAAGGTCTTATAGTACAAGTAATGGAAAAAATCTGAAAACCGTAAATTTGTAATTTATTTACAGAAAAAATATTTTTTTAATCTTGCCATGGACCAAAAACCTACAGGGTACTTCCCGTTGACCTAGAACCATGAAATTTGGTGAGAAGCAAGGTCTTATAACACAATTAAAGGGAAAAATCCGAAAACGGTAAATTTGTAGTTTATCGCAGAAAAAATAATTTTCGAATCTCGCCATGGACCAAAAACCTATAGGGTACTTTTATATTATTTATTTTTTATTATTGTGCCTTATTCGTCTGGATTTGACTGATTTCTTTGCTAAAGAGTAGGAGTTTGTACGGAACCCTTGATGCGCGAGTCTAACTCGCACTTGACGTTTTTATTTATAGTCAAAAGACCTTCGTTTGACCACAATCTCACATGGTGGAAAGTGAAAATGTGGCCGACGGTGTATCCCGAAGGTCTAGAAGATACCTATTCATTCTTGACTTGAAGAGACCCAGATCAGCTGCAGGTAGCGTGTTCCAAACCCCAGCGGTACGAATGATGAAGGTGGAGGAAAACCGCTTAGTGCGAGTGGACGCTATATCCAACAAGTAGGAGTGGTAATGCGCTGTGCGTCTGATTGTCCATAATGGAGAGGACAATGATAGATCATGATCATATCCCCTTAAAAATAATTCAAAGCTTTTGTTTCCCAAATAAAAATAAAAGAACTGTAATCTAGAAGGGTAAATCCTTTGCATTGCAGTCCTAATGAATAGAGTACTAACATCTATTTAGATTTGACAGTATGGATTTTCGAAAACAATCTCTTCATGCATCCTACCGAGTGTGCTGGAGAAGGAAAGGACCGTTAGCAATGCAGTAGGCACCATACTTGCTTACCTCAAACAATGAAAAAATAACACGATTTATGGTGTTTTTACTGCATGCACAATTGCACATGCCTACTTAAATACTGTTCATAGAATGCAGGTTTTATGATTTAAGTTCGGACTTCAAAGAATTTTTCGACTAACAAGTACATAACTAGATAGTCGAGTAATTTGAACGATAATTAGAGAAGCCACTCGTTCTAATAGTCGCAACTCGTCAGTCACTATAAATGGCGTTTATCGCTGCAATGCAAATTACCTACAGCTAGAAACATTCCATACCACTATGACGATTTTAATGGTTGTAGGCAATTTGGGTTACGATTACGAGCTAGTGTTGCTAAGTTGCTGGGTATAGTCTACATAAATAAAGCATGGGTAGGTATAGGTTACCAAGGACCACCGTTTCACGCACAAATGTTCAGAGTAGGTAATGTACCTAAACATCATTTCTGGTTATGTTGATACATAACACGACCGCCGCACGCCGTCCGTCCAATCTTCATTTTGTAGTAAAAGGTAGTACCTAGGTATTTTTAATCTTTAGCCATAAATAATTCGTTCACCGGATACTTCATGGAATCTTTAAGAGAACGGTATTATGGAAGGTTTCAACTTACGTGTGGGTAGCTAGATTTGATTCAGTGTTTTTAAAAGGAGCATTTAATTCATCTCAAAAACGCAAAGCTGTTGCCTAAACATGGAATCTGAGTAAACCACAATCAATTAGTGGTTGCGGTAACGTTACGTAATCATAACAAAATAGAACTGGGAAAATACCTTTTACTTGAAACAAAGAACTTCAAGGCTCTCGTGGGATCCGCGAGGCGGCGCCGACGCTGGCGTTGCCCAAGAGACTGTGGTCGGTTGCATTGCATTACTTCAAATATGCGGCACGTTTCCGTCGAGAGCGGTAGTCTACAAAAGCGGATGATTCTACAACGAACGATTTCTACGAATAACCAAAACACGTTCATTCAACACAACCGCAAAGTTACGGAGCGGAACGGACGGCGGCGTCGTTGCGTCGTCGTTGGTGTCAAAATAAAGCAAAACGTAGCCACCCATGACATGACCGGCCGGCTTCTATTCATGCATGCCTTGATACCGGCTCAACATGCGGTAGTCGAGGCTCCGAAAATACAACCGTGCGTCCTGTCGTCTTTCTGACCCACATACAGACATCATTTAGATATTTTACTCTTATCTTTTTTCTTCTAGTCTCAAGGATCCCATTCGTAGGGCTTTATTTATGTACCTATTGATTATAATTATTAATTTCCAGGCGGCATGTAAGCAGTGACGTCATTACATTCGTCAGACACACACATACCGACGACATCATTAAGTTACCTACTCTTATCTTTTTCCTTCTAGTCTCAAGGATCCCATTCATGCTTTAAAGGTGTTTATGTATTGATTATATAATTATTAATTTCCAGGCGGCATGCAAGTAGTGACGTCAGCGACAATGATGCCGCAAATGCTACCCCCCGTGATGGATGAGAACATGCGACATTTTTTGGTGCACCAGCAGCAGCACCAGCATCCGCACCACGGCCCGCACCATCAGCCGCACCATCAGCCACCTCACCACCAACCCCCGCATCACCAACCCCCACATCATTATGTAAGTTAATTGCTGAATGAATGATAATGAATTCAATTAATTACCTTCTGAGGACAGACAGATCCTAACTTGTGTTCTTCGAAAAGATGATCGGACGGTTAGTTTTTTCAGAAGATAACACACATTAAACGTCAATGATACCCGACGAAGCTGCCGATTCGATTTTCTTTTAGAAGATACCTAGGTATTCTCGGTACCTTTGTACATGCAAATCTTTATGAATTCTCGGAAGTACGCTGAGTCGCTACGCAGCAGTAGTGTAGGTATTTTGAAGGACTCGGTGAGCCCAATACTGCGCATTTCGCATTCGAGGCTGTGTTGATAGAATTCATATAGATTTGCGCGAACTACCTTATTTTTCTGTGTGTTTCAAAACTCAAATCAATTCCGGCAGATCTCCATTTCTCCCAAACTACTAAATATTTAACTTTGAAATTTATTTAAGGTAGGTAAAGTTCAGGACTTAGATACTCTATCTTCATATATAAAGGAATAAGCGGTTTTCTGGGGACAACGCCCAGCCTAAACCGCTGAAGCTAGAAAGCTGAAATTTGGAGGGTAGGTACCTCTTAATACACAAGCTCTCGATAAGAAAGGATTTTAGAAAATTTCACCCCAAAGTGGGTCAAAGAGGGGTTCAAAGTTTTTTTGGTATTTTTTGTAACTCTTTAACCAGTGGCCCGATTTGCTTGAAACTTACACAGAAAATACTAAAAATATAAAATTATTGAACACGTCTTTCAGGATTTTTCAAAAATTTCCTGAAAATGGGTTTAATCGGGTTATTAATGTTAGAGGTTCGTAGTTTGGCTCCGAATTGAAATGGCTGTAACTTTGAAATTTTTAAAGCTGCTGACTTGAAATTTTCTTTGTATATGAGAAATACTTACAATTAATTAAAATACGTGTTTCAGGAATTTTCACAAAAACCCCTAAAGAAGGGTAAAATGGGGCTTGAATTTATAAAGATTTTTCTATGTAAGTTTGTAACCAGTAGCTCGATTTGCTTGAAACGAGAGAAGAGAATACCTACTAAAAATATTGGAAATTGACCAAAAAATAACCCGCGTGAATCCGGGGCGGACCGCTAGTCGATCATAAATAATTATGTTCGTGTCAAATAAATAACAGGCCAAACAAATAGTCTTGGGCGAAGGAAATCACCCCTACCCCGTAGCATAAAGTAAATTCACAACTTTTATTTCAAAGTCAAATTTGACAGTGACATTATTGACAATTATAATACTAGCGAAACGTCATTTCCAAACAAAACAAATTGTTTTGGTCGATGTTGTGGTGTTTGGCTCTCTTTCTTCTATTTCAGGAAATATTAAATAAAATCGAAGTATTGGAGGCTTTACAAAGTGATATTCATTTACGACCCATGCAAATTTCTCACATTCGAGTCGAGCTATGTTTATATTGCCATCAAGCATCCACGAATACAACGATTATTTTCTTCGCTCACCTTCTGTGCAAACAAACACTGCCATACAAGTTCATGGTATAATCAATCGATCGTAGCATTCGTAGGTATAATATAAAACACTCGAGCTATATCTGCCTACCTATTGTGTTCGAAAACAAACCGAAATTATCCGACAATTTTCTGTAAAGCACTGTAGGTTCACTGTTAGTTCATGAGTGCTGTAATCTTATCGCAGCCACGTTATAGCCAACACCGCAACTGCTGAAAGCGAAACGTTATCACAACCGAACATTTTGCGCATTAAGTACGTGGCATTGACGTGTGCCGGTAGCCTATACATTTGGGATTCATGTAAACAATAGTGAAATGAGTAATCCTGATCCTAACAATAAAGATAATCCGGATAAAAAGGGGACAGTAAAGGTCAGTGTATTATGCTTACCGACATTAACTTCATTTATTTGGGAAGGTAATAAATATTGTGATTCTGATGTACTTAACTGAACTTGGTGCAATATGTTAACTAATTGTTGCCAACTGTGGCATATTAACTACATTAATATGCTGGTATAAGTTATTTCTTGCAGGTATATAATTAAAGACCCATAGTAAGTACTAGGCCTGCATTCAGCAGTGGACCATTATAGGCTGTTGAGGAGGAGGAGTAAGTACATCAATGTTCATGGAACTGATGTTTTCTATTTCAGGGACCAACCAATGGTGCAGCAGGTCCACAGCATTTCTACAGCGGAGGGTACCCCCACTACCACGTGCCACCACAGCACCATATGCAGCATTCCCCACCCCCTGTCTTTCAAAACGAACGGGCCCAGCGGCAGTATGTGAAACTGAAGCAGAAATTAGAAAGAAAACAAAATAGTAGGAATAATGGAATTGGTAAGATCTTCTCAATATTCAGAAACTAACCTTCTAATAGTTTACTTCCTTTTCATAATTTACTTTAGTATTTAGAGTATGTTCGCTGGAATATCACTTATAATAGGGATAAGTTCGCATTTGCTATTTTTAGAGTTCTGTATCTGGAGGGTTTGAATGTCTGTTGGTCTGGCTTACCATCAGGGCTGGAATTCTGCAAAACCATCAGTTTACTACGAGAATGATAATTGAGCAAGAATTGTCCAAAGATAAAAGAAACTGTAGATATTGCATGCATTTTCAAAAAACTGCAATTAAACCATTCTATCAATTGCTCCATAGAATGGTATCAACCCTTGACACTTTTAACTCACGTCCTTCCTTCTGTAGTTTCTTTATGCGTCATTCTGAGCACTAGCTGCGTAAGGGGGGCGGAGTGACAGTTTTTTTGGTGTGCAATAATAAGAGAGTAATTGTATTGCGTCCAAGTTTGCTGTAAATAGCCAAAAAACTTTTAAATTTTCTTAAAATATTCATAGTCTTAGCTCGCTTGTCTTGCTAAGCATGCCTCACCAGTTTCAAAACTTTATGCGGCTCACTCCACTTGCTGATACTTATTTTGTATTTGTTTCATAACAATCTTCGCAGCCGCCGCAAATTTTCAAACGTTTCAGGGCTCGCTCCGCTCGCTGTTATTTTTTAATTTGTTTACGACCATAGGAGAATTAAAAATCGGCGCCTCGCTCCGCTCGTCATTATTTATATGCATAGCTTTTTTATCTACCACCGCAGTCTTTACAATTTTCAGGGCTAACTCAGATAGTTCACAGCCAATTAAAAAAAAATTGGTTCTGTAAAGTTATCAGTTTGCCCTCAACCATACTGCGAAGCTAGCGGGGTCGCGAGTGGCTGGGGCTAAGCCGGGCGCGTGCAGGGCCACAGTGACGCGAAACTGCTTTTGTAGCGTTTAGTTAGAAGTATTGCAGGTGTGGCAAACCATGGACGAGATTTTTTAATTTTTTCAAAAGGTTTAATCGCACCCTCCGACTAGCGTCGTCCCGTCTGCGTTAGGCTCGCAGTGCGGCCCACGACGCACATGTCCATCTCCAGTTCTCCAGTGGCCCCTCAAGCGGGACTGAATGCAGTAAATGCGTTCAAGCTGGATGCTTGTATATCTTAGGGTTCCATTCCACTCATCCAATATCTTTGTCCTAGATTTGATCAAAGTTCATGGATGAATGCACATTCCACTCGTCAAATATCTTTGTCCAAGATACCTAAGTACACATCACGCTAATTTTATTAATGCGAAAGTTTGGATGGATAGATGGTTGATTGTTACTTTTTCACGCCAAAACTTCACAACAGATCGGCTGAAATTTTGCATAGCTCTTGACCTAGAATAAAACAATCTATAAAATTTAATCTATAAAATTTCAGTTTCCATGGAAAGTAATAACCTTTTAACGTTTTCAAAGAAAAAATGCGTACGAAACCGCGGGTAGAAACTAGTGTTCAAATCTTTGATCAAATATTGGGGTTGCTATTAAATTAGATGAAACCATCCTATTTCTATAATCAAATGTCCATTGGACAAAGATACTGGATGGGTGGAATGGGTACCTTAGTCCTTGTCAGTGCGCATAAATATTTTCCTAATAATAATCATATGATAAATAAATCTTTTAAATAGCTCAGCACTGCTTCAGCACTTTTTTTTACTTTACATATTCGGTGTTTTATTTGCAATCACGAGTGTTCACTATAATCACGCATGCATATTTGTTGTAGAAGTGAACTCTGGAGCGAGTACTCCATCGCTATCACCGCGGAAGGAGTTAAACGGCCGAGGCGGTGGCAGCGGTGGTGCGTCCTCGGGGGCCTGGTCGGAGGGCGAAGGCTCCTCCGCGGGGGCCTCCGTGCAAGGGGACGATGACACCGACACGCAGGCTGTGCTAGACTTGCTGTCTGCCACAAGGACACCTCAAGTGAGAATTCACCGCTATAGTCACTCATGTTTTCTATTTGAATCATCATTATTTTTCTGTACACATTAGTGCTTTTGGTTTTTCCATACTCGGCAGGCCATGTGCCAATAGTAGCTGGAACCAAGTGAAATAGATTGGTAGTTTTTTTAACCCTGAAAAACCTCTCGGGTATTTCAAAGAATTTGTTTTGAATTTTATTAATATTTTTGTACAAACAACTTGGGTTATATTTATATAATGAACAATTTTAAAAGGGGATAATTAAAGAACCAGAACCAAAATCGAAAAAGTTATAATTTTTTTGGGATGTTATTTAATTTATTAGGTAGAAGTCTCATACATAAAAAAATCCCCATATAAAAATCTCAAAAAAAGGGATGCTGTTGAGGGGTTAAAAAAATACTTTTCCACCTGGTTCTACCTACCTCCACTTACTATTTAGTGCAAGTTCCACTGAACTAAACATGCTTAGGACACAACAGTCTGTAATTTTCAGGGTATTCAAAATGGAAGTTTGTATTAAAGTCACTTTCTTATTTTGTTATGTATTCAATGTAGTTTTGACCAACTTGACACATGTGGCATTCTCTTGTAATCATCAACTATATGAGTTTTTAGTGCATTGAAAGATCAGAAACGCACTTATTTTTTTTTTAATTTAGTTTTTATATTTTAAGTTATGGTGTTTTTTTTAACTTTTTATAAATAATCTATTTGTATAGGTATGTCTTTATTCTTAAATTTAATCCAAAGTTGTACTCTCAGTTTTTCATTTTCATTTTTCAACACTGCTTGCCCATAGATTCTTTATTTACTTACACCTCACGTAAATATTGATTGCGTGATTATTACAATACTAGGTAGCAAGTAGTGCATGCCACATGTAATAAAAAATGTAATGTTATATACATTGTTATTTGTAAAAAAAAAGTTACAGCACTAAATAGTTCAAACATCTAACAATATTTTACACGATCTTAAAAATAGCAGAGAAGCTTTAGAGGGTTAAACATCCACAAAGCTATTGTAATTCGTTACCCCCTTGTTACCCACACGGTCTGCCCTCGGTAAACATAGAGTAGGATGCCCTCCGGCCTGGTGAGATGACGATAGATTGCAGGCAGATGCTGGATGTGTCAAGCTGAAGACAGGGCGCTATGGCGCTTACTAGGGGAGGCTTATGTCCAGCTGTGGACTAACAAATGATGATGATGATGACACCGTCTATTGAACACCTTGTATCAACACCTCTCCTTTTTCATAATCTGAATCATTTATCATCATCACCAGCTTTTCTATACATATCTTACTTGCTATTAGACAAGAACCTCTCTCGGTATTTTTTCAGTTGGTCAACATAGCCAAAAAAAAAGTACACTTCAAATCAGATGCTTAAAAATATTATTTTCGTAAAAAAAATTCGTTTACGACAATTATAATTTACAGGTTAGCGACATCACTCCAACTAGTGCCCTAGTAAATTGGAACTCGACGCTGCCTGAAGGAGTGACCGTTCCGAACATTGAGCTAACATACGAGCTGCTGCTCGGAGACCGAGGCCGATACAAGGCGATCTACAGCGGGCACTCGCTGTCCTGTCGGTGAGTCCCTACTCTCATCGTTAATCCAATACATGGAAAATTTAAACTTTGAAAAATTTAAGAAAAATTTAAACTTTACTTACACTTTACCTAGTAGTGTTAAGGCGAGGATTCCCGAGCGGCCGATGCTAGTACTACTGAGCAAGACGATGCGCAGGCAGCAGAGCACGATTTTGTAGGTATTTAGGTGTTTTGAAAAATATTTGTATGGCATATTAAAATATTTTCTAGTAAATTGCAATGTTTTGGTATACATTTTGTGTCATTTTATTCATTTTTCTATTCACACTGATCATTCAAAGTTTGATTTAGAGGTAACTTTGTAATTTTTTTCTATCGGGTGAAATATCACCAATCGTGTTTTTGTCTAGTGATGCACTAGAAAATATCCTCAACTATAATATGTATGAATTTCAAAACTATAAGCCTTATAGTTATTGAGGTACGGATAGTTAAAAATTCCGAAATCCGGGAATCCTCGCCTTAATAATTTTAGATAGATGATACTTTATTGTACCACACAAACACAGAAGATCGCTATGAGAGATCTCTTCCAGGCAACCTTGGAATGGACTGCACATGTAGTAACAATAGAAACCGATGAAAAAAATAAAAGAAAACAATAAAACTTTTACTACCTACTATAATCGGTACCTAAAGAAACTACAAAATGTACTAGTTCTAAAGCTTTTGTTTCTCCATTTTAACTCTGTAAAGTTACAAAAATAAATAAATACCTACTTAATACTACGCTTTTGTTTAATCTATATGGCTTGTGTTGTTATTGAAGGGTCCGCGACCTGAGGCCCGGGTGTGAGTACTCGGTGTGCCTGCAGATCCGCGCGGGCTCGCTGACGGGCGCGGCGAGCGAGGCGGCCACTTTCCGCGCGCCGCCCGCCCCGCCCGAGGCGCCGCCCGCGCCGCGCGTCTCCTCGCGCCTGCGCACCTCGCTCGTGCTGCGTTGGGGCGGCGCGCAGGACAACGGCGCGCGCATCACGCAGTACGTTGTCGAGGTGGACTCCGGCGACGGGTATGAAGAGCTGGCCCGCCCGCGCACCCGCCAGCACACCGCTAACAACCTGCGGCCCCAGGCGCGCTACGCCTTCCGCGTCGCCGCCGTCAACGAGTGCGGCCGCGGGCCCTGGAGCGACGAGACCGCCGCCTGGACCGCAGGCTCCCCGCCGCCCGCGCCCGCGCCCCCGCTGCTGCGGGCCGCTGCGCCCGACGCGCTCGAGCTCGGCTGGGAGACGCGAGACAACGAAGAGTACACGCTGCAGATGGACGATGCGGCGCGCGGCCACGGCTTCCTGGCCGTGTACGCGGGGCCCGACGCCTCCTACCGCTGCACGGGCCTGCGCCGCGCCACCGACTACCGCTTCCGGCTACGCTCCGAGACCGTCGACGGGCAGGGGCCTTGGTCCGTGGACGTGACCTACCGCACGCAGCCCGAGCGGCCTGCGCCGCCGGGTCGGCCAGCGCCCAAGGGCAAAATCCACTCGCGAGCCTTCCGCCTTCGTTGGGAGCCGCCCGCGGAGGACGGTGGCGAGCCGGTCGCTAGCTACACGCTCGAACTGGACGCAGGCGAGGGCTGGGGGCGCGCCTACAGCGGGCCCGAGCGCGAGGCGCACTGCGACCGCCTGCGCCCCGGCACCGAGTATCGAGCGCGGGTCAAGTGCGCGACGCCCGCCGGCGAGAGCGACTGGTCCGCCGCCGAGACGCTCGCCACGGAGCCGTGCGCGCCCGCCGCCTGCGGCCCGCCCGAGCCCTGTGTCGCGCCACGCCCCACCGAGGCGCGCGTGCGGTGGCGCGCGCCCGACTGTATCGGCGGCGCGCCGTTGCTGGAGTATCGGCTGGAGCTGGAGGACGCAAAGGGCGAGGTGCGCGCGCAGTCGGCCGGGCTCGCCCTCGAGTGCACGCTGCGCGACCTGATGCCGGGCCGGCCCTACCGCGTCTGGGTGATGGCTCTAAACTCCGTCGGTGCGGGGCCTGCCTCACCGCCACTGGCGTTCGCGACCCCTCCCGCACCGCCCGACGCGCCCTCGCAGCCGATGGCGACTGCTGAGAGTCCGCGCGGTGCGCGGCTCGAGTGGGAGCCGCCGCGCGACAACGGCGCACCCGTTCTCGACTACCGGCTCGAGATGAGCTCGCGCGTGGACGACGCGTTCGCGGAGGTGTACCGCGGCACGGAGGCGCGCTGTGCGGTCGGCCCGCTGGTACCTTTCTCGCCGTACTTCTTCCGCGTGTGCGCGCGCAACGCGGCCGGGCGTGGCGCCTGGTCCGCGCTCGGCGACCTGCTGACGCCGCGCGCGCCGCCCGCCGCGCCATACGGTCTGCGACACGAAGCCACCGCGGACTCGCTGCGGCTCGCGTGGCGCGTGCCCGCCGCGCACGGCGCCGAGGTGCTGCGCTACCGCGTCATGGTGGACGAGCTCGCGCTGGACACGGAGGATGCAGTGCCGGAGCGGCTTGTGGACCACCTGGAGCCGGACACCGCGTATCGTGTGCGCGTTGCGGCGCTCAACGAGCTCGGTCTCGGCGAGTGGTCGGAGGAGATGCGCGCGGCAACGCGGCCCCCGCCCCCCACACCACCTCGCCTCTGGGCCGTCGTGCCGGCCGCGCACAATCAACTGCGGCTCGAGTGGGACCAGGCCGGGGGCGAGGGCGCCGCCTACTGCGTGGAGATGCGGTGCGGCGAGGCGCGGGAGTTCCGCCCCGTGTACCGCGGCTCGGCGCGCACCTGCAAGGCCAAGAAGCTACGCGAGGACACCGAGTACTGGTTCCGCATACGCGCGAGTGACGAGCGCGGCGGGCGCGGCCCCTGGTCCGCCCCGCTCCCCGCGCGCACGGCGCCCCCGCCGCCGCCCGTGCTGCGCACGCCCACGCTCTCGCAGCCCATCTCGCGCCGCGCCTCCGTCGCCTGGGAAACCGTCGACGATGCAGAGTACGTGCTGCAGTGCGCGAAAGCCAAAGACCCCGTGTTCAAACAGGTAAGCCTCCTTTCGATACTGGCAGTAGCGATATGTATAGTAGGCAACGTAGTGTGGTTTACAAAATATTGTTTGTGGTGCAGGTGTACAGTGGCAGCGGGTCGTCGTTCGAGCTGCAGGCGCTGGAGGCGGGTGCGGAGTACCTGGTGCGCGTGTGCTGCGTGCGCGGCGGACAGACAGGCGCGTGGTCGGGCGCTGCGCGGCTGGCGGTGCCGCCGCCGGCGGCTGCCCCGCGCGCCCCTCGCCGCGCGCCGCGCCCACCACCTGCGCTGCAGCCCCGCCAGCTGGCGCTGCTGGTGGCGGTCGCGTTCCTGCTGCTTGCGGTGCTGATGGCTGTGCTGCTGGAGCGCATCTTCGTGGAGCCGCAGCCCTGACGCGAGCTGGCGGAGGCGCGGCCCCGCGCCCTCGCCCGCATCTGACCGCGCCCGCCCGCGCGGATATGAACGTTCCGGAGCGAGCCGCGCGCCCTGTCCCTCCCCGCGTCGCGCCGAGCCCGCGCCTTTTGTAAATCCTTTTTTGTATGGAAGTGGAAGCTTTGCAATATGTGTCTCTTGTGTTTTAAATTTTCACAACTTTCGTAATCTAGTCTCCGCTTGTAATTTGTTATTTCGTTTGGAGGAAACTGTGGTATATTTTATTTATACATATATGGAAATGGAATATCGAAATAGAATATTGTTTTAAATAGTGATATTGAGTGTACTTCCAATATATTTTAGTAATCTCCTCTTTGTATGTTTGATATTTTTATAATGAATCGGTCTGTTGCAAGTTTTTATCTCTTTTATCAGATTTTTGGTAAGGTTTAACAAATGAGGTGCTGTAATATTGTAAAGTTTTGTTGCGAGGGTCGTAGCCCCTCGCTCTCAAACGATCCAGTGTAAACTGTGATGTGTATTCCTTATGCGAATGAGACTGATTTTATAACAAAAGTTTGGTTTCTAGAAACGAATCAACAGCCTAAGTTATGTGTTGGATGTCATTTTGTTGCTATCGATACAGCCGTTTTGATGTCCCCGAAGAAAAGGAATATCGTATTGTCCTACGTAAATAATAGATGTTGTCTGTAAATGCGGAACGCGCAGCTATACTCTGAATGCTTCTTATTTTAAATAATTACATAAAATTATTATAATCATACATTCATACATATTATGTGGAACATGACGTTTATTAATGACATTATTGTAACGTATTAGAGTAATTTGTTTGTAAACTAGAGATAGCTAATATTGAAGATTGTTACCACCCGGTATAAAGGTAAATTCTTTTATTTATTGTTGCAAAATGTAACTTACATATTCGAAGTTTATTACATTAAATATTAGCCAAATTTGTTATCTGGTATCTATGAATATAATTTTACGAATTTCATTTTAGTTAAGTCAAAATGAATTTAATTATTCCTTATTCAATATTATTAGACTAATGTGTGTACGGGGTATTATTATAAATTTTAATATCGATGTTTATTAGTACCTATCAATTATTATCACTGCGTACGATTTAATGTTGTTTCGTGGAACTTATTATTGTCATACCTACATTCATAAACCATAGAAGAGTTAGTACTAGGAACAACTGTACTAGCTCACTACCCCTCCGCAAAGAACATACAGTACAGTATACATAGTTAAAAACAATTTTACACTATCCTTCCATTCTAGGTAAAGTTTAAACCTTTTTACTTCTTACAACAAGTATCAAACATGTCCAAAAAATGTATACAGTTAGAAGTACACAAATATGTTTTGTATACATATTTTAAACATTAAACGAATGAGAACAAAAAAGGAAACCTACTATACGGAAAACTTTCAAATACCTACATGTTTTATACTTGGTGTAAAGAAAGGGGGGGGGGGCGTAACTCTGCCTCTGTGTGTACGTTATTGCGGTTTTCGGGCCAAGTTTTGTACAACTGTTCCTAATACTCTTCTATGCATAAAACATATTAATTATAATGAGAATGTGTTAGATTCGTGTAGGCGTTTTGCAGAAGATTCTGCTTCTTTCCGTCATCAGTATCACTAGACGTAA
Source organism: Eupithecia vulgata (assembly GCA_946478455.1). NCBI lineage: Eukaryota > Metazoa > Arthropoda > Insecta > Lepidoptera > Geometridae > Eupithecia > Eupithecia vulgata. The sequence continues at coordinate 12,363,698 of OX297862.1, read as the reverse complement.
TTACAGTTGAGATTACGTGACGTAAACATGCATAAACTCGTAGGTAAATATATGATATTTACTCCTGTGATTAGCTTATTCATTTCTTTATATATTGTTTATTATCGTTATCATAAACATTCCTAGGGTAATTAAATGTGTTATTTCCTTCGGTGTTACTAAGATATATATAACTAGTAGAAATCACTTGTGCCTATTTCCGCAAGGCATAACGGTGAGCGCAGCTTACCGTCTTATATTTGAACTATTTAATTTTTCGAAAATTTTATAAGTAATAATAATGTGCAATTAACAATTTATTTATTCTTTATCGCTTAATAAATATTTATTTTTAGAAATTATATCTGGTTAATATAGTGTCAATGAGGAATCGATGTTCCTATGTTTACACAGTTTTGTACAACAGTTAGGGCAAGCTAATTGTGTACCTACTGCAAGCATTCCAAGTTAATTCCACTTGTACATAGGCCTAATAAAAATCTATGACTTTGTGAATGTACATCTTGCTTTTAATATTGTATATAAATAATCTGATGTCACGAGCTTCTTGTGAGGGGCATGTTTGGGTTCCGAACATGCATGCCAATTCATTATGTATATTATATAACACTGTGTTAACTAAACGTTTAGAATAATGAGATAAGTTTAATGGGGATAACATCTCATATTGTATTTGTGTTTGAATAAGTACGTATAACGAAATGTATATGTTTATAATATAATATTTGATGATGTTATTATGTATACAATTTATTAAACATGAATATATCAATAAAACTATATTTTGTGTAAATGGAATGTTTAATTTTCTTTCTATCAAAGATGACAAATCCAATCCAAAGAAATATCATTTACATTTACCTAATAAAATTAAATACATAAAACTTATGTAACTAACTATGGCGAAGTATTGGTTAATAGACTAGAAAATTTTGTACTATGATTATTAATTATGCTAAGAACCATACTTTGAACTATAGTTTTAAGTTGGGGGAAAAAGTTGGCACGACTTGACGTTTTCACTGTAAACCTCTGTGTAATTGGTTAAGTAAGTTTTCTCCTTCGTTGATATGTGGTCGATGCAGCCTTTGAATTTGTGAGGGAAGATCTTTCTGGCAGTTTCACTTTCTTCTGATATTCCTCCTGGAAAGTCATGGAAACGAAAAACTGGTTACAAGAGACCATTATATGCATCTGTCTATGAAAAAAACAGACATAATAATTAGGTACGTCTCTCAACGTGTATGTGTTTATTTGCTTCGGATTCTTTACCAACATTTTTACATCGCATGTGGCTAAGAGTATAGGTGGTTTTTGGAGTATGGATAACTAGCTTCTCCCGCGGCTTTCCGGGACAAAAAGTAGCCTGTCTCCGGAATACCATCTACCTCCCTGCCAAATTTCATTGAAATCGGTTCAGCCGTTTAGGTGTAAAAAAGTAACAGACATATTAGGGGTTTAGTTATTATATCCGCTAGTAAATCTGGAGTACATAATAGATGCTCGAAATGATGATGATAATGATGTGGGTGATTTTACTCACCTATGTATAAATTCAGTTCGTCATACTGCGACGAGTCGTGCAAGCCAGGTTCCTCCGCATAAGCCAACACTTTATCCACCAACAAGCTAATATTATGCTTCTCCATTCTCAGAACCAACGTGTGCCATTCTCCATCAGCCAAGAATCCAGCAGTCGGGACCAGTCTAGATAGAACCGTCGAAGGTTCTAGAGCGTGGATTGAGTTGGTCAGGGTTTTGTTGCGTCGAGGGAAAGACCAGACAAGCCGTAATAGTCCGTTTTCTAACCCAACTCCGATGTAGTCTGTGTCCTGTAAGCGAATAAGAGAAAATGAAACTTTTAGTAAATTGATAGGCTATATGAAGATTATGAATGATAAAGGTCCTAGCATTGACCCTTGTGGTAGGTACCTACTTTGTTTTTTCATTGTATTTTTCTATGTGATTTTCGCACTTTTGTTTTTCTCTACAAATAAATAATAACTATAATAAGTCAGGAAGCGTCTAATTAGTAAATAACAATAATAAAAAAATAAAAACTCAAAATCGTTTCGAATCGAAGTCGAAAAGTTTAAAACTGTTTTTATTATTGCGGGATAAATTCAAATCGGGTATATAAAATTTATATACAACTGCAAATCATCTGACGACCTCAGTGGCGCAGCGGGCGAGAGTCTGCCTGCGACGCAAGAGGTTGCGGGTTCGATCCCCGCCTCGGAACAAATTTGTGTACGATCTGCAGAAATTTGTTCCGTTGGTCTGGGTGTTTTCTATGTATAATAAAAAATATCTATCTATGTAATGTATAATATTACGTATATCAGTTATCTAGTACCCATAACACAAGCTCTGCTTACTTTGGGGCTAGATAATGCTGTGTGAATTGTCCAGCATTATTTATTTATTATTATTTATTTATCTTAATCGGTTCATGAACGTCTCGTCGAAGAAATCGACGAACATACATTATAGTTGATCATTTTATTGAAGCTCCTCCTTTTTTTAATGTCGGTTAAAAATAATATAAATGAAAGTTAGGTTAGGTGAGCGTAAATTAAATAGGGAGTCAATTATTTGACCGCAAAGCCCCATCATAGGTTACTGAATCCTTGTGTAATAAACAAAAAGTGCTTTAACATGACTGTAATAAACAATGGTAAGATCTCTACTCTACCATTAGTAAAATTACAGAGATTATACTTGCTACGCCCTAGTAAAATGTATTAAGTATTAGTTACGTACCATATCCGCCCACAGTAGCAGCGCATCTGGCATAGCGGTGGTAAAGTTGAGGGCTAAGTATGACGGGAACCCGGAGGTTGCTCGCTGCTTGCCCGCTAGTCGATCAATATCGCGTCGTTTTGAGAGCGAAATTAAAGAGTTGCCTTGAAATTGCGGAATTGTTATATTTATATCTGAAAACCAACGATAGTTGTTTAGTTTTGTGTGTGAAAGCTTGTCATAGAAAAGCTGCCGCCATGTTTACCTACTCAAACCTACATCTGGTTCGAAGGACCAAAACTCCAATGGGTACCTACTTATAGTATAAAACGTAGAAATAGTATCTACGAAGAAAAGTTTAATCATCTAAAAATATTTACTTATTTAATGCATAGGTGAACAAGAAACCCAAGAAAGAAAGTAAAACTAGGTAGTTACATGAAGAGATATGGCCAGCTGAATCTGACAACCGATATAGCGGGCGTAGGTCCGCCTGCGTCGCAGAAGGTTGTGTGTTCGATTCTGGCCTTGGGACAAATGTTAGTACGATCTGCAAGTATTTGTTCTGGGTATTTTCCATGTTTTAGAAAAAAAATATCTATGTATCTAGTAATGTATCATTATATCAGTCCTCTAACCTATAACACAAGCTCTGCTTAGCTTCGGGCTAGATGACGCTGTGTTGATTGTCCAGCATTTATCTATCTTAAAACGATTTCTTTTCGCGCAATCCTCATTGGGCTTGGTTTAGTAGGTAGCAATTTGTAAAAGAATTTCTTACTTTTTTCGCAATTAGCTCCTGCATATCCAGAGGCACAAACACAACTGCCCTCCCTACACTTGCCGTGAGGGGGTCCGCAGAGAGCGGGGGAGCAAGTAGCATGGCGGCGGCACCTGCCCCCAGCCCCTGTTGCCCCCGAAGCCCCAGTGCAGGCACACCTTGCTCTGCCCCCTTCGACGGTGCAGGTGCCCCCGCCGCAGGTTTCGCCCCCGCAAGCTGTGCCGTCACAGTCTTCAACGTTTTGACCCTCTGGAAATTTGTCTAGTCAGTAGTCTACTAATGTGATATAGTATATATATAATGTATTCCTTATCGAATGTCGGTCACAGCAGCTAGTCTCAAGTGAGAGTACTTAACCATGATGCTCGCCCGTAATTTTATAGGATGAGATCAGTATACCTATACGTTAGGTTAGGTTAGGTTAGGTAAATTCTAACAGTGGTAGCCCTAACCACTGTTAGAATTTAGAAATAAACTAGCACCGAAAGTAAAGGCTTTGACTGATTAAACTTACCGTATTTTTTTACTTTTAGCGATATTATTTGAATAATCCTTATCCATACTAATAATATTATAAATTCGAAAGTACTATTCTGTCTGTCTCTCTGTTACCTTTTCATGCCTAAACGGCAAAAAAAGATCTTATTAAAAAAAATTGGTACGAAGGTACCTATTACAATGTAGTATCCAGGGGACGGATATGGGGTAGGTACTTGAAAAACGCGGGCGAAGCTGCGGGCAGCAGCTAGTTTTTAATATTACTTGTTTAGATAATTTAGATATGTTGTTGACGATTTTGCGCCCAGAATATATAACTTTGTATTTAATCAGTAGGTACCTACTTAGGTAAACAGTTTCATATGTTTGTAACCTACAAATAAATATTATTGTGCTCAATATTTGTTTACAATACCTAGTACTGTCAATAAAATTAATAATTATTACCCTACCTCGGATATTATGTTGTTCCAGTACTATAAAGATATTGTTCACGTGTAGATTCCTGATGCAGCCCGTGTAAGATTCTGGAGGCCCAGACATTGCATCGAAAGGAAGGTTCGATAGATCCTTAGCGCCTCCTGAAATACATAAAAGAAAGTACTTACTTACACATTTTCTCAATCGAGTCTTTCGAGTCGCTGAAAATGGTTCAAGATTCCCCTAACACATCATTCAGGGCCGATACCTGCAACCTAAATTTTTTGTGAAAAGGATAGACAAAGGTAAGTTTTCGTGTTCATATGAGTGAGACAGGGCATAGCAACGCAAGCCCAAAAATCAAGTTTTAACTTATATCTATTAATTATTCAAAGTTTTAGCCCTTATTATCCTTTTTAATAGTTAGTTACTTATAAGAATAACATTTCATTTTTTAATCCACTATCGAGAATGTGTCGCCAGTATAACGAGCTATCAAAGGTGAATAAAGAAATGGACATATTTTGTCCGCACGGGCGAAGGTGCTCTTGAGAGCAGCATAGCCACTGTACCAAATGTAATTATTAATTAGGTAAGTAATGGTTTGCGTCGTGGTTGTATATATTTATACATAATTATGTATGTATATATATATAGCTACAATGCGGGCCACTTATATATGTATTGTAGTTTTAGTTTTTTGTTTTTTTTTGTTTGTCTCTCTATCTTTCTTTTATGTATTGCATAATGTGAAAATGTCTACTTATCATGTGTATTTATTTGTCGTGTGCACATAGGTTACGTGTCAAGCCAGTTTGGATTTTATCTAATTTCTTTGTCTTATTTTTAATTGCTTGATTTGTGTTTTGTGTACCTAATAAACATAAATAAATAAATAAAATAAAGTTAGCAAGCATAATAAGCTTCTTAGTGGTGCTAGATGTAATTCAGTTATTTAAAAAAAAAACTATGAGTGGAAACTGTTGTTAGTTTCATTTGCTATGAATCTATTGTTACCTTACATAAACTTTTTGTTTCCCAAATGAAATAAAATAAAACTCACCGAGGATGATAGTAGCGTTGCTATTCGTATGAGGGTAGGCATGAGCTAACATAGCTTCGGTGCTAAGGGCCGAGTCAACCCACACATACAAACGGCTCCCGTACCGGCCGGCCTTCACGCTGTGCCATTGAGACATCGACAGCACGACACCACTGCGCACCAGTGACGTCACTCCGGAGAGACGGTCTGGAAAACGTAATAACACACTCTAATAATATAAATGTGAAAGTTTGGATTAATTTTTATATAATTTAATATTAAGTACAAGCTGCTGCCAGCGGCTTCGCCCGCGTAGTTCCCGTTTCCGTGTGAATAAAAAAAATACATAATGCTGGACAAATCACACAGAATTATCTAGCCCCAAGCTAAGTAGAGCTTGTGTTATAGATACTAGATAACTGATATTACATAGATAGATATTTTTTATATACATAGAAAACGACCAGAACACCCGGAACAAATGTCTGCAGATCGTACAAATATTTGTCCCAAGGCGGGAATCGAACCCGCAACCTCCTGCGTCAGAGGCGGACCTTCTCCCACCGCGCTACAGAGGTCGTCAATGTGAATTCAATATTTATTTATGAATTATGTGTTATTCTGATATGTAAGATATATTATTGTGAAGTTTCATGAAACAAAATCCATTTAGTAGTTTTTGCGTAAAAGAGTAACAAACTTACATACATCCTCACAAACTTTCGCGTTTATAATATTCATCATCATCATTATCGGCCTATATTAGTCCACTGCTGGACATAGGCCTCCCGTAAAGAGCGTCAATATACATATAATATTAGTAGGATAATATTAGATGTTTGGATGGATGTTTGTTATCTCTTCATGCCATAACGACTAAATCGGTCCAGCTGAAATTTTGAGATGTAGCTCTAAGTCTAGAGTCAAACATAGGCTACTTTTATCCCACGAAACAGTTCCCAAGGGAAAAATAACAAAAACAAACCAAAATTTACTTTTATAATCTAACACCGAAAAAACTATAGAAGAAAGTAAAATCGTTCTCATGTTATTTTTTGCTAAACCCAAAAAATCCCATAAAACGTTTCCATAGAAACAACGCGTGGGAAGCCGCGGGCAGAAACAAGTTATGAATAACAACACTGAACAACTAAAGCCGGAAGCAAACTATTGATACGCCCGCGCCAGTCGATCCAACGAAACGCAATGCGTGTTGAGTTTTAACAAACCGTATGAATTTTCTATTTTTTTTTTATTTTAACAATTTTCAGGAAATTAACAGCTAACTTAAATTCTAGGTTAACATAAACAAATAGGTGCTAAGGGCTAATTAGTACAAATTTCCACAAAAAGTTACTGAAACAAACAAGCTTTTAGGACGACTATGATAGATTTTAGTAGAAATAAGAAAATATAGAAACTTAATACTTAACAGGTGATCGGAATGCTGATTTTTATTTCGGTCAACGAATTAGCATTGCCATTCAACGTGGCAATGCTGCCAGCATTCTGGGCACTCTGCCTTCTGGTGACGGCTTAGATTTTTAGTAAATAGATGTAAGTGTAAATATTAGTTGTAATTATTTTTTGCTGATAAATAAATAATCATTAATAAAAAAAAAAGAAACTTAATATGGATAAACGTTGCATAAATGATATCTACTTTTGTATACTAAATTTTGATTATGACGCAGTAAAGGTTCTTTCTTTTCTGCGTTATAACCATAACTTAGTATTAATTTTATAGAGTTACCAAAAAATTCACCACTCACAATACTTTTTAATTTAGAGGGGGAGTTATAAAAAATGTCCAGGTTAACTTTTCTGAAAGAACATAAAAACATCTGCTTGCCCTGATGAAGAATGTGTTTTGCCGTAGTAAAAAAATTCTATGTCTATGGTTTTGCCTATAGTTTGTTCTAACCATTGGTAGATGGAAAGTTTTCTGATTTCTGTGAGTTCTACGGTTAGTGTTCAGTCCAAGTTACAGCATGTCTATGTGGACATAGAGAATTCTGGAGAATTACATAACGAACACTCTACGACGCGCGACGCGAAGACACGTCGGGCAGTTCTTCTTCTTCCACTAGTGGACAAAAAATTGAAGTGGACAAAATCAATAACACCTTTTTTCTTATTTGATAATAATTACTATTTATAAACGTGTTTTTATATTATAAAATTTGACTTGTCTAAGTGTTTATTTTGTAAGTTTAAAGAAATAAACGTTATTGATATTATTTGGTGCTCATTAGGGGAGGCCTACGTCCAGCAGTGGACTGGTATTTAGGCTGATGATGATGATGATATTTGGTGCTAACAAATGTGGTTCTTGTCATGTTCAATCAAACGCACCTGTCCAGCGATACTCCAACAACCCTCCTTGCATAGACAGTGCAGTGTAGAAATGTGGTGTCTTCGCAAATATCACGAGACCTCGTTCTTTCGTTGGCTTTATTTCCGCTTCAAGAGATAAGCTAACACTTGATATCGCGCGGGAATGGAGCTCGATGTATGAACGAGTTCCGGTGAAAAGGACGTCGGTCGGCAGCAAGTCTGAAATGGTTTTGAAACTGTTAAAGAGCCTTATCTATAAAGTTTTAACTAGAAATTAAACATCATAAGTGCTAAAAATAATATGTATTATTCTCTGAGGATTTTTATATTCTTTACTAGTTTCTCCCCGCGGCTTCGCACGCGTTATTATGGAATAAGAAAATTGCATATTAATAATTGGTACTACAACTTACGTGCGGTTTCAATACTACGAGACTACGTCGTAAATTTTTGGGATTTAATATAAATTTTAATTTAATCAAATAGTGTTGTTTAAAAAAATCAAAATACCAATAGTGGGTATTTAAGCCTTGGCCGTGAAGAACTATGACTGTCAGATTGCACGTCAATTTTACCAAAAGTAGTCGACAGAGGGCACTTATTTTTTACGTAGACTTATGCAAAGTTTATCGTTTGAAGAAGATTTAAACTTCTTTTGTTTTGGTTGCTGGCACAATCACATGGTACTAATTTTATTACTAACTAACATTTGCCTGCGGCTTTGCTATTTTGTAGGTACATAAATAAATCTGTATCTTGGCCACGCATAACGGCGAAAGTACATACCTACTGAATGAACTCAAATAAAACTTGCAGGGGCGCACCGTGAGTTTGTGGGGCCCTGGTTTATATTACTTAAGGGCCTAGCAGGTCACAGCCAAAGGCTTTGCGGAGATCATTCTTCGGTTTTTAGTGACCAGTTGGGTTATAATTTAAGATTATTCGTGGGGTTTGAAGAAGTCGATAGTCAAGAATAAGACAACTAGCCAGGAGTGTTAACGGCGGAGCGAACGGCGATTTTCTTTGGGTTTATATACGCACCGACAAATATGGAAGAACGGTGTCTAGGGACTTATAAAGGGTGTCCCGAAACTCAAAGGCAAGCCGAAAACGGAAGACAGTTGTATTAATTACGACTCAGAAGAAATAAAAATTCAAGGTCCTTCTCGTCCAATAGTTAAAGCTTTTTACTGAAAATCAGGAAATCGCTCCCCGGCGGCGCCAAACTTTTCAAACTGAAAAAAAAGTCCAACGCGATAGGCTGACATATCGCAGTTATCCTTGATTTCAAAAAAGTATATTTAGTAGGTAATACGTTTTACCTTCACAAATTATCATCATCATCATCAGCCTATACCAGTCCACTGTTGCATAGATCTCCCCTAATGAGCGCCATAGCTCCCTGTCTTCAGTTTGCCGCATCCAGCATCTGCTAGCAGTCTTTCGCAAATCGTCATCCCACCTGGTAGGAGGGCGTCCTTTACTACGTTTTCCGAGTCGCGGTCTCCACTCAAGAACACGTTTATCCCAGCAGTTGTCGGTTCTTCTTGAAATATGGCCAGCCCACTGCCACTTCAGCTTAAATTAAATAGCTTTAGCTTAAATTATCATAATTTTTAAAACGTGATAATATATTTTATTTTGAGTTTCGAGAGTCAAAATAATGCCAAATTCTAGAAAAAGGTGTATTTTTAAACACTTAGTTTAACTGTAACGAACGTAAATAATCAGAATAAAAAAATACGATAAGTAAGGAAAAAGCCAGTAGGAGCCGAGTAATGGAATATAATTTATTTATATATTATATAATATAATCTATATAAATATTTATTCAGAAAGAAAATAACAATCAAATAACAAATTTAAATTAAAACTAGTATTTACAATAGAAACAATTAAGCTATCTGCAAATTGTTGCAAACAATCTACAGGTAGCTCAACTGATCCATATCAATACCAGTTGGAAGCGTGCCTAAGCCACTGGCTGCATTGCCCCGCTGTATAGCAATGCTGATCTATATAAATAAAATAGAACAGAAAACTGGGTGAAATATCAAGAGATCTCTGAAACTGCAAGAGATATGAAGCTGAATTTTACACGGAGTTTCCTTTTAGTACGTAGGCTAAGAACGGATTTTTGGAAATTTACTTGAAGGAATGTTTTCTAAAAAAGTTTTAAAATCGTAAAGGATTGGTTGTAAAACTTTGGCGTTGATAGTTTACATGGAAACCAACACATAAGGTATTATTAAAGTCCACGCGAACGAAATTGCTGGCTGGTCAGTTGTCAGCTATAAAGCGGAAAAATTTGTTTGTTTGTTTGTTTGAACAGGATAGGCTCCAAAATTACTGGGCCGATTTAAAAAAATCTTTCACTATTAAAATGCTACATTATCCCTGACGAACATAGGCAAAAGAATATACCCGTGCGAAACCGGGGCGGACGCCTAGTATGAAAATTAACTGATTTGTAAAAATAAAAAACCCACATAAGTTCTTTACGAATTACAGAGCCAGACTAATATGTTATTTGAGTAATCGTTTAGATTTTCTATTTCTTGCTTAAATTTTGAACAATTCAATAACTCCCGCCGAAAATTATAGACCAGCTCTCAAAGATCTACTTATGAGCTTCTACCTATTTTATTACTACGGCAATTTACAAAAAAATCATTGGCTAGTTTGTGGTACCTAACGTAAGCTTCGTCTGTAATAGATTGATTTTTTATTGTTCAGGCTAAGATGCGAAGTTGTCTTGCTGGATACAAGTGCCTAAGTGCCTATTGTCTAATTGTTTATAGGTACTATACAAAATAAAAGTACTACAGATGTATTTAAAGAACCTTATGGTAGGTATCACCAACGGACCAACGGTTTTTTTTTTTTTTTTTAAATTCCTATATAATATAAATAAAAAAAAATTATAATAAGTGGTGGCGCTCGGGTAATGCCATAATCAAATGATAAAAATAAAGTATTTACATTCAAGTATTATCTTATTTTGACTTGGATGGATGACCGCATACTGTATACGGCTTTTTACATTTTAGATTAAAAAAAATTAATCCTTTTGCGAAATAGTTATGTAACCCTCGTATTTATAGTAAAAAAAATATGGTTTTTTATCAGCGCGTCCTACCTGTCATGACCTATACGGAGCTGATCGAGACTTAGACACTCACTACAGGGCTGGTCCACGAGCTATGAAAAGAGCTATGCTCGGAGTTCCTCTGAAGGATAGGATTTGTAACGAATACTTACATCCGACAGAGATCCAAAGTTATTGACATAGCTCTAAGAATTAGCAAGCTGAAGTGGCAGTGGGCCGGCCATATCTCGCGAAGAACTAACAATCGCTAGGATAAACGTGTTCTTGGATGGAGATCATGTCTCGGTAAACGTAGTATAGGACGTCTTCCGATCAGGTGGTATGACGACCCATGAGACTGCAGGCGGATGCTGGATGCGTCATGCTGAAGACATAGCGCTAATGGTGCTCATTACTGGCCTATGACTAGTAGTGGTCTAACATAGGCTGATGATGATGTATTGTAATAACTAACTCAGTCACCTAGTAAGTACCCAACATCTTGAGTAATACAGATATTATAATACTAGTCTACATCTGGACCGTGTTTAATTATTCAGTAATATTTATTTATGTTCATTTAACTACTACCATTCCATTCTACCAAATTGATAACTCTGTCAATGAATAAAAATACTGCAAAATCCTTGTAACGTAGGTGCAATCCATTATATATTCTATTACAATGACAAATGAACTATTGAACCCGCAAAACAAAAGTTGTCGAAAATCGTAATTCGTAAGGCGTGTCCAGCTGTCATCGCGAAAAAAGTAACATGACCTCGCGTCCGTCCATGGAGGCGGCTAGCCCCCGACTGACGTTAGTGGAAACGATTTTCAGTTATATACAAAGGGATATTTGATCAATAGGGTCGAATTTATCGTGGCAAAATATTACCTAGGTTCCAATTACTTCGCAAAACGCCTTACAAAAATGAGTTTTTTGGGATTTATTATTATTGTATTGAATTCTACAAAAATTACGAATGTTTATTAGAAAGATATGATGTAGAAGTAGCGGTACCTGTATTTTCTTTTTCATCTGGAGTTATATATTTTATGTAAAGGCTCAAACGCCCTGCTATTTTTAAGCGTTTTTCTCCAGTGATTTATTATACAACTACACAAAATAATGAAAAAAAGAGGTAGTAAAGATAGTTATTAGTTATTTGTTTATATAATGTGGTATTTTTCATCACTTAAATCGTATGCACTTTAGAGCAAAACAAAAAAAGGTAAAAGCTGTTCGTCCAAGTAAGGCATCACTGAGGCCTCTTAAAAAAAAACATCATCATCAGCCTATACCAGTCCACAGCTGGACATAGGACTCCCCTAATGAGCGCCATAGCGCCCTGTCTTCAACTTGCCGCATCCAGCATTTGCCAGCAAATAAAAAAAATAAGAAACAATGTTACACAGAAAAAACTGACCTATATCACAATTAACACCAGTTTTCCCATACGGACAATCGCAGTGGGCTTCTGTCTCAGTAGCAATGATACATTGTCCCTTGCACTTTGATACATTGAGGTCGCATGGATTGTGGGAGTGAGAGCAAGTTGGGCCGAACCAGCCTTCATTACAGATGCATCTAGAAACATTTTATTTTGTAAACAAACAAAATAAACATCACCACAATAGTCCACAGCTGGTCATAAGCTTCACGTGAAAAGTGTTGGCGCTTTTTCGAGACAAGGACGAGCGAACACCGCGCGCTGAAAGCGAGAAAGGGAGGCAAGAACCGACCCGCGCGCAATTTCACTGCTTTTTATTTATAAATTTGATATTGCTCTAAAATAATACTCTTTCGGAAAAAAATAAAACTATGTTGCTCTTAAGTGTTTAGTTAAGTATTTTTTAGACGACATTTCATTAAAATAGGTATGTTAAATAACTAGCAAATGAAACGGGTTTTCCGTAGTAAAAATGAAAATTTAGAGGAAACTTTGCGATTTTTTTCTATCGAGTCAAGTTAAGTCAATCGTGTTTCGACTTATATAACGCACTAACTAAAATCCTAAACTTTCGAGAATCATCAAAAAAGATTTAAATAAATTGTGTTTTCTTGCCTTAAAATGGATTTTTCGTACAGAACAACCTGGGTTTTGGGTAGCACTTCATCTTAAATAATTTAGCTTTGTATCATCTCATCCAACCGTATTTTTTTTAGAAGTTCATTTTAGCCCTACCTCGTTACATAAATATAATCTCATCAAACAACTTTTCCAAACCATACGCAGCTGGTGAATGAATATAAACGCCTCTTGGAGCTCGACAGGACATGGCGGTTCACTTTGGAAACCGCATTGTCAAACTCCCCTCCGTGCCAAAGCTCCCATCCCACCGTTGGACCCCCACTCCCCAAATACAATACACTGCTATCTTTCCAACGACTAAGAATTAAGGAAACTATTTTCAAAAGCATACAAAAATAATCATGCTTTCCATCAATAAGTGGTAGGTATCTACGGACTCACCTATCCGCGGGAACTCTAGAAATTCTGATAAAGTTATTTTTTTTTATACATTCGCCCCGCTTTCTGTACCTCTTACGAAAATGTAGGTATATATAAACAAGGGTTTCCTTACCCATACGTAGCCGGTGAATGAATACAAACACCTCTTGGAGCTCGACAAGACCTGGCGGTACACTGTTGGACCCCGCATTGTCCCACTCCCCTCCCTCCCAAAGCCCGCCCAGCGCCCACCGTTTGACCCCCCACTTCCCAAAGACAACCTCTCCAGCCGCTGTGTAAAGGTAGGTCGTGGGGAAGGTCGCGGAAACCTTCTGATGGATGGCCTCCTGTAAAACAAACACTGCGTAAAGCTCTGCGCACGATACCATCTACCAGCAAAATGTGGTGCTAAATATGAAGAAGAAGCAACATATTTATTTTTACCCAAAGATACATAATAAAATGACTTACATACTAGTTAAAACTATACAAAGAAAGAAACCATGGGCCATGAAATATTGGCTTAAACTCGTTTTATTAAGGTACATTTTGCAGAGACAAAATGGCTCAAGCGGCACAAGCTGCAAACGAGTGGTCCACGAACGGTTTACTATCTAATGTCTTAAATATAAAATAAATACATCTAAATTTGCATTCACTGCTCAGCCTTGGCGGAACACGGCTTCTGCGTCTTGTTGGGTCACAAAAGTGTTCAATCCCATATTTAAATGCACTTTTTTTGCTGAGCAGCAGCGGTCCTTTTCAGCTTTAGTCTGAAAGTCTATCTAGTTCTGCTGAATTCGAACCTTCTTGCTAAACTAAATTAGCTAATAATTCTAAACATTTTTTTCTCACAGCCGTCAAGTTTCTTTAACTAGTAGTCATAAGTAAGCAGAGATTATAATATGGGTACCGGATGAAAGATAGGTAGGATACGACAGCTAGATCTGCAATCTGCAAATCATACAAATATCATCCCTGGCGGGAATAGAACCTGCAACTTAGTCTCCAGTAGGATTTTACACACTGTGCGACAGAGGTCGTTAATATAACCTAAAAACCTACGTTTCTACGTTCCAACTTTCTCCTATATAAAACCTGTGATGTCAGCGTAAAAACAAAACACTGTCTAGATCTTCAAAAGTGGAACTAGTCTTTGTTTTACTAAATTAGCTCTTACCGAAATAGAGATAAGGCATGACTTTCACCTTAGCATCGTTCCCCACAGAACGGAAGGGATTATTCCAGTTTTCACCATGAAAATCTCCCCTTAGGGGGAGAACTGGTACGTTGCCAGATGCATTGTACAGACGATGCAATGTTACCGGCAAGAAGTCTACGTTCAGACCGGTGCGGTTCTGCCGCGACGCTATACGCTGACTGAATTCTTCAATAGTGGATTTAACTGCTACCTGTTGTCCTAATCTAGCTCTTACCGATATAGAGATAAGGCACGACGTTCATCTTAGCATCGTTTCCTACAGAAGGAGCATTGCCAGTGACATTGTGTCGTCCATCTACGTTGAGACCGGCGGTTCTGCCACGTCGCCATACCCTGATGGAATGGCCACCGCGACGGGCGCTTAGAGCTCTAGAGGTGAAGATTCGACGAGGACCTGTGGAAAAAATTAAGTTAAAAAGGACAATCTGAGAAATAATGTTATATTTAAAACACATGACGCAAAACCATAAAAAAAACTTGAAAGTCATGAGCAGGGAGTTTTGTTTAGTATAGAGAAATTCACCACGTCATCCAATGCGTATAATATTTGAAATTCAATCCTTCAAAATCAATAATTTACGCAATTTATGACGATGCGATGTCATTTTTGTCTTATACTTTAGACAACAATTCATACTTAGTATACCGAAAATCCCTGCTGATTTCAATTACGACGCGACCCAAAAGTTAGCGAAAGAAACGAAAATCTCACAAAAATGTTTCAGTTTATTATAGTCATCATTCAAGCGGGAGAGAGAAAGAGAGAGCAGAAGTTTTTACTCACCACTACCAATATTCCAAGTCAGCATAATATACCCCTTCACAAACGTCAGAGCCATATGCTCGCTCCTGGCATCATGCCGTCCATTCTGCCCCACAAAGGCCAAAAGCGCAATCTGGTCCATATCTGCTGTTTGGAAGCGCAGCCGCAGATCGAACCGGTCCGAACTGGTTGATGCCGGTGATAGCGGGTAGAGGAGGTAGGAGGAAATGCCCGTGCTGATTGGTGACAGGGATGGACGGGTTATTTCTACGGCTGGAACGAAATTCTCGGTTATAAATAAAACTAGCTGTATCCGCAGCGACACCTACGTAGAATTCACATTTTCATGGTGTTTTTCTTCTTGTGCAGAACCTTAAAAGTTACTCGTTTCATCATAAGCCATCAGCCAGTAAAAGTCACGTCCAAATTTGTTCAACTGTTTCGCTGAGTAGGTCAAACTAACAGAGATGCAGACAAAAAAATTAAAAGCCTTATTGACAACCTCTGTGGCGCGGTGGGCTAAAGTCTGCCTGCGACTCAGTAGGTTGCGGATTCAATTCCCGTCTTGGGACAAATGTGTGTACGATTCAGACATTTGTTCAGGGTATTCTGGTCGATTCTATGTATAATAAAAAAATATCTATCTATGTATTGTATTATATTATGTATATTAGTTTTCTAGTACCCATAACACAAGCTCTGCTTAGCTTGGGGCTAGGTGATGATGTGTGAATTGTTCAGCATAATTTTTTATTTACTTTTATATGGGGCAGGCGCTTGCGCCAGAAAATTGTCGTTTCATGGAAAAGACCGCATTCAGAGGTCTACGAATTTGCTATCTTGCTTGCTATTGCTATCTTTTTTTTCTTTTTATTGCTTGCTTGCTTGCTACCGAGATAGCAGAATTCTGAAGGTGGTTGTAGAATTTTGATAACTTGGTTCATGTACTTAGGGTATTCTAGAATAAACTTACTGTATTCACAGAAGATGCCATGCCTCCCGTATGGACAGAGACATAGGAAACCGCTTCCCGGATGCCGAACACAGCTACCTCCGGATTGGCACGGGTTGTGGTCGCATACCGATTGGTTGCAGTGCGCTCCTATCCACCTTCACACACAAATATATGTTTTTTTTTATTATAGTTAACTAAAGATGTGTTGAGTTCCAATCCAAGGAACTTCTGCTCTCTTGGTAATTTGGGACGATCTGGGAAGTTTTAATTCCCTAAAGTACCAAGAGAGCAGAAGTTACATATTATGTAACTCTAGGGAATTAAAACTATTACATAAATTACTATATTATAGTAATTTATGTAATACAAATTCATCTTAGTAACGATTTGGGCTGAATCCAGTGGGACGAGTCAGGAATAGCTCGTTTTTTTAAGTGAATTATCGAGATTTAGAATTCGTAGACGTTTCGTAGATCTTGCTACGAATCGCTACGAGAAGGACCCATTTTAAGCGTAAATTATATCAGCGCGCTAATTTTCTATTGCTGCGATTTCATCATATAAGAGTTGTACAAGGGTACATACATACTCGATACCCCTATTATCTATACTAACATTTTATTTGTAATTCACGCCCTAACTAGGCAACCAATCAACTTGATTTTGGCATAGAGTTAGTTGAAAGGATGGAGAGTAACATAGTCTTTTTATCCCATAAATCAGTTCTCATGAGATAGAAATAACCTTAAACAAAGCGTTCGAAGCCGCAGGCAGCATCTAGTTGTTAATTTTATACTCAAACTTACCCATTAGCACAAGAGCAGGTGTAGTTTCCATCGAGGTCTGTACAAGAACCTCCGTTGAGGCAAGGCCCAGATAAGCATGCTAGGGAAAGACATTCTGAGATTTCTGTTGCTTCTATTGCGTCGCTGAA
This sequence comes from Eupithecia vulgata, assembly GCA_946478455.1. NCBI lineage: Eukaryota > Metazoa > Arthropoda > Insecta > Lepidoptera > Geometridae > Eupithecia > Eupithecia vulgata. The sequence goes on along the minus strand of OX297862.1, from coordinate 12,346,460 downwards.
AACGTCCAGGGTTTTGCCATTGACCTAAAAACGAGTTTAATTGCCAATTAAATAAGATAAGAAAAATGCATTCTTTTTCTAATTATTTTACGTATCAATTATCTCCCCCCTCACCATTAAATTTCTGATACATCCAATGAATGGTTTGATCTCTGCGTCCTTCAGGTCTGGTGAATTTCCCAAATAAAGTGTCGTGTTATGGTCCAAAGTGCTTATGTTGGCAATCTGACCACCACTCATGGCAACCGTGTCGTTGAGACGAAGGGTCGCGTTGCAGTGATGCTCATTGGGGTACAAATCCAGTCTGCAAACATATCTCAAACTTTAAAATGTTTCTTCGAGCCATATTATAACCTTGCGTGATTCGTTGTTATTACAAATCTTTATGTTTATTTGACCTTAATGCTCCGGAAATAACAATACAACACACTAAACTAACAATAAAAATAACACAGCAGATTAAATTTTCATATACAAATTTAAATATTGGTCCTTCGAGCCGGATAATTGTAAGTCATCTTATCACTTACCTCGTTTCAACTTGCATTGGATACCCTTTATTAACAAACGTTTTCAGCTCACTCAGAAGCATAGTCTGATAACCACAAGAGAACTTGAACTTCAATAACCCCGAGGTCATATAAAGCTGCATGTAAACTCCGGTAGCTATGTCAACATGCATTATCTGGCCGTCGGATAGGAGGGTCTTAGCGTTGAATGAGATGTCTATTGACGTGGTGTTCTGAAGCTTGTGCGCTATATACGAGTTTCCATTGAAAGCTGCTGAGGTTATGATGATCTTCTCTTCGCAAAATCTTCCTCCGTAGTTGAAAGTACAGTGACACTGCAAATAAATATGTATTTTATGGATTGAAAATCATAAGCGCTTAAAACTTGAAAAAATGCTGAACTATATTTCAGTTTGCTTACCCGAATACCTTGCGGCGAATTCACACAAGTACCGTGATTGTTACAAACTGTATCAGTGCATTCAGATTGCACTGTCGTATACCCATGCGTCACAGCTTCAGTGACAGTAGTCTCCATTACTTCAGTAGTCGTAAACGTAGGCGGAGTAGCTAGATCAGTAGGATGCTCTGTCGGCGTATCTGTAAACATCTTGTCAGTGGACTCACCACTTGGCGTCGACGTCACTTCAGCAGTCACTTCGTTTATTGTGGTATCTATAGCTGTTATTGATTCTTCAGTAGTTTTGTCTTTAGTTGATTCTGTTACTGTAATTGTTGTGATTTCTGTTGTAATAAGATCAGTTATTGGGAAAGTTGGGTTTGTAGTAGTTATATCGGTAGTCGTTTCTTTCTGAGCATTATCTGATTCAATGGTAGCTTTACTGAAATCTTCAGTTACAACTTTCTCTGAAGTAACCTCTGTGGTTATATCTTCTGTTTCAGCTACTGTTGTGGTGGTTATATCTGGTGTCGCAGTTTCTGTTTCAGCGTTTGTAGTTACTTCATCAGTGACTGAAGTTCTAGCTATTGTATTATTGCCAATAAAAGTGCTAGTCAGAACATCTGTAATGGTTGTATTCTCGTACAGAATGGTAGTGAATACGGACTGTGTAGGCAAAAGGGTTGGAGCGACGTATTCACAGTCGTAAGTGCCGTCTTCTAAGATGAGACAGTCGCACAAGGCACCTGTTAGGTTTGGAGGACAGGAGCAAGTGAAGTTGTCAACACCGTCTATACAAGTCCCTCCGTTCATGCATCTGTGAAATAGAAAAATTCATTCTAATGTGCCTAGACAGGACAGGACTTTTCGTTAACGCTTTTATAAAACCTATTATGTCAGAATTATGATATGTAGATCTATGTATTTTATTAGGAAACTATGTAAAAAAAAATCCTTGTTACATATTTGTTTTTTTTACTTCTTTTATTTTTGTTTGTTATGTTTATTATATGTGCAATAAAGCATTTTCTATCTATCTATCTAATCCTGAACTCATTCAACAACTTTACAAACTACCAGATAACTTTTTTTGCGACGTAAGCCGTAAAACCTACTAATTTATTTATTTTTAAAGAAATAAAAACGGATTCTTTACGATGTAAGCGGGTTACCTTCAATTCTCTTTTCAACCTTATTTGTGATCGTAGCTAACCCGCTCACATCCGTAATGAATTCGTCAAACTACGATAGTTTTTACAATAAAATAAGAACGGTGAAATACGTAGGCAGGAAGTACCTATATTTTATTTTCATTACCTGGGTCCCAGCAGACATTCATCATACTGCAACTCGCACCTTTCCCCGTGGTAATCAGGAACGCAGTAACAGACTCTTACGCCGTCTTCAACCACGCAGAGAGCGTCGTTGCTGCAAGAGTTCTCGTCGCAAAACTCTATTTGGACTTCACAACTTTTGCCTGTGAATCCTGTTCAACAATCGACTTATATATTAGTGGACAAAAATTTAAGTGGACAAAATCAATAACATCATGCACGCTTCCAACTGGTATTGATATGGATCAGTTGAGCTACCTGTAGATTGTTTGCAACAGTTTGCAAATAGCTTAATTGTTTCTATTGTAAATACTAGTTTTAATTTAAATTTGTTATTTGATTGTTATTTTCTTTCTGAATCTGTAGAGAAGAATAAAAATAATATCTGAGAATAGCTGGTACGTTAGCGGTGGTAAAGGCCCGCCGGATGATGTCGTTCAGGCTGGCATGACGAGATATCCGACCGGCAGCCCTAGTACACGATAATCCGTGATGACCGAGCTGTTCGACAGCAGTACCGCACTGGCATTGATGAGGCGCGCAACACCTAGCACCCAACCGAAGACAAGTTGCGACACGGAAAGTTACGGGATCCAATAAAGTGCCAGTGTTATATGAAGGAAGTGCTTGCAACTTGCAACCAATGTCCTGACTCCCATTTAGAAACGGCTAGAAGACGGGCACGATCTGCAGAGCTGGAGCACGTTTGTAACAAACAATTCCGTGTCAACTCACACAGAGGCCCGTCCCATTGCCGTTGGGACAAATTTTCTTATTTGATTATAGTTACTATTTATAAACCTGTTTAAGGTATTAAATTTGACTTGTCTAATTGCTTATTTTGTAAGCATAAAGAAATAAACGTTATTGAATTGAATTATACGTCAGTCTCCGACTATAGTGAAATACAATGCATATAGAATTTTTCTTTGTATGTATTTTATCGTCGTGTTATTTATGTATTTTATCGTCGTATTTAGCTTGGGTATTAGAAAACTTTGACCAATTTTTGATTCATTACGGATGTAAGCAGGTTAACTATGGACCTTACTTGTGTTGGAAGAACTAAGAACACCAACGTTTCCAACACAAATAAGGTTCGTAGTTAACCCGCTTACATCCGTAATAAATTCGTCAAACTACGATAGTTTTATAGCATTTTTTGATTCTTTTTATTACATTGAACCACATAGGATAATGATGCAGTGCTCTAAACGGTGCATCCTCATCAGCCTGTAGGTATTAGTCCACTGCTGCACATAGGCCTACCCTAATGAGCAGGTGCATGCTCGACCATTCAGCATGTTTCGGAACAAAGAATCTTAAATTTGTAAAAACATCTTACCAAATGCGCAAGCGCACATGTAGTCAGCATGCACATCAATACAGACGCCACCATTTTGGCATGGATTGGATCGACACTCGTCTATTTGGTCGTCGCATTTTGGACCGGCCCAGCCTGAAAATATCATATCACAGGTGTATCAGGCGGACCAGTATCTAAATCACATTATATACTAAGGCAAATTATTATGTATTAAATTTTATGTGAAATATAAACTTAGGTACTAATGGTTTATTTTTCACTTCTTTCACTAATGGACAAAAAATTTAAGTGAATGAAGTCAATAACATCTTATTTGATAATAATTAATAATAATAATAATAAAATAGTTTATTTTGTGAAACAAGAAATAATATTACATAAATCTATCATTTTACAAATTGAAGGTACTTGATACAAAAAATCAATGAGATTTCATTTGCTAGTAGTTAAGCTTAAACTAAGAAGTTATTGTCATTATACGTTTAGTTCTTTTGTCAACTAAAACTACAACCTTTAACCGGCTGCTTTTTGCATGTTTTTTGCCAAAGCTATCTTAATAAAGTATTTTTCAATTTTTTCTTTAATTTTCCATTTTCCTTTCGTGACCCGAGAGTTGGTGAGTATCTGGCACAGTGCATCAGCATTGCCATACAGCGGGGCAATGCAGCCAGCGTCTTGGGCACGCTTCCGACTGGTATTAATATGAATCAGTTGAGCTACCTGTAGATTGTTTGCAACAGTCTGCAGTTAGCTTAATTGTTTCAATTGTAAATACTAGTCTTAATTTAATCATATAGAGGAAAGTACCCTAACTACCCTTCCCGTAGTGTATAAAATAAATAAATAATGCTAGACAATTCACACAGCATTACCTAGCCCCAAGCTAAGCAGAGCTTGTGTTATGGGTACTAGATAACTGATATACATAATATAACACAATACATAGAGAGATATTTTTATTATTTATAGAAAACGACCAGAACACCCTGAACAAATGTCTGCAGATCGTACACACATTTGTTCCAAGGCGGGAATCGAACCCGCAACCACCTGCATCGCAGGCAGACTTTCGCCCACCGCGCCACAGAGGTCGTCGTATTCCCTTAGTCCCCTCTTAAGACTAAGTTACAATAATTAGCTGTATCCATACCTGCTGAACATTTACAGTAGAACTTAAACCCAGGCCCCTCGATACACTGTCCGCCATTATAGCACCTCACTTCTTCAGTGTTATTGCACACCGCTATATCGACCTCGCAATGTTCACCAGAGAAACCCGGCACGCAGGAACACACGTAGCCGTTCGTCAAGTCTATGCAAGTGCCGTTGTTGTAGCAAGGGTTAGATTCACACTCGTTGTAGTTGGTCTCACAATTGTCACCTGCAAAAATAAATTGCATACAATACAATACACTTTATTGCACACCAAGACAACATAGAAAATAATACAAAAAAAAGATATAATAACAGTGTTGCACAATGGGCGGCCTTATCGCTAAGAGCGATCTCTTCCAGACAACCTTGGGATGAACACGAAGCAGTTGTACACGTATAGACGGTGGCGTATTACTGAAATATACAATACATACACCACAGTATACCTAATATTATAATACACATGCATACACATTCGTATCGTGGGATATAATTAGTAAAAACGCCAGAGACGAAAATGACTCGAAATAAAGAGCTGTTCCCGTTAGTTACAATTACCTAGTTCCCGTAATTTCAAATATCTGAATTGTCAAAGAATCCTGTAAGGTCGTCTACACTAATAATAATAGTATAAAGAGAAATGATTTGTTTGCTTGTTTGTTTGAATTGAATAGGTTCTGAAACTACTAGACTGATATGAAAAATTCTTCCATCATTAGAATAAAAAATTGTTTCCGTTATTGCAAATAATCCTAAATTTTTAAAGAATCCTGTAAGGTCGTCTAGAATAATAATAATATTATAAGAGGAAAGATATTTTCCTTAAGGATTTTTGTTACAATGCTTACCCGCACTCTGGGCATCTCTAAGAAATGAAATAAGTTCCCAAAAATTTTCGACTTCGGCGGGAATCGAACCTGCGTCCCACCCTTAGTACGGGTGTAAAATCCTTAGAATTTAGCAACGGCAACACCTCTAGTCAAACGAACTAAATGTAACTTTAGTCTTTGAACATTGGAAACTTTAATTGTTTTCTCTGTAGGTGGAGTCACCGGCGCTACAGTCCGTAAGAGGTCCCAAAGATTTATTCCTTGTTTGTTTGAATTGATTGAATATGCTCTCTTATAATATTATGTACGGCTAACTTAGGTAGGAAATAGCCAAATATTTAATAGTATATCTTAATATGGAATACCAGCATTTCTCGTAACCTAAGAGTCCTAGGGGCAAAGAGCTGTGATCGTCTACCTCCTCAAGTCACTATACGCGCATATTAAAGGTACTCGAAGATTTCGAGCGAGTTTTTTGGGCGTTTTTTGGAAGCTAGCCGAGCTTCGACTACGGCGACCAGTTTAGAGATTAGCCAGGTGCGCACACACTTTGCACTATATTATAGTGCAATGCAAAGTGTGTGCGCAAACGCAGGTGCTCTCTCTGTTCCTTCACTCTCAAGTGAAATAGTAAGTACCAATTTATGCAGTAAGCAGGTCAGAAAATCAGACGCAAAAAAGTCGTAGACAATTGTCCTATCTACGACCCTTAAAGAGAGAATTCTCGAAATTCTGAGAATTCCTCGTGAAATTTGCAGGCAAAAAGGTCTACGAGAATTTCGTAGCCCCTCTACGCAACAAGGGGTGACACATATTTTTAAAAACGTGTTTGTTACTAAGGAAAGTTGATATCGGTCCTACGAAAATAAAAGACTACAAGCTAACGCCTAAATATACGATGTTATTGACATGAAGGGTCAATTGATTAATAGGCACAAATATAATTAAAGTAGAATATTATATTTTGGTAACATAATAACACTAATGGGTTTGCCTGTCGGTCGGTAGGCACTTTATTGATTCCATCATCATCAGCCTATACTGTCAACAACTACTTTACATATGCTTCCCCTATCCTCCTATTGATTTGTTATCACTTGATGCTATAGGACTACTAGCTTCTGCTCGCGGCTTCTCACGCGTTTTTCTGGGATGAAAAAATATTCAATAGGTACGTTAATCCCGGTTTAGAAAAAAATATTTATGCAAAATTTCAGGTAGTCCTCAACAGTTTTGGCGTGATAAATTAGCAAACATCCATTCATCAAATTTTGTGCATTTATATTTAAGTGTGAAATACCAAATAGCTAAAGTATTCTATTTGATTACAATTTTAATGAATTCAATTAGGTAGAGCAGCTTCGAATATGCATGCAATGGGTACCTAACTCTAGGGCTTTTTTCCTATCATGCGGTTTTCCGTCCGCGTGCCGGCCACCGAAATCCTATAATCACTACAGCCAATTCGCGTTCCACGTGCGTGCGGCCCGCGTGATAGGAAATACATATATTAAATTATAATTATTGGTGGCGAAAATTCATATGATAAGAAAAGACCCTTATAAGTAGTTGGTACACATCTTAGTTGAATACGCCACCAATAAACAATTTACCAAAAAATAATAATGACTAAAAAAAAACTACTTCGTAGGAAATTGAACCCGCAACCCTCCTTCAGTATAGGATACGATGCCAATTGTGACACGAGGTCAAGTGAAGAAGAAGTCGAAAAGCTCTGGTACTTACTTAGTTCGGACTCAAGCGACGATAGCGACAATTTATTCAAATCAACAATTTATTTATTAGGTATCCACCTACATAATAATGTGGTGGAAACACAATAAATCAGGTTCTAAAAACAAAAGTTAATTTTTCGGGGAAAGTGAAATTACCCTTCAGTAAAAAAACCAGTGTCAAAGTAGAGCTCACCTTGACATAAAACTCACCGATAAACCCCTCAGGACAGGAGCAGTTGTAGGACGCGATGCCATCGAGACAAGACCCTCCGTTCAGGCAGGGGCTGGACCAGCATTCGTCCCAGTTCGTCTGGCACTGCACGCCCGTGTAACCATCCACGCAGTAGCAAGCGTATGAGCTGGTGTAGGGAGTTTCGTTAGAATTAAGTAATGGTTCGTTTGTTGGCAGAGTTATTTGAAAGCTAGCATAGTGGTGTTTATTATAAGTTGACCCACCTGTTACGATTGAAGTCAATTTAATTTTTAGTTGGTTCGATTCCCAGGTGAGACAAGAAATTTTTAGATAACCTTTAAATGCGTTTAAATTCTTTTTAAAAATAAAGGAATGTTTCCTTTCAGAAAAATGAGTTAAGAAAAGGATTTAAGGTAGTCCCCCCCCCCCTCCAGGGCCCATAGATTTTTTCCACACTGTAGGTATATCTTTAAACTAGAATCTTTCCCTAAAATTAAGATAGCAAGTTGTTTTATACAAAACAACAAATTTAATAATATAAAACCAAAGCTGATGTTATTATTACACTTGGAACTTGCCATGGGGGTCAGTTAAGTTATCGACGAACGAAATAACTGTACACGCCAAATTAAGAGAGTCAAAGCTATTCATAACATATCGGTCGACATGGGCTCATCAAGTTACTACCTTAAAGATGAATTGATGTGAAGTCAAACCGTGTTCTACATTCCTGAAAGGTATTTACTAATTATATTAGTTATTTCAAGCTTTACATAAGGATATTGTTTTAGCTGATGGTTTTCAGAAATAAATTAAAATTATCTTCCTTCTGCTCGCGGTATTCCAAGCATTTTACTAAGATACCTACCACGCATCATAATTTCAGCCTAATCGGTTCAGTAATTTTAGCGTTGTTTCTACACATACAAATTCTTACTTACTTTAGGTACCTACCTATAAGATAAAAATCTAGTTTTGTTTTAAAGTTCTTTCAGAAAGTTCCTAAATATGCCAAAATAAAAACATCACCGAAGTTATGATAGGTCGTTATTTGCCGTATGCGTGCCAGTTCTTCTCATTGATCAGAACCTCGTAAAAATGCTGAAAGAAACCATCGACTCTAGTTGTACCCAAAAGCTTGTATCTAAACCTGTAGAGTTAGCACCGCTGCCTTCGACCCCATAATAAACGGTCTTTATAATGGTATACGCAGTGACTTGTCACGCAAGGTCTTAACTAGGGGTGCTTCGCGTTGCGCGCTGTCTTACGAAGTGGCTTTGTATTTTATTGCTTTTGGCATGAAATTATAAACTCGTGTTCATTCTTGAAACTTTTACTTTTTCAGGAGGACACTTGGCCATATATTTCATAACTGAGATAGTATATATACCATAAATAAGAGAGGTGTAAACTGTAGGTAAATACGTAGGTAACATGGCTTTTGTTAAGTATAAAAATTGGAGTAGGAAATATAAAATATTTCCTACTACTACTAAAATATTTCCTACTACTAAAATATTTCCTACTCTACCTACTGCCGTTTTACGTAGGTACGTGTACGACTACCTGAAAGCTATAGAAGAATTTTTTTTACAGCTGCAGTAACATTATAATAGTGATTTTGTTTTACCGCAGTACGGATCAAACTGTTCTTAGTAGAGTAGCTAGTTAGCCTTGATTTTTATATTATCTGCAGATATTTGTTCCATGAGTTCAGGTTATTTTCTATGTTATTATTATATGATAAAAAAAAATTATTATGTAGGTATATCAGTTATATGCCTATAGTACCCTAACACAAGCTCTGCCCAATATTATCTATCCCCAAACTAACTTTGGGCTAGATAATTTTGGGCGAATTATCCAGCATTGTTATTATTGTAGTATTTTCTCTTCGATTTCGGCTGGTTAGATACTTACCTATGTGTAAGTATTACTCTCCTAGGTTTAGAAGTGCAGAGCATCGAGCAACTCCTGCAAGTTTCTTTAACTAGGCAACAACGGTTTAAAAACATGTACCTGTATATAAAAAAAACATGCAAATGTTGCTCTACATAATACAAAAACTAATTTCGGTGTAAAATATATTAATTATCTTTTTATTTTTTAATACCAAACTGCACCAACAAGTAATAAAACTAGCAGAAAAGTAATTTACCTATAATTATTTTAGTAATGAAAAAACGAACTTCGATTCACTTGGAAAATTATGAGATTTTGGGCTATAAAACAACATATTCCCTTCTTAATTTTCATCATGACTTCATAGAAAATGGTTATCGATTTGCAGAAAAGCAGCAAATTATTTTTCTGTAAGTTATATTTCTGGCTGGTAGAAAAAATAAAAACTACAAACAAATATGAATAGTTATATCAACTTGAAACGATCCACCTCAAAAGAAAAAAGTTTTGAATCTCTCACCTATTGATATCATCGATGCAGATCCCATGGAAGCAAGGGTTACTCAAGCACGACACCCCGGCGGAGACAACTTTGATCACGAAAAGGAGTCCGCAGGCCACTTGCACAGCCACTCTGCCCCTCTCGGTGCTCATCGCGTTTAATTGCATGCTTCAATTACTTCTCCATTGTTATTCTAAAGAATCGGGTCAAATTGAGTTGCTACGTAGAGTTTTCTCTTCGTTATGCTTTTTACTAGTTACCTATCTATATCTAAGGATGTTTTTAATAGAAATTCTACAGCTCAGTTGAATTATAAACGCGGTCAACGACAAAAATATCTAGAAAAAATTATCCAAAAATTTTGAAATAAGCATTGGAAAAGGATTATGTTTTCTGTTATTATTTATAAATAACTTGCAATTCTTTGGTGTTGACTGTACCTACTTAAGAGAAGATACAGCTCTACCGTGCGTAGAGCTAAAAATTAGTAAGTCCTAAAGCAAGTAAAAAACGTACTATCGCTCTACTGCAGAAAACTGTTAATTTATAAAACAGACATTTGGTTGTATGCTCTACAATATTTATAATACAAAAACATAGTCCACTTACCAAGAATCGTCATGCTGGTAACCATCATCTTGTAGAGATTTTTACGTTGTTTCCTAAAATCCGATTCCTAGAGCACTAAGTATATTTCATTCACAATTTCGACACAAGGTTAGTGTCCTCACAAAAATGAGTGGTTCTAGTCAGCATTCGTCACTCATTGGAACATAAAACTAGGTCTGAATAGGTGTGGTTTACCGCCACGGGCCGTAGCTATGGCAACATAACACACAATAGGCTGTGTTGCCTTTACGGCTCACAAATTATTGATAAAATTTCAACACCATCCATCTGATCGTCAAGCACCTATTAGATAGTAGGTACTATACTAACACTTTTATGGTGGTAGGCAAGTGGTTGGTAGCCGCCTGCTAAAAAAATAATTTTCATTAGGCTTCTTGCGGCTTACTATTATTATTACTTATTATTATTTTGTAGATTAGTGTACTTAATTTACCAGAGTTTATGTGTAGATAATAAACGTACTACCTACTCATATTTTGAAATTCGAATTTATATTTACAATTTTAGAATGATATATTTACAGTTCTTGACTCCAAATCTGTATTTTTCAAAACCTACTCGGACAATTATTAACCTCTGCAAGTAGTAAGTAAGCAGCGAGATAAAGATAAACGACATTGTAGCTAGGAAATTAGTAAGAAGTACCAAACACCTGATGTAGGTAAATGCAGGTACTTCAAGTTGTCAGCCAGCCACCAGAAAAATTAAGTATCAATAAGGATTTAGAACACGTTCACTGGACTCCACTGCGTGGTAAATATGCTGAATTTATCCTTGTTTCGATAAATCTTCTCAGAAGTTTTGTAGGTCCAATTTTATTTACCTACTGTAAACCGTGACAATATTGAGATTTCTTTGAATTATTTCTACTTTCCCGCTACCAATGACGTCAACCAACATCATCCAATTAAAATCGTGCTTACATGAAACAGCCAATGACGTTAGAGAAGTTGAGTCATATGTTTCCAGCTGTATTTCATCCAATCATGACGCGGAGCGGTCTTACGTTCAATACGCTTTGTAGAACACCAAAATGATCATATAAAATATCTATAATATTTTTTGTTTATATTTATATGTAGTATAAACATGTTAAACGCAGTGTTTTAAAAGCGTTTAAATTTTATTTAGAATTTATTCTTCTACGTTGTTAATTTGATCCAGTGAAGTCAAGAAGTGATTTAGTAATCTCTAATGTAATCGTACAAAACGTAAAGTGCTATGGTAGTAACCGAACGCACTTCAATTTGAGGTTTCACAAGATGTGAAAGGTGGAACAATAGATTTTAGTGGTTTCATCGCTTTTGCTTGGTCAATGAGCTAAAATCAGCTACCACCCGAATACTTACTTTGCTCAAGGCTTCTAGGTTTAACATCAGTTACAACGAAAGTGTTAATTACCCAGGTTTAATTGATTAAACTAATTATTTCTTTGTGTAAAAATGGATCCGGGTATCCTTTGTTTCCACCATTGCGATCACAAAGTATTTTGTACAATAATCCCTGAAAAATGTCCTGTGTGTGATCAAACATTAGATAGATATGACTACAATCTCTTGCCGTTCAGGTAAGTAATTTGCTGTCGCTGCATACGATCTTTGTAAGGACGTTTTAAAGGTTGTTACTAAGCGGCCTATTTTAATTATTTTCAGGGTTCCCTATCCGTTTGTGAAAGCGTCTCAACATCCCCGTGCTATTGTGATGAAGCCGACGCATGGGGACTTCCTCAAGTAAGTTTCACTTAATGTTTCCTTTAAATTGCAATGCAAGGGTAGGTATTTTGTGACTCATTTTCTTTATCAACTGCCACTGATCACGTCCGCTTTTTTATTATGTTTCAGCGATTATTACAATTCCAAGGATTTGCACATAGGTGTGACTAACTCCCAAGGCTGTATTGTGGAGTTCAGTGAGAAAGGTGTTAGAGGGGTGGATGTGCCTACTAAGAAATGGAACAATAGTAATTTGAGCTCTGAATGGGACCAGTGTCTCCTATTGGAGCAATTTGATGAGCTCTGGAATGAATTATGGGATGGCATACTTTTGAAGGTAACTTTCTTCTAGCTCCAACTGGTTTTTCTGGTATTTAAAATTGATTTTATAATATGAAAGTGTATAATTGGCAACATAAATCTTTGATGCCTTTTATTTGTGGCTTTCATCTTAATTGCAAACTCTTACAAGTGCTTACAATTAAATTCATCAGTTTCAATTGTTTATTTGGGCTAAATATAAGAAATGATGAAATAATGATAAAACAATGAGAACATAGAAAACTTAAATGTTTTCAAGAGATCTTAAATGTTATCTCTATTTCCAGGTAAGTTCTAGTCCACTGTGGGAACCAAGCCGCTATAATGAAGACAGACACAACTGCTTCACCTTTGTTCTTGCATTCCTGCGAGCTCTGGACTGCGGAGAGCTTTCGGAGAAAGCCCAGGACCCTAAACTCTTCTGTAAGCAGTATGTCGTTCCACGTACATCAGCAGCAGGAAAGTACATCTCTCTTTATAGACAACTCAAAAGGCAAAGCTACTTCGTTCAGAACCTATGTTAGCCAATGCACTGTCCATTTGCACCGACACCAGTTATCATATCATACAAACTATGGATTACAATACGGCTAATGTGGTTTGAAACCATTTCATAAATTTGTTCAAAAGCATCATAATTAGAGCCGTTATCAAATTGTAGTTATTGACACAGGTCTTGAGAACTGGCATAGGTTACCCAAGTTACCTTCCTTCCACACACAATATGATGAAAAATGCTTTATTGTACACTCCAAACAACAATAACACACAAAATCATACTCCTGCACTGACACTCAAGATCTGAACTGGTAACTAAAGTTGTTAGGATGGTGCAAATCAATATTAATCTCATAATTTATCCCAATTTATTTACTTACTACATATTCAGTATTAACTGTGATCTTTTATATTTAGCTTTAAGGTCTTTGAAATTTGTGTGCATTTAATTTATACCAAATGACTAAGTTCGAAACTACCTAATTTATTTATTTAACTGTCATATTTATATCCTTATTTTCTTATGTTATTTTACTTTATTTTATTGTAGAGGCATAAATTACCAAATGATTACATCATAACATAGGAAAAGCAACATAAACTTAGCCTTAGTTATTAAAAATACCAACGAAATTGCCTTGTGTCCATATTCATGCAATATGACACAGAAAAATTTTTGTCTTGCCAATGTAACACAAACTAAAATAGGTAATTATTAATGAACAGAATAATTGCAAGGTTCAAAATAAATAATGGTAAATGTAAGAAACATTATAAAACCAATGCACAATGCATTTGATCATAAACAACCATATTTAAGATTATTTATCGGGTATTTTTGGTCGCCCCGTGACCACGATCGCTGAAACGCGGTTGAAACGTTGGGGAAAAGAAAGCAAAAGGTACGCGATAAATACCCAATAAATAATCTTAAATATGTTATCAAATCGCGAAAGCATAAACAACCAGTTAGAATGTTAGCGACATAAGTGGGTTAATTTCATGCTAGACTCTATAATGATTTTACGCTGAATTTGTAGCTTTTAGCTTAAATCAATAATGATGAATTAAATCAATAATAATGTCAAAAGATGATCCACATCATTATTGATCTTACTTGTAAACTTATATAACTTATAACTTGTAATCTTATTTCTTCAGTCATTGAATATCTCTCTTCCTTGCAAATGTATTAGGATTCTAGAATGTAGCAAGTTGAATCTCGATTTTTCTGGTCAGAGGCGCTGCGCTACATTTCTTCAATTATCTCACGGTCCAATTTAATATCTCCAATGGACGTATTTCCACTGGCCGACACCGAAGCTGGGGAGGCAAGGCAATATTGTATAAAACCGTGACATTGTCGGCGCGCAAACAGGCACTCCAAAAGGCTAAAAATGTACGTAGGTGTGCGTGCTTCTGCGCAGATATATGTCTCCGATAAATGTAGCAGTGTACAATTGCCGTAATACAAGTCTGGTGTGCGGCCTCAGTTAGTGAAAAACTCCTGATTTGTTTGTTCAAAAACAAACATTCATCGAATTACAGTTTACAAAATATGCGCGTCGCCTTACAATACTTATCATTTCTGTGAAAAATATCATTCACGTCATTTATTAGTCAGCCACCAATCACCACGCTCACATTTACGATTATGGTTGTGGCGAAACACGGAATAGCGGTAGGTACTCATAAGTAATTAATGTTTGATTGGAAAATGTAATCGGCATAGAATATGATTTGTTTTTCACATTTCGATCTTTTTGAGACAATAAATTTTATCCTATGAACTCTGCTATCGACATGAAATTGAAGATCAGCAATATAGGGAATGCATTTTTATCAAAGCAACCCTCTGATTTTACGGCATTTTTTTAAATATGAAATACATTCGGTTTGATTTGAAAGACTAAAGATTAAATACTTTTTGTTTAACACATTTAAGAAATTGTTTTGACATCGTTTTGAAAAGCTAAAGACTGATGAAGGCCTAAGGGTTTCAGTAAAATGTCATGGCTTTAGACTTTAGATAACTTGTTCTATATAATCTTGGCCTATGTTAAGTTAGGTTCTCTCATTTCATTTCAGTCCACTAGAAAAATTATTCTTTATTACTAAGCCGAACATAATATCGGCTTTTAATCATTTTGGAAAGTTATTTAGGTACTGATTTATGGATGTAGCCATCGAATGGACGAAAACTTAACTGGTATAATAAAAAGAGTCTTCTTCCAGTTTTTAACAGCTCATTATAAATTCTGGTATTATTAAGTATCTTCCATTGTAGTTAGTTGTAGTAGGTATGTGATGTGAATTGTTGTTATCCAATTATAAGATTGTTCGAATACGCTAAAACTTGCGAAGTTTCTAGGTTTTAGTTTAAAAAAAACAGGTTTATTGCGAATATTGTGCATGACCAAAAGATAACAGTGACAATAGAATGTAAATAATTATAAAAGTTGGTCAGCAACAGAATCTTAGAAGAACTTTCAAGTTTCAGTTGACGCACAGGGCATTTTATTTACGAATATTTAAAAAAAAGTTAATGAACAAAGGAACGGGAAATTGTATGTGTATTATTCACGGGTCTATATAAATAGTCCAACTGTAGACTCATTCTGTAAAAGTTCGAATTTGAACTCTAATTCACTCAAGTGACCAAGTCACTTTGAACGCAAATAATTCACAATTCCTGTGTAACCTTTTGTTTGACAAGTAAGTTCGAGTTTCAAGTATCGAGATTATTTGTACATTTCCTAACAGAAAAGATACCAATTGTACGTCATTCTTTAGCGTAAATGTCAAAATCTCACTTAACTTAGTTCATTTCATTACCACGCTCGTCACCGAGGCGCTACGAACAGTTTTACATAATACAAAACTTGAAACTCACTCCGGATTCAGCTTAATGAGGTTCGAAATGAGTTTATAGAATGGCAGGCCCATTCTATAAACTCATTTCGAACCTCATTGCTGCATTGCCAAATATGAAAGGTAATATCATTTTCAATTCGACCCTAATATCTAGGTGATCTTCAAGGCACCCAATCCGTAGTTTGACGAATTCATTACGGATGGAAGCGGGTTAACTACGAACCTTATTTGTGTTGCAAGAATACCAATGTTTTATTCCTTAACGAGGGACTTCCTCAGGGTGAGTGCGGTTCTAGACGCGCGCGTTCCGCATCTCTCCGAGCACTCAAAAGAAGTCCCTCGTTAAGGAATGAAACGTTGGTGTTCTTCCATCACAAATATGGTTTGTAGTTAACCTGCTTACATCCGTAATGAGCACCCAATCCGTGTTTTCAGTTACTAAATTAACGTTTCCTGAAGCTTGAAAGAATTAATAATGTAATGAAATTGGTGTAAGCATTATGTGCATATGGAATTGCTTCTGTGACGCGAGGATTTGACCTGTATCCGATTAAATTCAGAGCATACTTTCAAAGACTTCAAATTATTCGAACCGTACTCGAATATCTTACATATCTTTTCCTTGATCTTCAATTTTCGGAATATAATTTAAAGTCTTTGAATTACTAAGGTTTTTGTATTATAGTGTGTAAGCCCTCGCACTCTGGGAAAATATTTGGGAATTTATTTAATTTCTTAGTGATCTAAGAAATTAAATAAGTTCCCAAATATTTTCGTATTGGGGCTGGGGCGCAGGTTCGAGTCCTGCCGAAATCGAAAGTTTTTGGGAACTTATTTAATTTCTTTGAATTTCTTTCATTAGGAATGACATGTTACTCAAAAAAGTAGTTTCAATAATATTGATCTTTAAATAACTAGGTCCCGACTTTCATACTCCTTATTATAGCACAGTTTAACACTATAATTATAATTCTATATCTTAACTGGATTTGGATAGATTTACAACTTAAAGTTAAGACTTGAAGTTTGTAAAATGGATCTCGGGGAATGTTTCTAGGTGCTACGTTTGAATAAATTATTTTACAAAATTGACCTTTCGTTTCATTCTTTATTCCTACCGATTCTAAATAAATCATCAGTGGGTACGGTATATCAATACTGCGCCCACCGATGGGCTACCCAGGTTATCGACATTGCTCAATCGGTCGATTCGAATTTGCAAGCTGAAGTGGCAGTGGGCCGGCCGTATCTCGAGATGAACCGACAACCGCTGGGGAAACATGTTCTTGAGTGGAGATTCGCAAACGTAGTGTAGGACGCCCTCCGACCAGGTGGGATGACGATCTGCGAAAGACTGCAGGCAGATGCTGGATGCAGCAAGCTGATGACAGGGCGCTATGGCGCTCATTAGGTCTATGTCCAGCTGTGGACTAATATAGGCTAGTAGCCCATATTTGAATGCACATTTTTGTTTTGTTCTGCATCGGAGCGTTCAGGTGTGCGACAAGCTTATTTCTAGGAATATAAAAAAATACTATTGTTACTTACTATAATTATATTTATTAATCAAATTTGAAGTATCACAAATAGGAATCAAATATAGGTTAAGTAAAGTATAAGTTGAACATTATTTTCTGACTGCGGAACAGTCAGAAAATAATGTTCAACTTATTCTATAGACAATTCAAGCATATTTTAGAAGAGTTCTTAATTAACACTTAGATTGAAGTTCAGTTGGTGACCTTAATGGGGATAGATTCCACTCCGACCCAGAAAACAGCGCCGTTGAGGGCCACGGTGGCTCTGAAACAAATAACAGAGACTGAAAAAACTGGTTCCAAAACACATAGCTCAATTATTATATATGTTATTATAAAAAGACATGTCTTCTAGGCAACCTCTGATTTAAAAGAATTAGTTAAATTTAAGAAAGGTACCTATACTAACTTGATCGGGTATTGTATTATACTATTTTGTAGATAGAGGTAGTGATTCTGTCGGCAAAAAACATAAACTAAACTAGCGTAAAAATATTGCTGTCCCCTTCGTTTCGATCGAAAAATAAAGAGATGGCAAAAATATTAGGGTATTTTAGTTTAAATAATTTAACAGAGTCACAACCAATATACGTAAAAATCAAATATTTACAAAAAAAATATCTATTAAAATCATATTTATATGTTATACAATTTTGATATTTATCAAGTTATTGTTACATTAAATACCTACCATCGAGCTAGAATTCTATAATATGATACCTGCTTATCAATATTTACCTACCTTATCAATTGGATTACATTTTTCTGCTAAAAACTAACTAAAGATTTTTTCTAGAAACCCGGTCCACTTCCACTCTCAATACCTTTTGCTACGCCCTATTTGGGTACCATTGTGTCTCTTGAACATTACCTTAATAATAATAAGACCTGAAAATGTACTGTACACAATGATTGCAATGAAATAAATGTGAATAATGAATATTGGCACAAAGAACTTTGGTATTGATGCAACAAAATCTTCAGTTCTGTCGCAACCACAAGCTTGACGTATTGCATTGGTGTGTTGCAAAGTGTACCTACCTACCTACACTCTTTGGTACCTTAACCACTCCTCGAATACACTGGCTTGCATTTAGGACTGCGCGGTACCTACCTACTACCTAATAGTTAGATACGAGGTAGCTGCGTGCACTTATCAAGGCTATGATTTTTTCTCTCATAAGTAGTTAAATACTTATTTATGCTTCAAATCTTCTTGATCAAGCAAGAGTTCGCGCGCGTTGATATATTTTTAACCGACTTCAAAAAAGGAGGAGGTTCGATGGTCGGCTGGTATGTATGTTTTGTATATTATGATAATCACTAATATTATAAATGCGGAAGTTTAGATGGATGTTTGTTGCTGAATCACACCAGAACGGCTTAACAAATCTGGATGAAATTTGGCTCAGAGATAGATTATAGTCTGGAATAGCACATAGGATATATTTTATACCGGAATTTCGACGAGAGCGGGAACTACGCGGGTGAAACCGCGAGTCTATACTAATATTAGAAAGAGGAAAGATTTGTTTTAAATTGAATAAACTCCGAAACTACTGGACCGGTTTGAAAAATTATTTCACCATTAGAATCTTACATTATCCCTGATGAACATAGGCAATAGAATCTACTGCTGCGAAGCCGGGGTGGGCCGCTAGTATATTTTAAAATAAGTTCGTCGATTATTTTTGACCGATTTTAAAAATTCTTTCGATAAAGACTATTATAGAGAATGATCCCGAGCTGGTAACGTAAAAATGTTAATACTTCGGGGATTAAATCTTTTAATTCTTTCTATTATTTAACTTATTAGGTAATTGTTATTAGAACTTGTAAAAATTTTGTATTACATATCTAGATTACCTAACTGTATCCATAAGTAGGTTGTTTATCATCAATTGTTTGGCTACTCGAAGTTTTCATTAAGTACTAAATTTTAGATGTTTTCTCGAATAAGTGAAATGTAATTTCTTTTGAGAAACAAATATTCTTTAAATCTATTAGTATTTGTTCTGAAAATCTTAAAAACTTTACAAATAAGGGATTCGAAGTCGGTTTTTAGTTGGTCTTAAACTCAATTGAATAAAATCTCCCAAGTCTTAGAACAATTATTATTCAGTACCTATAAACAATTTTTTGACCCTGTTGGCTGCCCTGAAGAAGGCTGTTAGGGTACATACAGCGCTCTACCTAGTGATAAATGGTATGGACAGACATGGTAAGGTTGTACTATAAAATATATATAAATAAATATAATGCCGGACTACTCACACAGCATTATCTAGCACCAAGCTAAGCAGAGCTTGTGTTATGGACACTAGATAACTGATGTACAATACATTATACAAAACGACCAGAACACCCGCAACAAATACCTACAGATCGTACAAATATTTGTTCCAAGGCGGGAATCGAAACCGCAACTTCCTGCGTCGCAGGCGGACCTTCGCCCACCGCGCCACAGAGGTCGTCATTACGTAAGTAAGTGAGTACCTACCTGAACTTGATTTCGTCGTTGAATCCAGCTGGTGGGGTCCATGTGTAGACTACTTTCTGGCTCTCAACCCGAGAGTCGTGCTTTTTGTGGGTGATGGCGTTCTGAAAATACAATAAATAATATTATAAGATGTGCTAGCTTTAGTTAATTAATAATAATAAATAATGCTGGACAATTCACACAGCATTATCTAGCCCCCCCCCCCCCCCCCACGCTAAGCAGAGCTTGTGTTATGGGTACTAGATTACTGTTATACGTAATACAATACATAGATAATTTAATAATGTCCCAAAAATTTTCGATTTCGGCAGGATTCGAACCCGCGCCCCACATCAGTACGGGTGTGAAGTGCGAAATCGAAAATTTTTGGGATATTATTAAATTTTCGTGGTATAAAAATTTACCCAGTGTGAGTAACGCACTATAAAGCAAAAAGCGAAATACATAGATAGTTTTTTTTATTATGCATACAAAACGACCAGCACAAATATCTGCTGATCGTACAAACATTAACTAGATAGTAGGTACAATGTGTGTCTGCATAAAATGCTTAATAAAAAATATTCTAACATGTTTTTCCGTCGATAAATAAAATGGGTAAAAGTTCGTTTAGCTTTTTAACAAACTTTAATTTCTGCACTCTATAGAGACTTTTAAAACTACTGTGTAAGGTTTTGTATTACAGTGCGTAAACCCTCGCACTCTGGGTAATCTATAAGAAAATAGATAAGTCCCAAAAAATTTCGAAAAAATCCTTCCGAAATCGAATATTTATGGGACTTAAGTATTCAATTTCTTAGAAAGTACTGTGTAGGTATGAGAAGATAAAATCTTTTCCCAGACAGTAGCGAGATTTTATCAGTCTTCGTACGCCAAGACAAGAGGACGTAATTGATTTTGTATCAAATATAACTCTCATTATCATCAGCCTATAGGTACCAGTCCGCAGCTGGACATAGGCCTTCCCTAATGAGCGCCATAGCGCCCTGTCTTCAGCTTGCCGCATCCAGCATCTGCCAGCAGTCTTTCGCAAATCGTCATCCCACCTGGTCGGGCGTCCTACACTACGTTTTCCGAGTCGAATATAACTCTAACCATCTATAAAGTCTAACAAATTTATAGTTTCAATACCAATAGGTATTTAACTATTCAATAATAATATCATATATAAATAATATCATAATTGGAATGCATTACATACAAAATAATGATTTTGAATAATGAATTATATACATACCCAATAGGGTATGTACCAGCAAAATAATGAATAGTTGCCCCTTTGACATTGTGGCCACCTAATAACAGCCTATGTAATGAATTCGGTCAAGGTTTTGTCGTAGCCGTGTGAAAACAAACATGCGCGTTTGTTAGTATTTCCATTGGATCTACTAGTCCAATGTACATTTGATCAAAGAACTTGGATGACTTCACCCCATTTACTAGATACCGATATTTGATCAAAGATTTGGATACTAGTTTCTGCCTGCGGCTTCACACGCGTTGTTTGGTAATTAATACCAATGGTAACTGAAATTTTATGGGTTACACTGTAACCTATGGTTCATAACAAGTCATAAGCTACACCTATGAAAATTTCATCAGCCCGATCTGGTGAGAAGTTATGATGTGAAGAAGTAACGAAATTCCTTCCATCCATCGAAACTTTCGCATTTTTAATATTAGTGTTTATGTGTGTAACTTCATTTGAAATCGGACGACCGATGTGGTGCGGTGGGCGAAGGTCCGCCTGCGACGCAGAAGGTTGTGGGTTCGATTCCCGCCTCGGGACAAATGTGTGTACGATCTGCAGACACTTGTTCAGGGTTATCTGGTCGTTTTCTATGTATAAAATAAAAAATATCCATCTATGTATTGTATTATATTATGTATATCAGTTATCTAGTACCCATAACACAAGCTCTGCTTAGCTTGGGGCTAGATAATGCTGTGTGAATTGTCCAGCATTATTTATTTATTTTATTTAGTTATTTAGGAATCTTGGACAAATATATTGGATTAGTGGAATGGGACTCCATCCAAGAAATTTGATCAAATATAGGACATAGAACTTGGACAAAGATATTGGATGAGTGGAATAGGCACCAAAGGAGTTGGTTGTAGCTTTAAAGTAATATTATAAGTTTTTATTATGATAAATTATGTTAATATTCTAGTGGGGACCAACGGAAAGTTTTCTTCACGTTCGTCCCCAATGGGGGCGGTAACGAGCGGGAATAACTCAAAAATAGGAAACCTATGTCCATCAGTAGACTAACATATTCTGCTGCTGATGATAAAGATACAAAATATCTATAGGTATACATAAATATGTTTTTGAATCGGAGTATAGGTTGAGCTAGGCCGCGGCATCCAGCGTGTTGTAGATTTTTAATTCCATATTAGCTACTAAGGTACATACACCTATGTTGAGTGAAGGGCGCTTGAGCCTAACTTAATGTCCTTGGATTTATTAACAATGCAATGTTAGAGTACTAAGCCTTACCTTATTAGATACAGTGTACTTGTACCTTACCAACCTTACTTCATAACAATAAAGGTCATTGTTCTCTAACATCTAAAAGTACATTACAGCTTAATGTCACTTAAATATTACACAATAGAACAGGTGCCGTAATATAAATCCTTTTTTTTCAGTGACAAAAAATGCGAGGTCTTTTCTTTATGTTAGTTTTGTAATTTTTTATGTTTTTCCTGTTCCTTGTTGGGACAAAGCGTAGCAAAGTCATTTCTGAAGGAAGTCTTCGTCACGAACCAACTTAGATAAGTACCTACGTTACTAAGCTTACCTAACGTACCTACTCAGTTAATGATGATTTGTAGAGCAATAAAAAACCTATCTATCCAGCTAGGCCTTTGTTCTATGTGGCAAGATAAAAATCTTCTTTGTGTTCTAGGCGACATAAAAACAACGTTGTTTATAACCATTTTGAAAAAAACATCTGCATAAAGCAGGAAATTTAAATTCTTTGAAACTAGTGATAAATTACATGCCTAATTTAGACATTGTACGCACTATAAAAAAAACCTAATAATGCGGGTTCTACAAATCTACTGTTTTACCTCAATAAATAAAACGTGGCATCGTGAGCAACGCTACTTGATTTCATATAATAACTGAAATGTCCGTAATAATTACAAGTTATTTGGTATACGAGTGGTATCTACTGGTGTAGTCATTCATAGTAGTAATAACTGTGAATATAGAAATATCTTAACATAAATATTTAAGTCTGCCACCTATTTTATTTCATTATTACGTGAACATCCTTTGTTAACGTAATAATGAAATAAAATAGTTAATAATAAAATAATTTTGAAAAAAAAGAATTGGGCAGTTTTTGATGACCTATCTATTTTTTTAATGGCTCTGTAACAGTTTTACTTTTCTAGTTTAGGCAGGAATGCGAAGTTGCTCTCGGTGGCCACCAATTTCTGATTTCGCATCTCTGCCTACAAAATAACACTATTACATAATGTAATTAAAAAAGCTAAGGATAGGTATCACAAACTACCTAATCTTTTTTATATCTTTTGTATAACGTAGGTAATATTAAGAGGCCTCAGTGATGCCTTACTTGGACGAACAGCTTTTACCTTTTTTTGTTTTGCTCTAAAGTGCATACAATTAAAGTGATGAAAAATACCACATTACATAAACAAATAACTAATAACTATCTTTACTACCTTTTTTTTTCATTATTTTGTGTAGTTTTATAATAAATCACTGGAGAAAAACGCTTAAAAATAGCAGGGCGTTTGAGCCTTTACATAAAATATATAACTCCAGATGAAAAAGAAAATACAGGTACCGCTACTTCTACATCATATCTTTCTAATAAACATTCGTAATTTTTGTAGAATTCAATACAATAATAATAAATCCCAAAAAACTCATTTTTGTAAGGCGTTTTGCGAAGTAATTGGAACCTAGGTAATATTTTGCCACGATAAATTCAACCCTATTGATCAAATATCCCTTTGTATATAACTGAAAATCGTTTCCACTAACGTCAGTCGGGGGCTAGCCGCCTCCATGGACGGACGCGAGGTCATGTTACTTTTTTCGCGATGACAGCTGGATACGCCTTACGAATTACGATTTTCGACAACTTTTGTTTTGCGGGTTCAATAGTTCATTTGTCATTGTAATAGAATATATAATGGATTGCACCTACGTTACAAGGATTTTGCAGTATTTTTATTCATTGACAGAGTTATCAATTTGGTAGAATGGAATGGTAGTAGTTAAATGAACATAAATAAATATTACTGAATAATTAAACACAGTCCAGATGTAGACTAGTATTATCATATCTGTATTACTCAAGATGTTGGGTACTTACTAGGTGACTGAGTTAGTAATTACAATACATCATCATCAGCCTATGTTAGACCACTACTAGTCATAGGCCAGTAATGAGCACCATTAGCGCTATGTCTTCAGCATGACGCATCCAGCATCCGCCTGCAGTCTCATGGGTCGTCATACCACCTGATCGGAAGACGTCCTACACTACGATTACCGAGACATGATCTCCATCCAAGAACACGTTTTTCCTAGCGGTTGTTAGTTCTTCGCGAGATATGGCCGGCCCACTGCCACTTCAGCTTGCTAATTCTTAGAGCTATGTTAATAACTTTGGATCTCTGTCGGATGTAAGTATTCGTTACAAATCCTATCCTTCAGAGGAACTCCGAGCATAGCTCTTTTCATAGCTCGTGGACCAGCCCTGTAGTGAGTGTCTAAGTCTCGATCAGCTCCGTATAGGTCATGACAGGTAGGACGCGCTGATAAAAAACCATATTTTTTTTACTATAAATACGAGGGTTACATAACTATTTCGCAAAAGGATTCAATTTTGTATGTAAAAAGCCGTATACAGTATGCGGTCATCCATCCAAGTCAAAATAAGATAATACTTGAATGTAAATACTTTATTTTTATCATTTGATTAAGGCATCACCCGAGCTTATATTATATAGGAATTTAAAAAAAAAAAAAAAACCGTTGGTCCGTTGGTGATACCTACCATAAGGTTCTTTAAATACATCTGTAATACTTTTATTTTGTTTAGTACCTATAGACAATTAGACAATAGGCACTTAGGCACTTGTATCCAGCAAGACAACTTCGCATCTCTGCCTGAACAATAAAAAATCAATCTATTACAGACGAAGCTTACGTTAGGTACCACAAACTAGCCAATGATTTTTTTGTAAATTGCCGTAGTAATAAAATATGTAGAAGCTCATAAGTAGATCTTTGAGCGCTGGTCTATAATTTTCGGCGGGAGTTATTGAATTGTTCAAAATTTAAGCAAGAAATAGAAAATCTAAACGATTACTCAAATAACATATTAGTCTGGCTCTGTAATTCGTAAAGAACTTATGTGGGTTTTTTATTTTTACAAATCAGTTAATTTTCATACTAGGCGTCCGCCCCGGTTTCGCACGGGTATATTCTTTTGCCTATGTTCGTCAGGGATAATGTAGCATTTTAATAGTGAAAGATCTTTTTAAATCGGCCCAGTAATTTTGGAGCCTATCCTGTTCAAACAAACAAACAAACAAATTTTTCCGCTTTATATATTACTAGCTGACCACTGACCAGCCAGCAATTTCGTTCGCGTGGACTTTAATAATACCTTGTGTTGGTTTCCATGTAAACTATCAACGCCAAAGTTTTACAACCAATCCTTTACGATTTAAAACTTTTTTAGAAAACATTCCTTCAAGTAAATTTCCAAAAATCCGTTCTTAGCCTACGTACTAAAAGGAAACTCCGTGTAAAATTCAGCTTCATATCTCTTGCAGTTTCAGAGATCTCTTGATATTTCACCCAGTTTACTGTTCTATTTTATTTATATAGATCAGCATTGCTATACAGCGGGGCAATGCAGCCAGTGGCTTAGGCACTCTTCCAACTGGTATTGATATGGATCAGTTGAGCTACCTGTAGATTGTTTGCAACAATTTGCAGATAGCTTAATTGTTTCTATTGTAAATACTAGTTTTAATTTAAATTTGTTATTTGATTGTTATTTTCTTTCTGAATAAATATATATATAGATTATATTATATAATATATAGATAAATTCTATTCCATTACTCGGCTCCTACAGGCTTTTTCCTTACTTATCGTATTTTTTTATTCTGATCATTTACGTTCGTTACAGTTAAACTAAGTGTTTAAAAATACACCTTTTTCTAGAATTTGGCATTATTTTGACTCTCGAAACTCAAAATAAAATATATTATCACGTTTTAAAAATTATGATAATTTAAGCTAAAGCTATTTAATTTAAGTTAAAGTAGCAGTGGGCTGGCCATATTTCAAGAAGAACCGACAACTGCTGGGGTAAACGTGTTCTTGAGTGGAGACCGCGACTCGGAAAACGTAGTAAAGGACGCCCTCCTACCAGGTGGGATGACGATTTGCGAAAGACTGCTAGCAGATGCTGGATGCGGCAAGCTGAAGACAGGGAGCTATGGCGCTCATTAGGGGAGATCTATGCAACAGTGGACTGGTATAGGCTGATGATGATGATGATAATTTGTGAAGGTAAAACGTATTACCTACTAAATATACTTTTTTGAAATCAAGGATAACTGCGATATGTCAGCCTATCGCGTTGGACTTTTTTTTCAGTTTGAAAAGTTTGGCGCCGCCGGGGAGCGATTTTCTGATTTTCAGTAAAAAGCTTTAACTATTGGACGAGATGGACCTTGAATTTGTATTTCTTCTGAGTCCAAAAAAAAATCGCCGTTCGCTCCGCCGTTAACACTCCTGGCTAGTTGTCTTATTCTTGACTATCGACTTCTTCAAACCCCACGAATAATCTTAAATTATAACCCAACTGGTCACTAAAAACCGAAGAATGATCTCCGCAAAGCCTTTGGCTGTGACCTGCTAGGCCCTAAACCAGGGCCCCACAAACTCACGG
Organism: Eupithecia vulgata; assembly: GCA_946478455.1. Taxonomy (NCBI): domain Eukaryota; kingdom Metazoa; phylum Arthropoda; class Insecta; order Lepidoptera; family Geometridae; genus Eupithecia; species Eupithecia vulgata. The sequence goes on along the minus strand of OX297862.1, from coordinate 12,319,534 downwards.
TGCGCCCCTGCAAGTTTTATTTGAGTTCATTCAGTATGTACTTCCGCCGTTATGCGTGGCCAAGATACAGATTTATTTATGTACCTACAAAATAGCAAAGCCGCAGGCAAATGTTAGTTAGTAATAAAATTAGTACCATGTGATTGTGCCAGCAACCAAAACAAAAGAAGTTTAAATCTTCTTCAAATGATAAACTTTGCATAAGTCTACGTTAAAAATAAGTGCCCTCTGTCGACTACTTTTGGTAAAATTGACGTGCAATCTGACAGTCATAGTTCTTCACGGCCAAGGCTTAAAATAAAAATATGTAGGCGGCGGCGGTGACGCCAGCACGAAGACGGCGGACATAAACTGGCGCAAGCTACGAGAGCGCGTTCAAATCTTTTGTATGAAATATTGTTTGGCGTAGCACGCTAATGGCGGTTAAAACCATAGTGAAAAAACTCTGTCTATGGTTAAAACAAACGAACTGCTAAATCACTTGCAAAAAAAAACGCAAAAGTACTTAACAATAAGGTAGTATTTAGCTACCTTACTGTTAAATATTTTTGCGTTACATTTAACGTTTACATTACATTTACGACTAAGATTTTATCCTACAAAAATTTTAAAACTGTTTTGAAATGAATACTTGAAACTAATAGCTTTCATTTGATACCCTATTTGCCCCTATAGATACATTTTGAAATTTCAACATCAATTTGTAGTAAAAATTTTAATTTTCCTTTTTTTATTATATAAATAAATAGATCTGGACATTTCACACAGCATTATCTAGCCCAAAGCTAAGCAGAGCTTGTGTTATGGGTACTAGATAACTGATATAGGTACATTATATAATACAATACCTACATAGATAGATATTTTTTATTATACATAGAAAATGACCAGAACACCCTGAACAAATGTCTGCAGATCGTACAAACATTTGTTCCGGTGCTGGAATCGAACCCGCAACCTCCTGCGTCGCAGGCAGACCTCCGCCCACCGCGCCACAGAGGTCGTCTCGTTAATCAGTAATGGCGGCGCAGGAAATGTATTATTATTTAAAATTTCAAGTTAATAGCTGCAGTAGTTACTGAGATATTCAAGAAAGAGCGGAGACGGACAGAACGCAATGCCCTAATGCCAAAGGGTTTCAAAACCGATCTCGTAACCCTAAAAATAAAAAAACTAGCGCAGAAGCGGGACGAATCGCAATCATGGAGTAAAACCCATCTCCATCAGGGAGTGGGTACTGAACGGGAGATTCGGAGCCCTACCTGACTTCGGTTGACGATAGTATAAAGAAGAGATCGTGACGTATCATTTTTGTAGAGATTTGTCCATACAATAGCAGCTCTGTCAGTGCTCCGTCACTCGTGCTCCGTTATGTTATGATACAAGTCATAATCATAACATAACATAACGGAGCGCGAGTGACGTCATAACTTATGATTATGATGACTTATGAGTGATCCCTAGAGTTAGGTAAATTATGTACAATATCGTAACTTTGTCAAAAAGTCTGTGGATCAACCCTACCGATTCCGTAAGGTGAGCCAAGAAACTTGCCAAGGGGACAGCATCGGTTGGTGGTAGCGGGTGGGTTTGATCGTGCCGCCTCGCTAAGAGCGAACAGAGCGCTAGATAGAACATTCTACCTGTATATGGTTTGGTGAAAACGAGTAAGTAAGGTATTGTTACGAAGTAACATTAGTTAATCTGTGGCGCTTAACCAAATTTCATAGAAAAAGAAGACGCTAGTAGGGCAAGTACGGGGATTGCTGTCTAGGTTAGTATAGAGAAAAATTACTTCACTTTATCACCGAATGCGTAAATTGTTTGATATAAGTCCTTCAACTCGGCCTCTGCGGCGCGGTGGGTGAAGGTCTGCCTGCGACGCAGAAGGTTGCGGGTTCGATTTCCGCCTCGGGTCAAATGTGTGTACGATCTGCAGACATTTGTTCAGGGTGTTCTAGTCGTTTTCTATTTATAATAAAACATATCTATCTATGTATATTATGTATATCAGTTATCTAGTACCCATAACACAAGCTCTGCTTGGGGCTAGGTAATGCTGTGTGAATTGTCCAGCATTATTATATTATATTATTATAAACTTCAATAATGTACGCAATGCATGACGATGCGATAGACAACAATGACATCGCATCGTTAAAACCTAGAACAAACCTAGAACAGGGTAGAATAGATTCTACCCTAGACAAGAATCCCCGTGCTTGGCCTACAGGATCACTTCTCAATTATTAACGTCAACCGGACTCAGGGCTCTGACCAGATAAAGAACCTGATGAATTCCTGTCAAATGGTATGAAAAATAGGTGTTCAAATACTCACTCCTGGCTCACCGCAGTTGAGGAGCTGTGCGAAAGGGTCGTTCGGCGCGACAGTGAACTTGCCGACTGGCTTGTCTCCCTGGCGAGCTTGCAGCAGGAGCCCTCCGATCTTGTCACTTGGGGATTTTCCGCTGATCACCACTTCCATCGAGGTACCGGCTTTTACCACCTGGGGAATATGGTTCTATATTACAAAAGACCATGTCTTGGGCATGCTTCCGACTGGTATTGATATAGATGAGTTGAGCTACCTGTAGATTGTTTGCAACAGTCTGCAGTTAGCTCAATTGTTTCTCTTGTAAATACTATTTCTTATTTAATTCCATTATTTGATTGTTCCTTCCTATTTAAGCAAGTTTTAAAATTGGCAACGAAAATCCTGACAGAATAGGGATTAAAGGAATGGAAAAGTGTTGCAACACCCTCTCTATTATAATATTATAGGTATTAAGGTACAATATGATACAATATTAACAACGCCGTCCATGTAAGCAACTATACTAAATATTGTCGAACATACAAAATCACACAATGTCCTCGGTAATTTATTTCTAAAATGACAACGACTTGACGGTTCCTAGTTCTAATCAGATACCTTCCTAGGTTCTAGGTTTTAAGATTAGTTTATCGAATCGAACCCGCATCCTCCTGGGTTGCAGCCACCTTCGCCCACCCACTGCGCCACCTCAGGCGCCACGGAGGACACCGTTGTGGGCTTTACCTTAGTGCTTGTAGAGATAGTGTAGGGCGCGGGGCTTTTCTGCGGTGATACAGGGTGCTTCGGGATCATGTCCTTGCAGGCTGTCTCTGGGGCTCCGGAGGAGTAGCCCTCGGCGTACGCCACCACCGCTACCAGGACCAATAGTTTGAACATATTGTTTTCTGTAGATCGGGATTTGTAACATGTGAAATTAATTAACGATTGTTTCAATTCGTCTCAATAATTTCTTATATCTCTGAATAAGAAACCTACAAATTGAAAAGAAACGACAAATCTTTTACTTTTCCATTACTAGTAGTCGTTCTATAATCTTTTCTATAACACTCTATAAGAAACCTACAAATTAAGTTATAAGATACAGTTTCTTTACTAGGTAAATTAGGCTTCAGTAAGGATAAAATACCTATACCTGCCATTTTTTACCGCTTTGAATGATGGTGTGTCAATTTGCATATTTTTCAAATTAAAAGCAATTTCTGAGGAAACTCGTGAAGATAAACAATTAAGTAAGATTTAGGTGCCGGCTTTTTGTGTCTCCCTCTTCCCACATGAATCACACAGACTTTTGTTACAAGCTGAACTATGTGCGAGAATGGATATTAAGATATAGGTAGGTAAGTAGGTATTTAAGTATCAGTCTAGCCTTGTGATTAGTAAGAAGATTAGTAGGTAGGTACATTTACTTTTTAAGTTTATAGTGTCCACGAGAGCTACTGCCGACAAACTGTTGAAACTATAAAATGTAATATACATTTAATTTGGTTTAAATTAATAAAACATACAGTGACTTACTTATATACAAAATAAAACTATTATAGAGGCAAAAGAAAGCTTCTAATAGGTATCACAAATTGAAATTACCTTTGTTCAACGAAATATTAAGATAAAATAGGTGGCGGCGCGGTATTGTCTTAATACCCACTACTCTAAGTACTTTTTTTTTCAGTATCACTATTTATTAAAAATAAAAAATAAAATTACAATCAAATAAAAGTACTTGGTATTTTATAGATGCGGCAAGCTGAAGACGGGAGCTAATGGCGCGCATTCGTCATTTTCAGTTATTTCAAATATCAATAACGAAATAAGCACTTACAAAAGTCAAATGTTATAATATAAACACGTTTATAAATAGTAATTATTATCAATTAAGAAACAAGGTGTTATTGATTTTGTTCACTTCAAGTTTTTGTCCACCAGTGGAAGAAGTAGAAATGTGGAATTTCGCATGATGTGATTTTTTGTTGATTTGAGAGTCCTTAATAAATAAATTTTGGGAGGTCTATGTCCAGCCACTATTATAGGCTGGGACCCAATAAATTATGATCATCATAATTTATTGGGCCCCAGGCAGAGTGAGCGCAGTGCAGCTTGTTTGCAAGCGAAAGAACTTCAGAAGGCATCTAGTTTTTAATATGGATGGTGAATTTAAGGAACTACTTAAAGCAAAGAAGGTATTGGTATTACAAAATGGTTACGAAATCGGTCTACGGAAGACGAGAGGAATAGTTTCATTGCCATCGTTTACCTAAATCTAAGTCCTATATTTAGTTAAAGTCCAAGAAAATAAGTCAAACGAGGGCAAGTATCTGGGAATGAGAGATATAAAGTTGTATAAACCTTTATTTTGGCATCCTAAAAACTTGTCTCAAACCTACTTATCGTAGGGTGTCCGCGACCACTGGTATTCCTAGGTCAAAGGTCAAATAATCGATTTTTACACATTTATTGCAAAGATCTCGTTTCCTTACACAAAAACGCTCTTATAAGGTACCTACTTTTACCGCTGTTAATTATTAACAATTCTGTCAAAATTAATAATTATAAAGTTTCAGTTAATCTATTATTTATTACTCTTTGAAAGAATAACAGCAAGCAATTTGAAAGTAATCTTCAAGAATATTGGAAATATGAATGAGCCCGTATCCAACAGCAACAATTTTGATAATGAATAATGATGGCATGAGAAAATAAGAAAAATTGTCATTTTATGACAAGATACCTATAGATTTTTGTAACGTTCATTATTAATAGTGGATAGAAAAATGTAATACAGCGTGCTCCGTCCTCTCTATCTCGAAAAAGGTTCAAGATATAATAAAAATGTTTTAACAAAAGTTGTAGAGAATTTAACCCTTTACAATATTTATAATTAATACAAATAGCATAAAACCCATAGGAATCGAGAAAATGCATTTTTTGACCTTTGACCTTGGAATATCTGTAGTAGTACACCCTACTAGGTTTTAAATAAAGGTTGAAACAAGTTTATAGCTGACTATCTCGCATTCCGAGATGAAACCCCTAATTTTCCTGGACTATTATTGTATTTTTCGATTTTACGACCAAAAGGCTTATAGATAAGCCTTTTGGTCGTAAAATCGAATGTATTATTTGAGAGGTAAGAAAACCGGGTCATGGTCTACTGTTCTTCAGGCAAAGCTGACACTCCAATACTGGTTCCACGTGGAGTGGCGCAACTAACCAGCTATTGCACAAATATGTAAAGTAAACAAATCAAAACAACACATGGATTTTGATTTTAAAAATGGCCCTGATCTTTAGTAATAATAATGCATAATGATATCAAATTATACGACTGTTGCGTTTACCTACGCTGCGCCGGCGACGACGGAAAAGGACATCAAGCGTTATGTTGCAACTGCAAAATACGACATGATAATCTAGTCATTTTGATCTAACCGTGAGATTCAATTTATTGCAAAGGTTGTACAAAGTAGATAGGTTCTTTTATATGATAAATTATTGAATTGACTTAATTCGGATTTACTAAAATCAGCCAACAAGAGCTTTATGAAATAAATGATTATTATTAGGTATTTATAGAAATCTGCAATCTCAAATTGAACCTTTGTATCAAGAGAAGTCTTTAGGGAATAATCATATTATTTACTCTGTGTATGTAGTGAGGGAGGACCCTATCAAGCTTAAGCTGCCTACTCCTGGCAGTCTTTTTAAAAATTAGTCCTAAGTTTTTAATAGTTAAAAAAACTATACATTTTACAAACAGAATATTATCAATTTTAAATCACTTGATCACGCAAGTTTACCCACGTTTATTTTGACAAACGAAACGCGAATATAAAGGAATTAACGTAGCACATATTTGTCATGTATGTGGTTAGTTAATGACCGTTATATTTTATATTATGTTATATTTTAATGCAGGGGATTGTATAAAAAAAATCCTACCTTCGTTTGAACACACGACCGATACCGAGCGCTAGTAAAGATTGAAACAACCAAGTGCTGGCACGCGGAGTTTTATAACCACCGTGTTAGTTAGGATGGAAGGGCAGAAGGCCGAGACAAAATTAATACCTAACAGTTCCAAAATGTGAGATATTCGACCACTTATGAAAATCATATCTTGCATTATCATGGTGAGAATCAATTCAATCGCGATATTGTAATATTTACCAAAGTAATACATCCAAATTAAATTTGTCAATATTACGAGCTAGTGAGTCATTTGTATTCGCTATGGAATCTTCTAAAACGAGGCAGACAAAATAGCCATCAAACATTTAATGCGTCAAATTTGGTTCTAAAATAGCTATACATACAAAACATAAAAATTAAAGACTGAGGTCCCCATCAGCCTGCCACCGCACCGCCCCTCTTTTTATAAAACCTCCTTCCTTAGAATCCGAATGCAATTCCTTGTTATTAGGAAAGCGGAGTCCAGGAAAGCCGGAATGTGCAATTCAATTCATTTAATTTATTAAATTCATTGTGTGTGGTCTGTACCTTCTGTGCTTCTTAAACGACCACGTAAACGTAGTACAGGGTCAATCATCGAGTACCTACCTAAAATCAGGGGCCACGGTAATAGCCCTGCTGCCAAGTTGAGTCACCACCGGTAACCCTTTTCTCGAACTATCTCGACACACTTTTAAGTTATCGATATAATACCTAGGACATGAAAATGATTTTAGGTATTTCCTAACCTAATTAATTGACTACTAAAATTACTAGGTTCTCGAAAGTTATCCTTGACTACTCGGTGTAAAGTAGGTAATTTGCCAACCTCATAGTCGAAGTTAATAAAATTGCTGACTTGGCTCTTCTCGTGGTCTAATACTTTTTACGGCGGAATTTATAAGAGACAAGTATTGACACAATTTTAACAATAATGTTTTTGTCATTACATAATCTCAGCACTTTTTGTTATTGACTGTACCTAAGTCTAGGCAGGTAGGTATGTAACAAAGTGCGTCTTCAAACTGTAACATCAAGAATTCCAAAGTTCCAAGAAATAATGAGGAAAAATTAGTCAGTCTTCCACATTCATCATCTCAAGTCAAGGAATGCACCTAACCGCAGAAAACAACGTTTTATGCATTCCCACTTTCCTGGGCTAGACTATAATAGGGAATAAAAGATGGATATTATATCCAATTTTTGAAAAGTGTCGTCTAGGTTATGGTGCTATTGAACCACTAAAAAATAAAAATAAATTATCCAATCGAAGTTGCGCACGTATTAACTTGACGAAAACGCGGTTTTTAATGGCATGGTCTGGTTAGACACCATGTGAAATATTCAGAATTAGGTATTTAGGTATATTCATTTAGTTTCATTACTTAAGAATGTAATCGGACCACGCATTTTGACTTTCATCCTCCCCGAGGAATGGAATTGAGTTCCGGGATAAGAAATATCACATATCCTTCCTTGTTTTATAAACTCCAATCATGCTAACTTTCATTTGAGTGCACCCAGTAGTTTCAGCGTAATGCCCGGCCAAGAAACAGACAGACGACAAAAATTAACAAAAATACTTTTTTGGATTTAGTATCGATAATAAAGAAATAAAGAACGCCAACAAAAATTCAAAATATGTCCAATGTTGAACCGTACCAATATAGAGTTTTATTTAAAGTAAAGATAAAAAATAATTTTAGAGAAATCTTTAAACCGGTGAGGACAATATTTTGCAATTTTTCACGAAGCCCACATAACAAATGTCTTTTTTGACCTTCAATATCTTGGACATCAGAACCGAGACTAGGTAGGTACCTATCTAATTCTATAATAAGGAAAAATAATCGACAAGCTAATTAGTATTTTTGCAATAAGCTCGAGATAACAACAGATTCATTTGTTTTGGATTAGTTAAGAATGATGCGGGTGAAAAACTAACTTCGGTTCATCGGATTGTATGAAGTAATGTAGGTACCCACCTACATTAGGTACCTACTTGAACCGAAGTTAGTTTTTCATAAGTTGATTTAAAATGGGTAACTTTACTACTACTTTTCCGTTAATTTTAGTAGATCGTAGATCAATAATTTACAATCTTTATTCAGAAAGAAAATAACAATCAAATAACAAATTTAAATTAAAACTAGTATTTACAATAGAAACAATTAAGCTATCTGCACACTGTTGCAAACAATCTACAGGTAGCTCAACTGATCCATATCAATCAATACCAGTTGGAAGCGTGCCTAAGACACTGACTGCATTGCCCCGCTGTATAGCAATGCTGATAATTAAATCAATAATTTGATTTAATTATTCAATTCAATTCAATAAAGAATTTGAATTAAGATGAATTGAATTGATCGCAAAAATAAATTTTAAACAAAAACCATTATCGTGCCTACACGAAACGATCAATGCCATAATGTGTTATTCTGAAACGATACTATTGATAACTACTACTATAATATACTACTACTATGAATTATAATTAATACTAAGTACTATTGCCCTCCGACCAGGTGGGATGATGATTTGCGAAAGACTGCTGGCAGATGCTGGATGCGGCAAGCTGAAGACAGGGCGCTATGGCGCTCATTGGGGGAGGCCTATGTCCAGCAGTGGACTGATGTAGGCTGATGATGATGAATTGATAAGGCAATACAGGTTATGGTCTCTGTCATTTAGTGGAAATAGCGGCTTGATACGTTTTCAGAGATCATGGGGATTTGCGTTTGTTGTATAAAAGGGCGTCTGCCTGCGTTGAAATCTTTTGTTCGCTACGCAGCACAGGATTGCCGTAGCGTTACTTTTGTATAACTCCCAAACTTCATTGGCCGTAGCGTCGTACGTAGCGCGTTCTACGAGTTCTGTGACAATGGTAAAACAAGTTATTACAAAAAAATGCTGCGTTTCTGACTTAAAAAAAATTACTGTGTCACTCGGGATGATTTAGGTTTAGTATAACGATACCTAAATCATCAATTCTGTACCCCAGGTAAACAAGCTACTTCTATCTGCGATTTGGCTGCGTGCTTTTCAACTACGTACCTAGACTATGTCCCCGGGATACCCGGGATACCGTACTGTTTGTGCACTATCAACTCTAATAACAATATCCTTTTCTCCATCCCTGGGTTGCCTGGAAGAAATCGCTCTCAGCGATAAGGCCGCCTATTGTACTGTTAGTTTTTTAAATTTAGATATAAGGTTTATTTTTGTTATTTATTTAAGTGCAATAAAGTGTTATTATTATTATTATTACCTGCCCTGCAAAATTTCACTTACATCCGTTTAGTCGTTTGAACTTGAAAAGGAAACAGACAGACAGTAAAGTAATTATTCTTTCGTTTTTATTATAATGATGGGTCACTATTTGCGAGATACTTCACCTACTACTTTTCCGTTAGGCTTGTTTGTGCCTTGCCAGGAAGAACGCAGAAATTCATAAAAACGACAAAAATATTTGAATTTCGCGCTAATCTTATGGGTTCCGTTTTAAAAGGCCTGCTGGATGTACGAAATTAACTTCGTAGTAGTTTTACACCGCAAGCGCGTTAGCTATATTTCAGGGTCTGATGCTGATGTCTCGCTCAGTTTGCATCACGAAAGAACTTACATAGGGAGGTAATCTAAATTTTTACGGACTCATTAGTAGGTACCTACCTATACCTACAATAAATTGATTCATCTTGAACTAGGGCTGACTGATATATATATATGTACATATACATTGTGGTAAACCAATCAATTGAATGTTACATACAGTCCAACCGGAAAGAGTAGATCATCATAATTAAAATGGAACTAAACTACATGTTATGACCTGGCAACTAGAAACGGCAGAAACCAATGTTGTCAAATTGTTCAAAATGTCACTCACACACAGACATGTAAATATACATAAGATTACCCTTCTTCCTCTGTGCATAAGATGGATACCTATCTTGGATAACTTGACTTGACTCAGTCAAGTTATCCATACATAGGTATCCATCCTTCAGGAAACAATGTGTTCTATTGTTACCTATCCAACGAGGATGAACCTCCGTGATGACGCGCGAATACCCGATTTTGTCTATAAAATTGAAATCTGCCTCTCATAAGCGTTTAAACCTGTGCACTTGATTGTCTGCTTATGATTTAGGTCCGTGGTTTTTCCCCATTGCGTTCATGATATTTTAAATGTTATTTCCGTTTGCATAGCTAACCATATGTCTATGTAGTCCTCTTTCATAATTTTGATAAACGTATCAAAACATTTTTTTTGTCACTCTTGTGCCACTCTTTACGACCCTGCGTTACATTACAATATTATTTTAACTTTGTTTCTATGTCGGCATAGGATATATTATTCTGTGGTGCATACGCTATGCGCCCGGTATTGAAGATAGCGAATATTCAAAATGCCTGCGGAAAAAAGAAAATATTTTTTTATTTATTTATTTATTTGAACTAACTGCAGACAGTTGCAAACAATATACAGGTAGCTCAACTGATCTATATAATACCATCGGAAGCACAGTACACACCTATAGAAAGTTCTGTGCTTCATGGAATACCTAAGTTTTTGGGTATTGTTGGTATGCTCCAATTAAAAAAGAGATCCCCTTCGGTACAGACTGTAGATCAATGGTATGCTCACTTCTCTAGTCCCTGGTTACACACAAAGTCAAATTTTCATGCTCTATGAATTGCTTAGTGTAGAAACATTATTTCATATTAGCATATAGATAATAAGCAAAAGACCGCTGTTCTATATATCTGTCGGAGAAAATGGCTAAAGCTCAAATGAACTCTATTGTTTTGCTAAGAATCTAGAATTTGTGTAGGTATTTTTTTCAGGCCCAAACAGCTAGATCAGAACAAAAGTTGTGTATTTTGACCATTAACCATGGGCGCGCAGAGCATCATATTTGTCTATGGTAGAAAAAATTGACAGACTGATATTCTACTCTTGTCTATGCTACAGTAACAATTTCGGTGTGGTGGTCGATTTATCACAATTTTGAGAATTCTACCGAGATTTAATTTAGGCGGGAAGCCGTAGCTCTATCTAAGTACTAAATAAAATGAGCGTGGAAGAAGATGTAATGAAAATACAAAAAAAGTTGACCAAGATGACTTCGGAAGACGGAACGGTAAGCAGTAACATTATTGATGTAGCCACAAAATGGTCTTCCACATTTCACTAGGGTTTTGTTTGTTTTTGTTAGTAACCGGCAATTTATGTATACTTATTTTGACGGCAAATTGATGACAGATTTAGCGGCTTTATACTTATGTTGTTTACAAAACACTGTTTTACCAAAAAATTAAAGATATTTTTATTTTATTTATAGGGACAAGAAGAAGCGCTTGAACTGCTCAAAGCTTTGCAGACAATGGCTATAAACCTCGAAGTTCTCACTAAAACAAGAATCGGTATGACAGTTAATGCCTTACGCAAGTCTAGCCAGGACGAGGAAGTGAATTCTCTATGCAAAACTCTCATCAAGAACTGGAAGAAGTTTTTGTCAACACCAAATACTCCATCGAAAGACAATGGAAGTTCCTCTAAATCTAGAAAAGACAAAGACAAGAAAGACGATAAAGAGAAGGACAAAAAATTACCAGCATCTTTCCCTCCCCAGTCAAACACTACAGATGCCGTCCGACTGAAGTGTCGTGAGCTGCTGACTCAGGCTCTCAAAACTGATGCTGAATCATGTGCAAACTCATGCGCTACTCCTGAAGAACTTGCTGAAGAACTGGAGGAATCCATTTTTGCAGAATTTAAAAACACGGACATGAGATACAAAAACAGAGTTCGATCACGAGTTGCAAATTTAAAGGACCCTAAAAACCCTACACTCCGCACCAATTATTTGAATGGAGTAGTATCAGCAACACGTCTCGCTAAGATGACACCAGAAGAAATGGCCAGTGATGAAATGAAAAAGTTGCGCGAAAAATTCATCAAGGAAGCTATTGATGATGCTCAGCTTGCTACTGTCCAAGGGACTAAAACGGAGATGCTCAAGTGTGGCAAATGCAAAAAGAAGAACTGTACATACAACCAGCTGCAGACCAGAAGTTCCGATGAGCCTATGACCACATTTGTACTCTGCAATGAGTGTGGCAATCGCTGGAAGTTCTGTTAAGCTGCTTTTTAACACTAACTAGAATTAGTTTTGATTTTACCTTCTGTGGTATACTGTACTGCTGTACCGTTATTGCATTATGAAAATGAAGTTTGTCTCAGCTATTTTACCTGCTATACTTAACATTGGTTTTTTATTGTGTTAAGTAGTTAAGGAGACTTTAGAATAAATTAATCTGCCTAAGGGAACACCTAATCTTCATTCTTAATAATGATTTATTATATTGGTACTTACATGAATTTTCAATACAAGGATTGCATGCATTTAAATTGAACAACATATTTTAATCACTTTAATTTATTAGATACTTCTTAAATTAAGGCTGTCCTTAGGACTTAAAAAAAACTGGCACTTAGTTAAAAACAATACCTTTTTTCATACATAGATAAAATAATATGTCCAGCTTAATATTTATTTTTATTGTTAAGTAACTTATCTGGATCATAATTTTAAACACATCATTTGAAATACAGTGTAGCTATTTCACCTCTACAATGTAACATAGTTTGTTAAATATTTTCATGATTTAAATTTAACATGAATGTGCAATTTTGATTGAGAAAATTAAAATTAAAAAGTAACTATAATTAAACTGAAAATTCTGGTGAATTATAGCTGTTAAAATGAATGAACCAATTGATAAATTTATCCTTAATGGCCAAAATTTCTAAAATCTAATATGGCAAGCTACACTTTGGTGTACAGTATACAATACATCTATCTATAAATATTCAATTCTAAATGATAGATAACACTACAGGTAATCTTATTCACGGCAGATATATGTTAATGGTGGTTAACGCATTCACTGCCAAGTCTCGGTGGTGCTACCCGCAGGCTAGCGGTGTTGGACATGAGTGTCTGGAGGCCATGAAAGAGTTTTTAAATTCATATAAAGCAGTTGTTCCTTTATATCAGCCTGAACTAAGATACACAATACCTACATACTTTTCAGTAAATTTAACCAATACTTCGTCACCAATTACTTATTCTACCACAAGTTCCCCTGTCTTTATCTTAACTAATATCCTATCATCATTGCACGGTAAAATCATATTTTTCATTTCTAATTTGAGATCAACTGGTTCTTCGCTTTCCTCATCCACTTTCGTTATAGTAAAACTGACATCATCGTTAGCTAGGAAACATTCAGGTGTAAGAGTTTTATTAAAATTGAAGTGTGTTTTTAGATGCTCCCGTAAGAAATGTGATTGCACAACTACTAAGTCACAATAGGAGCACTTGTGACCGGAAAAATTCAGTGAATCTGTGTCATCATGTCTTCTGTAATGATTGTTCAAAGCATCTTGCCGCTGATTCGTGTAAGGGCAAAGGAGACACATATGCATTTTACGCTCCTTCACCGGCGAAGTTTCAGCGGCGCTTGGATCTTTTTCACCATTATTCATAGATCTCATAAGCTGCAATAGCCGAAGGGTTTGTTGATCTCTTACTGAAAACTGTTGAAAATCGGATTTTGGTGTTCCTTTAGGCATCGTTTTGATCGCTAGCTTAATGTTGTCTGTACCATCTTCTTGCTTTAATTCTTGAGTTTCGGGGTCACCGTTGGTTCCTTTAAGTCTTTCGGCCTGAGCCTCGTCATTCATTTGATGCTTACGCATATGTTGAACATAATTCGCATAATATTTCACAGAATAGTCACATAACTCACATTTATATCTTTGTTTAGAACCGTGAAGAGATAAATGTATTTTGTATTGTTCACGCTTTTCAAAAGCTGAAGGGCACTTATGGCATTTGTATCGTTTTTCCTTTTGTCGTCCGTTTTTCAGATACGTGGGATAGATGAATTCAGGATTACCATGCATCAAATATCCAAATTGTGGATCTGCTTGTAACACAGGCGGAAAATGATCATTCGGTTTAACTAATTTGTCTTTATCAGTCAGTACTCTTTTCTGAGCTTCAGTCTTTCTTTGAAATAGGTCTGTTCCTGAGAGAGGAATGTTTTTGAAATCCAAATCATCGCCAGATTCGTATTCATGATTCGGCGATTTACTTTCATTTTCATGTAAAATTTCGTGTTTAGCCAAATTGCCAACGTTCTTTACAGCGTAGCTGCATTTCTTGCACTTGTGGTCTCCATCGCCACCGTGTAATCCCAAATGGTATGTGAGTGCCGAAGTTTTGAAAAACTTGGCTGGGCATTCTTTACAACAGTACTGCTTGGGTGTGTGTTTTGTTTCCGTTTTCTTCGGAAAATGGTCCACGTTTTCATTACTTTTGTAATTGACTGCAACTGACCAAGTCAATTCCGCAGATTCAGAACTACGGTTGGATTCGAGTCGGGGCTCCTTATAAAGAGAATGTGAATTGTGAATAAACTTAAGCATGTTTGTTCTAATGTTGTGCTCGTCCGAGTGCACAGACTGGTGAGCTATAAGTTTCGCTTCGTCAGGCACTGAGAATTCACAATTCTTACATTTATTACCATTTGATAGGTCATGAGATTTTCCATGAGTCTTCAATTCGCTTTCAGTAAAATATCTGGCTGGACACTTTTGACAAAAGTATAAGATTTTAATTTCTTTCGTGTCAGAAACTGCGTTATCTTCTGGTGCAGAATCATCATTCTTTTCAAGTTCAATAACTCGCCGCAGCCGAGATATTTGATCCTCATCAGGGATATCTTCTTCTACGAAGCTGTAAATTCGACCGTACAGGAGGCCGTGCTTCTTGGAATGTTCCGCCAGTCTCGCGGCATTATCACATGTATATTTACATTCTAAACATTTGTATATTATCACTTCGCTATTTTCGAAACCGAGACAGTGAATCTTCTCGTGGTTAGGTATCTTACATTTCTGAGAATTAACGTAAGAACAATAGCGACATTTGTACATTTTGTGGAATTCATTTCTCGCTGATACCCACACATAAGGGATTTCGTCAGTAAAGCTGTCCGATCTGTCTTTCTGGAGTGATGACGTGGATGCTTCAAGTTCCGCTTCGCTTTCGTTCTTCTTGGAGAAAATTCCGTGAACTCTCAAGTGTTGGTGAAGAAGATGTCTCTTGGAGACGCTGTAGTTGCATTCGGGGCATTTGTAGGGTGTCTCAGCGGAGGTGGTGCGATGGAATTGCTCGTGATACATGAACTGCGATTTGCTGTTGGTTTCATAGGGGCACTCTTGACACTTGTGCCGCTTGTTGACGGTGCTGGGGACGGTCGTTTCGTGCAAGGACGCGGCGTGGTCGGGCAGAGGAGACTTGCAGCCCATCGCCTTTGAGATATATTCTTCAGGGTCAGTTATGCCATGCAGTAAAAGATGTTGGATCAGATCTTGCTCGTCTTTGACGAAGTAAGGGCAGAAGTAGCATTTGAAGATGGACTGTGAAGATGGGCGGTGCTGTTGGAGATGTTCTTTTAGGAGCGTCTTGTCGTTGGTCCTGAAGGGGCACTTGGAGCAGAAGTCGCTGAATGGTTCAGTGCTGGCTGGTGGGGCGGGTTCTGGTTTGGGCTTCACCGTTGTTATCACTTTTACTATTCCGTCGTGCTTCAAGCGGCAGTGTCTCTGTAATTGCAAAATAAAATATTTTTATGCCCTTTATTAACAAAGAAAACTACTATCAAATATCAGAAACAAACTAGAACTAGTTTTTTTTAAAACAATTGAGCTAACTGCAGACTGTTGCAGACAAACTAGAGGTAGTTCAACTGATCCATATGAATACCAGACAGAAGCGTAATCAAGACGCATGATGCTGACGCAAGACGATGCATTGCTCCGCCGTATGGCAATGCGCTGCGCCAGATAATCAAAAGGTCTCGGGTCACGCATCGGTTCGATTTTTTTTAAACCTGGAGAACCCCGGTAACCCCAGAAACACCCTGATGAGGTCCGGGACCTCATCAGGGTGTTTCTGCCTCTGCCGCTTGTGGTGGGAAAATGGAAACGACTTTCTCTTCCACGAACCCACCACGGCTGCCCGATATCGGGCCCCTCATTGGAGGGTATGAAGCACCCCCCTTCGCAGGGTGTCGTTGGGGTATAGGTGATCATGTCCGACTTTAGACCACCATTAATAATAATAATGCTGGACAATTCATTCACACATCATTATCTATTATTATTATTATCATCATCATTAAAAATCATCACGGACAGTAGGTACAATGCGCAATTACTTAATTCACTGTCAAAATATTTCCAATCAATAAGTTACTAACATGTAAGTAGTTATGTATTTCTTTAATGTACTTACAAAAAGAGCTCTAAGAATTTTGACAAATTTTAAACGAAATAGAATGTGTATCGGGTTGAAAAGCAAGTTATTATCGACTCGCTTTTTATATTAACCACGGTGCTATACCTACATGAAGTTGTGAAGTTAATTATGGCCTACGCATATAATTTGTGAGTACAGGGGTAAGTGAAAAGTGTATATTTGTACCTGTATGACATGTTTCCAATTGGACAACTGGTTGCAGTGTCCGCAGCGGTACGCCAAGTCAGCCGGATCGATAGCGTCAGCTTTCTTCGCCTGAGGGTCCTCCAGGCTGTCTTTCGAGTGCTGTCTCACGTGCTCCAGCAACGCTGCCTTCGACGGGTCCCTGGAAACAGAAAACTTGGTGAGTTTTTCTTTTTTAATCATTATGCATGGTGTTTCGAAATTTGTGCACAATACTACCTGGAGGTTATTCATCTGCTACCACAGATTAATACTCAGTGAAAAAACTAAAGCGCAGAAGATTGCTTATGCAGATTTTTGACAAACAAAAATTCACTAGCGGAAAAAAAACATTTTTCGTACGTAACGCCATCTCTGATTCTACGGCGGAACTAAATTTTTCGGGCCAACTAGTAGGTAATTAATAATGCTGCACAGCATCATCTAGTCTAAAAGTAAGTAGAGCTTGTATTATGGGTATGTCCTAGTTAACTGATAGGTATACTTCTATACTAATATTATAAAAAGAAAATATTTGTATTTGTTTGAATTGAATCAGAAAGTACTGGACCGTTTTTAAAAATTATTTCACTATTAGAATCCTACTGTAGGATTCTAAAAAGGGACAGTGTAACACTGTCCCTGATGAACATAGGCAATAGAATATACCCGTGCAAAGCCGAAGTACATTACATACATCGATTTCTTGATTATGTAAATAATTCACACCGAAAATCTGGAACAAATTATCTGCAGATCGTACAAACATTTGTCCTAAAGCGGGAATTGAACCCGCAATCTCCATCTCAGTTTTATTACCTGGATGGACTCAAAATTCATTCAGATGTATTTCAGTGGCATTTATACGATCCAGTACATTACTAATATTATAAAAGCGAAAATAATTATGTCTATCAGTCTGTTAACTTTTCACGCCTAAAACGGCTTTCACGGCTGAATGAATCATATCATAATCAATAATTATGTCTATCAGTCTGTTAACTTTTCACGCCTAAAACGGCTTTCACGGCTGAATGAATCATATCATAATCATATCTTATTTGTATTAGCTAAATCAATGTTATAAATTCGCTAGTCTAAGTCTAAATTTAATTTAATTATAATCACTTTTTAAAGTTAATTTTAATTTTATGATATGGATTTTAGTATCTGAAATAAATGAAAAAATAAATGAAATAATGAAATTTGGCAGAGAGGCAAACGGTATTCCGAGGACACGAGCTACTTCAAAATCGCGTGCAAAGCTGCAGGCAGAAGCTAGTAAGTAATGTTATAAATGCGAAAGAAACTGTACTTTTCTGTCTTTTCACGCGTAAACGGCTAAGCAGGTCAAATTGAAATTTTGCAAAAGGGAAGGACATAGGTTAGATTTACCCAAGAAAATTGCGTGCGAAACCGCGGACTCAGAAAATCGTAGTCGTTTGCATTTGTCATCACATCACAAACAAATTAAATTAGTGCGAAAATTATAAACAAAATTTACGTGAACTTACTTGTAATTGCACTTTTTGCACTTCCACAAAGTCCTCTTCGGTTTCTTATCTTGACCATCAATTGAGTTATACTGATCAGCAAATTGCGTTTGCAAGTTCAACGGTTGCATATCATACGAAGTGCTCACTATTTCTCCGTTATCGTGCAACGACTCATCTAACTCCATCGAAGCATCCAAGGTTGTGTTCTGATCAATAAAGTGGAATTCATTCTCACCGCTCTCGCTTACAATCGGTACAGCTAGGAATTTGTTGTATTTGCTGTAGTTTCGTCTACCCGTCTCATCTGTCATCAGCACTTTAGCATCATTGTGCTCCGGATCCCTAGCAGACTTCAATTTAATATGCTTTGTTATATCCCAGCGCCAATTGGACTTGTATTTACAGAGCGAGCATTCGAACGGCTTCTTGTTCAAATGTCCTACAATATGAACGTGGAATCTAGACGCAGTTGCAGCCCAGAATTTGCAGTCGGGGCATTTGTAAACGTTCTTACCGAGACTTATACTGTTTGGAGACAGATTCATGCCTTCGTTGTCATCGACTGTTTCTGTGTCGTCATTTCTCTGCGTCTCCGGCATGGTTGAATCGTCGTTGATGTTAATATCAAGTGGTCTTTCGAATTTATTGCCTTGGTTTATGTTATTCCACACAAAGACCACGTTCTCCATGGGGTGCGGCTCCGCGTCTTGATCGTAACTTGAGGTGGTAGCCTCGGCGGTTACCGGTTTTGTTTCTGGTGCGTTCGGTGTGATTTCTTTCTTGCCGCATGTTTGCATGTGTACGTAGAGATCTGCACTGGATTTGCACCGGTGGCGGCAGTTTTGGCAGCGAGTGGAGCCCATGCTGGAATGCGCAGTACTCATCATTACACGGCTGGCTTGCGCGGCACAGTTCTTTTCGTGCACAGAATGTTCGGAGAGACATTTGCTCTCGAATCCGCAGTTTTTGCATTTCAATGATCCTTCTTTACCGGTTTCCGTTAGTAATCTTTCTTTTAATTTATCGAAAAATGATTCATTTTTCTTGCGGAGTACGGTTTCTTTTGGTGTGTTGATTACGGGGGTTACAGTGATATCCCCGGGTAGGTTTTCAAAGGTGCTTGTTATATCTAAATTAGAAGATTCTTTGAATTTCTTCGCTGGCGGCTCGCCAGATGCTTTTTGATTCGGGGTTGATGCGTTTAGGGGGATCAGTTGTGGAATAGGTCTGGGTGCTTTTTTGTTCTGTTTGTTGGATTTATCTTCGTTGCTTGAGTTAGGGGAGTTTTGACCGGACGTGCCCTGAGCTGATTGATTTTCGTCCCTGTTTGAGTTGACTTGCGATGGACCAGTATCATTTGAATCACTATTACAGCTCACAATTTCCCTTTCTGCGTATTGCTCCATTAGATCCTGGAACAAGATAAATGAATGTTTTAAAATAAAATATATAATAAGCAAACATTTTACAAAATATTTTCCTCGACCTATCTAAATCGAGAGAGAGATATTTATTAGTTTTTCGTTATTAATTTTACCCTAGAAATAAATAAATAAAATAATGCTGGACAATTCACACACACTTGTAATATGGGTACTAGTTAGTTAACTGATACACATAATATGTATGTATGTATACTAAGATAGATTTATTAAACATAGAATACCACCAGAACACCCGGAACAAATATCTCCAGATCATACAATCATTTGTCCCGAGGCTGGAATCGAACCTGTAACCTCCTGCGTCGTAGGCGGACCTTACCACCGCGCCACAGAGGTCGTCGTATCTATATTATCAAACGTCCCGGTCGCTGGGCACCCGGCACCGGCTACCCGGAAACCGGGACGTGTGAAATGCACTCCCTTTATCCAAAACCCATTATAGGTATCTAAAAACAAACTATACTCCAGCCAAATCCATTGTATAATCTAAATAAACTAACCACATCAAAAAAGAGTAAAGTTCACATCACATGCATGACGTCGACTTTCAGATGTAATTGTTAGCAATATTTGTTGAAGGATTGTAGATTTACAGTCTTAAATCGACAAGGAATCTAAATTGCGTAAATAATTACACGGTCGCAAAATAAATTTTAGGTTTTTAATTTTATTTTTTGTTTACAAACATATCACACCCAATTTGGCTAAAGTATGTCGTATGAAACATTTTTCTGTTGGAACGCCTAAAACATAATAAGATATTTAAAAAAAAAACACTACTTCATGAGCCATTACATTATGTTCATAACTAATACCTAAGCGACTTGTCAACGGTTCACGAATCAAAATTGCGCCTGTTACATTATCCCTATTCAATCTCTGCGCCCGTTTACTCTATCTACTCTGCCGAGATTTCATTACATAAAGAGAGAAAAACGACGCGATGACGCTCGAGTTCTCCAGGACTGTAAAGAGTAAGGTTTCCCTTACAATTTGTTATAAATATTGCACACCACTACCTACCTACTAATTATTTTGTTAACACAGCATTTACGTCATGTGTTACGTTTACGTGGGACGCGAACACCCTACACACGAAAACCCTACACACACATCTATAGGTAAAAGAGCGTATTACGTATTTTGATATCGTCCAGTTTACCAATGTTAACTAAATACCTACGTCATTTATTTAAGAAAATATGCTTTGTTAATGTTTACAATTTGTATTAGTCCACTGCTGGACATAGGCTATATAATGAGCGCCATATAGCCCTGTCTTCAGCTTGCCGCATCTAGCATCTGCCAGCAGTTTTTCGCAAATTGTCATCCGAGCTGCTCGGAGGGCGTCCTACACTACGTTTGCAGAGTCGCGGTCTCCACTCAAGAACACGTTTACCCCAGCAGTTGTCGGTTCTTCTCGAGATATGACCAGCCCACTGCCACTTCAGCTTGCTAATCCTTTGTGCTATGTCGATAACCTTGGTTCTCTGTCGGATGTATTCGTTGTGAATCCTATCCTTCAGAGAAATTCCGAGCATAGTAATCTATTACTAAAGTCCTTTATGTAAACAAAAGATAATAAACCGAGATAATCGCCTGATTGATAAAGAACGATAGGGTCCAAAATCTAATAAGAGCATACGTGAGAGAATAGATTTCATGAGTGACATGCAGAGATGTAAGCGTGATGCAATAGGGCGCGCGAGGGCGAGAGTGCAGTCGCGCGCGATGATTAGTGCTGCGTGATAAGGAGTGACGTCAGCGGGCGCGGCGTGAGTGGCGGGACTTACCGAGAGGTGCGAGGAGCGGGAATCTCCGCTGCCTTCCTCCTCCTTGGCGGCGCAGTCCGCAGCGGCGGCCGTGAGGTCGCTGGCGCCCACCCGGTTGCGGCGGCGCCCTGCCCCCGCGACCCCCACTGGCGGCGTGTGGTGATTCATCTCGTGCACAGTCAGGCTCTGCTTGATATCCGCTGTAAAAGTACACTTCGAACACACGAAGCTACCATTCCCTCCATGGTTCTTCATGTGACGATCCAGATTCCATTTGTAAGGCGTTCGGAAGTCGCACATAGTGCACTTGATCATAGGCATCGAGTGGTACTTGACGTGCTTCGTGTATCTCGCTTTAATGTGAGTCACGTAGTTGCATTTGTCGCAGGAGAAGAACTTCCCTTTCCCCTTCGGTAATCCGGAGTTGGTGTTTCTGGAGCCGGCGAGCTCGGCCTCGTCGGGCCGCTCGCCCTCGTCCACCTCCATGTCCTGCGAGTCGTCGCACTCCTCGATCTCCTCCAGAAGGTCCTCCATGTTCTCCGCTGCATTCTCGACGGCGCCGGCGCTGCTCTCCGTCTCCATTCTGACGGTAGAGGACGTAGTCGACGTCATTCCGTGAACCATCTTTATATGTCTCAAAAGTTTCTGCTGATGCCTGGAGGCATAGATACAATGATGACACTCATATATTTTAAATTTTCCGAAGTGAATGTCTCGCGTGTGCACGAGATACGCGCGCGGATTCTGCGTACTATAAGTGCACTTCAGACAGTTATAGTTTCTTCGTATTTTGCACTGCGGAAGTTCGAATTCTTCCGTCGCGTCCGAGGAGGCCTCCGAAGAAACGTCCACCGAGAAGCGACTTTCGAACGGGCGCGCAATCGTAGTGACCTCGCCGTCCTGCGCGCTCAGCGACGAGGACATCTGCTGTAGCATAATCCGCTGCAACAAAACAATACGCGGTGTCGGTTAAATGTGCCGGGATGCGCGCGGCCGACCGGCGGCGGCGGCGGTGCGGCGAGGGGAGTCGGGTGCGCGAGCGAGCGAGCGGCGGCAATGCGGAGACACGTGTGCGGAGCGCGAGGCCGTCGCCGGCTGAATGAGCCTGTACTCGGCGGGCAAGCAGCGCCGCTGTCGTGTCGGCCGGGCTGAGCCCGAGGGCGCGCGTGGGCGCGGTCGAGCGCGGAGGGTCGTCGCAGCCGGTCGCACCGACCTCATGTTCCCATGTTTGCGTCCTCCACGTCGGCCAGGGGAGCTGCGACGAACGACCTCCACTCGCTAATGAGCCTCTGCTCTTTGGCGTTATCATTATCACGTCATTATTTTATGCATGACCTCAATGTTAATGAGCAGCATAAGCATGTATGAGAGCTATGTATGAGCGTTCTGGGTAGGTACTAAGGATACTAAACAAACACGACCACACTCGACCTAAGCAGTTTAAACAATGTAAGTAGAGAAGGCAAACTACCATGATTGTTGTAAAATATAGGCAGGAATATCGTCACGAAGAGGAAGGATAAAGAGCGAAAGGGTCCTTTATTGTTAAGTTAAGTAAGTTTTATTACCGAACAAAGTCGCTTTATTTAATTCAGGTACGACCGATGTGGCGCGAACGAAGCTCCGCCTGCGATGCAAGAGGTTGTAGGTTCGATTCCCGTCTACGAATGTTTGTACGATGATCTGCAGATACGTCTTCTGGGTGCTTCGGGTGTTTTATAATGTATAACAAAAATATCCATCCATATATATACAGGGTGTCCGGTAATTAATGGATAACCCCGCAGGCACTTGTGGGGGGGCAGAAGGGCAACCCAGAAAAAAATATAAAAAAAATCTATCTGCAATGGTCTAGGATTTTTTTATTTTTTTTTCTGGGTTGCCCTTCTGCCCCCCCACAAGTGCCTGCGGGGTTATCCATTAATTACCGGACACCCTGTATATTAGGATTGGCAGGGGCACAATACCTACCGCCCTTGAAATTAACCATTTTTATCAGTTATCTACCCATAATACAAGTTCAGCTTGGCGTGGGGCTAGATGATGCTGTGTGAATTGACCAGTATGTAGGTATAATAATAATAATGCTAGACAATTCACACAGCATTATCTAGCCCCAAGCTAAGCAGAGCTTGTGTTATGGGTACTAGATAACTGATATACAATACAATACAAAGATAGATATTTTTTATTATACATAGTAAACCACCAGATCACCCTGAACAAATATCTGCAGATCGTACACACATTTGTCCCGAGGCGGGAATCGAACCCGCAACCTCCTGCGTCGCAGGAGGTAAAAAAGAAAATCAATTCGTTATTATTCAATTTGTAGCCGTAGTGCCCAAAAATTTGAACAAAGGTATAAAATTTTGCACTTAAAAAAAAACCTAGACCGTTGCAGATAGATTTTTTTTTAATTTTTTTCTGAGTTGCCCCCCTGCCCCCCCACAAGTGCCTGCGGGGTTATCCATTAATTACCGGACACCCTGTATAGGGGATATTTTTTTTACCGTAGATGGAGATTTTTACACTCCATGCTCGAAAAACGCACTATACATACACGTCATCTAACCTCAACCGGTGAAGGTTTGACCAACTTCAAACAAATCGAATGAGATCTTTTAGTGCGAGTCTCCTTGGTCTAAAGAATGATGGCAAGAATTTTGAGCTATCATGGGCATCGATCGCATGGGTATCAATCGATAGCTCTGAAAATTCTGAATAAAACTGTATATTTTGTTTTTTAAGTTTTGTTCCATGAAAAATTAAATTAATTTTTGAAAATGTGAATAAATCGCAATTTGGGCGAAGCTATGGTGATGAAAACTTGTAGAATCCGCCATTTTGTTTTTGACGTTGATAGTACATGTTCACTTGACATCAATCAAGAAAAATGTCAAACGAAAAACCAAAACAAACAAAAAATACGCTATTATGATTGCTCTCTTTTCTACTATTGCGAAAATAAGGCAATTTGTTGTGTTGTATGATCATTTTGTAGATTTTTGCTGGCCTGGCCTGATTTCGGTGTACCTTTATGTTTATTTGATAAGTAGAGATTCTTTTCGTTGGCATAAATGGACCTGTAGGTTTATGAACCCAAGTGATAGGGTAGAGGTACCTAGGTACCCGTACCTGCGTAAGTAAAACATTATTTAGCATTGTCACACAAAAGGTGATATCTGAATTCACACCATTCTAGTCCTATGCTGGTTATTGTTTCTGTAATATGATGTTCATATTATAACATCATATTACAGAAACAATAACCAGCATAGGACTGTGTGGGTATAAAATAACCACCAATGCAGCCACGATGTCAGTTAGGTCAATGCAAATCAGAAAACAAAGTAGGTAACTAAATAACCCACTGTCACCAACAACAATTGGTAAATACCAGGGGGGTCTGATTTCTTCCATCCACGACTTATTCCAATCTTGGATTCTGACCGACCTACTCGTATATAGGTACCTATTGTATGTAGTCTACCTCCAAAGCAACATAAACTCTTGAAGTCTTAATAAATATGAGATGAAGAGGCAGCAAACACGATTTGAAACTAGATTACCTATATTGCTGGTTATTAGAATAAAATAACTTCCTACAAATAGGTAGGTAGGGACCTACAATGCTACAAGGTGTTGTATGTAGCTTGAATTGAATTTTTCAGTAGATTCGAGATCGTAGATATTTATATTGGGAACAATATTTAGCCCTTATTTCAATAGGGAAGGTAAATTAGAAAGTAACTACATCTCACATCAGAACATAAAATAATTATTATGAAGGTAATTAGGAGATTTTAAGATACAACTTCTCACCATAAAATATCATAGCATCCTGCAACTATTTTTAATGGCTTTAACAAAATCCACAGCCCTTAAACGATAACTATCATTTCTATAATCATTATCAGCCTGAAAGCTTCTCCGTTAGAAACATGTGCACCTACTGAGTTCTAAGAAGAAAATAGTTTTTTTTGTTTAAATGCTACACCAAAATAAAAGTCTGTAGAGAAAAGTAGATTATCACAAGTGTCACGTGATTTAAACAACAACAACAAAATAAATATGATTACAGCATCTCTAATATTGCTAAAATTAATGTTCTGTGTTAAGGTTCATAATCCCGTAGTTCAGGACCTGCTGTTAAACACATAAAACCTAGCACTATTATTATATTTACTCCTATTTTATAAAGCCATTGGCACAGTCCATCCTTGTCTGCATGATCTGCCCCAGGTTGTCCTGGAGGAAGTTGTACATTTTTCTCGTTGGTAATTAAAGTGTTAGTATAATATAATATCTATGGAATGAATGTTTTATGTGCCTGCTACCAACTATTCTCAATAAAACAATAAGTGTAAATTGTATATTATAATTGTTATATCTAAGGGTAAAAAAAAATTACATAGGTAGGTACTTTGTTATAAAAGTAATACACAACTCTTAAATAAATAAAACGGGAACATGTCTTCATCAGCCTATATAAGTCCACTGCTGGACATAGGCCTCCTCTAATGTACGCCATAGCGCCCTGTCTTCGGCTTGCCGCTTCCCGCATCTGCCAGCAGTCTTTCGCAAATCGTCATCCCACCTGGTCGGACGGCGTCCTATACTACGTTTGCCGAGTCGCGGTCTCCACTCAAGAACACGTTTAGGTATCGGTTCTCGGTTCTTCTCGAGATATGGCCAGCCCACTGCCACTTCAGCTCTCTAATCTTTTGAGCTATGATAGATTAATAACCTTAGTCCTCTGTCGGATGTATTTGTTGCGAATCCTATCCTTCAGTGAAACTCCGAGCATAGCTCTCTCCATAGCTCGCTGGGCGACTTTAAACTGGTGGACCAGCCCTACCGTGAGTGTCCGCGTCTCAGCTCCGTAGGTCATGACGGGTAGGACGCAATTGATTGAAAACTTTCGTTTTCAAGCATTGCGGTATGGATGACGAGAAGATATGTAAACTGAGACGTCATGTCCAAGCATTCTCTGTTTTGAGCTAGGATTCTGTGCCAGATCCCCGAATGTACCACAGATTTTGTCGTTTTCCATTCTCTGTAAAAAGATTAGGTACCTATTAGAAAGTTATCTTAGTTCAATATCGATTGTTTCACACATGCTCAAATATAGGCACTTTTACAAGCTGGTACCCATGCCTTCTGCCCAATGGAGAAAGGCGGGAATCGAACCCGCAACCTCCTGCGACGCAGGTAGTCCTTCGCCAACCGCACCACAGAGGTCGTTCGTCTTTACCTTAAAGATTGAGGTGGACAAAAGAGATTACTTTATTTCCTAGTTTTACATAAGTAATCTGAGTTTTGTGCAGTGCTGTTAGGTATAAAGAAAATAAAGCACTGAGTTTTGAATGGTAGGCATAGACAGGTAAGGTAGGTGTACTAAATAATGGATAAAATATTAGTGGTAGATTTGTAGGCACTTACTAATATTGCTGTTATCCACTCGGAAATGATAAACTTCATCCTCTTCAAAAATAACACTATTTGACTGTCTCACCAAATTCATGCTTTCATGTTTTCAATTATTCAATCAAAGACTTCGATTGAAAATAAAAAGCTCGGTAACTTCACGGAAAAAGTGGTTGACTTCACCGCCAAAATGTACTGTACAATTTTCATTTAGCCAATAGATCTACTACACTATTCTACCTTTCTCCTAAAACAAAGGAGGTTGGTTTTATTCCTTTCCCCTACCCTGAAACGAACCTACAGAATTGAAACCTTTTTTGTCACCCCGCCGCCATTTGCAATGAAAAGATAACAAGGAACAGAAATTATTCTGCCAATTTTCAAAAAAATATTTAATTTTTTCCAGAACAAACATGGAAAAAGTAAAAATGTAGGGTTCCTCAGAATTTTGAGATGAATCGAATGGTATATTTCATATCGTTTCCCAAATTTTTGGGACAAACCGTAAGGGAAACTTGCCATTGTTCTTTCCATAAATATTTTGAGTGTGATATTCAAAACTCATTACTCCCTTAGGAAAATGAACATTACCACCAATGAAGTTTTTTTTTAATGAGGAAAGTAATAACTTCTTTATTAAGAAAGAAAAATTACAATCAAAATAATAGAATTAAATTAATACCAGTATTAAGGATTTTGGTTATAGTGCTTACCCGCACTCTTGGTATCTCTAAGAAATGACTCGAAGCACCCCACCATAAGTCTCAGTCGGTTTCATCGAAAATCTTTGGGACCTCATACGGGCTGTAGCGCCTTGAGACTTCGTGGCTTAGTTGGTTAGAGCACACCGTACTTAGGGTGGGGTGCGGGTTCGAGTCCCGCTGAAGTCGAAATTTTTTCGACCAGAACAACCTGAGCAAATGTCTGCAGATCGTACACACATTTGTTCCGAGGGGAATCGAACCCGCAACCTACTGCGTCGCAGGCAGATCTTCGCTCACCGCGCCACAGAGGTCGTCAAAAAGAAATCAAAAGGAGAAATCGACGAACATAGTAAAAAAAATACATATACATAAAACCCCTCCTCCTTAGTTTTTCGTCGGTTAAAAACCCGCATAGGTAAGTACAATGGGCTTTTAGGATTACCATTTAAAGAGTCCCGTGACTTCATCCTAACTCTGAACGCGATACATTGTTTTCAATTTCCTCGTTTTATTAGTTATTATGTCGCCTACAATACAAATCGTAGAATTAGCTCTTTCGTAGAATGACTAGGCCGATTACAAAACGAATTTGCTGTTTCAATTTCATTCGACGATATGGCGTAGTGTGCTTAGCCATTTTGTTTGACATTCAGGACGTCGCCGGATCGTAGTACTAGCCCGTTTTCGTCCCCATAGATAGCGACTAGCGGGAAGTTTTTCAGTAGCGTTCGTCCCCGAAGGGGCCAGCGGGAAGTTTTTGTGGCGTTCATCCCCTCTAAAATAATATGAGGATAATTTTAAATAAAATCATACCTACTATGTTTTGTAATCAACTTTTATTCTCAGCTGTTGTGGGACTAAATGGGCTCATGAGATATAGAAAAATAAGTTAGATACAGAAATAAAAACGCGTTGAAATCTTTTCTTAGAAAACAAAACAAAATCAAAATAGTTTAAAATAATATTGAATATAGTTAACTAATAAATAAGTAATAAGATACTATAATTAGAGAGACGATTATTGTAGCTCTTATTATAGTTAACTATAAAACCTAGAATCCCCAAACGACTATCAGCGCGTGTGAACTCAAACGGAAACCTAACTTTGTAAACAACTGATAACTTCGCGGATCGCGGAGCGACTACTCTTGCTCAACTTTTACAAAGTTTTACCACGTGTTCGACTTTTGCTGTGTTTGACCTGATGATTTGGAATTTTGATTTTTATTTTGTCCACCCAATGCGATATCTCATCTAAACTGAAGACATTGAAGTTGAAAAAGTTTTTTATAAATTAACACAGTGTCATTGCAGAAACTACATATGTTAATCATAGCTCATAAATTTTTCTGGTGTAGTGTAGATCGAAGTAGCTCTCATGGAAAAAAAAATGTACACACCAGTCGGCATGGCACGGCCCTGAATGTTCGACATGACATGAGGTAGGTTGGTTTGGTAGGTAGTAGGTAAGTACTTATGTCGATTAGTCGGTAAGAGGCAGCTGCGGCGGCATGCCGGACGGACGTGTCCTCGTGGGACAAGGGCCAAGAGGCGGGGGCGCGGGGCGGGACGGCGGAGGCAGTCGGCAGACAACTCAACAAGGCCGAGGCAGGAAACGACCGGAGAAGGCATCCCAGCCAGAGCACAATGGAGGCGGCGCGCCGCAGGGGGAGCCCTCGCAATCGATATGGCGTCGCTAAGGTCCGTTGGCCGCTGCGAGCGGTTTGGAGCGCTGCAGAGGCGGATGCCCTTGCCCCGCGCGCCCTTCCATCCCCGCTCGCTTACCACACCTGCTGTGTATTTATAGAGCCGTACAGCCGGCGGAGACCGGGGATGCAGGGATGCCATGCCGGCTCTACCACGGTCGATGACGTCTACTCACTGCCTGCATGAAATGCACGCAATATTCCGCTCAGCCGTTGGGCTGCCGGTCACCACACTCACCACCGCCCGCGCCCACTGCGGTGGGCGACGTCCTTATGTTTATTTGTCACAATGAATACGAAAATAGCTTTCGCTCCTCGAGGATAATCCTCTGATTGCTACATGTAGGTATAGGTACATCTAATGCAATTGCAATCAATGTCTCTTAATCTGCCAAAACAACTTTACTCCGGAAAAAAGGTCCAACCAAGCACTCTTTACAACTTACACAGATAATGATTCAACTAATTCCATAAAATGTTATGTTATGTAACTCTATAATAATATTCCTTTCGCTCTCGTTCCATTCGAGTTCAATTCCCGGGACCAACAAGTCATTTGAAGATATCGAGGACGCTTTTGCTTTCGTTTGATAGCCGAACGGCTCGTACATTTTTCCCTAAACACTTTTTACAGCTATCATACTAAAAAAGCGCAGTAACACTTGTTACAGCACAACTGCGCATTAACTAGATTAGTCTCATAGAAGTTGTGCCATCTGAAATGAAAATTCGTACTTTTAGGACTTGAATAGTTAGGTACCAAACCGGCTCTGATAATCTGGCTTAACGTACGTTTATCCATGGTACCTAACCTTTTTTTGGAAAACACCAAAGTTTAGCCAACCGCGTGTTCAGAGAGCCGTACGACACAATGTGTCTTACGCCTTTGTTTCCATTATGTCATATGGAAACAACAAAGGCGTTTTTTTGATAAAAACTTGCCTCAAGTTTTCACGGCTACGGCTGATGTAGATTATTACATAGTCTTATTCAATACAGTCAGATGTAGGGCATGGACACCGGTATTCGGTATTACCGAAAAACCGGTAATACCGGACGATTTAAGGCAGTTCCGAATACCGGTATTAAAATTGTAAATACCGGTAATTCGGTATTTTGAAAAAATAAGTTATGATTAATAAATATGCGTGAAGAAAACTCTTATGGCGGCTCTAAATTACACAAATACCTACCAAACAACTTCTATACAAAACATATACATTTTATGATTGTAAAATTGATAGCCAGTCTACGTTTTTATTATAATGGTTTCAAAAATTGATAAACCAACGCGCATCCTCTTTCCACTCCAGGACAAGACGCATATCACATTACCACGGTATATTCATCAAGTACCCCTAGTACTTGATGAATATACCGTCCACTCGCACTAAACGGTTTTCCACCGCCTTCATCATTCGTACCGCTGGGATTTGGAACACGCTCACTGTTGCTGTTTTTCCCGTCAATAAATAAATAATGCTGGACAATTCACACAGCATTACCTAGCCCCAAGCTAAGCAGAGCTTGTATTATGGGTACTAGATAACTGATATACATAACATAATACAATACATGGATAGATATTTTTTATTATATATAGAAAACGACCAGAATACCCTGAACAAATGTCTGCAGATCGTACACACATTTGTCCCGAGGCGGGAATCGAACCCGCAACCTTCTGCGTCGCAGGCAGACCTTCGCCCACCGCGCCACATCGGTCGTCAATAACAACTTAGGTGTCTTAAAGACAAAAAGTTTAAAGTAAATGGGTATCTTCTAAACCTTCGTGACACATCTTCACTTTTCATCAAGTGAGTTTGTGGTCAAACGAAGGTCTTTAGACAATAAAATAAAGTAAATTAACAAATAAATGCACGTAGAATAGTGTAAGACCGTGTTTCATCTTACATTGTGTTAAATCTTTACTTCTAATCAATGTCAATGTGTGCGTGGAAATTGCAGTGAGCGCATTACGAGTAGTACTGTTCCTGTAATTTCAACAATCAAATAACACAAACTAAAAGATGGAATTAGTAGGTATTTACAATCGAAAGTAGGCTAAGCAGCGTAGGATCTGTCGAGATCTGCATATTAGCAGATCGTCAAGCCAAATCTGCCGCCGCACTAACCCTCACGGATGTCCGGGAAGATGAAAAGGCGCAAGTATGTTGAAGTAGCGTCCCACACAATGGGCTCCTCAACTCAACTCCCATGGGACTACTGTCATACTGTCGTCGTCGGACCTCTTACCTACCATCGTCATGCAAAATACCATTGGGTTCGAGAGAAGATTTTACTTTAGCGGTGACAAAGGCCCGATGATGTGGCATGGCATAGCAAGATATCTGACTGGCGACCCTATAACACACGACAATCCGTAATGAGCTATTCGACAGCAGTATTGCACTGGCATTGATGAGACGCGCAACACCTTGCACACAAAACTTAAGATACGGAAAGTTACGGGGTCCAATAAAGTGGCAGTGTTATATGTAGGAAGTGATTGCAATTAATATTCGAAAAATCCCATTTAGAAACGGCTAGGAAACAGGCACGATCTGCACAGCTGGAGCACGTTTGTATCAAACAATTCCGTGTCAACTCACACAAAAGCCCGTCCTATTGTCATGAAGATAAAAGATATTTTGGAGGAGCAGCATTGGGGCAAGCACTATGCCAACCCGTTCTAATTAGCCTAAAAACTAAATATTGAATGAAATTCCAGGTCCAAATAAGACGGCTCGAAAAAAAATCAACTAGTGATATAGACAGAAGTCAGGGCTACATTTTTGCGAATATCTAAGCTCCCAAATTTGACAGGCATGGATATAGGTAGCAGGCATTGCCATCCTAATAGATATTTTAACTCGATTTGATTGTTTAAGTAAAAGAAAGACCATAATGTAGAAAGGACCATTTTAAATTATCAATAAAAGCTAGACTGATTCCAAATAACATTTCTTGGTACATTTATTCAGTCTAATACAATATTAAATGGAGTGGAAAATATTTTTTTCTGCTCTTTTAGTATTTATAGGGAAATACCGAAAAAATACCGAAAAACCGGGATCCCGGTTTTTAAAATTTGAATACCGGTAAATTACCGGTATCGTCATTTAGCCCATTACCGCCATGCCCTAGTCAGATGATAATGTTCGTCTGACTGCTGCCGTCGCCCGCTGCCGCCGCCGCCGCCGCCCCGAACACGACCGGTTGGGTCCACCCACACCACAAGGGAATCACTCCCGTGGATTTTCGGAATAATGGCTGTGAGAAAGAGGGCCCGTATTTGATCCTGGGAGGATCATTTTTCAAACATTTCGACACCAAGCTTATTATTATCTATCTTTGTTGATTTTAGTGCAGATTTTAGGAGTTAAATTAACATAAACGCAAAAAAGTAAAATTTTGTGCAGTTTTCTAACTCTGGTTTAGAATTGCGATACTGCTCGCACATGACTTGATGGGCGAATGGTAAGGTAACTAATGTTGTAACTGTTGTAAGTAACAAGCTCGAAATCGAAACCCATTGGCTGGCGAGGTGTTTAGTTATTGATATTCGTAGAAGAAAATTGTAATGTGACCTAATTAAATGATATCGGCCATCAGAGCTTGAGTTGGCGATCGGTATTATTAATGTCGCCTTGCCATGCCACCCGCTGGCCGCCGCCGCCGCCGCTCTCTCAGCATTAAACCACAACTTGTATTGTAGTGCACTGACATCGTGCATACATGTAGCTATATATTCGCTGACATGTGTGCAATCACATGGCTACGCAGAATACCTACAACACATGTTTGTATAGAAGTAGATACCTCGGCTGTTTCGTCATTTGTTTGCGTGCCGTTCTTGTAGGAGACTCAAGCTGAGTCTGCAGCGTAGGCATTCCGAGCGTGACTAACCACGAGTACCTGAGTGAAGTGCTCACCTCGCTGCGGCCTCCACACTAACTGACCACTTCTTGAATTCAAACCCGTTCTTGTCCTTATATGTAGCTGCCTCAAGCACGAAATAGATCGACATAGCATAGCAAGAACTCGGTTTCAAAAGAAACTAGAAATCGCCACGCACGAGCCATCGATCACTGAAGCTAAGGAAAGAGTCGGTGACGCCAACGCCAAAGATGTTATACTCGTACCTAGCGTAAATGTTTTATGGATTTAACTAAGAACTAGATCAAGGTTCCAGGTTTCCATTGCATATTTTGTGTTCTTACAATTGTTGTACCTAGTCGTTGCTATGTCCCCTGCTGTTAATCGGGTTTTAAAAACTACTATTATTTTTAAATCTTGTCATCCGTAATGCAAAAGGGGCTTATTTATTTGCAGCGAACCATCCGTGAAACTTTAAATTATTTACTGGAAAGCGCGCTGCTGGCTAGAAAGATACATAGATAGGTCACTCATTTCACCACTCATAGTCATTTACAAAGCTATGAAATTATGCGAGCAGTTCCATTATGTTGGTAGATATGTATGCATACATATCTACCAACAGAAAGGACTTATACATACCTTCCTACCTTACTTCAAGTTCATATAGGTTAGGTAGGTAGGTGCTTATTACAATGAGCGCATAAACAACAAGTCTTTGTTGAAACACAGACGCCGCCATCGCCAGCAGAACTACCTAGTACCTAGGCACTACGTTGTAAATAAGGTAAACCCGGTGTTAATCATGCATGTGATGAAGATAAAGACTCGAGGACACACAATCTGACAGGTTTTATTGCGAAGATACCTACTCGTGTATGTACATCAACATTATCTGTAGACTTTATAGCGACACTGGTTTTGATAGGTGGTGCAGTATTGCTGCTGATTTTGCGACGCAAATAATTTGCGCGCCAATTGACCTTTCGTCGGACATCGTCGGTGTGCGGCGGCGATGGGCGCGGTCGCACCGGCGGCGGCGGCGGCGGCGGCTCCAACACGCGCTATATATAGCTGCGCGACAACACGCCACAAACAACACCCGCCAGGGGCGACCGACTACGTAGGCAGTTTTCCTTTATCACCCGCCCGACAGCCTCTAGCCTGGATTTTACGGAAGCTTTGCCAGAGCCGCCGCTCCACAGAGACGAGGGATGTCGTGTCGACCCACACCACCCTCCCGAGATCGATACAGATGGTCGCCGCAAGAACACCCTGCTCTAGTGTGGAATGTACCATACCTAGAAGTATATTATATTTAGTCGCACTTTAACATGATGAGGTTCATAGCATGCTAGTTTAGGGGAGTGGTACCTCTTCATCAAAGCAATCGGTTCAACCCCAATTAACTAATTACATATCCTATTATTTTAACGCATCAACAGCATTTCAGCAACATGTTGCTTGCCACGTAGTCTGTAAATTACTGTAAAATTGAAGACCGTGATCGAGCCCTATAATTTGTAAACATTCAGCACGCATCAGCGTTAAAATCGCATTGAACCAAAGACTAACGATGTTTGTGCTAACGAGGATGATTGCCACTATTGCTAGTCACCGGTTCGACTGGTAATTAACATGACCTTGGTACATCGCTTGGCATGAAAAGCGCTCACGGAGCGCACAATGAAAGAAGTGCAACCGCCAACGCCCCGCCACCGCCGCCGCCGCCGCTCTGCACGTCCTCGATGGCCAGCGCGGCATCAGTGCTCTCGAATGGAATTCGTACCGAGTGGCGGGTGGCGTGCGCTGTGCTCGTTTAAAGATGGCTGCGATAAGGCGCAGTGACGCTCCTCACGGGCGCGAGCGTCGCGTCGTCGTGTCGGCGTTGGTTGCGGGTGTGTGCGTGCCGGTGAGCCGTCGCCGTCCCTGGCGGTCCCGCCGCGTGCCTCTCCCCGCGCCCGCGGCTGCACGTTCCGCAACATGTGCGGTGCGGTGCGACTCTACCCTACCCGCGCGACCGACAACGCCACTCCGCCGGCGCGCCATCCGCCCGTCGACAAACAGTCGACCGCAGCTACTCTCGCATCGGTCCTCCCGCCGAGGCCCGCTGATAATGCCTCTTATCTAACCACCAGATAGTAGAGGTGCTGCGAGCTCGTTTAGGTGTCACGGACACCGCACGCCGAACGACGTCGGTCGGTAGGTTAGCTGACTCGTGCACGAATACAATCACAGCTGCTTGTTTGTGTTATTCTAGCGATTTACCTACTCTGAGTCAATAAGTATGTATTCTACCGATTGGCTACATACAATCAGCAAACATTGGTTGGTTATACGAGAATAAGTACTCTCAGATAGTGCATCACTCAGTCTGCATTTAACCATATAAACTTCGAGTAGGTAGAGCAATGTTGATGTTACCACTATCCGATTCGTCAACGCCCAACGTCGTGCCTTACGTAGGCAACGTAGATTGAAAGTAAGGAATCTATAAAAACATGAGAAACGCAGGTTCGGCACTGTTAATTTTTTGGTAGAGCAATGTTACCCCTAAAACGTAATACAGAAAACAGACACAAGAGGCAGCAGTCTTTATAATCTTAGGAACCGCAGGTTCGGTTCTCGTTATTGTAATTTTTTCTTACGCTTATGCTTAAAAAATATCAGCAGAAAGCTCTAAAGCAACTAAATATCAAGATGTTTTGCAACTTGAACACCATAACATAAGTAACTAAATTACTGACCAGGTGCGTGTCGGGCCACGCGTATAGGGTTCCTTTGTTTTACGGTTCATTATCACATACAAACTTATTAACCTATTTTATACAACTAACAACTCTACCCGATTTCTTGTCTACCCTACACGATGGGGTAAGAATAAGAATAGTCATTTGTTCTACAAGTGAACAAAACGATTTTTTGTTGAACGTGCCGATATTAAATCCCGAGCTTGCAAAGCAGTCTAAGTCACGAGCATAGCGATTAAAGCAGACTGCTGAGCTAGCGACGGGTCGAACAATTTTCACCTCGACTAGCGAGAAAATATTTTTGCTATATAATTACGATGTCGAATGCCAGAAACTCATTTCAGTCAACAACCATAGGGTTAGATAGAATGATATAAACCTCTTTCAAACCGCGAACGAACGAAATTATTCTATTCTATGAAGGTTGAATGCGGTCTAACCTCAAACTTTTAGTTTCAACGAGAGATAAAATCCATGTAGTACCTGTTGTTTGGTTGGGAGATTATTTAACGATGGCGCTGTCCGCCTAGAAGAATAATCTTCACAAGCTAAGTCAAGGTACACAAATAATGGTACTGCCTTCCTTGACTAAGTGGACCATCACTGGTGCAGTGCAGATAGCTTAGATTTTTCTTTATTTTGGCTCTGTCCATAGAGTATCAATAAATTATTTACTACACCATCGAAATTTTGTTCAACATTTTGAATTAAAATTACTTTTTTGAATAAGTTGAATGAATAAGATCAAAACCCGATTTTGCTCACTGTTTTTAAGCAGCGAAGTCACCGTTTTCGATCTAGAGCGGTGAAAACGATTGTTGTATCACACAAATCACTCGCTATTAGGGTTTCTGATTACTCGAACTATTTTCGTTCTCTATGCCCGGAAATCTCGAGTCTTCTCGAGTTCGAGACTTCTCGAGCAGAAACCCTACTCGCTACGCTCGTGACTCTACTCTAGACTGGTTCGCTAGCTCTGAATTTAATATCAGCACGTTCTACAAAATATCATTTTACTTGTTGAACAAATAACTATTTCATGTTTTATTTTACCATGTCAAATTACAGCTTTATATTACTTAGTACGTAAAGGTAGATACGGTACTATACTATAGTCTCAAACTTAAGCCGCGGACGGACAGACAGAGAGATAGAGTAACTAAAGGTACCTTAAGAAATGAAATAAGTTCCCAAAAAATTTCAACTTCAGCAGGACTCGAACCCGCGCCCGACCTGGGCGCGCCAGAACATGGGTTCTCTAACCGACTAATCCACGAAGTCTCAGTCGGTTCCATCGAAAATCTTTGGGACCTCTTACGGACTGTAGCGCCGGTAGCTCCACCTACAGAGGAAAACATTAAAGTTTATCCAAACCTGTTCAAAGACTAAAGTTAACTACATTAAGTTTGAACATTTTTGGGTATCTCTAATACCCAGAGTGCGGGTAAACACTATAACAAAAAATCCTTAAAGGATCCTTGTTAACTACGGAACCCTAAAAAGACGACTCTTTCCGGAAAAAAGTTTCTCTGTTTTAGTTCTCTAGGGTTCCTAGGGGAAACGTAAGCTGTTGGCCGAAGTAATTTGTTTGGATAATGAATTTTCCTACTTTCTTTCTATCTGTTAACTCTTATACTCTTTTTCCGGTTTTATTTTGGGAGTATACCACCCATTTACGCTCTATTAGTTTCGTGTCCGTAGAGGGTAGAACCCAGGAAAGCGGTCACAAACAAAGTGTCGCAAGAAGCCGTTCAAGTAACTTAAGCGCAGCAAATTATCAGGGTCGAGCAACGAAGACTCGGTTGCACGACCGACAGTCGCTGCTACGAACTTGCCTACCTTTGTATAACACACACGACTATTAGGTATAAGTAAACAACCGAGGGCACATTGCCTTGCCTCATCATAATAACACGGAAAATTAATATCACGGACCAAGCAAAAGGACAGCTGCTCTACAATGCTATCTACAACAAAGCTATACAAACCGCTGCCCGAGTTGGCCGACACTTCTAAGAAGCGGCCGGTAGCACACGGGACTGAAGAGGCGAGTAAACTTCACTATAGGTAGGTATTGTTCAGTCGCGTTAGCAAAAGTCTGCATAATCGCATACCTTTATGCGCTGCGCTTGAAGCAACATCGCATTGCGCTGATCATTGGAAACAAAGAGCGACCCTTTTATTCGCCTTGATCGAAACATGGGTGTGACTATGGTGGTCCGCCATGTTGAGACGTGCTTGGAAACAAGTTTCGATATGCGCAAACGTAGGCAGCCGGCTGCCAGCTGCTCTTGTGTCAGGTGGTAGGCGGTTTTGCAAAGCAAGAAGTACCTGACCCAACCAGAACTTAGCTCCTTTAATGATAGACCTAGATACCACATTCTATTCGGCTGTGAAGCTATCACATGCGTAGACTAATTAACACTAGCTGTGGGTGCAAGGTACTCTAGCTTTGTCAATTAGGTGACGGCACGGTTGGTTTGATATAGGCACATAAGTACCTACTTACGTGATAGCAACATCAGCAAATCGACTTATTTTCATCAGTCGCAATGATTACCTACCTTTTTTGTAATGAAGATGTCTCAAGCTCAAAGATACGTTTATTTGGTTCATCGATCACATCTCCGTTGCGACTGTGTCTTGCCGCTGTCGCCAAAATTCCGCTAGGTCATCATCATTATCATCAATGTTTGTTCTGTACGCTATTACATTGCACACCACACCCTAACAACAATGGAACTGGACATCACATTTTTCCTATTAAGCTTTAACTCAGGCCATGCCATGGTGTTAATTGAAGGATAAAAATGCCATAAAATCCATCTTAGGTAATATAATGTATGTGAGCATAAAGCCGCATAAAAAAACCATGCTATGAGTGGGCCTGAGCTTGCCCTTTTTGGAACACACCTTTTGAAAGTTCTGAAACCTATCCAACACGAATGCATCGTGCGCGCTTAAAATATTTCATACCGTGAAGTTGAGTGCAGAGTGAGGTCATCACAAATGCGAGTCCGTTGAGTGTTTAGCGTCTCGGAAAGACAACACGACGATATGGAATGGAATCGGGGCGAGCGAGCACGCATACATTACGTGCCGTGCCGCCTACAAGCAGTAGGTACGCAGCGACGGCGCCGCCGCTGTCGGCTGTCTATCCACGATTACTACGCATGTACCTACCATGGTAGCTATATGAGTGGATATAGCACTGGCAAAGCGACGCTCATCACTGTTGGCTGGATGCGCGATGGCTGACGCGGATGCGACCTCTTTTCGTTTCAGTGACATTGCGGTTGTACGCACCCGCCACTCCGCCGGGAAATGTTTAACCACACATTCATCAAGTAGTACCTACCTAAGAGTAGGTAGAGGTACCTTGAATAAATAAATAAATAATGATGGACACAATTCACACAGCATCATCTGCCCCAAGCTAATCAGAGCTTGTGTTATGGGTATTAGAAAATTCATTCCATTTGTTCTATTGCTATTGCCCTTATTAGTAGGTACCATAGACATAGAATTTTTTCACTAGTAGGTACCTATCAATTTTTTCGAGAATTCTATTTTTTTCAGACGCAAAATATCAAGTATGTTTCAAATCAAATTAAGAGGTGCTTTACGATGAATGTGTATGAAAAAGGCTTTTTTTGTCCGTTCACATAATCAAATTAAAATGTTTCATGTCGTCATCCGAAGCTTTTGACCCCTGTAAAGTACCTAAGCTTAGGTAGGAGGTACCTTTACTTAGTTATGTAGGACAGACCACTACCCTTAACAACACCAGTACATTTTATATGAGTGTAATTCGAGTAGCTAGGTACTAGCTCAAGCCTGTGCGGCTTCACAGAATCCTCAGCAAGGCTATCGCTGATAATGTTATCTCGCTCGACTCGATGTGGCCACAGCACAGCAACGCAGTTCTAATACATGCAACGACTTCAAAATATTCTGATACCAAGGCACCGACAAGAAATTGGAAAAAACGCTGTAAAGATGCATGCTAATTATAAAGCGCTTTGCCCTTAGTTTACTAAACAGGCAACCCCGTCGAGATTGAGATACGAGATACGAAGAATGAATACGAGTAGGCATATATAATATTCCTCTTCGGCAAAGACAGCGAACTCGTGGCGTGTAACTACAACACAAGCATAAAGAAAAAACTACAACAGCCCCCTGCCTAGCCGAGCCTGCGGAGACAGCGGCGGGAGGCCGCCCGACCTCGGCCACAGATGACGGCGTAACTCCCTCGTCTCTGGTAGGTATATTCGACCATCCAAGCCTACGCCAAGTACGCCGACCTAGCTATACCTACCATACCACACTGTGCTTACGTAACCAGCCGCTCCTAGCCTGCTGCGGAACGGAGCAAATACGAATATTCACGAATATTGTCTAGATTCGCACCGTGGCTCAAGGTTGCTGAAGGTAACTTTATATCACCGAATCAGGACCTGACTTGGCTGCGAGACCGTTCGCTTTCGGCTTATTAGACAGTTTTATATTAGTGATGGCTCAGGGATTTGCTCGTGTATAATTCCGTCCGCTTGTCGCTAGATACAACTTTTACAACAAACTACCTCAAAGATAGATAAGAAAAGGTATATAGGTACGTTAAACATTTCAAAAGTAGTCACAGGCTTTATCACAGTGTACTACAATTAAAGTCGCTGCAGAATAATGTAGTCTCCAAAGTCCGATTTGGGAAAAAACTTCAATAAGGGGCAAAATAACGCACCACTGATTCAGAGGAAATGGCGCTGGCAGATATAATTAAGTAGGTACAGTGCCGAGCGGGCGCTCTCACTGGCCGTCCCACGTCTGTTATGGGTAGATAGGTGTAGGTGCTATGGATTCTGTGTGAGCAAAACGAGCAAAAGCCCACGGCGGCGGCGGCGGCGTGCCAGCTGCATTGCAGCTGCCGCCATCGCGTCGGACGACGGCTGGTGCAGAGGTGCGCTCTAACACGACACCACCGGAATTATTCAACCGGCTAAATGCAGGTGCACACACTAATAACACTGAATTTAAATTCAATTCCTATAGTATTTGTAGGCTAGGGCCTACCCTACCACTTATGAAAGATAAGAAGTAGGGCCGATCATCCCTTGATCGGCCCTACTTCTTATCTTTCATAAGTGGTAGGGTAGGCCCTAGCCTACCCTACCACTTATGAAAGTAGGCACTAACAATTATTATTTGCCCAACATACCTTGTATAACGCCTAGTTTTTTTGCACATTATCATTAAATACCGATGGATTTTTTATCTCCGAGATAAAGAAGACCCGTTCCCCGGGTCTTTTAAAAGTACCTACCTACCGAAATAAGATAAAAGAAAAGGGCCGGAACGCGACCCTTCACTCATTTTCACAGGATACGGAGCGCTCCTATTTTCAGGATGAAAGCTGTCGCTACGCTACGCCAGCAAAGTTGTCAAACGAAGTGGGTAAACTATCATTTTTGCGCTGTGGTCACCTGAGGTTCAAAGTGCTTTCCTAAGGTGTGATGAGGTGAGGTGTAAGAAGGGACTTTTGATGCTTTAGTATTAGCTCGTTAGGAATGACAAACTATTGCATACATAAATATAAACAGAACGTTACACAGCTAGAGTATCGGGTGTGATTAAAAATGACTTTATTTTATGACGGTAGTAGGTACTTACGTCATTTTATAATATTTTATGACGGTACCTATTACGGGCGTTATTGAAACCCGAGCACCTAACGAGCGAAGCGAGGAAGTCACTAGAAAGCTTCGGCGAGAGGGATTTAATCACGCCCAAGACGAAGACAGCTTTATTCACACTATCTGCGAGAATAAAACTAGTAAAAGTTTGGTGTACCGCGGCGTTAGTTTTTTGTCCCTCCTTCTGAACAGAGGATAAAGTCCGAATTTTGAAGAAGCTCTCATTGGGCATATCTCATCCCAAAATTTTTACACATTTTGTTGACTCAATCAAATTCAATGACTTTGGAACCTCAAAATATGTATGGAAATGTTGCGCAAGGAGACTCGCACTAAGAGATCTCATTCAGATTTGTTTGAATTTTGTAAAACCTTCACCTTATTCAGCCCATAGGGAAATAATCATTTGGTTTTGGTTAGTGTTCCAAGACGTATAGGTACGAGCTGAGACGAGACGTTTTACGAGCATGAACTGTGAAATAGTAGATTATGCAGCGAGGGCGTAAAGCAGTGTCATAAGTCACGACGAACGTCATTGAAACTCCAGGGTAAGTATACATATATAACTCACGAGCGAAGCGAGGGACTTACTAGAATCCTAATTGCGAGAGCGATTTAATCAAGTCGAAGACGAAGAAAACAACTTAAAGCACAAAGAGAATACTCTACTTTTCACACTTTCATGTTTGATACGTTTTACAACTACCTACTTAATGTCCTCTGTAACAAATGAATAAATAAATAAATTTCTCTATAGTAAAATATTGGTAACGTGTTTCGCGATATTCGTTTTTTATTCCGCCTTCTTAACAGTGGTTAGCTCTAACTTCGAAATTATTATTGTACGGATCTCCTTGGTAAAAAAACACATACTTAATTTGAAGTTAAAAGCAACTTTCATTATTCCCTTGGGATTACTGTTTTGAATTTGGACGTCGCGTCGTCACACGGACTAGTCGCAGTTAGAGATCTGATTCGATTTGTTTGAATTTGGTAAAATCTCTACCTTTTTTTAGCTAACAGAGCTATAATCACTAGCTTTCTTTGTTATGTGACGTATAAAGCGAATTTTATGAGCATGCAGTCTATCAAGAAGATTGGCATGCAAAGGGAGCCCTACACCAATCACTGATACCATCGCATGTGAATGATGATGAAGATGAAGGCATTGAGGTTTGGCGTCCAGCACAGCAAGTTTTATTTACCACACTTTCTAAATGACAACGACAAAAATCGCTGAACAGACTCAGGTTTAAAAGGCGTTTCAGGGTCAAGGCACATTGAAAGGGAATAATTGAAGATAGTTTTGGAAGATTTTGACAGCATATTGAGTGCAGTGCAGTGACATGCAGAAACAGTGAGTGAGTGTCAAGATTCCAAGGACGACCGACGACGTCGAGGATAGAGCGAAGTGGTGGAAATCAATTAGGATAGCTGACCTTACCATCACATGGATAACTAGTTGGGAAGAGAGAGAGAGATAGCATATTGAACCCTATTACCAGAACGTAAGACATTACTTAGTAGATAAAAAAAGTCGCGCGAAATTTTTTAATTAGGTATGTAGAAAGAAAGGCTCGCAAATGTTTGCGAATGCACGTAGGTAAACCAGAAAGTTGAAAATCACACTAATATTATAAATGCGAAAGTTTAGATGTTGAGATGTATGTTACCTCTTCACGCTAAAGTTACTGAACAGCTCGTGCTGAAATTTTGCATACAGGTAGTTCTAGGCTTGGA
Source organism: Eupithecia vulgata (assembly GCA_946478455.1). NCBI lineage: Eukaryota > Metazoa > Arthropoda > Insecta > Lepidoptera > Geometridae > Eupithecia > Eupithecia vulgata. The sequence goes on along the minus strand of OX297862.1, from coordinate 12,276,078 downwards.
ATAAAACATAGAATACTTTTTATTGCATTTACCTAGTAGAAATAACCTTAAACTTCGCGTACGAAGCTGTGGACAAAAACTAGTTGACATGATAAAAATAAAAATCCTTTATTGTTCTCACTTATAACAGCCCGCGGCTTCGCGCACTTTGTTTCTTATGGAAACGTTTAAAGGTTATTTTATTACTATCCCATGGAAACTGTTGTATGGAATAAAAAGATCCAGGATCAAACGTAGGCTACGTTTGATCCTGGATTATAGCTACAACAGTAGTTCAGTAGTTATGGCGTGAAGAAGGAACAAACATTCATCCATTCAACCAAAGTTTGGATAGTTAGTTAGGAGTAAATTTTACTCGTATATTAGTGTTATGTGAAGTGTGATTTGATTAGGTACTTATGTACTTACCTACTAATTATGCCACGCCACAGTTTATTGTTGAAGACATAATGGTTTCAGCGAAACGCCAATCGTCACGGCATGCAGTGGTTATTCCAAGACGAACCGTAGGGAAAATAAGATGTGAATGCCAAGAAAAATAATAGCAAATAATATTACAGAAAGAGGAATCGTGGAAAAGGAAATTGGAAGACGTCGTTGCTGGCGTCGCGGTCGCATCCTTCCGTGAAAGATAATTCAAAGCTTGTTGATCAGTATTGAAAAGATTCGTGCTGTTTGTATCGGTTTTTACTTTGTTTTGAACTTGAGATTATTGCTTCGAGTATGCTGAAGTTGCTATGCGCCATCACATCACCGTATGGAGTGTTACCGTGAACATTTTCGAATATTCCGAAAACCCTTGGCGAGGGTTTCCCTAAAAGCAGATTTAGCAAATCCTTGTTGGAAGTCCGGGTCGACTACTTCTGCAGGGAGTGCCGCCACCCCCCCCGGCCACTCACCCACCACCCTAACCTTAGTTCTTGTGCGTCGGGGATCTCGACCCTCCTAACGTATTTCACAAAGATTGAAAGAGTCTCCTACTTCGTACGCTGTTTTCTACCCACAGCCTCGGCCATAAAAGCGAGAATGGCGCAAGCACGAATGGCACGAAGTCGAGAACATTTTGAACGATGCGTCTAGGGTGTAGTAAGTGGTGCTACGGTGTCACGGAATATAAGGGCGTGTTTCTAGCCGTATAGAGGCGAGGATCGCGTGTGCCGTTTGGTAATACACGCAGTGTGCTGGTTGCTGAAGACAACACCGGACGAACACCGGATCCCCCGTCGCTGAGCAACCCGCGCACATTTCACGAACGCTTTCACGGACGCCAAGTTATTTAGGAAGTCTGCTTTTGCAGAAAATGCGAAGCTAGATTATTGTTTAGGATTGTCATTTTTGTGACCGTCTATCTATAGAATGAACTCGCACACAATGAATGCACGTCGCTGCCGCCGCCGCGCCGCGCCTGTGACCGTCATGTCATCCTAGGTGTAGGATGAAACTTTGCCAGTCGTAAAATGTTGAGGATTTAACATTATAGTAACTGACTTGTGTAACTCATACGCTTATTTTCCTATTTCCTATTGGCAGGTACCTAAGTAGGTACATAGTGCAGTTGCGGTGTACCTAACCTACCTACATACTGGCCGTGTGATAAGTAGGTATGCAAGTACAAGTCATAACTTAATATAGATCAGCCGACCGACGACGCAAGAGCAAAGACATAGTGCAGAGCCCGAGGTCGGGCGCTCGCGTCGTCGCCGCCGCCTCTCGTCTCTGTCGCGCTGCGACCCTACGTCCTCGCGATAAGGCGCACTTCGCCATGCCCGCTCGTTGACCTCACCGTACAGCCCGGCAAATAATAAATAATGTAACATTGATAAAGTCGACGAAGCGACGATGACCGGCTAGTATTTAGGGAGACTCATTTGGCAAACACGTCGGGTCATCGCGCTCGCCGCCGGTGGGCTCGCCGGTGGGCGCGCCGACGGCGCCGCGGAGCTGCTCTGCACGCCGGACTAGGAGTGGACGTCGCCGGCCGGTGAGAAGACGGCCACCGGCTATTTCTGGTCATCCGGCGCATCAGGACCTAGAGGAAATAGCCGGTCGCTAAGCCGCCGGTCGAGCGGTCCTCCGCTCGGGCGCCGTCAGTTTTGCCGCTAAACGTGACATGTGATAAAGAAATAACATACCTGCGTGCGGCTGAAGCGGCGTCGTCCTTGCGCAGCTGGAACAACACTCGTGTCGGTGGCGCGCGGCGGACTGGCGCGCGGTGCGGGCAGCAGCGAGCGTGTCGCCGCGGCAGCAGTACCCGCCGCCCGCGCCCCGCGCTTCTCCGCTGCATTCCGCGCCGGGACACCGCGAGCCGATTCCTCTGACATCAGCCGTCGCCGCCGACACCGCCGCGCGCCTCCCCGCATTATCTCGCACGCACAGCGCCCGCCGCCGACGCGCCGCCTCCAACTCTGCGAGCTTCACCTCTGCGTGACCCTCGCCACGCAACGCCTACCTAAGCCTTCGACCTCACTTGAAGTTACCTAAACACTTCGTGATCTTTTACGGAGGTCCTAGGAAAGGTAGAGACTGAAGAAGCCCTGATGTGGCATAAAAAAAAGTTTGTTAGTAGTTTTACCACAAGCTTCATTTCATTATAATAGGTAGGTAAGTACCTATCTTCTTAAAATTTAGCATCCTGCATAAAATTAGGTACCGACCGTCGTGATTGTGAGTGCCGAGTGTTCACAATAGTAACTATCTATCAAACTTTGCTAGTTGCATACAAACAATTTTCCTAATCACACCTCCACTCTTCCCCACCCCATGGCAAGAATCGAACCTGCAGCCAAACTTCTCAACAGCCTGCGCGGCAAGCAAAATACTTACCTACCGAAAGAAGTAAGAACATAGTGAAAAAATTCTATGTCTATGAGTAAGAAACATTTTATAGGAATCATTTGGGTAGATAGAGATAGGTATAAGTACATAATACATTGGCTAGATCTCAGAGCAATAACTATTGCTCTGAGGGCTAGATACACTAACTCATTGGCGATCTCTGACAAAAACAAAGTCTAAAAACGATTTTACACTGCTGCAGACATTTTCCATACGTTGGTATAGCTCTGATTAATCTGTGCATTTTGTGTGTACGCTACGCTGTATACTTATTAGTCTATGGTTGTGTGCATTTTCCAACCGCCTACGTATACTCAGAAAAACGATCCTACGTATACCATAGAAGTGTGGCGTTATTTCACTAGATAGTTAAATAAATGGTTATGGAATTATATTGAAATAACGTGAAGCCGCGTTTCATTAACTATCTATTTTTTAACAATCGCAACGACACTACGACGACAACGCAATGCACCGAAGTCATTAACTTATCGATGTATTAGACTTAACGATCGCGCGCGACAGTGGTGAATCGTGAATACGTTATGTTCGTTTAGCTGTGTGAATAGTGAATCCGTGAGATACGTTATATCACATTTCATTACCTAGTTATTGATTCGTTTAGCGTTTGAGGGCCTATACAACCGCATTTTTTGTGAAAAGGATAGACATAGGATTTTGCGTTCATAGGAGCGGGACAGGGCATAGCAACGCAAGCCAAAAATAAAAAAAAACAAGTTTTAGCTTATTATCTATTAGTTTTAAACTGAAACCGAAACATGTAACATGTTCTTTATACATAAGTAGTTATTTCTGTATTTATTGAGAAATTAAGGTTTTAGAAAAATTAAGAGGTAACTTTGCGATTCTTTCATATCGAGAAATTTTTATAGAATCATGTTTTCGAAACATGATCGATAGAATAAGTCCTAAATTTTACCATATTTATATTTCAAAGTTACTTTAGTAGTATGGAAGATATAAAGATCGGAGTGAATTTGAGGTAGTATAGGCCCTTAAGACTGATAAATACAGTGACGAGAGAACTGAATAAGTAGTTAGTTATCACACCCGTACTAAGGGTGGGGCGTGGGTTCGAGTCCCGCTGAAGTCGAAAATTTTTGGGAACTTATTTCATTTCTTAGTTAGTTATCGTAGTTGAGTTATAAGTTAACTCTTGAAAATGGAGGGGTTATGAGAGAGGGGGGAGGGGTTATTAATGAATTCCCTTGGAGCCAAGTTGCAAAGCTTCTCCGCTGATCACTTAGACACAGACTACCCCCCACAATGGGTCTAACGGACGGGGAGGGTACACTAAAAAATCTAGTTTCTTGGCGGTTTTTAACGTTAGCTTAACGTCAATAATCACGCGTTTAGCTCATCGGTCGTGAAATTTTCAACGTCTTCGTTCCTAAAGATTTTTAACGACAGATAGTTATTTTAACGGTTATTGTTTGTAGCCAATGGGAACAATAACCATGTTAGCAGAATTTCCATTAACATCACGAAACCGCCAATGAGACGGTTTCGTGTAAAATAAAATTCTGAAAACAAAACATCACGCCCCATCGCCGCCTGGGATTTACTGTGTGGATGGGATTTCACTTTTTTACCTTTTCCGAAGCTCTTCTCGATCCTAACATAAACAGACAGAATATGCTTTGTTGTCCTTAGTTATTCTCTACTCTCGAACAAAGTTTTTCTCAGTCGGTTCCTCGTCGTTTGTTAGCACAGATGTAGGTACTAGGGATGCTAACGTTTGTTAGTATTCATCTATCCTCGTTCCCACTAGGTACTTTAGTACTATACTTATAAATCTGTGGTTCCCACTTTTTAGCTATACTCACTCAGATTTATAACTTATAAGTCTAATACTAAAGGCTATACTTATAAATCTGTGCTTTTTATTCAGGAAACGTCAAGAAGGCGCCAAATCAAATAGGTATCATGTTTTGAATGTTGAATGAGCTATGAGAGAGAGTACAAAATATCACTGTCAAAATTATAACGCCCACAGATTAATTAAGAGATAAGGCCGGCCGCACACGTCTGATTTTTGCCTGATTGTCGGATGAAATTGTCTCTATGAATAGCGTATTCGGCTATCCGAAAGTTCGTTCCCAGTTTTGTAAATACAGAAGTCTTCTTCGGATAGTCGAATACAATGATCTCTTTTTTCATTGATACACACATACTTAAGGCAAATATTGGACATGTACGGCCGGCCTTGAACGTCACGTAGAAAGAGAAGCCTGCCATCAAAAACACTAGTTTTAATTAAGTTATTGCTCTGAGAGTTTTAATCACTCTATGGTCACACGACAAACATGTTATAAACCATGTAATGTTATCTTTCAATGTCAAAAGACACAATTTTTGTTTCTGTTCTGTCCATTATTCATTAATTCATTTCAGGGCCGTCTTAAGCCTATTCGGCGCCGGGGTGCGGGGCACAGCCTGCGCCCTCGTTTTATTTTGCACTGCAGCGTGGCACGTGACCGACGACACACTGCAGTATGGAAGGGGTCCTAACTCCTAGTGTCCTAGTCAACCAAGAAAACACATTACACGTAATTTGATAATTTATTTCTCTAAAATACAAAACTAAAATTAAACTTAAATTATACAAATTAAATTCAATTATAAAAAACAAAACTATTCTCCATTCGAGACATTATGTCCATTTTCTGGAATTAACACTCTAGAAAAGGTACCTAGGTACCTACTTCTTCAAAAAAGGTAAACTTCTAAAATTTATACTTTTATTTTAACATGAAAAAGAACATGATCTAAAAACAAAGAAAAGAAGGAGCTAAAAATTTATTTATTGTATGTACATTAAACAAACTAAATTTTTCTTGCTCTTGAGTTGGCAAAGATTTTAATTAAATCATTTATTTTTATATCAACTTCGGATTCTATACTTATAATAGATAAGTTTGTCAGTATGTCTTGGGTCATGGTTGACCGAAGATAATTTTTTATTAATTTTAATTTCGAAAAGGATCGTTCACCTTCAGCTACTGTAACAGGCAGTGTTAAATATATACTTAGAGATGTTGAGATATTAGGAAATGAGGAGATTAAATTATTAGAATATATATAGCTTAAAATATCAATGGGAGTACTTGTTGATGCATTGGGAACAAATATTTGCAACAATTCTAATTCATTATACATATAAAATAATCCTCCCCGTTAATATCAAATCTATTTTTAAATGTTATTTTTTCTTGGAGCCGAGAACATTGTGATTTTTTTTCATGCATCTCTATTTTTCTCCAGCATTCAATGTTTTGGAAGAGTGAAAAAACTGAATTGTGTTCCGTCAGCAAATCGAATCTCTCATTTAATTTCGAGATAGCAGTGTCCAGTAGGAAAAAATTAAAGCATACTTTAAATTTGTTGGTTGGATCTAAAATGGGCTCATCTGCAGCCTCGTAATCAAAATGTCTTTTTCGGGGACGTGGACGTGCATTTTCTTTAAATTCTGTTTCGCATTCTAATTCTTCAGCAATTAATTTTGCATCAGATCAGACTGTTCAAACGCACTATCGGTGCGGTATTGCTCCAAATCTTTTTTAACCAGATTAATCATTTTGGTAGCCTCTGTAATAATTACGTCTGATTTTTGCAAATTTTTGATAGATGCTGAAAAAAATGCATTGATTTCTTGGACAATACAGAAAAACTTCGTAATTTCCAATGAGCTTTTCGCGGCGTCATTTACTACTAAATTAAGGGAGTGAGCAGCACACGGTACCTACGTAGAAAGCACGAGGATTCATGTCCAATATTTTTTTTTGGATGCCTATATTTTCCCCCCTCATATTGGCCCCATTATCCTTGGCCTCGCAAATCATCTAATTCAATATTGCATGATTTTAAGAAATCTAACAAATAAGTCGCCAACCCTTGTCCGGTAGTATCAGTTACAGGTAAAAAACCTAAAAAAAATTCTCGTACCTCAGCGCGTTTTGTCGATGGATTTAAATAAATAAACCTCACAATAACAGTAAGTTGTTCTTGGTGTGAAATATCAGGTGTGCAATCTAGAATTACAGAGTAGTATTTACATTACTTCAAAAGACTAATTATAGTAGTTTTAATTTTTTCAGCAATTATACTAATCAGTTCATTTTGAATGTTATGACCAAGATAATGTGGCATGCGATGCTGAGCTCTTTGAATTCGAGCAATGTGTTCTGATAGAGTACTATCAAAATTAGATATACTCTCCACCAACTTTAAAAAATTACCATTATTCGGGTCATACAATTTCTCAGTTGTGCCCCTAAATGCTAGATTTTGACCTGCCAAAATTTTTATAATTTCGATTATTCTTTCCAAAACTGCCGTCCACCTCTTTTTCTCGCGGTCTATTTCAGTTTGATTTACTGAGTCTACTGTTTGCCCTTTCAATAAGTAACTTTTTAGATCCAAATATTTTTTTAAAGAACATAATGTGCCCTGAACTTTTCTCATGTCGTTCTATATTTCTTGACAAATGTCCCCAGTCTTTGTAACCAGTGGGGCCATTAAATGCAGTGACATTAATATTAAACAGCTTACAGTGAAAACAAAATACAGAATCAGTAGATGTGGAATATACAAAAGCCAAACTCGATGAATAATTTCGTTGTTTTGTAACTTTTTACTGTAATATGTATCTGAAAACGACCTCATGTTACTATCTGAAATCACTGACCGACACTTAGATAGGCGCCGCGCGCCGCACTCTAAATTCAAGTGAACTTACACCTATTTGTAGTGACTTAGAGATCATTTCTCTATAAGTGCGAGCGCCCGAACGGCATGTCAAAGGGCGCCTATGACAGAAGCACAGGTGCTGCGACGCGCGCCCTTTTCAAATGAATTTACTTTTTATTGACTTAGATATCATTTTGCTTCAAGTGCAGGCGACCGGGCGACTAGGTTGCACATCACGAGCGGTATGACAAACGCCGAAAGCGTACCTAATAAAAGTAAAACAATGTTTATTGTTGATGACTTTTTTTTTTATGTAGGTACCTATTAATTTTGCGCATGTACGTATTTGTTGTAACAATTATATGAAACTGTGTAATGGCGTTAAGTTCAATGAAATATCTAAATATTCAGCGCTCGGCAGGCGCCCCAGGGCGCTCCGCGCCCGGGTGCACCGCACCCCTTGCACCCCCTGGTAAAGACGGCCCTGATTCATTTCGTGTTTCCATGGGGCTTTAAACCAATGAAAAAAGAGATTTCTTTACCTTAGAGTCTAAGGTAAGGGAATCTCCTTATTCATTGTCGGCCGTGGGGGATTTCCGGAATAATCCTTAGAATATCAATGTTTTACCCTCTGTGTTTTTTTTTTACCACAGACTTTATGGAAGGAGATCTCTTTTTTCATTGACTTATGCCTAAAACTTTGTCCATAGACTAATAATTATATTGACCATAAACTAAGAAGTATACTGACAGATATTGACTAAAAAACCACGTGAACGTGATATTTGTTTGTTTTTCTTGTATCATGTTTGTTTGTATTTTTTTGATAAGTGTTGTGTTGATCAAAATAAATTAGTTTTGTCATCGTTATTTAATTATTGTCATTTTCATCTATATGGCACAGAAGAAGTATTTTTAACGCGCAGAAGAAAAAAATCCATTTGTGTGCGGGACGTGGCGGTCAACGATTTATTTCTTCTGCTCGATATACTTCTGTGATTTATGAAAACGACATATTATAGTAACATAACCTTTCGTCACGGTCAAACAAAAGGCGGGATTTGAATTAAATGCTGAGCCCACGCTGAGCCAGCTGAAGCTATGAACCCTATAAACATATCACTAAAAACCGTAATTAGCCCATTTTCCTTCTTCTGCATTGCAGATGATGAGAATAATAATGGGGTACTTGAAAAAGAAATGCTCCATGAGATAGAAAATCCCAAGTCCACCAGAATGAATTTCACTGACATAAATCATGGTCAAGTAAGTAGAAAACTTTTTAAAAAAAGATGCCTAGCAGCCTTAACGCGATCACTGATAGCGTACCAGCCGGTTTCAAGGTTAACTCTTAACGTAACCAATGATTAGCAAGCACTCGAAAATATAAAAGTTAATCCAGTAGTTATAAATGTATAATATTGTGTTATTTATTGGATTGATTAAATGGACTTGATTATCAATAAACTCTTCAACTAATATTTGTCCCTAATCAACTAAACACAACCAACCTATATTTGAGAGACTGGGCAGTTAAGGTAAAATATTTAGTAATCTACAAAAAATATACCATAAACAGAAAATGAATATTGCTATAATAACTGATTGATTATTTTATATTTCCAGTATGTCGCTGTTCTGTGGAAGCATAAATGGGTCCGTGGCATCATCGCTGTAGAAGTAAATTTTTTGATATGGCTCATCGACCATGGAGTTTTTATTCACCCTTCTCAAGACACAGTCTATGTCAATCTACCTGCAGAATACAAAAAACTGCCATCCAGAGTGTTTGAAGCCAGTGTTCATGGAGTGGTCCCAGTATGTTTGGTAAGTTACAAAATTGCTTTGACAGTGCAAATTCCCAAAGCTTCTAAATTAACACTAATTCTAATTATAAGTGGGGGAACTGGGATCTGCACTGACGTCTCGCATGAGAGTGTATTGTGCATTGTCCCCCAGCCTGTAATCAGGCCCTAACCAGCCCAGCTCCTTGAAGTACCGGAGAAGGACTCTTGGTGATTGACAGCTTCGTTTCAGCTTTTCTGTGGGTGTGGTTGGATTTGATGTCTCAATGAGATTCTTCAATCCCGTTTTCCATCTGGCCTCCTCTGTGGCCGTACAGTGTTCCACAGTTTATTCTTCCTTGAAGCAGCCACGGCATAGGCTGCCGTCTGTGGCTCCAGTCTTGAATAGATGATGATTCAGTTCACCTGTGATGATGCCCACCATTGTTCTTAAGTCCTTACGGCTCATCTTGAGCATCATATTTGTTGTCTTCCCATCTTTGCAAGGGAATATTGATTTAGTGTGTTTGTAGTCTGTTCGACGCTCCCATAGTTTTTGGTGTTCTTTTTCCGAGTAAAGTTTTAGTCTATTTTTGACATCTGCAGTGGGCGGGTTCGAGAGACTGATATCCTGCTTTGTTAGGGTCTGTCTCGCTCCTTCCTTTGCCATTTTGTCTGCATTTATGTTGCCTGGACAAGTTCGACTCTGTCCATTCTATGCTGACTTTACAGTGAATTAACACTGTTATTGCCACAGTCATACAAAGACATGTCATAACAGCTGGTCTAAATTGATCAATGTTCATTGTTAAACTTCCTCCAGATTGGGCACACCCCTGCTGTACAAACAGCAGTGAATGTGTTAAAGGCAGATCAGTATTAAAATTTTATTTGTGGATTTTTCCTGCTGTTAAGATTACCTTGCATGCAAACTACCACCTTTATCAGTTTCTGAATAAATGTTCTAAAACATCATCATCATCATCATCAGCCTATACCAGTCCACTGCTGGACATAGGCCTCCCCTAATGAGCGCCATAGCGCCCTGTCTTCAGCTTGCCGCATCCAGCATCTGCCAGCAGTCTTTCGCAAATCGTCGTCCCACCTGGTAGGAGGGCGTCCTACACTACGTTTTCCGAGTCGCGGTCTCCACTCAAGAACACGTTTACCCCAGCGGTTGTCGGTTCTTCTTGAAATATGGCCAGCCCACTGCCATTTCAGCTTGCTAATCCTTTGAGCTATGTCGATAACCTTGGTAAACGACCTTCTAAAACACTAGTGCCTAATAAGAGACTGTGTTTGTACCTATAAAAAAATAACGCTGGACTATTCACACAGCATAATCTAGCCCCAAGCTAAGCAATGCTTGAGTTGTGGGTAATGGTAATTTAAATACATAATACTATGTCATTACATTAATTATTAAATTTACAGGAAATGGATGACATGTATTGCTTCAAGAAAAAGACAGCACTAACTTGGAATTTAGGAGCTATAGCAAAAGCAGAAGAGTTCATTGCTAGTGCTAAAAATACTTACTTTGTCCCTGTGGCTCTGCTTACTACAAAAACAAATGATGTTGTAAGTATACGTATTAAAAGGGAGATGGCAAAATTTTAAAGCGTTTTTTCAAATTGCTTGCCTAAATATCCTGGTATGTTTTTATGTTTTATGTTTTTATGTTTTGACGTATACTTAGCCTAACGCCACTTATATAGAGTCTGTTGGGTGAAGTCAGTCAGCGAGAGAAATACATAGACAGTCATTATTTAAAAAAATGAAGAAGAAATTACTCAGTTTCCTATGTTATGTAGATAGGACCTTATTAAAAAAAATTAGTTAGTACATACTAATTATTATTTCATAAACCTGTCTAACTGGAAATTAAATAATAATGAAACTTGTAATAATGCACCAAAATTTATTTTAAAACGTGAGTGTCATGGAGACTTTTGCCCAACTGCGGGAAGAAATTGTGTGATAAAAAAATCCATCTCATCTTAACTTCATCATCGGCCTATACTGGTCCACCGCTGGACATAGGCCTCCCCTAATAAGCGCCATTGCGCCCAGTCTTCAGCTTGCCGCATCCAGCATCTGCCAGCAGACTTTCGCAAATCGTCATCCCACCTGGTCGGAGGTCCCATCTTAACGTATTCACTGCTTAAACTTGGCGGTGCGACAAGCAGAGGCGGCGGTGGCGCGGCGTGGCGCTCCGTACACGGAGCTGGAGCTGAAGTGCATTGTGGGCTATGAAAGTATTAACCATTTTTATAATAATTTCAGGTTATTGGTGACCTATATCTTGAAATCAATGGAAAAATTGTGAATTTCGTTGATGAAATGTGTTCAGCCGGAGAGTCTCCCATGCACTCGTATATGGAAAGAAATCAGGAATTATACATTGAGAGTAAGTTATTCATCTTAGACCCTCTTCCGACTTAAAATAACGTGATTTCTGACGACCTCTGTGGCGCTGTGGGCGAAGTCCGCCTGCGACGCAGGAGGTTGCGGGTTCGATTCCCGCCTCGGGACAAATGTGTGTACGATCTGCAGACATTTGTTCAGGGTGTTCTGGTCGTTTTCTATGTATAATAAAAAATATCTATCTATGTATTGTATTGTATTATGTATATCAGTTATCTAGTACCCATAGCACAAGCTTTGCTTACCTTGGGGCTAGATAATGCTGTGTGAATTGACCAGCATTTTTTTCTTTCTTAAAACTTTATAAATCACGAGTGTCTGCCCGCGACTTCGCGCGCGTTGTGTTTATGGAAACGTTTATGGGTTATTTCTTTCATATAGGAACTGATTTATGGTATAAAAAATTGCCTGTGTGTTATTCCAGTTCCAAGTTCTAACTATGCAGTTTATGCATCATAAATCTTATCATCCAAACTTTCGTATTTATAATACGAGTGTTACGTTTTATTTTACAGATTTAGCAAAGCTCTACACAAACAGAAGACTGCATCGAGCATGTTTGTTAAAACCTGAATTGCCTATCAAAAACTTGCCCGCTATAACCACTGAAATAACTTATGCTGAGTACAGCGCCATCTGTGATGAAGTTGAACAACTACGTAATGAGGAAGATTCTGACACGGACTCGGTAGGTGGCAGTAGTGTAACTTACATAGAAAACCATAGTAATGCTCCATCCAAGCAACTGAAACTAACTCAGCACGAAATAGAGCAATATTCCAATCAGTATATTGTTGTAGGTGGAAGAGAATACAATGTATTGGCAGTTCTCATAAATAAAGCGAGAGATCTTTATATATGTGAGAAATATAAAGATGCTAAGTCCGTTGGTAGGGCTACAACAAGACTCAGATCTTAACCATTGGGATGACTCCAGCTAGAAGTTATATTCCATCCAACTCGATTATGAAATGCTTGTAAACAAAGCGCCCATTCTTAACCTAGAATTAATTTTTACTGCCGTTAATTCTTATTAAGTTATTACTTATCTATTACCTAAGTACATCTTCTTACCTTAATGTTGATTTTAGATCTTCATTGCTAACCATGTCAAAAACGCAACGTGTTCTATTATAGTCTTTCTTTTTTGCTGGAGTTTGTTTACAAACATTTTACATCCGATTTGGCTAGAATATAGTAGTAGTTATTGTAAACACGGTTGCAAAAAATAAATCGACCATTTATAATGCTCATGCAAAGTATAACTTTGACCTCGTCTTTATGACATTAAATAGGTGCTAATTGTTATTAGTTAAAATCTTTGTTAAATACGAACTTAATAATTATAAATACATTATGTATAAGCGAAGTACTGATTTGATATAAGTTTTGTTGATTTGTACCTACTCGGTGCTGTATTAAGTTAGGTACACGCGGAATGTTATACTAGTTTATAAGCTATATTAAAGTAGACAAAGACTTAATTTGGTGTTACCTAACTTACCAATAATACCTCTTCTCGTCTTAGTAATCGGAATATATTTCCGAAATTAGCTAGCAATTTGTAAAGTTTAAGCCTTTTAAGTATTACTTATGTTTTGTTTGACAGATTGTTACTCAATAAAAATATTAACTTCTTATATTTTTTTTATTTTATTCACTTACAAATAGAAATTCATCCCCTAAGTAATTTAACTTAATTTTAACTTAAATTAGCCTGTACATTGTCACTGTACAAGAGAATACGGCAGTGTTTAGATAACCCACTGTCAAGACATAAAGACTTGATGGCATGGGTGTTAAAATACCCAACTGTTATGATTGCTCAACCTTGCTTGAGATTTTCATTGTGTCAAACCACTTGAGATTAATCTGAAAAGTTATATTCGATGAGCAGTTATAACAGTCAGAAATCGGAATCAGACAATAAATATTGTTAGTTGCAACTGTTACTAAAGTGCTGAATGTTGAATTCTTCGCGGTGCGCGTTCCCACTGTGTCGTGATCGTAAATAATCGGTGGACGACTATCGTATCTAGTTGTTCCCATTTTTTCCCCGTTTCGATACTGCCTCTTAGCGATCTGTTTTAAGTAAAGAAAAATCCAAACTGCTCTCTTATAATAATGATCCGCATTTTGTTCCGTTAGTAGAGTTGACTCCAGTGAGTCACCTTTAAGCTTTTGTCTGTGAATCTTTCAGCTCGGTTTGGGAAACTGTTTCTCTTTAGTCTAAAAAGTTCACATTGTAACGACTGTTGGTCGTGAGTGTGTCGTTCCCATTAGATCGTGACGATACTTTACGGATCACGGGCCAGTGGTAGACTTATCGTGACCTTTTTTTTATCGTTTACGACTGTCCTGCAAGCTGTTCCCATTCGACAATCTACTGCCACAAAAAAAAACCAATTCGTGGACGACAGTTAAATCGTGTCGTGTCCTATATGTAAATACCTCCATTTAAATATATGTACTAGCCACGATTCTTTAAACCACCACTTTCTGTCGTCACGACACAATGGAAACGCGCCGTTATGGTACCTACTGCTAGAAACGAGATCATTCCAAGTCGCTAAGGTCCGTCCTGACTCATCTACAACAACGATATGCAACCAAACAGAGTATAAATAACGCTCCTAAGTGGTCGTGGATAAGTCAATAGGGCAGTGTGATTGAAATAAGCACGTTTCGTAGAAACTAGTGAAAAAATCACAGTCTGAGGCCAGGGTTAGTGCTAGCGACATAGTTCAAAAGCTCATCAGAGTCTTCACAGACGACAGGCTTCTCGTGGTAGCAAGCGACGTCGTGCCAGGCGATGCCGTCGTTGTAAACATTGTTGAGGATGCTGAGGCAAGATTCCGTTGTGCCATTGATGTCGAATTCAGCGTTGTCGGGTTGACGCTGTTTCTTGTGACCGGTCTGGGACCAGGGGTTGTAGCCCCAGCCGTTGGGGATCTGGAATGAGAAGAATTTATTTTTATCCAACTGGCTGCGCCATTTTTTTTAAGACAGTAAGAGAGCTAGGGATCATTTACGCTTCAGCAAGTTATTCGCAAAAAAAACGGGTGTCTTGATCGTCGGATTATTCTCTCACTCAATCATCAAATATTAACTTTTCTGTGGCACTTCTCTGTAATTTATGCAATAGCTGCATTTCGTAGCATCTAAACCACAACCTTTGTGCGAGTTCATTATGTCGCATCATGCTTTCTATTCAGATATCTACTACCTATGTAGTCACTTTCACGATTGTTGTCGCTTTGACGCTTTGTAGCATTACAACTACGGAAAACCAGCACTTATTCGTATACTATCCCATCGCATTGCATGAAATATCGAGAGCATCCACCAGTTTATCGTTACCTTAGCAGTTTTATTTAGCTTACCGAGTTAGTGGGCGAAATCTTTTCACGGTTGGCGGACCAGAACCATCCTAGGATGTTTTTGGGTTCAAGATCTCTACGTGATTCGCAGCCCTTGAAGTCACACAGACGTCCGGAGGTCCAGATGTAAGGGACATCATCTGTAAACAAGATTTCATACTTTATCACGTGTTTCTTCGTCCGTCTTTTATAGTTAACATCATAAAGGCTTCCACGTAAAGTTTGAAGTAAGGTAAACTGTATTCGAGCGATTAAGCTTTGTAAATTTTTTGGTTTATTGTTAACCTCCAGTACCACGCTGAGCCAAGACTCGTTAGATATATCTAATCTACGTAGTTACACACGCTATATTTACTAACCCACGGACGAGCTGCTTAGTGTCCACTGTCAGTATTTCTGTTGTTTTAGGTGTAATTTACCCCACTATATTCTGTTTTAATTGTCATCATCATCATCATCAGCCTATACCAGTCCACTGCTGGACATAGGCCTCCCCTAATGAGCGCCATAGCGCCCTGTCTTCAGCTTGCCGCATCCAGCATCTGCCAGCAGTCTTTCGCAAATCGTCATCCCACCTGGTAGGAGGGCATCCTACACTACGTTTTCCGAGTCGCGGTCTCCACTCAAGAACACGTTTACCCCAGCGGTGGTTTTAATTGTAAATTTAGTTATAATTATTTTATTGTACCTACCTACCTATTTACATAATTGTGTGTAGGTAGGTAGTACCTACTAGGTACCTACTTTGTATTGTCTGATAAACTAGTTAATTTCATTTTTCATTTAACCTGACTAAGCAACTCGAACAATAAAGCTAATTTCGAAACAAATATTCACATACTCTGTTGGATAAGTTTGAAGATCAGGTTGTTCTCTTCTTGTGTCTCCGTAGAGACGAGGTCCATACAGTATTCCCGGCAGATATTACGTCCATCAAGCCAGTCGAACTTCTTATTCTTCAGCTCGGGAACGTGCCCCGTGTAGAAGTAGTGATGTCCTCGATAGAAGAACTCCTTTGGTCCTAGAACAAAAAGAAAACGCCTTGAAACAAGGTGAAGAGTTTGATGGCTGACCTCACGTCGCTTAGTGTGAATAATAATTTACTGCGTGTGCTCACTCGTTAGCGCAACAATAATAATGACAAGCAACAAGTCTCACAGGTCGTGTACCCACCGAAATTACCACGGTCATGACATTGAAGCCCCCTATCAACAATAGCATTACTTATAATGGAATGTTTGTGTCACATCACATTGCGCAATAAAAGATACGTCTCTTACATAATGCCGGCGCCCACGCACCGTTGCTCGTCGCGACCTTTCTCGTTAATAATAACGACATTTTTCAAGATCTGTTCAAATAAAATAATTCAAACTGCAATCCGTGATCAGGCCTCCAAGTAAGGCAAATCCGAAATAGAGAACTTATGCAACTTGCTAAAACTTCAGAGGTATTATTTTAAAAGACGGCAACAATGTAAGGGTCTTGCATTGTTGCCGCGAATGCTTGAAACGTTTACATTGTCATTATTTTCTCTAGCTAAGCCTATATTAGGTGTAGAGTAATAGTTGTAGCAGATGATGTTGCAAGAGCTTGCGGCGACGACCGACGCGTCGGTCCAAACAGATGCGTCGGTCACGCGGAGCGCCATCTGGGCCAAGGATCGTCTACCGGATGCGCGCGAGCAAGCTCACTTCTATTGTTCACGAACAATAACAACCCCATCGATACTGCGTCGACTCTGACATTTGTATGGTAGAGTCACAGTTTTATAGTTAACCTTCTTTTACTATGTAGGTATATTTAAGAATTTCTAGAATAGAATAGGAATCTTACGCGATTAAGACGAATAGTAAGGCAAATGACCTTGGACCTTTCCGCGCGCCTTTATGCAGCAAAGAGTGCTTGTTTTCGGTTCAGCATAGGTACTATGTAGTGCCATAATCAACCAAATAATAGGATCCTCTGCGGTTGGGCGACGTGTAACTGGTCAGGTTTGAATCACAGATTTTGTAGGTGCAAATACGTTTTTACGTTTGATTTCATTAATTTGACTGCAAGTGTCCCTTCTAAAACTCCCAGGGTCAAAATTATTTAAAGTTTTACGGAAAATTTACAGCGGTATAAAATTTTTGTGCATTAAATAATAAATTACAGAAAACTCTAAAGATCGGTAATGTAATGAGACTTGATTACACCGTGAATGTGTTAAGGTTCACACGACCGGCACAATTATCGAGCAGACCTTGCGCTGTGACAGACAGACGAATGTGCGATTGTTCGCGTACGATATGCCACTCAATGTACTGTTATCTTTGTTCCTAGGAAGTTTGCGAAACAATGGATTTATGCCCTGCAATTCTTGTAACGTTTTCCAAGAATACGAAAGACACAGACAAACTACTTAGATCAAATGGTGCATAAAGTAGAGCGAATCCTAACCTCAAATTACTGGAAGCGAATAAAGGCCAGCAACTAGCAATTTATGAAGCACTCAAACGAAGATAACCCTCAACAGATGTAACTTGCATCAAACTCCCAAGGTTTTACTGTCTAATCGAAATACGCTCTTAAGCCAATAACTAAGGTACATTAAGTACAATGAATTTTAATAGCTGCTGTATGGATCGTAGTTGAAAGGCCGAGTTATTTGTTTGAAGGCTGGGTTACAAAATTATCTTTTATTTTGTTACCTATGTCTTTTATGCACAGCTCATAAATATAATGGACGATAGCGTCGATAGCAAATGCCTCGTAAAGTTTATGTTTTCTTGCTCTTGTTTTGGTAGAAAGGTTTTACTTTGTAGATATGATATAGTATATACCTATCTAGTAAGCTAAGCACCTACTTACTTTTTTTTTTTTTTTTTATTTATTTATCAACTTAAAGATTATGTATTAAAAATAAAAATAATAATAACGCCTAAAAACCACAGAGGTTTGTAGCGGACTTAGCCTACTAGATAAGCACTTCTACGTCTTATAAGGGTTTGAACAATACCCGTGATTTTTAAACTTAGTTGTAATAGATCCTGATCTTCTCAACCTCAACAATGGTCCACTGATGGACGAAGGCCTACCCCTGTTTTTTTTATCTCATGGGGGTAATGCCCATAATCCCCACGCTGGGCATGCGGGTTGGGGATCGCAGTTCGGTGGTAGATATATGCTGCCGGTGTAAGTCCCTTAGTCTTACGACACCCACAGGAAGAGTTGGGGTGTTGCAAGTTCTAAGCCGGCACCACACGGCGGCGGCCTGATCTTCTACCTACATGATAAAACAATAGGGTAGGTATAATGCATGTGACTTCAAAAAGCTGATTATTTTTATATGTACATACTATTTATAGGTATGCATATTCTATTGAAATAGAAATATATCTGCATATTAATTTTTGTATTTTTTGATGTTTTTATTGTGATAATTAATAATAGAAAAATTTGATATTTTAAAACTCAATCGCAAAATTTCTAAACGTGACATCATTCGTTTACTGTTTTATCATGAAGCTATAACGGTATATTTTTTTAAAAGAAAATATTTACAAAGCAGAGAACAACATTGAGAAATCAACGAAGGAACAGATGCACTTTGAGTTGATAAACTGAACGATGACGCCACAGAAAAAAGGCAGCGTTTGTAATTTGTACTATCCGAAACCGTGTAATTTTTTTTTTCCATGTTCCGGTCAAGTAGTATTAATAAAATCAATGAACGGATAAAAAAAAACAAATAATCTAATACATATATTGCTGTATTATGTACACTAATATTATAAAGAGGAAATATTTGTATTTTTGTATGCAACGAATAAAATTAAAAACTACTAAACCGATTTCAAAAATTCTTCCACCATTAGAAAGCTTACTTTTCAGGAAGTGTATATACTATATATATAATATATACTGGCTATATTTTATCCCAGAATTCCCACGGGAACGGGCACTACACGGATGAAACCGCAAGGCACTGCTAGTATGTCATAACAAAAGTATCCAACTTACGTGACCACTCGAAAATATGCTACACGAAATTACAAACGTTCTAGTTTTATTCTTGAGCCTCAATGGTACAATTCAAATCCTATTATGTAAGGAATACACACATTTACATGCTATGTAACTTATTTACTTAGTTCTAAGCCAACATACATACATACAACCCATCTGGACGGCCGTGACCCGCAACCGAATAACTACGATCAAGACATCACAGGTCTTATTAACTGGTAGTACACGTAAGTAGTACATAGTAATTAATGCAACTGGGTGTTCTGAGTTATCCTGTTTTGTCAAGGTGGAAGGTCTACATAATGCTGATTTATTTTACCCTAGAAAAAAATTATAAATTATTATTTTTTCTTTTACTAAGTACATGATTATGTATGTATTATACATATAAACCTTCCTCTTGAATCACTATCTATTAAAAACCGCATCAAAATCTGTTGCGTAGTTTTAAAGATATAAGCATACATAGAGACAGACAGACAGCGGGACGGGAAGCGACTTTGTTTTATACTTTAAGTAGTGATCTGTCTCCTTTTCACGCCTAAACGGGTGGACGGATTTTTCTAAGTAGGAGAGGTACAAACCTCTCATTTGTCATATAATAAGCGCCCAAATAAATTCAGGTACATAAAGATTATTCTTATTCTGATTCCGAAAGGACTGAAGTGAAAAAAAATATTTTTTCTGAAATGTACATTCAATTAACTACCATGTCATGGGCAGCACTCTTATTGCAAACATTGCTTGTTTGTTACGGTCCATTACAGAAAGAGCGTGATCTCGGCAGATGATTGCTGATTCGTGTTGGTGCCTATCGAATCTTATCTCTTATCTGCAGTCTAAATTCTTTTAAAACAAGAAGATACCTACATAGGTGCTTAGTAAATTGAGTCATTCGCCTTTGAACCCTGACATAATTTAACGCGGCTAAAAACCCTTCGGAAAAAAGCAACCCATACATGGCACTTGTAAAAAATATACTATACACTAGCCAAATTCGACGTAAAATGTTTGTAAACAAAGCACACTTAACTAAAACTCAGTTGCTTAGCGTCGAGTTTATGATATAAATGTAAACAATATTTATTGAAGCAACTTTCTCCTTACTCATATTAGTAGGAATCCTTAACCTCGGTATTCTATAATGGCCCAATGCTGGATGCAGGCCTACCCCTGATATAATATTGAAGGAATGATTTCAAATCTGTATGTGAAAACAATGTCGTGTTAGGTACACCATTTATAACTTGAGAACAGCTGAACCGATACTGATATTAAGGATCAATGATCTGTTAAATTTGTCTAATTAAAAATATGCAAAATTTACGAAGGGAAAAATTATAAGAAAAGCTTTTTATCATAAATTTTTCGTACGTAACGTTAATTCGTAATTCTAAGGCGGAACGATGTTTGCCGGGTCAGCTAGTTGCTTATAAAAAAACGCGGCAACAGAGTGAACTTCGGTTAATTAATAATTACGTACCTATGGGCTGTTTGTTTACAAACATTTAACATCGAGTTAGGCTAGTGTATAGGTGTTAGTGTATGTACTTTTGCATTACAAGAACTTTCAATGTAATATATAATATAATATAATAATATACTAGCAAGATTCAACTTTGATATACCTACTCGCAGCAAGTCCTCAAATTGATTATCAATCAAAAACACGGATTTTCTTTTCCATAAATTCTACAAGGCACGGCTCTACCAGTTTTAAGCGCGCGATCTTTGACTTTTAAACCTCTATTATCAAACTACAAGTAATTTGGCATTTAAATTGAGCTAACAAATAGCTAGATTGCCACTTAATGATCTTTGATTACTTTAACCTATCATTAAGGACTTCGTACTCCATCGGTTGCTACAACTACTGTTCGTCCCTAGCCCTACTATCCACCGATAAAAAATGATAGAAGGTTCGAAATAATATTTGAATTTATGTTAGTGTTAGGGAAATCAAAAAAGCTGTTTTTTATTTGATTGATTTGATATTTCCACTTTGCACCCGGTTGCGAAAAGGAAAATTGATAAAACTTTTTAAACTTTAGCGATTTGTTAACATATTAAAGACTTGCTATTACTGATCGCAGCTTTGCACGTTCTTTAAGGTAATTTTTATCCCATGGGAACTGATTTATGGGATAAAAAGTAGCCTACTCTCCATACTTTCAACTAACTCTGTGCCAAAAATCAAGTCGACTAGCTGCTTAATTAGGCCTTGAAGGAAGAACAAACTGACAAACAAACATACACACTTTCGCATTTATAATATTAGTTAAGATTCTTTCTAAGAAAGACCACGATCGCTGTAACGCGGTTGAAACGTTGGGGAAAAAAACAAAAGGTACGCGATAAATAATCTTTAGGAAATATGTAGAAGGTGAATATGTAGAAATGCCCAAATACATATTCAAAACACGTTGAAAGCCTCAATGATGCAACAACTACATTTTTAAACAAGCGTTCGTAATAAGTAGGTAAGTTACGTGTTTTCAAGTAACCCGGTTAGGAAGAAAGTGAGAGCTTCCGCATGTCATTGACCTCGGCAAGGTCGCGCGAGGACGTTGAATGAACTTACACGTTATTCTGTGATTTTTATACAGTCACGTGCATATGTATTTTATACACTGTAGTAGGTACCTTGTCATACCAAGATGCGTGTTTACTGACGGTTGTGAAGCGATCGTCGAATAAGTCAGCAATAGTCAGCATTAAAGTGACAAGGTACAGAAGTGTATACAGATGATAAAACTTTTTAAAATATCATAGCTATTAACATTATAGTCATTTATAACGGGATACTTACCATGATTCGGTGATGTTCTTCCGTGATTTACTTCCGTTTTTTTGAAATATTAGAAAACTTTTAGATTTAGATTTTTGAGTTTTCTAATATTTCGGCGTATATTCATGCGAAATATCCCGTTATAAATGACTTTAATGTATAGTACAAATACAAATGAATACAGCGTACGTACACAAAATTTTTATAAAAGATTTTGAGTTAGTATTGTTTTTGAATTACGAATATATTCCATTCCATTCGTTGTCTAATAGTTGATTAGATTCTAGAGGAATTTATATGTGCGCCGTAAAACGCACATCATCACATGATAATTTCCACAATCACTGGTCTAATGGTTTCTATGGCAACGGGCGTAAATAACAGGTCTTACAAAGTAGACGGATGGCTGATCGCATAAAACAAAGGACGTCCGATCCAAAGATCCTAGGATCCTACGTTCGTCCGACCCGACTAAAATAATTAGACTGATGATTCTGTTAGGGGTTTGTACGCAAAGGGTCCCAAACAGGTACCTATTACTAAGCCTCCTGTCTGCCTGCCTGTCTGAACGTCCGTCTGTCTGGCAGCCGGCTGTATTTCATTATTATTGACGACCACTGTGGCGCGGTGGGCGAAGGTCAGCCTGCGACGCAGGAGGTTGCGAGTTCGATTCCCGCCTCGGAATAAATGTGTGTACGATCTGCAGATATTTGTTCAGGGTGTTCTGGTCTTTTTCTATGTATAATAAAAATATCTATCTATGTATTGTGTTATATTATGTATATCAGTTATCTAGCAACCAAAACACAAGCTTTGCTTAGCTTGGGGCTAGGTAATGCTGTGTGAATTGTCCAGCATTATTTATTTATTATTGTTTTATTTTATTCAGGAGTTAGAAGTCGATTTATTGTTTTTTAAAACACATCAAATTATTGTTTATACCAGACTAGACGATAACTTAGACAACGGCTTTGTTCATGGTTTTCACTCACCTTAAAACAATAAAAACACTTTCATGGCTCAAGACGCAGAAGTCGATCTCCGCTGAGCAGTGAATGCGTTTAAGAATACCTTTTGGTCCTTTCAAGTTTTTTACGCTTTAAAAGTACTTACATGTTAAATAACTCTTCTATGACGAGCTATTTGCAAATCACAGGCCAGACGAAAACATATTTTATTGCAAACAAGATAAGTCTCATCTTTAATTTACGACCTGACGCAGTTTGAATGGGCTATAAATAAGTACGAGGTCATAACAAATAGCTGTTCACTAATTAAATAAACTAAGTGGTTCCTGGATCGCTTCTTTTACATCAAGAAGTACACGATGTGATTTCTACGCCTACATAAATGTCGTTGCCGCCGGATCGTTAGAACCGATAGAACCAGACCGTACGTAATGGCTGGGCAGTTAAAAAATGCGCCGACCATATTTTGCCTATGCCGATTGTCAAACGATCAACGTTCAAATATACGGCTAAACAAACACGTCTTTATTTATTTATTAAGGAACTACAAACAGTACTAACATTAGGGTATAAACTAGAATATATATATAACAAAGAATGTCAGACCCACATGTCTGGCCAGGTCTTAGCCATCTTGTCGAATGAAATCAGTATCAGAGCCCCCAGTTCGTTTTGTAAGTGGCCTAGTCGTTCTACAAACGGGCTGATTCTAAAATCCGGCGGCAACATAGACATTTAGGTGCTGCGCAAACGTGTTGCCGACACGGCACACCATCTCAGGGAACTGTAGTTGCTGTGTCCTGTAGCGGTGATTGGACACAGTTACCAGTCGCTACTTCTGGTTACTGGCACAATTCGCAGCTCAGTACAATTTTAAGGAAATTTGTTAATGTTGCTTGCGTGTCTTCAACTGATGACTTTTAGTTTCCAGTTACCGACACGTAGCACTTTTTGATCGTCAATGAGTATGTGCTAAGTAGGACCAAATACTTGTTCTATAGAAATCAAATATTTATCGGTAGCTTGTATCTGACACAAGACGCAAAAGTGTCTACGTTTGCGCAGCGCCTTATGTAACAAAAGCACACTATAATATTATTGGAACTAAGTTCCTTATCGCGCG
This sequence comes from Eupithecia vulgata, assembly GCA_946478455.1. Taxonomy (NCBI): domain Eukaryota; kingdom Metazoa; phylum Arthropoda; class Insecta; order Lepidoptera; family Geometridae; genus Eupithecia; species Eupithecia vulgata. The sequence goes on along the minus strand of OX297862.1, from coordinate 12,252,052 downwards.
TTGTGAAAGGGGGCTGGACGGCAAAAATTCTCACGAAAAGTTGTAACGACACTTTCTGCTATAGTAAGCTATTGTAAGCCGTGCGGCGTGCGCATGTTTCTCTGTCTGTCTCTCTCTCTCTCTTATAGAAAGGAACTTCGTTCCATCCGGGTGTCCCTTGACACCTCTCAACTTTTTATTCATTTTTATTTATATATATGTTATACGATTTGAAACAGGTTATCCAAGCCGGTATATTTAGAAACATTTGTTAGGTACCATAGTCGAAATAACCAGTAAAAAAAGTTTAAAACCTGATTTGATTGAAGAATGGTGTTTTATTATTCACACACCATTAAGTTATTTTTCAAAGACCGAGGCGGAATAACTTAAAAACCGGAGCACAAACTTGTTCTAGCAGAAGATTCTCGTATCAAAATATTCTTGCTTTAAATCTCATTTTTAAGTATCCATATCAAATCATTATAATATTCTGTTTTATATCTCTTTTATTAGTTTTATCACGTTTTACAAATAGATGATTCAACAAAGAATTGCAAATATTTGGATAATTTAAATACGATTTTCAATACTCCGAATATATTATATATTACAGATATCACCCTAAGCAGTATTAATAGCAAACGTCTTAAGTAGCCTACTTTCTTCATCATTGACGAATTATGGTAAAAAAAACTGCCAATAATTTCTATGTTTGGCATAAGTACCTACAAGTTGTAATCCAAACAAATGCATCTCAGATTAAATATAAAAAAAAATTCGCGTAATAAGAAATAATCGAAAAATCATAGAAAAAATATTGCTACGAAAGTACTACGAAGTGCTACGCCGTAGTAAATCTTTACATGATTGAAAACTTTTCTTTTTACAGTTTTTTTTTTACTAGATTAACACATGCCATGTAGAAGTTCAGAATCAGTGTGTTCTACCTTCAAGACACAACTGTTGAACGTAAGTTGGCCACATCGATAATTACCATCATATTATGAGAATGGACAAAGGAAGGTCTATGCACGATGTAAAAAAAAAATACTCACTGTTAGCGCATTTCTGAGGGTTTGGCAGCGAGAGGAACCTGCCAGGTTTCTGGGCGACAGCCAGCGTCGCGAGCAATGCCGCGCATGCCAGCACCAACCACATCTGCATCTAGGACAAAAAGAGTCAAAGTTGAACCACCGATCAAGAGAGATAAGGTACAGCCAGCAACAAAGTACATGAACACATCCAAACTTGAATCGATCCATAAGTGACTAACTAAAGAAGGAAATATTCTGTCGTTCATCGGTTACAAAAATCAAGGACAACCAATTTTCCAAATTTTCGGATCATTTTATAAGAGTACGTATTTTACGTTTCCTCCAATATTGTATTTTGATCACTTATAAATAAGGTTTCTATTCTACTTTAACGAGATAAGTAACCTTCATTAAGAAAGAAAATTAAATTAAAACTAGTATTTACAATTGAAACAATTGAGCTAACTGCAGACTATTGTAAACAATCTACAGGTAGCTCAACTGATCCATATCAATACCAGTCGGAAGCGTGCCCAAGACACTGGCTGCGTTGCCTCGCTTTATGGCAATGCTGATTCGCTGCGCCAGATACTCACCAGCTCTCGGGTCACGCGTCGCTTCGACCAGACGCTCAGATAAATTAAAATAATATAAGATAAGTGGGCGAGTGTTTCTGGCGAGCTTGGTATGCCCGTAGGATTTGTGCCGGTAACGAAAGGAAATTGGCACGTATTTGACTGGATATTAAGACGAATTAACCTGAGACTACCTGTAATGAGTATTTGCAGGTATCATTTGAGATACCAAATCTACTGGTAGCTCAATTTTACATAAATTTAAATTTTTCCTACTCTTTGATCGTAACCTTTGCTAATAATGTAGTTACTTAAGGAATAATATACAGTTTACTGAAGTGACCTTAAACCAACCTCTAAAATCTTCGTCAAATATTCATAATATATTACTGCAAAAAGGTAGAATGTTTTTGTCTATAATATACTCCGACTACAACAATGTAACCTAGCTTTTTCTAAGAAGCGCATTAACATTACGGATACCTGATGATTACGTTTTCGTCACTGTATTAAATTATACATTACTATGTTTGCTAAGATTTATGATTTATTCTGAGTAAACTTCCATGTTTCTATAGACCTTAGCTAGATATTGTCGTTGTCCATTCTTGGAAGCTGAGATTGCATCAATAATGTACCTTACTTCTATAAAATACTTTAAGCACATGAGTGTCATGTCATGTCATCACGATCTGTATAAGGCAAGATGAACATCCTGATCTCTCATGGCTACTTTTAATTATCTTCCGCTGCCTAACAAGGATTTATAGGTCGATTAATAGTTCAATTTTAGTATTGATCGACGGTTCTAATTATACGCATGATTATAACTAAGACTGCGTTTATAACGGTTACCTTAGCTTTTAATCTGTTCGTTTGAAATCAGACCGAGTTAAAGTCCGCAAGATTTTACGAATCATCATCACCATCAGCCTATACCAGTCCACTGCTGGACATAGGCCTCTCCTAATGAGCGCCATAGCGCCCTGTCTTCAGCTTGCCGCATTCAGCATCTGCCAGCAGTTTTTCGCAAATCGTCATCCCACCTGGTCTGAGGGCGTCCTACACTACGTTTTCCGAGTCGCGGTCTCCACTCAAGAACACGTTTACCCCAGCGGTTGTCGGTTCTTCTTGAAATATGGCCAACCCACTGCCACTTCAGCTTGCTAATCCTTTGAGCTATGTCGATAACCTTGGTTCTCTTTCGGATGTATTCCTATTATATGTACTGTATTTTTACGAATGTTTGTATATTATTGGATATTACCAACGCTGAAGAGTTTAATAATATTTGCAGAATGTACCAATAACAAGTTCGGTGTAAGACTCACAAGTTACAATGTAAGAAGGACCTACAAGTAAAGTTTCGCAATCGCCCGAGGCCGCCCGCGGTCATCCGTCAGCGCAGCTGTCACGATTCCTCCTCATCTTAGTTCGTGACACCAACACTAACATAGATTAGCTATGCCTATCGTAGCCTAGAATTCCCCTCACGAATTTGCTAGGATTAGCAAGGTAAGATAAGCCCTGTCGTCCAATCATCTCACTGGATCATTGTCTTAGTGAGGACACCTTGAACATTTCTTACTAACCTAACGGTCATCAATTTATTAAGAAAAAGCATCACAGTTGATAATGGGTCTGATAGATATTATCTAGCGACTCCCTAATATTATTATTATATGGAAGGGAACTGGCTGCCTACTTCTGTTTTTCTGGCCAAAAATAACCTGCCTTTCTGTGTCTTCTAGAACGTCGGGGGTACGTGATACACGGTCGTCCAGTTCGTCACTTTCTATCAGGTGAGATTGTGGTTAAATAAAGGTCTATCCTATCCATACTTAATATTATAAATCTGAAAATCTGTCTGTTAACTTTTTATACTTACAGGGCTGAACGGATCTTAAAAATTTTTGGGGAGGTAGACAATATCCTAGGGACTGCCATTAGGATCTTTTCATCCCGGTAAAGTGCGTTCGAAGCAAGTTGGACTGGAAAAAATATCAGCCCACCCACGATTTTTGATTCCCTAACATGGTTGAGTAAGTAATAAATAATCGTACAATACCAAAGTTAATTAAAAGGTCGAGCGAAAGCGGTATTATGTGACCAATTAAGGTTAATTTGTATTCAACGCCTCCACCAGCAAACAGGCTGTGCTTCAGACCTCATCTGTGTGAAATACGTCCACGTAATGTCTGGACATGTCTTCTGTACAGCCAGAAGCAAAAGTCTTATCAATTCACTTGACACAAATGCTACGAAAACCAATATAAAAAGCCATAATCCGTGTCCAATTGTCTTGTATTTCCTTTATTTATGCTGTAATTTATAATGAGGTAAAGTTTGTGATGTTGTAGGGGGTAATCTTCGGGCCTACTGAACCGATTTCAAAAATTCTTTCACCATTAGAAAGCTTGCTTTTTAGGGAGTGACATATTTACCGGAATCCCCACGGGAATGGGAACTACGCGTGTGAAAGCGCAAGGTGCTGCTAGTATCTTCTAAAGGAAATAAAGTACTTTCAGTTTCGAGTTTATCCAGTAATATAAATGTCAAATTTATATGATCTTCGTTTTAAATGGAACCCATAAAAATTCGTGATGCCACCAAAATTTCTTACCATTAGCTATGTGTTTTAAGTGAAAAGATTAAGGATCTATTATGTATACAAATATAAGTTCATGAAATTATGCTACATTGAACAATTGAAACACACTACATACAATTGAAAGCGCATCCGCGCTACGCACATTGTTTTGATTAGGTAATTTCATGATTGTGCTTCGGACGTCCCTTTGTGGTAAAGCCACTTATGCTGACGACTGTACATACACATTGACCAACAAACACATAAGTAGGTAATTGACATAAGAACTGTAATCAAAACATAACTCGCGTATGTATGACGAATCGGTATTTTGAGCTGTATGTTGAACAATCGAGTTTTACTTATTACTTACCGTAGACCTTAGTACCTACGACAACATTTTTTTTCTGATTTTGACAAATCAAATCAAAAAGTCTTTATTTCCATAAATACAAAAATGTACACTTAAAAAGGTCAAATTCCTAAAATAAAACATGGACTCTGCAAAATGTGATATTTTTGATTTCGGTCGCTTCGGTATGTAGACTAAAGTAAAGAAGCGACGAAGAAATCTTTAGCCTGTTAATTGTTATTACTCGAGTTGGAGCAAAACCCGTCCCAAGCTTTTTTATCTTCTAGATAGGGCATTGAATGTATTTTTCGAAGTTTTTCCTTCCTAGCTGAGCGAAAAAACGTGACACACATTTTATGAATTTAAAATAAAAACATTAAAAATGTGGGCGTCGCATCGCTTAGTGTTTGTTGCACAAGATATACAAGGGATTAATCAAAATTATTATTCAAATTCTTGAACAAAATAGATAAAAGAAAAAAACAGAAGAAAAGCCTAGTCTATAAAACAAAAATTAGACTGTTTCAAATTGACTATGCAAGAATTAAACAACCCCATACAAAAGACATCAACGCGCTACTGCGCGTCTCGCGAATCCAAAACGTACCTACAGAATATTTTTTGGAGACATTTTTATTTAACGACAATCCACACAGCGTCATCTAGCCCCAAGCTAAGCAGAGCTTGTGTTATGGGTACTAGATAACTGATAAACATCATACAATACATTACATAGATAAATATTGTTTATTATACATAAAAAAACTCCCACAACACCCGGAACAAATATTTGCAGATCGTACAAACATTTGTCCCAGAGCGGGAATCGAACTCGGGCGCGGTGGGCGAAGGTCCGCCTGTGACGCAGAAGGTTGCGGGTTCGATTCCCGCCTTGGGACAAATATTTGTACGATCTGCAGGTATTTGTTCCAGGTGTTCTGGTCGTTTTCTATGTAAAAGTAATATTTATCTATATTATGTATTGTATGATGTTTATCACTTATCTAATACCTACCTACCCATAACAAAAGCGCTGCTTAGCTTGGGTCTAGATAATACTGTGTGAATTGTCCAGCATTATTTATTTTTATTAATTCGTCGAAATACTTTTTTTTTCAACACTAATATTATAAATAGGAATTATTTGTTTGTTTGAATTGAATAGGTTCCTAAACTACTAGGCCGATTGAAAAAAATCTTCACCATTAGAATCCGACATTATCCCTGATTAACGTAAGCGATAGAATAAACCCGTACGAAGCCGGGGCGGACCGCTAGTAGTAGGTAAAATTAGATGACTCCATGAACTCCTTATCACCTACAATACTTTTCACATATATTTTTTTTCTTTCAGACAGTTTTTTTGCGCGAACAAAACAAAAAATAATATGAAAATCGGTAAAGCCGTTATTAATTTATTTTTTATTTGGCGAAACCAACGAACAGCAATTGAATTGTAGGTAAGTATACATTCGGTTTTTATAAAAAAAAAATCTGTGATTCAAAACAATGGTTCGCCTAAAAATAAGCACTTATTAAAATCTCATCGAAGCATGAAATCCTGTTGTATTGTATTACATTGGCAAATAAGGAACTTTAGATAATAATAGATTTTCGCTAATTGAATGCGACAAGATCTTACCGCAGTTTGAAAATACTTACTTACCTACGTCTGTTTTTATGAGAACGTACTTATAGGTAAATAGAATTCTAGAGTGATTATGAGCGGGTTGGCTACGAAACTTATTTGTGTAGGAATGGACGTTTCATGACGTCCCCAACTCTTCCCGTGGGTGTCGTAAGAGGCGACTAAAGGACTTACACCGGGGTGCGGGCAGCAGCGTCTCTTACAGAATACATCTACCATCGAACTGCGATCCAGCAGGCGGGTTGGCCTGCCCAGCGTGGGGATTATGGGCATTACCCCCATGAGATGAAAGTCAATATAGCGATTATCAGGGGGAGGCCTGCGTCCAGCAGTGGACCGTTAAAGGCTGTTTAGGTTGAGGTTCATCCCTTATGGATTCGACAGTAGCTCACAATTTCAATTCGTAATATTAATTTGTTGTGTAATACACAAAAATGTTGACTGAAAGCTTTTTGTATATTCCACATAGTGTTGTAATTCTGTAGTCGAATGCTCTGGTGCGTGACGATGGTCGGAGGCCCGACGGCATGACTCTAGTCCCATGGAAGTTAAGGAGGCCTATTATGTGGGACGCTACACGCGACACACTTGCACCTTCCTATCTTCGTAGGACTTCCTTGAGGGCTGTTGAGGCGGCAGATTTGGCCGAAGATCTCAAGGGGCGTAAATATGAAGATCTCGACAGAGCCTACGCAATTGCTTCCGTTGGAATCGAGACCCTAGCCTATTCGCCGGGGAACCGAGGCTCTCCGGGTTTTTATAAATTTATCGGGTCATGCGTCGCTTTGTGCAGATGACGTAGCGACGCATGATCCGAAAGCTGGTGAGTTCTGGTGCTGCGCATCGGTATTGCCTTGTCGCGGGACAATGCAGCCAGCAGCGTCTTTAGGACGCTAACTAACGAATAACATGATTATGGTGGAAATAAATAAATAATGCTGGACAATTCACACAGAATTACCTAGCCCCAAGCTAAGCAGAGCTTGTGTTATGGGTACTAGATAACTGATACACATAATACAATACACAGATAGATATTTTTTATTATACATAGAAAACGACCAGAACACCCTGAACAAATGTCTGCAGATCGTACACACATTTGTCCCGAGACGGGAATCGAACCCGCAACCTCCTGCGTCGCAGGTAGACTTTCGCCCACCGCGCCACAGAGGTCGTCAAAAATAGTTAAATTACAAATCAATTTCTTAGTAAGTTTGTATGGGTAGGTAATTCATCAGGGTGAGTGCATTTCTAGACTGACAAATGAAATGAGGTTGGGTTTTATTAGTGTTAAGTGCCTATTTATTTTATTTACCTTCTTATCTATAGGTGTTTCATTAGCTTACGACCGACATCCTTAAGAGCTTCTTGCATAGCTTCGTTTGGTAATAACAACAACACACAGAACAAGATAGGTATGTTAAATTTTACGATCACCTCGCAATAAGAAGCTCTAGGAAATGCCTTGTAAAATATATAAACATTTAGCAATTTTGAGCTATTTTCGCAACGAGATAAAAATGTCGATAGTTTAGTCTTCGAATAAGTTCCGAGCAGACACTTTAATTTTTTTATTTGTAAATATTTATTTAAAATAATAAAAAAAACGTCAAGTGCGAGTTGGACTCGCATCAATGGTTCCGTACAAACTTGTACTCTTAAGCAAAGAATTCATAACATTTATCCATCACAAATAAATCTGACTTGGTCACAACATAAAGCATATAAAAAATACGGTTTTTACTTGCTTCTTGCCGAATTTCGTCAACGGCAAGTACCGTATAGGTTTTGTGTGCCCTTGGAATTGAAAAAAATAGGCATGAACGGTAACTTTTGATTGCGTTGACTGAAGTTACTGATTTAATGATGTAAATTTCAACTGGATACCTCCACGCGTTTCTGAGAACAGAGGATCGACAGACGGACAGACAGACTGAAAACAAACTGATCCTATAAGTGTTCCTTTTTTCCTTTTGAGGTACGGAACCCTAAAAAAGAACAATAGACGGAGGTTCGTATGTCTACGCGTATATTTTTTTGATTTTGTTCATAGATATGAAGTTAAATAGTATCACGTTTACAGACTGGCAAATTATGGTTTATGCTGCTGGCCCTGTACTTGCATGGACTCTCATGGTCGCGGGTTTGTACAGACGTCTCAACACCTAGATATAACGATAGTATACTTGGCATTGCTGTAAGGATGCCAGAACAGCCTAGGTTTCAACACAGTCATAAGCCTTCTCTTAGTCCACAAAAGCCAGGGGCTGTTTATAATCTTCGGACTTCTGTATAATTTGCCTCACTGTGTGAATATGGTCTATGGTGCCATATCCTCCGCCAAACCCAGCCTGTTATGGAGTTGAATAGGTTCTGTAATTCCTGTATAACAGGGGCTCCTCCAGCTTTCGAAAGCTCTCATATTATTTCGTTTTTACCGAGGGCTTTCCATTTTTGAACTGCCTCACACCTAACTCAATCTCGTCATAACGTCAGGTTGCTCTGGTTATGTGTCAGAGTGGCTCTGGAATTGTGATCGAGAATTATGGGCATGTGCAGCGTAGGCCATAGAAATCGTCTATCTCGACAGAGATCCTCGGCTTCGACAATACGGTCCTCCCGTCGTGCGTTTTAAGTTTCGTCAATCCGTTCGTAATTCAGTGCTCTTGTTCATCTCTGAGCCTTGAACTGTTGCGCAGCTTTCATCATAACTAAGGAGACATCGATTGTCCATACATCGTTAAGGAATGCGTTTCGACACCACAATAGTAGATAAACATCGCCAATAATGCGGACTGTAGAAAATCAAATTGCCCAACAAGTCCTTCAATTAGAGTTGCTGTATAGCATTGTTTGTTCGTGGGATAAAGCTTTTTCAGCTTAAGTACTGTATTAATTGAGATTGAGTCGGTTGTGTGTATCTTATAGCTCAACCTTTGACTTGTAGGTAAGTATGCGTACCTAAATGGGACAATTTATCGACTGCTGTCGTTATCGGTACCACTTTCAGGACCTAAGACCTACCTACATGTCCACCTTGAGGCACATGAGGCGCACCGCCGAGGCTAGGCAGTGAATGCATTAAGCCTTCAGGTAATATTACATCCATCTACTACTAGTTTCAGTCCGGGGCTTCGCAGTGTTGTTTCCAGAATACAAAGTATCGACACTTTCGGACTGAGGTATCTTGAGAATCGAACAAAATCGCTAGATTCCGCCGCTTGAGCGATACAATCTTTAATTAAAAAATATTCTAACAAAACATTATTGAAATTAACATAAAAATAATAAGGAAATAGGTTTCAAAAAAGTTATCTCTTTGACTCGTGACCCTAGAGTCTGTGTGAGTATACTTGGCGCAGCGCATCAGCATTGCCATACAGAGCGGGGCAATGCAGCCATCGTTTTGGACACGCTTCCGACATCAGTCGTTTGCAATGCGCATGCGATCCATATCAATACCTGTCTGCAGTTAGCTCAATTGCTTCAATTGTATATATGTACAATATAAATAGTTCTTATTTGTTTCTATTCTTCGATTATCTTTATTAACAAAGAAAATTACAAACAAATAATATAAATTAAAACTAGTATTTACAATTGAGCTAACTGCAGATCTTCAGCTCAACTGAACCGCGAATTTTCAATTCCTTGATTGTTATTTTTTGGGTAATAAAATGGATAATAAACGCGGTACAGCAGAGTGATTACGCTATTCTCAATGGATCAATGGATGGGCGACTGGGTTCGATTCCATCGATGGGACAAATAGAATTGCACTAAATTTTATGGCTGGATGGTCAATGTGAATGAACACGGAGTGAACGAAGTGGATTCCCCATTTTACGTTTCGTTTTCGATTTTGCCTGAATATTGTCCTAAAACTGATGATTTAACAAATTTTAGAAAACGTCTCTTTTCTTCTCCAAGTACGTTAGGGGCTTCATAGTCTGTGTTGAAATAATAAATATTAAGGCTAAAACATTTAATAGTTGGGTTGCCTAAGAAAATATAAGGGTACATTAAATAAAAATATCGTGAAGGTTATGTTACTGTCTTTGGAGTCAGAATTGCGGCAATGAAACGTTATCAAGAACATGCATCGGAACTGTCATTGTCATGTTAGAAGTTTTCAGTGAAATGTTGCCAGTTTAGCATATTGGACCATTTTCGTGCCCTTTTTCTTTTTGTTGATTTATTTATCTATTTTTTTACGACTACCTACCTACCTACATTTCATTTTTTATCTTAATGTGAATGTGAGCAATATCAACTTTTATAACATCATAATGAGGGGTTTTCTATTAGCATTTTAAAAAGAAAAAAAAATAGTTCCAAATAAATCGATAGGTGGAAGGGGGCGTCAACTGGAAATTAGAGTATGTCAATGTCAAATGAAAAGAAAACAACCTTACGTCAAAATCGTTCTATTTACTCAGAAGAGAAACACAAGCCCAGCAAAACATCGCCCTCAGAGTTTGTACAGGCGCCGGACGCTACGTGCGAAACAGTGTCATCGCACGAGACCTGCAGATAACCTCGGTAAAGGAGTTTGTAGTAAAACTGGCGCGCAGAATGTACGACCGCGCGGACAACTCCCGCCACGTACACCTTAACGAACTCGCCCCCTTACACTCAAGACCACCGGATGCAAGAACTCCCTGGCGTCCCCTCCCTCGGGAGCTCTTGGAGCCTTCCGACAATAACCCTTGAGACGACCAGCGTAGCCATCAGGCCAACGAACAGCTTCGAGAAGCCTACAAGGCTCTCGAAACAACATCACATGACTTGAGAAATGTTTTTCCCAACGCTGAAACTAGAAAAAAGAACTTTAGTTCGATTCTTATCCGCATTTGACGTAGTAAAGTCGAATGTCGAAGACCACTGAATGAAATGTTCTATTTACTGTCAAAAGCATTCATCTCATTCATTCATGGGCTTCAATTTCGGCTGGGACTGGCAATCGTCTCAATGACGGCTATTTTATTTACAATTGGATGGATGGGAGGCTCGAAGGCCATCCTACGGGCTTTTAAATGTCAAATTTGGATGGGGTATTTTACCGTAATCGATCTGCAGGTATGACTGAACTCTGCTGTCATCTGTGGCCTGTCTGTCTGTCTGTTACCTTCTAAACGGCTAAACGGAACTTAACGATTTTGGCAGGGAGGTAAATGGTATCTCGGGGGGATTTACCAAGCGTTTTTGTATTTATTTATTTTATTCTTTACGAAGGGATTTGTCGCATATGCGATTTTTCATATTGTAATTTCCTTTTAGAAAAGGAATGTCCACAGACAGATTTTTATGATTGACTCAACCGATCGGTGACATAAAAATATAGGTACAAGGTGTAACTTTTTAAGATGTAAGGTTCAAATTACCGGATAAGGGAAGTTGTTTTAAAAATTCTGTGAATGCAGTTACACTAATTATTAAAAATAAAGGAATGTTTTCTTACAGTAAAATTTCCTATCTTGAATTTGGTAACTGGGTATGTGTGTACCACGAACAGCTCAACCTCAATAGAAAGATTCGACGCAAATGTCAAGTTCAGTTTGTCAAGGACAAGTCGATTCAACATCATACATTCATTGAATACAGCAGGTACTTGGTACCCGTAATTTGTAATTCATACTATACCAAATCTATGACTTTGTTAAAGGTCAGTGAAAACACGAAAATGGCCACATTGACCGATGTTTTAAAATCAAGACATTCGCTGCCTAGTCTTTGCTGTGCGACTTGACGCGAAGGAGAGCTGCACGATAGAGTAGACCTGGGTGTGCGTTACGAGCACTCAAAGAGCTAAAATATTTCACTCACAGGACCCTACGCCATGTCAATCAAAATTTATAATAAAATTCCTTCATAAACAAGAAATGAAACCAAAATAAATAAGTTTAAGTCTCTCTCGAAAACATTCTTAATCAAAAATAGTTTTTATTCCTAACAAGAGTTTTTTGATTTGTAATTCCTTTGTTATATTTTTCAATTTTATTTAATAGGTAGGTACGTAAATTAATTAATTAGATCGCATTATTATTCAAAGCCGTCACCAGAAGGCAGAGTGCCCAGAATGCTGGCAGCAATGCCACGTATTATTAAGGATAGATAATGCCTAAACACTATTCTTAAATGATTTTTATTTCTGAGTCTAGAGTTATTAGAATATGTCGTTAGATTATAAGAATTAGCCACCTACCTAAATATTGCCGTGCCCTAGCAGCAGGGTGCATGTTTGAAACACCTTATCTATAAGATCCCATGTGTAACATGTTTGCAATAAAAGTATTGAGTATTGAGTATAAAGAATTTATTTTCTTGAGCTCTTAGCTCTCTCAAACAAAGAAGAAAATACAAGCTACTTCATAAACGGATGTAACCTACTCAAATAGTGTAACTCATACCGTTATTTTCTAAACTTTTGACTCGAAAGGCTGTTACGTAAAAATTAACATATTCGCAGTTGAAAATACATGAATCTAAGTGGTAACATTAGTGTTTGAAATGTCAGCAATGTTTATCCAAGTTAATTATTAGGTTATGATATATAAAATTAATTTTAGACATCTCGATTGCCAATTCTAGAGGATTTGAATATTTAATTATCAAAGAAGTGATACTACCAGCGATTTTACTTCTTCACTCTATCTAGTCTGTGGTAACTTTTTAAGATTATTTCTATTCGTTGGGAACTGATTTATGGGATAAAAATCAGCCTATGTTTTATTCCAGTCCTAGAATTACCTGTATGCAATTTCAGCCTGATCCGTTCTGTACTTTTAGCGTGAAGTAACAAAACCCATCCATACATCTAAACTTTCGCGTTTATAATATTAGTGTGATTCTCTAAGTACCTACGTTCAGTAGAATTTGTCCAGGGTGGCTTTTTTGGACGGGGCAGTAAGGGGAGGTACATTAACTGGTGTAGCTGCAGGAAAATGGTCCGAGACTATTAGTAGGTGTAGGTACCTACTTTTAAAGAACTTTTCACCCCCATCCACATATTATAAAAAATGTACCTACTAACAAGACAAAAAGGCCCGTTGCATTCTCAATTTTTTCAAAATATATCAAAAGTATGAAACCTACAGAAGTTTCAATCTGTTTTGAAATGAACAAACCGATACCAGTGATGGCGCATGATATGTTATTATTATTTCAAATTTCAAGTTGCTGAGTTAATAATATATCTAAAAAGTAAGAGAGTGTTAAAAACTATTAATTAATTTAATACACAAAATCCCTGTATTCCCTTTTCATATACACAATAACCGTTTTTCAGAATATGATCACGCACTTAAGTAGAGCCCATCTCTACAAACACGCAATTTTTTTTTGTTTGAATTGGAGGTTTTATTTTACTGTCTGATCTAAATTAACAAAATCAAATAAATATAGAATTTGCCTGTGTGTTCTTTTTAATTTATCGTACAGTTCAGATAAAAAAACAATAAATTATGTGAGCAACATGAAATTAATTCAAACATTCCTGTTTGAATTAATTTCATGTTGCTCACATAATTTATTGTTTTTTTTTAAATTACGATTTATATACCTACTATTGGCATTAATAACACTTTTAAATAATATTGAATGGTATAATAATTATTTTTAAGGATGTGACACATGTCGCAGCGCGTGGTTTTATGCGACCTGCATAATAACCTGGTTTTGTTGAAAGTTTTCGTGTTGGGTGATTGCCCAAGAGCCAATACCCTCCTTCACGAACCTGTAAGCGCTTAATTGATTGAGTGATATCTTTTCGGTTATTTTTTTTACGTCAGATTGTGAAAGCAAAGCCGGTTAACGAGTGTCCCACTGATAATGTACCTACGCTACTTACTAAATCAAAAACTGGTTCTACAGAAATTATTGTACTACGGAGTAGGCGGTTTTACTCTAAGATATTTTAGTGTAACATGATATATGTATTTGAAAGTCCACATCTTTCAGTGAACTCTTGCCGTTGACCTTCGGTGTTAGGTTTTGAAATACAAACTTGAATTTATCAACCAGTTATTACAATGTTAATTTTAATTATGGCATTGAATATCGAATTTTCAAGATTTGCGTCAGTTGGTGACTTGATGCTCAATTTTGTTTTTTTTACTTACTCATTCGCAATCAACGTTTAAAATAAGCGTTTATAAACCTCTTTAAGGCTGTTTTTTCTATGTAACATAATCTCAGCCCAACGACGTACACTGCTGGATGAAGTCCGTAGAAAAAACAAAGTAGAGTTACCTTAATTTATTTTTTTGACCACAAACAGAAAAAGGTTACGAATTACCTACAAATAATTGTTATGATAATACACAACACAATTATAAATTGTTCTAGTGTTAATATAAAAACAACATTAAAAATAATGGTGCTAAAATGCGGTGCAAAATAAAATGAAATTAAGGTATGGCACTTCTATAAAATGTGATCACTGAAAGTTATATCACCGAAACTCGACTTGAATACCGGTTGAACGATCCACAGTAAAGAGCGCCTATAAGTTCACCGGTCGAAAGGCTGAATGATGAAACCGCCCCATAGAAAAGGGTTCTCAGTCATAATCTCTGTATCAAGCATGTTGCAATAACTTGACATAGATACAAGTACACTTCGCGCGGTTCTCCTTCAGCTCTGACACAAATGGAAGGACGCGAATCAACTACCAATTTTTGTGTCAAGATTGACGAGCAATCAAAGCCGAAATATAATTGTGCAACTTGTCAATCGAACGTGAAAATTAAGTTTAAAGTTGAGCTAACTGTACATTGTTTGCAACAGTTTTCAGTTAGCTCAATTGTTTCTATTCTAAAGTCTAGTTTAAATTTAATTCTATTATCTGATTGTAATTTTCTTCTATATTTCATATGTAATTGTGCAACTTGTCAATCGAACGTGAAAATTAAGTTTAAAGTTGAGCTAACTGTAGATTGTTTGCAACAGTTTGCAGTTAGCTCAATTGTTTCTATTGTAAATACTAGTTTTAATTTATATTTCATTGTAATTATCTTTCTTAATAAAATAAAGTCCAAATTAAAAGTTTAAGGTCAAGCATACCTAAACTTGACCTAAAATTTTTCATAATCACACACACTGACCACTATCACTTCAGGAGAGATTCCCGGGTCATCCCATCCAGAAGTCAAGTTCCAAGTTCACTTACCTTTTTTGTTGAATAAATAAATTCACGGCGGGAAAAATCACAGAGCCACTGTTGTAATAGCGCGCGGCTGGTTTGGACGAGGTGTTTTATAGTCGCGGTAGCGGGGATGCCGTATGGAGGGACGACCGCGCACATATCATTCCACCGGCCCGTCTGCAACTGCCTTCCAGTCTTCTCCTAATATTAACCTTGGATAAATAAAAATAATTTAAACAGATTATTGTCTGAGATGCAACAGTTTTATACTCCACTATATCTGTGACAAACTCCTTATTTACGTAAAGTTGTAGGACAAGAGTAAAACAGCTTTACCATCCTCGGAGCTAAGTCGGCCGATAAATGAATGCTTTGATGAAACTCACCAAATATTAGACTATGCTATGACATAACAGTTTTGCATTAGGTATGCGGGTCCTCAAATATTTATTGGATACTGCTAGCTTATTTCTCGGCAAACATGAGTTTTCAAACCAAGGACGTTAGCGGTTATTTTACCTGCTTAGCAACTACTTAGATAAAGGCGTTAGTTGTTTTACATATTCTCTGCCATATGTAATTTTTTTAAAGCTAGCGCGGTCGTCTTTTTTTTGTTTATGTACTGGGAGGCCTGGTTTTGTGACGTCAGCGTGGATAAAAAAATAAAAGACAGTCACGCGCTTTTGAAAATGTATCAATAAGTACTCATCATCTGTAGTATGTTTGTGACTGTGACGTTGTAGTGTAGAGGGTAATCTCTGGATCTACGCTCTTCGCTCTTGAGCGATAAGACCGCCAATTGTTACATATTTGTTTTTTACTTCTTTTATTTTTGTTTGTTACGTAAATTTATGTGTGCAATGAAGCATTTTCTATCTATCTTTCATATAAAATTTCAGTCCAATCCGTTTATTAGAGTTTAGATGAAGAAGTGTAGTAGACCTCTACGAAAACTTTTACACTTTATGATAATCACGTCGTTCACCATCCAAGGTTTATGAGGAACCGGATCACATTTTGCTACTTTCGAACATATTGCTGATAGGTTCTACTCTACATGCCTCCCTCCTTCTAAACGAGGGTTTCGTCATAAACACCATGCTAGGCAGGCGGATTGGGGATCACTGTGAAGGTATTGATTCCTCAACTTGCTTATGCACGCAGGCGGAGGCCTGCGTCCACTGCTGGACGCAGGCCTCCGCCTGATAATAGCATTATTGGCTTTTATCTCATGTGGGTAATGCCTATAGCCTTCGGTGGTAGATCTATTCTGCAAGAGGCGCTGCTGCCCGCCCCCTGGTGTAAGTCCCTTAGTCGCCTCTTACAACACCCACGGGAAGAGTTGGGGTGGTGCAAATTCTAAGCCGGCACCACACTGCGGAGGATATTGAATAACAGAATAGAATTTTTACTATATTACACCATCAATACATAAAAAATTAAACAAGATAATACATAAAAGGAAGCTCCCTCTGGTTCCCCTAAGTTGACATACACGGCTAAGTTGGTTGTTACTAACGCGGAAGGAATTTCATTGCAAATATGATACGGTTTTATTTTGTCTTTGTATTGAATTCCATAACTATGTTTAATTATCACCTGTTGAGAAATAGTCATAATCAGAACAACAAACACATGTAATCTACATACATACATAGATAAGAAAAAATACATACAGCCGAACATAAAACCTCTTCCTAGAGTCGGTAAAAATTAAGTTTGTTTTATTTACAATGGATTCAAAAAGCTCATAACTAAACATATCTTATGTATGCAATATGTTTGATAGATAATGAGTCACCTTACATGTTTTCAGCAGTATCTGGGAGGTACAAACGTAAATCAAGAACTCGAAACACAGGTACTTAGGCTGATACCCCACCCAAACTAGCGCCGCCACCTACTTTATCTTATTATTCCTATACAAAGGAAATTTCAAAAATCCGTCGTATACTTTATTATACCTATTATTTGTTTTTTTTAATGCCTCTGTTATAGTTTTAGTCTATTTAGGTTACGCAGAGAATCGAAAATAGATTTTGGTGGCCACCAAGGGCACCTAAGGGATGGTTGTTTGTTACTTCTTCACACCAAAACTACTAAACGGTTCGGGCTGAAATTTGGCATAGTTGTAGTTCTTGGACCGGAATAATATTTTATTCCATAAATCAGTTCCCATAAGGAATAGAAATAACGTTTAAACCATTCCATAGGAACAAAGCGTGAAAAACCGCGGGCAGAACCTAGTTTGTTATAAAATTTGATCTTTGTTTGAAAGTCAATAGTTTCATGTTTATATAGTATAAAAACTATCGTAGTTTGACGAATTCATTGCGGATGCAAGCGGGTTAACTACGAACCTTATGAAGAACACCAACGGTTCATCTCTTAACGAGGGACTTCTTCAGGGTGAGTGCGGTTCTAGACGCGCGCGTTCCGCATCCCTCCGAGCACTTCCAACACAAATAAGGTTCTTAGTTAACCCACTTACATCCGTAATGAATGTTTTTAAAGCTTATAAATGAGGATATTAACCTTTAACATGCGTTTATACATAAGTATTAATATTTTTACAGAATTCCGTAAATATAAGTACCTACGGAAAACTTGACAAACAATAATAGATACTTAGGTACCTAGTTAAAAGGAAGAGATTGTAAGTTCAAGGAGGTTCAGAAAATGGTGATGCGTTTTATATTTTTGACCTTTTTGTGAACGGCTAAAGTTTTTCCAATACACATCGTTAACCCAATCACTGCCTAGCCTGTGTATGTGACGCGACGTGACGACCCGAGAAGAGGCGCGCAGCCAGCCGCAGCTCCTCACCAGTGTACCTGGAGATAATTAACCGGGCGGCGTTTGCAACGTTACAGCTAACGTTTAGCGGCCGTGTGGTGCCGGCTTAGAATTTGCACTACCCCAACAGAGGCGACTAAGGGACGTACACCGGGGGACGGGCAGCAGCGCCTCTCGCATAATATATCTACCATCGAACTGCGATCCCCAACCCGCATGCCCAGCGTGGGGATTATGGACATTACTGTCCTTGATATAAAAGCCAATAGAAAACCTCTCTAACGAACTCTATTGAATCGAGGGGGGTACCCACAGAGCAAATACAGTGGGGGTACCTATTACCAATACCAAGCTTAAGAATTAAGACCTCACAAACGTATTTGTGATTATGGGCAAAATCTGCAATTCACGTAGTGTAATATATAAGTAATTTACCAATAACCCTGTATATAGATTATCAGGCAGGCCTGCATCCAGCAGTGGATCATTTATTGGCTGTTGAGCCTATAAATGATCCACACGCTATAATGCTCGTGCTTTGTTTGAATATCACATCATTTCTTATGCACGCCACTCTTATTCTCACATATTTTTTTAATGGACTGTACCTACGTAAATAGTACATTCATGACAGCAGTACAATTCATATTCAACATGATGATAACATCTTTATTTCCGTATCCTATTCATTATAATTAACATAGTAAATAAGCCGTCTGAATGACTGTATGAGCCATAACATAGGTAATAGTTGTAATACCTAAAATGATTCAGTGTCTTGATTGTAATTTTTCAGTAAGTGGTAGAGAAGATGATGATTTTATTTTGGATTTAGCTTTTATGATATACTTACTATTGCCCGCGCAGTGCCTGCAACATCAGGGACATTCATTACATGCACGTTGCCGACCTTATATATGTCTTAGAAAACCCTTTATAATAAATATTGCTGGACAATTATACCTACATACAGCATTATCTAGCCCCAAGCTAAGCACAGCTTGTGTTATGGGTACTAGATAACTGATATACATAATAATACAATACATAGATAGTTTTTTTTTTATTATGCATAGAAAATGACCAGAACACCCGGTATAAATACCTGCAGATCGTACAAATATTTGTCCCAAGGCGGGAATCGAACCCGCAACCTCTTGCGTCATGTTTCTGCATACCAAAGACACGGTGAATCCATAATTATCCAACAAAAGGTTTTTACATAACATTACAGTAATTCCAGTTCCCATAAACGTTGCTAACGCGACATTGATGGTCCGCAGTCATCGCTCGGCTTGCGGATCTCCGGTTTTAGTTAGTAGTCAGGTGATAAAAGATGCTATGATTATTCTTAGTATTTAATGACTAAACATGGTAATTAATTAGAAAAAATAATTAATTATTCATTAATTCATTCGCAGTTCGATGATAAATTAATCGAACTGCGAATGACTTTAACTTTAAGAATGATTAAATACTGTAACAAAAATAATTATACCTACTCAGGTAGAGATTTATTACTGGGAGAACTTAAACATTGCATACTAATTTATCGCATATTGAGTAGGTAACTACTTATTGCTGATTTAATAATAAATTACTTTTGAAATATCAGGACCGAAAACGATTTTTAAGTCTTTGCTAACCATACCTACCTACATTAAGTTCTGTACAATTTAGGAAAATTTTTGTTTCATAAAATGTTCCTCTATGAGATCGGTCCGAGGGGGTCTACTCGGAAAACGAAAACCGACGTTTTTGATTCGTTTTCATGCAAAACCAACTCTAATATCACTAGCATTAGTTAAGCGTTTACACGAAAACGAATCAGAATCTTCCTTTTTGGTTTCAAGAGTAGACTTCCTGGTTTTATTCCTACCCAAATATCCAGCAGAATCGATACACCTTCCAACTTTTTGAATTACTAACAAGTAATTTATTTAACAGCAAAAAATACTACTAATAGAGTCCACAGTTGATCGGAATGCTGGTTTTTATTTCGGTCAACGAATTAGCATTGCCATTCAACGTGCATGGCAATGCTGCCAGCATTCTGGGCACTCTGCCTTCTGGTGACGGCTTAGATTTTTAGAAAATTGATGTAAGTGTAAATATTAGTTGTAATTATTTTTTGATGTAGAAACTATATTTATAAAGCGAAAATATAAATGTAAATATTTGTAAAATAACCAGCATTCACTCGTACCATATTTTCACCGAAAAGGAGCGCGTTTATGTCTTTTGTTGCCTAAATGTTTGGAGCCTAAAGCATAAAGTAAATAATTGTTTGATTAAAGGATGACTCACGCTAGACCGTGTCGGGTCTGAGCCGAGCGTCGGCCGTAGCACGGTCATCTAATATTACATTATTCAGGGTTATTGGTGAATTACTAACACTACGTGAACTGCAGGTTCTGCCCATAATCACAAACACGTTCGTAAAGACGCCAAGTCTTCATTCATAAAAAAGATTAGAAATCGCCTCTGATATTATATGAAAAAACACCTAGGTCTGGGACCCCACGAGTTACTAAGACCGATCTTCCAACCCTATACCTACTGATGATTCAGGGCAGAGAATTTAAGTGCGATTTTAAGTTAAGTTTCAAATAAAACCTCTTTAACAAACGATTATTGAATCGAGAGGAGTATCTAATACCAATACTTAGACTGAGAATTAGGACCTGCGTCTTCACAAACGTGTACCTATACGTTTGTGAAGCGTGTACGTGAAGAAGTGTACGCAGTTCACGTAGTTTGACTAATTTATCAATAACCCTGTATTTTGTACTCACGCTATACCGAGCAGCAACCAAGTGACGGCCGAGCAACGGACAACGATCGAGAAGTCGGCCGACACACGGCTTGGACACGGTACGGTCTAGCGTGAGTCATCCTTTAGTTTAATAATTTTTTTATTTTACTCCACACAACAAAAGCCTTTGTCACTGAGTGACCACATCGCCTAATTTGTACATATTTACAATATCAATGTAAGATAATAAAACCCAATCTATATACAAAAAATATTTAAAGCAAAGTTGTCAATTTTTCGAGCATCTTCAGACAGTGGTTTGTACAATATAACACAATATCCAATAATGGTCCACTGCTGGACGCAGGCCTCTCCCGATTTTTTTTCATGGGGGTAGTGCCCATTATCCCCACGCTGGGCATTATTGGGGATTGGACAATATACTGTTGTTTAATAATCTTGGTATAGTTTTAAAACCGGATAAAGCTCTAGGTAAAATGACTTACAACTGGTACCGACCTAGTCATTTACACTTTGGGGTCGTGTCGTTAAATGATCTTAGGAGAGACAAAAATTTCATTAAAATTGCCGTCCTCTCTGGCACAGCGGACGAAGGTCCGCCTGCTACGGTTTCGATTTCCGCCTCGGGACAAATATTTGTAGGGTGTTTTCTATTTATTTATTATAAAAAATATTTCTCTTTCTAATGTATCAGTAATGTATTAAGTTTCTCAGTTTTCTAGTACCCATAACACAAGTATGCATGTCGATTTATGGAAGTCGAAAAGCAAAAACATTTACGTAATTATTTAAATACCTTTTCAGAAATAAAGCACATTTTTGATTACTTTTCTGGTACAAATAACCTAAATACATTCGTTAACAACAACACAATGGTAATTGTAATTAGTTATTCAGCGCACTGAGAGCCTCTGCCAAAAAGGGCGACTACTTGAGAATTGGTGACGCAATGCCAGGATAAGGTATGTGTTCACCAAAAGATAATCGGTCGGACAATTAGGCAGCTTCATCGGTTAACTTTGACGTTTAATGTATGAAAATTTGCGGCAAAATCGTCAAAACAACCTTAAATTTTAACATCTGTTGGTGAACTCGGAGCTAAGGAAAAGATTCACGTGACTATAGTAAATTTACGGGATTTTCTTTATTTAACTTCTGCCCGCGGCTTCACATGCGTTTTTAGGGTTCCGTACCTCAAAAGGAACCCTTATAGAATCAATTTGTTGTCCGTCTGTCAACCCCCTTTTCTCAGAAACGCGTAGATGTATCGAGTTCAAATTTACACCATATATACTCAGGTTCGTAACTTCTTGGAGCCGCAATATAAATCAAACTTCTAAGTGAACGCAATAAAAAGTTACAGTCGTTTATGCCCAAATATTTTGAAATTTCCAAGGGAATCACATGCACACAAAACCTATAGGGTACTTCTCGTTGACCTAGAGTCATAAAATTTGGCAAGAAGCAAGGTCCTTATATCACTAGTAAAGGGGAAAATCCGAAAACCGGAAATTTGTAGATAAAATTAAAGATCTTTTTTATTTTGCTAGTGACTAAAATTTGTAAGGCACTACTTTCCGTTAAACTAGAATCATACTATTTGGCAAGAAAAAAGAGCACACACAACAAACTCTTAATTTTACGGAACCCTCAGAGCGCGAGTCCGACTCGCACAAAAAAAAACTTAACAATAACACTATAAAACTTAACTTATATGTTATTGTAGATCCAGATCTTAATGAGTGCAAAAAGTCAGCCCGAGGTATTCAGTAGATCTTCTTTTTCTTTGGAATTCATTGAACTGTAAAGCTTTATTAAAAAGAAAAATACAATCAAATGCACAAACAAATTAGAATTATTTACAATTGAAACAAGTGAGCGTTGTATTTAAGGAACTTTAATAATGAGGCTTATGTAGAATTGTAGAGTTTTTTAAACACTAGCCAAACTCGATGTAGAATGTTTGTAAACAAACCGCCCATACTTAACCTAAAATTCACTCATTTGGCCCGACATTTTATACTCAATTTATATTTATGGTCGATTTGAGGCCCTTTCTTCAATAAAAGTGCTTACAATCTGAAACTCGACGTGACTTTTGGTTATTGGTTCCGTAGTTTGTTTTCAAAAATTATACTTCGAGTTTGGCTAGTGCATAAGTATAGAGGTGGTATCTGACCACCTGTACAGCCCACACGAGAGCCTGCTAACTGTCAAAACAGATGTAATATATGTAATAATAATTTGAAGTTTATATTAATTAACGTTTAGGTACTACAGTTAAAGGTCAAGACACTTAACACTTGACGATATATTTTTAGAGAGGTCTTATTTGGGATCCTCAGTAAAAGGGACACAAACACCTGTCTCATAAGTCACTATTGTAGTCTTTTAATTTGATCTAACTAGCATTAGCCGTGACGGGCGTGGCGAAAGAATAGACCCTTCAAACTTAGCCCTCGGATGTCGTAAAAGACGACCAAGGACTGACAGAGGAAGGGCAGCAGCTTCTGTGTGATGTAAACATTTTAAATGTGAATTCGCCTGTCCATGTCCAGCGTGGTTGTTAGGACCTCATCCTCCAAACAAGAGTGTTTGGAGGATGACCAGTGGACGTTAGTAGTCTGTCCGTGAAAACCTTCAATAAGCTTTCTGGTATTTATTTATTTATTGGAAAATCAGAAGCTTAATTTAAACGGAATAATATGAAGAAATATATCCTAGAAAGCTTAAATTAAGGTTTTTACTACTAAAATCAGTGTAGCAACAATTAATAGAACTATGAACTTCAATTTCAATTTCAAAAGCCTTTATTAACAACCTTAATAATTACATACTAAATTTTATACAGTATAATATATATTTTTTTATGTACCAGACATCGGTGTAGAAAATTTAATTATTCGGTGTCAGATTGTTGTGCCTTTCGGCATAGGCCTCCCCAAGATTCTTCCATAGCAGTCGGTCATGAGTTTTCCTCCTCCAATGTAAGCCCGCTGTAGATTTGAGGTCATCCTCCCATCGTAAAAATGGTCTTCCCCTCGCTCTTTTTCCTTCTCTAGGGTACCATTCAGTGACATCTTTGATCCATTTGTCTTGTTTGGATCTTAGGACATGGCCGACCCACTTCCACTTCAGTTTTTTTATTGTGTATGTTACGTCTTTTATTTTTGTTTTGCTTCTTATAGTCTTTAATGTTTTCTTGTCTCTTTTATTTATATTTAACATGCTCCTCTCTAAGCTATGTTGGCAAACTTCCATTTTGTTAATGTTTTCTTTGGTTAATGGCCATGTTTGGCAGCCATATGTCATTATAGGTAGAATACATGAGTTAAACACCCGGCTTTTTAATTTAAGTGGTATATCGGATATTTAGTAATTTCTTTAAGTGACCAGTATCTTTTCCATGTTGAGTTTATTCTATTCTGGATTTCTTTGGAAGTTAGGTTTGTAGGGGAAATTGTTTGAACTATGAACTTAATCTAAATAAAAAACAATAAAGGTACATAAATCTAACAGAAGGTAACAAGTTAACTATATTATATATCACACTACATTTGATGCATCTATTCCCTCACCAAAAAATTCACAGCTCAGCCGCCGCCTGGCCGAAGAGACACTGGTGCAAAATAAGACAAGGTATTATTTATATATATTTATATATGTATTTATCAATATGTAATCCTTTTGATTTATAAGCCTATGGTTTTCCTACAAATAAGTAAAGTACAATTTATAAATGTAGATTTAACGTACGTTAAGACTCACATATAAATAATGAATAAATAAATAAATAATGCTGGACAATTTACACAGCATAATCTAGCCCCAAGCTAAGCAGAGCTTGTGTTATGGGTACTAGATAACTGATGTACATAATGTAATACAATACATAGATAGATATTTTTTATTATACATAGAAAACGACCAGAACACCCTGAAAAAATATCTTCAGATCGTACACTTGTTGTCCCGAGGCGGGAATCAAACCTGCAACCTCCTGCGTCGCAGGCAGACCTTCGCCCACCGCGCCACAGAGGTCGTCAACTCAAAACGACTTAGTTGTTTTGAGGACAAATTCCTTCTCCAATAAGTAGTGCCAAGTAATCTGGGTACTGCTTATTATACTTAAGGCGAGGATTCCCGAGCGGCCGATGCTATAGCTCGGCGAGTACTACTGAGCAAGACGATGCGCAGGCAGCCGAGCACGATTTTGTAGGTATTTAGGTGTTTTGAAAAATATTTGTATGGCATATTAAAATATTTTCTAGTGATGCACTGCGTAATAACGTTTGCAATGTTTTGGTATACATTTTGTGTCATTTTATTCATTTTTCTATTCACACTGATCATTCAAAGTTTGATTTAGAGGTTACTTTGTAATTTTTTTCTATCGGGTGAAATATCACCAATCGTGTTTTTGTCTAGTGATGCACTAGAAAATATCCTCAACTGTAATATGTATGAATTTCAAAACTATAAGCCTTATAGTTATTGAGGTACGGACAGTTAAAAATTCCGAAATCCGGGAATCCTCGCCTTAATAATAAACAAAAGCATTTAGTAGATATCTCTATTATTAAAAGATAGTGCTAAACATCCATTTGTTAAGAAAGATAGCATTTTGTAATGAATCGCCCAGATCAGCATCTTACCCACACACAAACAATTGCCAAACACAGTCCATTGTGTTTGAGCATTTAAAAAATAGGAACGTGTGTGGGAACCTATTGTTTAAAGCATCGCGAAAACGCACCATACTGGGTTCAGACAAAAAACTGGTAAGGTTCCATAAGCTTTTAACTGTATGGGTAATGCCTTATTAGCATCTTGTAAAAAAAGAAGGCCAAGAGGAGGATTCAGCGAGGCTGGGCAACGTTTGGGAAACTGCGCCGAGTCTTCTCGTCAACCATACCGGAATGCTTGAAAACGAAAGTTTTCAATCAGTGCGTCCTACTGTCATGACCTACGCAGCTGAGACATGGACAGTCACAATGGGGCTGATTCACCAGTTAAAAGTCGCTCCTTAGTCTTTGCAAATATGTAATTGATGAGATATCAACAATGTTCAGAACAAGCTGTAAATATAAAAGACCCATTTTGTCCAGTGTCTGGAGACAGAGCAGGGGCGATAGAGCTCTGGGTAAAGCTACAGTCACACTACAGTGGCTCAAAACGCTGATTGACGAGCTAGATACATTTACATAACCTTGGTTGGTCATGTGAACAAAGTCACGTGCAGGAGCTAGATTTAAAAGCCGTTAGATTATTTTAGCCTTCAAGACTAGGTTCATAATGTCGAGCATTTGAATATCAAACACAATGTTTACAGTCGGGGCTAGGTCTAATTATTACGGTAGATGTACGCAGACAAATATTGTAATGGTAGGCATTATAGGTAAAGCCCTTGAGATATTTATATATTCATAAAACGTGATGATACCAAGAAATTATTCTGAGAAACACTACTGTGCGTAAACAAAATCGATTATCTTCTATGAGTCATCTTTTATTAGGTAACTTATGGAGATTCCGCCTAGTGATGAAGTTATTAAAAGCAGTCCGTGCCAAAAAAACATTTGCTGTTTTTTGGCACAAGACCTTCACTCGCGCAATTTATACCTTAAAACCTATCGGTTTAATAACATCTTATTTGACGTTCAATATAAATTCCTCAGAAACAGAAGAAACCAACGATTTCGGGCTGATTCCTTCAAAAGTATGGTTCTACTTTTGATGGAATCAACCCCAAATCATTGGCTTCTTCTTACTTTATACTTACAAATATATTCATGGGCAAAAAATTGTGTAATGTATTAACATTACACAATTTTTTAAACAAATGCTACAATGGCGCCATACCATTATGATAGAGATTCAGTCTCATTTATATTTGGCTTTCTATTACCTTTTGATTACAATAATAGTGTCTGTTGCGTGGTATGGCAAGTGTAGCCATACACATTAACTATCCTACAAATCTACTAATTATTCTATGATCATGACATGGTTGATGAGCTGTCAGTTCGATCGCATTTAACACTATAGACCGTTCACCGTAAGATGTCTCCTGGCATAATATAATTGTTATCAGCATCAGATTTTGCCCTATGATTGATTTATGAGATTTTTCCTCAGAACTCTTTTACTGCTCTTTCCTTTCCTGGTCCTGCATGGTAACAGACCCTTCACCGTAAGATGCTCCTGCCATGATGTTGGCAATTCCCAAGGCAAGGGACATCTTACGGTGAACGGTCTGTAGTGTTTTTATTTTAATCATATTCTCGACTCCTCCACAACTAACGAACTCTATGACTCTCCGTGACACATATAACTTTGGGGTGCCCACGACGCATATGACGAAGTATTACAGCGGCATAGGGCCCAAGCCTGGGCAGTGAAGGCATTAACTCGAACGCCTTTCATTAAGCAATGACTGAAAATGAGCCCCTGCATTACACTAAGAACATACAATTAGGATGCTTTAATTCCTGGTTATTACCACTCGATGGTTGAAATAAGCAAACAGATTATTAAAGACTGCGAGGTAAGGCAACAGTCACGACGCCTTCCAATCACGTGAGAACCTTAAATATGACCCGGATGAGTCCTTCAAAATGTCGACGAGACTTGCGAAATAGCCGAAGAAATGTTTAATGTATATAGTTTAAGTTGTGGGAAACCTACTTTACAGTGTATACGTGGAGTTAAAGCGGTGTAAAAAGATTTAGATGTAGAGACCCACAACGTGGAATAACTATTACGAGTAAAGTGTATTGAACTTTCTATCTTTGACCTGGCTTTTAACTTTTGACCCTTTGATCGCGGTGAATGAGTTTTTGTCACACATCTGCCTGCACTGCAGCCTGTCTTACGAACTAGCCGACTGCGGGATATAAATCAGTTTTTTTGTGAATAGAATACAAATTTAGGGTTTTCAGTTTTTTTTTAATTTCTTGTGCTATGAAGAACTTGATTCTTGCCAATTTCTAGGTCAACAGGAAAAACCGTATAAGTTTTGTGTGCGAGTGATTTCCATGGAAATTTTAAATAATTTGGGCTTGTAGAGCTGTAACTTTTGATTGCGTTGACCTAGAAGTTTGATTTATATCACGACTCCAAGAGGTTACGAACTTATTTGATGTTAATTTCAATTCGATAACAACCCTTCCTGAGAAAAGAGGGTTAACAGGCGGACAACAAAGTGATCCTTTAAGGTTTCCCTCTTTCTTTTTGAGGTACGGGACCCAAGAAAAATACATACAGCTGAACAAACATAAAAACTCCTGAATTCGGTTAAAAAACACAAACGTAATGATGATATCACTTAAAACAATTGCAATGCAATACAAACTCAACGCAGCTACGTGTATCGAATACCGATCCGGCGATGGAATCGAGGAAAAAAATGCCCTTGAGTCTGTTAGGTTAGGGGCAACAACGACAACGCATTGGGAATAAAACATCTGTGCTATGTTGGTGGGTTGCTCCCACATAGGCCAGACTCCGCTAGAGTGAAGCTGCTCCCTCATAGAGTGCTGCTAGTGTCCGCTAGAGTCTGGTTAGAGGCAGAAGTTTAGTGGCAGAAACTCTACCACGTCCACGACAGAGATTACCTGAACTTACGCTAGACAGCTTGTTACTTATACGAAAAAGCAATAGATTATTCTGTCATCTTCTTTATTCTACTTTACAGTTATTCTAGCCTACGTTATGGCCGAACCAAAAAAGTTGTACTTAACAGTTTTTGAAGCGGAAAATAGTGTATTTTAACGAACTCCTACTTGCCGCTTTTGAGCTACACACACCTGAACAAAATTTTTATTCAATTATATGGTTAAGGCGCATCCCCACCATCGAAGTTGCCTTGGTGGCCACCAAAATCTATTTTCGATTCACTGCTTGATACTAAATGGAATAAAACAGAGGCATTAAAAAAGCTTAAAATAGGTATCACAATCTGTGCGAAGGATTTTTGAACTGTAAAAAGTATCTAAAGATAAAGAGTTTAGGCCCATATTTGAATGCAAGTTTTTGTGCTGTGTGGTATAGGTATTGGATTTATGTGCGCAGAGTATATTCCGCAGGAGGTGACTAGCTCTTTCATGAGTTAGATATATAAGTAGAATATTCGTAGATATATTAATCTCTTGATGACTTTAAATATTTGACGTGTTTATTATTAATATTTGATAGTATTATATTTGACGTGTCTAAGTGCTTAGTTTGTAAGCCTAAAGAAATAAAGTTATTGAATTTTGAATAATCTCAATTCCTCATAGAATGTATGTGGATATTTGATTTTATCAAGAAATTACAAAAATCTGACCCGGAGGTGCCAACAACAATATAATAATGACTGAGTAAGGTACGTTATCTATTTCGACAAAAGCAATGGTAAAAACAAGTTTTTTGATTAGCTGCTTTTGAGAAAAATGTTGGAATGATGACGCGAAACGGAGTAGGTATTCGGAGACCATCCATAGACCGGTGATGTTGTTGCGGTCTCAGGGAGTCGATAGATGGAGATGGTTCAGGACAGGCAGTCTTACGAGGGAAACAGGCCTTTCTCATAAGAGTGCTTGACCTATGTACAACTCCAGCAAAGGATTTGTGTATTTGTCCCGAAAAATGCGTGCAAATCCACGTTAAACAGGTAGTCTACTATATGAGTCTTAGAGCATAAATGCTCTAAGATATGAGTATTGCAAGATCCTTCAAGGCCAAATAAATTGTGATGACAAAAAGCATTTATCAGCAACATACCTCGGATTTTTATAATTTGTACTGGTAGATGAGGCAAGAGTTAATTGGAAGTTAAGCGTTTGATATTTTATGGGAATGTGCGCTGGTATTCTAGTGTAACAAGAGATTTAATTGCCTTTGGTGACGATATTGTGTCCCTAGTTGTAGTGCCTACCCTACCATCCAGTTAATGGGCGCAGTTATAAAAAATAACAATAATGAATAAAAATAAAATAAATAAATAATAAATAATGCTGGACAATTCACACAGCATTATCTAGCCCCAAGGTAAGCAGAGCTTGTGTTATGGGTACTAGATAACTGATATACATAATATTATACATTACATAGATAGATATTTTTTATTATACATAGAAAACACCCAGACCAACGGAACAAATTTCTGCAGATCCTACACAAATTTGTTCCGAGGCGGGGATCGAACCCGCAACCTCTTGCGTCGCAGGCAGACTCTCGCCCGCTGCGCCACTGAGGTCGTCAAACTGTGTAACATAGTTGGTCTTATGAATACATTCTTCAACAGTTTGTCCTTTCGGACATACAATAATTAGGTACTTACTTATTTTTTTTATTATTAGGGTACCTACATCTTAACTCAGTTTTCAACTAGCTTCTGCTCGCGGCTTCGCTCGCGTTTTTCAAGTGGGTACCTATACCTACGCACATTAGGCTAATGTCCGTCCCCGGTACGGTATGCCGCCGTTTACCATCTTAACAAATTTCATTTGAATGAGTTCAGCCATTTATACCATAAGGGTGTAAAAGTATCAGCAAGACAGACAGAATTACTTTTTTATATTAAAAGTATGGATTACGTAACACTACAAATTCATATTGATATGAAAAAAAGTATTGTAAACTGCCAAAGATCTAGGATCCTACGTTCCTAAACTGCCTATCCATTCTATAAACGGGCTGATTTTACGTTCCGGCGGCGAAATATACCTTCATTGCTTATTCGATTTCTTACATTAATAATTTTAAAGTATTTTTACAAATAGGTACATTTGCTTGAAGTCGAGACCTTAAAATCTAAATATTATGACATATGCCCATATTCGAGTGTACATACATCTATAAACACTACCTATTATTAAAGGAGAAAATAATGGATGTGCACAGTTTCCGAGATCTTAGGAACCCTGCGGTATTTGAAATGACTTATGCTTTGATTAGTAGGTTATTACTATGTATTTGGTTCTGTGAATCAGCTTCTTCATAAGTTGTGTCTTTTTCTTGTAAATAAGCAAAAACATTAATTTTGCGCTTACGTCGCCGTTCCAAAAACGAATGCGCTGTCCCGCTTCTATGAACGCGAAATCATTCTTCTTCTTCTTGCGTCGTTTCCCCATTACTGGGGGTCGTGACCCATCACGGAAGCAGCTTCTTCTTGACGATATCGCGCCATCTACTCCGGCTTTCAGCGACATGTATCGCTTCTGACATTTTGATGGCGAGTGTGGTGCGGATTTGGTCAGACCAGCGCGTTGGACTCCTTCCTCTCGGTCTCTTTAAACCTAAGTTGAAGATAAATAAGTAATTTGCTAGTGTTAATAAGTACCTAGGAAACCATCTATATAAGATACTTAAGTGGAATAATAATATGATAATGTTAAAGCTCGTTAAGTCATCAGCATCGTAAAATCGCCTTAGTACGATAACTTAGTTTTTATATGCTGACCACCATAATGATTTCATGTCATTTTGCCCTCTACTGATCTTCATCTAAATAATCAAACAAGACCCGTCATTCATGATCGAGGATGACTTGCGTTGCGCTATGGGATTCGGACTTCCATCAAATGCCGGAAAAAAATCAGTTCATGAAGATTGATGGCTTTGAGCTGAGCTATAATGTTAGTTGGGATTTTATTTAATTCATCATCATCATCATCAGCTAAAAGCCCCCGTGAAGACGGCATTACTTCAGAGCTTCTAAAGGCAGGAGGAGCCCCTGTTTTGCAGGAGCTACAGAACCTGTTTAACACCGTTCTTCACAGTGGGAGAACTACTAAGGCGTGGAGCGGGAGCCTGGTGGTGCTCTTTTTTAAGAAGGGAGATACCACCCTTCTTAAATACTACAGACCCGAGAGAGTATACTGATGATGATCATCATCAGCCTACATTAGTCCACTGATGGACATAGGCCTCCCCTAATGAGCGCCATAGCGCCCTGTCTTCAGCTTGCCGCATCCAGCATCTGCCAGCAGTCTTTCGCAAATCGTCATCCCACCTGGTCGGAGGGCGTTAGGTACTCTACGTTTACAGAGTCGCGGTCTCCACTCAAGAACACGTTTATCCCAGCGGTTGTCGGTTCATCTCGAGATATTTAATTCATCATCATCATCATCAGCCTTTTTCAGTCCACTGCTGGACATAGGCCTCCCCTAATGAGCGCCATAGCGCCCTGTCTTCAGCTTGCCGCATCCAGCATCTGCCAGCAGTCTTTCGCAAATCGTCATCCCACCTGGTCGGAGGGCGTCCTACACTACGTTTGCCGAGTCGCGGTCTCCACTCAAGAACACGTTTACCCCAGCGGTTGTCGGTTCTTCTCGAGATATGGCCAGCCCACTGCCACTTCAGCTTGCTAATCCTTTGAGCTATGTCGATAACCTTGGTTCTCTGTCGGATGTATTCGTTGCGAATCCTATCCTTCAATGAAACTCCGAGCATAGCTCTCTCCATAGCTCGCTGAGCGACTTTAAACTGGTGGACCAGCCCTACCGTGAGTGTCCACGTCTCAGCTCCGTAGGTCATGACGGGTAGGACGCACTGATTGAAAACTTTCGTTTTCAAGCATTGCGGTATGGATGACGAGAAGACTCGACGTAGTTTCCCAAACGCTGCCCAACCTAGCTGGATCCTCCTCTTGGCCTCCTTCTCGAAATTGTTTTTACCCAACTGCAGAATCTGCCCAAGGTAAGTGTATTCGGAAACAATTTCGAGAAGGTGGCCATGTACGACGATCGGTCCCGGATCAATGTGGCCATTGATCATGACCTTGGTTTTATCCAAGTTCATGCCAAGACCGATGCGTCGTGAGGCTGAAGCTAGGCCGTCCAGCATCAGGTTCAGCTCCTCCAGCGACTCCGCCATCAAGACTATGTCATCAGCGAATCGCAGGTGTGAGATGTAATCGCCGTTTATGTTTATGCCCTTACCTTTCCAGTCCAGCGTCTTAAACACATCTTCCAACGCGCTTGTGAACAGTTTCGGGGATATAACATCCCCCTGTCTCACACCTCTGCGCAGTTGGATGGGTTTGGACTGCTGGCCCTGTACTTGGACATTCATGGTCGCGGCATCATAAAGACATCTCAGCACCTCGATATAACGATAGTCTACTTGGCAACGCTGTAAGGATTCCAGAACAGCCCAGGTTTCGACAGAGTCAAAGGCCTTTTCATAGTCCACAAAGGCCAGACACAGGGGCTGATTATACTCTTCGGACTTCTGTATAATCTGCCTCACCGTGTGTATGTGGTCTATGGTACCATATCCTCCGCGAAACCCGGCCTGTTCCGGTGGCTGGAACTCGTCGAGCCTCCTGGCGAGACGATTCGTGACCACTCGTGAGAAAAGCTTATAGACGTGGCTCAGGAGTGTGATGGGTCTGTAGTTTTTAAGAAGGGTTTTATCTCCCTTCTTAAAAAAGAGCACCACCAAACTCCCGCTCCACGCCTTTGGAGTTCTCCCACTGTGAAGGACGGCATTAAACAGGTTCTGCAGCTCCTGTATAACAGGGGCTCCTCCTGCCTTCAGAAGCTCTGAAGTAATGCCGTCTTCACCGGGGGCTTTTCCATTTTTAAGCTGCCTCAGAGCAATCCCGATCTCGTCTTGACTGATGTCTGGCAGTTCGTCGGTGTAGTGGCGTGTCAGGGTGGCTCGTGAATCGTGGTCGTCCCGTTGGGCACGAGGGGCATGTGCAGCGTATAAACGGCCATAGAAATCCTCTATCTCAGCAGAGATCTCCGGCTTCGACAATACGGTCCTCCCATCGTGCGTTTTAAGCTTCGTCAGGTGGCTCCTGCCAAGCTGCTGAGTGAATACTTTGGACCCTCGGTTTCGCTCTATCGCCTCTTCAATGAGGCGTGTGTTGGAGCTCCGAAGGTCGCGCCGTACCAACTTCGCAATTCGCTTGTTCAGGTCTGACCTCTCTGACGAAGTCGCCTGGGTGGTTTCCCGTCTTCTTGTCATCAACCCGAGAGTCTCGTCCGAGAGTTTGGATTTCTTGCCAGTACGCTGCTGTTTACAAAACTTGATGCCTTCGTGCCTCAGCGTTTCGACCAGATTGTGCAGGGTCTCGTCAGCGTCATCAGTGGGTTCCAAGGCAACAAATCTATCCCCGAGAAGCTGCTGGAACTTCTCGGTGCCCGCCATGATTTGGATTGGGTTAGGTCGGAGCGTGGACTTCATCAGACGGTTTCTTTCAAGCTTCAAGTTGATATTCAGAGAGCCTCGGAGGAGTCGGTGATCAGATCCGGTATTGAACCTGTTGATCACTGAGACATCTCTGAATATGTGCTTGCTATCCGTCATGATGAAGTCTATCTCATTTTTAGTCACAGTGTCGGGGCTTCGCCATGTCCACTTCCTTTGAGGCTGCTTCTTAAAGAAAGAGTTCATTAAGAACAGCTCCTCTTTCTCAAGGAAGTTGACAAGCATTTGCCCCCTGTGATTCCTAACTCCATAACCATGCGGGCCTATTCGGGATTCGTTGCCAATCTGGGTTCCCACCTTGCCGTTAAAGTCCCCCATAACAACGTTGAAGTGGGCCTTAGTGGTGTTATGCAAGGCTCTGGATATGTCTTCGTACATATCCTCCACTTCATCATCCGAGTGTGCCGAGGTCGGTGCGTAGACCTGAATTACCTTCATGCTATACCGTTTGGATAGCCGAAGGATCAGGTACGCTACCCTGGTCGACACACTGGAGATTTCTTGGACGTTGTTAGAGAGGGCCTTATTGACGAGGAAACCTACGCCACCCTGGGATGTTTTATCACCCTCACGAAAGTAGAGAAGATGACCCGAGTCTAGGGTTATGGTGTCCTCCCCCTCTCTGCGGACTTCACATAACCCTAGAACATGCCATTTGATGTTCTCTAACTCCACTTCCAACTGCGCTAGATGTTGGTCAAGCCTCAGAGTGCGTCCGTTATACGTAGCCAGGGTCAGTTGTTGGTGGCAGCCTGATGTAGCCCGGTGATTCCTAGCACCCCCTGCCAAGCCGTTACCATGGCCGCTGCCATGGCCAGGAATAGCGAGGCGGCCGGGAACTGGGGGCCATTTTTTGTTGCGTCGTACCATTGGGGGGGTAATGCCCATAATCCCCACGCTGGGCATGCGGGTTGGGGATCGCAGTTCTGTAGTGGAGTTGTTCTGCAGGGGGCGCTGCTGCCCACCCCCCGGTTTGTGTCCCTTAGTCGCCTCCTACGACACCCACGGGAAGAGTTGGGGTGGTGCAATTCTAAGCCGGCACCACACGGCAATATATATAGGGGCAATATATATGGGGATATTTAATTGTAGGTACGTTATTTAATTAACTATTCAAAATATTATCATGAAATAGAAAAACTAAACGATTACTCAAAACATTAGTCTGGCTATGTAATAAATTTAATAAAAAATGTGTTTTTATTTAAGAAATCAGTTTATTTTCCAAATTTCTATACGATTACTCGGCTTCTACACATTTTCCCTACCTATCGTATTTTTAGTAGTATTTTGTTTAATACATAAATTATAATGTATGTAAGTTAATTAAAATGTTTGTAGGTTATGTAACGTAGGTATTATAGTGTGCAGTGTAAGTATTATTGTTTTCTTATACATATAATTTTATTGTTCGAGGGCCACCATTTTTTTGTTCTTACATGTGGACTGGACATGATCTTAAGGTTGCCTGGAAGAGATTTTTCATAGAGATAAGGCCGCTATCGTACTTATACTCCTCGTAGCATTAATTTCTAAACTGTTTACTGTGTTTATGTGGTAGGTACTATAAAGAATTATCTATGTATAATGTACATCACTACATAGTATAAAACAAAGTCGCTTTCTCTGTCCCTATATCCCTATGTATGCTTAAATCTTTAAAACTACGCAACGGATTTTGATGCGGTTTTTTTAAATAGATGGAGTGATTCAAGAGGAAGGTTTATATGTATAATACATGCATAATATAGTAGAGGAACACTGACAATTTTAGAGGTTTCCATGCGAAGCCGGGGCGGGTCGCTAGTAGGTTAGGTATATATATTGAAAAATTAAAAGATTCTAAACCCTTCATTTAACGAACAGTCCCGCCCTGAGTGACGGAGTAGTAAATTCATTCAAAACTTAGTTCCTTCGAGTACCTATAGGTATTCTTATGTCGTTACAATATACAAGTACATAAAATATAAAGGTACTACAAGTCATCTTGAGGTCTAATTGACAACCCACGACGATGATTGTTTTGGGACAGCCGTTGTAATGACTGCTACGACCTTAGCCTCTTTGAGCTTGTCTATACTTATGTACGCCAGAGCTATTAGCAATACTATTCGCACATGAAAACCGTGACTGGTATAAGGGCGAAAGTACCAACTCAAGCTGTTCGATGTTGGTATGGTAGATGCACTGAAAATAGGGTAGACCGAGGCGAATCGGATCAGTTTGACTTTGAAGTAAAAAAACAACTATCTTTTGCAAAGAATCTACCTGCGTGTACTACCTAATTTGATGTTTTTACAAAAACGAAAAAACGGCTTCTAATTTCTTTAATTACTCACTTTTTAGGGTTCCGTACCCAAAGGGCTTGTCTACACTTAAAAGTACGCCATAGCTTTTAGCAATATTATTTGCACATGAAAACCGTGACTGGTATAAGGGCGAAAGTACTCAAGCTGTTCGATATTGGTATGGTAGATGCACTGAAAATACCTAGTTCGGTGTTTTTTTAAAACGAAAAACGACTTCTAATTTCTTTATTTACTCACTTTTTAGGGTTCCGTACCCAAAGGGCTTGTCTATACTAGTATTATATTATCTGTGTTATAGGTATGCCATAGCTATTAGCAATATTATTCGCACATGAACGTTTTTAAAAAACGACTTCTAATTTCTTTAATTACTCACTTTTTAGGGTTCCGTGCCCAAAGAGCTTGTCTATAGATATATATATAGGTATATATCTATAGGTATTGTCTATAGGTATGCCATAGCTAGTAGCAATATTATTCGCACATGAAAACCGTGACTGGTATAAGGGCGAGAGTGCTCAAGCTGTTCAATGTTGGTATGGTAGATGCACTGAAAATACCTAATTTGATGTTTTTACAAAAACGAAAAACGACTTCTAATTTCTTTATTTACTCTTTTTTGTAGGGTTCCGTACCTAAAGGGTAAAACGGGACCCTATTACTGAGCCTCCGCTGTCCGTCCGTCTGTCACCAGGCTATATCTCATGAACCGTAATAGTTAGATGTTTGAAGTTTTCACTGATGATGTATTTCTGTTGCCTCTATAACAAATATTAAAAAATAGAATAAAATAAATATTTAACGGGGCTCCCATACAACAGACATGATTTTTTTTGCCGTTTTTACAGATAATGTCACGGAACCGTGCGCGAGTCCGACTCGCACTTGTCCAGTCTTTTGTGTTACTAAATCGCGACATTTATTTTAATGATCATCGAAATAGAAACTTTAGGAGGACTCATTACCACTTCTTCCTTACTAGTTACTACCCGCGGCTTCACTCACGTTGTAGGTTAGTAAACGAGAAACGGACTTTCGGAATTTCTTTATTTACTCACTGTTTTGTAAGTTATACGGGAATAGTAAAATTTATATGGTACCTACCTACTACATCGCGATCATTTCCGGTTTTGGTTCGTGTTAGAAATGAATAATTAAGTGAGCATTAAATAAATTAAAACCATGTACCTAATTTAAAAGCTAAAAGCCTCACTATGTAAGTAGTTAAATCTAATCTAGCTAGATGCATAACGAATACACGAGGGTAATTACCCATCTACGTTAGATAGTAAGGCCGCTGATCCGATTCAAGCTGCAGATGCAAATTTGAAGAGACCTCAGCACTTTAAATAAATAAATAAATAATGCTGGACAATTCACACAGTATTATTTAACCCCAAGCTAAGCAGAGCTTGTGTTATGGGTACTTAATAACTGATATACATAATATAATACAATACATCGATAGATATTTTTTATTATACATAGAAAACGACCAGAGCACCCTGAACAATTGTCTGCAGATCGTACACACATTTGTCCCGAGGCGAGAATCAAAGATGCAGCCTAATGCGTCGCAAGCAGACCTTCACCCACCGCGCCACAGAGGTCGTCTTTTGATAGATATGTACCTAATTACCTATGTATGTACTTAGTCCAGATCAAAATCAAATTGCTTATTGCATTCATTTCGGTTAGATGTGAGATACGTTTATTTTATTGTTTCAGTTGCAACATAAACCGTTGGCGTGGCCTTTATACTAGATTATACTAGACTAGCACTTTCATGGCTGAAAACACAGAGTGCGATCTGCAACTCCGTGTAGCGACGCGACGGCGCGCCCCTGCGGGTCGCACCGCCGACGCTAGCAAATAATCTTTTTTTAAAACCTAGTAATGTTAGCTGAGATCTAGTGAATATCTGCCGCAGCGCATCAGCATTCCCATATAGCGGGGCAATGCAGCCAACGTCTTGAGGACGCTTCCGACTGTTATTGATATGGATCAGTTGAGCTACCTGTAGCTTGTTTGCAAAAGTTACTAATAAACCGAGGCTCTTCTCGGGTTTATAAATTATCTGAGCGTCTGATCGAAACGACGCGTGACCCGAGAGCTGGTGAGTATCTGGCGCAGCGCATCCGCATTGCCATACAGCGGGGCAATGCAGCCAACGTCTTGAGGACGCTTCCGACTGGTATTGATATGGATCAGTTGAGCTATCTGTTGCTTGTTTGCAAAAGTCTGCGGTCAGCTCAATGTTATAATTGTAATGATCCACCAAAGATATACAAAAAAGAGGAAATTAACAACTGATAGCAGCATGTTTTTCATTCGAATTTCATTTTATGCATTAAACTGCGTAGCCAAATTCCGATAACCAAGTGTGACTTACGCGTTAAGTATTGTAACAAAAACCTTAAAATTCTAATGTTTACCTAAAAGGTACCATTCACCAAACCATACCATACCAGTCACCGAAGTCGAAATCGGCTGGGAGACATCATCATCATCATACCATACAATCATTCATTTTTTAACTCTCTATTTTACATAAACCTACTAAATGTGGAAGGATAACTGGTGGCAGGTTTATCACTATTTTACTACATAGTATAAAACAAAGTCGCTTTCTCTGTCCCTATATCCCTATGTATGCTTAAATCTTTTAAACTACCTACGCAACGGATTTTGATGCGGTTTTTTTAATAGATAAAATTATTCAAGAGGAAGGTTTTTATGTATAAAACATGCATAATATACTTCCCGTGCGAAGCCGGGACGGGTCGCTAGTTAGTATAAAGAAGCCTGTAATGTTATTTCAGAAATTAATGTGTGCAAAATTTCAGCGCGTTTTCTCCGCATAATCATCTTCACAACGGCAAAGCTTTCCACTTTATAATATTAATAGAATCTATTTCACCGACGACCTCAGTGGCGCAGCGGGCGAGAGTCTGCCTGCGACGCAAGAGGCTGCGGGTTCGATCCCCGCCTCGGAACAAATTTGTGTAGGATCTGCAGAAATTTGTTCCGTTGGTCTGGGTGTTTTCTATTTATAATAAAAAATATCTATCTATGTAATGTATAATATTACGTATATCAGTTATCTAGTACCCATAACACAAGCTCTGCTTACCTTGGGGCTAGATAATGCTGTGTGAATTGTCCAGCATTATTATTATTATTATTTCTAAAATCTCTTCTTTATTATTTTTAAAATCATAAACATGCATGCGATTTATTTTGAAATTATATAGTAGATCATAAGCTCTACTATAATAAGATAAGGGTTGGTTGGGAGATTTAACTTCCAAGTATAAAGTAGAGACCTATTAGAAATGACAACAGAAGACTTATAGGTAAATGATATTATGGGTAAATGGTAATGCTACACAGAGAAAAAAACAAAGATATGGTAAGAGTAATGGAAGTAGAAAGGGCAGCCTTATCTCATCGATCTTCTAAGCAATTTGGGGACGACCTTAAGACGAGAGTCTTCAAGTAATGTGTGTTGCCAGTGATGACTTAAGGATCCGAGACGTGGCTAGATAGGCTTAGATTCGCTCAGCGAGCTATGGACAGAGCTATATTTGAGGTTTTTCTACGTTATAGAATCTGGAATACGGAAATCCGTAGAAGAACTGAAATCACAGACATAAAAAAAACGTTCTCAGAATTAGTAAGCTGAAGGCATTGGAGGGAGGGGTAGTTTTCACGAGTTGTGTTGAGAGGTCCGATTCTTTCGCCGCGACCGCCATGGTAATGGACTTATGGCTGTCTTAAGAAGATCGTTATTAAAATCGGTTAGGTTCACAATGAGTAAAAAATGTAGTAAAAAATCCGAGACGAGAACTCAAGAATAATTTATTCACAGATTTTTTGATGTGACTAATAATGATAATAGAGGTGCTGCGTGCAATAAATAATTGTGACTATCACATGGTTTTTGTTTTATGACCCTTTGGTTACACATCATTGGTCAGTCGCATGCAGCAAATTGACGAGTGTCCTTGTCCGAAGCTGGCCGAGTCATGAACGGTAAAAAATGTTTCGTTATTAATAAAAAAGATAATCCGCGTTTAATGATGAGTAAGGCACTGATTTTTTTCGTGATATTGGATCTGATTCTTAAATATGTAAATAATGTTTTATTTTTACCAGTTGCTCAAACTTTGCATGATAAAATATAAAAAAAAAAATCAAGTTTATACATGTCTTCAAAATTACTGGTTCGTCAGTTACCAAAATAAATAATACTAGACAATTTTCACAGCATTACCTAGCCCCAAGCAGAGCCTGTGTATGGGTAAGTACTAGATAACTGGTATACCTACTTAATATAACACAATAGATAGATATTTTTTATTATACATAGAACGACCAGAACACCCTGAACAAATGTCTGCAGATCGTACACACATTTGATCCGAGGTGGGAATTGAACCCGCAACCTCCTGCATCGCAGGCAGACCTTCGCCCACCGCGCCACAGAGGTCGTCAGTTACCAAAATATTTTAAAAACCTACTTTTCTTTTATATATTCCAAAAATAAAAACAATGACATTGTTTAAATTGTGGCAAAAAGTCCTGAACGCTTTAATGCACCTTTATTTTCACTCGCAGAAGCACCTTCAAGGTTATCCAGTCATTGTGGAACCAGTATAAAGCTGTTTATAGTATAAAATTTAACTTAGTGCTCATTTTTTGTAAGTCTAAAGAAATAAAGTTAATGACTCGACTTTCATTAAAATTCATCAAGATATGCCTTAATCTAAGATTTGTATAATAAATAAATAATTAATATAAAAATAAATAATAATAAATAAATAATTCTGGACAATTCACACAGCATTATCTAGTCCCAAGCTAAGCAGAGCTTGTGTTATGGGTACTAGATAACTGATATACATAATATTATACAATACATAGATAGGTATTTTTTTTTTAATATATATAGAAAACGACCAGAACACCCTGAACAAATGTCTGCAGATCGTATACACATTTGTTCCGAGGCGGGAATCGAACCCGCAACCTTCTGCGTCGCAGGCAGACCTTCGCCCACCGCGCCACAGAAGTCGTCAAGATAGGTGCTGAATCACTCGTGACAAGAAAGCAAAATGCCATAGGCTCTAGCGTATCCCGATTCAACCAAATCGGGTTTAAACGGACACTTTCGTAGACCGTAAATAGACTTAAGTGTAGACCTAAAAAGTGTCAGTTTTACATTTTAACCTTTCAAACCAGATCAACATTTTTATTGATAACTAGTCTTTATTTAATTTTGTGTCGATGTTTCCTCGTGACCGCACAAATGTCACGGGCGCTTTCCTTGGGACGTTCTAATATTGTGTTTATTTACAATTCGCTTTGACAATGACTCACGTGACAAAAACAAATATTTTATTGCGCGAAACAAAAAGATCTAAGTATAGCTTCTTCTGTAAGAGAATACGCGAAAAAGATGAGGCAGGATGTAAGTTAGTGATGCAAGAGAAAACTTAAATAGTTCATTGTACCATGTGAGACGAGTAGATAAACATTTATTGATTTGTTAAAAGATTATAACAATGGTGGCTGGTACAGTATAATTATTTATGGTTAACATTAGTAGATAGATAGGTTTTTATAAATATATAACTAGGTAAAGATTAATAACACGAAATAACTATTACTATGTCTATCCCTACGACTATTTTGCTTATTCTGTAGTATAGGTACATTACATACCTATACCAGAACCTTAGTAAGGTGATAGTCCTCCGTACAAAGTACTAGTTAAAACTTTTTTGGCAGGGTGCCATGCTCTTCCTTCGGAACTTACCTATAGTAAATTTTTTCCAAGAATGTATGTCTGTATGTGTAGATATTTTAGCTAGTATGTTTCGTCGTTGAACGCTTAATATTTTCATATTAGTTTTTGTGTTTATACGTAGAATAGACGAAATAAAAGATTTTAGTATTTATTACAAAAACTGTATTAAAATTTCATTACATGGGTAACATAGTAAGGATAAAATAACAACATTGCAACTACAATAACTTAATCAGGTCAACTTATTTCAACTTAAAATTACTTACGTAAACTCATTTTAACTTATAATTACTTTTGTAATCACTTTTGTATAAAATATTATGTTAGACTCTTCAATCAAAAAATTACATACTTAACAAAGCTGCATTTTTTTCGTTGTTAGAAATTCAATTGAAATTTTACTCATAATATCATATTTGCTTTAGAATTTATTATTATGTTCAGTGATATTAAACCGATTGACTGGATTCACCTTACAAGTAATTTTGTACGACTCAATCATCTTCACTGAATCTCTCACCAGAATAATAGAGCGAATTGTAAATCTATGAGAGAAACACACATGGGTATCACACAATGACGTGTTAAACGCCAAGTACAAGCGATAGTGAGTCTTATCTGTTCTATGTTTGAGCTTAAATTCCACTCGGCCGGGTAGTTTGAAGCCTTTTCTACCACAGTTGACGAATTCAAACTCTTCGTTTGTAACATCTTTGTTAGTTTCATCCCTGATACTAAGTTGCCAGTTCTGCGGCGCGGTCGGAGTGAATTTCACATTCTTTTTCTCTGTATCTAAGTTCACATTGAAGTAAATTATAAGATTCCCGAACTTTCTGTTGATAAATAGATCATTTTTGTACAGTATCAAGTTTTCCGGTTCTACGAATTTCGTCTCAGGATTCCGAACTTTGAAATCTTGGCTTACGTTCTTAGCTGTATTGATAAGCTTTATGCTGTGGTTATTTGTATCAGCGACGTACAGATACTTTCCGTCCACACTGAGCGCCAGACCAGAAGGTTCGGCAAAAGTGACCGAATCGGTTGTCTCAACTTTAAGTACTTTCATAGTAGTTACCTTTTGTGTGCTGATATCGACTTTCTTTATCTTGTGGTTGTATGTGTCAGCGACGTAGAGGCATTTTGTTGTTTCTGAGTAGGCCACCCCTAAGGGATGCTGGAGCTTGGCGTCTATTCCTATATCGTCTACGTCGCCGAACGCAAAGAGATTCTGTAACAAATTGTACAACTATCAGCTTTAAGTTCATTGTATAAAGGTTCAATATTAACGAGACTCTTTGCTCGGACATAGTCTGATCTAAATCAAAGCCATAGATATTGCCGTCTTCTTTTTTTCTTTTTATTAGAAAGGGATAGCAATATGTAATGGTTTGCGTTTAGCTTTGTGTATTGCTTATGACCTTATGAGCGAAAACATTAGTGTAGTTAAGGTCCTATAAGAAGTCTATAAGTCCCTATGTGTCTATAAATATGGTTCAAAATCGATCAGCATTCTTACCAAGGGGTTTCGATCGCCGCCGCATAGAGTGGTAACTTGCCCAGTAGTGAGCGCCAGTCTTCGTATTGTAGAGCTTTCGGAATCAGCTATGAAAATCTCCGCGTTAGAGCCTGCGAA
Source organism: Eupithecia vulgata (assembly GCA_946478455.1). NCBI lineage: Eukaryota > Metazoa > Arthropoda > Insecta > Lepidoptera > Geometridae > Eupithecia > Eupithecia vulgata. The sequence goes on along the minus strand of OX297862.1, from coordinate 12,208,191 downwards.
ATAAACAAACACACTGACTTAGTTGAGTATAAACGCGACCAGTAAGGATAGATTTGCAGTGACAAGTGTGCGATTTGGGATAAAGAAGCAAAGATGTAGATCTTTGCTCTTATTGAAGAATATCTGCTCTTATTGTAGAATAAGCGATATAGTCATATCGCGATATGTCTAACACATTTCGAGTAGTATCTAAACGTAGTGTAGGACGCCTTACGACCAGGTGGGATGACGATTTGCGAATGACTGCTGGCAGATGCTGGATGCGGCAAGTTGAAGACAGGGCGCTATGGCGCTCATTAGGGGAGGCCTATGTCCAGCAGTGGACTAATATATAGGCTGATGATGATGATCTCAAAATCGACTGATTTTAAGATACTACTCCGACATGTATTATACACTTAATGCATACAAAATCAATCATATTTCTGCAATAGTAAATAATTATTGAAGGAACAATTGAGTTTTCAGAAATGCAATTTCAATTTAGCTCTAAAACGCTAGAGTAATTGGTGTCTGTCTATAACGTTACAGTTTACAGATGCATGAACATCGAATGATACAGAATCTTTATATTTTCAAAAGAAAGTCAGATCTTTACCATAGTTGTTGAGTGCCTTTACATTACATATTATGACGACGGTATGACGTCACAGTTGTATAATGCTCTGATTGGTTCCACTACTACATACAGATTATATGCAGAGCTGCGCGTATGCGCTCGGTCTTTAAGAGTGAGCCTAATGCAAAAATAAAGCAAACTGTGTATTTTTAAACAATTAGATTTATGGTAACGAACGTTAATTTTGAGATTTAAAACATACGATAGGCAGGGAAAAAACCAGTAGAAGTCGAGTAATTGAATAGAGTTTATGAAAATAAACTGGTTTCTTTAATAAAAATATATATTATTTCCAATAAAATTAAAACGGTTTTAATTGAACTGCTCCAAATTATCCGCGACAACACCACATCATTTTTTCGAATTACATAGCCAGACTAATGTTTTAGTAACGTAATCGTTTAGTTATAAATAATAGGTAGTAAGCAAAAACTTCATTTTTACACTGACGTTACTCTGCTCTATCCCGCTCCTGTGAACGCGAAATCCTATGCCTATCCTTTTTACAAAATGGCGGCATAGGTCGCACCCTAATTACATACATGCGTACGGTAAAAATTCTGTGCCGATTCGGTGCAGAGGCGCTTCCGAAAGGAATACTTACCGACCCGGTGGGGAAGTGGCCTTAGATCGAATCCGATCTGAGCAGGACAGCATGAGAGATGACTTCCTTCAATCCTATTCTTTATGTATGCAGGTTTTATTGGCTAGTGTTGTTGTTATGCCCACACCGGGCACAACAGCACACTCCTTCTGTAAGTGGTTCAAAATAAATAAATACTAACCGCTTTTTAGAGCCAGTCCGGAAGGCTGCGCAAAGGCCGCAGTGTGAGGGTAGGAACTATTGCGAGCCGCCTCCGCGCCCGAGCCCGCGATGCAAACACACGTTCCTGTGAAGATTGTCTTTTGTTTTTTAACACAATAGGCTATGTGACTACATGGAAAATAAGTTGCAAATTGTTTTCATCCTAGTTATTGACAACGTAACAAAGCGTAATCAGGTGATTTTTATAAAAAAATATGCCTATTTTAGGTGAAAAACGGGATAAAAATTACACATTTTTTATGATCACGTGACTGACAACGCTCTGCGTTTAAATAAATAAATAAATAATGACTGGCCTTGAAGAAATATTAATTACACCTTGCATTATTTTTATCAGACCATACGTTAGAATTATTATTTAGTTAGTGACGACCTCAGTGGCGCAGCGGGCGAGAGTCTGCCTGCGACGCAAGAGGTTGCGGGTTCGATCCCCGCCTCGGAACAAATTTGTGTACGATCTGCAGAAATTTGTTCCGTTGGTCTGGGTGTTTTCTATGTTTAATAAAAAATATCTATCTATGTAATGTATAATATTACGTTTATCAGTTATCTAGTACCCATAACACAAGCTCTGCTTACTTTGGGGCTAGATAATGCTGTGTGAATTGTCCAGCATTATTTATTTATTTAGTGTGATCAAGTAAAATCTATGATTAATATTGGTCGAACTATATTTATAGGAAATCAATACGAAATAAGATCTAGCTTTTAAACTACCTTCTGTATAAGTTTTGTACTTCCACCAGATGGTGGTGTCGAGGAAAAGCGCCCAGATCTGGTGAGAGCCTGCGCAGGCAATCAGCAGCACGCGGCGTTTGTTGTCTACTTTCTCTTTTTCTGAAGCTTTCAATGGATCTGTAACAAATAAAAACATTCATCAAACTCTACCTTGTATATTTGCAAATAGGCCGACTTATATTGTGCTTCTTTGTAAAATTTCTTCTGGGTTATTCAGAATAGTCTAGGAATTAACATGTTTAGCCGATTAATTATTCTGTATAAGTCTGATTTTATATTTTTTTAGATGCTTTATTCTTCTGTAGAACTCTGATTTTAAACTTTTTCTTTAGATGCTTTATTCTTCTTTTTAAGGAATTCATCATCATCATCATCATCAGCCTATACCAGTCCACTGCTGGACAGAGGCCTCCCCTAATGAGCGCCATAACGCCTTGTCTTCAGCTTGCCGCATCCAGCATTTGCCAGCAGAAGAAATGTTTAATATAAGTAAATCAAAAATTCAAATGTGGCCACTTTATACTTAATCGCATTCCAAAATAACCTTGTTCGGCACGAGACCTTACAAAAGTATATCACATAACTTCAGTGAAAAGAACCAGATCACTTTTTTCTAGAAGTTGATGTGCTTGCTTACATATATGTTTTGCTTTAATCAAACGAATGCACTTTATAGAAGTTTACCTTTTTCTTCATCAGGTTTCTTGCTGCTATCCGTCTGTCCAGGAGGCGGCGGTGGCGGCGGCAACGGACGGACAGACATATCCATGTCCGGAGTCGTGTATAGTATTATATCCCACGGGGAAGAGAGTTGTTGCATCCCGAGACATTTTCCACCTAATAAATAAATTGTTTAGTTGGCTTAACTCTCACAGATAAGTTAGGTTCATTTGGTTCGAGAAGTGTTCAAACAATAATTAAATAGAATAGAATAGAATACTTTTTTTTTAAATACTGTAATACTAATACTAATTTACTCATTAGGTCGATGATATCGATTATGGCGTATCAGTTGTAAAATTGGTAAGCCATAATCGATATCATCGGTTGTTTCGAGTTACCATGACCGCGACTAATCCTGTTTGAAGTCTATCAGTCATCAATAAAGCCAAATAATAACAATAATCATTAATTTCAGACCATAGCAAATGTCACTTTTGACAGAGGCGCTCACAGTGATTACGGTTTGTAGCTTGATCAGTGATATCGCAAAATTGCACATGTAATGACGTCACACAGGACTGCACAGGACATCGGTTTCGCGATCGCAGTAATGCTGAACGCTAGTTAGCGCGATAATTTAAGCGTTATTAGGAATGCACTGTAAATCTTGAAGAATGTTCTCGACCTATACTAGCAAAGCCTGTCAACAACTAACCTGTGTCCCCAGAAGCGCTCTGCTGTCCGTTGCCCACTAACACCTCGACCGACTCTTCGTCCAGGTGTATGGCGCGCACCGAGTGGTTGTTTGTATCACATACAGCTATGACGTTGCTGGATAGCCAGCAGAGGCCTTGCGGGGAGTTGAACTTGGGAGTTTCTGGAAAAATAGTTTGGTACATATTTTGTATTACCGAAATGCATAATACCTATAGATAAATAACTATACCTACATTACCTACCTTTATACAGGGTGTTACGAAACTCTACGTCAAGCTGAAAACAGAAGACAGGTGGGTTCATGACGTCCCAGAAAAACCACGAATTTATGGGTGTACCTAACATGGTTTCTCAGTTATAGACTTTTTATTGAAAATCAGAAATTTGCCAAACTGCCCGGCACCAAACTTTTCTACGCTGTTATAACAGATGTCAACATTTTATGATTTTATTACAAACTCCTTTTAGGTATCTTATAAAACTTACTGCCTTCTGTAAACCCGGCTTCAGGTCCGCCGATGGTCTTCAGTATGAATCCGGCGCAGTCGGTGAGCACGATGCGGTGGTGCCCCGTGTCCGATATAGCGAGGTAGGGCTCATCCGCGCGCCCGCGGTAGAACGGGTTCGGACACACCTTCATACATTCATTTATTAGAGTACGGTGACCGAATACAGAAAGATCACATCACACATCTTTTTCAGCCCACACAGGTCAACGGTTGGACATAGGCCTCTGTAATAGTTTTATATCTCTGTAATGAAATAAAACTATAATATTTGTATAGCTTAGGCGTAGATTCGAAATAGCCGTGTGGTGCCGGCTTAGAATTTTCACCCCAACTCTTCCTGTCGGTTTCGTAAGAGGCGACTAAGGGACATACACCGAGGGCGGGCAACAGCGCCTCTTGCACAAATAGATCTACTACCGAACTGCGATCCCCAACCCGCATGCAGCGTGGAGTTCAGGCATTACCCCTCATGAGATAAAAAATCAGGGGGAGGCCTGCGTCCAGCAGTGGACCATAGGCTGTTGAGGTTCTTATTCTTATTGACCTCTGTTTTCCTTTGTTTAACGTATTATGATGAACAATACAATAAGATAAAATAGGCGACGGCACCAATTTTTTTTGTTATAGCTAATAACTCTAAAAGTATGTACGTTTATTTTACTATCAAAAATTTCATAGTTTAACGAATTCATTACAAATGTAAGCAGGTTAACTACGAACCTTTTTTGTGTTGGAAGAAGACCAACGTTTCATACCTTAACGGGGGACTGCTTCAGGGTGAGTGCAGTTCTAGACGCACATTGTAAATTTTGTTGTAATAATGGATATAAAGAGTTCTTAGTTTTTGACTTCGTTTGCAATCAGCGCTTGAGGTGCTACCCTGACACCCTTCCATGTCAGGGTAGCACCTCAAGCTGATGTGTGTGTAACTTAGTCCGTATCAGTGCATTTTATATATTTATGAATACTATTTTTGCTCTTGATCCCTGATTCATTTAACCGGTTCCAAGTCTTGACCAAGAGATTGCGCGTTGTGTCTGGTACTTGGCTCGTGGCAGTTCATGGAGTGTTCTCTCAGCCTAATTAATAGTTGTTGTAGTTAAATTGAATACAAACCTTACTAGGAAAGCACAGGATTTCTTCATTTTTAGCCTTCAAATGCCCGGTGGGTAGGATTGGCAATGGTTTAGAATTTATGGTGTTTGCAAAGTGCCTTAAAGCGACTCCTACATACTGCACAAGTTGCTCCTTGTGGCCTTCTCCAGTAAACACAAACAAGGGTTTGTTGCTGGGACCTGAAAATCAAGTTAAAGCATATTTGACAGAATTTTTAGCTTAAGCATACTACATAGCACTCTTTGGCATAGTATTATGTTTACTTACCCAAAACCAGCAGTGTTGGCCAGCACCGAATGCCAAGAGCATCCCACATGCAGCTGTCAGCATCATTCACCACAGGATGACTGATGTTGTATCTCTGAACCGCCGCCAGGACAGCATTGGAGTTCTTCTCATTAGTAAACTTTGCACAATGGACACCAATCTTAAAATATTTCAATTGATTTTAATCTCACAGAATGTAGGCATCAAATCCAACCACACCCACAGAAAAGCTGAAACGAAGCTGTCAATAACCTTCAGATGGAACCAAAAACACAAATCTTTGAATCAATGTTTGATAATAATCATACCAGACACTGGACCATTTCTCCATACAAAAGCTGCATCTGTGCGTGTTTGTATATTCCTATTTTCAAAGAATATACATTCATGCAGTAACACTAGAAGTCAGACACGCATAGATTTTGCTTTTGTAAGTAATGGAAAATAATTGTAAATTAAATAAATAAATAAATAATGCTGGACAATTCACACAGCATTATCTAGCCCCAATTATATGAGTTATGACTACTTATGACATTATGTAGATAGTTTGATATTTTCACCAGCCTAGTTCGTTATCTAAGGAAGGTCCGCCTGAGACGCAGGACATTACGGGTTCGATTCCCATCTTAGGACAAATATTTGTACATTCTGCAGGTTCCAGGTGTTCTGGTAATTTTCTAATTTCATTTATTTTTATATACTTATTTAGTTCGAGAGTGTTACTTACCACAACCAACCCTTGATCGCATGGATACACTTGTTCTAAGTACGCCAGATCAGGTAGCACATGGTAACAGTTGATGCAACAGTATGTCCAGAAGTCCAGAACTACAACTTTGTCTGAACAATGTTGGGAGAGTGATATAGACTCGGATACATTCACCCACTCAAGATCTGAAAAAATACGAATCAAAATTGGATACAGTGCCAGAGGATAGAGAACAAATTCAAAACTGATTAAACTCACTGGCTTTGAAGTCTTCAATAGGAGTAACGGTATTCCAAACTCTCTTGATATGGTTATTGAGGAAGGTCTCACGTTCTGAATCTGATTCTGCAATATTCATTAGCTCGGACAAATCCATGCTCGCCTGAGCGACGTAGTCTAGCGCGCTAGATTCCATGTTGCAAACCCAACGTTACTTGAAATTACAAAGGCACAGAAACAACCATTAATAAAATGCTAGACCCAATCAAGGAAATGCAAAAAAAAACATCCCAAACTTCTGTGAGTCCCAAACAGACAGACTGATCCTAAAAAATCTGCCAAATACCCAAACATAGACTATATTATAGTAAATAATTCCCAAAACAATCACAAACCAGTGCTGCCACTCTCTAATTAAATTTTCCCGAACTTCTCGTGAAATTAACCTACAATTTTGGTACTTTACAAAATGGTTTCCGCTAACATTTAGGAATACAACACTAATTGAGATTTAAATCAATCTTAAGCGCTAAGTTATAAATTTTTAACCCTGCATTTACTATATAGTAACTACACAGAGGTCGTCATATTAATACAATACCTATCAAAGGTATTTTATTAATATGACAACCTCTGTGTCGCGCAACAGGTAAAGGTCCGCGCGACGACGAACACTTCAAGTTGGGACAAATGTTTGTACTATCAAAAAATACGGAGTTCTGGATATTTTCTATGTATAAAAAAATCTATCCATGTAATGCATTTGATTTAATTTATCAGTTACCTATCTAGTACCGAAGAATTTTTGAACATCATTTTCTTTATATTAGCCGAGAGCTTTTTTAGGGTTAGGAAAGCCGCCCAGCTAATTGCGATTCGTTCCAACTACTCTCTGTTACTATAATATATAATGACAAACGTTATGCTGCACACTAAGTGCATGATGTGATCCTCACATTCAAGAAAATTTCAATAATTCATAAATAGCCAAACGATAATATATGCCTCATGATGAGTCAATCAACCATGACCATGAGTCAATTCAATATACAATAAAATACATTCTTTAATTTTTCACCAAATTAAATCCTTAGAGATTTTTTTTAAAATCATTATGCCTTAGGTAAATTATTGATCTTATACTTATTTATTTATTTATTTATTTTATTTATTTTTTACAAAATCCACAGCCCTTAATTAATACAACTATTATGATACATAACAAAACTTACGGCCAAAAAACGGATTTACTTTTTATACAATATTTTTATGAACACAGACAGTCAGATGATAAACAATATGTTTATATCCATCCACGTTCAAAAATCCCCCAAATCTAGGGAAAATATGATAAGGTAACATGGTTAGAAAAAAAAACTTAAACTTCTACTTCAACTTCTTTAAGGCGCCGCCTCCGGTGCCGCAAATAAAAAAAATCATAGACAGATGACAGCATGAATGACAGTGTTATTAAGAGGATCTCTTTTTTAATAGTGCCGCTTGCACTAACTTGCTTAACTTTCTTAATTTTGATTAGTGAGTTGTCAAACCATACAAATACGTCAAATTTAATTAAAATTTAAATATTGTTGTGCAAGTGGGGCTTAGTGTCTGTCATGTCTTCTAATTCTAATTCTAAGTGGGGGAACTGGGATCTGCACTGACATCTCGCCTAAGAGTGTATTGTGCATTATCCCCCTGCCTAACCAGGCCCTAACCAGCCCAGCTCCTTGAAGTATCGGAGCAGGACTTTTGGAGATTGACAGCTTCGTTTCAGCTTTTCTATGGGTGTGGACAGGTCTGTCATGTCTTGCGAAAGGTTTATTGTCGTAATACCCACCAAGCCGTCCCCACCAGTGGGGATTAAGCCAAAACGCAAGTTTTTTTTGGCGTAATCCCCACCAACCTTTTTATTATTGGTTGGTGGGGATTACGCCAATAATCCTTAATTTTTACTGTCGTAATCCCTACCAACTATTTAAATAATTAAGATTTATTTTCTACTATTACATCACACTTCTAAAATAAAACGAATAAACTTTCATTAAACTTTTTATTAAACTTTTTGTAGGTAATAATAATCAACAAGATTAAATTAAACTATTTTACTTACTATAATAAATTTAAGAAATCGTCTAGATTGGTAGTCAACATCACATTAAAATCCTGTGCTTGCATTAAAATTTCACTCTTATTCCTATAGACTTTAAATTAGTTGTATTTCAGTTGAGTTCGAAAGAGAATAAACACATTTTAGGTTAACCACTGATTTAAAATCTTTTTGAATAAGAGGGTCAGTATTTACTACGTAGTTTAAATTATCGGATTGATAATTATTAACACATTATTATGACAAAAATAGGCAATCGGCTGGATTCTGTTAAATAGTTTTATTTCAAACTGTTTTAAACACGTTTTGGTTACGCTTGTTTTTAATATTCTAAATAATAATTAGAATACGCTGTTTTTATGGTGGCATTTCACCTAACCAATGTCTTATTGTATTTATCTACTGAAATGAGCAACGAGTCAATGGTCTCCCACATATCCCACGCTTGGGGTAGAAACACGACGAAGCTACCATCTTGGCGCTTCGGCAGTAGTCAATGCACGCAAGTCAACGATAGACGCGTGTCGCATCCGCATCCGCCGCAACCAATTTATAATCTACAAAAATTCCAAGTGCCGCGTCTCGCGACCGTTCCCGCTGCTCTTGTACTTGAGCCACCCGGACCACCAAGCCAAGGACTTCTTACCTGTGACGTCACTGGATCACCATCGGCTCCCGGAGAGATATCTCGCACCGACCGACCCAGACAGATTGTGAGTGGAGGTGGGTATTTACTTTAAGACATTTTATATGTGACTTGCTCTCCATAAATCAGCGTACTATATAGGTACCTATATTCATCTCCGTCTTCCGCGGGCGTAGGATTCGGACTATAAATCAGCAATATAATATAATCTTAGATGGTCCAGCTCTAATTGGCCTAAGCATCCGCATTGAATTTAGAACTTTAGCTTCTTTATTCTCCACTTTGATCCGGCTCGAAGGACCAAAGTGGAGAATAAAGAAGCTAAAGTTCTAAATTCAATGCGGATGCTTAGGCCAATTAGAGCTGGACCATCTAAGATTATATTATATTGCTGATTTATAGTCCGAATCCTACGTTTGCAAAAACTTAGGAATGTAGGCAGTACCTAGGTACAAAGATAAAAAGAAAGATAAAAAGCGGTTAGTATTTATCTAATACTTAGTAATATTACGGTTAGATCACTTCTTAATATCAAGTGAATGTCTAACACGTAAATAAATTCCTGCCGGTAGGTAGCGATGATTCTACTGGAGAATAGACCTTAACAGATGCGAAATAGAGGTGAGAATTGCGTGACGATATGCAACAATTAAATAAATTATTAGTTAAAATTCGTAACTTTTTAACTATAATCTAGATTTTTAGGACTCAAATTCAGACTTAAATCCGGCTCAAAGGACCAAAGTGGAGAATAAAGAAGCTAAAGTTCTAAATTCAATGCGGATGCTTAGGCCAATTAGAGCTGGACCATCTAAGATTATATTATATTGCTGATTTATAGTCCGAATCCTACGCCCGCGGAAGACGGAGATGAATATAGGTACCTATATAGTACGCTGATTTATGGAGAGCAAGTCACATATAAAATGTCTTAAAGTAAATACCCACCTCCACTCACAATCTGTCTGGGTCGGTCGGTGCGAGATATCTCTCCGGGAGCCGATGGTGATCCAGTGACGTCACAGGTAAGAAGTCCTTGGCTTGGTGGTCCGGGTGGCTCAAGTACAAGAGCAGCGGGAACGGTCGCGAGACGCGGCACTTGGAATTTTTGTAGATTATAAATTGGTTGCGGCGGATGCGGATGCGACACGCGTCTATCGTTGACTTGCGTGCATTGACTACTGCCGAAGCGCCAAGATGGTAGCTTCGTCGTGTTTCTACCCCAAGCGTGGGATATGCGGGAGACCATTGACTCGTTGCTCATTTCAGTAGATAAATACAATAAGACATTGGTTAGGTGAAATGTCACCATAAAAACAGCGTATTCTAATTATTATTTAGAATATTAAAAACAAGCGTAACTACGTTTTGTAAAACAACTTGTTTTAATCATGCCAACTCTGATGGTAAGGAACCTTGCGTGCGCGAGTTGACTCGCACTTGGCTGATTATATTTCTGTTTCATTCATTGACAATATATAGATATAGTTACAATTCATTCATTATTGACAACTTGTGACAGCTGATTTGTGTTTTCGAATGCGTTAGCATCCCTAGTACATCTGTGGTTTTCGATTTTGAATTCGTGTTTGTGTTGTTTTTATAATTTTCGTAAACAGTTTTTCAGCTTGATTACCTACGTGCAAAAGCTATGTTTAGTCATGGATGCCGTATTTGATATTTGTTATCTATCGGCCGACGCCAACAACGCTGAGCCTGATGATATTCCCAAGACAAAGGAAAGTGTTTGGATTCTGGGCAGAAAGTATAGCGCTGTTCAGGGTAAGTTGTAAAACCTTTTTTGATTTAAAGACCCGAGATGCATATTCCACGTTAATTGTATAATATTTTCAGATCTAGATCGAATAAGACGTGACATAACATCGGTGATCTGGTGCACATATCGCAAGGGATTTGTACCTATTGGTGATGAAGGGCTCACATCTGACAAAGGTTGGGGCTGCATGCTGCGCTGCGGTCAGATGGTCCTGGGGGTCGCCCTGGTCAGGATCCACTTGAGAGCAGACTGGTTGTGGACGCCGGAGACAAGGTACATCATTACAATTACTCTTACATTCAAACCGTGTATCATTTCTATAAATAACTGGACTTATTTGGGTTGAACTTTATTTATGCTGGATCCGAATAAAACAAGTAGTAGTGTGGGCATAAAATTTCCAGTTCCTAAATGTTAATGACCATCCAATGTAGGCCATCTAATGTACTTTACATCTGTTTTAGAAAACAACAGTCTTCATTTGTCCACAATATTACACAATCTAATTCCAATCAGGGTCAACCTAGCATTTACCATATATAGTAATCTTATTAATGTGTCTGTAATTTTCCACTAGCTTGCCTGGTAGTATAACAATGTTTTAATTTTCCATACATAAAACAATACTATCATCATGACTCAAATGCCATATATTGTAGTTGAATAGCTGTCACTCGAGTCATAGTGGCTGTTGGTATTATCAATTCAAATAAGCCGACGACCTCAGTGGCGCAGCGGGCGAGAGTCTGCCTGCGACGCAAGAGGTTGCGGGTTCGATCCCCGCCTCGGAACAAATTTGTGTACGATCTGCAGAAATTTGTTCCGTTGGTCTGGGTGTTTTCTATGTATAATAAAAAATATCTATCTATGTAATGTATAATATTACGCATATCAGTTATCTAGTACCCATAACACAAGCTCTGCTTACCGTGGGGCTAGATAATGCTGTGTGAATTGTCCAGCATTATTTATTACTTATTTATTATTATTCAAATAAGCAGACATGGGTAGGCGAAAAAGAGTTCATGTAATAAGGTTAAGACTTCAAGAGTAGTATTAAAAATAAAAACTTTCAATACGGGTTGTCCACCCTTCTACCAGTTCACCATCCACTTATACCTGTCGTACACAAGTATTGTCTAAGTCTTAATTGAAATTTTTGCGAACTTATTTAATTTCTTACCCCCGAATACTCAAACACATCTCAGAGTTGTGCACGTCTCAAGTAGCGGTGTTTTGAAAGTAATAAGTTGTAACGTTGCACGTACATGTTATTTATTTTCTGTTACTGTTAATATAATTATATTACATTTCACAACATTAATATACCTGCCTACCTAACTAGCTACCTAAATTACGTTTAACTTTAGTTTAAATTTCAAATCTTAGCTTCAAACCGTTACTAGTTTTGTTGACGTCTATACCGGTTCTCATGACGCGCCGTAGGTACACGTTCGCCGCGCTGATTGGCCGTTGGCTTCCTTTGTTTAAGTCAGATGATACGAGCAGCGCGTGCGGCGGCTCGGCGGGCAGCCGGCGAGAGCCCGAGATTACTGTGTCCGCGACGGACCTGTGAGCAGTGCGTTCACCAACTACCTACGTAGGTAGGCTGAGTTGAGTGTCTTCATACGTGCTGGCTACAACCATTGTTTTATTATATACTTACCGTGATAAACCAATAGTCTTCTTCCACGTATTTGGGAGTTTGTAATCATATAAGTGTTGCTCTGCACCCCAATAGGGTAAGTGTTGAACATTGTTTTAAGCTTAATGTAGGTAGGCAGTCATTACCTAACTCTTAAACTGTAAAATATGTATTTAATACGCTTAGCGCTTGAAGGAATATATTTTTTTTATTATTGTAAACACTATCATCCTGCCTTATGAGAGGATTCGTTACATCATTGTCCTTCACTTCAAATCGACCCGCTAAAATAGTTATCAGCTTATTTCATTTCATTGATTTTTCATCTTGTTTCATTCACTGCTTGTACCTCCGTTCTGATAGTGAACCACCTCTGCACCAACTACCTACTTTCATGGCTTCTCCTCATAGGCACGTCAATACAGGGTGTTCACTATCAACGGAAAGCGATCTGAATGAGATGCTTACTGTGGATAATTATTCACAGGGTCCGATATTAGGGTTGAAACCCCAAAAGGAACATTTTTTCCGACGCCTAACACCGCTAGACCGACCATCTTCGACGGCTGACGTCACGGGCCTCTTCAGCCTTTCATCCGTCGGTGTCCACCCACCTGAGCAGCCTACAGGACAGCCAGGAGAGTACCGGACCGCGGAGAAAAATCAGACCGGCATAAAACCTACGACCTTTATTTTATTATATTTTTTTTAATTTGTTGCTGACGTTTTTGTTTGATTTAATTACCACCAAAAACATAAACGCCACACTGGCGCCCTTAAACGTGGTTAATTATTTTTAATAGAAAGGTCTGGTTTTGCTTCGTAGTATAGTTGTGTGTTTTTATTTTTATTTTTGTAAAACGTTATTTTTTATTTTTGGTTGCTCGTAACTAAGGTGTACATCCTGTATGTTTATAAAAATACTGTAGTCAAAATTATTCATTGTATTTGTTTCCGTAGGTTTTGTAATTTTTACACCTCCTGTATGCAAAACTACTTCAACTGCAAAGTCTTTGTTCTAAACTGCAGTATAGTCGAATACAAAAGTGTTAACTTTTTTTTTAACTGGTCTAGTATCAACTTTTATTTTACGTGGTTGTACACATTAGTTGCAATAACGCTTTTTTTGGTTTTCTTTTTATTTTGTAAGGATTTTGTTTTTTCATTTATTTTGTTTTTGCTATTCATTTTTCATTTTTTGCCAACCATAACGTTACTTAGCTTGCTTTGTAACAGAACGGAGTAGTTTATTCAAACCTTGTTCAACACTTTCTTTATTGCGGTGCCTAAATTTTTTTATTTAAGAATCTTAGTAGCTTTTTGTATTTTTTTTACATAATGGAATATCCTATAAAGTATTTATCTTTGCAAAAATCAGAGTTGGAATATGAAGTGACTATTAGAGGCGAAACTCCCGGTAGTACGGTTGAGGATTTAAGAAAACAAATTTCTAAATTAGGGCTACTTTTTCCAGCCGAAGACATTCTTGATAGTCCGTTGCAAATTAATCAGGACTTAAAAGGGGTTAGTGACGTCTTTACTAAAGTAAAACTCCTTCTTGATTCCAAGCCAGACAAGAATGCTGTGCTTCGCGCTCAAAACTACCTTCATCACCTTTACCACCGACTTAATCGGATTGATTGTGGTGAACAGCACAAGGACATTTATAATGTCGCGACAGCCGAATTTCGGGAATTGTATAAACGCAATAAAATGCTTTTAGATACTGCAGTTGATTCTTTATTGGCTTCATCTTCTACTAGCCCTTCAAATCAACAAGCAAGCACTCCAGTAAATATAAACGTGTCTTGCGAACGTGGCGTAGCTGGTGAACTCACTCGAATTAAATTTGACGGGAAATCGTGTGTCCGATCCTTCGTACAGCGCATCTCGGAATTCAGTATTGCCAGGAATATTTCCTCATCAAAGTTATTGTCGTACGCCACAGAGATATTTACAGGTGACGCTTTACATTGGTACCGTGGACTCCAGGACCAAGTGTCAGATTGGGATGAACTTGTTTCATTGCTCAAAAATGATTTCGATCAAGCAGATTACGACTACCGACTACTCTCGGAGATACGTTCTAGGACTCAAGGTGAAACAGAGAACATCACTATTTATCTGTCAATAATGGCAGGTCTTTTCTCTCGTTTGTCAAAATCTCTTTCTAATGAGGACAAATTAGAGATACTCCTGCATAATATTAGGCCATGCTACGCGAGCACCTTAGCTTCTGCCGCAAAAATTGATTCTATTGACACCTTGAGATCGTCATGTCGTAATTATGAAAACATTCAGGCACGTCTTGCTGGTTTTCGTGAGCCTCCCAAGGTCACATCTGAAACCATGGCTCCAGAGTTTGCATACAGCGGTCATTCATCGCAGAGACCATCTAATAATAACACAAATTCTGATAAAAGTAATAATAATAAAGGTAATTCTAACAGTAACAAGAATATACATGCAATGTCTACTACTCCCAAAGCACCGTATTGTCCGCGTTGTCGTAACAACACCCATAACCTGAGGCAATGTAAGGCCAATAAGGACAAAATACTTTGCTTCGTCTGTGGCCATGAGGGTGTTAAAACTCCGCAATGCCCAACATGCAAGAAAAATAAGGCTGAGTCTTCAAAAAACCAGTAGCCCTGCAGAATTGTGAAAGTAACGAAAGCGCTAATAAGTTTGATCGCGATGATTGGGCTAAATGGCTACAAACTATTCGTTTTTATTTTAGTACATATAAATTAAACACAATTCTGCAGAATCAGCCAATTAATGATCCTAGGCCTTATGCTGTCGTACACATAAATAATTTAAAATTGCATGCTTTGATGGATTCTGGTGCAGCTGTCACAATTGTAGGTAACAATTTTCATCGTGTCTTTGAAGAGCAGGGTTTTGAGGTTCAGAAGGATCATAGCATCACTGTTTCAGCAGCAGGCGGTCAATCTATGTCCAGTATAGGCTATTTGAACTTACCTATCACGTTTGAAAATACGCTTCACGTTATGAAAGCTTTTGTTGTGCCAAATGTAAATATCGACTTTGTTTTAGGCATCGATTTTTGGAAAAAATATAATATTTTTCCAAACCATCTCTCAAATATTTTGTTTTTTAATTCAGACATTTCTGCAGCTAGCCTTCACACTGATCGTCCCTCATTTATTCAGGCATACGATCACTTATCTACTTCAGAAAAATTAGTAGGGGACAACATTATTGCACAATTTAAGGCTATCTCTGCCGAATGCAAAGGTTTAGGTGAGACCAAAGCAATCACTCATCGAATAGATACTGGCGACGCTCAGCCCATTCGACAACGCTATTACCGGATGTCACCGGAAAAGCAGCGTATTCTTGTTGAACAGGTGGACGAGATGCTAGGTCTCGACGTAATCGAACCTTG
The DNA here is from genome assembly GCA_946478455.1 of Eupithecia vulgata. Lineage (NCBI taxonomy): Eukaryota > Metazoa > Arthropoda > Insecta > Lepidoptera > Geometridae > Eupithecia > Eupithecia vulgata. Next base: position 12,192,215 of record OX297862.1, on the reverse strand, counting down.
TGAGAGCGCTTGGTCGTCCCCTGTCCTAATAGTCAACAAGAAGAATGGCCAGCCACGGTTTTGTCTCGACAGTCGTAAGTTGAACTCGGTCACAAAACGCGATGCGTACAACTTGCCTTACGTGTCAGAGATTCTAGACAATCTTCGTGACGCTCGTTACTTGTCTAGCTTAGATTTGTCCAAAGCGTTTTGGCAAATACCAATAGCTCCTGAGGACCGAGACAAAACTGCCTTCTACGTGCCAAATCGTGGTACATTCCGCTTTAAGCGTACAGCATTCGGTTTGACCAACGCGCCTGCAACGCAGCAGAGACTGGTTGACATGCTTTTTAGTGAATTTGACCTTAAAGTATTCGCATACCTCGATGACATCATCATCGTCTCGAATGACTTCAATTCTCATGTCTCCATTTTACTGCGCGTTCTAGAGAAATTGAAGCAGGCCAATCTCACTATCAACTTGGAAAAATGTAAGTTTTTCCGGAGTTCGCTCAAGTACCTAGGCTATGTCGTCGATAGTGCTGGACTACGTACCGATCCTGAGAAAGTTCAAGCTATCCTCAATTACCCGACACCTTCTTGTCGAAAGGATATTAAGTGCTTTCTTGGGACAGCTACATGGTATCGTCGTTTCGTCCCTAATTTTAGCACTATAGCAGCTCCGCTCAATAAGTTGACGTCGTGCAAGAAGGGTGGACCTCCGTTTGTCTGGTCTCCGGAAGCGGATTCGGCATTCCAGAAGCTGAAGGAATGCTTAGTTTCCGCTCCGGTTCTTTCCTGCCCTGATTACGATAAGCCATTCGATGTGCATACCGATGCCAGCAACTACGGTGTGGGCGCTATGCTAACCCAAACCATAGAAGGCAAGGAGCACCCAATTGCGTACATGAGCAAGTCGTTGTCAGCGGCAGAAAAGAACTATAGCATCACAGAGCGTGAGACACTTGCTGTTGTCATAGCTTTAGAGCACTGGAGGTGTTATTTAGAGAACGGGAAGCCTTTCACGGTCTATACAGATCACAGTGCTTTAAAGTGGTTCTTGTCCCTCAATAACCCAACCGGTCGATTAGCTCGCTGGGGTGTCAGATTGTCCGCTTTTCACTTTGAGCTGAAACATCGTCGCGGGGTTGACAATGTCATACCTGATGCACTAAGTAGAGCAGTTCCAGTTGATGCGATCAGTACTTCAGGTCTTTACTCAACAACTACTGATCAGTGGTACAAAAACATATATAATTCTTGTCTTACAAAGCCACAAAATTTTCCCAACTTTCTTATTAAAAACAATTCCCTTTTTAGATTGACAAGGAACAAACATGACGTGACTGACTTAACTTCAGAATTTGCATGGAAGGAAGTAGTACCGAAGGAGCTACGTGAGCAGGTTATGCACGAAAACCACGCGGAGCCTACGTCTGGACATCTTGGCGTGTTCAAAACGTATCGTCGTCTCGCGTTGCGTTATTTTTGGCCGGGTATGCACCAAGACGTCGTGAAGTTCGTTGGTTCATGTACCAAATGCCTCACTTACAAAGCTCAGAATCACCAAATTTTAGGAGAAATGGGTCGTCCGAAGCAATGCTGTCGCCCCTTCCAAGCTATTTCTGTTGACCTTATGGGCCCTCTTCCCGTCACTAGAAAACAGAACAGCTACATTTTAGTGGTGACCTGCTGCTTTACCAAGTTTTGTCTCATTTGTCCCTTACGATCTGCTACCTCTACAGCTGTTTGTAAATTTCTGGAAGATTCCGTCTTTCTCATACATGGAACTCCCCAAACAATTTTTATGGACAACGGTAGCCAGTTCATCAGTGCATTCACACAGTCTCTCTTTAAAAAGTATAACGTCCCTAATATATTTTATACCCCTAAATACACACCGCAAGTCAACACGGTTGAGCGTTATAACCGCACGATTATAACTTGCCTATCAACATTCGTGGAGGATGATCACCGGACTTGGGACGTTTTCATCCCCAAGGTGCAGTTTGCCATCAACAATTCGGTGAATGAGGCAACAGGTTTTACTCCTTCATTTTTGGTATTTGGCAGAGAATTAGTCGTTTGTGGTACTCACTATGTCGATAATGATCTGGGTGATGAATTTCTATTTCTTCCACGCGATTGTTATGCAGAAAATTTAGGTTGCCTTTCAGAAATTTTTGATAAAGTTCAAGCAAAACTTTGGCATGCGCATGCCAAAAACACCTCACATTATAACCTGCGTCGGAAGCCGACAGAATTTAAAGTTGGTGATATAGTGATGAAGCGTGCGTATGTTTTGAGTGACAAAGACAAGTACTTTAGCAAAAAGCTGGCACCAAAATTTATCAAATGCCGCGTCGTAGAGAAGAAATCTCCTTTAGTATATATTTTAGAAGATATGTCAGGTAAAAACCTGGGTACATGGCATATAAAAGATTTAAAATTGATAGGTTTAAATAAATAGATATAAGGTTTATAAAATTGCATGTACAGTTATACCAACCGAATCGTCACATTTTTTTTAACATCATAGTACCTACTTAAAATATTCATATGGGTCTCCCCTTAAGTTAGAACGGTTACCTCAATAATTGATAGGTCGCGTTAGTAGTCTTTGAAATGGCTACTTTTGCTTGTTTGAATGCGTGAAGTATGAAAGATTGATTTATGAAAGGAATAATATGTAATATGAAACTTTTGGTGCGGATTTTATCGCTAAAATTATACATAAAATCCTTTTTGTGACGCGGGGGGTAATGTAACGTTGCACGTACATGTTATTTATTTTCTGTTACTGTTAATATAATTATATTACATTTCACAACATTAATATACCTGCCTACCTAACTAGCTACCTAAATTACGTTTAACTTTAGTTTAAATTTCAAATCTTAGCTTCAAACCGTTACTAGTTTTGTTGACGTCTATACCGGTTCTCATGACGCGCCGTAGGTACACGTTCGCCGCGCTGATTGGCCGTTGGCTTCCTTTGTTTAAGTCAGATGATACGAGCAGCGCGTGCGGCGGCTCGGCGGGCAGCCGGCGAGAGCCCGAGATTACTGTGTCCGCGACGGACCTGTGAGCAGTGCGTTCACCAACTACCTACGTAGGTAGGCTGAGTTGAGTGTCTTCATACGTGCTGGCTACAACCATTGTTTTATTATATACTTACCGTGATAAACCAATAGTCTTCTTCCACGTATTTGGGAGTTTGTAATCATATAAGTGTTGCTCTGCACCCCAATAGGGTAAGTGTTGAACATTGTTTTAAGCTTAATGTAGGTAGGCAGTCATTACCTAACTCTTAAACTGTAAAATATGTATTTAATACGCTTAGCGCTTGAAGGAATATATTTTTTTTATTATTGTAAACACTATCATCCTGCCTTATGAGAGGATTCGTTACATCATTGTCCTTCACTTCAAATCGACCCGCTAAAATAGTTATCAGCTTATTTCATTTCATTGATTTTTCATCTTGTTTCATTCACTGCTTGTACCTCCGTTCTGATAGTGAACCACCTCTGCACCAACTACCTACTTTCATGGCTTCTCCTCATAGGCACGTCAATACAGGGTGTTCACTATCAACGGAAAGCGATCTGAATGAGATGCTTACTGTGGATAATTATTCACAGGGTCCGATATTAGGGTTGAAACCCCAAAAGGAACATTTTTTCCGACGCCTAACACCGCTAGACCGACCATCTTCGACGGCTGACGTCACGGGCCTCTTCAGCCTTTCATCCGTCGGTGTCCACCCACCTGAGCAGCCTACAGGACAGCCAGGAGAGTACCGGACCGCGGAGAAAAATCAGACCGGCATAAAACCTACGACCTTTATTTTATTATATTTTTTTTAATTTGTTGCTGACGTTTTTGTTTGATTTAATTACCACCAAAAACATAAACGCCACAAAGTCTAAGAAATTAAATAAGTTCCCAAAAAAAAATCTGTCAGGACAAATTTTTAAGAACTTATTTGATTACCCAGGGAGGGCCAGGGAGGGCTTACACACTATAATACAAAAACCTAAGTATTGTCTATCTTACTTTCAGGGATCCTACATACCTGAAAATAATTCAAAGATTTGAAGAGAGGAAGCAAGCCCCATACTCCATTCATCAGGTGGCCTTGATGGGAGCTTCAGAGGGCAAGGAGGTGGGCCAATGGTTTGGCCCTAACACTGTGGCACAGGTCTTAAGGTATAGCTGTTTACCCAAGCTTATAATTAATAATTAATACAAAGCCCAGAATTGATATCCTGTTTGTATATTCTTATATTTATTAATTCTTAGCAGATAATATAATTTATATATAATTTAAAAAGACAGAAGCCTATACTCAGCTGTGAATGTGGTAAGATAGTAAATATAACATTGAATTTATCATTAATTCAGCTGGACTTGATAAGTAAATAAGTATGAATTACTTATAGAAAGTCTACTTCAAAATTTGACTTGGGAAGAGTTCCTATGTTTGTATGCTCTTTGTTTTTTCGCTCTATATTTTAGAAACAGCTATGTTTGTAAGAAACAATCCGGATTTTTTTTTTCGGCAATCTGACGCAGTACAACGTAATAGACGTGACCAACAAAAAATTTGCACCCCTACCTGTAAAAAAAAGTTGATGCGCATACGTTTCTTTGCTATGACACGATCAATTTACAACAAAATCCCGCTCTTGATAAGAGAATTGCCTACTGCGATGTTTCAGAGAAAGCTGAAGAACATCCTGTCTGATAAAAGCTATTATACAATCAAAGAATTTATGAACGAAATTTTTTTTGACATATAAGTATATAATTTTTAATTGACTTATGTAACTCCATTTTTAATAACATTAATTGATTCCATGCTCTACAATTTTTATAAAAGTATTTTTTCTTAATACGTACATACAGTCGTGGTCAACTAATTAGGGACTTTCAAGATAGTGAAGAGCAATAACCGGTTATGTACATATAAATATAAAACCATATTGATTTCTCAGCACCTATTATTTGCATAATTTGGTCCGATTATTATGCTATAAATGGCTGTAAATAAAAGAATAAATAAATAGAAAAAAGTATTTAATATCAAAGGTTGAACATGTATTCAATTTTAAGGTATAATTCTGTAGCTGGACATTTAATTAAGGACAGTAAACTATAATGAAAAATAGAGTTAAACAAAACTAATAATCTGCAGTATTATAATATCTTTAACAGCTCCATTTTATTGCGTGTAAAATCAGTACCCAGTAGCAAAACCTTTGTTAGTAATTACCGCTTGACACCGATGTGGCATAGACATTATCAGTTTCTGGCATGTTTCGACAGGAATGTTTGCCCATGCCTCACAAAAAGCTTCATTAAGTTCATCTAAAGTTGTGGTACGATAAGTGGCAACTTTTTTCTTGATTTCGTGCCAAAGGTGCTCGATTGGGTTAAGGTCCGTGCTATTTGCTGGCCAATCTAGCACCGATACTGACTGACTGGTAAGAAACGACTTGACTGAACGGGCGGTATGTTTCGGGTCGTTATCATGCTGAAACGTCCATATAATAGGGAGATGCTCCTCAGCATAGGGAAGCATCGTTTCCTCCAATATTGCCTTGTATTGATGTTGGTCTAAGTTACCCTGAACTTTCCTCACAGGTCCCACTCCACGTCCAGAAAATGAACCCCACATTTTAATGTTTCCACCGCCATGTTTCACCTGCTTTTTTGTGAATCTTGGATTCATTTCCGCTTTTACTGGACGCCGTACGTATTGCCTTCCATCTGAAGAAATCAAATTAACCTTGGTCTCGTCAGAGAATAATACATGTTGCCATTGGGCGTAGGTCCAATGTCCATATTTACGTGCAAACGCCAAACGAGAATTTCTATGTTCTTTCTTCAACAACGGTACTTTGCGAGCCACTCTTCCGAACAACCCTGCTTCTACCAGACGTCGTCGAACGGTCCTCGCTGAGACACCAGCTCTTTCGTCTGTCCCAAATACTTCGTGTTTAATTACAATAGAGCCTAGAAACGGATCTTTCTTAGCTAACCTGGTTATCATTCTATCTTCTTGCGGAGTTGTTTTTCTCGATCTTTTTGTTTTGGGCACATTTAAAGTTGTGTTATTGCGTCTGACATGTTGCACTGCATTGTATACCATAGTTTTTGAACAATTTAAATGTTCTGCTATCCTTCGGTATGGCCAACCATGCTCGACAACAAACTTCATGATAATTTTTCGTAGTGTTGGATCGCAACTTTTATTTTTGCCCATTTTTCTTCAAAATATTTTTCAAAACTTAAAATAAAAATCGGGATTGCCGCCAAAACTACCACGAAACAATAAGAGAAGAAGTAAAAAAGTATTGAGATTCAAACTTTGAAAATAGAACGCAATATCTCAGTGTCCCTAATTAAATGGCCAGCCAGCAATATTTGAACAAATAGCACTATGATAATCTATCAGCTATACTGTAAAGAGGTTTAATGTTTAAGAAGTTGTTATTGTTTGTATAATCGGGCACATCAATGACTAATTATACTTACATGTAAAAGATATGGAATATTTTTAAGACTCGTTGAAAAAAGTAAAAAAAAATCACAATTTGGCCTAACTAGAGATTGTCCCTAATTAGTTGACCACGACTGTATAATTATCATGATATATAAAGACAAATCATTGCATGTCCATAAAGGGCAAATTACATTGTTACCCATTCTGTATGTACCATCTTTTCCACATGTAATTGCAATAAATATACTTTTACTTTTTATGTGTATGTGTGTATTTTAATTAAATTACTAGGATTTTTTTTTGTTTTAGAATATTAAATTAATTGCAAGTGATGCACTTGATCATTATTGAGCACATTATTTTTCTTTTTAGTTATATCATAAACTATTAAGTGTTCCAGATTATTGTATAGGTTTATTATGAAGTTTTGAGGTGAATTATAGTATATTAGGGGAGGCCTATGTCCAGCTGTGGACTAATATTGGCTGATGATGATGATAGTATAAAACAAATTTCTTATTTCCAGGAAACTGGCAGTTTACGATAAATGGAGTTCTTTGGTTATCCACATCGCGTTAGACAACACTGTTGTGAAAGAGGATATCTGTGAGTATTTTCACTATTTTATCTCTAAATTTAGTTTAAAACATGAATAAATATCTAAGCTAACAAATTAAAGAATAACCTTGATCATAAACATAATCTATAGTTGCTATGTAAAATTCAATATGAACTATTTATTTAAATACTACCTAACTTCTGCCCGCGTCTTCACACGCGTATTTTCGGTATAATAAGTAGTCAGTCTAAGTTAGACTATGTTCTAAGTGTACGCCAAATTTCATCTTGATCTACTTAGTAGTTTTAGATACCCTACGTAAAACAATAAAAATCACTTCACAAACTTACGAAGCAACATTACCTAATCTGTGCTTTCGGCTTTATTAGTTTAGGATTTTGTTCCCTTTTCAGTGAAACAATGCATTGTGGACAATGATCGAGGAGATTCTTCAACTGCTTCTGACCACATTGTGACGGACTGGATGCCTTTACTGCTAATAGTTCCTCTTAGACTGGGCCTTAGTGAAATAAATCCCGTTTATATTGATGGACTGAAGGTACCTAGTGTTTGACACCAATAGTAGCGTTACTTTACCCTCAGTAATGATAATGCCGAAGCCTGAGGGTGGTTTCCCACTGCCGCAGAGCGTAAATGTGACGGTACTTATCAATCAGAAGTCAGCTGGAGATGCGTGATTGCAACCAATGTGATTGGTAGTTCCCTCTTACACGCGTCTGCTTCGCTCAGTGCTAGTGGGAAAGTATCTTTTCAACACACTTACTCATAAAATGGCTCTTATTTCACCGCAATTAGGCACATAATGACATCTGTAATCAAACTGTGACTTTTTCATTGCTATTATTCACAAGTGAGTTATAGTTTTTTTTTTTATTGGTTGAGTTGCTTTGTTCTTTAAAAAGTTTCGGTATAAAAAAGATCGTGTTCAATAGTACAAATAAACCTTTTAAACTATACAAAATAAAACTATGAAAGAGGCATTAAAAAAAGCTTATACCTAATAGGTATCACAAATTGCCCATTGAAAATTTTAAAATAACCTTTGATCAACGAAATAATAAGATAAAATATGTGGTGGCGCTAGTTTGGCGCGGGGTAGGAAGTAAAGGGATATAGGTACATCATTCATTACAAGCTGGCGCGATCCTTATATTTTCATGTACAGGAGGCCTGGATTTGTGACATCAGCGTAGATTACATGAATATATAAAGTTTAGTTTTTGTACGACAACGCAACCACATACAAATACTATAGACTTTTTAGTGGTGGTGCTGATTGCTGATACATTTCGTTTCTTGACAGACATGCTTCCATTCGCCTCAGTCTATTGGTGTTATCGGCGGCAAACCAAACCAAGCTCTTTACCTGATTGGCTGCGTAGAAGACGAGGTCGTTTACCTGGATCCACACACCACTCAAAGATCTGGATTAGTTGAGGTCAGTAAATAATGTAATGTTGTTTGTGTCTGATATTTTGAGACAGACACACTATGGCAGCATTAGGTCGCAGCAGTGTGAAAGACGCGCGACATGTTTAGATTAGCGGCAGCCTGTATATGATCCCTAACCTCAACTACCTATAGGGCTCCACTGCCGAACGCAGGCCTCCCTCTGATTATTTTATCTCATGGGAATTAATGCCCGGATCTATATCATCAGCCTATATTAGTCCAGTGCTGGACATAGGCCTCCTCTAATGAGCGGATCTATATATACTTAAATGTATAATATGATCTCTAATCTATATAAAAATCGCGCAGTTACCGCACTGCTTGCGACCTAATGTAAAGGTTGCCCAAGGCTGTATTTTAGAGGCATTTACTCGAAGCGTCAAAACGCAGACAGATAGACACTCTTAAAAAGCCTATGAAATATAGGTTTGCTTTTATATGAAGTAAGAAAAAAAAACATATGTACCATCATAAATGAAGATTGCTGTGTGAAGTGTGAGAATTTATAACGCTTATAATTTGTGCTTGTTTATTTATTTATTGGATTGTATTTTCAGAACAAAATAACTGATGATCAGAAGGAAATGGACTGTACATATCATTGCAAATACGCTTCCAGAATACCTATTCTTGCGATGGATCCCTCAGTAGCTGTGGTTAGTAATATAAAAGCACTTATTATACCCACTGGACATACAACCTCCCCAAACAACGGGGTTTGGTCATGATCACCAGTCAGCACGTCTGGCTGGCGGATTGATGGTTCTGGATCACACACAGTAGAGGCGCTAAAAGTACCCAGAAAAAACAGCTGCTGCCTTTCTCTGGTAGATTCCTGTGAATCTCGTCAATTGCAAGTTCCATATCTTGCGACATCCACGGGCTTTCTATTATTTTGTTTTCATTTCTAATTTCAACCTTATCATCATATCACCCCATACACGTCCACTGCTGGACATAGTCCTCCCCCATACGACGCCACAAAGAGCGGTCCTGAGCCGCCTCCATCCATCGATTCCCTGCGACCGCTACGATGTCGTCGGTCCATTGAGTTGATGGTCTCCCAATACTCCGTACGCCGCCACTCGAGAACGTTTACTACCCAGCGGTGATCAGTTCTGCGAGCTATATGACCTGCCCACTGCCACTTGAGCTTGCTAATTCTGAGAGCTATGTCGGTGACTTTAGTTCTTCTACGGATTTTCGTATTCCGTTTATTATAATTTCAATATTAAGTATATCATCAGCCTGTTCGCGACGACGACATTATGTCGGCGTCGCGAACAGGCTCAGTAGAGGTCGATTCTATCAAACAACGCTACCACGATGGCTAAAGTAAATAAGGTGCCCACTACACACGCCGAACTACAGCAGCGTGTGACGGGCCAGGCGCGGTCGCAGCGCAGCCTAGGACGAGGGGGGGGGGGGGGGGTCACACTTGGTACTTAATCAGCCTTACAGTGAAAAAAGTACAGTTTGCTAGTAATTTATTGAAATACTACTTTCTGCCCGTGGCTTTTTTTTCTATGAAAACGTTTAAAGGTTGTGTCTATCCCATGGGAACTGTTCTATGATAAAAAGTAGCCTGTGTTTGATTGTGGTACCATACCTACCACAGATTGAACCTTGAATTGAAGGTTTCGGAAATTTGCATGTAAATTCAAGTACCTAAACTAAGATTGGGGGGAGGGGGTCATGACCCCCCCCCCCGGGATCGCGCCTGGTACGGGCAGTAAATGCTTTATGGGTCTCACAGACTGACGCGGCCCGCGGTGGCGTTCAGTACAATTTGACAACATCTTCTCGTCAAATTGTACTGATCGCCACCACAGACCGCGTCAGTCTGTAAGATCCTTTATGAGCTCACCGGATTGGCCGGAATTTGCTAGAACAATTTGACGACCTCTGTGGCGCGGTGGGCGAAGGTCCGCCTGCGACGCAAGAGGCTGCGGGTTCGTTTCCCGCCTTGGGACAAATATTTGTACAATCTGCAGGTATTTGTTCCGGGTGTTCTGATCGTTTTCTATATAATAAAAAATATCTATCTGTGTAATGTATTGTATTATGTATATCAGTTATCTAGTACCCATAACACAAGCTCTGCTTAGCTTGGGGCTAGATAATGCTGTGTGAATTGTCCAGCATTATTTATTGAATATTATTAATTCTACTATTCTCAAATCAAAAGATCACGTCTTTTAATTTCAATAACAATTATTATTTTGCAGTGTTTTCTGTGTCGAACCAGAACGGATTTCGATGAGCTATGCGCAACGATAGAAACAAAACTGATGAAAGACAGCCAACCACTATTCGAGATATGCGAGAAGAGACCGTCTCATTGGGGACCGCTTAACAATGATATTGATTTACAGAACACAAACTTATTTACAGGTATGTATGTATTCATGACGGATGTAAGCGGGTTAACTACGAACCTTATTTGTGATGGAAGAACACCAACGTTTCATCCCTTCATTCCCCACCCCGAACAAGGGACTTCTTCAGAATTCTGTGGAGGGGCACAGTGCTCGGAGGGATGCGGAACGCGCGCGTCTAGAACCGCAATCACCCGGAAAGTCTCGTTAAGGGATGAAACGTTGGTGTTCTTCCAACACAAATAAGGTTCGTAGTTAGCCCGCTTACATCTGTATTGAATTCGTCAAACTACGATAGTTTTCATAGTAAAATAGGTATTTATGTTCTATAGTTTTTTTATCAAGCTTAACAACTTTCAAGCGCTGTCTTGAAACTTGAAAGTTGTTAAGCTTGATAAGAAAAACAGTTGCGTATCTATGCATGTTATTATCGTTACCTACTCATGATCTGGTGTAAAAGTTAGATGTTACCTTAACGGAAATAAATTGCCGTCCCTTTCATAACGCTGGAAATAAAAAAGATGTCATCATTTTAGTGCTATTAACCCATCGACTCGTTTGGACCCAGATCAGGGGTCGGTTTTACGACTATGGTTAGACCCTGATTAGGGCTTATGTACCTAACTCTAAAAATACCAAAAACAGCATCGAAAAACCAAGCCCTGACTGATCTGATCAGGCTCCAAACGAGAGACAAGTTTATTATGTATAGTTTGGGCCATGTCTCAATTGATACCATTAAGTAACATAGGGCCCTATTTCATTAGGAAACCAGGTGGCGCCACCAACAAAATGTGTACTGTTGTATGAAGGGTACTATCATGATGATGATGAACCACCTGGTATCAGCTTGGTTACTCAACAAAATTTGTTGCCGGCAAACGAATCACCCGCTTGTGGCGTACCTAACCATAATCATGTACAGAGCTATTTAGCGTCCCACTCACTTCAACACCGGTCTACGTATAACAAAAGAACATTTAACTCTTCGACCATTATAGAATTAAAAATTCTGGAGTTTGTTTTGGTGGGTCTCGCTTGGTGGTTCAAAACACTACGGGGTGGTCTGACAGGGGGGGAAATTTGGCCGAAATTGCCATTGAAATAGGGCCCAATGGCAATTTTGGCCAAAATTCCTGCTTACGAAGGAAATCGGAATAATTCTTTTGCAGTTGTGTGTGACTGATAGAAATCTCCTATTTATAAAAACCCCCTTTCTCTAATGCCTGGCCTACAAAATTTGTACAAACCTGCATTGAAATAAAAAAATCTTTTACAGAATTTGAAGAAGTGGACAGACAGTTTGACGACTCAGATGAAGAATTCGAAATACTATGAGTATTACATAAAGTGTAACAAATTTAAACATAATTTTTACGCAGATTGAAGAATTCCAAAAAACTGAATGTCGATTTTGATACATACACCTATGTAACTCGACAGCCAACTTATGATATAAGTAGGTAAATGTTATATTTTTATATGTGCTTTGCTTGGCATACAATAAACAAGTATAAGAAAAATATGGCACCTTGGTCGTTTGTCGCTACCACCCAAGTACCTATGTACCTACCTACATCAAACATTGGCTAGTTTTGTATGACTTATTTGTGCTTGCTTACCTATTTTTGTCTGTCAAGCACCATTCCAAAGTTTCTTCAATAAGTGCCTTTGTTTCTAGTCATCTAAAAATTGTCTTGTAACCAGTAGTCAGGTATAATATCTATCTTTGTAATCCAAAATACTTGTATTTTTTACCAAGCAAACACAATAGTAAGTTTTTATAAATAAAATGATATCTATGAATTTTTTGGTCTTTGAATTGAGTCATATCTAGGGATGAATTCAGAATAAAAAGAACGGAATATTTGCACATACATATAACCATTTATTACTTTACAATATTAGGAAATAGGAATAAATGTGTAGTGTTATTTTTATGACGACATTCTAACAGGCAACGTTTGATCTCATGAAATGAGTTTTAGACTAAAAATAACTTAATAAGCTATATTAAGAGTGATCGTTCAGTGTTGGCGCGAGTTTTTTTTTGAGCTTTATTCTCGTCCTATCAGCAAACTAATAGAAAAGTAATTTGCCGCAAATCGGAAACCAATTCTATGAACCCATGATGTGTGCGTTACTGGGGCGATATGTGGACTCGGATCAAGATGAATATATATAGAAAAATCGGAGCCCTACGCCCTGTGAATGAGCCCCAAAAATAAAATTTGTGCCCATTAGGGTTTTAGAGTAATTCGAGAAAATAACATTTCGCTGCAGTAACGTCTGAAAACGTTACTGCAGCGACATGGTTTTTACCTATTTCATTGGCCAAACAGCGACATTTGTGCCCCCTATAGTTTTTGAGTAATTGCAAATTCCGCTGGACTAATGTTTGGCAGATTTCCATATCTTCGGAATGGCCGAACGAACAAAAATGATTTTTTGTCAGCAGAGGCGGTTTAACTTGGGCTAATGTGGAAACTAGTATTTTCTTCAAAAAACTGCAATGTTTATGAATGGGACGAGTTTTTCTGAAAATAAAAAATTACCTCATCTCTTGAACTACATAAGAAAGGCGTTCTGTGATTACATTGGCTGATGCCTATTATGAATTATGTATCTTCTGACAAAACTGTGAAACCCTACAATTTATTTTCGACAAAATAAATCAATTTTACTGATTTTACAACTGAAAATAGTTTACTTATTTCGAGCCTCAAATAAGGGAGTTTGAACAAGATTTGACGACCGATGTGGCGCGGTGGGCGAAGGTCTGCCTGCGACGCAGAAGGTTGCGGGTTCGATTCCCGCCTCGGGACAAATGTGTGTACGATCTGCAGGCATTTGTTCAGGGTGTTCTGGTCGTTTTCTATATATAATAAAAAATATCTATCTATGTATTGTATTATATTATGTATATCAGTTATCTAGTACCCATAACACAAGCTCTGCTTAGCTTGGGGCTAGATAATGCTGTGTGAATTTTCCAGCATTATTTATTTATTTTATTTAGATAACAACTTATTAATTCCATTTCACTTTTTTCCGTTGTGCATCAAGGATAAAAATTGAGTTGTCCATTCCAATCTTCTATGGTATTGTTTGTACTTAAAGCATCATTGTAGCAGCTTATTGCCGCAGTTGGTTTCAAACATTGTTTTTAAAAGTAACCATTAATTCATTTTTTCATCGAGTTTTTACTTTTTTCAGATAGAAACAGCATTAAAACATTATTTATTTAAACATTTGCCTGAGCTTTCAATTGAGGAAGTTTTGCTACCGTGACTATTTTAAACAGTGGTCGTTTGACAGAAAAGTCATTTCGCTTTGTAAAGACAGCACTTTTTCAATTGAGGCTTTTCGCTCCCATGTCGCACTGTGAACGTTTGTCTACTGAGAATCTTTTGCTCTAAGGACTAACCACTCCGTATTCCTAAAGTACAATTGAAACGAAGCTTTTTTCCTTGTAGAACGCAGAAATACTCATGCCAACACGAAACGATCAACCATAAGCAACAAAAATTACATAACAAATAAAAGCTACCTAGGTACTGGCTTTTAGAATCACAGATTTAATATCTGAATTATTTGGCACCATGCTTATAAAACTAATATAAATACATTTTTATTATAATTGTGACTTGCTGCACTGACAGGAAACTGAATTATTTTGCATTGGCCCCAACATATACACAATTTAATTATGAAGCAAAATCTTTATGGATATTACTTATGTAACTACCACACTTCACATTGGTGGTAGATGTCAATGATTTTTATGCTATTACATAACAGGTCTTGTGAAATTGTAAGAAAACACTAATACATACATAAAATATGGATGGAACCATTGTATAATAACTACTTTGTATAAGCTGACTAGCACCACAGGCAAAGAAGTCAATAATTATTATGATAAAAGCTTAAATCAAATGCAGTTGGATACATAAATAAAACATTTTCTTATGCATTAAAATTAAACAATCCAAACATGCCTATATTCTTTTATAGAAACGTTTATTAAATCAGTATGCTATTATTATGAGGGAATATTATGTAACTTTAGTATTTTATTATTATAACACATTTAAAACTTTTAAAAACTATTCTAATATATCTTATATCACACCGAGATAAACCATCAAATTTTAAACTGGAAACAGATAAGATAAAATCTAAACTTCCTTTTGTTTCAGAAGATCAAGAAATCCCACTCATCAATATTAGGATGGTAGAACTAATTTAATGTTTAGTAAAGACAACATCAAAAATAAAGGATCACATCACAACCATCCAATCAAAATTTAGATTTCAAAAATACTTTACTATACATTGACATTAAAATTATTATGACCTTTCGCCTATGCCATATATTTTTTGTCTACTGGACGAAAATATTTACATAAAGACAGGATTACTGCTAGGTCACATCATTGGGCTGCCTGATATAATGTATTACATTTCTCATACTGGGTACAGTGCACAGCCCACTAATATGACATAAGAGTTAAACTTACTAACACATGCCTTATTAGTGCCTCTACTGAACAACGAATCTCAAATGAGCATTTAAAAATGTATTCAAAAGATTATGTAAATTCAATTGCAAAATATGAAAATATTTAAATAGACTCTGTATGTAGCCTGATTAAATTCCTTTTTTCTTACCACTAAGTTTTTCCGAAAAGTACTCGCATCATAGAAAGTTGACTACTTCTTAATTCCTTTCATATCCAGCTTTATCAACAGATCTTCAAAATTGTACCATCAGATTCTAGTAGGAATCTCTATCTACTATACCTTGCCAATAAAATAAGCATTGACATTATTATTAGAGAGAGCATATTGCCCTCAACCTTTAACACATTCACTGCCCAGCCTCGCTGCCGCCACGCGCTGGAGCAGACGAACATCTGCGTTTTAGACTATGAAAGTGTTAAACATCAGTCGAAGTTGATGCAGTTGAGATTCTACCATTCATAAAGTTTATAACTAATACTGTAATGTTATCTACAGATCCTCTGTAATAGGCTTGTAATGTTAAACTTTTGGCACCAAAATCAGGTTCATCTAATCTTTCTTTAATGAACTTGACAGCCTCTTCATTGGTAAATGTGTCCCATAGACCATCGGAAGCAAGAACAAGGAACATAGGCTTGTGGTCATTTAAATTGAAGGTCAGTATGTCTGGATCTGCAATAACAAATTTTTTATCTTTTAGGGGATAATCACCCATTGCTCGAGAGGTTGCCAAGATGCCAGCCACTCGCCACACTCCATTAAATGCAATGTAGCCTCCTGCTGCTTCTATTCTTTTCTGTTCACGAACCTGAAAATAGATTAAAAACACTTGCCCTGTAATCTTATTACTGTTACTATTATTACTTATATTAATAATATTATAATTACTATGCCAATTTGAAGTAGTAAGGGAGGCCTGTAGTGAACTAATATAGGCTGATGATGATGATAGTGACAATTTATAATATTATAAATGAAAAAGTTTGGATGTTAATAACTTTGAACGTTGTATTCCTAGATCTGTAATAAAATAAGGGCTACTTTTTATCCTGGAAAAACGTATGTGATGCTCTGAGCTCTGAGCTAGTTCTGAATAATGTACATACTCAAACGATGGATACTGATAATGTCAGGGTAATATTAGTTAAATTACCTGTTGTGGTTTATGGTCAAAAGATACAGGGATAGCGTTTCCACGAGAATCACACATCACACCTCTTGAGTCACCAACATTTGCAACAAACAGGAAATTATTTTCCATGATTGCAAGTAAGGCTGTAGTGCCCGCCACAGTCATAGATCTCTTCGCAGCTTCAACCAACAACCTGTCTGCAGCCAGTACTTCATCAGTCAACAGCTTGCCAAAGTTGATTTTTCCTTTGTCCAAATAACTAGATAGCGGAATATTGACATTCTTTACAGGGGTCAAATTCGGTCTTACTTCTCTGGTGATGGCCCTAGATTTTGACAGTTGAGCCAAAAGAAGAGGATCGGTAATCTCTTTCTTTGAAGAGTCATCAGCTGTGCTGGCTGACTTTTTAAAACTATTTCTTTTCTCCACAGTAAGTCTATTATCTTCTTTTGGCTTTGCCTCTTCAGGGGTGTCTATACTAGGAGTGATCACTAGTTTTCCAGCTCGGAATGCACTCAGTTCAACAATTTTATTGTACAAGTTTTGAATGAGGTGATCTTTGGCGTAGTTGGCCGCGAACTCTCCACCGTGACCATCGAAAATTGCGAACAAAGAGATGCCAGTATCGTTGATGTTCTCATTGATGATGAATCTGTCTTCCATGTGCATGCGTCGTCCTTTGATCGCGTAAACTGCACTGAGAGATCCCTTCAACTCCCAGCTCTGCTTATCTGCGTCACCTTCCATCAGCTTCATGCGCTGGACAGCGCTGATCGGACTCATGGCTTGAGAGAGTCTGCTGAGCATAGTGCGACTCCATAATTCTATTGTTTGTAGGTACATAAACAAAAGTATGATTGCTACAGTGGCCACTAACACTTCCGAGCGGAGAAAATAAATTCGCACCATTTTCCATAAATAGCTCACAGGCGCATCAAGCGGGGCGCTACTTGAGAAACGTGACAATATTTTCATAAACGATTGAAAAGTTTGGTGCAAAACTCTGTCCTCCAGTTCGTCTTCCATGTCCTTGAAGTGGGGTAACACTTTAGAACACGTTTTACTGGAAAAGTAACAAGTAAAAATATATTTTTTCAGAATTTCAAATCATTTTTGTAAACAGGATCTTTCAGAAAATTCTACGAATGAATTACATACTTTAGTACTATACTTATAAATCTGTGGAATGAATGATTGGAATGAGGAATGAAATGACGGACTGACACTGACATCTCATATTCTATCGACACTAATGTTGGGGCATGTGACAAAATGGAACGAAAAAGAAAGTTTTCCCGCTAAAATGAAATAAAAACGGCCAAGTGCCCCTTTATAATAAAGTATGCGTCTACATAAAGTACACAAACCTTAGAAACAAACGAAAATGAGGGAAAATTATTAAACAAAAAAAAAAAAAAAAGTAATCTATTTGTAAGCGAGGCGTGTTTAGGTAGCGGTGAGTGGTTTTATTCTCATACTTAGGGGAAGCTTTGGTATGGGACGTAGAGATGTAAATTCACCCTCTGTTCCTAGTTTTTGTTTGTCCAAAAGATGACATTGACAATCTATAGAAAACTGACACTGACAACTGAGCGTGTGGTCTTTTCGGTCGGTGAAAAAGAGAGGCAAGATGGCGCATGGCGGCGGCGGGCATGGGCTCTTGGTATCGGCCATGAAAAGAACTCACGGTTTTTATCAGTTGTTGGATGTTTTGATGTGATTGTGATGAGTTTTCGGTGCTGGCAGGACTCTGCTTTTTGTCATAGCCTTTATCAGAAGGTGGGATGTAACCCTTTCTTCACGCCCACTGATGGTTTACCTCGAATGATACTAGGAAAAGTCTGACTCGCACATCCACACCTGAGCCACACCGGGAGTTCTGCGCCAGTTACCAAGTTACGTTACGTGATTATTGTCAGTTCCTTCTGCTATCCTATGAGAATGAGATTAACAAGTGCTATGGATGTTCAGAAATGCAATTGGTTTGTAATAGAGGTACTGGTAAGGTCTGATCGTTTCATGCTAAAATTGTTGGTTTTGTGAATACTTCTATTGGATTGATTTGTAAATACTAAAGGTAGTATAGTTACTATGCAAGCAGTTTAGGTTTTAAGTTGGTTTATTGTGATGTGACCATACATTTGATTGATTTTAAAGAATCTTGAGAAAGAAACTAAACAAATGTCTTTTGTCAACATAGGTGGCTAATCAAAGCTAATCGAGTAGCGTTGCCCAATGATAAAGCATAGCCGGTGTAAATATGTCCCATAGTGCTAATAATCATAGCCGATGTCTTGTCAATGACACAACTTGCCCATGTGTTGCAATGTTTTCTTGTGAATTATTGTTTTCAGGGTTCAATGGAAGTGGAGGATGCCTGACACTACATATTGGCAGACCACATCAGTCATGGAGACACATAGGGATTTAGTGATTGACGGAGCCAAATATGTGTGTGCCAGAGAATCTACTAAGCATAGACTGAGTGGGAATCAGGGGCGCCTTATTATAAAGAAAAGCCACACCTTCACCAAATCAGATTTGTTTCAATTCCAAAGTAAGTGTATATTTATTGAAAAAAAAAAAAGAAAGTAAAACAATAAAATTACTGTTTACTGTTGATAAAATTGTAAAACCTGAATATTGTTTTGCATTTTGTTGTTCTGTTCATGTATCTGTTCAGTTACACATGTTACAAAGACAAGACTTGATTAAACTTGATACATGCTAAGGAGTAAGTATGGGTGCTAAGATGTGTTCTATTTTGATAATTCCATGATCAGATCACTAAACACTGATCCACATGCTATGTGTAAATCTTGCGTGACTCTTTATCATGTCATTTGCTTTCCTACTTTGTGTTATTTCTGTTGTAGTCTGCTGATATATTTTGTTGTTAGTTCTTGTTCATGTGGCATCAGTCTTTCAAGGATGATATTGTTTGGTTCTGATCTTTGTTTCTGTTTCGCTGTTTTTGCTGGAAGGTGAGGTCTTTGTGTCGTTATTTGGTTATGGTGCTGCTTGGCATAGCTAGTGTGAGCATCTTGGGTTCCTACACCCAAGATTGGTCCTTGTTGGCATGGTGGCCATCTGAGAGGACGCGTGTGGGCATATTGAGTACGGTGTCTCAATATGAGTTCTACAGGCATACGGTGTTGCTTGTAAGAGCTGGTGAGATAGTCTTGGGTTCCTACACCCAAGATTGGTCCTTGTTGGCATGGTGGCCATCTGAGAGGACGCGTGTGGGCATATTGAGTACGGTGTCTCAATATGAGTTCTACAGGCATACGGTGTTGCTTGTAAGAGCTGGTGAGATAGTCTTGGGTTCCTACACCCAAGATTGGTCCTTGTTGGCATGGTGGCCATCTGAGAGGACGCGTGTGGGCATATTGAGTACGGTGTCTCAATATGAGTTCTACAGGCATACGGTGTTGCTTGTAAGAGCTGGTGAGTGTCTTGAGTTCATTCAAGATTGGTTCTCTACTCGTGGTCTGAGTCGTCTAGCTAAATGTTGTGTAGTCTCTAAATGGTGATCAGATGTTGTTTTGTGGAATATGGTTGCATCTTGTGAGTCTGTTGTTCTATGATCTAGTTTCATGTGTCTTGCTTGATGAAATTGGTGTTGGCTTGTGTTGTGGTCAAGCGGGGTGTTTCTGGTTTGGGTCCCCTCATCTCTCTGGTGGTGCCACCGTGGATCTCATCTGTGGTCGGTAACTAGCAATGGTTGATCAGGTGGTAGTAGGACGTACCTAGAGTATGTGCCTGCTAAGATACTGGAAGTCGGTGTGTAGTGTGATGGTGCCCATAATCGGGCTGTTCTTAAAAAAAAAACGCGTTTGTGGACAGCTTTGTATAATTGGCTGGAGTACCAATGGTTATTGCATGTTGATGATGTGTTTTCGACAGATCGCGGCTAAAGCGAGTAATGTGTGCGGTTGGTTGGTAGGGGTGGCGGAGCGTCCGTGCTGCAGTGTCGGTTTGCGTCTGCCTGGTGTGCGCATTGATCATAGCAGGAAAAATGATGTCAGGTTGGACGAGCGAGTCTATGGCGATAAGGCGATGTCTTCCTCTTTTTATTTGGGTGCTGTAGTGGGTACATGGAGCGTAAATAACCCGGGGATGTGTATCTTTATCTACAACAACAAACAAGGCATAATCGGCTATTTGCTGCGTTTGTTCACAACGAGGCTATTTCTCAGGGAGAGTGTGGCGAAGCCGAAGCGATGACTGACTATTTCTCCGGGCTTGCAGTCTGGAAAGGAGATGGCTATAGTGTTATGAAAGTGGCTAAGTATCGTAGGGTAGCCAACAACTGTATCAGTCTTCCTGTAGTGCGGTTGAGGTGGCCAACAACTGTACCCGATAGCGTTTGTTGGCGTGGTGGCCAAAGGCTGTATGCGTTACACTATAGCGTCGTCCGTGGACGGACTCATTGTCAGGCATTGGCCGTGTAAGCGAGGCGTGTTTAGGTAGCGGTGAGTGGTTTTATTCTCATACTTAGGGGAAGCTTTGGTATGGGACGTAGAGATGTAAATTCACCCTCTGTTCCTAGTTTTTGTTTGTCCAAAAGATGACATTGACAATCTATAGAAAACTGACACTGACAACTGAGCGTGTGGTCTTTTCGGTCGGTGAAAAAGAGAGGCAAGATGGCGCATGGCGGCGGCGGGCATGGGCTCTTGGTATCGGCCATGAAAAGAACTCACGGTTTTTATCAGTTGTTGGATGTTTTGATGTGATTGTGATGAGTTTTCGGTGCTGGCAGGACTCTGCTTTTTGTCATAGCCTTTATATTTCTTTTAATTATTTTGTTAATTGCGTTTGCCGACCACCCCCTAAAAACAAAACGTAGGTATAGGTACCTACACCGTTTTGTTTTATTATTATTACTTATTCATTTATTTCAGATTATTAAAATCCAAGTTTCAGGTGGTTGGTTGGCAGTAGGAATAGTAATGTAAAGAAAACCAAGAAAAATATTTTCTGGTGCTTTTAACTTTTATCTAAACAATGAATTACTTTGAAACAAACTCAGCAGTTATAGGAAATGACAATGGCTCTTCATTAACTAAAATTGTAAAAAAAACAGCCCTGGTTGTGGTTGTAGCAAAAGTTAAAAACGCTATAAAAAATAACAAAAAACCTTTTTTGTTATGAAAAACCAGCCTAAACCCTAAAAATCGAGCCGAGTGAGAGGTCCCAAAAAACCTTGTCAAGGGTTTCAACTTCAACAAAGCCAAGGTCAGAGGTTTTTCTATTAGTGATATGATAAACACAGAAGGTTCTCATTTATCAGTAAGTTTATACGTGGTAATATTTTTTGTAATTTTATGGTGCATCTTTCGTAAGTGGTAATAAATAAATTAATGAATGCATTCTACACCAATGCGGGCTTATACCTTAGTAAATAGGCGTTTGCGTTTGTAAAGTTTGCCATTTTGTTTAGTTTTAAAATATTTGCCTGGTTATTTCAACTAAGTACCTACTATGACTTTTCATAAGTACTGAAAAAAAGTCAATCGCCATAGACAGACTGGCAAGTTCTCTGAAAAGTTAGATACTTACAGGGTTATTGGTAAATTAGTAATACTACGTGAACTGCAGGTTCTGCCCATTATCACGAAAACTTTCGGAAAGAACAAGAACACAGGTCTTAATATTCTGAATTTCATAGATTTAGCTCGTCTGTTTTCAACTTGTATCCTGTTAGTAAAATATATACGATGGGTGTTGACTTCATTTCCCTAGATATGATGTAATTGACCCTTCCGCATACCTACTTGAACCCTTATATAGGTACAGCTTTAGTTAACTGCAGTACCTATCTAAACTGTAACTTTTCCTAGTGCGTGGAAAACAGCCTTTTTGTTTGTTCAATACCCAAAATTGATTTTCTAAGTTAATCTGAAAGATTGGCGTCCGATTTGTATTTTAAAATACTTAGTTGAAAAAGTGATGTTTTCAACTCGCTGCATTTTTGAAGTTAATCACAAACAAAAAAAAAACCATCAGGTTTCAGAATAGGTACACAACACAGCAACCGTGCTGTTGGACGTCGTGGATGATATGCTTGCTGCTCGGGATGTGAGTGAAGGAACATTTTTATCTCTGCTCGACTTTTCTCGAGCATTTTCATAAACGCGTTTACTATCCTAATGGGTTTGGTCCAAACTCACTACTACATGGTTTTCTTCATACCTCTCAGATCGCTCACAATTTGTGGAACTTAAAAACATAGAAGGTTCGAGTTTTTACTCTAAGCTTTTGACAGTAACGAGAGGAGTTCCACAAGGTTCTATACTGGTCCAATTATTTTTGTCTTCTACTTGCTGACGACCTTCAACTGTATATTTTTGACAGCTCACTAAACTTTGAGAACCACATAAAAACAGTCGTTTGCACCTATTTGCTCGGTCATTCTAAAAAGTTTACGCAACACCTACAAAATGCATGTGTTCGTTTTGCTTCCCAATAACTCGCCGAGTGAATATGTTCTTACGACGTTATTCGCAGCATTGCTTTTTGGCTTTGTCAAATTCTAACTAAGTACTCGTATCTTATTCGAAAAGCTTAACTTCTCGGACATGTTCGGATTGCAACCCACTTAATTTGCCCACACTACAGAACGTCTGCCTTTCGTGGCAGCTTCTCGACGTACCTACATAGTCTATCTACATACTTAATATTATATACGTTACATAATGTTATAGATTTCCTATATTTTGTATAAATTATTTACCTGTCTATGTCTGGAGCCGCTGCTTGCGCACACTCACTGGGAGGGAGTCACTTAAAACCATCGCGCATATTCGCGATATTGTATCGTTTCTGGGCACATGCTTAGCAATGCCCCTTTTTGTTACGAATTTTTCATTTATATTGTAGCAATACCTCCTACATCATAATCTGTAGACAGGTCAGGTTATTTCATAGTTACTATTGTTAAGCACAACCCTAAATGTAAACATTACTCGCCAGTAACGCATCGGACCTCAATAAAACAACACCTAATAATAACATTGCATAAAACGTATTTCATTTCATATTGTATTATCTTCGCAAATAATTAAATTTGGTACAACTCAACAACCCAAAATACCAAAATATGTTTTTCTTTTTTATATGAAAGTAAAACCTTGTTAGGTACATAACTAATTTTTGTATAGTATTAATGCTTGAAAACGAAAGTTTTCAATCAGAGTGTCCTACCTGTCATCATGACCTACGGAGCTAAGATGTGGACACTTACGGTAGGGCTGGTCCAACAGTTAAAAGTCCAATAGGATAGGATTCGCAACGAATACATCCGACAGAGAACCAAGGTTTTCGACATAGCTCAAAGGATTTCATTAGCAAGCAGAAGTGGCATTGGGCGGGCCATCTCGAGAAGAACCGACAACCGCTGGGTTAAACGTGTTCTTGAGTGGAGACCGCTACTCGGCAAACGTAGTGTAGGCCGCCCTCCGACCAGGTGGGATGACGATTTGCGAAAGACTGCTGGCAGATGCTGGATGCGGCAAGCTGAAGACAGGGCGCTGTGGCGCTCATTAGGCCTTATGTCCAGTTGTGGACTGGTATAGGCTAGGCTTGATATGATAATCTGTTTTTTTACTTACTTTTATTATAGCTATATAATCTGATATGTTGTAGTAATAGTCCAGTCATTTAAGCTTTAATTAGGTAAGAATCTCGGAATTCGAGATACCCAGCTGTAAGTCTGTAAATACTCGTATATTGATACCCTAAAAGTTGACTCAAAACCTACATATGGTAGGGTGTACGCAACTATTAAATTTCAAGGTCAAAGGTCACAAAAATCTGTTTTTTGCGCTTTTTTTGTAAATATCTCATTTCCTATGGGTTTTTTGCTATTTGTATTTATTACAATATTGTAGAATACAAAATTCTCTACAAATTTTATTTAAAAAAACTTTTATACGGTGAACCGTTTTCGAGATAGAGGGCGGAGAGCGCGCGGTCACAGCATCACTTCAGGTCAACCGGTGCCTCCGGTCGAAAACGTGCCATATATAGTTGATGAACTATCGATTAATCAATGATTATAAACGACGAACGGTCGACGGGACGACCACGATTCCACCCTGACACGCCACTACACCGACTAACTACCAGACATCAGTCAAGACAAGATCGTAATGGCTCTGAGGCAGCTTAAAAATGGAAAAGCCCCCGGTGAAGACGGCATTACTTCAGAGCTTCTGAAGGCAGTAGGAGCCCCTGTTTAGCAGGAGCTTCAGATCCTATTTAACACCGTTCTTCACAGTGGGAGAACTCCAAAGGCGTGGAGCGGGAGTTTGGTGGTGCTCTTTTTTAAGAAGGGAGATAATACCCTTATTAAAAACTACAGACCCATCACACTCTTGAGCCACGTCTATAAGCTTTTCTCACGAGTGGTCACGAATTGTCTCGCCAGGAGACTCGACGAGTTCCAGCCACCGGAACAGGCCGGGTTTTGCGGGGGATATAGCACCATAGACACACCGTACACACAGTGAGGCAGATTATACAGAAGTCCGAAGAGTATAATCAGCCCCTGTGTCTGGAACATCGGTCCTGGCATGAACTTAGATAAAACCAAGGTTTGGGTTTGGTTAGGTCATGATCAATGGCCACATTGATCCGGGACCGATTGTCGTACATGGCCACCTTCTCGAAATTGTTTCCGAATACACTTACCTTGGGCAGATTCTGCAGTTGGGTAAAAACAATTTCGAGAAGGAGGCCAAGAGGAGGATTCAGCTAGGTTGAGCAGCGTTTAGAAAACTACGTTGAGTCTTCTCGTCATCCATACCGCAATGCTTGAAAACTTTCCGTCATGACCTACGGAGCTGAGACGTGGACACTCACGGTAGGGCTGGTCCACCAGTTTAAGGTCGCCCAGCGAGCTATGGAGAGAGCTATGCTCGGAGTTTCTCTGAAGGATAGGATTCGCAACGAATACATCCGACAGAGAACCAAGGTTATCGACATAGCTCAAAGGCTGAAGTGGCAGTGGGCTGGACATATCTCGAGAAGAACCGACAACCGCTGGGGTAAACGTGTTCTTGAGTGGAGACCGCGACTCGGAAACGTAGTGTAGGACGCCCTCCGACCAGGTGGGATGACGATTTGCGAAAGACTGCTGGCAGATGCTGGATGCGGCAAGCTGAAGACAGGGCGCTATGGCGCTCATTAGGGGAGGCCTATGTCCAGCAGTGGACTGACGTAGGCTGATGATGATGATGAATAAAAATTGACAAATATTTATAATCATTGATTTATCGATAGTTCATCAACTATATAATATATGGCGCGATTTCGACCGGAGGCACCGGTTGACCTGAAGTGATGCTGTGACCGCGCGCTCTCCGCCCTCTATCTCGAAAACGGTTCACTGTATAAAAAATAATAATAAACAAAATTTGTAGAGAATTTTGTATTCTACAATATTGTAATAAATACAAATAGCAAAAAAACCCATAGGAAATGAGATATTTACAAAAAAAGCGCAAAAAACAGATTTTTGTGACCTTTGACCTTGAAATTTTAATAGTTGCGTACACCCTACCATATGTAGGTTTTGAGACAACTTTTAGGGTGTCAATATACAAGTATTTACAGACTTACAGCTGGGTATCTCGAATTCCGAGGTGAACTTACTATAATGACTGGACTATAAGCCTTTTTGCACGAAAAGATTTTGACAATTTGTTTGAATTTAATAAAAAAATGTGCATAAAACACACTGATACACAGTGTTCAAATCCCCTGATATTTCTTTGTAGATTATAATTCAAACGATGTCGTGTACTAACACAAGTATCAACCGATCTTAATGTAAATATTATATCTGTAGGTAGGTATATAATCACTATATAATAGACACAAGAGGCTCTGTGTATATTAGTCGAACGCGCGTTCTTAATGAACGGAGATAAGACTTGGACTAAATGAGTTTGAATATTAGTAGGTTTTACTATGATATTGTGGCTGTTGCTTGTGGTTGGTGTGTGGGGCGAGGAGTCAAACACGAACCAAGTGGTGGGGAATGGTGACGTAGACCGATCTGGTGCGGAACTCTTGCAAGCGTTCGTGGTAGGTGGTTGGGTTCGGGAGATACCCGTTTCCACGTAACCCGACCACAATCTCACCGAAGATGTGGCCGACGATGTATCACAAAGGTCTAGTTGATACCTATTCGCTATTGTCTTGAAGAGACCCAGGTTGTAATTGAATGGTGAAACATCAGCGTGGAGCGTGTTCCAATCCCTAGCGTTCGTCGTTCCCCCTTCATCATTGAAGGTGGAGGAAAACTGCTTAGAGCGAGTGGGCGGTGACCAAGTAGGGGTGGGGTGGCAGGGGCACTGTGCGTCTGCTTGTCCTGAAGTGGAAGGGGGTTGGTGGAATCAGGTCATGTAGTTCCTGTGAGCATTCTCCAAAAATTATTCTATAAAAGATCGAGAACGCGACCTTGCGGCGGTGTTCGACACGTTGGACCTTTGTCTCTGTAAGGCACTGCTCGTCAATGAGTCTGAAGGCTCCAAGCTGGTGCTTGGTCGAGCCGTCACAATGTAATACCTGCTCGTCAATGAGTCTGAAGGCTCCAAGCTGGTGCTTGGCTGAGCCGTCCCAAACATGGCAGTAATATCTACCTACTCTGGTGTTTGGTATAGGGATAGAAATACTGGTGTGAAGTATCAATATTTTTTAAGGTAAAGGAAAGAAGCTAACAAGAAACCTTTACTTTCTTAGACTGTTGATTTTCGAGATGGAGCAAAACTAATTCAAAGTTTTTTTCAGTCTAAATCCTCTTCATAAAGTCGGTTAAAAATTGGCCAAGATGTGGCCAAGGTATAAGTATTTTAGTCCAGTAAGGACACTAAGTTGCTAAACAGTTCCCAAAATACAATTTTTTTAGGAAAGGAATTCGTGTTTACAAAATAAAGACAATGTTCAGAGTTTGTGTCTCCACTGTACTTTTCTTTCTATTAAATTCTAATAAATATTGACTTGCCACATAAATGGAAACACTTTTCTGAAGATATCATTCTAATATTAAGAGGCGTCAGAAATTCTGTCTATCCGTCTTTCTGCAACGTTTTCACGCATAAACGGATCTTTCCAAAATTTGGCAGGGAGATAAAGTAAAGGCATAAGAATAGATTATTATCTACTCTTATGGTAAAGGTATCCCGAGGACGGACATAGGATACCTTTTATCCCGGAAAAGCGCGTGCGAAGCCGCGGGCAGAAGGTAGTTTAAAATAATTAATTATTTTTTCGTAGATATTCAGACACGGCGACCGAACACCTAATGATGAAGAGCTGTATTTTTTAAGCCCGTCCAGTGAAACAATTGACTCGGAGAATTTGTTCTTTCCCTTTGGGAAAAAAGCATTGACTAATGTAAGCATTATTTTGGAAAATTTTCTGACTTTTTTCACGCGGGGCGTCGCGTCGTCGTGTCTCTCCTCTCTCGCACTCTACAACGCCATAATATGTTCGGATTCAGTTCGGACCGCGCCGCGCCTCGCTGACGCCCTATCCAAAAGTCAAATGTGAACAAAGTAATCATCAGAATTAAGGATTTTAGATTTTTCGAGCTGGCGGAGTTTGTACTATGGAGCTTAAAAACTATGTAAAAACTATGTACTCTGAAAACTATGATAACAACACATTTAAGGCGCATAGTAACCCAAAATCAAGAAAATTAGGTGTTTTCGAACCCGTTTTCCAAGGAAAATATTGAATGTAGAGCTCTGAAATTTATATATCCTGTAACACACATCCTGAAGGGTCCCTTGGCGGTCCCAAATGCTTACCGTTAATTATAGTGTAGTTGTTATAGTGTTAGTTATAGTGTATGTGTAGCGGCTTCGAACCCACTTTTTATCGGCGTCTCAAATTCGATTAGTACCAAATTCAGTATAGTGATTCTTATACTTCATACCTATCTCTTGGAGGTCCATTAGATTCAAAAAGTAGTCAAAATAATAAAATCAAACATAAAAACGTATTTTCGCCTACAAAATCTGTGATACAAATCTGGCTAGTTACACTTCGCCCAACCGCAGAGGATCATATTATTTGGTTGATTATGGCACTACATGGCATGCTGAACCGAAAACAAACACTCTTTGCTGCATAAAGGCGCGCGGAAAGGTCCAAGGTCATTTGCCTCACTATTCGTCTTAACATTAAAAATAACAGACCATCTTCCATCTTTCACCATCATAACATTTGAACAGAAAGGAAAGCAGCGTGGAGCCTGCGTCGGCAAATACCTGCGCAAGCGATATGACGCACTGATAGCCAGACTATACCTGCCAGACGAAATAATAACAAGGACTACCAGCTACTCCCGGACTAAAATGACAGCTTTGACAGCACTGGCAGCACTCTACCCGCCCCCGCCTGCTCAGAAGTGGAATCCTTCATTGAATTGGCAGCCAATCCCCTACGACACATTGGAGTACAGTAAAGATGATGTAAGTATGTCCTCTCCGAGCCGAAGTTCGGCCAAAGCGGCCTAAAGACCAGCCATGCATGCTAGTAGCTATGACCAGCTATGCGCAAGACATATTTGAATGCACAAGACGTGTGTGTGCAAAAATAGGTTCACTATCTATTCCCTAACTCTCATGATGTGAGTCAAGACAGAGTCACAATAGAGATCAACCAACCAGACAATCATTCTTCTCAGATCAGGGTTCTGAGTTTTAAGTTGATTTTGCAAAAAAAAAAACAGTAAACCCCTGACGAACATTTTATTTCATGAAAGTCATGATCATATCATGAACCTATTTCCTTCAAACATTAGCTAAGAACATTGTCTATCAAGGCACCCTTCAAATAAGAATATTTAAATCCAAATTGGTTTATCCGTTTGGGAGCCACGATGCCCAGACACATCAAACATGAAATACTCCTTTTTTTGTGAAAAAATACCCTAAATTGTACTAACTTAGGTTGGATATCAAAAGACATAACTAGGTACCTACCTACATCAGTAAATAGATCAAATCTGTCAATCAGCTGATGCCTCGTTCGACGTCTAAGATATTGCATAATAAACGAAGGTTGAATCGAGAATTATTCAAACTCTCTATCACGACACGATCTTTTTTTGGGTTTCGAGATCGGATTCGAAACCCATAGGGTCTCGCTCATTCCGTCCTACTTCTTTCTTGAATAAGTATACCTCAGTACCTACCACAGTTAATAACTTTTTTAAGGGATCTCTTAACAAAGAAAATTACAATTAAATATTATAAATAAATTAAAACAAAAATGTACAATTGAAATAATTGAGCTAACTGCAGACTGTTACAAACAATCTGCAGGAAGATGAGGATGATGATGATCAGTCTACATAATATGCTAATAACTTAAAATTTGACGTATTATTACATTTTGTGCGCAACTACTGAATGAAAGAAAAATAAACAAAAAATTTAGTAGGTACCTACTCTACCTACGAATAGTGATGTCGAAATATAATATTATGATTATGATGTTTGAAAATGTTATCCATTGCATGTTTAAATATTTTGAAATAAGTTGAGAAAATGACCGTTCTCTGGTTCGATGGTCCTATCTCAGAAGTTTGCGGAGCGATCCTGAAATGTATGTGGCGTTTATAGATATAGATATATTTTACAGGAAAATATAGAAAAATCTGTCAAAATGATCACTTTGAAAAATGGTCAAAAAGGGGCGATTATTTTGAAAGTGGGGACCTGCCGTAGTAGGGTAGGTGGGATCAAATGAAAGATATTGGCTGGTACATTTCAAAACAGTTGTAATTTTTTACCTGAATTTTTTTATATTTTGATAAATAAAAAAATTACCACTACCCAATATTCTCATATGTTTGTAGAGCGATCCATCTGAAAGGTATCAACAATTTTTCGGTATTAATAAAATAACAAAGTCTCCAACCGCTACCTCCACATATTTGTATAATTGACAAATGTTCAAAACCCTCAGCGCACGTGTTACATTTGCACTTGACGGATCTTGACAAGGTAACAATAATATACAGAGCAGTTGGCTGCACTGTAGGTGTAGGTACCTATATTATTATTACCTTGTCGAAAAATAACACTTTTAAGAATAACTGCACTTTTAAACTAGATTATACTAGACTAGACACACATTTGTTCCGAAGCGGGAATCGAATCCACAACCTCCTGCGTCGCAGAAGGACCATCGTCCACCGCGCCATAGAGGTCGTCAAAAGTGTTATTCTGATTACAAAGCAACGTCACATCGGAATCCGAAATAAATAAATAAGTACGTAAATGCAAGGATCCTAGGATCCTACGCGTAAATGTAAGAGACGTATGAATTTTAAAGTTTGTTTCAGTTTCTGTATTGGCACAATTGCCCCGTCTACAGGCAACTCAGAAATGAAGCCTACAGCAATCCACTAGTAGTGGACAGAATAAAGTCCCATCAACCACTGTTTGAGTATCTTCAACAAAAAACTGGCAGAAACATAACAATACCTGACGACGTCTACTTTCTTGACAATTTATTTCAAAATTTGGTATGTATTAACTTTTAACACTTATTCATAATAAAACCACTAACAATTAGCAAACTGAAGTGGCACAAGGCCGGCCATATCTTGCGACGAACCAGCAACCGCGAGGTTAACGTGTTCTGGAAACGTAGTGAAGGAAGCCCTTCGGCCAGATGGGACTCCGGCAGTGGACTTACATAGGCTGATGATGATTAATAAAACCACTGTAATCCAATGAAACTACAAATTCTGAAACAAACCTAATTTATTTTCTTTTAAGAGGACCGTCGGCGTGAATACCCCGGAATGGGCAAATAAAGTCATGCCAGAAATTAAGGAAGTTACCAAGCTGGAGTACGAGATAGATTTTTTAACACCCATGTTGATTAAAATAGCTTCAGGTATTTCGTTTTAGTAACTTTATACATCAACACAGAAAACTACAATCAAAGAATAGAAATTAATTAGAACTTTATAATGTAACGGAAATTGTATACTTGAAGCCTTTTCCAGACAGACGCAGCCTGCGGCTATTAGGTACCATTTTGTAAATTGTTTGACGAAACAAACCCTACCTACTCTAAACCATCATAAATTTAGAACAGCTGCACCGAGTCTAAGCTGCACGCTGCACGTACATAGCTAATAAAACAAACTGAATTAGATACAAATTTTATTCATTAGACCAATATAAATGTCAATATACCTACATCAAAATTTCGCTCACCCGTTTGGAAGCTAGGAAGTTACAAGTCTCTTTTAGTCAGGAGTCAAAAACAGTCTAAAATACTTTTCAGGAGTACTGATGGAAGATATATTGAACATGACGGGCAATTACATAGCAGGCAATACCGATCAGCCCAAGCTTAGGCTGTACTCAGCCCACGAAAACAATGTAGCGGCTCTTATGGCTGCGTCCAGGGTGTTCAAGCCTCACCAGCCCAGCTATGGATCCACCTTCGGGCTAGAACTGTGGCGGGACAGGTCCAGTAAAAAGCATTTTATAAAGGTATTAATCAGCATGAGTTATCCCGGGCTGGAATGAGAAGGCCTATCTATACCATAGGCCTCCTTTCGCTTTCCGCCAGCCTCTGTCCTTTGCTTCTCGCACCTAAGATAAATAATATAAATACACGATCGTTTATTAGGTAAGTTTTGTTTCTCCATTTTCAATAAGTTGAGCCACTGTTTTGGTTCGTCATCTACATCAGCCTAAATTAGTCCACAGCTGAACAAAGGCCCCCCTAATGAGCGCCATAGCGCCATGTTTTGCTTTTGGTGGTCAAAATTAAATTATGAATTTGGTAAGTAGGTAGGCACTTTTTACCCGCGAGGCGTGGGTTGTGTTTTCGAGTGTTGAACTCGAATCATTGAGGGATGCTATGTCCAGCAGTGGCAGTAGTGGACGACATAGGCTGATTATGATGAACTCGAATCATTATAACACTAATAATACCTAAAAGTACCTACCTTAACTACATTTTTTTCATTCTACCAGACAGCATTGATAGAAAGGAAATTAATAGAGTGAGAGACTGATATGGAAAGAACAGAGAAGAGAAACGCTAAATAAATATTTTCCCATTTAAAAAAAAATGGCTTTTAAATTGCTAGCTACTAAGATAGAGAGAAAAAAAATACCAGAACGAGATGCTAATTATGTGTTAGTTTTAATGCTTGCTAATTTTTTTCGGATTAATCTCTAATTACATAACTACCTACGTGAACTGATTTTTATCTCTGGCTAAATTCCCAAATTTTCCTTACAGAAGACTTGACTGCTCTGGTCTGGACTAGCCTCGAATAGACTTGAGACTAAAACGGCCACAACGACGGCACGTTGTTCAGGGCTAATTACTCTAATACTTAGTAGGTAATAGGTTATATGTAGTAGTTAATATAGCAGTGGCATAAAAAAACAACTTTCATCTCTAACAGACAGCTTTGATGGAAAGGAAAATAATAGAGGAACAGAGCGACAGAAAGGAGACTGTTGTATATAATATAATAAAAATCATGTATGTATTTACATTACAGGCAGTCTACGCGAAGACCGCCGGGGGTCCAGGGAAAGTGCTACGCATCCAAGGCTGTAGCGACCCATGCGAATACGAACAATTTGTCGACCTCGTCAAAATGTATGCGTGGACGAAAGCAGAGCACGATATGACGTGTAAAATAAAAGATTCTTAGAATGCAAGCCCTAGCCACAGATTACAGAATATCCGTAAAAAATACTTTTTTAGATCAGACCGTCAGGTCGTCCGTCGCCTGACCATCCACTGATTCAAATCTCCGTCATCATCTTGATTTTAAACTTGTTCACTTTAGAGTGGACGCGCGTCGTCCATCAGGATATTCTGTAATCTGTTAACCTAGCACAGAAAATGATACTTGGTGATTCCTAGTCCCAGTACACTAGGTATGTAATGAGTTACGCAGTCTTCTCGTTTGTCAAGTCTATGTCATTGAATTTGTGTGTTTTATGCTTAGCCTACGTGTTATGTGACATTTTGTTACCGGCTGTGAATAGGTGATCGGCCAAATTTTCATTAATCTTTGCTCTGAGATCTTAGTGGATGGGTACTTATTTTATTACGATTCACTGCGTAATAGAATAAAACTATTACAGAGGCATTAAAAAAAGCTTATAATAGGTATCAAACAATGCGATGGATTTTTGAAATTTAGTTTGTTATACGGAATAATCAGATACAAGTTGGTGGCGGCGGCGCTAGTTTGGGTGGGTTAACGCCCTACCTACTAGGTACTAAAAAAAACGCATCGTCTTTTTAAAAATGTATTAAAACAGTGAATTTAAAATACAGTAAGATACAATATAAGTAGAAAGGGAGTAACTCTTTGTGCATGTTTAATACTATACAGAATGGAATAAATAGATAACAATTCAATGTTGAAAGAAAGCCTCCATCTTCTACATAAATAATTTACATTTTGAATTAATTACCTATTGTTAACTACATAATGTATTTTGAAAGTAGCATATTATTATTCAATTTAGGCTGATGTTCACCAAAATGATAATCGGGCAAATTTAAATTTAGGTTTCTTATAGAATTTTTCATACTTACATTAAATGTTATTGAGACATTTAATTAAAGTTAATAGTCACGTACATACAGTTTACACTAAAATGCGACGAAGATGACGTGACGAAGCTGCTAACTGTCCGGTTATCGTTTTGGTTAACACCAGCATAACTTCATTACCAGCTGTCGTCGGTAAGCATTGATGTATGCATTAAAACTTCAGTAGGTACTTGAAGAAAATATAAGAACCATACTTGTTTTATCATTTTCAGAAGAACTCAAAACGTAGCGAGTTATATACATTTTAATTAACAAGCATACTTTAATAAAATTAACATTTAACATTACATAGATATTTTTATTTCAATACCTTTTCAAATTCAATGTAATTTCATCGTATTCTTTATTCAGTTTCAGCTTATATAAACTCACTGGCATATTACTTAGAAAGTACGTAACAAACAACAAATAAATTAAAACATGCGTAAAATTTCACAAATTAATAAACTGAGAAACATTTAAGACGTCACAAAATATAATAAGACCTGGGGCCTTTCATTCTGCAGTCGCGCAATTTATGTATGAAGCTTCTCGACGGGTTTCACGGTGTTGTGTGCGGCCGGTCGCGTTTTTCAACGGGCAGAGCTGTACGCAACCAGCGACACGCTGCAGAATGTAAGAAACCTGAGTTTGGGGGATGTCACTCCCAAGGGCGAATAAGTCGAGGATAGTCAATTATCTAAACCAAAATGTGTCTACTGTGACGATTGCCGCACTGGCGAAACCCCACACGTCGTGGACATTTATACGTTGCTCTAACTTAGAACTTTAAATTAAACCAATTTTAAACAGTTTCGTTTTAATCGGAAAAATAATCAAAAAAATAAATTATAAAAGAAATCTCGCTTTTGAGAAGGATAAAGAAACGTAAACCTTTGTAGCAGTGTGCTAAAAGCGAAAATTACACAAGCTTGCTATTCAAGAGGCAATTATTTAGAAACATGTTTTTTGTTTAGAATTGAATCTTAATATTGCCTACCTAACCTGTTATCCAACATGGAAATTGACATGCATAGCAGAGACGAGTAAATAAAGTAGATTGATCATTGCATTTACATATTTAATTTGTAAATTTGTGCCACTATACTATCTTGCGCATTATAAAACGACCTATTACAGATGTAGTAAGCTTCTTCAATGTACTGAACAACGAACACAATTATAAAGCTAATATGAAGAAAAACATCTAACGTTAAGTCCGCGCGCCCTCACGCAGCGTCTGCAAAGCCTCATTCTTTTGAGCTTTAGCTAAGGCTTTTTTCATTCTGCAGCGTGTTGCCGGATGCGTGTAGCGTTGAGCGTCGGGTTGTATTGAAAAAAGAAACAGGCCGCACGTGTACCATGAAACCCCGCTCGTAGGCTTCGTACAAATTGCGCCGGTCGCGTGCGCACGCAGCCGGCGAAACGCTGCAGAATTAAAAGACGCTAAGGCAATAAGTGCTAAGGTAAGAAAACTGCGTCCTTGATGCGCAGAATACGAGACAGTCGCAACAACATCTTGGGAACTGTGGCAGATGGACTCTGGAGACACTTTGTGGTGAGGTGAGGGTGATCAATGAAGGAACATATTTCCTGCATTGAGTATCCTCGGCTCAGTTTGTTCCTGTCACGGTTCCGTATTATGTCTCTTGTATGTTTTTGATATTATCTTCTATTTTTAATTTTGTGTGTTTTTCAATTGTATTTTTTATGTGTTTTTTGTCGTAAATCTATGGACTATGTGTTGTCTAAAATAATACCATTATATTTTTATTTTATTTAAGTCTCAGCTCGCACTGAGACGCGACGCCGCGCGCACTTGGATTCAATATGTAACTTTATTTATTACGCAATAAGGTACAAATTTGATTGACATGATGCCGCCGCGCCGTGCTTGCGCCAATTTGATCTTTCTCGCTGTGAGCTGACCTTAGGGAAAGAGGGGTAAGGTGGGAGGGACCGAAAAACTCTTCGGATGCGACTCTATAGTCAAACTTCACTGATGGTAATTTCTTTTAACCTTCAATTACACTATACAATAATTACTTCTACAATTCAATGTCGGTATACTTTTGAAAAACAAAGCAAGATTACGACTGAAATTTGCGAAAATAGCACTCATAATCAATATAATGAGAAAATTATTCTGAGCATCAGGTTTTCCTGCATAATGATTGTATGAATAACTACCAGCCATTATAGTTATCACGAGCGAATTGATAGAGAAGGTAATTTGTGTTTGTTATCTTTAATAGTGTTTTCAATAACGTGTTTTTCTCATTAAAGTCATTTACAATATGAGTTTTCCATTATTTCGGCATCATGCATGAAACTATGCCGAAATATTGGAAAACTCAAAAATCAAAACATGGTAAATATACCGTTATGACTTTATAGTTAATAACCGTGACAGTTTTAAAAGTTGTATATTTTTCTCGCCTCATTAGCAAGTATTATCCGCTTCTTCCAACTTTCACCTACTCCTTAAATTATCTATCTAACCTTATGAATGAGGATTATTTTTGTTCAAAGTTCACAGTATCATCACAATCTTACGTTATAAGTTCAAATGCAAAAATTTCTACTGAACTACAATTTAGCTAAGTATAAAATGTTACACCCTAGAGAATATTAGATAAATATTTCATAAAAAGGACAAAGAGAGATGTCATGGCACTGCTTTTGATCAGATCTTGTTAAGATTAACTAGAAAATTTACTAAGTCAAGAGGATGGAACCGGTAATTGACTTTTAGCCTAATTACGTCTACCTAAGGTAGGTTTTACGTTGAGTTTATAGGACATCAGTCTTTATTTGGTTATTGTAAACGTTATTGGGCGATAAAATTGTAAATTAACTATTTATTTCTTGTGCATATACAATAATTCAGTTCAGATCATTATTTCCATATTTAAAGAAATAAATAACCTTCGTTTTTGATCGAACCTTACTATTTTTCACTGAGCTTTCGTTATTATTCGTGATTGAGCAATGCGTTAAATATCACGAGAATTATTTATGACATATTATTTTGACTAACTTTTCGGCTTCAAAATCTATGTGTACCAAGCCCTGATAATACTGTAGCAATGATTTTTTCTAATAAGGAGTCAATATATCATCATTAAAATCAATATGGATTGATCAATGAAAAATTTCTTTCAAGCCCCTACGATCATAATTGATCTCACAATAAATGCGAAATGTGCGCTTCAGTCACTATCGAGTTTTACGAATAAATTCCTCAAGCGTTGCTAGAATCAAGCTCCACACCCGTCACAGTGGTACTAAGGTTGCCGTTCAGAAGTATATCCTGGATAGATTGGCCTAATACAGGCGATAGTGAGTCGCTGAGCTTGTAGAAGTTGGTTTCGAGAGCCTCGTGGTAGGAGACTTGGTCGGAGCTGATGAGTTTTGCGTTTAGTTGAAGCGCAGCGTGGCAAATTGTCAGGAACTCTCTGCAAGATAAACGTTAAACGTTAATTTACAAAAAATACATCACACAAATCAAACTAATAAGTATTATATATGTGAAAGTATGTAGGTATGGATATTTGTTACTTCTTCACGTAAAACTCCTGCCGATTTGCAAATTTCCCACCCACTTTTATTTCAGTGCAAAGTCGTTTTTAATAGTATATTATTTTTAAGGAGTTTACAATTTCCTCTTTAAAAATAAATTCAAATGGCATGTTTGATCTTTGTAAATGGAACACCAAAAAGTCGAGTCACTATGTAACAGGACGAACAGTCTTATGAATTCAGACAAAAATTAATAAGAAAAAATACTTTTAATCCCAAGGGAGAAAACTCGAATTTTACGCCCGGCTAAGCCACGTTATAATGACACACTTTTTGAGCAAGAGAAGTGAACAATTTTGAGTCTCTTTTAAGAATGATTACATAATAATTATTTAATGAACCCACCACCTACTTCCAATACCAAGATTAAGAATAAAGACCGTCTTGAAAAACTTGTTCGTTATGATTGACAGAACCTGCAGTTCATGGAGTGTCAGTGTCACCAATAATACTGTATAGTCCATATCATTATTCATAAAATCATGCGTCACTGAGACATAAAGAAGATTATCCATACAGAATTTATACTCACTTAAAT
The DNA here is from genome assembly GCA_946478455.1 of Eupithecia vulgata. Lineage (NCBI taxonomy): Eukaryota > Metazoa > Arthropoda > Insecta > Lepidoptera > Geometridae > Eupithecia > Eupithecia vulgata. Next base: position 12,153,920 of record OX297862.1, on the reverse strand, counting down.
GTTTTTAAACATACGTGATCTGAACACATATTTATAAATACTATTTAACGGGTATTTATCGCAGTCATCCCGTGACCACGGCAGTGTGTAAACCTGTCGAAACGTCGGGGAAAATAGGTAAATAAACACGATTAATACCCGTTAAATAGTATTTATAAATATGCATACTCACTTGAACGTAGTTTTCAGTTTTTCAACCATATCGTCCGGGTACATTTGAGCTAGCGTCGGATCTAGGAAGGCGTTTGCGTACGCCAGTGGGCCCGCGTTTACTTGCACGCAGACACTGCCTTGCAACCTGCGTTTTAACAAACTCTATTTTAATAGTCGTAGTTACTCACTTTGTTTAGAAAAACATTACAGGTCAAGCTGTGGAATTAGAAAATAACCACCCATTCTATAATGATATTTAAAAGTAATAATAATAAATAAATAAATAATGCTGTACAATTCACATAGCATTATCTAGCCCCGAGCTAAGCAGAGCTTGTGTTATGGGTACTAGATAACTGATAAACATAATGTAATACATAGATAGATTTTTTTTTGTTAAATATATAGAAAACGACCAGAACACCCTGAACAAATGTCTGCAGATCGTACACACATTTGTCCCGAAGCGGGAATCGAACCCGCAACCTTCTGCGTCGCAGGCAGACCTTCGCCCACCTATTGACCACATTTGATTCACAGTACGATTAGTAAATTAGACAGTAGTTTAGTAAAGATGTTGTAGGAAAAATGTAACAAATTAATATTCTATGTAAGGTAATAAATTTTGAAATCAAGATACAGTAAAAATTAAAGAAAAAAATATATATACTAAGACTACTAAGAAAGTACAGACAGACAGACCTAAATATGTGTTGTCGTGAGTGTAGTATGTAGCCAGTGCAGTGTATGTAAGTGTGTGTGGTAAATGCGCGTGGTTGGTAGGGTACTCCTGAGGACACTGGCCTCTTGGGAGGCCGACAGCAGCAACCAATGCAAATGTATGTGTATTTGTGTGTTGTGCGTATGAGTGTGAGTTTAAGTATTATGTTCATCATGCAGACCCCAATGTCCCAACCAAGATAGAAAAGACCTAGCCGTAAGGTCAAACAGACTGATAATTGGAGGAACTTTGATCAAGCCTTGCTAGGGTTTCTTTTAACTTTGACAAATTAGCTTATTTTAGGTAAAAAAAAAAACAACGAATTTAAAATGTAGTGAAGATTGTGAAAGGGTGGCTAGAAGATTTTCGTTTTCTATGTAGTTATAAAGAGTTTTGTATTGTATAATAGAAATAGGGTTGAAAATCCCTTACCTGAGATGAAGTTTTTTGATATCGTGCGCCTTAGCGTTGACAATCTCCGCCAGCTCAGCGACCTGGCTTTCCATCTCGGAGATGGCGACCTCTATCGGACTCTTTTCTTCAACTTGCGTCTCCACGACTGGCACGCGACGTTTCACGTACGGGAAACAGTTTGCAGCTGTTGAAAAAAGTATTTTTAGTCTTGGTTTAGGTTATAATTGGTTGTGATCTTGTGGCGAAAGTTTGTAACTGTGGGAAAAGATATTTTTAGGCTTGGGAATAGGATATAAAATTGCGCTAACTCTTATCAGAAGTCGAGTAGACGGCCGCCACCGGGAATCCTTTTCTCGAACCATCGTGGAGCACTTTTCAGCTATCGAATCTTTGTTACAAATGAACCTTTGGGTCTGATTAACCGACTTCCAATCTTACTAGTATTTAATCAATTCATTTTAGTAAATATGAAAGATATTAAAGCTTAAAGTAGGTATCGCTATTTCGTCATGAATCATCATTGGCTCACAAAATAATCATAAAAATGTTAAGGTAGTTACTTCAAGCAGGCCTGGCAGGTTCGAAAGACCCTTTACTTTACTTGAAACTCAACCTTGCTTTAACAGCCATACCGTCATACCGTCATACCGTCATACCGCCATACCGTCTCGAGTGAAGGGAGTTTCGAAGGAAAATCGACGCACGTTGAGAGACCGTTTAAGATTACCAAAGCTACTATAAAGACAGTTGAAAGTCAACCATAGTCCATTAGAATTAAAATTCAACTTACCAGTAAGATGGGTAAGCCTTAGCCTCTGATGGTGCACCGGTCCCCTCGCCGTGCCGTCTCGCGTGAAGGGAGTCTCGAAGACGAAGCGCCGCACGTTATGAGACCGTTCGAAAGACCCTTCACCACTTGAGCTGGTTGCGGTAACGCCTTCGGGCGCCGCCTTTACCCAGGTCACTTGGATATACGCTAGTTTTGAGTCTAATTCTTCACGCTTGACCTGTGGGGTTTGAGAAAACTTTGAAGATATAGCCAGTTAAAGATTCACGTGACGTCACGCCGTGCGACACTTTTTAGACCGATGAAGTGACGTCACGAGCCCTCGCTATCAAACTTTGCCGCGCTTTATCTTTGTCGTTTTTTGTTTGATTGACAAAAGAAAAAATACATCTTCAATTATAATCTAACCGACGGACTATATAATTAGAATATTATTTTTTCCTGGAAACTATTACGGCTATTACAGTCATTGTTCCCATTTCGGGTGTTGGAAGGAAACCGAGCCAGATATCCTATCGAATAAATATTTAACCTATGTTCGGTAGAGCGACGCCATTTTACATAATAAATTCATTGTTTTTGTATAAGTAGGTTTGGCTATTAGTGGTCGAAAACAAAACCAAAAGATTTGCATAATACCTACTTACACAAGAATCTTAGCTTTCTTTAAGATGAGATAGGTATGTTTCTTCCATTGTATGATTATTCTTTGATTCTTTGTTCTTATTAGGTACACTTGTTCCAAAACCACAAACTAGTGTCGCTAGCTAATAAAGCCTCAAAACTTCTAACAAAAACTTGTTTCACGTGCGTAAAACGTGATCTGTTAGACAGTTTTTTAGTGAAACTTTTTGTTAAACCATTTGGCATTTTTGATTTGAAATGACAGAAACTTTACGCGGTTCTATATCTAATATATATTTAGTAAACAAAAGGCTTGCAAAATAAGAGAAATATTTGTAAAAATATGACATGATGCAAATCGAAATTAGAAACAATTTTGAAAGACAACTCAACAATTTTCAACCCATTCATCGTTTTATTCGCCTGTCATCCATTTTCAAACTGAATTTTATAGTTTTCTTTCTAACTGCCTGCAGTTGTATATTTATTTATGTTTTTATTTAGTGATTATTTTGCCTTGTTTTTTTCTGTTATTGTTATTTTGAGAAGTTTCATTCATAAGCATTGTCATGTTTATTTATTTACTAATTCATTTATGTTATCTTTGTTGACATATAATATCTCAGATACTAGAACCGATAAATGGTCTTTAAAAGATTATTAATGATAGTTTTACCAACCGGCGCAGAGTCCATGATCATCTTGACATGTCCACTTCCAAACTTTTGCTCGTAGAAGTTCCGAAGTTTTTCCGAAATCTCGCTGAGTGATGTGCACTTAGGCTCTTTGTAGATAAACTCCAGGCCTTCCTCGTCTTCTCCGAAATGAGCTTTGCCGAAGAATGCGACGCGGTAGAACCTTGAAGAAGAGAAAGATAAGTAAACTATATTAATAAAGCCCGACTTTATGGGCATAACCAATTCGAAATCTGTTTGATTTTCAAATGTCGAATAGAATAGAATAAACTCCTATCTAAATACCAAATAACATACGGCTCACCGTGGCGCAAAGGTGATTTTTATTTACTTTTGAAGAGATGCGAATATTAATTATTATTATAGGCGATTTCTTCATAAAAAGTATTGAAAATATGTAGTATAAAATTATAGTTTACTCTATTTATAGTAACTTATATCACGAAAAAACGCGTGTAATGCCGCAGGCACAAAAAAAAGAAACAAAAATAATACAATTTTATTCGATTGAATATTCTGATTCCAAAACTAAGGCCATTTAGACGCCTGAGTAACTTAGATAAAAAAAAACTAAGTTGAGTAAGGTAAAAATAATACAAAATGTTGTTCAACATTAACAAAATCGATTCTTAATAAATATTAATAAATACAGCATTAGAACACGACTATTTTATTTTCAGCCGACTACCCAACAGCAAGTAATTATACTTAAAAATCTGTCGATTAAATATGTCTGTGAAAAGAAGCTGACCTTCTGTAACATAGCTACACTGTACCAGATTTTTGTTGTAACCCAATTGTGTTGCACATAATTCACTAAACAAACATGTTTAAAAAAAAAAAATGCTGGACAATTCACACAGCATTATCTAGCCCCAAGCTAAGCAGTGCTTGTGTTATGGGTACTAGATAACTGATATACATAATACAATACAATACATAGATAGATATTTTTTATTATATAGAAAACGACCAGAACACCCTGAACAAATGTCTGCAGATCGTACACACATTTGTCCCGGGGCGGGAATCGAACCCGCAACCTTCTGCGTCGCAGGCAGACCTTCGCCCACCGCGCCACATCGGTCGTCTTACATGAATACAACAAAAACTTAAATAATATGTGAATAGAACTCGATTATAGAATTTACAGATCTCACCTTCCAAGTAACCGCTTCCCAGAATTATTGACTTCAATGACCTTAGCGTACGCTTTAGTCAAATGTTGGTAGCAAGCCAATAGGGCTTGATAGTCCTTCCTGCGTTCGTGGATGGGTATTATTAGTCGGTATAGGGGACCGAGCAGCTCGTATCGTTCTGCCTTGTCCACGTACTCGGTGCACAGCATCAGGTGCTCTAATAGGGCTTGCTCGTTGTAATGAACATCTGTCATGCCTGGAACAAAAATTGATTGATTTGAAAAAGTAAGAACTTTACGCTGTTTTTTGTGAAGTTTTGCGAGATAATTACCTACTAATCTTTTGGGCGTAAACTTTTATTTATTTATATTTATTTGGGAGACAGACAGTACTGAGATATAAAAAGAGATACAATAATATTTTTCATAAATTATTTGAATAATTTTTCATAATTATGAGGTTATCTCGGTATCATTTTCTATACAATAGCCAAATAATCATCAAAATCGGTTCACAATTGACAGAGATATCGATTAAGATACATAAAAAACCTACTGCATCCAAATAGAACTTTCTTCGTTTTTTGATGTCGGTTATAAAGGACCTAGACTCAAATCTACAGATATATAAAATATAAGTAAAATTAATTTTTTATGAGTTTGTAAGAAGGTAAAATAGAGTATTTTACCTTCTTACAAACTCATACATTGGAAATTCTTTCACCAATAGAAAGCTACATTATCCCTGACATTGAGTGACATAGGTTATGCTTTATTGAGTTAGGTACCACGTGAGTGAAGCCCCGAGCAGAAACGACAAAGTGACACAGTGTGAGCGTGAAAAGGTAAAAGACAGACAGATAGACGGACAGACAGAGATTCTTTCCATTGAAACCATTTATTTATTCTGATTGTGATAAAAAAACATCAGGTCTTAAATATAGTTTTCAGTCTACACAATCTACTCTTTCGAACGTAAAAAATTGATTTTAATTAATTAACATGCAGTCATAAATTGTAGAATTATAAATTGTTATTAATAAATTGCTTGCCTTAATTGTAATAATATAACTAATTCTATTTTCGAATTTATGACACAAGTAAACATAAGATAAGATTAAGTATATCAGTCATCTAGTAGGTATTAACAACAGAAGCTTTGCTTACCTTGGGGCAGCATTATTTATTTTATAAATTTTATTTTCTCTATTATTCATAATCTCCTTTAACAACCTTGTCAAGGGTTTAGACAAAACCTCGTCATCGTCAGAGGTTTTTCTGATAACGCAGAAGGTTCTCACTCATTATTTATCTAAATAATCTAGTAATCTTATATCTGAATGCAATAAAAAAGTTAAAGCAGCTTACCTAGTTAGTCGGGTTTTTTATTCTTTTCAATTAATTACTTCTCTTCTAGTAATTAATTGAAAAGTCTATCATAAAATATTTATTTTCCTAACTGGTTTATAGCAATAAAACTTTAAAATTAAGAAATCTAAACCGCAAGGGGACCCTCTGATAAGAATCTTCTCATCAGATGACATTTAATCGCTAATATATGTAGCTCATATTAGATTGGCAATAGAGAACTTAATAATACCTACCCTGTAGGTTTCAGTTGCAACTAACAAATCTTTCCTTTTTTATTTTGGATATTTATTAGTATAAATATCCAAAATGTTGATTATTTCTACTTTCTACAGTATATTCAAACAGTATGTTATGGTTTATTTCACTTTATTCTCATGCTGACTGTACAAAATTCACGACGGAAGAACCGATGACGAATTTTATTCGACGGTGTCATTTTTGCCCTCAAATTACCTAATGTACCTATGTAACTTAAAAGTAACATATATATGTACCTATGCAATTTTTACCCTAACATATATTTATCACAAAATCAATTTAAAATTTCATAATTTCTTTATTGCCATAAATACAAAAATGTTTACCTACTTGAAAAGGTCACATTCTTGAAATAAAATCTGACACGGAAATAAAGTGATATTTTTGATTTCTGTCGCTTCGGTATATACTGTAGTGTATGTAAAGAAGAGACCTTTAGCCTGTTAGTTGTTATTTTTCGAGTTGAAGCAAAAACCGTCCTAAGCTTTTTTATCCTATAGAATCTGAAATTTTGTAGTTAGCCTTTTTGCACAGAAAGGTTTGGCGATTTGTTTAAATCATAAAAAATATGCATAAAACACAGTGATAGTTCAAATCCCCTGATATTTTTATGTAGATTATACTCAAACGATGTCGCGTATTAACGCATGTATCCACCGGTCCTATTGTAGATATTATTCTATCTGTATATAAATGGAGCAGAGGCTCTGTGTATTGCAGTCGAAAAACGTTCGCGAGCGCGCGTACTTACTGAACAGAGATAAGATTTGGCGGGGTTTAAATAAGTTTGAATATTAATAGGGATTACTATGATATTGTGGCTGTTGCTTGTGGTTGGTGTGTGGGGCGAGGAGTCAAACACGAACCAAGTGGTGGGGAATGGTGACGTAGACCGATCTGGTGTGGAACTCTTGCAAGCGTTCGTGGTACGTTGGGTTCGGGAGATACAATTGATTTCACGCAGCACGCTCGTGCTATCGGCCTAGGATGATTTGATTCTTTACTGATAGCTAGATATCACTAGACATCCTTTAATATTAATTAATTTTATATAGGTACGTCATTTGCTTCTGTCCGATGCTTCGCACGCGTTTATTTGGATTATTAATTAGGCGCGTTTTAAAAAAAAACTGTCATCTGTCTTCAAATCAGTGAAATGGGTTTGGAAGGAACATTTCTCGATCTAATTTGTCAAGTGGCGCCATCTAGTCAAAATTCGAGTTTTATTTAGTTAGATGTAATGATTTAATGAGTGATGGATGACACATGGATGAAACGACGAATAAAAAAAACCTCTTGTTTATGCTTGTTGCCATGGAAACCATTTGTTACCAGTGATGTAAACATTATCATAATGTTGGTGTTTTAGATAGGTACGTTTTACGGCGCACATTATTAATTCCTCATACATCATACTTTTATGAGAATACCTCAAAATTAACCTTTATACAACAATGAAAGAATCATAAAAAAAATATTAAGAATTGGCGAAAATATTATCACCAAAAATGTTGTACTGATTTTTCCAAAGAATTACATTATGTTAACGTAACACTATTTCCCCGGGAATTTTTTTTATAGGACTAATTAGGTATAATATTAAAAATAAATAAAAAATCAAAGTAATATTAGGCAGAGCAATAGACAAACATGCATGAAAATACATTTAGCCGAACATGAAACACCAAAGTGCTTTATTTTCTTTAGACCTTACAGGACTCTTGGAAACGTCGCAGAAATTCAAATTTCATTAGTAAAGCAAGGAAATGAAGTGATCACTTACATTTTTTGTTTACTTTGATATTTTTAAGGTAAAGTAAAGAAGCGAACAAGAAACCTTTACCCCTTTCCCCGTTAGAATGTTAGTTTTCGAGTTGGAAAAAAAACTCGTTCCAAGTTTTTTATCCTCTAGCTCCTCCTCCGACAGTCGGAAAAAAGTGACCTATTTGCCATTTCAGTAACGATACTAAATTGCAATTAAATTACTAAATTAAATTAATAATTCTTGTTTACAAAATAATAACAACGTACAAAAAATACAAAATACAAAATCGTTTATTAGACAAAATAATATTAGTTACAAAAAAGTTGGAGCTCTGTCTCCCGTGGTAGCTACAATGTAGCTGTGTTACAGGAGAACAAACAGACAGAGTTTTTATCTTTCTTTGTAGGAACTTCATCGAAATAAAAATTGAAGCATTTACAACATTATTATAAGCCAACGCCTTTCTATAAAATTCTAATTAATATTGACTTGCCACTTATGATAAGCAAACTCGTTTGCCAAGGTTAAAATTGATATTCTACTAATGATAGAAAGGCGTAAAGTAATTCTGTTTGTCTGTCTAAGCGAGTATTTGTTACATTTTCACGCCTAAATGGCTTAACCGATAATTATAAAGCCAAAAATTATAAAGCTTGATAGGGATGTGTAGACAGTATCCTGGGGACGGACATAGGATCTTTTTATCCCGGAAAATCGCGTGCGCAGCCGCGAGCAGAAGCTAGTGTGTAATAATTCTTTCTTTCTTGTAGATATTCAGACACGGCGACCGAACACCTGATGATGAAGAGCTGAGTTTTAGCCCGTCCAGTGAAACAATTGACGCAGATAAATTATTCTTTCCCTTTGGGAAAAAAGCATTGACTAATGTAAGCATTCTTTTAGATGACTTTTTGTTATCTACTAATTTTTAGGCCTATTATACGGTGACGCGGGGCGTTGCGTGTTGCGTCTTTCCTCCCTCTCGCTCTCTACCACGTCATTATGTTCGGTATGAGCCACGCCGCGCAGCGCCGCTGTCTCCGTCCGACGCCTTGTGTCTCCGTAGACAAGGCCTTACGTGTGCCATACATGCTTTTCTTTGTTGATGTTCGGTCCGTACCTTTATTTCTGATATCTGTGGTCCGTACCAATGATTATTTAAAATTTGTTTAAATAGGCAATGTTTATATTTTTCTAACCGCTCTTTGCTAGTAGGTACTATCGTTTTTGATTCGATACCAGAGCCAATTATTAATGTGAATAAAACATTAAAAGATAATTAAGGTAAAGGATTTTAGATTTTACTTTTAGTTAATTCGAGCTTGTGGAGTTGTAGTACCGCGCTTGACAAACTAGTATGTACAGAGTATTCCTCTTAAAGATTACTGGGATAAACACCACATTTAACATTCAAATTAACAAACCATTTAATATTTGAACAGAAAGGAAAACAGCGTGGTGCCTGCGTCGGCAAATACCTGCGCAAGCGATATGACGCACTGATAGCCAGACTATACCTGCCAGACGAAATAATAACAAGGACTACCAGCTACTCCCGGACTAAAATGACAGCTTTGACAGCACTGGCAGCACTCTACCCGCCCCCGCCTGCTCAGAAGTGGAATCCTTCATTGAATTGGCAGCCAATCCCCTACGACACATTGGAGTACAGTAAAGATGATGTAAGTATGACCTCTCCGAGCCGAAGTTAGAGACCAGCCATGTGCGCAAGACATATTTTAGTGCACAAGTGTGGGCGCAAAAATACGTGTGCAATTAATCCCTTACTCTCATGATGTGAGTATCAACCAACCATACATCATTATAGGGTTTTGAGCAACAAGTAAATTTTGCAAAAAATTCCGTAAACACCTGACTGACGAACATTTTATTTTATGTAAGTTTGCACCATCACACAACATGAACTGCTGCAGCCCTTCAAACATAGCTAAGAACATTCTCTATCAAAGCATCTTTCAAACAAGAATAACTAAATCGAAATTGTTTCATCTGTTCTGCAGCTACGTACGATGCCACAGAAAGAAACATCAAACATAAAATACATCTCTTTTTTAGTCGAATGGAAAAAAATACCCTAAATTACTTATCTTAGGTTTAATATCAAGAGACGTAAGTAAATAGAACAAGTTTAATTAGTGCGTGTAATAATGAATTCTGTCGATCAGCTGATGCCTCGTTCGATGGCTTTATCACATAGCATGATGATAACGAAAGAATTGGATCGGGAAGTTATTCAAACTCACTATCACGTTTCTCTCAAGATGTAGACGTAACAAAATTTTTAGGAATAAGTATTGACAAAAAACTAGACTGGAAATCGCACATAGAAATACTATGTAAAAAAATAAATAGTCTTATCTACGTTCTGTATAAACTCTCCCCTATAGTCAACGTAGAAGCCTTGCTTAGCCTAATGTCATTTGGTATAATTTTTTGGGGCAACTACAAATACTATTAACATTTTTAAATACCAAAAAAGGTGTATCAGAACCATGTTCGTCTTGAAAGTTACGGATTCTTGTAGACCGTACTTTATAAAACACACTTTAACTATCCTATCACCATATATTTACGAAACAGCAATGTTTGTAAAGAGTAACCCTGATCTGTTCCCTCCGCCCCCTGAAAGTGGTGGGAGCAGGCGCGATAAACACAAAGTCCATCTCAACAATTGTTCAACAACAATGATGCGCAAAAGCATCTTCTGTAATGCTCCAATTATTTACAATAAACTGCCAGTAGAGCTGAGAGAACAACAACGCTCTCTATTTCAGAGTAAGCTAAAATCTCTGCTTTGTAATAAATGTTTCTATAATTTAAATGATTTTATGAATGACAAAAATTTGAATAATATTATAATAGACTCATAATTGTTAACCTAATAACCGTTAAATTATTGTACTATCTAATGTACCTATTATTGTGACTGAAACTGTATTAACAATTTAATTGAATTTTTGTTTATACCTATTGATTTTGATCTTATTATAGACTATTTAGTATTAATTCTGAATTTTGTAACACGACATTGCACGCCACATTTTGGCAGAATACATTGATTCCATTATATATTACTTAACACCTATTTAACACATGTATTTCGCAATAAAGATACTTTACTTACTTTACTCTCTTTTCAATAAGCACTCTTTGGTTCTCTTTTATAAGACAAGGTACTGAAATACATACAGTGCAGCCAATATAACAATAGATAAGTGTTATGCCGATTACAAGTCAACGTCATATGGAATCCGAAATAAATAAGTACGTAAACGTAAGAGACATATTATATGTAATGTACCTATTAAAAAGTTTTTAACGTTTTCAGCTCATGTATTGGTACAATTGCCCTCTCTACAGCCAACTCAGAAACGAAGCCTACAGCAATCCACTAGTAGCGGACAGAATAAAGTCCCATCAACCACTGTTTGACTACCTTCAAAAGAAAACTTGCAAAAACATAACAGTACCCGAAGACGTCTTCTTTCTTGACAATTTATTTCAAACTTTGGTATGTTATCTACATTAACTTTAAATACTTTCCCAATAAAACCACTAAGAATTAGCAAATCGAAGTGGCATTAGGCCGGCCATATCTTTCGACGAACCGGCAGCCGCGGGTGTAAACGTGGGTGGAGTGGAGACAACGACTCCGGAAACGTAATATAGTTTAGGTTGCCCTCCGCCCAGGTGAGACTCCGACAATGGACTAACATAGGCTGATGATGATAATGATGATGAAAAAACAATGGTATCCGATGAACCTACAAATTCTCTAACAAACCTAATGTATTTTCTTTTAAGAGTAACGTCGGCGTGAATACCCCAGAATGGGCAGAAAAAGTCATGCCTGCAATCAAGGAAGTTACCAAGCTGGAGTACGAGATAGAATTTTTGACACCCATGTTGATCCGATTAGCTTCAGGTATTTATGTCAGTATGCATATCAACAAAGAAATTTTATGTTTTTTAATTAAAACTATTATAATGTAACTTATACGGAAAAAAACAAAGACTTCCAGACAGACGCAGCCTGCAGCTACGTTTTTAAAAATGGTTTGACGAATGAAGGTGTAAAAACTCTTCGGAATAAATTTTGAACGGCTGCACTGACTCTATGCTGCACGCGCAAAGCTAAGGTCACTCATAATCATAAGTCACCTTTCAACAAAACTAGGGACGAGCTATCAAAACAAAATAAATTAGATACAGAATTTATTTATAAGACCATTCTTATTATTACGTCATCAAATTTCGTTCACCCGTTTGGAAGCTAAGGAAGCCATAACTTTGTTTTCGTCAGGGGTCAAAAACAGTCTAAAATACTTTTCAGGAGTACTGATGGAAGATATATTGAACATGACGGGCAATTACATAGCAGGCGATACCGATCAGCCCAAGCTAAGGCTGTACTCAGCCCACGAAAACAATGTAGCGGCTCTTATGGCTGCGTCCAGGGTGTTCGAGCCTCACCAGCCCAGCTATGGATCCACCTTCGGGCTAGAACTGTGGCGGGACAGGTCCAGTAAAAAGAATTATATGAAGGTAATAAACATCAACATTCCAGCCCGGGATCTCACTTCACTGCTGCCAAGCAGTGGCCTGGAATGAGAAGGCCTATATACCCATAGGCCTCCTTTGCTTCTCGCATCTAAGATAAATAACCTATACCTACATACACGCTCGTTTATTTAGTTTTGATGGTTTATTTTCAAACAGTTGCTCAACTAATAAAAAAAACAATCAAAACTAAATAAACGATCGTGTTACGAACACATAGAATCATTTATTGAATATTTCTTTGCCATTTGCATTTTATTAAAATAATTTTAGCTTGATTGCATTTTCAATAACATAAATCCAAGTTCGTCTTCAGTTGAGTTTGTAGTAAACAAATATTCAGATTTAGCGCAAATTGATACCAACTTTGTGAGTGCCTTCGTTACGCGCAATACAAAGTTACTACCTACCAACACATTCTTTGCATCCTACCATGGAGGAAGAATCACCATACAAAAAATCCAACAATGACCAAAATTACAATTCTTTCATCTCTGACAGACCGCATTGATAGAAAATAAAATTAATAGGGTCAGAGATATATATGTAGAAGGAACAGAGTGATAGACGCCCAATAAATTGTTTTCCTTTTTTTAGGGTTTCGTGATCAGTTTCGAAACCATTATGGTCTCGCTCTGCCCATCCTCGTTCTTTCTTGATTATCTAAGTAACTACCGCGGCTATTAACTTGAAATAATAATACATATCGCGCGCCATTGCTGATTTAAAGGATAAAAATAAATCAATGAAAAATTAAGGTGAAAAATTTCAGTACCTACTATACTAATTTTAGTACAATTACGTGAACCGAGTTTTTATATTTGACTAAGTTCCCATATTTTTTTTTTACTATAATTTATAAATCAATAACGTTTATTTCTTTAAGCTTACAAAATAAGTACAAGTCAAAGTACTGAAGTGGACTTGACTGCCCTGGCCTGGTCTAGGGACTAGGCTTAAAACTAAAACGGTCACGACGACGACGGCACTGTTAGGGGATAACAAAAGTTCTTCCATCTCTAACATACAGCATCGAAAGGAAAATAATAGAGGAAGAGAGCGAGATAGAGAGATAGACTGTTATAAACAATATAATAATAATCGTGTATGTATTTACATTACAGGCAGTCTACGCGAAGACCGCCGGGGGTCCAGGGAAGGTGCTACGTATCCAAGGCTGTAGCGACCCATGCGAATACGAAAAATTTGTCGACCTCGTCAAAATGTATGCGTGGACGAAAGCAGAGTTCGATTTGACGTGTAAAATAGAAGATTCTTAGTTATAGGAGGAAATCAAGCCACAGATTATCCGTAACAGATTTTTTTTAGCTCAGTGCGTCTATTCAGTCTCCTAACTATAGATCCACTGATGAAAATTTACCCTTATATCGATGAATTTAAAATTACGAGTATTTACACTTGACTGGACGCGCGTCGTCCATCCGGACATTTTGGAACCTGTGAATCTAGCACAGACATGCATGATACTTCGAGATTCCTAGTCCCAGTACACTATGTAATGAGTTATGATATGACAAAGGACAGTCTTCTTCTTTGTCAAAAGTCTATATGTCATTGAATTTGTTTGTTTTATGCGTTAGATACCAACATGTTATGTGACATTTTGTTACCGGCTGTGAATTATTAGTTAGTACCTAACCTACACTACAATGGCATAATAAGATATATTTATAATTGTTTTAACCTACGCAATCAGACCACAGTGTGATATAACTATGATGTACTGCTGAAATGTCCTGAAAATAGGAAATTAAACATGAAATAACGTGAATAGTTATACTATAGTGACAAAATAACTTTCATTAGTTGTAGCAATAAGATAGAGAACAATTATTTGTGGTACAACAAATAACAAACAGCTCGATAAATACATAAATGAATTCTTACAATATAATTTGTCTTTCCTTTTTGCCTTTAAAAACAGATGTGGTTAGTTTTTCATAAATAACCCAAGATTTTAGGGTTATTTATGAAAAACTAGCTCCCCGCCCGCGGCTTCGCAAGTGTATATTCAGTATAATAAGTATCCTATTATCTTAATTTGACTATGTTCTAAATGTACGCAAAATTTCATATTTACCTATAATGTTCAGTACCTTTGGAGATCCTAGGTAACAAAATAAAATCACATTTAATAAATTTTAGGCTTCATAATATTACTAGGATGCATCTTTGAATAAATTAAAACGTGGGAATTCAAACATGGAAAAACCGTATAAGATCTCCCCTATTGTTCAAGATACTCTGAAGGCTTTAATCACATAGCGATTAGAATAATACACACGTAGTGAGGTTGTGTTGCACACTACATACGAATGTGTCTTTATTGCCTCCAATGTTATCATTTGATAGGACGTTTCAAAGTGTCATGTGTCTTATGGCAATAAAGAATATTTGGTTTCTTGATTTGTTCGTGATTCCGCTGCTTCCGTAGCTCACGCATTGTGCGTTGTGTTAACACGGTTACAAAAATGGTGCGATTGACGAGTATAATTTGTGTAAAGAACAAGTAAGTGGTAGATTTTAAGAGAAATCCATCAAATAACATGCAGGTATGTAAATAACTGGGACAAGTTCGGTTGATTGGTTCGCTAAACTGCTAAACGACTAAGATCGAATATGTCACAGATTCAATAGTTCTTGACAGATCGGCAAGTTCATTTATTGTTGTATTGATTGGCTGTTATATTATTGGAAATTCACTTCGCTAAGTTAAGACGTAATTCAGTAGCAAATTAGTAATATCCTGCTATGGCCGTCAACACTTTAATTCATTTCAACCAGGAGTGTAGACAAAATTTACGTAGTATTCATCATCGGCCTTGATCCGTCTATAGATAACGATTTAGGTTAGTAATGCCTGTGGTTGTTTTTTTTACATTTTTTGGTGTGGCTGTGCAGCCCCTATGCGCGAACGCACCGAGCGACTACAAATTGTATAGGTGTACGAAGTATTGACACCAATGAAGACGTGCACTCCTTCCTTCTGTAGGTACTCCAGGTGCCAATAAAACAACGCAGAAAACGTAAAACTTGTTTAGTGCAGAAGCCCGCTTAGAAACAACGGAAATCAATTAGCGCCGACCGGGCATCGAGTGGCCAATCATCTAATTCACACTATCAGGCAAATCGCACCCTCATGCATCACAACGCGACCTGCGTAATGTGACCGACGGTTATATGCAAAACGGACGTCACCAAGTTCCCCTATTGTCTAGCTAACGCATCATCCATTATTACGGTAGACAGATGTGATGAATCGTAAATGGATTCGATTTCCCTATTCAAGAGGCAAGGTTAGGTTGGTCCGCGGCCACAATGATCCTGGCACGTATATACCGTGTCACAATCGATTGGCTAGAGTCAATCATCCGAGCCCAGGTCGCGGCGACCGTGAATCTCGCATCCCGTGCGGTTTCAGTGGGACCCCGCCTCGCGAGACGTACACTTCCCGTCGTACCACGCTATACATCTCAGGGCACTATCATTTATCCATGTTAAACAAATAAACAAATTTAGGAAACATGCTTGATGAAAAGTGAGATACAAGAGCGATCTGTTAACAATGTAGAGCTGCAGACTCGGCGGAGGAAAATGTGAGTGATTTTAAATTTACAAACTCAGTTTTGTTGTTACCTATCTGGAAGCTATTTATGTAAAAAAAAACTTTATGGTCCAATTCTGATGAACTAATATTAATCGGAACAATTCTAGATTATTGACCCTGGTGTCAAATTGATTTGTGTTCCAATCTATCGACTTTTCGTTGAGCAATTGATGGGAAAAAACCGGAGCCTGCATAATTCCTGGTACAAAGAGCTGGTGTTGTTAATTGCTAGCTAATTAGGTGTGATAGATAAATCTATACCGTAAAGTAAGAGGTAGCAAGTCTTTTATAAAGATTAATTATGTACTACTAGTGTCCTCGTAAAGATAGATGTTAATAATGTTCGGAACTCCGGCATAAAATTATGTTAATATTTTTAAATCAACTGAGTTCTATTGCTAATTACTGAGAGGTCATTTTACGATGATTTGATTGTAATTGAGCCAGAAACAGTGGACATCCGCTAGGGTTACATTAGTCAAGTGCAAGCAGCGAACCGGACACCGGCGGATTAACATGGGTTTCGAATGTTTTTCAAAGAGAACGATGTATATGAAATGAGATATGTCAAACACAACGAATATAATTTGTATATTCCGCGACGCGCGCTTAGCTACTTACCACAACTATGATGTTATGCCAGAGCAAATACTATTTCCACCACTTAAGAGCGGCCAACCCGTCTTACTTTTCATACAAACGCTCGTACGTGATTATGTCGTTGGAACAGATCTTTCTTTGAAACTTTCAACTAATAGGTATCTTGTGCACTATTATCTAAGTTTCTATTGTAACAAAAAACCAAAATTTGAAGAAACAAATTCAGTATAAGACTCCAAAAATTTGCTTTTTTGCACAAATTTTACCTGAACTTTGGGCGTTCATAATGTACTCTTAAATTGTAAAAATAAAGAAAATATTTCGATAGAAACCTTGCAAATGTAATGGAGATTCTAAACGACAAACTTCTATTTAACAAACTTGTAAGGCTTACTGTAAATCACGTATTTCCTGGAACATGTTTTATGAAATTTCCGCACACTATTTTTCGTTCAATGTATCGCGTTCTCAAAAAAACCGAAAGTAACCGAATGCCAACCGAGCGCTCAGGCGCTTTCTCTCTCTTTTCGCTTTGCCTCTTTTTCTAACATTGCGCTGGATGAAACAACAAGCTTTTCAATCACGCTCGCGTTGACGATAGTAGGACCGGGAAGGGTCCTCTTAAGTATGACATGCCAGGTTTCATACATCACATCATCATGTGGCCTCAAAATAGGGAAAACTTATGTTATGGGTACCAGAAGCTTATTGAACCCAGATGTCAAGCCAGAATGTAAGTTTGAAGATCATACAAATAAAGGGTAGATTTTTTCACGGGGCAGTAAGGGCAGGTACCATCACTGGTGTATCACTACCAGAATATGTTAGGAAAAGTTTTTTGCAATTTCTGTCATTTTTACTACTCTAACCTCAGTTGGTCCATAGAAGTTTCTGATCAGTACAAGAAACAGGATCGATTGGATTTACAAAAAAGTGTAAAATGCATATTTTCTTGCAGTTTTATTTAAATCTACGAATGGGGATGAACCTTTCTCTAAATATTATGGTAAACAGTTTTCCTGTAGCTACACCGGATAAGGAACCTTCCCTTACTGCCTCGTACAAAAAATCCACCCATGTCTTACGGCCACAAACGAACCCACAACCCTCAACCAGACTTTCACCCCTTGCGCCACAGAGATCATGATGATGAATTTATTGTTGAGTGGTTGACACTATGCAGTGCCATGGCCCTCTAGGGAATTTCTTCAGTCAGGCTTGCGGTGAGCACGACATTCAGCTGAGACTTGATTAAAAACAGATGCATTGTGATCGCAGGGGCGAGGGCGGTCGCGAGGAGGAGCCGACCAGCGCGACGGAGGCGGCGACGGCGCCGGGGATGCGCATCGAGCACACGTGCTGTTGCCTCGGCGTGTTAGTGGGCGTCTCGCTCATCGCCGGTACGTAGAGAGCAATAAGAGCCCTATAGCCCCCATCGTAACGTATCGGCCGTAGCGCCTTCTGCGCTCGCCATAGCCCGGTAAGGTCGCGAGGATGAGCCGGCCAGCGCGACGGAGGCGGTGGCACCATTTAACACACGTGCTGCAGGCACAGCGTGTTGGCAGTCGTCGCTCATCGCCGGTAAATAGACATCAACACATGAGCCCTAGCCTCCCATGCCCATCTTATGAAGTAATATCGACCGTAGCGCCTTCTGCGGTCGCCAAAGTACGGTAATGTCGTGTTCGCGAAGAACCAATCAGAGCGACGGAAGCGGCGGCGGCTCCGGCGATGCGTATTGAGCACACGGAAAGTGCTGTGACTGTGAGGAGCGTGAAATGGCATCGAGAGGGGGCGAGAATGCCACCAAGAAGGGCTGCTGAGCAATTTTGCAACTGGCCGATGCTCAGTGCTTTATAAGTTTTCCGCCAATTTTACAATCTTTACCGCTTTTCATCTTATATTTAGTTCTGAGTATTGCATAAAACCCTACAATAAATGTCGATAGGCTGGTGACTTAACTTTATGTGCGTGCATGAATTATATTTAAGGTTGTGGACAACCCAAAAATTCATTCTTACTCTCATGTTTTTAAATACCAGCTAGGAAACTAGTGAAGTATAGAGTTCTTTCTCATTTTCCAGCCCTCGTAGCAGTAATACTGATGAAGGACACCACTGTGGAAGTCACAGTACTCCGCCAAGTTCATGTGGTGAGAAATTAAATAAGTTCTTAATTTCATTTCGATTTTGGCGGGACTCGAACCCGCGGACCACCAGTATGGTGGTGCTCTAACCAACGAAGCCACGAAATCAACACTCGCCTCATCGAAAATCTTTAAGACCTATTACGGCTCTAGCGCCGTTAGTTCCATCTACAAGGGAAACATTGTAGTTATCCAAACCTATTCAAAGGCTAAAGTAACATTTACTTCGTTTGACGAGGGGTGTTGCCGTTGGTCAATTCTAAGGTTTATTGTATATAGTGCATTAGCCTTCGCACTCTGGGTAATCTCTAAGAAATTAAATAAGTTCCCATAAAGTTTTGATTTTTGCAGGACTCGACATGTGACATGTGTTCAGGTTTTTATGTTAGTAACAAACACCACGAAACATCATACCTACCTAATCAAAGTTCTGTCTTCCATGTCGTACAGTTTTTTGTTTTTAGTACAGTTTTTTAATCCTGCTAGTCAGATTTTGCCAAACTAGTTTTTATGGTAGTCTAATCCTGACGGTTTCTAAGCGAGATCTTAATTACCTTTAGAAGAACGGCATCCTCAAAAGCGTTAACAAGTATTTCAAGTGTATAATTAATTAATCTTAAAATCCATAGCTTATGTCTCACGGCGAGCGCACGCCTAGCGAGCGTGAACTGGCCATGCTCGGGGCTCCGCCACCTGATCACGTGTTTTCGCCATATGGTGCCGGAGCAATGACGAACGTGAGTAAAAAAGACCGTATTACATCCAAGATGAAGTAACTTTTTACAATGATTATAAAGAAGCTTAGGTTTTCTATACAAAAACTAAGTCCACGAAAGGTGGCTAATGAATGTCGATTCTGTTGGGGCAAAAACAAAACGAAACTAAATCTACAAATAAATTGCTGCACCCTTACAGGGTACACCTCTAAGCTTACTACAACTAAGCTAAAATAATTTAATGTATGTGTACTTATGCAATAAATATGAATCTAACTATACCTACTAAAAAAGTTGTAGGCCGTTAAAAACAGACGGCATCATTTTTAAGGCTAGTTTGTTTAGGATTTGGGCTCTGAGCAATATCAGTTTGATGAAACATTTTATGGCAGAACTTTTATGTTAACACTGCTACCGAAAAAAAAATCTCACGCTACAATACAAACCGGGTCATAAATCCTAAATAAACGCATCACACAAAAACACTTCCAAACATGTATCAGCATTCATCTGATGGGAACTAAAAATCAATAGCCATTTTGGCGTAGTTCCTCGATTCATGAAATCGAACTGCCCGTGACGAATGAATGTCATAGCGCATGCGGCGTCACATCACTAAATGTAGTCTGAACTGAAAACACTCTGAACAAATCGACTCATTCATATGTTGGCGCTCCTTTATACCATTCACAAATCGACAATAGCGCACTTGTTATGCACATGGATTCCACCTGAGCCCATAGTCCGGTTAGATAATATGATCTCGACGACAGACGTTCCATTTTTGTATGGAATTTGGTACAGCACCTCTACCGTGCGGGAATGGAATAACTAAGTATCCCATTCATCATCATCATCAGCCTATACCAGTCCACTGCTGGACATAGGCCTCCCCTAATGAGCGCTATAGCGCCCTGTCTTCAGCTTGCCGCATCGCATCAAGTATCCCATTAATAAATGTTAAATACTAAAAAATAAACTTATTTTCAATTAGCTTTTATAGCATCTAGCACCAAAGTGCTTGGGAAACCAAATCCAACGAACGCAAGCTCGGCGAGGTTAAGTCGTTTCGTTTATAAGTTTCTATAGTCAAATTCTATCATCACCATCATACCAGCTTGATGGTACCAGCCATTACATTTTGATCGAACACTTAGTAACATAAGTTTGCCAAATTTCAGCTCAACCAGTTGATGATAATTAGTCATGCATGATTTGTCTCACACATATTAAAACCTTCGGTCTTCATCATCAGACCAGCGATGCGATAACATAACTTATATTATCACCGGGGATGGGCACTGTGGACATGGTACCACCCGAGAAGTTACATAAGTATGCAAAATTTGAGCTCAATCAGACGAGGTCCTAAAATTCAGTTGTATGATTTTCCGTAAAAGCTTGTAAAAAGGGACGCCTCGTCTTAGACAGGATACTATCACACTGAACTCCGGGACTCTGTTCTACGTAAACTCTGGAGGATTCCACCGCAGTGTTTAACTGACCATAGTCAACTTTACTGCGTGGTATTAGGGTCCATCAATCACATATCATTATCATGTCACGTGTGCTTGTTTTGTGACATTGAACTTGCGGAACCGAGAGTTCGCTTGGAAGGACTGGACGAATGACTTTTAAACGAGATCTAACTTCCCGATGAGAAGGAGGGGGTACGGCGAAGGTCGCGTTTTGCTAAACGGGAACCAAGTGTCGGCGACGTTGTCGGACTCTAATAATGATTTATTGCTTCGAGCGTTTCACTGAACTGATTGTGGAAAACGCAGTAGCCGAAGGTAGGAAGGACGAAACGTCACAGAAACAGTAAGACTGCGAGATATTTAGCAGCTATTTAATTGTGACTTTGATGTAAGACAACTTCTGTCGTAAGCGTCAATTATAGTCATCACCATCATCAGGTTCAACCGAAATCTTTAGGACCTTTTAGGGCTATAGCGCCGTTACCTAGTTCGGTATAATATAAAATTATTTTCCATTACTTGACACTGACAGAATTGTCTAACCAGACACGTTGCCATTAATAAATAATTAATTAATTAATTCTCATAACATACTTAATATTTACCGTTTTTTTAATTTGCGGGACAGAACTAGTCCTTCGGGAAGATTTTTTTATGGGACCACTCATATTCTATTTATAATAGCAAAATATTTTTTTTAATCGGTCCTTAATTGACGGAGTTATCTACATACATACAGCTGAACATAGAAATTCCTCCTTTTTAAAAGTGCGTTAAAAATTGAAAGGTTTGTTTATCTTAAAGAAGAATGTTTACCGAAGAAGGGTATTTTTTCAAATGATCCCTAAAACGTACATTAAATGACCAATTTCCGTTACAGGAAGGAAAAATGTTGACATACGAAATGGGCGCATTACTTAGAAAGCGATATAACGAATTTCTTGGGCCTTATTATGACGAAGGTACGCTTTTATAAGTTAAGTTAGTAGATACAGTTTTCATAAGTGCATCGTATATTGGAATAAAAAAAACGTTTAAGCTGTCTCGCTTAGATCATATTTGATCAAACATGATCTAAGCGCGACGGTATGTAAGATTTTTTTTCAAACCCAATCTTTACCAGGGCGCTATGGCGCTTATTAGAGGAGGCCTATGTCCAGCAGTGAACTAATATAGGCTAATGATGATGTTCATGATGATGATCTTTATCTACACGACTTATACTCCTATCAACAAGAACATATAATCCTAAATGGCTTTAAATATGTGTTGTTTTTTAGGGAACAGTATTGTGATAGCATCAGATACAGAGCTGAGTAAAAT
Organism: Eupithecia vulgata; assembly: GCA_946478455.1. Lineage (NCBI taxonomy): Eukaryota > Metazoa > Arthropoda > Insecta > Lepidoptera > Geometridae > Eupithecia > Eupithecia vulgata. The sequence continues at coordinate 12,131,522 of OX297862.1, read as the reverse complement.
GACAGCACTTCTCATATCTGCTGGGCTGTGGCCGCCGCCCGAAGAACAAATGTGGAACGAAACTATTCTGTGGCAGCCAGTTTCTTACACATATCCACCGCGGAAAGAAGACTATGTGAGTCTATTTCACTACATTTTAGTCTTTTCTAAAACATAGTATGGAATCTGGTGATTATTTTCACAATCTTCTTTTAACAAAGTCGATCTCCGGGCTTACTCGAAAATAATAATAATAACAATTCAATTTATTTATTAAGACAATTATACAGTCGAATCTGTTAATTGGCTTAAAACTGGGGTTAGTACCTACTTAAAATTAATTAATGAATTTGTCCTTAGGACCATTTTATAAATAATTTATAAAATGGTCGTAAATATTTATAAAACGAAAAACACGAAAGTTGCAAAATTTGACTGTCCCATAATAATTATGGGACAGTAAAATTTTGCTCTGATATATATATAATAGGATGCTGTTGCTACTCCCCGGTTCTGCTAAGCAGTGAGGCCGAAGAAGCCATTTTTATTATAGTATTATTATAGCCCAAGGGACTAAATAGGGATTTACTCGAGCGTCGTCGTAAGTATCTATTGCATTGTGAAGGTTAAAAGGAAAAAAAGTTTATATGCAGTCAAAAAAAAAACCAAGCATTAACTGCGATGTCTAAAACAGACGGACCAGTTGAAATCATCATCGAGGCGCATTTTATACTGTTTGCGTTATACAAACTACCTATTTTTTGTCATGTGTAATAATCAATCATTAGAGTCGTGTCAATAAATGTTCCTCTATCTAGTATTAAATAGATCGCGCTCAATCGCGTTCAATTATGTCTACGCAAAATATCCTCCATCCATAAATTTAAAAAAAATTATCGCTTGTATAACGTTAAAGTCTTTTCAGCTGCTGTATGAAGAAAATTGCCCTCGTTATTTGCAAGAAAAGCAGAGAATATTAGATGCTTTCACGGAAGAGGGTCTTCTAGCGCCCTTCAAAGATTTCTTTCACAGAATCGCACAGATGACAAATACAAACTTCAGCACGCCACAAGAGGCGTATGATTTGAATAATTTGTTCCTGATACAGGTAACCAAACTTAACTAACATTAATCAACTGATGAATAATAAAAAAACCTTTATACTACACATAAAAAAAGGAAAGTATATTAGTTCTTACTTGAAAAAAGAGAAGGTACGTAAATTCAAGCGAACAAATATGCGGGCGGCAAAAAAATATGGGATTTACTTTCTCCCCAAATTTTTTTTTTATTTCAAAATTCAAGGCTAGAATCAGGCGGATGCAAAAATAAAAAGTTTTTATCTCGAAGCCCACCAAAATGTGGCCATTTAATTTTTTTAAGAAAACTTAGCAGTAGGTATATGTGCTTTACTTTATTTCATTTGCCTCTTCAGTATTTATAAAAAATAACGAGTTGTACGCGCGAATTTTCTTTTTCATTGCATTATGTTCAGTTGAAATTTTAACTAAAAATGTTTTGTATTTTCCTCATAAAGCACTGTGTATAACTCGAAAGAAAATGCGATTCCCAACTCGTGTGTATTAAACTACACCCTCGTCGGGAATCGGTCATTTTCATCCCTCGATAAACAATCTACTATTGTTATCGCTATTGTGTCTTTCCGAGCACTATAAGCTTATGAAAAAACTTTTGTAAATAATAATAAAAAAGGTTAATGGCAAATATTGTTTTTCGTATTAGTCATCTGTCGTTTGTTCGTCTGTCACCAGGCTGTATCTCAAGAACCGTAACAGTTATTTTTTTACAGTTGATGTAATTCTTATGCCGCTGTAACAACAAATACTAAAAAACAGAATTTAATATTTAATATGGCTCCCAAACAACAAATGTGATTTTTTGCCGTTTTTATAGATAATGGTACGGAATTCTTCGAGCGCGAGTCCGACTCGCACTTGGCCGGTTTTTTATAAATCTTTATCTAATTAAAGAAAATGGCGAAAATGTGTTTGTAAAGGGTTTCTATTCTAAGACTCAAAGTCCAATAACGCAAGATCTTACAAGACTAAGGGTGTTCAAGGTTTATTAAAACGTTTACATTTTTACAGGACGATATAAAAGTAGCGAATCCAAAATGGGCGAAGCACGTGAAGCGAAAATTAATGGATATCGCTAGGCTGGAGTATTCTATGATGTTCCACAACAATCTACTAAGGAAATTGAGTGGCGGTATGGAAATATAAAACTTAGCTTTAAAAATTATCGCAAAGAAACACAATGTCGTAATTATTATGATATATATTTTAATATATTTATTTATAAAAAAAATATTAAATTTTTATTTTTTATTTATTTATTTCTATATTTTAATTCTACTTATCAAACCTAGCTGTAAGTTTTCCTAAAATCTTGTAAATAAATAAATATCTTTATCGGCAAGTTAAGTCTCATACCAAGGTATGGTGGTACATAAATGTAACTAAGTATCATCATCACCATTATCAGCCTATATTAGTACTAATTGGACATGGACTGTAACTGTAGCTGGAAATAGGCCTCCCCCTATTTATCAACGTAACGTAACTAAGTATAAGTTATAACAAATTTGGAGCTGTCCTACAATATTGTGTTCGTTGGTGGCAGTGGAAGTGTTAATAGACTGCGTAGTACCTAATAACTTCGATTTAAAATAGCAACTTATTTCACGGTTTTGGAATCCAGTCTCTTATTAAGTTTCTAATACCAAGGGCAAATCAGCAATAGTGTCTAGACAAAAACTTAATTTAAGTTGTATTTTTTACAACCAATTATATGAGTTGCATAATTGGTTTAGGTCATTGGCACATTAACCTTTCATCAAATCAATAACACGAATGAAGAAAATTATATGCAATGTTAATCTATAAAACATAACAGTCAATAAAACCAAATTAACGATTATTTTCAAAATGCATGCTCTTTTTAGTGTTTTCATGAATAATTTATAACTTTTATAAGACACTCGTATAGTCATGTTTTATTGTCGTCTCTAAAATACACTTCTTTTTCTAGGCGCACTACTCCAGCAAATAATAACAGAAGCGACATCCAATATAGTCAAAGCATCAGAGCTCCGCATCATTGTGCGTACAGGAACTCCAGAGAACGTCGCGGCATTGCTAGCCGCTTGCGTAGCGCCCCCGCCTCGACTGCCCGACCCCGGCGCAGCGTTGTTATTTGAACTACACGAGCGGTTACCGCAACCGAAGAAGAATAAGATAACAGTGACAGAGAAAGCACGATTTGGATTAAAGGTATGTCTTGTGTAACAGTCTAAGCTTCAGACCTCCGCATCATTGTGCGTACAGGGACGCCAGAGAACGTCGCGGCATTGCTAGCCGCTTGCGTAGCGCCGCGCCGCGCCGCCTCGACTGCCGGACTCCGGTGGCGCGGCACGGCGCTGTTATCGAACTACACGAGGGGTTGCCGCAACCGAAGAAGAATAGGATAAAAATGGCGGAAAAACAAGGTTAAGCTGTACTAGCGTCTTTCGTAGAAATTTCATACGTTTTATTTAACGTTTTTTGTTATTAAAATTAAGGATTTAAATGACGAAATACAAATTTCACGTTTTAAGAATTTTTGACTGATATACGTAGGTATATACAGGAACCAAGATCTGAATAACTAAAACACAAATTCTATCTTATATTGCACTTTACTAATAACGACATGAATTTGCAGGCTTTTGTAGAAAACAAAATCCATAACTCATTCATTAAACATTAACATTAAAACCGCAACCTTTTTTAATCAATTCTTCATACCTGTCTATATTTTTCCTGTAAAATATAGATCGATATCTACAAACGCCTAATACATTGTACGTGGATCGGTCTGCAATCTTCGGAGATAGGGGGGGGGAAAGGTCAATTTTTCGACTATTTTTGAAATATTTCAAAAAGTATGAAACTTACAGAAATTTCATAAAGTGTTTTGAAATGGTCAAAACGATACCTTTCATTTGATACCCCACATAGGCAGGTACCCCTCCTTTTGAAAAAAAATTCCCCCCCTTTTTGACCATTTTTCAAAAACTATTATTATTACAGACTTCTCTATATTTTTCCTGTAAAATATAGATTGATATCTACAAACGCCTAATACATTGTACATGGATCGGTCATCAATCTTCGGAGCTAGGGGGGGGGGAATGGTCAATTTTTCGTCTTTTTTTGAAATATTTCAAAAAGTATGAAATTCACAGAAATTTCAAAAAGTGTTTTGAAATGGTCAAAACGATACCTTTCATTTGATACCCCACATAGGTAGGTACCCCCCCTTTTGAAAAAAAATTCTCCCCCTTTTTGACCATTTTTCAAAAACTATTATTATTACTGACTTCTCTATATTTTTCCTGTAAAATATAGATCGATGTCTACAAACGCCTAGTACATTGTACATGGATCGGTCTGCAATCTTCGGAGCTAGGGGGGGGGGAATGGTCAATTTTTCGTCTTTTTTTGAAATATTTCAAAAAGTGTTTTGATATGGTCAAAACGATACCTTTCATTTGATACCCCACATAGGTAGGTACCCCCCTTTTGAAAAAAAATTCTCCCCCTTTTTGACCATTTTTCAAAAACTATTATTATTACAGACTTCTCTATATTTTTCCTGTAAAATATAGATCGATATCTACAAACGCCTAATACATTGTACATGGATCGGTGTGCAATCTTCGGAGATAGGGGGGGGGGGGGGTATGGTAAATTTTTCGACTTTTTTTGAAATATTTCAAAAAGTATGAAATTTACAGAAATTTCAAAAAGTGTTTTGAAATGTACAAAACGATACCTTTCATTTGATACCCCATTTGCCTTCCTAGGTCTCTTTTGAAATTTCAACTTTTGTACTGAAAATATTCATTTTCATTTTTCATTTATTTATATATTTTTTTCTTGAAATCAGTAATGGCGCACGAAATGTATCATTATTTCAAATTTCAAGTTAATAGCTGCAGTAGTTACTGAGATATTCAAGAAAGAGCGGGGACGGACAGAGCGAGACCATAAGGGTTTCAAATCCGATCTTGAAACCCTAAAAAGCGCGCGTGTGTGTGTCGGTCTAACTGGTCGTGACTCAGCTTATTGCTCTAACACAAAATGTAATTTGTGCAAGAGCGCTGGTTTTCAGTCAGAACCTCTTCGATTTCGCCATCGATTACCCCTCTAAACTACACTCCAATTTCAGATTTACTACTGGGACGACGACTCAGCGGAGCCGAGACTAATGGAGGTCCCGGGGTGCGACGCCCCTTTCTGCCCCATCGAGACATTCAAGGAGTTAACCAAGTACATCGTCTCGCACAACTTTAAAGAAGACTGTAAACTCGCACCAACTACGTAAACATTTACCCTTACTTAGAAAATCTATTGATTAACAATAGATAAGCAGTGTTTTTTCTCACTTTGAAATAAGTCAACAGAAAACTAAACGACTCTTAGGTCAGTATTATGACAGCTTGCTCAGTCTAAGGCTCTGGTGAAAATATTACAATCTTCATAGTTTGTTAACTCATACAATTTTTAATTATTTTCCATTACTTGACACTGGTAGAACTGTCTAAGCAGACACGTTACCAATTATCTATATATATAAAAATCAATTGCTGTTCGTTAGTCTCGCTAAAACTCGAGAACGGCTGAACGGATTTATCTTATCTTGGTCTTGAATTATTCGTGGAGGTCTAGGGAAGGTTTAAAAGGTGAGAAAAATTCGAATTACTACCCGTGCGAAGCCGGGGCGGACCGCTAGTTTATTAATAAAGAATTAATTCATTCAAGCGACGACCTCTGTGGCGCGGTGTACGAAGGTTTGCCTGCGACGCAGGAGGTTTCGGGTTCGATTCCCGCCTTGGGACAATCGTTTGTACGATCTTCAGATATTTGTTCAGAGTGTTTTGGTTGTTTTCTATTGTATAATAAAAAATATATGTGTATTTGTATTGTATATAAGTTATCTAGTACCCATGACACAAGCTCTGCTAAGCTTGTGGCTAGATAATGCTGTGTGAATTGTCCAGCATTATTTATTTAGTATCAATCTATGCTTGAGTAACGATTTTCTATGGCATAAACGATACGCAAACATAGATCTATGACTGAGCAAGCTTTCATTATACAGGTCTTGGTTATTGCTTTAAGTTTTAAGTTCAGAAAAGTTTATAAATATTAAGGTAAGTTTAAGAAACTTATTTACATCTCGTATGAGCACATAAATGAGAATCGATGTTGTGTAGTTATAAAAATGTGTGCACGATTTAAACCAAATACGTAAAGTAATAACGTGTTACCAAAGGAATAATGGCTGTGTATAAAATGAATCTTAGCGTGCATGAAATAAAAGTTGTAAACACAAAGTGTATTTTCTCTTAGGGTCAAGGCATATTAAAAATTTAAAAAAACTTTTCAAAAAAACTTTTTGTGGTTTTTGATATCATATTGACCTCTATTTCCACAACGGAAGACGTAAACATTTCTATTCACAATACAAACATTCCCTTGTATTCGATTTGAATGTGCCTCGCCCTTAGCTTTGTAGATGATAGATAGATAGAAAGATAGAAAATGTGCATAGAAAATGTATAACAATAAAAGAAGTAAGAGGAAGATGTAAATCAAAATTTATTCCCTTTTTTCAGCCCTAACAAAAACTTTAAGCAATAATAAGACTAACTGTGAAAAAATTGTGTTGATATCTCAAAAATTGAATTATTTATAAGCAAATCAATATGGGAACGCGCGAAAACTGATTGCGCCCGTCGAGTAATGGCTGTGACGTCACGTCGCCGGTTGTGTTGTGAGACGGGCGGCGGCGCGGCGGCGGTGGCGATGCGCGGCCGGTAGTTTAGCGACAGTATGCATACAGTACGTGATTGACACGCGATCTGTAAACTTACTTTCGTTCATTTCGATACATTTGTTATTTCTTATGAATGCAACCAACCACCCAACATGGAACCAGGATTTTCACGTGGCCAATCAAATAATCTTCCGAAAGTCGATTTACTTATGGTTGCGGAATATTTCACAAACCAGCTGGACGGCCTAGCTTCAGCCTCACGACGCATCGCACGGTCGCAATGGTCACATTGATCCGGGACCGATCGTCGTACATGGCCACCTCCTCGAAATTGTTTCCGAATACACTTACCTTGGGCAGATTCTGCAGTTGGGTAAAAACAATTTCGAGAAGGAGGCCAAGAGGAGGATCCAGCTGGGTTGGGCAGCGTTTGGGAAACTACGTCGAGTCTTCTCGTCATCCATACCGCAATGCTTGAAAACGAAAGTTTTCAATCAATGCGTCCTACCCGTCATGACCTACGGAGCTGAGACGTGGACACTCACGGTAGGGCTGGTTCACGAGTTTAAAGTCGCCCAGCGAGCTATGGGGAGAGCTATGCTCGGTGTTTCTCTGAAGGATAGGATTCGCAACGAATACATCCGACAGAGAACCAAGGTTATCGACATAGCTCAAAGGATTAGCAAGCTGAAGTGGCAGTGGGCTGGCCATATCTCGAGAAGAACCGACAACCGCTGGGGTAAACGTGTTCTTGAGTGGAGACCGCGACTCGGCAAACGTAGTGTAGGACGCCCTCCGACCAGGTGGGATGACGATTTGCGAAAGACTGCTGGCAGATGCTGGATGCGGCAAGCTGAAGACAGGGCGCTATGGCGCTCATTAGGGGAGGCCTATGTCCAGCAGTGGACTGATGTAGGCTGATGATGATAGGTAGGTACCACCCCTTTTGAAAAAAAATTCCTTCCCTTTTTGACCATTTTTCAAGAACTATTATTATTACAGACTTCTCTATATTTTTCCTGTAAAATATAGATCGATATCTACAAACGCCTAATACATTGTACGTGGATCGGTCTGCAATCTTCGGAGATAGGGGGGGGGGGGGGGGGTATGGTCAATTTTTCGATTTTTTTTGAAATATTTCAAAAAGTATGAAATTTACAGAAATTTCAAAAAGTGTTTTGAAATGTACAAAACAATACCTTTCATTTGATACCCCATTTGCCTTCCTAGGTCTCTTTTGAAATTTCAACATCAAAATTTGTACTGAAAATATTCATTTTCATTTTTCATTTATTTTTATATTTTTTACCTAAAATCAGTAATGGCGCACGAAATGTATCATTATTTCAAATTTCAAGTTAATAGCTGCGGTAGTTACTGAGATATTCAAGAAAGAGCGGGGACGGACAGAGCGAGACCATAAGGGTTTCAAAACCGATCTTTGAAACCCTAAAAAGAACATAACTTGTGACGTAACTACTATAGTCAATCTATTACATTCTTTTTCGTGAAGATTTTTGTCGTTAACTCAAACAAGTGACAACACTATCACCATAAAACAGTCGCAACAAGGGAAAAGAAGGTAGGGAGTTTTTGTATTGTCTAATAAGTTTCAATGGATTCAATGGACTTTTTTAGTAAAACATCTGTGTGCCTCGTGCTTTGTTCCTCTGTGCCCACTGTTTCAAATAAATTGTCACTCAAATACTTACTTATTTCAATACACTTTTTGAAATTTCTGTGAGTTTCATACTTTTTGAAATATTTCAAAAAAAGACGAAAAATTGACCATTCCCCCCCCCCCCCCCCTAGCTCCGAAGATTGCAGACTGATCCACGTACAATGTATTAGGCGTTTGTAGATATTAATCTATATTTTACAGGAAAAATATAGAGAAGTCTGTAATAATAATAGTTTTTGAAAAATGGTCAAAAAAGGGGATTTTTTTTCAAAAAGGGGTACCTACCCATGTGGGGTATCAAATGAAAGGTATCGTTTTGACCATTTCAAAACACTTTTGGAAATTTCTGTAAGTTTCATACTTTTTAAAATATTTCAGAAAATTGATTGTCCAAATAATTGGCAAATGTTTGAAACCCTCGGCGCGCGAGTTACACTCGCACTTGGCGAATCTTGTTTAGTATTGATATTTAGTAATGTAGAAATATATAGGAAGGAATTTCGTATTTAGGTACCTACTCACATTAAAATGATCTTCGCAACAATGTCGACTGGTTTTTGTAGATAACACTTTCTCCCTTCTCATCAGTCTACACCACTTATTTCTCAGCTTTTTGTCGTTGGGCACATGAAAAAAGCATTTTTCTGGAGTGCTAACCGTTGTATTCGTACATAAGGGTACTATACAATATCTGTATGGTATTTTTTTCTCCATAATTCCAAAAATATCAATGAAATCTCAAGATTACTGCACGAGTTCGTTAGCGTAATGAAATGACCTCTCGGCCCGGCGGCGGCGGACAGAACCGGCGATGTGACGTCACGCGTTGAGCGGTCGAGTTCGCGCGGATTTTAACAAAATCCAACTTTGAATATTCAAGGAAAATTCAGTTTTTAAGATATCGAAAAAATTATTTCACTTATATTTTTTAGATGTTATGTTTGATTTATTATCATTATAAAATAATTACACTCATCTAGCTCATTGGCGGGCTTATCGGTAGTGTAAAGTAAAGACCCTTTAAGGGCCGACAAAGTGCATTTTCTCTTAAGGTGTTCTCGCACTAAAGGGAACTGCACAACAACGGAACTGCGTGACACGGCGCGGCCAGTTATTCTTTGTAGAAGAAGAAAGATATTTATTTTAACCCAAAGATAATAAAATGACTTACATACTAGGAACTATTACCAGACAAAACTATACAAACAAAAAACAAATGTAGCAAAAACAAAAAAAAACCTACAAAAGTTGAAAAAAGGGTCCCCACGTCAGCATGTGTAGCATTCGGCTGCGCCCAATGCTACGCTGGTTTTCAGGAGCCCGAGTGAGGAGTAATAACATAATAAAAAGTGATACCTGACGTCAGCCTGCGTACATGGACAAGATAAATTTTATGTTGTAATTTGTATGAAATCTTATAAGACTGATCGCACTACGCGGCCTTTTTGGTGATTTATTCTAATTGGACGCGGCCGCGCAGTTTCGCTGTCGCGTAGTGCGAGGCATTTTTAGGTTAAGCACATTGAAACAAATCAAAAACTTTTTTATAGATTGAGATTATCATATTGACCCCTATTTCCATAATGGAAGACACACATTCATATACACAGAAGCACAGGAGTTCTCGATTCATTTTCAATGTGCCTTGGTTCTTAGCTTGATACTACAATAGAGATTAAGACTTACCCTCATCGATTTTAAGTCCAGTTTCGTCTCTGGGAATGTTCTTGGATATCTCAGCGAACTCGTCCGCGCCCCACGAAAGCGTTCCTTTGAGTTTCAGATATTCAGCGATGAGCGCTGCGATGTGTAGTTGACAACACATTGCCTGTGGAAAAAATATTAAATGTGGTTGGTATTCTTTAAAATCTCTAAATAAACGGTTTGTTTCTACGGAATTTGTTAAGGCGATACCCCAACATAAACTATAGCCGCCACCTATTTTATCTTTCTTTTAGGTAGAACAGAGTCATCATCAGCCTTTATTAGTCATAGGCCTCTCCTAATAAGCGCCATAGCGCCCTGTCTTCAGCTTGCCGCATCCAGCATCTGCCAGCAGTCTTTCGCAAATCGTCATCCCACCTGTTGGGAGGGCGTCTACGTTTGCTGAGTCGCGGTCTCCACTCAAGAACACGTTTACCCAGCGCAGTGTTTTTTTTACCCCAAAAAAGTGACATCGTTATATTATTCATAAAATCTATTGAGCTTTGCATTTCAAATTTCAAGGTCAAGGAAATTTAAAAAATCAGTTTGGGTAAACGAAGCGGAATTGATATTCGGGTGTTCTACTCTAACATTTGAAACATTTGATTTATGATGTTGTCCGTTGTACGAGATGCGGAACAGATGCGAAACTGTCGCGGACGAACTACGGACCTCGAGTTGCGTCTCCGCAAATTCGATTCCGCGCGGTAATGTGGGACGGGCGCTAAACTTTCCCATTTAGTAAGTGTGATTACCTCGTCATGGTCGCCCTGCCTCGCGTTGTGCTCAGCCAGGGTTGCCAGCCAGGCGTGCCTCAGCCGCGGCGTGGCGCGACAGGACGCGGCCAAAGCGTGCTGGAGCTCCGCCAAGTGGACGCTCCCTGCACCTGTTCGTGAGGAAAAGGTATATTATTATAACATGCATACGTATCGAGCAGCTCCAATTCGCAAATTATTATGTTCCGTAACACCAGTAAAACGTCAAGTGCGAGTTAGACTCGCGCATCAAGAGTTCCGTATTTCTACTCTTCAGCAAAGAAATCAACCCAGACGAATAATGCACAATATTTTTCTGATTTGATAACGATTATGACGTAAATTATTTAGTCTCGAACTATTGGCGGCCGAGCGTTTCGGGACTAAATAAGTTACTTCCAACCCTAGGGTAACAATGTACTATTTTCTATGAATAAACCACAAATTTACGATTTTCAGATTTTCCCTTTACTTGTGCTATAAATCTGCCAATCTCCTTTATCTCACCTGAAGCACCAGTCCCGCCAACGCCAGCCAATCTCGCTCTCGCCCCTACCACAGTTCTGACCCGACGCATCAGCTCAGCCACTTCGCCGGATAAGCCAGTCCCTTTCATAGCCTTGTCGCCGGTCGCGAAGCAGTTTATCACAGACAGAGATTCTTGGAAGCGCTTGCAGTTGATCGCTGTAGAGTTATCGAGAAGCTTGGATACTGCCATGATGACCTGGAGGAAAGTTTTAAGTTTTGATGATGTTGTCTTATAATACACGTGGTGGTGCTAGTGGTATATGGACATGGACAATTCGTTTTTAGGGTTTCAAACATCGGTTTTGAAACCCTTACGGTCTCGCTCTGTCCGTCCCCGCTCTTTCTTGAATATCTCAGTAACTACTGCAGCTATTAACTTGAAATTTAAAATAATGATACATTTCGTGCGCCATTACTGATTTCAAGAAAAAAATATGTAAATAAATGAAAAATGAAAATGAATAATTTCAATACAAATTTTGATGTTGAAATTTCAAAAGAGACTTAGGAAGGCAAATGGGGTATCAAATGAAAGGTATCGTTTTCTACATTTCAAAACACTTTTTGAAATTTCTGTAAATTTCATACTTTTTGAAATATTTCAAAAAAAGTCGAAAAATTGACCATTCCCCCCCCCCCCCCCCCCTAGCTCCGAAGATTGCAGATCGATCCATGTACAATGTATTAGGCGTTTGTAGACATCAATCTATATTTTACAGGAAAAATATAGAGAAGTCTGTAATAATAATAGTTTTTGAAAAATGATCAAAAAAGGGGGGAATTTTTTTTCAAAAGGGAGGGTACCTCCCCATGTGGGGTATCAAATGAAAGGTATCGTTTTGACTATTTCAAAACACTTTTTGAAATTTCTGTAAGTTTCATACTTTTTGAAATATTTCAAAAAAAGTCGAAAAATTGCCCTTTCCCCCCCCCCTATCTCCGAAGATTGCAGACCGATTCATGTACAATGTATTAGGCGTTTGTAGATATGGATCTATATTTTACAGGAAAAATATAGAGAAGTCAGTAATATTAATAGTTTTTGAAAAATGGTCAAAAAGGGGGATTTTTTTTTCAAAAGGGGGTACCTACCCATGTGGCATATCAAATGAAAGGTATCGTTTCGGCCTTTTTAAAACACTTTTTGAAATTTCTGTAAGTTTCATACTTTTTAAAATATTTCCGAATATTGATTGTCCAAATAATTGGCAAATGTTTGAAACCCTCGGCGCGCGAGTTACACTCGCACTTGGCGGATCTTGTTTTGTATTATCTTGACAATTTCATATAGGACCGTCTAGCTCCAAACTAGGCAGGAGCTCTGCCTAGTTTAGGGCTAGACGGTCCTATATGACGGTGTTAAGGATACCATATCAATGATATACTACTTGACACATGGGTATAGTAGGTCTGAAGATAATGTTTTTTTTTTCATGGACTTTCGTTGCTGACTGTACATAATGTACATATACATATTATGACCAGGAACCACCCAGACCCGATATTTGCAGATTGTTTGTCCCGCGGCGGGAAACAAACCAGCAACAATCTGCGTCTCAGGCAGACCTTCGTCTACTGTTCCACAAAGGTGGTCGCGCATTGTTAACCATTCGTTCCGATTTCAGCCTAATCTAAAGTTTTCTGACACAGACACTACACATTTAACTTGCGTAGTTAAAGAAAGAAATTGAAAATGGTGACATCTCTCATACTGTCCCGCTCACTTCGATTTAATCTGAGCGGGACAGCATGAGATATGACGAGATGACGTAATTTCTACCCCATTCACACACGTCCGCCCTCTTGTCTTACCTGCAAGTGAACTCTCGTCAAGTCACCGCCCTTCGCGTGTTGGAAGTTAGCTCTCATGAGTAAGTAGAGCGCCGCTGCGGCTTCCCTTCTCACTCCGGCTGCTCGAGCCTCGCACAACCGGACTACAGCGCCGACCACGCCAGCACAGACAGTGCTGCCACCTATAATAACAATACTTTTTTAGAGTGTGTGAACACCGCGCTATAGGAATGAAATATTATCCGATGCAGTCTTTCTAACATATTAACCAATAGCAGCGCCTCGCTGTTTCACCTGCGTAATTGCCGTTCCCGTGGGAATTCCGGGATAAATTAACCTATGTGCTATTCCAGACTATAATCTATCTCTGTACCAAGTTTCTTCCAGATCCATTCAGCCGTAAATTGTTTGATCAACAAACATCCATCTATCCATCCATACATCTAAACTTTCGCATTTATAATAGAAGTGTGATGACTGTTGACAGCTGGCACCGAGTAATGGCGATTAGCGTAACCGGCCCGAGCGTGACGATTAAGTTTCGTTTACAGTTCAGAAATTGTTCAAATAAGTTTTCAAAACTCACAGCAGATCTATGCTAAATTGCTAATATTATAAAAATACATTTGCAAGTTTATTATGTAGGTAATCTCCCGAACAAATAGTCTATTTAAAAAAAAAACTTGTTCTGTAGATAATATTAGTTGATAAAGATTACCTTCAAAAAGCGTTTCCGAAAACTGGTTGATATAAGCCCGTAGGGCCGCAAACAGATGTTTGTACAATATCTCGCTTTGAGGGCACTGTAACAGTTTGATATAAGGCTTAGCGGCAACGCCATCCGCTGCTCCGATGTTTTTCATGAAGAGACAAGCGCGGTCTATGATTGTCAGTCCTACTTCGGTTGCTAGGCAACCCGCTGAAAGTACTGTGCTCTCCGCCATTGCTTCTAAATCTGTCAAAGATACGGAACAATTGAAATTAATGCATCTCTGAAAACAAATGAATGCCTTAGAGTTATAGACCATTGTTTAAGATGAGGCTAAACAATGATGATACTAAAATTATGTAGTGAGGGATTTATAAGGTAGTTCCGATGGGTAGTTCATAATTTTATGCCGGTAGATTCTTAAGGCAGCCATTTTAGAATGGCTCGTTGATATTTTTACATTCCCTTCACTGCGTAATCAGAACATTTAATTAATGTACTAGTTTTAAGTTCTTGTTTAACTGTGTGTGTGATTGAATGTAGTTAAAAATAAAGAATGATTCCGAGTCGGTCCCATAAAAATGACATTCCGTAGGGATCATTATTTATCCCATCAAGCATCAAGCATAAAAACAACAAAATACTTTAGAAAAATCATGACTAGCTGCTACAATATTGGTAATATCTTAGCACATTCTCAATAGATTTCGATTTAAATGATTATTTGAGTAGATCTAGCATCGCCTTATGGTTAAAAAACCTGTTATGACGATGATAAATAAATAAATAAATGACTCTTTCGTTGTTGTCTAAAGGTTGAATTTAAGGTGGCCCTATAAAAAATATTCCCCAAATCAAATCAAAAATTCTTTATTTCCATTACCTATATACAAAAATGTACACTTAGAAAACGTCAAATTCTTAAACACTGACACGGAAGTTAAGTGATATTTTTGATTTCTGTTGCTTCGGTATGTATAAAGTAAAGAAGCGACGAAGAAACCTTAGCCTTAGAACCTTTAGCCTGTAAGTTGTTATTTTTAGATTTTTTTTAAAATACATATTATATTTTATTCCGCCAACTTCAAAAAACCAGTGAAATACTAAAGAGTGTGAAGGCTAATGATTTTTTTTTTGGAAACTTATTTAATTTCTTATTTGAAGTCGGTTTTGAGTTCTTTTAAACATTCAAACAATTTTTTAAACATACCTGTAGTAACAGCAGTATTTACTAGATTCTCCCTATTCACAGTGTTATTCTTCTCGACAATGATCGGTGGTTCCTTGGAGAAATCCGGAGGGCTCATCCGGGCCGGGAGAGTTCGCGCTTTTACAGGCTTGAGTTTGCCATTGCAGTCCGGTGTCGTTTTAAGATCCGAGAGGATTTTATTTCGACCTTGGTATTGGAATTGTTCGGCGCATATCCTGTAAGAAATGTAGAATGTTAGTTTTCTATGCAGTGCAATATAAAATTGAATGTTATAAAATATAAATGAAAATATTATAAATAGATGCAACGCACCAAATAATGTAATTTTTATAAAAAGAAGCTTGTTTTCCTAAATTCTATTTCTAAAATAGACGATATATTTATTTTTCTCATTTATCCATACTAATATTATAAATTCGAAAGTAACTCTGTCTGTCTGTTATGTTTTCACGCCTAAACGGCTGAACGGGTCATAATGAAATTTGCCAGGTAGGTAAATGATTTCCCGGAGAAGTTTCCCGGCTACATTTTATCCCTGAAAAGCGCTTGTGAAGCCACGGGCAGAAAGTAGTTTACTATGAAAACTATCGTAGTTTGGCAAATTCATTGCGTAAAGGGTGTTTGAAGAACACCAACCTTCCAATCGTTGGTGTTCTTCAAACACAAATGAGGTTCGTAGTTAACCCAAACACATCCTAAATGGTCACATTTTACACGGCGTTCTTTTTAATAATTTACTAATAAATAAGTAAATTATCATAGGACCAGTAACTTACTCCAAAACATTAAAAAACGACTGTTGCTGCGCCTGTGTTTGTTTCTTCCACCATTCCACAAGCTTCTCATCATCCAAATACTTCAACACAAACAGGAAACACAAAAGAACATCTCGCACTTCCTCAGGGGACATCACACCAAATCTGGATGCACAAAAAACTACTTTAATATGTTGCTTACAAAGCAGGAATTACAATAAATAAAGCACAATATCAAGGGACATCACATGAGTTTAGAATACCAGCGTATCACGTTTAGTAGTAAGATTTTAAAAGCGATAATATGTCTTAAGTTTATGGTAAATGAGTTCAAAAAGTGTTTACCTATTGACCTGATCACCGATTTCTCTCAAGTCTAGCCTCCCAGTGTTTCGTGGAAGAGAATCGCCACCAGACATTGTCGAAACGGATTCAAGTGAGCTTTGCGACACATTGCTTGCGTGATCTATAAAACAAGTGCTTAGTGTAAGGCACATAATAGGGATGTTAACAATTTTTCGGAATTGCTTTTATTTTGAAGATGGACTCTTGTTTAGCATAAAAAAATATTTTCTTTAAAAATATTACTATTTTCGATAAGAAAATGTACAAAAATCGAGTAATTTTAAACTTTTCCGCTAAAACACTACCAACTGTCACGTAACTGAAATGACGTCACTAACCGCATAACATTGGTCGCGATTCATGACATGACGGTATGTTGTATGTCCATTGTTCGATTAGGACATGTGTTTTCTTAATTTTACTTGAATACAAACAATCAAAATGAACACAAAGTTTTACAAAACCTGTGCAGTGCCGCCTGTGTAAAAGTACAACAATTACAACACCGGAAAAAATGTTTATTCATGTGCCAAAAGATAAGCAAATGTTACGAATTTATTGTTTTAGGCACATAACCTAACTTTGTAAACAGTGATTTAAACGATGTTCTAAACACGATAAATTATATATAAAAAGCAGAAAATCATCTATTACAAATGTACTTGACTGTTATTTATGTATTCGTAGATGGATAAATGGTATTAAACGTAAAAGTGTACGTACAAAGATGTTTTCACGTTCCTGAATTCTGAACTACAAAAGTCTTCGTTTCTTGCAAAAAAGTTTGCCACCATCAACAAATCTACTTTTGGTAAGTTGGAACTATTCCCTTTAGTGAATCCGGATTCCATCATGTATTAATATTATGTAATTCACAGACTAATTCGTCGTTATGAGAAAATGCAGAGAAGTAAACAAACAGTGCGACAGCTTGTTTTGCGGCTAGTGACGTCATAAGCTTATAATGGCGTTTGCAGTCACTTGACAACAGATTATAAATGTAGCATTTAAAATAATTTTTAATAAATTTAATAAGTTATATTATATTATAAAAATGTGATTTTCGATATTCTAATAATACAAATAATCATAAAATTAACACTAAACTTTAATTTGTGATTATGGTTAACATCCCTATTACATGAGTGCTGTGTTCTGTATTGTAGGGCTCGAAATATTGTATTGAAAAGAGTAAACTAAAATGTTATCTCAACAAAACAGAAGATAGTTAACTCTTTCATGGCCTACGACGTATGTGCTGCCGCAGGTTCTCCAGGCGGGGCGGCGGCGGAGCACCACTGCGGATCGCACCGCCTAGCTGGGCAATGAATGCGTTAAAACGTAAGGGTTGTTTAACATGAGCACTATTCATTTCCTAAGAAACACGAACGCCTTTGTAAGTGGAAACGGTTTTAAGTTCGGAGGTCATCTTAGAAAATGAAATGACATCACAAAAAGAGAAAACGAAGCATTGAGACAGGCACAGAGAAGGTTAAAAACCCAAAAAAACAGCTACAACACTAACCTTTCCCATACAAGTTATTGGTCTGAATAACGGGCGGGTCCTTGAAATGGGCAGAGTTCCTCACGGGGGTGTGATCGAAGTGGAGCGTCAGCCGGTTCCGTCTAGGCGTGCTATTCGCTGAGGCGGGTTCCTTCGTAACGGTCAGGTGGTTTGTAGCGTCTCCATCGACTTTGTCGTGACCGTTTTCGAGAGTGGGTGTGTGGATTGCTTTCGTGACAAGTCTGTGCGCGTTTTCTGAAATAATATTATTGATCATCATTAGCTTACCACAGGTCTATCACTAATCTCAATCTTGGGCTGAAATCATCTTGTGAGCAATCCTCACTACTACGATACAGGAAAATATTGAGTAAGCTAATGACTCACAAAAAATATGGCTTGCAATAGCTATCTTCTAATAATTTTCAGTGATGTTCCTAGAAACGATTGAATAACTTTTGTCTACGTTAACATAAGTTTCATATATCTGTACATACATCTTTCTGTGCTTCTTTTTACTTTTAACAGACGAAAAAATACAAATGAGGAGGACTAGGTTCTAGGTTCGGAGAAATAAATGCCTTCGTTATTAAGACTACATAGGTAGTAACAAATGTCTACAGATTGTACAAACATTTGTCCTGAGGCGGGAATCGATTATCGCACCCGCCTTCTCCTACGTCGCAGGCAGACCTTCGCCCACCGTGCCACAGATGTCGTCATAGTATGATTCAACCAATCAGAAGCCAGACCACACAGAGACAGAGTGAGAGAATTCAACCAATGTTATCCGCTTCATTTCGCATCACTAGGGATATATACACTCAAAAGGTCTGACCGGGCGGCGTTTGGCACACGACGCGCGGCGTTACGTTTCATGCAGTACCCGGCTTTATACATTAATTTAGCCAAACTCACACTAAATCACTTACCTAATACAATAGTGAGCCACGGCGAGTACAAATAAGCGAGTCTAGCGCGGCACTGCTTAGATCTATATCTGTCATCATGCTCGTGCTTTGTCATCAACGCGCGCAGCACTGATAAAGCCGAGCGTCGCTTTTGGGGCGCTTCTCGGAGACTCTGCTCAACCTGCGAAATAGCATTTGTTTAAAATCTGACTCCCTAACACGAGGATTCTTGTCTAGGGTAGAATAGAGAAAAATGATATCGCATCGCCATACATTGCGTACATTATTGAAGTAGAAGGAATGCATTTCAAATAATTTACGCATTCGATGACGAAGTGACGTAATTTTTCTCTATTCTACCCTTGACAACAATCATCGTGCTAGGGGGGATAATAGGAGTTTTCGTAAGACAGTGCATAATCGCGCATCAAGGGTTCCGTACAAACTTGTACTCGCAAGCAAAGAAATCGATCAGTTAACAAAAAATCTAATTTGACCAATTACATAAAGGATAGGTAGGAAAAAATAGGTTTTAAGATTTTTTTCCTTTACTTGTGCTATAAGACCTTGCTTCTTTTTTCTCAACTGATCCATATCAATTCCAGTCGGAAGCGTGCCCAAGGTCATTTATTTAAAAGACGCTGGCTGCATTGCGCTGTATGGCAATGCTGAAGCGTTGTGCCAGATACTCACCAGCTCTCGGGTCAAGCGTCGCTTCGACCAGACGCTCAGATAAAATAATTGATTACATACCACGATTGGCAAAGCATGCAGCATGCTATCCAAGCTTACAAACAAACAAACAAATTATACGGTTAGTTACTTGTTTTAGTAAGGTTCCAGCGAGAAAATGTCTCAGTATGAATTCTTCCGTCAATTTCAGTTTTCCTGGATCTGCGAAAAATAATGATACAGAATTTAGATTAATGATGATAATGTTTTAATGTTATTATTAAATATTTTTTAAGTACCCAATTTTGAATTCATTGATAATATTTTACTCGTCGAATATATTAAAGGTGTGAATGAGTATTGGCACCAAAAGTGTTTACTTTTTAATATCTAATTCTTTGTTGTTAATATTTTCTTTGCTAGAACAAGCTTTACGAGCATACGAAGAGTTTTACTAATAATAATAAATAATATGGCATCACACAATCACATTTCACATTATTATTATATATGCGAAAGTTTGTATGGATGGATGGATGTTTTTTATTTCTTTACGACAAAACTACTGAACAGATCGAGCTAAAATTATACATAGTTGTAGGTCTAGAACTGGAATAAGAATAACACATAGGCTACTTTTTATCCCAGAATTCAGTTCCCATGGGATAGAAATTAATAATGCTGGACAACCCACACAGCATCATCTAGCCCCAAGCTAAGCAGAGCTTGTGTTATGGGTACTAGATAACTGATATACTATATATATATATATATGATATATATAGTACATAACATAGATAGATGTTTTTTTATATACATAGAAAATACCCAGAACACCCGAAAAAATACATGCAGATCGTACAATCATTTGTCCCAGAGCGGGAATCGAACCCGCAACCTCCTGCGTCGCAGGCGGACCTTCGCCCGCTGCGCCTCAGCAAAGGTCTTCGAAAGAAATCGGTCAAAGAAATAACCTTTGTAAGTTTCCATTGAAACAACGCGTTCGAAGCCGCGGGTAGAAACTAATCATCATCATCATCAGCCTACATCAGTCCACTGCTGGACATAGGCCTCCCCTAATGAGCGCCATAGCGCCCTGTCTTCAGCTTGCCGCATCCAGCATCTGCCAGCAGTCTTTCGCAAATCGTCATCCCATCTGGTCGGAGGGCGTCCTACACTATGTTTGCCGAGTCGCGGTCTCCACTCAAGAACACGTTTACCCCAGCGAAATCGATCAGCGGATCTCGAGAAGAAACTAATATGACTATAAAATAGGGAATGATATCAATTTCAAACAATAAGATAATATTTACCTTCATTACAGTCTTTAGCTAATTTATTGGCGTGTAAAGGCAAGTTGAAGGCAACGAAATGTTCGTGCGAACATATCGTTTGTAGGAACGTGAATTTAAAATCGAACAGCGCTTTTGGATCGCACGCTTTGAACTTATCCAAGTACTTCTTTATCTGGCGAAAGACGAATCCTCTGTCCATGAATGACAGGCATGACTGTAAAGAAAAATGATTATTTTGTAAGCCTAAACAAATATCGTATATTATAATATAATATCTATGTGTGTTTTTCGTAATGGAAAATCTACAAAACAGTCTGTTTCCTAAGCACAAGCAAAGACTAGACATAACAAAGCTTAATCTCGGCCAATTCAAACTCAAACTTAAAAGCTTTTTTGAATGTAATCCTTTTTACCACATTAACGAATTTATGTCCTGTTCATTCTCTAATCTGTCTGTATGAACTAAACACTTACAATAATTAAGTTTAAGTTAAATTAATCTAATCTAATTTTTATTGCGAATATTTAATGGTATTAATTTAATTTATGAATATAATCAATTATTGTTATTTTGACCTACCAATATTATGACAATGTAACGATATGGTTAAATAAATAAAATGAAATGAAATGCACCTAGCTTTGTTATTAATAGCCGTGTGGTGCCGGCCTAAATTTGTGTAAATGCACCACCCCAACTCTTCCCGGTGTCGTAAGAGGCGACTAAAGGACATACACCGGCGAGCGGGCAGCAACGCCTCTTGCAGAATAGATCTACCACCGAACTGCGATCCTCAATCCGCATGTCCAGCGTGGGGATAATAACCCAACTAGCACACAAGCGGTATAAGAAGCGCTATAGTAGTCGCTTAGAGGATATCGACTACGGTATTAGCTCCATAGATAAGCTCTATAGTAGCCGTATAAACGTCTATACGATCTCTATACCCCTAAAATAGGCACTTTTTATACAGCTATCAGCGCTAAAATCGCGCTATAGTAGCGGTTATAGAGTTAGAAGAGCCGTACAAACGCGCTTCAAGAGCAGTTCTGCATGCTTATTGTTGTACAATGACGCTTTAAAAGCTGTTGCGAGCGCTTAATGACATAAAGTAAGTTTTTGTAGCGCTATTATACCACACTCATCTTATTTGGACGCAACTGTGCGCCTGAATTATCGCATATTGCGTAACTTTATGCATTTTATTATTAATTTTAATTGTGATTGACGACACCATTATTGAAATAAAAACCTAAAGTTAAGTTTATTGAATATTCGTTTATCTTTATGTTGTGCATGATATTACTGCGAGTATCCGTTTACTGTAAATATACATATGTAATTTCGCTTCGATTTTCATGCGCCCTCAAGACATTTTTAACATGAAAATAGAATTTATAATATAAGTGCAAAATTGAGTTTAATTTTTTAAAGACATTTTAAGCTTCTTAATAGTTTAATTAGAGTCATTTATTAACAAATAATGTCGTATATATAACGGAAATAACGCACAATAATACTATGACAAATGTTGTTTTAACCTCCGAAACATATATTTATTCAAAGTTTTAATGGCGCCGGGTTATAGAGTTATATCTATCCGCTGTAACGGTTTAAGTTGTACAAATGTGCCAATACCTTAACTTGTAGACCTTAGAGGTTTACAGTTGTGCTATTAACGCGCTTTTAAACTCTTTTGGTGATAAATCAGCTGTTCATGGTTTCATTTAAGAGCTCAAAGCTCTAGAATGGACTATTGAATATTACTCTTCATAACTATATTAGGGATCCTTTCGTGGAACTCAAAACCGTCTGTATTTTTTCAAGAACAGTAACAGAAAACATCTACATATTAATTAAGGTTCTGTTTGATGAAATTTCCCATGGCATAGGTACGCGTAGAAAAATTATAATCCTGAGAATTCCAATAATTAAAAATATTTAATATATATAATTAATATTTAAATATTTTCAGACACCACTGCACTACTGCTACAATATGCACTATTGTTATCGGATACTACGGAACCCTCATTGTTTTCTTGCACTTGCACTTTATTTTCAAATTTCCTAAACTTACTACATTGCTCCGGGTGATTATTTAAGATTTTAGAATACTTCTCCTTAATTTTTTTACGTATATTGCCCTGTTTTTTGTATTAACTTCCAAGTTTTTTCCCCATCCATTTTACAAGACGAGTACTATAATGTACTAAACCATAGAAATTATAATAACTCTCCTATCCAACACAAGGCGTTATTATGACGCTATAATAAATTCTTATGCGGGCTTTTATTGTACAAAAGCTGAACAATCCTCAAATATAGCGGTTTTAGCGCTAAAATAGAGTCATAATACTCTGCTGTGAATATGACGCTACAAGAGTTGTAATAGACGCTATTATAAACCTTAAGAATCTATAGATATCCTCTTTACTGCTTAAAGTGTTTCAAAAGAAACTTATAGCGCTTTCCAAACACATAATACCGTCAAAAGTCCTCTTATAGATCTTCTTGTGCTATAAAAGATGTTTATAACTTTGCCTTACTTCTGATGCGCGTACAATAGCGCTACAAGATGTCACTGTATCTGTTATAGAATTATGATTCACATTGTAGCGCTACTATACCACCTTCCTGTAGAATGACTCTATAATACGATACTCTAGAGCCTAAGGATAAAATCAACGCCCTTATAGAGCTGATATGCCACAAAATTGCTGTACAAAGTCAGTTTATGCAGCTTCTGTGCATATTAGTGCATATTAGTTGGGAAGGATTAAGCCCCATCAGACAAAAAAATCAGGGGGAGGCCTGCGTCCAGCTGTGGACCATTATAGGCTGTTGAGGTTAAGGTACCCTAATGTCCTATAGTCGTCTCTTACAGCACCCACGGGAAGAGTTGGGGTGATACAAATTCTTAGCTGGCACCACACAGCTGAGTGATACTTTTTTCTTCTCAATTTTAACGATATTTTGAAGGAAAGTAACAAAATTGTTTTTTTTTCTCAATTTTGCAAAATATTCCTCTCTATTTGAAACTTGATAGCGGAACATGTGTCCAGAGTAATCTTTGAAGGCTTTTATGCATATTACCCAATATGCATAAAAGCTAAACCTACATTTTGTAGGCTATATACATTAGTTATTTAACAGCTAAAAATAATTACAACAAATATTCACACTTACATCTATTTTCTAAAAATCTAAGCCGTCACCAGAAGGCAGAGTGCCCAGAATGCTGGCAGCAACATAATTACAACATAATGACAACCTACATAATTTCAATGCATGTTCATAATGATTATTATAAATGAATGACTATTATTATGACTATTACCTTGAGGAAAAGAGCGAGGTTTTTGTTGAAGATGTGAGTTTGCATCGGCTGTTGTAAGATGTAGGCAGGTTCAACGGCTGTTACCAACTTTTCTATGTTCTCGAGTAGGTCACCGTGGAACCTTTCATGCCGCGACATCTAAAAACCATTAATAATTACATATATTCGTACCGTTCCTATATCTATACCAAAATTAAGAAGAGGAAAGATTTGTTTGTTTGAATTGAATAGGCTCTGAAACTACTGGACCGATTTGAAAAAATGAGTCTGGCCCAAACCACTGGATCGAGCTACACAATCCACAAGTAATTTCAACAGAGCGTCATTACATACCAAGACTGGTACAGGAGGCCATTGAGATTACCAAACACAGAAACTTCAACCGAGAAGAAGGTTTCCAATTATCGGGAACCTGGAACCACAGGGTTCCAGGTTCCCGATAATTGGAAACCTTGAGAATGTGTAAAAATCGAAGAAGTGGTGAACCAACTAAGCCGTGTGCAGATACCGTTAGTGTTGTGTGTCGTGATCGAATTGCGTTCGTAAATGAAACCGGTGGTAGTGGTAACTTTCGAAGCAAAAGACAAAGAATGAAGGTAGATCGATATATCTGCCAATAAAAACCAACTGCAGTGACTTTAGTTCTTCCGTGATCATGGCGCATGAAACTGCGCCGAAATATTGGAAAACTCAAAAATCTTATCATGGTAAATATCCCGTTTTAAATGACTTTGATGTTTTGATTTGAAAAATTCTTTCACCATTACAATTGTATATTATCCCAGATGTACATAGGCTATAGAATGTACGCGTGCGAAGCCGGGGTGGACCGCTAGTACTACACAGGTTAAACCTGCTTTTGAATTATCATCGAGGTTAAGGTTAAAGGTTACAACAAATATTTCCCCTTTGTAATATTAGTATAGATGAAATATAATCGATATAATTGAGTAACCTATTAGCTATTTTAATATTATTAAGCTCAAGTTTGTTATAATCGAGATGATTGGGAACAAAATTGGGTGCAAATTACTGTGTCAATTCGCACAGTTTCGCACACAAATTTACCACCTGAAATAACATGTGGGTTAACTTTTTGTCCAGGAAAAAATGCGTGCGTAGTTGCGGGCAGGAGCTAGTCATAGATAGATGAGGTTGGTTAGAATAGCTCACCTTTATCCTCCCAGTATTGATAAGATACTGCGCCATGCTCTTGACAATGATGTCGAAGAAGAATCCAGAGTACTGCATGAATTTGTGTCCGAGCAGGAAGTCCTGTTGGTTCTGATCTACGAACTGGTGCAGTGGCGCTGTCAAAACCGTGTGTAGTTTGAATTCCACGCAGTTGAAAACGTACTGGAATACAATAATAGTTGTTAGTTATTATTATTAATATACTCAATGTTTTTTATGGGTTGTGAAATAAAGCTTTATATATCTAGTTACAAAAAAACATAACCATTCTTGCGAAGTCGGGTAATTAGTAGGTGTCGTGCAAGACGACTATAGCACTCAGCGCATTAATACAACGACTCTACTTCACAGCACAACAATGTGAATACAAATATGGGCTTAGTCTCTATATCTTTAGACACTTACAGTGACAAAATGGCGTCAAACAAGCTTCAAACTGTGCCTCGCAATATATGCCATATCGATATAAAATGCAACAATTCAGTGCAAGCGAGAAAGAAAATTTATTAGATTAGTTTTCTACAAGTATTCTATTAGCTTTTTACTTTATAGGGCGTTACTCGAACTGGGCAAATTTTCCAGGTAAAAAATTCCAGTCCCAAAAGTCCCTAGTCGGTTCAAACAAAAATCTATGGGACCTCTTACGGCTATAGCGCCGTTAGTCACCTACAGGGGAAACGTCGAAAATTTTTGGGACATTATAAAATTTTCGGGAAGGTTTTCTTTTATAAAGTATCGATACTTCAAAAGTATCCATGCTCGAATTTCATCATCATCAGCCTAATTGTCCTTTATTCGAATTTACCAAAAAGAAAATACCGTTATTACCGCTATAGTACCGGTATCAAGCCCCGACTGAGATCATGACTAAAATTTGCCTATAATGCTGGGAAAGCATAATTGTTAGCACTTGCTTTGAGACTTTGGCAGACAAACAGCACTGCCATTTCAAATATAATCCTATGAAATGATTATTGTTAGCACGCCTTTTGACAGTCAAAGAGCAGTGCCATTTAAAATGTTATCCTAGTCTAATAAGATAAAGGTATCTTCCACTTACTTTGACATAGCTATCGAGCAGATCCTTCCTTCCGTAATCGTGAATCATGTGCACAAAGTGGACAATCAGCTTTACTATTTGATATCCCATTTCATGCGTGTAGCTCTTTTCAACAGTCTGTAAAAGTATGTAAGAATAACAACTTAAATATTGTTCAAAGTCAAAAGTTCTTTATTTATTGAAATTAATGGAGATTTGCAAACGTCAAATATTTTCTGCCTGCGGCTTCGCTTCTTATTCTTGTTTCTATTGAAACGTTAACAGGTTATTTATATCCCACAGGAACTGAGTTATGGGATAATAAGTCTATGTTTTATTCCAAGCCCAGAACTACCTGTTTGCAACAGCCCGATCCGTTCAGAAGTTTTGGCGTAAAGAAGTAACAAACATCCATCCATCCAAACATTCGCATTTATAATATTATGTGTGATTCAATAACGTTGTAGTATGTATGTTTTGTAGTATACAATACAATACAAATATACTTTATTGCACACCAAATAATTACAAAAAAATACACATATACAGAACACAAAAACAATTACAGATAATGTACAATGGGCGGCCTTATCGCTAAGAGCGATCTCTTTCAGGCAGTATATAATTTTACACTAGCCAAACTCGATTTTGAATGTTTGTAAACAAACCGAAAACGTACGCCAGGCAAGTAAGTTTTAGCTGTCGTGGTTTGTTTACAAACTTTTCACATAGAGTTGGCTAGTTTATAATTATAAGGCCTTTTAAGATTGACTTGTTGTTCATAGAAGAGAGATAGAGAGTCTTACCATCAACTCAAACAGCTGATTCAATATCGTAGGCAAGAAACCGACCAACGAGCTCAGCTTGATCGCATGCGCAGCTTTTAACGCATTACAAACGTCATTCCACGGCGGCGGCGACGGGCAAGGCGACGTTGGCGGCGAATTCGACCTTATCAACCTCTCCGCTTGGCTGAACAAATTGTGCAAATGAGCATCACGGGTCGCGACAGTCGAATCTAAGACCAACTGGCATCGGAATAGGGGCTTTTCTCCTTCGACCCAAACGACTTCTGGGCCGGAGTAGCCTTTGCCGAGGCCTAGCGGCTGGATTGACAGGTAGCCGGAGGGAAGGTGTGTTGCGATTGGAAGGTTTATGAATTCTTCTACGAGCTTGTCGTTTTTTAGCAGAGGTGCCCAGGCGTACCTGAAACAAAGCTATATTATAATAATGTACCCCGAGCCAAACTAGCGCCGCTCATATTATTTCGTTGAACAAAGATAATTTTAAAATTTTCAATGGGCAGTTTGTGATACCTATTATAAGTATTTTTTAATGCCCCTATCATAGTTTTATTTTGTATAGTTTAGATTTAGAGAATCGATGTTGAACTTTGTGGCCACCAAAGTCAATTATTGCATCTCCTCCTAAACTCTCTAAAATGCGATTGACACGAGATTGGACCATTTATTAGTAAATTTAAAACATGATCTGCGTTCCAGAAACGATCTGTTGGTAAGCTGCGTTAATGCGAGTCTGTAAAATACATCTTTTCCTCTCTACAAATAGAAAAACTGGATGAAAGAACTTACCCGATACAAGTCTCAACATTAGTGTCATTTTTCTTCGCGAGATCACAGGATATGTGGTGGAAAGTGAATAGTAAGTGATGCTGTTGGGTCACTGTGGCTGGCAGACGGATCTTAGCTTCGTCGGACCATGTTGGATTAGCGTTGTGGTGGAGAACCGAGCAGCGGTAGTGGCTTGTCATTCCGCTGCGGCCGTATACCACCTGAAAACAGAAAATATAGTTAAAAATTGAGAGAAAAACTTTTAGTTACAAAAAGTAATGTCAGCCTCTAAAAATATTAAATCTTTGATGATTGACAACAAATTATTTTTAGTGTCAACTATAACACTAGGTAGCGCTTTATCATAAAATTGATAATTTTTACACATAACTCTGTCTTGTAAGCAATGAATAAGTTATATAGGTTGGTATTGTTTACAGGTACTATTGTATTCCGTAGACCGCCAATTGTTACATATTTGTTTATTACTTCTTTTATTTTCGTTTGTAATGTTAAATTTATGTGTGCAATAAAGCATTTTCTATCTATGTATCTATTCTTCTCAGCCGTGGTGACTTACCTATTTCATACAAAAGTGAGCCAGCGTGGGCCGAAATAAACAAAAATACTCATACGTAATTTGCCAAATTGATTTCTCTGCCTATGTAGGAAGGTTCAAAATTACCCTTACAAGTCTACGGAAAAACTGACAAACGAAAAACAGATAAGCCATTTTTCGTGAATGATGCGGCGAGGTGAGCGAGTAGGTGTTAGTACATACATAATTAATTTACCGGCAAATGCTTAGGTATTATCCCCACTATCGCTGTCTCTTAACTTGACAGACCACGCTATGTTCCTCGCCCGCGAATCAACTACGCAAATTACTTAGGAATCTTGGACAAAGATATTGGATGACTGGACTGGGCATTCATCCAAGAACTTTGATCAAATATTGGACAAAGAACTTGGACAAAGATATTGGACGAGTGGAATGGGCACCTTATCCGCGAGGTATATTATAACGACATACCTGCAACGGCTTGTTGTCCCCACTATCGCTGTCTCTCAGCTCGACAGAGCAAGCTATATTCCTCGCCCGCGCATACACTTTCTGCGACTCGAAGCTCAGAGCTAGCGGCCGTACGTACAGATGGTGTACGAACGCGGCGTACGGTTGTTCCGGCTCCACGTTCAATGTTGCCAGTTCGAGGGTCAGGGGCGAGGTAGGCGGAAGGGGGAATGGTTTTAACGCTGCATGAGAACTTGTCATACAATCTGTGAAGAAGAAAATTGAGCATCAACAAGGTTGTCTGTAAGAGATAGCTTGTAGAGTAGCGAAGCAGCACAAAGGGTAGCCTAGGTAGATTTGTGATGTACAAAGGGCTACCCTTTGTTCCTGGAATTTATTCTATATAAAATTTTACCGAATGTTAAACTCCAAAAGTATAGTTTGAAACTTTAGTAAATCTATACAATACAATACAAAAAAACTTTATTGTACACCAGAAAAATAGCATTACAAAAAGAACTTTTGTTATAGTATCTTTCAAGAAATAAGTTACCAAAAAAAATTCGACTTCTGCGGGACTCGATCCCGCGCCCTACCCTTTACACAGCGAGCTGGTTCGAGTCCCGGCGAAGTCGAATTTTTTTCAAAACTTATTTCATTTCTTATTACAAAAAGATATTACATGATCAAGTACAATGGGCAATGAATCTGTACGAATCATACCATTATAGGTAGTTACTACCGATTTTAGCAAGCTTCGATGCCTCAGGCAGACACGTTAATCTTATAACACTCTTATTTTTACATCAGGGGTACTTACTTGGAATTTGTTCATTGCTAAAGTTAATATTAACGCTAAGCCACCCGGGTATCATGGTTAGTTTGGCAAGTTTCTCTGGCTTGCGGAAATCTGACAGTATCTTCATCAGATCATCGTCAGAAAGTTTGTTCGGCTCTTGCCGGTAGATGGCGGGGAATTCGGGAGCGGCGTCCAAATCGTTGCTGTACATCCTGAAAAGAGAAGTCATGAAAAATATTTTGCAACTCTTCTATATGAATAAACTTCTATATGAATAAACTATGTTCTGCCCGCTGCTGCGCATGTATTGTGTCTAAGGAAACGCTCAAATGTTTTATATCTATCTCATGGGAACTGATTTAGGGGATAATGAGTAGCCTGCCCAAGTGATATGATTGGTCGAATTCGGCTCAAAAATGATTGTAAAAGATTTTGCAGCGTATTACTAGAGTAAAATTTCAACATTTAATGCAAGCATTTAGGTATTTGTAAAAGTCTTAGTTGGTACATACTAAGTTTTACAGCATATTACAATAGGAAAAGCTCAACATTAAAGAAAGCATCTAGGTATTAGTAAAACACTTACTTGTACAAAGTTTTGCAGCATATTACAATAAGAAAAACTCAACATTTAATGCAAGCATTTAGGTATTTGTAAAACTCTTACTTGTACATTAAATGTTGAGTATTGCAGCATATTACAATAAGAAAAACTCAACATTTAATGCAAGCATTTAGGTATTTGTAAAACTCTTACTTGTACATTAAATGTTGAGTATTGCAGCATATTACAATAAGAAAAACTCAACATTTAATGCAAGCATTTAGGTATTTGTAAAACTCTTACTTGTACATTAAATGTTGAGTATTGCAGCATATTACAATAGGACAACTCAAAATTTAATGCAAGCAATTTTTAAAACTCTTACTTGTACATTAAATGTTGAGTATTGCAGTATATTACAATAGGACAACTCAGAATTTAATGCAAGCATTTAGGTATTTGTAAAACTCGTACTTGTACATTAAATGTTGAGTATTGCAGCATATTACAATAAGAAAAACTCAACATTTAATGCAAGCATTTAGGTATTTGTAAAACTCTTACTTGTACATTAAATGTTGAGTATTGCAGCATATTACAATAAGAAAAACTCAACATTTAATGCAAGCATTTAGGTATTTGTAAAACTCTTACTTGTACATTAAATGTTGAGTATTGCAGCATATTACAATAAGAAAAACTCAACATTTAATGCAAGCATTTAGGTATTTGTAAAACTCTTACTTGTACATTAAATGTTGAGTATTGCAGCATATTACAATAGGACAACTCAAAATTTAATGCAAGCAATTTTTAAAACTCTTACTTGTACATTAAATGTTGAGTATTGCAGTATATTACAATAGGACAACTCAGAATTTAATGCAAGCATTTAGGTATTTGTAAAACTCTTACTTGTACATTAAATGTTGAGTATTGCAGCATATTACAATAGGACAACTCAAAATTTAATGCAAGCAATTTTTAAAACTCTTACTTGTACATTAAATGTTGAGTATTGCAGTATATTACAATAGGACAACTCAGAATTTAATGCAAGCATTTAGGTATTTGTAAAACTCGTACTTGTACATTAAATGTTGAGTATTGCAGCATATTACAACTCAAAATTTAATGCAAGCATTTAGGTAATTGTAAAACTCTTACTTGTACATTAAATGTTGAGTATTGCAGCATATTACAATAGAAAAAAACTCAACATTTTATGTAAGCGTTTTGGTAGTGGTAAAACTCGTACTTGTACATGCAGCATATTGCAATAGAAAAAGCTCAACATTAATGGCAGCATCTAGGTATTAGTAAAACACTTACCTGTACAAAGGTTTGGCTGCCCACGCAAAAGGCATCCTATAGTTCCCCACTCGATTGGCGTAAGCTTGCACTGTCTTATGGACTTTGAGCCCTAATCTTGGGTCCTTGGTGGCTTTGAGGTATGGCTCCAGAGTATGGCTTACGTGCCCTTGGAGAATCTTGTCGATCTTCACTACTACGAATAGGTCTGGGTGGGGATTGTTCACTGATACTACTACCTGTAAATAAGGAAAAATATTAAGCCACAGATTGCAGTATTTGTAGTTTATAAGCTAACTACACGCTACAATACACATGTCTAACTATTTCTTTATTCAGGGGGTTAAAATGTTTTGTGAAAACACCGCCTAGGTGTTATTAAATTGTGATCGAAATTTTTTTTTTATTGTTCAACGCTCATTCCTCAGCTTAGTTTAGAAACTCACCAAAAACAGCTATTTTAGAAGAAAAAAAAAATAACACGTTAGAAATTGATATCCATACACTTTTCTCTCTCGCTAAAAGCGTGAGAAATGAAATTCCAGAGCTCTCCGTACAGCTTTTTAGTACGCTTGCATTAACGAACAGTCTAGGTTATATTTGAAACAGGAATAATCAACTTTCTGAGTAGGTTTCTATATAGATTTTAAACTATTTTGATAAATATTCACCTGTTTTTTCGACCGGAACCACTCCTCAGGTATCTGTTTAACGTCTAACTTAACATCATAACTAAAATTCTCAACTAATGACTTTGTGCATTCCGCGTCATTGACTAGATCCCTCACTGCGTCATGGTTGAGGTCGAAGTGGAAGTTCTCCGTCACCTTCTTCCCACTCCTGGCATCGTACAGAGCTAGGTATGTGTAGTATGGTTCTACTTGGCATAGGAGCTCTTTGTCGCCATCTATTGGCGCTTGTAATCTAAACTTTAAGCTTTCGCATTTGAGCAATATTCTTTGGCCAAAGTGTTCTCTGGAAAAGAAAACAAAATACGTTTACTATTCACTTATTAAAATGCAGATGCTCCCTGCTACTTCGATTACTTTTTTTTTCTTTATTTAAAGAGCTTTAATCGTGTGCGATTATGTCGCTCTAATTAATTAACAGAAACCGAATAACTTAACAATTAAAACTTACAATTTAAATAAATGAGAACATTAAGTTTAGCCCCGATATGTACATTTCACCAGATTTTTCAATTCTTCCGAATCTGGGTTCGATAGGGATATATTACAATCAACAAATTCCTTTTTTTTAATACACTTTTCTGTACGGTTTGTGTAATTTTGGACACACTCCATCAAAACATGTAATAAGTCCTCCAGTACACCGCACAAATCGCAGTTGGTAAAAGAAACTTTTACCATAAGGGATGGAAATTTCTTTGTATGGAACGTGTCCAGTACGAGGCCTCAATAAGACAACTATATCCTTTCTAGACATCTCATTATTAAGAATCCATGGAATTCGAGGAGATTGTAGTCAAACCGTTTTGTACCAAATCCCTACTTCTTTCGACCGTTGATCAAAGTACTTCTACTTACACTTACTTTTACTTATACTTCGATAACTTGGTATTTGGATAATACGTAGTCTAGGTAGCTAGTAGTTAAGGTCTCCGGGATAATGTTGCTATTAGTACAATAAGATGATAAAGAATTATCAAAATTAGGCCAGTAGGTAGTGAGAGACTACCTCCTATGTACCTACATCAAAACTTATAACATCTACCTCTTTATAAAAAGTGTAGAGGTCGTGAAGGTTAAGAGCGCGAGTCATTTGGATCGCAATATTATTTAGGACCATTGCAAAACCTTTTTTTGCTCATTGTTGCATGAAGAGATAAAATGTTGGATGAATGACATTGAGCGCTGGACGTGCCGCTTTGTTTGCCAATATAATGGGCACCATGACACGCTTACAAATAATAATTACTTTAAATGTCACATCCATTACTTAAACAAAGTTATTTTGAGTAGATTCGATGTTTTCCACTAAGGTTTATTTTTTAAAATGTGTATAAAATTTAATAAACAACCTACGTTCTGCAATAATCAGTTAAGAACCGCGGTAGCTAAGCTACTAAAAAGAACAATAATGGTTTCATTGAACCAACACGTGTCTTTTCCAAGAAATAATTTATCGGTAAGAGCGACATATCACATGTTAAACTTTACGATGTTGTAACTGGACCTACAACGGTTTTACTCATGTAACCTGACTTGAAATGCCAAGCCTAAGTAAAAGTATGAAATGAATAATTTTTTTATACTTACGCGATCTGAACACGTAATTATTAGAACTATTTAAGGTGAAATGAGTCCTAAAACCAACGTTTTGACTGTACGGAAAATCAATTTTAGGGCAACAAATCACTTTTTTAAAAATATTTTTTGATAAGAAACATAAGGAGACAGGAGAGACATAACACAGGAGTCGAAACACGATTGACTCAACTTACTCGATACAAAAAAAATCGCAGTTTCCTCTAAATTTTAATTTTTACTACAAGCAGTTTCATTTGCTAGTTATTTAACCGTAGTATTTAACATATTTTAATAAAATGACGTCTAAAAAATATTTAAATCGCAAAAAAATAAAGAAAGAAAGAGTATTATTTTAGAGCAATAACAAATTTATAAATAAAAACCAGTGAAATTGAGCGCGGGCCGGGTCTTGGGTCCCTTTCTCGCCTTCACCATGAATAGTACTTATAATTATAGTATAAATTAAACATAAAAACAGAACAGAAACAGAATTCAAACATAATGGCATTAAGAAATGCGAGAGAGAGAGAGGAGAGACGCTACGCCACGCGCGACGCACGACGACGCCCCGCGTCTTACAGGCCTTTACACTTACTTGAAGGGTTCCAACTGAGGTTCAGGCGAAGGCGCGCACTTGTAAGGCAAGTTGAAGACATTGTACCGACATTCGTTACGCGCAGCGGATATCGACATGTCAGTCTCACGGGAATACCGCATTAGGAGGGGGTTCATACTGTGTTCTAGACCTTTCAGGGTTCCGTAGGTGGGGGGAGGTGGCTCAGCGGTTAATGATACGTCTGCGTCTGGAAGAAAAACAGGTTTTAAGTATTATTTTCACCACTCCCGCTCGAAAACGGTGACTTTGCTGCTGAAAAACAGTGTGCAAAAGGGAGTTTAGCTCACATGTGGAATAAAAGATATTAATCAACTTGACACAAAAAGTAATTTAAATTCAGAATGTTGCTCTTAAGTTACGATGCAGCGATGTTGTTATAAAGATAAGTTATTAATACCGTATGGACGGCGCCCTAAAAAGAAAAAACTACGTAATCTTCACCAGACGTTCACTTTTTCACGAAGGCAACGCCATTTTTCGAGTACGCAAACAATAGGTATATGGACTTTCTATAAGAGTTGCATCTCTCTGATTTTAGGTCATCGAAGGGAAGGAGATCCGACCGCATTCAACCTTCATAGAAAGAAATAATTTGCTATAAACCTCTTTCAAACCGCGAACGAACGGTTTGAAAGAGGTTTATAGCATTCTAACCTTCCAAGGTTGTTGGCCAA
This sequence comes from Eupithecia vulgata, assembly GCA_946478455.1. NCBI lineage: Eukaryota > Metazoa > Arthropoda > Insecta > Lepidoptera > Geometridae > Eupithecia > Eupithecia vulgata. Next base: position 12,096,466 of record OX297862.1, on the reverse strand, counting down.
AGACCGAGTTTCTGACATTTGACCTCTTTTATGAATAAAAAAGTTGTATGTTTAACTCGAGAGCAACATTTTTGTTTCGTGCCTTTTAAATCCCTCGCTAGCTAAGCAGTCTACTTTGGTCGTCTACTTGGTGCGCATTTCTGCACTTTGTTCTTGAAAATTTTCAACGATGATTGTGGGCTGCTTATTCCTTATCATCGCATCTGATTATGATAAAGGTAAAAGTTTGGATGTATGGTTGGATGTTTATGTTTATATTATGTTTTGTGTTATGTTTATAAGAAATTTATTCATAGCCACACACAATAAGTTGTACAAAAAAGGGAAAAACAAAAAAATATAGGTTCATGATAATGAATAACATAAACCTTTGGGATCTTTGGGAACCTTTGGGCTGAAACTTTGCCTGGCTATATATCATTCCAGACCTGGACACAAATATAATAATACTATACTAGTGACCTAGAGTTACTTAAAGATATTTATACGGGAAAAACGTTGCAAACAATAAATAAGGTTGTCTATGAATGAAACCATTGACAACAAAATTAAATAATGTTTGTAGATAACTCCATTTATTTATAGACAGTTTTGTCAAAGCTGTGCTTGTTTTATTAGTACATTGTGGGGTTTGTGTGATACAATGTAGTCTAGATAAAAGTTGTTCCCGACAATTGCTCTATACTCTATGTTATCTTTTTGTTTATGGACAAGGTCACTAGTAGTTTTGTCCTCTAGCTACATAATGCGATGCACTATATTATAAATGCAAAAATAACAATGAATGAAATAAATAAATAAATAATGCTGGACAATTCACACAGCATTATCTAGCCCCAAGGTAAGCAGAGCTTGTGTTATGGGTACTAGATAACTGATATACGTAATATTATACATTACATAGATACAATGAATGAAAGAAAAAAATGATATATAGACATATCATTTATATATTTATGATATGTCTATGAATGAAAACTACACAACATATGAAGAGAAGAGAAAAACTTAGAAACTGGTTCAAGGAACCAAACAATTAGTGATAAGATAACCTACGAATGAAAGCACAAATTATTTCAATAGACCGCAGAGTTCCTGAGATCTTGACCGATGTCTTGACCAAATTATGTGCGAAACAGCGCATACTTTTTTTACTCGATTGTTATTTCATCTCGAAGAAACAAAAGAAATAATGTTTTATTTATGTTTTTCAGTTCGATCGGGGAAACCGTGACTACTGAGATCTAGGTCTAGTTTGACAAACGAACCCGTTAGATTCTCCCCTCAATATCTTGGATTTTTACCAAGTACCTACTCTTAAAAGTTTCTGATCACACTACCACCTTCTACGACAAATCTTTCACTGTACAAGCGACCTTTCTTTCTTAATGTAGATAGTATAGATGACATACATCAAGTATTAAAGTCATTTAAAACGGGATATTTACCATGATTCGATTTTTGAGTTTTCCAATATTGAGTTCTTCCGTGATCATGGCGCATGAAACTGTGCCGAAATATTGGAAAACTCAAAAATCGAATCATGGTAAATATCCCGTTTTAAATGACTTTAATGTTAATAACCATGATAGTTTTAAAAGTTTTATACATCAAGTAGTTTGTTTACAGATTCCGTTCCCCCGAAATATTTTCATTAAGAGTGTTCCCTACAATATTCCCATACAAAGAATGTGTCGCTTATATAATGAAGTAGCCAAATCCAATGACATAAATATTTTTGATAATAACCATTGTAGATATAAGATGTGCATAAAAAAAATCTTATGTCAATTAAGTAATAATGTTTGAATGTCTTTCTTCTTCACGTCCTAGGGTAAGTATTTTAAATCTAATGCATGTAACATTACTTTTACTGTGTTCACATAATTGATTTCAATCTAGATCTAAATAATTGTAATACATACTGTATTGTAATTTTTTTTTTCTGTACTGTACTGTATTATGTAATTTATGTGTTCTTTGTTAATGGGCTATGAAATAAAGCATTATCTATCTATCTATCTACATACTACTTTGTGTTTATCTTTTTTCGATTGTTATCTGATTTGTGAATGAATAAATAAACTTGACGACCGATGTGGCGCGGTGGGCGAAGGTCTGCCTGCGACGCAGAAGGTTGCGGGTTCGATTCCCGCCTCGGGACAAATGTGTGTACGATCTGCAGACATTTGTTCAGGGTGTTCTGGTCGTTTTCTATATATAATAAAAAATATCTATCTATGTATTGTATTATATTATGTATATCAGTTATCTAGTACCCATAACACAAGCTCTGCTTAGCTTGGGGCTAGATAATGCTGTGTGAATTGTCCAGCATTATAAACTCATATTTACCTTTATCTAAAACCTCATCGTTCTGGTTGTTTTCTGGACTGTCCTGATTCTTCTTCAGAGCCGCGTTGAAAGCGATTATCCAATCGTTCATATCATCCTCAGTCTCAGAGGAAAACGTGTATCCTTTACCTCCCGACATTCTTAGCTCGAAACTGTACTTTCCGCGTTTTGGATTCTGTGAAATTAGCATAATTATACAATTTTAATATAGTACTAATGTGATATACTTTCAAAAGTGAGGCTATAAAAAATAACCCTACACGCGACTAGATCTGTTTGATCTAGTCACGCGTGCAGGGTTATTTTGGTTTGCTTTGCTTTCCGTAGTTTTCTACGTTCAATTAGGCGTTTTCTAAAAAAGATACACCTAAAACCTCATCTCAGAACTCCATAGAAGGGAACATTCGCGGAATAGTTAAAGGTTATGGTAGTGTGTCATATTAACGCCTAATGGCAGATCAGTTGCTTTTAATTTTATGTGTGAACATCCCTGCTATACCTGTGCTGTGTAGCATAATAAATGAATAAATGTACTTGAACTTAACCTATACAGGGTGTCCGGTAATTAATGGATAACCCCGCAGGCACTTGTGGGGGGGCAGAAGGGCAACTCAGAAAAAAATATAAAAAAAATCCCTTCTGCCCCCCCACAAGTGCCTGCGGGGTTATCCATTAATTACCGGACACCCTGTATAGGGCCCCTGTGGGTTTGGGACTGGCTTTATTTGTTTTTAATTTGTGGTTAATGCTACAAAGAAGTTAGATGCACAAACGGAAAAGTTATGATGGTTTGAAGGAGAGATTTTAGGTGATAACTTAACAAATCATTATCTCAATATCTGTGAGATCGCAATACTTAGGAGATTGAGTCTACCAGAGAAACGTAGACCATGACCTTCGACTCCATAAAGAATTATATCGTTCCCAATAACAAACACCCTGTTTATTACTTTACTCTTTGATGCAGGGTCTGGTCTATACTTTCTCATTTCAAGCTAAAAGCGACATCTTTTTATTTGCAGAATTAATTTTGGTAATAAAAAAAACGTCTCATTCAAATATAAGGTAATAGTATTAATATTGATAATCACAACCTAAGTCCTACAAAACAGTAAAATACTATCATTAATAGTATTCAAACCGGTAGCTATTATAATAAACTATCGTAACATTTAATAGTAAAGTTGAAATACTCGTATGTTCCCCGCGGTTTCACCCGCGTTAAATTCGAATTTAATGTTTTACCAGGACAAAAAAACAAAGACCATTATTATCACTACATCATCATCTAGTCCCAAAGTAAGCAAAACTGGTGTACCTACTACCTACTAGATAACGGGACCAATTGCAAAATATTAGTTAAATTTTAAATACGTATGGATTAGCTGTACCTTATTAGGAAACTTCTTTAGGTATGCTATGTCATTTTAACAGTGTTTCTAAATCTACTAATTCTTATTTGTATACTAGCTGCTGCTCTCGGCTTCGCACGCGTTGTTTAATGTTATTTATATCCCATGGGAACTGATTTATGGGATAAAAAGTAGCCTATATTACTCTAAATCCTTTCAACTAACTCTGTACCAAAAATCAAGACGATTGGCTGCTTATTTAGGGCGTGAAGGAATGACAAACAAACACACTTTCGCATTTATAGTATTAGTTAGGATTATTAAACGTTATGCTAGGTGATGCAATATTTACAATGGAATTTTTAGACGATAGATGTTCATTTTTATTAGTGCAAACTAAGACCACTATTTCTATTTTCAGCGTGACCCAAAAACCACAATCCAGCACTATCTCGCATTAGCGAGTGTAATCGCCCATACCCTGTCTATAAAAGTCTCGTCTTATACAAACAGGAACTTTAATTTATGCGCCATAAAACTCAACTTACTCTGACGACATCCGAACAAAAGTCCATAACAATGGTGAGTTTCGTATCAGTTTTCTTTTCATCCTTGTATACTTCGAGAATGTAGGTGCCATCGGCCTCTCGCAGCATTGAGCAATAGCGTTTTTTGAACGATTTCGAAGCGAGGTTGCTGAATATTCTTTCGGACCCTATTTCTGGGCCTTTCAGGAGATATCCCTCTTTGGTGCCGAGGTCCACCTTGGCTGTTTGATTGTCATTATCGGTTTCGGTTTCCACGTCGATGTCGTACACTTCCGGTGGGAATTTGTGGATTACAGGCCTAAAAAGATAAGTGTTTTACAATATTTCTGTGAACAGGATATGACGAACTGAAAGGCTGGTCCCTCGGTTTTATCTGTTATGTTATGAGTAACCAGGAGTAACATGTAAAGACAGAATCTAGCCCCATAATATTTAATCATTGTTATAAATGCCCAAACTAAACAGATGTTAACCTATTGATAATGTCTTAGACTTGTCAGTCACGAAATACGAAGCTCCTATTGGTCTTCAAAAACAAAAGAATCGAGCAAGCCGGGGCTGGCAATCGGTCACTTCACAGAAAAATCATCCTAGTGGTGTAAAGGCAGATCCTCGGGCGATTGTACATTAACGCTGCACTTAAGTAATTGCGTTATTTTTCCTTGTAGATTAAAACGTAAAGGCCCGCGAAATCAGATGCCAAATAAATCCAACCAAATACTATAGTTTTGAATTCACGCAGGTTGACCGTTTCGTGTCGGCGCATGATAACATTTTCCTGGTGGTTTTTAATATTTTCTGCCTTTTACAAGGATTAAAGCTTACGAAAATGTTATTTGCCGCAGATCGATAACTATTTCCTATGAACCCATGATAAAACCAACTTCGATTCAATTATATTTAGGGAATATTTGGGGAAATGTTGATTTTTATCTTTTCTTTTTCCCCCACATTCTCTAATAATACCAATTCATAAAAGCTTTTTTTAAGTAAAAAGAAAATTATTTACGATTTGGTTAGTAGAAGTTTACAAATCATTTTTCCGCTAGTGTTATTTCTTGTAGAACGCAGAAAAAAATTAAACCACTGAAGAACTTAACCTCGCGCCAACACGAGACGATCAACCATAAGCTGAGATTTATTCAAACCAAGTTAAACCAGTCAAATTAAATTTGTTTTGCTATAGTTTAAAAACCAGTTCAAAATGCAAACAGTGAAAGTGGTCCTCTTCACTTTCGCAGAATTTAAATATTCATATTATTGTTTTACGTCCTTACATCTTCAGTTTCGAAATAAACGGAGCCAGTTTATTGATCAAATGGCCTATTTCTTATACTGGCTAATTGATACCTACTTAACTACTCAAAAAAAAAAGTCTTTCATATCTAAGACACGTATTAAAAGCTAGCTCAGCGATCTATGCTGGAGTAAAGATTTTCTATGGTAAAATCATTGATGAGTGACTGAGCATGGATCATGGAAACAGATTAACGGTAGAACTAGCTTATGCCCGCGGGAGACAGATTTCTGTCTGTCTGTCTGTCTGTTACCTTTTCACGCCTACACGGCTGAACAAATCTCAATGCAATTTGGCAGGGACGTAGATAGTATCCCGGCGATAGACATAGGCTACTTTTTATCCCGGAAAAGCGCATACGAAGCCGCGGGCACAAGCTAGTCAAATATAAAATCAAGTTTTGAATGCAGTAAATACAAACATTCATGTAACCTTGGCAGTACTGTATCAGTTTCTATAGTTCACACATCACGGCCATGTTAACTATGTTAATTAGAACGCTAATGAGAATATTAACTGTTTGGAACGATTTTTACTTTAGCACTTTTTTATATTTTGGTACCTTATTAACTGACGTAGCGTTTACATAATGAGTAGAAAAGTTTTGATGAACTAAAAGATGTCGCGATGTGGCGCCTAACCTACTCTGCTATTCGATCATTGGTTAACTTGAGTGTTATGCAAGGTTTCGAATATCATAAGGAAACTGAAAACCTATGGGGAATCCAATTATAAAGTTTATTTTGCAGTAACATTAAATACAAATAAGCAGATAACTTCGACCTACCTAATTTGACGTTATGTTAAAAATACTTATGGGGCATGCAACAAATATGTTTAATTATCAATATATTATGTCATTCAACAAATATGTTTGAATGACATTTGTTTAAAAGTATAATGAAATTGTTTTGAACCAAATATGTTTAAATGCATAATGCATTTATACATATTTGTTCTATAGCGTTATATATTTGTAGTCCTCGGTTATATGTCAAAGACAGATTTTGTAATGATATATAAACATTTATGTACATTGAAAATTGAACTTAACAAAAACAGCAAGGTACACAAAAATAACAAGAAAAAACCTCCACAGCGTATAATTGCACATGCGCATGGAAAAATAGACCAAATCCGAATTTGAAAACTTATGACGAAAGCTGTCAAAACCGTTTTTTTTTAGGTTTGCTCCTTTGCTCCAATGATACTGTCTGATATATACATAGTATTTATACTACATGTAGTCGTGTACTGATGTCGTAAAACCTTTGTACCAATATTTGTTTAGTTTCTAAAACCCTTTGTATTACAAAACTATATCGAGGATTCAAGAACACTAGGATCGTAGACACGCAGAATCGTTTAGCCAGACTAAATTTATTATTCATGTTACGATTAAACATACATAGCTTTATAATTTACCTTGGTAAGTTGAGATAAGATCCAGAATAGCAGCTGTATTTGTAGTGTATGAGGTTCCAGCTGGAAGCATAGCTGAGGAGAGCCTGCCGCGTGAGGAGTGGACAGGTGGATGCGGTCCGCACGTCGGGGACTGCTGTGGTGACGGTGCGCCAGCGACGCGGCAGAACCACGCTCTATAAGTAAAAATCGAGTGTAAGCACACCATCTGTAACGGCACCTTTTGCGCTGGGCATCCTTATCGAACCTAACCCGGAGGGTTCGCAATTGTGTGGTAGAATTTTTCTGAAGGAGGCGCTGCTGCCACTGTTCTACTGTTCTAAACAAATATTTAATCCACCTATCAAAATGTTTGGGAATAATGTGATTCATCTAATGAGCTGTCAGTAACTTAAGATTCTATTTAATCCTATTTACAGTGGGATATTTACCATAATTTGATTTTTGAGCTTTATATTCAGCACAGTGGTAACATTCATAGCAAAGAACGAGAACGAAGAAAAAAAGAGGGTAGACAAAAAATTTACTTGCAGTGTCTTCGGTAAATAACAGGTAAATATCCAGTAGTAAATTACTTGTTTTAATAACTATTATTGTGTTAAAAGTTTTATCTATTATTTATAAATATATTCCCACACTATATTTCAGGAACACTGTAGAGATCAGCATCTTAGAATTTTACTTGTGATGGTTATTCCCAGACCATTGAGCATGAAACTGTGCCATACCATTGAATACAATCAATCAATACAGCAAGCTGAAGACAGGGCGCTATGGCGCTCATTAGGGGAGGCCTATGTCCAGCAGTGGACTGGTATAGGCTGATGATGATGAATCAATACAGGTACCCTGCTTTACTGTTAAAATCTTAATAAAGGTGTTAGAATTTTCGATTAGAGCAGGGCCAGGATGTTAACTTAAACTGAGACGTGTGGATACCCAACAGTCATTTGACAAGGCCTGAGATTTTTGTTACATTTGTTAATAAAAATAGATAAGGACTTACCGAAACATCATCTGTGGGATAAATGAGGATGTCTCTGAGGGGATCGTTCAGCAGAAGAGTCTTGTTATCCTGAATGTACTGTTCAAAATCTAGAGCAGTACATTTCGTTGCTATGATGTTCTAAAATGGAGAACAAATTTTAGTCTGGCTGACCTATCATAAAACTGCCCTCCTTAAACTTATTCCAAATTCAATATACAAACAAGTGGCAATTCTCAAGTCCAACTTGAATCTAAGTGGAGTTTTATTATCCTTAGTATATCTAAAACTTTAACATTTGTAGTTTGCCCTTGAGTAAACAATAGTTTTGATAGTATTGTTTGTTTCTGATTTATAGAAATCTAACAAAAACCAGTGTTTTATTAACCAGCTCAAGTAAAAAGCTGACTCCATATCATTAATGTATCATAGATGTACAATACCAGGCCCGTTACCCATGAGAAATTAATTTATCATAGTAAGACTTTCCAATGATGGAAAGTGACTTTCCTAGCCTTAACTTACTAACAAGTTGCTTGATGTGCAAATAGAACTTAGCTATGTTAAATACACATGGTAAAATGTCATGTGAATTTCACTGTTCCCACAGATTTTGAATAGACGGGACATGTAATTATAGAAGTGTCTTGGTTTGTTTATGCAATCATGGGTTAACCATGGTTGCATAAGATGAACTCTATTTAACACTTTATGTAATTTTGTACACAAAGTTTTGAATGGAGTTCTAGAAACACATTTCTCAGAGTGGCCTCAGCATATTATTTCACATCAATTAATTTAAAATTTCTCTGCAATCCGTCATTTAGAGCTGGTGGCAAATTTAAATATTTCTTCTGCCTATGACCAGAATAAAACAGGTAGTCTAACATAAATAAATATTGCTGGAGAATTCACACATTATCCAGCCCCAAACTAAGCAGAGCTTGTGTTATGGGTATTAGATAACATAAAACCAATATAAATGAGAAGCCTCTTTTGAGGTGATCAGATAGGTTCCTACATAGCTTTATCTCAGAGATGTAGGTACTTTCTCATTGTTTACCATATGTAACAGCTTATGTTATGTAAACATGTAAGGTTTGAAGTAGACATCAGTAGATAGTTTTGAATGGAGTTCATCAGCTTATGATAATTATCAGAACAAGAAATAACATTTAGTATCATATAAAAGAAAGTATGCATGATTTTGACAAGAAAAAATGTAGCTAAACATTATACAAAGCTACCCAAGCACTGAAAGCCAGTATTGTATATTCAATGAAGAGAATAAAGTTATGAATTATTTATATTCCAGTTTTAAGCTGACCATAACAGTGTACAGCATAACATAAAAAATATGAATTGACAAAGACTAGGTTTTGGCTTAATTTTAAAGATTTATGTTGTTATAGATGCTTGGGTACTTAGCACAGTTGTATGTTTGAGAGGTACCTATAAGTACTAGAGCTACAACTAGAGCAAGTTTATCCAGTTTTATTGACAAAGCCCTAGATAAAAGGATGTACCTATATAGATACCTACTTGTCTGTTAGGTTCATACATTGATAAGAAGCTTTTTATTCTATTTTTATTGGGTAAATTGAGCAAACGTCTATTAAGGAACTAATCAACCAACTGAGAGAAGTAAGTATTTTGTTGAAGAGTCCTTTAAACTTACCTCATATTCAGCGCCACCGCCACCACCGTTCTTCTTTACTTTAGAATTTACCGGAGGCATTGTACGCGTTTAAGCCAAAGCTCACATAATCAGATATTCCGCAGGTAAGAAGGCTTTTACATTTTTGTTGATGTTCACTAGATTTTTAACAAACAAAACTCAGTGTTCCAGAATCTAAATACACATAAACAGCAGTAATGCGCGACACATGCATCGGAATCGCCAATTTATTTACTTTTCTAATAGAAGGAGCAATTCCAAATTATATACTCGCGATTTTCTTGTTTAGAATTAGAACCGAACCGAGCGAACGACAGACAGACGGGACGGCGGCCGTCGACGCTCGCTCTTGTTTGAATCTTCAAAAATTTCAAAACCATCAACGTCAAAATCAAAGAACGCTGGTTTGGTCTTTCCAACAAGGTAAGTAAAATAAAAGTTGGAAAAAATCAAGCATTCCGACATTTCGTTACCGAAAAAAAGTTAAATAAATGATCATGATGTTAAAAAATATGTTCATTTCGATTAAGTGGCCTTTTGAAAGAAAACAAAAAAATGCAAGAAAGAAGTTGCGTCTTTGTTTGTTCACTGAATATTAATTTGTGGAAGCAGAAGAATAACTTCCTACAACGTTAGTATTGTGCACTATATTGTTTTCAATATATCCCATAAAGGATGAGTGTTTTCAAAAAACTACGTCATTCTTAAAATCCTGGTAAATAAAAGTCAACATTACGTAGAACAAACAAATTATGTTATTATTATAATATACCACAGTTCTTACAATCAGGATCTAATAAATATTAAAAATTAAAATCTCGTGTGTAGCGAACCATTATTTTCCCACTGTGAGAAATGTAACTATTTAGGCTTACAAAATAAGCAATTAGATAGAAAAGTTACATTTTATACAGCTTAATAAATAAGATGTTATCGACTTTATTCACTTTATGCAAGTACGTTTGTTACGTACTGAATACATTAGTAACTGAATAAATATCTAAAAACCAGTTATATTTTTATTGACTTTACTATAATCTAGCAAATGGATGATATAGTTGGCAACACTACCACAACAGACGGATCTAGTTTTGACGACACTTTGACGTTGCCTGATAGCTAAAAATGACACTGATTGACAAGTTGGCTGCGGCAAGGACTACTCTCGGACCATGGTCAAATTATACAAGGTCTGCCACTTACTGGTGGCACTCCCGCAAGCTTATCACTATCCATGTTGCCATTTTATTGCAAAGATTATAGTATACCTCTAGATGGATCGTTTTAAAAGCTACAATTTGACTCTGTTTTGACTTCTCTCTCCTTTGGGATAGTGCCATATGAAAGAAAGAGATAACTATATTGTATCAGGTTATACTAAAACACAAATGTGGTCAGTTTCATTCCTGTCATTGAATTTTAACTAGGGATGTGAAATGTGCATTAGTATGGAAACTTATCGATAATATTCGGAATGGAACGTAGCGTAGGTAGGTGCTACCTACCTGCTATAGATGGGTACCTACATCTTTCTAATAACCGTGAGGTTTCAAATTAAAAGCTTCGGTAGGTAGTTACTAAGATTTAAAAGGAAAAAAAGTCCATTGTAAAATATTTACGTAATTTTTTTATTAAACAATAATAGAATACATCGTTATGTAAAATTCTTGTTTCATATCCGGTTTTATAACAAGAACTAGTTATATGCACGAAAATTCTTTGTGGGCTCCCAATCATGCCTTTTCAAATTTATTTTCCATTTTGTAGATAATTGGATCTTTAGGAAATCTGGAAGTGAAAAATAAGTATTAGTTGTGAGCTTCTACCAACATTACGATCATTGGATTAGACTTTCATCTCACGAAATTGTTCTCAGGACACCTTAATCTAGTGAATCAAACTCCAAGTCAGTCAGTCCATATAGGTACACGTACCAATCACACTGGATTTTTTTTATTGATGACGGTAAACCGTTTCGCCACCATAACTTAAAAATTTCTTAAATGTTATGTCTCAGTACAAGTACGTGTATATATTTTGTATTAAACATTTATCGACAGTAAACTATCGATATGAACAGTACTTCACTAGGTAGCATCAGTATGGTACATAAGATGTCATTTTATGGTTTGTTACCAAAATTTTTGTGAATTCTAGAATTATAAGGCTAATGAGCTTTGAATAACTTTATGAAACAGCTTCAATATTACATTATTAAAACAATTCAACCTATTGCAAAGAAATTTATCACTAACATTAGCCAAAACACGTCAATCGACTTACCGATGGAAAGATATTCTTTGATTTAATTCAGACAAAGCAGCCCTGCGGCTTTTGCAGCCATTAACTGCACAGGCCATGATAATATTTAGTAATAAACACACAAACAACAACTTATAAACACAAAATTCCTTAGTAAACAGTATATTTTCAGTTCACCACCTGAGCCCAGCTGGGCCCAAACAAACAACGAAAAATATCAAAATGTGACACTCTGTGTTTCAAGATGAAATTGACGTTGGTATGTTGTCTCTTTCTTTCACATAGACAATTGTCGTAAGAAAAAACGAAAAGAATGACTAATTATTTGTTCATTTTTTTACGCTCTATCTACCCTACGGAACGTAGGATCCTAGATCTTTGTTTTATTGCAATAAACAGAAGTTGGGAAACAAATGTGATAGTGATTAATTAAAAAATAAATCAGAAACTTACAATATTCAATTATATTTGTTACATCAGTCAAAACAGTGTTAGTTAAAGGGTATTATTTAAACGATCAGCAAATTAACGAATTTTTGGTTAGCCGAAAAAATATTTTTGCAAACAGAATAAATAAATTGAGCAGCAGCTAGTGGTTGGCCAAAATTACTATATTGGTCGGTCAGCAAGTAATGCGACATTGGTCAGCCGAAAAAATATTTTTGCAAGCAGAATAAATAAATTGAGCAGCAGCTAGTGGTTGGCCAAAATGACTAAATTAGTCAGCATGTAATGTGGCCTTGATCAGCCGAAAAATTAATTTAGCAAGCAGAATAATTGAGCAGCAACTAGTGGTTTGGCCAAAATGACTAAATTTGTTAGCAAGTAATGTGACATTGGGCAGCCTAAAAATTTATATCATAGTAAATTAAGCTTTAGAGCAGCAATAGGTATAAAGGCTCAGACAATCAGAACAGCCCTGCGCAGCCCTACGGCACCGAAAACTCCACCAACCAACTGATAAAATCGTGAATTCTGTCCAAGGTCGATACCAAGAGACCGATGCCCGCCACGCCATGCGCCATCTTCCCTTTTTTTTCACCGACCGGGATAGACAACACGGTTCAGTTGTCAGTGTCAGTTTTCCAAAGATTGTCAATGTCATCTTTTGGACAAACAAAACCACGAACAGAGGACTACCTTACCAAGGCCCCCTAAGTATGAGAATAAAACCACTCACCGCTACCTAAAATACACGCCTCGTCTACACGGCCAATGCCTGACAATGAGTCCGTCCACGGACGACGCTATAGTGTAACGCATACAGCCTTTGGCAGGTATATTAGTGAGGCAGCAGCAAAACGTGATTCAGAGTTAATGAAATTTTGGTATGCCCTATATATAACTGAAACTGCAGCAAAGTATTCCTAAAAATGAACAGTAAATTGTGATTCGAATTTTATAAAGATTTGGCTAGCTGTCAATTTCATTTTGGTTTGCTACAACTACCTACTACCTGTGTATGTCACTTGAACTTTAGTACCTACTATACTTATAAATCTGTGACTTGAACTCTTCCTCCGGCTGCTGCTGGACCGGTTTAGATGACGTTTTCGTTTTTGTTTTTTACCCGACTACCAACGGAGGAGGGTTGCGAGGTTGACCCTATGTATTTTGTATTTGTTCATTTGTATGTAGCTGATTTTATGTTTCCACGTAGCGCTGAACCTACAACTCCGATTTCGACAAATGAGGTGTCGATTGATTTACCTCAACGCCCCGATGGTTATACCTAGGCTATAATGACGTCTCACGAAATTTGGGTTTACCGAGATAGTGGGGTCTAATAAGGGTCTAAAAGCATAGATTATTTAAATCTATGTCTAAAAGTTCAGTTAGTACCTAAATATGCTCGTGTGGGGTGTCGTTGCAAAGGCCTTTGTTTGTACTTTCACAAACTGTTTCTCAAAATATAAAAAGATTTACTAGGTATTCAAAAGTAAACAGCAAAAAGTTGTTGAATGCATTGAGCTCCTTGAGCTCCCTCCCACATTTGAGTTTTTTTTACTCGACTACCAACGGAGGAGGGTTATGAGGTGGACACCCTATGTTTGTTGTATGTATGTTTGTATGTCATCATCACCATCATCAGTGTAGGCGACGACGCGTACCTACCTACGTACCTGTGGGTTACTTAAATAGGTTTGAGTAGGTAGGTACCTACCTACCTACCTTGTTGGTTGTGTTTTGTCTGTTTTGCATTATTTGTTTTGTTTGTCTTTTATTTTGTTAGAGTAGGTACCTAGGTAGCTACCTACCTAACTAAGTTGTTAACTTTTGCATTCTATTGGTTTGTGTGCGAGTTTGTTGATTGTAATTTGTAAATACGAATAAAACAAGTGTTGACGCGGGAGAAACAAGGAGTACATAGTCTATATTAGTCCACTGCTGGACATAGGCCTCCCCAAATGAGCTCCACACAGCACCCTGTCTTCAGCTTGCCGCATCCAGTATCTGCCTGCAGTTTTTCGCAGATCGTCATCCCACCTGGCCGAAGGGCGGGGTTATTCCCAACGTCTCACGTGAGATGTGCCTCAGTAGCAACGTCTCACGAATGCTATTCCCAACGTCTCACGAAAACGCACCTATGGCCAACGTCTCACGAAATGTATTCCCAGCGTCCTACACTACGTTTGCCGAGTCGCGGTCTCCACTCAAGAAAACGGATACCCCACCGGTTGGCGGTTCTTCGCGAGATATGGCCGGCCCACTGCTACTTCAATTTGCTAATTCTGTAATTAAATGTTTGTATGTAGTTAGGTATGTAGCCGATTTTATGTTCCCGCATAGCGCTGAAACTACAAGTCCGATTTTAACAAATGAGATGTCGAGTATTATTATGTAGGCTATGACACAGACGAAATTGGGGGTCTAACGAGATAGCGGGGTTTTAGGGTGTAAAGGTTCGATGTTAGTAATTGTATGCTCGTAGGGTGTCGTTGCAAAGGCCTTTGTTTGTACTTTCCAAAACTGTTTCTCAAAGTTTATTAAGGTTTACTATTCATAAGCATTCAACATAAAATCGAAAAAGATACATGTATAGGTACCTACTTAGACACTAAAACTCCGACTACTTAGGTACATAAAAGTCAACAAGCGTTAACGATTGTCCGTATCATTTTCTTTTGATACTCCTCTCTTTTGTGCCTCCAACTACATATAGTTGGAGGCACCCACCCCTCATAACATAGGGTACTTAAGGTAGCAGTACAGAGTTAGAATGAAAAATCAAATCAAATATTTTAATCAGGGGCCACAGAAGTGGCCCTGCCAAGTCTCGTAGACGGCCGCCACCAGGAACTGTTTTCTCGAACCATCTCACGGCACTTTTCAGCTATCGATATCTTTGTTACGACATGCAACATGTCCTGTAACATGACATGCAATATGTCATGTGTCATGTACCACTACCTGTAACTTGGCATGCAACAGGACCTTGTTGGCCATTGCTTGTAATATGGCCTGCAAATCCATAAAATGATCTACAACATGGTCCGTACTTTTCCTATCTCATAGGTCGTCATAACATAGTTAACAAACGAGTGCCTGGTATATAATAAGTAGTAGTGTAAAATAGAAAACTTGATATAGATTCGTGCTGGAAATGCGGGTCGAAGGAAAAAAAAACAAAACCAAACATGGTCAATCTCGTCTTCAGATGCCTTGAGATTTTAACCAGTAAGCCATAAGCCTAAAAATACTATAAGGGAGTGCCCCTGTACCAGTTGCACAATAGATGAAAAACATACGGGGGGGGGGGGGGGGGGTACACCGATCAATTTTATTTCATCCATGCTCACTAGTTTTCCATGTGCTACCGTGATCTCCAAAATACTGCAAGGGAGTGCCCTGGCCAAGTATTCAGAGTAACACGAAAAACATCAGGAAATAGAAAAACGGGGAGTGCCCCGATCGGTTTCTCTTGCCAGGGCTAGCACAAAGGGCACAAGGAAAACAGTAAAGTAAAAAAACACAAATTCTTGGCATAAAATGTAGGTACTTACACTTTCTTTGCGGACGTAGCTTTTCGTATCCCACTTCTGAGCTGTGGAGACTTTTCACCATTTACCCAGAAGAACGGCAGGATTCTCAATATAAAACGCAGTTGCACTGTTGGACTTTGTCTAGTGGAATAACTTTACAATTTGAGAGATGTTTTCACTTTAATTTTCGAGCGCCGAATGGCTGACAATTTTTACCACGCTTATGAAGTCAAGTTTCGCTGCTGTTGCTTCCCGTCAACGCTCATTGGTCGAAACAAATTAACGGTCTAAAATAATCAAATATAATTTCTTATATAATTACAAAGATTATGTCATATTACTTTGAAAAAGGTATTTTCGTAAAACTAACAGCCAATCAGATTAAGTAAACATTAAATGTTACAAATAAATAAGTGAATCGTTACATATTGTCTATAATAATAAATAATGATTTCCAGTATTATTATATGGGTGTGATGTTACTTTGAAGCACAGGTATTTATATAAAACTGTAACAGAACTGATTTATGGGATAAAAAGCTTATGTTACTCTATCCTTTCAACTAACTCTATGCCAAAAATCAAGTCGATTGCTTGCTTAGTTAGGGCGTGAAAGAAGGATAATCAAACAAACACACTTTCACATTTATATTATTTATCCCATAGATTGTTTGCAACAGTCTGCAGTTAGCTCAATTGTTTCTCTTATACTTTTAATTTAATTCTATTTTTTGATTGTAATTTTCTTTCTTATATCGTATATTAGTTTGAATAGGTGAGTAGGAGCCTAGGTATCACATTAGTAGCCCAAAAGAGTAAGTAGCTAGATTTAAGTAGGTAGGTATGTATATGTAATTACTAATTACATACCTACCTATTATATTGACGACCTCAGTGGCGCAGCGGGCGAGAGTCTGCCTGCGACACAAGAGGTTGCGGGTTCGATCCCCGCCTCGGAACAAATTTGTGTACGATCTGCAGAAATTTGTTCCGTTGGTCTGGGTGTTTTCTATGTATAATAAAAAATATCTATCTATGTAATGTATTATATTACGTATATCAGTTATCTAGTACCCATAACACAAGCTCTGCTTACCTTGGGGCTAGATAATGCTGTGTGAATTGTCCAGCATTATTATTATTATTATTTTATGATATTGATACGAGCAAGACCTGTGCCTTATGGTAATCAATCATCAAGCATGCACATAAGTGGCACAGCGCCACGCAGGCTTTTGAACCTCAAAACCGTGCGTGGCTTTAAATTTACACTAAAGTTTAAATTAATAATGTATAATAAAATCAGCCTAGAACTATTTTTCCCCCAAACTAAAAAGTTTGAGAACCACCGTTCCGTCGCTGGTGGTACCCACACTAAAGAGAATACAATACATGCGTATCTCGGAATGGCATACCTGGCGGAGTATATTATTATACCATGTCTCGGACGAAAGAAACCCCCCCCAACATTCAACCGTTAGTCACTCTCTCTCTCTCTCTTCTATGATCGGTGTGGTTCGGTCCGGTCTAAGGGTTCGGTCGTCAGATTTTTGTAGGTGCTGTGCTTGGTAAGTAAAATAACAAATACAAAGAATAATGAAATATATTTTTATACGAAAGGGTATCTCAAAACATCTTGAATTAACTTACTATGGGTTACCTATTATAATTGTGGGTACATTAATTTTATCAACTCTTCGTGGAACGAAACGTAATTAAATTGAAATTAAATATCCCTTTCAAAATGGAGGTCCGCAGAGTACTCACGCTGTGATGAAAATGTAACAAGCTTGTTGTTCCAAGTTAAGGGCATAAAAATAAATAAATACCTGCCAGCTATTTACATATTTATTAAACATTAGGTATATATTCAGTCAAACTTAAAATTTATAACAATAAAAATCTCGTAGAGTCAAACCGTACCCACTACCTAGCCCTAGGTACCCTTTACATGGAAGAAGTGAAAGTAGGTATTTAGGTCTACGAGAACGTTATAGTGTTACCTGTGTTACTTTAAAGTTTAGATAAGTAGGTAAGTACAAGAAAGATTTCAATGTAAAACTAAACTATTAGACGTACCGTACCTACCTAGTTACCGACAAACATAACTATGAATTTACTATCTTACCTACTATTTATTTTTGGTATAGAGCCCTCGGAGGACCCACTAAAAGGATTAAAAATAAAAACCCTTGCTAACAGTTTACGTAAGTTATGTAGGTATGGGCGTACCTATTATGCATTATTGGTAGGTACCGATTTTCTTTGAACTCTGTAGAGTAAGTAAAAATATTTGTCAAACAAAACAAGGTTGAAATTGAATTAAAATTTTATGAAATAGATTGGTAGGTAGATATTTTATACCTCAAGAACATCAGTGATTTTGATTTACATTGGTGGTTAAACATTTAATTGATGGGACATTTAATAATTGGTACTTATGTACTATGTACCTACCAAACTACCATTCATTCGTACCTACTAGAGTAACTAAGTACATAGGTAGATTATTATCATCAAAATTTCTGATCATTATTTGACTGATTTGTCTCTAAGGCGGTGGTCATTTGAATCGTTCGACGTCCGGTTGCGGTGGATCAGGTGGATGGTGCATTATGTAAACGATGTCATACATAAATATGCGAGAAGCTCATCGTCTCTATTTTCGTAATTGTCATTATTATAAGAAACTAGCGGTCCGCCCCGGCTTCGCACGGGTAGTTATTTTAGCAATAAAGCTCAAATTGACTACGTTTTAGTTACAAATCATTTGTATGGGAAAAAGAAGGGCTATTTTTAGGGTTTTTCCAGCAATAATTCTAATTTTTCTCGCCGTAAAAACCATCCTTGAACTTCAACGAACATTTTAAAAAAAGATTTGGCCAAATTGGTCCAGGCGTTGTTGAGTTATGCGCTTACCAACACATTTTGCGATTCATTTTTATATTATAGATTAAATAAGTCTAAGTAAAAATTATCAACTTCGGCAGAATGTCATTTTATGTCCAGCTTGTTGAGGCGTGGAAAAAAAGAAAAGAAAATCATCTTCAAACTTTTTTGTTTATTTTATTAAGTCCGCCTCATCGATTTAGATGAAAAGCGACGGCGACCTCAAAAAAAAAATTGAGGATTTTCTCTTTTTTATTTTTCGACGCTTGAGGAAAATGGCCTGTACGTGCTAGCTAGACCGTGTGCTAGACATCAAATGACAATTACGAAAGAGAGAGACGAGTAGGTAGGATGATGGCGGATGGCACAAAGTTTGGGAGGCCTATTATTTAGATTAGATACCTATATATGCAACTTCAAATGAACCAACTAATTACAACACTCCTTTAGCTTTCAACCCTACCACTAGTATGTAGGCATGGTATACATGATAGGCCTCCTCCATAAAATTATTAGTTGAGTAGGTATTACTTTGTGGATAGAAAATATACCTACATAGCTATTCACATCAAATAATTTTAGCCCTATCCTGCTCCTAAATACTACCTATCTACACATTTATTACAAATTATCACACATATTATTCGATACAAAATTGAGTATTATTTTGGACTTTTTGTTTCAATAACGTAATCTTCCATTAGCCTTGAGCTCAGAAGGTGAGTTCTGTCTCAGCGTTGTGACCGTCGTCAGAGCGGAATGTGGAGGTAAGGACGCAAGCTGACAGCGGTAGCGCCGGCACGTAGCTCGAGACCGCCGCCGCCGCAGCACGCCGTCAGGTATACTCTTCATCCTCCTCCTCGCTATCTTCAGACGACACGTCATCCATCCCCGGTTCCGGAAGACTCAACTTCAAATAGTCCACGGCCGGTTGCCTCGCAGGGATCAGATACCCGGCGGAATCCTGCGGCGTTGGCGACGTCGGCGGGCGTGGTAATCCAACAGACACACTTTCCACCCGATTTCCCGACGCTATCTCTAACTTCCTACAAATCTCATCGAAGTTTATCCTGTCCCGGGGATCTGCCTCCCAACACGCGCGCATCAGATCACCCGCGAAACGCGGACAGTCGTCTGGAGGAACCAGAACAATACCCTGGAGAATAAGCCGTGTGGCACCGTCGTTGTTGTGTCCGTAGAATGGCTGTTTGCCCCTACTGTAGATCTCCCATAGGACCACGCCGTATGACCAAACGTCGGATTCGTGCGTGAAGCGAGCGTACACGATGCTCTCTGGCGACATCCACCGAACTGGCATGGGACGCTCGCCACCCATTTTGTAGTAGTCGCAAGTGTAGACGTCGCGAGACATTCCGAAGTCAGCGATCTTGACAGCAAGATTGCATCCGACTAGACAGTTTCTGGCTGCGAGATCCCTGTGAACGAATCTTCTTGATGCGAGGTACTGCATGCCCCTTGCGACTTGTAACGCCACGTGTAGAAGGGCTGGTTCGTTGAGGTTGGGACCTGACCGGCCGCCTCCTCGAGATCCTCGCAACACGCCTGCCAGATCGCCAAATTCCATATATTCAAAAACCATCCATGGGCTTGCGTTGATATCTTCTGAAATAAAAACAAAAACATTTGAATAATAATAATAATAGCCTTTATTCAACAATCCTAATAACAATATTATTGAAACTTAACTAGGTGTAATTAGTTAATAGTATGTTACATAATATCTAACATAATATGTAACATACTATTATATAACTAATTAAACATAGTTAAGTTTCAATAATATTGTTATATAAATATTATTTATCTTATATCTATTGATTTTATTAGACACCGGTATTAAGATTGTCTTGCGTTCCCGCATAGGCCTCTCCTAAAGCATGCCATTCTTTCCTGTTATGGGTTAGTCTCCTCCAAGTAACCCCGGCTTGTTTTTGGATATCATCTTCCCACCCATTTAATACGTTGTCTCCCTTTCCTTCTTTTGTTTTGTCTTGGACACCATTCAGAATGGTGTCCACCAAAACATTTGAATAACCATACTTATGTAGTTTCATCCTTCAAATTGCATTGATTAAAAAACTTCTAGATACCTCTGTAAACAACTCCGACGAGTGACAGGATATTTTCGTGTTTGAAGGCCGACATGATGGAGACCTCCCTTACGAAGTCTTCCTCGGCACTGCGGCTTGCACTTTCTTTCAATACTTTGATTGCTACCACTTGCTCACCGCTGCTTGCTTGTAGCAAACCTGTAAAACAACAAAGAAAGCCTGTTTCAAGACACCAAATGAAGTTCTGAGGAAAGTTATCGCTCCTGTTCTTATTATTAGTTACTTAAATCCATATCGAATCTGTCAATAACAGGATCCGTTCGGCGCCATTCAACAAGCAGCGATCGGAGGCGAGTGTTGGGTCTAAGTTCCTTGGGCGAGGCACCTTGAATATTTTTCTTTTTTTTGTTTGCTATGAAGTTTTAAGTAGGTTTATGGAAACCCACAAGGTAAACAAACATCAATCGATTCAGTTATACCTACACGGACCATGTGATGGAAGTGATCTCTCATACTTATATATAATACCTACTCATTGAATACCTTTATGAACTTTCCCGAAGCACCCTTCTCCGACCTCCTCCAGGAAAGTGAGCGCGTTTCTATCGAGGAGCGGTACTTGAGGCTCCTTGGTGTCGTCGGTGGGGACCTGGACTGCCACAGGGTTGGGGCCGTAGACGCCGTACTGCGGGTTGGTGATGTATCTCTCAGCTAGGAGGGGCTCACCAGGTCGCACCCGCTGCGAAGATAAGTTTTGATTTAAGTGGTAACATGACATGTCTTTATTAGAAGGAATATGTTAGTAGCATCCTGGGAAAAGACATAGCAAGGGCTATTTTACACTTGAGAAAAGCGTGGGCTAAAAGTGTGAATCCTTCTCTCTCGGGCAGCAGCGGCTTTTAAGAATACGAGGAAATATTAAGACTATTATATTACTCTACAAATTTCTTAAAAGCACTTATTGAACTCGGGTCTCCTTACCGGCTGAGTTTTCCCATCAACCTGGCAGATGCGTCGTCTGAAGTACCAGATGACTGCTGGAACTAACACGAACAGCAAAGCCACTCCTCCAACCAAGGCCATGAGGAGCAGGCCTGTGCTGCTCTCCACGCTTGCTCCAAGCACCTTCATGTCTCCGCCTGTGCCTGGTGTAGCCTCCGCGAACACCTCCCCACTGACCAGAGACTTTGAGATCTGTAATCAGTTTAGTACTTGTAGTAGTGTAATCATTGGTTGTAAGCTTTACCAGGTAGGATAGCTATCAAGATTGCAATCAACAAGTCAACTTTACAGAAGACTTAAATACATAAATAAATAGGTCGAGCTACCGGCGCTACAGTCCGTAAGAGGTCCCGAAGATTTTTGATGGAACCGACCGAGACTTCGTGGCTTAGTTGGTTAGATAGAGCACACCCGTACAGAGGGTGGGGCGCAGTTTCGAATCCCGCCGACGACGTCGAAATTTTTTGTAAACTTATTTCATTTCTTAGAGATACCCAGAGTGCGGGTAAGCACTATAACAAAAATCCATATTCAATAAAATCCTTCCCCAACATGCCATTTCCTTCCTTCAGAGTGCCACGCCGCCGGTAGTTCTCCGCGTAACCGTTATTTTAACATTGAGGTACCTAATACCTATGGTAAATCGGAATAATACTTACTATTTTAATTGGAAAATATTGCCAAAGCTTTCTCCTTATAAATACAAATCAAGAGTATTTTCCAATGGAGGTTGAATAATCGTATCTGATAGTAAACAACAACTACTTTCCTATCTATTTGAAATCAGACAGACAGATTTAGGTCCAGCTGGCGATGAGGAGATAAAGAAAGATAATTGAGACGGATGATCCCAGCAGTGCCGTAATCAGGATTTATTTCAGTGGGTTAATAGGTACTTATAGCTAAGGTTATGATGTGATGACAAAGGCAAAGCAAAGTTTTATAAGACCTTGCTTCTTGCCAAATTTTATGTCTAAATCAACGGGAAGTACTCTATAGAAGCTCTATAGGATTTGTCTGCATATGATTCCCTTGGAAAATAAAAAAAATGGGCATAAACGAGTATAATTTATAAATAAATAAATAATGCTGGACAATTCACACAGCATTATCTAGCCCCAAGGTAAGCAGAGCTTGTGTTATGGGTACTAGAAAACTGATATACGTAATATTATACATTACATAGATAGATATTTTTTTTATTATACATAGAAAACACCCACACCAACGGAACAAATTTCTGCAGATCGTACACAAATTTGTTCCGAGGCGGGGATCGAACCCGCAACCTCTTGCGTCGCAGGCAGACTCTCGCCCGCTGCGCCACTGAGGTCGTCATTTATGGTGTGAATTTCACCTTGATTCCTCCACATTTCGCGTTTCTGAGAAAAGAGAGTTGACAGACAGACAACAAAGTGATCTTATAAGGGTTCCTTATTTCCTTTTGCGGTACGGAACCCTAATAATGAGTTTTGGAATTCCATAGTTCCTATCTTCTCCTAACTTAAAAACTTCTTTTCATTGACCTCTGTAATTACCAGCCTAAGGACGCTTTCCACCAGAGCTAAACTTTGTAGCTAAGCAGCTAAATATGTCAAACAGAATTTGAACTAATTAATAGCTGAGCTTATCTCAGCTGTGTTGGAAAAAATGTGTTATGGTATGTTTCCCCCAGTTGCCCCTTGTCCTAGATCCAGCCCAAAATTTAGTACTATTTATTCTGAGCCAGAATATCTTCACTGTATTCTCACCTGTGAAATAGGCGTCGCCGCATACCTGCCGTCAGTGTTGTTGGATGTCCGTGGTGGGATGACGTTGTAGATCGGTTTCGGGGTTACCGGAACTGGAATGATAGATGTGGGTTACTTTTTAATTTTAATTTTAGTTTTGAGGCTATGAATTAGTGAGCCTACGCTTTTAGAGTTCGGTTTGAGGAGGCCTTAGCCACAGTATGTAACTTTTTGTTTTTATGATTTTCTGGAACACACAAAAACAGCAATAAAATTGGCGACCTCTGTGGCGCGGTGGGCGAAGGTCTGCCAGCGCAGGAGGTTGCGGGTTCGATTCCCGCCTCGGGACAAATGTGTGTACGATCTGCAGACATTTGTTCAGGGTGTTCTGGTCGTTTTCTATGTATAATAAAAAATATCTATCTATGTATTGTATTATATTATGTATATCAGTTATCTAGTACCCATAACACAAGCTCTGCTTAGCTTGGGGCTAGATAATGCTGTGTGAATTGTCCAGCATTATTATTATTATAAAATATTTAAAAAGATTTACATAGGTACCTAATTACATAGGTATATTTATTAGGTACCTAATCCAAATCATGATAAATATCCCGTATAGTGACTTTTGTAAAAAGATACCAAGCTAAAATAAATCTAATCACATCCTGGTTAAAAAAAAACAGAACCGTGACGCATGGAGAAGTCTTGTCTCGAGTCTAAGATCCACTTTGGGTCGCTGAGCTAAACAGAAATAAGTAATAAGGGCATCTATTGATTAGGTATGTGAGACCTACCTTAATACAGAAATTGAAGCAACTTCAATTAAAAACAGAACCAACAAAATCTTATGTAAGTCAGAATGCCTACAAAAAATAGGGTAAATATACAAACCGGAACTCTGTTACAAGCTTACCCAACACGCTCATATTATGATTTTTGTTTTGAGATAAGATTAACTTTGAGTGATCGTCTTGTCTAAGGATGAGTGGGCAGATAATATTTTAAAAACCGTGCGTAGATCACTGTCCAATAGTTTTACGTAACAATAAAATGTAGACATACCGTTGAGCTACGGCCTGCTACGGACTATGTTTTCGTAGACGTGTTCCGAACACGTCTACAGAAACATGCGAACATCCGTATGATGCTGTGATTACTCACTGTTTTTCTTACGATTATTATTTGATTTACAAATTTGCGTAGTGATTATTTTACGAAAAATGTTATTGACAATAAACCAGAACTTGATTTGCTCAAAAGAGTTGGCTTTTTTATTTCCGACTATTCCTACTTATACTCAATTATGTAAATAGTAAATAATGAGATTTAATATTTCCATAGTAAAAAAGTCAGGTTTATTTTAATCAAGTCAATGGGGTGAAAATTCCCATCCACCCCATTGATTTTTGTAATGGGGTGGATGGGTTTTTTTTCCCAACCACCCCATTGATGGGGAAGTCAATGGGGTGGTTGGGAATATATCGAACGTGTTCGCAACTGGTAATGAAGGAAGAGTACCTGCGCTAGTGCTACGTGCTAAGATTATTTTTTATCGTAGACGTTTTAAGCTGTAGGTATAAAGATTTCTTCATCCCCCCATCTCGGAAAAAGTATTTTTGCTCTTCGATATCTGAGTGCAAAAGCCGTTTTTATCCGCTAGACAGGGTTTCTCAAACTTTCGGCTCCACGTACCCCTGTTAAAGTTTCCAGGTGACAGCGAACCCCTTAACTAACTAATTAATCCCCCCCCCCCACCGCCCAAAGAAAACAATAAAATTGACTGTTGAAGAAAATAAGGTTTTTATTTCCATAAATGGTAACAAATAAAGTGCCAAAAGAAATATATTACTATTAATGTGATGGGTGTACTTGTTTCTCGTCACAAATGAAGTCAATTTTAGGACAATTTTAACCTTAATTCTGACTCGGCATCAAGTCGATTTCTGTATTTAGTTTTTATCGTGACCAAGTGTGAAAACCCACTCTCACATAAGTATGTTGTAGCAAAGGGTAAAAGGAAATTCACCGCTTTGCGTGACAGTTCTGGATATTCTTCCTGTCTAGTTGCCCAAAAATCTATCAAAGACTTTTTTTTTTCATCAGCTTGAAGAGTTTCGTCTGCGGACATTTCTAATAATAACTCCTGTTGCTTAATACTCAAACTAGAATTTATGCTCTCGGTCGTGACCGAAAATGGGTTACGAATCCAGCCATCTTTAGCATTATCAATATCCGGAAAATACCTTTTTAGTTCGTCGGAGAGCTGAGAAAGATGAAGAACAATGTCAGCCTTTGTTTCAGAATCCACGGATAAGTCGTTCGTCGTGATAAATTCATACAAAAGAGGAAAACATTCAAAGATATTTGATCTCAAGCAAGTTTTCCAAAATTCTATTTTTTTAATAAGTGCGTTTATTTTATCCTGCACAGTGAATACACTGCACGTGAAACCTTGCATCGAAGCATTCGTTTCATTGAGACACGAAGAAATGTCAGCTAAATATTTACTCTTTTAAGCCAGTTTTCATCTTCAAATCGGAAGTCACTGTCTTTCAAAAATATATCTAGATTTCGTGACGAAGTTCAACAAACCGAGCTAATATCCTGCCTTTTGACAACCAGCGTACTTCACAGTGTAGCAGTAATGAAACATGTTCACTACCCATGTCTCGGCATAATAATGCGAAAAGTCTTGAATTTAGCGGACGCGCTTTTATGTAATTTAGATAGATAGATAGAATCTGAATCTGTCATGGCCTTTGCACCGTCAGTGGATATACCAACGTAGTGAAAAAATTCTATGTCTATGGATATACCAACGCATTTTGTCCAATCTATGCCATGTTTTTCAGTCATCATCATCACGCCGCCATTACGTAAATCTTGTCGCGAACCCCCTGCCGTCGAATGGCGAACCCCTAGGGGTTCGCGTACCCCACTTTGCGAAACCCTGCGCTAGAGGATAAAGTAAATTGAATTTAGAACATCGTGTGCACTAAGTTTGTGAATTAAAACATAATTAAACCTATTTACTTTTACCTCCATCGAATTTATCATACAACCTTTTTAATTTTTAAAAAACTCAGACTCGGAACCTTCTTGGTTTAATTTTCATTTAATTTGCTTTGCGCGCACCTTTTTCTTTTCACGTCATAGGTATTGTTAAAATCCAAAGTTCCTAGGATATACTATCTTTGTTAAAATCTTAAGTTAAAACTAAACTTGAAAACAAGTGAAAAACCTAAAATGAGTGATTCTAATGAAAGCAGTTACCCACCTAGAAATTGTTGCAGCTTGTTAGGTATTATTGCAATTGTGACATGTGTTTGCATTATGAAATAAGTTGTCATTATATATTAGTACCTATATTTATTGTGGTACCTATCTATTCTTAGTGCTAAGTCTTTACCTGTACTCCTAGGGCACGTAAAGTCTTCTGAAGCGGGCATGCCATTGGAGGTACAAAGGCAATAGTGAGCGGTTTGATTGTATGGCATGCAAGCCGCCTCCTTGCTGCAGGATGACTGCTTGCATGACCCTTGCACGTAGTGGGGCTTAGCTGAAACAAGAAAATCTAAATTTAATAAGGTACATAATGATATTTCAAAGTCAAGTTAAATTCAAAGGTCTTTATTTCCAAATACAAAATGTGCCTACACTTAGAAAAGGTCAAATTCTTAAAATAAAATATTGACACGGAAATAAAGTGATATTTTTGATTTCGGTCGCTTTCATTATGTAGACTAAAGTAAAGAAGCGACGAAGAAACCTTTAGCCTGTTAGTTATTTTTCGAGTTGGGGCAAATCCGTCTCAAGCTTTTTTATCTTTTAGATAATCTGATATTTTGTAAGCCTTTTTGCACAAAAAGGTTTGTACTGTCCTGATATATATAATATATAGGTCCTGACTCATAGACAATGCATAGCCCAAACCGCTTGTTGGAGACTTGAACTTGTGTCTATCTATGTGAGCTCTAATTCGAACCACAAAGGTTGTTAAGGCGCATACAGCACCTAAACTAGCGCCGCCACCTAATTTATGTTATTATTCCGTTTAACAAAGGAATTTTCAAAAATCCTTCTTCCAGTTTGTGATACCTATCATAAGCTTTTTTTTAATGCCTCTGTAATAGTTTTATTCTATTTAGTTTAGGAAGAGATACGAAAATAGATTTTGGTGGCCACCAAGTGCAACTTCGTATCTCTTCCTAAATTAAATAGAATAAAACTATTACAGAGGCATTAAAAAAAAGCTTATGATAGGTATCACAAACTGGAAGAAGGATTTTTGAAAATTCCTTTGTTAAACGGAATAATAACATAAATTAGGTGGCGGCGCCACTTTGGGTCCGGTATGGGCCTTAAGTGTGGGGCAACTTCCTGCAACCTAAGTCAGTCGTTGGTTTACGCCTTGTAAACCCTGGTGACCCCAAAATAAGCAGAGCTTAAATTAAATACTTAGCTTCATTTAAAAGTTTATTTCTGAATCAATAACCAGGAGTATTAAAATATTCCTGATATATTAAGTGGCACATATTATACATTTAAATGACGGAGCGGTACAACTAGGTACCGCTCTGGGCTCTGAAGCTGAAACCTAACTCTAAAGCCCGTACTATGAAAGCTTGCTTAGTCATTTAGTCATCGATCTATCCTTGAGTAACGCTTTTCTATGGCATCAACGTCACTAAAGCATAGATCTATTACTGAGCAAGCTTTCATAATTCGGCATTAGACTTGTAAGTACCTACCTATAGACACTAATATGGAACGTAACTAATAAAGTAGGTAAGTAAAAGTAAAAAGGTTTTATTTTTATCACAACAACACAATAGAAAAATCAAAGATAAACACAAAAGAGTAAAGACAAATAAGTGACAAAAAAGGGGCAACAAATATCAATAACGTTTGATATTTGATGCCTTACAAAATAAGCAGTTAGACAAGTCAAATTTTATACTATAATATACAAAGGTTTATAAATAGTAATTATTATCAAATAAGAAACAAGGTGTTATTGATTTTGTCCACTTCAATTTTTTGTCCACTAGTGGAAGAAATAGAAAATAAACCACTAGTAAGTGTATAATATAACTTATAAACTAATAAATTATTTGCATATCTAAGTCTAAATATAATCTGATTTAGATCGCTCAGCATGTGCCCAGAAGCGATACATATCGCTAATGCGCGTTGGTTTTATGCGACTCCCAACGATCTTGAATCTATGTTATTCAAAGAGCAATGTCTTTACCTGTACTTCTAGGGCAAGTTAAGTCTTCCGAGGCAGGCAAGCCAGTGGATGTGCAAAGGCAATAGTGAGTGGTTTGATTGTGTGGCATGCAAGCCGTATCCTTGCTGCAAGATGACTGCTTGCATGGCCCTGGTACGTAGTGGGGCTTATCTGAAACGAGAAAAAGAACTTACAACGAGAAAGTAAATAAACAGTTTTTATTAATAGGCTATTTGAGTACTATTGGGAATTATTTCTTACGTATTGTCTGATAAAAAATAATGCAAATGATACTAATATTTTTTCAAGGCCCGTCGTATTTGCTGTGAAAACTAATTTTAAAATTTGAATAAAATAATGGCGCGCTAAAACGCTCATGGCTCCGGTGATATGATTCGGTTTATTACCGAATTTTAAAGTTTGAATAAAATTTATAACCGAATTTATTATTTTATGATCTGTTACTCACATTTTCCGACTACTTTTAGTCTAAGATATCCTAATAATATAATTAATTATATATAGATTTTTTTGATTATTGAGTAAAATTCACTACATTGCTAGATTATTTATTGCATTGTGGCCAGATGTAGTACCTAGCTCACTCTGCTGTGCGGTTATTACCCTGCCAATTTGTAAGAGAAGTCTTACGCTCATCCATGTATCGGTACTAAGTACCTTTACGATTTCTACAACAATACCTACTAGAAAATTTATATAAATATATAGATGTTCCTAGGTATTCCTACAAAAAGTACAAGAAATCAGAATCAGAAGGGCGGGTCTTTGATAATAGGCATCGTTAGACTGCGGCCGAGCTGCACACGGGCGCTTTGGGAGTGGATATGAGTATATGTAATTATTTCGTATTTATCGTGAAAACGGTTTTCATGGAGTAACAACCAAAACAACCCTCAATAACTCGTTGGCCGAGGTTATTGAAAGCACCGCTGCTCAAAGTTTAATTTGCAAACTCATTATTAATATTATAAATTGGAGTCGAGACCCTAGGTTCGTGGGGTACCGAGGCTCTCCGGGTTTTCAAAAAATTATCTGAGCGTCTGGTCGAAGCGACGCGTGACCCGAGAGCTGGTGAGTATCTGGCACAGCGCATCAGCATTGCTATACAGCGGGGCAATGCAGCCAGTGTCTTAGGCACGCTTCCAACTGGTATTGATATGGATCAGTTGAGCTACCTGTAGATTGTTTGCAACAGTTTGCAGATAGCTTAATTGTTTCTATTGTAAATACTAGTTTTAATTTAAATTTGTTATTTGATTGTTATTTTCTTTCTGAATAAAGATTCACTAGAATATTATAAATTACCGGGAATTCCCCGGGAGTTTACGTTATGGTGAGGGTGAACCTCTAAGCTCCCATACAAACGTATTCTCCTACTAATTTGGAAACTACGTTTCGATTTTAATAAAATTTTGCATAAAAAATCTACTTAATAACAAAAAGCTTTTTTTATTTGTATTCATTTATTTAACAGCAAAAAATAATTACCAACAACTAATATTAACACCTATTTTTAAAAATCTAAGCCGTCACCAGAAGGCAGAGTGCCCAGAAAAAGAAAAAGCTATGTTTGTTTCGTTTTAGTTTTTCAAAATACATAATATTCAGTTTTATCCATTTTTAAGCGTTTTTATTACTTTCACTCTCATTTAACGATGATTATGTATTTTAGAAAACAAAAACGATACCATTATGTTATTACTTATTGTATTGTACAAACATAGCTATTTCTTATCCGATTATGTATGCAAAATTTTATTCGAATAGGAGACATAGTTTCCAAATGAATCGGAAAGTACGTTTGTATGGGAGCTTAGAGGTTCACCTCCACCTTAAGTATAATTTTCTATTTCGTGATAATGAACGATCAAACAAATAAATTTATTATTCTTTACTTAAGTACTATTTTCATTCCATACTTATTAAATTAAACGCCCTTCTTTTCAGATTTTATTCTTTCTAGTCAAAGTTCAACCTTTTTGTATAAATGGATATGATACATTCTCAACTACATGTAGTAAATTTTGTGATAGCAACAGATTTGGAGATTAGCGTGATAAAGCAAACAGGCTTATCAACTCACATAACACGTGTGGGTGGTCCTGATAAGGATTCCCTGTACAAGGTTATTAGTAAATTACTGAAACTGAGTGATCTGCAGGTTCTGCCCATAAGTAAAACGTTTAATAAGTGCCAAAAACATGAAATTTACATTTTTGATTTTTTGCTTTCGCGCGTAATCGCACGAAAACGGTGGACGTAGTGGACATATTTAAATCTATGGTGGACATGCAATTTCAATTCGTAAATTATAGGCTTTATTCAGAAAGAAAATAACAATCAAATAACAAATTTAAATTAAAACTAGTATTTACAATAGAAACAATTAAGCTATCTGCAAACTGTTGCAAACAATCTACAGGTAGCTCAACTGATCCATATCAATACCAGTTGGAAGCGTAAATTATTATGTAAATTATTGTGTTCCGTAATACCAAAAAATATGACTGAAAACTTTTGTATTTTCGTCATGGTGTTGTTATTTTGCAACTGTATAAGCTATGTTCCTTATCAAACAAAACGTAAGGTATTGTTGTTTTTAATACAAAACAAATAGGATGAAAACATGTCATTTTCGACGTAAAGATAATACAAAATTGCATTTTGCATATTTTTGCTTACATTTCATTATAATAGTGGGTGGTCCTGATAAGGATTCCCTGTACAAGGTTATTAGTAAATTACTGAAACTGAGTGATCTGCAGGTTCTGCCCATAAGTAAAACGTTTAATAAGTGCCAAAAACATGAAATTTACATTTTTGATTTTTTGCTTTCGCGCGTAATCGCACGAAAACGGTGGACGTAGTGGACATATTTAAATCTATGGTGGACATGCAATTTCAATTCGTAAATTATAGGCTTTATTCAGAAAGAAAATAACAATCAAATAACAAATTTAAATTAAAACTAGTATTTACAATAGAAACAATTAAGCTATCTGCAAACTGTTGCAAACAATCTACAGGTAGCTCAACTGATCCATATCAATACCAGTTGGAAGCGTAAATTATTATGTAAATTATTGTGTTCCGTAATACCAAAAAATATGACTGAAAACTTTTGTATTTTCGTCATGGTGTTGTTATTTTGCAACTGTATAAGCTATGTTCCTTATCAAACAAAACGTAAGGTATTGTTGTTTTTAATACAAAACAAATAGGATGAAAACATGTCATTTTCGACGTAAAGATAATACAAAATTGCATTTTGCATATTTTTGCTTACATTTCATTATAATAGGTGTGTATTATTAAGAAAAAAAATAACCAGGGACCTAGATAAATACTATTCGAATACGAAAAACAACATGATAATTATGGTGGAAATATGCTCGAATTACAAATCATTTTGTTAGTAAGTTTGTATGGTCGAATCATCATCCGCAGGCCTCTCTGTGGTCATAATATGACGTCAGTGTCTGTACGTATACGTACCAAAGCAAATACGCTCTTTGTAAAGACGCCAAGGTTTCAAACTACAAAACTGTATATAGTATAGATGCTTTATTCGAGATTAACTTAAAAACGGCTCTGCCTTGAATTAACAGTAGGAATGGGAGTAAGAGTGGGTTTTCGAGTTGCTTCGCATATACGTTGCATATACTTATTTAAAACTATAAATTGCAGATTCTACGCGGAAAAAGCCGCGGGCACATCTACATAATAATAAATTAGCATACATACATACATTGAGTGGTCGCTAAAGGAGTTAGTTTGTGTCGAATTTGTATTTTTAATTAAAAGCTCCAGGAAGGGTACAAGATAAGGCCCCAGAAAACTATAATTCCTGATAAGACCCGACAACTACTTATTATATAGAGTCTCACTTAGAGTCATTGTGAGTCACTATTAGTTGAAAAAATAAAGTACCTAGCAGGCAATTAAATTTTCGTTATGGTAGGTAAACCTGTTGGTGTAAACGTGTTCTTGAGTGGAGACCGCGACTCGGTAAACGTAGTGTAGGACGCCCTCCGACTAAATGGGATGCCAATTTGCGAAAGACAGCTGGCAGATGCTGGATGCGGCAAGCTAAAGACAAGGCGCTAAGGCGCTCATTAGGAGAGGCCTATGTCTAGCTGTGGACTATTGGCTGATGATAATGATGAGCTAAACCCTATAACTATGTAGCAGCTTTAGCAGCTTTAGCAGTACCTAACCAATTAATTGATACCTTCGGAGAATTCTCACAGGAACTACCTGACCTGATTCCACCACG
Source organism: Eupithecia vulgata (assembly GCA_946478455.1). Taxonomy (NCBI): domain Eukaryota; kingdom Metazoa; phylum Arthropoda; class Insecta; order Lepidoptera; family Geometridae; genus Eupithecia; species Eupithecia vulgata. The sequence goes on along the minus strand of OX297862.1, from coordinate 12,063,355 downwards.
TCCCTTCCGCTCCAGGTCAAGCAGACGTACAGCGCATTACCACCCCTACTTGGTGGATATACCGTCCACTCGCACTAAGCGCTTTTCCTCCAACTTCATTATTGGGGTCTGGAACACGCTACCTGCTGCTGTTTTTCCCGTCAATGAAAACCTGGGTCTCTTCAAGACAAGAGTGAATAGGTATCTTCTAGACCTTCGTGATACATCGCCGGCCACATTTTCACTCTCCATCAGGTGAGATTGTGTTCAAACTAAGGTCTATAGATTATAAAAAAACCTATTTTAAGTAGGTTATCAATACAAAATAATAGGTATATCACACTAATATCATAAATGCGAAAGTTTATGTGGATGGATTGATAGATGGACGTTTGTTGCTCAGTCACGCCAGAACGGCTGAACGAATCTCAATGAAATGTGGCAGGGAGGTAGATGGTATCCTATATTTAAGCCGCGGGTAGCTGCTAGTTAAGTTACCTATATTAGTTGCAATCTATATTTGCGAGATGACGTCCCGTGAAGGTTAAATATTTTTCTTATATCGGCTTGTTTCATAAGTATTTTTTTTTTAATTTATGGCTGTGTCGATTGTTTTGTTCAGCGTTATTTATTGATACGTTCGTGCTATCAAGAATTTTGTACACAACATTATTTTCTTTACTAAGCAAACACAGCTAGCATTGCAACAGCCAATGTTCCAAATGCAAAGAGCCATAAACCTAACATAGCCAAGAAAGAGTAACTGGCATGGATGGAGCTATAAATAAAGGTCTTACTTGGAAGCAGTTCTTCTCCAGGCCGAGCCTCTTCTCTCGGCTTCCTCGCAAGCTTCTCCGCATCATGCTCTCTGTATTTCTGTAACAAATAAATACAAAAATTTATAAAGTCCCAAAATTTCGATTTTGGCCGCGATCACCGCGGTTTTAAACGCGTCGTTTGTATGGAAATATTACACTAATATCATAATAGCGAAAATTTAGATGGATGGATGGATATGGATAGATGGATGTTTGTTGCTCAATCACGCCAGAACGGATCTGGATGAAATTTCGAACAGAGATAGATTATAGTTTGGAATAGCACATAAGCTATATTTTATCCCGGAATTCCCATGGGAACGGAAACTAGGCGAGGGTGCTAGTATTTTATTAAGGGAAATGTCAAAAAATGCAGTAAAGTCAAGTGCAAGTCAACATGCTTCAGAAATGAGGTCGATTTCGTGATTTCACCTACACACACAACACTAGAACAGGACAGACGTCAGAGTCACGACGTACATGCCAAACACCTTATTAACACCTAATTACAATCAATTTTCAAGTTAATTTGTCATTGCGTGGAATGTTAAACGACAGATCGAATTAGCATCCAGATGTATTCCAACCTTTTAGTCAACGAGCAACCGGCCCACCAGTCTGCAGTAGTGTATCGGCTTCTCGTTCTCATTTTCATTACGAGAGATTCATGGATTTGAACAAAGCAATTCGCCTGCTATGAAGTTTGGACTAGTCCAAAGGGTATTCTCTGAAATCGAAAGATCGCCGGATACGTGGCAGATCTGTCGATAATTTGACGTAGGAGATATACAGTGCGAAAATGTTGTGAAAGTTTCTGTCAAACTGTAATCGTCCGATTATCTTATAGAAGAACACCACCGTTACATAAATTCGTTCGACTTTTAGTCGCTCGTGTGCGATTGGATGAATTTACCACTCAAATGCAAAATGATTCAAATGGATTGCGTAGGTTCCCATGTAAGACCACGATCTCGTAATCTCTAGAGATAGATCGTTTGTCATTAAAACGCTGCACAATTTCGCAGTTTATTGCTTTCTTCGTCAATAATTGCCTTTCGTGTTAATTACTGGTTTTTATTCCGAATGAATCGGAATTCATGATTTTTGTTAGGTATATGTATTTTTTCTGATCCCAGAATTGGTCATCCTTAGTAACGGTTTCGCGACGACTTTTAACCTTTTATAATCCATCAAACTACAATATTCTATCGATAGACGGTCGCAGTTTGACGTATTCATTATTTAATACACATGTCCACACTACTATGTGTGCTAATATTTTTATTTTTGTATGTAAACGAATAAACTTAAAAACCGATTCAGAACAGACCGATTTCAAAATTCTTTTGCCGTTAGAAAGCTACAAAAGCACTGAGTAACATAGGCTGTAGAATATGCCCGTGCAAAGCTGGGGCGGACCGCTAGTATGTATGTTACAAATGTGAGTGGGTTAACTAAAAACCTGGTTTGCGCCGGAACCGTTGCGTTGGTGCTCTTCCAACACAATGTTTGTAGTCAACCCGTTCCAATAATAATATATTTGATATCTTTATACATTATATGTATGTATATGATTCGGAAGATCGAAGAATAGTAATTAATTTGTAATATTAAAGTCTATCGTCCTTCTACCTTTTTTGTACCTACATATCTTTTCATTAGTGCTAAACAATAATTACTCACTACAGACCGAACAACAACAACTTCTCCATACTTTTATAATTTTTTTCATCATCATCATCATCAGCCTATACCAGTCCACTGCTGGACATAGGCTTCCCCTAATGAGCGCCATAGCGCCCTGTATTCAGCTTGCCGCATCCAGTATCTGCCAGCAGTCTTTCGCAAATCGTCATCCTACCTGGTCGGAGGGCGTCCTACACTACGTTTTCCGAGTCGCGTTCTCTACTCAAGAACACGTTTACCCCAGGGGTTGCCGGTTCTTCTTGAAATATGGCCAGCCCATTGCCCCTTCAGCTTGCTAATCGATTGCTATCGAATAAATTGTTTACAATAAGTTAATTATCTATTCTCATGTAAGTGAGTCTCTTTTAAGAATAAATATCTTTAAATCTATACCTATCTATAGCCTACCAGCAGCGCCTTGTGGTTTCACCCACGGAACAAAAAAAACAAGGATTCACTCGCGTATTTCCCGTTCCCGTGTGATTTCCCGGATAAAACATAGCCAAGCTTTCTAACGGTGAAAGACTTTTTGAAATCGGTGTAATTTTTAAGTTTATTCTCTTTATAATATTAGTGGAGCTGGAGATCTATTAGAACCTCTTTAAATGTTGGCACAGCTCTTTGTTTTCTCAGATTCTTATAATCTCTACAAATTCGTGCGTACGCGAAATGTATTTAGAACATCGAGTGGCTGAATGATTTACTGATGTTTTGCACTTAAAATTAGGCGTATTACGGCATGTAATATTATAAGTATTGTAATAAAATAAAAGTATGATTGGTAGTGTTGCGTTATCTGTAAGCAGTCAAGATGCCAGTTGCGTTAGCACGAGTTTCAGTTACCTAACGTAAGCGGTACTTTAAATTGAAATACACAGGAAAGATTTTAAACCATAATCTATAACCAGCAACTATGCCACCGCGAAAACCTTTATTACTATCTGGTTATACAAATTTTATCCTTTGTTGAATGAAATAAGTAATCAAAAGTTAAGAAATTAACGTTAAAAGATTCAGCTATTGTTGTTTATTTTGTGTCTGAGCCTATATTTTATGAAATCTAATTATTTTATCATAAAAATTGTTTTTCAATAAAGTACAAATCGAAGTAGTTGGTTTCTGAGCTAGTTATGTCTTCACACAGACGACGTCATAAATATATTAAAGACATTTTTGAATAAAAGTCAGCTAAAATTCGAATCAAAACACCAGAATCAATGGAACCACATTGTGCAATACAAATATACAAAGCGCCTGAAAAACCTATGTATGAATGTTGGGTATGGTTATGTGGGGTCTTGAGGTCTGTGAATTCTATATAGGGTATGTAGTCTTTGACATCGACCGGCACGCATAACATCTAGCATTTTAAGTCGTGACGACATTGAACTCTTTACTCTACGGTAGAGTACGGTAGAGTCTCTACCATAGAGAATTCGACACTGGCACGTTGCGTTGCGGCGACGCAGTACATCTGTGCGGCGACGTCAATGTCTTATGCTCGGTGCTCCTCATAAAAAGTTATTTTGGCTACGTTATCGTGAGAGGCGCTCTGCCGCGGGTTGCGATAAAGCGCTTATTCCTTATTATTATTGTATTTGTTCACTAACCTCAATAGTTATCATACACTTTAGTTTTACGAATACATCTCTAAGTAATTGATGATGATGAGATGCGTTCACGGGGATCCCATGTGTAAGGGATCGTGGTGGATTACCCTTAAATAAAACCTGTTCGTTTTTGCTCGATGTAAATGCTCTCTTATGCTCGAAATATTCACAGAAAATTTAATTATCGTCACTTTAAAAACAAATTATTAAATTAAAATAAAACATATACTTATATCATTTTTATCTTTATGTAGGTAGGTACTTAAATTTAATTTGTTTAGAATTTCCAATGTGACATGTGTAGGTAGGTATATGATTTGATTTGATTATGTAATAATGTGTGTTTTTTTATGTGTAGTAATTAATGTGACATTATAAATAATTGAAATTGTTTTTATGGTTTCTAACATAGTATCTAAGTAGTTTACTAACAATTATGTTGAAGAACTGAACTAAAATAAATTATTATTATTATTTAAACAAATTTTTAAGCGTGGGGATTATGGGCATTACCCCCCATGAGATAATAAATCAGGGGGAGGCCTGCGTCCAGCCATGGACCATTATAGGCTGTTGAGGTCAGAAAATATTTAAGGAGGCTCCTATACAACAGACATGTTTTTAGGGTTTCAAACATCGGTTTTGAAACCCTTATGGTCTCGCTCTGTCCGTCCCCGCTCTTTCTTGAATATCTCAGTAACTACTGCAGCTATTAACTTGAAATTTAAAATAATGATACATTTCGTGCGCCATTACTGATTTCAAGAAAAAAATATATAAATAAACATCGAGTTAGAATACTATAGAGTAACAATCACAGAAATAAAATGTCCGCGCCAAAACTCTGCACAATCTACGCTACGTGCAGAGTTTTTGTTTATTTGTACGGCGACCGCAGTCCTCGTACAACGTTCGCGATGCCAAAGTGTTCGGTCATTTCCTGCCCAAATAACAGCAACTACGTGCAAAAAAAGGATGGTATTTCGTATTTTAGGTAAGTATCATAACAATTTTATGAATTTATGTATCCAAAGTACGTATTTTCATGTTAATTTCAATAATTTTAAATATTTTCTGCAAAATAAAATGCTCACAGCTTGACCTTGGCACTTCGTAGGCGTATCTCTTTCACACGTTAAACAAATATGTAAGAGTAAAAGAGAAACAAAGTCTCGCGTGAGCTTGTGACGAGCACACTGTGTTCCAACGACAAAACTGTGGAGTTCATTGATACTTAATATTTTTACGAATTTTAAATTAATTATTATACTTAATAATATTACCATGTTGATAAATGCTTTATTTTTTTCGAACAAAAAGTAGATGAGTCGATAGCGTTCTATAATTTTATGGTGTAAATTACAATATTTTGTATGCCTTGTTTTTAGTTTTCCTCGAAACCCCGTAAGGTGCTCTGAATGGACAGTCATATTATCAAAACAACGTTACAATAAATTAACATTGTTTCAAGGTAATTAAGTTATTCGTCAGTAGGTTAAAAGTACCTAAATAAAACTCGTAATACATACAGATTAATTTGTTTCATTTAAAATTATTTGCACCCCCGTGTTTTCCGGGATAAAAAGTAGGTACCTAGCATAAGTGTTAGTCCAGAGTATAAGCTATCTTCATATAATAAGTGTGACTAGCTGCCCCGCCCCGGCTCCTCCAGGCTAAATAATATAATTATAGCCTATGTCCATCCTGAAACCTAGATTCATTCTAAATATTGGTTAACATATTTTTTTAATCAGATGTTTAGTTTCGGAGTCCTCTTAGGTACATTATAAACTCACAAACTCACATACACATATAATGATATCACAAATACGACCTATAATATTATTTAGTACAAATAGCGTCTCCACTCGCCCTGTTCCCTGTTCGTACGCGCATGGCCGTCGGTCATCTTCGGAAATCTTCGGTATGTCTTCGGTGCATTATTATGACATTGCGTACAAGCGACATTGAACATTATTCAACCAAGATAACGTCTTAATTGGCGTAAATGTCATTGTGAGCTATATAACAACAAATGTATAGGTATGTAGAACGGCGCTCGTACATTTTTTGAGTGCTGTCAGTTAGAGATTGGGACTCTTTAGTATTCTAACTCGATGTAAATAAATGAAAATGAATAATTTCAGTACAAATTTAATGTTGAAGTTTCAAAAGAGACCTAGGAAGGCAAATGGGGCATCAAATGAAAGGTAAGTATCTTTTTGTACATTTCAAAACACTTTTTGAAATTTCTATAACTTTCATACTTTTTGATATATTTTAAAAAAAGTCGAAAAATTGACAATTCCCCCCCCCTATCTCCGAAGATTGCTGACCGATCCATGTACAATGTATAAGGCGTTTGTAGATATCGATCTATATTTTACAGGAAAAATATAGAGAAGTCTGTAATAATAATAGTTTTTGAAAAATGGTCAAAAAGGGGGAGAATTTTTTTTCAAAAGGGGGGGTACCTACCTATGTGGGGTATCAAATGAAAGGTATTCAAAAGAAATTTCAAAAAGTGTTTTGAAATGGTCAAAACACTTTTTGAAATTTCTGTAAGTTTCATACTTTTAGAAATATTTCAAAAAATGTCGAAAAATTGACCTTTCCCCCCCCTATCTCCGAAGATTGCTGACCGATTCATGTACAATGTATTAGCCGTTTGTTATCAATCTATATTTTACAGGAAAAATATAGAGAAGTCAGTAATAATAATAGTTTTTGAAAAATGGTCAAAAAGGGGGGGTATTTTTTTTCAAAAGGGGGGGGGGTACCTCCCCATGTGGGGTATCAAATGAAAGGTATCGTTTTCACCATTTCAAAACACTTTTTGAAATTTCTGTAAGTGTCATACTTTTTAAAATATTTTAGAAAATTGATTGTCCAAATAATTGGCAAATGTTTGAAACCCTCGGCGCGCGAGTTACACTCGCACTTGGCGGATCTTGTTTTTTATAGATTATGGTACGGAACCCTAAGTGCGCGTGTCCGACTCGCACTTGGTCGGTTTATGTTTTTTCTTACATCGTTTAATTCATACTACTTATATAGGTTAATGTGAAAACTATATAAAAATCCTTTAGTTTTTGAGTTTATCGCGTTCAGACAGACAAACATAAACAGACTTTGTTTAATAATATGTATAGATTATGACTATACCTTCTGAGATGAGATAACAATAACAATAAACTCTAAAATAAGGTTTATGAATCCTTATAAAATGACCTAAATATTTCAATATATCCCACCTGCGCCGTCAACAGAACTAAATCGTTTCAAATTCCCATCGTAACTGCGTTCGTGAGAGCATTCGGCCACCATCGCTTATTTTCGTCTCAAATTGTTTTGACAGCTAGGATGGATCCAAAATGTTCCCTGGTTGTTATTTTAAAAGTAGGTAAAGCTTACAATCGAGCTAGGAGTAAGTTTATTTCCTTGTTAGGAAGAATTTATTAACAATGGACATTCGGGTAAAATCAGTTTTTTAAACTCGGGTAAGTTTAGAAGGGGGTGACAGTCGTTTGACGTTATCACCGAAACGTGACGTCTCATTTTTATAATGGATTTGTGTAGTGCCCTGTCTGCACGATAGAGGCGCTGTACCGAATCCTATAGAAAAGGAAACGTCACTGTCACGTCTCGTTACTAAAGTCTACTTTAGTACTATACCTACTTATAAATCTGTGCTAAAGTCCATTAGATTCACCCCCTGAAAACATGTTTTATTCATAAAAATAAAATTGTTTATTTCAGGCAACATTAGTCTAGTACAGGATGTAAAATACTAAAAACTACGGCCCATATAAAATATATCCCTAAATCTAACATACTAAAATAAACCTATTTACTAGCGCATAGACTCGGTGACGTATGACGAGGTAATCGTCCGCCAGAATAGCAGAATAGCACATTCTTCAGCCAGAATTCGAAATATTCTCAGTTGGAATACGCACCAATAAACGATTTAAAGTCATTATAACGCGACACCAACCGCTCAACCCTCACCAAGGTGTTGGTCTTCCTCTTCACATACTCCACGATCTCCTCCACCTTCGTGGTATTGTAAAGCCTAGACACGTAGAGCAACGTCGAAGGTACGGCCGGGCGCAACAAGAAGTTAGCTAGAGCCAGCGCTGGTTTCGGCTGCTGGGCTTCCTTTTCCTTTCAGCATCATACGGCTTCTCTCAAAGAAGGCGGATTATTATTGCACATATTTAATTTATTAATGTGTTTGTTTCTCGAATATTTATCGGACTAAAATAATTTTGTTTTAAAGATGGTGGAGGTCGACCTATCTGCTGTGCTTATCTCGCTTGATTATGCAAGAAGTTAATGTTTCATAATGCACATTTTAGTACTTAGGTACATTAATTTAAGTATCTACTTAGATATAAGCAATCACGTACTTATTTACCGCAATCCACACATTAACGATCATATAAAAGAACCTTTATTTATTTATATGCCTATTAAATATGCAATTTACAATGAATATTGAAGAAATATTCTCCTATGTTCAGGCCTCGCGTGACCTATTTATGATTCGAATAATACATAAACATAGAGACCCCGAAACTTAATCTGGTAAACTTAAAACTAATAAGTAAGTAAGGTAAGGTAAGTCGTTAACCTTAACTGTAAATTTTTACTAGTTGTAATCTTAAGTTATTTTTGTAAATAAAATTATGTTTACTCAAACCAAAATAGTTAATTAAAATATAAAAGGGTATTATGCATGTGACTACAGAAAAGCGATTACTTTTTACATTTTTTATTTGGTATTTTTTGATGGTTTTCAAACATAGTGTAGGACGTCCTCCAATTAGGTGGAATTACAATTTGCGAAAGACTGCTGGCAAATGCTGTATGCGGTAAGCTGAAGACAGGACGCTATGGCGTTCATTGGGGGAGTAAATGTCCAGCTGTGGACTACTATAGTATAGGCTGATGATGATGTAAGGTGAGCATTTTGTATTATTTCTGATTCAGGGCGTAACGATGTTTCGATCAAGCCTATTCTCAGGTAGGTGAATAGTTTAAATCTAAGGCCGTCCGCACATGGAGCTACTCAAAAATGAAGGAACTAATCAGTAATTGTAATTACAAACTAGTTAGAAACTGTACCTCGCACACGACGCTACTCAAGTTGCATGGTTTCAGTCACTTCGGCGGCGACCGGCACGTCGCGTCACGCGTGATCAGTTGCTAACGCGTTACTAACCGGTTTTTGACTAGTAGCGTCGTGTGCGAACCTGTGCGAGAATGTATGGGCGGTGACGCTCAAGTAACTCTTTAGTAATTTGAGTTTGTAACTAGTTCTTTTTGAGTAACTCCATGTGCGGAGGGCCTAACGCCTATAAAATAAGGACATTTGTCAAGTGTCGTAAGTTATTGCTAACAAGCTTTATTGCCGTGTAAATGGCTGGGTACGAGGTTGTTATTGCCGCACTCAATAAATTGTTTAGGATTTATTTACTTGCAAAAATTTAAGTGAAGCTATTTAAGGTTTTTATCCTATAGCAGTTGCAATAAGGTAGCATAAGGACTCGGGGACAGCTCCTTGCGACTTCAATTCGTAAATTATTACGTTCCGTTATACCCAAATCGATGACTGAAAACTTTCTGTATTTTTGACATTGTGTTGTTATTCTGTAACTAGACATGGTGAGCTATATTTCTTATCAAATACAAAACGTAAGATATTGTTGTTTTTAACGACCATCAACCATTGCATCGTCTCGATAGTCGTTTTGGTTTACGGCGTGATGTCTGTTTTTAAGCGTACCTAGTACTTACTTAGTAGTTAGCGAGATAAAAGCATTTTGGCTATAGGGAGACTAGGCGGCTAAACAATTCTGTGTATAATATCATACACAGAATTGTTTAGCCGCCGATCAAGCAGCATTATTTATTTATGTAAATTAACCAACTAGGGAAGGGACGTTTAGGTACTTTGTTGCACTATGTTCTACTATGTTTTGAAACCTCAAACAATAAAATGGATTTTATTGAGCTATTCGTGCGACAATATCAAACAATATTGACAATATTGAACGCAGAATGGAGTGACTTTCCGACCGCGGGATATCCATTACCATCAGCGAGGCTCAGGTTACGGAACCTCAAGCCACAAGTGGTTTTGAGATTTTCTAAAGATAAAGATGTTTATTTGCCAGAATATAACATTAAGATAATCATAATGCTGCATAAAAATACATTTCAATCACAAATCTTCAAATCAATCAACGCGGCACACTCAGGTCCTACATCCAAAAACCAGCCAAGTGCGAGTCGGACTCGAGTACGAAGGGTTCCGTACCATATCTATAAAAACCCCGTAGGTAAGTATATAAATTTTATTTTATTTAATTATTTATTTTTAAGGTGAATAATATATTCTGTGAATATTTCAAGCGTCTACCTGTTGCCGTTATCAATATCGAGTAAAAACGAGCATAAAAATCATGTTTGTTGTATATCAACTGTGAAATTTTTTACTGTCTAATTATCACGGTGCTTGTTGACAGACGGACAGACAGACAGACGGACGGACAACAGAGTCTCAGTAACAGGATCCCGTTTTACCCTTTGGGTATGAAATCCTAAAAATGAAATTGTATATTCGCTATGACAGAACTAAGCCCAACCCTTACCAACAAATACTTTAACACTACAACCTTCCTATTAAATTGAGCCTGAAGGCACAGCTTCGTTAGTCTGTAGACTTCGACTTGCACCCACGTGACGTTAATGCTAACAAATTACGACAAAACTACTAGACTTGTAACACAGGACCTGACACAAAACTACTAGACTTGTAACACAGGACCTGACACAAAACTACTAGACTTGTAACACAGGACCTGACACATTAAATTATTCTTCTCGATGATTGAAGAACAATAAGCCCCTACAAAACTTTGTAATTTTACAGGAAGCAGGCTTGCCAGCGTACGACAACTGACTGAAATGTAATATCCTATTTCCTCTATCTGGATAGGACCAACTGTACTATACAGGGTGAAAAGGGACGACGGCCCTTCCAGGATAATCGAGATTATGTATCTTTAGTACTATATTTTTATTCAAGAAACTATGCTAATATTTTTGTCCGTTTTCGAGTTACAGCTACTTAAAGTTTTATACAAAAAAACGTACCTATAGTTTCAACCCTAACAGTTGGACCCTAAGGTCAATAACCGCACCTTGACCTAGCTAGAAAACAATAACTTTGTGACGTTATTGATGGATGACATAAACTAGGCATTGACAATATTTTTAACAATTGCGTAGATAAAATCGTGAAGAATATACACAATTGAAGCTGCTGCCCTTATTAGATGTGGTGGAATATTTAAACATAGGCTGTAGATCCCTAAGATAACAGGTATCCTTTTCTCCTTACACGTGTAAGAGATGTAGTTATATAGATATACCTACATAGAGGTACTTCTTTCACTGCTCCCGCTCCCGATAACCACCCTGCAAAAGTGTTTTCTGCACGGAACAGTTTTTTCTGTTCCGTGGTTTTCTGTGTAAATGTTGCCACCACTAATATTGTGGCTATTGTTAAACGCTTGCATCACACGCCTACGGTTGTAGAACTCGAACAAACGCTTAAAATTGAGACTGATTGTGTTTAGACAAAGCTTTCGATACTGTTATAAGCATCTCTAAAATCAAGCTGTGGACTCTATTTACTTCGTAACAAAGACAATTATAATCGGAAGGTGTTATTTGAGCACAACAAAGGCAAGAAAACAATTCAATAATGAACCTCTGTAGAAATCGTATCTTACATTGATTTTGCTGGCAGAACATCTAGTAGGTCTTTAGTCACTAACTGTCATAAATTAACTTATCTTTGGTGCATCTATAAGTATGGCGTTATGTTCTTTAACGCCTTCACTGCCCAGCCTCCGTGACACGGAACCGACGGTAGACTTCCGCGTCTTGAGCCATGATAGTGTTATTATATTACATAAACTGCCCAGCCTCGGCGGTTCAAACCGCAGAGACACGCCACGCCGCCGCCGACACGGCAAATCGACTTCTGCATCTCGAAAGTTACCCCTAATTTTGGATCAAGTCTATATAAGGTAAGGTAGACTCTGATCAGGGTTTATGCGAGTCTATCGTAGTCGTGAAACGAAACCCACGAGTGTAGGAGTTATAAAAAGAAAATAACAATAAACAAATAAGACTAATTATAATTGAAACAATTGAGCTAACAGTCAACTGTTGCAAACAACGGAAGTAGGTAGCTCACTGATTTAATATTTACCAATCGGAAATGTCTCCAAGACGCTGCTGGCATTGCCTTAAATTATGATATTATTATGAATTTCCTCCAAGTAGGTATTGTTTATTATACCAACTTCAAGCAATAGCCCCTGGCCCGGCTCCGGATATCCCTTACAACATTTCCTCCAGTGAGATTACTCATAGGTTATCAAAGAACGCCTCTACTTCTGTCTAAATAAATAGGTTACTGTTTTTGGAACAAAAGAGTAGGCAGTAGGGAGAAGCGCCGTATGGCCACACCTGGCGCTCGCCCTGATCATTAAAAATGTTTATTTAAAAATCCGACCGCTTAACTCAAAGCGTGGAGCGATCAATTTTTTTTACTCGACCACGCGAACCAGAATGTTTAACGTGACTTTTGCTAAGAGAATTTGTTTTGTCTTTCCCAAAATTCCGGGACTTTATGCCGGGCTAGGTATGCAATGATTTTCAACTTACGATAGAATGATATGGATCAGTTGAGCGACCTATAAGTCCCTAGATTGTTTGTAACAGGTTAGTTTTAATATCATTCTAGTATTGACGACCTCTGAGGCGCGGTGGGCGAAGGTCCACCTGCGACGCAGGAGGTTGCGGGTTCGATTCCCGCCTCGGGACACATGTGTGTACGATCTGCAGATTGTTCAGGGTGTTCTGGTCGTTTTCTATGTATAATAAAAAATATCTCAGAACATTGTATTATGTAGGTATATCAGTTATCTAGTACCCATAACACAAGCTATGCTTACCTTGGGGCTAGATAATGCTGTGTGAATTGTCCATCATTATTTATTATTTGTTTGTAATTTTCTTTGTAAATAAAGAATAATATTTGTACCTAGTTAATACAAATTTCACATTACATAATTACAAATTCCTTAAATTTATTTTTGATGTAGCTTCACATACACAGCCTAAATTTGTAAGTTAGGCTAGCGTTTTTTTTTTCACTAAGACAGTAAAAAGCCGACCTATGCTTACACAAAGGATAAAAGTCCCCTTGAACATAATTACCAACCTAAATCTTTAAACATAGTGACAAAGTGTTGAGTTGAATTGAATTATAAGAGAGACACTTCATCAAATGAAAGTGTCATGGCATTATGACTGCTAGCACGGGACAAGGGATGACCCTGTACTTTACTCAGCAATAAAAACGCCTAAAATGCTCTAAGCTCGAACATAAAAACTTTAAAAAGCTCTCAGTAGATCAAACACGGCGAGTGTCGGTCGACAGACGGCGCGGTGTCATGTTTCACCCGCTGGGTCACATTTGTCCTAATAAACACCAGATTCGTGTCAAAATGGGGCTTTTTATGATTCCATCAACCCGTAAAGCTTGAAACACCCTGTACGTAAGTGTTTGTTTCTGTTAAATTTACCGCGAAGGTTTCAACTATCTTTGATCTGCCGATTTCGAGTCCAGACTGCTGGATTTTTTTGCAGATCTAACAGAATCATTTTAAGGAAGACTAGAGACGTGACAGAAATAAATCAAAGTACATGCTCAAACCATTCAAAGTATGTTTGTATACCGCGATCAATTGCATATCTCGGAATCCCAAATGAACTTGATTGAGCAAGTTTGTTACTTACACACCTTCAAGTTTCATGTGTTCTAATAATAATAATTTGATTTTTTAAAGAAACTACAAACCGACTTCAAATTCCTTAGTTAAATTATTATTAATTTACACAGACTAAAACTTTTCTAACGGGAATCAAATGTTTGTGAAACCGCTTAGGGAACGTTTTACATAAAATAGCTAAAGATTTTTCCAAATCAGTCCATAAACAACAGAAAAATCGATGATGATACACATAATCGAAGAAAATTTAACCGCCACATAATACATGTACAGAGATACAGAGAAACCTCTTTTTTTTTCGTCGGTTAAAAACGGAATAAGAGATTATTATTAGGTGGAATAGTTAGGTATTTATCGACAAGTGGATTGTGAAATCGTTTCATCAGATTTAATGCTTCAATAAAATGACTGACCCGGCCTCTGTTGCAAATTTTCATTACGATCTCTTGTATTTCGGTTTAGTTGGCATTTAAAACTTAAGTATTTCAGTACCTAGATCTTTATTATCAAAGAAAATTACAATCAAATAATAGAATTAAATGAAAACTAGTATTTACCAATGAAACAATTCAGTTAACTACGGACTGTTGCAAACAATGTACAGGTAGCTAAACTGATCCATATTAAAAGTATAATATTAATGTAATTAATAAAATAAATTTATATTTTGATATATGACTCTGCTGATTTTGCTGCGGAGCCGGCCTGTTTTGATATATTTTACTAACGAAACACTAGCGCTAAAATTTCATTATCTATGATTATAAAATTAAGGACAGCTTTTAAAGCTTGCTCCTTAGCAAAAGCCGGAATTGCTTTCAAACCTACTTGTGAAAGTGAATAGGAGCCTGTAGTACCAACCTAGGTACCTAATGTTTATGTGATATCCGAGTCTTTATTCTGAAGCTTTTATAGCACTTTGCCACATTTTGCAACACGTAATGCAACCGTAAGGTTTTCCTTACTATTGCCTCTGTTAGTTTTATGTTTAGTATTTGCAAGAATTGCAATTTATGAGCATTCGTTTTTCTAGCGCAATGAAATACAGATCCGTTATATAATAAATAAGATAATGCTTTGTTTTTTCCTTAAGGTAAGTATGGAGGCCTAGAAATGAGTAAGTAGTCCCACCAGAGGTGTTGCTACTCCGACTAGATAAGAAGTTACTTATATAAGAACAAAATACATAAGTACAACACATAAAATTATCTGTAATTATTATCAGAATTACTAAACACAACATTTTTCGTAGGCGGGAATCGAACCCGAAACATTCTGTGTCGCAGGCGTCGCACGTGATAGAAAATCCAATGGCAGAGGTTTATGAAGTTAACTTTGGAGAGGTTCAAAGTTTGGAGTTTCATCCTTTCATCAAAATAACTTGTGTTATTAAAAACATGACCTATGATATCACCGACCTGTGTTACGATTTTCATCTACATTGTAGGTGTTTATTTTAAAACCTGCTTGCATAATTTTTAAGGAAAATTAGTCCCTGTCGACCCGAATTTCCAAAGGTTCAATGGTACTAAAAATTGACCCTCATTCTCGACAGGGGGCCTAATGCGGATACTGCGCATTTGGGCCACGCGGAATGTTGGATTCTCGGTGCGCGTACGCACGCCACCTGCTGCGCTAATCTGTGGCTCAGTTCCGAACGGCACACTTGCGGATAGGGCTGTTGTTTCACTTTACTCGCAGAAAAGTAATTTTCTGTTCTATTTTCTTAGGTTTTAGATTCAAATCAAGCATGGAAACCCTAGTAACATTTCCACCTGGGTACCATCATGAATAATGATTAATGATCATCCATCAGTGATCATAGCGCATCTAACTGTGTCGAAATTTTGTTGTCTCCATAATTTATATTCGAGACGTCAAAAAAAAGACAATCGCGCATGTTTTCAAAAAATTACCTATACTCTATCCCCCTTATTCATAATGTTAAACTATTTTGCAACTTCTTTTATGTTAGCGTAACATAAAAAAAGTTGCAAAATAGTGGTATTTGTCTCTGACTTATGTCAGTAGAAGACAGATTGAGAAATAGCAATGCCTTAAGTTCTCTACTCTTACTTCTTCTCATAGGTATATAGAATCTGCTGAATTGAGGAAACCAATAACGCGGATCCGGGCATCTCATATCAAGCGTACATTATCTTGACATTGATCAATTTCGGTTATACATACGCCCATAAAAACTCAGATGTGAAAGAAAATTACAGAAAAATTAAATGAATTACAATTTGTTATAATCCGTCTATGTATGTCGTCTGTAAAGCATTATTGGCAATGCTGATGCGATGCGCCAGATACACTCACCAGCTCTTGGGTCAAGCGAAATGTAGAACAAGTTAACTAGGCATTTAGTCGTAACTTGCAAATCTTTAATCGTTTCCCTAACAGCCCTATTTCCGAGAGCTCGCCTGGCATACATACTGAACACACGATCCTTTAATTAGAAGCAGAACTAATGGGGCACGCTTCGTTTGCGCAATGCGTAGAGGCAATTGTATCCATGTTTGTTGATCGGGGGAAAGGCAATAAACAGGATAGTGAATACGGACACCTGTGGTTTTGACCAGTGGAACGTATCGCTTTTCCTAACACTGATTCCAAGTACGGAACTCGTCAATTGCTCGTTGCCGTTGACCCGTAAACCACATCCAGATTCACACTAAAGTCTGGAATAACTCAATAATATAAATGCTAAATTCTGGATGGATGATTGTAACTTCTGCACGTGAAAATTTTGCATGCCAGTAGTTAGAGGCCTAGAAAAAAGGCTACTCTTTATAAAAAAAAACTGTTTCCATGGGTTAGAAATAACCTTAAAACGTCTCCATACGCATGGTAATTGGCTGGCATAAACTAGTATTCAAAAACGTTTATTTTGACTTAGTTCCGCTATACGGACCGCGTTTTCCATAGGCTTACAAAAAGCTCACAGAATAGCAATAGCAACGAAGCGTTCTTTATTTGGCCATGTCCCTATTGATCACGCTAAAAGTTTCAGCCTGAACGATCGTATCCTTGATTCCTTGCTTGTCGTTGTCTTCTACCTTATAATAAAACAATGTGAACAAAGGTAGGTACTTAATTTGTAATTTGGGTTTGAGGTCTCACCCAGTGACGGAGCTATAATATATATAAATATGAACATAGGTTGCTGGCCGTGCCGCAGTCTCGTACGGCGGCGCGGTCCATGTCACCCATTCCTCGAGTACTCACCGCACTCAACGCTCTCCTGGACGACAGCCCCGATCTTGACTTGTTTGCTGACAGTTGGACTAAATTATTGAGAGAATGTTTTGTTTTTTGTGAGCGTCATAATTAATTTAATGTATTTATTATTATTATTTTTTTCTCTTTTTTTATAATTTTACTGACATTTTTGTATTATTGTTTTGTATGTGTTTAACTTTGTTTGGTTTTGTAATTAATTAATGTAATTGGTTAAAATAACCGTGTTAATTAAATAAAATAAAATAAATAAATAAAATGAATCATAGCAAGGTAGGTATACGACGGTATATTTTCTATAGTAATCGGCGAGTGACCATGACCACAGACGCAGCTAAAACGTATATTTTTATACGTCACCAAAATATGTCGACAGATATAGCACGATATATTTTGGTATAGTAAGACATGACGGGCGCAGAAATATATATTATAGCTTAGCCACCGTCTGTGGCAGGTAATTCATTCAAGGTACACTTCATTTATTTTAAATCTCGTTAAAAATAATTTTTTTACTATAGAAAAAATAATAATATTATAAAACTATTCTACAGTAAAAAATATATATCAAAACGGTAGATCACCGGCTGCGAAGCTAGGCTCAAGCAACCGGTGACTAGGGCTGCAAAGCACTTCCTGACGATACGCGCCGAGTCCAGGAGTACCGCCTTTATTATTATTATTATATATAGCTTATTATAGTAATATTATATTATGCTCCGTTTGTTGTGGACTTAACTCTCTTAATCTAAACAAACGAAAAGCGCGCCAATCATAGAGTACATAAACTAAACTTACTTAGTGATTGATTGCTATATTTGCTACTAGTAAATCCTGAAAGGCTGTTTATAATCCACACAGAAATGTTTTGTTGTTTTCATTGACCCTGACCGTTCTCTATATCGATTACTAGTTGCTAAATCTAATCCGTTTGTAAGCATTGACCTGACTACCTATTTTAATCCGCGTTTAAAATAGCTTTGACCTTTCCCAAAGTTCGGCTGATCCAAATCAGTCTTTCTTTGGGTTCCAAGTTTTTTTGAAGTTGTCTTGAAGCCAATTTTACTTAAACTTACCAAGAGATATCTATTTTACTGTGTTTGCCCCCAAATTGTTTTGTAGAGTAGCACTTACCAACAAAATAAAGCAATTAGTTAGGTAGTCACTTAGCACAGTAGGTACCTAAGTGACTGATGGCGGTGCTGATGGGTATACCTACTTACCTACATTTTAATGTCATGATAACAAAGTCGTGACATCGTGATAACGTAAAAAAGTTCGGACGAGAGTGATGGTGGATTCCTAAATTACATACATGAAAAGTTAAATCATTAAAATCAAGTTGATTTAATACTGGAATAATCTTTATTCAGAAAGAAAATAACAATCAAATAACAAATTTAAATTAAAACTAGTATTTACAATAGAAACAATTAAGCTATCTGCAAACTGTTGCAAACAATCTACAGGTAGCTCAACTGATCCATATCAATACCAGTTGGAAGCATGCCTAAGACACTGGCTGCATTGCCCCGCTGTATAGCAATGCTGATGCGCTGTGCCAGATACTCACCAGCTCTCGGGTCACGCGTCGCTTCGACCAGACGCTCAGATAATTTTTTGAAAACCCGGAGAGCCTCGGTACCCCACGAACCTAGGGTCTCGACTCCAAGGGGAGCAAATGTGTAGGCTCTGTCGAGACCTGCATATTTGCGCCTCTTGAGATCTTCGGCTAAATCTGCCGCCGCACCAGCCCTCACGGAAGTCCTAGGAAGATGGGAAGGCGCGAGTGTGTCGACACATGTAGCGTCCCACACAATAGGCCTCCCCAACTCCCATGGGACTAGAGTCATGCCGTCAGGCCTCTTACCATCGTCACGCAACAGACCATTCGGTTCGAGAATAGCTGGTACGTTAGCGGTGGTAAAGGCCCGAGTTGATTTAATTGAGTGTACCTGCCTAGCAACAATTCAATTACATTTGAACTAGCTTACTTGCTCCCAATTTCGAAAAAAAATTCTCGAAATCAGATAAATGAAAACGAAATCAGCGGGTATTTTCGACTCGTTACTGTAAGAGTCGGAAAAGCCTGAAAACTGCTTCAAAACAAAAGTTGAGACCGTTTTATGGGCTGTTTTGAATAACCCTGAAACCCGTTTCCCATAATTTTATTTTTTTAATTTTTCACATTTAGTTTGAAGCTAATTGTGTGGCATTGGTACTACTAGTTTGTATGGTATGAAAAGAAACTTGCCACACTAAGAATCGGAAAGTCTAACACCCTACTTAAGACCATTTAAAGAGTATCTTTAAAAATTCCTGAAATCCTCTTAACTATTTCATTTCATTTGAAAATTACAACCAAATAATAGAATTACATTAAAACTCGTATTTACAATAGAAACAATTGAGCTAACTGCAGACTGTTGCAAACAATCTACAGGTAGCTCAACTGACATCTCAATACCAGTCGGAAGCGTGCCCAAGACACTGGCTGCATTGCCCTGTATGGCAATGCTGATGCGCTGTAACAGATACTCACCAGCTCTCGGGTCACGCTTATTTTAATTGTTATTTATTTTTAGTATTCTCAGTAATTTTCAAGCAAATTATAAAAAAGTCACCCAGACTGGTTAAAAAGCTAAACAACAAAACCTGACAAACTTCGACGGGAGGTTGTGTAGAAAGAGGTACCTGCTCTTAAAATTTCAGCTTTCTATTTTCTACATGTATATTATGATTTTGCTATTTGTGAATGTTTAATATCGCTCGTATAAAATCACGCTTGATTAAATACGTGGTGTTCGGCAGCCGAAATCAATTTATAAAAGAAGATGAATTTACTCATGTGAGCTTTTACCGTATTTTCTTCCTTAAAGAACCGGCTCAATATTTTACGTGAGTTGAAAGTCTCGTTAGTATAGGTTGGTATTTATTATCTCATTACAGAAATAGGCTAGAAACAGACCAGTTGATGGAGTCTTAAACCCCGTGACAACAATTTATGAAAATTCGCCCTGCATTACTTTTAACTATTGCTTTACATTACCAGACTTATAACCATTTTAAAAAAATAGAAATATACCAATTTCTGTATTTCTAACACCCAGAAAAACCTTATCTAAAATTTTTAGGTACGTCAAGAACGCAATATAAATCTTGAAATCTGGAGAGGGGTTCTGGTTGCTTTTATTAGTTTTTTCTTATTTTTAATAAAGTTAGTACCAAATTAATCGAATTTTTGTGGATCCATTTCAGAGCGTCTTGCTTTACTTTTGCTTTGCTTTTATTTTTTTTTGTTCTTTTAAAGTTAAATCCTACTTTTTAACACATGATAATTTTAATCATTAAACAAACGTTATATCCAGAATCTCGTTTAATCGAAAATGAAGATATGGCCGACGGTATATCGTAATACAGGTCTAGAAGAAACTTATATTATGTGTATAATTATTTAACTAGCTTCCGCCCGCTACATCGCACGCGTATTTAGTATAATAGGTAGCCTATTTTCTAAGTTAGGCTATGTTCTAAATGTACGACAAATTTCATTTTGATATGTTCAGTAGTTTTCGAGATCTAATATGAAACAAAATACAACTCAAATTTTTCACATTTTCAGGTTTTTTTAATAGTAGTAGAACAATCTAAATGTATACAGGCGCTGTTTTACATACCAATACAAATAAACAATTTATAGCGACACTGATAAAAATATATAGAATCAAAATTAGATCATACGCCAGTCAAACTTACATTGAGTAGTGTGATTTTTCCAGTGCCGTGATTCAGTGAATGGACTAAAAGAAATATTTGCCCTTGAGCCAGCTTCTTCTGTTTATTCTACTGTCGTCTAGCACTTAACATCGACGTCGATAGAGGCTATTTTCGTATTGAATCGTAAGAAAAAATGCATGTTAAGTCATTGACTATTTTAGCTTTCGAATACTTTTAGGTAGGCCTTGCTAGAAAGGCCACGTCAGCACCAACAAAAAATTCGCATGACAGAGACAACCTTCCAAAACTTGTTTAAATGTCGCCGGGAAATGGTAAATTACAACCTGGGTCTCTTTAAGATAAGAGTGAATAGGCATCTTCCAGACCTTCGTGTATCAGGTGAGATTGTGGTCAAACTAAGGTCTATAGAATATAAATAACAAAAAAAAATTATGACAGCAAACGCGGAAGACAAATATAATCACAATCCACCTTGAATAAAGCTACTGTTTTTGCTTTTTACGGAAATTGATCGGTTTTTTATCTTCCTGTGATGTTTGTGTGTAAATACTTAAACAGTATATATATATCTACCGTAGGCGTTGTAGAGAGTCAGATCGTTTTAGTATTTTCCGGGATATGAAATAAGTTCTCAAAATTTTCGATATCGGCGGGACTCGAACCCGCGCTTCAAGTCCCGCCGAAAGCGAAAATTTTTGAAACTTATTTAATTTTTTAGAGATACCCAGAGTGCGGGTAAGCACTATAACAAAAATCCTTATTTCCTGGGATTTGACCTAATCCCTAGGGATTTGGTGAAATCACTAATTACTCCGCAAAAAGCTACACATTTAATTGAATTAATACGAAAACTCCTTTCAGCGCGTCGTCGTCGCGAGGCGCACCACGCACTTTTTTGACAGTCATTCAAAATTAACTCTATTTAGTACACAAAAAGATAAAAATGTTATTGATGTGAGTTCAAATTTTATTTATCTAACAGCAAAAAATAATTACAATTAATATTTACACTTACATCTATTTTATAAAATTTCATTGATGTAAGTACCTAATATGAAAACTCTCCCTGTCACCGAGCTGCGTCGCACTGAGTGCTGAGATTCCTCGCATCGCGTCCAAGAAGTCGCTGCTCCAAGAAGTCGAAACAGTTCCTGTTCAATTTTTTTTGTGAATGTACACGTTGTAGGTACCTACCTACTTAAGTATTCTCCTAAGAAGCCATTAATCATGTTATGATGTGCCATAAATTACGCACCTCCGTATGTGAATCCGATCCTCGACTCTGGCGTATGATATTACTGTACTATTTTGACACGATTAAGTCGCGATTATAATCGTTTATCGTCTCCTAGAGTCGGGACCCTAATTTAAATTAAATAAGTACCCATAACATCAAGGTTGACACGTAAATATTTTATCAGTAGCTTCCTATACCTAAAGTCCTCCGTGAGTAAATTTATTTAATAAGCCAAATGACAGCGCCCTATTTAGAAACTACACAACGAATTAATTAGGTACCTTGTATAATTTTGAAAGAGAACATGCTTTGATTATTTATCTCCGCCTTTTACGTGTACATATTACAATATAAAATCTAGACACTAACAAGAAACGAGATAACACAAATGGTTCTAGATTGAAGGGTTTGCTTTGCTCATATTTTCCCATAAGATAAATATTATTTGATTTATATCGAGTTCAGATCATTTTCAACAGTTTAATTACCTGGCGCATTCATAATTTTTGTTAAGTCGTTCCCGGTTGGTAACCTGTCGTTGATAACGACTGGGAAAAAGGTCCCACTTGTTCACAGTGTTGACGACCGCAAATTTTATTCCCCAAGAGTCAAGATGTGTATTTGTCTTTTATGTTATAACTTCAAATATATTGCTTAAAATAACATTACTTCATTGGATTAATAATTTTTCATTACAATTAAGGTTTTGCTTAATCATGAACAGATGCTTACCTGAATGGCTGATTATCTTTAGAACACGATAGAAATCTCTCTTCTATATTCCGGAATTATTGTTTTGTAAGGTCAAAAGACATTTGCCTCTCCATATAAATTACTTGACCTCGAGGTCAATATGATTCAACAGTCAACACCATGTATGAAAAACGGGAATACGTCTACATATTGGCCCATCGTTATTTTTGATAAATTTATATTAATACTAGCGGTCCGCCCCGGCTTCGCATTGGTATATTCTATCGCCTATGCTCATCAGGGTAATGTAGGATTCTAATGAAAGAATGCCTTTAGCTTAACCTTTCCTGCTGTTTTTTTTGCCTAGATTATAATGAGCTCTACCATCACTGAAACTAAATGACAATTCGACGTAAAACAATGAATTTTTTTTGAATTATTACATTATTTGTAAATACTAAAGAATTGGGATTGTGTAATAAATAAGGAGTTGCTTTTTAGTTAATTCAAAACAATAATATTATTTTTAGTTGAAATGTATTTATGTGTGTATGTATATAAGAAATAGCAGCAAAATTTATGTAATGGCAAGTGTAAACTGTAGTACCTATATAAGAAAGATACATACCATACAAATAAACCGAATAAATAAAACCGAGATAAACGGAATAAAGGGTTGGGATTTCTACATAACAAAATGAGACTTAAAACGACAAACAATTGAATTTTCGAATTGAAAGCAGTTGTTATCGCATATAAGAGAGTTATTCCTGACTCGTCCCACTTTGGTCTGAATCCAGTGGGACGAGTCAAGGAGTCAAGGAACTCAAATTTCATGCTGAAAACGTTCCTGATTCGTCCCATTTTGAGATTTCCAACAGAAAAGTAGCAAAGATACTGTCAGCCGCACACTTCTCGTGCAAGTAATTGATTGTTCCTATAGAGACGTCAAAATATCCACTAAATAATTACGAGTATCATAAAAAATCGAAACACGAGTGCCCAATCGAGTCAATATATTATTTTGACTGTTAATAATTCTAACTGCCATTTGATGAATAGATTTACGATATTTTTTTCCAATAACTTATTATGGGCGATAAGTTAGGGTAAGGTAAGCCTTGTAAAAAGGTAAATTTACAGTTGCGTGCTTGAATAATATTAGCCTTTATTTCTCTACTAACTCATTGCAATTATCTGTTAAGGAACAGGCCTACGAAAAAAATGGCGTATATTTGTAGATAGTTAAAAACAGTTTGTTCCTTAATAATAATAAGTTTTATTTCAGACAAAGGTTACAAAGTAGGGACATGTCATCGTAATTTCCTTAAAATTAATTGTACTAATATATTTTAACGAACAATTATTTCATAAGATATGTACTTACTTACAGTTTATCAGTGTGTACGTGCTTTGGATTAACCTTTGAGATCAGAGGATAATGATACCTAACTCTTACTAAGATATACTTGTATTAAGATGTTAGGGCTCTTATTTCCGATTCTATAGGGTTAGATCTGTCAGTGCTTAAACGTTGTTCTCACTAGAATATGGTTTGCAATACTCTTACAAAGATTACAGTGTACAGTACAGTGTATGAAACATTTAGCTCTCCTAAAACGATTGACTATATTATTATTTTTATTTTATTTTATTTTATTTGGGAAACAAACAGTACTTACTTATCAACTAAACTAAAACTACTCAAATAACACCCAGCAAAGTTTCCACCATTAAATGGAACATAAATAGAAATAGAAAAACAGACAGTTCAGACACCAATAATGTAACGACAAATGCAACTAAAACCTATCATATATTACCTAACATAAATTAATTAAATTGATCAAACACATTAAACTCACAATCATTATATATGAGAAGCAAACAAATAACATATCAACATAAATGAGAAACAAAAAAAAAGTAGCAACATTATAAATGTTATAACTAACATAAAAGTATACTAAATTACAAATTATTCAACTAGAGCCTTATAAAAAGACCAACCAACCGTGTTTACCTACTTTTAGATAATTTTTGGACGTTGTAAGTTCCTTTTCGCCCCGGTTGCCGGGTCCCCGGTTCCGAAGTGTATGGGGATGTATAATACTTGAACTTCACACGTAACGGCGTAATTGTCATACATTTTGCCGTTACCTGGCTATCGGGACCACATCGGGACCTATGACAAGGCACTAACTGTCGAGACCTTAGTTAAAAAAACCAACGCACACACATATGAAACTTAACGACGCAGGAGGTTGCGAGGTCGATTCCCGCCTTGGTACAAATATTTGTACGATCTGCAGGTATTTGTTCCGGGTGTTCGTTCGTTTTCGATGTATAATAAAAAAATATCTATCTATGTTATACATTGTTTGTATATCAGTTATCTAGTACCCATAACACAAGTTCTGCTTAGCTTAGGGCTAGATAATGCTGTGTGAATTGTCCAGCACTATTTATTATTTATTTATTTTAATATCAAAGTTTTGCCGACTATTATACATTTATTTATTGGTACATTCACGTTCGTATCTCCTATGTATTTTCTAATCAAGTTACACATATTTATTATTAGTGCAGATTACTTTATCGTGTTTTTGTTTTAGATTCGTCTCGTTGAACAAAACAACAGTTTTGTAGTAAGGTTTCATTAGCTTTACCAATGGGTGTCATTGCGCAAGTCTTCAATAGCTTTGGTAAGAAACGCTACGAGAATCATTAAACAGGTGAAACCATAATTTAAACTTTAAATCAGCACTCAAAAGGTTTTACAAATAAAGTTTATTCTCAACTACTTTTTACGTTTTATACAAACCAGTCTGATGTCTACCTAATAAGGATGTGGCAGCTTTTTTGCGAATTATTTATTAGCATCCTCGAACAAGGCTTAAAGTTTGCTGTTATTTATAGTAGTTATAAAACTAGAGTCATTAGTAATAAATAAAATAGTACCGTGGGCTGAATAATTATGATCGATTGCTGGTGTACAAAAAAACAAAAAATAACGTTTTGATCAAAACAAGACTTAATGACAGCAATCGCGACAAGCAATTTCGAATCAACCCACTGATTTTTAACCAGCCACCCAACACGCATTGTTTTCAAAGCAAATCATTATCAGATATTTACATTCTCTACGTCTTTTATTGATAGACTGACTGCTGCCCGCGGATTCGCCCGCGTAGTTCCCGTTCCCGTGTGTATTCCGGCATAAAATATAGCTTATGTCACTCACTGACGCCTACTTTATCTTATTATTCCGTTTAACAAAGGAATTTTCAAAAATCTATCTTCCAGTTTGTGATACCTATCTTAAGCTTTTTTTTAATGCCTCTGTAATAGTTTTATTCTAATTAGTTTAGGCAGAGATACGAAAATAGATTGTAATGAATTGATGAATTGTGAGGGTATGCTGGTTCAGTCGATCCATAGATTAGATAGGTACCTACCCCCTACAACGTCACCAAACTATTCACAAACGATAATCTTTTACCTCTTTATAATATCAGCATAGATGGTAGGGCAGACTAGAGATACAAATAAAATAATTTAAGACCACGACCGATGTGGCGCGGTGGGCGAAGGTCTGCCTGCGACGCAGAAGGTTGCGGGTTCGATTCCCGCCTCGGGACAAATGTGTGTACGATCTGCAGACACTTGTTCTGGGTGTTCTGGTCGTTTTCTATCTATATTTATTTACATATAGGTAATAAAAAATATTTTTTATGTACTTTTGTATTATATTATGTATATCAGTTATCTAGTACCCATAACACAAGCTCTGGTTAGCTTGGGGCTAGATATTGCTATGTGAATTGTCCAGCATTATTTATTTATTATATTTATTTATGTATACCAATGTAATGTTACCACCTAGTTATACAACAATAAACTCATCTATCATTTAGATATTATTCGAGATTATGTTGGCTGATGATGATAATGATTATTCGAGATGACATGGAGAAGGCGGTTACAGATAATTGTTGATTATTAATAACGCAAATAACTAACTTAATCTCATATTTACTGAGACCGGCAAATAGACCGTAAATTATCGGACCATAATTCGCGCTTTCATCATCCGCATGATATGTAATACTATCCGAGTGAAAACGTGCCTTTATGTTTAATGTGGGAGTAGCTACTTCCATACTAACCGGTACCGGTAGGTACCTACTGTACCATCGTGAATTCTGTAAAAATGTGAATATGCGGTGCTCAAAATGAACGAATTGTAAAAACGTAATGAAATTTCGTTTATGGCAACAGAATCTGTAAATTGAAAATTGACATTTTATTAGGGTTTATTGGGTTAGTTAATAAATAACACTGGACAACTCACACAGCATTATCTAGCCCCAAGCTAAGCAGAGCTTGTGTTATGGGTACTAGATAACTGATATACATAATACAATACATTACATAGATAATTTATTATACATACAAAAACGACCAAATACCTGCAGATCGTATAAATATTTGTCCCAAGGCGGCAGTCGAACCCGCATCCTCCTGCGTCGCAGACGGACCTTAGCCCACCGCGCCACAGAGGTCTTCAGTTACTTATCAGTATACATTACTTAAACTACCTTCATAATTTTAACTGGTCATGTGAGCCTTTGAAAATATAATTAGTAATTTCGTTTTGCCTATATTATTTTTTTCTGTTGTGCCTTTACCTTTATTTTCCTTTATTGCGCATTTACATTTGCATTGCATCGCATTGCTATTTTAGCCGTGTGGTGCCGGCTTAGAATCTGCACCACCCCAACTCTTCCTGTGGGTGTCGTAAGAGGCGACTAAGGAACAGACACCGGGGGACGGGCAGCAGCGCCTCTTACAGAATAAATCTATACCATCGAACTACGATCCCGAACTCGCATGCCCAGCGTGGGGGTTACGGGCACTACCATTAGATAAAAAATCAGGGGAGGCTTGCGTCCAGTAGTGGACCATTTTAGGCCGTTGAGGTTGAGGTGGATTTACACAGGAACGTTTTTTTTGTATCAGGGCCCACGGTAATGGCCCTGCCAAGTCTAGTAGACGGTCACCACCGGGAACCCTTTTCTCGAACCATCTCACGGCACTTTTCAGCTATCGATACCTTTGTTGCAAATGAAAACTAAGGCCTGGAAATTGTCTTAGAATAAAAAAAATAAACTTTCGCTGTTTTTATCGGGTAGGTATTTGGCGATAAATACCCGATAAATAAATTTTAATATGTCTTAGAATACCTATTCGTCCTTACGTAGTTGGCGGACTCCTAAAATTATTCTAATCAATAATTTTAATCAATTATTACTTTTCTGTGTAGGTACTTTACTCAATTTTGGCTCATGTGTGGGTTGGTTCCTTATTGCAGAACTAGGTCCAGTTATGAACGGCCCTCAGGCTAATAACGATCTTCTGTGAGAACACTGAGAACGTACTCTTAGTTGATGTAAGTATCAGTTACAAAAAAAGATGTATTCTATATTTATAACATAAGCCACGTTCGCGTAAGCATCTTTCAACTATGCGCGTAACCTTAGAAGTATCAATCACACAATATCTTATATGCGAAAGTTTGGATGTCTAGATGTTTGAATGTTTGTTACACTTATGGCGTGAAGAGGTAGACATAGACAGACATAGACATAGACATTTATTTATTTGCTGCTGCAGTACAAAACACACATAAGAATATAATTTGAAAAAAAAAGTGATAAAAAGACTGACTGCTGTGTTACAGCAGTAACAAATAGGTATACATGTACATTATTTCTGTAATTTTTTGAATTAATTTTTGGAATTTTAATAATCACGCTCTTATTATTCATTATTAAGTTTAGCTATAGTTTACTTTACTCAACAGAACAGAATTCACTGTCGTTCTGTTTTTCTTGATTTGTAAAATTCCTTAAAGTGTTTCCTTATACAAATGAATAACTTGTGTACCTACCTTTTATAATGTACACAAGTTATTCTATGTACTCAAAGTGCTTAGAATCAACGAAATCAAGTATATAATGTGATACAGTGGAAATAAGGGTAATGAAATGAAATTAGACCTATCCAAACTAACAACTACTGAACGGGCTGAAATTGTATAGGTAGTTCTAGGCCTGGAAAACATGGGCTTTTAATCCCATAAATCAGTTCCTATAGGATAAAAATAACCTCAAACAATGCTTGCGAAGCCGAGGGCAGAAACAAGTTTATTATAATGTTTGTTACTTACACTAAATACCAATACTTACGTGGTATTTAGTGTAACTATTTGTTTAAGAAAACAAATAGTATAGTTACACTAAATACCACGTAAGTATTGGTATTTAGTGTAAGTAATGTGTGTGTCAAGTTTATTATAATGTTTGTTACTTACACTAAATACCAATACTTACGTGGTATTTAGTGTAACTATTTGTTTAAGAAAACAAATAGTATAGTTACACTAAATACCACGTAAGTATTGGTATTTAGTGTAAGTAACAAACATTATAATAAACTGTTTCTGCCCTCGGCTTCGCAAGCATTGTTTGAGGTTATTTCTATCCTATAGGAACTGATTTATGGAATCTCTAAATATCTAACTACTCAAGTGCCACCGTCTTTATTATTCCTTCATGCCCAGTCCATCCTAAGGTTGTCTGGATGAGCTCGTTCTCAGCGATAAGGCCGCCCTCTATACTTCCTCTATTATATTATTTTTTATTTATTAATTCAACACCGCCAGAAGTCTCTGAGGCAGCGAAAACGGCTACTCTAAGCCTTTAGCCCGAAAAATCGACCGATTGATACTTACAAGCGTATCAAAATTTATTCGAAAGTCCGAGTTTTATTTATTTACTCGCAAATATGTTATAAAACGTCGTATGACACACGTGCGTTTTGATAATTACAACCTCGCTTTCTTGTAGCCCTCGCCTACGGCTCGGGCTAGCAATATCGCCTCGGCTGTAATTTTCAACTTACCGCACTTGTATCATAATGTACAATTGTGTTTTGTTACAGATAAATGGTTGTAATTTATGGTCAATATTCATTAAATTAAAGAATTAAATGTTTAATTATTATATTTTATCTCCTAAACCTCCTAAAGTTAATTTTATTCATAAAATGTTAACCACTTTACTGCCATAAAATCCTCTTTGCTAAGATTTAAAAAAGTATCGTTCGTTTTGGACGGAGCATCTTGATAAACCATAGACATAGAATTTTTATAACCGTGCGTTTTACTTTTCATTACCGCACAAGTGCGTAATGAGATACATGACGGTATTGAAATTGGTGACATAAGAGACACTTTACGAGCAAATGTGTTATAAGTAAATTACCTATTGATTTCGAGTGCGAAGGCTAATATAAAAACCTTAGTATTTTCTTTCTATGTATCTATTTATCTATCTACTACGTCGCGTAACCTACAAAAGAATCCTATCGTAGTATTATTTAAAGAATGTCACGCAAACAGTACGTTGAGTTTAAAGATTCGTACAGTAGGATCACTCAGACACGGCTGTTATCTCCAGCAGTATCTCCGGAACGTGACCCCTGTATCTTGAACCCGCCCGCCCCATCTCCCGAACAATCGTGTCGATGCAAAATCGACTGTAAGTATTCTATTTGTTTAGGTACTTCTTATTTTTTAAACAATTATTTAAGTAACTGATAGACCTGGCTGATGATTATAAAGTAAGATACTTAATTGAATGAATAATTCTTTTAGCTTGAATACTATGTCGAAACAATTAAGCTAACTGCAGACTGTTGCAAATAATCTACAGATAGCTCAACTGATCCATAATCAATTTCAGTCGAAAGTGTCCCCAAGACGCTGGATTTTGGCTGTATGGCAATGCTGATGTGCTGCGCCAGACACTCACCAGTCGGTCAGACTTCGCTTCGACCAGACTTTCAGATACCGGTATTACCTATTTCTGTATTTTTTATTGTTATATTATTTAATGTTGAATATAAAACAAAATTTCAAAATACTATTCATCGCGTGTCGTGTTTTTCTCAAGAATTCAACCATGTTATAGAAATTCAACGCCTCCAAAGCTTAGTTTCTTTTCCCTCCATAGAATAAATAAATAAGTAATGAAAAGAACACCCGAACAAATATCAGATTGAGACAGACTAGCAGATCATACAAACATGTATTGTCCCAAGGCGGGAATCGAACCAGCAACCTCACGCATCGCAGGCGGAGCTTCGCCCACCGCGACACAAAGGTCGTTGTAATAGAAAAAGCTAGAAGGCAAGTTAAAGCCACTACTGCAAAGCCACCTTATCCTATAATTATTAGGTTATTTCGAAAGGCGATCTGGCTGAAGTATTGTTTATTACGATTCCGGACCACCTTGTCCGTTATTAATTGATCGTCCGATAAGCAGCAGATCTTTGCATGAACCACGCACAGTGCTTATTATAATGATTCAGTACTATACAGGATGATTCAAAGCTTATCATTCAAGAGAACGAATTATCATTTGAATCACTGTTTTGTAGAATCTGTGGTATAGTCCTATCACTTTACAGTAATATTATAAATGGGAAAGTTTAGGTGTTTTGGTGGACGTTTGTTTGTTACCTCTTCAAGCTAAAACTAGTGAAAGAATCGGGGTGAAATTTTGCATATACTTATCTAGTTCTAGGCCTAGAATTTTCATCCCATAAATCAGTTTCCATGACATAGAAATAACCTTAAAAAATCTATAGAAATAACGGTTGTGTAGCCGCCGGCGGATTCTAATGTGCCTACACTAATATTATAAAGAGGAAAGATTTGTATTTTGTATGTAACGAATAAAATTAAAAAGTGTACCGATTTCAAAAAATATTTCATTTTTAGAAAGCTTACTTTTCAGAGAGTGACTTGTACTATGTTTTATCCCGGAGCTCCCATGGGAACGGGAACTGCGCGGTTAAACAACGAGGCGCTGTTGATTTATTCTTAAATATTACCAAAAAATATCTATATTATGTGTATCAGTGTTATCTTTTATTAGTTTTTTTTTCAGCTTGTGTAATGACACAAGCTCTGCTGAGATGCTGTGTGAATTGTCCAGCATTTTTATTATTTTCTATTCTTTTCATTCGACTGTGCAAAAAGGACGGTTATGTTTTTGATTGTTTAGGGCGCCATCTTAATGTACCGCCTCTACATTATGCGTTGAAACGAACAACAAACGTTTATTTTTTGAAATGGGAAATTGTGTCAGTAATGTCTTCTATGAATCAGATCGATTATCTCAAAATAATATGAGATACAAAATAACGTACTACGTCCGGATACACAAGAGCGCAGTACTGCCGAGGGGCCTGGCATGACGCACTGACAGGTGCCGCTCGAAGGTCCCCAAATCTAATAACATACCTACCTACTCACTCGAAGTCCAGTGCAAAAATAATGGCTCTTCAGTTCATCTGCACTCGGATATTGTTCATTGTCCCCGTACCAATGACCGATATAATAGAACTCCTTTCGATGTTAAGCTATATTTTAAAATGCTTGTAATATTGCTTTAATGGCTAGTTGTAAACGTTCGTCCATTTTGTATGATCTTTCATCGAAATAGTCGTTTCATAAATAAAACTTACCTTTCATTTGAGCCATAAACTGAAAGTCTAGCACAATTAATTACCGAGAAAAGCCTAGGCTATACCTAGTTGTCATTAGCTTTCATAAGAAATTGAATTGGAAATTAGCTGTCTAGGCATTTTCTTTCATTGCTGCAATTCTGGCCACTACCTATATTTTTGACATCGCTATCACTTTTGTCATTCTCTGTCAGATAGAGATAATTGGCGTCCGTTAAAAATTTTCTATATATTTTTAGAATTGTCCTGTGAATATTGACACTTTCTGTGACATTTGCAATTGGCTGTCACTTGATACAAGGGAGACTCCAAGATCTTTTCTCCCAAGCCGACCTAACCTGCACGTGGTGTGCCCTGCTAGATAACGAACTAGGCTCTGGTAAAATATCAAGATTCTTCATAACTTGAGAACTCATATTTTACTATTATTTTCCATTACTTGACACTGGCAGAAAAGAGTCCAACCAGACTCATATTGCCATTAACAAAGAATCTTCATCATCATCAAAAGAAATTATTCCGTTAGGAATAATAAGCCAGCAATATATCATCGACACCGATAAAACTATAGCATAAAAAGGCTCAAAAGTCCGGTTGTTGGTCCGGATCTCATTGAGCTATTTCTTATTTCATTTCATTTCATTTCATCTACTTAACTTAATTTTGAGCCATCATAAGATCCCAGCCTTTTTGTTATCGAAACTTATTTTGATCAGAATACCCGTCTTTGTAGAAGACACCAGTTGCGCACGATCACTCGAAGGAAGCAACAAGTGGTTGAAATAAACACCGGAGCCGTACGAGATCTTCTTAGAGGAAATTGACGTCACTGGCTCAGTTGGTTAGTACACACTTGGTCTTGTTCTCCGAGGACGAACGGTCAATAATACCCACTTCTACTTAGTTATAAAAAATATACCTACTGCGTCTTTAATTAAAATTCATTTGAGGGTGTGTTTCTTAAAGAGATGTGCTATGAGAATATGAGTGTGCTAAATGCAACCAGGATTATTTCATGAATGTATTGGTTGAGATTTAAAAGCTATAGGGTCAAATCAGACGGTCTACCGGACGTGTATAGTTACTTCAAAGTTTTCTAAATAAATTTAATAATGTCCTAATAATTTTCGATTTCGGCAGGATTCGAGTCCGCTCCTCAACACACGTTACTTCAAAATTTGTGTTTTAGATTATAAGAGAGTCATGTTTTGTAGTAATTTGCTACAAATCAATGCAGTTGTTAATTCGTAGAGGGGTGCGCGTTAAAGTCCATTGTACAACATTGTCCCGGATTGCCAGCGAAAAGTCATCAATAAACGCAGAAGATATTTAAATATCGCATCAATTTGCGTGATAGGTAAAGATTAAGAGTCCCTTGTGAGTGCAAAAACCTGCAAGCATAGCAATATAGCTAGCGAGCGCGCGCCAGCCAGCCAAGCAGCGTCGTGTTAGTTCGTTTTTATAAGGTGGCACCAGGGCACAAATGTCACACGCTTCTCAAATGCCATTTATGTCAGTGTCAACCAGCTTTTACGATTTGTTGCGGTTTCGTTCGTCCAACACATAATTTGTTAGTCCATGTAGGTACGTAGTACGTAGGTAGGAATCTTATTATATTATTAAAATTAATCACTCACTCGGGCTCCAAATGAAAACCAGCGTAGCCTTGGGCTTAGCCGAATGCTACACATGCTGAGGTGGGGACCCTTTTTTTCCCATTTAACTACTTACGTGTTTTTTTTGTTATGCTGTATTTATTTTTTCTTTGTATACCTAGTTTTTACTGTAGTTATTAGTACCTAGTATGTAAGTCTTTTTTATTAAGCATGTATCTTTGGGAAAAAAATTAATATTTCTCTCTCTCTCTCTCTCTCAAAAGGGGTGCCTAAAGAGGTTTGTGGAAAAAAGGCTTTAGGGTGTCGCATCAGAAATCTTTAGATGCAAGATGACCCTAAAGTCGGCTTGCTTTGAAAAGGTGACGTCAAACGGGTACAAGACTATAACGTGCCTAATAATATTATTGTAGAATTCGTTAGGTTTTATCTAAGGGCAGAGGCCAACAATACCGCTAACATGAATGGCGATTGTTATACATAAATGAGCTATTGACAGACCCATTAGGTATTAGTGTGTACCTAATGGTTCTGGTACACACTACTGTTCATTCGGTTTTAAGATTGGTAAATAGTTTCTGGGAAGAGAAAAGTTCGTGTTTCTTTATCTGCATAATAGATATATATATATTTATAAACGTGTTCGAAGTGTATTTGATTACCCAGATCTTAATTCTACAATAACAGGAATATTACATAAATACGACATATTATTACAACATTTTTATTAATAGATTTTGAAAATCTGTTGTTCCTATAGAAAATTATCCCCAAGATCTTTTAAAAAATATTCCCGAAAGGATGAGTAGGTAGCGAGTAGTTATTTATTAATTAAAAGTCTAAAATAGTGTATAATTAATAAATTCGAAATCTTTTTTTAACTTTTTAAAACAATCAAATATCATTTAGGCTATCGAACTGGCTTGCCTACGACCAGATTTTCCATTCAAAATATTTTTGTGTCGATCAATGCCATGTGGCTATTGGACATGTTTTTAATTAAAGGCCCGTCACGTACTATCTATTATTTACCATAACCCACTCACTGGAGTATATACAAGAGCAATTAACCCACTACTCACTGAGTTACTGGTATTTTTAGACAACGAAAATAAGAAAAACTTTTTTCAAGCTTATTTTCCTAAAAGAAAATACTTATCGAATTTGTAGGTGTAATATTTCACCGAAATCATATCTAACTGCTTTTTCTTAAATTCCAAGATGGAATAACTTTCAACTCAATGAAAAAACGATAAAAATAAAATTTGCCAGATTTTAAGCGACATTTTAATACGACCCACACACATTCAACATTTAATAAAGAACTTTCGTAATGGCCAAGAAATTTTATATCGAACATTTAAGTTGCGAGCTTTCGTTATAATATGTGGGAATGGCTTATTTTATTACAACGTACAAACATGCTCGTATTTACAAAAGCGTGTCAATAATTTACATGTTACAACATTCGGTCGGACTTTCAGATACCTATATTTAGATATTTAGTTACTCCCTTTTTCCCACTCCAATTATGCATAAATAGAAAGAATTTTTCTATGTAAATCTTAAAATAATCATGGTTTTTAACTTTTTATTTATTGATTTTAGTTTATTACGTACATAAATAACATTACAAGCAATCAATTAACAATTATTATTTTTTACAGTTTTTTTTAATAATCTGAGCGTCCCCAAGA
Source organism: Eupithecia vulgata (assembly GCA_946478455.1). Lineage (NCBI taxonomy): Eukaryota > Metazoa > Arthropoda > Insecta > Lepidoptera > Geometridae > Eupithecia > Eupithecia vulgata. Next base: position 12,027,566 of record OX297862.1, on the reverse strand, counting down.
GCTGGTGAGTATCTGGCGCAGTGCATCAGCACAAAAAATTCTTGTATTTACAATTGAAACAATTGAGCTAACTGCAGACTTTATTGCAAACAATCTACAGGTAGGTAAACTGATCCATATCATCATATATATACCAGTCGGAAGCGTACCTATGACGCTGGCTGCATTGCCCCCCTGTATGGCAATGAATATGAAGGTCAAAAAAGTATTTTTTTTTACTTGGCTTTAAAAGTATAATAAATTGGAATGCCTGTTACTTGAGACAAAATTCTTGCGATTTATTGAAAGTACAAATTTGGTCTTAGAGTAGGTAAAGGACGAAAACTGATTGAATTTACTTAAAAAAGAAATTGAAACTGAGAGCTGCCTATTTTTTAAATCAGTTCTACCTTTTTGTAATTTGTTTAAAAAGCTATACCTACCTATCTAGGAGTTTTCCCGTGTGTACCTACCATTAAAAACTTGAAAAAAAAAAAGTTTAGTTAGATGATTGTTTGCAAAAGTCTGCAGTTAGCTCAATTGTTTCTATTGTAAATACTAGTTTTAATTTGTTTCTATCATTTGATTGTATTTTTTTGTATACAAATACAAAAACAGAAGCAATTACTACTAGTTTTTGCACTTCTATATATTTATTAAAAAAAACGGTCCTTGAAATTTCTTAGACTTTGTATTTATAAGGATATGCTATAAATACCTAAATAAAAAGCTACAATACACAAATAAAAAGTTTCATAGTTTACAATGTGTGCTATATTATTAAAATACCAATAGACTTGCACAACATTTACTAAAAGTGCACCAATAACAGCTAAAAATAATACCCAGAACAGAATTCATAATCTGAATCTATACACTGAATTCATAATCAGCTAAAATGAACTAAATGACGACCTCAGTGGCGCAGCGGGCGAGAGTCTGCCTGCGACGCAAGAGGTTGCGGGTTCGATCCCCGCCTCGGAACAAATTTGTGTACGATCTGCAGAAATTTGTTCCGTTGGTCTGGGTGTATTCTATTTATAATAAAAAAATATCTATCTATGTAATGTATAATATTACGTATATCAGTTATCTAGTACCCATAACACAAGCTCTGCTTACCTTGGGGCTTGATAATGCTGTGTGAATTGTCCAGCATTATTTATTTATTTATTTTTATTTATTTAAAATAATGCCCTGAATCACACTCATCACACGAATAAATACGATACAAAATTAAGGGCCTAGCAATTTTTTTTAAATACCACAACACAAACAATTTTTGAAAATTCAACTTTGACTCGATAAAACGCAAATTCTACACTTTCGATATAAAATTTTGTAATTTCACGTTGCATATTACAAAAAACCACCTAAAATTCCATGAAATAAAATTTATAAAACTGTTTTAACCGTTCCGCCAGAAAATTCTCAAACAAAATGTAATAAATCATACCTAACTCGAAAAAGTCCAAAAATCGGGGAAGATACATGGGGTATTTTCAGGGTGAGGCATTCAATATTTTATGATTTTACGGCACTGTTTCGTCCACCCCATAACGGATGCTACATTACAAATTGCAATTTTAAACCAATGCAAGGCATTAACTCTGGAAAACGTTTCCATTTCATTCGTAATTGGAAAATTAATTAGTTCTGTACGAATCTAGGTACCAACTCGGGCGCAAACGCTACTGTGTTATTTATAATTCAAATTTTCTGTCAAAACCAACTGTTATATAAACTTCTATTTCGTTTTTGCGAGTAGGTACGGCCCCTTGTTCAGGGGCCGTACCTACTCGCAAATGCTTATAAGGGTAGACACTAATCCAATGAATTAGTGTCTACCCTTATAAGTAGGTACCTCAAAAGTGTATTCTAAAAGACTATTCTTTTAAGGATTTAAAAGAATAGTCTTTTAACATAATAACTTAGGTACCTACTTATATAAGTACAAAACGCAATATATATATATTTAAATAAGTAATCTTTAATAAACTACCTCCAGAAAATAATAATTCGAATTTTTAGATAAAAAATCGGTAATAAATCCTTACCATTATTTGCACTAACTATTGTGCAAATAATGATAATGATTTATTCGCGCCTCTTTCCCACTATGAATTATTAACTATGGTGATTATTATGCATAATAAAATAAATCAAGTACTAATAAAGCAGTAAATCGAAAAAAATCCGACTTATTAGTAAATTTACTAAGGCTGGAGCAATCTCTTGTTTTTCATATACTGGGGTCCTGGATAATTATATAAATAAAAAAAACAAGGCGGCGTTTAAAAAATTATCTGTTGTCCTCATGCATGTTATCCTACCTAAGGGTAGGTTATATTAAACAAAGATATAATTTATTTGTGTAGGTACGTAGAGCCGCTTTTAGAGAATAGTTTTAATGACAAAAGTTTGATTGGCTGTAACTCACATTGTGATCGAAGGTGATATAATTCTATTAGTATTTGATTTATGCCTAAACAAAGCATTGACAGGCATTTCATTATCATCGACAACCTATATCAGTCCACTGGTGGACATAAGCCTCTACCCAATGAGCGCCGTTTGGAGATCATTTCCTATAAATTAAACTTTATGGAATGCGCATATTATTTTTACAGTCCCAATGGTCCCAACCTTTACACATTTGATTAAACAAACCACGGCTTCACAGAAGATAACCCTACCTACCGCTTGAAAAATATAAATATCAAAAGAAATCAGCGACAAAAAGATTTCCTTGATTGAAGATAAATGGTCCAGTGAATAAAAACTCACCCTCTTTTTCCCCTTCGACTTTTCCGAGGACTGACTGTGATTTTTAATCCTCATCTCGATTCTAATTCCTCTGCACAAACATTTTCCACACACTCTTATAATCAACACACATGGTCACATTAAAAACTCCTTTTGGGCTTCAAGTGTCACTGGCACTTTCTTAATAAAAAGAAGAAAAAAAACGAGTTCTATTTGTAAAAGGTTGAATTTGAATAGTTGGGGGGAAACTGGCGCGTATTTTTCCTGCGTGTACTCGTAGCAAAGAGGCGCGATGCGATAGGCGTCGGGTTGGTATCGGAGCGCGCGTGGAGTGTGGAGTCGAACGCATCTCCTGCCTCCCGATCGCGAGCGGCCCACGCACCCAGCGCCCTCGCATTGTAAACAAAACATTAATTAACCTATCCCGAGTTGACAGATTTTTTAACCGATTTTCTCAACGAGCATGTCTTTCGAAAGGAGTTTTCCTAATGTTATTCTACGGAATATTGATTACCTACTCTACATTGTAAAAAACAAGTAGAGGCGAATCGACGTTACCTTGCTACTTCTGCAATTAATGTTCTGCGTTAATATGTGGTGTTACGAGTATATCTGTTATCGATGCGAGAATTTTCAAATAAAATGTATATTTTATTTGAAAATTCTCGCAAATGAAAATAATGAGATTCTTAAAATAGAACTTTTTTAATTTAAGTATAATAAATTATAGGCACTCAAAAATACAATTAAAGAGAAGAATCAAATAAGTAGTAGGTATTTACAAAAGCCAGCAAATAGTAAAGATTTGCACTTTAAGGGGGCGATATATGACGCCATTTTGTAAATAGGATAGGCATAGGATTTCGCGTTTCTAGGAGCGGGACAGAACAGAGCGACGAAATCGCAAAAATCAAGTTTTTACTGATTATATATTAACTATTTTTTTATTAATTATCTAGGTAGGTACTTAAATATAGGTAGGTATGTTACAAAAAAATCTTATAATAATAACACATATTAATTTGTAAGTGAGGACATTTAATTGCAAAAATAAGCCAAAGGTTCCTTTTGTATTTTTTTTTACATTTGGTATTTTATTATATTGATACGGTGATGACAATAAAAATCTCGTGATTGATAGTTTAGAAGAAAAACGGCATTAACAATATATAGATATATATCGGTATTATTCAGATTGCACAATTATTTCTGATTTCTAAAATGGTTTTTTATTCATTTTTAAATCAAAGGGGATGTGCCTTGTAACTATTCCATAGACTCTTATGTAATTTTCTGGAGCTTTTACGATAAAGATAACGCAGAAAAATGGTTATAACGTAACCCAATTCAAGTCTATTCACATAATTATATCCACGCCTTAAGTACCGTATCCTGTCTCATTGTTAATTTAAATCAATTTCCACACTCTATAACAATATTTTCGTACCTACCTACCTCTTTACTAAGTGGTACAGATAAGAGCTCAAGCAACTGCTTTTTATTTACGGGAGCACATTAGAAGGAGTTTACATGCTAATTAAGTCGGAAAGTCTGCATGTACCACTTGATTACTTACAGCTAAATTAGGCATAATGTTTCTTGAGTGGATGCAGCGAATATCTACTTGGGTTGAAGTTACTTATTGATAGCGATTTGTAACGTTATTTATTATTACACATTGCAGAGAATACAGATGAACATTGCAATTACAACTAAGCAGGCAAAATAACGTATTTTTGGCCGATAAGTATTCAAATCGGTTTTTATTATGTAGATAGTTACCTACCGTTTAATAGGGTCTTTTACTATTATGAGAAAAATACTATAAATATAAATATTATTGAGATAACTTTTGAAAAATGTAGTCAGAAAATGTTCGTTTTAGTTGAAAAAACATCAAAGTAAATTTAAAAATTCAATTCAAAGTTTTCACTATATTTTAACACATTCACTGCTCAGTCTCAGCGGATAAACAAAAGCGTCAAAAACCATGACTGTTTTTTAGTTTAGTTTTTTTTACACTATGAAATAGTAGGCGCAATGTTGTTATGGGTATGTCCTGACGGATCACGCAAAAACCGATCATATCCTGACGGATCACGGCAAAAGGTGCTATCCGATATCGTGATCGGTCAGGATAAGAAACAAGCTAACGAATTAGTGCTGTCCGATCACGCAATACAATTCATACCTTACTTTTAATTTTCGTTTGTGCTGTTAATAGATTTTCTTTATTATTTACTCATGTGTTATTGTACATTTCAAGTTTGAATAAAATGTAATGAACATTTCAAGTTTGAATGTAATTCATACCTTACTTTCAATTTTATTTTATTTGCTAACTTCTGAAAAATATAAACTTTACGCAATAACATTTAGGTTGAAACTAGAAATTACATTCATAAGCACCTACCTACCAACACAATAATGAAAATGTCACAAAATATGTAAGTAAATTCGATTATGATCACTTTGGTTTTTAGGGCAAACATAAACAACTAATTACCTACCTTATCTACTATAGTATTATCACTGTATATTTCTCCTTACCTTTTTTATTTACAATTTTACATTTTATTCAAACTTGAAATGTACAATAACACATATGAGTAAATAATAAAGAAAATCTATTAACAGCACAAACGAAAATTAAAAGTAAGGTATGAATTGTATTGCGTGATCGGACAGCACTAATTCGTTAGCTTGTTTCTTATCCTGACCGATCACGATATCGGATAGCACCTTTTGCCGTGATCCGTCAGGATATGATCGGTTTTTGCGTGATCCGTCAGGACATACCCGTTGTTATGCTGTGTAGGCCAACTAATAAGTATCATTATTCAGCAACATCGCGCATTTGTTCAGTGACCGACCACTCATCCAACTGACGTCATGACCACAATCTAGCGGCCACTGCGTCCAGCGTTTTCGTCAAGTTACGCGCGCAACTTGAAAATGTAAATTATGCACACGTTGGCACTTATAGATAAATTAATTTGTTTATTTTTTTTTGTGGCTCATTAGTCATTACACTATAGAACCAACATAAAACAATTTTCAAAAATGGGTGTAAATACCCTATAGCTAAAAAGTTAAAAACTGATAAATATGAATATAGTCAAATATTTACAATTTTAATTAATTTTTTTAATGTTTTCCAATATCTAAGAAACCTTGTTACGTCGAGTGTACATATGGACTGTTAACTACGACGAAGGTTTCGGTATCAAATTTCAGCCCAAGCTCAGTATATCAGTACAAATATGCAATAAACGTCTGTCTGCTTCAACGCTGCATACAAATTGTGCGTGGTTTTAGCAAAACACCAAGAATCACTCCATATCTATTTACCAAGCGCATAATTGTATGCAAACTTTGACATAACGCGGAATATTATACCCGCTTATAATCTAATGTTGGATTTCCATTAGTAAAATGACTAATATTGAGAAACTGGTTGACTAGTGCTTAACGCATTCACTGCCCAGCTGCGTAGGAGCCGAAGGAGTGCGCCGGCGCCGCTGACGGAGCTGTAGATGTGAAGATATTTGGGTCATGAAAGTGTTAAAGAGTGTTACAGTGCTCCCAAGTTTCCTTTGCAAGCAGAAAGTGTATTATTCAATACTATTTTTTAGACGTTCATTAGGGGAGGCCTATGTCCAGCAGTGGACTGGTATAGGCTGATGATGATGATGATGATGATTTTTTAGACGTGGCTACTCACGGTAGGGCTGGTAAATCAGTTTAAAGTCGCCCAGCGAGCTATGTAGAGAGCTACGCTCGGAGTTTCTCTGAAGGATAGGATTCGCAACGAATACATCCGACAGAGAACCAAGGTTATCGACATAGCTAGAAAGGATTAGCAAGCTGAAATGGCAGTGGGCTGGCCATATCGCGAGAAAATCAGACAACCGCTGGGGTAAACGTGTAGGTACTTGAGTTGAGACCGCGACTCTTCAAACGTAGTGCAGGACGCCCTCCGACTAGGTGGGATGACTATTTGCGAAGGACGCTGGCAGATGCTGGATGCGGCAAGCTGAAGACAGGGCGTTCATTAGGGGACGCCTATCTCCAGCTGTGGACTAATATAGGCTGATGATGATGATTTGTTACTATTTTTGAATAACAGCAGTGATCCTCAAAAAAACTCACATCTGACGCTGGCATCTGAGAAGTGCACAGAGAAGTGTAGATGCCAGCGTCAGTAGTGAGTTTTTTTCTAATTCTGAGAGTCAGCTTAGTTACTACAGCTCAGCTTTACAAAAACTTATTCAACAGGATCACTTTGACTTAGCTCTGGAAGTCTGCGCAGAAAAGTTGAATGATACACTATTTTATGCTACTCGAGTTTGTGAGTGTTAAGATATAACTCCTATCTCTCATTGTATAAAAGTTACGATTTATGTAAACTCTACGAAGATCGCACTAAAATAATATTCTTTTAATATTCATCTAAGCTTGATATTAGAGCTTTCCTGTACGTAGCGAGTGTGGAAAAGTGGGCTCGCCAGCCATGTATGTAGGAAGAGGGGAAGCCAGCCAGGCCGTGGTAGGTTTTAATGTTCCCGTGATTTGGTGGAAATTGCGAAAGGGTTACCGGAGAGGTTTTAGTGGGTATTACGTAATTCTCAGGGCATAGAGTCCCACATCATTCTGGTCCCCCCTAGACTAGTCTACATGTAAACATAAAAATAAAAAAACAAATAAAATGGCTTCCCTTACGTAGGTGAATTATTTTAAGCTGGATGTTTATAATTTGTAATTGAAACAAAACTTTTATGTGTGTTGGATGTGAGGCATCATAGAACAGTTAAGACCACAGACCTCAATTCCAATTAGATTACACCAATGCATTCAGTACAGATAGCATTCTTGAGTGGAGACTACGTCTCCGCAAACGTAGTGTATGTAGGACGTATGGGTTGGATGAAGACCTGCGAAAGCCTGCAGGCTGGATACGGCAAGAAGAAGACATTAATATGTTCAGCAGTGGAATAATATAGGTTGATGATGATAATTGAAAGGCAAATGATTCAAAAGCCCAAGCTATAAAGCAGCTGTTTAGAATTAGCGAAATAAATGCTGAATTGAACACAATCTGGCTGTAAATTAATTTGAATGGTCACAACTACTGGGTTACCACAAGCACCCCATTACACTGAAGGCAATTGAATGCAACAGCTTTCCAGAGATGTAGTAAGGCATACTATATACTAGCTTACCATCAGCTAAGTATCACTGTTTCCTTGCTCTGATTCCTTCACTTTATCCATCATCGCGAGGTTTCATAATCTCGCCATCATCTCCTCAACAGCCTATAATGGTTCACTACTCGACGCAGGCTTCTCCCTGATAATCTTGTTGGATTTTATCTCATGGGAAATAATGCCCAAAACCCCCACGCTGGGCATGTAGGTTAGGGATCGCAGTTTGGTGGTAGACCTGTAAACGCCCACTGTTTAATTTTGTATAATATAAGTATATAATATTTTTTTGTTATTGTTAGAGATCAGTTAAGCTACAACAAGCTTAGATGTAAGCCATAAGTCTGCAGTTAGCTCAACTGTTTCAATTTTCAACATGAGTTGTTATTTGTTTTAGCTGATGTTGCTAATATATTTATAGGCGGGTTACTTAAAATTGACACGTTAATTAAATAAGAAGCAAAATAATGAACAAAAACATGAATCAAATTTTAAAAAAGTTAAGGAACAGCGACAAAAAGTGCATTTGATAAACAGCCTTGGCTATTAATAATCGTCAGCTTCTCTACCAACTACTAATAATATCCATGCAACCCAAGAGCAATCAAACACCTGTGCAACTTATTACGAAATACCATACCAATAAACCTACCTGCATATCGATGGAATGGGAAGCGAAGGCACTATTCTGCTTGTATTTGTGTGCCCCCCTGAATACAGCCATGGCATTGGTATTCAATATTTATCGCCATAATGATGAGTTATGTGGAATATTTGTGCCACCGCCAGTTGCGGCAGTTGATATTAGTCGCGCTTTGACATAGAATGGATTATCGATGGGGTAATATAGAGGTAAATGGGTAGTCTGAGCTGTGTAAGGTTTAATTAATCTACGCTATCTGTAAAAAGGCAGGTTTAAGCTGACGCGAAGCCAACGCTTTATATCTTTATTATATTTTTGAGCAACGAGAGGAGAACGAACACAATGCCCAAGATTAAATCTATTTTTGTTGAACATGCAGATAATGCTTGTTATTTTTTTATCGTTTTCCAATGGATCTATAAATAGGTACCTAACTGTAGGTTCTCGCAAATGTAGAGCAAAAGCTCCAGATATCATTGACCGATTTCACAGACCCTTTAATCTCACTTAATATTACAAATGAGAAGGTTTGAATGTCTGTTTGAATGTTTGATACCTCTTTTACTATAAAAAGTTGGTGTTCTTCCAACACAAATAAGGTTCGTAGTTAACCCGCTTGCATCCTTAATGTATTTGATACCTATTCATAACTACCTAACCTACTGCATGAATTGGGCTGAAATTTTGCATACAGTTCTCGGATTAGAATAAAACATAGGCTGCTTTTCAAATCTCATAAATCAGTTTCTATGGGATATAAAAACGTTTCAATAGAAACTATGAGTGAGAAGCCGCGGGCATAAACTATAGTATCTAAATAACATTACCCATCTACCGCCGCTGTTAGAAGTGCGTGTTTCTTCACCTAACAAAATAATCTAACGAAGGTAATTTACTTCAACTTGACACCTTTCCTGCGTAAGTTTTACGAGCGAGCAACTAAATACTTCGGCTACAGATAGCTCTTTTACGATTCAGAGCTATTTACAAGTCTGGTTCGCATCGTGACAAGCCGTTTAGCTTGTTTCCCACCGTGTCCTCGACTCGTGTCACAAATTATAATATTACGGTGCATTTTGTTACGTATGCGTTGCTGTGCATAGGGACTCTACGCAGAGCTATTGTTGCAGAGATAGCGGCAGACAGCATATTACGAGCTTTGTTACAAAATCCTTTTTGAAAGTTTTAGCGCAATAAAGATGTTTTGAGCTAGTTAAAGTCTACCTGGTGCCTAGCTGTTGTAGCAGCAGTAGCGCAGTAGCGTGCTGCTAGAATCATCGAGAAAATTGTATGTTTAATGAAGCGAATACCTAATTCACCGCTCTTGAACATTATTTTCTTAATTTTTTCTCTGTGTTGTAGATATCCAAAGATTCGAAAGCTCTGAACTAAAGAACTTTATTAGCTTTGCCTTTGAACTGAGCTTATCTACTTACCATATAATACAAACACAACATTTGCTTGTAATCCCGATTAACTTTGTCATAATCTTAACATCCATCTAAATAACGGCCACAGATTTTATAAAATATCAAGCTTTGCAATAGCTTTCGGAAATTACTCAAACTGATTTATTGTGAAGGCTTGTGGGCAAAGCGTTAGAGGAAAGTAGATTACAAATGGAATAATAGGTGGTTTGGTGCATTTATCTATTACTATCGAAAGTTCTGTCGGGCCACACAGGCTCTACAGTTAGTGACATACTGCGAGTGACAGAGCTCTGCTAAGGTACCATCTAAGCTGCAAATCTATCTAGATAAGTGTATTCGTACCTATAAAACATTATTGATTGTGGTCCTGACAATAAACAGGTTTGATTGAGGTAGATATAATTGATATAATTTTGGTATTAGAAGGGCGTTTTTAGGGTTTCAAAGATCGGTTTTGAAACCCTTATGGTCTCGCTTTGTCCGTCCCCGCTCTTTCTTGAATATCTCAGTAACTACTGCAGCTATTAACTTGAAATTTGAAATAATGATACATTTCGTGCGCCATTACTGATTTTAAGAAAAAAAAAATATAAATAAATGAAAAATGAAAATGAATATTTTCAGTACAAATTTTGATGTTGAAATTTCAAAAGAGACCTAGGAAGGCAAATGGGGTATCAAATGAAAGGTATCGTTTTGTACATTTCAAAACACTTTTTGAAATTTCTATAAATTTCATACTTTTTGAAATATTTCAAAAAAAGTCGAAAAATTGACCATACCCCCCCCCCTATCTCCGAAGATTGCACACCGATCCACGTACAATGTATAAGGCGTTTGTAGATATCAATCTATATTTTACAGGAAAAATATAGAGAAGTCTGTAATAATAATAGTTTTTGAAAAATGGTCAAAAAGGGGGAGAATTTTTTTTCAAAAGGGGGGGTACCTACCTATGTGGGGTATCAAATGAAAGGTATCATTTTGACCATTTCAAAACACTTTTTGAAATTTCTGTAAGTTTCATACTTTTTGAAATATTTCAAAAAAAGGCGGAAAATTGACCATTCCCCCCCCCTAGCTCCGAAGATTGATGACCGATCCATGTACAATGTATTAGGCGTTTGTAGATATTAATCTATATTTTACAGGAAAAATATAGAGAAGTCTGTAATAATAATAGTTTTTGAAAAATGGTCAAAAAAGGGGATCTTTTTTCAAAAAGGGGTACCTACCCATGTGGGGTATCAAATGAAAGGTATCGTTTTGACCATTTCAAAACACTTTTTGAAATTTCTGTAAGTTTCATACTTTTTAAAATATTTCAGAAAATTGATTGTCCAAATAATTGGCAAATGTTTGAAACCCTCGGCGCGCGAGTTACACTCGCACTTGGCGAATCTTGTTTTATTTATAGGCTATTGAAAAGAAAAAATAATTGTTATTATCGTCCAGGATTTTCTCAGGTTCCTTCCTCGGGATTCAGGATTTTCTTAAATATTTTCTATTTCTACATTTTCTTTTCACAGAGAATACCAAGAAAGTTTCTCTCCTTTTATTTTACCATCCATTAATTCTTAATGTCGTCCTACATGCTCTTCTCAATCCTTTTCGTTTGTACAAATAAGTAGAGCCAGAAAGGTTGTTTAATTATTTCCATAAAGAGTAATGGGTGAATAATGCAAAAACGTAGTATCCACCTGGGCAAGCATCTGCACAGCCCAGATGAGCTAAGAGACATCTCTTCGAAGAAAATCCTACAGTTCCTAGCAGCTGCAAGGGTTAGTGGCGAATTATGAACGCCGCAGCTTCAGGGGTGAACGTATAAAGTGGCGATCACAATAGGCCTATCATGGCCGCAGTAACACACAAGCCACCCAAAACAAATAAAAAAAAAAAAAAAAATGGGTGAATAAGTAGGTACCTTCTACAAAGGTCTGTCGGTACTAAGCTTATCTACGGCTAAGCGATGCTAATAGATTCTGTATCCGTAGTTTAAACAATGGTCCTGGCAAAGTAGGTCAGTTTTGTCACGTTTCCTTGCGGTGTGACCATCTTCTCTCAATATTGTAACGAACCTTGTGTTGAATTTACTTTGAGTTCTTACGATTTAAAAAGTGGGAAACCCGAGAAGGTTATCTTCGGTTCTTCGAATTTATATTTTTTTTTTAAATTGATGTAGGAATTTACATCAATCGCGACAAGCTCACGATAACAATTTCATCCTGAAATAGCCAACGGGTTTAACTTACCTATATGTCTTTTTGAACAGCAATTCCCGAGGACTCAAAAGCAACTCAATGGCAATTTTTGACAGATTAATTGAAAATTGTCATAAAATCGCGACTTGAGTGTTCGTCACAGATAAAATACTACAGACCGTTCACCGCAAGATGTCCCCTGCCGTGATGTTCGCAATTCCTAAGGTATCCATAACACAAGCACTGCTTAGCTTAGCTAGAAGACGCTGTGTGGATTGTCCAGCATTAATTATTTATTCAAACCTACGGTGTATTCGCTACCCTGAGCAGTAGCGAAAGTCGAGTGGGTACATCCCGACTTATGCTAATTAATAGCCTTACTATGACAATTATCGTCGCAGAATCGTCCTTAGACGAAAGAAACTCTAGATTGTGCTTGCGGTGCTTTTCATTTGCACGGAGAGATCGATAGAATCGTTTCGAAATTGACACTTCCGACACTATCCAAGTTATTTTTTCCTTGTTATTTTTTGCTTTCTATAAAATGGGTCACTATAATGCACGACAATTTATTGTACGGCCGAATAATGTACACCCTGATAATCCGTGTCATGGCTTCCAATTTTACTTAGAGGACTTACTTTTTTTTTTAATTTAAATTTGTTATTTGATTGTTATTTTCTTTCTGAATAAATATTATACTTAGAGGATAATTCATCTAAGCAATTTTAATAGGTTTTGATAGGTTTTCACACGAATTATCAGGGTGTACATTATTCGGCCGTACAATAAATTGTCGTGCATTATAGTGACCCGTATAAAATTACTGAGTCAGGTGTACATTATTCGGCCGTACAATAAATTGTCGTGCATTATAGTGACCCGTATAAAATTACTGAGTCACCGCAGCAGAGACGGTCTGACTTACGTTTATGTATTCTGGGGTATACCTATAAAATACTTCCATTAAGATTAATTCACAGAGAATAGTTAATCACATAACTCGCATTAATTGAAAATCGTATCAGGAAACGTAATTAGAAGTAATTTGTAATGCAATCGGATTTATTACTCGAGACGAGAAGAGAACGTCCGAGGAAGTGTTTCACACCTTTACCGAAGTCGGTAAATTAAAGTGTAAAGTGAACGTGATAAGAAGTTGAAGAAGCTGCAGTATTTTTGCATATCTTGATAATTTATCATTTCTTTAAGTTTTATCGGGGTACTACTTTCCTGCAGATTAAGATAAATATACCTACAGGTTGGCATTTTGAGATGTGAGTGGATGTCAGAACCAGGAACGAAAAAGTTAGAGATTAGGGTATTTTACTCTATATGAGGTTAACGTGTTCTTGAGTGGAGACCGCGACTCGGCAAACGGTGTAGGACGCCTTCCGACCAGGTGGAATGACGATTTGCGACTGCTGGCAGATGCTAGATGCGGCAAGCTGAAGCCAGGGTACTATGGCGCTCATTAGGGGAGGCCTATGTCCAGCAGTGGACTGGTATAGGCTGATGATGATACGACTTTAGCGTTAAAAACCTGTACAACAGTTTAGGAGGCCTATGTCCAGTCGTGGAGTTAATGATGATGATGAGAAAAAACCATTTATTTTTCTAAAAACGGACATAAAGATCCGAACATTTATAATAACAGAATAAAACCGTCACAACTATTATTTACATAAGTATTTTCTAAAAACCTAAGCCATCACCAGAAAGCAGAGTGCCCAGAATGCTGGCAGCCATTGCCACGTTGAATGGCAATGCGAACATTTTCAAAGGCAAAAAGGACTGAAAATGTTAGTTAACCTACTAATATTATAAACGTGAATGTTACTCTTTCACGTAAAAACTACTGAACGGATCTAAATGATATTTAAGATTATTTATCGGGTATTTATCGCGTACCTTTTGCTTTCTTTTCCCCGATAAATAATCTTAAATATGTTATCAAATCGCGAAAGTTTAAAAATGGATCTAAATGAAATTTGGCACAGAGATAGATTATAATCTGGAATAACACATAGGCTATATTTTATTCCCGGGAACGGGAACTACGGGTGAAACCGCGAGGCACTGCTTGTAGTTCATAAAATAACAAAATAAATTTTAAAATTCTATTCCTAGTTTTCAGTTTTTAACACCATGAAATAGGCGAAATCTTATTACGTCATACGGCTGAGTACGTACTACTAATCCATAATGATATTAATAAGTCCCAAAAAAAATTTCAAATATTGTTGTAATATACCTATTTTGAGAAAATATAAACGTGCATATTTTTTTTAAAGAAATTATTGTGTATTGTCTGAAATTATTGTATACCTTTAAAAATATATAAATATTAACCGCAGTACTTCGATCGCAATCTTTGTTTCGCTGAACGTTCTCTTTCTTTGGCCTAATCTGAGGATTCCAGAGACGGCGATCGGACATTTTCTTTGAAAAGCTTCTGTCCCATTCTGGTAGCGCGCGGAATATACCTATCTAGGCCTTTTCGGATTTTAGGTGCAGACATTGCGGTTCTGAACTCGGCTGACGCTCTCCCGGGCGGTTAGATATTCAGCTATTTTGTGTTTCATTAAATCCATGGTAGGCCTTTAGAAACCAAGAGATGACCATGGTTTCAAGTGCCAGTAATTAAAAAACACCTGTAATAAATAACTAATGAGGCCATGCCTCATCGGAATACGTTTGCAATGCGACACACGTAGTTTTATACGCAGAAGCATTCATTATGTGATGTTTCTCTAATGCTTTACCGATTTTCTCAGAATCTTCTTCATCTACAAAAACAATTTATTTTATATCGATTACTTAGGTAGCAAATTGAGGTATGTTATTTATTTTTAATAACATTGTGTCTGGGATATCGATATCTACGAGTAACTAGGCTTGGTTTGCGGATTTGCATTTTTTCTTCTACGAAACTATCGAAATAAGGATTTCTCTGGCTGGCAGAAGTATGTATATGAAACACTAGCGGAATGCCCTGGCTTCACACGGATAGATTATATCGCCTATGTTCATCAAGGATAATGTAGGATTCTAATGGTGAAAGATTTTTTCAAATCGGACCAGTGGTTTCGGAGCCTGATCAATTCAAACAAACAAACAAATCTTTCCTTTTATTATTAGTATAGATAGGTAGGTATTATGGTAGCGTCTTGAAATAAATATTAGAAGAGTTTTAGAGAACAAAAGAATCGGTTAGTCCCGACAGCTCCAATTTTTTTTGTTGAATAACTTTTCTCAGAAGAAAACTCAATTTAGTAGGATCTCGACAGGTTGGACGAAATTAAGAGATTGAAAATGTAAGTAGTTGCCTATTTAGAAAACAGTGCCTGAAGGGTTTTTTGCCGTTCATTAATGAAACATTATGCTTGTTGATGCTTGATGTAATTGTGAATATTTGTTGAAACAACTAAAATTATCCACTTATAGATAGCGCATGAGCATTGCCGAACAGCGAGTCGATATTTGAGCGTCTGGTTGAAGCAACGCGTAACCCAAGATCTGGTGAGTATCTGGCACAGCGCATCAGCATTGTCATACAGCGGGGCAATGCAGCCAGTGTCTTGGGGACGCTTACGACTGCTATTGATATGGATCAGTTGAACCTATAGATTGTTTGCAGCAGTCTTTGTTAAAAAGGCTCATGTCCATGGACAAGTGCTCGTTTAAAACGAAACAGTATTTTTGTAGGTTTGTAACTCTATGGGTAAAGATCAGACTTGAGCCATTCTGACACAAGGTGTAAGTGTTGCCAAGCGATAAAGAATATAAAATATTTTTGGTTAGAAACGTGACTTGTGCCCTTTTATTAATTAGACATTCATAGATTGTTTGAAGCAGTCTGCAGTGAGCTCAATGGTTTCAATAGTAATAATATATAATAGTTTAATTTCATTCTATAATTTGATTGCAATTTTCGGTTATATTCGATATCAAATAAATGATTTACTTACTTACTACTTACTATATGCACGAGTCCCGCTATGCTCGGATTGTATTTCCACGTTACATTGCTGGTTTTGCAAAATGAAATGTTTGATTGAGTCCGAAGTTTAATTACGACGACTATGACAGAAGACGCACTTTGTTGACGATTTGCGAAAGACTGCTGGCAGATGCTGGATGCGGCTAGCTGAAGACAGGGCGCTATGGCGCTCATTAGAGGAGGCCTATGTCCAGCAGTGGACTGATGTAGGCTGATTCTGATGACGATGATGAAGTTTAATTGCAACAATAAAAATTCTTACGATGTCCCAATAAAATGTTAGTGAATAAATCGAAATGAGACAATTATCTTGATTAGTTTTGGGACTATGACGCAAATTTAAACTGTCAATAGTGACCATTTTTAGAAATCATGATGCAGGAAGTTTATTACTAGTGGGCCACACGCGACGAATTTACTTGTTGACGTAGGCACCGCGTTAAGTACTCTCATTACAACAGAAGTGTTTTTTTTTTGCTGTTTTTATTGACAATGCTACGGAACCCTTCGTGCGCGAGGCCGATTCGCACTTGGCCGGGTTTATTTATTTTTATTGTCTATAGACCTTCGTCTGACTACAATCTCACCTGGTGGAAAGTGAAGATGTGGCTGACAATGTATCATGAAGGCTACTTTACTTTTTACTTTTTGTTTTACTTTTTTTTAATAGATAATTTTATCTAAGGTTAATTGACAGAAAAATCATAAATAGGTAATAATAAGGTAGTTCAAAAAACATACAATAATATAGAACCCGAATATAGAACTTCCTCCTTGAAGTCGGTAAAATTGAAATGAATAACCTACCGTTGGTAGCCGTAGGTATTTCTATTATTTTTGTTAAGTCTAGGCCTCATTATGAAAAATAAAAAGTTCCCAAAAAAATTTGATTTCGGCGGGACTCGAATCTGCGCCCCACCAGTACGGGTATGCTCTAACTCTAACCAACTAAGCCACGATATCCTTAGTCGGCTCGACGAAAATCTTTGGTAGGTACCTCACTCTAGCGCTAGACTGCGAGGTCTTACGCACTATAATTATATACAAAAACCGAAATATAAACTTTTCCAAATAGCGAAAATAAATAAATATTTATTATTTATTTATTACTGGCAATTAACTTTCTGGTATGTTAGGATTTAGCTTTTTGCTTTATAGTGCGTTACTCACACTGGGCAAATTTTCCACGAAAATATAATTAAATATCCAAAAAATTTCGATTTCGTTTACGTTATTTACGTTAGCATTATTAAAAATTATCTGCTTCTGGTTAGTAGGAAAAGTTTGTATAAGTACAGTTAATTATTCTTAGCTTACCCCGGAAAAGCCGTGTCTCGACCCGTGCTTACAAAATTCCTGATAACACGTGACACAAATACGTATCTATCACTCAGTTCATAGAACTCAAATTACTCTAGGTATGTGCTTGTTTACTCACAATACTAGTGTATGTATATATGAGTCAATCAGTCTTTACGTTATCACCTCGAAGATGCGTGTCTCGACTCTTGGAGAAATGGATGGATGACACAGAAGGTGACATAGTTTGTACGGCGTTATCGGCAGCCATTGTCCGCGTGTGACCGTAAGGAATAGCATTCTTGAACTTTTAAGTAAATAGAGACAGTGTTGAAATAAATTGCCCGCATGATTTAGTACCTACTTAAATGGTATATAGGTATCCTTAAATTTAGTGTAAACTTCACGCAAGTAACTACATGAGCAAATTTAGAGCAAAACTCTACCAGGGTAGGTTTGTGAAGACGTGGTGAAGACAATTTGCAGATAGATTTTGCTCTACCGAAAATAAAAATATTTTGTGACGCAAAAGTGACTTAATTGTGTCCGATTAAGGGTGCATTCTAAGACGCCATTTTGTGAAAAGGATAGGTATATGATTTCGCGTTCATAGGAGCGGGACAGAACTAGCAATGTCAGTACAAAAATCAATATTTTGCTTATTATCCATTAATTACTCAAAATATAAGCATGAAATAGACAAACTAAACGATTACTCTAATTAAAAAATTGTATTACTATGTAGTTCGTAAAAAAAATGTGTTGTTGCTGATAATTTAGAGCATTTTTTTTCATTAATGAAACCTCTTTATTTTCATAAATTCTATTCAATTACTCGACTTCTACAGGTTTTTTCCCTACCTACCGTATTTTTTTAATCTGAACATTTACGTTCGTTACCATAAATCTAAGTGTTTAAAATGCACAGTTTGCTTGATTTTTGCATAAGGCGCACTCTTATGGGATATTTTGCACCCATCCCTCAGGTCCATCCATGCCTCATTCTAAATCTACCTATAATATAAAAATGAATCGCAAAATGTGTTGGTAAGCGCATAACTCAACAACGCCTGGACCAATTTGGCCAAATCTTTTTTTAAAATGTTCGTTGAAGTTCAAGGATGGTTTTTACGGCGAGAAAAATTAGAATTATTGCTGGAAAAACCCTAAAAATAGCCCTTCTTTTTCCCATACAAATGATTTGTAACTAAAACGTAGTCAATTTGAGCTTTATTGCTAAAATAACTACCCGTGCGAAGCCGGGGCGGACCGCTAGTACTTATATATATTTACGTTCAATGTCTCCGTAGAGTTCGATTTAAAATGCACAAGGCAGTCCGTTATGCGGTTCCGCCTCTTTACCGAAGACACAGATTCAATTCCACTGGCTACTTCATGCAGGGCTGTCACAAGGTGTCGTGAATTTACCCTTTTATTGCACGTCTTATATCGTACCATTTATTGAAAGAAGATCCACAATAGACAATTTACCTACTCTTTCTCATGAGCGCGTAAAACATCGCGGCAAAACATTATGTTAGAAGGTACCACAAGTAATATAAACAACGTAGCCTGATCAGATCAGATAGACCATGTTTTAAGGAAAACAAAGCCATTTTAAAATTCTTTTAATTTGTAGTTCTTATACTTTGTAGTAATAACCTTAAATAACCTTAGTATGTACTCAAAATAATGGTAAAATTGCTTACAAAGAGAACTGCGAGCTGGCTTTTGAAGTTTGTCCAAGGAACAGTGTAGGTCCATCTTGACACATAAGTCTCGTCATTCCTCGACAGTCTAAAATTAAAACGAGTAAAGCGAGCTCCATTCCTATTTTACCATTTAGCCATTTCATCATTCGTCTACAAAATCCTTCACCACTAATCCAGTTCGTCATTTTCCTACCTAATGATGTCTGACAACCCTAGAGGCATGCCTGCAAATTAGTAGAAGATTGAACACAAAAGGTGTCGGGTTACGAACTTACGATCGCCGACCCGACTCGAAGGAACATATTATGGCTATTGGATTCGATGTATAGAAAACCGTGTTGTTATTTTCCAAGAACATTGTACAAATTACTATAAAAAGAGCTTTAATAAGATAATTGTGATTCAAAAGTTCGAATAGTTATTCGTCGGCTGCAGGTTCAATTGGGGCAACCGACAAATCATGACTTTTCAGAATCAACATTCAGCAGCAGCTATAGCATGTGAACTTTTTTGTCTCTGTTTTAACAGAAAATAATATAATTCCATAAATTTTTAGAGAAATTTTCTGACTTAATACAAAGTTTGTCCCTATAGTGACCTCATTTATGAATATAAATTTGAGTTACAATATATTTTTATAATTATACCAATACTGTAATTTGTAGTAAAGATTTCTTAAAATAATATTTCAAGAAATCTTGATTATGGTTGGTTGATTATGGCAGTTTTAACATATATTCAAAGGAAATTTGAAAAAATTTACAGCTAAAATAAAACGTAACTTATTTCTTTTCAAAGCTAGATTTTTGAAATAGAAAAAAAAGTTTTGTCAGTTACCCCAATTGAACCTGCAACCGACGATAAGATAGACCTTCAAGCGAAACCGAAACTACCGACTAAATCGGTCTGAACATGATAATAGTATCCTGAATATTTATTATTATTTATTTAATGAATAATGAAACAATGAAATGAAAAGGAAAAACTGCTTTTGCATCACAAATTGCCATCCACCACCTACAGCGCAAAAGTAACGCCTATAATAAAAAATTAAACTCAAAATCAAATAAATGACCGTTACAAGCATTAATCAAGGGATCAATACCCGATATTAAAGATCATGTTCGACATAATGATCCTTTTCTTTCGCTCGATAGCAATTACGCACACCCATCTCCTGTCCATCGGCCTGGAAGAGTATGGTAAATTAGCAAAAAATAATCGACAGACAGAGCGGTACTTTGATACAAGATTATATAGAATATGATTTGCCAGTCTGTCTTTATGTTCGTCATTCAGCTAAGTTAGTCCGCTTTGATATTTTTAAAAGACAATGTCCGCCCAAACCAGCAAAACAGTCTCAGAATACGCACTTTATAAGAGTGGTAGGCTTAAAGCGCTTTTATAATTTTTTTGGAACAAGCCATCGATCCTATATTACTTTTAGACAAGCCGGTATGGCCTCAAGAACGCTCAATCTCATAACCAAGTCTCATATATGTATATAAGAGTATATTTCTATGCTATTGTAAGCCACTTACTCCTATAAAAGCATTTACTAAGATTAATTGTACTTGAGAAAACTTGCTCTTATATGCATATTTTCTAAGCTCGTTTGATTTTATATTAGACTTGCTAAATGCTGTTGTAAGAATGTCAGACTAATATCAGCATTGCATAAGAGCACTGTGAGTACGTGCATTTCTGATCTTATTTGATACTACACTACACAATAGCACTGAATAAGTATAATATTAGAGTGATTTTAGATTAACATATTTACAATACAAAAGACAAGAGGAATATAAGAGCGTTTGATCTTAGATCGATTTTGAGAATACTAATTTTAATCAGTTTAAGAGTAAGATTTTGCTGCCCGCATATTTTATTTAAAGTTTAAAATTTTATTAATAAATAAATAATGGATTACAATAAATGGAAAAGATTTAAGACCACAGAGGTCGTCAAAAATTGCGAGGATCCCTAATTTATTTCAATATGGAGTTATCTTTAGTATTCCGAATGCTAAAATTAGAGTAAACAATCTTACAATAGTCTAATATTGCGCTTGTAAAATGCAGCTATACTAATGGCGACACTATATCAATACAAATTAACAAATAATATAATTAAAAGAGAACAGAAAACACCATATTTAATAAGGCGCATGAATTTTGAAGCGTAAAACGTGGTCTACTTAACAGTAAATAATATATTCCAATACGAATACTTATTCGTATTGGAATATATTATTTACTTAAAACTTAAATACATGCACTTGATAATAACGGCACTTTAGTATAAAAAACTTCACAGCAACTTTAATTGTTTTCATTTATTAATTGTTTTTTCTTTCGTTGTAATTTTGAAACCTAGCCTATGCATGCAGGCTTACTAGATACTTACGTAAAAGCAATATGAGCCTAAGTCGGCTTAAATTAATTTTGGCTAGATTTCTGTAAGTTCAAACAGCATTCAATTAGACTGATATTAAAACGATATTAAACTAAATATGCTTATAATTGGTGCCCAAACCCAGGCTTATACGATTATATAGGAGTGATGTAAGAGCAAAACAAGATTCGCCAAGTGCGAGTGTAACTCGCGCGCCGAGGGTTTCAAACATTTGAAAAATAATTTGGACAATCAATTTTCTGAAATATTTTAAAAAGTATGAAACTTACAGAAATTTCAAAAAGTGTTTTGAAATGTTTAAAACGATACCTATCATTTGATACCCCACATGAGTAGGTACCCCTTTTTGAAAAAAAATCCCCTTTTTTGACCATTTTTCAAAAACTATTATTATTACAGACTTCTCTATATTTTTCCTGTAAAATATAGATTGATATCTACAAACGCCTAATACATTGTACATGGATCGGTCATCAATCTTCGGAGCTAGGGGGGGGGAAATGGTCAATTTTCCGTCTTTTTTTGAAATATTTCAAAAAGTATGAAACTTACAGAAATTTCAAAAAGTGTTTTAAAATGGTCAAAACGATACCTTTCATTTGATACCCCACATAGGCAGGTACCCCTCCTTTTGAAAAAAATTTTCCCCCCTTTTTGACCATTTTTCAAAAAATATTATTATTACAGACTTCTCTATATTTTTCCTGTAAAATATAGATTGATATCTACAAACGTCTAGTACATTGTACATGGATCGGTCTGCAATCTTCGGAGCTAGGGGGGGGGGAAT
Source organism: Eupithecia vulgata (assembly GCA_946478455.1). Taxonomy (NCBI): domain Eukaryota; kingdom Metazoa; phylum Arthropoda; class Insecta; order Lepidoptera; family Geometridae; genus Eupithecia; species Eupithecia vulgata. The sequence continues at coordinate 12,005,124 of OX297862.1, read as the reverse complement.
GGTCAATTTTTCGTCTTTTTTTGAAATATTTCAAAAAGTATGAAACTCACAGAAATTTCAAAAAGTGTTTTGATATGGTCAAAACGATACCTTTCATTTGATACCCCACATAGGTAGGTACCCCCCCTTTTGAAAAAAAAATTCCCCCCTTTTTGACCATTTTTCAAAAACTATTATTATTACAGACTTCTCTATATTTTTCCTGTAAAATATAGATCAATATCTACAAACGCCTTATACATTGTACGTGGATCGGTCTGCAATCTTCGGAGATAGGGGGGGGGGAAAGGTCAATTTTTCGACTATTTTTGAAATATTTCAAAAAGTATGAAACTTACAGAAATTTCAAAAAGTGTTTTGAAATGGTCAAAACAATACCTTTCATTTGATACCCCACATAGGCAGGTACCCCTCCTTTTGAAAAAAAATTCCCCCCCTTTTTGACCATTTTTCAAAAACTATTATTATTACAGACTTCTCTATATTTTTCCTGTAAAATATAGATCAATATCTACAAACGCCTAATACATTGTACGTGGATCGGTCTGCAATCTTCGGAGCTAGGGGGGGGGGAATGGTCAATTTTTCGTCTTTTTTTGAAATATTTCAAAAAGTATGAAACTCACAGAAATTTCAAAAAGTGTTTTGATATGGTCAAAACGATACCTTTCATTTGATACCCCACATAGGTAGGTACCCCCCCTTTTGAAAAAAAAATTCCCCCCTTTTTGACCATTTTTCAAAAACTATTATTATTACAGACTTCTCTATATTTTTCCTGTAAAATATAGATCGATATCTAAAAACGCCTAATACATTGTACGTGGATCGGTCTGCAATCTTCGGAGATAGGGGGGGGGGAAAGGTAATTTTTTCGACTATTTTTGAAATATTTCAAAAAGTATGAAACTTACAGAAATTTCAAAAAGTGTTTTGAAATGGTCAAAACGATACCTTTCATTTGATACCCCACATAGGAAGGTACCCCCCCTTTTGAAAAAAAAATCCCCCCCTTTTTGACCATTTTTCAAAAACTATTATTATTACAGACTTCTCTATATTTTTCCTGTAAAATATAGATCGATATCTACAAACGCCTAATACATTGTACGTGGATCGGTCTGCAATCTTCGGAGATAGGGGGGGGGGAAAGGTAAATTTTTCGACTATTTTTGAAATATTTCAAAAAGTATGAAACTTACAGAAATTTCAAAAAGTGTTTTGAAATGGTCAAAACGATACCTTTCATTTGATACCCCACATAGGCAGGTACCCCTCCTTTTGAAAAAAAATTCCCCCCCTTTTTGACCATTTTTCAAAAACTATTATTATTACAGACTTCTCTATATTTTTCCTGTAAAATATAGATTGATGTCTACAAACGCCTAATACATTGTACATGGATCGGTCTGCAACCTTCGGAGCTAGGGGGGGGGGGGAATGGTCAATTTTTCGTCTTTTTTTGAAATATTTCAAAAAGTATGAAACTCACAGAAATTTCAAAAAGTGTTTTGATATGGTCAAAACGATACCTTTTATTTGATACCCCACATAGGTAGGTACCCCCCCTTTTGAAAAAAAAATCCCCCCCTTTTTGACCATTTTTCAAAAACTATTATTATTACAGACTTCTCTATATTTTTCCTGTAAAATATAGATCAATATCTACAAACGCCTAATACATTGTACGTGGATCGGTCTGCAATCTTCGGAGATAGGGGGGGGGGAAAGGTCAATTTTTCGACTATTTTTGAAATATTTCAAAAAGTATGAAACTTACAGAAATTTCAAAAAGTGTTTTGAAATGGTCAAAACAATACCTTTCATTTGATACCCCACATAGGCAGGTACCCCTCCTTTTGAAAAAAAATTCCCCCCCTTTTTGACCATTTTTCAAAAACTATTATTATTACAGACTTCTCTATATTTTTCCTGTAAAATATAGATCGATATCTACAAACGCCTAATACATTGTACGTGGATCGGTGTGCAATCTTCGGAGATAGGGGGGGGGGGTATGGTCAATTTTTCGACTTTTTTTGAAATATTTCAAAAAGTATGAAATTTACAGAAATTTCAAAAAGTGTTTTGAAATGTACAAAACGATACCTTTCATTTGATACCCCATTTGCCTTCCTAGGTCTCTTTTGAAATTTCAACATCAAAATTTGTACTGAAAATATTCATTTTCATTTTTCATTTATTTATATATTTTTTTCTTAAAATCAGTAATGGCGCACGAAATGTATCATTATTTCAAATTTCAAGTTAATAGCTGCAGTAGTTACTGAGATATTCAAGAAAGAGCGGGGACGGACAGAGCGAGACCATAAGGGTTTCAAAACCGATCTTTGAAACCCTAAAAACAGTAGTCTTGAGTTTGATATAAGCCTAGTTTTTGCTGGTTGGGCGTGATCCATGATTTAATATGGTAGAGTAATAAACATTTTATATAGGTACCTAATGAACGCCAAATAATTAAACAATCCAAACTGTGAAACATAACATATTTCTCAAAAAAAGTCCACGGTACGCGTGTTTAGTATAAAATATGCAGTAATTACAAAAAAAATTAAATCATTCGCTTACCTCTACTTCGATGGTGACACAACTTCATCAAACACTGCAACTACCCTCAAAATATTGATCGTTTTACTTTAATAGGGCTGCGATGAAGTAAAATATCACGATTACCGGTTACTCACGTTAAATTTATGAGATTTGTAATTGTCACTTAGAAATATGGCCGTGCTCGTTTGGGGACGGTGACCTCTATTGGATGTTAGTCGACTTTGATATTTTTGAAAGATAATAGCCATGATCCCTGATTTAATATGGTCGAGTAATAATCTACCATTATATATAGGTATTAGGTACCTAATAAGCGAATTCTAGATCCAAAACAGTCCGTAAGTACGCGTGTACAGTATAACTGCCGTCGCTGGATCGTAGAATCAGCCCATTTGTAGAAAAGCTAACCTAATTGCAAAACGGCGCAATTAAAATCATTACCTATGACGATTTTTGAACCTTCAACGTTCAAAAATAAGGCTGACCGTTACTATCCCATCCTAACTAGCGCCGCCACCTACTTTATGTTATTATTTCGTTTAACAAAGGAATTTTCAAAAATTTATCTTCCAGTTTGTGATAACTATCATAAGCTTTTTTTAATGCCTCTGTAATAGTTTTATTCTATTTAGTTTAGGCTGAGATACGAAGTTGCCCTTGGTGGCCACCAAAATCTGTTTTCGTATCTCTGCCTAAACTTGCCTAACCATCATCACGTCGACTGAAACTAATAAGGTTTTTCTAGGCAATAAATTGAATTGCGCCGTTGTGCATTCTACAATAGGGCTGAATCTACAATCCGGCAGCGACATTACCATATGCAGCCTAAACGACCGGAGCAGAATCTTACAGATCTTCAAAGACTTCCATTGATTGACCTCGGGTGGTTGAGGATTTCTTGCCGATGTTTTGTCACACTCTCGCATTCATTATGTAAATACGTAGGCATATGATATCTGAACTATGCTTCTTAGTAGATAACAAGAGACTAATGATTTGTTTGTGTCTATAAAAGTTAAACAATAACAATAACAAATATCCTTGGTTGTTAAAGATACTTATTGAATTGGGATGGTAATTATTTTAGCCGTGTCTATAACCAACATCTTCGATAAAAGAAGCTACTCTACCAGATAACTAAGTACGTAATAAATCGACTCGCGAAATTAAAATTAAATCGGCCAAATACTCGCACACGGAGGGTTCACCTATTACGCAAAAGAATGAGAACAGAAGAAATGAAAACTTTTTTTTGATAGGTTTAAAATAAAAGCAAAAATCAACGGGACATGCCGTCTATCTCTATCCACGCCCGACCGCTCTAACTTCGGTGATCAATATTCAAACTGACATTGGCCCTCTTTATTATTAAATTTATTTTATTTTTGGAATTTGTAGTACTTATTACGGTTCAAGAGATACCTACAACGTCTTAACAAACGTAATGCAACAAAGGGCGAAAAATTGTAAGTTTTATTTAATTTTAAAACTACCTAGGTACTTGAATAATATTATCATGATTTATATTAAAAAATATATACAAATGTCTACTTTACAGTTCATGAAATACAGCCAACTGACAGACGTGCGGACGGACGGACGGACAGACAGCGGAGGCTTAGTTATAGGGTCCCATTAGCCCTTAACGTACGGAACTATAAAAAGTAAAAAATTCAAAGTCATCTACAAGGTAAACCGCATTTGCAAGATCGATATCGCTTTGTGAAGGTCCTACACAAAACAAAACGAAGTCGCAGGGAATTACGAGTCAGTTAGCTGCAGTAAGGCGTCCTTTGGCGAAGCCGCTGACCACAATTCACTATAGATAACGAAACAGTTTGTAGGAACAAGGGCCGTGCATTTTTCAGCCAAGATAATCTACCGAGATACCGCCTCCGTGTTCCTTTGCTCATTATTTTCCCGGAACAGCTAGGCACGGTAAGGCTATCTCCTTTTAGAAACTTAAATAACGATAGTGCCGGTTTTAACACGCATTGAAATTTCTATTTACTTTATCGAATCCATTCGGGAGACAGAAGTTTGAGTAAATTTATTTTATTTAGCTTTTTCCCCAGATCCCCAGAGCGCCTTATAGGTCTTTATCTCATGGGGGGAAATGCCCATAATCTGTTAACACGTCTAAAGTCTAGTAAATAGTAATAAGTAAGAATTCTTTCCCAATTTTACGACCTCTGTGGTGCAGTGGGCGTAGGTCCGCCTACCATGGAGGATGTGGGTTCGATCGTTTTTGTACAAACTGCAAATATTTATTCCAGGTGTTTTAATCGTTTTCTATGCATAAAAAACTATATATGTATATGCGTATATTGTATTATTTATGTATATCAGTTATCTAGTACCCATAACACAAGCTCTGCTTAGCTTGGGTGATGATGTGAGATGTGTGAGTTGTCGAGCGTTTTTTCTTATAAGTAATATTAAATAATGCTGGACAATTCACACAGCATTATCTAGCCCCAAGCTAAGCAGAGCTTATGTTATGGGTACTAGATAACTGATATACATAATAAAACACAAAACATAGATAGATATTTTTATTATACATAGAAACGACCAGAACACCCTGAACAAATGTCTGCAGATACACACATTAGTTCCGAGGCGTGAATCGAACCCGCAACCTCCTGAGTCGCAGGCAGACCTTCGCCCACAACGGCACTGAGGTAGTCAATCTTTATAGTACCTAATTTGGTCGGTCATCATGTCAGACATGAATCAGGTCACGTGGGGTCAGCAGCCTTACTCCATGAACTGCAAAGTATCCCTTCATTCAATGGGCACCATTGTATGACGCGTTATAAATAAACACCAAACGAATTGTACGAAAACTGTATGAGCCTACGAGTTCATCCGAACTGCCTACGCTTCTTTTGTCTCATTGTGTTCTGATTTATGGTTGTAAAATATTTTGGAAACTGGTGGGGCAGGTGGCAGGTGGAATATATTACAACCTGTGTTTAATTATTTGTCTACTGAATTTTTATGTGCTGATAATAAATGCATAGATGCATTTATTTAACAGCAAAAAATCATTACAACTAATATTTACAATTAATACATCTATTTTCTAAAAATCTCATCTTCTAAAATTCTCATTTTCTAAAAAATCACCAGGCAGAGTGCCCAGTATTATTATTCGTTGTTATATAAAAATTGCATCATTTTTCAAGGTAAAGGGAGCCGTAAACTTGGAAAATTTGTTGTAAGTATATTAAAAATCTAAAGGGCCGTTTTCCGCTGACCTAGAATGATAAAATTTGCTAGCAGCAGGGTTTTATAGCACAAGTAAAGGGAAAAATCTGAAAAAGGTAAATTAGTAAAAATAGATTCTCGCCATGGACCTAATAAAGAGTATATTTCCCATTGAACTAGAATCATGATATTTGGCAAGAAACAAAGTCTTATAAATATATAATTAATATTTATATAATTATTACGGAACCCTCGTTGCGCGAGTCCGACTCGCACTTGACGTTTTATTTATATGATCAGCTGATTCAAATTTGTTTTATTGGCTTAAAAGTAGAATCTTTTTGACGAATTGACGACCTCTGTGGCGCGGTGGACAAGGTCTGCCGCGACGCAGGGGGTTGCGGGTTCGATTCCCGCCTCGGAACAAATGTGTGTACGATCTGCAGACATTTGTTCAGGGTGTTCTGGTCGTTTTATATGTATAATAAAAAATATCTATCTATGTATTGTGTTATCTTATGTATATCAGTTATCTAGTACCCATAACACAAGCTCTGCTTAGCTTGGGGCTAGGTAATGCTGTGTGAATTGTCCAGCATTATTTATTATTTATTATCTACTATAAAGCCAACTGCCTTTTGGTGGATCGACTGAGTAGATCCACCAAAAGGCACCCGTCACTAGAAACAGAAAAGCTTACTTTGAAGACACACGGTGAAGATGTTTATTGAAACTAGCCGAATTTGAAACATGCGCCTCATACGGAAAATCCGCTCAGGAAGAATAGTCAACATGTTCCGTATGGCTCCACAAGTTCTCTGAAGTGTAAAAATAAATTATTCACCTCTTCGCTCCACTATCTAACTCTGTCTCTCTCTTTCTAGCTAGTTATCCCATATGGTGGTAGGGTCTTCGGAAGCTTGACATGACTTGACATGTTTTTAATACTTCTTATCCTATTCCGGACTAAGAGAAATCCAACAAGTCAAAAACCATGAAAATCGGTATCGTCTTTCTTGAGTTCTAAAAAGTGTAACTAACACGACTTTGTTTTATATTAGGTTTATATAGTTATAGATTTAGTGAAGAAACTGGCAGGTCTTTGTGTAAAAGTACATAAAGCCAAACTAATTTGGAATATTTGTAAACAAAGTGAGTTTTAGTTTAAGAGGACGCAATGCACGCCATTTTGTGAAAAGGCGTGTCATATGATTTCACGTTCATAGGAGCAGGACAGAGCATACGTATTGGAAACGCGCAGAAATTGTGTTTTTGCTTATTTACAAGGAAACTACACAACTTATGAAAAAACTCTCTAAAGGAACCAAGTGATTAGTAATAATTTACGAATCAAAACATAAGTAATTTCTTAGGGTTCTTAAGATCTCTACCAAATTATGTACAAAACAGTGCAATTTCATGATATTTTTCCGTTAATTTACAAAGCAAATAAATTTTAGAAATTTATGTGATTCGAGTTTTTAAATACGGGAATCCCGGGACTACTAAGATCTAGTCCTAGGTTGACAAGCAAACACACTAGGTTCGCCTCTTAAAGGTCGTGGTTTGTTTACAAACATTCACACATGAGTTTGGCTAGTATAATAAGTAGAGTCAAGAGATTGTGTATGAATAAGATTGGTGGCAATTAGAATTTGATTGCCCCTGCTCTATTATATTTCAGAAGAATTTAAATTTAAAATATGATAGAGCAGGAGGATTATTAACCACAGTAATTAGTCTTTACTAATATTAAAAATTCGAAAGTAACTCTGTCTGTCTGTTACCTTTTCACACCTAAACGGCTGAACGGATCTCAATGAAATTTGGCAGAGAGGTAAATAGTATCCCGGGGACGGACATAGGCTACTTAAAAAGCGCTTGCAAAGCAGCGGGCAGATGCTAGTATAATAATTAATTCAGAAGAAGGCGAGACTGACGGCTCTGTGATTGTTAGTGTCAATCACATTTCCTGAAATTATTCGAGAAAAAAAAACTGTGTTTAAAACAAACTTTAGTAGGTACCTACATCTTAATTTGTTTTATACGCAGAACTTTTTTACGAATTATTTCAGAAAAAGTGATTGGAAGTAACAATAAAAAAAAATTAGGTACAAACTATCTAGAATCTAAAATTTGTTTTAAGGCTTCGGCGACAGTTGCTAGCAACTTCAATTCGTAAATTATTGTGTTCCGTAATACAAACAAGATCCGCCAAGTGCGAGTGTAACTCGCGCGCCGAGGGTTTCAAACATTTGCCAATTATTTGGACAATCAATTTTCCGTCTTTTTTCGAATGGCAATATTTTGAAAAGTACGAAACCTACAGCAATTTCGAAAACTGTTTTAAAATTTACAAAACAATGCCTTTCATTTGATAAACCAATAGGTAGATAGCCCCCTTTCGATAAAAAATATCCCCCTTTTCGACCATTCTCAATGTTTTTTTTTAAATGGTCATTTTTACAGACTTCTCTATATTTTCCTGTAAAATATACAAACGCCTAATACATTGTACATGGATCGGTCATCAATCTTCGGAGATAGGAGGGGGGAGAATGGTAAATTTTTCAACTTTTTTTGAATTATTTTAAAAAGTATGAAACTTACAGAAATTTCAAAAAGTGTTTTAAAAAGGCCAAAACGATACCTTTCATTTGATATGCCAGTTGGGTAGGTAATACCTTTTGAAAAAAAATCCCCCTTTTTGACCATTTTCAAAAACTATTATTATTACAGACTTCTCTATATTTTTCCTGTAAAATATAGATCGATATCTACAAACGCTTAGTACATTGTACATCGATCAGTCTGCAATCTTCGGAGATAGGGGGGGGGGGGTATGGTCAATTTTTCGTCTTTTTTTGAAATATTTCAAAAAGTATGAAACTTACAGAAATTTCAAAAAGTGTTTTAAAAAGGCCAAAACGATACCTTTCATTTGATATGCCAGTTGGGTAGGTAATACCTTTTGAAAAAAAATTCCCCTCCTTTTTGACCATTTTTCAAAAACTATTATTATTACAGACTTCTCTATATTTTTCCTGTAAAATATAGATCGATGTCTACAAACGCTTAGTACATTGTACATGGATCGGTCTGCAATCTTCGGAGCTAGGGGGGGGGGAATGGTCAATTTTTCGTCTTTTTTTGAAATATTTCAAAAAGTATGAAACTTACAGAAATTTCAAAAAGTGTTTTAAAAAGGCCAAAACGATACCTTTCATTTGATATGCCAGTTGGGTAGGTAATACCTTTTGAAAAAAAATCCCCCTTTTTGACCATTTTCAAAAACTATTATTATTACAGACTTCTCTATATTTTTCCTGTAAAATATAGATCGATATCTACAAACGCTTAGTACATTGTACATCGATCAGTCTGCAATCTTCGGAGATAGGGGGGGGGGGTATGGTCAATTTTTCGTCTTTTTTTGAAATATTTCAAAAAGTATGAAACTTACAGAAATTTCAAAAAGTGTTTTGAAATGGTCAAAACGATACCTTTCATTTGATACCCCACATAGATAGGTACCCCCTCTTTTGAAAATAAATTCTCCCCCTTTTTGACCATTTTTCAAAAACTATTATTATTACAGACTTCTCTATATTTTTCCTGTAAAATATAGATCGATGTCTACAAACGCTTAGTACATTGTACATGGATCGGTCTGCAATCTTCGGAGCTAGGGGGGGAGAATGGTCAATTTTTCGTCTTTTTTTGAAATATTTCAAAAAGTATGAAACTTACAGAAATTTCAAAAAGTGTTTTAAAAAGGCCAAAACGATACCTTTCATTTGATATGCCAGATGGGTAGGTAATACCTTTTGAAAAAAAATCCCCCTTTTTGACCATTTTCAAAAACTATTATTATTACAGACTTCTCTATATTTTTCCTGTAAAATATAGATCGATATCTACAAACGCTTAGTACATTGTACATCGATCGGTCTGCAATCTTCGGAGATAGGGGGGGGGGATGGTCAATTTTTCGTCTTTTTTTGAAATATTTCAAAAAGTATGAAACTTACAGAAATTTCAAAAAGTGTTTTGAAATGGTCAAAACGTTACCTTTCATTTGATACCCCACATAGATAGGTACCCCCTCTTTTGAAAATAAATTCTCCCCCTTTTTGACCATTTTTCAAAAACTATTATTATTACAGACTTCTCTATATTTTTCCTGTAAAATATAGATCGATATCTACAAACGCCTAATACATTGTACGTGGATCGGTGTGCAATCTTCGGAGATAGGGGGGGGGGGGGGGGGGGTATGGTCAATTTTTTGACTTTTTTTGAATTTTTTCAAAAAGTATGAAATTTACAGAAATTTCAAAAAGTGTTTTGAAATGTACAAAACGATACCTTTCATTTGATACCCCATTTGCCTTCCTAAGTCTCTTTTGAAATTTCAACATCAAAATTTGTACTGAAAATATTCATTTTCATTTTTCATTTATTTATATATTTTTTTCTTGAAATTAGTAATGGCGCACGAAATGTATCATTATTTAAAATTTCAAGTTAATAGCTGCAGTAGTTACTGAGATATTCAAGAAAGAGCGGGGACGGACAGAGCGATACCATAAGGGTTTCAAAACCGATCTTTGAAACCCTAAAAATGATGATTGAAAACTTTTTGTATTTTCGACATGGTGTTGTTATTCTGTAACTAGACAGTATAAGCACAGAACTTTTTTATGTAACACAGAACTTTATTTTTCTGTTGTTTCAAACGACTCTTTTCTACTATAATTGAAATCAGTCGTACAGAAACATTGATCTGTAAGCAAATACAGAAAAGATCAAATTGATTCCACAAATTATTTGTTATTCATTGTTTTACGGATGTAACCAGCTGGAAACCATCGAGTTGTAAGGGTTATAAATAGCTTCCTTTAAAAAACTAAGGGGCTTCGATGATTCGATATGATACAAAATGCTAAGTACTTCGTAAACTCGTTTTTATTATTTACGTAAACAATTGTTTCCCTCGGCTTCAGTAGCACAAAATAAAAAGAAAAACACACGTAGCTTAACACGAGACTGATCATTATTACTTTAACGACATATATCTTCCACCAGTCGTCAATTCCACTCGACATGGAAGCCCAGAGACCTGTGAACACAACTGTCTCTATCGTACACACTATGATCCAAAACACATGCCACACACGCACGTGCCGGAATCGAATCTTGAATTCCATCAGACAAAACAAGTAAACGAATGCGAGAAATACATAGAAACATCTCCTGAGCGTACTCGCTTGAGGCACTATCAGAAACAACAGCATCACTTGGTAATGCGAGAATAACAATACTATAGCGAGAACTGGAAAGTAGTTAATAAAACAACCTATGGACAGCAGTCGTCCTACAAAGAACCCGTACCATGCTAGGAAATGAACCAACGCTGCAGTCGCGTCTTGTGGTTCGAGGCCGCGCATGTAGGAGCGCGGCACTCGTCGAGGGATATCAGGTTCATCTTTCACCACCTCGTCGTAGTACTTCCGCCTCGTCGGAGCTGATATCCACGTTGGGAATGCCTCAGCGTTTTCCATCAACTTTTCCGCCCACACCGCTATTGAACCCGGTCTGGGAGCGTACATAGCTGGCAGTGGAGTGATGTTCACTTTTTCGATTGTGTACTCGGTTTCTCGTCTGCGCGGAGCCGCCTTATCTATGATCGATACCGGCCGGGCGTATTCATTATCGCTGTCGAAACCCGAAGACAATAGCGAGTCTTTTCTTTGTATTGGAGGAAGATAATCTGAACTGATGTCGGAATCGTATTGGTCATACAATGGGGGTGACGTGACGACAGTGTTTCTTGGTGAGAATTGGATTAGATCACTATTCAGTCTGGTTGGCTCCTGCTCTGAAATCTGGGATACAATCGACCGACGTTTCGTCACAGCTTCGTAGATGTTTTCTTCTTCATTTTTGCTTTCTTTGTTGCTTTCTTTGTAGCTGAGCACTTTGTCTGTTATCAGGACTTCAGTTTCTTTGGTGGTCTCACTCCAAGGATAAGTTTTTCCGCAGATTTTCTCTCTCTCGAATCTTCTGTAGACAGTTGCGGTGCTGGCCATTCGCAGTGTCGAAGCAATGATGCTCACAGATTGAACTGAAACTGAGAAATTATAATGAGTAGCTACAAAAAAGGAGATGCTCAGCAGAATCTTTAGTATAAAAATTCCTTTCTAACGACGATATCCGTATTTATCGAAAAAACCTTTTCGTTTAAAATGCAATGAAAATTGCAATAGTAATTTCTATACTTTAATCAGCAAATTAAACACACCTACACCCCACTGATAATTGATACGTGTATCTTTAACATAAGTACCTTTATCAAAGCTAGAATTTGAGAGCCGTGACATCAAATCTAGAATATTGACAATAGCATGCGGCGCGCAATGTATGAACGCCTGGAGAAATAGGTAGAGCTCCATTGATGAAGGGCTTCGGGCTTCGGATAGGGCTTCGCGGGTCCTCTCTTCATCTTCGGCTTTGGAGGCACAGACTGCCTCTACCCACCAGAAAATTTGCGAGCAATATCTGAAAATAAATTATGATAGTTTGGTATTTTGAACGTCGTGAGTAATTCTCCTTCTAGGTACCTTATCTGTTAACAATGTTTCGTTTTTGGTATAAAGACACTTATTTTATTGTGTGACAAATTGTATAGCGGAATTATATCTACTAAAGGATTCTAGCTGTAATAGACGGTTAGTTTCGATACGCTAGGTATGCTTTCTTATTTACAGAGTATCTAGGTAGGTGTAGTAACTAGTGTCAAGCAGAACGATGTAGACGGCTGACCCCACTACATCCAGAACACTTTACTTACTTTTTACTTTAGTACTATACTTATAAATCTGTGATCCAGAACTAGATTGGAAGAGAGAGCGGTTTTTATGTCTAGATAAACTTACTACAGAAATATCTATACTAATATTATAAAGGGATAGATTTGTTGGTTTGTTTGAATTGTATAGGCTCCGAAAGTAAAGGACCGATTTGAAAAATTCTTTCACCATTAGAACCCTACATTATCCCTGCTGCCTGATGAATTGAATATAGAAATAACATAACCGTGCTAAGCCGCGGCGGACCGCTAGTAAGTATAAAATAAAATGAACTTATTACCATATCACACAAAATAACAAAAAAATTGGTAGGTAGGTTAGGTACCTAATTTATTAAAAAGTTGTCTACGGGTATTATAAAAAGGAAAGATTTGTTTGTTTGTTTGAATTGAATAGGGTCCGAAATTACAGAACCGAATTGAAAAATTCTTTTACCATTAGAATCGTACATTATCCCTGATGAAAATACGCTCTCGAATATATATAGTTCTTCATAAAAATTTACGATAGAGATGAAAAAAATAAATAAGAGACATTCACAACAAAAATTTTAAAAAAAATTAAAAAAAAATTGTCAGTTTCTTCGTGACTACATAGCTATAGAAAGCTACATAGCAGGTACAAAACTCACCTGCCAATAGCAGCAACAGGAAAAAACACAGCGTTTACAATCTGAATCGCGATCCACCGCAAGTCCTTTTTCTCGACATTCACTGAGTAGGCGGTCAGCTCCGTCTGAAGACTGGGAGGAGGCGAGGCAAGGGTGAACACTAGTGATAGGATGGAGGGGAGCGTCATCAGCAGGATACAGAATGCTGCTAGACTGAAACGAAATGAAAAGTTGCTTTTTAGGGAAAAAAGTTCTATCTGTCCCCCTGTTAGTCTCGAGGGGACAGATAGAACTTATCAAATAAAAAAAGTTCTATTTGTCCCCCTATTTGTAACGGTGGGACAGATAGAACTGATTTTTCCCAATTGTCCCCCTAAGGGGGACAGATCAGGGTGACAAATGGGAATAAACCAATATGTCACGTAAAGACTAGGACATTTGACAACCTATGTGGTGCTGCTATTAGTCACCTAGTTAGCATCCCTAGTACATCTGTGGTCACCTACTACTTTTGGTACTAGCAGGTCACCAATTCAAGGCAGTTCATAGATGGTTCATAATCTTAACATAAGTCATAAGTAGGTACCTAGTTAATGACTGCAGAGTATTAACTAAGTAAAGTAAGTAGACTACTTACTTCTCACTGTTTCGGTAACAAATTTAAAGTAGTAAGGTGTTAGGTAGGTTCCCTACCTACTACCTACAAATACCTATTTTGGTTAATTAAAAACTATGCAGGTTAGCCAAAGTATGGAAGTAGCTAAAATGCTTACCCTTTATTACCATTCCGTAGGTGTTCAAAGACTAGCGCAAAATCATAACAAATCAACGTCAGGTAAACAAGCAGTCCTCCACAAGTTGGCAACACTCGGTGGAGCAGCAGAGCCTTCCACGCTGGCAGCTTCCAGCCCAAAAGTTCACCTGATACATCTTTATCCAAATCACAAGTCACCATTTTTACGAAGGGGGGTTTTACCTACATTTTGATTTTTTAGACGTCGGCAATTACAATTTCACATTTGAATTTTAGCGCCCTTCTCACGTGTCGGTTGCTAGATGCTACTTTGAAAATAGAACTCTTCTATTTTTTGTCTATACACAGGCGAATGTTTTGGTCTCACAACAAGAATGGACTTGGAAAACCAATTTCCATTACTATTTTGCTTTGAACTATTTTGTTGGCGGACGCCTATCGATAAGATAAGATTTCATAATGATGAGTCAACTGGAAAAGATAACAGGGACGAGGACGCGCGGCGCGGAACGCGCCCCGCCGCCGTCGCGTCGTCGCCGCCGCGCCGCCACCCGTCGCGCCGCCGCCCGCGCCCCGGCAAAGCGGGCGTCCCTCCTTTCCACGGAGAATTTAACATTGCCTAATATTAGGTAGTAGGTACTTTAATCTTTGGAATACCTACAAACAGGGACGAGAGAAATTTCTCGTCCCTGCGTACAAATATCGTCCACGATAGGACTCGTGCCCTCACTGGATCTGAAAATTTCATGAAAATTTGTAGAAATGAATTAGCTGTGGCTAAAGACCTTCTCAAAGTGAGCATAGTCTTGTCGACCACAATTTTATGACTGCATTATATTTTGTTACTAATTTAGTTGATTTTTGTCATGTACATTAATAAATAAAAAGTATTAGTATAAAAACCCATATTTTGATCCACCTCGTACACCTCTTACATCACTTTTTGTGAATGAATTTGTGCAAGTTCATACCACAAACATGAACTTATTTCTTTCAGGGGCCCTATTCCCTATGACCAAACCAAACGTGTTAGGTACTGGTCGCTACTTGCGATTTGCGTCTTCCATGAAAATTGAACAGTTTTCAAGAATGTTTCTGATTCTTTACTTAGTCATTAATTCGAATTAATGCAGATTTATTTACGATTAAACTTTTTTATTATTCTAAAATAGTTAGTATTGCAAAAAAAAGTGAAAAACTCATGTTTTCTCTTTAAAGCCGTTGATTAACGCGAACAAACTATTTAATTACTTAGTACTTATTCAAATTGGATTATTTAGGTACATAAAACTTTCAAAAACTTAGCAATACCTTACTAATAATCAAAAGCAGAAACAGTTATTCGTCGATACTTAAAAAAGTGTTTTTTACTTAGCGCTGAGCGCTAAGATTTCGCACCCCAAGAACAAGAGTCGAAGGGTGCGAAACATGACTTGAATCTGGAAATGTCTATAAACCTCGGCAATCAAAATTTAAGAAAGGATTTATAAAAATACTTATTTTAAAGGGGATTTGAAGTATGGGCTTTGTTTTTACATTGTGACAGATTTATTTACTTAAACCTGAATATTAACAGGTAGGAAAAAAATTCAATTACGGCTTTTTTTACATAAACAACCTTAACAATACATTTTCCTACTTACAGTAACATCGATATGAAAAATGAATTGAAGAACAACCCTATCACCAAATAATTAGTTGTTTATTTTATTGAACTTCACTTTTAAACCCAACAAGCCGCGAGCGCCTCTGTCAAAAGCACAGAAAGCTCCATAGCTCCACAGCTATTACTCCTAGCGTCAAAAGTGATATTTGGCTCTAATGATAGGTCATAGACTAGTAAGTATACTACGGTTATAGGTATAGACGACAAAAATGATACAGGGCATTCGTTTTGCCATTTGCCATAGACTAGTAACTAGTAAGATACTACGTAGTTGTTGCGCTGACGGTTATTCGGAACACTCATGAGCGCGATGATATTGAATTATGATAATATGATATGATATGATAATTTAATGAAATTTCCCTCGTCCCTGATTAACCTTTCGAAACCCGCTGGCTCCCTGAAGAGCCATAGAGAAAAAACCTCTAGTAACCGCCGGCTCCCCAGAGCGCCATCGATTCCGCGCTCAAATTAATCTGTTATTTCTATCACAAATAAGCTTAAATTGGCTTGCATTGTGGTCAACTGTCAAGTACCTGAAATTGTCTACGTAATAATACCAAAAAGTCTATACTTTTCATTGAAATTCATAGCCAAACCGTCGTTTATCCAAGTGAGAAGTTGTAGCAGGGTTTTTCTACAAAAACCAATGGATAATTTCGTAAAAAACGTAAGTATTTGATATTATTTTATTCGTAATGCAGACGACCTTCTGAATAACTAAGAAAATAAGAGAAAAGTTAATTGAGATTGTAGAAAATGAATAAAGAAAGTATGCGTTAGTGAGCGGTCTTTTTGTGAGGTGTTTACAAGATTACAGTGAAGACTTTTGATACGATCGCATCTTTTATTTATTGTAAATTTTATGAGGAATCCAATTTTATTACTGGTTTCATGAAATCTAATATATCTTTGTTTATTTTAGCAAATAAATAAACGTCGGACTCAGTGACGACGCCATATTGTCAAACATAGGGTGTTCATTTTCAACTTTCACTATTGTAACTAAAAGGCCCGCTGGCGCCTCAGAGAGCCAGTGCCGTTATTTGTTTTGTAAGTATTTATGGTTGGGTGTTTTTATTTCAGATATGGACATAATTTTATCATGGATTCAACACCTTTTACATTCGCCTACCCAGTAGTAAGGACACCAGGTGGCTCCATCCACACCGAGAGTCAAGTCCGTGAATGTTATTGTTTCTTGTTGTATAATAGGCCACAAAACAAAAAAATAAAACGTTGATACACTTAGCATTTTATTTAATTTTACGACCTACCTTACTTCTTCATTCTATAAAACAGATAGAATTGGCAGGCTCACTACCACAATATAAAAATGAACCTCCTGTATCTAAGAATCGCCCAAACCCACTGGCTCCCCAAGGCGTCGGCTGTCGCGAGCTAAAAAACGCGCGGGTTCTAGAGGTTTTTTCCGTTTCGAAGCACGGGTTCGGACAGGTTAAAGCGTAGGTATGTACTTATTTTAAACACATTGACACCGCGACTCGTGAAGTCGTGAGCGCTCATGATTGTTCCGAATAATTCATAATGATAGCACTCAACTGTCAATAACGTGATAGCCTAATTGAAACGTAAAACATCGTTGTGACCGCAGCTATCAGCAGCGCTGTAATCGTATTTCGAAATGCACTAAAATGGCGAATCAGCTTCAATCTCAGCTTCAATCATGCATTGCTATGACATCACGTTTCAATTTTGCTAAAAATAGGTCACACAAACATATTTATTGTTGTCTCTTTTAACATGGGGTATAGTATGTAAGTTAAAACAAGATAGCTACAAGTTTGATCTTTGTTTTTCTGATAGTTTAGTTCTTAGCGAACAATACGCCATGTCCTTCGTTCGTATTTCTACTCAGTGAGTTCGAGACTCGAGAAGTCGAGACTGTCATTTTGACAACTTAAATGTAAACAAAACAAAGACTCAAAGACAAGTGTTGATTGAATTCATTCACAAAGTACTTTTTAAATAATATCTTTGAAAATTTAGTACTATACTTATAAATCTGTGTTTGAAAACAAGGAGAAGAGAGGTTATGTTTTGATTGCTTTCGTTCATCGCTTCCGACGATATTGCAAAAAAATTAGAACAGAGCAGAAACAGCAGACAGAAGCTGAAAAATGTTCCGAAATTGTGTGTCACGCGTCCTGAAGGCGTTGCCAAAGAGTACACATTCGCGGGGCGTAGATAACTTGAAGTTCAGCAGGCAAATACATTGCGGAATGTGTTTGAGGAACCCAAGGCACACATCTAAAGCAAACAGTGACACTTCCCCCGCCTTAGCTAGCAAGTACCAAGTGAAAACGGATTCCAATTCACAAATAATCGAGAACACTGCTGATGAGATTCACTATGAAGAAAAATACCCTATTTTGAGTGACGAATTTGATGGAATCAATTTGGAACGTGAGAATCTTCATCATAGTTGTGTTTTCCGATAAATATACCTGGTTTCCCTATTAAGCTTTTATTTGTTTACAGGTGGAAAGACAGGAGTATTTGAAATAGAAGATTTAGTTAAATTGCTTCAGAGAGAGAATGCAAAAGACATATTTGTTGCCACAGTGCCAAGCAATATAAGATATGTCGACTACATTTGCATCGTCAGTGCTAGAAGTAAAAGACACATTCATGCCATAGCAGAGTTTGTAAGAAAAGTTTACAAAAAGAAATGCCATAAAAAAGATTTGATACCAAAAATAGAGGGAGAAGATTCTGAAGAGTGGATGGCCTTGGACTTAGGTATGATAAAACATTTCATACACTATGAGTTGCCAATATTACATTGTGAATCAATGTTGTTGCATTGGAAACCAATAACAATTTTGTGTACATATTATCATACCGATAAAATAAGCCAATATTTAATAAATCTTTATTTGTTGCAGGTAATATTGCACTGCATGTTTTTTCAGACAAGGTCCGAGCTGTTTATGATTTGGAAACACTGTGGTCTGTAGGACCAGAGTTCGACAATCAAACCAATAAGAAGAATGAAGTTGCTGATGTGTTTGAGAACTATAGTGCCTATTTAAAAGACTTAAAACCTTTAGAATAATTATATCTGAAATTATCTGTATTGTTTAAATAAGTTAAAAATACGAAATAAATCATTAGCTCAAAACAACTTCATAGTTATTTTGCTCATTTCCTGTGGTTCCAGATTCTGCTAGACTGCAGATTATTTAAAAATCTTAGAATACATAGTTATAATTATTTAAATAAAAGAAGCTGATAAAGTCTCATATAAAATGTTTATTTGCTTATGTAATTATAATAAACATACATTGTAATGTAATGATTGTATAATTGAAATACCTTTCACAAATATAATATTACCAATAAATTACTGTGAAAATGATTCATAAACTCATACTATTGTTAATATTATAGCAATACAAGTAATTTTACAATAAATCATAACTGAAAGTTCAAAAACTAAAATAATTTGAATATACAAAATAACAATTTGGCATATTAAAAACTAGCTCAGATTTTAAATGCATAAATGACAATGTAAATTTATATATTAAAACTGACTAATTACATTCATACGACAATCACAAGAATCTTATTCAGTCAAAATGCAATTGTACATCCTAAAACTCTAAATACTAATTAGCAGTTTTGGAAGCAACCTAATATTAGTGCTATAAATGTATTAAAACTAGGGTTAATTAAAATATTAATGATAGAAGCTAATTTCTTTACAAAATACTAATAACAATCAGCACTGGATATAGAAACAAAAATTGGACCACATACAAGTCTTTCAATTGGAATCTAATGTGAATGGATTTCTGATTGTAAATAGTTGTGCACAAACAAATTATATACCTATCTAGGAATCACTTTGATGTTTGACTTACATTACAATCCAGGCATAGACAGTAGCTTAGGTCACCTACCTCCATCTCAGAGGTGGCAGTGTTAGTTTCACTGATAAAATTGCAAATTATCACACATAAATACATCTCTTGACCTGGTGCAAAGACTTTCTAAATACAATACATTTTTAAAATTCACAAACATTCTAATTTGTGAATTTTGTATCTAAATTTTGGCTCATGACTAAATTTAAGATAGTATGGCTACGCTTCTTCGTACTCCAGCACCAGAATTGACATTGTCTAAGCTAGACCATTTTTTGATTCCATTTTTTACCACCTCTGCAGTTATTTTATCCTCCATAACTCTAGACATTGCTTCAAGTTTCTGTGCCCTCTCCTTGCTGAGAGGTTCACTTGGGAATGCAAGGTCATTGGCCTCAGCAAGGGTTCTGAGGTCAAAATAATATTTGGCATACACACTTGATGGTACATTTATGTTGAATTGAAGCATTTCTAAGAATTGCCGTTCCAGTTCATTCATGTCCTCCACTGTGATGTCTTTCAAGATTTGACAATAATCTACATTCCAAACAGCCTGGTCATCCCAAACTTTGCTGGCCAGTAAGATTGCACCAAGAACTATTCTTTTCCAGTTTGATGGTGCAATATCTAATTCGGCACAAATTAATAGGCGCTCCAAGTAGACCAGTGTGATGATAGCACATTCAGCAGTAAGCTGGGCAGCATTGAACAATGTTCTCACAAACTTATAGATCTGCTTATGTTCTGGGTTATACTTGTCATAGTCTTCATTTACCCTGTCTTTACTCAGAGGATGTAGTTTTTCATCAAAGATATCTAATTTACGCTCTGACATCCTATTCTCAATATGGTAATAGATAGCTAAAGCAACACACTTCACTGTGTTTTTCAGATTAGGCTGAGAAACAGTACTATCATCTAAATAAATTGTAGAACAGGAACTACTTTTCTTGAGCTTGTTCTCCGCGATTTGGTGTTGACTGCGCTTCCTAGTCATACCATTTTCTATCGAGGCTTTAGACCTTTCCATGAATATGGTCCCCGCAATAGGGTCTTGTGAGGGGTCATCAATGTCACCATCATCAGGTTCCCTCTCACTGATGTGTTGGATGTTGTTAGAGCTGATTTCTCCTTCATTTCCCAGGTAATTCTCTAGTTTTACTATGTCTTTCCTGATTGGCGACGGACTGCGGTGGCAACAGCAACTGTTTTGATTACCCATTGTTACAGTTCATGTGTTCGCACTATACGCTGCTTATTATCATTCTACAAACACCGCTACTCCGCTAGTAATACGTAAATAGGCCGCCGATATACTAGAATGACTTACAAGGCCCATAGCATCTGAAACAAAAGGCATGTTATGAATATTCCATTGCAGGATTAAATAGTTAATTTTCAACCGATCAGAGAATCATTGTAAGGAATGAAAACGAAAATTACTCACTCCGTTGTATAATCGGCATTCCGAATATTCAAGCATTTTGTCGACAAAATGCAATGGATTTGCGAAACAAGCTTGGACAAATTCACACTTTTTGTCAATTTTGACAGAAAAAGTGGATTGTGGATGGAATGGAATTGAGTGTTTGAAACTTAGAGGAAGAAGGGTAATTCATCTAACTAAAGTTTGAAATGATGTCTCTCTTCTTCTTCACTCAGTAAAACACAGAGCAGTGTTGCCACTGTTGCCAGTGCCAGGGTCCAGGGTCCGTGAGTCGTAAGATACGTATATTTAATGGAATGTTACATTACTTTTTGATGCAAAAGTTATTTTTTTTATTTACCTACTTGTTTTTGGGGTCAGAGCTCTGACCCCAAAAACAAGTAAATTAAAAAAAACCTCTGCAGAGGTCGGAGGCAGGTTGATGTCAGCAAAATGGCGGAATACAAAGGAATCATTGATGTGTAATGATGTATTTAATCTTAAAATACACTATTATCCAGACTCTAGTTTCATTCGTTAATTTTACTGTTACGATTACGATCTAGTCTAGCTCATAATCTTATTCTATTAATTTGAAACAAAATTATGAGATTGTGCATCTGTTAGTTTTCCACTGAAATCACTGCAAATATTTGATACATCAAGAACCCTAATAACGTAACTACTTGTTTTAAACCGCGAACGAGTAGAAAACATGCGCGCACACGCACAAGCAAAATTAAGTTCTAATGCAGTATACGTTTAATTTTGTTATGACGTTCCATTCAGAGTCAATCTCTGAGTGTGTTGGATTAAATTAAATACTTTTTCGAAGCACCGGTGTTAAGTACCAAATTGATTTTGAATTTTCCTTCCAATTAACGCACGTTTTCCGGTCTGCGGTGCAGGCGCAGTGGGTGTTTGCAGTGCTGCTAGATCAAAAAACCAAGTACATTTTTGCCGGAATGGCGGCCAAGTTCACACTAAAAATTAAAATCGTTTTTACTTAAAAATTAATAACTCTCAAATAATTTTAGTTTTCTCTCAAACCCCCTCAAACGATTTTCAAACGATTAGCAACATCGAAATTTTAAAAAGACAAAGTCTGGCGGCCAACTTCACAGAGGTTGCTGAGCCGGCCCTTACTGATGTCCCTGCTTCTTTGGAAAACTGACACTGACAACTGATCGTGTTGGCTTTCCCGGTCGGTGAGAAAAAGGGAGGACGCATGATGGCGTGGTGGCGGGCATCGCTCTCTTGCTTGGGACTGGCCATGGGAAAAGCACTCACGATTTTATCAGTTTTCGGTGCCGCAGGCCTGTTCTGATTGCCTGAGCCTATATCAGGGCTCCGCTGATTGTCTGAGCCTTTAGTACTTATGAATTCCGTCTCTGAATTCAGAAAGACATTCCGGATGTATGAGGCCAGCTTGAGTCCCCAGAGAAATAAACAACAGACGAAGCTGAGACGAAGTACAAACAGTTAAAAATAAGGCAAGCGTACTCCTATCATGTCATGTGACTCGTCATTCCTGCTTCAATTTCTTCTTGCTGTCATGCAAGCTTGATTCGATGTGAGTTGATTTTATAATTTTCAATGGCAACAAATTAACAAAATGTTTCTTTCAATCAATCAAATAAATAAAATAAAAATGGCGGGCTGTGTTCTGTGAAGTGTGAGTGAAGTGGAAATTGCACGCTGATTTTTCTGTTTACGTGTTTTGAGTAATTATAGGTAAGGATAGAGATAAGTTAGCGTAACGCCTCTAGAATCCCTAGATTAATCATAATATTTAATATATCTGTGCATTGCGGCAGGTGACAATGCGACGTAAAAGTGAACGCACGGCAAGTAAAAAAACCAAGGCTTCGCCAGAAAAGGCGGAAAAGAAGGTTGAAAAGC
Source organism: Eupithecia vulgata (assembly GCA_946478455.1). Taxonomy (NCBI): domain Eukaryota; kingdom Metazoa; phylum Arthropoda; class Insecta; order Lepidoptera; family Geometridae; genus Eupithecia; species Eupithecia vulgata. The sequence continues at coordinate 11,982,217 of OX297862.1, read as the reverse complement.
CTAAACGTACGCGATCTAGGCGTAAAAAGCAATCAACATCATCCGAAAATGAATCTGCAAATGACACAAGTCCAGTAAGCGAAATTGCAGTCGAAGCAGAACCGGAACCCAAGCCTCCGACTACGCCAGTGAAAGAAGTAAGTCAAGAGGAATCACAAGATCAAGTTTGGCAGGTGAAAACGGCAGCCGCGTCAGACGTAGGAGAAATACAGAAGTTAAAAATATGTTTGACTCGCCCTCCGTCTACGCCCGAACGACCTGAAAAACCAGAAAGGTCTCCTCGCAGCAAAAGGAAGCATTCACGAGCCACTAGCTCAAGCGACACTCCAAGTGTTGAGACTCCGGAGGAGAAAAAGAAATCTAGACATCGATCTAAAAGATCCCACCGGGAGTCTAAGGATGACTCTGAAAAAAACCTTGATAGTCAAGGTGAAGAGCCAGAGTCTGCTGCCGATAGTCAAGAGAAAGGTGAAGATGAAGTAACTCAAAGCGAGGATGATAAACAAGGGAATAAATCACATGTTCCCACTTCTGAAAATACAATTTCCACAAGTGATGAGAAAAAAGACAAAAAAGAAGTTGAATCTGAGAAAGAAGAGGAAAAAAACAAAGTTGAATCTAGTGATGATCCAGTATTAGGTAACAGTCAAGAGAGTGTAGCAGTAGCAGAAGAGAAAGCTGAAAAATCTTCAGATGCTGATACAACTGTTGTCTCACCTAAAGCTGAGACAGCAGCTGTATCTGCACCTGTTGAGATACAGAGTTCAGCTGAAGCTGTAAGTAAGGACAGCAAGAATGATGTCGATACTTCCGAGGAAGCCACTCACACACCTGAACGTAGGAGAAGCATGTCTGTTGACAAATCTGAAATACTGGAGCTACACCCTGAAGACAGCAAGATTGACTTTGAAACAGACAAGACCAAATCGGATGACACAAATAAAGATGAGAAGACATCTAAAGAAGAAACTAAGGTAAGTAAAAAAACTGAAGATAAAAGTCCGAAAAGGAAGACAAATTCTGGCAATGATAAATCTAATAAAACTGGTGTTCTAGAAAATTCTAAGAGGACGAGGAACATTTCAACTGACTCAAATGACGATGTGAAGAAATCAAGTAGTAGAAAAGGTGAATCTATTGAAAAGAAGAGGCACAGCAGTTCAACAGAACCTACAGATGAACAGAAATCACAAGATTCCAAGTCCCTGGAGCGTTCTGATTCAATACAATCAAACAATGATGACAGTCTTCATAATGGACAACCAATTACTCCAATTGTTGTAAGCAGAAAAAGGAGATGGGGTTCTAGACCAACCAAAATAACTACCCAAAAATCAATCACTATTTCTACTGATATACTTAAAGAAATAATTCCTGATGTAAAACCTGTTGAATTTGAAGAAGTAATTGAAGAGAAGAAGCACAAGAGAGAACGTGAGGTTGTGGAGAAGATTGAGAGGCCCATATTGCCAAAGATTGTTATTGACAACTCTGAGAATGTTGAACGTAATATTGAGCCTAGAAGGCCAAGCAAGGAAGTGGACAGGGACCATGAACATAAACCTAAGGAGCCTCATTTAGCTTCTAACAGAAAAATATCCATCATTAAAGACAATGATAGCATCATTACCAGGCCTCCAAGTCCCCCAAGGCACAAACAATCTTGTGTTTTGTACATAACAAACTTGGTCCGGCCTTTCACATTGCCGCAGCTGAAGAATTTACTTCAGAGAACCGGAAGACTTGCAGAAAATGGATTTTGGATTGACAAAATCAAGTCTAAATGCTTTGTTATCTACGAGGATGAAGAGTAAGTACATGTTACCATAGCAATCAAATGATAATTTTTAACTTTAATGTAGTTTATATTTAATGCAAATCTCTCTATTTCAGACAAGCTGTTGAAACCAGGCATGCTTTGCATGGTGTGACATGGCCAGTTTCGAACCCCAAGACATTACAAGTGGATTTCTCAACAGTAGAAGCTTTTGAAAAGGCCAAATCCAATGAAGATGCTGATAATGCTCAGGTTTCTATGATACCTGGCACTGTGGAGGATTGGCTACGGGAGCAAGACATGAAACGCGAACGAGGGGAGCTGGTATGTTAATATTTCTACAAAATGCTCTTAACACGATCACTGCAAGCGTCGGCGGTGCGACCCGCAGGGGCGCGCCGCCGGGACAGGGACAGATCGCACTCTGTGTTTTCAGTCATGAAAGTGTTAGCAATATGCGGATCACTCGCGCGACGACGGCGCGCCCCTGCGGGTCGCACCGCCGACGCTAGCCAGTGATCGTACCTACACGCGATGCCTAAAATTCTTACATATTTATATTTATAGGACAAGCCATGGGAGCGGAAGGTAGCCACACGCGAATGGGATCTTGGCAAGAATGAGAAGGACAAAGAAAAAGAAAAGCTTGAAAAGCGACGTGACGAGCCGCGGCCGACGGAGAAGCGACGACACCACCGCACACCTGAGAGGAGCCCTGAGCCTGGTAACATAAAAATGAAAAATACATCCAATTTTTATTTGGTTATAGAGCATTATGGCGAAGTAGTGCTTCACCCCAGCAGCGCCGCCACTAATTTTGCTTATTATTACGTAGAGGAATCTGATGAGAAATTTGATATCAATAATCCATTGGACCGTTTATGATAACGTGAAAAAATTGGTGGCGGCACTAGTGTGAAGCACTCCGCCCATCTCCCTAATGATAGATAGATAAATAGATAGACTTTATTTGCAACTTCCGACACACACATACAAAATACAACAATTACATATAAATAAATAAATAATAAATAAATAATGCTGGACAATTCACACAGCATTATCTAGCCCCAAGCTAAGCAGAGCTTGTGTTATGATGGGTACTAGATAACTGATATACATAATATAATACAATACATAGATAGATATTTTTTTATTATACATAGAAAACGACCAAAACACCCGGAACAAATACCTGCAGATCGTACAAATATTTGTCCCAAGGCGGGAATCGAACCCGCAACCTCCTGCGTAGCAGGCGGACCTTCGCCCACCGCGCCACAGAGGTCGTCGTATAAAGTACACTAGTAAAAAAACAAAATACAGTTGACTAATAAAAACAAATAATAATACGGAATGTGGAAATGATGGACCTATAAATAAAGAGATTTCTGTCACTAAATGTTGGAGACTATATTTGAACGTTTTATGGTATTTTCCAGCAAGGAAATTCAAGAAGAAAGAGGAGGAGCCCCCGGCAAAACTTTTGGATGATCTTTTCAAGAAGACTAAGGCCACACCTTGTATTTACTGGTTGCCGCTGTCAGCCGAAACGGTCCGTAAATAGCAACATTTTACTAACCTGCCGCTTACAAAACATCGGGGAAATCACGTAACTAGACAAAATATTAAGCTTATTAGATGGATGTTATTTTAGTCTTAGGCTGAGCTAGTGGTTATTTTAAGTTTGGCTTTCAATCGTAAATAACCAATTTTGTCTTCTCTTGCTTAGGATATAAGTCCTAGTTTTGTAGAGGCCTGCTTCCTTTTATTTTTCATCCATTCTAATTGGTATTGCGAACAAGAAATCAATGTATTTTTTATGGTACGATTATTGTTTATTGATGCGGTGTTCGTTTATTTTAGATTGCTATAAAGGAGGAACAAAGGCGGCTGCATATGGCAGAGCACGAGCGGCGAATGCAGGAGGCTCAGCTACGCCGCTCTTCGCGCCGCCATTAGCATGGTCCGTCCCATTCAATACACTACACACACATTTCATCAACACACATTCACCCACACCTCACACGTCTCATACACTATCATACTAATCCATTCGCCGCCCAGCGGCTTATTTTCCAGGTAGCAAACGTTACGTCTTTTTAGTTTAAAAGTGTCTTTTTAAGAAGTTTTAGTTTATTTAAGTCTAGGATATAGAAAACATTCAAGATTGTAAAAGGATTTATGATAAGACGCGGTCATTTATTTTGTAAAAAATGTTATAGAAAGGCACACACGCTTGGAGGAAATCCATTGATATATTTCGTCGTCGGAGTAAAGCGGTCGCTCGATCGAGAGGGGCGTTGGTGAATCTGCCGGGATGACTTGCTGCTCGACGTTGATATTTTCGTGCGATGTCTCGTGCCGCGACAGCAGCAAACCAAACCTGCTCTATTCTATGCCTGTTTGGTGATAAGTTGCAACAATGTATAAACCGACAAGGATTCAGCGATCAAAATTTTAAAACAGCCTTCCACATCGGAGAATGCGCTGAAACTAATTTTGCACTGACCAAAGACATTCACAATGTGTCTGCGGTGGTCCAAAGAGAACTGGCGGCGATCATGAATTCAAAATTATCTTCAGTGAAGAACATGACTACGTTTCGGCGTTTTGAATGATATTGGGAGAAGCTACAAGTGACAAATTATGTGTATATTAAAAACGACTGGGGAAAGAAGACATACTCGTACATGAGTGTTACTCTCGGAGATACTGGCGAAATAGCCTTGGCTAGCGCATTCACTGCCTCAGCGGTGTGACCTGCGCGCACCACCAACGACGTTATTTACATCATCGTCATGTGCGTCATAGGCACTCTGTGTAAACTTTAGCGTGAAAGTATTTTGAGTAGAACCAGGCTATCAAAATGTATTGTTGTATTTCACAGGTGTAATCGGTTTAATTAATGTTCATTAAATTCTTTCCTACCAATTTCGTAGTTTCATTTTTTATAATAAATAATGGTTAATGAATAGGTATTACCAGATAAGTAGGTTGGTACCTACAGATATTTTAATAACAATTATATTGACCTATTGTGTCTATGAAAAATTCGAACAATTATCTATATCTTTTGATACGAGTTATCAAGGGATAAGAGTTGTAATTTTATAAGATAAATCGAAGGTAGTCGCGTTGGTGGACGGTGAACGTCGACAGGCTGTGAAATTGTGTGAAGGGATAAATTAAAATGGTGAGTACATGGTGCTTTCTAATATTTTCATTAGGTACGTACTCTAAACGTAAACTTTAACACTACAGAAATCGATCCTTCACTTGAAATCCAGAATTCACAATTTTATACCAAATATATTAGTTAAATCATCATCATCATGATTATGAATAAATATAATGATAAATATAATTAGTTAAATACCAACCTATAAACAGTAGTTTAGGTAGGTAGTGTTGTAATGGTTATTAGGATTATGAACGAAGATAAGAGCATCACAAGTATCTTCTGTAACTGCTATTACATAGGTAACATAGTAACCTAAAATATACAAACAACCGGATTAAGCTAGATAGAACGTTATCATAAAGTTGACTGCAAAGGTTCGAGGGTCAAGCTGGTGCGTCCTCGCTGTGCTGGTGGTAGCGGCGTCAGCTCAAACCCCCTTCACACTTGAAGAGTTCGTGACGGGGCAGTTCAGTCAGCGTGGATTCACTGGAACATGGATCTCGGGTTAGTAATTTTTCATTAACAGCATGTTTGGTTAGACATATTTTTTTTACTATGGGGGATTATGCCATATTGTCCCAATGTAGGTAGGTAGGTACGTAATATATAACCCCCATGGCAGCGATAGGATTGGCTCCCACCAGCTAGGGGTAGAGTATAATATAACGGAAAAATATCCCTATCCTATCCATAACAGACAGAGTTGCTTTCGAATTTATAATATAAGTTTATAAATTCGAAAGCAACTCTTGTCTGTTACCTTTTGACGCCTTAACAGCTGAACGGATCTCAATGAAATTTGGCAGGGAGGTAGATAGTAGGTATAACGGGGACGGACATATGCGATTTTTTATCCCGGACAAACGCGTGCGAAGCCTTGGGCAGAAGCTAGTCTGTTAGTAACATTGCAGTGACCCGTGCCCGCCAATCTCTGTTATTTATTAGTAATGTCATAGCTGTTATGCTAATGCCTCGTGTAACCTTTATAATTTCTATTTTTTGACGCTTCTGCTAAATAGGTAAGTAAGTACGTAGGTTGTGGATTTCGAGAAGTAGATCATTTTATAAATGCTTGGTAGGTACCTATGTACCTACCTATCCTTACCCACCCAATGCCTATACCTAATGGTAATGTAATGATTGATGATGTATCTGTGTTAGGTAGGGCCCATCTCATTAGGACACATGGTTGCGCCACCGGTCGCGCCAGCAATAGATGTAGGTAGCGCTGAGTTAGAATGTTCAGAAGTAGATTTTTGTTTTTTTCGCAGAAATCGCTTGAATGTAGGTACACCGGCGCAGAGCACCACGCCACTTACGCTGAGCGCTATCATAGATAAAATAAACACAAAAAAAATCAATCAAATTGATTATTTTTTACGAATAGATGGCGCCATCTCGCGCTCTAGCAGATAACTAGTAAGTAATCGGTGCTCGGTCCGAAGTATGGTACTTGTCTGTCTATGCTATAATTTGTCCATGGCGCTATTAAACCGTGACGAGACCTGTACCCATAGGCTTTATACTGGCGGCTGCGCCTTGCCTGTACCTCAGTTTGTTTACCACTTATTTCTAGACACGGAGTTCACTTTCACCATACCCGGTGAATCTGGCATCAACATGTTCAACGCGGCGACGCTCACGAGCAGCGTTTTGGTCTCAGGGGAACTTATGGTTAGTAACAATAATTGTCCATAGAGTTATTAATTTATTATAGTATCGTTTATCCATCAGCTGGTAGGCCCTAAAAGTTTTTAAGGTGGTCCACAAGAACGCCATAAAGTAGGTACAAGGTACGTATAAGGTTTTAAAACTTTTCGCAGCAGCAGGTCCAAATTGAGCAAAGCCAACTAATAATACCTACAGATATGTTTTCGTTAGAAATAATCTGCGCAAAATGAGTACTCTACCTACCCTCTTGGCAGAGAAGATCCTGCAACATCTAATCCTATCCTAAGTCAGCTAGCTTATTACTTAATTAGGTTAATTAGGTAAATGGTTTTCCTGAAACGGACATAGGCTACTCTAGAAGCTCGTGAGAAACCGCAGGCAACAGCTGGTATCTTAAATACAATAGTCGCAATAAAACATTGATTTGATCTGATCAAACCTTAATTTTTATTTTTTTATCATAAATAAATAATGCTGGACAATTCATACAGCATTACCTAGCCCCGAGCTAAGCAGAGCTTGTGTTATAAGTACTAGATAACTGATATACAAAATACAATACATTACATAGATAGACATTTTTTTTATTATACGACCAGAACACCCGGAACAAATACCTGCAGATCGTACAAATATAATGTCCCAAGGCGGGAATCGAACCCGCAACCTCCTGCGTCGCAGGCGGACATTCGCCCGCCACGCCACAGAGGTCACATATTATGTGTTTGTTATTATTTCAGGCGTTCCTAAACACCACCAACCCAATTCTGTCGGACGATAGAGCTTACATCCTGGCACCAAGTGAAGTGCAGTCGGTAAGTGCTTATTTAAGTCTACTTTTTTTTTCGGGTACTAGTTTTTTTATCGGCGACCCGCCCCGACTTCGCAAGGGTACTATATTATGCATGTATTATACATATAAAACTTCCTCTCGAATCAAAATCCGTTGCGTAGTGTTTTATTATTATTTATTGATTTTTACTTTAATTATTACGATGACACCAATTACATTAATTAAAGGACAACACCACAATTATGCTAAATTTATAGTAATATACAAGATTAAAAATAAAAAATATTAAAAGATGAAAATAAATAAAAACTGACGATTCTTTCCTTGTTATGTAAAGGTTTATTTTGAGGTAGTCCCATATTGTTATCATAGTTGGATCATGGAGGAATTGATATGACAATATGCGCCGCAAAACGCATTTAAAGAGCATCATAATTTAGGTGCCCAATCCACTCATTCAATTTCTTTGTCCAATGTACATTTTATCAAAGAACTTGGATGACTTCATCCAATTTACTAGCAACACCGATATTTGATTCAAAATTTGGATACTTGTTTCTACCCGCGGCTTCGCACGCGTTGTTTTTATGAAAACGTATACAGCTTAATTATTTCCCATGGAAACTGAAACTTTATGGGTTAAATTATAGCCTATGGTTTATTTTAGGCCAAGAGCTATATATATATTATAAGTGTAATGTGATGTAATTTAACTTGAAATTAACTACGCAAATTACTTAGCAATCTTAAACAAAGATATTGGATGAGTAGAATGGGCATCCATCCAAGAAGTTTGATCAAATATTGGACAAAGATATTGGATGAGGTGAATGGGAAACTAAGGTAGATCGCATATAACATTAAGAATTTTAACAAGCCACTTTCGCATTATTTCTTAATTCTTATTAGTTTACTTTACTCGCGTAAACATAACTATAGACCTTCCTATAATAATAGGTAAATAAGTACATTATCTGATAATAATGATAGATAAGCTATCTGCATTACAATCCCAATGTAAATTGGTATCATTATGTTATGTATAATTTTACAGGTTTACCGGTACTCCACCACGGCCAGATATGCTCTCTACGAAATCAGTACACAGTAAGTTAGTAGATGGTTATTGAGATACTATAATAAGAATAAGAATTACTTTATTTGTAGCTGATAACAAATAACAACAATTAACATTATGTACATACTGAAACTAAATTAACATCAAAACACAACTTATATCAGTTATTCTCGAACCGAATGGTCTGTTGTGTGACGATGATATGGTAAGAGGCCCGACGACATGATATATGACGACCTCTGTGGCGCGGTGGGCGAAGGTCTGCCTGCGACGCAGGAGGTTGCGGTCGATTCCCGCCTCGGGACAAATGTGTGTACGATCTGCAGACATTTGTTCAGGGTGTTCTGGTCGTTTTCTATGTATAATAAAAAAAAATATTATTGTATTATGTATACCTATCAGTTATCTAGTACCCATAACACAAGCTCCGCTTAGCTTGGGGCTAGAAAATGCTGTGTGAATTGTCCAACATTATTTATTTATTTACTCTAGTCGCATGGGAGTTGGGGAGGCCTATTGTGTGAAACGCTACATGCGTCAACACACTCGCGCCTTCCCATCCTCCTATAAACTTACGTGAGGGCTGGTGCGGCGGCAGATTCGGCCGAAGATCTCAAGAGGCGGCCTTGACTGTTAAATTCCAATTACCTTAACTGTTAACCGTGTTAATCGTTGCCGTGTGGTGCCGGCTTAGAATTTGCACCACCCCAACTCTTCCGGGTGTCGTAAGAGGCGACAAGAGACATACACGGGGAGGTGGCAGCAGCGCCTCTCGCAGATGGATCTACCACCGAACTTCGATCCCCAACCCGCATGCCCATCCTGGGGATTATGGGCATTACCCCCCATGAGGGAAGCCTGCGTCCAGCAATGGACCAATATAGTTCGTTGAGATGTGTTTGAGATAACTATTAACCTATGTTTTGTTTTGTTTATAAACCGTAATTATTACGAGACAACACGATGCTTTTGCCTAACACGGCGTAATAAAGTATTATAGTAACTAAAGTACCGCTAACTTTAATCTTTTAGGATAGATGGCGCTAAAAAATACTTCTTTTAGGCTAGACTAGATGGCGCTGAAAAATACTTGAACCGAGAGATGGAAAGTATTTGGCATCAGCATTGCCATACAGGGTTGATTGACCCGGTTACATTTTTTTAAGAAGGGAGATATAACCCTTCTTAAAAACTATAGACCCATCACACTCCTGAGCCACGTCTATAAGCTTTTCTCACGAGTGGTCACGAATCGTCTCGCCAGGAGACTCGACGAGTTCCAGCCACCGGAACAGGCCGGGTTTCGCGGAGGATATAGCACCATAGACCACATACACACAGTGAGGCAGATTAAACAGAAGTCCGAAGAGTATAATCAGCCCCTGTGTCATGGCCTTTGTGGACTATGAAAAGGCCTTTGACTCTGTCGAAACCTGGGCTGTTCTGGAATCCTTACAGCGTTGCCAAGTAGACTATCGTTATATCGAGGTGTTGAGATGTCTTTATGATGCCGCAACCATGAGTGTCCAAGTACAGGGCCAGCAGTCTAAACCTATCCAACTGCGCAGAGGAGTGAGACAGGGGGATGTTATATCCCCGAAACTGTTCACAAGCGCGTTGGAAGATGTGTTTAAGACGCTGGACTGGAAAGGTAAGGGCATCAACATAAACGGCGATTACATCTCACACCTGCGATTCGCTGATGACATAGTCTTGATGGCGGAGTCGCTGGAGGAGCTTAACCGGATGCTGGACGGCCTAGCTTCAGCCTCACGACGCATCGGTCTTGGCATGAACTTGGATAAAACCAAGGTCATGATCAATGGCCACATTGATCCGGGACCGGTCGTCGTACATGGCCATCTTCTCGAAATTGTTTCCGAATACACTTACCTTGGGCAGATTCTGCAGTTGGGTAAAAACAATTTCGAGAAGGAGGCCAAGAGGAGGATCCAGCTAGGTTGGCCCGCGTTTGGCAAACTACGTCAAGTCTTCTCGTCATCCATACCGCAATGCTTGAAAACGAAAGTTTTCAATCAGTGCGTCCTACCCGTCATGACCTACGGAGCTGAGACGTGGTCACTCACGGTAGGGCTGGTCCACCAGTTTAAAGTCGCCCAGCGAGCTATGGAGAGAGCTATGCTCGGAGTTTCTCTGAAGGACAGGATTCGCAACGAATACATCCGACAGAGAACCAAGGTTATCGACATAGCTCATAGGATTAGCAAGCTGAAGTGGCAGTGGGCTGGCCATATTTCAAGAAGAACCGACAACCGCTGGGGTAAACGTGTTCTTGAGTGGAGACCGCGACTCGGAAAACGTAGTTTAGGACGCCCTCCGACCAGGTGGGATGACGATTTGCGAAAGACTGCTGGCAGATGCTGGATGCGGCAAGCTGAGGACAGGGCGCTATGGCGCTCATTAGGGGAGGCCTATGTCCAGCAGTGGACTGGTATAGGCTGAGTATGATGATGATGATTGCCATACAGCGGGGCAATGCAGCCAGTGTCTTGGGCACGCTTCCGACTGGTATTGATATGGATCAGTTGAGCTACCTGTAGATTATTTGCAAAAGTCTGCAGCTAGCTCAATTGTTTCTATTGTAAATACAAGTTTTAATTTAATTCTATTATTTGATTGGAACTTTCTTTTTTAAGTATAAGATTTTATTAATGTTATTTTTAGTACAATAAAAATACTGTTTATTTCCAGAAACGTAATCTACATCGCCAATCACGAAAGACTGCAGCTCTGTTTATTCGGCGCCGGGCATTCGATAGCCTATGTGCTGGATAACAACGTGTTTTATCTGCCAGAGTTCGACGGGCAAGCTATCCAGCTGACGTCTGACGGAATCGTGGGAGAGATATACAATGGGCATAACGATTGGGTGTATGAAGGTACATTATTCATTATTTTTCTTTCGATTTAAAATTAATAGCTCCAATTAAGGCGCTTTATGTCCACGATTGCTCTTTAGCAAGTAGATAAATAGTACTTCCTAAATAGTACTTCCGAACAAACCAGGTCGAAATACATATATATTAGTTCAGGTTCCTACCTAGTTTCAAGCTAAGCTGTAAACAATAATAGAAGAAGCTTTTTACGTTAAAAATTATTATTCAAAATGATAAGTTTTAGAATTTCAAATCAATTTTTTTTCATAACTACTATGAATATCAACTTGGAATTTATTATTAAATATATGATGCGCGATACCGACTAGCACTTGACTTTATATTTACTAATACATCATGACGACCTCTGTGGCGCGGTGGGCGAAGGTCTGCCTGCGACGCAGGAGGTTGCGTATTCGATTCCCGCCTCGGTACAAATTTATTTATTATTTATTTATTAACACTATTGTACCAAAAAAAAGAGAAAATACATGAAATACATAAAATCTTACATCTAAATATAAATTTACAGTACAAAAGGCGGCCTTATCGCTGAGAGCGATTTCTCCCAGGCAACCTTAGGATGGACAAAGAAGATATAAGATAAAGTGGTAGTGCACAGACAATAAATAGCTGAACTAATTTAGTACAATACATGACATATAATATATATATTAAAAAAAAAAAAAACAATAAGTAGGTACACAAGGTAAAGGTGGGCAAATTAGTTACCAATTAAAGCTGCAATCACACCCATAGTTACCAGAAGAAGTGCATAATGAAAAGAATGAATTTGGATTAGACAGCTGAAGAAAGCAAATGGGACTTCAAATGTGTGTACGACCTGCAGACATTTGTTCAGGGTATTCTGGTCGTTTTCTATTTATAATAAAAAATATCTATCTATGTATTATATTATAGTTTATCAGTTATCTAGTACCTACCCATAACACCAACTCTGCTTAGTTCGGATCTAGATAATGCTGTGTGAATTGTCCAGCATTATTATTATTTTATCATTATCATCATACTTATACAAGAAATGATCACTTTCAGAGGATGTCATGTACACGGGGCAAGCAACTTGGTTCTCTAACGACGGATCCTATTTGGCGTTCGCTACGTTCAATGACACTTTGGTCGACAGTTACTCATACTACTATTACGAAGACAAGACCGACCCTGAAGATCTGTACCCGGAACTTGTTCATTTGAAGTACCCCAAGGTAAGCTTAGAGTCAGCGTTTTTATTTATGGGGATCTTCCGGTACAAAATTTACTGGGTTAGCAAGTCTTTGTCGCCTTGAAATTGTGCGACATATTTAGACCTCTAGCCAGAGTTCATTGAACTTTGGGGTTAATGACCTAAACAAAAGTTGTCCCTATAGATATATTGTCATTCTCTCTCGCTTCGCTCGGTAGTGTAAAAACCTCGTATAATGGGGTTAAGCCACCCCATTGTTAAAAATGTAGGTACTATTTAAAATATGTCAAATATTTTTTCTGATGTTTTTTAAAATGTTAATGATTTCAAGGCCTACCCTGTATCTTTAGGTGGGCCACATTAAACCAACAGTCGCCCTTCGCGTCGTGGGGTCTCGTCAACAACGACGTCAATATCATCATAATCATGGAAACTCCAGTTGACGCACTTATAATCACATCCTAAAATTATATCATATACATACCTACTGAACTTACTATCAAACTTTAAATAAACTATGTACCTAATATCTCTAGGTGGGCCACATTAACTCAACAGTCGTTCTTTACGTCGTAGACCTATGGGGTCTTTGCAACAACGACGTCAATGCCATCAAAATCAGGGAGCCTCCAGTTGACGCTCTAATAATCAATCATATCTCAATATTAAAAAATAAATAAATCATGCTGGATAATTCACACAGCATTATCTAGCCCCAAGCTAAGCAGAGCTTGTGTTATGGGTACTAGATAACTGATATAAGTACAAAATACAATACATAACATAAATACTTTTTTTAGTATACATAGGAAACGACCAGAACACCTGAAAGAAATACCTGCAGATCGTATAAATATTTGTCCCAAGGTGGGAATCAAACCCGCAACCTCCTGCGTCGCAGGCGGACCTTTGCCAACTGCGCTACAGAGGTCTTCAATCATTATTATTATTTTTATTAAATATTAACCAACCTAACCTGCACGTGCACCCTGCTAGATAACGAACTAGGCTCTGTTTAAAATATCAACGTATCAAATCATGGAAAATAATTGTAAAATATGAGTTATCAAATTAGATAACTCATATTTTACAATTATATTTTCCATTACTTGACACTGGCAGAAAAGAGTCCAAGCAGACTCATATTGCCATTAACAAAGAATCATCATCGTTATTATAATCATATCAGAACCTACTGAACTTATACTATCAAAATTTAAAAAAAATCTAATATCTCTAGGTGGGCCACACTAACCCAACAATTGTTCTTCGCGTCGTGGACCTAAGGGCTCTGGTCAACAACGACGTCAATGCAGTTACGATAGTGGAACCTCCAGTCGACGTCACGGATGATCACATCCTGGGAGGATTGACCTGGACGTCAGATATCGAGTTTGCCGCTCATTGGATGAATAGGAGGCAAAACTTTACGATTTTAAGATTTTGTAATGTTATTACAAGTATTTGCGAGGTGAGTTATTAGGTCTGGCTATCCACCCGTCCAGTCTGTTATTTGCTGTTCGGTACATGAACTATGAAGTTCAGTATTCAGTATTTTATTTATTGCATTCATACAGTCATCAGGTCTTAGTGATTATGCGAGTTCTCTTGTTGACAGTTGAGTAAATGAAGACTGAATGAAAGAATGAAGTATTACATAGGCACAGTTACATTTACACCTAGGTCACATAGAGATGCGAATCTATCGACTCGAAAATAGAGACACTTAAGATTGTTTCCGTGACTATCGATCGAGTCAGCATTATCTGTTCCGAAGATTCCTCACCTCACCAGCCTTTATTGATCCACTGCTGAACGCAGGCCTCCCCCTGAAAAGCGCATTATTGCCTTTTATCTCATGCGAGGAAATGCGCATAATCCCCGCTCATGCGGGTTGGGGATCGCAGTTCGGTGGTATTTTTATTCTACGGGAGGCGCTGCTGCCCGCTCCCAGGTTTGTGCCCCTTTGTCGCCTTTTACGATACCCACGGGAAGAGTTGGAGTGGTGCATATTCTAAGCCGGCACCACACGACTGTTACGAAGATATTCTATATGATTTTTCCATGCAAATTGTATTGAAAATCTATACTAATATTATAAATGCGAAAGTGTTTTTAACAGTTACCATGGGATAGAAATAATGTTAAACAACGCCTGCGAAGCCGCGGACAGCATCTAGTTTTATGAATAATAGTCTATTTTCATACTATTTTCCTAAAAATATAATTAGTCCGTCAGATAGATTATCAAAAGATATTAGATACGTAGTTTTCTTTTGTTAATCAATTGAACGACCACAACCTATGTATCTATCTATACATACCCCTGTTCTCATGTAAGTGACTATAATAAATTTGTCTCTTTGAGAATAAACGAATATTAAACTTAAACTAAAAATTACACAGATACAGCGCCTCAAAGTTTGGGAGTGGGGGTGTGACGTCACAAACCGCTGAAAAGCTAGTCGCAAATAGCTGAAAAGTGTCGCCCGGTGTGACGTCACGCGGAACTTTATCTGGCTATAACTTCATAATTTTTTGTTTAATTGTCAAAAGAAAAATAAGTGTACAATATCTTTTGTTATTCTAACTGACACACTTATTAGATTTTTTAAAGAAAATTGCCTATTTATGCTAGTTTATTAGGTTTGCCAACATTTACGGTTAGCTTATTATTAAAATGTGGTCCTCTGTGTAGACTCCATTAGGGTTTAAAACCCCGGATAAACATTTTTCTAAACTATGGAATGGACCAGCGGAATGGTTGAGGGAAAAACCTACCTCAAACAATTACGAGTAATTGAGAACTGAAAGTTGTTTTCCCTTCTAGGAGGAGTCCCGTCAACAACCCAACGGCTGGGTACCAGCCGCCCTTCCCCGCTTCAGTTCTGATGGATCCTACTACTTATCCTTGAGATGGTCCCAGGAACAGATCGACGGCACCAACTGGCAACACTTGTTTATGAGTGTTAGGGAGAATGAGGGGATCCGATCCAGTTCTATCACTCCTGGAGCGTTTACTGTCAATAACTTTGTTGGGATGGATGAAGCAAATGAGCTATAGTGAGTTTTTGAGTCTGCACGCAATAATAAATATTTACTCTGAAAAATAATCGATAAATAAATAAATAATGCTGGACAATTCACACAGCATTATCTAGCCCCAAGCTAAGCAGAGCTTGTGTTATGGGTACTAGATAACTGAAATACATAATACAATATATTACATAGATATTTTTTATTATACATAGAAAACAACCAGAACACCCGGAACAAATACCTGCAGATCGTACAAATATTTGTCCCAAGGCGGGAATCGAACCCGCAACCTCCTGCATTGCAGGCGAACCTTCGCCCACCGCGCCACAGAGGTCGTCAAATATATATTATCCTTATAATTATGTCGTTTATTTGAAGTATGGGTTCGGTAAAAATCTGTCTTAATTTATTTAAGTTTATTAGGAAATACTTATATTTAACTCTATACCTTACTCTCTAGCTACTACACCCGTACCGTCACCAACACTCCCTGGCGCTCCGAAGTCCACGTGGCTGGCGAAAACCAAGGCTGTCTCAGCTGTGACCTGGTGTTACCTGATGAAGGGCCATGCACCTGGGTGGCTGCCACCGCTAGTCGACAAGCAGCCTTCCTAACCATCACCTGTTCCTCGCCCGATGAGCCTTCTGCCGTCTACATCATCAACCCCAGGGTATGTCCTTACAATCCTGGAGTAAAATAATGAAGTTTGTAGTAGTGACCAAAGGCTGCCCCAGCAAATCAGGTCACACCTGATGTTACCTGATGGAGGGCATTGCGTCTGGGTGGCCGCCACCGCGCCAGTCCCTATTCAGCCTTCTTGACCCTGTTCCTCGCCCAACGAGCCTGCTGCCGTTTACATCATCAACCCCCAGGGTGTGTGCTCATAATCCCGGAGAAAAGCGAGAGTGATGCCATCTACATCGTCAACCCCAGGTTATGTGCTCATAATTCCGGAGAAAAGCTAAAGAAAATTGCTTGTAGTGAACCAAAACTTCCTCGACGAGGCTGCTGCCGTATACATAAATAAAAAATCTAGGGTATATCCGCATTATCGAACTGTAAAAGTTAATCCAACTGTCAACCATTGATTGCAATTCACATTTCGCAAAAAAAAAATTGTCTATTTCCAAAAAAAGTTCTAAAAAACACACTTCTGAAACTTAACTGAAGAGTGAACATATTATTGTCCCAATACTGATAGGACTTTCTATTGAGAGAATCTTTTTCCCTTTACCTACCTCAACAAAATCTAAATAAACTCTTTATAAGTTTAATTCAAACACGAACCTAAAGAAACGACGTTCACAAATATACCGTAGTGTTCTGAGATATATCTCGAGATCTCGTCGACATCAAATAAATATATCAAATATCTCTTTCTCACTCTCTCAATAGCCTATATTGGTCCACTGCTGAACGCATATCAGATATCATTAACGTTTATTTCTTTAGGCTTACAAAATAAGCACCTTAAGTCAAATTTTATACAGTCTGAACCAGGTTGTAAAATTCTTTATAAAACCGCGACCATGATTGCTAATTTGAGATTGCTCAGCGACAAATAAATGAACGATCCCCTTCCAACTAACATTTATTTAGCTTTTTGCTTTATAGTGCTTTACTCGCACTGAGCTCAAAGGATTAGCAAGCTGAAGTGGCAGTGGGCTTGCCATATTTCGAGAAGAACCGACAACCGCTGGGGTAAACGTGTTCTTGAGTGGAGACCGCGACTCGGCGTAGTGTAGGACGCCCTACCAGGTGGAATGACGATTTGCGAAAGACTGCTGGTAGATGCTAGATGCGGCAAGCTGAAGACAGCGCTACGGCGCTCATTAGGGGAGACATAGGCCTCCCCTAATGAGCGCCAGCAGTGGACTGGTATAGGCTAATGATTATGACTCGCACTGGGCAAATTTTCCACGAAAACTTAGTAATGTCCCAAAAAATTATTATTTGTTAACATTTATTTATTTCACAGACCCGAGAAACCCTGTTCACCTGGGAAGAAAACACAATAGTCCGCGAGAGACTCCAAGACAAAATCCGCCCAGGAAGCATCATCACCACAGTGCCTCTGGAAAACGGATTCCCTGCACCGGTGAGGTTGTTCCTCCCGCCTGGCTTGGATGTCAACGATAACAGCACTAAATACGCAATGGTGTTCTATGTTTACTCTGGACCTAACACTAACACCGTGTTTGATACGTTTACTGTTGGTAAGTTTAATATCGTTTATAAGTTACCTTTCAAGATGTCGACTGTGGGTCAACGGGAAGTACCCTGTAGGTTTGTTGTGTATGTGATTCCCTAAGATTTTTTTGGAAAAGTTGGGCATAAACGACTGTGACTTTTGATTGTATTGACTTAGAAGTATATCGCGGCTCCAAGAGGTTACGGACCTGTATTTGGTTTTAATTTCAACTCGATACCTCCCACGCGTTCCTGAAAAAAGAGGGACAGACGGATAAGAAAAAATTAGGGGTTCCTTTTTTCTTTTAAGTCACGGAACCCCAAAAATAATCCAAATAAATTCTAATTAGTTAACCAGTTAGATTGTATCAGAAGATTTTGGACACGTATTTTTTCTTTTGTCAATTTAACAAAGAATGATGATGATATAGCCAGTTAACGTTCCAGGTGACGTCACGCCGTGCGACACTTTGTAATAGCGTGACGTCACGAGCTCCTATTCGATTCGATACGATTTCCTATTCCTAAACTGTGACGCGCTTTAACTTTGCCATTTTTTGTTTGACAAAAGAAAAAATATGAGTCCAATATCTTTTGATATTCTATTTGACGGACTAAATGCAATAAATTTTTTCTTACCCAGGAAACTACCCTATTATAATAATAATGCTAGACAATTCACCCAGCAATGATCGTATTAAATCCAAAAGCTACCCCACAGCCCACATGCCAATAATCGAAACATTTTGTCTCCAGGTTACCATTCATACCTGACTACAAGCCGAAACATAATCTACATGTTAGCTGATGGCCGTGGATCCGGATTGAAGGGCGCCGATATACTTTACTCACTCAACAACGCTTTGGGAACAGTCGAGATTGACGACCATTTCGTTATTTTGAAGTAACCACAACATTTTTAATCAAAACCCTACTGACCCTACCTATAATGATGCTGATTTATCAGGTAGAGTGTTCGCAAAACAACTTGACCTCTATGATCTTAGCAAAAGCAGCAACAAAAGTGCGCAGGTACAATCAAATAGAAAAGTTATATTTACCAACTAGCGGCCCACCAAAAGGGTGTACGTGCGGGGTGTACTGTGCGGTGCGCAGCCGTTGAAGCCAACTTCACAGAGCTCAAGATGTTTTGCGATCACTCTACCTACTCTAGGACTAAGGGTGCTTTTCCACTACAGATGTGCTATGTTGCTGTTTCCTGCCACCCAATAGGACCGCTCCATTATCACGTAATTTTTGTCAGCTATAAATAAGACATTTTGAGACGTCTGCTAGGACGTATGTCTTCGTGTTTATGTTTGAGAAGGAATTTATGCGCCTTTGCGGTCAGCTAATCTACATATATATGACGTCACTAAAACTCGCTCATACAACTTTTCGCTTCTTTGAGTTTCGCTAAGCAACATTACTAAATTGGTCCATAGCGACAATACCGCTACTGTATCGTGGAATATAAATAGGCTAGTTTCCTAAAAAGATCTAATTAGTACATCAGTTAGATTATCAGAAGCTATAGGACACGTATTTTTTCTTTTGTGAATTAAACAAAAAAATATGAATATGTAGCCAGTTAAAGATCCGCGTGACGTCACGACGGGCGACACTTTTTATCGACTGTGACGTCACTCCCAAACTTTGACGCGCCGTATCTTTGTCATTTTTTGTTTAACTGTCAAAAAGAAAAATACTTGTCCAATTTCTTCTAATAATCTGACGTGCTAAATATAGTTTTTTAGTAGGTATACTAGCCTATAATTATTATATAATTAATATTAATATATAATTAAGGTACATGCTGAAAATCAGCGTTGTGGGGTTACTCGCAACATTCAGCTGAGCATGAACCTATTCTGATAGCGCAGGAACATGGCACTGATCATCACACACGGCTTGCTCTTAATTTTAAATTGCATGTTAGTTTTTTTAAGTAGTTTATAAATATGGTACTGTCATCATATAGGTAGTAGGTATATATTGTTTATGTAATTAATGTGTCATGTTTGTTATTTTTTTTATCTGTCGTGTAAGTTTCTTCTTTTTATATATTTACCTGTATATATCAGAATAAATATCATTTCATTTCATTTCTATATTGTCGGCTGCCACAAGATAAATGCGACACAAACGAGGCATGTGTCGGTCCGAGCGAGATGTAGCTGGCATCCGAGTAGATCGGCGGAATCGCGCGGGAAAGAGATAGAATCATAGTCAAATATCAGCGTTCGTCAAATCTTGTGCTGTAATGTGAAAATATAAGAATAATAATAAATAATAATAATAAATTTATTTATTCCAATTTACATGGGTTTATAGAATATAAGAATAAGCGTTAGAACAGGCAGTTTCGCCTCTGTTTTGCCTGTCGTACAACGGACAAGCCATAGCGAAACTACTGCGGTTCCGCTGCTGTGATATCGCGTCGGAGATGTGCTACGGGTCTTAAATATGTTAATACCTGCACACTCCTCCGTTCCATTATTCATTACTTTAGCATCAACAATGTATACGTTCACACATCCATAACATACCCATATACTTAGTCATATTATCAAATTTAACAAAAACACAACCGTATTCTACTAAGATAAGATTTAAAATTAATCAAACGAATGAAGCTTGAGTAACACTTAGCTATATTTCCAGGGAGGTATTGAATAGGTACGAGTTCATTGACCGTGAGAGAATCGGTATTTGGGGCCACAGTTATGGCGGATATGCGACGTTGCTGACCCTACTCCATGATGAAGAGCATCTGTTCCAATGTGGGGTTTCCGGAGCGCCTGTCACGTCTTGGATCTACTACAGTAAGAATCTATGAATCTTTGTTATTAAATAGACGAACTCAGTGGCGCATGGCGCAGCGGGTGAAGGTCCGCCTGCGACGCAGGAGGTTGTGGGTTCGATTCCCGCCCCGCCATGGAGAGTAACATAGGCTACTTTTTATCCCATAAATCAGTTCCCATGGGATAGAAATAACCTTAACGCATTCACTGCCCAGCCTCGGCGACCTGTAGGGTCGCGCAGCAGCCGCTACAACGGACCGGACACGGCTTCTGCGTCTTGGGCCATGAAAGTGTTAGTATAACGAATTCACTGCCCAGCATCGGCGAAGCAAACCGCAGCAGGGGCGCGCTGGGGCCATGAAAGTGTTAAACACCGCGCGCGAATCTGCGGGCAGCAACTACTCTAAAATAAATGTAAAAACCATTTATTGCTACAGGACATGGAACAGAAACAGTTCTGAAAAACGAAGTCTTCTACAGAAGTTCTAAAAACAAAAATTCCGATGAATTTAACCTCCTCGACAATTCACTCTCGTTTTGACGTGTAAAATCGGCTTTGACCCTACTAACGCATCCTAATTCCCCATAATAGGGGCCGCTGGGTCAGTTTCGGCCAATCTCAGACCCATTTAAGCCAATTTATGATGACATTTCGTCCCTATCGTGGTCACTGACCAGCCTTGCCCCTCAGCAAATGCCGCCAATGTCGTTTAATAACCTCTTTTTGTTTATGTAGATTAGTTCGATTTTTAGTTTATTGTATTGAATAATATTCATTTGCATATATAATACTGGTTGGTGACATAGCATTGACCTTTTTCATGTAGAAAATACATTCTAAATTAAACATTATAAGGAGGAAAGATTAGTTTGTTTGAATTGAATAGGTTTCGAAACTACTGGAATGAATTGAAAAATTCTTTCACCACTAGAATGTTACATTATCCCTGATGAACATAGGCGTTATTGAATTGGAGGGTTTCTTAACACTGACCTTTTCCATGTAAAAAATACCTTCGAAATTGAACACCGTACCTACGTATTTTGCATTCAGTTAAGATTGAAACATATTATGATAGAACTATTAACACTAATTTCTGCCCGGGACTTCGCACGCGCTGTTTGTATGGAAATTATTCGATGGAATACGGGAACTGTCCCATGGGATAGAATTTTTTTCGTAGTAAACGTTTCAAACATAGGCTACTTTTTATGCCATGAATACTTGCCTATGTTTGATTCCAGCCTTAGAGCTACATCTATGAAAATTTTAACCTAAAATTTTATCCGTTTGGTAGTTTTAGCGTGAGTTAAAAACATCCATTCATCCATCCATCCAAGCTTTCGCATTTATTAATATTATTGTTATTAGTACATTATGGTACAACTGGTACAAGTGTGTAATGTTGGTGATTACCGTTGAGGCGCTATTGAGACCCGAGGACGGTAATCATCAATACACAACACACGTGTATCATACGACATTTTTCAACACACTTGTGAATAAAATAATCATTTTATTTTGTAGATAAAAAGTTTATTTGTACTATTGAACACGATCTTTTTTGTATCGAAACTTTTTAAAGAACAAAGCAACTCAACCAATAAAGTAAAAAAAAACCTATAACTCACTTGTGAATTAGTAATGAAAAAGTCAGTTTGATTACAGATGTCATTATGTGCCTAATTGCGGTGAAATAAGAGCCATTTTATGAGCAAGTGTGTTGAAAAATTATGTAACATACATACTTGCATATTACTAAACAATTATTATAATATAACTAGCTGCTGCCCGCGGCACACGCGTTGTTTAAGGTTATTTATATCCCATGGGAACTGATTTATGGGATAAAAAGACTATGTTACTCTCCATCCTTTCAACTAACTCTATGCTAAAAATCAAGTCGATTGGTTGCTTAGTTAGGGCGTGAAGGACAGACAAACAAACACACTTTCGCATTTATAATATTAGTATAGGTGGAAAGTAGCGCCAACCCACACTTGCCTGTCTTAAATAATTAATGAGTTTTATCTTAATACTTTCTAGTATTTAATCATATTATTTAAGTACCACCTACACTTAAATACTACGTAACACTAAAAACGTGGATTGTTTAGTCACGTTTCTCAGGTTTTCGTTTTTTTATCTCTTTTAAAATCATAATTTAAACTATGAATTCGTCATAGGATACCCTTGATTTCTTGCTTTCGACATAGACTAGAATAACATTTATTTCGACATAGGTAGGTACCTTAATGATACCTAAGTCTAAGAGCAGATTTTAAATATTTTAGAGAGTCGAAATAGGGTCTCAAAAGTCTCTAGACAACATACCATTATTAATCGACTTCGAAATAAGGAGAAGGATCTATGCTCGGTTCTGTATGTATGTTTTTTTATGGATATTCGTCAATTTATCCGTCAATTATGATACAATACACAGATAGATATTTTTCATTATACATAGAAAACGCAGGCGCAGGCGCTATGGCGCTCATTAGGGGAGGCCTATGTCCAGCAGTGGACTGGTATAGGCTGATGATGATGATGATAGAAAACGACCAGAACACCCTGAACAAATGTCTGCAGATCGTACACACATTTGTTCCGAGGCGGGAATCGAACCCGCAACCTCCTGTGTCGCAGGCAGACCTTCGCTCACCGCGCCACAGAGGTCGTCGATATTAGTACTTATGTTATTAGTGAGATATTGGTTAGGTAAGGTATTAGTTAGGATAATCCAAAGGTGGTCCCATAATATATTGTGTTCCCGAAGGATTGGGGTATTTGGCGTATAAACAAGTTAAGAGAAAAATTAAGAGATTTGAAGTTGTTATGTAGTTTTTCAAAACAGGATTATTTTAAGTTTTTTGTCGACCTCAGTGGCGCAGCGGGCGAGAGTCTGCCTGCGACGCAAGAGGTTGCTGGTTCGATCCCCGCCTCGGAACAAATTTGTGTACGATCTGCAGAAATTTGTTCCGTTGGTCTGGGTGTTTTCTATGTATGTATAATAAAAAATATCTATCTATGTAATGTATAATATTACGTATATCAGTTATCTAGTACCCATAACACAAGCTCTGCTTACCTTGGGGCTAGATAATGCTGTGTGAATTGTCCAGCATTTTTTTTTTTGTATTATAGTGCGTATAAGCCCCTCGCACACTGAGTAATCTCTAAGAAATGGCGCTGGAGCCGTATGAGTCGTATCTTCCCGAGTCTATAATCCCAAAGATTTTTGTTAGTGCGCAGGTTCGAGTCCTGCCAAAATCGAAAACTTTTAGGAAGTTATTATTTTTTGTTACATTATTATTGCTAGTGCTGATTTCACATTCCGAACATATCATTTATTCAAATATTTTCGTATTATCAACCTGTTATTTGTATAATTTCCCATAACTTAAGTCGATCTCAAGGCCGTATCGAACACTTTTTAAATAAATAATATATTATAACATTCTTCACGCACACATAATCTCGCTTACAGGCGAAAGTTGATTTGTTCTCACTGACCTTTAATTTAATCACTAGTAAATGCAAATTCAGAAGACGCAGATGGCTTTTCCATCTACCACAGATAATATAATACTATACAACATCTACCTAATTAATATTGACGTCATTCGGTTTAATACATACCTATGGTTCATAACTACATTAATACTCCAATACTACCTACTAAACCTAAAAATCACACTTGTCCATACTAGCATTATTATTATTATTATTAAAAAGTAACCCTGTCTGTCTGTCTGTCTGTTACCTCCTCACACCTATACGACTGAATGGATCGCGGTACCCAGACTCACACTAGCGCTGCGCCGCCACCTATTTTATAAATGCAAGATGGCGACCAGAAGAGAAGACAGCGACCAATTCAATTCAATTTATTGATAGTACCATTCTCTCACAAGGAGCACCTAGTCAAGTCAAGCCTTTTTATATTTATTACACAAGATAAAATAAATAGATTATTAAAAAAATACACTGTCAAAGATGTAAAGTGTAAATATTAGTTGAAATGTTAATGTCAGATGTTAAATGTCAATCATCAAACGTGAAAATATTTTTGTCTTACCAGAAGAGAAGACAGCTGGATTTTAATGAAAAAGATAAAAATAAAACGCAACTGAATAATTCTTTATGCATGTAAGTAGGTATAAAATTAGTAGAATGACACTTAGAATTTCTTACCAGAATAAAAAGACAACATAAACTAGTATTTAAATAAAACGTCAAGTGCGAGTCGGACTCGCGCACCGAGGGTTCCGTAAAATTAAGAGTTTGTAGTGTGTGTTCTTGTTTCTTGCCAAAACGCATGAGTCTAGTTCAACGGAAAGTAGTGCCTTACAAATTTTTAAACAAAATCTTTAATTTTATCTATAAGTTTCCGGTTTTCGGATTTTTCCCTTTACTTGTGTTATAAAACCTTGCTTCTTGCCAAATTTCATGACCTTAGTCTAGGTCAACGGGAAGTAGGTACCCCATAGGTATTCGGTTTGAGGAGAGAATAAAATTTTGTTTTTGGTGAAAAAACCACAAATTTCCGGTATTCGGATTTTTTCCATTACTTGTGTTATTCTTGCCAAATTTCATGATTCTAATTCAATGGGAAGTACCCTATAGGTTTAGTGTGCATGTGATTCCCTAGGAAATTTCAAAATATTTGGGCATAAACGTCTGTAACTTTTGATTGCGTTGACTTAGAAGTTTGATTTAGTATATCGCGGCTGGAAGAGGTTACGAACCTGAGTATATTTCAACTCGATACCTCCACGCGTTTCTGAGAAAAGAGGGTTGATAGACGGATAGACGGACAACAAAGTGTTCCTATAAGGGTTCCTTTTTCCTTTTGAGGTACGGAACCCTAAAAATAATCATGAACAACGTCATATCGTCGATTGTTCCTTATTGGCAAACAATTGTCGCAATGATGTATACGAACTTAGACTATTGATGACTAAGTTGGCCGTATACAATAATGTATCCTTATTACCTCAACAGTTTATAATCGTCCACTGCTGGACGCAGGCCTCCCCTAATAATCGCCTTATTGGCTTTTATCTCATGGGGGTAATGCGCATACCTAATACGTTGAGCATGCGGGTTGTGGATCGAAGTTCGGTGGTACATCTATTTCGCGAGAGGCGATGCTGCCCGCCCCCCTGTATACCTATGTCCCTTATAGTCGCCTCTTACGACACCCACAGCAAGAGTTGGGGTGGTGCAATTCTATGCTGGCGGCATCACACGGCGGTGTTTTTATTAGATTGGTCATAAATATGAGAAAGATGACGGTATTCTAGAGCTTTTTTAAAGCGATATAGGTACACACATTGAAATAAACCTCATCATCAGCCTACATAAGTCCACTGCTGGACATAGTTCTCCCCTAATGAGCGCCATAGCGCCCTGTCTTCAGCTTGCCGCATCCAGCATCTGCCAGCAGTCTTTCGCAAATCGTCATCCCACCTGGTCGGAGGGCGTCCTACACTACGTTTGCCGAGTCGCGGTGTCCATTCAAGCATACGTTTACCCCAGCGGTTGTCGGTTCTTCTCGAGATATGGCCAGCCCACTGCCACTTCAGCTTGCTAATCCTTTGTGCTATGTCGATAACCTTGGTTCTCTGTCGGATGTATTCGTTGCGAATCCTATCCTTCAGAGAAACTTTAAGCATAGCTCGGAAATAAACTTATCGAAAGCAAAATACATAGACATTTTGCACAGATAGCCTCTTTCGACACTCTATGGTGAAGCAATCGGGATTTTTGCACAAAACGTCTGTCAAAAATCCCTCGCTTCTTTCAGGATTCTATAAATTAAAACTCCTTGATGCTCGTGATCCCATTCTAGAATCCTTTACTTCCAACTTGTGTCACTGACTTCTGTTCTCCAGTGTCAGTTTTATACATTTTTCTGCACAACCTGTGCCCAAATAAATGTTCATTCTTTTCTTTTTTCAGATACAATGTACACCGAACGCTACATGGGCCTTCCCACCGAAGAGGACAACTTAGCTGGCTACCAAGCCGGTGACGTCACGCTCCTAGCAGAGAAACTCCGCAACCACGACTTCTACATAATGCACGGCAACGCTGACGACAACGTGCATTTCCAGAACGCCGCTAAGTTGATGACGGTTTTGCAACAGAAAAATATACCTTTTGAGCAGATGGTAAGGCTAATGGCTCACTAAAAAGAGCCTCGCTTAGTTCTTAGAGCCAAGCTACTTGCTTAGTGCTTAGAGCTAAGCGACTCGCTGAGTGCTTAGAGCCATGTGACTCGCTTAGTGCTTAGAGCCAAGCGACTCGCCTAGTGCTTAGAGCCAAGCGACTCGCTTAGTGACTAATCCTAGAGAACAGACGTATTGTATACAGTAGCGTTGGCCACACTGCGAGCGACGCATCTAGCTAATTGCCTGGCTAGTCACCAAGAGAGTCGCTACGCGACCCAACGCGTACGGCCCACATTGCCTAGTATTTAACCACATTGTGTTATATTAAATACTATTTATCGGGTATTTATCGCGTACTTTTTGCTTTCTTTCCCCAACGTTTCGACCGCGTTACACATCGTATTCACGGGCCGACTGGAAAAGCAAAAGGTACGCGATAAATATCCGATAAAATCATCTTTAATAGGTATGTTAACAAATAGCGAAAGTTTAAAAAGTTTCAGATTGTGTTACTTGAACATAAGCGTATATCCTAGCTTAGCTCTAAGCTATACATATAGTGTGGGATTTAAAATATATATTATTTAGAGACAGATTTTTTTTTTGTTTTATAGTGTCTTAAATCCTAAAC
This sequence comes from Eupithecia vulgata, assembly GCA_946478455.1. Lineage (NCBI taxonomy): Eukaryota > Metazoa > Arthropoda > Insecta > Lepidoptera > Geometridae > Eupithecia > Eupithecia vulgata. The sequence continues at coordinate 11,954,771 of OX297862.1, read as the reverse complement.
TAGGATTAACTAGACACTAGGGAGACACACACGGTAAGAAGAAACACAGAAATACAAATAGTATGCTTGAGTGCCATTCATACCATAGAAAAGCGATACTCAAGCATAGATTTTATACTTTAGGCCCGTATTATGAAAGCTAAAATAATAATACTGGCCAACGCATTGTAGTTTGATAAAGTGACGCGATTCTTCTGCTCATTTATAGGAGTAAAAAAATATAAGAAACAATTGGGTTTCTTCGAGTACTTATGCCTGATTTCTTTCACAGTCATATCCCGACGAAGCTCACAGTTTGTCTGGAGTCAACATGCATCGATACAACGCCATGGATCGCTATTGGAGTCGTTGTCTCAAATTGTAAATAGTATTAGGTAATCTAATTTACTAAGTCTATAGCATTCATTTTTCCTTGCCTCAATTGTTTCCATATGCAAAATATCAACTTGTAAAAATTCGAGGTAATCTATATTCTAATCCTTTGCAAATAAAAACTATTTTTCCTTGCTTTGATTCTTTGCTTTGCCGAGGTCTCAAATTGTAATAAGTACCTACGAGGTAATCTGTTTCTTATGATTACGTCGATAATGTTTATTATTCTTTGCCTCAAATGTTGGCATATAACATAAACATTCATATTTTTACGTAATTTTCGTAAATAAGACGTCCAAGTGTTACATTGATGTCATATCACAATTCAAGAAACTGTTATTGACATAAGATGGTATGAAAATGTATATAATTTGCCGTATTGATGGTATGAAAATGTATATAATTTGTTGTATTTGATAAGACAATAAACTTTTATATTAAATGTATATACCGTTTACATTTCATAACCTCATCATTAGCCATTAGTCCACTACTGGACATAGGCCTGTGAAAAGTATAGACATATTAAGATATTGCGTTCAAAGGAGCGTGACAGCCAAAACAACGCAACGCAAGCCCTAAAATCAAGTTTTAGCTTATTATCTATTACTCAGGAACTTATTTGAAAAAAAAAAGAAACAAATGAAATGTTCTTTATACTTAGTTCTATTACCATGCTTATTCTCAAGATCTTAACTTCTGCATTTATTGAAAAATAAGAAGGTTTTAGTAAGAATTCCGATAGAGTAAATTTTATGGAATCGTGTTTTCGAAACATATGATCGATAGAGTAAGTCCTGAACTTTACCATGCATAAAAAATTTAGTTGTTTAGAAGTTATGGAGATCTGACGGAGTTGATTTGAGGGTATAGGCCCACAACACGTCCGCACCGCACGAGAGACAGATTAAGACTGACATTAGAGTTGCAATAAATAAATAATGCTGGACCATCTATAGATACTAGATAACTGATATACATAATACAATACATTACATAGATAGATATTTTTTATTATACATAGAAAACGACCTAAACACCCGGAACAAATACCTGCAGATCGTACAAATATTTGTCCCAAGGCGGGAATCGAACCCGCACGCAACCTCTTGCGTCGCAGGCGGACCTTCGCCCACCGCGCCACAGAGGTCGTCAATGCAATGTGAGTGAACTCGCCCTATATCCGTTATCTGTGACCAATCACGTGCGTTTGTTTGTTTCTCTATTAGCTCGACTCGGCAATGAGCTATAATAAGATTTAGAAACCGCAGATTGTAGATTTAGCCTTGTGGTGACGGCTTAGAATTTCCACCACCTCAACTCTTCCCGTAGGTGTCGTAAGAGGCGACAAGGGACTAAGGGACATACACCGGGAGCGGGCAGCAGCGTCTCTTGCAGAATTGATCTATCTGAACTGCTATCGCCAACCGCCCAGCGTGGGGATTATGGGGATTACCATCATATGATATAATAATAATAATGCTGGATAATTCACACAGCATTATCTAGCCCAAACTATGCAGAGCTTGTGTTATGGGTACTAGATAACTGATATAGGTACAATACATTACATAGATAGATTTTTTTTATATTTAGAAGACGACCAGAACACCCTAAACAAATGTCTGCAGATCGTTCACACATTTGTCCCGAGGCGGGAATCGAACGCGCAACCTTCTGCGTCGCAGGCAGATCTTCGCCCACCGCGCCACATCAGTCGTAATATAAGCTAATAAGGAGATTATCAAGGGGAGGCGTGCGTCCAGCAGTGGACCTGACAGGCTGTTGAGGTGAGGGGAGATTTAGAAAAAGCCTAATATAAGTACATTATTAAAGAGAAACCTTGTTTTCGAAAACGGAACCATTGACCCATTGAGACCATTCAAATAATTTCCTTGCATCGAAATCTATTACACAATGCACAGTTCGGTCAATCTTGCCAGGGCAGGTATTAAAATGCTGAATAAATTTAACATAAATTGTGACGAATGGCTAGGAAGTTATAGAATAAAGGGCAAACTTCCGTAGGCTTAAGAAATGTGACTGGCGTTGTAAGTGTTACCTCTCAGGCCTAGAATCTGCCAAAGCGGAACAGCCTTGATCAAGGGGCCTGCGAATGATGATTTGCCCATACAAACATAGGTACCTACTACCAAAATGATTTGTAATTCGAGCATATTTCCACCATTGACGTTTTTTTGTTCGAATAGTAATATATCCAGGTCACTGGTTGTTTTTTTTTCTTAATAATACACACACCTATAATGAAATGTAAGCAAACATATGCAAAATAGTTACATAATTGATATACACACATCAACATTGTCTAAGGATATTCAACATTTTGCTGATTTTTACAAAAACTGAAAATAATTTCTTTAGAAAACTAGGTATGGTTATAAGTTTTTTTTCCGAAAAGGGAACAAAAGGTTTAATTCCATATATAAACTTTTTCTAAAAAGCAAATAGTTTAGTAGTAGTAAGCAAACCATTTCAAAATGGAATATCACTAAGACAATGTTCATGTGTGTACATAATACAATACAATACTTACATAGATAGATATTATTTTATTAGATATACATACCTAGAAAACGACCAGAACACCCGAAATAAATTACTGCAAATCGTACAAACATTTGTCCCGAGGCGGGAATCGAACCCGCAACTTCCTGCGTCCCAGGCGGACTTCACTCAACACAAGAAACAAGAACAAATGTGAAGTCCACTTACTTAATTGCAAATCAAAATCAACCTTATTCAGCAGGCATAAAGAAGTTGATTGTATGTATTGTAATGAATGACTATCTAAACTGAATGAAGTACCTATTCATTGATTAATTTTGAAAATGGTCAGAAAAGTAAAGGTTTTTTGGACCACTGCAAACGAACTTGACATCACAAAGAAACTGCTGGGTAATTCATTATAATAATTGAATTAAGTATTTATGTATATACACGACTTGTTTGTCGTACAAATGTTTATATTGTAGCTGGTAGGTACACTATTATTTACTTTAATATTGAATTATTACCTATAGTAAATTAAGTAAAAAAAAATAATTCACGAAAAGTCCTAGTAAGAGTAGAGATTTAGAACCGACGATAATTAACTAGCTAAATTTTGCCTATTGAGTTGTCAAACCATACAAATACGTCAAAGTTAATCAAAATTAGAGTTTTAAATATTGTTTTACAAGTGAGGCTTAATGAATTCAAAACAAAGTTTAATTATGTAAATTTTAAATTTCAAACATTCTTAAATTCTTTATTGTACACAAAAATACAAACATAAAAATAAAACAACGAAAATTTATATACAAAGGCGAGCTTAACCCTAACAGAGTTTTCTTACAGCAAACCTAGGGTTATTAAGAAAGTTCTTCTTTACTATGAAAACAGTGCATTCCTAGATCACCTGGATTTAGCAGTTGCTGGCCTTTTGCTATACACGCTATACAATATAAAATCCTGAGCTCTTTGATTCTGCTGTGCAGAGGGCCTACTCTAAAAACCTAACCGAACTTTCTGATTTGTTTTGTACAAAGGGTACCTAGGTATCTTTATGTACCTATAGTCCAGTCATTTAAGCTTAAATTAGGTAAGAATCTCGGAATTCGAGATACCCAGCTGTAAGTCTGTAAATACTTGTATATTGACACCCTAAAAGTTGTCTCAAAACCTACATATGGTAGGGTGTACGCAACTATTAAATTTAAAGGTGAAAGGTCACAAAAAGAGGTGATGCTGTGACCGCGCGCTCTCCGCCCTCTATCTCGAAAACGATTCACCGTATATTTTTTTTTTTTAATTTGTAGAGAATTTTGTGTGCTACAATATTGATGAGGTATTTACAAAAAAAGCGCAAAAACTGATTTTTGTGACCAGGAATTTCAAGGTGAAACCTTGAACTTTAATAATTGCGTACACTCTACCATTATGTAGGTTTTGAGACAACTTTTAGGGTGTCAGTTAATATACAAGTATTTACAGACTTACAGCTGGGTATCTCGAATTCCGGGGTGAACTTACTATAATGACTGGACTACTAAGCGACACAAGAATATGTTTTGCATGACAACGAATCAGAAACTTCGATTTTTGTTTTCCGAGTAGGCCGCCAGTGGCCTGTTAACATTGATTTGGAACAAATAAAGCATGACTTTAAAGTTCGTAAAACAAGTCGGTTTACAATCACGATGCAATTGTTTCCTACACTTGCTTGATGCCCTTTTGGATCGTGAACCATTGGCCTATGGATGGGTACCTATTAGGCCGCTTACCGGCCTTGCCTTTCTCAAAACAAAAGAAAACTTCAGCCTTGCAACAGTGGGTAGTAAAATGTTAAGGATTCGGCGACAGCTGCTCGCAACTTCAATTCGTAAATTATTGTGTTCCAAAAAACCAAAAAAATTATGACTGAAAACTTTTTGTATTTTCGGCATGCAACTAGACAATGTATAAGCACATAGCTTACACTGTCTAGTTGCATCCTTATCAAGCAAAACGTAAGATATTGTTGAAATGAATTATTTATTAATGGTAACGTGTCTGGTTAGACAATTCTGCAGGGTCAAGTAATGGAAAATAATTATAAATTAGAGTTAACAAAATTATGAAGATAGTGTGATATTTTCTCCAGAGCCTAGTTCGTTATCCAGCAGGGCACACCACGTGCAGGTTAATAGGGTGGCTTGGGAGACGAGATGTTGTAGTCTCCCTTGTACCCTGTAAGGTATTGTTGTTTTGTATTAAAAACAAATAGGACGAAAACATGTCATTTTCGACGTAAAATTATGAAAAATCGCAATTTTCATATTTTTGCTTCTATTTCATTATAGGTGTGTATTATTATAAAACGTGTTCTTGAGTGGACACCGCGACTCGGCAAACGTAGTGTAGGACGCTCTCCGACCAGGTGGGATGACGATTTGCGAAAGACTGCTGGCAGATGCTGGATGCCGCAAGATGAAGACAGGGCGCTTTAGCGCTCATAGGGGAGGCCTAGGTATGTCCAGCAGTGGACTGGTATAGACTGATGATGATGATGTGTATTATTTAAAAAAAAACAACGAGGGACCTAGATAAATACATTTCGAATACTAAAAACATGTTGGTTTTTGATATATTTGTTATTGTGGAAGTGTGCTCGAAATACAAATCATTTTTGTATGTAGTACGTTTGCTTGGGCAAATCATCATCCGCAGACCTCTTCAAGCCTCTAACAAAAGCCTTGGCCGAGTTTGGTCTTGTTAGAGACGAGTCAATGAGCATACAAGATGCTCATTGACTCGTGTGATAACAATAAATGATAATAGATGAATGCCCCATTCAGAACCCTGTGACACGAAGATGCATCAGCTGACCATACAGGGTGTTTATTAATTGCTTTTTTGAATGTGAGTGATTCCGAATTGAACATTAGATACTAGATTATATAATTCAGGTTTTTTTACTTTATTATTTTTGTTTTAAATTTATATTTGATTTTCTTAGAGTAACTAAAAATTGTTTATTAATATTTCTGTGGTTAGGATCGTCAGCCGTGTTGACTCGCACGCACCAAAGGTTCTGCCAGAATACCAGCGTTGCTCAACTTTCTGTGGAGCAACATTAAGCTGAGGCAGGACCTTATTGGTTCACATGTTAAGTTATAGTTTAATAATTTATTTTATGGTTTTTTATATAAGTTTTGTGTACCTATTGTGTGTGCCAATAATGTATTTTCTTTCTTTCTTCTTCTTAATTAGACCCACACAATTTTGGTTTGTGGGGTTCATGCTCTACTTTTCCCGTGTAGACTGTATGTCATAATATTGTGCATGACACCCCCCCAAAAAATTATGTTCGTCCCATAATATAAATAAAAGAAAATAATATATATAAAAGCAGTCGGAAAATGGTCGTTTTCGTTCATAAAATAACAAAATAAATTTTAAAATATCTTCCTAATTCAAAGTTTCATGTCGATTTCGTCATGTCATACGGCTGTATAGGCAAACTAAAAAGTATCAACTGTCATCAGCGACAGCAACGCATTTGTTCTGGTACCACATACAACTGACGTCATGAGCACGACGGGCAATATGGCATGCACTCCTATGTTTCAGTGAAACAGCGATATGATCATTCAGATTTGAGCACTGTCATATTTACAATGTTTTTTGTCGTCGATTATCTTTCATAGTTCATGTATTTCTTTTTTTGTTATTGGTTGACATTCATTATATTTTATTATATTTGTTTTCGTTATTATATTATGTAACTAAGTATAATTTTATGTAGGTTTTTAGTGTGTGAATTGTGTGCCAAATAACGCATTGGATTTTATAATCTGTAATGTTATAATTGTGATTAATAAATAAATAAATAATAATAATATGGCGTACACTGCGTCCAACGTTTTCGTCAAGTTACACGCGCAACTTGAAAATGTAAATTTTATATGCATTTTTAGGGCACTTCATCCTCCTTTGTGTACCTAATGCCCTATTTCCGAACATCCTGTATAAATACATCAATAATGTTTTTAATCTTCAACAATGAAATGTAGTAGGAATGGGGCAGCTGTATAAACGTTTTATCGTTTACATGGTGGTCTATTCATGTGGTCACGTTCGATAGACAACACAACTTTTACAATAGGTGGTAGTTACGACACAAACATTGAATTCTCTCCACAAGAAAGATTAGCTTTGTGTACCTACTTCAGATAGATAGATAGATCATAACTTTATTGCAACATTAGTCAATTTACAAAAAAATAAATTATTATTCAGATATCAAAATCAATGCAATGATCACTACAACATGATAGTAGTACATAACTTGTTGTACACTCATAAGAATATTAATCGGTTCCCCAAAAATAGCGATATACCTACATACACAAGATTAATGTATCTTTTAAAGGACAATGTATACGCTTCTACAACAAAACTCCAAGTGAGTTGCAAAAATTATCAATAAATAAATTCAAACAAATTGTCAAACATATCCTTTGTAATAAGGCTTACTATAAAATATCAGATTATCTAGACGATAAAAAAGCTTGGGACGAGTTTTGCTCCAACTCGAAAACTAACATTCTAACAAGGTAAAGGTTTCTTGTTCGCTTCTTTACTTTACCTTAAAAAGATTGAAGTGGACAAAAAATCAAAGTGATCACTTTATTTCCTAGTTTTGCTTATGTAATCTGAGTTTTTGTGACGTGTCCAAGAGTCCTGTAAGGTCTAAAGGAAATAAAGCACTTTGAATTTTGTACACCTATGCGAGAAAGTACCTGATATCAGCACTTTCTTCTGAGTGATACATTGTGCTTTAAAAATAAAAGCAGGTTTAATTTTTCTTGAAATTTATATTAAAATTATTACCTACAGTTAATAAAATTTAATGTTATGTTTTTGCCCGGACCGTTTATGTTTTTTCCAGCATTATTTATTTCTGATCCTTAGTCCGGTTGACGATAGTTTCGAAACGTGATCGATAGATTGATCACAAATGTGTGTACGGTACACACATTTGTCCCGAGGTGGGAATCGAACCCGCAACCTGCGTCGCAGGCAGACCTATGCTGTATATTTAGGTATGTTTTCGTAGTATAAAACAGATTGCAGTTGATCTTCGGACAAAAGTGAAAGGAGAGGACGGTCCGTGATAGATTATTATACAATATCAGCTGTGCACCTACTTACAGCTCGTTTCTGGGTTTATGATGTTGTTTAGCTTGATTTGGAAGTTATGAATGGTTTGAATTGGAATCTTAAATCGAAGACAGTAGGTTTTTCAAGTAGGTTGGTCTAGACAAGACTGCTTAGGTATACCACAATTCTTAGTTCAAGATAAGGTAATGAGTTAAATAACTTCAGTAACTAAGGTATAATAACCTTAAACTTATTCATTGGCGAAAGACAAGCCTTAAATTCAGATCGTCAGGAAAGCTTGTGTTGTTGGCATACACATTTAACTACCTACCACAATAACCATCACAGTAGCTTTTACGTAAACCCATTAAAGTCGGGGCTTTAGGTAATCAGGAAGTTAACTTTTTTAAATAAAATAAATAATAAACTTTGAAAGTAGACTTAAGTTTACGCAGTTATTTAATAGGGCAAGTATTTTACTTTACATGCGAAAAAAAGAAAGAAAAATATATAATTGAGATAGCTTAGGCAAAAAAGCAGTCGGGTACTTACCATGTTAGTTTTAGTTCACAATTATAACAAAATAAATTTTAATATTCAACTAAAACTTTTCAGTTTGTTATCTGTTTTTGAACACCATGAAATAAGGCAAAATGTTATTATTACGTCATACAGCTGTGTACGTAAACTAAAAAGCATCAACTATAATCAGCAACATTTTTTTAGGTAGACTCTACACAGCCAACTGACGTCATGGCTATAGATCAATATGGCGTACATTGCGTCCAGCATTTACATCAAACAACGCACGCAAATTGAAATGTAGGTACCTAAATTTTAAATTAGGTAATTTTATGGCACTCGATTGTTTTTTTTAGTGGTTTATTAGCATTATAGAATTTAATAGAGACTTCAAAAATGGATGTATTGTATTCTATGTATACCTATGTGTCCTATTGTGGCAGGGTGACCCATTCATCAATTCGCTTGAGTGCTCAAATGGAAATGCCTTTGGTGCTCAATGCATAGGTGCCCAAAAAAATAGGTGCTCAAACGGGAATACTTCTAACTCGCGAGTGCGCGGTAGTTGGCACCTTCCAATTTTACCGATTTTTTTGTCGTCTACTCGCTCGAAAGTGAATATCTGACGTATTTATATACAGTCATCAACAAAACGGGGTAAATATCTCGTAGGGGTATGTATGCGCCTTACAATTTTAGTAAATTGTTATGCCATCGAATAGGTGTAATTTTAAATTGCTTACGTGATAGGTCACGCTAATTTAAAAGTCTACGGAATTTTTCTTAAAATACTCCTTTAATAGTTGATTGCAATTTACTGTTTCATAGTGTTGTGACGTAAGCCCGCATAAACGAGCACTTTTTATTGGTACTTAATAAACAATTTGTGTTAGACCCAATAAATGATCGAGCGAACGAAGCGAGCATTGATCTAAGTGGCATGTTAACTGCGGCACTGTATCTATCTTTGTATGCTTACTTCACATTAAAATAAATGCGAAAGTTTAGATGGGTGGATGTTTGTTGCTCAATCACGCCAGAACGCCTGAACGGATCTGGATGAAATTTGGCACAGAGATAGATTATAGTCTAGAATAGCACATAGGCTATTATTTTATCCCGGTATTCCCACGGAAACGGGAACTACGCGGATGTAACCGCGAGGCGCTGCTAGTAGGCTATATGTATAATATTAACCCGGAAACTGGGATAAACGAAAATATAATTAAACAAGTGGTGGGTAGGTATTTGTTGTTATACCTAGCGGTAACAGAAATACATCATCAGGTTCATGAGTTAGAGCTTGGTGACAGACGGACAGGCAGACAGACAGACAGACGGACGGACAGCGGAGTCTTAGTAATAGGGTTCCGTTTTACCCTTATCGAACGATAATCATAAGTGTTTGCACAAGTTTTATAAATATTAATATAATAGTCAATTATTTGAGAATTATACCTACATGTCGCGAGATCAAAGTTCGAGGTGAACTGCCAGTTACGATTATGTACTGAAATACCTAAGTGACATTTTATTTGCGATTACTTTAATAGTCTCCTAACAATGGATTAGAAACTCAATTTGGCTAAGAACTTGCCGGGTGCTGGGCATTTTTGTAACTTTTCGGTCATATTCGATCTATTTGGGCGCATTATGTTGGGCAATATTGTTTATGTAAGTTTAAATTTTGTTAAAACTAAGCGTTAAAAGTAAGTGGAGTGTTTTAGGTAAACCTAGTGAGTAAAGCTGCAGGGGAAAACTAGTTGTAGGTGGGTAATGATGGTATTCCATTGGTTAAATATCTTTGTCGAATGTCCATCTGATCAAATAATAAAATAAATTGGTAGACTTCAACAAACTACAACACCGATATTTGACAAAAGATTTGGACACTAGTTTCTGCCCGTGGCTTCGCTCCCTTGCGCCCATTTAAGTTTTTACTTCTTTTCCATGGAAATTGATCTTTTATGCAAAATTTCAGTCCAATCTGTTGAGAATTTTTGGCGTGAAGAAATAACAAATACCCAAACAATATAATACAATACAAATATACTTTATTGCACACCAAATAATTACAAAAAACATATATAGATAGATAGATACAAAATACTTTATTGCACACTTAAAACAAAAAAAAAACAATTTACACATACAATTAGGTATATCATAAGTGACAAATGGCGGTCTTATCGCTCAAGAGCGATCTCTGCCAGACAACCTGGTATGGATAGGATCATCGGATATAGGTACATGGGGTAAGATCTGTGTGCATCGCATGTGCATATACAGAACACAGTAACAATTATAGATGCCGCCTTAGATGAAGCGGCCTTATCGCTAAGAGCGATCTCTTCCAGCCAAACTTTCGCATTTATAATATTAGTGTGATGTAATGTGATTTTATTTGAACGCAAAGAGTGGTAGAGCCTCCAGCGTCTGTTTTTCCACCAGAGTACAATCTTGGAGTCTTCAAATCCAGGGTGAATAAGTTCCTTCTGGGAAGCGTGGTCCATCTTAGGCCACATCATCACTTATTCAAGTGAGATGGTAACCAAACGCTTGACCTTCACAAATAAAAAAAAGCAACTACGCAAATTACAAATATATTTTGGACAAAGATATTTGACGAGTGGAATGGGCATCCGTAATAGAAATTTGATCAAATTTCGAAATTGGTCAAAGATATTTGTCAATTAGAATACCACCCATACGAGTGGAATGAATGAATAAGTAACTTCGTATGTATAAACTCACAGATAGGTTAATCTATAAACACGAAGGCTAGAAGTGTCACTCAGAGTCAACTGGGTCATTATTTTGTTTTATTCACAAGCTATTGGAAAGGATCTTGTGCAACCATGCAGCTGTAAGGCGATAACCGTCGGTTACATCATTTCGGAACTTGGTTAGGTACATTATTATGTAACAGCACAAATAAGTATGGCGTATGATTCTGGTGCTAAGGTCGTTCGGGTTCGACGACTTGGGTTACGTTTGCTTGTTGTATAAATGTATACATTTTCTCTTTGCCATGATTTAAAGATGGGTCAACATACTTTCCGCGTTCGAGTGTGTGTAGAAGGGTTATCGAATTGCACGGGATGAAAATAAACCCAGTATTTTATGTCAAGTCCTTCGAGATTTAGATATTTTGCGCTTAGCTAAAATCAAAAAGATGTTTTCGGGTCCGTTCCTTATTATAATGTTAATGTATGAGGGTTTCTTAAAAATTATAAGCGTTTTCATGATAATCTTAAAAGGTTTCGATGTGTAAACTAGTGTAAGGTATATGTTAAGAATTACTTAAGGAAAATGTGTTTCGTTAGGTTGCGGCTATATTTAGAAGAATTGGACCTTTGATGTAGGTAAAAATAATGATACAAAACAACGGATTGAACAAGTTGATCCTAAAATACCCCCGTATTATCGGTAAGTACTTGTTTTTATGTGATAACGACCACCTAGAAATGAAACGGTAATCAAACAAACATCTGTTTCCTGTGCTCTTGTTTTGCAAAGTTAGGTAGGTACTAAGTACTTTTAACATCAGCGTTGGAGGTTATTTGTACAGAATATAAAACAAGCAAGATTTTGAAGTTATTGCATACCAACTCATGTAAATAATTCGAATTTTACGAAATTCCTCGGCAAATTTCACTAAATTCCCCAGAAAATCTTTTACAGAAGTTCGTTTTTATTATTATTCAGGTAAAGTACATACTTTTGACAACCGCACTATTTCCTCAAAACACTTGTGGTTTTGGTCACATTTACCAGGACCTTTGACAAAATGTCTATCTGTAGTAAGATTTTACGAAACCCTATAATCATCTCTGTACCTTCAGTCCCTTGCATACCAATCTCTTGTTCACCACTTCTTGCGTCTCTCGTGATGTTCTCCAGACATTTGCGCATCAAGCGTTCTCCTCTGGACCTTAGCGCCTCATCTCTCATGTAAAGTAGGCGCTTTGGCCTCAGTCGCTAGCCGCGCGTCCGCTCGTTCGCGCGTACGATAGTGAACCGTGTGATGTTGATATCAATTGGAGTTAAGTAATCGGATCCTGTGTCCTGTCAGCCTTGACATGGTGAGTTATGCTCTTATTTTATTGGTGTGTGATTTGATTTGTGTTCGATACGGATGACTTACCGTGGTAAGTAAATGAAAAAGGAAAGTAAAATTGTAGGTAGATAGGTGAGTAATTTGATTGCTTTACAGCTTAATTACACTGATATTATTTTCATAGCACTTTTTATAGATTTATGAGTTGTAGGTATTTACCTTATAGTTAGGATAGGAGTTAAGGTTTTTATTTTGCGTGTCACTTTTATTTTTTCTTTATAATAATAGAAGATAATTCATCCGATCGTTGTAGGTTTGGAGTTTTTATATAAGTAGGTATTATGTTATACAAGTCTCAGAAATATTTTTATGAATTTACATGTAAAGATAACGACACACATGTCCTACAGTAGTACTTACCTATTATTTTGTAAAAAGACGTAAAATAGTTAATATGTACCTATTCATTTAGAGATAAAATTTTGAATATGCACTGACTTACATTTATTTGCTGCTTCCACAGTCAAAACAGACTTAAAACATAGGACTTAAAACATAGGACTTAAAACATAGTATGTACGTACAAGTACAACATATTGAAAAAAAAAATAACAAAAAAGGTAGGTTACTACACTTACTTACTAAGCTAATATTACGAGGGTAAATACACACAAGGAAAATTTACTCGAATAAATATTAAAACATTAAACAGTGTCTACTACACTGCAGTTTTGTAATTGCTAAAATAAGTTATTTAAGTATACCTAAATAATAAATAAAATAATAAATAATGCTGGACAATTCACACATCATTATCTAGCACCAAGCTAAGCAGAGCTTGTGTTATGGGTACTAGGTGACTGATATACCTACATAATATTATACAATACATAGATAATTTTTTTTTATTATACATATAAAACGACCAGAACACCCTGAACAAATGCCTGCAGATCGTACACACATTTGTCCCGAGGCGGGAATCGAACCCGCAACCTTCTGCGTCGCAGGCAGACCTTCTTAAACACTGGACGGTCAATCAACAACGGTGGCAATCTTATACAAGCCACTCCACCAAAGCGGAGACGTGTTTTAAACAAATAATAAAACGTTGGTTTTCATCTCGCTTGCAGCTTCAGTGGATAATCCCGAGCGGAGATTTTTAGACAAATTTCATGGCGCGAACTTATTTTTTATTATTTGTAATTAAAAGACCATCGTTTGGCCATCATCTCACCTGGGAGAAAGTGAAGATGTGGCCGACGACGATGTATCACCATAAGGATGAATAAAATATTTATTCTTAAGGTATCACAAAGGTCTAGAAGATACATGTTTACTTGCATAGCTACATCTTATCTTGAAAAGACCCAGTTATAACAATAGGAAGCCGCAGGCAGCTAGTAATACAAATAATAAAACTTTGTCTGATAAATACGAAAATCTCAAAATAAAATTTTCTCTTGTAACCTACCGTCACAGGAATTATATTTCCCCCAAATCGCCAACTGGAATGTTCTAAATTCGATCCAGACCTCCTTCACATCGACTTAGGTACACTTGACCGGTTTCTCTGTAGGTACGTACTTAAATAATAGTGCGTTTATATGTTAATTTAATATTAGTATCTTGTTAGATATGTGAACTAGTTTTAGTACACCTTCTAGTTTTCATATAAAGTAAAGCCACACCTTTTCTCTATCGAACAGAGCACTGCTGTTACTTGATAAAATAAATATGCGTCAAAATAATGCTAGAATAGGCCAACATTTTCGTAAAGTATAGAAAAGTTTGGTCACAAAGTTTTGTTGAAAAAAATTATTTTTGTTGAAAAATAATAAAATAAATAAATAATGCTGGACAATTCACACAGCATTATCTAACCCCAAGGTAAGCAGAGCTTGTGTTATGGGTACTAGATAACTGATATACGTAATATTATACATTACATAGATAGTTTTTTTTTATTATATATAGAAAACACCCAGACCAACGGAACAAATTTCTGCAGATCGTACCTACCTACACAAATTTGTTCCGAGGCGGGGATCGAACCCGCAACCTCTTGCGTCGCAGGCAGACTCTCGCCCGCTGCGCCACTGAGGTCGAGTTTGCGGCCCTATTTTTTCTTATATTTTTTTATCATTAAACACAGTAACAATAGCTGATTATAATTTTATCACTAGCTGTTCCCCGCGGTTACACCCGCGTAAAATTCGAACTTCACATTTCTAAGGGGATTATTCCTATAAATCTCCCATGTTAATTTGATGTTTTACCAGGACAAAAAATAGTTGATTTTACTCTTCATTCTTTTCAATAACTCAACGCTGAAGGAAGGACAAGCAAAAAAACACACTTTCGCATTTGTAACATTATTTAAGATAGTGCGTTAAGATTCAAACGTCGGGTCGATTTTGAATCTTAATTCTCTGCGTGTCCCTGAGAAAATAAATGACACTTGAATGTTCGTTCAAAATCTGTTATACAAGTAAATTTTCGAAATTTCTAGTGTTTCACTCCCTGCTTTTATGTCTTCAATTCACGGTACAAAGGATCTTATATATAAAATTTTGGCCAAATGTTCACAAAATTGTCAAATAACAGGTTTCGAGCAAGCATTAGCGTCTTGGAAAATAGCCTGTCCTGAAACTAATCTGCCCAAAGTCCTCTCTTCTCAGAGACTGTGGGATGAGCCGCTATGTGAGTTGGTACGGAAAAATCTTATTAATACGTCTACCAGCTCATCAGAACGCGCTCGTCTACTCGCTGTTTCCGAGTGGGAATCAGGACTTTGGTTATATGTTTTGCCTTCCAAAAATTTAGGTACCCTTTTAGACAATAACTCATTTCGGGTGGCTACCTCTTTGCGTTTAGGTTCTCCTTGCCTAGTGCCACACCGTTGCCAGTGCGGTGAAACCGTTGATAAGTTCGGTCACCATGCACTGGCATGTGTCTCTAGTGCAGGACGTGTGTCCCGCCATGGTTCAATTAATGACATCATTCGTCGGGCTTTTACCAGCGTCAGTGTGCCAGCTACTCTCGAACCACGTGGCCTAATGCGAGATGATGGTAAAAGGCCTGACGGTATGACTCTGATTCCTTGGAAGATGGGTCAGCCTTTAGTTTGGGATGCTACGTGTGTAGATACCCTAGCACCTTCTCATCTTGCAGGGACATCAGTAAGGGCAGGCTCCGCAGCAACATCAGCGGAGTTCCTCAAACGGCGAAAATACGCTAGTCTTGACAGAGGTTACCTATTTGAGCCGTTTGGGGTGGAAACCCTAGGTCCTTGGGGTCCTGGGGCACACGTTATCTATAAAGATCTTACAAAACTACTAATAGAGTCCACAGGTGATCGGAATGCTGGTTTTTATTTCGGTCAACGAATTAGCATTGCCATTCAACGTGGCAATGCTGCCAGCATTCTGGGCACTCTGCCTTCTGGTGACGGCTTAGATTTTTAGTAAATAGATGTAAGTGTAAATATTAGTTGTAATTATTTACTATTATAAAGTATATATATCTACGCTCCTACAATTTACCAATAAATAAGACCAGTAAATTTGACCCTTAAATAACTAGGTGACAGTTTATTTAAGGGCCAAATTTGTTTAAATAAGGAGCTAAACATAGAAGTATTAGAAAACGAAAGTTTACTCAGTCATCGATCTATGCTTGAGTGACGTTAAAACATCGAAAAGCTTTACTCAAACATACTCTACTTATGACTGAGCAAGATTTCACAATCCCGTATTGTAAAAACTTGCTCAGTCATATGTAGAATGCTTGAGTAACGCTTTTGACAACCTCTGCGGCGCGGGCGAAGGTCTGCCTGCGAAACAGGAGGTTGCGGGTTCAATTCCCGCCTCGGGACAAATGTGTGTACGATCTGCAGACATTTATTCAGGGTGTTCTGGTCGTTTTCTATATGTAACAAAAAATATCTATCTGTGTATTGTATTGTATTATGTATATCAGTTATCTAGTACCCATAATACAAGCTCTGCTTAGCTTGGGGCTAGGTAATGCTGTGTGAATTGTCCGGCGTTATTAGTTTATTTTATTTTCAACTTGATTCCTTAGCTTCATCCTGTGTACTAAGAAGACTGTAATTTATTTTCTCATTATCTTCTTCCAGGACTTCAAACTAATATTCGGCTGTGTTCTGGCCTTGCTGAGTTGTCATACTGAGTCGAAAGGCTTCCTCTTGCGTGGGGAGAGGACTCTTGCTCTTGAGGAGGTCATTCCTCTCAGGGGGGAGTTCTATCCTGATCGGCTGGAGGTGCAATGGGTATCAGGTATTTACTTTACAATCCTCGTAGCTTATTTTGGATGTCAATTTTCTGATTCTTTTGTGCGCTTGTTAATGCTTGCTGCAGGAGTTTTAAGGCCCGTATTATAAAAGCGTGCTCAGTCATAGATATGCTTAAGTGAAGTTTATGCCATAGATTAGCGTTGCTCAAGCACAGATTGCTGACCAAGCAAACAAAATTTCATCATACGGGCCTAAGAGTTGTTATATTGTCCCCTTCGTTGGTGTTTGACACAACCAACCATAGATACGCGTAGTTTTGCTGTAGGTTGTATGTCTATGATCTCGTTTTGTAAGCATATTGTGCTCGACGCGAGTTGGCGCGAGTTTTTTTGTGTTTTTTAATTTTTCTGCTTTTTACAAGCAATAACACTAGCAGAAAAGTCATTTGTAGCAAATCGTAAACTATTTTTAAACTCATGATAAAACCAACTTCGATTAACTCGTATTTTTGGAGCATTTAGGAAAATAAGAGATTTTGTGCTACAAACCAATATTTTCCTAAATGCTCCCAAAATAAAAAAAAAATAAAAGCGCGCCAACCCGCTTCGAACCACCTTAAGGCCATACTGTCTCGTCTTTCGATACACTTTTCATCTGCTTTTTATAGAAGTTTATAAGAAATTAAAATTTAACATTCTAAATATTCAAAGTGTAGGTACTCAAGAAATAAAACATTTTTCATTTGATTTGATAGATTAAGTATGAGTTAAACTAAGGCAAACGTCATTTGTAGGCAAGTGTAGGTACAGATACCTACCTTATGTGTAATATGTGCATTGAATAATAAATAAGAACGCTTTACGATTTCTGAACGCATCTGAGATTGACTGACCACAATATACCTACGAGTTGCAATCTATAGCGTTGTGGTTTTACCGCTTCTTGTAATTTAATTTAGTCAACGTACGGTCTCTCTGTTCTTAGAGAAAAAACCTTAGCTGGGGAAAAACCCAGACATTTTCATTGAAAGTGGTTTAGCTTTTCTGCGTCATTAAGATTGACATTCATTAATACTGATTTAACAAGTCCCCGGCGATGTTGCGTCAGTGGAGAGATGTGCTCGGCTGACTCTCAGCTGAACTGACGTCACTTAAGAGCGGGCCTAATGCAAAAAAATGTGAAAAGGATAGTCATAGGATTTCGCGTTCATAGGAGCGGGACAGAGTAAAGCAATGTCAGTGCAAAAATCAAGTTTTTGCTTCTTTTCTATTAATGATTAAAAATTTAAGCATTAAATAGAAAAACTACACGATTACTTAAATAAAACAGTAGTCTGGCTATGTAATTCGTAAAAAATAATATGGTGTTGTCACTGATACTTTAGAGCATTTCAATTAGAACAGTTTTTTAAAGCGATTTTTGTATAAATTTTTGTAAAGAAACCAGTTTATTTTTCAAAATTCTATTTGATTACTCGACTTCTATGGGTTTTTCCCCTACCTATCGTATTTTTTTAATTAGCATAATTAAGTTCGTTACCATAGATGTATGGGTTTAAAAATACACAATTTGCTTGATTTTTGCATTAGGCGCACTCTTAAATCATCTTACGTAGATGCAAAAAGGCCAATGATTGATTTGATTTATTGATTGATGTTTTCAGAAACGAAGTACATGTTCAGGGATCAGCTAGGAATAAGAAAGTATGACGCTTCAAATGACACTTATGAGACGATATTGGGCGAGGAGGATTTGGTACGTACCTGCAAGTTTTTTGTCACTGATGACGTTTTAATACTGTTAAAGCCTTATGTTTGGTTAATACGTAAAAGTAGTAAAGTGAGTAAGTAAAAAAGTTTTTTTTTTGTTGTTTGTTTATCCGAATCGATCTCACAGATGTTTTTTTCCCTAATAATAAATACTAATGTAACTTATTTTTTCAGTACAAGCTACAAAACTACACGGTAACAGATTTCTCAAAGGATGGAAAATATGTGTTGCTAGCGAGAAATAAAAAGAGGGTGAGTTTTTTTTAATGATCAACTTGCCGTCCCATTATCAATAATTATTGGAAATAATCACGCTTATTGTATAGGAGCCAACCCCCTTAAATATTTATTTTATTCCGTTTTATAGTATTTGTTGTTAAAGTGACAAAAGAAATACGTTATCTGTGAAATTTCAACTGTCTAACTATCACGGTTCATGAGATACGGCCTGGTGATTGACAGACAGACAGATACATGGACGGACAGCGCGCAGCTGAGTCTTAGTAATAGGGTCCCGTTTTACACTTTGGGTACGGAACCCTAAAAAAGTGTCAAAGTAGGAGCATTCTTAAATCCCCTATTGATTTATTTCAACATTCTATTCATCCTTCGAGAACAATATCTCTGTTTTCTTCTAATACTTCCTGCCTTCTGTAATTAATTAACCCAAGAGAACGCATTACATATTAAGGTGGATAAGTACCATCAAGCTCCCATACAAACGTAGATAGATACACAACTCTTTATTGTACCACACAAACACAAAATACAATACAAACGGAAATGCTCAGAATTAAGGAAGTACAAAAGGAGGCATTATCGCTTGCGCGATCTCTTCCAGGCAACCTAGGATGGACTGGGTATAAGAGAACACTAGACGGTGGCGTTTGCAATGGTGGCGTTTAAGTAATAGTAAAGGAAAGAATTATACCTACTATACATTTTATTTTATTTGGGAAACAAACAGTTCTTATCAACTAAAACTACTCAAATAATACTTAAATCAAAGTTTCCACCATAAATGGAACATTAATATAAATAGAATACTTACCTACATTACACTTCAGACATCAATAATGTAGGTAACGACAAATGCAACTAAAACTATTACCTATCATAAATTAATTAAATTGATCAAACAAATTAAACTCACAATAAAAATATGAGAAGCAAACAAATTACATATCAACATAAATAAGAAACAAATAGGTAAGGAGTAACATCCGGTTGGTAATGCTTAACAAAACATCTTTACGGAATTTATAGAAAGTAGTAGGTAGGTATTGAAAATATCAGTCACAAAAAGTATCATTAAATTGATCACAAGCTCTCAAGAGGAACACATTTTTCCTATAATTTGTGTTAGACGCAGGCGTCCAAAGCGTTTTCTTTTTACGAGATGATAAACGAGGACAGTAGAAATATATAATTATGTTTTGGAGCAAAAAAGGGGACTCAATAGCATTAGCGACATATACTACTTACTAAAATATCTCACATGCTTTATACTAATACTTATGATAAACTAGTGGTTTGCCCCGGCTTCAATTACAATCAATCAATTTTCCAATGTTTTTAATACTACAAAACAATACTAATATTTATATATCTTATGAGAATCGGTCCCGTCGTCGTTTTTGGGTTATAAATGTTGTAACTAACACGACTTTGTTTTATAAATATAATATATAGATTTACATACACATTAATGAAAGTATGTGTTTACACGGATAAATAAACGTAACTACTTTCCGATTCATTTGGAGACTATTGCAATGAAATGCATACAAAAACTAAAAAACCAATGTTTGTACCGTTCTCGTTTTTTCAAATTACATATTCATCAATGAAAGCTAAAATTTATTTTGATACGACCTCTGTGGCGCGGTGGGCGAAAGTCCGCCTGCTACGCAGGAGGTTGCGGGTTCGATTCCCGCCTTGGGACAAATATTTGTACGATCTGCAGGTATTTGTTCCGGGTGTTCTGGTCGTTTTCTATGTATAATAAAAAAAATATCTATCTACGTATTGTATTATATTATGTATATCAGTTATCTAGTACCCATAACACAAGCTCTGCTTAGCTTGGGGCTAGATAATGCTGTGTGGATTGTCCAGCATTATTTATTTATTTATTTATTCATTTTTAAGCGATTTTATTTCTTTCGCTCTCATGAAATGATAATTATGTTTTGTTGAAAAATTTAAACCGTGCAAACATCGCCAGTTTTTATCCGAGTATGTTTTTTTTTTAAATCGGGAATGTATAGTTTCCAAATGAATCGGAAAGTACGTTTGTATGGAACTTAGAAGTTCTCACCCATCTTAATTTACGACTCTGTCAGAATGCGATTTGCTTCGCTGACTAAGAAATATCTTGTAATACTTTGTGCATTAAGAACATACCTACTACATTCATAATATTTTGCTTTTCACTTTTATGCATCGATTACTTGCTGTTTTTTCTTGCGGATTGAATGGAATGCTTTTTGTTTGATTATCTCTGGTCAAATATACTTAAAGAACTTTTCTGTTTTATTCAGTCGTTGGTAGTGATTCTTTTGACATATAACCTGTAGTAAAATAGCGTAAAATAATAATTAAGTAACCCTGGACATTTCACACAACATTATCTAGCCCCAAGTTCAGCAGATCTTGTGAACTTATGATACTGGATAACTGTTATACATAATGCAATACAATACATATATCTCTTTTTTAATATACATAGAAAACGACTGCAGCACCCAGAACAAATACCTGCCGATCGTACAAATATTTTGTCCTAAGGCGGGAATTGAATCAGCAACCTGCACATTAAGCCTTGGCCGTGAAGAACTATGACTGTCAGATTGCACGTCAATTTTACCAAAAGTAGTCGACAGAGGGCACTTATTTTTTACGTAGACTTATACAAAGTTTATCATTTGTAGAAGATTTAAACTTCTTTTGTTTTGGTTGCCGGCACAATCACATGGTACTAATTTTATTCCTAACTAACATTTGCCTGCGGCTTTGCTATTTTGTAGGTACATAAATAAGTCTGTATCTTGGCCACGCATAACGGCGAAATATGAATATGAATGAACTCAAATAAAACTTGCAGGGGCGCACCGTGAGTTTGTGGGGCCCTGGTTTATATTACTTAAGGGCCTAGCAGGTCACAGCCAAAGGCTTTGCGGAGATCATTCTTCGGTTCTTAGTGACCAGTTGGGTTATAATTTAAGATTATTCGTGGGGTTTGAAGAAGTCGATAGTCAAGAATAAGACAACAAGCCAGGCGATTTTTTTTTGGGTTTAAATACGCATCGACAAATATGGAAGAACGGTGTCTAGGGACTTATAAAGGGTGTCCCGAAACTCAAAGGCAAGCCGAAAACGGAAGACAGTTGTATTAATTACGACTCAGAAGAAATAAAAATTCAAGGTCCATCTCGTCCAATGGTTAAAGCTTTTTACTGAAAATCAGAAAATTGCTCCCCGGCGGCGGCGCCAAACTTTTCAAACTGAAAAAAAAGTCCAACGCGATAGGCTGACATATCGCAGATATCCTTGATTTCAAAAAAGTATATTTAGTAGGTAATACGTTTTACCTTCACAAATTATCATCATCATCATCAGCCTATAGGTACCAGTCCACTGTTGCACAGGCCTCCCCTAATGAGCGCCATAGCTCCCAGTCTTCAGCTTGCCGCATCCAGCATCTGCCAGCAGTCTTTCGCAAATCGTCATCCCACCTGGTAGGAGGGCGTCCTTTACTACGTTTTCCGAGTCGCGGTCTCCACTCAAGAACACGTTTACCCCAGCGGTTGTCGGTTCTTCTTGAAATATGGCCAGCCCACTGCCACTTCAGCTTAAATTAAATAGCTTTAGCTTAAATTATCATAATTTTGTTTAAAAACGTGATAATATATTTTATTTTGAGTTTCGAGAGTCAAAATAATGCCAAAATCTAGATAAAGGTGTATTTTTAAACACTTAGTTTAACTGTAACGAACGTAAATGATCAGAATAAAAAAATACGATAAGTAAGGAAAAAGCCTGTAGGAGCCGAGTAATGGAATAGAATTTCTTCTTTTAATAATCTATATAAATAAAATAGAACAGAAAACTGGGTAAAATATCAAGAGATCTCTGAAACTGCAAGAGATATGAAGCTGAATTTTACACGGAGTTTCCTTTTAGTACGTAGGCTAAGAACGGATTTTTGGAAATTTACTTGAAGGAATGTTTTCTAAAAAAGTTTTAAAATCCTAAGGGTTGGTTGTAAAACTTTGGCGTTGATAGTTTACATGGAAACCAACACATAAGGTATTATTAAACTCCACGCGAATGAAATTGCTGGCTGGTCAGTGGTCAGCTAGTAATATATAAAGAGGAAAAATTTGTTTGTTTGTTTGTTTGAACAGGATAGGCTCCAAAATTACTGGGCCGATTTAAAAAATCTTTCACTATTAAAATGCTACATTATCCCTGACGAACATAGGCAAAAGAATATACCCGTGCGAAGCCGGGGCGGACGCCTAGTATGAAAATTAACTGATTTGTAAAAATAAAAAACCCACATAAGTTCTTTACGAATTACAGAGCCAGACTAATATGTTATTTGAGTAATCGTTTAGATTTTCTATTCTTGCTTAAATTTTGAACAATTCAATAAATCCCGCCGAAAATTATAGACCAGCGCTCAAAGATCTACTTATGAGCTTCTACCTATTTTATTACTACGGAAATTTACAAAAAATCATTGGCTAGTTTGTGGTACCTAAGTACCACAAACTAGCCAATGATTTTTTTTGTGTATTTTTAACCCTTTATTTTTATAACGTAAGCTTCGTCTGTAATAGATTGATTTTTTACAGTTAAGGCAGAGATGCGAAGTTGTCTTGGTGGATACAAGGGCCTAAGTGCCTATTGTCTAATTGTCTATAGGTATTATACAAAATAAAAGTATTACAGATACAGTATTTAAAGAACCTTATGGTAGGTATCACCAACAGACCAACGGTTTTTTTTGTAAATTCCTATATAATAAAAAAAATATTAAAATAAGTGGTGGCGCTCGGGTAATGCCTTAATCAAATGATAAAAAGAAAGTATTTACATTCAAGTATAGCATTATTCAAGCATACTGTATACGGCTTTTTACATTTTAGATAAAAAAAATGGAATCCTTTTGCGAAATAGTTATGTAACCCTCGTATTTATAGTAAAAAAAATATGGTTTTTTTATCAGCGCGTCCTACGTGTCATGACCTATACGGAGCTGATTGAGACTTAGACACTCACTACAGGGCTAGTCCACGAGCTATGGAAAGAGCTATGCTCGGAGTTCCTCTGAAGGATAGGATTTGTTACGAATACTTACATCCGACAGAGAACCAAAGTTATTGACATAGCTCTAAGAATTAGCAAGCTGAAGTGGCAGTGGGCCGGCCATATCTCGCGAAGAACTAACAACCGCTAAGATAAACGTGTTCTTGGATGGAGATCATGTCTCGGTAAACGTAGTGTAGGACGTCTTCCGATCAGGTGGTATGACGACCCATGAGACTGAAGGCGGATGCTGGATGCGTCATGCTGAAGAAATAGCGCTAATGGGGTGCTCATTACTGGCCTATGACTAGTAGTGGTCTAACATAGGCTGATGATTGTATTGTAATAACTAACTCAGTCACCTAGTAAGTACCCAACATCTTGAGTAATACAGATATTATAATACTAGTCTACATCTGGACCGTTATTAATTATTCATTAATATTTATTTATGTTCATTTAACTACTACCATTCCATTATTTCCATTCTACCAAATTGATAACTCTGTCAATGAATAAAAATACTGCAAAATCCTTGTAACGTAGGTGCAATCCATTATATATTCTATTACAATGACAAATGAACTATTGAACCCGCAAAACAAAAGTTGTCAAAAATCGTAATTCGTAAGGCGTGTCCAGCTGTCATCGCGAAAAAAGTAACATGACCTCGCGTCCGTCCATGGAGGCGGCTAGCCCCCGACTGAAGTTAGTGGAAACGATATTGAGTTATATACAAAGGGATATTTGATCAATAGGGTTGAATTTAGCGTAGCAAAATATTAACTACGTTTCAATTACATCCCAAACCCCTTACAAAAATAAGTTTTTTGGGATTTATTATTATTGTATTGAATTCTACAAAAATTACGAATGTTTATTAGAAAGATATGATGTAGAAGTAGCGGTTCCTGTATTTTCTTTTTCATCTGGAGTTATATATTTTGTGTAAAGGCTCAAACGCGCTGCTATTTATAAGCGTTTTTCTCCAGTGATTTATTATAAAACTACACAAAACAATGAAAAAAAGAGGTAGTAAAGATAGTTATTAGTAATTTGTTTATACAATGTGGTATTTTTCATCACTTAAATCGTATGCACTTTAGAGCAAATCAACAAACTGTAAAAGCTGTTCGTTCAAGTAAGGCATCACTGAGGCCCCTTAAATAGAAGTGAATTGTTGCTGTCTCTTATTTTTCGGTGACATCAACCTTTTTACGCCTTTTTACGCGGTTTTGTGTCAAAAAAATATCTACCAAGGCATGATTTTAATTATTCGTTCCACGCATAAAATGTTTTTTTATTTTCTGTTTTTTCGTTACCTGTGATATCTTACTGCTGGTCAAAATCAAAATCTATCTAAAAATGTGCATTAAAAGAAAATAATTCTGTGGTAGCAGGTGAATAACCTCCTTCAGTCCTCAAAAACATATAATGCTCCACTGCTGGACGCAGGTCTCTCCCTTATAACCGCCTTATTAGCTTTTATGTCATAGGAGGTAATGCTCATAATCCCCACGCTGGGCATGCGGGTTGGGGATCGCAGTTCGGTGGTAGATCTATTCTGCAAGAGACGCTGCTACCCGCTCCCGGTGTATATCCCTTAGTCGCCTCTTACGACACCCACGATAAGATTTCGGGTGGTGCAAATTCTATGCCGGCACTACACGGTTCCACCTTCAGTATTGTGAACTAATTTGAAAACACCCTATATTTGGCTCGAAATTGTTATACAATAGTTGTTACGATGGGTATTTTCACATAGCATCATCTAGCATTCTAGCCCCGAAGTAAGCAGTGCTCGTGTTATGGGAACCAGATGGCATAATGATATGATTTGATTGTTTTGAAAAACTGAAAACTGATTCCCTGATGTTTCTTAGAGTCACCTTAAAAATAGGTAACCCAAGAAAAGTGGTTCATACTCCTGTATAGCTCAACAGCCTTTAGTGGTCCACTGCTGGACGCAGGCCTCCTCCTGATAATCGCCTTATAAGCTTTTATCTCATGGGGGTAATGCCGGTAATCCCCACGCTGGGCATGCGGGTTAAGGATCGCATTTCGGTGGTAGATCTATTCTGCAAGAGGCGCTGCTGCCCGCCCCCGCCGATGTCCCTTAGTCGCCTCTTACGACACCCACGGGAAGAGTTGGGGTGCATGTTCTAAGCCACACGGCATTTAATCGGTAGATACCGTGGGATAAATTCTGCGTATATTGGAGTAAAAACTAACAATGCTTTGCTGTGACATCTTACATCGCTGCGAAAGTGACAGTCGATATTACCACTGATATCGAAACCCATTAATTATACTGTCTTACTTTGAGTTCATACTTGCTTTTACATTGTCGATATATATCAAGGCATAGTATTGCAGTTTCTTTACAGGAGAAAGTTAACTTTACTTTTTCTTGCAGTTGTAGTAAGTAGTTACATTAATCCAGTTTCGTTACGGATATCTAAACGGCATTTGTCAGTTGTTCATTATTCCGAGTTCTGTATAAAAACAAAGAGTTATTACACGCGATTTATTATACGCTAAAGGTCACTTTAAACTTTCAGGTTTACCGGCACTCGACGATTGCGGAATATTCAGTGTACGACCTTGAGAACAGGTAACATTACTTAACTTGTAATACATAAGTTTGTAATAGTAACTTCAAGACTAAGGTAATAGTGACTTATCCAGAAATGATCCTGGCAAACTCTGTGGTGTGTCGTGCGTGTCTAAGGTGCCCATTCCACTCATCCAATATCTTTATCCAATGTACATTTGATTAAAGAACTTAAGATATTTGATCAAAGATTTGGATAATAATTTCTACACGCGACTTCGCACGCGTTGTTTCTATGAAAACGTATATAGTTTTATGATTTTCCATGGAAACTGAAATTATATGGCTTAAATTGTAGCCTATGATTTATTTCAAGTCAAGAGCTACACATATACAAATTTTCAGCCCGACCTGTTGAGAAGTTCCACCCAACCTTTGGCATTTTTAATATAAGTGTGATGTGATGTAATTTCATTTGAAATCTTACGCAAATTACTTAAGAATCTTGAACAAAGATATTGGATGAGTGGAATGGGCAATCATCCAAAAACTTTGATCAAATATTGGACAGAGAACTAGGACAAAGATATTAGATGAGTGTAATGGGACCCTTAGAATATGAATGACCCCACTCCAAAGCCATCCTTCTTATTCTACGCATTGGCTTAGTAGTAAAAGTCACCTTTTTAAATCAAACCTTTGGCTCTGTTATATTATTTAGTACTAGTAACTAGTCCGCACTCATCCTAGGCCCGCGCTTTTGCACGCGCTTTTCAAGTAGCATATGTCCGTCACCGGGATACCAGTTACCTTCCTGCCAAATGTCATTATGGTGAAGTACGTTCGTAATTTCTAGACAAGGACGAGCGAACACCGCGCAGTGAAAGCGAGAAAGGGACGCAAGAGCCGGCCCGCGCGCAATTTTACTGCTTTAGCCGTTTAGGCGTGGAAAGTTATCAGAGTTAGAGTTATTGTCGAATTTATAATAAAATACAAAAAAAAAACTATAATAATAATTAATATAATCTAGTATAACACGATCACTGCTAGCGTTGGCGGTGCGACCCGCAGAAGGCGCGCCGTCGGGACACGGAGTTGCAGATCGCATTCTGTGTTTTCAGTCATGAAATACTTTATAACTGACAAGCAGCGCCTCGCGGTTTATAAATTGGTCGTATTTAGTTTTGTATTCTACTCATACAGTTTAAAATATTATCAATGAATTTTTCCGCTGATAGTGCCGGCATTTGGTCATGCCTTTTATGTAAGTGATTGAACATTTAGTGGCCACGTAGAATCCAACTCCGGTCTAAAATCCGTTTCATCAAACTTGCTCAGTCATCGATATATGATTGAGTAATGCTTATCTATGGCACTAGCGTCAATTACTCAGATCTATATGACTGAGCAAGCGAAGCATTCCTATGACGTATAATTCTAAAACTAACAATCCCATCTCTATCCTGGATGGATCTAATACATTTTGAATACTTATGTGAAAAGGACAGACATAGGATTTCGCGTTCTTAGGAGCGGGGCAGGTTATAGCAACGCATACCCAAAAATCAAGTTTTAGCTTATTACCTATTAATTAGGATATTATTTGAAAAAAAAAACCGAAACATATAAAATGTTCTTTATACTACTTTATACTTAGTTCTATTACCAAGTTTATTCTCAAGATCTTAACATCTGTATTTATTGAGAAATCAAGATTTTAGTAAAAATTTAGAGGCAACTTTGCAATTTTTTTCTATCGAGATAATTTTACAGAATCGTGTTTTCGAAACATAAGATCGATAGAGTATTGAAATTGAAAATTCATTTATAGATACATTATATATATAGATATGATCCATTTTGTTAGTAATGTCTGTGTTGTGTGTACCTATGTCCTGAACTTTACCATATATGTATAAATTTCAAAGTTATACATTTAGTAGTTTGCAAGTTATAGAGATCTGACTGTTGATTTGAGGTAGTATATAGACCCATAAGGAACTTTTCATACATATAGATACAGCGCGATAGAAACCGCCGACAGATCAAGTTTTAACATAACTTTCATGAGCTGCTTACATGTTCACAGATTGATCAAAAACATAGGGCAAGGTCACCTGCAACTAATAGTATGGGGAAGCAACAAATCTTTAGCATACGTTCAGGATAACAATGTGTTTTACGTGCCCGACGTACGGCAAAACGAAGTTGTCGGCAAGCTGACGACTGATGGAGTACCCGGTGAAGTCTACTTCGGTGCTACTGACTGGGTTTATGAAGGTAAGCAATAAATAATGCTGGACAATTCACACAGCATTATCTAGCCCCAAGCTAAGCAGAGCTTGTGTTATGGGTACTAGATAACTGATATACATAATACAATACATTAGTAGATAGATATTTATTATTATACATAGAAAACGACCAGAACACCCTAAACAAATGTCTGCAGATCGGACACACATTTGTTCCGAGGCGGGAATCGAACCCTACCGCCTACCGCGCTACAGAGGTCGTCGTGTGTGGTGCTGAAGTGCTTTTGCGATGACAGGTTTTTTTATCAATTGGCGTAAATCTACCTTTGATGTGATGTTTTCCCTATGCTCTATCTATCAAACGACCAAAAATTAGTACCTAAGCTATAAAATAAATTTAAGTGAAGGATGGGATATGTAGTAGATAAGTAAATAGAAGCTCAGGAATGCGCACTGAGGGTGATATTCTATACACGGCCTGAAAAAGGATCAGAAAGAAGGATGACAGCTTAGTCAAACTGCTGGATAAAGGCGTCCCTCATACGACGTCACAAATTGCGGTCCTGAGCGGCCGAGTCATGTCAAATGATGATTTTGTGACAGATTATTATTGAAAATTATTAAAACCTAATTTTCGGAGTATTGAAGGGTTAGGTTAGGTTAGGTTTTTTAAAATGTGGAAAGAAATTTCATTTCATTTCCACCGTAGTTTATACACCTGATGTCGTTAATTAACTTGTGTATATACATACATATAAAAGGTATACAAGTTATTCATTTATAAAATGAAACACCATAAGAGATTATACAAATCAAGATAAACAGAACTACAGTGATTTCTGTTATTTATAATACAGAATCCCAGGCCATATCATTTCTCTGGCCTTCTAAACCATAATCCTCTCGTTTAACCAGTTTTTTGCCTTTTTCAGAGGAGGTGTTTAACACTCCCGAAGCGATATGGTTCTCCCCCAGCGGTACTTACCTTGCTGTCGCTTCTTTCAACGACACCAATGTAGAGTCTGCCGAGTACCAGTTATTCGGGGAGCCGTCTAATCAGTACGCTGAACTGGTGACTTTCAAGTATCCGAAGGTTGGTGCATAATCATGATCCATCTTGAACCGAATCTCGATTCTGATAACTCAGATAATGGAGAAGTTTAAGCTCGAATTTGATTTATAGTCTCTAATTTAGTTGAAAATTATCTTGATCTAGACCCTTTAAAGAAATCGTTTTTGCACTTAAAAAAACTTTCTTATTTTTTTGGTGTTTATGCTTTTTATCGTCAGCATAACATCACCGATACTGTTACTTTCATGATGAACATATCTTTAGTTTTTAGGTTAAGTGCATAGTACGTTGTGGTTTTATCTATAACTTAAAGGAACTTGATTCCTCCAATACGGTGCTTACCATTTCGCAACGATATTAATAACGAGGTTGTGATGACAACCTGCTTATAAATAAAAAAAAAACTCTTTATTTCGGTTATATATGCTTATAGGTAGCTGTGGTTATTTGCCGCATTTTGATTATGCTTTATCGCAGATTATGTCATAGCTTATTTACTCCATCACTTTTCTGCCAGGCAGGTCGCACCAATCCTCTTGTAGGACTGCGCGTCTACAAACTGGATGAACCTACAGCAGAACCGTGGAACATTCCAGCACCCGTCGACGTAGTGGGACTAGACCACATCCTCGGAAGAGTCAACTGGGCATCCGACCAGAACCTTATCGTCCTCTGGCTGAACAGACGACAAAGCACGAGTATCCTTGTCAACTGCGATCTAAAAAAAGATAAATGCAGCATGGTTAAAGAACATACAGAGTCGAACGGCTGGGTAGACATCACCACTCCACTCTTCGACGAAACTGGAAGCAAAATGGTTGAGATCCGACCCCTGTTCCACGGAGAGCAAAGATTCCCTCACGCGGCGCGTTTCGACTTCCGAACCCTAGCAACTGAAGATCTCAGTCCTGGAAACTCCACAGTCACGGAAATCCTGGGATGGAATACCAAAACAGATACGATTTACTACAAAGTGGCGCCTGGTCATATTCCCTGGCTGAGGCAAATCTGGGCTACCACAGCCGGCGTCGTTAAATGCATAAGCTGCAAGGAACCGTCATGTCGACATGTAGAAGCAAAATTCTCACCTGGAGCAAAATTCGCAATCGTCACTTGCAGTGCCTGTAATATCCCACCAAAGATCTTTCTCTACGACAGTGCAGAAGATAAATTCGTTCTCATAGACGATAATGGGAGATTGAGTGAGAAATTGCAGCAGTACAAGCTACCTATGACTTTGTACAATGTATTGTCGCTTGGGGACGATATATTGTCGAGTGCGAAGTTGCTATTGCCTCCAGGAGTTGAGGCTGGGAAGAAATATCCAATGATTGTGAGAGTTTATGCTGGACCTGGCACTACGAGGGTTAAAGACAACTTCGATTTGGGTAAGTTCATTAAATTCTGTGTCTAATGTTGCTTAACATAAGGTCTTGAATGCACTGTTCTTTGTTACTCGCAACCGTACACTATAGTTGAATGGTTGTGCAACTAATCTCTGTTGGTATTTTAACGAGAAATATTAATCATGAAACTCTTGAAACTTTCAACTAACGCCCCAGTTATTCCAAAGTTGTTTTGCAACACTGAAACTATTTTGTTATAACTTTCTTGTTCAAGCTTTGTTTATCTGCTTCGAAATATAATAAACTGTACCTTGTTAGTAGACCGACATCTGTACCAAGGTAAATACTTACCTACTTCAATAATACTTTCCCAGTTTTTGAGGTTTAATTTGTGATATATATATATACAAGCCCGAACCAAACTTAGCTTCTACTTAACATTTCGTCAACCGTTTTTCAGAATACTACAATACGTATCTAGCTACAAACAGGAGTTTCATAGTAGCGTCGATAGACGTGCGTGGCTCTGGAGTGATGGGGGTTGAGGCGATGCATGCTGTCAACAACGCACTGGGCACCGTTGAGATCAGCGACACTTTAGCAACAATACGGTAAGGCACCTTATAGCTTTGGACTACGTTTGGTACAACACATATCTATCTAGCTACAAACAGGAATTTCTTAGTAGCGTCGATAGACTAGCGTGGCTCTGGAGTAAGGGGGGGTAGAGGCGATGCGTGCTGTCAACAACGCACTGGGCACCGTTGAGATCAGCGACACTTTAGCTACAATACGGTAAGGCATCTTATAGCTTTGGACTACGTTTGGTACAACACATATCTATCTAGCTATAAACAGGAGTTTTATAGTGGCATCGAAAGACGTTCCAGGCTTAGCTTTGTTTTGGTAGAAGCTATGCATGCTGCCAAAACGCACTGGGAAGCGCTGACGTCAGTGATAGGTACTGAAGCAACTATATGGTAAGCAATTATCAAGTCTGCTAACAAGACCTTGGAACTTAGGTACTTCTTTAAACCTATCTGAGCTATCCTTGTCCAAGTAGTATTTTGTTTTGTTTGTACGTAGGTAGGTATCTTAGTTGTTAACCACTCACTCACTCGGGCTCCACCTGAAAACCAGCGCAGCATTCGGCTAAGCCCCATTAACCCTTTTTCCCATTTTCATGTTGTTGTTTTATTTTTATTTTTTTGTATAGTTTTAACTCTAGTTATAAGTACCTAGTATGTGAGTCAGTATTATGTATTTTTGGGTAAAAATAAATATTTTTCTTCGTTTTTCATCTTCTTCTATTTATCTACTTCTTGCTTCACCTTGAGCACTTTTTATACGATAAGTAACCTTACGACTTAGGTACCTTTCTGCCTTTTGACCACGCATGGTACACACTTATGTAGCTATAAATTGGAGTTTCATACTCGATTAGATAAACGTGCAAGTCTTGAGAGTTATAGGGTAGAGAAATGCTGATGAAACTAGTTATAGCGCCATAATCTTCTAGCAAACGTAGTGTAGGACGCCCTCCTACCAGGTGGGATGACGATTTGCGAAAGACTGCTGGCAGATGCTGGATGCGGGAAGCTAAAGACAGGGCGCTATGGCGCTCATTAGCTGAGGCGTATGTCCAGCAGTGGACTAATATAGGCTGATGATGAATCCTCTAGCTATTCAGAAGCTCACCGTGCATGCCCGATTGTGGATATTACTGACTCTTGATGATTACCATACTTTCGCCTTTATAACTATACTACTAAAGTCTACTTTCTTTTACAGGAGCCTAGTAAGCCTCTACTCGTTCATTGACCCCGATAGAATTGGGGTCTGGGGCTGGAGCTACGGTGGTTTCGCTACCACGATGATGTTAGTGCAGGACAAGCTGAACACCATCAAGTGTGGCGCAGCCGTAGCACCTGTCACGTCGTGGACTTATTACGGTAATTACTACAGTCTACAATCCATATTATATTACCTATATTTATGCAAATAATGCATAAGTACATCTGTCTGTTTGTCTTAAGGCGGGAATCGAATCCAACCTTCTGCGTCGCAGGCGGACTTTCACCCACCGCGCCACATTGGTCGTCGAATGGTGATGGGAATGTCTTGATGAATCCGAATCTCATTCAATTCCCCTTACATTGTAAGGGGGAAATCAGCATCTAATGCGATGCTGATTTACCCTATTTGTGTAGGTATAGGTACCTACATACCTACCATGTGCGTGCAGGTTAGGTTGACTTGGGAGACGTCCCAACCTAACCCCTTTTGCTCTCGTTGTAAAAGTACTGAACAGATCAAGTCGGAATTTGTCGTAAATTAGACATAGCTTAAATAACTTAGATAATAGGCTACTTATAATAATAAAAATACGCGTGCGAAGCCGCGGCCAGAAGCTAGCCTATACTAATACTTAAACAAACAAATTCGTTTCTTTGTTTCGATTTAAATGCTATAAAACTACTGGACCAATTTTAAAAATTTCTTTCACCATAGGAAACCCACATTCCGTGCGAAGCCGGACGGACCGTGATAAATTGATTTCACTTATTATTTTATTCATAGGAGAAAAGCACAACCAAAAAATCACAAAACGTAGGTTCAAATATCCTACATAAATAAATAAAATAAATAAATAATGCTGGACAATTCACACAGCATTATCTAGCCCCAAGGTAAGCAGAGCTTGTGTTATGGGTACTAGATAACTGATATACGTAATATTATACATTACTTAGATAGATATTTTTTATTATACATAGAAAACACCCAGACCAACGGAACAAATTTCTGCAGATCGTACACAAATTTGTTCCGAGGCGGGGATCGAACCCGCAACCTCTTTCGTCGCAGGCAGACTCTCGCCCGCTGCGCCACTGAGGTCGTCAAAATCTACATTGTTCTATTCTAAATAAATAACCCCACCTTGAAAAGAAAATCTGTTTTACATACAAAACTGGCATCTTCCGAGTACCGTATACGTGGAAATGAATAATTCATACCCTATTGATATATACTTAGGGTTCAACCACAGCTCAACCTCGGTTTAGCCGTTACGGTTGCTGTTACAAATGTTACAATACATTTTGGAATTCATAAACTGGCTCTTATCTTAACGTAGTGAAAATTGTGTGCAACTTCTTAGTTTTCGGGCTGAATTAATTTTTAAAAGAAGAGCTTCGTAATAGCTCTGTTTATCGTGGTTTCTAAACCTAGTTCTAAACCTTTTTAAAAAGGGAAATTTTAAATATTGAGAAATTTTTTAACTAACTGTTTACCATTAAAAAGAGCGCTCCGTAACGACGACGGTACCCCGAGCCAAACTAGCGCCGCCACCTATTTTATTTTATTATTGCATCTCCTCCTAAAATATACAAAATAAAACTAAGATAGAGGCATTAAAAAAAGCTTATAATAGGTATCACAAATTGCATATAGTTTTTGGATCTATGTAATCTGAAAAATAAATGCATTATGTAGATTAAGTAATAACCTTACTTAGCTTGGGGCTAGATGATGCTGTGTGAATAAACGGTCCAGTATTATTTATTGGTTTTATATTTTGTTCAGGCCAATCAGAAGAGGTTTTCCCAAAATGTTTACGAAGCAACATGAAACAAATAAAGTGATGCATCATCATCATCAGCCTAAATCAGTCCACTGCTGGACTGGTATACTGAAGTGATGCATAGCTACTGATAATTGATTTATTTAAATCACAATTTACCCAGTAATCTTGAAATAAGTATTATACTTACTGATAGTTGGCTGAATAAAATCACTATATTTACCCCGTAATCATCCCCAATTTTAGAAAAGAACTTATATTGATACTCCCGTGTACCACAATCTTGAGCCAGATAAACCCACGGCCTATAAATAAAATAAAATAGATAATAAATAAATAATGCTGGACAATTCACACAGCATTATCTAGTCCCAAGCTAAACAGAGCTTGTGTTATGGGTACTAGATAACTGATATACATAATACAATACATTACATAGATAGATATATTTTATTATAAATAGAAAACGACCAGAACACCCGGAACAAATACCTGCAGATCGTACAAATATTTGTCCCAAGGCGGGAATCGAATCCACAACCTCTTGCGTCGCAGGCGGACCTTCACCCACCGCGCCACAGAGGTCGTCATATCTAATTTGTCTAACTGATTTATGAATCAAATATTTTATCAACAGATTCAATCTACACCGAACGCTATATGGACACTCCTCAAAACAACCCGGGTGGGTACGCGCGCTCAGACCTCACGGCCTTAGCGGAGCACCTTCGAGGGAAGAAGTACCTTCTGATACACGGCAGTGGGGACGACAACGTGCACTACCAGAACAGTCTGCAGCTAGCCAAGCAGCTGCAGATACGGGACATTGATTTTGAACAAATGGTGAGTGAACCAGACTTTAGACGGATTTAGCAGAGATTATCTTTAACATGAAAATGAACGTCAAGAGTTTTGATTACGATGGAATTTCAGTGCGCAT
The DNA here is from genome assembly GCA_946478455.1 of Eupithecia vulgata. NCBI lineage: Eukaryota > Metazoa > Arthropoda > Insecta > Lepidoptera > Geometridae > Eupithecia > Eupithecia vulgata. The sequence goes on along the minus strand of OX297862.1, from coordinate 11,919,080 downwards.
CTGGTGTTTAACATTTTCATAGAAAAGGTTTCTTAACATGTACTTTACTACGTTTATTACGATGTTATTGCAGACAAGCTTCTGCACTCGGATTCACACGTATTTTCGAAAAGTGGTCTCCGAATAATAACAACATTCTTCAATCATTCAGCACAATGGCGTTGTTTGCAATGAGGAGAAAGAAATTATCTTAACGACCTCAGTGGCGCAGCGGGCGAGAGTCTGCCTGCGACGCAAGAGGTTGCGGGTTCGATCCCCGCCTCGGAACAAATTTGTGTACGATCTGCAGAAATTTGTTCCGTTGGTCAGGGTGTTTTCTATGTATAATAAAAAATATCTATATATGTAATGTATATTATTATTTAAATTTGTTATTTGATTGTTATTTTCTTTTTGAATAAAGTCTATTTGCCTTATGGAATATATTGTTCTCAAGTAAAAAAAAAAAATAATAATAATATTACGTATATCAGTTATCTAGTACCCATAACACAAGCTCTGCTTACCTTGGGGCTAGATAATGCTGTGTGAATTGTCCAGCATTATTTATTTATTTATCTATTTATTTATTATTTGAATTGTAGACCAAACATATCGGGTTATTCCCAACGTCTCATGTGAGACGCTGGGTAGTCTTTTCGTGAGACGTTGCGACTGAACCCATCTCAAGTGAGACTTTGGGAATATCTGATATAATTTATAGTAAAATGTTGACTATATTGCTGCTTTCTTGACCGCAGAAAATATTATTTAAATGTAATTTAAGATACTAGAGTGCAAGTTAGTATGGATCTAATCTAAGCAATTTTGTTGTAGTTATCTGGTTCGTCGTAGATTACAAGCTTATAGCTGCATAAACATGAATGAAACAAACGTTGAGCTACCTTTAGATTGTTTGCAATAGTTTGCAGTTAGCTCAATTGTTTCTATTGTAAATACTAGTTTGATTGAAACTCGCAAACGAAAAACCAAGGAACTCCAAATAATCTTTAAAAAAAAAACACTATAGGTACTGTTGCTTGACTGCAGATATATATGGTTATCTAGACAGTCCCTAGCCAGACTCTAGATCCCTATAGCCTCTACCTTTTATTGTTTTAAGATACCAGCACTAATGTGCTTCGTATTGTACCATTTTGAAATCAAGGATCACTGCGCCTACTTTTAAGAGCACATGCCTATCGTGTTGAACTTTTTTTCAGTATGATAATATGTTTTTATTTCATAATAAAATGAACGAATGCGTTATTTGAGTTTGTAATACAAAAATAAAAATCACAAAATATTGACATCTGTAATTACAGCATAGAAAATTTAGGCGCCGGGCAGAGAATTTATGATTTTTAGTAAAAAGCCTATAACTCAGAAACCTTTTGGCTTTTCTGGGTTGTCATGAATCCACCTGTCCTCCGTTTTCGGTTTGACGCTGAATTTCGGGATATCCGTATACAGATTATATTTACTAGACAACCAAGATCACTACAGTGAAAATCTCTACTAAAACATAAATGAAACTCGCATAACAGAAAGAAACCTAGGAACCCAAACTAATCTAACTAGCAATACGAACAAGAGAATACCGCTCACGACCCGTTAATTTATTATTATAGGAACATACTTATACTTGTTCCAAAACCTCTCGTCCCAGTGCCACTTAGCTGATGATAAACAATTCGATATGCGTAACGAATACCCTCTAGATGTTTTTACGATACCTAAATAAAACCTTCGAAATCTTCCCCAACTGGTCAATCGCTTGTAAATGCTATAAAGCTTGAATCAACTTTTTATTGCTTTGTAACGTGTCTTCTTACAAAAGTCGTAAACAACATCAACATATCAATGGGCAAATATGCTGGGTTTAAAAAAAGGTTTAATAAATACTGTACTCGATTTTAGAATTCAATTTGGTTTTTGTAAACAAAGGTATTACAAAACCTAAGAAATGTTGGTAAGAAATATGTTACGTCCAACTCGGATGGGCAGCGTTTGGGAAGCGCCGCAGTATCTCCTCATCATAGATACCGCAGAACCTCAAGATGAAAGTCTTTAATCTGTGTGTCTTACCAGTGATGACATACGGATCCGAGACGTGGTCACTAACTATAGGCCTCGTTCATAAGCTTAGAGTCGCTCAGCGAGCTATGGAGAGAGCTATGTTCGGGGTTTCTCTACGTGATAGAATCCGGAACACGGAAACCCGTAGAAGAACTAAAGTCTTAAACTAAAGAAGACTAAACATAGCTCTCAGAATTAGTAAGCTGAAGTGCCAGTGGGCAGGTCATATGGCTTGCAGAACTGATAACTGGCGCCCGCGATGCAACGCGAAACGAAGTTTTGGGAGACCATCAACTTGATGGACTGACGACATCGTAGCGGTCGCAGGGAGTGTTTGTGGCGTCGTATGGGGAAGGCTTTTGTCCAGCAGTGGACGTGTATGGGCTGATATGATGATAATGATGATACGAGTATGTAACGTACAGAGTTGTAATTTTTGGAACTAAGTTCCTTATCGCGCGTTGTGAAAGGGGGCTGGACGGAAAAAATCTCACAAAAAGTTGTAACGACACTTTTTGCCATAGTAAGCTATTGTAAGCCGTGCGGCGTGCGCATGTTTCTCTGTCTGTCTCTCTCTCTCTCTCTCTTATAGAAAGGAACTTCGTTCCATCCGGGTGTCCCTTGACACCTCTCAACTTTTTTTTTCTTCAAATCGGAGCAAATCGTAGAATCGTCACTTTCCATCAGGTGCGATTGTGGTCAAAGGAAGTTTAAATAGAAAAAAAATCTCGACAGAATTTTTGGTTTAGATGTTTCATTTCAATAAGCACTCGCCCGTTTTCAAACTCAAGTTAAAATATTTTCGCTTTTCATGATTTATACCGGTACCTATTGATTTTTTAGTAAATACATTTTTCCTTAGTTTTATTCTAAATATTTTATCTTATAAGTTTGAGTAAAATTTGCAAACGTATGTGTTTTGTTTACCAATAATATTTTGAATTCTGGAATTAAATTTAGCTACTTATTTTTCGAACTGTGACGAATAAGGTTTTTCTAAGTAAATAAATATTTGTGGCAGTAGGATGTTTTTATGCACGCGCAGTAATAAATAACTAACTCTGATTTACAGCAGTGTTTTTGCACAAGTCGCTACTTACATCCCTCCGTAAACATAATAAACGGTTCGACATAAACCTCTGATACAGGCGAGTTCAGCGCGAAGTAGGTATCTGGTGCTTCGAGCCGGATTATCTTAACGGATTTTTTGTGTAGTCACTACACAAAACTATATCCTACTCATATTATAAAGGCGAAGATTTGTGAAGATAATTTGTTTGGGCTTAGTCAACGCGAAAACTACTTAAATTTTTATTTTGATTTTATTTGCTTCTATACTGATTAGACTGAAATTTTGTACGCATGAAGTTCTGGACCAAATAACAAAGGCTACTTATTAACTCCAAAAATGCTTGTGTACGAAGCCGGGGGTTGAAGCTAGTTATACATATTTTGTTCAGTATATGTATTCCGCATTACTGCTTATAAATCTACGATCTGCGAAGTTCTCGTGTTACGATTGAAGTTTATGCGTGAGAAGGTGGTCCGTGATCAGAGTTTATGATCCGATAAGACATTTTTATTTTTTATCTTTTTTTAAGAAAGAAATTGACAATCAACTAATGTAATGAAACTAAAACTAGTATTTACAATTGAGCTAACTGCAGACTGTTGCAAACAATCTACAGGTAGCTCAATAAATAAACTTCCCTTCACAAGGTCAATTTCTGCGGTCAAGTTATCAATACCCAATTGATTTACCCTGTCGAAATGCCATTAGCACTGCCTTTGAACGGCAAAAACCCATACTTAACCTTTTCATACGATTGTGTCTTATTTTCAGAGCTACACCGATGAAAACCACTCGCTAATGGGGGTGAGTCGACATTTCTACCACACACTTGACAGATTCTGGACCGAATGCCTAAAATAATGGACGAAGTTTAAGACAAATTTACTTAGGGTGGTGTTCTTCGAAAGCTTGTTGGACAATAATAATTAGCGACGGTTAATTTAACTACAAAAAACTATGGTAGTTTGACGAATTCATTACGGATTAAGACGTTGGTGTTCTTCCAACACAAATAAGTTTATTAGTTAACCCGCTTACATCTGTAATGGTGATGATTCTTTGTTAAGACGGTACCCCGAGCCAAACTAGCGCCACAATTATTTTACCTTATTATTTCGTTGAACAAAAGTTTATTTTCTATAGTTTAGGAGGAGATACGACGTTGCACTTTGTGGCCACCAAATTCAATAATTGCATCTCCTCCTAAACTATACAAAATAAAACTATAATAGAGGCATTAAAAAAACTTTTATTAGGTATCACAAATTGCCCATAGAAAATTTTGAAATTACCTTCATTCCACGAAATAATAAGATAAAATAGGTGGCGGCGCTAGTTTGGCTCGGGGTCTTAATGGAAATTTGTGCCTGGCTGAACACTTTTCTGCCATGGGATGGCACGACGTAATGGAAAATAATTGGAAATAACTGAGTTGTCGAATTATGAAGTTTGTTTGATATTTTCACCAGAGCTTAGTTCGATCTAGCAAAGTGTACCACCTGCAGGTTAGGTTGACTTGGGAGACGAGATGTTGGAGTCCCCTTAACACCCCGATCCGTAATGAATTTGTCGGTTAACTTTGGCGTAAAATGTATGAAAACTTTGGAAAACACGAAATAAGTTCCCAAAAATTTCTATTTCGGCGGGATTGAACCTACCCTCAGTACGGGTGTGCTCTAACCAACTAAGCCACGAAATCACTTCTCATCGAACTTGAAAATCTCTGGGCTGGCCGAAATAGAAAATTTTTGGGAACTTATTTCATTTTCTTATAGATATCAGAGTGCTATAACACTATAACAAAAAAAATAGAATATACGGCAATTAGAATGTCAGATTAATATTTAAGAACACATGCCTATGTAAGTGCCTTGAAACCTCAACCTCAAGACCCTGTAATGGTCCACTGCTGGCCTCCCTCAGATTTTTATCTCATGGGGGTAATGCCCATAATCACCACGCTGGGCATGCGGGTTAGGGATCGCAGTTCGGTGGTAGATCTATTCTGCAAGAGGCGCTGCTGCCCGCCCCCGGCTGTATGCCCCTTATTCGCCTCTTACGACACCCACGGGAAGAGTTGGGGTGGTGCAAATTCTAAGCCGGCCGCCGGCACCACACGGCTTGATAGTCGTAGTACAATGCGCTAGTAAGTTATTATATAATTAAGAAAATGTTTGGTAAAAATTATTTCGACGAAAATATTCTGTAATGTCCTTTGCTAGTAAGTAATTGTAAATAATGAATTTAAAACTGCCTTATGTAAGACAAATGTACATATATATGTATGAAAAAGAATTGATTTTTATTTACCCAATCGGATACCTACACGAAAGGGCGACGTATGTACGTTTTCCCACCTAAGGTACCTACTAGGTACGCTGCGAAACATTTTCCGATTTTAAAGTCATTTATAACGGGATATTTACCATGATTCTATTTTTGAGTTTTCCATGCGCCATGATCACGGATCAGTGATCGTGAGATCTTCCGTGATCATGGCACATGAAACTGTGCCGAAATATTGGCGTGGTGTCAAAGTTAGGCGATTAACTGACACATCACGAAATCTCAGTAGCTAGAAGAGCTACGAAGCTGAAATTTTGCATGGAGGTTTCTTTTAAGATGTAGCCGTAGCTATGAACGGATTTTTGGAGATTAGTATTTATAGGAAAGTAGTTTAAATTGGGTCGTAAACGAATAAAGCGGATTTATAGGTTTTATCATAATAATTTATAACTTTAAAATTGTAAAGGTTTGGAGAAATAACATTCGCAGCATATTGTAGTTAAGGTACCTACATGGAAACCAACGTTACCTAGAGTACTTATTTCTAAAGTTCATGTGAATGAAATTGCAGTCGGGTATTATATTATTATTATTAGGTATTAGTAGGTATCATATTAAAACAGAAGGTTACTGTTCGACTTAAGCGACGAGGAAGCCATAGGAAGCAAGTGTGAACGAAGCCGTACACAGTAAACGTTTTCGTTGAAGACTACTCGCGTGAAAACAAATTAACATTTCTGTGTCAAGTTTCAGTGTCCGTCGGTGGTAAATTATTTTTATTATTATGGTATATATTTATATTATTATTGTTCGTAAAAAAATATAAATATTATGGTTCTTTGTGTTCCCACAACACAATGTTCTACAACAGTCCCTGTTCTTTCTATATTAACGCATTTATTGCCCAGCCTCGGCGGTGCGACCCGCAGGGGCGCGCCTCATCGCTACACGGAACCGTAGCACGGTCTCTGCGTCTTGGGCCATGAAAGTGTTAATATTAATCCAGCCCAATTTGATTTATAATGTTTGTAAACTAGTCACAGCGAATAAACTCAAATTCACATGCTTGAAGCTGAGTAGAATCTTCAAGGAATGTAGGTAAGTTAGTAAAAATACACGGAAACTTAGGGAATCTTAGATAAAGTATGGGCGGTTTGTTTACAAGCATTTCACAACGAACTTTGCTGGAGTGTGGACAGAAACTCTCAAATTCTCAATAAATCCTGATTTGAGAGGGTCTTATGACACGGTTTTTTTGACAGATTTTCACTGAAAACTGTGTCACAAAAACGGCGATATGAGAATTGGTTATGTGTTTGAGTATTTTGGGAAAAAAAACAGGGAGTACCTATATGTTTGGTTAATTAGCAACGTTCCAAAAATGTATGCTCTGTCGTGTTTAAGAACGCGAAATCCTTTGCCTATCCTTTTGATAAAATGGCGCGTATTGCGCCCTCTTAATCAATAGTACCATGATAGTTAGGTAATTATTATCGTTGATGGAGACTGCTAGATTCGCGTTCAAATGCGAAACGCAGTGTTTGAAGACCTAGCCAGATGGACCGACGATACTGTAGCGGGGAGTCTATGGATCGAAGTAGCTTAGGCGGGATCGACTTGTGGCTTTGTTTCGGAGAGGCCTTAGGTAATTATGCCAATGTAGTAGGTACCGCATCATCCACAGCCTTTACCAGACCACTGCTGGACGTTAGCGTTCCGGATAAGCACATTATTCGCTTTTTTTATTAGGAGGTAATGTCATAATCGGCCTATACTGCAAAGGGTCCAATCCTATTAGTATTTATGTCATAATTCAAAATAAGTCTATTATTGTGAAAATTATGGAAATATTAATATTTTTGATTACATACCTATAGTTATTAACGGCATAATAACCACGCTTGACATTCGTTTTGGGGGTAGCAGTTCGATAGTGGATCTGGACTGGGCCACAGGATGCGCTGTTCCCTGCCCCCCTATGGTGGGTATAGCCGCCTCTTACGCACCCCGCGGGAAGAGTTGGCGAAGTGCAAATTCTAAGCCGGCACACACGGCCATCAGATACATATTGGTAAATAATATTTTCTGCACATGTTCAACTACGGACGTAGGACGAGGTAGGTACATTACATCTGTATATGTAGCTTACATAAGTGGTACCAATGTGGATCTCTTTGTTACCTATATTGGTTGATATGCTGACATTGCTAGAGTGAATTCGTGGTGGGGTAATAATATGAACACAAGAAGTAAGTACCTAGGCAGAACTGGCAAAATTTTGGCTCTATACCATTCTGCATGCCTTCTTAAAATAAAACTTAGGATGCAGTGCCGTTTCTGTACTCTTTGTTTGCCTATCTATATATTTCTGTTCCATAGAGTTAGGATAGTACAAGTTCTGTCCATAAGCTACCAACTTACCTAAACCCATGTCATTGTCAAAATTAACGTAGTGGTTTTATTCTCTTTGGTCAAAATCCACAGAAAACTATTACTCAAGGAACATAATACTCTCTATGCTATTCTATTACTCAGCATCCCTAGTACAATGCGTTATCTGTGCTAGTACATCTGTCTCTATTACTCAAAATCAGTCAAAATTTCCAAAGCATCACATTTTACAACAAAGATATACAAATATTATGTACAAATTTTCAATGAATACACAATAATTTCATTTATATTCAGCAATACAAATTACCAGTTATGAAAATTTTCAGTAGTCATCTCTTGTCGATCGTAGAAAGAACACGTCCACGACCGCTTCCCCGGAGATGGTACGTCGTACTAGAGTGTCTATACCGTTATAAATGGGAGCACATAAATATCGATAATAAATTCGTATTATTTCTATAGGGCCTCATTTAAAAAGGATAAGAAAGATAAGAAGTGTAGTAAGGAGGAAAAGAAGCTCGATACTACCATGTGCCCATTCAATTGTGATGTGGATTTAGAAGATAGAGGGATTTGTGCAGTGGACGTCTGCGATGCACAGAAGTCATACCCTGAGCCCCGGGTGGTGATCATCGGAGCAGGCATGGCGGGGCTCTCTGCCGCCGCTCGTCTCTCGCAACGCGGCATTAATAATATCACCATAGTAGAGGCCTACGAAAGGTTAGCTATCCATTTCATACTAAAATCTGTAATGACCGATGGGTTTTGTCTACGACAATAATGTTTTTCAGGCCGGGAGGGCGAATTTACTCGTGTTGGCTCGGAGATATAGTCGCGGAACTTGGCTCCCACTGGAAACCGGACAATTTCTTCACCCACCCTGTTTACACGATGTCCGCCACTGAAAATCCACCTCGCCCGGGCGTGCCTGGCTCCGAACACACAAGGGGAATGTTCAATAGAATAGTTACCGGCAAAATGCCATTCCCGCCAACCATAGCGGCCTATCATAAATTTCGCCAAATCGAAGAGGAAGCCGCGAAAATTTATTGTCTCGGGGGAAACAAACAACACGGTTCGCTCATAAATTTCATGAGTCTCAGAATACAACAGGAGTTACACGAGTTCCCGGAAGAGGTGCAGCACGACGCTGCCCGCATCATGTTCGGCCTGTCGCACATGCTCAGCGCGCGCTGCGGCGACGACACCGCTATGCTGTGTGCTGACCATTTCGGGTGCTATATGAACATGCCAGGCGGAGAAGTGAGGGTGCCTCTTGGCTTGGTTGGGATTCTGGCTCCGTTACTCCGTCAAATACCGGAAGGATGCATAAAGTATTGCCGGCCAGTAAACTGCGTGTATTGGGGCACTTCTCAAAAAGCCGGGTACAGAGCGACCGTGTGCACTTGCGACGGCGATGAATATCCAGCGGACTATGTGATTATCACCGTTTCCCTAGGAGTCTTATGCTCGAATGCAAATAGGTTGTTTTGTCCTTGTCTACCGGCTTCTAAGATGGACGCTATGAGGTGTTTAGCTTACGGTCACTGCAACAAAGTCTATTTGGAATATTGTCGTCCTTTCTGGGCATGGTATAACGGTGAGTTGAAATTCTCATATGCTAACGGTGAGCTGTGTGGACGTCGTGATTGGACCCGCGGAATCACCAATATAGAGGTAGTTCCTAACAGCAAGCACGTTCTTTGCATTTGGGTAGTCGGCCCAGATGCTATGTGTATGGAATCGCTCTGCGACAAAGACGTGGCTGAAGGCGTAACAGAAGTGTTGCGGATGTCTACGGGGGATTGTTACATCCCGTATCCAGTGTCTATATTACGCTCTCATTGGACTTCTGATCCCTATTTCTGTGGTGCTTATTCGTATGACTACTGCTGCAGTAACGGTGACGCCCAGCGAGCTCTAGCGTGTCCTTTGCCCGGGCCAAGCGAACCCATCCCGCCCATACTTCTGTTCGCAGGCGAGGCCACCGTACCGGGTCACTTCGCCACAGTCTCGGGAGCTAGACTGAGCGGCGTTAGGGAAGCGGAAAGAATTGTACAATTAACGCTGCAATATAAAGGACCTCCACTGCCGATAGCTCAGCCGCATAAAAGAAGCGAAAAGAAAAAAGCTAAAAAGGCTCGCTAATTATGTTTAGAAAACTTATGTAAAAGGTAGCTGTAAAAGGTCAAAGTTTCGTCTCCTCGTCACCGTTCGTCACCTGTTCCAAATATTAACATCCCGAGCTCAGCCACGGTGAAAGTTATATGTAGGAAACTTTGGTGTGAATTTTCGCAGATCCGCGTTGTTAGTTTGCTACTGGAAAGACTAGAGTCCTGACTTCTGTATCTACTAAGTATTGATGTTCTGTGTTATCTCATTGTTCTCGAATTTTTTGCATTTGATTTAAGTATACATAAATTGGCACACAATATCCCCCTCTAAAATAATTAACTAAGTACAATTATAAATGAATCGTTTTCGTTCCATGATGTAAAATTTGTAATAAAATTGAAAAAGACTATTTCCTTGTTTTGCTGATTAAAGTAGCCAGGTATCTACTACGTAGGTACTGGACCTCTATACCCTATATTGGCCCACTGCTGGACGCACGTCTCCCCCTGAAAAGCGCCTCATTGGCTTTCATATCCTGGAAGGAAATACCCATAATCCCCACGCTAATAATACTGCACCTAATAATTTGTAAATATTTAATGCGGCTCTAATCACACTTTGTAGAATTTATTCAGCGAAAACCACAAAACCTTTTTACCTTTACTTAACATTAGAAACCTATTGTCCTTGTATTTTCTGCGGAACCTTTACATTCCATTCGAGCCCGTTTTATAATATCTTGACAAAATAGGATTATATCCCTTTATTAGCACAGGCTTTCTGTTTAAACCCGTAATAACCGTGGAGAATTATTACCAACTAATAAGTAGGCAGAGATTGCTAGTTATAACAGAATGGCAATTTAATGCCGGCCTAGTTCTGTAAATCGGAGATATTATCAGCGAATTAGAGAGCCAGAAATAACAAGGTATGGGCACTTTAACCACAGGGTAATTATTGCGGGGTTCAAGCAGCAATGAAGAATATGGAAAATCATAGGAATCGTTAAAATTGCAATAACTTCGTAACAGAAGTCTAGGGTAATAGACAGGACGATAGATAGCATACATACATACATCCATACTATGTCTGTTACCTTCACTACGGCAAAATAAATCTTAATGAAATTTAGCAGAAAGATAGACAGTATCTCAGAGAAGGATAAAGGCTTTTTATCCGGAAAAGTGCATGCGAAGCCGCGAGCAGAGACAAGTGTTGCTATCATTTCTTCTAGGGAAAACTTGGCGCAAAAAGCACTCAAGAAAGAACAAGACTAGAAACAATTTGACAAATTATATGACAACCGTGTATGCATGACCTAACTCAGTGTGAATTACTATGCCAGCTGGCAATTGCATTCATTTCCTTATAATAACACTGTCGTACCTACGTTTTCTAGACACGAAACTGTACAGTACTAATACGTTTATAAACGTATATTGTAGCCTGACCTCACGTCTTACTTTCAAGCATGCTTGCAGGTAAGACGTAGTATATTTGACAAAAATGACGCGATAATGGAGAGATTCTATTGGTCGGCTGGAAACATAGCAAACATAGAAACGTAGACCATCTCTGGTGTAAAAGTAGCCGGGGGAGGTATGGAGAAGCAGTCGTATCTTCTTAATGTGTGCTGACAAGGATGACGCAGTCTCGAAAAAGAGAGTCGTAGGTAGTTATACATCCAGCCAGTAGAGACATCGTAACATTGAATGCCTAAAGTGCAAGCTTGCACAACTGGGTGGGCTCTACTGCGAATGTTTATCACCTCGCCTTCGCCCACGCGCGTCTGCGACGCGTCGATAGTACTTAGGACCTAAGTTTGTTTTAATTAAATTGTCATTCGTATTGAGATTAAACACGCTCATTGACGTCTCATTGTAAAAGTGATTTTTATTGTCAATCTCCAATAGATTTCATTTAAAGTTAGTTTTTAAAAACATCTACAACGTTCCCGAATCCTTTACTAGGTACCTAGTACCTATCATAGTAGTCATATATAAATAGATACCTACAAGTTTGCGACTGCTGTTTGTACTAAGCAGAAAATGTTCAGCACACGCTGAGCCAACCCCTGTTTCGGTGCAGGGTCATGGAGGCAGAGACACCTTAATTTTACTACCACCCTTTTGTGTCAATAAAAGTAAAACTAATTACCACTGTAGGTATACTGGGGGCCTACTCAAAAACCAAAATCGTAGTTTCTGATTCGTTTTCATGCAAACGATGTCTTTATGCAAGTGACATAAGAGTGGTTTTGCTTGAAAGCCAAACAGATACTTTGATTTTCGTTTTCCGAGTAGGTTGCTTTGTATGCTTTTATTGCAACTGGTCCGTAGTTTGTTTGTGTTGTGAAACTGGGTAGGTAAGGTACCTAAAATAAAATTTTGGCACGTAAGAACGTGCCAGAATTATGTGACCAGGCATATACGTAGAGGAGATTTAGGTATATAAAACGGAAATTAGGCTGTGCGGGTAATGTAATTGAGCTGTTGCAGCGTGTTTGCAGCGGCTCTGTAGTAGCTGTAGCGGTGTCGGACTGACATCGGTAAGCGACCGCCTTTGATCGTACTGCTAAACGTGGCTACTACATTCGCGGTTTTGAGCTTTGTTAGTTTCGGTATGTTGGTACCATTGAGCTGGCAGTCTCGTGGATACTAATTTGAGTGAGTTTATTAAAATTAGTTATCGACATAGCTCGAAAGGATTAGCAAGCAGAAGTGGCAGTGGGCTGGCTATATTTCGAGAAGAACCGACAACCGCTGGGGTAAACGTGTTCTGGAGTGGAGACCGCGACTCGGCAAACGTAGTGTAGGACGCCCTTCGACCAGGTGGGATGACGATTTGCGAAAGACTGCTGGCAGATACTGGATGCAGCAAGCTGAAGACAGGGTGCTATGGCGCTCATTAGGGGAGGCCTATGTTTAGCAGTGGACTGGTATAGGCTGATGATGATTAAAATTACAGTATGAGCAGTCAGGGGCCTCGGGTCGGTCGGGCAACGGCCCACGTCAATAGGGGCGCGGGAGGCTTTCCTTCATCGGCTTGCTTCGCTCGGCATTATTTCACATACTACTTCGTGTTACACAGCAAGCGTCTGCGCAGTGAGTGCAAGGAAACTCGTAACGAGCAACGAGAAGGATTTTAGCAAACTGCGTAACGTATCATGATCTTTGCGAATGATACATTACGTTCCCTTTCCATCGGTCAGTACCCGGCTATAGAAATACGGAAAACAATAGTTTGTATGGGTTGTTATAGGGGAAGGGCGCCGTACCAATATCGCCTAGGGCGCCAGTGGTGCTAAAATCGGAACTGCTTGCATGCATTCAGGCACTAAAACAACATTTCGTAGATTAAGTGCTACGAAATTTTGAACCATCGTAGTAAATACGAAGCGGTGTTCAGAGTTACAAAAAATGTGTTTATTTTTTTTACGAGTTACGCTCTTGAACTCGCTCATGACGTTTTTTTAGCATACAGGTCCTCTAGCTCCTAGTTTTTCTTCAGGTCGGGCCAAAGATGTTACGCAGCACCTTACGCTCAGACACTAGAAGTCTGTCTTCTTCTTTTAGCGTTAGCGTCCAGGCTTCACACCCATACATCAGAACTTATTCTGATAAATATGATGACTAATATATAAGACAACGTCCGTGTCATACGTCCTAAGTCCTAACGTATGACAGATTTATAAATACTGATTTATGTGATTCGACTCAGATGTCTAGAAGACAACACTGTGGAACGCTGCACTGCACCTCAAGGTGCTCTGGATACGTAGATATGTTGATTTCCTCTTCTCTTGAGCCTGTATCTGTTATGGTGCACCCCAGATGTTTGAAGCTAGCAACCCACCAATGCACCACATGCCCAACATCCAGGTCTTTGCGTTTAACACACTCGTGTGTACATGCACTTGAAACGTTAGATATTTTATTAGATAGAGTTTCAGGTGCATGTACCTGCTTTTTTAATTGAATTGATTATATATTATAATGTATAGTATAGGTACACCCCTACCTTTCTTAAATTTTCAAATTTCTCTCCATCCAAAGGTAGCCTGGAAGAAATCGCTTCTAAGCGATAAGGCCGCTCATTGTACTTTTATGTTTAATGTCTGTCTGTTTCTTTTTTTTTGTGGTGTACAATTAAGAGTTTTGTATTGTGTATTGTATTGTCCCTATTCGGTTTTTGTGTGGTTGATTGCAAGCCCCACAGTCCGAACCCCCGTTTCTCACATCGTGGTCAGCTGTACGACCTCTACTTCTCAATTTCCTAGCAGAGCCAAGACGTCAGCATAACCGATTACTCTGTGCTGTCCGTTAAGGTGAACTTCAACATCGTCATGTTTACACATGACGTGTTCCAGCGAAAAGTAAACTACTATTTTTTTAATAATAATAAAAACTATAATGTCCAAAAACCAAGCATAATCACCGTGGAGATATATTAAGAAATTACAAATTACAGACAGACTAGCTTGGTAAGTATATTAAAGTTTTGTTCCATGGTATCTACACTAAGTCAGAGACTTGTGCTCTAGATAACAAGTTTTACATCAAATTTCAGCCGTCAATAAGAAGTACCTACACAGGTAGTTAATTAAAAATTAGTATTGAATTGCATTATGTTACAATTGTGGATCATTCATCACTTGTTACTATTAAATAAGTACCTAAATATTTTATAATAACCGCTTATTTCATGGCCACTAACGAGTGTCCACCACGACCGCACCGAACAGAATACATCCCACGGATTAGAGTCCGCTTGAATAAATTTTATCCCGTCGCGTCCTTCCGAATCGGTGCCGCTCCCACCCAACAGCGGATATTTATTGTCCTCTGCCTAAAAAGGCGGGTAGTTACTTTTCAATGTGTATTCATTCATAATAACTTCCAAAATTACAGGTGGAAAATGTTTGATTAGGTACCCCATTCACTGCCTAGCCTTGTGGTGGCTACTCGAAAAGGGACACGCCAGCAGCTGCATGCGTTATGGGCAATACATAGTCTTACTTTAGAGGTTTACAGCTTTCCAATATTTATTTTTACTCTTCATTTTAATAAATTAAGACTAAAAATAAAGCATCTTCACGAACTCAAATATGAGAGCTTGTGTAGGTAATAGACGACAGATAACGAAAAAAACAACAGAACGAAATACGCAAAGATCAAACTAAACGATAATAAAAAAGAAAGTACCATTAATGTACGTTTGAGTATGAATGTGAATCAAACTAAAAAGACCGTAAAACGGGATACAAAAAACGTTATAATACTCTACCTACAAGACATTCCAAAAATTGGCTTCATAAATGTTATAGGTACTTTCGAGAATTATGAGAAACTCGGTATTTTGTAATCATTTTCCTTTTACGTAGCCATATTTTCATAAATACCACACATAGGTAACTCGTTGAGCAAAGATTGGTTAGTACAATGGAGTTGCCTTATTCGACTCTCTAACCACGGGTCGCCGCTAAACCGTTGGTCATTCTTCTGACCTCTCTCCGGTCTGTCGTCCCATCGGATTATGAGAGTGAGGGATTCGAGAGTGCACCGGTGTTTGCTGACACACTTATAAGTCCATATGTCTATATATGTCCTGTGTACCCGACTAATCTTCGTTCAAATAGGAATTCGGTTAGGAGGACATCCACGGCTCAAAATCTCTAGCCACATAAGAAAATTTAAAAACGATTTTTCCTTTTTGCTAAGTCGATGGACGAACTTTACCAAAATGTAATATATCTCTATCGAACGGTTTCTACAAACTCTCTTTCACAATTTATTTTAGCTAGAAATAAATCTATCTTGTAAACCTCTTGTGATCGATGCATTAGAAAAATACCTAGCGCAAGAAATGAGTTTGGAAAATCGCTGACGTAGATTCATAAGTTCATAACTCTCTAAGATTTTCAGGCATTTCACCAGTAGACAGAATAATAAGCAGATTCATGATTCCTGAATTGATGGCTCTGTGATTGATACCAGCGACTCCTCGAGATTATGGAGATGGATCTTATCTACATCATAACGTATTTTCAAGGAATCTTGTGCTCCACATTGTACTTCTTGCTATCATAAAAAGGTAAAGGTGTGTATAATGTTTAAAATGAGAAATAAGTTGAAACAGAAATCAAATTGAACTTCTCCTTATACATATATCATGAAAAGGAAGTCATCATCAGCACCCTACATTAGTGCAGACACAGGACTCTCCTAATGAGCACCATAGCGCCCTATCTTCAGCTTACCGCATCCGTTATCTGCCTGCAGACTTTCAAAGGTCGTCATCCTATTTGGCCAGAGAGCCAGGAAGCAGTTGTATTTAATAAATTACTAAGATTTTAACGACTTCTATATAAATTATGCTATTTTGTCGACAAACTGGATCTGTCGAATTCATGGAATTTAATATCAGAGTCGTTACATCAACCGCTAATAGTGACATTTACGATTGGAATTGTTGATGTATGGCTGTAAAATGAGATTAGGTACCTACATAATGTTATCAAGCTGCGCATCGCTTAGGAATGTTACGAGAAGATGCTTTGAAAGGGCATTAACACCGTTCGCAATGTCAAGTCAAGAGAGCCGTGGCGCGGTGCGTCAGGTCCCGCCGGGCTCCGGAGCGTTGTGTCTCTGCAGATAGCGAGGTGCGGGAGCACGCAAGGACCGGTGGCGGCGGCGAGACAGATGCGTGACGCAGCGCGCAGGACCAACCTCCGCCCCCGCGCTCCGCGGTGCGTGCCCGCGCGCCCCCGCTCATCTCCTGACAGCGAGCACATCGATATTCGCGCGGTGCGTGAGCCCGCAGCGAGCGCGATAGGGGCTCGCTTGTGTAGCGAGCGGCGCGAGCGGGCACGGCGCGGTGCGGGCGCGTGGCGTGCGTGTGCCGGTGCAGGCGAGCGTGGGGCGGGCGGGGCGACCCGGGCGGCAGTCGCGCTCCGACAGGCCACCGGCGAGCGTCGCCCTGCGCCACACCACTGCACCGCTGCAGCTTGCGCTACACACGAGCGTACAGTCGCGCACACCTACACCACACTGCCCACTGCACATGTTGGTGGACGCGAGCGTACGTTTTTCATTCAACTCTTGACAGTTTTTCACTTCGGTAGCGCGAGGGATCCAATCCGACTGGAACGAGATTTTTGAATTAAATTACCTTGTTTTTCCCGAAATATCAAGCTGAGACCACAAATCAATGTGAACGGTAAGGGCGATTTAATTTAATTTGGTTTTACGAGTACTACTTTGTTTCATTTAGATACGGGCACGCGTAAGTAAGCTGTTAATGGCACACAGGCTGACTATCGTCTTCAAAGAGAAGTTAATTAAAGATTACTTTATCACATGCTTAAAAGTTCAATAAAAATGGGTCATTTTAACGACGCCACTATAATTTTATCAATATTTTCGTAGACGCGTGGACTGCGTCGCATTTTTATCTAAGAAGATGTCACTACGAAGAAAAGAGCAAAAGCACTGGAGTCATGCCAAATTCCGAACGCGACACACATCACTGAACTAAATATTTTTGAAATAACAGAGATTGTAATGATGCTTTTACATTAAAAAGCATTTTGAAGCGCGTCTCACGTTCGATAAAGCAACAGATTTCCGCCGAGGTGCCTATGCTCGCACCGAGCTATCGGCTTGGTACACGGGTACTTACCCTGTCCCATGAATGGATTGCTGTCATACCCATTTCATATTTTCTCGGATGAATTTTCATCATACTTTTTTGATAGAAACGCGATTTATATGTGCTGGCGGAAAACATGTTCATAATCTGAAACTATTGAAATGATGGTACATTTACCTAGATACTGCGATAATGCTACAGTTGTAAGTGACTGCTATCTTCAAAAATCAGTATACCACTTTTGCAGGTCTTATGAACAGCAAGCGCCCGTGACGGCTCCATAACATAGACATAGACATTCATTTATATCATGAGGAAGTGCCAAGTGTGACTTCACAGTTTAGACTTTTAGGTGTAATTTTTAGATATTTCATTAGTTACGACGATTTTATATAATATAACTAGACGACATCTTGAACTCCATTTCAACTATTTTTATTTTCGTATTTTTTTTAACAGAACAATAATATTATCTGTCTAGACACTTTTAAGATTTAGAGAGGCTAACAGCAATTGACTTTTATCACAGAAAATTTAAATTTATTGGTTTGATGGAGATAAAATTACTAACGTAACTTAATTTTATCTACATCAAACTCAAGTTTTTTTAATTCGGACTTAAGATCAAGAGCTCTCTAAAAACTATTAGGTGATAGAAAGAACTGGCTTTAGTAGATACTAATTAGTGCTAAACTGCTAACATTATTAGGAAGTGTTATCGCTAGTAATAAAATTAACGACTGATGTCGAAGTTACACGTTATTTGAAAATCTGCGGCATTCGGATTTTATGTCAGCGGTGGCATTAAATCTTTTGATATTAGTCGTTAACAAAACTAATGAAGAAATGAGTTGAAGAACTTACAAGGAAAGTGCTGAGTGAGGAAAATTCCTGCTTCATTATCGATATAATGAGAAAGTCTACTGCCAGCCAGATATAGGCCTTCGCGAGCACCAAGGACCCTGTCTTCTCTTATCTTGTCTGTATTGTCTTAAAGTTGTCGGTTCTTCGGGAGATAAAGCATTAGGCTTCATTGTGAATATGATTGAGTTAACTACGAACCGTGTCTGTGTTGAAAAAACACCAATCATCCCTTAACGAGAGACATCTTCAGGGTGAGTGCGGTTCGAGTCGAGTGCCTTCCGCGAATCTTGAGCAATGATCTCTCCAGCGCAGTGTTCGCAAGGCCGCGGAAGGCGTTTTACTACTACACTAGACCCGAAGATATCCTTCATAAAGGGATGAAACGTTGGTGTTCTTCCAATACTAACCAGGTTTCATCATCATCATCATCAACAGCCTATACCAGTCCACTGCTGGACATAGGCCTCCCCTAACTAACCAGGTTTCAATTCAATTCAATTTCAATTAATTTTTTTATTAAAACCAACCATAACATTACAGAGCTATCTAATGCGTTAGGCCTAGGATCGTGTCTAGGACATCTACTTGCAAGATATAGAATAGAATATAAAATATTACACAACATGATTCGACGACCTCAGTGGCGCAGCGGGCGAGAGTCTGCCTGCGACGCAAGAGGTTGCGGGTTCGATCCCCGCCTCGGAACAAATTTGTGTACGATCTGCAGAAATTTGTTCCGTTGGTCTGGGTGTTTTCTATGTATAATAAAAAATATCTATCTATGTAATGTATAATATTACGTATATCAGTTATCTAGTACCTATAACACAAGCTCTGCTTACCTTGGGGCTAGATAATGCTGTGTGAATTGTCCAGGGTTATTTATTATTATTTATTATTTATGATTCACCTAAAATTTAAATTCTAAGTAAAACTAAGAACATACAAATTAGGTTTTTAGGTAACCTTCATAACGAATTCATTAAAACACGACTGTTTTTATAGTAAAATACTTTAGGCTGGCATCTTTGAGCTATAACTTTGGTTCAACCCTGCGTGTTTATTATTTATCATAAATTCTTTACATATGCCAAGCTATTTCCTCAATGAATTTCTGTATTTATACCGTAACATTTTGTCCTTTGTCGTTACTCAATGGTATAACGTCTATAGTGTCTATTTATCTTCATCCAAAACATTGATTTGTTATTTTTAATAAATGTTTATCAGACTTCATCAGTAAGTATTTATCATCTTTTTTATCACAATTGATTAGTATATAGCAAGCAATAAGGGTTTGAAAGCTTTCAAAGGTGAGATTTTGTGATAGCATTACCATGTAAATATTGAAGACATTCATTAAGTACGTTTGCTTACTTACAAATTGTTTACATTTGTATCCTATAGAAACCGATTTCCCTTCACTGTTCAATTTATAAAAGACTTCTTGTTGATCAATTATGTGCTACGATCTTTTAATTGGCCATAAATAATTGCTCTAGAAAAAAAATTGATGATGAAAACGATTTTTGTAGACCCTCTACGATATTTCGTAGACCCTCTACGAAAGTTTGCAAAGTTTTGTTTGTCTTTATACCGTTTTGGGCTCATAAAGTTAACAATTTTGAATTAGAGCGTTTGATTTTCTTCAGTCTTTCGAAGGTCGTCATTCCAATAATAATAAAAAATTTAGCTGTACCTACCTTTCCCAAACTAGCTTATAGCTATAAAAAAATGCCTGTCTTTATCGATGTGGCAAAACTTCAGGTATAAATTGGTGTTACAAAATTTAATCCAGCAACTTTTTATTTCTATTAAACAATGAAACTGCCGGCCATTTTGATTTGTAGATGTGAAAACTTTTGCAATTTCCAATCCAAATGCAAGATTGAATTATGAGCTACCTACTTATAAATAAACCTTACCAAATATCCAATTAAATCTCAAGGCCATGCTTGATTTATTCGTAGAGCCTATACGATCCTGTGCCAAAACTTTGCTCGTTTTATGCGTAACTCGTATTATTAGCGCTTCAAGCGTTTTATATGGATATCCGAATCGATCTTATTGGCCACAAAATAAGGCCTATTGTAGATGCTCTTTTGACTACATAGAGGTAATCAAGAAAGTCATTTTGATATTGCCTCTTTTGATGATTGTCTAGTAATTTCCCCGTACTGTGGTTTTACTGTGGCTAGTGGTTTTTCATCAGAAAATTTAGGAAGGTAGGAAAATTTAGTCTAACATTTCACGTCAAATGTTATTTTAATATCGGCCACCTATTAAATCATGATAAAATTTGCATTAAAACGCTAGTTCTCATTGCGTCACTCAATGTTATCTTTTTCTGACACTAAACTTATGCCACAACCTATCACAAGTTCCTTCTTGCCAAGATCTCAAACGATCCTATTCCAGTCCTTTAATCAAATCAGCCTTCAAGCGGACGAAGCAGTGATCGTTGCGAAAGCTACCAGCAGCAAATTGTCCTTTCATCTCTCGAATGCTGACGTTTGTAGCAATTTGTGAGCATCCCAAGAGATGCAATTTCCAATTTCCCCTTCCACCTAATTGCTCAGGCCCGCTGGTCTACAATGCCAGTTAGGCAACTCTCGGACCACTTCTCGTCGCGACTCCGATTAATGTGACCGGTGCTAAGCTTGCCAAAAATGGTTTCGCAGAAGCCTTCACTTTTAAAAACAGTAAATATGATCGTGAAATCATAATACATTTTAAAGTTAGAAGGAAATTTGTGTAATTTCTGAAATAGTTACCGAGGCACTAGGTTTATCGTATAAATAATATAGATGTTGATCTATGTGTGACTGTATACATAGTGCCAATACCGTAGTCCTTTTAAAAATAAATTACTGTACCAACAGACCTACTCAAAGTGTTTAGAGTTAACGACATCAAGTGTATAATGGTGAAACCAACAGTGGAAATAAATGAAATGAAATTCAGCCTACTGAATTTCATTTCACTGGTAACTGACAGATAAAAAAACTAGATCCCTATATCAAGTATTTTTATCTGGCAGTTACCTACTGGATACTTTCCTATATATGTATATCGCTACCAAATAAACAAATAGCTCATCAGCTTCTAATACATTATGGACAGACAAAAGAGTCCAGTCACACCCCGTGAAATGCAGAAATGCCCACTTCGACTGATAGCTGGTGAGCTAATATTCAAATAGATAAATCAACTCGCGGCTTTTTGCACTCTGATGATTGATGGTGACGTTGCAAATCCTTGAGATCTTGCTAAGGCTATTGAGTGAAAATGCTGAGATATCAAATTTTGACCGCACGGATTGTGACGCTGTCGTGTCTGCAGTTTGCCAATTCTTGAGATAAAATACTTTTATAAAATATCTGTACTAAACTGAAAAGCATTTAAATCAAGAATCTAGAGAAAATAAAAACGTTTTGGTCTATCCAATCGTGAAAAAGTTAATCAAGATTCCAACAAAAGTTTAATAGAATGGTCTGTTGAAATTCTTTTTCATCCCTGCAGTGAATTTGTCCGATCTCTAATAAAGATATGACGACCGATCGAATTCGAGCGCGGAAGGGTTGGAAATCCATGAACTGTAAGATAAAAGAATGCGCATCTAATTGGTTTATCTCCATCTTTAAAATAATTGGATTGATCTTTAAAAGGCATGTTTTTTATTAGAAAATAATACTGCAAACGAAGGGTTATGATAACTTTGATTGCTTGGTATGCTATACTACATAAGATTTATATAAACTTAACATAAGTCAACCTAGATTTGAGATGATTAATTCTGTGCAATTTTTTTTGTTTTTATTTTTTTTAAATATTGCTGGACAATTCACACAGCATTATCTAGCCCCAAGCTAAGCAGAGCTTGTGTTATGGGTACTAGATAACTGATATACATAATATAATACATTACATAGATAGATATTTTTTATTATACATAGAAAACGACCAGAACACTCGGAACAAATACCTGCAGATCGTACAAATATTTGTTCCAAGGCGAGAATCGAACCCGCAACCTCTTGCATCGCAGGCGGACCTTCGCCCACCGCGCCACAGAGGTCGTCAAAAGGTACATCGGTCTGATGGACCATGGTCTAGTTATCAAGGTGGTTTTCGTCAGTTGTCTTAGCAAAACGTTTGATGGGAAATATTTTAACTTCACGCACGGATTACTTTGACTGACGTCACCACACGTTGTTGATTTTAAAATAACTGGTCATAGTTTAACTCTTAATTTAAAAACTGCTATTAGGAAGATTTTTTTTTAAATCGGATCATAATTTTCGTTGTGTGTGTCCTTTATTTTAAAAAAAGCAGTTATTTCAGACAACACAAAAATCAATTTAGAGCCAAAATATTATGTTAGAGAAAAAAAATTAAAGCACGCGTCAGAGATTTCTATTTGTCAAAAAAATTAATATTAGTGCTATTTTTTCTTTTTTTTATCTTGTTATTCATTATTCCGTTATTATTCTATATTTTATAAGTTAATTATTTATGTTATTTTTAAGTAGAAACTTGCAAAAGAATATTACACAATCATTATTATGTAAATATATCCAGGCAAGCTTTCAGGGGGTGTATACAACACCCCCTGAAAGTTTGCCTGGAAAAGATCGCTTCTACGCGATAAGGCCGACCATTACTTATATTTTATGTTTATGTCCATGTTCCTTTTGCTTTATTTTCTGGTGTACAATAAAGATTTTTGTCAACGATAATTGTAATCTTGATTATTTATAGTAAGTATTATAATTTCAAACACTGCAATCGCTTACTGATGAAACTATTGCATCATGAAGAAAAAAAGAGCCATTACAAAAGACATGACCAATTGGCGGCCTTATCGATTAGAAGCGATCTCTTCCACGCATGCTGCCAATACTTAATAACGTTTAAATGCACATTATTTGATTGTACCAAAACTCTTTACCACATTAATTATTAGATATATAAGAGGAGAATTCAGTGCCTAGACAAACCTAACATAGGCTTTAAGGTACTTCTAACCAGATAATGTAACGATTTTTTTTTAATGAATAAATTATACTACTACTACTACTACTACTACTCTTATTCTTAAATTCATTTGTTTCAGATCCAAACAGTGCGCGTCGAGCGAGCTAAGTAAAATAGTCCTGGACAATTTAGTGCAAAATTGCTAGAATAAAACTCTCTTAAAAATGCAAAGTTAAGTAAATGAATAGCGTAAAAAATACTCGACGTTGAAGACTGTTTTAGTGTTGACTATTTTGTGAAATCGAGCTCTTACTGAAGATTCTCAAGACAGGCAGCCGAGTTTCTTCAAGCATGATTTAAAAGGTAAGGGAAAAAATATTTGTTCCTTTTTTGTGGTAACAAGATCAGCTTTTTATAAATATCTTTTTAGACAAAACAAACATACTGTCCACCAGTCATCCTCATCATCATCAGCCTATAGTAGTCCACTATTAGACTTAGACCTCCCCTAATGAGGACCATAGCACCCTGTCTTCAGCTTGACGCATCCAGCATCTGCCTACAGTCTTTCGCAGGTCGTCATCCCACCTGGCCGGAGGACGTCCTACACTAGGTTTACCGAGTCGTGGTTTCCACTCACGAACACGTTTGACCCAACGTTTATCGTTTCTTCGCAAGCACTGCCACTTCAGCTTACTAATTCTTAGAGATATGTATACTATGCGTACTCCATTAGGTAGGTACTATAATAGTACCTACCTAATGGAGTACGCATGGTATTTGTTTGAATTAGGTACATTTATTGTATAGTACCTACTATACAATAAATTTACCTAATACAAGCAAATACGCGAGGCATTGAAAAAAATTTGTTTATAAATCGAAACACTGAGTCTCAGTTAAAAATGAGACTTATCCTAGATCTTTTAAGTACTTATTTTATACACTTTACTACAAAAGGTAGACAACAAAAAAAATATGATTACCTTCCTCAAATTTTGAAAAATGTCCGCTGTCACCACAAATACCTATAAATTTTAGAATTGACTTGCTTAATTCACAACAGTAAACAGGACTAAAAACCAAAACAAGAAAAAATATGGCTTCATAAATAAATTACGGAAATTTTAAACCGAAAAACATGTTCAAACTTTTTGTGTTGCGGTTTGCGTTTTACCCGGCGACTAAATGACTCCTAAAATGAACAAAAACAAAAGCTTTAGGCTTACATGTTTAAAAGTAAGTAGGTCACAACTGTGTTTACTATGAGAAAAATTGGCAACAACATCCTAAAAAATAGTAGATAGATACCGAAACTGTCTTTTTATGCGTTATTTCGTTAATAATGTTGTAACGGCTTTTGAAAAAGTAATTTACATTAAACAACTAGTCAGGTTTATTTATAACATTTTGTTTTGTCTACATTGCCTACTTTTCCTACAGTCTTTGATGATTCTCATCCCACGTATTTCTTGAAGACGATTTTTAAAACACGATGTATTTAATGAACATGCTTGAAATATTACAAGACAGCTTTTAATCTCAGCCTTGTTTTTTTTTAACTATAACTATTCATTTTGTTAAATACTCTAGATTTATCAATTCGTGAAATTTTTATTTCCGACCGTTTTCAATTATATTCAGTTTCTACACGTATTATTTTCGGATACGCTTTATCGCGTTTTCTTCACAATAAAGACTTTAGAAGCTTTTTTGAAGCAGCAAAGTGCACACTTTGCTGCTTTTAATTAATTACCATTAATAAAATACGAAAACCCTTTACTTAGAAAGAAAATTACAATCAAATAATAGAATTAAATTGAAACTAGTATTTACAATAGAATCAATTGAGCTAACTGCAGACTGTTGCAAACAATCTACCAGTCGGAAGCGTCGCCAAGATACTGGCTGCTTGATCCCGCTGTATGGCAATGCTGATGCGCTGTGCCAGACACTCACCAGCTCTCGGGTCACGCGTCGCTTCGACCAGATGCTCGGATAATTTTTTGAAAACCTCTCCGGGATTCGGTTAGGGTAGGCTCTAATAAAATACTGTATCTAACGTTCTATCTTACTAATAATTGTTATCCGTGTTAGATCTTTTGATGTAAATCCCGGCTTTTTACGAGTAAAACAAAAAAAGCTGTGTTTTCGGGTTATCCCCGCTTTACCGACGACCGACTTGACGTTTTTGACGACCGATGTGGTGCGGTGGGCGAAGGTCTGCCTGCGATGCAGAAGGTTGCGGGTTCGGTTCCCGCCTCGGGACAAATGTGTGTACGATCTGCAGACATTTGTTCAGGGTGTTCTGGTCGTTTTCTATATATAATAAAAAAATATCTATCTATGTATTGTATTATATTATGTATTTCAGTTATCTAGTACCCATAACACAAGCTCTGCTCAGCTTAGGGCTAGATAATGCTGTGTAAATTGTCCAGCATTTTTTATTTATTATTTTATTTACCATAGCAGTTCATTCTGCTACGGTCTTTTTGTTCTGACATAAAAAGCTCCAACCAATAATTTAACTGTTTTCAAACTCACTTTTCAGTAAAGCTCTCATAAAGTAAATATATATTATATATATGTATATCACGGTATATCACACCGCTCGAGGACGTATCTTTACTCGACTTATCTTTACTTCACCAAATGGCTGATAGAAAAATGTTTTTATGGTATAAATGAATTCTTTGAATATAAACTGTAATTATCTTTATTGATTAATTTTGAATTCGTTTGTTTGACATGTTATTATAATTATTTTACTTATATTTCTTTTAATTTGCATTTCCAGGCATTTTTAGGCATTCTAATTTTATTTCTAATTCAATATGTATTCACACGCCTGTAAAGGCAGGTTTCGGTAGTAGTTACTATAAGAATAATTTAAGATCTATTTATAAACCTGAAACTTAATGATTAAATGAAATCTAACTTATACCTACAAGTAGAGTAAAAATCGATCTTGTCAAATCAAATCAAATCAAAAATTCTTTATTTCCATAAATACCAAAATGTACACTTAGAAAACGTCAAATTCTGAAAATAGAAAAATGACACGGAAATAAAGCGATATTTTTTATTTCTGTCGCTTCGGTATGTAGACGTAGTAAAGTAAAAGAGAGCGTAAAGTAAATACTTTACTTCTACTTTACTACAAGATCTGTAGTAAATTTTATCCGTAGTTTGTTAGCCTTGGCCATTTTCAACCGTAATCCAGTCATCTATAACAGAGTGATAATCGAGTAGGTGTACTTACCTATTATTATACTGGCCGTGAGCCAATACGACACTGTCACGGTCTCAGCTAAGGTTAATTATTTTAATATAATATAAACATACACTTACCGCTGTAATTAGCTATTACGTGGTAATAAGCCTTCCGGTTTCATGTAATTCATTTTGGAAATGTTTTGTTTGCGGCTTTTTTCATTGCGGACGAATTTGTACACTTAGTTCTTGTTTACTCGATAACCATAATACTTTGAATGAATGATAATGTTTATTTGCATGAATTTTGGTATAATATTGGTTTTAAAATTAAATTAATTATATAATTAAATTATGTAGATAATCGACTTGTTTGTCGTGTAAATGTTTACATTGCAGGTACACAATTATTTACTTTAACATTGAATTATTGTAGTATTTTTTTTATAATGATCTTTATTCAGAAAGAAAATAACAATCAAATAACAAATTTAAATTAAAACTAGTATTTACAATAGAAACAATTAAGATATCTGCAAACTGTTGCAAACAATCTACAGGTAGCTCAACTGTAGTAAATTAAGTAAAAGAAAATATATTTAACACATGAAAAGTAAGAGTATGTAAGTAATGTAAATTGTAATTTCAAATATTGATCTATATTATAAAAACAGTTTTTAAAAAGCCAATTTTATAATTTACTAATAAACGTATTATTTCTCATGTCATTTGGAAATTTATTATAAAGCCATTGCGTATCAGTTCCTTTTACATAGTTCTAATCTAAATTGAGGCAATTTAAGTGGTTTTTTTTAAATATTTTTTTTTGTATAAGTACAGACTTTTCATTCTTCTCAAACAATGTTATGTTGTTTCTGACAAATTTTAACATATGGAAAATAAAAAATGATGGAAAAGTTAACAGTTTATTCGATACTTGCTGTCTCTATAACTTATTTTTACCAATATTTTGTTTATGACCTAGCTTGTGCGATTATGTGATGTTTAATCCTAATCAATCATGGATGGAAGGTAATGGGTAAAATTTGGTTTGGTTTTTATATAAAAATTTTCGCCGCCTTCTACGCAATTTTGAGTCTTCCATGAACAGTACACTGTTCATGGAAGACTCAAAATTGCGTACAAAAACTGCCTCCGTGGGCGCATAACGGATCTTTAGAAATAGGCATGCTTTTATTTTCAGCTCACACAGTATGTACATACAACTAAACAGACGTAAAATTTACTTATAGATTTAGCAAAAAAATATTGATAAAAAACAAAACAACGATAATCAAAAACTTGCTATAATTCAAATTTTTGTTTTTACATGTGCCTAGGTTTGTTAATTTTGCACGCACTTTGAGGCAGAATGTAGTGAGCCCATTTACAAATCTTAGACCTACTGTACCTACATTGCAGCAAATAAAATATTGATTACCCAGCGTAGGAATTTTATACTCATAATGTTTTTAATATTTATCATCAGCTTGTACTAGACATATGCCTCTCCTAATGGGCGCTATAGCGCCCTGTCTTCAGCTTGCCGCATCCAGTATCTGCCAGCAATCTTTCGCAAATCGTCATCCCACCTGGTCGGAGGGCATCCTACACTACGTTTGCCGAGTCGCGGTCTCCACTCAAGAACACGTTTACCCCAGCGGTTGTCGGTTCTTCTCGAGATATGGCCAGCCCACTGCTACTTCAGCTTGCTAATATTTTGAGCTATGTCTATAACCTTAGTTCTCTGTCGGATGTATTCGTTGCGAATATGATATAATACGGATATGTGTTTTCAATATATTCAGCCTCGAATCCACAAAAGTTCCTCCAGTACGGTTCGTTACCCAAGTTGTATGCTGCTCGTGTATTTGACAGCTCACTAATGGCCGGCAGAGCTACAAAGGTCGTTTAGTTAGGCCATCAATGGCCCGGGACACCTGCGGCCGCTGCGGCAGCTCTAATCTACGCTATTTGTAAGTCTATGGCTTGGACTATTTAACCTGACTGTTCTAAATGGTTTTACTAAGCTATTGAATTTTGTATTCTGTCCTATAATATTATAAAGGCGAAAGTTGTTGAAATTATGAAGATGTTGAACGGAAAACGCACGATGAGTGGGATCGTATTTGCCAAGAGATTTTTGCAAAGAGTGACCTAGACTTGGTTAAAAAAAAAGGAAAAGTTTCCGTATTAGGAAAACTAGCACGAAGACAGGCAAACGCTAGTTTATTATAAAGTTAGGAATAGTTATGTACAAAAATATTAATAATTGAAAACGTCAGTAAGTAAGTGTGTATTTTTAGCATTGTCGACCGATGCAGTGCAGCGGCCGAAGGACCACATACGACGCAGGAGTTTGCGTTCGATTCCTGCTATGGGACAATTTTTTTAAGTTTGTGAGATCTGCATATTTTTTTTTTGTTCCGGTTGTTTTTGGAATTGTTATATAAGTTCCCATAGTGAAAAAAATATGTTGTATGTATTACATTAAGGATATTGGAGCATTAAGAACCCTTATGGCCTACTGTGAGACTTATGCTGCAAACCATGGCTTGCAGTATAATGTAAAAAAATGTGAATTTATGGTGTTTGGTCCAAATGGTAATAGGATAGAACATGTACCTCCAGTCATGTTAAATGGAATTATTGTGAATAGGGTCAATAAATTTAAATACTTAGGACATATGATAGCAGATAACTTAAGGGATGAAGATGACCTAGAGAGGGAGCGAAGAGCTTTGACGGTGAGAGCAAATATGCTGGCCCGCAGGTTTGCTCGATGTTCTGACGACGTCAAAATAAGTTTATTTAAAGCATTCTGTCAGTCTTTTTACACGAGCAGCCTGTGGTTCAACTGCACTCAGAAAGCCGTCAACACTCTTCGCGTCCAATATAATAATGCCTTCAGGATGCTGTTGGGACACCCGCGGTTCTGCAGCGCTTCCGGCATGTTCGCGGAAGCGCGTGTGGATGGCTTCGCTGCCTGCATGCGCAAAAAAACGGCCTCACTGTTGAGCAGAGTCCGCCTGTCCACTAACAGCATCCTGGTGATGATAGCGGATAAGCTAGATGGGCCGCTATATAAACACAGCTTTGCTGTTTTATTAAAATAATATTTCAATTGCCAAATTTAAACTAACATAATTATTAAGACAATTGTTACTAACTATTATGGATTTGAAATTATCTGAAATAAATGACTATTATTATTATTATTATTATTATATTAGCCACATCTGCTTAGTTTGGGGATTGATGATGCTGTGTTGATTGACCAGCATTATTATTATTAGACAAATATGTAAATATGTAGATAAATATGTATAAGAGGGAAAGCATTTTCCATCCTAATCTTTATCTACACGCCATATACATATGACGACCGATGTGGCGCGGTGGGCGAAGGTCTGCCTGCGACGCAGAAGGTTGCGGGTTCGATTCCCGCCTCGGGACAAATGTGTGTACGATCTGACATTTGTTCAGGGTGTTCTGGTCGTTTTCTATATATAATAAAAATATATATCTATGTATTGTATTATGTTATGTATATCAGTTATCTAGTACCCATAACACAAGCTCTGCTTAGCTTGGGGCTAGATAATGCTGTGTGAATTGTCCAGCATTATTTATTTATATACGATATGAACTACTTGCAGTTCTATTCCACTGCAAAATGGAGTTAAAATATACAGGAGCGTAATATACTGTTTTAATTTATGGACATATTTGAATATGCATCAAGTTTAGGTAAACTAATGTGCATCAGATATTCTCTGTGCATATATTCATAATTCAAAGTTGAATTGGATGCTGTTTAAAATGTTGGTTTTATTAATGCGACAGTTAGTTACTTTATTACCATATTACTTAAAATAAAAATAAAGCCAGCCAAGTGTGAGTCGGACTCGAGCACGAAGGGTTCCGTACTAATCAAATCTAATCAAATCTAATCAAATCTAATCAAATCTAATCAAATCTAATCAAATCTAATCAAATCTAATCAAATCTAATCAAATCTAATCAAATCTAATCAAATCTAATCAAATCTAATCAAATCTAATCAAATCTAATCAAATCTAATCAAATCTAATCAAATCTAATCAAATCTAATCAAATCTAATCAAATCTAATCAAATCTAATCAAATCTAATCAAATCTAATCAAATCTAATCAAATCTAATCAAATCTAATCAAATCTAATCAAATCTAATCAAATCTAATCAAATCTAATCAAATCTAATCAAATCTAATCAAATCTAATCAAATCTAATCAAATCTAATCAAATCTAATCAAATCTAATCAAATCTAATCAAATCTAATCAAATCTAATCAAATCTAATCAAATCTAATCAAATCTAATCAAATCTAATCAAATCTATAAAAATGAAAAAAAAATGTCTTGTATGTCCCTTAATTATATATTCTAATTTAATTATGTATTTATATGTGAATATTTAACTAAATATTCTGAGAATATTTCAAGCGTCTACCTGTTGCCGTAATCATTTAAATATTTATTATATTCTGTTTTTAGTATTTGTTATTGTAACTGCAACAGAAGTATTTCTGTTACCTTTATAACAATCACCTGTGAAAAATTCAACTGTCTTACTAGACGACCTCAGTGGCGCAGCGGGCGAGAGTCTGCCTGCGACGCAAGAGGTTGCGGGTTCGATCCCCGCCTCGGAACAAATTTGTGTACGATCTGCAGAAATTTGTTCCGTTGGTCTGGGTGTTTTCTATGTATAATAAAAAATATCTATCAATGTAATGTATAATATTACGTATATCAGTTATCTAGTACCCATAACACAAGCTCTGCTTACCTTGGGGCTAGATAATGCTGTGTGAATTGTCCAGCATTATTATTATTATTATCACGGTTAATGAGATACAGCCGGGTGACAGACGCACAGACAGCGGAGTCTTATTTATTTGGCCACTAAATGATCACTACCGGTCGCGGTTTAAAAGTCTGTCTTGTCTCTGTCACGACGCGGACTGCCACATTTCGTACGGTATGTTGAAAGTAATGTTAACGCGTTCACTGCCCTGCCTTTGCGGTGTGACTCGCAGCGGCACGCTGAAAGTGCGAGCAGGGATAGGTACGTCCATGATCGTCGGTGACAATGAAAGTGTTAACACAACGATTATTTAACGATTTTGAAATTCTTTTACCAATAGAAAGCCACGTTATTTGTGAGTGTCATAGGCTATATATTACTCGTATAATGAGATTCATAAAAAGCACAGCTAGTTGAAAATAATTGTAAATATTTGAGTAATCAAATTATGAAGGTTGTTTGATAATTTCACCAGAGTCTAGTTCGTGAGAGCAGGGCGCACCAAGTGCAGATTAGATTGGCTTCGGAGACCAGATGCTGAAATCCCCCTTATAGCCCTAGTTAGTACAAAATATGAGAGTTGTAAAAAGCTAGGTAATCCTATATCTACGTATAAAACTGTCATAAATAAAAACTTCTGTGTAGACAGACTTATGTTAACAAGTTACATATCAAAATGTAACACGGATACATTGGCTCTGTTCCTACTATGTATTGTAACGCGTTGGGAATGGACCGATGACATCAAAAAAATACTTCTGGATCTACCCACGTCAAACTATTTTTAGTTGCAATAGAATCAACTCACACTAATATCAAATGCGAAGTTTGGTTGTTTGGATGTCTGTTAACTTTTCACGCCAAAACTACGGAAACAGGCTGAAAATTTCATTGATATAAATAACTTAACAATTTTTTTTTAATAACCTTTATTCACGACCTCACGACGACCTCAGTGGCGCAGCGGGCGAGAGTCTGCCTGCGACGCAAGAGGTTGCGGGTTCGATCCCCGCCTCGGAACAAATTTGTGTACGATCTGCAGAAATTTGTTCCGTTGGTCTGGGTGTTTTCTATGTATAATAAAAAATATTTATCTATGTAATGTATAATATTACGTATATCAGTTATCTAGTACCCATAACACAAGCTCTGCTTACCTTGGGGCTAGATAATGCTGTGTGAATTGTCCAGCATTATTATTATTTATTATTATTATTCAGAAAGAAAATAACAATCAAATAACAAATTTAAATTAAAACTAGTATTTACAATAGAAACAATTAAGCTATCTGCAAACTGTTGCAAACAATCTACAGGTAGCTCAACTGATCCATATCAATACCAGTTGGAAGCGTGCCTAAGACACTGGCTGCATTGCCCCGCTGTATAGCAATGCTGATGCGCTGTGCCAGATAATTTTTTGAAAACCCGGAGAGCCTCGGTACCCCACGAACCTAGGACTTAACAATTATAATTACTATCAACTAGGAAATAAGGTGTTATTAATTCTATTCACATCAACTTTTGGTCCACTTGTGGAAGAAGTGAATAAAAAAAGATACAGTGACTTCACTGCTATTTTATGCCATCGTTGTATAAAATGTACCAATCCAAATGTTACTTTAAGCTATATTTGAATGTATCTTACTTATCGTGAAGTGTGGCAATGGTGCGGTCCAAATCTCCGACAACTATGACGACATTTTCTGAAAAGGACATAGGCGTTAGATTTCGCGGTTATAGGGCCGGGAGATGGCAGTGCGAGCGTCAAAATAAACTTTTTGCAAATTATAAAAAAAAAAATTTGTTCAATTATACCATGTTATTCTCAAGATCTTAAGTTCAGTATTTACTGAGAAATTAAAGATTTAGTAACAATTCTGAGGTCTGGAATCTTTGCAATTTTTTTCCATCGAGAAAATTACATATGCCTAATCGTATTTTCGAAACATAAAATCGATAGAGTAAGTCATGAACTTTACCTTTATGTAAATTTCAAAGTTAAATATTAAAAAGTTTGGAAGATATGGAGATCTGGAAGAGTTGATTTGAGGTAGTAAAGGCCCTTAAGGTGGTGGCCATGTATCACGTAAGGAACGATATAATGAATGACCTCCATAACAAGTTTTTTAACAAAAGAGCTCTACTATAATTATTAACGTTGCTTTGCTTTTTCACCAATGGAAAACAAAAGAGGAATTGTTCTTCGGTTGTATGTTTTTAGGGTTTCAAAGATCGGTTTTGAAACCCTTATGGTCTCGCTCTGTCCGTCCCCGCTCTTTCTTGAATATCTCAGTAACTACTGCAGCTATTAACTTGAAATTTGAAATAATGATACATTTCGTGTGCCATTACTGATTTTAAGAAAAAAATATATAAATAAATGAAAAATGAAAATGAATATTTTCAGTACAAATTTTGATGTTGAAATTTCAAAAGAGACCTAGGAAGGCAAATGGGGTATGAAATGAAAGGTATCGTTTTGTACATTTCAAAACACTTTTTGAAATTTCTATAAATTTCATACTTTTTGAAATATTTCAAAAAAAATCGAAAAATTGACCATACCCCCCCCCCCTATCTCCGAAGATTGCAGACCGATCCACGTACAATGTATTAAGCGTTTGTAGATATCGATCTATATTTTACAGGAAAAATATAGAAAAGTCTGTAATAATAATAGTTTTTGAAAAATGGTCAGAAAGGGGGGGGATTTTTTTTCAAAAGGAGGGGTACCTACATATATGGGGTATCAAATGAAAGGTATCGTTTTGACCATTTCAAAACACTTTTTGAAGTTTCAGTAAGTTTCATACTTTTTGAAATATTTCAAAAATAGTCAAAAAACTGACCTTTCCCCCCCCTATCTCCGAAGATTGCAGACCGATCCACGTACAATGTATTAGGCGTTTGTAGATATCAATCTATATTTTACAGGAAAAATATAGAGAAGTCTGTAATAATAATAGTTTTTGAAAAATGGTCAAAAAGGGGGGGATTTTTTTTCAAAAGGGGGGGTACCTAACTATGTGGGATATCAAATGAAAGGTATCGTTTTGACCATTTCAAAACACTTTTTGAAATTTCTGTAAGTTTCATACTTTTTGAAATATTTCAAAAAAAGACGAAAAATTGACCATTCCCCCCCCCTAGCTCCGAAGATTGATGACCGATCCATGTACAATGTATTAGGCGTTTGTAGATATCAATCTATATTTTACAGGAAAAATATAGAGAAGTCTGTAATAATAATAGTTTTTGAATATTGGTCAAAAAGGGGGCGATTTTTTTTTTAAAAGGAGGGGTACCTACCCATGTGGGGTATCAAATGAAAGGTATCGTTTCGGCCTTTTTAAAACACTTTTTGAAATTTCTGTAAGTTTCATTCTTTTAAAAATATTTCAGAAAATTGATTGTCCAAATAATTGGCAAATGTTTGAAACCCTCGGCGCGCGAGTTACACTCGCACTTGGCGAATCTTGTTTTTTGTTTATTCGTTGATTTATCCGTCAAATAGGGACCTTAATAATAATAAATAATGCTGAACAATTCACACAGCATTATCTAGCCCCAAGCTAAGCAGAGCTTGTGTTATGTATATGACCGATTTGGGAAATTATTTCTTAATGTATGGATCGATAAGGATTCCGAGTTAGTCTCATAATATTTTTTATTCCTGCGGGACATTTGATATTTATCCCGAAAAACTAAAAACAATTTTAAGAGCAAGGAGTATGAAGACGGTTTTTAGTTTTTTCAAAGAAGTCATAATATTATTTATATTTTATCAACCATAATTATTATACAAAATTGTAGCTTGGCTTAAATTACTTTTATGAACCTAATGATTAAACGATCAATCAAGGCATAATTTCCTTTTACAATAGTTCTTGTACGACGTAAGGTGCCCTTTGGGCGTGGCGCGCCCGGCTTCAATCAACCCCCGGAAACGGAACGTAATTTCCATTATTAGCCTGAAACGGAACGTCAAGGAGCTGAGTTAGTGACGTCACGTAAATTGCCCAATGAGACGACGTGTTGTGACTTTAGCGACGGATATAAAACGGTTTTATGACGTCATCACATAGGTGACAAGAAAAGTAGGGAACTGAGAACATAATAAAACTACAAGGTACTAGAGTCTTACACATCGAGCCATGAAATAAGAAGTTGTTACAAAAGTCTTTGATAGCTTCCTAAAAACTACCTTACAAGACGTCCACATAAAGATATATAAGAACGTTCAACTCGTGGGCACCACCTTGGATGGTCCCGTGACTCTACGAAATCCCTCGCCGCGCACCATTTTATTAGCAATAGAGTGGTGCACAATTGGAGAATATTACCAGAGATATTAGTTACCAGACATTATAATATCAGATCACACCTACGACGACACCAATTTACCTACACATTGATAAGTAAACTCGACCACTGATTAGAGACAAACTTAACAAACTAAAAAAAATTGTCGCAAAATTCTACATAAATAAATGTGTCAAGACAACACATTCAAATGTTTATCCTCAGAAAATTTTATTTTATTATATTATACACCACCAAAAGGGTTTGTCTTCATGTGGTCATCGCCACACGTTTCCACCAACTTCAATTGAATATAACTCCATAATAGCTATTCCTCCCTAACTCCACAGTCCATATCCTATAAAGCACATTTATTTGAAATGAAATTCAATCAAAAATAATATAGGGTCCGTACGCAACTACAAAAAAAAAAAAAAAAAAACACTAGTCTGTACTTCTATACTAATATTATAAAGAGGAAAAAATTATTTGTTTGAATTTAATGGATTCCGAAACTACCTACACCGATTTGAAAAATTATTTCACTATTAGAATCCTACATTATCCCTGATGAACTAGTCTCTAGAATATACCCGTGCGAAGCCGGGACGGACCACTAGTTGGTAATAAAATACATTTGGTTCGGATGCTGTTCAAACGATGCAAAAGATCCGCGTAACAAAAGACCTGGACTCGAACAGAAGATTCACTCGGAATCCCCTTCGATTGAATTCCAAGATATTGCTGCGTATAATTCACCGTAAGACAGCTCTACTAAACTAGACGCCCCACAAATGCATGTAAGATTGTGAAGTGAACTGAAAACCTGTACAAGAGAGCTCAATTTCCTATATCCGGATGAGCGGGTGTCATAGGCATGACGGAACAATGGAAACATTTCAAAAACAGACTTTCGATTATTCGATGCCGCTGTAAAAGTCGGCAGTCTGTTTTAGGTATCTACGAAGTATGGAATGTATGGAAAATTTATAGAAATTCAAAATCATATATCCTTAACACAAAAATAAATCTAAAATGTTTGACAGTTTCCCTATACCTACATAGGTACATAATCTGTAATGGCTACGGACTTCTCCATACTCCACATCATCATCATTGTCAGAATCCTCTAATATTCTCCATTTTCCTCTGTCTCTGGTTTCACAAATCCACTGTCGCCAGCCTGTTTTGATGTCATTAGACCTCCGTGCTTTGGTTCTCCCTGTTCTCATGCTTCCTAAGCGAGGTCTCCACTCTGAGAATTTGCGTCTCCATCAGTTATCTGAGCATCGCATGAGGTGTCCCGCTCATTGCCATTTCAGTTTTTCAAGATTCTGTAATCTGTATAAAATTTGACTTATCTAAGTGTGTTTTGTAAGCCTAAACAAATAAACGTTATTGATTTATTTTGATTCAAGTGAATCTAGGAGAAGAAAGTAACGAACGTAGTTCTATTGACACAAGAGATTACAGAAACTACCTTGGCACGCAAGTATAGCTAGCTTTCACTGGTATGAACCGAAAGAAGTAGAAAAGCAAACAAAAAGTTGCAGCATATAGACTCAACACTTGAATGAAAAGGTGCAAGTTTGTTTGAAAAATATTTGTTATTGAAGCTTAAGCTCTCTTCTAACATAGAACCACTAGATTGTTGGCACTGGACATAGTTGCAACTCGCGCGAGTTTGCAATACAATGGTATTGAGTTGTAAATTCGTACTATCGCAATTATACCTATTGGTTTTAATTACTGCATTCGTACCTACATTAACGGACTATTTGCATACTTGTTTGAACTGTGAGCCATGCGACAACAGATTGATTTGCAAACACAGTTTCAAATTACCTAATACAATGAAAATAGATTTATGAACTTTATTAACAATGAAAATTATAAATAAAAGAAAGAAATGAGGTCTAGTATTTACAGTTGAAACATTGAGCTAACTACAGACTATTGCAAACAATCTATAGGTGTCTAAACTGGTCCATAAAAATATCAATACCAGTCGGAAACGTCACCAAGACGCAGACTGCATTGCCCTGCTCTATGGCAATGATGAACTCCAGCACTCGGGTCACGCGTCGCTTCGCCCAGATGCTCAGTTTTTTTTTAAATATTTTGCTGTCATTACTTATGTGAAATAAAAATGGGGCCTAATTGGTTTTGTAATCTTGCTTCAATCAATAAGCCGGATTTTAGTAGGTTCAAAAGAGATCGATAACCGGATTAGTTATCTAGAATCCATAACACAAGCTCGCGGGCGAACGAAGGTCCGCTTGTGACACAGGACGTTGCGGGTTCAATTCCCGCCTTGGGACAAATGTTTTTATGATCTCTAAACATTTCTTCCGGGTGTTCTGGCAATATTATATATATAATAAAAAATATATATCTATGTAATGTATTGTATTATGTATATCAGTTATCTAGTACCCATAACACAAGCACTGCTTAACTTGGGGCTAGATAATGCTGTGTGAATTGTCCAGCATTATTTATTTATTATTTATTTATGTAATGTAGGTATTCTATTAAGTATATCAGTCATCTAGTACCTATAAAACAAGCTCTGCTTAGTTTGGGGCTAGGTGATGCTGTGTGGATTGTCGAGCATTTTTTATCTATTTATTTATAACAATTAGATAGATACTAGATTAACTCTCCCAACATGTAGGTAGGTACATATTTTAACTAGGTAGGCACCTACCTACCAACCTCCTGGCAAAATGTTGCATAATTCAGCTTGCTCCAGTGAGGTAATTTCCAGTGGAAATTCTCCCGACCATAGAGTGTCGCTCGGTCATTCCTACGGCTTTTAACAGAGTCCTCAAAATTGTTTAATGGCCATCATTATCGGTCCTGTGTTAACGTTATTACGGTCCACGCTGGCCTGAGCTATTTCACCGGACACCATGTCCACGCTATACTGAACTTCGGGTCTCATCGTTTGGTCCCTGGAGTCCACTGTGCCCACTCATCTTGTTGATACCTCTCAGCGCCGCTGTCATTAAAAGCGGAACATTGGTACAAAAGTTCATTGAAACATTTTCATTTGTGGGTTCATATATTTGGTAGGTACTCTCAATTAATGTGAGCATCTACCAAATTTCCGTGTTCAATGTTTCACATGACTTTTGTACATATACGAAAAGAACACCAGAACATAATAATGAACATATTAAGCACTGGTGTTTTTTGAGAGGCTATAATCGGACAATTAGCGTCTTCGTCTGCTTTGACCACAGATTTGACGCTATAGCCCAGTGCAGACGGATCTATATACAGTGTGGAAATTAAACTCAGGCCCTGGAGGGAAACTACTTAAAATCCTTAAGCTAGCTCATTTTACTTAAAGGAGACATTCCTTTATTTTTAAAAAGAAACAAATCTGCATTAAAATATTTTTTTAAACTCGCTTGCTTCGCCCGGGACTCGAACCAACTAAAATTTAAAAAAATAAACACTCTTTATTTTATTATACTAATCGGTAGTATTAATATTCAGGATAAAGTTTCTGTAACAAACATTTGGTCTTAAAAATAAAAATAATCGTTAAATCTAACATCAACTTTATTTTACTATCAATTTTGTAACACTTAAATTATTTAACTGATAAATTGTTCGAAATGAGCCCCGTCGTTCCGGCTACACAACATTAGTCGCCGTTGAAATTCATTTCTTGTAGCCTTCAGCAAAGTGTTGTGGTGTATGCCCCTGATAACATTTTCTACCGCAATCCTTAGCTCTTGAACGGTTTCATAGCAAGTTTCATAAACAACATTTTTTACATGACCCCATAAAAAGAAGTCCATGGGCGTCAGGTCTGGACTTCTTGCAGGCCATCTAATCGTGTTGTGTTGGAGAGATAACAGAACTGTTACGTGTCTTTTACTTGTTAAAAGTGAACAGTAACCAAATATTTTTTAGAGAAACTTTATCCTGAATATTAATACTACCGATTAGTATAATAAAATAAAGAGTGTTTATTTTTTTAAATTTTAGTTGGTTCGAGTCCCGGGCGAAGCAAGCGAGTTTAAAAAAATATTTTAATGCAGATTTGTTTCTTTTTAAAAATAAAGGAATGTCTCCTTTAAGTAAAATGAGCTAGCTTAAGGATTTTAAGTAGTTTCCCTCCAGGGCCTGAGTTTAATTTCCACACTGTATATTAATAAAGTAAGCCGACCGACGACCGATGTGGCGCGGTGGGCGAAGGTCTGCCTGCAACGCAGAAGGTTGCGGGTTCGATTCCCGCCTCGGGACAAACGTGTGTACAATCTGCAGACATTTGTTCAGGGTGTTCTGGTCGTTTTCTAATAAAAAATATCTATCAAATCAAATCAAATCAAAATCTTGTATTGTATTAAATTATGCATATTATCAGTTATCTAGTGCCCATATCACAAGCTCTGCTTGGGGCTAGATAATGCTGTGTGAATTGTCCAGCATTAGGTATTTATTATTTATTTATATATTACGGTGTAGCAAACTGCTACAGACGGTGGCTATGAATATCTATAGTGATATTATAACGAGGTAAAGCTTGTGAATTGTTTGTGACGTTATAGCGGGTAATCTCTGGATCTACTGAACCGATATCAAAAATTCTTTCACCATTAGAAAGCTTACTTTTCAGAGAGTGACATAGGATAAAGAATATACCCGTGCCAAGCTGAGGCGAACCGAAAAAAAACTAAATGACCCCTCGAACTTCGTACAACCTATAATTAGAGAGTTACTAAATATACCTAATTAATTTGTTGTATGTATTATTGTAATACATAAAACAAATCAATGACTGCTGGCAGATGCTGGATGCGGCAAGCTGAAGACAGGGCGCTATGGCGCTCATAAGGGGAGGCCTATGTCCAGCAGTGGACTGGTATAGGCTGATGATGATGATAATGATTATTGTAATAGATTATTTATTAGGTATAGTGTGTATAAGTATTTATAGTTTATATTTATGTTTGTTGTAAAGCGCCGCCATCCTTTATTTTTTCCCAATTGTTCTGGTTGCCTGGAAGAAATCGCTTTAAGCGATAAGGCCGCCAAATCCATTGCTATTCTATTTTATATGTTAAATTTAAAATAATCTCTTTTTTTTTCTAAATTGTTGATGAATAAAGTATTATCTATCTATCTATCTATCTCTATCTATAATTTTACCTCCAATTTATTATTTTAGGTATTTGGTTTGCTCCAAGCAAACAAAATACAAAAACGGAAAAGCTGCTTTTAAGTTTTAGTAAGACTTTAGTCGCTCGTTACCAGTATTTGAGTTTTATATACAGAAGAAAACAACAGAGTTTTACTCAGTCTCAGGAGAAGGCGTAAGAAAACGAGCCCTAATGGATCTGGAAGTAGGTGCGCCACAAACACGACTGAGGGGTATTGTTCGGTGCACTATTGTTTTGCAACGCCAAGGAGCGGAAAATAGAAACAGCTGGCATACTCAAAACTTTTTCAAATGTAATATTCAAAAAACATCATATTATGATGGCAAAATGGTATATGTACCTACATAACAAACCTGGTAATTCAGCTTAAAGTGGTGTACAGATTCAGTGACATACAGCAGAGCAAAAGCCTCCCTCCCTTTCTTTCTTACGGTCTTTATTAAGAACGTTTATAAAATTTGACGACATCTGTGGCGTGGTGTCGTCAATTTTCCAATGTTTTTAATACTTCTTATCCTATTCCGTACTAAAAGAAATTCAACAAATCAAAAACCATGAAAACCGGTCCCTTCGTTATTGAGTTATAAATGGTGTAGGTAACACAACTTTGTTTTATTATATAGATATATAGAAATGTAAGGTCGCCTATAAAAGTTAGAATTAAATCTAGAATTTGGTCTACAAAATAAATATTTTGTTCCAGCTGTTTATCCTTGAACTGCTGCAGGCTCTACACTCAAAGATGTTTACTCAGACTACAGGGGCTGCTTTATGCGGGACTGACCCTCCTTTCTATTCTAAACTAGAATTGGAAAGCATTCTCTTGCCAAATTCTACAGGACTGATTTCCAAGTAAAATATTCATTGAATGTCAGTAAATGTTTGCCTATATGAATGACAATAGAGACACCATTTTATTCTTACTACAGAATATAAAAGTAGGCACATTGTAAACCGAGGCGAAAAAGTTACAGATTCCTAACGAGGCGAGTCATTTGATACCAATGGCCTATCCGAGATATCGGTTAGAAAGTTGCTTGTTATACCTAGTAGCCTACCTAAGCTTTAACACAAAACACCTAAGTAAAGTAAGCTTTTGCACAATGATTCCACAACAATATACGATACCTAGCGATAATAAATGAAATTATACTGTTCAAGCGTATAAAAATGCCAAAAAATCACGTTTATTGTATCGGAGCTCTTCACTTATTTTATTCTATTTTTAAGTATTTGTTGATATAGCGCCCACATAAATACATCATCTGTGAAAATTTTATCTGTGTTCAGTTCACTAACTAGCACACTAATCAAGGTTCATGAGATACAGCCTGGTTACAGACGGATAGACGGACAGCAGAGTTTTAGTAATAGGGTCCCGTATACCCTATGGGTACAGAACCTTAAAAGCCAATCAACTAAGTAAGTAACTAGCTCACTAGTTCTTCTGCATGCTGATATAAGTGTGACCAACCAGCCCCCCTAGCACGCGGATTGATGTCTAGGGTCATCATCAACATCATCAGCCTATATTTGTCCACTGCTGGACATAGGCCTCCCATAATGAGCGCCATAGCGCCCTGTCTTCAGCTTGCCGCATCCAGCATCTGCCAGCAGTCTTTCGCAAATCGTCATCCCACCTGGTCGGAGGGCGTCCTACACTACGTTTTCCGAGCCGCGGTCTCCACTCAAGAACACGTTATCCCCAGCGGTTGACGGTTCTTCTCGAGATATGGCCAGCCCACTGCCACTTCAGCTTGCTAATCCTTTGAGCTATGTCGATAACCTTAGTTCTCTGTCGGATGTATTCGTTACAAATCCTATCCTTCAGAGAAACTCCGAGCATAGCGTCGATATAACGGTCTAGGGTAGAATAGAGAAAATTTACGTCTCTTCATCATCAAATGCGTTAAATTATGTGAAATGCATTCCTTCAACTTCAAAAATGTACGCAATGTATGGCGATGCGATGTCATTTTTCTCTATTCTACCCTAGACAACAATCCCCGTGTTAGAGGGCTGTTCTCTAACCAGTGTGGGCGACGTTACTACCTAACGTTAAAGGAGAGGCGGTAATATCGGCGGTCTACCTACAAATGGATGAGACTTGGCGCGTCTTTTTTAAAAACTGTGACCAAACACATACAATATAGAGAGATACTTTATCTATAGTACTTTAATGTACACCAAGAAACAGAAATACAGAATTGGAAAAGACATACATTGTACTAAGAATGTAGGTACCCGAACCGGTGAAGCTTGGAATGGAACCAGTAGATTTCCAAGCTTGAATAAATAGTACTCGTAGTTTAGAAATTAAGAACCTGGAAAGAAAAATACAAT
The DNA here is from genome assembly GCA_946478455.1 of Eupithecia vulgata. Classification (NCBI taxonomy): domain Eukaryota; kingdom Metazoa; phylum Arthropoda; class Insecta; order Lepidoptera; family Geometridae; genus Eupithecia; species Eupithecia vulgata. The sequence goes on along the minus strand of OX297862.1, from coordinate 11,875,772 downwards.
CAAATAATAGAATAAAATTAAAACTAGTATTTACAAAAGAAACAATTGAGCTAACTGGAGACTGTTGCAAACAATCTATACGTAGCTCAACTGATCCATATAATATAATGTAATATAACATATACATCACTGTTCATTGTAGGTGGATATTTATTTTTACTGTAAATTATTTGTGATGAATCCTATTGGGTAATTCTGATAGTCGATTGAACAAAATATAGTAAAAAATATTGTATCTTTTAGACACAGCTAGACCTATAATAACACCTTTAATGACTTAAATACACTATATTTCAAGAAATAAATAATAAATATAATAAAAATATCGCAATATCTGCTTATGTTTTGAGATTAAAGCACTTGTTCATAATTTTAAACCGATTGAAATTTCACGCTGTTAAAAAATAATACTGAATACAATGGCCAATTAACAAATTAATGTTGTTCCAATAAACAAATTTTAAACGGTGTGCAATTAATAAGATACATATAACAGCAAATTTCATGCAAATCTGCCAGTTTTATTATTGGAACTTGTTTGTTTAAATAATAAATATTAAGTCACTCTCACCACGTGTTACCTCTTCACGCCAAATCTATACTAAATAATTCTTTGAGTGACCCGGATTCATTGCTCTCGAGTGTAGATCAGGCTGAATTATTGCGTAGGTTATTGATTTATTTATTATTAAAAGTAGTCTATAACTTTTTATAGAAACTAATTGAATAAAAATAGGTGTTGGTTTTGGAGAATTATTTCAATGGTAGGGTGATTTTGTGAAGCAAACGGAAGGTGGGACCGGTCGTCGTTACCTTACGTGTTTTGTCAGAGATTCCGGAGACGGATACAGCGTAACGCTACCGGCATAGCGATGTATGAGTAGCAATACCTACAAGTAAGAACTTCATTCATCATAATATGTTTTTAAATGACTTCAAGTAAAGCTTTTAGGACTTGCTTGGTGCCACATCATCATACGTGCTAGAAATGCTACGGCGTAGAAATGGCGTAGCAACCGCGCAGCAAAATGGAAAACAGTGCATAGCATTGTTTTTGCATTAATTATATTATTTGGTGTATAAATTTTATTATAACTGTTTATTAAGAAATAAAATTACAAACAAAGAATAGATGTGAATTAAAACTAGAATTTAACAAACAATGGAGCTAACGAGCCACTGACTAACTAGCCACCATTTGCACCACCCCAACTTTTCCCGTGGGTGTCGTAAGAGGCGACTAAGGGACATACACCGGGGGGCGGGCAGCAGCGCCTCTTGCAGAATAGATCTACCACTGAACTGCGATCTCCAACCCGCATGCCCAGCGTGGGGATTATGGGCATTACCCCCATGGGATAAAAAATCAGGGGGAGGCCTGCGTCCAGCAGTGGACTATATTAGGCTGTTGAGGTGAGGTGAGGAGGAGCTAACTGCAAACTGTTGCAAATTATGTTATTTGTGCATCCCGATGTGTTGGAAAAGGAAGAAATTAGGGTTATTATGAAATTTTACACGTTTTTCACGTTTTCGGGCTGTCGCCTTTCATATCGCATTTGGATAGGCGACCAAAAATAAAAAAGTAAAAATTACATTTTCCTTAGCTAACTCAATTAAATGCCAGAGAATTGATTTATTTTTCTCGATATAAACGTCCGATAGAATTTAGCTATTAATTTAATACAATTTGTTTAAATTCCTTTCCAATATCCTGGAGAATTTCAAACTCTCGACTAATGAGAACAGGGGATGGAAAGAGAAATCTTTGCCTTGTTAAGTATTTCGATTGGCTCCTTAGATAATAAATATTTATCAAGTTGCTTATTTTGTAATCGTTTAATAAATTTAAAGCTACTTCCGTGTTCCGTGTCAACAGAATCCTAATTTCTGTTAGCAATTTAGTTACAATTGTTTATTTTTTTGCATATTTTGTAGTTTGCTATATAATTTTATTCATATTTCAAATCAAAGTAAAACCAACTATTATCCGACATAAGATTATATCCATTAGAAATAAGGCACGCTTCCAACTGGTATTGATATGCATCAGTTGAGCTACCTGTATATTGTTTGCAACAGTTTGCAGATAGCTTAATTGTTTCTATTGTAAATACTTGTTTTAATTTTTTATTATTTGATTGTTATTTTCCCTCAGAATAAAGATTAATAAAAAAAAAAATTTATTAAGTAATTAGTTTTAGAGAAAAGAGAAATGATATAAATCTGGTTTGACACTCAAGACTCGAGGGGAATTTTTTGCACAAAATCTGCTTTGGTTTCCTTTATAAGTTCCTAAAACGTTCTGGTAGAATATTAAGCGGGAATCCAATCAACTTAAGAGGCCATTCAAGCCTACCGTGCACAGACTGCAATATCCATTACTCAGCAAAATAACTGGACGTGAAACACTAAATATATAAAATGTTTGCTGACTGGGACATAACTGACTTGATTGCTTAAATTAAACAGTTTTTTTTTGGATTCTGTAACGTAGTAACTTATTTAGGTTGGAGGATTTTAGTTTCTTTGATAACAATGCGTCATATAAATAAAACTGTAAATTAAAGGCATGGAAGCAAAACCTCTAAGGAAACGAACTCTTTTTAACCTAAAACTCAGTAGCGTGTTCCTTCGATGTGGAACTGTGGTGGAACGTGGAACTCCTTTAATGTCGACCAAGTCACGGGTATTCCCCTTGTATAGTTTTACATGAAAGTGCACAATCAGAACAACATCGGACGTGTATTACTTTCCATGCTGTCACCGGGCACAATAGGAGTTATGCTCATTTTTCAAAGACCGTGCAGTCTTTTGTGCGAGTTGATGAATGCGATTTGAAATTGCTCGTGATTTTCATTTCATATTAATCTTCGTACAATTGTCGGACTTATCTAGTATTCATAATTTGGTAGCTAATGGCACAAGAATGTTATAATAATAAAAATGCTTTATTTCAGGCAACAAAGAAAGTGTACAAAAGTAACTTAATTAGGGCTATGATAGATTATTATATTATTAATTATTATATTATTATTACATTATATTATTAGTTATGATAGATGTATATGCATGACATGACCAGCAGTGATCGATGGGGATTTAAAGTTGCAAGGACTTCAGGATTAGAACAGGTGTGAACCCATGTTGGTAAAAATCGTCACTCGATACTTTGCCTATAAATATTGTCGTTACCAAAATGAAGTCTCCAGAATGAAGTCCATCTAGGTACTTACCTACAGTGTCGTTCATTGTTAGTTTTCCCCTCTCATATGTTCTAAGTCTCGTAATTATATCAACATTGGTTTTATTTAATTAAATTTGTTATTTTGATATAAAGAGACTTGCTGTCTTCCATAAACAGTAAGATTCTAGTTTTAAAATAGTTATGGGTTCATAGAAATTGTCTTGAAACGTAACAGGGGGTAGCTAACAATGAACGACATAGTACCTAGAATAAGTACTTACCATAAGTACTTACCATAAGTACTTACCATAAGTACCGAATGAAGTGACGTATTCCATTTAACTATTATTATATTTTAACCCTAATTGATTGTATTAGTTAGGTACCTGTAAGTTACATTTATTGATGTTACGCTAGAAATGCTAATGAAGAGACAGAAGCAGTAAATAAGAAAGTCCTTGCAGAACTACTGCTGGATTAGCTCAATAGGGTATTATTTTACTCTATATGAGAAAAAATCTAAAATATTGTCGTTGAGATAGCTTAGGGAATTTTAAATGCATTTTTATGGCACGTCTTATAGTTTTTTGTGGTGTATTACCACCAAAGAATCAAATTGAGACACTTTAAAAATGGATTTAATACTTTACCACGCTGAGATTGTATCCAAACTAGCTATAATATAATACAACACATATTTAGATATTTTTATTATACAATAAAAACGACCAGAACACTCTGAACAGATGTCTGCAGGTCGTACGAACATTTATCCCGAGGCGGGAATCAAACCCGCAACCTCCTGCGTCGCAGGCGGGCCATTGCATACCGCACCACAGAGGTCGTCAAATATTATATTATAAAAACTAATATTATAATGAGGATTTGTATTTTTGTATGTAACGAATAAACTTCAAAACAACTGGACCGATTTCAAAAATCCTTATTCACCGTTTGAAAGTTACATTATCACTGAGTAACATAGGCTATAGAATATACTCGTGTACCCTAGTTATAATATAAATCATATATTATATCACTTTCAAAATCATATATCCGGGATCATGAAATGAAAAAAAATGAAAAATGGTTTATTCTGTACATAGGTGGGTTACAATAACATGGGTTGGGGTTCTCTTTAAGCATAATTATGCTTGTGTTAGAAAACCCCGCTCTTTCATAACAATATAGGTTCAGTACAACATACAGAAATTAAAATTTTAAATACAAACGATAAACGATAACTAAATTTAATTCTGTGCTTGGACGTGATGTATGTTAGATGTAGTATAGTAGTGTAGACTGTTTGGTAGTCCCGAGGACACCGGTCTCTTAAGAGTCCGGGCAACGGGAGCTACCAGATCAAGTGTGTGTGTGTGTATGTGTGAGGTATTGTGAGTGTAGAGTGCGTGTATGAGTTGCGCTAGACACTCCTGAGGACACCGGACTCATAAGAGTCAGGGCAACAGGAGTGCCTACCTAAATGACATTATAATACAAAAAAATACAACTGATAATAAATGAGTAATTGTTTAGGTTTTATATTATTATTTTATCATTATTAATAAGAAAAAGCAGTTAATTTTATTTTATTAATTATTTTACTATTTTATTTATATTTAAGTAGGGCTTCGGTCTCACTGTAGTTTTTTGTAAGTAACCATTTCTGCAAGCTACTTTTAACTTCAAAATATCTGTTTGGATAGATATCTAGGTGTTTGTTAATAACATTATATAAATGACCTGATTGTTTTGCATACTGAATACTAGCAAATTTAGTTTTAGTGTTGGGGGTTTCAGCAATTTTATGTTTTCTTCTTTTTTGTAAAATAGTAGGGTTATAAATTAGAGTTTTATGTTTTCTCAAGACAGTGTGTAGTATATAAATTTGCCTTACGGTTAACATTCCGCTGGTTAAATATAAAGTTTCAGTTGAGAATGTGTATGGTTTGAAATACATAACTTTAAGTAAAGATCGCTGCGCACGTTCAATTTCCAAAAATTTTGTTTTGGCTGCTGCTCCCCATACAGGGGCACAGTACCTCATAATAGATTCAGCTAATGAGTTATAAATTCTATTGAGTAATTTTCTTTCAGCAACATGTCTAAGAGTTTTAAATATATATATAAGTTTCCTAACTCTTGCTGTAAGTGCTTCTATATGTGAGTACCAGGTTAATTTCTGGTCAATCATGACTCCGAGATACTTATATGTTGACACTTTATCTATAATAGAACACGTGCAGTTAATGTGGTTTTCTATATCTATTGTTTCATGTATTTTTATTCTAAAATTACGTTCTGGTTGAGTTGAATTGTTAATCGTATAGCACATATATTTTGTTTTTTGAACGTTTAGAGTTAATAGGTTATCCCTAAGCCATCGAGCTACTTGGGCCATGCCCTTTTCGGTGTCTTTATGTACTTTATCCCATGTGTCATTTGAAAAGACAACAGCAGTGTCGTCAGCATACGAAAATATTTTCCCATTGTCTAGTTTGAGATTGGTAAGGTTGTTGATGTATATAAGAAATAATGTGGGACCAAGTACACTCCCTTGCGGGACGCCAAAAGAGACCTTCGCGTCATCACTGATGTATTCACCTATTTTGACACTCTGAGTTCGATTACTCAAGTAATTTTTAAGGAGTTTATACGATGTACCCCTGATACCAATACTGTCCAGGTTTCTTAAAAGGATCGATACACAGACGGTATCAAACGCCTTTTTGAGGTCAAGATAAATAGCCAGGCATTTCTTACCCCGGTCAATGTTATCAACAATATAGGAGCTTCAGTCAATTACACCATCTTCCGTCGATTTACCATTTCGGAATCCATATTGTGAGTTTGATAATAATTTGTATTTATTTAGATATTTTGTCAGCCTTGAGTTTAATAATTTTTCTAATATTTTTGATATTGCTGGCAGCACTGAAATGGGTCTGTAATTATTAACATCTTCCTTGTCTCCACTCTTATAAACGGGGGTAATAATAGACTTTTTTAATAAAGTAGGAAAGATTCCTTCTTTAAAACAAAGGTTGGCCAAGTGACATATGATAGGCACAATTATATGTTTAGCAAGTTTTAGAAAACTGGTTGGAATGTTGTCCCAGCCAGGAGCGCTATCTGATTTAAGATTATTAAGAACATCCTGAACTTCTTCACTATCTATTTCAAGTAGGACAAAGGAATTAGAGAGAGAGGTTTCTAATGTTCGACGATTTTGCAAATCAGAGTGTGATAAAATGTTTTCAGCCAACCTTTGTCCAATGCTGGCAAAAAAAGAATTGACATAATTTACTGATTCCATAGGTGAAGTCTTAGTATTTAATAATTTTGTGTTGTCTGATTTATTTTGATTTAAATGTACAATTGATTTTATGTTTTTCCATAGTTTTTTTGAATTGGATGTACTTTTATTTAATTGTTCTCTTTCATAGTTAAGCTTCTTTTTTTTATAAGATTATTGCAGAAATTTCTGTATCTGGCATATGTCAATTTTAGAATTTTGTTGTGAGGATCTAGTTTTACTTTATTTTGCATTTTATTTCTATTTCTGATACAATTTAATACACCTGCGGTTATCCATGGCTTGATGATTCTTTTACTGCTTGGAATTGGTACAACTTTAGTATTAGCATGTAGTGATTCGGTTATTTTATTTATAAGTACATTCACTATAGTGTTAGGGTCAGTGCAAACTAAGAGGTTAGATAAGTTCTTTTCAGCCAGGTCAAGTAGAGCTTTATCGAAATCTGTAACATTTTTACTTTTGTATTTAGCATGCTGACCTTGTTGAGATGATAAGCTCAAAAATATCATAGCGTGGTCGGTGATTGTAGTATTAAGAACAGCAATTCTAGCTGATACGTTTTCTTTAATAATCTTGATCATAAAGTGATCTAGACACGTACCAGAACATGTTCGGGTAGGAAATGTATGTCCTGGCAACAAGCTATGCATAGCTAACATATTTAGGTAATTTAATCTATTATTTCGCTCATAATTTTGTTCGTTTTCTTTTTGTATAATATTTATATTTATGTCCCCCATAAGTATTAAGTTTTTATGAGATTTTAGTGATTCCAGGTAGAAATTGAGAGACTGTATAAATATATCTATGTTAACGTTAGAAGGTGACCTATAGATACCAAGTATAATGCAATTTTGAGTTTCTATTTGTAAACAGGATGAGTGCTCCAGAGTCACCTCCCGAACACTTTTAACAGTTATTCCATTTTTTATATATGTTACAACGCCATCATTCTGATTTAATTGCCGCAATGTTGCATGTGAAGTGTAGTTAGTGAGAATTGGAATCGGTTTGTAAGAATTAAGTCTGCATTCAGTTAATATTATTATATCAGGATCAAAACTCAACAAGGTAAGGTTTGTAATTAGGTCATTTATATTTGTATACACACTCCTTATATTTTGTGAAATGATGGTAAGATCTCCATCTTTAATTGGTATATTTTGTGAAAGTTCCTCAATATCACATTGCACAGCGAATGCCATATCAATTTTGTCTATTTCTTTTATGTTTAGAAGGGAATTATCCATAGCAATAGTCTAAGTTATTTGTCATACTTTTTATGATAATATAGTAAGTAAATGTATATGTAATGTTCACTATGTGAAAAAGTATTGTATTAAGAAGGAGGGTGAGGTAGCGTATGTGTTTTTGTTTAAGTATTTGAGGACAGTATGAGTGGTGTGTAATTATGTAAGTATGTTTGAGCAAACTTGACAGTATTATAATGACAATGATTATTTGCGCCCAATTAGCATAGCAAACTAATCCTATCAACACATTATGTAGTATTTTAAGATAACACATAAGAATAGCAATGCACTTTGATCGGTATAGTCATTCCTGCTGCATGAGTTGCTGCACCTGGGTTTCTGATCGTAAAACTATGATAACTGAGTTTTCAGTTTTTCGAACATACACCTTTCCATAGGCGGTCCAACAGAACTTATATTGCTTTGACTTAGCCAGATCTCTAGCTAAGAAATATAAGCGGGAGCCTTTAGCTGTTAATTGCTCTGAAATGAAGATTGGTGTGTCCTCGGAGGTGCGGAAGCCCAAGTGTAGAGCGCGTAGTTTTGTTTTATGCGTAAGGTTAAAGCTCTTGCTTAGTTTAATCATATCAGTTTTTACTAGAGTAGAGGAGGTTTCTACAATTATGGGAGTGTTTGGTGAACTATCTTTTTTTCCTCTAATGCGATATATGTCTTTAATATCTTTCTTACTCATGTCACCACCCATGTTCTTCGATAGGTTCAGAACCATCTCAATCAAGTCCTCTTTGGATTCAGAGTTCTTTTTGGGGACATTTTTTATTTCTAGATTCGCTTTGCGGCTTGATATTTGCATGTCTTCAATCTTGTCTTCCAATATAGTTATATATTTATTATCCTCTTTTATTTTGTTCTCCAGCTGATCTATCTTTTTCTTGTACTCTTCATTTTGTGTTGTCAGAACAGAGACGGATGTCTGGATGGTATTACTGCTTTGCTGGATTTCTTTCAGAATTTTCCTTAGATCTTGGTCTTGTGTAAATAGCATTGTCTTAATTTCTTCCTTAAAAGCAATTAATTCTGATGCATACTCAGTTGCTCTTTTCCTTTTGTACTTTAGAAAGGCATTTGTCGGCGTCTTGTCTTGTTTAGGTTGATTCCTGTCAGAGTCCGAGAAGGATTCATTTTCAGTCATTGTACCGCAGCATAAGCAGGTGCAGTCACCACTACAAAAACAGAGCTCCGCCGTCAGTGGAACAGTTGAAAGTCGCCGCGATGCTTAACGTCTCGCGGAGCTAGTTAGTCCTTTAGTAAGCGAAGCGTACGGTAGATATCGTCGAGTCGGGTCTATGCGCAATCGCTACGATGATGCTTGCAGTAGCGGGGGAACGGGGGGACGACGTTTCTCAGCTTTATTTCTTGCGAGTTTGCTATTCCTTATCTCTTTGTTTCAATTCTATTCTATAGGTAAGTAAGTATAGTAATTTCATAGAGATTTGTCTGCTCAAGGGCTATTTCGACTCAACGAGAAACTTGACTTGCGGCGAATTGTTCGCGAATCGTGTTTATTTGACGGCAAAAAAGCCTCTACCAATAACGCGCCGTCAGGTCGATGCATCAAATCCGGGGAAATAGCTTTTTCACAGTTTTGGTGATGTTTTTTCGCGTTTAGCAAGAAAAATCTCGACTCACGTTATGTATTTCTTATCTTCCCGGCTTCCTTGTAGTAAGTTTTATGCAGTACTTATTCGGAAAAGAGCCTTCTTACGGTTTAGACTACCTTTTTCAGATTTTTTATCGCGAGCAAATTTATACACGTCACTTCTATTTGTCCGTTGAGAAGGAAGAGGATCATGAATCTACAAAGAAACAATAGACTAAATTACTACAATACAAACCTAACAAAACAAACTCATATGAATTTAACATAAAACTTTTTAAACTTTCGCGATTTGATAACATATTTAAGATTATTTATCTGGATTATTTGGGGGAAAGAAAGCAAAAGGTACGCGATAAATACCCGATAAATAATCTTGAATTTAACATAGGTTAGGTATACTAAACACTGCGTTAAAGTACATCCATAACATAAATGTTGGTACTAAAATAAACATGGCATCGGGTTAAGTTAAGTGAATTAAATGGAAACCTGTCACAAGTTGTCACGCAATATTGCAATTGTCCTCACTTCCGGGGGTGGGTTAGTGAAAAAAGATTCCAACTACAGATGCAAAATGTGATTTTTATAAACAATGGGTTGACAAATCCCATAAATACCGCGAAACGATTTTTGTTACAACCATTCTTCGTGGTTGCTGGTTGATGTAAGGTTAATAGATAGATGAGGTTGACAATTCGCTCTTCAAACTGTTCCTTAGAGCCTAGATTCAAGTTGGTGACTGCATAGTGAACTGCAGTTTTCAGGTATACACAGAACCGAGCAGTTCCATGGTTCACTATGCAGTTGAAAATCAGCAGCTAAAAGTCCTTACCTAATAGTTCGTATTTCCACCCCATCACCAAAACAAAATGGCGAATGTCAAGCACTTTTTTTAGGTAATTTTTCCCTGTCACCCAAAAATGATTTATGTACGTGTTACCTGTTCGAGTCATCTAGAATTAATGGTGACGGTTCAGTAATTAATTGCTTGTTGCTCGTGTCTAAACTCCCATCGTAATCCGTGCTTAGACTTCAAAGAGTTGATGATCAATGGGTACGTCCCTTATGGCTTATCGGACGGGCTTTCGTTGGCATTATGAATGACTAATATTGTTCAAACAAAACTCAACACATGAGTTTGCTTTGTTTATTTTCCAGGTACGAAGCATACCTAACAAATCTTTCAGAGGTAAATTTAAAGTCATTTAAAACGGGATATTTACCATGATTCAATTTTTTAAAGTTTATAAAGGTAAATTTGTTAGTTAAGGGATGTTTTTATACATTTTTGGACTTCTTGAATATTAAAAAAAATCATGAAGTACAAAATTTATATGGAAGCTTTTATACTCGAAGTGGCACTCTCATAAGACCTACCTACTTCGACTGAATAATTTTCAGGGTAAACTTAAGACGGCATTGCGCTTCTACGTGAAAAAGATGGAAATAGTTTTATTAACTTACATAATTCAGAAGAACTGAATTTCTAGAGCGTGAAGAGTCTTAAGACTTCGAGAGGATCTCGAAAATTTATAAGCAATACTTCAAAAATTTAACTCGTTCACGAGATCTCGCCTAAAGTTTTGATCTTGTTCATGCGCATCCCCCGGGCCCGTGTGGTAATTTTAATTAAGTATATTTACTGGGACGAGCGCGCCCGAGCCGGGGTTATAAATGTTGGCCGTAAAGGTAACAAATGTTCGCGGGAGCTCCGTGTGTGCCAGCCCTAGGGCTCGAAGCAGGTGAAAGGCACCTGCGCAGCTCCTTCCTTCCTGGCGCACAATGTCTCTGAATTCGAGCACGTCCTTTTCCTCTCCACCAAAATTACAAAAGCGATATCCACGGACGTGACAAATAACGGTATTTTATGATGGCAGTAAAGAGTTTTATTGTTACCTGATGATATTTCCCGAGGCTTTTTTCTCTGGAGACGCGGAAATGCAAATTTTTAGACACTAACTTTTCAAATTCAAATACGACAAGTGTCGAGGAGCGATTCGGGTCAGGGAAGATTTAAATCCTTAAAACTCTGAGTTACGTGCGCGTCGTGGATTGTGAATTTTTCTCGCCTCGTATTTTGGGTCGAGTTTTGTTCAGCCGAATTCAGATGCTTCCGTAAGACTTGGAAAATTGAACGCAAATCCGATTTGTACGGACCTCGAACCGAAATATTTCTAAAACGTGAGATGGGACCTATGCACCGTTCTTAGTATCGCTGAAATGTTTTAGGAAAAATGTTCAAAATTCTTGAAGTTGACATGATAAAATTTTTAGGTCTGACTATTGACAAAAAGCTTAACTGGAAATCTCATCTGGAAAATCTGTGTAAGAAAATGAATAGCTTAGCTTATGTACTATTTAAAATATCTAAAATTGTAAATGTGGAAACCCTGTTAACAGCGTACTATGGATTAATTGCATCTAATATTCGATATGGTATACTTTTTTGGGGAAACTCTACTGATATTGAAAAAGTTTTCAAATATCAAAAGCGCTGCATAAGGGCCATGTTTAGTTTAAAAGTAACGGACTCGTGTAAACCATTTTTCCACAAGCATAATATTTTGACGATTCCTGCGCTGTATATATTTGAAACGGTGATGTTTGTAAAAAATAACCCAAATCTGTTTGAACAACTCTCTGATGCCGTGGTTCGCAATAGGCGTGACAAACATAGAGTTGTAACGCACAACTCAAAAACAACCCTAATGCATAAAAGTATATTCTGCTCAGCACCTCTCGCCTATAATAAACTGCCAGTGTCTATAAGAGAGTTACCTTGTGCGTTGTTTCGGAAGCAGGTGACAAAACTCTTGACAATAAAATGCTATTACTCCTTTAATGAATTTATGACCGATAAATTGTAGGACATTTTTTTGTATAATTGAAACTTAATTTGCAATTTTAAATTTTAACTATTTTTTATTTTGACATTTGTTCTATTGACTGTTATTATTATTATGATTCTTTCTTTTCTTGTAAATTTTTTGTATGTAAATTATGTTTTATTTATTTTAGAATTTGTAACTGTGATTTTTTTTTTGTAAATTTTAAGACATTGCACGCCCAATAGGGCAGAATACATTGTGACATTCCATTCTAATATAACAACTTTTTTAACATGTATTTCATGCAATAAATAAAAATTGATTGATTGATTGATAGGAGATCGATATAGATTGACACAATATCCACGAGCTTGGTAGCCTATCCAGCAGGTACTGTGACGTAACCGTTACCTAAGGTCAACCTCAACGTGCGCGTACTTATAATCCAGAAAATTATGTTACCCTTGGGATGGTACGGAAAACTATGCACAGGGTAACTTTACCCTGTAAATTTTCAACTTTGGCGAGTAGACACTCGTGTCACATGACCACAGATTATGCTGTCACTGAAGGAAAGCACGATTCCATTGCTAGAGTGAGCAATGGAATCGTGCAAGCGTAACACCGGCAGATTGGACTGTGGATTGCTGGCCTTCGATAGGCATACAGTACTGGATGCGCACTACTGGTTTAAATCATTGGATCAATAAAATCTTCATAAGGTACTTCTGACTGACTGCGGCGATGCAAACTTATCACAGTTATCACAGAAGTTCAATATTTTATACATTTTGCCACGATTGTTCAAAAGGGACTCCGGTATTTCAAAATTATAAATAATGTTATTATCTTCTTCTTTAAAAGGATTCAACAAAACATTATTTCACCGTCAACGTTTAAAGTGTTTCTTTATGTTTAAACACATTTTTCAGGATTTTTCAAAATATTCCCGTTGATGGGGTAAAACGAGTTATTGAATACCGTATTGAAATGGCTGTTATTTTTTAACTTGGGGTGCTATTTACCTGAAATATTATGTTTGTACTCAAAAAACTAATTAAAAGTACATGGTTAAAGAAGTTTAATAAGAAAATAGTTAAATATTTTTATTTATTTATTAAATTTATTTGGATTTTCTTTTCTTACTTATAAACTTTAAAATAAAAAAAAACTACCAAAAAAAGACTACAGTAATGATTGGATATTTTTTTTCCTCTGAAAATTGCTTAAGGTTGAAAACGTTGAATAATAAATCATTTTAATTTCTTACCGCAACGCTACCAATAGCCGTGCGTGTCAGATAATATCCCGTCTCGGAAGCTGGTCTCAATTTGTCTAACCATTTGGACAATTAGACCCGTCAAGTTCAGCACCTAAAGCCGACTATGAAATGCAGTAAGCGAAAAGCCCCTACAATTCATCCCTTCACCCAGCCCTAGATATTAGAATGGAAATGGCAGTAATTATGTGGAAACTGTTGTTTATCGCTCAATTTACGTGCCGTGCATCTTTAGGCTAAAGCGGATCATAGGATACTGAGCTCTATTTGCTTATATTAAGATTTTCTTTCTTCCGGGCTTTTATTTTTTGTTTTGTCGACCTCTTTAGCGCGATGAGTAAATTTGTGCCTGCGACGCAGGAGGTTGCGGGTTCAATTTCCGCCTCGGGACAAATGAGTGCGATCTGCAGACAATTGTTCAGGATGTTCTGGTCGTTTTCAATGTGATAAAAAATATATATCTACATATGTATTGTATAATATTATACATCAGTTATCTAGTAGGTACCCATATCACAAGCTCTGCTTACTTTGGGGCTAGATAATGCTGTGTGAATTGTTGAGCATTATATTATTTTCGAGAATAACATGTCGTTTAATCGTACTCAATTCATGATTATTATAGTTGCACCATGAAAAAATTCGATAGTAAAATTCCTATAATACAAGTATGTCGAGAGAACTTTCGAAAATCCAACAAAAGACATTCATTATTCAGTCTACAAAAAAATAACAGATGTTAAAAGAAGATCAGGAATAAAACCTCCCCGAGCTACGTTTCACGGGAATCTTGCTTTGTCCGCCTCTCTACCTTAATGGAAACACAACATTTTTCAGCAGAGAGCCTTTTCTTCCGGGAATATTTAACTTTATAACTATTAACTGCCAGGGAAGTTTTTTAAGGATCGGTTTTTATTATTTTAGTTACCTTTTACTTGGAATCTTGTGCACTCTAATCTGGGGTACTATGCAAATATAGTTTCTTTCAACGCGATCATTATTTACAATAATAATAACCCTAATTAAAATAAATAAATTAATAAATAATAAATAATGCTGGACAATTCACACAGCATTATCTAGCCCCAAGCTAAGCAGAGCTTGTGTTATGGGTACTAGATAACTGATATACATAATATAATACAATACGTAGATAGATATTTTTTATTATATATAAAAAACGACCAGAACACCCTGAACAAATGTCTGCAGATCGTACACACATTTGTCCCGAGGCGGGAATCGAACCCGCAACCTCCTGCGTCGCAGGCAGACCTTCGCCCACCGCGCCACATCGGTCGTCATTTATGTTACCTAATCGTCAGGATAGACATTTTTGATAGAAACATCGCACAACATACTTACCAACGTTCGATCTACAAGTAAACCATTAAAATAAAGTAACTTTTATCGTCGTTTATTAATGATATTATGTAATGTGTACACTTTTTATATTATATAATACCTAACTGTAAATGTAAATATCTCTCTACTCATAGTTTTCTAGGTCTGTTTGTTTCAGTATTTATTTTATTTTATTGTTCGTTAAAAATCTCGCTATCACCTAAACCTTTCGGTGACCACCTACCCGAGAGGAGTAAATTGAAAAACAGCGCTACATGCATTACTTATAATAATGTATATAGCAAAAAGCTTAATATTTGCCATTGCCTTCATTTTTAGTTTATCTTATGTTTAATTGTTTTGTAAAATGTTGTAAAATGTAGGTAATAAATTTATTTTTTCTTTTCTCTCCATCGATATTCTTACACACTCCTCATTTTACATTTTAATTATTTATTTTATTATATATATATATATATATGAATTTAAACGACCTGCCTACACAAATTGTAATCATAGTCTTATCATATTCTAAGTACATATTATATATATTAAAAGCTTCCTAATTCCCCGTTTCCTTAGTCCCATCAATAGTCTATGGGCTGCAGATGAGGATGTTGATATTTTTCGTATGTCCTTCAGGTATGCGCTTTTTTTTAGATAGAACGTATAGAAATATGTAATTTCTAGTGAAGTAGTTTATTATGTTATAGTATTAAGTTAGAGTTGTAGCTTGTTGGTGTAATTTTGTTATTGTTTTAGTAGTAAATGTATAACGAGTGTATATAATGTATAGCTTTTTTATATTTCTTTGTCGCTTTAGTGCTGCACTGTAATGGCACTTTAAATAATGTGTATTGTAAAATATATAAATAATTTATGCTATACCTATAAATTAACAGATGCATTGTTTCTATAAACTTTTGTCTGTAACCTCACGGAGAATTCTTTTAATTATAATAAATAATTAAATTAAATAATAATTTATTACATGAAATACATATTTACATAAAGCAATTCTTATACAGGGTGAAGCAAACAGTGATGTCATAAAAAAATTAATTCCTCACCCCCGGGGGTACCCGGTAATATCCCATGTACATTATGTACCTCGATATTTCGAAGATTTCGAGTTATGATTTTTTACGTTTTGTTTCATAATTTTCATCATCATAAGGGTGCTCTATTGATGCTAATAAACGCGCGAAACGGTAGGTTAGGCAATATGATAAACGAACCATATCTGTAGGGTCTGGATGGTGTTGACCTTACATGAAAGATGCTGTTGTAGTAGTAGTTGTAGATAGGTACCACAAGTTCTATGGTACCACACCGAGTCTATCACTTAGTTCACTGATAGGGTAGTTAAAGTTTTATGCCAGTTAGTTATAATGAGCACGACCACAAGATTCACAGTAAAAGTTAAGTTTATTCACGAAGCTGTTAATACAAAGTAAAGGTGGCAAGTCTTCAAATTTCAAATCAAATATCAGTAAAGTTAATTTCTTTAAGCTTACAAAATAAGCACTTAGACAAGTCAAATTTTATATCTACTATAAATACGATTATAAATAGTAATTATTATTAAATAAGAAACAAGGTGTTATTGATTTTGTCTACTTCAATTTTTTGTCCACTAGTGGAAGAAGTGGAAAATAAACCACTAGTAAGTGTATATATGACTTACAAACTAATACAATATTTGCATATCTAAGTCTAAATATAATCTAATTTAGATACAACTCAATATTTAAATAAAACTAACTAAGCTTAACATTATTTTCTTTGATAGTGTCTCTTGTTCGAGAGTAGGTCACGTACTAAAGAATTTAGGTAATATAAATTACGCCATTCAAAGTAATCTACAGCGCGTACAAAATGACGCGTGCGCTATTTTGTTTAGGTACCTATGGTATGTATGGTGAAACCGTACAAGATCACTGTTTACGGAAACATGCTAATCGCAGTAAATACACTAGCGTGCTGCAGCTAATAGAAAGCGGTGAGATTGCATCTAAAAAGCTTTACGAGGCGGGCTTTGAGATATACCTACCCTACGTAGTGCCATTCAAACGCAGGAACGTGGCCTACTCACTGCAGGAAGCTTCGTGCTAAGAAGACGTTTTATCCATTCTGACATTTTACCTGCTGGGTTCCCCCGGGTAATAAGCAGTTTCAAAGCCTTTTGTACCGCCTTTTAAGGTCGATCAGTAGGCACTTTTGCAGCGGTTGAAAATTTATTTTTGACAAAATCAAGATTTTTTAAGAGGAAATTTCCGTGACCGTTCTAAACAGTTTTTGAAGGGAACATCTGGAATTCTTGATTTATTTACTTCTCATTATGCACATGTATAGTAAGAAAATCTACTGCCAGGCGATAGTAAAGCAGCATTGCCAGCACCCACAGCATACTTGCAATTGTTACTGATAGTTGTAGTTTCAATTCTGGCATCATGAGTCACTGGGTTCATAATCAACATCGGCCACTCGCACCACTAGGAACCCAATAACAGTAAAATTTAAATTTGCTTATTTTAAATATCATCATGACATCATAATTGAAATTATTATTTAGTACTAATTGATTAGTATTGATTGTTTTCTAATTTTACTAACCGTTCTCAATTTAAATTACATAAATGTGTTACTAACAAAATGGATCATATGTCTGAATAAATGAATTTTCAATTTCAATTGCTGAGGCTGGGCAGTGAATGCGTTAACCTGTAATATGATTTTACTATAGTAGATTGCATATAATTTTGTAGGTTGCAAAAGGTGCCTTGTGCTTAAAGTGGTGCTTCGTAATTTTAGAGGGCCATTTATAGCATTAATTAGTTTTGACCTTAGCGTTATCGCGTTCGTAAAGTGCATTATGCAAAGGTAAGGTCATCTGGAATTAACCGGGCAGTAATATCATTATAGGCCGTCCTTGCACGACCGCAGGCTTACAATGGAGAGATTAACACTATTAGTTACGTTAGATAGAGAAAAGATTGAAATAGAAAAGGTGCTAGGTTTGATTATGTTATGACACACAGTGACCATGACCAACTGTAGTGCTTCGAAAAGCTATTATATATTTTATTATTAATATATTCTTTTCAACAATGAGCCAACGGTACCCGTCAAATTTTAATTTTCTTGATACACTGAACTATTATTATAGTAAGTACAGTTTTATACTCAGAAAAAAAGGTTTTTATTTCCCATAGCTGGCCTTATCAATAAATAGACTATAAATAAATCAAAATGATGGTCGTAAAAGCGATTAGGTACATATAAAACACGGGTAGCACTTTAGGGCCACGGAAATCTTATAGGTACCGAAATAAAAGTACGTGACACGCGCAGGGAGGATCATAAAAACAGATATATCTATAGTTTGGCAGTAAAAAGAAGTGATGAAAATTGCGAGAGATCTACTCCTGAATTTTGCAGGAGATAAGGTACTTTAATATTTTATCAAATTGGAATTAAATCGTTGTACTTGTCTATAACAGCCATCTGGTATCCATAATAATGTACTCCGATTTAGAATCAAAGATTATGTAAGTAATGTCAACAAAGACAGAATATGTGGAGTGAAATTTTTTTTAATTCGAAAACGAAAACGAACGTGATTTCAATTGAGTGATGAATGACAGCTTTCGAAACCAATTTTTTTTCGAAAGTGTGGTTTTTTCTATGTACTATGCCGTTAAATAACTTCCACCATTAATATTCCTTGAGTTTTGTCACTCCTTTGTATACAATTTTTTTGATTTATAGCTCGGCCTCTTTTGCAACTTGATGACGTTATCTGAAAATGAAAAAATAATGCACGTATTGTCTTAATACACTACCTAGCTCAGAATATTAGAAACCTCTCAAAATATCTACCAAATTATAAAACAAACAGGGTTCAAATTGAGTTTTTCTTTCTAGCCCGTCACGTTTGAGATTGATAAACCGGGAAACTTTCCTCATAGAGCTCCAATGATACCTCTCAAATGAAAAGGGAAAGTTAAACGTAGCTACCAAGAGTTGAACATTTGGCTGCGATCGATCCCAAAAACTTAAGCTATACTTCCCTGCACTTGGTACAGTCATCAATATGGGCTCCCGTAACTTAAGTTTGAGATGATAAAACACGAACTTTGCCTGAAGCTACTGTTGAAGAGCTTTTCTTATCTCTGTAAGTACTTTGAGTAAAATTTATGTATCTATGTCTACCGTAGTTTACACAAATCATCAGTAGACTTTGATAGACTTAGCCCCACTTGCACAACAGTATTTAAAAGTCAAAGTAACTAAATTATTGAGAGTGTTTTGTTTTTTGTGAACGTCATCATAATTAATTTTATGTATATTTACTGACATTTTTCTTTTATTGTACACAATTTTTGTATGTAACTTTTAAGTGACAATTATTGTATGTAACTTATGTGTGTAATTTTTTTTTTAATATAAAATAAATAAATAAACTAATTTCAGATATCTTAAAAGTAAGGTTACTTCATAAGCTAAACATACATAGGGTGCTAACCTCAAAATAACCCTCCTCCTTTTTCGGGTAAAAACACATTTGAGGAAGCCAATCTTAGATTGCAACAGATATAGGTACATTGGTGATCACAACTGGTGTGCAATCAACTTTGCAAAATAACAAACTACCAATAAAATCCTTCACACTAGTATTATAAATGCGAAAGTTTAGATGGATAGATAGATGGATGTTTGTTGCTCAATCACGCAAGAACGGCTGAACGGACCAAGATGAAATTTGACACATGGATAGATTATAGTTTACAATTGCACTTAGATTATATTTTATCTCGGAATTCCCACGGGAACGGGAACTACGCGGGTAAAACCACGAAGCGCTGCTTGTAATATTATAAATTCAAAAGTAACTCTGTCTGTCTATGCTACCTTTTCACGCCGAAACGGCTGAACGGACTTAATGAAATTTTTCAGTAAGGTAAATAGAATCCCGGGGCCGGAAATAGCATACTTTAAAAGCACGGGCGAAGCCGCACGCAGCAGCCAGTTTCTCTATAACCTCACTAAACATCACTAAACGGCTCTGTCGGAAGACCAGCGTTGGTTAACGTGTTTGTAACGTGTTTACAACTAGCTCATGCTGAGACCGAGACCGTTTTGTGACTCTTATCGACAGAAGCTTTGTGTGTTTTAATTTTAAGTCATGTTTGTTTTGTTAAGTTACAAATAAATTCTATTCTATTCTATAACATTCGGTTTCTGACCATCTACCACAACACAGAACATTTTATTTATCGTATTTTGAAGCCGGCCATTTAATTAATTAGGCATGTTTTGTTTGCTCGCTCCTAATGGGAACCTACTAGCAATTACAAACTAATCTCGAAGTTTGGCGACTATCTGCGATTTATTGGGACAACTTTCGCTTCTAGCTAAATGGTTACACCTAATCAACATAGTCATTTGCAGGAAGAAGTCTCAAAGGCATCTCTAGGAGTTTTTTTCATCACAAATGTTAGAAAATAGAGTTTTGTTGCATGAAAAATGGTTTTGTAAAGTTTTTAAGTTGAGTAATGATCGGTGTTGCTACGGGGGGCGAACCTTACGGGTTTGGTTGTCAAACTAGGCCTAGATCACGGGATTCCCCCTATGGTAAAAAACGGAATTACATAAAATTAAATTTTTTTTATTCCTTATATGTGAAAAACGATTGCAAGAGCGAGGACGACTGATGGAGTCCAACCAGGGTGTGTGTACCCAGTTTTATTAATGATAAGTGGTAAGCACACATTAATGAAATGCAACACGCAATCTGATTCGATAGCGGTAATTATTACACAGCGACACACGACTAATTGCGTCGGTTATTCCATAATTGTTCCAATTCATTACTTAAACATGAGCTTTTCATGACTTTTACTTTTTATTCGTGCAAAACGGAAAAGTTTTAATAAAGGCGCTCACAGCTCTGGGTATTTATTGCGTGAAAATTGTTGAAATTCTTTATCTTTTCCGAGTTTGTGAGAATTATTTTCTAATTTGTGTTCTTTTGCTTTACAGGTAAGTTACACGCACGCACATACTATTTACCTACTACGAATCTGCGCAGGTAAGTTTTTAAATAACTACATATTTTCTTGTTTTTCGACGTTAGTAATTCTGAATCAGATTTTGATAAGTTTATAGATGTCAGGGTTGTTTATACTTGAAAAAGAGGTAACACTCAAGTACACATACATGGTGTACAAAAAGAACAAAAAGAACAAAACCCAAGGATGTAAAACTTCATCATTATCTTCAGCTTGATGCATCCAGCATCTGCAGTCTTTCCCAGGTCGACATCCCACATGGATGGGTAGCAGGGTATCTATTCTGAAACCATAAAAATTCGCTAATATATAAATATATAAATTTCAATGTAATTCGGTCTATCTGTTATTTATTTACAACGAAACGGATTAACACATCTTAATAAACGTAGTCTAGGAAGGTTTCTTGAGTGGACTCAAGAAAACGTTTACCCCAGCAGTTGTCAGTTCTTCTCGAGATATGGCCAGCCCACTGCCACTTCAGCTTGCTAATCCTTTGAGCTATGTCGATAACCTTGGTTCTCTGTCGGATGTATTCGTTGCGAATCCTATCCTTCAGAGAAACTCCGAGCATTGTTCTTTTCATCTCGCTGAGCGACTTTGAACTGGTGGACCAACCCTGAAATATTTACGACACAAAATCAATTACCTAAGTGCATACCTACAAATAGTGAAGGCGTGAAGAGTTTCAGTCGTAAATTGGCTGAGTCCTCACGGCAGACTTTACTATGAGTAGACGTTTACGAAGCGCGAAGGCAACACCGGCGTTATTGACATCAGACATGCGACAAGCCGATCCAACTCAACGCACTTTAAGAAACACCCTCCTTGAGTTAAGGGTTAATTTTATCGCATAAAATGTTTACGAATCGCGTTTGTAATATTACATCCGCATTATCATCAGGCCCAGTTCAATAATAATAACGTTTACTTCTTTAAGCTTACAAAATAAACGATTAGACAAGTCAAATTTAATACTATAAACCAAAGAATCTTTGCTATAAACAGGTTTATAAATAGTAATTATTATAAACAGGTTTATAAATAGTAATTTTTATCAAATAAGAAATAAGGTATTAATGACATTGTTAACTTCAATTCTAGTAGATCCAATACCAGGATTATGCATTGGCGTAAATATAAAGAAGTCTATGCCCAGGCAACATAGAGAAGCCCAGTCTTCTCTATTGTGATCCATTTGCCCATCCATAGTCTGGGCCAGGTGTTGCCCACGATCTTGGGAACGTATCGTATCGGTGGATGGTCAAAATACTGGAGCATAAAATAATGGTGGAGTCACCAACATTTTATTCATATTTACCCTGAAAACATCAACGTTTTTAATCTGAATGCTACTATGTCCTAATAAATATAAGGCTGCGTGCACAATGATAGTAACTTTCGCAGCACAAACTAGGCCAAAAGCTTATCAGGGGAGCTTTGTATGAATGGAGTAGTTTATTTGTTGTCAGTTTTTTGTTTGTTTCAAACGTGAAATCGTGATTCTCGCTAGAAAGTAGCTTGGGGAAGTTTTCAAACAGTCATCTACTTTGACTACCTACTCGCTTTCGGGGTCTTAGACCAATCGCACATTTTTAGCATGCCGTTTTAGTTATAAATTTCTGAAATCATTCATTTCGCTAATATGTGTTTTATTAATATTTGTTCCTACTTGTACGAGTGACAAATAAAGTTTTTTTTTCTATTTCTAATATATTCTAAAGTAATTCTGTCTCTCTGTCTGTTACTTTTTTTTACAACGATACGGAAGAATAAAACACCTCTTAATTAAATTTGGTTGGGTAATCGAAGCTGGTCAAAGGCTTCATTTTATTTCGGAAAAGTGCGTGCTTTATCGGACCGAAGCGAGTAGTTAATAACGAATAGTTGAAAACAAAAGCTAACCTAACAATTGCATAACTCAAACAACCACGCGAAAGCTCAACGAAAACTTCTATAATATTTTCATTTAGCTGCATTTCATATTTTCACCTGCGCTGGTATACATTCCAGGAGTTTGCGAGCGCCGTTCAGCAACTTTCCAATTTATATTCGTTGGTAAACACGAGTTCTGTTATTACAAATCAATGGGAAATTCAGCTCATTCAATGTTAGGTGGGCCATTTATTGGCCATTTACGTATTTGTATTACGAAGCAATATTTTAATACTTATAACGTAATACATCACAATTAGTACAGTGCTACAATAGTAAGAAAGATATTGATATCAGAAATAAATACCACAGCTACAAGTTAATATAACAATTTAACAAATACAAAAATAAATGACAGTAACAAATATTATCCTTGGAACTGGCTTACCCCGCCCAGCAGAATCTCACCACGCAGTTTTTTCCGCGGGACTGTAATTACTGTCTAAATCTGTAACATCTGGAAATTGTATAAAGCTACACTCGGATAGGCAACGTTCGGGAAGCTGCGCAATATCTTCTCATTACAGATACCGCAGAGCCTCAAGACGAAAGTCTTTAATCAGTGTGTGTTATCATTATCAGTGATGACCTACGGTTCCGAGACTTGGTCGCTAACTATAGGTTTCGTTCATAAGCTTATAGAGTCGCTCAGCGGGCTAGGAGAGAGCTATGCTCGGGGTTTCTCTACGTGATAGAATCTGTAATATGGAAATCCGTAGAAGAACTAATGTCACCAATATAGTTCTCAGAATAAGTAAGCTGAAGTGGCAGTGAGTACGTCATTTATAGCTCGCAGAACTGATAACCGCTGGGGAGTAAAGGTTCTTGAGTGGCGGCCGGGTTGCAACGCGAAACGGAGTGTTGGAAGACCATCAACTCGATGGACCGATGACATCGTAGTGGTCGCAGGGAGTCGAGGGGATGGAGGCGGCTCAGGACCGCTCTTTGTGGCGTCGTATGGGGCAGGCCTATGTCATGATGATGGACACTTGTTTGAAACATCCGCGCCGAAATTATTTCTCAACCATTTCTGTGTTTTGAATTATTCGCGATTTTTTTTTCATATCGCGAAATAAGATTCACGTGGCGCAGGCAGTAGTCTTGCTGCTTTAACGACTTTGTCACTTAATCTAGGGGATTTTTAACTGCTTTGGCGACATTTTTATCAGATTAATAAATAAACTAAGAAACAGATTGGCGCCTGTTACTTAAAATTAAATTAAGAAACTAACAACATTTCAAAACAGACTTGCCACAGCTACGTTTTGCCTGATGATGTCCTATTATGCAAGAGGTTGCGGGTTCGATCCCCGCCTCGGAAAAAAATTGTGTACGATCTGCAGAAATTTGTTCCGTTGGTCTGGGTGTTTTCTATGTATAATAAAAAATATCTATCTATGTAATGTATAATATTACGTATATCAGTTATCTAGTACCTACCCATAACACAAGTTCTGCTTACCTTGGGGCTAGATAATGCTGTGTGAATTGTCCAGCATTATTTATTAAAAATATCTAAAACCGTTAAAATAACAAACAGTTGGTAAAAAAATCTCCTACACGGATTATAATTAAAAAAAACAAAGTGCGGACAACAAAATGTACCCATCAATAATGTTCATGATAGAAATATTGTATGAAAATGCCCAGCATTAGGGCATTTTCATACAAGAATAGATAATAGAAGCAAAATGCGGGTACTAAAATAATGTATTATTTTGGTCAACACTAACATTTTACATAAAATAATCATAGAATACCTACAAAAGATTGGACATTTGCCCAACTAGCAGACCAAATAACTCGTAACAATTCTTTATCCACTGCATTATCATACTACCCAATCTAAAACTCAAACACGTTCCGATGTACCCACCGTGTTTGAGTTTTACAGAAGAAGCTCAACAAAGACTCTGATCGCTGCTGAATTATAAAATTTAGTAGTGAATTAAACGTGTTGTTGTAAACAACAGCCGTGATTGCGGCTGTATCCGAACGGAACTGCCCTTTCTCACGCGACCTCACCTTCCGAACGAGTAAAGGGAACCCATCACAGGGGCAGGAAAAACGACAGTTTCAAGTGAATACACCCGAGTCGTATAAATAAATAAGATAATGATTTACACTTATATAAATAGATAGATAATACTTTATTCATCACCAATTAATAAAAAAAAGAGATTATTTTAAATTTTACATATAAAATAGAATAGCAATGGATTTGGCGACCTTATCGCTTAAAGCGATTTCTTCCAGGCAACCAGAACAATTGGGAAAAAATAAGGGATGGCGGTAAATAAATAATGCTGGACAATTCACACAGCATTATCTAGCCCCAAGCTAAGCAGAGCTTGTGTTATGGGTACTCTTAGACAATTTAGTGGGTACTAGATAACTGATATACATAATATAATACAATTCATAGATAGATATTTTTTATTATACATAGAAAACGACCAGAACACCCTGAACAAATGTCTGCAGATCGTACACACTTTTGTCCCGAGGCGGAAATCGAACCCGCAAACCTCAATCCAATCCTGCGTCGCAGGCAGACCTTCGCCCACCGCGCCACAGGGGTCGTCAAGTAATATACATGCAAACAAAATGTTTAGAAGTTTGGATGGATGTTACATCATCACCTATATCAGTCCACTGCTGACATATGCCTCTCCTAACGAGCGCCGCCGTAGCACACTATCTTGCCGCATCTAAGCATCTGCCTGCAGTCTTTCGCAGGGTGGATGTTTATAACCTATTTATCCAAAAATTACTGAACGTTGATACTGAGTGGATATTTCTGTTTATTAAATTGATTTTCATCCCGGAATCATGCATGTAAAATCGCGTGCAAAAATTAGTTAGTAAATAATGTAATAATATGAATTATTTTTCCACAACGAAAGATGATTATTTTAAAGCTTAAGATCTCTTAAGCTTAAACTTATAAGCGAGAGAGTTGCGTAGGTAACGATAATTGAATTTTGCTTCGAAATTGCTATAGGAACTGCAGCTACGCCGTAGCATTTTGGCGTAGCACCTAAATAAATTTAAGGTTTGAGACATTTATTTTCTCAAAGTCACTTATTGAGAAACTATGCCTAAAGTGATGTTAAAACCTTGCAGCTTTCTAGATATGTATACTTTAAATTATTTATTGTATTACAAACGTATTTTTTTCGTCGTAACGGCTACAGTCATTTAACAGCAAAAATTAATTACAGCTAATATTAACACTTACATCTCTTTTCTAAAAATCTATGCCGTCACCAGAAGATATGTGCCAGTAGGCAGAGTACTCAGAATGCTGGCAGCATTGCCACGTTGAATGGTAATGCTAATTCGTTGACCGAAGTAAAAATCAACAAAAAAAATAAACGGTCAAAGCATGTCACAGCTTTTCCCTACTTATCTTTCCATTTTCCTAACACCTTTTCCCCAACAGAGCTAAGCGGTGGCTAATAACCTTAACCTACCTCATAAGTACACCATTACGTGAAGATTTCCACCAGTTGTTTTTGTTAAGTTATAAATAAACAGCCTACCCCTTAGGCATTTAGGTCAAGGATTGTTTACAAAGAACCTCACCTAGTGGGTGTAAGTAGCTATAAGCTATTAGTGCCTATAATTCGCGCATAGATCTTAGAATCTCTTAAGATAATAGTAAATAGGTGTCATATTCTAAACCTTCGTGATACATCGTCACTTTTTTATTTTTAGTGTACACGAATCATTAAAAAAAGTCATGTTAACATTAATTATGTGAAAGCTTGTATGAATGGATGTGAGGATGTATGTTTGTTACATAATTCAAAACTAATGAACGGATCGGGCCCTAATTTAATAACTTAGATGTGTGTAGAGCCCTACAGTAAAAATAATCTCAATACCACACTTACACAGAAAGTTAATTATTCCTGTTCCAAACATAACCTAGAAAGTCCGATTTTGCAAGCGTAGGTACTAAATAGTGGGATGGAAATCTCTATGGAATTTCATTTCTTATGTATTTAGCGGGAGAGAAAAGTGTATGGAAATCCATTTCAAACGTGTTTTTTTTTATTTCTGTTATAGCAGCCCTTAGACAATTTAACCCGCTGTCAAAGTAGCAGCCGGTAGCTATGGTTATTTTCATAATAGGTCAAACGACAAAAAGTTTTAATTCCGAATCCGCCGTATGATTTGGCTTCTTCCGTACTATTCGGAATAATAAAAAAAGTTGAGAGATGTCAAGGGACACCCGGGTGGAACGAAGTTCCTTTCTATAAGAGAGAGAGAGAGACTGACAGAGAAACATGCGCATGCCGCACGGCTTACAATAGCTTACTATAGCAAAAAGTGTCGTTACAACTTTTCGTGAGAATTTTTTCTCACAACGCGCGCGTATTTATTGCGTACGATTTGCACATTATTTGAGTTTAAATTTTCAATTTACACGAGTGATTTAGAAGATTTTTCCTTGTAAGTGTACTATAATCACTATCTATCACTCTGGAAAAAGTGCGATTCCTACCTCGTGAGTTTTAAGGACAAAGAAAATGACACTCCATAGAAATCAGGCACGTTGTCTCCTGGGTATACAATGGTCTATTGTTGACTCGGAATAAAGTGTCTATATGCTTATTTTTATTCCGGAAATAAGCCGCATTGAATTACTTTTATTCCGTAGAAATGCCGGTAGAACCTAGAATAAATTTTATAAAGCCATCTCAGAATTTTTCTACCAGCTCAACACAACTTAGATGCCTGCTCGCTCATCCACTTTGAATAGAAATTACCAAATCGACGAAATTTCAACACCGGCTGCCGCGCCCGCTGTTTTGTCTTTTATCGACGCTTCATCGCTATTGAAAATTCCTTCCCCTAACAAAATAACAGCAATCTGATTTAATTCGCAATTTGACCTAAATATTATCTACGGGACTACGCAGGTACGCCCAACCTAATCGACGTTTAACAATGAACTTGAATCTTCGAATATTGTAAGACTTGTCGCAAATTTTCAATTTCTTCAAAGCAAAAGTGTTCGCTATGTACTTATGTAACGTAACGTACCTATAGTTTATTTGGTGAAAGTGACTTTTTGAACAATATAAGCACAGTCTTTGTCCAGACCTTAGAAAGATCATCAGATCCAGAGATCCTCAGAGTCAAACATAACAGCACCAAGCTAAATATATTTGGCAGATTTAGCAAGACTGCAATTTGCAGGGCCTGAGAGAGGTCTCTCACAAAATTACGTGCCACTAGACAACGAAAGTCCATTAGGTTTTATGGGTTACTCCCCAGAACGAATAGGCGAGCTTCAACCGTTGAAATTAATTAAATTCTGACGCAAAAGCGACTTGAATGCGAAAAAAGTGTGATGAAAAATCTAGGCAGGTATCTTTAGAGACGATTTGTAGGCTTTTCAATTACGACAGGCAGATTGTAAATATTCTGATTTAAGTAATTTCCGGAATGTGTAGTACCAAAGTCATATTATTTTATAACCTCATGGAAAGACACATTTCTGTATTAACTCCCTAGAAAACAGGATCTATCCACTAGTATTATATTACTTTATTACGAAATATTTGACTTGAAAAAGACATGAGAAAAAACCGATTCTACCTCAAAAAAAGTTGTCCATTCCAAGTTTCAACGCAGACACATTTTACCTTAACGAGGTGGGTAGGTAACCTGAAATTTTGCCGAGCTTTTTGTCGTCCGTCGTCTTTGAGCGCCAGCAATCAGCACACCATTCTTTTTGCACTTGTTCCTTAATCCTTCCTTTGGTTTTTCTTCTATTTCTTAAAAATCTGTGAATTTTTGCAGTTTCTTAATTGTTGAAGGCGTTTTATACCTATTCATATATGTCCCTTAGATTTGTGAATAGTTTAAATGCAAAGAAATGAAATGAGTTCTCAAAAATTTTCGATTTCGGGACTTGAACCTACGCTCTAACTTCATAATTGGCCACGAAATCACTTCTCGCATAGGTACTCGAAATCTCTGGGAATTCTTACTAACTATAACGCCGTTAGCTCCACCTAATTGCAATTTTTTTTGCACTTTGACTGTGGAATTGAATGCAATCAGTACTTTTCATTATCATTTTCAATCTTCTATTCACTTTTATCCTTAGCTTCTATCAGCCTTCACATGCAGAACTGCCGCCCCTTACCCTACCATCGATACGAAAGTCCCGTTGTTCGTCGAAACACCATAGACATCTTGAGGTCTTTAGTATTTATCTATGGTACCAGTTAGAAAATGTCAAAAATTGCATTCTGTTTTCCCACTAATTTTTAATATCGGCATTTCGTAAATTTCATGCAACACATTGTAACGATTAATTTGAATGGACTTTATTAGCATTAAACTTCATTCTGCATCAAAAAAATCTTTCTATCTACACACTGCGCGCTGCATTCCCAACACTTACTTTTTCTAACTTAAAAAAAAACACTCATTAGGTACATATTTTACTAATAATACAATAACGCAAACAAGGTTCGCGTGTTGTGGCTTGCATGAGTAATACGTATTCCTTTTGTCCAGATGAAAAAACACTATTATTAACATATCCATTTGCATGCAGTTTAATTAATTTGATAAGTCCACGGTCGTTTGTTCGTTTTCGTTTTAGGTATGTTAGTATAGGTACTTAATTATGTTGGTAAGCTTTGTGACGTCATCCTGAGCCACATCACAACACAACAATGGATACGGCTAGTGTAGCACCACTATTGTTGCACCACCATTGTTGATGTTTAATATTTACTATCTGTTCCCCGGGGGTTAACCTGCGTTAAATTCAAATTCACGTTTAAGTAAATCTTCCATGAGAATTTCATGTTATACAAGGACAAAAAGTAGCCTTTTTACTCTCCATCCTTTCAACTAACTCTATGCTAAAAATCAAGTCGATTGGTTGTTCAGTTAGGGCGTGAAGGAAGGACAAACAAACAAACACACTTTCTCATTTATACTGTGTGATAAAAAGTAGCCTATGTTACTCTCCATCTTTTCAACTAACTCTATGCCAAAAATTGAGAAATGATTTGTTGTTTAATTAGGACGTGACGGAACAACAAAACAAACAAGCAAACACACTTTCGCATTGATAATATTATTATAGATTAGTTAGGATTAGGATATATTTTAACTTGACCTACAGAATAACACATATGTTTTATACTTGAGAGCTATAGGTAAAATCCGGTTGTAAATAAATAAAAAGTAATAGCTTCAAAAGCGCTAATTTATTTCAGTTGTTGTATAAATAAGTCCTAAAACATTCACCTTAAAAATACATAGGTACTAAGAAGAAATATGTCTTAAGGCGTAGCTCGTTGTCATTTAGTACCTACGTGAATGTTACTTACAATAAAATTTACGATTCGAGTCATAAAGCGGCTAGCACCACCTTTCCACGACACGAGACAACTCCAAGACACAACTCTCTCTCAATGTGCATTAGAATTCCAAAACATTTCCACAACTACTAAAATACCAACGGCAATGAATTATTCATAGGGAAGTAATTTGCAGTGTTCAGACAGGCATGTGTCATGTTTGAGCACAACGCCCAATTACATACACTACACTGTTGCGGTTTCTTTCATCATCACCATCATCAGCCTATACCAGTCCACTGCTGGACATAGGCCTCCCCTAATGAGCGCCATAGCGCCCCGTCCGGTTAAGCTCCTCCAGCGGTTTCTTTAATAAGAAGCAAATACCCTACTCTGGGCACGACGCAATGTATACGCAATAGCCTGCCTAAAAGTAAATAAGTGGTAGAGCCTGAAATAAACGATTTTATTATTATAATTAATTTCATTTATTTTAAATCTCGTAAAAAATACATTTTTCACTTTAGAAAATAGAATATAAAACAATTCTACAGTAAAAATATATCAAAAAGGTAGATCACTGGCCGCGAAGCTAGGCTCAAGCAGCCGGTGACTAGGGCTGTAAAGAAAGGAACTTGCTGACGATACGCGCCGAATCCAGGAGTACCGCCTTTTGGATCTGACCCTTGATCCAACTTCCTAGCGAGAGTCTCTTCAGATGTTTTAATTATTATTATTGGTCATTAAGGTGCCTAACCTATTTCCCATTTGATAAAAATGTCTCAATTACATTTTATAGTGCTAAAAAATCGCTGACCCCATCACCATAAGAGATAACTAGCTGGGAAGAGAGATAGATTGCTAAGAAACCGCAAAACATACCTACATAATTTTTTTTTTATGTAACTCATGAATTCAAATTCCAATTAATTCATGAAATTTAAATTCCGTGCCGAAATTGACAAGAACGCTGGATAAAGTGGACGTCATATTGTTCTTTGATAATGACGTCAATTGGCTGTGTTCTAAACAAATGAGCTGTTGCTGATGACAGTTAACATGTTTAGTTTACTTATAAAACCTTATGACGTAATAACATGGCGGCTACTATTTTAAATTGTTAATAAAAAGATTAAAAATACTGAAAACTTTGAATTGAATTTTAAAATTTATTTTACGAACTTATACTAACATTTTCCGACTACTTTTTGTCTAAGAAAACTAATAATTTAAAAAAAAAAAAAACTCCTTTCTGTAGTAAAATACCCTATTGTACCCTTTCCGCTATATTATAGTTGGTTGATGGGTTCTGAGATTACCGCTTTGTCTGGGATGGGAAGTCTGTCCACCGCAAATGTGAACAATCAATAAGCCCATGTGACTGATTGGATTCAGCTGCTCTGGATCTCTGGATACATGCGTGCACAGACAAAGCGGCAACACAATCGATTCAAATGAGTATCTTTATTGTTGCTATAAACCTCCTTGGTTTACGACCTTCTTTTAGTTTAAATGCAAACTCCTTCTACAAAATGCCCTGTTGCGGTATGGCACAGGAAATGTACTCGTACTACTCACAATTTTTTTAAAAGTGTCTAAATTAGGTTCTTGAAAAAAATACATTTTCAAGTTGCGCGCGTAACCTCACGAAAACGCTGGATGCATTGGAGGTCACATTGCTCTATGGTTATGACGTCAGTGTGATGTGAGATCTGAACAATTGCGCTGATGACAGTTGATACTTTTAAGTTTGCCTACATAGCCGGGTTTATTCCGGAAATCCCCCACGTCCATCCCCCACGTGGGGGATTTCCGGAAAAAAAATCCGGAAATCCCCCAAATAGCCGTATGACTTAACAACATTGCGGCTATATTTCATGGTGATAAACACACAGATAAAGCTGAAAACTTGGAAAAACGGATAAAAAGCTGAAAACTAAATGAACTTATTTTGTTATTTTATAATCTGAAACGTACACTTTTTGACTGCAATGACGACAATGATATATTTTTAGATTTTTTCATTTAGAGTAAAACACGTAAACTAAATTTGTATATCATCCCAGCGAGCGATTCTGATCTGGCCCAAGGTATTACTTTAAAAGTTTTCTCGTATAAAATTTGCACATTTTGAGGCTACTCGTAAACCAAATATTCGAAAGTAAGTTTAAGCGAAATTCTCATTCGAATTTCAAACCTTATATTTTTAATAAACGAAAGCGGCTTTCTTGAAATCAGTTTCTTGTAGTGTAGTTCTGAATGATTTACTTATAACCTTATGTTACTCACCTATTCGAAATGTATAACGGAAAATATTAGATAGATAAATAATACTTTATTCATCATCAATAACTATTTATTTAACAGCAAAAAATAATTACAACTAATATTTAGATCTGCATAATATTTAGAAGGCAGAGTGCCATCAATAAAATGATTTGTGTATCATCAATTAAGAAAAAATAATAGATTATTTTAAATTTAACATATTAAATAGAACAGCAATGGATTTGGAGATGGCGATGCTTTATATTACAATATACATAAATTCAGACTGAAAATAAATAATACACACTATACCAAATAATCTATTACACTAATAAAAACAACAAATTAATTCTATTTATAATATTACTCTTGACGTAATACCATATGTGATGTGTTAGCCTTATTACTGGCGAATTGCGAGCGATTTCGGAGCGAGGACGCCGCGGCCACGCAGCGCGCAGGCCGCGAGGATGCCGCCGCCGCGGGAACGCACCAAGCGCTGCTTCGTCTCGTGATCGTTCGCACATCGCCAGTCAGTATGATAAGGCTATAGGGTGGAATTTTGTAATGCCACCTGAAGGGAAGTACTCTTAAAACTGTAGACTGAAAAATTTACTCAAAGAAAACATTCCTTTATTTTCAATAAGAAAGAAAACTGCATTTTAAATGTTTTCCTTTCATTTAATTTATCAAGTTTGTTAGAGAGATTTCATCCTTATAATTGACCCCAACGATCGATGCAATAAAAGTACAGGGTGTAATTTTTACAGCTTTTAGTCGGTTCGATTCCCGGGTGTGTCAAGCGAATTTTCGAAAATCTTTAAATGTATTTTTCTTTCTTTAAAAAAAAAGGAATATTTTATTGAGTAAAAAGTTCTATCTATGGTATTCACAGTACTTTCCTTACTCAGGTGGCATTACGAAATTCCATCCTGTATAGATTGTAACAAAAATGAAGCATCTAACTTTCAGGGTGGAGGGGGTCTAGCTTCGATCATAGAATATGCAAAAAATGATTATCTTTTTTATTACATATTTATACCTATACATAATCTAACAGTTGTTTTCATACATGAGACATTTTGGATTTTTTTCTCAAAATCACGTTTTTGTAGAGGTTATGTGTTATCTGGTCATCCATGTTGAAAATCACTAAAATCCACTAATTAGATAAGGAGCAATTATTACTTTTAGCCGAGTAATTATTTAACCTCATTTCATAAAAGCAAAGTTGGTAAAAGAAAGGCCCTTTTGCGTTAAAACAGGAACACGGCTTTCTCGCCAATTCGCCACCAAATAAGTATAAATCATAACTCCATTCGGAACAATACCGGTAAATTATTACACGAGGGAAATACCGTTACAAAAAACAACCGTTTGCAATTACAAATATTTGGGACGTCGTTAAGGGTAGCCAGGATATCACCATTATGAAACCCAAAAGGAAAAGAGATTTCCTTCCATTTCTGAAAAGTGACTCAATTAGGTCCTATATTGCTAATTAACCACTAAATACATACAATTTTTTTATTCAATCGATAAATGCCATAAAAATGCATATAAGATTTACATTTTCAAGTTCGGCTCGTAACTTGCCGGAAACGCTGGACGCGGTGGACGCTATAATGATCTTTTTCAAGACGTCAGTTGGATGTGTGGTAGCAGAACAAATACGCCGATGTTGCTAATGGCAATTTATAATTGATTGCCTACACAGCCGTATGATATAACAACATTGCGCCTATTTTCATGGTGTTTCAAAACAGATAAAGAAATTAACACTTTTAATTTAATTTATATTTTTTATTGTATTTTTATCACGTTTTGTGAAAGACAATAGCGAAAATATAATAGTAAAATTTCAAATAACCTTTGAATCCAAGTGTAAATATAATTTGTAAAAACTTCAAAAAATATTCTGTAATAAATAATCTAGAAATAGAGTAGAAAGAATTTGATGGCACATAATAGCATAATAGTAGTTATATCATGCGAAATCATATCATTTCATTTAACGTCATAATCGTGGAGGCTTTGCGTGCCTAAATTTGTCATTAGGGAGCGCTTTATTACCCTTTTATTACTTACTCAAAAAATGCGGATATTTGTGTAGGTATTCAAAGTTTTTTATTGGACTTGTTTCATCATTAAATCGTAGAGCTGAACTTGCGCCTAAAAGTTTACGTGTAAAACTTTATGGCTGAATAAACAACCACAGATGGTTAACGTCAATTGTTTTGAAATTAAATGGAGTTTGAATCTTCTTCGCGTTTAACACGCACAATACGAGCTCTGTGGCGTGGTGGGCGACGGTCCGCATGCGTCGCTGGAGGTTGCAGGTTCGATTCCCGCCTCGGTACAAATATTTGTACGACCTGCAGGTATTTGATCCGGGTGTTATGGTCGTTTTCTATGTATACTAAAAAACATCTATGTAATGTATTGTATTATGTTTTTCAGTTATCTAGTACCCATAACAAAAGCTCTGCTTAGCTTGGGGCTAGATAATGCGGTGTGAATTGTCCAGTATTATTATTATTATTATATTATTATCTAAATAAAATTCGGAAGATAGAGTACGTTCTCCTAGCTCCTTGCTGACTGAACAAAGGTCCTGTGTAGCGTTACAACGAAACCCAAAGAACATACTTTTTTTTCAATCTTGGACAATATACCTATCATGACATGGAAGAAAACACCCCTACTCCTTGAACGTTGTTACCCCAAAGAACAACAAAAAGACGTATCTAGACCGAAGTGCGACTGAGACAATAACATTACCCATGCACGGCAACTCAAAATCTTTGAAAAAATGAGACTCGCTTTGAGGTAAATACACCTACCTAGAGCCCTGAGTCCCAATGACGATAGTGATCATTTGATCATTGTACCATTGGATGATAGTACATGATCGTGACGTCTCATTTTTTCTCCATAGGGTTTGGTCCAGCACTTTTATCCGGACGATAAAGACGCTGGACCAAAAGCTATGGAAACCATCAAATGGACTCGGAACTCAGGTAGGTACCTCAGAAGCGGGTTTATCATGGCATCGGTAGGTAGCTATTCATCACGGCGTGTCAGAAATGATTGATTGCAGTCTACAATACATAATATGGGGCTGATTCTAGAACGAGCAAACTTCTGGAGTTAGATATGAAATCTCACAAAACATGGATGGTCTGGCAAGGATTGAGCTACGCTTTGCGTCTGGCAACGAAATCATATCGATATGGATCAGTTGAAAGAAAGAAAGAATGAAAGAAAAAATTTATTTACTGCCTAAAACACTACATATTACAACACAGATTAGAAAAACATAAGAGTTGAGCTACCTGTAGATTGTTTGCAACAGTTTGCAGTTAGCTCTATTGTTTCTATTGTAAATACTAGTTTTAATTTAATTCTTAAATTCTTTATTGTGCACAAAATACAAAAATAAAAATAAAACAACGAAAATCTATGTAAAAAAACGAAATCATTGTTTTTAATAAATTCTACAGCAGGTACTCTGTAGAACCTTGATACAATCATTTATATTATTAAGAGCCTATATTATGTCTTCTGCTTGGGAAATATCTCTCTTCCCTAGTACTAGCTGGCAGTATTACACCCCGTGCACGAGGCACGGGGTGTAACACTGCCAAATTAACGTGCTCTGGTGGTCTGCGCTTGAATACTCCCTGATCGTGTCTGGCTGCCGTCCCATCGGATTATGAAAGTGAAGGAATAGTTCTAGAGTGCACTAATATTTGCGCACACACTTGTGCGCAAACACTGCACTACAATATGTATTAAGCTCATGGCTTGTCTTCGTTATGACTGGCCGGTGTAGCCGAAATCCGGCTAAAAGGACATCAATATGAGATTGGTTTCTCTATATAATTTCTTGAATAATTTTAACTCTGTGGCGCCATATCATTTTCGTAAACCCTCATCGAAAAAGCTATCGATAGCAGTCTTATGAAATTGTGATATATTATTTTATTCCAAAATATTGTGCAGCTTATTCGTTATTTATGGGCAATATATAGGCTATTGGCTTGCGGATAAGAAAATATTGTCTTCCCGAGAGTATATGGACCAGGATTGGCTGCTAGCCCACTCCCACAAACTTTTGGCTTTTTGCAAATATCCTTCGTTCCGTAGGGGCTTTTTGCTATACCTTATCAAATTTTCCAGGATGATGTAGTAACTTATTATCTTAGCTTTCCTTGACTTCTTTAAATTTTTTAAAGTTATAATAAACAAATGAAGATATCAGACTACTCACACTTAACAGACTACCTATTTCTAAAGCTTTTTTATCATAGTTTTATAAAATAAAAAACTGATACGTTCGTTCATAAAATGAAGTTTTATAGCCATTCGTGCAACTTAAATATAAAATTGAAATAATAGCCTTTGAATCCAATTTGCAAAATTTTATTCAAAGGCACTTAACTTGTAACTCAATCTTAGCTTTCTTCGACTAGTGAATGAATACTGCTGACCCGTCCTTCAACCACCAGGCTATCCCTGGAGGTAGCCCGTGATGGAACTACACTACTATAGTGTAAATACGTAATAAATATATACCTATCTTTATTTTATCCATGTCTTCATAAAACCGAGAACATTATCTATATATGGAAACAGTTCCGTAACAGAATGACTACAAAATGATTTCCAAAGCAGCACGCAGCATTGCCGAGTTAGGGTGCTCGTCGTTTCCCAAACTCGTAAAATTTCCGACGAGGCATCTATCAAGACAGATAGGGGGAAATAGTTTGTATCTAAAAATAGCGTCAATTTGGCTGTGGCAATACACACAAATATACTGCCTCTGCCTTCGGAAGGGCTGGTTTGTATGTTTAGCAATTCTAATCAAGCTAGGCCCTTATTCACTATGTCCACGCGGTCTGTTTGAACAGACAAGACGGACCTTGTGCACAACGTAGAGAGAACATTTTAGCTTGCAAACACACTAGCGCATCGTGCGTTTTTGAAATAGCATTAAACAGCCCACTGTACGCTTCTGTAGCGCTGTGGATACGTAACCACGATAAATTTAAAAGGGCAACCCTACGGATGCGAAAATGGGTAACCCTATGGAAACAAGAATGGGCAACCCGGCACGCGAACTTTTTGGATAATTAAATCGGCAATAATGCTAATGTCTGACAGATATGAATCTGAAGGTTTGTTGGGTAGCATTACCATTTTTAATAAGGGCATTCCGTATTCTAGGGGCGACGAATAGCAAAATTGATTTGAATAACAAGGCTCATGAAAATTATTTCGATCCTATTGCCTGGATTGAATATTAATTTTTACTTTTTCATAAATGAGATCACAGCATCGAGACTCCATGGACGATAGTATAGTATAGAGACATGATTATCGTAACGTCTCTTATTTGTATTAAAACTAAAGCACAAAGTACGTATTTCCTTTAATACACACTTACACACACATACACAGAACTCTTGGATACGTCGCAAAAATTACATAAGTAAAAATAGGAAATGAAGTAACCACTTTGATTTTTTGTCCACTTCAATCTTTTTAAGGTAAAGTAAAGAAGCGTACAAGAAATCTTAACTTTGTTAGAATGTAAGTTATCGAGCTGTAGCAAAACCTATCCCGAGATTCAATAAATAAACAAGATTCGCCAAGTGCGAGTGTAACTCGCGCGCCGAGGGTTTCAAACATTTGCCAATTATTTGGACAATCAATTTTCTGAAATATTTTAAAAAGTATGAAACTTACAGAAATTTCAAAAAGTGTTTTAAAAAGGCCGAAACGATACCTTTCATTTGATACCCCACATGGGTAGGTACCCCTTTTTGAAAAAAAATCCCCTTTTTTGACCATTTTTCAAAAACTATTATTATTACAGACTTCTCTATATTTTTCCTGTAAAATATAGATTGATATCTACAAACGCCTAATACATTGTACATGGATCGGTCTGCAATGTTCGGAGCTAGGGGGGGGGAATGGTCAATTTTTCGTCTTTTTTTTAAATATTTCAAAAAGTATGAAACTCACAGAAATTTCAAAAAGTGTTTTGAAATGGTCAAAACAATACCTTTCATTTGATACCCCACATAGGTAGGTAGCCCCCCTTTTGAAAAAAAATTCCCCCCCTTTTTGACCATTTTTCAAAAACTATTATTATTACAGACTTCTCTATATTTTTCCTGTAAAATATAGATTGATATCTACAAACGCCTAATACATTGTACATGGATCGGTCTGCAATCTTCGGAGCTAGGGGGGGGGAATGGTCAATTTTTCGTCTTTTTTTGAAATATTTCAAAAAGTATGAAACTCACAGAAATTTCAAAAAGTGTTTTGAAATGATCAAAACGATACCTTTCATTTGATACCCCACATAGGTAGGTAGCCCCCCTTTTGAAAAAAAATTCCCCCCCTTTTTGACCATTTTTCAAAAACTATTATTATTACAGACTTCTCTATATTTTTCCTGTAAAATATAGATTGATATCTACAAACGCCTTATACATTGTACATGGATCGGTCTGCAATCTTCGGAGCTAGGGGGGGGGAATGGTCAATTTTTCGTCTTTTTTTGAAATATTTCAAAAAGTATGAAACTCACAGAAATTTCAAAAAGTGTTTTGAAATGATCAAAACGATACCTTTCATTTGATACCCCACATAGGTAGGTAGCCCCCCTTTTGAAAAAAAAATCCCCCCCTTTTTGACCATTTCTCAAAAACTATTATTATTACAGACTTCTCTATATTTTTCCTGTAAAATATAGATTGATATCTACAAACGCCTAATACATTGTACGTGGATCGGTCTGCAATCTTCGGAGATAGGGGGGGGGGGGGGGAAGGTCAATTTTTCGACTATTTTTGAAATATTTCAAAAAGTATGAAACTTACAGAAATTTCAAAAAGTGTTTTGAAATGGTCAAAACGATACCTTTCATTTGATACCCCACATAGGCAGGTACCCCTCCTTTTGGAAAAAAATTCCCCCCCTTTTTGACCATTTTTCAAAAACTATTATTATTACAGACTTCTCTATATTTTTCCTGTAAAATATAGATTGATATCTACAAACGCCTAATACATTGTACGTGGATCGGTCTGCAATCTTCGGAGATAGGGGGGGGGGGAATGGTCAATTTTTCGTCTTTTTTTGAAATATTTCAAAAAGTATGAAACTTACAGAAATTTCAAAAAGTGTTTTGATATGGTCAAAACGATACCTTTCATTTGATACCCCACATAGGTAGGTACCCCTCCTTTTGAAAAAAAATTCCCTCCCTTTTTTACCATTTTTCAAAAACTATTATTATTACAGACTTCTCTATATTTTTCCTGTATAATATAGATCTATATCTACAAACGCCTAATACATTGTACGTGGATCGGTCTGTAATCTTCGGAGATAGGGGGGGGGGTATGGTCAATTATTAGATTTTTTTTGAAATATTTCATAAAGTATGAAATTTACAGAAATTTCAAAAAGTGTTTTGAAATGTACAAAACGATACCTTTCATTTGATACCCCATTTGCCTTCCTAGGTCTCTTTTGAAATTTCAACACCAAAATTTGTACTGAAAATATTCATTTTCATTTTTCATTTATTTATATATTTTTTTCTTGAAATCAGTAATGGCGCACGAAATGTATCATTATTTTAAATTTCAAGTTAATAGCTGCAGTAGTTACTGAGATATTCAAGAAAGAGCGGGGACGGACAAAGCGAGACCATAAGGGTTTCAAAACCGATATTTGAAACCCTAAAAAATAATAAAAAATCTCAATAAATAAATTCAAACAAATTAAATAAATAACATAATAACATAATATGTTATAAAGCCTTTTTAAAAGCATATGTTTGTCAATTTGTTTGAATTTATTTATTGATAAATTTTACTGTTGGTACAAGAAAACTCATATACATAATACAATACAATACATACATAGATACAACTTTTTATTACACATAGAAAACACCCAAAACAAATACCTGCAGATCGTACAAACATGGTGCTAGAGCTTAGTTATTTTAGAATTCTAGACAAAATACTTAACAAAGATGGGTGTTGTTTTTATTATGAATTTTGTTTAAAGTAACTTTACTACTAAATACTATAATAACATAAATAGTAACCGTGTTTCATAAAACATTCGTGCCCACCGAAATAAACATCCGTGAAAACGCGATAAGTTTAAAAACATTACTGAAAACTTTGAAATATGGCGCTTAAGCATGTAAATCCTGTAAAATATAGGGTTGGAGCGGCTCTAGTTTGACCCTGGCTCCGATAAATGCCATTTCCGGGGGTGCGAATAAAATCGGACACGCAAACTATTCGACTCCCTGTAGGGTGTTAATATAGTGGCCACGAAAAACCCCAGGTCACTGCGATGAGCCGCGATAAATTTGCATTTCCATAGCCGTGATACACCTCATAAATCAAAATAAACAAGGACACTGCTCGTAAGAATAATACTGTGGCTGTAATAAAGATTTTCGGGGGATAAGGTGCTTTTCTTTGAGAACCTCTGTCATTCTGACAAATGTAGGAATGAGTTTGCGTTTCCAGCACAATGGATTAAGCGTGCTTTATTGGCAATAACTTCGTTCCAAGGGTCAATCGACAGACTGCCTTATCTACGCATATTCTCTGTATCAAATATTTGGAGGGTTCCGTACGTGAAAAGGAAATAGGAACCCTTTCTTGTCTGTCTATCTGTCTAATTTTTAAGGAATGCCAAGAGGTATCAAATTGATTAGCATTAAATACTCAAATGCGTAACATCATGGAGCAGTAGAAAAATAAAACTTCTAAGTCAACGCAATTAAAAGTTACAGCCGTTTAAGCCACATGCAAACAAAACCTATAAGGTAGGGTTCTTCTCGTTGACCAAAAATCATGTTTGACAAGAACCTTTAGAGCACAAGTAATACATATGAAAACCGTAAATTGGTAGTTACAAAACATGTTTTTTAATCTTACTATTGAATCCTCCTTTTTTGCTCACGAGTATAAGGCGCATACAGGAGCTGATCGGTCTTTTTTGGAGGCTATCTCCTCTTAGAGGAGTTAATGCTATGTGCTGAAAAAAATATATATCATTTATTGACCTTTTATCTGTAAACTGGAAGTACAAAAAAGTTCTACGAGTTCATTAACCATGTGAAAAAAATTAACAAAGTGAAGCTGTTTTGGACTGAAAAATTGTATCTCCTTCTAAACGACTTGGAATTTTGTACTTTTTTCTACACCATAATGTCGGCAAAGACTTTATCTACAAGTTGGAAGTATGATTTTGTGATGCGACGGTTTTTCATATGGCAAATAATCATTTTAAGTTTTTCCGTATTATTATAGGGCGTTAACCTTTGAAGGTGGTCGCGCGGGCGACGGGCGGCAGTGCCACTCTGGCTGTTGTACGGGGAGGTTGTGTTCGTCTGGCTCGCGATGACACTTCATTATTACGATTTATTTATTATTCTCAGTCATCCGCACACGACCCGGAAACTTTATTTCGTGTATGATAAAATAGTTTGTAAATAAGTAGATATAAGTACATAATTATATCTGTCGAGCAAGGACGATTTTAGACCTAAAGTAGTACTTTTAATATACCGTAGGTATACTTATTGACTACCCATTGTTGTTGTGTGTACCTTCGTATAGCTTATATGGAAAATGCCAAAAAGATCAGTAAGCTGGAGAAAGCTCTGAAAGCTCAAAGGATGATAGAAGTAATGTAAGTATAACTATACTATCAGGTAGGTAGAAGGTTCATTTTATTTTAGCAATTTTTCGCTATTTTTGCTATTAGCGATATTATCCAAATTACTCATGTTTGTATTAGGTATTTATTGTAGGAGATCGAGGAACAGGCAAATACACAAGAAAAAAAATCTTACAATGCCTAATGAAAATCATGTCCAGTAAGTATCAACCATAGAGTTTTTGTAGTACCTACAAACCATGCAATTATTGATTTATTTATCATTATTCATTTATTTATTATTCATTTACAGATGTACAGTGACTGGATAAGTTAAAACTGGAGTAAAAATGCCTGTGTTAGAGGTAAAACATTCATAGTGCTTAGGTAGGTACAATAAGTAGGTATGACATGTGTTCTAACCCGGTTCATGATCATCATCAGATTTCTAATATCACACTCTTCGTGAATACGCAGCTGATCAGACTAAAATCTAATAAGTAATTACCAAAGTCAAAACCATCCTATGCCTCTCCGAAGTGAGGCACTAGGTACACCCCCAATCTCTCACTTGACTCCAATCCGATCCAAGAATAGGAACTACGCTGCTGCCTGCAGCTAAGAGACACATATGTAGATTGAGAGTGAATTCTGTAATACTTACTTTGACATGAAATGGAAATGGGATTCGAACTGTAAAGGAGACTGGGTTAAAACGGTA
Source organism: Eupithecia vulgata (assembly GCA_946478455.1). Lineage (NCBI taxonomy): Eukaryota > Metazoa > Arthropoda > Insecta > Lepidoptera > Geometridae > Eupithecia > Eupithecia vulgata. The sequence continues at coordinate 11,832,892 of OX297862.1, read as the reverse complement.
CATAGACTTTTTTCATCTTGTAGAGTTCGAGATTTGTAAAACAGTTTTGATAAGTTTTGACATGGATTTTGTCAAATTAGTCAACTGAAAACGATCAAAGTCTTTTGCATGAACATAACAAACAAAAATCCTATTATTTTGTATGTTACAGCTAAAACCAATGAAACCAACATCGATTCAAATAACTTACTAGGATTCTAGACCAGAATCAATTCTTATAATTGAAGATGTATTAAAAGTAGAGGAGTGGTATCCGTCACGCCGATTCCCGCAGCGTCGGTTCCCGCAACGTCGACTTTCGTAAAGTCGACCGCGCCTCAATTCCCTTCACGTCGACTCCATTTTTTTTCGATGGTACAGTCGGCAGCGACATCGGGAATTAATCATTAGAGTATATTTTATAAAACCAACATAAGTAATGGAATTTTCCATTACTACCTAGAGCCTAGAGCCTAGAGCCCTTAAGTATATAAAAAACTTTGTAAGACTGATAAAATTCCATTACTTATGTTGGTTTTATAAAATATAGGTACTCTAATGATGAACGCATTCACTGCCTAGCATTGGCTAATGTGTGAATAATTAATTTAATAGGTTTATTCCTTTTATTTAATCTTGTGAAAAGATAATTAAGTAAACAAATTTAATCAATATTTTTGCACAAGAGAATATAAAAAAAATAATAACAAAATATTCACAACACAATGATGAAAAAATTAGGAAATATATAAATTGAGATCTGAATAAGAAATGAAATAATATTAATTATATTTATTTGTTTTATCTAATCCACAATCCTTAAATAATGATGATTCTTAGTTAATGGCAATATAAGTCTGGTTGGACTCTTTTATGCCAGTGTCAAGTAATGGAAAATAATAGTAAAATATGAGTTAGCAAGTTATGAAGAATGTTGATATTTTCACCAGAGCCTAGTTCGTTATCCCTGCTAGGGTACACCACGTGCAGGTTAGGTTGGCTTGGGAGACAAGATCTTGGAGTCTCCCTTGTACCCCATTCTTAAATAAATCAATTTAGAAAAGGTAAATGTCAAAATAACAGCAAACGTCACTGTCAAAACAGCATAGCCATCTAACTTATAATAATGACAGTAGCTGTCAAAATTGAAACAGACCTATCTCCAAAACTACACACGTTAGACTTTCAACTAATAGCTCAAATGAAAGGTGGGACGGAAACCTACATTTTCAATGACAGCTGTCAAAATTGAACTGGACCTATCTCCGAAAGTACACACGTTAGACTTTCAACTAATGGCTCAAATGAAAGGTGGGACGGAAACCTACATTTTCGATGACAGCTGTCAAAATTGAAATAGATCTATCTCCGAAACTACACGCGCTAGACTTTCAACTAATAGCTCAAATGAAAGGTGGGACGGAAACCTACATTTTCGATGACAGCTGTCAAAATTGAACTGGACCTATCTCCGAAAGTACACACGTTAGACTTTCAACTAATGGCTCAAATGAAAGGTGGGACGGAAACCTACATTTTTGATGACAGCTGTCAAAATTGAAATAGATCTATCTCCGAAACTACACGCGCTAGACTTTCAACTAATAGCTCAAATGAAAGGTGGGACGGAAACCTACATTTTCGATGACAGCTGTCAAAATTGAAATAGATCTATCTCCGAAACTACACGCGCTAGACTTTCAACTAATAGCTCAAATGAAAGGTGGGACGGAAACCTACATTTTCGATGACAGCTGTCAAAATTGAACTGGACCTATCTCCGAAAGTACACACGTTAGACTTTCAACTAATGGCTCAAATGAAAGGTGGGACGGAAACCTACATTTTTGATGACAGCTGTCAAAATTGAAATAGATCTATCTCCGAAACTACACGCGCTAGACTTTCAACTAATAGCTCAAATGAAAGGTGGGACGGAAACCTACATTTTCGATGACAGCTGTCAAAATTGAACTGGACCTATCTCCGAAAGTACACACGTTAGACTTTCAACTAATGGCTCAAATGAAAGGTGGGACGGAAACCTACATTTTCGATGACAGCTGTCAAAATTGAAATAGAGCTATCTCCGAAACTACACGCGCTAGACTTTCAACTAATAGCTCAAATGAAAGGTGGGACGGAAACCTACATTTTCGATGACAGCTGTCAAAATTGAAATAGAGCTATCTCCGAAACTACACGCGCTAGACTTTCAACTAATAGCTCAAATGAAAGGTGGGACGGAAACCTACATTTTCGACGACAGCTGTCAAAACACAGCTGCCAATTATTATCGCATCATTACCCCGTTTGGATTTTACAATATTTATTAAACTGGCCATCATAAATGAAAATTATATCCATACACGACTCATCTATCTCACCTATAGCTTAAAAACAATGAGTAAAGTTGGTAATACTAAAAATCTAAATAAAATTGAGGCGACTTTTTCACAGAATGATCTCTAACATTCGATGCATAACTGCAGGTAACAAAATATTTCAAATGTCTTTTTGGTATGGAAAATCTTATCGTACAATTACCGAAATAATTAAAAGGGAACACATTTTACATAGATTGCAATCTGCCAGAATTGGTGAGTCCAAGACATTCTAGATCAATGTCATTATGAGACCCAAATTATATTTTAAGAGCTATTGAAGACAAAAATAATTAGCAGAAAAAAATCAAAAAGATAGAAGACGAAAAACAGGAAGAAGAATTAACAGTGACAACTAAAACATAGATGAACAAATATTAGAATAGGAAAAGATAGAAAAAGAAATGACGTGGATAGACTGTAAAAGTGAAACAGAAGAACTATAAATCAAAAACAGAAACATTGAAAGCTATGACAGTGAAAAGGAAACACGTTTAGAGGTCTCGCAAATACTACGCGAAAGTATATTATATATATACCTCATATTATTTTAGTTATCTTGTTGCCCATACTTTTTTGAGACTTGTGTCCTCAGAAGATCTTACCGAAACACACATCAAATCCACGCACTCAAGCACGCACACACACACCCTCACACAAAACACCCGCACACACACATTGCCTTAGATCACAAGGAAATGCTGCCTTAATGCCTTAATAATATTATGATTCCAAAATCAAAACTTAATAAAGTTTTTAGTTTTTTTCCTCTGTATAACTTGAAATTTTGCTTTTTCTGTAATCATTGTTTTTATTTTAAGTTATTGTTTGTACACTTAGCTTAATGTCGTTAACCGACCTATATGTTATAAGTAACGGCACTTATACCGCGGAGTGGGAGCCTGGTGACTGTAATACAGGTTTTTTTACAAACCTTACGCAGGCATCAGTCTTGTGCAATGTTGCTCTAATCTAATTTTAAACTATACTTGCTACTTTAGTTTTAAATGTAAGCTCATTGTGCAAGAAGAACAATAAATGATTTATTATTATTATATTAAAATTCCGAAGTACAGCACAATATCATAATAGTCTAAGATCCGTAAAGGGACGACCTTCAGCTGCCATATGCTTAATGGATGACAGATAAGTATTAAACCTATATCAATTTCTATATATAAAAAATATGTCGTAGTAAAATAGTAGTAAAATATAGAGTAGGTTGTTTTAAAAATTCCTGGTCAGACTATATTAATAAAAAATTAAAAAATGAAATTTTATTAAATATTGCATAAGTTTAACGAAAAAATTTATGCTATAAAATTTATTACCAACCGAAATTATGAAGCCTATAACATAATATGTACATACATTAAGTTGTTTAATTCGGAAAATTTGGCCTGAATGACGGTTGCCGAGTTTTGAAAGGTGAAAACTTTAAGCGTGTGGAAACTTTTTTAATAGATTTTTTTTTGCGTTTAAAATGTATTTTCCTCCCCACTTAACGCAAAAAAAATCTTTTCCAAGTAGCTCCCCTTGGGAGTTCCAAAAGAGGTCGTAAAAATGGTTCTAGGGGGGTTGTATTTTTTTTCTTTAAACTCGAGGAAAATCTTTCTATCCGAACCGGCTATCGAAACCTATCATTCCGTCCATTGCATCGGTATTTCTTCTTAATGGTGTAAAAAACCTAAGTACCACGTAACCGTCATTTTTTATATTGGTTCATTAAGCCCCTTCTCCTCTAGCTCAGATATTTTTTGTTTCAAATCATTCCAACCGTATTACCTACCTATTCGTTGATATCCTACTAACATTATAAATGAGAGAAGTTTGTGTGAATGTTTGTTACCTGTCTCCGTAAATACTAAACCGATTTGGATGAAACTTTCGAATGATTGGGATACCTATGTACCTATATATAGGCTACTTTTGAAGGGGATAGTTACCTACAACGCGAGCGAAGCCGCGGGTAGCAGCTAGTTATAACAACTACCCAACACTACTCCCTAAGTACCGAGTTCTGTTCTCAGATTAGGTTATGGTTCCACAAAACCCAGACCAGGAAAAAATATTTGCTGATATTGTAAAAAATCTCTCGTAGTGGGAATCGAATCCGCATTTCTCATGTATCAGACAGCTATTCGTTTATAACGCCGCGCCGCGCGGTGCCGCGCCGTGCCGCCATGTAGATTTTCCTTATTTTGCGGTTTCCGCGTGAAAACTTTTTCTCGGCGGGGCTGCGCGGAAGGTGCGGGGCCGAAACGATAGCAACGCCTATTTGCTCAAGGTCATCGGCTCAGGTATGCACCTACGAAACCCTCGGCACGAGGATAAGTTTGTATGGCGAGTCTGACTCGTTATTGATGTCTTTTTATTGAGTTAATTATCGTTTTCGCTTTTACATGAAATCAAATATTTTAAATAATATGAAGCTCATAAACTGTTCTACCCGCCTCCCGTAAATGAATGCACTGCAGCTTCGGCAGTTCTCATAAAATATTTTTAGCAAGAATTCATATTTCATAAAAATATCTGTATTAAATTCAATGACAACCAGTAATACTAAAATATTTATGCGACTCGGCAGTAAATACTCAGCTTTCCGACTCAAATGTTTAGACCATAAACTTCTGATAATGTGTCTTATTTTGGCGTACATCTTGCACTCTCAGAGTTTTCGCTACTTCAACATTAACAAAAAGCAAAACGATACCAGAATTATTATTTGGTTTGGTAGGTACTTTATTTATGTGGTTGGACTCATAGATCTCATAAAACTGTGAACAAAATAATTGTTACCGTTTTGGTAAAAGCTATAATTGTTATATAAAAATACTTTCAAAGTTATTTAATTGCGAGTATTTTTTAATTCATTTTAAAAATTATTTAATAGAAAGATCAAACAATATCTTTATATTGATATTGTTAGTTACTTATTAAATAATATCTTTATAATCTTTTTTATATCGTGCGATGAAGCTAGATCTAGTTTCTTCGCACGCGCTGTTTAAGGTTCTTTCTATCCCATAGGAACTAATATATGAGATATAAAGTATACTAGCGGCCCGCCACGCTTCTCACGAGTAAATTAATATATAGCCTATGACACTTACAAAGTAAAAGAAATTTCAAATTCGACTTAATTTTTATTCGATAATCTACAACCTTACAAACTTTACCTCTTTATAATATAAGTATAGATTATTCATCAACATCAGCCTATTATCAGTCCACAGCTGGACATAGGCCTCCCCTAATGAGCGTGATAGCGCCCTGTCTTCAGCTTGCCGCATCCAGCATCTGCCAGCAGTCTTTCGCAAATCGTAATCCCACCTGGTCGGAGGGCGTCCTACACTACGTTTGCCGAGTCGCGATGATTATTCGTCTATGTTTTATTCCAGGCCAAGGACTACCGCTATGTAAAATTCCTGCCCGATCCATTTATTAGTTTTGAAGTGAAGAGATAAAATAAATCAAAACTTTCGCATTTATAATATTAGTGTGACGTACGTACCTTCACGCATACCAACCAATTAACTTCGCCCCTGTTCCAGTGTTTATTTGCCTGAAATCCGCTGACACATAGACAATATGCAAATCCAGCCGTGTGCGAGTTATCACATCGATAGCTCACGATAAACGTCACGTCGGCCTGACAATCCATTCTGTTCCATTTCATAGGAACATCCATCAATCAGCGCTATGGAACATCTGTTCACTTTATGGCTTTCAACTATATGACGCGGGAAGTAAACTCTTTTAGGAGAGAATTTAGATATTTTTTTCAAGCTTACTTTTATACACGGTGATCCGGACCGCAACACTGCCACACAGTACAATGATGATTCAAATATGGTTTTAATTATAGTTTTGCAATATTCATACAATACAATACAAATATACTTTATTGCACACTATATAATTTAAAAAAAACATATACAGAACACAAAAATATAATTAATATGGAATAACATTCCCCCTCCAATCAGAAATTCCAGTAGCATTTATGGTTTTAAAAGTAAATTAAAGCGGTTTCTAATTCAGGAACAAGGAAAATGGGATGGCATCAATAATAATGATGCATCTATAATTTGAGGGTCTTCTTCTAATAATAATGTTTCTCAATAATTCATCAATGATCACCCTATAATTAATTAATAACACTTATATACCTAAACTAGACAAATAATGGAATTAAATTGAAACTAGTATTTACTATTGAACTTTGAGCTAAAGATGGTTTGCAACAAAAAGTCTGCAGTAATCTGGAATTTTATAATACTTGCATGGTTTGGTGGGTAGTACTCGTATTTACTTGCTCTTTGATTTATATATTATTATTTTTATCTTGTACCAATACTCTGGTACCCATAAACTCTGGTTATTTATGTATAATCATGTTAACCATCATCATCATAATATCTAAAGTAAATAACATGCAATCAGGATAATGTTAATAAAGTATAAACGTACTATATATTTAATACCTATATAAACTCGTATCACTTGTTTCTGGCTGAGACAAAAAGCACTGCAAGTGTTGGTTTGTCGTTAGTGACGTAACTAATCTCACGAGGGTCAACATAATACCAGCGCTGAGTAGGTAATCCAACTTATCTACTCAGCAATATGCTGAGTTGACACCTTTTTGGTTCGACACATGGTGGCTAAGCGGCTTGCGGAAGTACTAAAGCTAGGTTATTGTAGAAAAAAAAAAACAATATTTTTTTTATGTCTGTTAGTTATATTATTATATTTTTTTTTGTATTTGTTAAATTAGAATCGTAAGTTACTAGCCAAGTTATTTTCTATGTATGTATATGTACCTATGTTTTGTGTCGAGCTAAATAAACTTTTCATTCATTCATTCATTCATTCATTCAAAAACAATTTCAGATAATGTATAATGGGGGGCCTTATAGCTAAGAGCGATCTCTTCCAGGCAACCTTAGGATGGACAAGAAGTGACCGTAGACGGTGGCATGTAAATAAAATACTGTTTATGTAGGTATTATTGGAAGAAATAAATATAGCTATAAATATGTATATAAATACTTATATATATTATATATACATATCATATACAAAAATTATTTATCATAAAATAAATATACTAAATAATATAAAGTTACTTAAATATTTGATGTTGAGGCTAGGAAATGTTCATAGTCCATATTTTTGAAAATAGGAGTAGATGTATTTTATATTGACAGCATTAGATAAGCTCGCGGGAGATTATCTTACGCTAATTTTGTCTCAGCAATTGTATTTAAGGACTACGAATTTTACTTCTGCCCTCGTTTGGAGCCTGATTAAGGCTCGTTTTTATGACTACGGTAGACTCGCATAAGCCATGATTAGGGTCTACCATAGTAGTAAAACCTACCCCATGATTTGGGAGCAAAGAGTGTAAGGGTTAAGCTCATATTGGAATTCTTGTTATTATGATATGCAGTAGCGGTTGCAGGATGTTTAATATAAGACTTTGGTATGGGTCCTTCTAAGTTAAGTCGACTCCGCTCGATATTTGTAAAGTAGGTTTCTAAGGCATAAATGCGTTCAATTAATTTCCGTGTAGGTTTTCGTATGAAATTCAATCAAATTTTCGTATTTCGATTCGTATCAAAAATGGATTTGTTTGAAATACCGCCTAACGAACTTTAGTTTTTGGAACTAAGTTCCTTATCGCGCGTTGTGAAAGGGGGCTGGACGGAAAAAATTCTCACGAAAAGTAGTAACGACACTTTTTGCTATAGTAAGCTATTGTAAGCCGTGCGGCGTGCGCATGTTTCTCTGTCTGTCTCTCTCTCTCTCTCTCTCTTATAGAAAGGAACTTCGTTCCATCCGGGTGTCCCTTGACACCTCTCAACTTTTTTTTATCAGAATCACATGCAACTTGTTTAACGTTAGGGAACTAAAATGTTGCCAACATCAATCTATTCCAACGTTTACTTTTAATTTCCGCTTCAACAATATAAAGGCCTAAAATCCAAACAAAAACATTTTAGGAGCTCGATTTTCTAGCTGAATAACACCGAAACAAAAACTGATAGCGGGAAAGAAAACTTGGTATTTCGACGATATTTTTATCGACTTGGAAGTTGGCGAACAAAACAAAAGAAAAACAAAGGCCGGTATGACGAGAATCCGGCTGACGTAGATGAGGGAGCCCTGAGCTAGATGAAATTTAAATGGACAGAGAGAAAACCTCCTTGCTGCTGTAAGGGGCGACCTATGACGCCATCTTGTGAAAAATAGACATAGAATTTCGCGTTCATAGGAGCGGGACAGAGTAGAGCGGCGTAAGTGCGAAAATCAAGTTAAGCTTATCTGTTAATTGGGACATTTATTTGCAAAAAATAAACTGAATGGTCTAATATTTAATACAGGACGATTTATCACTTCCATGGCTGAAAACACAGAGTGCGATATGCGGATACGTGTCGCGACGGCGCGCCCCTGCGGTTCGCACCGCCGACGCTAGCAGTGATCGCGTTAAAAGAATCTTGTGAAAATAGTTTAGAAGAAAAAAACTTGTAAAAAGGCAAGCCAAAAAGGCATAGGCAAACAAGGCGGTAGGTAGGAGGTACTTTGCACATTTTTTCTTATATTGAAAATAGTGTTTTTTATTTTTGAAACAAAAGGGACCTGCCTTTTATCGCATTTCGAAACCTTTTCGGTAAAGATGAGAAAAAAGAGAAAGACGGAGAAGGTTTTAAACGGAACCCAAGTCAATTCACATACCTACATCTATTACGTCTTTACAAAACTCCAAGATATGTGACTTTTTATATAGCCTGTATGTAATACGTATATCTAATGTAAGTTCAGAAAACGCATACCTACTCGACAAATTGCTTTCTGGCGTGAAGATTTAAATTGTCTTTGTTTTCCTCCGCGCAATCAAGTAATGTCGTAGAGTTCATTGACTCCATCTTAATTCCAAACTCACATACCTAAGCTGTAAACTTTATCGTGTACATTTTATTTTGATGGCGCAAAAAATTCAACGTATTTTACACTAAAACGTGCTTTAAGCTGCATCGTAAAGTGGGTTTTAGAGAAAACTCAATTTTCTTTTACCGAATCTATGTGTGATTTTCTGAGTATGGAACCGATTTAACAGAGATTCTTTAAATATGAGAACAAAACGGACCCTGCGGCCATCTCGTCATAAAATCGATGCATCGGCAGATACGCGGAGTACCTAGGTATCTTATTTGCACCAAAAATAGGTGCATTTGTTTCCGCATTTATTCCAATGTACTACATTGTATTTTCTTACTAGTTACGAGCAATAGGTCATCACTATTATGACACGGATCTTTCCTACTACTCGACTATCATAAAGCCTAAACACACTGACGATTTGGGAGCGATTTCAAAGCGATGTTAGCTTCCTGCGCATTTCTCGCTGTGAGTTTTTAAACGTAATCGCAGCGAGTTCGCTGTAAACTCGCGTTTGAAAAACTTTGGTATAATTTTAGTCTCGCTTTGTAATCGCTCGCAAATCGCCAGTGTGATAGGGCTCATATGCTTTTGTAAACAAAAAGAAAACAAATTTTTTTCACTGACTACATAATTATATAAATAATTTCGAACATTTAGTAACATAAGTACTGTAATTCGGTACCGCAATAACATTAATAAATCAGTGTTTTGACTTGCGCTACAACTAATTCAATAAACCGGCGAAGCAATTTAACTCCGACATTTTGGTCGATTTCGCTTTCAAACTTTATCTTCTAGATGAGGATGCAGTGTTCCATGTTTAATTCTGTGTAGTGCAGGGCTGTTCATTACAAGTTGCGATGAGCTAGCCTCAACTTGTTGCCAGGAAAGTTCGTGCTGCCCCTTAATCTAAGATTACCAGCCAGCGCCCAAAGATCAACTTGATATGAAATCAGCTTAAACTCAATTTACCTACAACAGCTGCGAGAAACTTTCAAAACATTGTAAACAAGGGCAAGTTTCGAGGTTTGGCACCGAATTAAACCAGTGCCTAAACCCTATTTTGTATATCACTAGCACAAGCTAAAATTACAATCTCATAGCCAATAATAAATCAAAAATGGATTGGAAAAACAAACACTAAAATTGCCGAGTCATTTCCTCCCATCTGCTCCATTGGAAAATAAGCTTCAATAATAGCACAGGGTTCGCTATTCTGCGAATAATATTGCTTAGAATTTTCCGCTACATGGGCTACTCGTGTGCGGTTTTTTTTCCCGTTTTACCTCGTATTAACAAAACGAATGCATGGTCCTGTGAGCACTAATGAACTTGCCTTCAAAACATTCAGCCGAGTCAAATGCGAGAACTGAATTACATTCACGTGTGGATGGAGCTTGGCTGTCATTCGATTTTGTACCTTATGCGGTTCTGAAGCGAGCTAATTATTTTGAATACGAGACGCGCAGGCCAAAGTCAGGAAGGCATAATGCGCGCCAGTTTGTAAAAGGATAGGCATAAGATTTTGCGTTCATCGGAGCAGGATAGAGCATATCTAGTTTTTGCTTATTCACACAATACACAATTTATGAAGAAACTGGTCCAAGGAACCAAATAATTAGTAATAACCTACGAATCAAAACATAAGTGATTTCAATAAAACGCATGGTTCCTGATATCTTGACCAAATTATGTGCAAAACAGTGTACGTTCGTGTTTTTTTATACTACTTTTTTCCTCAATCGTGTTTTCAAATTCAAGGAACCAAAGAAAAAATGTTTTTTTTTATGTAATTTGAGTTTTTTACCACGGAAATCGCGTAAGTACTGAGATCTAGGCCTAGAGAACCAAGACTGTTAGGTTCGCCCCTTATGGGAAATGTTATCGCGAACGATTCCATAACATGACATTGTCTGAGCGCAGGCGTGTACGAACGGGGCAGAAATAAGATTGAAATTATCATATAAAGTCTTTTGATTCCTTTGGAGCTTAATGCCAGAGTGCTTTGTTTGTATTCCTGATTCCATAATCCTACTTGTTATTTAAACTTATAAAATGAGCTTGTTTCTAGTTTGAATGAACCAAAAGGCGGGAGCAGTTGGATGAAAAGCGTTTAAAATTGTAACCGGCCAAATTGCGTATCGTTTGATGCTACAAAATTTGCTTTAAAGTCAAGCCTACGGCGTAGACCCTCTACGCACGCTACGACAGCTAATTACGACAGCTACGCCATAGAAACGTAGACCACCTACGCTCGTTTGTTACAAAACTTTCTCAATGAAAAAACAGTGTTATTTTCAATATAACCAAAGTTTACTTCTAGTTTGAAATAAACATCATTATTCCGTTTATTAAAACAGTAAAATCACTAGAACAGTTTTATGTTCAAGATTATTGATACACCGATGGTGTATGTTGCCAGTGTTGCCACTCCGCAACTGTTGTGGCTAATTGAATGTTGTTTTACACGCGAGCAGCTGGTTGATTGATGTTGTGTTTGCTGAAATCAACGCTTCAGGGCCGCCATCTAATGAAGTGATGTCAGATTTGGTTTTGCGCTTGTCATGGCGGCTGTTGAAAGATCGGTTAGAAAGTTAGTATTTCATAAATTGCCCGTTTAAAAAGTTGCTTGTCCAGTCATTTTGCGAGGCACGAAGAACCGGGTTCACCAACAGATGGTTAAATTTTAAACAGTTGTTTTGACGCTTTTTACATAGTACATAGTTTTCATAAATTAAACGTCGGAGATAACCGAAGAAGCTGCCTATTCTGTCTGATTATCTTTTGGTGAACACACGCCCAAGCAGGTCTTAGGTGGCTGTTAAAATACAGAGTGATTCAAATTTCCTCTTAGCTAAATTTTCGCGCACGGCACTAAGTTTTAACGAAGACTAGATACATGAGCCCATGTATAATATTACTAACTTCTGCCCGTGGCTTTGTACGTGCTTTTTAAGTAGCCTATGTTCGTCCCTGGTATACTGTTTACCTCTCTACTAAGTTTCATTGAGATCCGTTAAGCCATTTGGGCGTGAAAGATAATGGACAGACAGATTGGGAGTCGCATAAAACCAACGCGCATTAGCGATATGCATCGCTTCTGGGCACATGCTGAGCGATGCCCCCTTTTTTGTCGCTTATTTTTCTTATGTTTATCTTTTCTTTTTAATTTGTGTTATTATGACAAAACAAAAACTTTTTTACTTTTACTTTTTACTATTACTTTACTGTAGATAGGCAGACAGTTACTTTCAAATTTTTGAATATTAGTATAAGATTATAGGGAACATTTCCAATTGATTCATCTTATAATTTTAGTTCAGGTTATCAGCGTGTTTAATATAATGTTATATATTACTTGGAAGTACTGTGTTATTCTGTTTAATTATACAATAACAACTAACTACAATTATTCAGTGGTTTAAAAGCTAGTGAATTAGCGGTGCTAAAAAGCGTCCGCTTTAGTGGGCAGCGTGTCCGTGTCTAATCCAAAACATCATTGATTCTACACATTGTAACCGCTTTTGAGTCGTAAAATGTAATTTTATTACAACATCGAGACGTCCGTAACACCGTCCATATCTAACGGATAAAGTTTACGAGTTCTCGCTAAATTGCATAAAACGACCCCTAAACCGCAGTCTGTTTACGAGAGCGTAAAACAAAGACTTGTAGTATTGATAGATTTATCAGCTGACTTGTTGTGTAAAGGTTTGCGTATACTAATCCAACGGCACTACCGTACAACACAAGAATGCGCATTCAAACATGGGCTTTCAGTTGCCATTTTAATTTTTGATTTGTTTTCCGATGCGTCAATACGAAATGCGTCTAAATGTTGATGACTAGTTAAAAATGAGGCGAACCTAGTGTTTTTTTTGTGAACCTAGGACTAGATCGGGATTCCTGTGGTTAAACACTCGAATAACATAAAATTCTACATTATTGATTTGAATCCTTTAAGGTGAAAACACGATTAAGAACAAAATATCGTAAAAAAAATTATGAAATTTCATTGTTTTGCACATAATTTGGTCGATATCTTAGGAACCCTGCGGTCTATTGAAATGACTTATATTTTGATTCGTAGGTTATTACTACCTACTTGGTTCCTTCAGATAGTTTTTTAAGTTATGTAGTTTTCTTGTAAATTAGCAAAAGCTCCATTTTTGCACTTGCGTCGTTCCAAAAACGCATGCTCTGTTCCACTCCCATGAACGCGAAACTCTACGCCTACCCTTTTCACAAAATGACGCGCGTTGCCCGCTCTTACACGTAAATGCAAATGTTTGTGCTGTGCTGATAAATAAAATAAAAATCAGAGGGAGGACTGCGTCCAGCAGTGGACCACTATAGGTTGTTGAGGTTGAGGTGCTTTGCTGTAGCGGTGGATTTTTCTTGTGTATTTTTAACACTTTTACATCCAAGTCGGTTCATAATAGAAGGGGAAAACGACGACGCAAAAAGAAAATACGTAGGTACCGTCGAAAATAGAACCTCCTTATTTTATTTTTCGTTTCGTAGGTTAAAAAGAAGTTTAGGATGACATGTGGGTTACGTTTTGTTTGACCGAGTCCTGAGCCTACGTTGCTCAGGACTCGGTCAAACAAAACGTAACCCACATGTCATCCATGCTTGATCTTAGACCGAGTCATGTCGAGTTTGACTTGGCTATAAAATCTGTCATTACACAAGTTGGCCAAAATATGTGTAACTGCATCACAAAGAGAAAAAAAAGGGCAAATCAAGATTTTATTACTTACTCTGAAACTAGAAACATTTTCATTACATGCTCTAAATTTAGGGACGATATGAATTCAGCAAATGTTCAGTCCATAAAACTAGCCAAATGAGCTGTTATCAGAATTAGCAAGAGTTTGCTTTTCCTCGCTAATTTCCGCGGCGCTGTAAAGAGCTGTGGTGGACGTATCCCAGAACTAAATATTGTGGGGCGTCTATAAATAAATCTTTACTTAGCTCATACCAGGATGTTAACCCCCGTACTCAGATGACTCAATTCGCGACTTTTTGACAGAACTTTTGAATGAAAATATGTCAAAAAATCGTCACTTGAGATTAGCTTTAATCTAAGTGGCGACTCAGCATTCGGGCATAAGCCTCTTCTAGCAAAAGATTTTTTTGACCGAACTTTTGTCAACATGTCATTTTGTTGTATTGTTTCTGTCAATCAAAGTGTAATTAACCTAATTAAACCTACTTAAATAAACCTATTTCTTCCAATGTATCTAATGTAGTTTTAACACATTTCTCATGGTTGGAATGGCCATGAACTAAAAATTTTTAAAAATATATAAATAATTCCTAAAAAATACCGGGACACTTTTCAGGGTAAAAAGCTGCTAAGTTTTTACACTTTGTAATACCTTCAGTTACCATATGGCACACTGTCTGCCGAACACCCTGTTTACTAATAACAGTATAAAATAACAAACACGCGCGATAAAGTCGCAACCGAACCACTCCGCATCTTATGACTTACTTAAAGGTACCAAACAAACGCGTTCAGCTCGCGTCCGCGGTGGCGTGAACTGACCACGCGATAGTGTGCACAATTTTAGCACGCGCAGTAATCGCCGGGTGGACGCGAGCTGAACTCGTTAGTTTGGTTATACCTTTACAGCCATCTTCAAGCGAGCGGCCCAGGTGACAGCGTGTGGTACCGTGCGTGCGTACCTACTCTACAGAGAGAGTATGTCATAAAAAGTTGAGAGGTGTCAAGGGACACCCGGAGGGAACGAAGTTCCTTTCTATAAGAGAGAGTGAGAGACAGACAGAGAAACATGCGCACGCCGCACGGCTTACAATAGCTTACTATAGCAAAAAGTGTCGTTACAACTTTTCGTGAGATTTTTTTCCGTCCAGCCCCCTTTCACAACGCGCGATAAGGAACATAGTTCCAATAAAAAAATATTAAACAGCCCCCAAAACAGTCCTGCGTACAGCCTGTCATTACATTCATATTTAAGTTTTAAAAAGCGTCCGCGAATGCGAGAAACATTATCGCAGCCCCGCCAGTAATGACACCAGTGACCAGCGCACAAATATGGAAATTAAACTGCAGTTCTAAAATATCTTGAACTCTTTTGTATCTGCTTTTATCTGTTAGAGAGTTGTTGGTAGCTTACTCGTGCTTATGACACGTTTTGGGCTGACCGTACACATATGATTGTTTGTTTGTTGAAGTATTCGACTATCCGAAGGCGATATATGTTTTTACAAAGGTATGGATCAAACGCCTTCGGATAGTCGAAGACGCCTCATCATCGGCCTATATTAGTCCACTGCTTGCCATAGGCCTCCCCTAATCCAAACTAATATTATAAATGCGAAAGTGTGTTTGTTTGTCCTTTCTTCACGCTTTAACGAAGCAACCAATCGAATTAATTAATTTAATTTTTGGCTTATTGAAAGGATGGAGAGTAACATAGGCTACTTTTTATCCCATGAATCAGTTCCCATGGGATAGAAATAAACTTAACAGCAGCTAATTTAATCACAACTAATTATCGTTGTGCAAGCGGTTCTAAGAAGTCAAGACGTAAATGGCCTATAAAACGCAGAACATTTACAAAATTACCAGGATATTTACCAAAAATTTTGGCTTAGGCAAATTTAAAACAAAGATAGAATTTTCGTCTAATAACTTTCAAATCGTTTCACAAGACAATACACTGCCATTCCGTTCACATTTTACAGGAAATGGAAGTCAGTGACGGCCTCGCTAATACATTTTCACATTTCCACACGTTAGCTATGAAAACGGGTTATAAAGAGTCCTATTCACTCGGCGTTATAGCTTACTAAGAGCTTTATACGAAGGTGCGCAGGCTAATGCCATTACATTGTCTGGCCACGTAGCCAACTACGTCACCAGACACGTAGCTTTGTTTATTGCTATAGTAAATGCAAAATGGCCTCCGTGATCTTCGCGGCTTAAGAATTGACCCCTCTATCTCAGTCCGTAGATGTCGTAGAAGTGGAATAAGCGATCTACTACAGAAATAAATAAAAAAAAAATGCTCGACAATTCACACAGCATTATCTAGTCCCAAAGCTAAGCAAAGCTTGTGTTATGGTTACTAGATAACTGATATTCATAATACAATACAATTACGACAGAATAAAAATATTTTTCGATTGCTTACAAATGTCTCCCATATAGATCCCCAGTGAACACACCTTTTTATTGCTGGTTTTAAAATTTTATTGACAGTGAACGAAAATACTCGTAAATCTAAAAAGGTAGAAAAACTGATATCTGTTAAATAGTACTTCTCGCAAATAGAGTTTTAAGTAGACCATAACTACAATGTTTGTAGTCTATCTATAGACCTAAAATAACATTTATAAGCTAATTTTGAACAGGAATAAATTAGAAAGCCTTTGCCCAACAAGGTAGTTTAAAATAAAATATAATTGAATTTGATTCAAATAAAAGAAACTTTGTATTTGTGCTTTATTATTTATTCATAAAAAGGGGTCTCCAATTCAATAGGTTAGTCTTATCAATAAAAAATACACGAAACTTACCAAAACTTCACAGAATAATTTGCTGCGCTCTGAACTGTCAATTCATTATTCAAAAACTTCACATAATAATTAAAACCTAAAAAACAATCAATAAAAATCTTAACTTATACTTGTCAGCCCTAGTAATTATAATAATTTAACATAAAAGCTACAAAAAAACGATTAATAAATAATAATTTAACGAAACATTATTATTTGACCTATTTTTTTTAGAGTAAATAACAGAGAAAATTACTCAGAAAACCTTGAAATTCACTCAGAGAAAGAACCCTTGAAATTCACTCAGAGAGCAATTAACAATATCGACTCTCTCTCGATTAGCGTGTGGATGCAGCAATAAAGTACCTCTATGGTACTTTATTCAAGAGTTTGGTCCTTCTTCTTGGTACAGCCAATAAGTCGGGCCGCCTCCGTTGGTGCACGAACTCCTCAGATACATTCAGCCGGATTTCCCCCAAAATTCCTAGATTGCCGATAACCCCATGAAATATTTTAACCAAATTTAGACAGTGCTGCCTCTCCGTACTTTTAAACAAATAATTCATCCATTGTGTTTTCATAATGTACATCGATAGAATTATCAAAACGTAATCAGCTTTTCGTTTATACAGCTGCAGGAGTACCTAAGTCGCTCGAAACGATTGCACTCCCGAAGTCCCAAATTGATTCAGTTGATCTCTGATTGTTTCCAGCCCTCATTCGCCAAATGGTGGATTTAATCTCAGCTTAATTCAATACCGCACGGCAATTAACATACTTAGTTGCTGATTACAGCAATGTATTGTTGGATTGTGGGCAATGATTGTTGGACTGTGATTGCTATGATTGCCCCTTATGCTTTCATTATTCTGTGAACATTTGCGTCATGTATTTTTTATGATACCACTGAATATGCACACCATAAATATGCAAATACGTCTTAATGAGCCAAATATCAACTTCGTTTCAGTAGGCCTAGCACAGGGATTTTTTTCTAGGGTAAAATAGCAATAATGACATCGTATCGCCATACATTGCGTACACTATTGGAGACGCAGTCGATGACAAATTGACGTAATTTTTCTCTAGTTTACTAACAACAATGGGCAGACAACAATGCCCTCGCTTATAGAAAAAAATATTTTTTGAAAAAAAGAGAAGAAAACATACTAGACCTGCCCCCCTAGCATGGGGATAGAACAATCCCCGTGCTAGGGGGGCTGGTCTCGTATGTTTTCCTCTCTTTTTTGCAATAAAGTCAAATTAAGTAGGTACTGATGTAACTAGGAATAGTTCTTACTTTAGTATTCCCATTCGATTTCGATTTGACACGTGTTTGGCAACGAATTGGTTATCTTTTATATCGTATGCACCTGCCGCATGCATACGGACAACGGTTTGGAACATGCCATTCCTCATAGCTGCTTTATATGCATAGCCGGATCTCTAAAATTTTTCGGAGCAACGAGGTCAGGAAATAGTGATGTAGCTTTTCAAAAAAGCTTTAAACTGAGTTTTAAAAATCTGAGATAATACTGACACGCCAGCAAGTTTAACTTCAGTTTAGTAGCCAAACCAATTTTTTATCATTGTAATATTTTATTTTGAATCAATGTCAAATACACTCCTTTTACTAGGTAAATTTCCAACGAAATTTAGGTAACTATTATATTTTGAGAAGTTAATGACATGTAAAGTTTATGGGTTTTTGGGAACTGAGATAAAAAAAAAAATCTTTTGGAAACATTAAAGAAAACAATTATGGCCGTAGTATCAGATAAGTATTCTGCTTTTTAGTTAAAATCAGCTTTCATTCCGATATCAAAACAACAATGAGATGCCACAGCGAAGACCAATCCTCAGAGAATTAGCAAACATTTCATTAGGAAGTAGGCTAACTTCATAGCATCAGTTGAATTCACTTCGGATGAACTGATTGTTGGACAAGCCCCAAAGAGGATAAGGGACGGCCAATATGTAAAAAAAGAGGAAGCCTTTTTCACAAAGTTCATCTACGTCAACTCTACTTGCTTAAAAATAGGCTCCTCAGGAGTCTATTTTAAGTAAGGAGAAAGTAAGTTGTTAAAAGTTGTATCAAAGTCAGTAAATTACCGACCAGTAACGCCATCTATCCTAAGGAATATTAAACCTATGTAAACTGTCATTTTGTCTTGTCTATGAATATTGTCAATAAATAAAAACTTTAGTCTGTTGCAAAACGTTACCGCCATTTTCTTTAGAGGAATCTTCTCCTTTTTGTATGGGCCCAATGACTTTTTTATTGCATCAAATACATGTAAGTAAGGTACAAAAGTGTGAGATAGGTGTAACTTATTCATAAAAAAACTCGTTCCATAACTTGGTTATTAGTGACTTAAAGCCCATGTTAGGTTTGTCTAGGCACTGGGTTCTCTTCTAATTTTACTTAAAATGTAATGTGGTTAGGAAACAATATATTCTACTATTTATATATATATAACTACCTGAGGACAATGAAGGTGGTCTTCCATTATCATTCTATAAACGTTTCTATTCGACGGCAAACGATTTAATTAGAACCGGTAATATCTTCTCTCTGAAGTCACTATACCTGCATTTACGTAATGAAACGTGAAGTTCAGTTCAACAGGTATCTATGTTCAGTAAGATAACTAGTGTTAACCGAGCTATGCTCGGTGAAATTTTAACTCCAATTGTTTTATTTAGCCACGGATTTTTTCTTCCCAGACTAGTTAAATCGTTTTAAATGTAACAAGTTAAATTTCTTGCTCTTGCGCCCGGGAATAGTTTACACAAGTGCATTTAAGCTTTTATATAGACTTTATATTCTAGTACAACATAAAAGTTAGCTGCTAAATTAAACGAGAGAGTAAAAAAGATCACTCCGACTATTGGGGTGAAAAGTCTCGTTATTGCTGAGTCGGTCTTCAAACTTTATTTTCTTTATAACTAGCGTAATTTCTGCTTATGTTAGCTTAAATAAAATATGTATTTGCAAGTCGCAATGGCAGTCATATGCAGAATATTGCAAATTAGCATTTTGGTCCCCGAATTTAGTCATGCATGTGTCAAGTAATGGACGATGTGAATGCAGTATTGGAGTAGAAGAATGCCTTTTTTGCCAATTTATTATACTCACCTCGCCACTCCGCCCAAATTTTAGTCGCAGCATAGCGAAAGACCAAGGTTATCGACATAGCTCAAAGGATTAGCAAGCTGAAGTGTGCAGTGGGCTGGCCATATCTCGATACAACCGCTGGGGTAAACGTGTTCTTGAGTGGAGACCGCGACTTGGCAAACGTAGTGTAGGACGCCCTCCGACCAGGTGGGTTGACGATTTGCGAAAGACTGCTGGCAGATGTTGGATGCGGCAAGCTGAAGACTATGTGCTATGTGCTATAGCGCTATGGCGCTCATTAGGGGAGGCCCATGTCATTGTCATGTCATGTGCCCATGGCTGATGATGATGATAGTGCAAGACCTGCACTAACAGCGGGCTGTGTAAGTGATAGGTATAAATATCAAATAATCGCATAACCGCGAAACAGCATCTTCACGGAGGTCACAAAGCCACACAAATCAATTCCGCCGGCGACGCATGTACTTGGCAATATTTCAAATACTACTTGATGCAATATTTCCTTTCCTCTCTTCTCTTTGCGATTACGTAACTGGGGAAACGTATTTACCACGTGATCTATCAATTTACCAGCGATGTTTCAATTCGTTGGCAAGTAATTTTATACTGTTTCCTATTCTCGTATTACCTACTATTAAATGATTTCGTGAAAAGAATTCAATTGTATTTTGGCACCTAGTGAGTTTTTAGAACTGGTTAGGTCAGATAGGTCAGGTGTCGTGACTGTTGGGTGTAACAAGATACCATCACAGTATAAAGATAGGATCCCCTCAAGGCGAGTCGATGGCCTCATGAAACAGTTTGTTTCGAAGGAGCCAGCTATCGGCCCTCTTGCCTCGATTGTTCCACTTTTTATCGCCTTGATTTATGACGCTTATCTTCTCACTCCTAACTTACTGATAGTGAGACCGACAAAGTGCTTTCCTTTAATCAATCACTTAGCTTTTCAATTTGTCGTTTTCAGAGTGTTGCTTATCCAGTTCATTTTTAAAGGAGATAAAGTTAGTGAGAGGCGTCTCAGTGAGTTTGAGATGCAATTTCCCAGGCGCCACTGGCGGGCGTTTAAAGTAACGAGGGTATTCGTAACGCTATCGTTAGTATTTTAGTGGATTGAGTAGTGTAGTTGTAGTAGTTTTAGTACTTGAGAGGTAGGTATGCAAATGGCCTGAGTCGCGGCGGCATGCGACGCACGCCCGGGTGGCGACAGCGGTGCCAATTGTAGCATAATTAAATTACCCACAGTTGCAGTTCTGCGTTCAAAACCGAATTCACTTTTGCAGTTCAATTCTGCCTCGCAGTGTGGAAGAATTTGAGTCCGTTTCGCAAACTGTGGGAATTGTCCTCAGGAGTTTGATTTTTCCCCTCTTGTTTAACCTGCAAATGTATTCAATCGTTTTTTCCTGAATATGGTTGTTGCTTCTTGTTTTCAGTTATAAGTCTTTGTTCTTGAACTCCGATAATGCTCAGAATGTCCGCTTTAAAATTATTATCTGCTCGTTTTATATTATTACCAACAAAAGTCACCCTCGTCACAAAGATAAATTCTCAGCTGCATAGCAGCTTGCCACGGAAAAGCACTCTGTAATCTGAAATGTTCTGTGCTGGAAATCAAGCGCACTCTGTTGTTTTGGGAACAGAAAGCTAGGGGGCGACACCACTACGTGACAAGGCTGCACTCACTTACTTGGAAAATGGTTTTTATTATAAAGCTCTTAAAATCACAACGTTTAGTGACTTTTTATCATAAAACTACCATTAAAAATCTAATACAACTTTCGGAATCTTTGCGAAAAAGCTATTAAACTTTTGGTCTTCTGCCATCTCTTTATGATCCATTAAAGCATCTTATACTATGAATTGCGGTAGATGAGGTTTCAACGGACACTTACAAACACACCTCCAATTTCCTTCCTTCAAGGTAAACAAGCAATTCCTTTGGAACCATTCTGATTCGCTCCACTGAAGAACAAAGCCGTATCGTTTATTGCACCTTCACATAAATTTTCATTATGACACAATACAACGTCTTCGGACGGAAAGAGCTTTAAGAACGCCTGGGAAATTCATTGCAGGAGTTTTTATCCAACAGCTTTGCCGATTAGGTACGACTTCCTACTTACATGGTAGAGGCTTGTTGTATTGCTTTGCTTGCAAATGAAATTATAAAAATTTCCATAGTCACCTCTACTGAACAATTAATTGCTTGGTTTGGCTAATTTTTCTTCTAGATATACTAGCACCTAGCATTTAAGGGGGCGATATATGACGCCATTTTGTGAATAGGATAGGCATAGGATTTCGCATTTAAAGGAGCAGGACAGAGCAGAGTGGCGTAAGCTCAAAAATCAAGTTTTTGCTGATTATCTATTAATTAAGACAATTGTTTGTAAAAATCAGCCAAAGGTGCCCTGGGTATTCTTCTATTTAATATGGTGATGAAAAAATTTTAAGATTGATAGTTTATAAGAAAAAATTACAAAAACTAAGAAAACAGATGGTACTTTGCACATTTATATATTATAAGGTATTTTTTCGAAGCTTTATCAATAAAGATGACGGAGAAAAATTGTTTTAATGTAACCCAAATTTGCCCATTTTACATCTATCGCCGCTTTAACTTTCTGTTCTTATCCGAATAGAACAAAAGAAGATTCAGAATGTCACCAAAAGCAATAACTTATGAAGTTGTTGTAAGGTTCATGTAAATGTGGATTGCGGGTGGCGATAGCAGGCCTCAGGGGAGCCTGCCGTCTGATCCAAATATGCACTGCGAATTGCCAATATATCCAATACTGTCGGCCGGAATTACATTCTAAATAGTTTTCTCTTGCTTCGATGTCGTACATTTATTGCAGACTTTTTAGAGATGTCGTTTCAATTCTATTTTATATCAGTAAGAACACAAGTGTAGAATGCTCAATTGTTTCTATTGTAAATACTAGTTTTCATTTAAATTCATTATTATGATTGTAATTTTCTTTCTTAGTAAATAAATTAATGTGTAGAATACCTAATGTCGTCTACCTACCACCCTTTCGAATGTCCACAAACACCTAGTGGTTTGATTTCCTCTACTGATGACCATGGTGATGTTTTTTAATGGGTAGTATTGGTAGTCTTGTTTACTATTAATAAGCCTTTAAGTCTAGATAAAAAATAAAAACCGGTTTATACATTTCTGAGAAATTTTTATACTTATACCTACGTGATTCATTTATGTAAGGCCTCTATTTTTTCTTAACCACTTGCGAATAAAGTTTCGTAAAGATAGAGTTCCTCCAATCCTTTATTCCGCAGCGCCGCTAGAGTTGGAATGTCATCAAGAAACACACCTGAGAAGATAAAGACAGATGATTTAAAACTTTAATGTGTTTCATTTTAAACTTTTGCACCAATCCGAATTTTTTTGTTAGTTATTATTGAAGCTGACTGACTGTACAATGAACGATTTTAGAAAATGGCTTAATCAGGATGCCATATCGAAGACAAATAGTCAAATTAGTATCCACCCCGCTTTGTTTTCGCTTATGACTGGACCTTGGTCTATGATTAATCGCTAGAAGCACGAATAAGCGTGGTTTTATAGACATTTTTGGAACTTTCACTGGAGAATTTGGGTGTTTTTAACATGGGTAGAAATTAAATATACTGTCGTAAATAACAAAGTTTCACCATATTCTGCTTTTTAGATATACGAATGTCTATACAGTTATTACATAAAATAATACATTATCAATTCAACGGAATAAAATTTAAATAATAATTTCTCTGCACATAAAATATAGAAACTGTCATAATTATAATTATTTAAATACATAGGTTAATTCATAATATCTTTATCCTCTAAGTATTCCCTAAGTGTATGATTATGCTTTCTTTTTCTTTTGATACTGTTTTTTTTTTATTGTTTTGGGTAATTTGTTGTAAATGCGTGGTGCCATGCAGAAAACACTTTTAAAAATGTTTATGTGTTTGATTTGTAAATTATTTTTAGCCTAAGTGTGAAATAAAAGTATTTTCTATCTATCTATCTAATAAATACGATACGTCAAAATCTAACTTCTTACCAACACGGTAATATTCAAAATATGCATGCATATTTGATGGAATACGCAACTATTTGGAAGTGTTGGAGTTGCTAACTTCCTTGTGAACTCAAAGTTTCAGCGCTTTCATGTTTGGTATTCTCTGCGGTGATTAAAAATGTGTCGCAACTACCCCCGAACGGCATTCATTTAATTTGTGGTGGTTGGGAATTGCGTATAATTGTGGTAATTTTATGCTCATTTTTAGGTTTTCGAGATCGGTATTCGAAACCCTCATTGTCTCGCTCTGTCTGTCCTCCTTCTTTAGTGAATATCTCAGTAACTACTATTCAATTGAAATCTGAAATAGTAATACATTTCGTGCGCCATTACTGTTTTATAGAAAAAATAAATGAAAATTATCACTACAAATTGTGACGTTATGGGGGAGATTTCAAAATTATGGGGGAGAATGGGAAAAAAAAGACATCGGTTTGTACATTTCAAAACAGTTTTCTTTTTGTGGCGTATGAAGATATAGATACTTTTTTTTACAGGACTTTTTTCCCGTAAAGAAGTCTGTATCTCTCTTGACGGATCTTGTTTTAAATACATAGTAACCTACCGTTTTTTTTTGTAATTTTGATGACGTCTTTTATCATAAATATGGCCCTATATTTGTATTTGGGGCCACATTGCCGACACATATTTCACTATTCAGATTTTGGTGCACCTATGGACTTCGTAAATCATACTTACAGCCAGTTTATTTTCCAATTACAGTTGGCATGTGGTCAAACACATTTATCACAAATTAATGTAAACTCTCTGGCAAACAAAATTTATTAAAGCCATAAATTGGCAGGGTAGGTATTTTATGTTATCAAAATGTTAAACACATGCGTAGTCGAAAATGTAATATATTTTCGGGTAATTTCAGAGAGTAGACATGACTATCTGGGTATCAGAAATAATTTCTACGCACATAGTTAAAATTTCATTGAAAAAGAAAATTACAATCGAATAACAGAAACATTTTAGAACTAGTACAATCTACTGGTAGCTCAACTGATCCGTATCTATACCAGTTAGAAGCGTTCCCAAGATGCGAGCTGCATTGCCCCGTTGTACCCCACGGATCTAGGGTCTCGACTCCAAGGGGAGCATTTGTAGGTATGCAATAAGTACAGTTCAATATCAGTCCAGAAACGTTCACAGCTGGATACCTCTGACATACGACATACCGGCCTCCGACATACGATGCCACCACTAGCGAGTCGAAGAAGTTGTAATCGATTTTGTTCTGGTTGCTCAACATTGTGTATTATTGTAGTTTACTCAGTGCGTCTGAATGAATTTATTTTTGAAATCAGAATATTTAACAGTTTATAGTTTTTGTTTTACTTGCAACTGGATTCCACCCACGGTAGTACACGCGTTTTTCCATGATAAATAAGGGTCACTATAATGTACGAAAATTTACTGTACGGCCGGATTAAGTACACCTTGAATATCCGTGTCAAAACCTATTTAAATTGGAAGCCGTGACATGGATTATCATTGTTTTCATTATTCGGCCGTACAGTAAATTTTCGTGCATTATAGTGACCCATAAAAAGTAAGATGGATAGATCAAAGATAAACAGCATATTAAAAGTAGGTTTACATTTTATTTAACCTCCAGGTATTCAACTTAAACTTTCTTTATTCGGCCTCAACCAACATAAACTCAATCAGAAAAAATCTGAAAAGCAAAATAATAGTTTACTGTATCCAAATAGACAGTTAAGCACTAAACTGTGCTCGTCAACAACTAATGACCGTTCAAACAAAGTGCCTCGAATTTAGTTTGGTAATGGTTATTTTTCGCACGGCACGCTGAACTAAACTAAGCTAGTTTATAGTTTGCTTAGTCATGCGCTAAGTGGTATCTATCACCACACCCTGAAACAACCACTCACTTTGCGAGTACCTACCTATAATTATGTGTATAATCATAAACGACCATAGACGACCTCTGTGGCGCGGTGGGCGAAGGTCCGCCTGTGACGCAAGAGATTGCGGATTCGATTCCCGCCTTGGGACAAATATTTGTACGATCTGCAGGTATTTTAGGTATTTAAAAAAAAAAAATAACACTAACCCATAACACAAACTCTGCTTAGCTTGGGGCTAGATCATGCTGTGTGAATTGTCCAGCATTATTTATTTATAACATTATTAATCGTAATAATCTGCAACCTTAAACAGTATATTTATCATTCTGACTTAGGCTAATAGAAGATGTCTCAGAGCAATAACTAAAGATGATGATGATGATCCTTGTTAATGGCAATATGAGTCTGGTTGGACTCTTTTCTGCCAGTGTCAAGTAATGGAAAATAATAGTAAAATATGAGTTATCAAGTTATGAAGAATGTTGATATTTTCACCAGAGCCTAGTTCGTTATCTAGCAGGGTACACCACGTGCAGGTTAGGTTGGCTTGGGAGACAAGATCTTGGAGTCTCCCTTGTACCCCATAACTAAAGTTATTGCTCTGAGGAAGAAGTCAGATTGAGAAACAATATTGCTGCAGGGTAAGTACGGCAATTGTTGTCTATGGTAGAATAGAGAAAAATTACGTTACTTTATCATCGAATGCGTAAATTATTTGAATTTTATTCCTCGGCATAATACCGCAGGCAGGATGCTCGGCATCCCGCCGCGGAAGCCCGTGGCGTGTTTTTCAATGCAGTGCAATGAAATCCCTTTCGATTTTATATCGATAAGTTTGAATGTCCATTGGTAAGAATTTAAATCCCTTGTCATTCCATCCTGGTCTGCGTTGGCCTTAAGCCTTGGCCGTGAAGAACTATGACTGTCAGATTGCACGTCAATTTTACCAAAAGTAGTCGACAGAGGGCACTTATTTTTTACGTAGACTTATGCAAAGTTTATCATTTGAAGAAGATTTAAACTTCTTTTGTTTTGGTTGCCGGCACAATCACATGGTACGAGTACTAATTTTATTACTAACTAACATTTGCCTGCGGCTTTGCTATTTTGTAGGTACATAAATAAATCTGTATCTTGGCCACGCATAACGGCGGAAGTACATACTGAATGAACTCAAATAAAACTTGCAGGGGCGCACCGTGAGTTTGTGGGGCCCTGGTTTATATTACTTAAGGGCCTAGCAGGTCACAGCCAAAGGCGTTGCGGAGATCATTCTTCGGTTTTTAGTGACCAGTTGGGTTATAATTTAAGATTATTCGTGGGGTTTGAAGAAGTCGATAGTCAAGAATAAGACAACTAGCCAGGAGTGTTAACGGCGGAGCGAACGGCGATTTTTTTTGGACTCAGAAGAAATAAAAATTCAAGGTCCATCTCGTCCAATAGTTAAAGCTTTTTACTGAAAATCAGAAAATCGCTCCCCGGCGGCGCCAAACTTTTCAAACTGAAAAAAAAGTCCAACGCGATAGGCTGACATATCGCAGTTATCCTTGATTTCAAAAAAGTATATTTAGTAGGTAATACGTTTTACGTTCACAAATTATCATCATCATCATCAGACTATACCAGTCCACTGTTGCATAGATCTCCCCTAATGAGCGCCATAGCTCCCTGTCTTCAGCTTGCCGCATCCAGCATCTGCTAGCAGTCTTTCGCAAATCGTCATCCCACCTGGTAGGAGGGCGTCCTTTACTACGTTTTCCGAGTCGCGGTCTCCACTCAAGAACACGTTTACCCCAGCAGTTGTCGGTTCTTCTTGAAATATGGCCAGCCCACTGCTACTTTAACTTAAATTAAATAGCTTTAGCTTAAATTATCATAATTTTTAAAACGTGATAATATATTTTATTTTGAGTTTCGAGAGTCAAAATAATGCCAAATTCTAGAAAAAGGTGTATTTTTAAACACTTAGTTTAACTGTAACGAACGTAAATGATCAGAATAAAAAAATACGATAAGTAAGGAAAAAGCCAGTAGGAGCCGAGTAGTGGAATAGAATTTATCTACAGGGTGTCCGGTAATTAATGGAT
The DNA here is from genome assembly GCA_946478455.1 of Eupithecia vulgata. Classification (NCBI taxonomy): domain Eukaryota; kingdom Metazoa; phylum Arthropoda; class Insecta; order Lepidoptera; family Geometridae; genus Eupithecia; species Eupithecia vulgata. Next base: position 11,804,860 of record OX297862.1, on the reverse strand, counting down.
AACCCCGTAGGCACTTGTGGGGGGGCAGAAGGGCAACTCAGAAAAAAATATTAAAAAAATCTATCTGCAACGGTCTAGGATTTTTTTTAAATTTTTTTTAAGTGCTAAATTTTATACCTTTGTTCAAATTTTTGGGCACTACGGCTACAAATTGAATAATAACGAATTGATTTTCTCTGGAAATAACCGCGGATAATTGGCCTTGCTGTCGCGCATTGCAAAATATTTCTAGCCACAACTGTTTGTTTTTTACAAATACTTAAAAATAAAAAAAGTGTATTCGAATTTTTTATGATAAAGTTTGAGCGCCTGTGGCATAAAAAAAACGTAGGGAGACCTGGGTGGCCCACAGCTTAAAAAACATGCCTACTTTATTAAGTTTCTTAAACGGTATTACACTCAATTTTTTTATTGTCAATTTACCGAGTTATGGCTATTAACAGACTAGAACAATGATTTTCAAAAAAATTAAGATTTTATTAAAATTACAAAAATTTGCTTAAAATTGCAAAAAAATATTTCTAAAATCAGTGAAAGTGTTTTTTGGCGTAGTTGGGGTGTTATTAATAATTGAAACAACAATTTCAAATACGTAGTTTTATAATAAATGTTCAAATTGTTTGCCACCTACTCTAATACAGGCTCTACATCTTCTTATGAATGATCTTTTTAATAGGCGCGAATACCTGCGCTCTCCAATTTCGCGTGCCGCATCCAAAACACAATCGCAACAATACAGGAACTTTGTCGACGTGTTTTGGATGCGGCTCGCGAAATTGGAGAGCGCAGGTATTCGCGCCTATTAAAAAGATCATTCATAAGAAGATGTAGAGCCTGTATTAGAGTAGGTGGCAAACAATTTGAACATTTATTATAAAACTACGTATTTGAAATTGTTGTTTCAATTATTAATAACACCCCAACTACGCCAAAAAACACTTTCACTGATTTTAGAAATATTTTTTTGCAATTTTAAGCAAATTTTTGTAATTTTAATAAAATCTTAATTTTTTTGAAAATCATTGTTCTAGTCTGTTAATAGCCATAACTCGGTAAATTGACAATAAAAAAATTGAGTGTAATACCGTTTAAGAAACTTAATAAAGTAGGCATGTTTTTTAAGCTGTGGGCCACCCAGGTCTCCCTACGTTTTTTTTATACCACAGGCGCTCAAACTTTATCATAAAAAATCCGAATACACTTTTTTTATTTTTAAGTATTTGTAAAAAACAAACTGTTGTGGCTAGAAATATTTTGCAATGCGCGACAGCAAGGCCAATTATCCGCGGTTATTTCCAGAGAAAATCAATTCGTTATTATTCAATTTGTAGCCGTAGTGCCCAAAAATTTGAACAAAGGTATAAAATTTAGCACTTAAAAAAAAAAAAAAATCCAAGACCGTTGCAGATAGATTTTTTTTATATTTTTTTCTGAGTTGCCCTTCTGCCCCCCCACAAGTGCCTGCGGGGTTATCCATTAATTACCGGACACCCTGTATATTATATAATATAATCTATATAAATATTTATTCAGAAACAAAATAACAATCAAATAACAAATTTAAATTAAAACTAGTATTTACAATAGAAACAATTAAGCTATCTGCAAATATCTGCAAATTGTTGCAAACAATCTACAGGTAGCTCAACTGATCCATATCAATACCAGTTGGAAGCGTGCCTAAGCCACTGGCTGCATTGCCCCGCTGTATAGCAATGCTGATCTATATAAATAAAATAGAACAGTAAACTGGGTGAAATATCAAGAGATCTCTGAAACTGCAAGAGATATGAAGCTGAATTTTACACGGAGTTTCCTTTTAGTACGTAGGCTAAGAACGGATTTTTGGAAATTTACTTGAAGGAATGTTTTCTAAAAAAGTTTTAAAATCGTAAAGGATTGGTTGTAAAACTTTGGCGTTGATAGTTTACATGGAAACCAACACATAAGGTATTATTAAAGTCCACGCGAACGAAATTGCTGGCTGGTCAGTGGTCAGCTAGTAATATATAAAGCGGAAAAATTTGTTTGTTTGTTTGTTTGAACAGGATAGGCTCCAAAATTACTGGGCCGATTTAAAAAGATCTTTCACTATTAAAATGCTACATTATCCCTGACGAACATAGGCAAAAGAATATACCCGTGCGAAACCGGGGCGGACGCCTAGTATGAAAATTAACTGATTTGTAAAAATAAAAAACCCACATAAGTTCTTTACGAATTACAGAGCCAGACTAATATGTTATTTGAGTAATCGTTTAGATTTTTCTATTTCTTGCTTAAATTTTGAACAATTCAATAAATTCCGCCGAAAATTATAGACCAGCGCTCAAAGATCTATTTATGAGCTTCTACCTATTTTATTACTACGGCAATTTACAAAAAAATCATTGGCTAGTTTTTGGTACCTAACGTAAGCTTCGTCTGTAATAGATTGATTTTTTATTGTTCAGACAGAGATGCGAAGTTGTCTTGCTGGATACAAGTGCCTAAGTGCCTATTGTCTAATTGTCTATAGGTACTAAACAAAATAAAAGAATTACAGATGTATTTAAAGAACCTTATGGTAGGTATCACCAACGGACCAACGGTTTTTTTTTTTTTTTAATTCCTATATAATAGTATAAGCTCGGGTGATGCCTGAATCAAATGATAAAAATAAAGTATTTACATTCAAGTATTATCTTATTTTGACTTGGATGGATGACCGCATACTGTATACGGCTTTTTACATACAAAATTGAATCCTTTTGCGAAATAGTTGTAACCCTCGTATTTATAGTAAAAAAAATATGGTTTTTTATCAGCGCTTCCTACCTGTCATGACCTATACGGAGCTGATCGAGACTTAGACACTCACTACAGGGCTGGTCCACGAGCTATGAAAAGAGCTATGCTCGGAGTTCCTCTGAAGGATAGGATTTGTAACGAATACTTACATCCGACAGAGATCCAAAGTTATTAACATAGCTCTAAGAATTAGCAAGCTGAAGTGGCAGTGGGCCGGCCATATCTCGCGAAGAACTAACAACCGCTAGGAAAAACGTGTTCTTGGATGGAGATCATGTCTCGGTAAACGTAGTGTAGGACGTCTTCCGATCAGGTGGTATGACGACCCATGAGACTGCAGGCGGATGCTGGATGCGTCATGCTGAAGACATAGCGCTAATGGTGCTCATTACTGGCCTATGACTAGTAGTGGTCTAACATAGGCTGATGATGATGTATTGTAATAACTAACTCAGTCACCTAGTAAGTACCCAACATCTTGAGTAATACAGATATGATAATACTAGTCTACATCTGGACCGTGTTTAATTATTCAGTAATATTTATTTATGTTCATTTAACTACTACCATTCCATTCTACCAAATTGATAACTCTGTCAATGAATAAAAATACTGCAAAATCCTTGTAACGTAGGTGCAATCCATTATATATTCTATTACAATGACAAATGAACTATTGAACCCGCAAAACAAAAGTTGTCGAAAATCGTAATTCGTAAGGCGTATCCAGCTGTCATCGCGAAAAAAGTAACATGACCTCGCGTCCGTCCATGGAGGCGGCTAGCCCCCGACTGACGTTAGTGGAAACGATTTTCAGTTATATACAAAGGGATATTTGATCAATAGGGTTGAATTTATCGTGGCAAAATATTACCTAGGTTCCAATTACTTCGCAAAATGCCTTACAAAAATGAGTTTTTTGGGATTTATTATTATTGTATTGAATTCTACAAAAATTACGAATGTTTATTAGAAAGATATGATGTAGAAGTAGCGGTACCTGTATTTTCTTTTTCATCTGGAGTTATATATTTTATGTAAAGGCTCAAACGCCCTGCTATTTTTAAGCGTTTTTCTCCAGTGATTTATTATAAAACTACACAAAATAATGAAAAAAAGAGGTAGTAAAGATAGTTATTAGTTATTTGTTTATATAATGTGGTATTTTTCATCACTTAAATCGTATGCACTTTAGAGCAAAACAAAAAAAGGTAAAAGCTGTTCGTCCAAGTAAGGCATCACTGAGGCCTCTTAAGTGGTAGCTGTCATTCCCGAACAGATCTTGCAAGTTATCTACGTGAGTGCAAGTGCCAAGAAACAAGCACTATATTACACGATATGAACCATCATTCGACCTTTTTCGTGGATGTTCCCGCTTATTCCCAGTTGTCCTGTGCTGTAGTTCTGTACAAAACTGAGACAGTTTTTGTCCCATATGTATAGAAAAAAAGCTATATTAATTAGGTAATGCAAAAATGTCAGCGAATAATTCAACGAATGTCAAGTTTCACGCCATTGACGTCAAAATCAAAAAGTGCTTAGTCTTTTTTAACGGTCTCATAACAAAAAGTATTATAGTCAGTAAACCTTTTAACCTTCTGCAGGTAGAATTTTTTATTTCCCACTGAAAATAACCGCATATATATTGCTTTCTCGTAAATTATGTTCACAAAGGTCTGAAAATGTATAAAAAAGCCAATTTGTTTAAAATTTTCGTTGTTTACATTGTTCAACCCTTCAATTTTTCACATTTTATTTCATTGTTTCAGGTGTGTATGTATCCATTCTCGCCGTACGAAACGCTACGAATCCAAGCTCATCGAATTGAAAAGTATTCATGACGTAAGTATAATTATATGTTTTTTTTTATATGCTAGGTGGCTAATATTTGGTTAAATTATGTAGCCAATATTGCGGAGAGCCAGTTCAGTCAGTCGGCAATATGGAGGCCCATAATATTGTTGCTCCTGCAATTTTACCTTTTTGTTTGACTATCCAATTCTTACTATTTAAAACTCAGCAGCATTGAACATTGTTTTTAAGTAAAACAAATTTCATCATCGTCATCATCAGCCTTTAGTAAGCAACCAATCAACTTTGTTTTTAGCATAGTTAAAAGGATGAAGAGTAAAATAGGCTACTTTTTGTTCTGATAAAACATTAAATTCCCATGGGAGATTAAAAGAAATATCCCTCTAGAAATGTGAAATTCGAATTTAAAGAGGGTGAAACCGCGGGGATCTGCTAGTAAATAAACAAATAATTTTTTTTTTGAGTGACATGAGCTACCCAGCCCGTAGCTACTGGTAATGAGCACTTGTGTTATTTATTAACCAACAAAATAAAAAATTATAATAACCCAAAACAATAGTAATAACGTGAAACAGAGAAGTCACCTCTCATTACTTAGACTGGTCCCTGTCCCACGATAAATAATGGATCGCCGCAAAAAAAGGGTAAAAATCGGCGGACCGTTTCGTTTCATTTAAATACAGCAGCTTTATTTCATGGACTGTTGGTCCCTGGAAAAAGTATCGTGTTCTATTATCTATTTCCAGCGAGATAAATAAAAGGTACCGCATATTTTATTTCACCAGACTATATTACATTACAAAAGCCTATCTTTATCTGCTATATTCTCTGTACCGCATATTTCAGCAATCTATTTTATAGAAGCCGATTTTTTTACCAATGGACTATCAAACGTTGAATATGATGCCGTGGCATCGAAACGGATTTTTCGCTGCCACGGCATAATTTCAAAGCATAGCAATTTATGTCGTATTTCTATATGAATACGTTTGAATGTTCATTAGTAAAAAAAAACCCCTTAGAATCTCTTCCTGGTCCGCGTTGGCCCTTATGCTGTATTCTCTATACCTCGGCGTTGATAATAAAGAAAAAATTCCCACTACGATACCTGGGCCTACCAAGTCTAGTAGACGGCTGCTACTGGGAATCCTTTTCTAGTACCATCTCAGGGCACTTTTCATCTATCGATATTAGGGCCTGATTTTATTAGGTATTCTTCCGTACCTAGTTAGGTGACTTCTAAAATTAGTTTCTTACTCCAGAAGTATTACGAGACGTGACTTGGCATAATTTAACATATTTTAATTGTCTAGAAGATACCTGTATTATATTAGGTAAGGGTTCAGGTAAGAGGCCAATAAAACACAGATTTGTTCAGTGACACACGTCCACTCGATAAGCCGCACCTTGTGCGAATGCCTACCACGCGCCCCCCGCGCTTGGTATGCACCCTTGTAGATGAGCGCATCCGATGGTCGTGCACGAACATAAAATATAATGTATGTCAGAATGCTACAAGAAAGTCAAGACCCGAAAGACAATTGACCGGAATAACACCAACACAGGAACCGTGTTCCAAACTCATTCCAAAACCCAGCCATAATTCGTAGGTACACGAATTATGTATTTGTTCGGATCGTTTTTTCTTTATTAATATCTAGAATGTTCTAGAGAGGATGCTATTATGACGATGGCATTTTTATAGCACTGAAAAAAAGGAAACTTTACGTTCACTAACAAAAGTAGAACTAGGCGAGTAAAACTTTTGTTAATATTCCAGCCTGTATTTTCATAAAGCTAAACTAGTGACACAGACTTTCAACAACAAAAACTAAAGCGCGACTAGAGTAGTACATCCATTGTATAATATAACCATTGTAGTAGGTAGTTGGAACTGGTTGAATGTATTTTAGAAGCACATCTTTGCGAGGTTACTTTTTATTTACGTACACAATTAGATATCACATGGTATAATTGCATATAGGTAGGTACCTAAATAGAGTACCTAATACTATAAATAAATAAAATAAATAATGCTGGACAATTCACACAGCATTATCTAGCCCCAAGGTAAGCAGAGCTTGTGTTATGGGTACTAGATAACTGATATACGTAATATTATACATTACATAGATAGATATTTTTTATTATACATGGAAAACACCCAGACCAACGGAACAAATTTCTGCAGATCGTACACAAATTTGTTCCGAGGCGGGGATCGAACCCGCAACCTCTTGCGTCGCAGGCAGACACTCGCCCGCTGCGCCACTGAGGTCGTCGCTCTATGCTCTAGCACTATGCTATGATGTCTCCGAATGGGTAGCGTAATTAAGTAATCCAAACAAATATGATGGCAAAAAACTGAAATGGGTTTGGAATTAGTTAGATAATAGAGCGATCCGCCAACTTAATATAATTTAATTTTCACAGTAGTCCTCTTGTTTACGCCCCGTTGCCATGGAAATAATAATAAGTTTATTTATTTCCTCTTACAATAGGTTTACATTATCTTAAACATAAATTATTTGGAAACCGAGTGATTGTGAAAATTATCTTTATGATGTGTACATATTAGATACGTTTTACGGCACCCATGTCAGCTTCACAAAGATCAAACGTTTTTGGGACCACTTCAACCTGTATACCTATAACAACGAAAGATTCATCAAAATCTACTGACGGGATAAATACTAAGCCCTCGGGAATAAATTTGTCATTAATACGAATGAATTTTTTAAATCGGTCCATAGTTAATGGAGAAATTTATAAAATATATATAATTATTAATATTATATAATTAAAATATTATATAGTATTATTATATTATTTAATTATTTATATTATATTATATAATTATTATAATTTATATTTTATTATTTATAAATTTATACAAAATAAGTACAGCCGAAAATACGAGTAAAACCTAATCCTGAAGTCGGTAAAAAATTATGTAACACAACACAACATACATAATTATTTAATGCTCTTTTGTTTGTCGCCTGCTCTCGGCGCGCTCTGCTTTTCCCATAGAATCTTAGAATTTTTTCTAAGCATATGTTTTTTCCTTTCAGATCACACCCTCAGAGCATTTAGAACTGTTCTAAAGATCAAACCAAACGTTTCCATAGACTTCCAAAAGATGTGTCAATATTGTATATGTCCAGAGCCGGGACTGTTTGGAACCATTTAAAACTTCCTGCTATAAATCCCATAGGAACAACTAACCAGGATTCCAAATAAATTGTATCCGAAGCGATCAGGTTCTTAACCGACTTATTTTTTTACTGTCTAGTGGTTAAAGTTAGTGCCAATAAATCAGGACGCAGACGCCTTACTCCCAAAGCTGGGCTTGTACAAAACGTATCAAACCTCTATCTATGTCGTACAACTTGTACACCTTTCAGGGAATTTAAGAATAGTTGTTTGAAATCGTGTAAGTATAAATCTCGAATTCGTTTGTTTCAATTCGGTGTCTATGGCTCTCTTGGGGCCTTTGGTTTCTGAAGACGTGTGGAGAGTGCCTAGTTTCGGGACGATACCAGAACGGAAAACGTTTTTGTTTACAACCTCTGACCTGTCACGCAGGAGGTTGCGGGTTCGATATCCGCCTTAGGACAAATATTTGTACGATCTGTAGGTATTTGTTTAGGATGTTCTGGTCGTTTTATATGTATAATAAAAAATATCTATCTATGTAATTTATTGTATTATGTATGTATATCAGTTATCTAGTACCCATAACACAAGCTCTGCTTAGCTTGGGACTAGATAATGCTGTGTCAATTGTCCAGCATTATCTATTTATATTTTATTTACATATGTCAAAGTTGTACTGTCAAAATGCAATCCAGTTTTTCCCCGCGACTGCGTCTGCTTATCATATTGACTGAATTATATTGGGTAGGTACAGGTGACAGAGGGCAATGGCTCTTTAGATGCGCAACAAATACCTACTGACTACGAATACTGACTGAATAGTACTGACTACAAATAGGTACTTACAACAAATACCGACAACGCTACTGACTTCTTGCTTTTTATAGCCAACCTATAAATACCAATTTAGCACGTTAGAGAATAAGAGCTTGGAGACAGTTTCCTTGTCCCGTGGGGTTGTCTCCACTGGATTATTAAGAGGCGAACCTAGCGTGTTTGCTTGTTAAACTGGACCTAGATCTCAGTACCTACTCACGGAATTTCCTGATTAAAAACAAAGACCATTTTTTTTGTTAGACGATAGGAAAAAATATGAGATTGCACTGTTTTGCACATAATTTGGTCGATATCTCAGGAACCCTGCGGTCTATGGAAATTACTTATTTTTTGATTCGTAGATTATAAATGTATAACTAACTAGCGGTCCGCCCCTGCTTCACACGGGTATATTCTATGGCCTATATTACTCGGTGATAATGTAGCTTTCTAATCGCAAAAGAATATTGGAAATCGGTCCAGTAGTTTTTAAGTTTGTTTGTTACATACAAAAATACAAATCTTTCCACTTTATAATATAAGTGTAGATTACTTGGTTCCTTCAGACAGGTTTTTCATAAGTTGTGTAGTTTTCTTGTGAATAAGCAAAAACTTGAATTTTGCGGTAACGCCGTTTAAAAAAATGTATGCTTGCTGTAAAATGTGTCCTGCTCCTATGAACGCGAAATCCTATGCCTATCCTTTTCAAATAATGGCGCGCATTGCGCCCTCTTAAATAGAAAGTCCGGTTTCCAACACGAGCGCAGCGGACCTGTTCAGCAGACTCATTTTTTAAACTCATTTTGAATCCGCTGTGAATTTGTACTAGGTATGTAAAACTCGATAATGCCTGTAGCGCCTCGGTGCAAGCGTGGTAATGAAATGAACTAAGTTGAGCGCGGTTTTGATATTTACGCTTAAGAGTGATGTACAATTGGTGTTCTGTAAGTATCTCTGTAAGCAAATTCACAAATCATCTCTAAACTTGAAACTCGAACTTACTTGTCAAATAAAAGATTACAAAGGAGCGATCGAATTGGTCACTTGAGTGAATTCGAATTCGAACTTTTACAGATTACCATATTAATTAAAGTCTTCATTATAGAACTTCATACTTAATTTTCACAGCACAAAGTTTTTTCAAGGAAATCCTAATTTAGATTTATTATTTTGTAAAAGACTTAGTACCCCCTTATTGTCTGCTAACAGCATTGTTATTTGTCACTCTGTCTGAGAAAGAACAAGAGAAGACTTTTTTAGAGTGAAAAATAACTTGTTATATGAACATACGTTCATTATATATTATGAATAAGGATCTTAGCCGTTATTTTATAAAGCACTACGATAGGAACGTAGCAAAGATGCTACGCACGTAGCACTAATGCTACGGACGAGCGTAGCATAGCGCTCCGCCACACGTGTAGCAAGTCTGTCTATCTATTGACATTGAATATCTTTTTAACTTATACAACCCAAATTTTACAAAGATTGATGAATGCAACGAAACTGTGTAAAACCAGTCATTTCGTATGACCACATTTACTGTTTAATATAATGAGAATATTTTAAAAATAATAATGCTGGACAATTCACACAGCAGCAAGCAGAGCTTGTGTTATGGGTATTAAATAATAACCAATATCCTTGGTTAATATCCTTGGTCCTTTTATATAATAGATTAAATGTGTTAGCCAATATTTATCCCTTAAACTAATAATAGTCGTAAGAAAAAACTTCAGGAAACATTACAATGTCATACGAAACACAGAAAATTTGCTGACTGTGATAAAATAAGCCAAACATTTGTAAACACCTTTAATATTAAAAGTAGTTTAGTGTAGGTAGCTTATGTAACTATTTTATTCAAAATGCACACCATTGTCGTCTTGTATAATTAGTAAGGTCTATTTGATTATTTCATTTAATATTAGAACTCTTTATGCCTGAAAAACAGGTTATCACCTAGTTCAGGCTTACGCATTATTTTAATTCCATTAGAATGAGATTATGTAGTTCTTTGTTATCCTTTTGGTCCTAAGATATTTTGAATAAATTATTTTATTTTTTCTAATTAATATAATACAATACATAAAAAATCTAATCGAACCCGCAACCTCCAGCGTTGCAGGCTTCACCCACCGCGCCACAAAGGTCGTTTGTTGTTGACGTAAACTTTATAAAGAAACAATATCATAAACTAAAATCTCAACGACCGTAAAAAGATATAAAACACAACAGGTGAGCACTTCATCTACCATAAAACAATTCAAAGTACCTAAATAATCTTCGGTGCACAGTATTAATATCCTGCAACAAGTTTGAGCCTCGGTTTACGCCGAACATGTAATATTTGATGCAAATTTCCCGTGGTATGTAACGCTGGAGCAAGAGCTGGGTATGCCAGGGATTTGTAAGGATTAGCGGAATCCCTTGCTTAGGTTGCTGCTTGCTTGGGTTCTTGCACGTAGGTACGTGGAATCTATGGTACTTATTCTTACAACGAGTGATCATCATCATCGTCAGCCTATATTAGTCCACAGCTGGACATAGGCCTCCCCTAATGAGCGCCATAGCGCTCTGTCTTCAGCTTGCTGCATCCAGCATCTGCCAGCAGTCTTTCGCAAATCGTCATCCCACCTGGTTGGGGGTACGTTTGCCGAATAGCGGTCTCCACTCAGGAACACGTTTACCCCAGGTGTTGTCGGTACTTCTCGAGATATGGCCAGTCCACTGCCACTTCAGCTCACTTATTCTTTGAGCCATGTCGATAACCTTAGTTCTCTGTCGGATGTATTCGTTGCGAATCCTATCCTTCAGAGAAATTTCGAGCATACAATATAACGAATGTTCCGGCTCAAAATCTTTACTAATATTAATAAACGGAAAAATTTGTCTGTTTGTTTAAATTGAACAACAGACACGAGATCCGTAAGCTTAAAATATAATTCTACTTAAAAATAATTAATTACTAATAAATAATTACTTACTAAGCAATACACGAAACAATCAAAGTTATGTTCAAGCTGCGACACATATTACAGTTGTATCTGTACATATTATTATATGTGTTATCTGCTTTATGATGCAGTATACGCAATACATAATCAATTTATTTAATAAAGGTACCGACAAAAAAAAGTAAAAGCAAAAATTATTTATTTAGGAACATTATATTACACTAATATAGCCAAAATAGAAAGCGATACGACCAGCTAAAGTAAAATACTCTGTCGCAGATCGCAAAATTCCAATGTATATTTGTTTTCGCTGTATTAGTTTTCCACAGACTGCAGAACGAATTTAAATCCCATTCGTGAAACACAATTGCCAATTTCAATAATGCATATAGATCCATAAGCCATAATGCGCAGCGGTGATTTAAAACACCAAAATTTCAATATGGAATGAAAAATCAGAAAAAATATTAGCTATTTTTTCTTCGTCAGATTTCAGGATTGTTTTATTTTTGTGTTTAAGTTTACCGAAATATCATTACTGTTTATAAATCGTTTCGTTTTTCGTTTTCTTGTTGTAGTAGGAAATCGGAAATGGTTGAGGTGAACTTTATTATAGGATTCCTGATTCGAGGGTGTTCCCGACACTCCTTGTAAACCTTCTGAAGTTCTCTCCGTAATTGAACTATAAAACTTCCCTCGGACTCATAACGACTACAGCTAAATTGAAACTCGTTGATTGCTGCAAAATAATTTGACTTTTAGCAAATCTCGGAGAATGAAAGGAAGAAATAATTAGATAGAACTTTGGTAGAAGGTAATTTTAAACGCAAAACAAAACACTTGAGAATTCTAAATTACATTCGATTTTCAAACTATCTTCATGCCAAATTCAAAGTATTTCCACTTTTCGCAATACAGCTTTCCTGAAAACAGAAGCCGGCTATCAAAGCAAATCAAATCATATGCCTGTCATGAGCATGCGGTCGTACGTTGCGCTTACAATGCCTTACAACGTAGTTAAAGTCATTATGTAATAATGCCTTCACGTGCAGCCATTACAAGAAGTCTCAGTCCTAGAGGAAGGGTAATGATTACAACCAAATTGAGTTTGCTTACAAACAACATTGTACCTATTAGGCTTACCTCGCACAGAGGAATTTCACCGCGCGGTTTTTTTTCTGGATTCTGTAACATATTGAAAATGTTTGAAATTTTAATAACTTTGAGAAAAAATCCGCGCGAACATAATCCCTTACGAACCAAATCTGTCGAAGACTCCACCGCTCCGAGCTGCGATTTGAATTCGTGTGAATATTTTATGCGCTATGGAGTTGTATGCATCTAATTGCACCGCGGAAAAAAATAGCGTGACGAGGGTGGCAGTGTTGTCGTTTTAGCGACTTTGTCGCTAAATTTCATCTATATTAATATGTAATATATACATAATATATTAATATATACCTCTAATATTATATCTAATATAAACCTATAATATAATCATCATATTTACATTTAGTAAAAAAATGTTTCAGTGAAATTTTTATCACATTAAAAAATTAAACAGTTTGGGACCAGTTACTTTAAATTTAATCATTCTTATTAGGAACCGATTGAAAATTTCCAGGCTTGTCACAGCTAAAGATGAAGATGTCCTGTCTATAATTTTAAAAGCCTTTTAATAAACGAAGAATACAGAACCGGGACTATCAACTTCTGTTTAGATCAATCAAATTAGAAAATCTCTAATGCCCTAAAGTCTTGTCTAATCTCTAAGGCCCCAGTATTAAGACACCTCCTTCTCCCCGTACTAGAAATAATAAAAACAAATAGTAAATCGTCTTTTATTAATTTTAAAGGGCAACACAATATATTTGTCTTATTACACATTGATTTGACGTGCGTCTCAGCTGATAATTGGGAAGAAACTATCAAAAATCTCTAGGAATTTTATTCACCATGCAATATTATATTGACATTTAAAAAATACAAAAAAAACGTTGCAGTTCTATTGAATGAAAAAAGAGATTTTGTATACCAACGACAAGCCAATAAATGCTATTATGGTGGTAAATACCAGAGACTGCTGCTAAGCAGCGGCAATCACTAGATGCATTCTGCATCATTCCTATCTCATAAGAGTCTCTTCGACGTTACTTCCATCTCACGGTGAGATACGGCAAACACACAAATTGAATCAACCCACACGGGTGTTGCAACTTAACGTACATGCGAGTCGAAGCTCACTCGTCTCGAATACTCTCGAACCTTCGAACTAATGATCAAGAATAGAGATGGGTAATCAGCTGCAGTGAATTTACGGCTTAGCGTCTCGATTTCGGCTGCTGAATCCGACTTTATTACAAAGTGATAAGTTTGGATTAATTTCAATTTATTGGAGTGGGTTTTCAGACAGGCTAACGAGGCTGTTTCTGCAAAGCTAAGAGCTCCTTGCTGAGGGTAATGAACCGAGATTGCCAGCCTGGGAGCTGCGTCTAGCCGCATTCCCGACATTTCTATCCTCGAAGGCATCGTTTGCGACAAGTGTGATGGCTTGCTGTCATAAGAACATGTAGCGCACCAAGGCTGGATGTACCTGCGCACTAATGCTGTAGCGTGTTTCAGATGTCACGTCACGCTTGGTCGCTCAGCGATAAAGCCTTTTATTGTGTGTAGATGTCACGTCGAGGTACGTCGACGCTATAGAGAAGGAATAATATCTTAAAATACTTATCTTTACAGGATACAGACGGGTTTGTACAGTCTGGTCTAGGTCATATACCTACAGTTAAGCAGATTTACCAACTCATACAAATACGTTCTTTCCTACACCAATTTGCTTACCTACATATATTGAGTGTTAGTTTGATTCGTTCGGTATCCGTAAGATGAAGTGCTACCCAAAACCCAGGTTTTGTCTGTACGAAAAATCCATTTTAAGGCAAGAAAACACTTTTTTTTTAATCTTTTTTGATGATTCTTGAAAGTTTAGGATTTCAGTTAGTGCGTTATATAAGCCGAAACACGATTGACTCAACTTGACTCGATAGAAAAAAATCGCAAAGTTTCCTCTAAATTTTCATTTTTACTACGGAAAACCCGTTTCATTTGCTAGTTATTTAACATATTGTAATGAAATGTCGTCTAAAAAATACTTAACTAAACACTTAAGAGCAACATAGTTTAATTTTTTTGCAAAAGAGTATTATTTTAGAGCAATATCAAATTTATAAATAAAAAGCAGTGAAATTGCGCGCGGGTCGGTTCTTGCCTCCCTTTCTCGCCTTCACCGCGCGGTAATCGCTCGTCCTTGTCTCGAAAACAGACCACCACTTCGACTTAACTCTAGAAACGCTTGCATTATCTTCAATTATAATTTCATATGAATTAAGTCAAAAAAAATCTCAGGCTATGCTTCTATAATTAAAAAATAAAATAATAGCTTTGGTGTTTCACACCGAAATAGTTTAATTCTAGAATTCCACAAAGCATCTTACTGTAAAAAAAATACGAACGAAAACGAATAAAAAACCGAACTATAACAGTTATTCATCTGCATAAATTTCTCGATGAGATGCAGCTTCATAAAACTTTGCAAACATTCAAATTGAAACCAAAAAGACTTCGTTGTAAGGGGAGAAATTTCAATTTCCTTTAGAAGTAGCGACTTTGCGTAACAAGCAAGGCTGTGGATTATTCTTCAGTCAGGATGGCTGGGCTGCGTAAATTGGATCGTTTCGGCAGGAAATAGCCGACCTGACGCCTCTACACGTTTTATTGTCTGATAAATTAATAAATATTATTCCTTCTTTTTGTTTTTATCGTTTCTCGTACTTCGATTAGTCAATTTTGTTTCGGCTTATCCAGATGTAGTGAACCTAGGCTTGTACAAGCTATCAATTCCGGTATGTAATGTAACACTTTCATGGCCATCTGCAGTCTACCTAGAAGAACTACCCGTTCTACAAACTGTCATATCCTTCGCAAAGGACTTCTGCTTGATTCGGGTAGTATTCGACTAAAACATCCGGTCCACACTTGTGCTTACGCAGATTAGTGCACAAGCGGAAATGAGAAACGTCTCACGAACGTAATTTAGTAGCTGCCCGAGATAGATCAGATTAGTATCCCATCAAACCAGTTCAGTGCAACAATACCCAGCCACGGTGGCAGCCACTGCAAGCCATAAATACGGAATTATCATGCCATCTCGACTGCCGCCGGCCGATGTGACGGTTGACATCGCATGTCTCATCCGACACTGTGACACCTAACGGCGATGTATTGGCATAGTCACAGAGCACTGAATAGTAAACTGAGTAAAATAATAAATTGCGGAACTGTTACGTATTAAATATAAATACAGCAACACTGTGTCTAGGGGATACCATACCACTCACGAAATTTTCTCATTCTTGTGATGGCCAGTCTGATCATAGCTCATTATTTCTGTCACCAAGCTGATCACAAGAATGAGAAAATTTCGTGAGTTGTGTACCCTAGATACAGTGTTGCTGTATTTATATTTTATATCTAACAGTTCAGCAATTTATTGCTTCCTCCGGGTAAGTAACGAAAACCGAAGTGTATGCGGAACAATTGTGACTCTCATCATAAATTTAAATTTCTCCACAATACAGAGGTCATAAATAAGGTCACACAAAGCAAAGTGAGAAGCTAAGCCGGATTATTTAGAGCCACCTTGATATTCAAGTTGATTACCATAATTTAGCACAGATTTGGGTTTATAGATTAAATAATTCGGTAGGTAGCGTAGATATAAAATCGTTCTCATGCTGGCCACGGATGCGAAAATGGGTCGGAAATCGTAACACTGAAAGAGTTTGTTGTTTTGCCAATATTCTAGTTTCCTAATAAAATCTAATTAGTAGTCCACCATTTAAATTGCCAGAAGAAATTTTACATTTCTTTTGTCAAGTCAAGTCAGCAAAAAATGATGAAAATAAGTCAACTTTTTTTTTCTTGAACTGGCTACTGTTTAAGTTCCACGTGACGTCACGCCGTGCCACGCTTTTTAACACAGCGTGATGTCACGAGCCCTAACTCCAAAACTTTGATGCGCTTTATATAAGACATTTTTGTTTGATTGACAAAAGTAATGTATTATCAGAAGATATATTCTGACGGACTGAATAGAACTGTTTACCAGAAAACTACCCTGTTATTGGCAAAAACCCTACATTAGGTATAATTACCACCATTATAATTATCTACCAACCAGCCGATACAACTTTCTTCTACGCGATAACTTTAACAAAGTGGTGGAGGAAGCATTACATATACTTTTTTCTAGACTTGTCACATTAGTCCACCATTCATTATTATTAAAACGTCAGTTTGCGATTATAAAACAACATAACTTATAGCGAAATCAAAGAAATAATCGACAAAGTCGATCTCCCTATCGCGCTCACTTAATATTAACAACCCACAAGTGATGTCGAAGTTTTGAACATTTCAATTAAGTCAAATACACGGTTAAATTATAAATTCTCCACGTCATGTATAATTACATCTATTATATATAACATACCTATCTCCCTCTGTAAATTCTACAATTTGTTTCAAATAAATAAATAATGAAAGTTCCTAATTAAATTTTCACATTAGGTATACAAAAATCAGTCCTGAGACAACATTTTCAGGTCCTGATTTCAATGAAAATATGTCTCGTAATAAAAGATCACAGTAAGTACGATAATAGTATGGTAAACTTACAGAATTTGTGAGAAAACCTCAGTTTTTCGTTGTAGCTCGGTAGGTATTGATTTCTTTTCGACTTACCGTTCCTACTCCCAGAAGACTGATCGAGTACGAAATAATAAAGCTGAGTTGCAGTGAACAGGAAAATCCCTGAAAGCTCCTAGATAAAGCGCTCCCTCAGAAAATGTATTCCGCCCACGCTGTTTTCAGGTGAATTGATACTCTTTACAGCTTTTTGATATAATAATAAAAGCTCAATGATTATCTTAAACAGGCGATTATAGTCCCCTTAGTCCTATAAAATATTATTACAAGACTTTTGCCGTTCTACAACTTTTCATCACCTAAGATTTAACCAAGAATGAGTGAGTGCAGGCACATACACGCTATCAACAATCCTGCTGAAAAACGATTTTAGCAACCTGACATACGTACATTTTTATCAAGGTGCTTTAGAGGCAAGATTTTCTGAAATATTTTGAGAGTTGAATCTACAAAACATACACGTAATATTTTTCTTCGGGAGGGTAAAAAGTTTCTAAAAACATGAAGTATTTAATGGACGATCGTATAGGTACATAGATTCCAGTGCTGTGATCGATTTTCTCGTATACCTCTACATATATTTTGTCAGTGACATAAGTCAGTAGCAGCGTAGCACCTTGCAATACAAGGTGAATTGAAATGTCGAGCAAGGTTTAGATTTATAGCAAGGCAGAGCTCTGGGACGGAGCCGAACCTACCGGATATTACTAGCTGAGATTACAACGGAACGACTGTGATTTATTGGGACGAAATATCAAATAGAAGTCGCAGTTTTTATCGGTTCACGATAAATCTACTTCGCGCTGTCTAAATATGGACAAATAAATAAACAAAAGTCTAATGAGGAGGGTGTTTAAACAAGATAAATCGGACGATCAACAGCTTGTTATTCGTCTTTTTACACTTTGACATTAGCTAAAATCATCATCATCTAAGCCCGCTGTCGTTAGGTATACCTAGGCCTCCTTTTTTGCATGCCAGTTTAATACTTTCACTAACCAGCCTTTGCGGCGCGACCCGCGCTGGTGTGGGCCACGGCTTCAAGCAGTGTTTGAGACACAAGGGCAATGGAAGTGTTTGTTTAGTATATCGCTTTCAATGCCCAGCCTTTGTGGCGCAACTTGTAGGGCGGACTGCAAGATGCACGAGAGTGCATGCAAAAATTAATCAAATAGCACGACCTCAACCTTAACCTCAACAGCCGATAATAATAATGTTTATTTATTTCTCTTCACAATAGGTAAAGGTATGGGTAGATAATGGTCCTGATAATGGACTGCTGGACGCAAGCCTCCCCCTGATTTCATCTCGTGGAGGTAATGCCCATAATCCCCACGCTGGGGATCGCATGTCGGTGGTAGATCTATTCTGCAAGAGGCGCTGCTGCCCGCCCCCCGGTGTATGTCCCTCAGTCGCCTCTTACGACACCCGCGGGAAGAGTTGGGGTGGTGAAAATTCTAAGCCACACGGCTAATCACGAATTGCACAAACCGACTAACAACTACACCAAGCTTTAATATCAATTAGATTATTTACACGACTAAATCGAAAACTTAAAGGCAGGTAGCATCTATCGATTTTTTTCCATTCATCACTTCAAAGTGAACGTATAGAATGAATTGAAAGGATATATTTTCCCAGTTTTTCTTCATCTCGCGGTTCGCCAATGCTTTTCACCGCCACTCCCTTAAATTGGTACAGTGATAGCATCTTGGAGTGAACCGCGCTCTTTCACAAATTGTGAAAGATCGATGGTCGACTGAGGAATGAATAAATAGCCGGCCAATTGAAGTTTACTTATCCTTTACATTTCAAAAATCAACATAGAAACTATTTTCGACGAAACCTACTAAGATTTCCTGGCTTAGTTGGTTAAAGCACACCCGTACTGAGGGTGGGACAGGTTCGAATCCTGCCAAAATTGAAAACACGCGACATTATTTTGATGCTAAAAAGACAGAAAAAAAAATTTAAAGCGCAGAGAGACATGAAAATAAATGATTTTCGTCTGTTCAATGCTGTCGCGAATCTTGGGCGGACCATAATAGTAGGTAGAGCTTGCTGCTAAATCGTTTTGATCGTTTTCATGGCGCCGTTTAATTATTCTCACTACAGAGACTCTAGGCTCAACAAATTGAATTTTATATTAAAGTCATTTAAAACGGGATATTTACCATGATTAGATTTTTTAGTTTTCCAATATTTCGGCACAGTTTCAAATTGAATTTAAGACTGGCGGGCTGCCAGCCTCACTCCTGTTATATTTAAGTACAAATAAAATACATAAACCATTCAAAATCTGAAACGGTTTACGCAAATTTTCCGCGAAAATTTTTTCGCGGAAAATTTTATTAAATAATAATATCCCAAAAATTTTCAATTTCGGCAGGATTCGAACCTGCGTCAGACATTCAAATCAAATCAAATCAAAAAGTCTTTTTTCTATAAATACAAAAATGTACACTTACTCGTAGAAAAGGTCAAATTTGACACGGAAATAAAGTGATATTTTTGATTTCGGTCGCTTCGGTATGTAGACTAAAGTAAAGAAGCGACGAAGAAACCTTTAGCCTGTTAGTTGTTATTATTTTCATTAATTAATTTTGAAGATTATTAAATTTTTGTGGAAAATTTGCCAAGTGCGAGTAACGCACTATAAAGCAAAAAGCTAAGATTTACGCAAACTTCACGATCCGTTCAACCTAAACGGAACCGCACACTTATCTAAATAACCTGAGCTAAAAGCACTCCGTTGATAATGACATAGTTGTCGATCTACACACAGAGCCGGCTATAAATCCTGCTCAGTTAATTAGGGCTATAAATCTTCACAATCTAGCACTCCAGGTGGAGCGGCGCAGTCTCAACGCAGTTCGCTGCCTAGCACTGCTCCATTTCCTTTGCGACAACCCTAAAACATTTTACTTTTAACTTAGATTACAACTTCATTTACATACACACCTTATAACAAACACTGTATGATAAATATACATCTGCAATGCAGGTCACAGTTTTTGTATCCAAGGCGCGTTTGGACCGTTAAGGGTATATTGCCTCGGGATAATTATTAGAAACGTGGTTAATGTCGGAATCGGCGCTAGTGGCCACTTTTCTTGGCTCTCAACACGCTGGCAAGTCATTAATCTAAGCCTGCGGTTTTCTTTTTCTTTACATTATAGTTTCAAACTACGGCAAGATAAGACGAGTTATTCTTTAATCACATAAGGAGGGAATTATATCATCTTTATAACTCGAACCACAAAAGAATAACATTTGGAAGGAATACTATGAGAAGTGGTAAAATGAAGTAAAAGGTAAAAAAAACACCCAAAATTGAAAAGCTTTTTAACAGAAAATGTCTGGAATTTAACTCAAGTATTTTGTGGCTGCATTTTACTCTTAAATTATTTTACCACAGCTGACTTACGTGGTAAGAATCCTTGAAAACGTTGCAGTTCTCGCATTCCTTGTCAACGATAAAACGTGGTTTGTTTTTAAATAGTAGGTACCAACATTTCTGGCTATAACTAGATAAATAGCGTTCTTGAATGAAAACTATTGTGGTTGGTTATCAATTTTTAAATGAGTAAAACCCGTATATCGTAGGGTAATTCCAAAAATGGTAGCTATGGCCTAAGTAAATGACGAAATCTGTGCTATGGTTATCCCAACTTAGGACTTCAACTTAGGAGTAGGAAGAGCAACAAAGGTGCATTTTCTCCCCTTTCCTGTTAAATTTGTGTACTACCAACTCAGCGACCTATATAATCAACATCATCAGGTTAGACATTTTTGAGACTTAAAAGTAAGTTCCTAAACTTTGAAAATAAAATAGCAGGAGAAAGCTAAAAGAAGAAAATATGAAGCTAAAAGAAATAAATAAAGCATAAAACTGTGTTTTTTTTCCATTGCAGTGTTTACTATCCATGCGCATATGGACTTAAAGAGGTATAAAGAATATATCTGAATTTTTACGCAATAAAAATAGTCTACCAATCTAAAAAATCACATTGAAAGAGCTGTTGGAATAACTTTACGGGGTCGTAAAGTTGGAGTCGAAAGAATCCACTCGCACGTATAAACTGGTATGATTCCACCGAGTTGGCTCATCTCCAAATACGTTTTGTATATCCACTGCGCCAGAAAAAACAATTAACAAATTAATATTATTTGCATGAATCTGCACACAAAAGATACTATTGATTTATTCGGTAAATAATTGCCTTGTAAATTTGTTTCTTTCAATATCCCCATGATACTTAACTACAAGGAACCTACTTTATGAAGACTTAAAAAAACTACTACTTACTGGAAGATGACTACTATAGTAGTCATCTTCCAGTAAGTAGTAGTTTTTTTTATTAAATTCCTATACAATAGGGAAGCATTTTTTAAATCAGTTTTTAATTGACTAACTAATTGACGAATATACATAAAAAAATATACAGGCGAAAGTGGAAGATTATTTTGTTCTTTGCTACGCTGTAGCATGCTACGACGGTGTAGCATCGTAGCCATATTGTCGTGAATACTGGTAAAGTAACTTAGCTCTAACATCCTAGTACTCATTTACAATACAATACAAAACTCTTTGCTGTACACCACAAAAAAAAACAAGTAACAGACATAGACCTTAAACATAAAAGTACAATGGGCGCTTTATCGCTTAGAACTCCACTAGTGGACAAAAAAATTGAAGCGAATAAAATCAATAACATCATATTTCTTATTTGATAATAATGACTATTTATAAACCTGTTTATAGTATAAAATTTGACTTGTCTAAGTGCTTATTTTGTAAGCTTAAAGAAATAAACGTTATTGATATTTGATATGAGAAGCGATTTCTTCCAGGCTTCCTTTTGGATGGAGATAAATTTGAAAAGATTAAAGTTTTTTTTTTCATTTACATACTGTTTTTGCATTATTTTACTGGTGGGTAACAAAAATTTACGACATTAACACAAATTTTTGTTGGCAGTGATGGGGTGTCCGGTGCGCGTGCGGCGCGTGGTGGCGTGCGCGTGTGAGCGCGCTGCGGCGGCGGGCACGGGCGCTCGGGCGTAGCGCGGCGCGGTGGCGGCTGCGCGCGTAGCGGCGGCGGCGCCGGCGCATGCACGCCACCGGCCACACGGACCGCTCGGGCGGCGGCGGCGGCGGCGGCTCCTGGCGCCTCCCGCCCGACGAGACGTTGCAGGTCGCCGACCCCAAGTCTACCAAAGAAGAGGTATCATCAATTCATATTCACTGGCTTCTTTTCTTTGGCCAATCCATCAGCGAGATCAGTTGGCGGCAGATATGCTGGTCCTGGATATATTGGTATGTTTCGAAAGAAACAGTTAGGGAAAGCCCCTCTATAGGTGGACTAACGACTTGGTGAAGATCACTGAGAACCGCTGGATGCGGGCAGCGCAGCACCGGTTATTGTGTTGATCTTTGGGGAAGCATAATATGCCCAGTAGTGGCATATTCATAATATGCAACAGCATCTAGATGATTTTCTTATTGATGGTGATTCCTGCTGTGTAAGAACACTTGCATTAGTTTCCAAGGCCGTCAGATTAAACAAAACAAACGACGTTATTGATCACTCCTACATATGAATAAACCATAACGTAGACGTACTTTCGTACCATCTACGGTTTTTTACGTCAAGACAATTTCACAAAAAACTTGTAGCACAAGCAATTTCAAACTATATTTTAGATAACAAAATATAAAAGCTATAAGTTTGTTCTCCGGTTTAACAATTTACTTCCTAATTGGTTTTCCATTTTCCGTCTTGCACCACTTCCAACCAAACCACAAACCAAAGACCAGCATATGTTTTTAAATTTTACTTTGTTCCAGTTTTACTTTAATATGAATTGTTTCAGGAATTGTACGGCGGGGAAGGCCACAATTGGAAGAGCATCATCTTCTCGTTGATGGTCATCAGCTTTGTGATATCAGGCATCGTTGTAGCAATATATTTATTAGGGTGAGTATCACTTTTTCCACTATCCTCTTTAACTCCATTACGGTCAGTGTGGTAGAGCTTAAAAATAAAGATCCTTTGAGTGGAACTGTATGCTTTCTCCTTCTTTACGTGACTGAGAGGTTTTCTATACATCTTTTAGACCACTTTAGTAAAGTAGCCTGTCTATATTAGGCTTAAGTTCGTTCAAATTAGGTATTAAATAAGATAAATTAATAAAGTAAAAAATTAGCTCTGACAAAAAAAAACCAGCGCGACCGTCTTTTGTTTTTGGTTGCGCTGTGCTGACATGTTTTGATGTCAGCGTAGTCACTAGAACAAAACAAAAGACGATCACACTAGCTATAAATAACCGAGCTAGACGAGGATCAATAGAAAATTCATGATACTATAGGAGACGAATTCCGACTCATTTTCCCTCTTCCCCAGTTATGTAGACGAATTACTCTACTGGTCGGGGCGGCGTATGCGCCTAGACGAGTTCCTGCGAGGGGATCTAACGGTGGACCGTCTGCCGACCACCTGGGTCAGTCCGTACCAGATCATCTACCAGGCGGACGACGGAGGACTGTTCGCCTTCAACACGTTCAACAACACCCTTACTGTTCTAGTCACCAATCATACTTTAGTAAGTCAATATCTGAACTTAAATTAACCAATCAACTAACTCACCAGACCTTTTTGTGGCTCAATACAAATAATAAGCCTGTTTTGTCTTTTCTATCATAAAATTTAATCACATTTGAAATCATTTTCGTTTTTGTTTGAATTACAAATAAAATATTATCATTCGCTTATACACGAGTCTTTTTCGTTGTTGTGTAATTTTCACGGTAACAGTAGGAAACATTTATTTGTAAATATATTTATTCAATCCATTGTCGTTTATGAATAGTGTGAGTGACGGGTCGACGAAACCTGGTCAAGTTAAATTGTGTCAAACTTCAAACACTATTCTTTTTATTTTCATTTATTTCAAATATCTTATCGGACATAACGGGGAAGGGAAGTCAATACTTTATCAATAAATCATTTTAGAGGTATAAATCAGTCCAGCAATAATATTTGAAAAATTGGTCGAACATAACGTAATAGTGAAACGAATTTCTCTTCTTTTATTCACTGTAGGTTGCTATTTGGTTGGTAGCAAGAACCCAAAGGACTTAGGTAAAAATAAAAGCGTAAGTAGAAAGTAACTCAACGAAATCAAATATTCCCCAAACTCCCTAAAGACGGGGACTAAAGCATGTGAGCCTAGGAAGGGAAATCCATTTCGTACCCAGTCGAAAGTGCGGTTGCTCTTACCAGCGCTCTTTACTATAAAATTTATGGCAGCATCCCCGATTCTCCATAATGGTATTATTATGCGGCTTCCGAAGATGAAAATTTGAAAGTACCTACGACTTTAAAGCATTTTGCTTCAGATAGAGATAAATCCGTAGACACTTGATGAAATCAAACGTTACAAAGTTTGTAGAGTTTTAACTTCTGTTAAGAATAAATGCTCACATGGAGCAAAACCGCAAAGCAGACGGTCTATTGATTATACTTGTTCATATCGGACCACAACTTCCACTCTCATAAATCACCGACTATTAAAATGTGAAAATAAATTGAAATGATCTGTTCAACGTTTCCCCTAAAGAATATTATTATAATCCATATATGTATATAAAACAAAGTCGTGTTATTTACACCATTAATAACTCAAGAAGAGTCAAGAGTCAAGAGAGTCTCCGATTTTCATGGTCTTTCATTTGTTGGATTTATGTTCTATTAAATAAAAATAATAAAACGTCAAGTGCGAGTTAGACTCGCGCATCAAGGGTTCCGTACAAACTCTTTAGCAAAGAAATCAGTCAAATCCAGACGAATAAGGCACAATAATTTTCTGATTTGATAACGATTATGACGTAACTTATTTAGTCCCTCTAACTATTGGCGTCTCGAGACTAAATAAGTTACGTCCAACCCTAGTGTAACAATGTACTATTTTGTATGAATAAACCACAAATTTACGGTTTTCTGATTTTTCCCTTTACTTGTGCTATAAGTCATTGCTTCTTGCCAAATTTCATGGTTCTAGGTCAACGGAAAGTACCCTACACTACAGGTTTTTGGTCCATGGCGAGATTCGAAAATTATTTTTTCTGTGAATATACTAAAAATTTACGGTTTTCGGATTTTTCCCTTTACTTGTGTTATAAGACCTAGCTTCGAACCAATTTTCATAGTTCTAGGTCAACAGGAAGTACCCTAAAGGTTTTTGGTCCATGGCAAGATTAAAAAAATATTTTTCCTGTGAATAAACTACAAATTTACGGTTTTCAGATTTTTCCCTTTATTTTTGCTATATGACCTTGCTTCGTGCCAAATTTCATGGTTCTAGGTGAACGGGAAGTACCCTATAGGTTTTTGGTCCATGGCAAGATTAAAAAAATATTTTTTCTGTGAATAAACTACAAATTTACGGTTTTCGGATTTTTTCCTTTACTTGTACTATAAGACCTTGCTTCTCACCAAATTTCATGGTTCTAGGTCAACGGGAAGTACCCTATAGGTTTTGTGTGCATGTGATTCCCTTGGAAAATTGAAAAAAAATAGACATAAACAGCTGTAACTTTTGATTGCGTTGACTTAGAAGTTTGATTTATGTCGAGGCTTCAAGAGGTTACGAGCCTGCGTATATGATGTGAATATCAACTCGATAACCCTACGCGTTTCTGAGAAAAGTGGGTTGACAGACGGACAGACGGACAGACGGACAGACGGACAACAAAGTGATCCTATAAGGGTTCCTTTTTTCCTTTTGAGGTACGGAACCCTAAAAATAAAAAAAAGTTTCTTTAATCAAAAAGTATATATTTATTTTATTTTAATCAATAAGTATAGGTAGTCCATATTAGGTACACGATACAATACAATACAAAATAAAAATTAACATATAAAAACATAAAAATATAGGAAAATTGACGAAAAAATTACTACCCGTGCGAAGCCGGGGCGTAGCGCTAGTATAATATAATATTATTGTCTAAACTATTAATATTTGACGGTAGATTTGTATGCTGTTGACCTATAATCTTTAAGTCCAATTTTACCTTTTCAATAGACCGTTTTCATGTTGAAATTATACGCGTCCAATATAAGATAAACACAATTTACTCAGCGCATTTTACCAACACCAACATAAGATTGATCCGGTTCTAACGCTTAACAAAGTTAAGAGTTGTCATGTCACACAATGAGGAAATTTGAACTGATCAAGCTGAACTTAGCTTGGTTGATCTTAGTTTTGGCAGCAAAATAAGAAACTCTACCCTAGACGGAAACTGTAGAAAGGCAATTCTGTGTCTAAACGAAAACTTTTTGATTACAGAGGCAGCTCAATGTTCGCGGGTATCAATGCTCCCCGAACTTACGCTACGTGCTATTTCAGCACAATATCAAGGAGGTACGTATCTATCTAAAGAGAACAAAGGTTATCGACATAGCTCAAAGGATTAGCAAGCTAAAGCGGCAGTGGGCTTGCCATATCTCGTGAAGAACCGACAACCGTTGGGGTAAACGTGTTCTTGAGTGGAGACCGCAACTCGGTAAACGTAGTGTAGGACGACCTCCGACCAGGTGGAGTGACGATTTGCGAAAGACTGCTGGCAGATGCTGAATGCGGCAAGCTGAAGACAGGGCGCTCATTAGATGAGGCTTATGTCCAGTGGACAAATATAGGCTGATGATGATGACGATGATGACGTATCTATCTATTGTTCGCTTTAACTTTTAATAGGCTTTTTATCAAAACAAAAGGCTTGTGAGAAACTTCGTTACAGGAAGCTAAAAGTTAAATTATTTACAGGTGTATCAACGGACGTTTACGGCGACATACACCGTTTATGACGTCACAAATGAGTGAGTCGCTTTTGATATTTGACGCTTGAGCAACGTAAAGGTTATGTTAAAGGCGCGAGGTTCCCGTAATTACATTTCCTACTGTAAATTGAATCTTTTGGCCCTATATTAGTTTTCACTCACCGCACTTTCGTCTGAAAATACAGTTTCTTTGATGGTATCAGACGGTAGCTGTAGTATTTAAGACTATCTTTCTTTGTAGTGGTTTTGGATTTTACCTATTAAAGCAGAGTATTCCTAAAGTGTGGTAACTGAAAGTTTGAAACCGATTTGTGGAATGGTAGGTAATGATAAACATCGTAAGGTTATAACGGGGCATGATTTCGCTTCTTGCTCGGAAAATATAAAATGTGTGCACGATATCAATTCGTTTCCCTTACAAATTTATTTCGCTCCCGAAGGAATTCTGATATCATCTCCAATGTTCGACTAATGAATTTTATATGGTTCGGTATGTTTTAAAATCTCACATTTTATGATTACATTTTGCATGTTTTGTTCTTGATCTTTACAATGCTACATTATTTTTTACCGACATCTTACTTTACATTTTACGAGTCACCTTGGGTTTTTGTTTTCCTTGCACGTGTTTCTCAAAATAATTTTATATACTTTCGAAACAATCCGGGTAAACAATGTTACGGGAGCGTTTTATCTCCGAGGAAATGACCGAGGAAAAGTCAATTTTAAAGAGTTATTTGGCAACAAGGTTGTTTTCCTAAATCGAAAGCACCTAAAACACTCATGTCGTCTCTTAGGTGAAGAAATCGATATGACAGCAATTTGGTGATGCTAAGAAACGTGAATGCGATTCCCAATTCATTTGATATTTTTGTGAACTGAATTCTAATGCGACAGAAGTCACTCGGCGAGGCCAAAATCCTCATACTTCATCGAACACCGAAACGTACTGCACTACGAAGAAGAAACTTCTAACACCTAAGTAGTTTGTTCTAAAGTACCTATATAAGTTCTCGCTAGTTTGCTGTGGCTTTTGCAGAATGTTGTTGGGTCTTTATCAGTTTTTATGAACGCTGTGCATGCATTGTATAGTTATATTTTCTTTTGATGTTTTCCCTCATAGTGAACTTCTGTCTAGCCACCACATACCGCTCTTCGGGGAAGGGCAAAGAAGTTGGGACTGGCAGCATGCCTCTTGGCTTGGGACGAACGGGTCGCTGTTGTTGGTGGCGGACAATGAGGTGCTGGCGCTACCGGGGCCGCCGGCGAGGAGGTCGCAGTTACTACAGCTTACCTATGACGCCGTGCCAGGCCGGGTCTACAATGGAGTTTCCGACTGGTTATATCAAGGTAATAACCCATTATAAAACCAACAACCCATATATTACGTAGTTTAACACAGCTTTAAGTTGTTGCTTTGTAATAATTTCCAAAGAATTCCAAAACTGTGTCTTGTAATCTACTTGTTATCTACTGTAAAGTTGCCATGGATGAGAGCCTTTATTCCTGAGGATTTTACCTCAGAATCTGTTTCATGTATAGGTACCAAAAGCTAATGAAATCTTTTTCTATGCTAATACTATAAAGAGGAAAGATTTGTTTGTTTGTTTGGCCTTAATAGGCTCCGAAACTACTGGACCGATTTGAAAAATTCTTTCACCATTTGAATCCTACGTGATCCCTCATGAACATGGGCTATAGAATATACACGTGCAAAGCCGGGGCTGACCGCTAGTTATTTATAATTCTATTTGTATTAGATATAATTTACTCTAGCTCTACCGAGTATTATATAATGTATACATATAAAACAAAGTCGTGTTAGTTACACCATTTATAACTGAATAATGACGGGACCGATTTACATGATTTTTGATTTGTTAGATTTCTATTAGTCCGGAATAGGATAAGAAGTATTAAGAACATTGGAAAATTGACAAACCGTGCGAAGCAGGGGCGGACCGCTAGTAAAGTTTTTTTTTCTAAACACCTTATGGTAAACCTACACATTATTTTAAAAGACTGAAACTAAAAATAACACCTTATGTACTTTTATATTATTGTTACTCTGTCTATTACACCAATTGTATTATTCTGTGTAACAGAGGAGGTGACAAAAACATCATCAGCAACATGGGGCTCCCCCGACGGCAGCCTCGTGTTGTACGTCCAGTATGACGACTCCGCTGTCTCCGAGCTGAAGTTCCCTCGCATCTCCGAGGGCATCGGCGGTGCGGGTGCAACCAGGACAGGCTTTCTGATGCCCGCTATCAACAACACTACGCACACTGTCTTCCCTGACCATGTTACTATTAGATATCCCACGGTAAGACTCTATTTTTAACGCATTCACTGCCCGGCCGCGGCGGTACGCCCCGCATGGGCGCGCTGCCGCTACAAGGAGCCGAAGCGCGGCTTCTGCGTCTTGGGCCATGAAAGCGTTATATTTACCTACTTCAAAAAATGGAGGAGGTTCTATCGGCGTAGTACAGTATTATTCTGTTTTTCTGCTGTATGTATAGTTTTTTATGTATGTTCGCCAATTTCTCCGTCTATTATGGACCAATTTCAATAATTGATATACTGTTGTATTGAAAATAATCACGAGGTTATCCCATATTGTTTTATTCCCGTGGAACTAAAATAAAACTGTAAAATATTATATTTACACTGTTTTTAAAATATTGCGTGGAAATTGACAATATACAATTCAATGTTTGCGTTTATGACGATGCAGCATTGGGCCACATCGTGTACCTATTTTAAACCGAATTCGCAAATAGGAAGAGGATAAATCTATACTAATTATGATGTGAGGAAAGATTTGTTTGTTTGAATTGAATAGTCTCCTAAACTACTGGACCGATTTATAAAATTCTTTCACCATTAGAATCCTACATTATCCCTAATGAACATAAAATAATATTAGTTGGTATAGTTTGGCCTATGTCCAACAGTGGACTAATACAGGCTGACGATGATGTGTAGTTTTTCAGTAAAACAAAACACTATCTCATGACTATAAGCGAATGCGTAAAAACTAAATAGACATCATAAAATGATACATAAAGGCGCCAGTAAAAAGTTAGAGCATGAAAAAGTATTTCACTGTTAGAAAATTAAAATTTAAAGCAAACCAAGCGACTACAAATTTCGCTGACTTGTTATAAAGCTGAACTAAAATAGATGCAACAGTGTATTGTGTTAAACTTTCCGAGTAACGAGAAGCGTTATTGAAATACTCGTAACAATCTTGACGGAGCTGTAAACTTTTACGGAGATACCGTTTCTGTTTCCACTTGGATTTTATTTCAGTTATATTTTTGTTACAGCCTGGCAGCTCGATACCAAAAGTGAAGTTATGGATAGTGAAAGTTGAGAACTCTACCTTTATGCCGCAGAAATGGGAGGTCAAACCACCGAGTACTCTAGATGGAATGTATGTATGATTATTAAATGGACTTCGAAATAAGAGGATTTTCTATCTTCCGCTGCAGTGTATTTTAACGTATTTTCGTCGATTTCTCTTTCATTTATTAGATTTGGACGATTATTTTACAGTTAGTCTATAGATGATGATGAGGTCCCATTCAAATTGAATTCCCGAAGGATTAGTACTTATACCATAAATCTTAAAAACATTTTAAAACCAAGGGAAGCAAAAAAATTACGAAACTAAATAAGTTCCCAAAAATTTTTGATTCCGGCACGAGTCGAACCCACCCTCAGTTAGGTTGTGCTCTTACCAACAAAGCCATGAAATCTTTAGTCAGTTTCGTCAAAAATCTTTGGACCTATTATACGGCCCTAGCGCCGTTTTAGGAACTTATTTCATTTCTTAGAGATTACCCAGAGAATCAGATTACATATAATATTATCGACCTTATTGATTCCAATCCATTGTAACTAATTTATCGAATTTTACCATTTTACTGCGGAATTTATTTCAGGGAATATTACCTCATATCAGCCCAATGGGTGGGTCAAGATAATTCTCATGTCGGTTCCGTTTGGATGAACCGTGCTCAGAACCTCACGGTTTATAGTAGCTGTCATGCACCCAACTGGACATGCACTGAGGTAATCATTACTTATGTTATGAAAAACTTCAAGAAACATTGCTACTGGAAGACTTGTGATAACGGAAGACCAGCTCTGTAGTTGCTCCCCGATCTTCTGCAGCAAACGTTAAGTTTTAGCCGTTAAATGTCACATTTTTTGTATAAAATATCACTTTTGTGTATGTGATCTTGTGACCCAATAATAAAAAACTTAACATATTTCAAAATAACGCTTCAGTCCTTTAATTTTGATCTTTTCATTGGTAGACACATTCAGAAAAAGCAACGGACGAGCCGTGGCTAGAGGTGCATCAGAAACCGGTGTACTCTGAAGATGGCAGTGCGTTCCTTCTCCTAGCCGCCGTTCAAGAGGGCGGTGGCCAATACTACACCCATATCAAACACGTAGACGTCAATCGGCAACGAATAGCGGTACTGTCCCATGGGAGAGTTGAAGTGACTGAAGTCTTGGCTTGGGACC
The DNA here is from genome assembly GCA_946478455.1 of Eupithecia vulgata. Taxonomy (NCBI): domain Eukaryota; kingdom Metazoa; phylum Arthropoda; class Insecta; order Lepidoptera; family Geometridae; genus Eupithecia; species Eupithecia vulgata. Next base: position 11,773,171 of record OX297862.1, on the reverse strand, counting down.
AGGAAAACCACTTAGTTTATTATTTAGGTAAGCCGACAACCACACACTTTAGTGATTACGCTTCTGTCTCTCTCTATTAACAACTTTTTACTTTTTATTAAAGGGTTAGACAAAGAAAAGATTATACCTAAACTGCATCCCGATATGGTGAAGGAGGCTAATCAAATTAAGTATAGATTGATTGCAGTTGAGTGATTTTCTGAACATTCCGACCGACTAACTTGTCCTCGTCATTCTAAAATTCGTTTTCATGTTCGTTAGGGCATTGGTTTTGGGTTTGTGTGCTATTTGTGGGTGACTAATGTGGAATTTTGAATCTTAACACCATTGATACAATGTCGTTTTTCTGACAGGTAGCGCAGATAGACCGGGTCAGAGGCACGTGTACGTGGTCCGCGACCCGAGCTACGGAGGCGGCAGCAACTCCGTGCGAGCTCGGGCCGAGAGAGAAGAGCCACGATGCCTTACATGCGAGCTAGCAGTGTGGCCAGCACGCCTGCATTACGCCAACTGCTCCTTCTGGAGAGCGAAGTTCTCTCCCGTAAAGCCTACAGTTGGCATAACACACTACGTCCTAGAATGCGGCGGCCCTGGACCACCGTTGGCTGGTTTACACGATGCTAGAACTCATAAGCTAGAAAGAATTTTATATGACACGAGGCCTTATAGGTAAGCTCTACTCTACTGACAATTCCCTATTGGGTAAGGAATCTATGAATAAGTTAGGAAGGTACTGATACAATCACTCATAGGAACTTGCCTATTTAACTACATGTTTCTTTTACTTATACATAAGAGTAGCAATTTGTAGTGTTTTTATCTAAGCCTCAATCAGGTCAAGTCGCGAGCATTTTACAAGGAGTGGCAAACTTTTTTCTCCTTAAAGGCAGTCGTTACCTTTTTCTTAGTAGTTGGAAAGTTTTGCTATTACAAAACTATTGTTTCGTCTTTTTTGTGGAGAAAAACGACCATAATTTTTGGTTCGGCGTACTTAGCAACAGCAAGCCACCGAAAAAATTCAAGAAAACGACATAACTTTCAAAATAAAAGATGTTTGTCTCAACTCATCGCACCTGGAACAGTTTTCTCACATGTACTTACCAAATCAAATCATACAGTTATTTAAATTACATAAAGAAAAAACTTAAAGAAAAGTTTTCCAGAGAATGGAAATTAAACTATTCCTTTATCAAATGCGTGCAAATTCAGTAAAGAAAAGAAACAAAATAAAAAGTTTTTCAGTGGAACAATACATTTTTCCTTCATCAGCGCGTATTCGTCCATAGCTGGACATGCCTCCAAGGGGGGCTTTGCTCTTAATCTTCCACTCCCCTTGGGTATACTAGCACAGCACAGACATATTGGTGTGTTTTCAGATCAGTACGATTACGCGAGCTAGCGCTGCCCACCCGCCGGTCGTTCGACGTGCAGCTAGGCAGCGGCTCCAGAGCAAGGGTCCAGCTGCTTCTTCCACCGTCCTGGCGCGAGGAGCTGAGGGACGCTGCATTCCCAGTGCTTGTCCATGTGTAAGATAATTATACTTAAGTATTTTCAAAATCTTATGTAGTGATAAAGATAGTTTATTTGCTAGAACACAATGTAGGTTACACAGATGTTAATATTTTTTTTTGTTACAATTATGTTCTACTAGCATGCAAATTTTACAGTAACTTAAAATTTATATTATATGCTAAATAAAATCTATATGTTGTTAATTTAGTCAATGTCAATTAATAAGTAATAATATTAGCAGGCGCAATAGTAAAATATACCTAAGGTGATGTCAAAGTCTATCTGTCATAAAATCGTTTAATTTTATTATAATAACATTTGTTAATTAATAATCGTTTCAATTTAGTCCTAAATGTAACGTCGTCGTCAAGATCTTTTAATGATTTAGGTATTTTACTATAGATTTTACGTGACATACAGACTACACTTTTTTGTAGGAAAGCTGTTTTTTACTGTTAGGCATTTGGAGTTTTCTGCTATCACGTTTATTACGCGCTACAAAATCCGACTTGTATGGGATAAGACGGGGATATTTTCTAACAAATAGTGCCATTTCAAATATATATAACGACGGAAGCGTTAGAGTCTTTCTTTTTTCATCTATGAAATGAGTTTCGATAGAAACGGATTATCATCGCCTCATATCTCCTTTCACAACGTTTTCTTTTTATTTTTCTTATCGTGCAATATAGTATTATTGCTCCTTATCCCTCGTACGCCTCCTCCGGCATGTGTCTTATCAAATACGTTTTACTTACGTAGTGGAAGAAATAGATGATAATAATAATAATAAGACATTTTATTTTCCACTCACAAAAAGGTTTTCTTAAAAATAATTGTGTAAAATTAAATTAAGGTCTGTAAGTAATTAACCCATTTTGTGAGGAGCTGGAGCTTGAGATAGGCTTAAAAAGCCTGTATTACAAGACACCAGTGCCCCACTCCGCGGGTGTTACAAGATGGTATGACAAATAATAAATTAGCAAAGCGAAGTCTTAAATTAGGTGTTACATAAAACAAACATTAAGTGACCACCATTTGAGTATAAGAAGAGATAGTTAGATTATGTGTTTATGACAGTAAATACATAGTAATCATTATCTTTTTTCCGCTAAAAAAAACTCAATACTTCTCTGAACGTGCATTAATTTTTCGAATGTTGCCAGAATTTTTCATGTTGACTTTTGCCGCGCGCATTTTTAACTTTTATGCCCTTGTGCTAATTTATAAGTACCAACATTTCCTTTTATACCAACCCATTTAATTCCCAGAGACGGCAGGCCAGGAAGCCAGCAAGTAACGGAGGAGTACCTGGTAGACTGGGGCTCCTACATGTCGTCACGGAACGACGTGGTCTACGTCAAGCTGGACGTAGCGGGCTCCCGGGGTCTGCCGAGGGCGCTGCTGCGGGGCCGGCTGGGAGGTGTCGAGGTGGCTGACCAGTTGGCTGTTATTAGGTAAGTTACCTTTAAATATGGCGTACTTTTTATAGAGCTTTACCCGAGGAAGCCAGAAAGTAATGGAGGAGTACCTAGTAGATTAGGGCTCCTACATGTCGTCGCAGAACTACATGGTCTACGGAAAGCTGGACACTGTTATTTATTAGTCAAGCTACAAACTCACCCCGTAGATGTCGTTGGAGTCAACTAACGAAAATCTGTTGCCATTCCTCTTGTAGGAATGGCAACAGATTTTCGTCCTTAGTTTCCTTCTGTCTATTTTAAACTCATTCACTGCGATCAAGCGCAGTAATTATGGAAAAAACCCTTCTTTGGTCCTGCCCTGGAGCACTGCTGAATATGTCTCTCCCGGGAAGCATGTTCAGGTATGTGTGGAGGAAATAGGAACCATTTAATTTGGATTCCGGGGTATAAAGTATCAACGAGACTGGAAACTGCCAGACTACGAAATGCATTAAATTCCCGGCAAACAATACGGTACCTACCTACCTAATTCGAGAAGGCATTTTGCCTTGCATAAAATTCAGTTTTCCACTTGTTGCACTTCGTGTAACCAGATTCATTTGGCACGTAATTCCATAAGTTTGGTTCGTTCAGTAAGATACCTCTTTTTAAAGAAATATACTTATTGATGTTCCACCGCATTTTCAGTAGGTATCCATTGCATGATGAGTGTATACTCATCATGCAATGGATACCTACTGAAACCAAGTCGATTAGACGACGGAGCATACGCTCCGTCGTCGTCGACTTGGCAGAGCCACTTCCGTGGTCCCTGATTCCTCCTAGCTAGCGGATTCCACGACCACGGCGGTTGCTTATGATGTCGATATTACGGAAGCCATGTGCGCAGGAATATATATATATGTGTGTGTACACGTGTGTTTGTACACGGGGGCATACTCGTTTTTTAGCGCACACACCGCTTTATAATACGAGTACTTCTTATTGCCCCACTCTAATGATCTGAAGGAATACTATGACCGGGAAGACGTCATGCGCAGGACAGAGGTACGGGGGTGTTGTTGCCAACTTATCAACTCCATGCTAATAGTTTTACTTGCTAAAAAAAACTTTACCATGATATCACATAGTTTAAAGGGTTTGAATATTTGCAACATCAGTTTTGCTGCAGGTAAAACAGCAATCTGTCACAAATATCCAGCTTTATTATTCAAACTAATAATGCAACCCCATTCTAATTTGTTTCAGATATTTACTAGAAACATTTAAGTACTTAGACGTGACGCGAGTGGCTGTGTGGGGATGGGGTTACGGTGGCTATGTCACTTCCATGCTGCTGGGGTCGCAGCAGTCTACTCTGAAATGTGGGATTGCTGTCTCACCTATCACAGACTGGCTTTATTACAGTAAGTGTTTCTATAGCGTGTGAGGGTAAAGAAAATACCTATATAACACTAACGGAAGGAGTTTCGCACCAAAGGGACACAAGCTCGTTTTTGTTATTTCCTGGTTCAACTGTGATGCTTGTTGGTCATGATTTTAAACCGAATTATACAACTCAACTGCTTATTGGAATCTTACGACAATTAAGTATCTACCTACCTAACTATTATCTTCTAACTATTAGGTCTTTGGGTAGGTAAAACAGTGAACTTCGTAGGTTTTCCAATAGTGTTGATCATAGTAAATCTCGTGGCACAGCACACTTTGGGTAGAATTTTTTGGGCTTGATGGTGAATGGGTTAAACAAAAACATTCTTAAAGTTGTCATTTTATTTATATAAATTTAGCTTTTCAATGAGCAACTAACACGATTAAAACTAACCACTTTCTAAATCTTCCAGATGCAGCATTCACGGAGCGAACCCTCGGGCAGCCGTCAGTGAACTACAAAGGCTATGTGGAGGCTGATGCCTCTCAGCGCGCGCATCACGTGCCTGCGCACGCGCTGTACCTCGTGCACGGCATGGCGGATATGAGCACGCCATACCCGCACGCGCTGCAGCTCGCGCGCGCGCTCACTGAGGCCGGCGTACTGTTTAGATACCAGGTTAGAAGATTTCACATTTTGTAGAGGTCTCCAAGCACTAAGCAAGTGTGAAATTGCATTTTTTATGTTAAATTTTTGTAAATGTTATTTTTTTTTGCAGAAATATGATTTATTTAGTGCTCACTGCGGTCCGCGGCTTCGCACGCGTTTTTTAACACTTCCATGGCCCAAGACGCAGAAGTCGATCTCCAGCTCCGTGTTGAAACTGGGCAGTGAATGCGTTAGGGTTATTTTTATCCCATGGAAACTGATTTATGAGATAGAAAGCCTATGTTACTCTCCATCCTTTCAACTAACTCTATGCTAAAAATCAAGTCGATAGGTGGCTTAGGGCGTAAAGGAAAGACAAAAAACACACTTTCGCATTTATCATATTCGTATAGACTACTAAGATTCAGTAGCAGTCTAAAAACATATCGGAGCAGTTTCTCAAAATCAGACATCATGCCTATGGCAGGTTTTCTTTTCTGTTATTGCTTTCACTTGAAGCTAATGATATTCAATCATCTTCTCGTTCCAGGCGTATGCTGACGAGGGGCATGATTTGAAAGGCGTCATCGAACACGTGTACCGTTCGATGGAAGACTACCTCCGGGAATGCCTCTCGCTCGACCCTGAAGACACCAAACTGCCTCCACCAGATAGATAAAACTAGGATAAGTAGGGCCGATATTCAGTGATTTTATCTTATGTGTGTAAATATGTAAAATTATAATAGCGCATTAATAAAATTTGTTAACTGAGTTTGGATTTCTTACACCTTACTCTTACCACAAAGTCAGCAGAAAGTGTTCTGTATCCTTTAAAATATTTAATTATAAACGATAACATAATTTTATCTTTCACAGTATTTATTTCGAGCAGACGAAATAACAAAATCCATCAGACTGCGCCAAAAACATTAGCCTAACCCAGAGTTTATAACGTTAATAACGTATTTGTGAAAAGATGACACATCATACTATTTCTACTACGTAGGCTTTATATAATTGTGATTAAAATGTTGCATGATCTAGAAATAGAGAGGTTGTTTTGTATTAAAAATAAAAGGACACATCATTAAAAATAACTTCGAATTGTTACCATCATCACTAATAACGATAAATATTCGCTTCAGCACCTTATACTGTCCTCAGCTGGTTAACTTTTAGCTAGGAAATAAATTCAATTTTAATCTAAATAACTAGACATGTAGCTTTTGAGATACTAATCTCGTTAACAGATAAGTACATTTCTCGAAATGATTGTGACTCATAGACTTTTGAGCTTGTTCACTTTGGCTTTACATTTTTCTACTGCGCTTTTACCTTTCATCATTCCTAAAACTACTTACATCAATGTGGCTGCCCTGAAAATACATGGGGTATTAGAAGATACTACGATACAGTGTAATAGATAAATGGAATTTAAGAGATTTTAAATATTAACATGTAGTACCTAAAATCAAAAAGATTTAAAATAAACTTTTTAAAAATAAAATAATCAATCATCCATCTTCTAAACTAGAAGGCAAACTTTACCAAAATAATAAAAATAACTGATTTGAAACTAGCCTTAATGCCAATTTTATCCTAGTCTCTGTGTAAATATGAAATTTTATTGTTTTGAAATAAAATCTGATAGTAAATTGAGGAGCTTATCATTTAAGAATTTTAAAATAGACCTTTTGAAAATTACATAAATAAATTTGTTATAAAAAATAAAAGTACATAAATGAATATAACAATGTTACATACCTCATAATCATAATATGAAAATGTAAATCATGTGAATGATTAGAAAGTTTTTGAGTGAACATAGTGTACTCGTAATATTTAGGAATGAAGTGACCTTGAGCATCATCCCTTGACCTTAGCTGCTATGGCACCATTTCATCGTCGATAATTTAGGTAGGTATGTTGATTTTTACGTTTTATTAATAACAAATCCAATATGGTCAATTAATATATGATAAACAATTTTTGCATCGTTGCCTTGCTACTAGACATTTTTTTTATAATTTGCATCACAAACTTTGAGTTAAAACTTGGCGTTAGCTTCAGCAATGTAACAATCCCAATCTAAAAGCAATATATTTTAATTTAAATTAGGAAAAAGACTATACATAGAAACGAGGTTAATTTTTTTTAATGTGAAAGTAAAATTCGAGGAAGACAATTCGTCTATTTTGTGCTGGAATCAATTTGATAGCTACTAAATTTAGGTATCAACTTCAATTTATCTGGTAAAAATTTAGATGATCACATTGCAAGATAGTATCTGACTTTAAGATAAGACTACCGTGACGATGATGATAGGCTTAAACCGTAATAATAACATATTAAATTAGGCAAACAGTGGTAGAACATTCATAGATACATTAATCTTGACGAATCTCAAAAAATACATAGTTTGCATCATTCTTGTATCATGTTATCAAGTAGCTTGTACAAAGTAGATTATAATCGAGCTAAGCAATTTGCCTTTCCTAATAATTTAGATATTTTTGTTCTAGCAATAACTGATTTGTTTCAATAGATCAAGTAAATGTTAGTAGGATTAGATATAAACCTATCATTGTTATAGTGAAAATATAGTTTCTTGTAAATTGAAGCGATTCAAAGAATAAGTACATGCGTAGGTGTACAATAATAAATATCATCATAATAATGCTAAAACGGAAAATAAAAGCCGCTATGCGGAACGCTAGATGAAATTATACGGATTATACCATTGTTGTTAATTTCAAAGTAATTTGAATATTATAGGTAAATTCATTGTTGTTGTATTATAGATATAAACGTTTGCCGGTATTTTGTAAGTGTTATCGGATACCTGCATAGACGCATATCGTACATTCCATGTTTGTGAAGACTGCCAATTTGGTCTAAATTTTACGATCATTGTAATATTTAAATTACCTACGATACGTCGGCGTCGATGAGATTAATTTCAATTGCCGTTATGGTCTTATAAGGATGCTGTGATTCTTCTATTGCGTAATTTTAAAGATAATAAATTAATTACTTAATAAATAATTATGATATTAATGTCTCCATCTGACATTATGTAGGGCCTAGTGAAATCGAATTCGTTGTATCTAATTATTAATTAAACTAAGGTTGTCGTTAATTTTAAATCATGTGTGACTCTTCCAATGTAATAAAAACAATAAAGCTTCGTTCGCGAAAAGTTTAAAAGTAACAGACAATATAAGAAGGGTTTCGTCTACCCACACTCTACTGATATTTTTCAAAATACCTAGTTAGAATAAATTACGAGAGAGTATGGAAACCGGGTGCTTTAAATTTTAGGTACTTGCATCATGATTGTTTACGTATTGATTTCATTAGCATCGTTCTCTAGATAAACAACACATTTGTGACTTACTAGTGAACGATAGAGCTCTTGCACTCTGCATGATGTGCAACATGCAGAGAGCGATGTGCTGAAAACGCTAGTTTGTATTAATATTGTAAGATTAATTTCTTTAGAAACATCAGAGTTGTCATTCTTGCAGCTAAGAAAAACAAAATCATGCCTGAAAAATAACGAACACTTGTTATTCTCTTGCTAGTTGATCCCCGACAATACTCTGCTACTGGGTGAATCAACAGGTTTGAGACTAGTTCAACAGGTATTTAACAGATATGTTTACAGACCTAAGTAATTGAATTTGGAATAAGGCTATGAAACACAATTATTCTTAGATAACCTTAGACGCAAGAATTATAACTATATACCCGTCGATAACACCAATTAAAATCATAATATAATTAAGTAATTTAATTAAAATAATACCAGGTTGTTATTAACTGTTAGCACAGGAGTGTTCTAGATAATTGTTTGCACTTCGCTTCTCTCCTTCTTTAATCGTTTTCGAATTATCCTAGTCCTTAAGTCTTCCAACGTCGCAGCTTCCATAATCTGATCTTATCTTTAAAGAAGGAATGTAGGAACTATGTGATGACTATGTCAATTATTTCAGATTTCCGATTCATCCTGTTTTTTTTTTTGTCTTTTACTTCTATAAAAGACTTCTAATAAAGTATCTTAGATCGTGGTCCTAGTTTGTTCAAGAATCTATGGATGTGGTATTATAAATGTGAATGTAATGCTGTGTTCTAGGATCTTTGCTATACTGCACTCGACTTACCTACCTAGCCTATATTAAAAGTAAGAAGTTTTTTTGAGTTGGTAGTTGGTAAGTACTGTACCGTTGTTTTTGTTAAACTAAGTGCTGGTATGGGCCCGATAAATGCGCTCTTTAACGATATTGTAAGCCATTCTGTCATGCAGAGCATCAGCTGTAATTGTAGAGTTTTCATCACATTTTAAGTCGAGTGCAGGTAGAACGCAGTGTAGTGTCCGCCTTCGTAACTCTAGTTAGTGTTGCGGATTGCCCTTAGCGGTAGAAAGATATGAACGCGTTGCCGAATACTAGAACAAAACCAAAGATAACGTCAGTCTATCATACCATAGAAACTAGATCACTAAAGTTACTTACCTTTGCAAATAAATGTTTGAATCTGGAATCTTCGTTGATCTTATCTAATGTAATTTGTTCTAGTATTTAGTAAGGCATCGTTTGATGGCTCTAGAGAAATTCAACTAAAATCTACGTTATTGTTATTCAGTGTTAAATCTTGTCGTCTCGTTTAAGAATTAGGTACAGTGTTGTATAGATTGGTACGTACATTTCATTTGTAAATTCTTATATTATTCTGTTAATATTGTAAAATTTCTTTGAATAAATAAAAATTTTGAAATTTACATAATCGTTCATCAAGAAGTTTTATTGATTATTTTTTGGTATATTTAGATTAATAGTACTGGGTCCTCCTTCCCTGTACTTCTGGGTCCACATCTCGGCACTTCTAAAGAATCTCTCTAGATGTTCATCTTTCACCGAGTGGTCGGCTGGTTTATTGGCGCTACATGTAGTGCTACTGGAGGCTTCGTCAGAATTACAATTGCAGCTTGATAAGTTTCGAGCGAGCTCGTAGTGGGAGAAGTTCATTGACATCATCGAAGCGTTGTCCGGATTGCCGTAGGCGGAGGGGCAGACATCCATGTAGGAAGGGCAGACGTCCATGTACATATCCATAGGAGTCCGTCTGTTGGGGCTGCCTGGCATGTTGCTAACCGTGACGCACTCTCCATTCACTAACTTGCTCTTCTTTAGTCTACCTAAGGCAAGATCTAGAGATCTAACAGCTTCGTTCACGTTGAACGACTTCCGTTTGATGGGTTCCCGTGTGATTTCACGTTCCGTCACTAGTGGACCACTGTTTAAGGATTTAGCTCTGATCATTTTCTTTTCAGAATCTTCAGCTTCCATTGCTGACTAAATTATATCACATTGCAAAAAAATTTTGGTTCAAATTTTAAGTGGGTAAATAATTTAGACAAGCATCTTTGGTCATGATGAAAGTGACAATGACGTTACTGAAATTTCAAACAGTTTGAAATATCGCGGTAAGAATATTGCACGTAGCGCCACCTCGTATTTCGATTTAGAACTAGCTAGTGAAGTGAGGTCGCATTCTCAAACATTCATTCGCATAGGGGACAACCCCCTTCTGAGCGCAAAGCGCGAGGTCGTTGTGATATTGTTTAACAACCATTCGCTAGATGGCGGAACTAGGGCTAAAAACCTGCGGTAATATGCGCATGTTTTATGAATTGTCTTAGCTTAGCTTTTGCCCGCGGCTTCGCACGCATTTTTTGGAATAGAAAGTAGTCTATAATTCTTGGTCCAGATATTTATGTGTCCAAAGTTTCAGCCCGATCCATTCTGTAGTTTTGGCGTTTCTTCGGCCAAACATCTTCACGTTATAGTTCCTATGTTTTTAGTTATTGTCTGTCTTTTCTTTTACATTATTTTTTATGTATATTTTTACCAAAATATAATAATTTCTGTAGGTGTTTTAGTAACTTAAGTTTAGACCAGAATTTATTAGAGTCTATTGTGTGTCTATGAAGTAAAAAAAAAACATAACAGCGCAAACTTTTTAGTATATTATGTTAGTAGTACTCGTAGTAGGAAGCGAGGGATGTAGTTAAGTATGTAATAATCTAATAATAAGAAAAAAAATATGTATGATTATATATTCATTAATTACCGCCTATTTTAGGTTTCATATTAATAACAAGCTATATTAAAAGATCAAGCACCTAAATATTCAGCGCGAATTATTTTAGCTGGGAGGTAAGCATCACAAAGAGCTGCCGTGGTCGGTGCTAATGCTTCTATTTCAGCTTTCACTCCACTTGTCAGCATTTTATTGAGTTCTTCTTTTATAGCCGCCCCTGGAAATAGATAAATCCAAAGTTTTTATGAAGAGAAGAAATATATAGAAGATAGATAACGCTTTATTGTACCACACAAACACAATATACAGAACAGAAGGAAATGAAATAGAATTGCATACTTTAACTATGCAGTTTCATTTGTAGGTATTTTTATAATTATGTAATGCAAGTTTTTAACATAAGGTAGATAAGTCGGTAATTGTAACATAAGATGTTTAAGTGTAACATGAAATTTGCTTACCCTCGAATATTCAAACGCAACTCACATTTAAACTCGTCTCAAGTACCTAGCTGTTTTTTGACATATTTGAATGAAAATGTGTCAACAAATCGTCACTTGAGACGTGCTTAAACCTGAGATGCGTATTCGTATTGAGTATTCGGGGGTTAGTCTTCAGACATCACAACGTCATGTTGTGATGTCAGACGACTCTAAGCAAATTTCAAAGAAAGCAAAGGGACAAGAGCGTTTTCAGAGTTCAAAAAAAAAATTGTCGATTAAATGTTTCGAAAGCCAGAAAAAGAAGGTCTGTGTCCGTCCTCCTTCTTTCTTCAATAGCTCAGTAACTACTGCTGCTATTAACTTGATATTTGAAATAATAATACATATCGTGGGCCATAGCTGATTTATAGAAAAAAATAATGAAAAATACAACTGAAAATTTTCAGTAAGTGCAAATTGTGATGTTGAAATATTAAAAGATACTTGATTCATTTGAGGCCCCTTTTGCCAACCGCAAAAGTCTCAAATGAAAGCCAATCGCCACGCCAATGACATAGCTTTATGCTGGTGTTACCCATTGATAACACGAGAAAAGATCGCGATCAGCGTAAAATCGTAACTCCCCAAGCTCCTTATTTGACCTCCACGGATCTAATAAGAGTATTTATATGTTTTTGTATTTACCGGTTATTTGGGCATTTTCACTAAAAAGTACACCCCCACTTTTACGCTGTCCCACGTTTTTAAAGTTGAACTATGGGTTTACATGAATGCCTATAATATATGTATTGAAATAAATCGGTCATATTTATATTAACTTTGTTTTTTAATTAACTATTATTGTGTAAATAAGCTTAATTATTTAATTATGGACAATGCAAATAGTAGGAGAAGCCATTTTTGACTTGTCCCAGTGCTATTTACTTTCGAACATAGTGAAATTACCGAAAATATTTCCTAGAAAAACGTTGTCAACTTTTTGCTTTTATCACAGTTAACTAACACTGTTTTGACTGATCTAACAAACACAATCGGGTTACTATAATCCACGACAATTTATTGTACGGCCGAATAAATCCTAGATAATCCGTGTCATGGCTTCGTATTTTAATAGGTTTTGACACGGATTATCAAGGTGTACATTATTCAAACGTACAATAAATTGTCGTACATTACCTATAGTGACCCAAACAATCGACGACGGACATTTTTTGATTTTATTTGTTTGTATCCATAACTTCTATGTTTTGTAGCAATAAAGTAGTAACTGGACAATGAAGTTGCTTGTGTCACTCCCCGGAGTATCAGACCTTGTTTTCTTCAATCATAGATTTCATTTATAACAATCTGCTTTTAGAAAAAAGTTTCCTTTTGTAATACAAACAGTTGACTCACCCACAGCATTGGCAAGGTACGGTCGTTTCAAAAGTGAATTCAGTTTCCGCTTATCCACATCTGAGAGGACCAGCCTTGCCTCGTTGGGTGCTAGAGTCATGACGTCATCAAGCCGAGCTCCAAGAAGCAGCAGCGAACTGCACGCGAGAGATGTTGAGAGGTGGGATTGAGCCTGTAAGTATTTAAAATTAATCATCATCATTATATCAGCCCATACACGTCCACTGCTGGACATAGGCCTCCCCATGCGACTCCACAAAGAGCTGTCCTGAGCCGCCTCCATACATCGACTCCCTGCGACCGCTACGATGTCGTCGGTCTATCGAGTTCATGGTCTCCCAACACTCCATTTCGTAAAAACAAAAAATAATTAATGTCCACGACTAAATCATAAATCCGAAAAAAAATCTGTCTGTTTATTTTTACATTACCCCTAAAATTTTGAGCTGAATTCGATTAAAAACATAACAAAACAGACGTCATCGGCCAACATAAATTGAAAACGCACCTTAAAAATAATTATGATCTCGACTCGAAAATCTCGAAATATGTGCAATTTTACAATATATGTTGTGGAAAAATCTACAATTTAGTTTTTTGCTGGTGGACGGAAATAAATGGTATGTTTAAGTGGTATCCCGAGGAAAAACATAAGCTACTTTTAGTCCCGGAAAAACGAACAATCGAATTTTGAACTTGAAAGCCATTTAAAAAACTGACCGACTTACCAAAGAGCCATACTTGTAAGTCAAGAATATTTCAAAGCCGTGTGGATCAGCGTCGACAAGGGCCAAAGCTCGGAGTTTCAGTTCATTGCAGAGGCGGCACAAAAGCTGTCTTGTGCAAACATCTGGATATCCTTTGCCCTGGATAATAAAACGTTTATAATAAAAAAATATGGTTTTAAATACAACAAACGTGATTTTTTTTGCTCGTTTTTGCTCAATATTGATAACAACACTTTACAAATAAATAATTTACTTAAAAAAAAACAAATATTTAAGATGGGCTCCCAATATACAAACGTGATTTTTTTGCCGTTTTTAAATAATAATGGTACGGAACCCTTAGTGCGCGAGTCCGACTCGCACTTGGTTTTATTGATTAATTATTAGTTAGCAGGAATTCAAGCTGTAGCTTCTGTTATTGGATTCATATTTATATTTAATGGAATCTGCACAGTCATTGCTATATTTAGGCAGGCATACTAAAGACAATCGAAGTCGATACTTATGAAATGAAAAATAAAAGATAGTAAACCGTGATTATGAAATATTTGGTAGGTACCGTGATAATGATTACTGGAGCTAATCTAATCAAAGCTCCTTCATCAAGCAACTTCTGAAAGATAGCGTCTTTTTCCACAACAAGGATGTATTTCGCTGTAGTCGTGAACTGCTTGATGCCATTTATATCTTGAGGAATCAGGACCCCTAAGAAACAATACAATATCTAAGGTTTTACGTGTGCAAGTTTGGTGTTGGTACAAAATAGCAGAAGACATTAGACATACATAAATATGTAGCACAGAGTAGAAAAGTCAAAAAGGAAAACCAGAAACCATTACAAGATCTGCTTTGGTGGTTTTAATATTCTCACAGGGTTATTTCGACTGTAATTTCTGTTATCATCAACATCAATCCAAAGACATGATGATGTGTCACTAGTTTTATAACTAAGAAATGACGAATAAGGTCTCAAAAGGTTTTGACTTCGGCGGGACTCGAACCCGCCCTCAACCTCAGTACGGGTGTGCTCTCACCACAGTTTTTTCTATTCCGTGGCTCTAACCAACTAAGCCACGAAGTCTTAGTCGGTTCCATCGCAAAACTTTGGGACCTCTTACGGAATGATCGTGCTGGATATGAAAAGGTGACCATACCTCCCGTAGTCATACAATCAGTGGCAGTTCCATCTCGATGGTGCAAGGTCAGAGGTCCAGCTATTAGACCTTTAGCGGTAGCAACGATTCCCAAACTCCAAGGTGGAGTCTCAAGCAAGCAGCACACGTCTCTCACGGCCACGTCTAGGTTACTCTGATTCCTGAGACGTATCACGTTTTGGTAGAATAGTTCTCTGAGGAAGAAAGGTTTTTATTCTTTGATATTTTAACACAGATTTGCAGCATATTAATATGTATGCCGCTGAGTTGAATTATTCTATGTTCCTATCTATAACATGCAATCTTTTTTTCATTAGGTACATTTTTATATCAAGTAAAAGTAAAAACATTCTATTACAGCAAATGATAAAAATTAATTAATAGATAAACTTAAACCTAAACCACACGAAAAAGTTAATTTTGTACATAATTTGCTGAGCTGTATAACCTTTCAAATTGAAAATACTCCACGTGATATTTTGAAAGTTTCAATATATCACATGGAGAAGTAGGTACCTACCTCTAAAAATGTGGTGGAAAGACTTTGTAAAGAACGAGCGAAGGCACTCTTGTGGTTTTGTTTTTATAGTGTAGTTTTATAGCAGTGAAAAAGTATGGAAGTTCCAGAGTTAACCGCCTTGAAACAAAGTTATTAATATTTCTTTATGGATTAACGGGAGTCCTAATCTTTCCCGTGTCTGGCGCTTCCCTTTGTAAGATCACCATCGACCTAAGATTAAACACTTTGTTTTACCTTCTAGTGACAGTCTGATTCTTGGAAAGCAGTTCGTGTACTTTAGTTAGAACGAAAACAATAGTATTGAATCTTGTTTTATCTTCGCTACTGGAATAGGTTATGATCGTCTTTTTTGCATCGTTAAAGGATTTTAAAGTCACCCTGAAAAAAATCACCGTTAATTTATCGAAACACCAATCAACAACAAAAACTTTTAATCAACATAATTATTCGCACTATTTAACGGGTATTTATAATGTTTATTTTTTTTTCAACATTTCAACAGGCTTACACCTGATTATACTCTGTCGTAGTGTGATCACGGAATGACTATATAAACGCGTTAAATACCGGTTAATACCGGTAACCTACAGCTTTAATCAACTTAACAAACAAATACCTATCCAAGTCATAAATACAGTTACTCCACAGCCTCTGGTTTCGTATTATCATTTTAGGTGTGTCTCCATTTTCAGCGCTCTTATTGATATCACCAAGAATATTTTCTAGTTTCTTTATCAACGATTTTCTTGAATCGTTTGCTTCTTTAATCAAAACATCAGCAGTTTTCTCTGTAACTGAACAGTATTTAAGTGCAATTAGCTATATTCTCAGTGGTAAACTTATTCTAATGACTTTATCCCAAGTAAAACAGATAGGCTTAAGTTAGGCACCTTTAGGTTTTGAATTTTCTTTTATCATGTTTTGAACTTCAGTGAAATCCAATTTGCGCTGAGGCAACAACAATTTTCCGTCTTCATTACTAAGGCTCGCGACTTGTTGTCTCCAGAGCTTATCAATCGCAGTCACCAACTTAGGATCTTGCTTGAACGCCGACACGTGATTCAAAACCAAGTCTTTTGTCAGCTTCGACAGATCCTTATTCATTAACTCCATCCTACAAAAAACGTCTTAGGAGCATTCAAAACGGCAATAATCGTCAAACAAACCCGGGGTCTCTATTAAAATAAACCACCGGTAAAAGTGATGATGATCCCTACCTACCTAGTGGCGAGATGTTTATCAACCGCAAACAATAACAGCTTCACAAAACGGAGCTCGTAAAGGGCCACGAGACAATAGGACAGATCCTCGAGTGTTTTATGGCGAAGTCGAGCGAACAAGAGAACGGGACGAAATCATCGTCGGTGGCACATCCGACTCGCGCGCACTGAAAAAATGACACAATAGATTAATCGAGAGATAGTCGAGGTCGAGGCGTCTCAGGAGCAGATGACACGGCGTGACGACCTGACAAAGGGCGTGAAATGACGTCATAATAGCCTCGAATTATCGCCCCTCTGTCTCAGGGCAAATATTTAACATCAGCCCCGTTTTTGTCCTTATTCTTGGGCAGGAGACGATAAATAACAGGGTTACGGCAGACAAATGATGCGGACCGTTACCGCAGCGCTTTGTTACTCGTGACATATTGCAACGAGATGATGTTTATGTCTTATTATGGACGCTCTTGTGATATATGGTCCGTTTTCATAGTTCTTGGTAAGCCACCACTAACTGATTTGAGATTGGGAAAGATAAAGTGTGGTCTGACGCTATTAACTAACTGACATGTAAAATAAAGACAATGAGAAATGGTCTGAAGCTTTTCATTGTGGACGATACAGAGTTGCAAAAATTAATCCTGTTCCCATTGACCCTTAAAAATCATATGCGCTACGCAATGAAACACTTGAGGTTTGAGAAAGCAACCACGGCAAAGAGTTCCCAGTGCCTAGGGCCGCGGCTCCCCGAGGCGCGCTGATAGCATCAGCGGGTGACAGCCCGCACAAATACCATACAAATTGCTCGATAGCTCCTCCAATTGATTGTTGCAATTATTCGGCGAACCCTTTCGCGAGTCGCGACCGCGGGGAGGTGAGAAACCACTTATCTATTCCCTCGATCGGTCGACCCAACTCTTTGATGACGGTGTGAAGCAACAATCCCTAAGATCCGCAGTCGGGAGGTCGCCGCGGGATCGCACCCGGTTCGCCATTATTTTTTGTCACGATCTAAGATTAAAAGCATATTGATAAGGCTTTTGTAATTTACGGTTCATAGAAAGTCTTTAACGACTTTCAGTTTGATGAAGTTGTCAAGGGTTAAGAAATCAGATAGATGAGAATTTATAGCGAAATGGTGGCACATTGAGATAAAATTTACGAGGTAAGCACTCATTTGATGACTACTTGAACGTGACAACGATTTAAGGATAAATCAGCAATATTTCTAAACCAAATGAAGCTTTGTAGCGCTCTCGACATTTGATGTAGCAGCTTCCCACAAAACCGTCCTCTAGAGTGGTCAGCGAGGCGGCAATAAACGCAACAGTTATGAAAATAGGAAACAGTGTTGTTGTATTGTGCAGTGGCAGCTCAAGCCACGGGAGGCCGGACCACAATGGACCACCATCGCGCTATCTCGATGGACGATACGTGAACGCCTAATTGAATGCTCAAACGTTATTTTAATACAACTTTATTGAATACCGAATCGTTATTAAAATATTTAGTGGTGTAATGGTATCGAAGATTTTATCAGAGCAAACTAAGAAATTAATTTAATTGTTGCGTGAAAAACAGATTTATAAAAAAACCTATATTATAAAAAAAATTGAACGTAAATTAAAATTTCTAGATAATATAAGTAAATATAAAGTGCAAGGTAAGGACAAATAAACGAGAGCTGGAAATGATAGGCCTATAAAAACTTGGTTTAGTTGTTAGTTTTTTTTTAACTTTTTCTTTTATTTTCTTACATGATACCTACCAAACACCTGCGTAATTTAAGTAGCAGTAAAATAATAAAATCGAAACAAGATCACCCATATTAAATTTGAATGTGAGCCCACATTCCCACAAGCGATCTCGAAATTGCCACAGTTTCTCACATTGGAGTGGCCATACTTAGCATTGTCCGCCAAACAATGTTCACAATGCTACTAAGTTATCGGAATAAGTCTACGCGATTGTAACTCAAGGAGCTTACTTACTAGGGGTCTATTATAATGATTGTTTAATTGTTATACATTTGTAAATGATCGGTTTTTATTTTATTCAACCACAGAGGTTGGGCTCTGACATTACATTCTGGGTATAGGGACAAGAGCGACCACCGAACCGTTGCTGGACGATATCAGACGGCACGGAGGCCAGGACTAAATACGAATGACCCTGAAAAGGCCAACATGACGATGACAATGAGTGAAATGAGTGGAGACTGCGACGCGGCAAACGTAGTGTAGGACGCCCTCCGACTAGGTGGGATGACGATTTGCGAAAGACTGCTGGCAGATGCTGGATGCGGCAAGCTGAAGACAGGGAGTGCCCTGTAATAGGCCTGTAATAGGCCCTGAAAATAGGCATCCCCTAATGAGCGCCATAGTGATGGCGCCTATTTTCAGCAGTGGGCTAATATATAGGCTGATGATGATGACAATGATGATCAAATATAGATGGGCTCAGAGCAGAAAATTAACCTACTTATGTAAAGAATTGTTTTTGTACATTTTCTAAGACCTAGAACTATTCGTAATTTATGTAATCAATTTTTAAAATAATGTTGTTAATTTTAAGATTAAAATAAGAAGCTTAGGTAAAATTCGCATCTCAATCAACAGATGACCCCAAAATAAAGTCCATAAAACAAGCGAATATCAATAGGAATCCTACACACGGAGTGGCATCCCGTTGCGTACAATATTGTATGCGTCACGTCACGTTCTCACCCCACTCCACTCTCATTTGCATACACAATGCAACTGTCACACTTTAAATATTGTAATTACACAATGCAGCAGATTTATAGCCAAAAACAATAGCACTCGAGTACATTCAACCCTTTTGCTTTGCGAATTTGAACGGCGTCGAAACGTGTTGCTCATTTAGAGGGTAATTAATAGAAAAGTTCTCATAATCCCGAGCAATTAAAATTGTTTTTATCAGTTTGGATAAACAAAAAATAAACAATGATATGACCTTTATTTTAAATTCAACTCGGGATCAAAGTCATAATCTTGATTTATCTGTACCATATTTTTTACTTATAATTTTCCTTTTCAAAATATATTTTTTTGTTAGAAATGCTACGAAAATACGTAAGTACATGAATAAGAATATCATTTACATTATCTAGTATTTCTTTTATTTTACTTTTCCTATAGCGAATTAAAATGTTTTTTTTTATACATAATAATGCATAAAAATGCAAAAAAATTAAATACTTTTTAGTAGGTAAGGCGTGTAAGAATATCATCTCTATTTTACTTTCCTATGTTTTTATAGATAATTATATATACTTACGCATTTTTTATATAAGTGCTTAAGTATAAATGCTATAAAAATAAAAACTATCGAGTAAGAATATCAGTAACAGTGTCACAGAACATTGGCTTCTAACAGCTGATAGCAAACCTATGCGGGCCACCTGGGCATCATGTCTTTAACTGGCAATAAACAGATTACAGACGAGCAAACACTGGGAATTTTACATCTCTTGCATACGATTAAAATGCATTAAATGTGCATTAACATGCGTCATGCACTTAATTGAAAATAAAATGTGTATTTTAAGACTGAGCTGGTTTACACCTAGGCGGTGCGCATCTCTACATTGTAAATTTATTAATTGTTGCTAGTTACAAAATATTATGTTTTCTGTTACCAGTAAATATAAATAAAGGGCTTTATTTATCACTATTTTGCATAGCATCATAATGCTAAGGATAAGGATACTTCACACAGCATTATCTAGCCCCGAGTTAAGCAGAGCTTGTGTTATGGGTACTAGATAACTGATATACATAATATAATACAATACATAGATAGATACTTTTTTTATTATACATAGAAAAAGACCAGAACACCCTGAACAAATGTCTGCAGATCGTACACACATTTGTCCCGATGCGGGAATCGAACCCGCAACCTCCTGCGTCACAGGCAGACCTTCGCCCACCGCACCACAGAGGTTGTCAAGTTAGCTACTACTTTAGGCTAAAAGATTATAAAAAAAACTTACTTCAGTGGGTAGGACAGCTTATCCCAGGTGTTTTGTGAAGCAAAGAATATTGTAGTGCGAACTTTCTGAAACCATAAAACACAGTAATTTGGTTGGGTACTCGGGGTAATCCAGCCCAATTATCCTTCTAATGGATACATGGGTATACTATTAAATAGCTTCGTTATTAGAATACTCGTTATCTTAACTTCCCTATCACAAAAAACTAAAAATTGTTACAACTAGCCCCCGCTCCTCTACTACTTAATTTCGTTCAATCGCCTTTAAAACAAAGTACTAATTCGTTTGGTAATAAAATTAATATTTAGGTAGGTGTGTAAGTAAACCTATTTGACTAGGAGATCATATGTGTCATAACAAGTTATTAGTTATTTACAATGTAACTTCTCCTCCTCATAATATACATAGGTACATTATAAAAACTAGGAGGTCCTGAGATGTCTCGACACTAAACTACCCAATAAGGTCCTAATACCATTTACTTCTAATATCATTAGAGATTCTGCCCGTTTAAGCGGCAGGTGACACAACAGCTGCGCCCAATGGATTAAATCTAGAAATTTCTTCTAATTTATCCTAAGCCGGTTCAAGCTCTAAGCAATCATATTTGCAGGAATAATAAGTAACTTGGTGCAACTCTGAATAATGTAATTATTTCACTTACTTTTTCTTGTTCTTATTCGTTTCTCTTCTATTATTTAATAGATATTTTAAAACAACAAAATTCTCAAGAAAGCAAAATACCGCCAAGATTTCGGATAGATAGCCGTGAAAGTAATGTTCGAATTTTAAAATAGTATTTTACCGATCAATAATGTCTATAGTTTACAAACCTCAACGTACTTTTTAAAAACAAGCGTTCTATTTTCGAATTTCTTCCTTTTTAAATCGGACGTCTACCATAGATCGAATATTATAACCAAAGAGTCTTTATAACATAAGGATAGAAAACTTTTTTGATAAGAACTAGGTACTCAACCTGTTTTGTTACATTATAACCAAAGAGAATAAAACCACTACGATATAATTATACCTTCTAAGCGCGATTTATAGCATAAGTTCCACTTTAGCGATACTTTTGACATGTGACCCTGACCGGTGTTCCCGGGTTCCCGGTGCGGGGTTTTTTGTTTTCTGATTTCCAAAGATTAGAAACTTCCTGATGCCTAATACTTGCACGTGCGGCGTTTAGGTGATCGCTAGCCTGATCCTTATCAGCCTGGACAGCTGGTTTCGCCACGCGCTCCAGGTATGCTGCCACATAAACTTTTCATACCATGCTTTAAGTACACGTTTTAGCTAATATCTACCTACCATTAGGCATTTTTATTAATAAGACCAATGTAGATACCTATTTGTTTTGTTTAGTTTTATGCACCACACAATGAACTGCGAACTATAATATTTTCTGAATCTTTTTGATTTTCCTGAGGTTCCTACCTGAAAGCCTTATCAGAAAGATATTTTATTAAACAAAACATGGTGATTAAAGTAGGTACTAGTTTGTGAACTTATGTTTCACTTCTATAATATATATTAAATAATAGCCTGCAATTAGTTAATATTTCTAGGCTTAAAATTAATAAATTCATTAGTGGCATAAAAATTACATTCATTCAGCCAGTTAAATAATTTCTGTCTTAATAAATAGTCACTAAATAATTTAAATTCATTAGGCAACTTATTCTAAATTTTAACACACATAGTAGCTTTTCGATGTTTCGCTGATTTTGAATGTTTCTTTTAGAATAAGCATATTCGCGGGTATTTACATTGCCTAGGATATTTTTCACGAGCTTTTTGAAACAAATTTAATGTCCATGATTCCTTACAAAATTTGAAACTTCGTAAATATAAAGCGTTGGTAGAGAAGCATTCCTTTGGCCATTTTAGGTCAGTAATCGTTTGTTCGTTTCGTTTGTTAGCTCAAAAGATTAGCAACCTAAAGTGGCAGTGGGCCGGTCATATCTCGAGAAAAACCGACAACCGCTGGGGTAACCGTGTTCTTGAATGGAGACCGCGACTCGGCAAACCTAGTGTAGGACGCCCTCCGACCAGGTGGGATGACGATTTGCGAAAGGCTGCTGGCAGATGCTGGATGCGGCAATCTGAAGACAGGGCGCTATGGCGCTCATTAGGGGAGGCCTATGTCCAGCTGTGGACTAATATAGGCTGATGATAATGATGATGAATCGTTTGTTAAAAGACAAAAACTTATGAATAAGTAAGAACATGGAGCAAAACTCCCCAATGACAGGGTAATGACATCAATTGCAGCTATCGTCGACCATCAGAGGGGAGTTATGTCTTTTGCTATCTGTTTGCTTAACATTCATGAAGCTTACTCGCCCTCGGGATATTCGACTGTGTAGAACAAAACATTGCACTTTAATTCGTAAATAAAAGAGATGTCGCCGCCCCGGATCGTAGAATCAGCTCGTTTGTAGAATGACTAGGGCGAATCTGAGTCTAAACTAGCTTAGTACTTATCCTGTTGTGCTCTAGCTGGGTCTACATTTGAGACCATCGACATTCAATATCCTAACTACGTATTTTACATATGGTTGCAAAAAATCTTTTGATTTTGTTTGAATGCAAAAAGGACGCAGTTTTTTTTTATTATCACCAAGTTTCAAACAAATGGTAATAGTAATGTTATGTTAGGACACTTATTATTGGAGAACTATTTTATTTCGTGACATGTCTTGACTTATGCCGTGTTCTGAATAAGTAGTTAGTGTTTTGGGTAGAGCAGTGAGCAAAACTACATGTACACTGAAAAAAATAAATACTGTTTATCTAGGTAACTATGGTAAAAATAAAAAAGTAAAATATAACATTCTTTATTTGTCACATAGGTATATACAACAAACAAAATTTTAAAATAAAATATAGGAGACGCGTTAAAAATGGTTACCACTCGAGCTATGAGCTGTGACAGAGAGAATCGTGCCATAGCGCTGGTCTTCAGTGGTGACCGTAGTGGTTGCCTGAGATGGTCATAATGTAACATCAAAGTGTCATCAAAACCGACAATAATACTGACCCTCCCAGTTTTATAATGTCGATAGAGGGCGCATTCCCTCACACACGTCAGCTGGGCTACGTCCTCACCCTCCGATGTACCTATTAACTTCAATTGAGCTCGACAAATTTACATGAGTTGAGGTCGTGAAAGCAGCGGATAGCTTAGCGAGTAGAACTGTCCACTGTTAAATGCATTCAAACCGGCAGGCTGTGAGTTAAGGAATTTTACTCGATATGAGAATAATTTAAAACAAACCAAATTTAAAAATTCAATTCAAAGTTTTCAATTTTTTTTGTGTTTTTTAAACACCTGGAAAGAGTAAGGGCAATCTTGTTATGTCATACGACTGTGTACGCAAACTAAAAAGTATAATTGCCGGCAACATCAGCGCATTTGTTCAGGTCTTACATCAAACTGACGTTATGATGACAGAGCAATATGGCGTCGACTGCGTCCAACGTTTTCGTAAGTATGTACGGAAATCATATAATACCTACCGTATATGATTATGCTGGATAAAACAATCATTACTTTTAATTTAATAGGTAACTTTTATTCAATAGTTCTAGAACTCTAGGTCTGGTTTATTCAATGTTACTAACTTTCTAACTTCAGATAAAAAATCCAAATGCAGGTTCTTAATCACATGCGTTTTCCATTTATCTTTACACCGATTGTATTTAATTATTATTTATATTATTTATTATTTATATTATTTTCAGTCAACGAATTAGCATTGCCATTCAACGTGGCAATGCTGCCAGCATTCTGGGCACTCTGCCTTCTGGTGACGGCTTAGATTTTTAGAAAATAGATGTAAGTGTAAATATTAGTTGTAATTATTTTTTGCTGTTATATAAATTATTAACACCGATTTACTTTTTCTGATATATGTATAAAGTATAATCGCTAAGCTTATGGTTATGAGTATACCGATAGCCGTCAACACCACAACGGACGCTAGTTTCGTGGCCACGGCAAAGCTCCCGTACGCCACACCATATGGCGAGAGACCACGCGACTTAAATCGCTATTATATTGCTTTTAATTGATAACAATTTAAATATATTTGGTGATTCACACTTACAAAACTCATTACTATTCATCGAGTCATTATCTCCGTGTTCGCGTTTTACCGAACGATCTTATCAAAAGCACGAATGTGTTTTACCTTTATATTTTTATCGTCACGCCACTAATTTTTGGGCTTGATGTCATCCTCTCTTTATTTTAAAACCAACTTCGAAAAGATGAAAATGAATAGTTTTTGTATTGTGTCCGTCGAATTTTCCGTCATTTATTAAATGTATGAAAACCGGCAAAAAAAGTTTATTTATGACTGAAAACCAAAGCTGGGTGGACACACCAGCAATAGGGGAATTTATATACATATAAACATAGATTTTTGATACCTATTTTTTTTATCGAAAAATTGATTTAAAAATTGTGAATGCTATGTTTTTTCGGTAAAGAAAAGACAACGGTAAATAATACTGCGCTCTATTTCTTCTGCTTCAATTTTCTTCGACGTCACGTTCTTTTGTCAACTAATAGTATTTCTGTTCCTTCAATTTTAATCAAATTAAAAACAAATAAATTAGAACCATAATTTTCTTGTTTGTGTGTTCTGTCTAAAAAATATTTCTTTCTTTTCTTCTTTCAAAAATGAAATATCCAGCTGAAGCTTCATGACAATACGATACGGTGACGTCACGTTTTGAAATTTTGCGATTATTTACTTTTCAATGATTAAATTTCAGAATAAAAACATATAAAAAAATACAAAAAATTAATATCCTTAAACATATAAATGTCTATATCGATAGAGAATACAAATCTAAATAATCAGCTAGTCACACGCAAAAAAACAGTTTAAATATCAAATAGCAAAGGTCTGCATATGACGCAGGAGGTTGCTGGTTTGATTCTCGCCTCGGAAAAAATTATGAGATCTGCTTATATTTGTTCCGAGTGTTTTGGGTATTTTCTATGTATAATTTAAAAGTATATCTCCGTAATGTATTATACAGGGTTATTGGTAAATTAGTAACACTACGTGAACTGCAGGTTCTGACCATCATCCCAAACACGTTTATGAAGATGCTAGTCCACAATTCTTAAACTAAGTATTGGGAATAATAGTATCCCCCTATTCAATAATCGTTCGTTAGATCGATTTAATTTGAAATTCAACTTAAGAACGACTCTGCCCTTACTTAACAGTGGGTATGGTATAAGTATATCAGTTATCTAATAGTCGTAACACAAGCACTTCTCAGTTTTGCTGGAGTGCTGAGTGAATTGTCCAGAATTTTTTATTATTAATTACCGACCTACTGTGCCTAATTATTACTTTTTTGCTAAAATAAATGGCAATAAAACAAAAGCCTGTCGAGAAAACTTAACTTTCGAAACAGCATAAACATCGGCAGTTAAAATTATTGACCTATAAAGTGGTTCCATTTTGTGTAGAATTTTTATTATTCAATAAAAAGTTGTTGCAACAAAGGCGCATTGAATCCCTGCGGTTTTCGGAGGCAGTAAATCAGGAGCAAGGACCTAAGTGGTAGACTTCTTGGACTTCCAAGGCTCTGTTGTGGTCATCCGCAGTTCCTCAACACACAGCCCTTGTTTGAAGCGCAAATAAACTAAGATTACTTTGAAACACCCCACTAAGTCACAATTAAAGTTACAGTTAACTTGTAGGACACTTGTAAACAGTACATTTTTAACATGTTAAACCTAAGAGCCTTTTTATACTGATAAAAAGGCTTTATCAGTTTAAAATTTATCAGTATAAAAAGGCTCTTAGGTTTAACATTGAAATAGCTCGCAAATTGCCACTATTGCCAGTGCAATAGTGGCAATTTGCGAGCCATTCAAAAGGAGGCGAGTATGATAGAGATTTAATTCTTCAAATTTTGAGACCACACATTAGCTTCACTAATATGTCTGAATGACTGAAATTCTCTAGTTTCATAGGCAAAAAAAGATTCCTATTGAATTTGATCTACGATTATTTCTAGCGACTTGCACTACATTGAAGAAAAAACAGTTTTAAAGTAGAACTCCTGTAAAGGTACTTACATAATGAAGTGTTTGCTTGTGTACTAATTTGTAAATTAGCATAAACATAGCATTTATAAACTTTTTTTGGCTTTCTTCCTATTAGTAGAATCGAAACCCTAGGTCCGTGGGGTACGGAGTTCCGGGTTTTCAAAAAATTATCTGAGCATCTCGTCAAAGCGACGCGTGACCCGAGAGCTGGTGGAGTATCTGGCACGGCGCATCAGCATCGCCATACCGCAGGGCTATGCAGCCAGCGTCTTGGACACGCTACCGACTGGCATTGATATGGATCAGTTGAGCTACCTGTAGATTGTTCGCAACAGTCTGTAATTAGCTCAATTGTGTTAAGTGTAAATACTTGTTAAATTTAATTTTATTATTGAGTTGTAATTATCTTTGTAAGTAAAGATTGATTTATAAATTATCTATTTTTTATTTATTTATTTTTAATTATCTAGGCAGGTTTATAATGTCCCAACTTCAAATAACACAGTTTAAAAATAACAATAGCCTACAATTAAACATCGCGTGTCGATGAAGATAAAGTACAATTCACAGACCATATTGCATCCATGGAATTTACATAATTGTTACGATGTGATCTATGAATATTGCATGTACCGCAAATGATGATTTTATTCGTCGTTTCAATAAAATTTTATTTTGTGCTTTGTAGGTACGAAGCTTCCTCCTAGAAATTCTACACAGTAGACCGTGACCATATTGATAGCTAGAGCTGATAGCTTGAATTTTTAGCAAACGACTAAAAGAGGTATGGTACATAATTTATGTCTGTCTGTCTGCCAAACGGATGAACCGACTTGGATCCAGTTTTTTTTAAGGCTGTACCACGACTGACACTAGCGCCGCTATCTATTTATTTTAATATTACGTTAAACAAAAGAATAAAAAAACCTAGCCCGTTTGTGATACCTATCATAAGCTTTTTGTAATAAATCTGTAATAGTTTTATTTTGTGTAGCATAGAGATGCGAAAACAAAAATTGCTGGTCACCAAGAGCAACGTCGCATCTCTGATTAGGCAGCCTAAAAAAAAAACTGTTACAGAAGCATTAAAAGAGGTTTATGATAGGTAATTCTTATAACACATTGACCAATGTTTTTTTTACAAAATTGATTTGCTTAAGCTTAACGTCATAATAATATAAAATAGGTAACTGCGCTAGTGTGCGTCGGGGTGCCTTATTGTGAACTCGGTGAACTTGATCTAGATCTAAAGAAATCCTGAAAATCTCGTGCAGTGCTCGTGAAGTGCAGTGCAGCCTTTGCTCCCAAGTGAGACTAACCCATATAATTGACGTAGAACGTTTTTTTTTTACATTAATTTGTAACACCGTAGAATATCATTGCTTATGGGCAAATGCCCTGGAAAGAAAAAGCCTGTACTCAAAATAACATTATTATTGAAATACAATACAATACAAATATTCTTTATGCCACCAGAAAATAACATCACATAAAACAAGTACCTACAATGGGCGGCTTTATCGCTTAGAAGCGATCTCTTCTAGGCAACCTTTGGATGGAAAGACTTGTGAATTTAAGAAAAGGCAGGGGGTTTACGAAAGATAATCCAACATACATAATTTACACAAAGACCTAACGGATACCTTCATTAATAATTAAAGTATTACTTAGTTGAAATACCTACAAACGCAAACAATTATAGAAACGGGTTTTCCACCGCCCAATCTAGGTATGCGCATATTGATTTTCCGCGGCAACCATACGAACCAATAGGAAAAGAGTAGGCATTGGTGCGGCAAAGCCTATAAATAAGTCTAGGAAATAACAGGCAGTGAGAATACTGAACGTAAATTATCTGCGAAATTGGCTTTTTAGATAGCATTGGCTAATTATAGAATTTGGTCTAATATACTACTATACTAAAAATTCAAAAGAAACTAGCGTCATTTCAGTACATATATGACATATGAGATAATAATGACTATTTATAAACCTGTTTATAGTATAAAATTTGACTTGTCTAAGTGCTTATTTTGTAAGCTTAAAGAAATAAACGTTATTGATATTTGATATTTGACATGAAACATCGAAGCGATGCGTGACCCGAGAGCTGGTCGGTATCTGGCACAGTGCATCAGTATTGCGATACAGCGGGGCAATACAGCCAGCGTATTGGGCACACTTCTGACTGGTATTGATATGGATCTGTAGATTGTTTGCAATAGTCTGCAGTTAGCTCAATTGTTTCAAGTGTAAATACTAGTTTTAATTTAATTCTATAATTGTTGTTATTAAAGATTTATGTAGGTATCATATTATGTATCAGTTATCTAGTAGGTATCAGTTATCTAGTAGGTACCTAAACATAACCCAAGCTCTGCTTAACTTGGTGCTAGATGATGCTTTGTGAATTGTCTAGCATTAAGGCGAATAGTAAGGCAAAAACAAGAAAATTAGGTGTTTTCGAACCCGTTTTCCGACGAAAATATTGATTGTGGAGCTTTGAAATTTATATATCCTGTAACACATCCTGAAAGGTCCCTTGGAGGTTCCAAATATTTGCTGTTAATCATAGTGTAGTTGTTATACTGTTAGTTATAGTGTATGTGTAGCGGCTTCGAACCCATTTTTATCGGCGTCTCAAATTCGATTAGTACCAAATTCAGTATAGTGATTCACATAGTTCATACCTACCGCTTGGAGGTCCATTAGCTTCGAAAAGCAGACAAATTAATGAAATCAAACGTAAAAACGTATTTGCACCTACAAAATCTGTGATTCAAACCTGACCATTTACACGTCGCCTAACCGCAGAGGATCCTATTATTATACATAGTATGCTGAACCGAAAACAAGCACTCTTTGCTGCATAAAGGCGCGCGGAAAGGTCCAAGGTCATTTGCCTCACTATTCGTCTTAATTTGTCTGCATTGGTTTTAAGGTGCGTATGAATGTGTTTTACATTTGAGTGCTTTCGACGCATGTATATATTACATTTTTGCCTTTTTATTTTCCCATTACGGTTTCTCAGCTAATTATGCTTAAAATTAAATTTTACCAGTTATTTCTTCGCGCTCGTGGTACTGTGGTAAGAACTTAAGTTAGGTCATTTAGTTAAATATCTGAAGTACAAAGATCCGCTAACCGCAACCAGAAATAGTAGAGACATAAAACGTGGACTGTACACCTTGCCGGGTAATTCTTCCATTGTCTATGTTTATGGGATATAAAATTTCA
The DNA here is from genome assembly GCA_946478455.1 of Eupithecia vulgata. Lineage (NCBI taxonomy): Eukaryota > Metazoa > Arthropoda > Insecta > Lepidoptera > Geometridae > Eupithecia > Eupithecia vulgata. The sequence goes on along the minus strand of OX297862.1, from coordinate 11,743,311 downwards.
CTTTCTATTGTTCGGTTTTTTTTTTGCTATTTATTTATTGGTCTTTAAAAAAAAAGAGTCTATACAGGGTTATTGGTAAATTTTATATTATGGTCAAACTTATAGTACCGATGACTCTCAAATAGTCTGAGATATCGTTAGTACGAACAGTTATACGGCCGTATAAAAAAAATGCTGGACAATTCACACAGCATTATCTAGCCCCAAGCTAAGAAGAGCTTTTGTTATGGGTACTAGATAACTGATATACACAATACAATGCAATACACAGATAGAATTTTTTATCATACATTGAAGACGACCAAAACACCCTGAACGATTTGATAGATGACTAAGGATGACTGATAAAATTGTGTTGTCTGAAAATAGGTGATTATTTTGTATATATATGTACATGTATAATTTGTATTCAAGTATATTACCTACTTACTATTTATAAACACAAAAAATAACACTACTTACTCTAATTGTAAGCCTCACAGGGTCTTGTGATCATAATGGTTTCGGCAGAATATCAGCGCCTATCTACTTCAGAGTAGTAAGGCAATCATGCTGAGTCGAGACCTTTTTGCTGCTGTAACACAGCAGTCAGTCTTTTTATAACTTTTTTTTTTTCAAATTATATTCTTATGTGTGTTTTGTACTGCAGCAGCAAATAAATAAATGTCTATGTCTATGTCTATGTCTATGTCTATGTCTATGTCTATGTCTATGTCTATGTCTATGTCTATGTCTATGTCTATGTCTATGTCTATGTCTATGTCTATGTCTATGTCTATGTCTATGTCTATGTCTATGTCTATGTCTATGTCTATGTCTATGTCTATGTCTATGTCTATGTCTATGTCTATGTCTATGTCTATGTCTATGTCTATGTCTATGTCTATGTCTATGTCTATGTCTATGTCTATGTCTATGTCTATGTCTATGTCTATGTCTATGTCTATGTCTATGTCTATGTCTATGTCTATGTCTATGTCTATGTCTATGTCTATGTCTATGTCTATGTCTATGTCTATGTCTATGTGTTATAGGTCAGCAGGTAGAAAATGCCTCGACATTAAGCCCGCCCTTTGTACCTTAGCGCAATAAAGTTTTAAATAAACACATTGACCCATTTGGACCAAAACAATTTTTTTATACTACGAAATAAAAGATGGTCATTCATTTCATAGTAACTATTGGTTTTATTTTAACACAATAAATAGACGTACAGTTTAATTTATTTAGTTTGTAATACTTACGTATGGTACATTCTGTTATTCTGTTCAGGGTCCAGCAGTGGACTAGTATATGCTGATGATAATGATATTCTGTTAGCAAAAGTTACAACCAGAGGTTACAACTGTAGGCAATTTCGATGTGCGTTTAATTACTACCGTACGAACTCGTCTAAAGCGATCTGACACATCTTACATTCAACATTATCTTTTATGAATTAGATTATTGTTGTTACTATCAGTTACTGTATAAACATAGTCTATAAATTTTTTGGGTTCTGCAGTCCAACAAGAAAGCCTAATGAGTTCTTTACATTTGTTAGTCACAGGTTTTTTACTAGTATCTTTCTGTTAAAAAAAACTGTGTAAAAACCTGTGAAATAGCCAAGCATAAATAAATATTGTTGGGAGAATGATTTATTCAGAAAGAAAATAACAATCAAATAACAAATTTAAATTAAAACTAGTATTTACAATAGAAACAATTAAGCTATCTGCAAACTGTTGCAAACAATCTACAGCTATAGGTACAGCGGGGCAATGCAGCCAGTGTCTTAGGCACGCTTCCAACTGGTATTGATATGGATCAGTTGAGCTACCTGTAGATTGAGAATGATTAATAAATTTGTTCAACGTATTTTGTTGTACAAGCTATTTTTGTGTGATAGGACGAAGTTTTAAAAAAAAATGTTTTCTTTCATTCTATCTAAAAAATTCTTTGGGTTATAAGTTTATTACATGCGCATTTGTAACTTTTGTTGCGACTTAAAAAAAAAGATGTACATATAAATAATAATTAGTTAAAATAATAAAGAATCAGTTTTTTTTTCTTTTGAGATCTAGTTAGGAGCACTTAACCGTGGCGGGTGCGTCGTAAGAATCCAGCGCTCCAACTCTGCACGTGGATGTCGTGGTAAATAAGCCAAAAACTACCAAAAAAAAGGCCAGCAGCTTTCTTCTATGTTTTAAACACCTTTACTTCATCAGTCCGCCTGCTGAGCGTAGTGATTACGGCACCACCTTCCCCACCCATGAAGGCTGGTGAGGTGTAAAGGTTATTAGCAACAGTCCAAGCTTGTCGCACACCTGGAAAGCACCGCAGCACAATGCACCTTTTTTGTGCTGTGTAGTAAAGGTTGGATTAATGAGCGCAGAGCTGTACTTGTTATTAAAGTTCATTAGAAACTGCTGCTGTAAGGTGCCCTATGTATGGAGTGAATCGTTAACGTTTACAGTTTTCGTAACTATGCACAACCCATACTATGGCCACTGATATTGAACATCGCAGCGATATCTCTATTGAATCGACGCGAGATGCTTGCCGTGAAAGTATTTAAAAGCTAGAAAAACCTTTGAGTCAAACAAAACAACACACTCTTTCTTTATTTTAACAACCGTGAGATCACTGACTAAAATAATTTGAAATATAATAGTTTATTCCAAGATCTAAGTGATTAAAATATCGTGAAAAATGTGGTCTCAACAAGAAAAGATAAAACCATCAGAGTTTCTGATACAATGTGGTGCTACAATAATCAGTAAGAATTTACTAAAATATGTACTTATCCGTGGTCACCCAATCCAAGTTCTCTGCTGTAGGGTCCAAACTCAGGTTCTGCCAAAGGGCGATTGAGTGCAGTATTCTGGGTATAAGACTGCAGGTGGAACTCAGACTAGACAGTATGAGTATATGGTTTACAATCTATTTGTAGACTGGAAAATGAGTCCTTCCGTTATAAAATAAAACTGTCAAGGTTGTATTGTTAGATAGATGTGAAATGGGCAAATTTGGGTTATTATTAAATCAATTTTTCTCCGTCATCTTTATCGATAAAGCTTTGAATAAAATACCTAATAATCTATGGGATACAAGCAAGGCAGATCCCCTTGTTTTCTAAAATGAAATAAAAAAACTATTTTAAATACGAGAAACAATTGTGTAAAGTACCATCTGTTTTCTTAGTTTTTACAATTTTTCTCCTAAACTATCAATCACAAGATGTTTTTATTTTCATCATCATAATAAATAGAAGAATACCCAGGGCACCTTCGGCTTATTTTTGCAAACAAATGTCTTAATTAAAAGACCAGCAAAAACTTGATTTTTGATCTTATGCCGCTCTGCTCTGTTCCGCTCCTTTAAACGCGAAATTCTATGCCTATCCTATTCACAAAATGGCGTCATAACCCCTTAAAGTTTAAGGGGTTATGAAGCCATTTTTGGTTTAAGGCTTAAACCATATCAACGTCTTTCAGTTTGCTTCTTGGCCTGTCAGACCGGGATTGTCTACTCCTGGCCCTCGTACACCACAGCACTCTTCAAATCCAACGACACTGTGCTCTCTACACCTATGTCTACAATCCAGCTGTCATTGCTGGGCAGTATGTCCAACGTGGGAGGACTGGCCGTCAGCCCTTTCTGCAGCTACGCATTTAACACACTCGGAAGGAAGCATGCGACGATGCTGTTCGCTCTGCCATATGTGGTGAGTTGATGCGGTGTTTTGATCAGTCAGCACAAAAAAGTATAGTAGTTGGGATTTTTTTAGCAAGTAAATCGCAGTAGCAGCTTAGAACAAGAACCATAGATACTCCAATGTCTAAGGTCTTTGTCAGGAAGTTGGTGGGGCTAAAAAATGGGTTGCTGTAATGACATTTTATTGTGGTTACCCTAACAATTAATGAGACTCCAGCTTTAACAATTCGTGGGCAACTTTTTGGCGATTTTTTTTTTTGTGTTTTGGCATTACCAAGAGCTATCAAAAGCATCAATCATACATGCGCAATCGATCACAATAAAATAAATACTGATTTTACAACTTACTTTTAACATTTTTATTTATGTTTTATAATAAAGTGTTCATTCATTCATCTATTTTGCCGTAAATTAAATCGCGAATCTTGTTCCTCTCGATGGCCACAGGAATTTTTGATGCCAAATAGGTAATCAAAATTGCAATGCTTTTGCAAAACTTTAGCATATTTGCTTTAGCATTATGCTAAACATAGGCCTCCTCCAAACGATGCCATGAATTGAATAGCGGTCCTGAACCGCCTCCATCCATCCAAACACCAACATATTAGACAGAGCCCCTCAGCCCGACGGTGACCTGCCTGAAAGACGCAAATATAACCCCTACGCAATCTGGCACCCAAAAAGAACCAAACATGCCAAACTTGGCACCATAGCTGGTGCCTCGGTTGCTGATCGGTTTTCTGGGCCTTTCCTTGGGAGATCTCACTCGCCAGGGCCAGATCGCACCGAGGTTATAATCAGCACCGGCGGTGGCGTCTAAGTGAAATTCAATCTACCCAAAAGATCCACCTATATTTATAGGAGGAGGCTAGCCAGGGCCAGGGGGCACAGCCCCCATGCCCTAGCCCCAACCCCCACAAGGGGTGACAAGAAAACGACTTCTGTTCCATCCATCGACTCCTTGCTACCGTTGTCCAATGTCGTCGGTCCATCGAGTGGGAGTCTATTAAATTACATAGAAAAGAACATTTAATTTTATTTTGTGTAGAATGCGCACCTAGCTATTTTTGACAGACACCCGCGGATATAAGTAAAGAACTTATTACAAATCTTGATTGGTTGATTGCCGTTTTCTTCCGTCCACGGTTTGATTCGTCATGTGACCACGTCTACGACTATAATACTCGAAATCTAGGATCCTAGGATCCTACGTTACTAGAATCTTTGTAGTACCTACCTATATTCTGCATGTAGCAACGTTATTTCGGATTTTGAAGCTTACATCATAGAAAATGATTATTTGTTCGAGTAGTTAACTAACTCTAGAGATATGTTGTTGTATTTATAACTACTTCTCTAATATTCCTAGGATGTATTAAAATAAACATAAAATTTGAAAATGTAGTAAATTTTACCATATTTGCCTGGAAGCGATAGTAACTACTTACCTAATAATGAAAAAACATAGCGTCATCCTCTTATCTTGTGTACCTGCGTATAATCTACATAAGTCTTTAATATTTGTTGTGTTTGTTATATTGCTTAGATTAAATAATTCATCTCAACACACCTCTTATTGTTTCATCATACGAGTAAATAAAGCTTTGTTATTTACACGATGTCATTACATGATTGTGACAGATTACCTATAGGAATATTCAACCTATATTTTGCACTATGTAACTTTTATATTCAACACACCAATAAGTAGAGATGTTCATAAATATGCATTCGTATGATGTGCCCAATGTAATTTACTTGTTATGTGGTCCATACCTACTCCGCTCGAGATTATAAATGAAAATGTGAGAATAAACAAAAAGGTTCTCCGAAGGAATAGTATTTCAACCGCAGCCGCCAGTATAAAGTCTGTGATTTCAACAATGAATTTTGACAAAGACACGAGTCATCCAATTTGAGAATTCCGTACTATATCGTCCGCTGTCGTGTTTTATTAGGAGTCTTTAGCCGCATCCATTGTCGCTTCGCAATGTTAACTAATATTTATTTCTTTCCAGCTTACTTGGACCATCATATCCCTAACCACCAACGTGACGCTAGTGCTTCTGGCATTGATGTTAGCAGGAGTGGGTATCGCTGGGCAGAACGTATCCATCATATACATCTCGGAGATCTCACACGACTCGATACGGGGCGGTCTTAGCGCTGGCTCTGCTTCGGGCTGCTGCTTGGGTGAGATATTGAAATCAACATCGTATATTAAGTGCTACCATAGATAAATGAAACCATGTCACTAGCTAATCTGTCTGCAGTTTTGCTTTGGTACCTGGAAATGTAGCATTTTAACAACAATCCATCCATGAGGTTGATTGATTACCACACCATATTTTGATCACACATTTAGTTCCTAACTTTACTAGAAACTAGGTAAACATGTGTGATCTCATGAAATTGTAATAAAATGTAATTTTTAAATTTCTTACTTTCCGAGAGTCCTGTTTAGTCTAAACGAAATAAATCACAACAAGCAGCAAAATAAACCGTTTTGTTATTTTGACTTAGGCCAGCCCATAGAAAATATAGAAGATTTTTTTCAGGTCTTCTTATTTCCAACATTCTCGGCGGGTATCTGAGCTACATCCAAGTAGTCCACACGCACCTGGCTCTAGCCGTGCTTTCGTTAGTGCTGATTATGCTACTGAAAGAGTCACCAGCCTACTTGGTGCTGAAGGGCAGAGAACAGGTAAGACCCATGCTTAGTAATAAACATGTGTCTGCTAGTTTGGTTTACAAGAACATTGCCTATTCACACAATGCAGCAGAAGACATGACAGAGCAGAAACGTTGCTTGGAATGGGTCATCCAAAGAGAAAACAATTTCGGGGTGCCATTCAATGCCGTAGACTAGAATGCTAGGAGGGACAGGATGCCTTGTCTAGCAGTGACAGTAGTATAATGATCATTAACAATTTCAGTTCTGAAATGTTTGCAGGAAGCAGCAGAGTCCATTGCGTTCTACCAGCGCCTGGATGTGGGCTCAAAAGAAGTGGAAGCAGAGATCTCTAAAATCAGGCTGCAACTCGATCCAAGGTTGGAGACGATGCTGGAGGTTGCTAATGGTAACTATCTTTTCCTTAAATATTACGCTCATTAGATGGATGGGTATCTTGCTTGACGATCTTAATAGTATAGGTATATGCATTTGTTCAACTTAGTTCTTAGTTTACTAATCACAATAATTTTGTTTGTTTCAGATCCTGAAACGGCCATTGATCTGATCACAACCAAAGAAAAATTAGAAGTAGAATTGAGAACTGGAGCTGAACCTGCTTGGAAACTTTTGTGTAAGTTCAAAACTTAATTCATAATGTAGACCATGTTTGGCTCAGTTCGCGAACAGAACGTTCTAATGTCTTTGGAACCTACAGTTTATACTAGTGTTCCGGGATCCGAGAGAGACTCCATAGATAGATATCAATATTTTTCTGAACTAATATCATTATTTATTTTCAGTGAGATCAAAGTCTTCGAAACGGGCGCTGTGCACTGTTCTCACCATAATGATACTCACCATCATGATGGGCTGTGTAGTGCTGCAAACTTACACCGAACCGCTCTTCAAGGAGGCAGTTCCTTCAATGCCCTCGAACCTGTGCGCTATACTTGTGGCTCTGGACTTCTTGGTGGCCAGTTTTGTGACTGTGGCTCTTATTGACAGATGTGGGAGGAAGGTAGGAATATTGTTTAACATTTCCTGAGATGTTTATGTAGAAAACTTACAGAACTCAACGACTTTTGCATCTTTAACTATAACTTCATCAATAATTGTGCGCGGTGATGAGGACAATTACAAGGTCTGGTGCCTATTTAAGAAGTAGTGAAAAAGGTCCCTTGTCCAATGTCTGACTCAATATTTTTTTATAGGCAATGTTAACATAAAAGGTATACTGTCAAAGAATAGGACCGACTAAAATTTCGTAGTTTAGTTGGTTAGAGCACACCTGTACTGAGGGCGGGGCGCGGGTTCGAATCCCACCGAAATAAAAAAAATTGGGAACTCATTTCATTTCTTAGAGATACCCAGAGTGCGGGAAAGGACTAACAAAAATCCTTAGTAGAACTAGTATTTACTTGCAACAGAAATAATGTTGATTAAAAATGATTTTGTTGAAATTCTAATGTCCAGGGTTCAGGCTGGATCATGATATGCAATTGTCCGGTATTATTATTTATTGTTATCGTTATCATTCCCAGATGCTACTCATAATAAGCAGCACCATCTCCGGGATCTGCACCCTGCTCCTCGGCGCTCAGCTGCAGTTCCACTGGTTTCCTCCCTGGTGCACCGCTCTGCTCATCTACATTTACAGCTTCGTTTACAGTACGGGATGTGCCTCCATCCCCTTCGTGCTAGCTGCTGAGGTCTTCCTGCCAGAGGTAACTTCGATGACTTTATATCAAATCTAGAGATTTGCTCTTCGAAGCTCTAGGTATTTGGAACTTTATATACTCAGCTCAAAAGGTTTATTTTTGGTTGGTCAGAATCTTGTATCCTACCTATCTCCGCCATAATAATAAAAAGCCATAAACTAAGCCATGTTGTAAGTTTTAAAGGTTAAAAGTGGCTAGAAACAAAGAGTAAATAGATCTAGTGAATAACCTTCGTAATAACGAATCAGTCTTCAAAATACACTGTCGAATCACCTGGCAAAAGACAGTCTAAACAGTGATGCCTGGAGAATTCTCGTCAGAATCCAAGGCTTCTGACTCAAGAATTCTGAGAAAGAAGATCCACTTTGGGTCTCAGGTGTAGTTTCTTCGGCCTCATCATTATATACGTTTTGTGGTGATAGGGTAGGCGACTTCTTTCGTTCGTTCAAGGCATAATTTGTTTTGTCCGTGTACGTAGGTAGGTATCTTATTTTATTAATGTAGATGTTAATCACTCCTCACTCGGGCTCCACCTGAAAACCAGCGTAGCATTGGGCTTAGCCGAATGCTAAATGCTGAGGTGGAGACTCTTTTTTCCCATTTTTATGTATTTGTTATTGTTTTATTTATTTTTTCTTTGTATAGTTTTAACCTTAGTAATAGTAACTATGTAAGTCATTTTAATGTACCATTGGAGAAAAATAAATAATTTTCTTCTTGTTCTTCTTCTTATCATCAAGTGAGATTGCAGTCTGAATAAAGTCAGTATTTTATCCACCAGGTTTGTAGCTTCTGCAATAGCATCGTGATGGCTTCCGTGTGGATCTTCTTCGGTCTGACTCTCTTCGCGTTCAACCCCGTCGTGGAACACGTTGGGTTGGGCCCGATGTTCTGTGTGTTTTCCTGTGTGTGCTTCCTTGGAGCCGCGTATACTACGCTACTACTGCGTACCAGAGACTAAGGGACTGTCTGTTACAGAGATTCAGAGGGCTTTTCTTAAGAATAAGTAAATAAAAGTCTTGTGATTCTTCTCGTTTCTGATCTTTATGTGACCTTAACTTTAACTTTTTATCTATTGTATTTTTAGGAACACGTTTACCCCAGCGGTTGTCGGTTCTTCTCTAAATATGGCCAGCCCACTGCAACTTTAGCTTGCTAATCCTCTGAGCTATGTCGATAACCTTAGTTCCCTGTCGGATGTATTCGTTGCGGATCTTATCCTTCAGAGAAACTCCGAGCATAGCTCTCTACATAGCTCGCTGGGCGACTTTAAACTGGTGGACCAGCCCTACCGTGAGTGTCCACGTCTAAGCTCCGTATGTCATGACGGGTAGGTTCTCTATTCAAATGCATTCAAATTAAAAAAAAATGACAAGATTCAAACTAACCAATCAAGAGCAGGCAAAGCATAGACATCCACATTAGCAAACAAACAGAGGAGACAAAAGCTTGGAATCCTTGTACCAGATTCACGAACTAATTGCATTGCACGTATGAGATAAACTCATTAAACAAGGATCGCCAGATTCCGTACTACTGCTGAGCTTATCTGTTGATGGTGTGTGGTTAGTGAGAGGCCAAGCGGTGTTCATTAATTTTGAAGTAGCCAAAAACAATATAGAAAATGAACGAGAATTTTCAATAGCGATTTAGATCACTTTTTCAAGTTTGGTAGATTAAACTAAACTATTAAATAACAATCAAATAACAAATTTAAATTAAAACTAGTATTTACAATAGAAACAATCAAGCTATCTGCAAACTGTGGCAAACAATCTACAGGTAGCTCAACTGATCCATATCAATACCAGTTGGAAGCGTGCCTAAGACACTGGCTGCATTGCCCCGCTGTATAGCAATGCTGATGCGCTGTGCCAGATACTCACCAGCTCTCGGGTCACGCGTCGCTTCGACCAGAAATCAGATAATTTTTTGAAAACCCGAAAAAACTATTAAATTAGTTTAATAGTTTAGTTTAATATTTTTAGTTTTATCCACCCTTTTAGAAGGGTGATTAAATTTGTGATTATTATTTAATTATCATCAACCCATAACATATTGGTCAAAGAGGAGCTTTTCTATATTGTTAATTAAAACTCTTAAAAGTTTACTTGTAGAGTTAAGTCAGTTATATGAGAGTGGAAAGATATTTTTTAATGGGCGATATTAGTTTTTAACTCTATAGTTTTAATTTTATTATGCGACCAACTCAAATTCACGTTCTCCCAAATCTCTTACAATATCTCCATAACACCTTCACTGCGAGTGAAGTACTGCACTTTAATATATTCTACGCACCTGGCTACTTTCCGTTGAGATTGGCCACGTCGAACGGTCGAATTCCGTCGTTCGGTTAAAAGGACATTTTAACCAAATTCACACCATGAAATACAAAATTGTGAAAGAAATATATTTCACAATACATTTCAGTAAATCGCTCAGGCTATCACAATCCCCACAACCTTACTTATCCACGTACAAAGGCCTTTGAAGCGCGGGGAGGGCGGGCGGCCCGCATGATCGCGTGATCGCGACCCATTTGCGCCTCGTTACACACTGATAACACCAAACAAAACACCCCAAGTAATTAGGGAAAGCCTTTTCCAGATAACGTAAGCAGTGGCGACTTTTCATGTGAGGTTGTGTGTTCTTTTACCTTGTGCCAAACCTTTTGTCTTGACAAGATTGTTTGCGTACGTTTTTACTTCTACTATAGATACTCATACATATACTATATATACATTTACTGTACTATATAACATAGGTCAATCTTGTACATAACATAACTGTTATTATATACATTTACTGAACTATATAACATAGGTCAATCTTATAGTCAAAAGTATGGGGATAGGTAAATTTTGTACATAACATAACTGTTATATACAAAATTTACCTATCCCCATACTTGTGACTGATTGAGGTTATTTACCTTATCTACCAGGAACCGTTAAAACCACAGAACTAACGCCGTTGATGTTAGGCTTCTCCTCTACCACTACCAACGGATTCAAGATTTTTTTTAAAGTACAAAATCGTTGTACCACTTTTAAGTTCCGATTACCAAGGCACCAATAACCATAAGATATATTTTTTACGCTGGCATTATTAAAGCTGTGACAAAAAGGTGTTCTAACTCCAGGTGGTCTACCACTCAGCGCGCCACCCGCTCTCGGCCTGATACACGTTGATCCTGATCTCTGAACTTGTGTCATTTATAACGAGAGCTGCTATGATGGGCTAATGGGCAGGCTGGAAGCTCTTAAAAATTGTTTATATAAAATCGACATTTAGAACGTCAACCTGTTTTTTTCCTTCATATTTTATGAGCTTGGATCATGTTGCCACTAAGGAACAGCCCCAGTGAAATAGGGATGTAAGGATGGTGTGTAATCTTGACATCCATATATCATTGGGACTGTTTATAATAATAATAATAATCTGGGGCACACGCTATATAAAAAGATGTTACAAAACTCCTAAAATTCACAGGTGATCGGAATGCTGGCTTTTATTTCGCTCAACCTATTGGTCTATTCGTCACAACGTGGCTATGCTGCCAGCATTCTGGGCACTCTGCCTTCTGGTGACGGCTTATATTTTTAGAAAAAAGATGTAAGTGTAAATATTAGTTTTATAAGTGTACTAGCGACCTGCCCCGGCTTCGCACGGGTACTATATTATGCATGTATTATACATATAAACCTTCCTCTTGAATCACTCTATCTAATAAAAAAACGCATCAAAATCCGTTGCGTAGTTTTAAAGATCTAAGCATACATAGGGACAGAGAGACAGCGGGAAGCGACTTTGTTTTATACTATGTAGTGATATACTGGTTTTAATTTTTTTGAAGAGACTAAATAAAATAATAATAATCATTATTTATTTCAGACCATAGAAAAATTATAGATGTAATTTAACTTATGCTACGGTCTTTTTGCTATAATATAGGTGGCCTAATCGCTGAAAGCTATTTCTTTCTATCACTTTGGGACAATACTCACTTCAAGGTCACTACCACACCACAACTTTAAGGTCACTTTTAGTAAACAAAACTAGGTATGTACTAACAAATTTAAAAAAAAATGTTTTTTTTTTTATAATACAGTTTGCTTGCCAAGTCTTGTATTTCTAAACGACCCCTCGGCTATTCAACAGTGCAATACCATACATCTACTTGTCTAAAGTGCTGATGAAGAAAAGTGTAACGGCAACGGTGCTGTGCTGCGAATCATTGGATGCGGGCCCACAATTGGGCACACGTGCCGTGTCGAGGGACCTAATGCGAACACAAATAAATTCTCATACTGAATCATTTAAAATTATGTCTTTACATAATCTGCTAATGAACATTTTGATATAATCCTACTAATGTTATAAATGTTAAAGTTTGAATGGATGGATGGATGTTTATTATTTTTACTCAGTCACGCCAGAACGGCTGAACGGATCTGGATGAAATTCTGCACATAGGTAGATTATAGTCCGGAACAGCACATACGCTACTTTTTATCAAGGTAAAAATATGTACTGTTCCCGTGTGATAGATTCGTTTAAATTTATTGAGAAAAGCGTCGACATGATTTTTTGCATAGGTAGTGATAGTTTAGGGGTCAGAAAATGACATATTAAGGTAATTTTTATCCCGGAAAAATTCAGGGTTTAAGAGGACATTGAGGAAAAAGACATACTTTTAAATCGCGGGACGCAGCTAGTGCTCAAAATATTCGTATAGTGATGGTTGGATGGATTTACTGTATTTTCTGAAATCTGTTCATCGGTATTTGAAGGTTCTGTTTTTGGTGGCACAGTCGTTTGTCAATTTTACCCTGTGGATAAAGATGGCGCCCCTAATTCACAATTTCCTGCTTTATCACACTGTTTTTTCTCGTTCTATCTTCTTCTATTGACATTAGTAAGAGCGAGAAATAACACTGCTTATCAGCTGTTTTAAGTTAGCTCACCATTATGAATAAGTCTTAATTATTAAATTTCATAGTAAAGTTCTGCTAAATTATTTTAAATTTTAAACAATACAACACAAAAACTCTTTAGTTACCTTACACCAGAAAATAACATTACATAAGATAAGTACAATGTGCGGCCTTATCGCTTAGAATCTCTTTCAGGCAAAGAGTACGAAAGATAATCTAAAACACATATTTAATACTATGCATAAAGACTTGATACCAACGGATACTTACATTTAATATAATCAAAAGGTAATTTAAAAAAATAAGCAAACAAAAATGATTACTTAGACAAATTAATAAATAAAAGTGTACTTAGATAAATAACATAATATACTAACTACTTAAATAAATAGTCAAAGTGAAGTATTCGCTTTTCTGAAAGGAAAAACTCCTTGACAAGCTTTAAAAACATGCAAGGCTTTTCTAGTGGACTCTGGTAGTGCATTCCACAACTGGTCCGGTGAGGTGGTATAATTAACACCAAATTTTCTGAAGACCGAAGGACACGGTAAGGATAAGGAGGATTTTATTTTCTATATAAACCGATATCCCACACTATACTCAATCATGTTTGACCAGTCGCTTTAAAACAGGCTGCGTATTTTTATTAAGTCCTTCTGAATGTCTTTAACACGTCGTTTTTGCAAAGCTTGAGGCGACTGATAAATTATTAATTTTTGCGGCCCATACCGGACCCAAAGTGGCGCCACCACCTACTTTATGTTATTATTCTGTTTAACAAAGGAATTTTCAAAAATCCTTCTTCCAGTTTGTGATACCTATCATAAGCTTTTTTTTAATGCCTCTGTAATAGTTTTATTCTATTTAGTTTAGGAAGAGATACGAAGTTGCACTTGGTGGCCACCAAAATCTATTTTCGTATCTCTTCCTAAACTAAATAGAATAAAACTATTACAGAGGCATTAAAAAAAAGCTTATGATAGGTATCACAAACTGGAAGAAGGATTTTTGAAAATTCCTTTGTTAAACAGAATAATAACATAAAGTAGGTGGTGGCGCTAGTTTAGGTGCTGTATGCGCCTTAAGTAAGCAGCATAATTTATCAAAATTAAGCAATTAATCTGAATTGCTTAATAAATTATGCTGTTCGTTTCTAGACTTCGTTTAAGCCTGAGCCTGTGTGTACAATTATGAAAATTACACTATGAAAGTAGTACTTATGTTTAAGTGTTTTGTTTTTTGGCAATAAACAAATGTACCTATATATTTATTTACTCATAAACTAAAAACCTTTTATTATTTATTTATGATGATATTTTAGGATTTATTATTATTATTATCTATCTAATCTTTTTTGTAATTCCTGGGAATACAACAAGTATTCCTTTTACTTTAACTAAATAATTACAAGCTCTATATTCATACTCGAGTAAAAACTCATTTAATAAGCCAGTCGTATTACTCAGTAACAATCTTGTCAACAAAAAGTTGCCGAGCTCATCTTGTCATTACCTTAACCGTTCCGACACCTTGAGGAAACCTATCACAGTTCCACTCAATCAGAAAATAACCACCTTTACATCCGCTTACAATCTGAAAACCATTTTGCATAATAAATACAGATACGATAATGTATGTTTTCAATCTATTTACAATCAGCGAAACAAGTATTTTTTTCTATCTTGGCACAGAAAGGCTTCAAACAAGCAGAAGTATTGCTCTACTGTGGTGGTACTCAACACATAGGATATTTTCAATTCACAATATTTTATTATGATGTAGAAGTTTGTAGGTAACTGTAATAAGTTTCCTATTAAAGGCAGGGTCAGCCAAGACGCGACATTATCTACGCAAAAAGGTACACGTTTTATTGAGATAATACTAAAATGCCAGCCTGATGGCGTCGTAGCGACTTGTCTTTACTATTTTCCGTCCACATTTCGTGTAGAGTTGATGCAGTATAGTCAAGAGCTCGAGTGAAACTTATAATGTTAAACTGGGATCTCTCACTGGCCTCTTCAAGCATCGTCGCGTTACGTTTCGGTGTGACCCTTGCTTACCACTGCAAGTTATATACTAGTGTTGCTAGTGTAGTGTTTTGGTAGATTCCTAAATACTTCTTCACTGAACGGAGTTCTGAACTTAAACTACTTTAGTATTTCGCATTCACTGCTCAAAATCGGCGGTGGCAGAGAGGCGCGCCGTCGGCGTCGCGACAGGGACCAAGAGATCGACTTCTGCGTCTTGGGCCATGAAAGTGTTAAAAAGCTTTTGAAAAGTTGACACTGATTAGTTTTTTCAAAATTGTTCTCTGTATTCATTCAATGAATTAACTGGCCACAATATAAATATAATAAAGAGTTTTCTTCATATCTATATAACGGAGGGTTTCTCTATAATGTCCACTTATGGACGTACTTATGTAATGCTAGATAGAAATAAGCTACATATGAAAAATCTACATGGTTTTTATGACTTTTTCTAGTACAATACGTACACGGTAACTAATCTAGAGTCCACTTAGCTGTTTCTTCCATTTTCTTTTGTCTTATCATCTGTAAAGTTGGTTTAACGTTACAGGAGACTTTTGTATCAAATAAAAATAGGCGATCGCGAAATGATCATAAGGTTCGACGTACAGGGCTCCATAGTACTCTGTAAATGTAAATTCACAGATCAATTTGACGACCTCAGTGTCGCAGCGGGCGAGAGTCTGCCTGCGACGCAAGAGGTTGCGGGTTCGATCCCCGCCTCGGAACAAATTTGTGTATGATCTGCAGAAATTTGTTCCGTTGGTCTGGGTGTTTTCTATGTATAATAAAAAATATCTATCTATGTAATGTATAATATTACGTATATCAGTTATCTAGTACCCATAACACAAGCTCTGCTTACTTTGGGGCTAGATAATGCTGTGTGAATTTTTATAAATAAAATAAATATAAATATAAATAAATAATATAAAAAAAAAAAAAATTCACAGATTAATTAATCAATTTAACTCCGAAATAATGTGTCTGGTTACCGGTGTCGGAGACTTTGAGGGGGTGAAGTACGGTAAATTATCGACAAATCACTATCCCTATTTTTTTTCTCTCTTCGGAGTGCACATACTGATTCTCTCTCCTAATTCCAAAATGGTAGTGATTCTGTTGGTACAAAACCTAAATTGAACTATTATAAAATTGTTGCTTTTTTTCGAACGAAAAAAAGAGCACAGCAACATTTTTACGCTAGTTTAGTATAGGATTAGTGCCAACAGAATCACTACCAATATAATATGTAATTTTGGAGTGAACATACTGATTCGCTCTACCTTTTCTGTGCCTAATCCAGTTCTTCTAATGAGCAGTTCCATAAAATCACAAGTTCAAAGCACTGGCACATCTGGTGCTGGACACTTTATAAAGCATAGGCATTGCATAATATTGGCAGATGTGCGAGATTATTGCACTCGCTGTATATTTAGCTTACAGGTGCAGTGTAATCTCCACGTGGTTTGCTAGGGCTGCTGGATTGGCACCCTCTGGTCAATTTCCTAAAACTATTTAGCTGTACCTACTAACTGACGACCTCGGTGGTGTAACGGGGTCCGCCTGCGACGCTGGGTTACGGGTTCGATTTTTGTCTCGGGACACATGTTTGTACGATGTGCAGATATTTGTTCATGTATGTAGAAGATTATAATAATATAATAATGGGGCGGGGCAATGCAGCCAGTGTCTTGAACACGCTTCCGACTGGTATTGATATGGATCAGCGGAGCTACCTGTAGATTGTTTGCAACAGTCTGCGCTTAGCTCATTTGTTTCAATTGTAAATACTAGTTTTAATTTAATTCTATTACCTATTTGATTGTAATAATTAAGTATATATATCAGTCATCTAGTACTCAAAACACAAGCTCTTAGTTGTAACTATTTATTCAGGTTTGTTATATGATTTTAGTTTCGTTTTAAAAAGGTAGAACTCTTCTAATTCGCATTATTATTCGCATATTTCTTATTCGAATTAATACACTAGTACAAGGTAGGTAGGTACCTACTAGGTACTGCGATATAACCTACTTATACCTATATGAAACTTGCAAGAAGTTGGTCAAGACCTTGCCCTACCAACATCACTTTTACTTTTATACCTAACTATATTCTGCCTGTGACTCCACATGCTTTGTTTCTATGGAAAAGATTATGTTATTTCAATCAAATTTTAACGAAAAAAATCTTTATTAACAAAGAAAATTAAAATCAAATAATGGAGACAAATTAGAACTAGTATTTACAATTCAATCAATTGATCTTACTGCAGACTGTTACAAACAATCTGCAGGTAGCTCAACTAATCCATATCAATACCAGTCGGAAGCGTGCCCAAGACACTGGCTGTATTGCCCCGCTGTATAGCAATGCTGATGCGCTGTGCCAGATACTCACCAGCTCTTGGGTCACGCGTGGGAACTAATTTTCGGGATAAAAACTAGCCTAATTTTATTTTAGGATTAAAACTCCCTGTATGCAAAATTTCAGCCCGATCCGTCTGTTAGTTTTGGCGTGAAGACGTAACAAACATCCATCCATCCAAACATTCCCATTTATAATATTAGTGTGAAGATGAACTGTGGCAACCCTGAAAACCAACTCCGACCAACTAGCTCTACAGGAGTAACCAGTTGACGCGATTTTATACCGACATTACATAATGGGGCTTCGATGTGATAATCGCCGTATCGTTAAAGGCAAAAAACCTTGTTTATCCAATTATGGAAATAAAATCATTTAACCCTTGCATAGATAAACGAAGTCGTGGGAAGGTTTTTGTATTATAGTGTGTAAGCCCTCACACTCTGGGTAATATCTAAGAAATTAAAAAGTCCCAAAAATTTTCGATTTCGGCAGGATTCGAACCTGCGCCTAAATTTAAGTTGTGGAAAGTTAATGACGATTTATGGCAGGAATAGATTTTTCATAACTTTTAAATATGACGCTGCTATATGAACGAAATTTGGAGGAATGAGCACCGTGGTAAATACCTATTATGCCACAAAAGCATGTAAAGCTCTAAAAGGGTCTGCTTAATTGAATAAATAAATAATGCTGGACAATTCACACACCAAGCTAAGCAGAGCTTGTGTGTTATGGGTACTAGATAACTGATATACGTAATATAATACATTACAAAGAGTTTTTTTTAAACTCTACATAGTAAACGACCAGAACACCCTGAACATATGTCTGCAGATCGTACACACATTTGTCCCGAGGCGGGAATCGAACCCGCAACCACCTGCGTCGCAGGCAGACCTTCGCCCACCGCGCCACAGAGGTCGTCAATTGTTTCAAGACATGGGATTCTACACGGAGTTTGTAAGTAATTCCGCAGAGACTTTGTAAGTATATTAAATACAGCTTCTTTTGGATGACAATCTGGTAAACATAGTGAGTTCTATGCCCAGCAGTGGCAAAAGGCTGATGATGATGACAGTACATTGAAAATAGATACCAATCATGAATCGCAAACCTGATAAGTAGATTTAAACAAACAAGGTTCATTATTAACCCATTCATAATGAATTCGTCAAATTACTATAGTTTTTGTAGCAAAATAGGTACAACAATGTTAACACTTTCATGGCCTTCGACGGACATGTCCCTTGGGACCAGCAGCGTGGGGTCGCAGCGCCGAGGCTGGGCAGTTAATGCGTTAAGAGTCGATGATACCTGAAATCGCTTAGCGTCAGCGTTCACATCTTCCATAGTACTGAAGTATTTACTATGAGATTAATATAATATGTTATTATTCATAATAGATTCTAGAACGTTTCGAAAACATGATATAAATTTAAAAAAAATCGATGGAAAAAAAAACCAAATCTCGCTCTCAAGTGTCGCTATTCAATAAATACTTTAAAATAAGCCTTGATACCTATTTTGTACAGTAAACAATACAATACAATACAAATATACTTTATTGCACACCAAATAATTACAAAAGAAAAAAAACATATATACAGAAAACAAAAACAATTACAGATAATGTACAATGGGCGGCCTATATTATAGTGTTTTTAGATTTTCAAAATTACTTTTATTTTTCGATAATAAGCAAAAAACTTGATTTTCGCACGCCGCTCTGCTCTGTCCCGCTCCGAATATTAACGCGAAATTCTATGCTTATCTTTTTCACAAAAAAGCGTCGTAGGGTACCCCCTTAAAAGGGAAAGTAAACTCTAGTCCAAATGTTAAATCACTAGCCGATACATGCGAAAACTAGTTAGAACCTTCTTTAACGCATTCACTGCCCAGGCTCGGCGGTGCGACGACAGTGGCACGCCGCCGCTACAACGGAGCCGGACACGGCTTCTGGATTGGGCCATAAAAGTGTTAAGACGAATAGTACTATGTAGTGCCATAATCAACCAAATAATAGGATCCTCTGCGGTTGGGCGACGTCTAACTGGTCAGGTTTGAATCACAGATTTTGTAGGTGCAAATACGTTTTTACGTTTGATTTCATTAATTTGACTGCTTTTCGAAGCTAATGGACCTCCAAGCGGTAGGTATGAGCTATTGTACTGGTTAAGGTCCTACCATCAATCACTTACAAATACTATTTTTTTATATCTTTATGTAAACCAGAGACAATTAGATATATAATAGAAATAGTGATATAGGTTCACGCAGGTGGCTTTCGTTATACTTACCTACCTCTAGAAAAGTTTTTGCACTGATAGCTTAGCAGCTGATGTGGAAATTGCCAGCCCGTATATTCTCCATAATCTAAGTACTCGTATTAATAGACGATTTACTAATGACAAAATGGTAATGCTGATGTTAGGTCACTGGTCACACGTTAGATTTGCAGCAAACGATACGGGTACATATGTTATAAACTGAAGTTTCCGACTTGTCTTACTGATAATTAAGAATAACTTGTGTTTGTGGCTTTGGCGAAGACACCTTTACCCCCATGCTTGTAACGAATATAATATCAATTCAGGAAAATTTAAAGTAAAACAGCTTACCTATATATACCTTGTAGCATTTAGTTGACAATTCTTAGGATTATTAAGGATTTTTGGATTTTTAAAATGAAATAAGTTCCTTAAACTGTCGATTTCGGCGGGAATATGAACAGGTTTGGATAAACATTAATATTTCCTCTGTAGGTGGAGCTACCGGCGCTACAGTCCACGAGGAGAGTCCATAGGTCAAAAGATTTTCGATGAAAACGACTTAGATTACGTGGCTTAGTTGGTTAGAGCACACCCCTACTGAGGGTGGGGCGCGGGTTCGAGTCCCGCCGAAAACGAAAATCTGGAATTTATTTCAGTTGTTAGGTTGTTCAACTTAGTTGCTTGGGGTACCAGCTGGTGTCTTACCGGAAAGTCTTGACAAAAAACCTGACTTCTAGAAAATACTAAGCATACAATACAGTAATACTAACTAATTATGTGTTTCACCAAAAATCCTGACAACGTCTGAAAACTTTTAAAATCCTGACAAATGGCTCAATATCCTGACCTTTGGTACCCTTATCTTCAACCAAACCAGCAAGATAAATGCCAAAAAAAAATAACTTCTTCGACGCAGGTCCAAAAAATCAGGATGAACTGACAAGATAAAATCGCTAGATAAAAAAATAGATAGTACAAATCATAATAGCACAACAGACATCGATAAATAGAGCAAATCAATGCAAAACATTGCGGATCCTTTGTGCTCGCACATGCGCTCTCAATGTGGATGGGATACCGCACAAAACGCTTTTCATTTCGTTTGAACGCGAACGCATTTTGTGCGCACACGCAGATGACTCACTATTTGTTGTGATGAGGTTTGAGAACAGATAGGTCATCTCGAAAAGGTCATCTCAACAAATATAAAATACAAGAATAAAAAGAAGTTTTTGCGAGTTGGATATATTTGTTTTTATATTTGGACAAGGCTTTGAAAATATTACAATGAGGCTCTAGTCAGTTCTGGAAAAACTACGGTAACAAATATTTAACGAATTCCCTAAGTTCAGCATCAGTAACATCACCTAAGTATGTCGAGTCGGTGGAGTAACTTAGATTCAAATTAAAACATCTTTGTTACCTACTAGAGACTCTAAAATTAAATTACTAATCAAAAGATTTCGAGGTTTTAAGGGGAATTGTGGACAATTATTTTGTTCGATACCAGTTTTTCCCCTGATGTTTCAGAGGTAAAACTGATATAAACCTCTTCTAGCCCCAAATCACAAAACCGGAAAACTTTAATAAAAATATTAACAATCAAAATATCAGCGACCGATCTGACTAGTCTTGCAGCATTGTGGTCTTTGACCAATTTAATTAGTATCGGGGTGTGCGTTGTCTGCGAGGAATTCTTTTGAGCGGAGACAATCAGAGAGGAGCTCGTCTTCAATGGAGTATCGCGTTTCGGCCACCTGCACCGCTTTTGTGCCAGCCACCAAGCGGAGCTGCATGGCACTGCATGGCTTGCTGGGGCTTGCATTGTGGTTACCTACTTGGGGAGGACGTTGAAGGAAAATGACGCGTTGGTCAGCTAGGAAAAGGCTTTGGTATTTTTTGTACATTTCGACATCTTTTGTACAAATATTTTTGATATTTTCCAACTGAAAGCACCACTAAGGTAAGCAATTTCAGGAAATAGAGCTTCTACATACTTCATTTTTTATTTCTTTTTGTTAAGTTAAACACTACTTTCTTTGAATTTTCATGGAAAGTAGTGTTAGTAACTGTTTCAAGACTTTCAAGGTAGTTTCAAGACATTACAGGTCTTAAGTTACATAGTAATTGTCTAGAATTTACCTATAGGCTTTGTTTATACGAATTTCATTTTTTTATTTTCTACGAGAAATATTCATTCATTTCAATTTCTATTCTTCAACATACCTATCAATTCCTTCAAAGAAAACACATTGAACAGTCAATACAAAAGCAATTACAAGTAGCAACTATTTAAGTTCAGAAACCGTAAACAATTTGCCATCAATTGTTACATTGCCATTTAACTTATTGGCTTGTAAAGCAGATCTCACACGATGATAGTCACCCCCAAACACCCTGCGGTTCCTGAGAACGTCACTCATTATAAAAGTATCGATTCTAGAAATTATCGATAAATTGCCGTAGATCCTATCGAGATGTGGTTTGTGGGAAAGAACAGATATTTGTCGATTTACTCGAAGTATCAGACACGTGCTGTTTTTTCAGAGGCAGATGCGAGTTCAGGTAATTTGTTTTGATGTGACGTTGATGAAGCTGGTCAAGACATCTGTGCTTTTTGCGCTATGAAGAAAAAGCTGACTTATATACTATATTATGTCAATAACAGCTGAGTTCTTTTTGCAAATCAACAATCAGATATTATCTAACTAAGTAAAGGGTCTAAGACCGCACTCATAGATATTCACATTTAACATTTACCGTTTTTTTTCCAAAATGTACCTGTGTGTAGGTAGTTGTATATCTATCTATACAAGAAAATTTGCCAATATAGACAAAAGGATTTTCAAGAGACACCCTCGACTCGAGTGCTGCAGTTTTTCCACGGCTTTCAAAATTCCTTGATACTAAACCTGTCACTACCGGTACCTACCCTTGAACAACCCTCCCTAATTCACGTGATTGTGGGAAAGGGCAAAGACAATAGCGATTGTATCAGGGTTAATAGTCAGGGGTGGTTATCTGTCAGGATTAGAAGGATTGGTATAAACGCTGATCAAATGATAGACTATCTGTTTGGCTACTTTCATTGCATTAGGGATAATAATAGCCACCAGTTCATAGCTACGTTTGGGAGAAAACTTCCATTGTCATTTTAAAGATGCATAGATATTGATACTTTCCTACTCGTCGCATAAACTCTTTATTGATAATGTTTATAGCTAAAGTACCTAATGAAAATAAAAGAGCAACGTTTTTGACTTGTGTTTTTCGTTAAAACAACGTTGCTCTTTTGTTTCGTAGAGAAGATGAATCACGAAGGATGACCTCAAAAAGAATCAAATAACATCGATAAATGTTCCAAACCTACAGATTGTAGGCGAAGGTTAGTAGATTACTGGTACAATTGAGCCCTTAATACGCGTACAATAAGGGCTTTTTAACCATATCAAAATCCATAACACTCCACACACAAGAGACTATGAGCTCTATAGTCCAGGGTGAGAGTTGAATGTAGAAATGACAGTTGTGTTTGCATATCGCAAGGGGCAATGCATTGTGTTAATATCACAATATGGTGCTGTCAGTTAATTGGAATAGATTATGGGAATGAGGGGGTCAGGTCTAGTGGAGTGGTCTCGAGGGATGATGGTTTTTTATCAAGTCATCGGCAGACAATGAGGAAGAGCGGATTATCACAATATTTGCGGCGGTCGTGTGCTGGGTAAGTTGACACCGAGAGTACAAAGAAAGTGCTTGTTCATGTGTAATAGGCGGTTTTGTTGTTATTGACCTACTATTTATTTAATCTGTGTTGTTACTTAATTTTCCGTAGAGATAAAGAGCGGGGTGGCTAGGATGCTGCTATCGCAGGAACGTGGTGGATAACACAAAACTTAGGGATTCCTATACCCAGCAAACCAAATCAAATCAAAAATGCTTTGCATCCATAAATTCAAAAATATACACTTAGAAAACGTCAAGTTCTTAAAATAAAACACTGACTCCGAAATAAAGTGATATTTTTAATTTCTGTCGCTTCGGTATGTAGACTAAAGTAAAGAAGCGACTAAGCAACCTTTAGCCTGTTAGTAGCTATTTTTCGAGTTGGAGCAAAATCTGGCACGGGATTTTGCTCCAACTCGAAAAATCTTTTTTAGCTTCTAGATAGGTAATACAGTAGTGGGCTAAAATCTGACTGCGGATGATGATGATCAGGAACTTGCTACTAATTCAATGGAATTGTTCTAATTAATACGAAAAATTTATGAAAAGAATAAATTTAAAAATATCTCTTTAATAGAACAAAGGACAAAATATGAAATTCTATCTTTGTTACAAGTCTAGACGACCAATAAATTAAATAAATATCTACAATGGATTTTCCCTTTATGTAGGTAGGTACTGTAAAATATAAAAACCCACCAAAATACAGAGAGCTTTCAAGTCATAAAAACCTTTAACGACTTCTACAATAACTTCAAATACCACAGTAATTGTTTCAACAATGATAGACATGAATAACTCCAATTGACCAGTCATGGTTATTTAGACATTAGTGACCTTCCCCAACCTTAGTACCATTAGGCCCAATTGTGGATCCGTCGCGAATGGTCTCCAACTTGACCCAGTGAGAGGCCCGCATGTCTGGGAGATGGTGATCAAGTCACTGTTGGTACAGTTAAACAGTAAAATATCAGTTAAAAGATTAATGTTTTTCTTTTATTTCTGGAATTATTAAATTATTATTTTCTAATTTAATTTTGTACGTACATTGTTTCTAGTATAGCTTGACAATGCCCTTTTACAGCAGAACACTTGGACGATTGATATTTCTAGATGTCCGCGCTTTTCAAGTTCCTATCCGATGTCTGTCCCCAAAATACTATTTACCTTCATTTTTTTTTAATGATTATTCAAAAATTTATTTATTTAACAGCAAAAAATAATTACAACTAATATTTACACTTACATCTATTTACTAAAAATCTAAGCCGTCACCAGAAGGCAGAGTGCCCAGAATGCTGGCAGCATTGCCACGTTGAATGGCAATGCTAATTCGTTGACCGAAATAAAAACCAGCATTCCGATCACCTGTGGACTCTATTAGTAGTTTTGTAAGATCTTTATAGATAACGTGTGCCCCAGGACCCCAAGGAGGCCTTGGGGCATATTTACTTTCCTAACAATTTTCATTAAAATCTGTTCAGCCGTTTAGTTGTGAAAAACAAAAGGTAACAGAGAAACAGATAGAGTACCTACTATCGAATTTATAATATTATTTGTAGTACGTATGGATAATAATCACGCACAAACTTTTGATATAATTTTTTGTGTGTCAAATAAGTAAATATTTGTTAAAATTGAACATAACTGGACCTTTTCGTGCTTTTGTTTATTTTGTGTTGTATGTTGTACGTGACGTGTTGGTTCTGGAATAATGCCCCCTGGTTCCAACGGAAGATCAGCGTTGTGATAGCTATGCGCATTGCGCAATGGCTATCACAACATCATGCTGAGTCGGACGCCATTTTATAGCATTTAAGTTTGTAATTATGTAAGTTGTTAATAAGTAGATAAGTACTAGTAGTACTCATATTGGTGTTGGGTAATCTAAGAATTCAATGATGAAAATGCTATGAATAAAGATTTTCTTATTCTTTCTTATTCTTATATAGGAAACACCATAAGGGATTTTAAAATGAAAAGTAGTCAACTGTGAGACAACATCTTCTAAATTTTTTTTTTTCATTAAATATATTATAAAAACGGTAGTTTGGATGTTTAGATAGATGGTCGTTCCCATGAAATAGTCCTCGCCGGGGGACGGGAAGCAGCGCCTCTTGCAGAATATAATATCTACCACCGAACTGCGATCCCCAAACCGAATTCCCAGCGTGGGGATTTTGGGCACTACCCCCCCATGAGATAAAAAAAACAGAGATAGGCCTGCCTCCAGCAGTAGACCATTATAGGCTGTTGTGGTCCCATAGGATTTAGATAACCTTTTAACGTTTCCATAGAATATATAATTATTATACAGATAGCTCGATTTAGATGTCTTCGTGCGTTTAATATCACACATACTATTCGCCACACAATGGCTGCATTTTATACGAATATAAATCAAAAGAAAATTAAAGAGTATTTTCACTTACACTATTTTCGTCGCTCATAAGCTGCTTTTTGTTTACGAATAAAAAACAAAAAAAAGTGCCCAATATTCATGTGGATTTTATTATTATTTTTTCGATTGTAAATTCTTCGCTTATGGTTTGACTGGAAATTCTCTTCGAATGCAGCGACTAGTGTAATCATAATCATGGTCAAACTTTACTTTTGGTAAGTTTGTTTAACCTTTAATTTGAGTACCTCGTCATATAAAAGAGCACTTACAACTAAGTGAACAGGTAATCATCATACTTTTTAGCGCAACCGACTGTACTCCAAAGCATACTCAGACAGTGCGTCTCCGTGAGCTCAGATCGCGTTGACCACTCTCAAGTCTCTACTGTCTCGAGGACAGTTAGGAGTGGTCAATGCAAAATGTAGGTCTCGAGAGACCCTGCACCGTGACAAGTTCACAGCGGAAGAATGATCTTAGGATGCATCCTGTTTGCCTTGAATGTTGCTAATACGATTGGCAGTTCGACTGACAAGACAAACAATCAAATTGTCTTTTCTTTTCTTATCATCATTTCAAGAAGTGTTGCCAGATCTACTGATTTAGTAGTAGATCTACCTGAATTTTGAACAGTCTACTGATTATTTCTTAAAATTTGAGAAATCACCTGCTTTCTCTAAGAGTGACCCATAAGGCCTTTTAGTAAAAGAAAATAAAAATACCATTTCACTTGGGTGTTATTTCGATTTCAAGTAAGCTTTGGGTCTATTCTTGCCTTACAAACCTAGATAAGTAGGTACCTAGGTAAATACTTTATTTTAATCGCCAAATTTTACCGACCTACTTTTATCACCAAAGTTTTCAAAACTTGAGATCCATGAATATTTTACTTTGCTATTGGGGTACTTTGACAAACGCCAGCATTGAAAATTGAAACAAAACACACTAAAAAATTGTTTTATCTGTTCAGGAACTATAATACACAAAAAGACTAGATGGGGTAAAAGTCAATATGAAATAGAAGAATATGCCTTTTATTGAAACTTTCACCAGGTCTAGGGCTAAAAATAAATTGGTTTCTAAATCTACAGATTAATTTTGCAATCTAGATTTATCGTTTGTCTTTCTATTTATTTTGTCAAATTCGATCTAGCCGGTATTAAAATGCACGCATTTTATGGTACCTACTTACGAGCATTAAACGTGCCTGATGCATCGCTTTTCAGTGGAAAATTATTTTTAAACTACCTACTTGAAAGATGCTGAAAATAAGCTTCAATCAACTCGAGCGTGGTATATTTTAATAAAATTGAATTTTTATAATTCACGAACCAAAGACGTAATCTAAGATTCACGAAATATATGTATGTAGCTATATTTAAAGAATAGCTTATCAGTACACCAAATCTATTATTGGCCTGCTTTGTATAAACCGCTGTAGGTAATCCGAGAATCATATTGTTTGTTCCAAACTCTCATACCAGACAAACATTTCTAAAGTAACAAACATTTAATAAAGCCCGAATTACACCGTGAAAACATACATTTCGGCGGACGTTTTTATCGCTAAAAAGCGAATAAAGGTAACAATGGTGAAGATGCGCAATAAAAATGCAATAGTTGTGCGCAAGAGTGGAACACAGTGAATACGTGATGGGCGTGACAATGGAGCTAGCGACGCGTGCGCCTCGCACACCTTGCTACGCATGCGCCGTAGCACCACAGTAGCACCCTGCTACAAACACGTAGATCGTGATCTCCATAAATAAGTAAGAAAATCCTTATCAAGTCGATGATAAAATTGTAGCGATTAAAGCGATATAATCTGGCAGCTTCTGATAGCCCGTGAGATCACGAAAAAGTGGTTAAATTAGAATATCCTAGACTGATTATTAGTCCTAGACTAAATATTAGATTACATGATTCAGGTTTTTTACTTCATTTTTTTTTGTTTTTATCTTTTTTTATACGTTTTTAGAGTAACTAAATCTTTTTATATATTTTTGTGGTCAGGATCGTCAGCTGTGTTGACACCAATGCCAATAAATGTATTTTCTTTCTTTCTAATTAAATAATTACTACATTGTTTTTAACAAAACCAATAATCACTAGACCTGTACATGTCGCAAATACCAGCAAAGCCTTATAACCTCCGTTATCATAAAATCCAATCACCAATCCAGCAAAAAGCTCCCACAACGCATTGTTACATGTCCGAAAAAACACAATGAAACAGCCCCAAGCATATTGAATGCAGATCTTGAACGGTCTATTGTGTTTTTTCTTTAGCTATTTGATTTGTTGCTACAAATAATGCACATAAAAAGCTTTTAAGGTACTTAATGTCCAGTAATTGGCGATCAATGAGGATCACTGGGCACATTGTTGCGGAGTATCGGGTAGCCGCGGCCTTTGTCCGAAACTGCGGTAAAAAACAGAATAATCCTGCTACCAGCCGCCGGTCATCAATGCTAGCTGTCAATATTTGACAGATTTGAATTAACCAATGGATTTTTTTAATCCTCCGGCTGCTCTCTTTGGAATGTTTAATCCGTTTTAAAATTTTAGCAGTGTTTGATTGCAAATACCCACCGACAGCTTATAAGAGTTATAAGTTTAGTTTTGAACCCTTTTATGGATTCGAAGTAAAATAGCCGAATTCACATCTGCTTTTGTTTTTACAGTGCGATCTGTAGAACCGTTACCTAAGGATAAGATGCAGATGGCAGAAGTTGGACACAGAAGAATATAGCGTATAGATTTCCGAAATAAAAGTCAGCTGTCTTCGTCAGAACATAACGATTAAATACAGAATGAATACACAAAAACAAGGTGTTTACCAACGAACCGCAATCGTTTAAAATTTAACCGCTCGGTCCCACGCAGACTGAATAAGAAATACGAGACGAACGGATACTACTATTATCAAAACATTATTACAACACTCGAAGCGCTCCCTTCAAATGTTAAAATTAAACAACAATTGCCTTTAATATTCGCCTTACCCTACTAGTTTTATAAAAAATCTGTCAATCCACCGTAGATCAATCATCCTTTATGAATGTAGGGGTGAACAACCACAATTGAACTTCGCAGATAATAAAGGCCGGTCTATATTTACGTAAACGCATCGGTTTGATGTCCAATATTGTGCGTGGGCGCATCCGACACTGATTTCTCGTTTTGTTCGCCCCCTTGCGGCTTGCGGCTCAACTTGAGTGACATTTTTGGCAAGTCATACAACAGTCAAGTAGGCGGATTTGATTTTGACTTTTTGGATTCTTTTGGTTATAATCTGATAACATACAATATTAGAGCATAAAAACAAGCTTTACTTTACACCAACTAACAAAACAGTGAACTTATTTGATCAATTACTAAGGGTGCTGTGTCGGTTTTGGGTAGGCAAGACGAACCCTAACTCAGTCAAGAGATCATCATCACCATCATTTCTTTATTAGCCTGTTTCTACCCAGTGCTGGGTTTCGGGCCACGTCCAATTTGTGGCACCTATGCCGGTCTTATATAGATATGTATTTTTTTATTTGGGAAATAAACAGTACCTACAATACTTAAAATTTCAAAACTTTAGATAACTTTAGAAACAAAAACGAAAATAATTTTCTTCATAATGTAACACATTGAGCTAAATGAACAGAGCAATTTTTTTTTTTACAAAACACAATAAACAAACTTACAAATTAATTTTAGAATATCTTGATAGATCGAGAAAGATGCCTATAGATATTATTATACAACTAGATTAATTGATTGATTGACGCGTGACCCGAGAGCTGGTGAGTATCTGGCACAGCGCATCAGCATTGCTATACAGCGGGGCAATGCAGCCAGTGTCTTAGGCACGCTTCCAACTGGTATTGATATGGATCAGTTGAGCTACCTGTAGATTGTTTGCAACAGTTTGCAGATAGCTTAATTGTTTCTATTGTAAATACTAGTTTTAATTTAAATTTGTTATTTGATTGTTATTTTCTTTCTGAATAAAAATTATACAACTAAATTATACAACTAGATAATTATTATAATGATTCAACGCTGGCAACGCTTAATTGAACTTCTTTACGAAACTTCGGCAATGACAAAATTCTATTATCTGGTACAACACGTGAACCTACCGAAACTCAACATGTATTTTGACAGCACAGCTTAGTTGCCGTCTATCCGGTTTCCGTCTCAGCACGCACACATAAAGCATAAAGTGGTAGCAAATGACTAGAAAATACACGAAAGTCCACTCCACGCTGCGCAGTGACCAAGACACGGTCGCGCGTCGTCGGATCCACGTGCGCGTGCGCACCGGTGCACACGTGCCAGGTAAGGTAGGCCTAATCGCGACGCGTGGCGGCGCCGGAAGGAATACCGCAGTTAAGTTGACACTTTACATAGTACTTAGGGAAATTAACCTCCAATTTAGGTTAAAAAATAATTTCGTTAAAAAAATACCATAGAAATGTTATTATAGCGTTAATGAGTTTGTACCTGTTGTTGTAACTGTTCACAAGCGCGTTGGAAGATGTGTTTAAGACGCTGGAAAGGTAAGGGCATAAACATAAACGGCGATTACATCTCACACCTGCGATTCGCTGATGACATAGTCTTGATGGCGGAGTCGCTGGAGGAGCTGAACCTGATGCTGGACGGCCTAGCTTCAGCCTCACGACGCATCGGTCTTGGCATGAACTTGGATAAAACCAAGGTCATGATCAATGGCCACATTGATCCGGGACCGATCGTCGTACATGGCCACCTTCTCGAAATTGTTTCCGAATACACTTACCTTGGGCAGATTCTGCAGTTGGGTAAAAACAATTTCGAGAAGGAGGCCAAGAGGAGGATCCAGCTAGGTTGGGCAGCGTTTGGGAAACTACGTCGAGTCTTCTCGTCATCCATACCGCAATGCTTGAAAACGAAAGTTTTCAATCAGTGCGTCCTACCCGTCATGACCTACGGAGCTGAGACGTGGACACTCACGGTAGGGCTGGTCCACCAGTTTAAAGTCGCTCAGCGAGCTATGGAGAGAGCTATGCTCGGAGTTTCTTTGAAGGATAGGATTCGCAACGAATACATCCGACAGAGAACCAAGGTTATCGACATAGCTCAAAGGATTAGCAAGCTGAAGTGGCAGTGGGCTGGCCATATCTCGAGAAGAACCGACAACCGCTGGGGTAAACGTGTTCTTGAGTGGAGACCGCGACTCGGCAAACGTAGTGTAGGACGCCCTCCGACCAGGTGGGATGACGATTTGCGAAAGACTGCTGGCAGATGCTGGATGCGGCAAGCTGAAGACAGGGCGCTATGGCGCTCATTAGGGGAGGCCTATGTCCAGCAGTGGACTGAAAAAGGCTGATGATGATGATGATGAATGAGTTTGTAATATTTGAGTTAGAAAAACGTAGTGTAGGACGCCCTCCGACCAGGTGGGATGACGATTTGCGAAAGACTGCTGGCAGATGCTGGATGCGGCAAGCTGAGGACAGGGTGCTATGGCGCCTTTTAGGGGAGGCCTATGTCCTAGCAGTGGACTGGTATAGGCTGATGATGAGTTAGAAAAGACATATCACATTAGTGACACATCTGCAGTGTGCCCTTTCCTATTTGCACGCCAGTAGTGGCAAAACATGTAGGTCATAATTAATTTTATATTTGAACATAATTGCATGCTCACACCATGTTAATACTCATAAAAGTTTTTGATGCGCATTAGGAGTAGAAACTATTTTTTGACTGTGTATGGAACTTTAGTCTATCGCGCACGATATTTCCTTCGAAATAATAGAGATTTGTAAAATGTTTTCGTTGTCCACTGAAAATACAGTCGCAGAGTAGCTTTATACATGTACCTATCATTGTCCGAATTGGCTATACAGGGTGTAATCGTTAAGTGTGCACAGGCGATTATTCCGTAACTATTGCAGATATCAAAAAACTTTAAACTGATATCGAAAGTACTTTACCTAATGAGTAAAATGACATTAATAACTTTTTAAAAATAAAACGAGAAATATCCAAAAAAAATACATTAATCACTCCCATACATTTAGTATGAGATAGTAGAAAGGTTTTAGTTTCCTTATTTTAAGTGGAATTGTACCTACTCATTTTACCCTTGTCATTTTATAATTATGTACGATATGAAGGTATTAATGAATTTCAAGTAGATACACGTGTAGATTAATTATCTTACCACTTCAAATTTATAATAAACCTTGTTTCAATATTGTATTGATTTGAACTAGCTGAAAAGCAACATACTAAATAAAAACAAAAAGAAAGATACTCTTTGGTGTTCGTTCTAAATTCAAATTCTTTATCGCGGGTTCTCGTTCCCGCCAATTTATTGTATTTTTCAATTTGCGTTTGAGCACCTGCACATAATACAAATGTTGTAATGAATTTCTTACGAAACAATTATAATGGCTTAATAGCCAATAATAGTGCAACCCCTTGGCCTGCCAGATCCCCGGATCTCACGCCTTGTGATTTCTTCCTATGGGGATTTGTCAAAGACCACGTGTACGCTGAGAGAGTACACAGCCTAGAAGAGTTACAGAATCGTGTACGTCGTGCAATTGCTTTAATTACTCCGCAAATGTTAAGGAAAGTTCATTTCGAAACTGTAAATAGAGCTCGTCATTGTATTGCACAAGGAGGACGTCACTTCGAACATATGCTTTGAATACAAAATTTTGTACTTACTAAGAAATAAAATGTATGGGAGTGATTAATGTATTTTTTTTGGATATTTCTCGTTTTATTTTTAAAAAGTTATTAATGTCATTTTACTCATTAGGTAAAGTACTTTCGATATCAGTTTAAAGTTTTTTGATATCTGCAATAGTTACGGAATAATCGCCTGTGCACACTTAACGATTACACCCTGTAGAAACAGAAAACGAATGGTATTTAATCTGAAGAAAAATCTAATTCATTGGTGTCCCAGCCAAGGGACTGCTAAAAAAATTAATAAGTAAGTTGATCAAGTCACAAAAATCATCCCTATTCAAGCCATTCACGTTTTACCTTCACTGAAAACCAGCCCTGGGTAGACGCACCTGGTCTACCCAGCACAATGCTGAGTGTTGGCCATATTTGCCCTAAAAACTGCTACGCACAAAAAAAATTAGACTAAGTTTATTAATTTATTTTAGTTATTTGGTGTTGTGTAGTTTTAAGGCAAATAAAAATATTTTCTTTCTTTTCTTTTCTTTCTTTCTTCGGGCTACCTTAATTTTTTTTGTGGGTAACAAATGCGAGTGTTACAAACCTCTCTGACTTTACACCGTCAACAGTCAAATAGCTATTAAAGGGCACGTTCTACCAGTACCATTCTAATGTTTAAATGGAATGTAATGAGTGTTTACGGCACCAGTAATCGGGCAGCCGTGCACTTTATCACCGGAGAAAATCGGCTCAATCAGTTCCTGTGCGCGCCATCTTGGATATTGATGATCTGTCAGTGTCAATAGATGATGAACTTTGAAGGGGACTCACACGCGTGTAGGTAAAAAAATAAAATGGTTTATTTAAAATATCTAAGGACCAAAAGCATAACAAAGTAGTACATATCTCATTCTAATGGAACTAAACTAGCTGTTTTTTTTTTTCAGGCAAACAGAGTGCAAAAAAAAAGAAAGTTGGTTCTAAGTATTGAGGCCCATTATTATTTTCCCTCCAGCAGCGTACTTGTATAACGGAGCTCAGTGATTCTAATAAAACATATATGATACCTAAACCGTACTCTCAAATTTAGTAAGAAAGAAAATTACAATCAAATAATAAATTTAAATTAAAACAAGTATTTACAATAGAAACAATTGAGCTATCTGCAAACTGTTGCAAACAATCTACAACTCTCAAATTAATTTGGAGGCAAATAAATATAATGTTCCCTCGAGCAAAGGTAAGTTGTACTGATTATAATGTCTTGTATGATAGAGGTCAGTGACTGTAAATAAAAGTAGGTACTTACCTATTTTTTAAACTCTGTAGACATTAAAAAATATATACATAATAGGTACCTACTATACACACTATCTTGAAAAATTTACCCACTCAAATCAAATAAAAAACTACTTATTTCCCTAAATACAATTAATTGATGCTTAGAAAAAGTGCATTTTGATAGCTACCTAAATTACTCATTAACTCTACGACCAATTTTGTACACAAAATTAATGATGACTTGTGACCACAGTATTGTGTCACCTTCGTTAAAAACACATTATTGACCAAATCGATTACCTACAGAGCTCGGCTACATGTTTATTGCAAACAAATGTGCAAAACCACCATAAATCCTTGCCGACAATAGATCTGCACGCGTTAAGATTGTCCCATACAATACCTTTCCATGTCCATTTACGTGGACAATGCAATTTTTACGTGTCACGGTTCTCGATGACCACTGGGGATCTTGATTGATCATCACGGAAGAATAGTGTTAATTTAGACAGGAAATTCCTATTCTGAATCTTCCCTTCCTATTTTAAATCGGAAACGCTTTTTTTTCATTTTACTATGGCTCTGCATTCTACCACGTAAATTCATTAAAGTCATTACCATCTTCCGTGATCATGGCGCATAAATCTGTGCCAAAATATTGGAAAACTCAAAAATCGAATCATGGTAAATATCCCGTTATAAATGACTTTAATGTTAATAACCATGACAGTTTTAAAAGTTTCACGTAAATTCAAGTTGTCAATTAGCAGATACGCATCTGCTGCATGAAAACGATACGTTGGCAATAACTATAACCGTAGATCTAAAAAGTACAAATATTGTTCTAATAACAATAAACATAAAGCATTCGTGGCCACGTTGGCAACCCTTTCCCACCGCTCTAATTTTACTAATGCGTTCAGCTAACAGAGGGGTTAATAAGTATCAGCTCAAATAAACGCTCACAAACGCTGTTTGATCTCTCAAGTTCTACAAATTACTTTTGTATTGTTTTAATTTAAATAATACATATTGTTTTTATTTTATTTTGAATCTGTGGCGATCTACAGATATTTATTATATTCATATTCATTTGTTGCATGCATACCCTCATATATTATTTTAGGTTAGGTGTAATTAGCTTAGAGGTAGTAGTTTTTAGGTTTTATTACATAAAAAAATACAATAATAAAACATTATGCTGGCAGATGCTGGATGCGGAAAAACACGTTGAAGCTGGAGCTGCCACTTATTAGGGGAGGCCTATGTGTAGCAGTGGATTAATATAGGCTGATGATGATGAAGCTAGAAAAAATATGGCAAAGGCGAGCTTAACCCAAAGAAGAGTTCTCTTCCAGCAAACCTTATTAGGAGTGTAAGGGTGCAGCAATATTAATAATAAATCATAAATTATTATAATAGTTAGGTACTTAGTCCATTTATAGCTAGGAACATACACTCACTCACACTCACTATCCTGGCGCATCGACCCCGAAGTGGGTCTTGGCCTCCGACACAATAGATCGCCACCGGCTTCTGTCCAGCGCCGCCTCCATCCAGTCCGGTGCAAAGACTTGAAGTGAGCGAAGGTCCTTCTCCACTTCGTCCTTCCACCTGTATCTGGGCCGACCGACTGGTCGTCGGCCAATCGGCGCTCCAAGGAAAGCCCGTTTTACAGCCCGATCTTCCTCCATCCGTAGCACGTGACCGAGCCAGCGCAGCCTGTGTGATTTGGCTAGGAACATAGTAGTCGCATAATAAAGACAATGATAAGCACTAATGGAAGTTTTCTATGTAATTTAACATGTATGTTTTATTTAAGATTATTTATCGCGTACCTTTTGCTTTGTCGCCCCGTGACCCGATCGCTGAAACGCGGTTGAAACGTTGGGGAAAAGAAAGCAAAAGGTACGCGATAAATACCCGATAAATAATCTTAAATATGTTATCAAATCGCGAAAGTAAAAAAATGTATGTTTTATATTAAGTATTATCAGTTACCTATATAGTCTCTACCATATCACAAGCTAACGATGATGCTGCGCTATCGTCCAGCAATATTTTATTTATATATATAAAAAAATAACGAAATGCACAATGCGCATCCTGACACATCCATTGTGATAAAAATACTAATGTATCTAGTACCTAATTTACTAAATTTGGTTTTGAAGAAGATTATCTTATAAATACTTAATTCTAATGAAAAATGGCACGTGTCTAAACTTGAGCAGACAATTGAAATGAAATCCGTTCACATGGTGTCTGTCACAATCGCAGCTAATTGCGCATAATGAGTGGAGAAACGTTTGCAATACGTTTTTTTGCTATTATTTATGTGATATGTCTAAAACGCCCTGCCGTTTAAGGCCCCCTCCGGCATTTGCGGGTTGAAATAAAATTTAATGGTCGACCGGATACTTTTGAACGATGTGAAATATCCGATTTCCGGACTCTTTTAATCTAAAGTTTGTTATTTAATGATCAGTATTTTTATCTCATCTTCTGAGTCTTAAATGAGATAAAAAAAACTTTCATATTTGACTTTACTTAAATTCTTTTTATATTTTTTTTATTGAAGTAAACCACAGCGTTACAAATTCCTTAAAATACTTAAAATATATAAAACAATAAGGCCAAAAAGAATATACCTATAAAACAATAAGGCCAAAAAGACTCTCACTTCTCTCACTTCTTATGTATTCCTAATATAAAAACCATTTTAGAACTCTCACTTATAACATGGTAGAAATATTGTACTGTTAGGGAATCAGCAGGGTTTTTGAATGTTTTATTCGTCCTTCTAACGAGATACCTATAATGTGGAGCTTTTCAGGTCGCTATATATTTTATTTGATACCCTCTGCAAAATCATTGCTGGTGCTGCATCTATCTTTACCAAAATAATAAAATATCTAAAGGAAAAGAGCATTTCCCACGCTTCCAAATTAATCAACTCTACCACTAATGAATCCTCGAATCAAGGTGCGTTTTTGTTGTTCCCACGCGCCATGATATCTGAAAATCACGCAACATCTTTATTGGAATATTCCCGTTGCACCCCACAAGGCCATTGTTTTTGGGGGAAGCGTGAAATGGGCAGGCCAATTTAGTAATTACTTTCACAAATATTAATCAAAAGTTTATGGTGAGCAATGAGTAACTAATGGAAAAGCTTTTAGTCCAAAATAGTGAAAATAATGCACCTACCAAAAGTAAAAAGTATTTATTTCAGAAAAAAAAACAAATGAACTTAACTGAAAACACATAAAAAGGTACATTTTTTACGAAAATTTAATAATGTCTCAAAAATATCTGATTTCGGCAGGATTTAGAATTTCCCCAGTCCGAGTAACGCACTATAAAGCAAAAAGCTAAGGGACATTTTGTAATTTGCTAAGTGAATTTAACTTGTGATTTTTGTCGGCTTAAGTAGTACTGGGCCTGTATCGAGGAAGCCAGACTAATATAATATTCGTATTGTAAACTTAAATATCATTATGTTTGCGTTTGGTTTACACACACACAGAAGAAAGAAGAATATATGATGTGTATGGAATTAGGTATTCCAAACACCTGCCTTTATAACGACGAATCAAATCATCAAAACGCCAGAAAAAGCTACTTCAATAAAGACCTTCTTCACAACAAAGTAACTATTTGGTTCAACAATGGAAACAATATTTGAGATACGGAACAATTAGTATAATATGGCTATAAATCATGTCATTGCATAGAAATCTTCGCGTTTTATGCGGAAGCCCAATGTTTATGCAAAATTATTAAAATTAGATTACAAATTAG
Organism: Eupithecia vulgata; assembly: GCA_946478455.1. NCBI lineage: Eukaryota > Metazoa > Arthropoda > Insecta > Lepidoptera > Geometridae > Eupithecia > Eupithecia vulgata. The sequence goes on along the minus strand of OX297862.1, from coordinate 11,705,723 downwards.
GGGTGTGAGAATTACACGGGGTGTCAAAAAAGATATAATTTTTTAAATGTGAATTGGTGTTAATTTTAGAGGCAATAAACAATCAAAAAAATTATCAAACTTGAATTTTGAAATATGCAAATTAAATTAAATTAATCCACAATTAGGACAACTGCGGAAACCATACGGACCATACGTACCTAGATAGCATTTTTGTCTAACCTAAGTATATTCGCCCCCAAACTTTTACTATTTTACCTACATATTATACTGTACAAAATGTTTTCGTATAGGTTTTACTTGTAGCCCTAACAGCGCACCTTTCTAAGCTATACCTAAAATAGGTAGCTATCTAACTCAAAACTTCCATTGTAAAACGTTTTTTTTTTTTTAAGAAACAGTTGTCGCTGTCGCGTGCTGCATGTCAAGCGGTAGGGCGTCGACGCGTGCGCGCCCGCATCAGAGATAACGGACAACATAAATTAGTGCACCTATCGCCTTTCACAATACAGTTTTCACCTTGCTGCCTTATCGACTTTTCAAGGTATCGATTGGTTACAGAGAACGAGTTATAAAAACCTACGTATACCTACCAAATCGCTCCTTTTTACAAACACTTGCAGTATGAAAAATATTTTACAAAAAAGTAAATGTGCGCGTTTATGTCTTTTTTATGAAAAAATTATTTTCGACAAGCAAAAAATTTAACTTTTCGCCGTTAAGCGGAAGTCCACAGTCATCCCCATTTAAGAAGCAGCGGGCAAATAAACGCAAGAAACATCATTTATGGAGAGATTCGATAATTTCGTTCAAAATTGATGCCATGTTGGGGTCAAAATTTTGCTCTCGGAAAACATCATTAGAAAGAAAGAAAGAAAGTTATTTATTTTTACCCAAGAAACAAGAAATATACAGACTTATACTATAGATAGACTATAAGGTACTAGATATAAAAAATAACTACATTTTAAACAAAAGAAGGAAGAAAACATGTAAAAAAGGGTCCCCACCTCAGTATGTCTATCATTCGGCTAAGCTCAATGCTACGCTGATATAAAAGAAAAGCTATCAATTTCGCCAAACCCACTTCAAAAGTCGCATAATCACCGCTTGCGCATTTCACCAAACCGCATTATCCACGCCAGACAGTTGCGAAATCCACAATTCGAGTCAATCATAAACGAATATACCTTTGTGAGCGCGGGGGCGTATTTGTTCGGAGTTTCGAAATAGTTGTTTGATTAACTCTCTTTCATGTCGTTTCGAACGCGATTGTCTGCGGATTTGTTTAATTTGATCCCTTGTTTGCACGCCGCTTGTGTGGAAGGCTTAAGGGAGATGGGTACCTATCAGTTGCGAAGGGTTATCTCCTGTCAAAGGCAGATGACCTGGGCTTGATTTCAACGGTTTCACTAGCCGTGTAGATTAGATGCTTATCGGGGTTTTCAGCCGTGGTATAGGAAGATAAAGGTAAGGTATACCTACATTGGTCCCAACCAGACGTTTACGTCCACATAACATGACAATGAGTACTAATCCGAAAAGGCGGTGATTCTGGACCCCGAGGTACGATTTGTTTTTTTTTTGTTTGTTGATTTTCTGATTTCGATGTTTGATTACAGCTTTTGAAAAAAAATACAGACTTCCTCATAATACTCGTGTTTTTTGAGGCAAGGTGTCAGGCATGGGCGAGCTTAACCCTAAAAAGAGTTTGCTTCCATGTTCATCCCAAACTACAGCTCATCACAAAGTCCAGCCATGGCAAAGTACAAAGTGTTTCATTTTGAATCAGTTCATCCAATCAGAACAAACCCTTGAGGCACTAGAGGCGATTGCATTCAATTTCGCGAATTAGCCATTTCCGCAGGGTCGGGCGAAAGTGACGATGACTGATGAATCATGGGCGGCGATGTAGGCGAGAACGGAAGTGCCTCTCCACCAATCAAGGAGATTGGATCATTGGCAGCGCGGGTGAGAAGAAAACGCACAGCGTGCAAATCATGGCATGTGTGAAGGCTGTTATTTGTGGCTTATGAAACCACTAAGTCACTGCTACTCAAATTCAATAAGTAGTGATGATTTACGCCTTTAAACTTTGAAGTTAGTAAATCATCACCAAATCAATAAATGATTATTGGGCAGGTATTTGATTGAACTTCAATGAAGGTCTATTTTAAAATTCACTTGAATATTATGATTCTTATATCCTCGAGTCCATAGGAATATTTTATTTTTTATATAATGTTACGCAAATTGCAACGCGAAACGCAGTGTTGGGTGACCATAAACTCGATGGACTGACGACATCGTAGCGGTCGCAGGGAGTCGATGGATGGAAGAGGCAGGATCGTAATTTGTGGCGTCGTCGTGTGGAAGAGGCCTATGTCCAGCGGTGGACGTGCATGGGCTGATATAATGAACGCAAATTGATAAAAAATTATGGTCGACATGCTCGAACCTGACACTTCCTCTCAATGGTGTCGAAAATTCTAGAAAGCAATACAAATATTTTAAACTCTTTCCTTATTCTGATTTTTTATTCAAAAACCGGCTTCTCTCAACCAGCTCAATAGCCTAAGCCTAAACATCAGCTGAAAAAAGTCGTCCTGGTCTTTACGTGATTATCAGAAAACTTTAGTTTTGACGGCGCAGTTATACTGCTTCCTAATCTTTAAATAGCCCAGTAGTTCACCGATGGATTTAAACCCTGGATTGGATTAGACAGGCTGAAAACAAAGGATGGATTAAAAATTCGACGAACGGGAGTCATCCGATTACCGGACCCTTTAGGAAACTTGATTTTGCCACCGTTAGGGACGATTTTTTGCAAACAAAGCTGTTTTTTTGCAAGATTCGGTTGTTTTAGTTTTCAAGGTTTTATAAATTTTTTCAAGCATTTTATAGTAAAATTTAGTAAATATTTTCATTTGGGTAGCCTGTGTAATCAACCAAAAAGTAGGTAGATTCATAGATATATTTTCCAAGACAAAAAGTGAAAAGCAACTTGGATTTACCGATTCGTAGCAACCTACATTCTGGAAAATCCTGATGCATGTAAAATGTTCATTGAAGGAAAACCCGATGTTTTAAAATGCGATGCCTACTGGCCTATAAATACTTAGATACTGATTTACCTTGCCTAGCGTGCTTTCTATCAGACAAGGTGTTTCATTTTCAAATTTTTTGAATATATTGAACATTAAGTTCATACCTACATAATTTTGGTGTTTGCGTTGGTGCAATTTTAAATAATATAATCAAGCAATCTAGAAGGTACCCACAACACAAGCTTTGCTAGCTTTGGCCTACATGTCTGGATTGTCCAGCATTGTTTATTTATTTATTTAATCCTGAACTGAGAAGAATAAATACCAGAGAGAAAGCATGGTGAAGCTTTTTAAACTTTCGCGATTTGATAACATATTTAGGATTATCGCGATAAATACCCGATAAATAATTCTGAATATGGTGAAGCTTGTTATCAAAAAAACATTGATTTAATCTCCCAACCCGAACTAGACCAATTTTTTTATATTCCAGGGATAAAAAGACTACAAAGTAATAATTCCAGGGCAGGTAAACAATATCTTAGTGCTGCTTACAAGATTAACCGAGCTTATCGCATTTCGGCAATTACGAGTCATTTCATAACTCAGAAATAGCCGAAAAATAATCTAGAGCTTACTTTAAACTCGGTATTACTTTCTTTGTGGTTGGATCTTATTTTCCAACCGCCTACGTAACAAAAGATAAAGCTATAACTCCTAGACAGCTTTTAAGTTTTCTTAGAGTCTGCAGTTTTTTTTAACAAAATATAGGGTCAAGAACAAAGAACTATAAGGCTTTCACTGCCCAGCCCGTGCGGTGTCGACAGGGCGGGCACGTTCCTTCTTAACGGACTACGGAGGTAAAGAACAGCATGTGTGTCATGGGCACTCAAATTATTAAGTCAAGTTACCAAGCTAACATAATATGAAGCGATAATCTATACTAATCACTACATAGTATAAAACAAAGTCGCTTTCTCTGTCCTTATATCCATATGTATGCTTAGATCTTTAAAACTACACAACGGATTTTGATGCAGTTTTTTAACAGATAGAGTGATTCAAGAGGTAGGTTTATATGTACAATACATGCATAATATATCACCTGTGCGAAGCCGGGGCGGGTCGCTAGTATTATATATTCGGAAGTAAGTCTGTCCGTCCTTTGTGACCTTTTCACGCTTATGCGGCTGAAAAGATCTTGGCAGGGAGGTAAATTGTATTCCGGAGACGGACATAGGTTACTTGAAAAGCGCGTGCGAAGCCGCGGTCCGTAGCTAGTAGTCCATTATAGTCTTCATTGAACTGACTCTTGTAATTCTGTAAGGCTGAGACTTACAGACTGTTAGCTTTCACAGAACTGACTCTATGGGGAAGCCGTAAGAAATCTATATTGATATTATAAATCCGAAAGTATATCTGTCTGTCTGATACATTTTCACTCCTAAACGGCTGAAAGGATCGTAATGAAATTTGGAATGAAGATAGACGGTAACCCGAACACGGACATAGGCTTTTTATCCCGGAAAAGAGCGTGCAAAGCCGGGGAAGAAATAAAATAATGGTGTCCAATTCACACAGCATTATCTAGCCCCAAGCTAAGCAGAGCTTGTGTTATGGGTACTAGATAACTGATATACATAATACAATACAATTAAATAGATAGATATTTTTTATTATACATAGAAAACGACCAGAACACCCGGAACAAATACCTGCAGATCGTACAAATATTTGGCCCAAGGCGGGAATCGAACCCGCAACCTCCTACATCGCAGGCGGACCTTCGCCCACCGCGCCACAGAGTTCGCCAAAGAGCTAGTTGAATTGTAATCGATTGGTTTACTCAGTTCAAACAGCAACAATAACCATGGCTAGAATCAAGAACTAAGTCCTGCAAAAAATTAAATTCCCATCATCCGAATGCAATGAACTTTTACGATTGGTCGACACGAGTTTCGCACATTGCGCATACGCATAGTACGCGCCCGCATCTCTCACCCTCCACTCAGTATTATTGAAGCTACATAATACCTTGGGAAACCGTTGGAACTGATATGACTTAGTAACAAACAGTCATGTGACTCTTAGTTCTAAGAATTAGCAAGCTGAAGTGGCAGTCGGCTGGCCATATTCTCGCGAAGAACCGACGACCATTGGAGTAAACGTGATCTTAAGTGGAGACAAATACTCGGTTAACGTAATGTAAGACGCCCTCCGACCAGGTGGAATGGGATGACGATTTGCGAATGACTGAAGGCAGATGCTGGATGCGTCGAGGTGAAGGTAGGGCGCTAGGGTGCTCATTAGGGGAGGCTTATGCCCAGCTGTGGAGTTACATAGGCTGATAATATTGATGTTGTGATTCGACTTTTTAGTTGAAATCAGAAAGAAATTGTTTTATATTGATTAAAATCTCTGAACTTTAAACTTTAGACAACTAATCTCATTTAGACAAGATTTTTTTGCGAACCAAGTACAAGAAACCCTTTTCATTGTAAGTACAAAAACATTTATTTACATTTATTAATCTGAACCCTTTTTTGTCTTGATGGTAGTTTCACGGTCATTTTTGGACATAATTTAACGTTTTTCGCTCAGAAAAGTTAACGTGAAACAAATTAAATAAACCAACCTAACGAGCAGCGGTTACGTAAACCAAAAAAACGCTCGATTTCATGGCTGAAACTCAAACGTTTTCCTGAAAAAAAAACGAGCTCTTCAAATAAATCTTATTGGCGGTTCGCAGCTGTCTCTGATTGGCCAGGAGGCGTACTAATTTTAACGCCTCGCAGTGATTGGCTGGGCGAGTTCCCGTCCTCGATTGGTGGTGGGGATAAAGCATCCCTATGTTTATTTTTGTTGTTCAACTTAGTGTGTAAAGGACCTTCAAAGTGTGTAGATGTGTTTTATTTTGTTGTTTATTTGTGAAACAAACAAGGTTATTTGCAATATCGCGAATAATAAATGTGTTACGAACTGTGGATTTTGAACTGAAGAACTGATTAGTGATAGTGGAACTGTTAACTTATCGGAGATGGTGATTCTGTAAGTATTAATTCATATTGAATTATAGAATGCAGTGAATTTTTTTTTTTCATGGTAGAGAAATAATTCAACTATATTTATCTGCTTTATGAAATTCATTATAATTAGCTATAAGTGTCCTTTTGCTGAGAGATTTATTAAAAAATGTTTTCATGATTTTTTCTGAGCGTTTAATAGTTTATACATACTTACAAGAACTGCTAATGATAGGTACTATGACTAATAGATAAACCTACAAATTATTTGATTATAGGTGAACAATGCTGTTATTTAAAATTAAATAAATTAGTTAATATAAACAAGCTGCCAGCGGCTTTGCACGCGTTGTTTGATATCTATCCCATCCTTGGGTTCATCGTTTTCTATTTATAATAAAAAATATCTATCTATGTATAGTATCATATTATGTATATCAGTTATCTAGTACCCATAACACAAGCTCTGCTTAGCTTGGGGCTAGATAATGCTGTGTGAATTGTCCAGCATTATGTTTATGTTTTGGGAACGGATTTATGGGATAAAAAGTAACATGTTACTTTCCATCCTTTCAACTCTGCCAAAAATCAAGTCGATTGATTGCTTATTTAGGGCATGAAGAAAGGACAAACAAACAAGAAACAAACACACTTTCGCATTTATAATAGGTATTAGTATAGATTAAAAAAATATATTTGTGGGTTTAACTCTTAGTCATTGTATCATTGGCATATTATGTAGTTCTAATTATTAGCATTGTTATCTATATATAAGCTAAGTGTGGAATTCGTAGATTCTTACCCGGAAACGATAACAGAATATCAAACTTACATAATGTTACTTATATTATTTTGAAAAATCTAAATATCGACTTTAAACCCCTTAATTGCAGAAGTTTTACGGGTAAATAAATTTTGCGGGTAAATAATTATGAAACCACGCAATATTTTTTATGGGACCCGGATCATTTTCTATACAATAGTGAATTTTCAAAATTGGTCCATAATTTGAAGGAGAAATCGACGGTATGTTCAAATAATGGATAACCTCCACTTTTTCTCGAAGTCGGTTAAAAATGAATTAATCGTCTGTTTTTACTCTTACCTATCAACAGCACAAAATTTAAGTAATAAAGTTATGGTAGAGAAGCGAATGCAAGCGACAATTAGATCGAGAGAGATATTAATTATAGCGAGGGATTGAGGCTGATCAGGACCGCTATTTGTTGAGTCGTGTCCAGCAGTGGACATTTGTGAGCTGCTATATTAAATAAATAAATAATACTGGAAATTTCACACTGCATCATAAAGCCCCGAGCTAAGTAGAGCTTGGTGTTATGGGTATTTGATGACTGATATACATAGGAACATTACATAGATTTTTTTTATATAAATCTTACAAACATTTGTCCCTCGGCGGGAATCGAACCCGCAACCTCATGCGTCGCAGGTTGACCCGAGGTCGTCGCGATGATTAAATACTATGATAAATTATTTTAAACAATTGAATGTGATGAATAAATTTACCTCAAAATGTTTTCTTCTTTGATTTCTACGTAAAGACTCATAAACAGTAGTAATCAAACCATATATTAGCAAACTAACTCTTTGTTAAGGTAAAAGCTCATCAAAAAGCTCTCAAACGAAGTTTAACAGTAATTCTATATTTCTATTGCCCAAAATACTGGACTAAACTGTGACAACGAAGAAACCAGTAGCGTAACAAAAGATCGTAAAATAATCGGTCAAATAAACGAGGGTTGGGTAAGGTGGAGGGAGACCAATTGACTTAATTTAAGCTCATTGCTACTGACGTTGTATTCATTGCCCTTAACACGCACCTCTCTTGGTGCAACAATAATATTTTGAAAATATTTTATCGTTTTTGAGCACAAAAAGTTCGGTTTTGATTTTCTACGAATTCTAACAAGAAATGCTCTACCTACATTACCGCCAGGAAGTAAGAAATATTAAAAACGTAGCAAGCTTATTAAAAAGCTCTAGAATATTCGAAATTAAATTAAATTTATTTGTTAAATCAGACAACATAATTGAGTCCATTTTATTGTTAGTGAGCTGTCTTAAAAACTATGTTAAAACACAAGAAAAGTACAATACATAAATATTACCTACGACATGACAAAGGAAGGTATAAAGCTCTAGAATATTCGAGAAAGTTTTTTATCTAGGTTTTAGAGACCCTTAATGCATTTACTGCCCAGTCTCTGCTGCAGTAAGGAGAAGATGTCCATATCCTCAACCTCACCTCAACAGCCTATAAGTCCACAGCTGGACGCAGGCCTACCCCTGATTTTTATGTCATGGTGATGCAAATAATCCCCACGCTGGGCATGCGGGCTGGGGATCGCAGTTCGGTGGTAGATCTATAATGCAAGAGGCGCTACTGCCCGTCCCCCGGTGTATGTCCCTTGGTCGCCTCTTACGACAACACCCACGCAAAGAGTTGGGGTGGTGTTTTGCTCGTAGGTGAAATTAATACTATTTCTGAACAAAAAGCTCTTCAAGCTGACGGTATGTAGGAATGTCATCCAAAGAATTCAATCCCAAGGCATTATTTACCTAATCAAGTCCCTACATAGGCACACAAAGTCGTTTATCCAATTAAGGTTCGCCCCTCAGACGGCAATTTTAAAGCAATTGACTCAAGAGGGGAACTTTCTACGCGATTCAGAGCTTTATTAGCCTTTTGTAAAACACAAGTTACATACAAGTTTGTTGCCAAACTAAATGAGTTGTTGATTAATTTAAAAGCTTTCAATTGTTTCAGTTAACATTATTAGGTATTATGAATGGGTTTGCGTCTTGTTTAGTTTTATGCATTTGTGGTCAATACCGATAACAGTCATTTGAATTAATTTACACAATTTAAGGTCCAGAAATATAAGTAAAGACTCTTACAAAGTCAGTTAGCCACTGCCATTCAGACTCCACACTCTACTTCACCTTTTTCTATTGCACTAAGATATTCTGAAAATATATACATACATACATATGAAAAGATAATTTTTCGGGTATTTATTGCGTACCTTTTACTTTCTTTTCCCCAACGATTCAACCGCATTTCCTGATTCTGAAGACGAATTGAGGGTAGTCGTGGGAACTGCCATCAATTCTCGGTTGTAACTCCGAGTACATCCAGTCGCCCCGTGACCACGATCGCTGTAACTCGGTTGAAACGTTGGGGAAAAGAAAGCAAAAAGTACGCGATAAATACCCGATAAATAATCTCAAATCACGAAAGTTTAAAAAGTTTTAATATTTATGAATAGTTAGATTTAAGTTGGTGGCGAACCTCTAAGCTCCCATACAAAACAAATGTATTTTTCGATTAATTTGGTAACTGTACGTCCCCGATTTTAATGACATTTTGCATACCTACATAATCGGATAAGAAATACCTAGCTATTTTTGCATCGTTTTAGTTTTTCAAAATACATAATCATCATTAAATGAGAGCGAAACTAAAAAAATCGCTTGAAAATGGATAAAAATGAATTTTCGCTCTCACTTAATTATGATGATGTATTTTGAAAAACTAAAACAATACAAACATAGTTATTTCTTTTTCGATTATATTTAAGTATATGCAAAATTACAAATCGGGGTCGTAGTTTCCAAATGAATCGAAAAATACGTTTGTATGGGAGCTTAGAGTTTCGCTCCCACCTTAAGATATTACAAAGCTCAGAAAGTTCATGAAAACAGCACCTAACAAATATTTATCTTAGTAAAAACCACGATTCGTAAGTTCATTAGTAATTCGTTTTAAAGCTTAAGTCAGGTGGCTAACTCATGATTGGTTTATAGTGGAAGCCGCGCGGATATGAACGAAGGCCCAGCGACTCCAGACTGGGATATCAACGACGCCGTCGTACCAAGAGTGGTCGCATTCGACACCTTCGGAGAATGGGCTGACGGTCACGTGAGACGGATATACCCGCCCGGCTGCGAGGAAGCCAGACGGCACGCTTCTGGATGGGCTATGAGGAACACGAATAACCACAATGTTCATATTTTGAAGAAGAGTTGTCTTGGAGTCCTTGTTTGCTCCGTGAGATGTAGATTGGCGGATGGCTCGAGAGTCCATCTCAGGCCGGCTATTTGTGATAAAGCGAGGAAGAAGCAACAAGGTAATTTGAAATTACACATACCTAATTAGACATGAATTGACCAGGTGAGATGACGATTTGCGAAAAACTGCTGGCAGATGCTGGTTGCAGCAAGCTGAAGATAGGGCGCTATGGCACTCATTAGGAAAGGCCTATGTCCAGCAGTGGACTAGCATAGGCTGATGATTATGATGAGTCATGAATTATAAGTGAGGGGGAGGCCTGCTTCAAGCAGTGTACCATCATAGAATGTCGAGGAGACATTGATTTGTTTTAAAATTAATTATTGGAGGTGGTTCGTAGCGGGTTGGCTAGTTTTTTATTTTTCAGTCTATTCTGCTTTCCAATAGCAATAAAACTAGCGAAAAAATTAATTGCCGCAAATCGTAAACCATTTTCTACGACAAATGTTTCATCGAAAACTGTTTACGATTTGCGGCAAATTACTTTTTCGCTAGTTTTATTGCTTGTGCAACCCAGAAAAAATTAAGACCTACAATAAAATAAATCCCTGCAAACCCGCAAACGAACAACCTTAACTCTTCTACGACAATAGAATTATTTTAATTTTACTAACTGAAATTTCCCCTCCCCAGGTAAACCCTGCCCAAACAGGCTATGCAATGGCGGCCGCCTCGAAGTCCAGCCTTGCCGCGGGCACTGCGGCTACCCAGTCACCCACTTCTGGCGTCACACAGAACACGCCATCTTCTTCCAAGCCAAAGGAGCCCATGACCATCCGCGACCAGAAGCCAAAGGGGCCAGCGAAGTCAGGAGATCTTTAGGCGCTGGAAGAAGAGTTCGTGGCCTAGCCCTGCTGCTGTCGAGGGAAACAGTGCCGGATAAGATGATAGTCAAGGGGGATAAGCAAGTTCAGAAGATGGGCGCACCTCATCCACAGCCGCCGCCGCTTATTCCTGATAACCAAAGAGGTAAGGAATTCTTTCATTTTACTATAAAAACTATCATAGCTTGACGTGTTCATTACGGATGTAGGTATATAGTTAAGTTAGTAGTTAACCCGCTTACACCCATAACGAACTATTGATTATTGAAACCACCAATATTGTAATAAAAATCATCATCATCGACCAATCTTTACAAGTAAAGCTATACCCATAGCTGGACACAGGCCTGATGAAATGGTGGGCTCGCCGGCCCATGTATGGGAGGAAGAGGGGACGCCAGCTGGGCCGCGGTTGGTTTTAATGTCCCCGCGGTTCGACGGAAATGGCGAGGGAGGGTTACCAGAGGTTTTAGTGGGTATTATTGGTACTACGTAAACTTCTCAGGGCGTCGAGTCCCACATCATTCTGGTCAGTCTATTCGTAAACGAATTTCCTCGCCGAATAAAAAAATTTCGTCCCCTGATATTTGCCTTATTGGAACAGTTCATAACTAGGTATACAATATGTACATTCTTTGCGTGAAAATGCAATTGTAGAGTATTAAATATAGCCACTATTCCAATAAGATCTTGTAAGATTTGATCGTTACAAGTTGATCATCAATATTTCTCTTCCAACAGTACAAATGTGCGCCTGTGGACCTTTCGAGTGCTCCTGCCGATGGCGCGCCGACACAGCGGAGTCCTACGGCGTCCCAGCGTGGTCACCGGTCGAAACACAAACGTACAACTACGCACCACCCCAAACATTACCCCAATACGAAACCACTAACCTACCAGCCGATGAAATCTTCCATCCAGAGGAAATATTCCAACTAGACCAACCAATAAGACTAGACTTCCCCATGGAGGAGAATACTCTAGAATCACCCCCAACTTTCCAAGATCTCAACAACGAGAATTCGCGACCCGACGACACTTATTGGCTGGACTGGCAACGAGCGCCAGAATCAGACTCTAGTGACACACCTTCCCCTGAACTGTTTGGGAACTACCAGCAAACAGAAGCGTACTGCGAGCAGCAAGCGTACATCCCGCAAATGTACTACCCCGAAGAACAGTACTATCCCACAGAGAGCAGAACATCACCCCCAATGGACCAGGAACAACGGTACTACAGATATGACCAGGATTGTACGCAACCAAATAATATTGACTACACGCAAGTGTGGAATTACAATGACTGTTCGTTCCCCTCGAACGAGATGTCCGAATGCAAGCAGTACTTTGACGCCCAGCACCAACAAACAGTCAATGCCTTCGGTAACCTCTTATAATGTAATCCTGTACATAGTTTAGTATATCACATTCACTGCCCGGCCTCGCCCAGCGGTGGTGCCGACAGACACGTGCGTCCGGAGCCATTAGAAGTGTTAATGTAAATTGTAAATACACGCTTTGTTTGTTGATTATTATTATTCTCTAAGATATTGCTCATTACATAATATAAAAAACTAGATACGTATTGATTTGTTCCTATGTTTCAAAGATTGGTTTTATGAAAAAAAAATAAACAGAATTTGTATAAAACGTCTATTTATTGTATATAAAAATTACATTAAAATTGTCAATTTTACATTTTTTATTTCTATCAATAAAAATTGGTCACTACAAAATAGTTCATTAAGCGATCGCATGATAGATTTATTATGCTTTTGCAGTCGCAAAACATTCCCAAAAACTTTCCGTAGGTAGGTAAATATGACACAAATAACATTGCGACACCGAATAAGACTGCATTCCAAGCCGACTCGTCATTGCAACCATATCACAACCCGGCGCAAGAAAGCCATACAATATACTCCGGCTAACGAACCCCAACGACCAAATCAAACACTCATGTGCACGGGCTAAACTTTGCTAGTTTTCAACCATCAATGACAATCACTAACTTATCTGGCTCGCGATTCCGACTACTTCGATACATTTGAAACGATAAGACAGTCGAATCTCTAGTAGCTTATAGGCCTTTACCACCTCAATTTTTTGTGAAAAGGATAGACATAGGATTTAGCGTTCATAAGATCGGGACAGGAGCATGAAAAAACCGAAACATATAAAATGTTCTTTAGAGTTAGTTCTATTACCATGCTTATTCTCAAGATCTTAACTTCTGCATTTATTGAGAAATTAAGGTTCTAGTAAAAATTTAGAAGTAACTTGACGATTTTTTTTATCGAGAAAATTTTGTGAAATCGTGTTTTCGAAACATATAGTTAATCGATAGAGTAAGTCCTGAACATAAAGTTCAAAGTTAAATTTATATCAGTCTGGAAGATATACAGATCTGGCGGAGTTATTTTGAGGTAGTAGGTATATAGGCCCTAAAGCGATAGATTCGTCTGAAATATCGATCCCATGAAAAATATATCAAAATCGCTAAATCGGACTCAACGAGAGTCATCCCATTCAACAATGTAGTGGTGAAAACCAACAAGTTCAATACAATTTTCTGACCAACATAACTTTCGATACATTAACAGTACAACTATGTACAATATCCTGCCTTCTCCGATCCTAAGACCTGCTCGCTAAACTGGGCCCAAGCTCAGCTAACCAATCGCTTAAATATGACAATGGTATCGTCGCAGAATCATCCATAGATGAAACAAACTATAGAAAGAGCGTGCGGTGCTATTGCACTTTCTTGAAAATATTCACAGAGAGATCGACAGAATGACCGCAATTCGATGAGTGCTATCATTATTTCGGAAAACTCATAAGAGTGCTCACGAGTCGCAGTGTCAATGTCATTACAATAGTACGCATTTATCGATGACATCGCGGTAATCATCATCATCATCATCATCAGCCTATACCAGTCCACTGCTGGACATAGGCCTCCCCTAATGAGCGCCATAGCGCGGTAATAAGCGTACTGAATTACCATAAGCGAGACAACGAACGTCCTGTTTGACGTCTATCAGTCATCATTAAAGCCAAATGTCACTTTTGACAGAGGCGCTCTATCGCAATATTGCACATGTTATGACGTCACACAGGACTGCACAGAATATCGTTGTCGCGCTCACAGTAATACGGAACGCTAGTCAGCGCGATAATATAGACACTTTTGACACCAATCCCTTCATCTGTAGTTTCTTACATCGAAGAAAAAAAAAGCCAAAATGTGTTACTTAGAGACGGAACCATTGTTATAGTTAAGCGATTAGTTTCGTGGAATTAGGGCCCTGAACTGTAGCAGCATGTTGTGAATACCATCACGAATCGCGTGTATCGATATAATCATACACACTATGTGTATAGTTACAACATTCAAACTCATGAACGAAAACCATAAATGAACAGCAAAAAACTCAGTTCTATATCGACATTAAACTGTAGGTTACATGACTGTTGTATAACCTTAGCCTACTTTAACAATACAGTGCTTATTTTATTGGAGTTAGTTTATTGCAGGAACGGTTTTACAAATACAAATTACTTGTACATTTTAGAATATATCATAAGATTAACTTAAAAGTAGGCCCTAACTTTAATAATTACAATTTGCTTCAGTTCTGTATTTTTAAAACCGTTCTGATGGGAGCGAGGTCGCCACAGCACGCAGTATCACAGCTGTCGGTGTAAAACCGAAGGTGACGTCTCTAAACATATTTATCATGTGGATTAAGTTTTTATTTCGTCGCCAATAATATGTTTAGAAACATCGCGTAGCCCCACGGTGGGCGCCACTTATATTAAGGCCACAAACAAATTTAACAGTGAAGCAATGTCCAAAATACAACACCATTTTTGCGCTTCTTTATCAATTTTATAGAATTAGTAGCTATAAGGACGCAAGTTACAGAGCATCTTCATTTAGAGTGCAAACATCAGCATTTCAAGTTATATCAGTTTTATCACTCAAGCAAGTTCTAAGTGGTAAAAAGTCTAAACTATAACTAGATTCACATCTACAAAGGAGTGAAATATAAGTTTGGAGCGAGATCGGTGAACAAGCTTTATCAAGATACATTGAGAGAACATCTAAGGCCTCGGCCACAGTGAACGCGATTGACAGTTTTATCTTGAAAGGAGAGTTAGAGTTGTTCGCCCTGAGGATTTCTGTGGCCGAGCACTAAAGGACAACTGTCCTGCTAAAATCCCTATGACTTAGTTACCGAGAGTAAACTTATAATGGAAGAATCTTAATGAAAGTCTAAAGTTACAGCTAGTCAAGGAATCTAACTACCAAACAAGATTTTAACATCAGTGACATTTATATCCCCCAGAAATGGGCTAAAATCCATTGACGTCATAGGTAAAATTTAAATCATTTGTAGCGAAATTTTCAAGTAGGATTATTAAATATTTTAAAGAGCTATCCTAAAGTTACAGAAAATCATAAGTGAAATCACACGCCATAATATTTTTGTGCCTACGATTTTAAGCTAACACTAACGATCTATCACTAGTTTTTATGAGGGACGATAAAATAATATGTAACTATTCCGCAAATTAGATTAACACAACACAAATGTGGATAAGATAGACATAAAAAAATATAAAATTATCAATCGCAAAATAAAACATATAAGCCTTTAAACACGTCTAAACAAATTTGTACTATTAAGAAATCACTGCCTGATCAATAAAATTCGATATGAGAATTAATATGTCACGAACATCATACGCGGGTGTGATTTGATGCGAATGGAACCGTCTGATATATGTGTATGCAAAAGATCAGATCAATGTATCTTCTTCGAGAAAAAATCCAAAGGAAAACCAACGTAGTTTCGATGAAATCACTAACACATAATTAAGTATAAAGACTTCTTAATATCTTTATAGAAATCTAGTGATAGTTTTAATATAAAAATACATGCATTTGGAAGACTTCGACTAGCCAAGTAATGAGATATACTTCAATCATAATTTCAATCATCAAATGATGAATGATCATGATCACGCATCAGGCACAAATCTAACCATAATTCTTAATCCTTTCCTTTTTTTTCGTTTTAGTTATTTAAACAGTTAACAATGGAACGCTTCCGTTTAGTATTGATATCGATCAGTTGAGCTACCTGTAGATTGTTTGCAACAGTGAGCAGACAGCTCAATTGTTTTAATTGTAAATACAAGTTCTAGTTTGTTTCTATTATTTGATTGTAATTTTCTTTTTAATAAAGAACGTACCAATCAAGGCATGAATCTGTCTGAGGACACACGACTGATTAAAACTTTATTCTGAAGAGATATTATAAGACTTGTTTAGTACATGTTTCGTTGTCAATTCTTAAATAAACAAATCAGCAGTCTCAATCAATTTACTATAAAACATAGTTTGACGATTTCATTACGAATCATACAAAACATATAAGGTTCGTAGTTAACCCGCTTAGGTCAACTACGAACCTTATTATGTGTTGAAATAACACTACTTCCGTAATGAAGTCTCAATCATGGGTGTGCATCATATATAGGTAGACTAAAGCTATGCGTGTACTGGATCGTTATCGAAGCATACGGAGCGTAAAGACTTGATGTTTTGTATTGAATTTTATTGTACAGCATGCTATGATAGAATAGGATTTCTGCCAATGTTATTGACGATGCAAAATCCGAAAGCAAAAGACACGATCGGCATTATGTAAATACCTGTAAAAGTTCTGTAAAATTTACGTTTCTGTAAAAGTAAACAATGTAGTCTGTCTTTCTCGATACAGACCCAGCCTAGTGAGGATGCCGTTAAAAATCACTTTTAAAATAAGCACAGCAAATTATGTACAAATTGACCCTTTTTATGTGTAGGTTTGCCTTTAAGTTAAAGCTCATCTGTTCATTATTTTTTGATTATTAGCTGCTATAATATTTTTTGCTTTAGTTTGTTACGCTCCGATTCAGTGGACGCGCAACTTTACAGCCGGTTGTTCGAACGCTGAATCACAAATCAATAATTTCTTGTCAAATAATTCTAACTCTTGCCGAATTGACAACAAGACCTTAGATCTCGGATAAATTATTTATTGAGATGATAAGCGATCAAAGACCCTGCCGTTAGAAAGTTCGAGCTTGCTTGGTAATTTGCTATAGTTTGAACTAAGTTCAAGCCTACAAAATCTGACTCTTAAGATGTTGGTTATATGGCTCAACATTCAACGAATTTCAGTTTAATAAAACCTCAAATTAGCTTTCGGCTGGCAACCCTTTCAATTTGACGTCAGCAATGAAAATTCTAATCAGTAGGACGAGGTTCTTTTCTTTTCTACCCTAGACAACAGTCTAGGGTAGAAAAGAAAAGAAATACGTCACTCTGTCATCGAATGAGTACGTAGAGATTGAGATCGAGTAAGATGTTCCTTGTCTAGGAAGGATTCTTCCCAAGGAAAATAATTTACAGACCGTTCACCGTTAGATGTCCCCATCTAACGGTGAACGGTCTGTAAATTATTTGAAATTTATTCCTTCAACTTCTTTAATGTACGCAATGTATGACGACGCGATGTCATTGTCTATTCTACCCTAGAATAATCCGAGTGCTTGGCCTGCAGTTCATTTTACAACGGATGAATTTAGCTTTTTGCTTTATAGTGCGTTACTCGCACTAGGTAAATTTTCCACGAAAAATTAATAATGTCCCAAAAATTTTCGATTTCGGCAGCATTCGATTCCGCGCCTCACCCTCAGTACGGGTGTGCTCTAACCAACTAAGCCACGAAACCCTAGGAACCCTTTTAGGGTTAGGTTCGAATCCTGCCGAAATCGAAATTTTTTGGGGTATTATTAAATTTTCGTGGGAGGGATGAATTGTTCAATACACTGAAAGCTGTCACGTTTCATTACTACTCACTGAAACAGTTATAGGTTTTCAAATGACACAATCATCACATCACTGAATAGTTATTGCGTTCACTCACACACCAGTTTTCTTGTCATCTCCACTGCATTTACCTCCGCTTTCTACCGAGTAATGTAATAAATTGGTGATAAATTTTAATCATCAATAGCTATCACAATTTTTTTACCTTTTGAAAGCTATGGAGAAATAAAATCTATCACGAATCCGAAGACCGATGTGAAATTGCAGTTAACCGAAACATACCGTCTCTGTCTCTTAACACAGAAATGAGAAGGCGAAGATATTTCACCGTAATTTCCTGCCAACTTCACATCAGAATCAATTGCTCTTAGCGCTTAGGTAAATGAATGAAGAGAGACGAAGACGTATCACTGTAGCCGACTGGATGGTCACGGGGAAGCTTCCTCGGCTGTTTCTTCCGGCATAATTTCTTCGGATAGAACTGAGACTCCGCTTACGATTAGTTCTAGGGGCTCCGGGCCGGGGAAGCGCGCTACGCTGCTTTCCATGTCTGTTCTGAAAGGGTGGGAAATATTAGGAAAAGATGGCAATGTTATGAGATAAACTCTGGCGCATGACTAGGAAGGATCATAAAGATAAAAGATACATTTATTTGACACAGCAAGAACAGCACAGACAGACATATTTGACACAACAAGAACAGCACAGACAGACATATTTGACACAACAAGAACAGCACAGACAGACATATTTGACACAACAAGAACAGCACAGACAGACATACACACACAAGGTAGAATACAAAATTAAGGCGAGGATTCCCGAGCGGCCGATGCTATAGCTCGGCGAGTACTACTGAGCAAGACGATGCGCAGGCAGCCGAGCACGATTTTGTAGGTATTTAGGTGTTTTGAAAAATATTTGTATGGCATATTAAAATATTTTCTAGTGATGCACTGCGTAATAACGTTTGCAATGTTTTGGTATACATTTTGTGTCATTTTATTCATTTTTCTATTCACACTGATTATTCAAAGTTTGATTTAGAGGTAACTTTGTAATTTTTTTCTATCGGGTGAAATATCACCAATCGTGTTTTTGTCTAGTGATGCACTAGAAAATATCCTCAACTGTAATATGTATGAATTTCAAAACTTATATTAGCCTTATAGTTATTGAGGTAAGGACAGTTAAAAATTCCGAAATCCGGGAATCCTCGCCTTAAGGATATTTTACATACTTTGTAAAATACTTACTAATACTTTTTTTTTTACATATTAGTTGTAATTATTTTTTGCTGTTAAATAAATACATTCTTTGTAGATAGATGATTTTAGTAATAATAATTATTTCTACGCAGGTAGTATACCTGCGTAGATTTTATACATTTGGTAAAAGTATTTCATAAACTAGTAGATAATCAACTCTAATCTTGTTCAAAATACATTTTACAAAATAGGTACGTACGTACATAACATTGAATATCTATGTATTGTATTATATTATGTATATCAGTTATCTAGTACCCATAACACAAGCTCTGCTTAGCTTGGGGCTAGATAATGTTGTGTGAATTGTCCAGCATTATTTATTTATTTATTGAATTGTACCTATATATCTATATATGTATCTACTACAAGCAAACACAATAAGAGATAGGTGCAACATTCCAGGTTTTACCCATCGTGCATCGTGCACTTATCCTATTCGTGATTACCCGTGCTGCCCAAGCATGGGCCAAAATCATGTGATACTAATATAAAAAAAACTCTAAATCACAAGCAAAAAATCCAGTGCTTGAGCTGGCAAATCTAACGAACCCAAACTCGATGGGGTTACGTCGTTTCATAAAGGAGTTTCTCTGGTCACCTTCTGTCTCCATCATCAAATCAGCTTGATGGTACCACTGTATTGTAACCGTAGGTACTTACCTAATTGCCAAACCTGTCTGAGTTTAGCCTAATCTAAAATTCAGTTGCAAGTTTTTTCTTACACATATAGAGACTATTAACAGGGCACGTTAAAAATTTATAAAAGTTTGTAATGAAGCTGCTATTCAATGCTGTGTTTTTTTAGCAGTTGCTTATAAATAATTCATAGCTCTTGATTAAAACATTATAACGATAAGTAGATGGTGGGAGTTTCAATAAATAAATACTCATCCTACCTAGGTTGCCTAGAACAGTACTATTCTAGAATTCTGCCACAATTCGCCGGCCTGTATAGAATGCAGCTGATCTTTCCCTTTCTGGCGCTTGGGCACTAGAGTTCGTAACCGCTTCGCTGGTTGACGCCCGTGATTCTATGTTTATATGAGCAGCCGTGGCTACTTCGACTATACGAGGGCCAAAAATAATAGCAACTACTCACATATTACTCGCAGTAGATTGCTGCATCCGAGAATTCTGCCACAATTCGCCCGCCTCTATCGAATCCAGTTGATCTTCTCCTTTCTCCTCTGGCGCTTGGGCACTAGAGTTAGAAACCGCTTCGCTGGTCGACACCGGTGATTCTAAGTTTATAAGAGTAGCGGTGGCTACTTCGGCTATACGATTCGCTTCGTCAGTAGCCGAACTGGTCGATTGACTTGTGTCTATTGAGGACTTCTGCATATCTGCGGACAAATTGAACCGTTGGTGAAACGGTGTGTTAAATTTTTATTTATGACCTCTTACTTCTAAACCTAACTGAACTTTAAGGCATTGCTGAGCAGTGCTTTTTCTTTTTCTAGCTTATGTCAACAAAAGATAAGAAACGAAGCAATTGCACAAAGTTAAGAAAGGTTTTTAAGTAAGGGGTGTTGACCTAACCCGTACCAATTATGCTTTATGTATGTATGTGATAATGGTGTCATAGATGGGGCAGTATTATGATCGATTTAAGGGTAAACGAATAAGCTGATTTGTGATGGGAGTGAACAATGGACAGTGTCTTTAATATAGAGTTTTAAAACCTTGCATTAAAACTCAGTGATGAATTTTGAATAATTTAATAATATAACAGATTTTTAATGAGGGGCAACGAGAAAATCTTACTCCGAGCCGATATCTTTAAAATAAAACCATTAAGGCGTCGCGAGCAACGCGGCGTCGCGAGCAACGCGGCGTCGCGTCGGAGTTACAAATTTAGCGCATAATATGATTAGCAGAACGTTATGTTTAGCTACGTGATTTATCCAGCATTATTGCACGTGAAAGGGTAAAATAAACCGTTGCGAGAGCTGTGTTTTACGTATTGGCACATTAATTAACATTCAAGTTAGTTCACATTCAACATTTTAAGTTATCGACTCGGAGTTAATGGTCTAATAAGGAAATATGGAGATAAAATGCTAGACCTGGCGCATGCACGTAGGTCAGCCATTTCTTGAGCGGCCGATCGCCCAACAAGGGCAGCACTGGACCCTTTAGCGGATCTGCAACGCAATACGCGTGCCAGTTATAATACAACTCAAACGGTTAACTAAACAAAACTTAAATTATTTACAGAACTCATTATGAATGTAAGCGGGTTAACAACGAACTTTGTTTGTGTTGGAAGAACACCAACGTTTCGTCCCTTAACGCATTCATTGCCTAGGTCATCCGGATCCTGCATATCTATATCCGGGTCTAGCAGGCGACAGGTGTTGGAAGAACACTAACGTTTCATCCCTTAACGAGGGACTTCTTCAGGGTGAGTGCGGTTCCTTGTTAATACTTTCACGGCCCATGACTGGTGCATTCTCAGATGCAGCAGTCATGGGCCATGAAAGTATTAACATGGTCATGCTGATCCGGGTCTAGCAGGCGACCCGGATATGGATATGGAGAGGCGGTAATGCACGCCCCTGTAGGACGCACCGCCGAGGTTGGGCAGTGAATGCGATATACTGCTAAACTAAATTAATACTTTAATGGCGGCGCCGCGCCTCTGCGCCGCCGCCGCCTGCTGGACCCAAATATGGGCATGTGCGTAGTAGACATGAAAGTATTACCAAGGAATCGCACTAACCCTGTAGAAATCCCTCGTTAAGGGATAAAACGTTGGGTTTTCTTCCAACACAAACTAGGTTCGTAGTAACCCCGCTTACATTCAAATGAATTCGTCAAATTAATATTATATTATTTACAGGACATTGACTGGTCTGTTCATGTTGTTTATCGCATCACTCATGTTATACCTAAGCCAAACTCCTTGTAGAATGTTAAAGTTTGCAAACAAGCAAGACAGTGAGTTTTTGTTATTTGTACCGTGGTCACAAATAACTAAAACTCACTGTCGTGCTTAGCGTCGAGTTGCTAATGTAATTATTAGCAATATTTATTGAAGGAAGAATTTCAAATCGACAATTAATGTAATTTCCGTATAAAAAGAGATAAGAGAATTTTAAGTTAAGTAAAAAATAAAATATTATAATTAATTGAAAATTAAAAAACATTCTGCAAGGAGTTTGGGTAAGGTATAGGCAACTAGCATAAGCCTCCCCGTAGGCTAAGCACAGTGATTGTTGTCTATGGTCATACGTTGCGTAAATTACTTAAGTCGAAGGAATTAATTTCAAATAATTTACGGATACGATGCACATTTAACGTTATTTTTCTCTACCCTTCACTAGGCAACTTTTCATGCATCTTGATCTACAGATAGGTTTTGTAAAGAGAAGATTAGAGAAAAATATAATGGAAAACGTAAATGATAACAGTAGCAAGAATGATTTCCAAATATTTCACACAATATATTGTGACTTTACTTCCCTTTCTTTCTCGATCAAATTCGCTATACCTGCTAGATTGCTATCTCGTTTGCAAAGTATGAATTTTCCTTTCATACGTTAAGCGTCACTAGCTAAACGGAGGCCATCTTAGCTATCAGGATGCTTTAAAACGAATATGAACGGACCCTTAAGGGCCTATCCTACCTCAAATCAACTTCGTCAGATCGAAATATCTTCGAAGCTACTAAATATTCAACTTTTAAACTTGTAGGTATCGTAAAGTTCAGAACTTACTCTATCGATCATATGTTTAGAAAACATGCTTACATAAAATTTTCTTAATAGAAAAAAAATCGCAGTGACCTCTAAATTCTTACTAAAAACTGAATTTCTCAATAAATTATAAAAGTTAAGATCTTGAGAATAAGCATGGTAATAGATTTCTGGGCTTGCGTTGCGTTGTTTCGGCACGCCCTGTTCCGCTCTTATGAACGCAAAATCCTATATCTACCCTTTTCACAAGAACTTGAGGCTCTTAAAATATGTTTTAAAATGACTGTGTAAGTTTCAGAGGAATAAGAAAGCACGCAAAGCAAAACAACCACATCTGTTGCAAACATGAAAACAAAGCTGAAGTGAGACAGCAAGACTGGTGATGTAAAATGCTTGGTTGATCTATATATAAAGAAAATATATCTAAAGGAAACTTTGTAGGCAGAGTGTCTATGGGTTATTTTTGTTGATACTAGATAGCGATTATGGTAACTAGATCAATAGATTTTTGTATTATAGTGCGTAAACCCTCGCACTCTGAGTAATCAATAAGAAATTAAATAAGTTCCCAAAAAGATAGATCAATAGAGTCACATCGGTTGGAAGGGACGTTTCGTACCGTGGAGGTCTACTTCGGAAAACTCACGATGTTGACGTATGAAGTCGATCGCACGAAGCGAACAACCTTACCACCAAGTTGCTTCGGGCGGGTTACCAACAGTTTGTGACACACTCAAATAAATATATAAAGTAAAGTAAAGTAAAAATTGTTTTATTGACATACTAAAATTTTACCCACAATAAAGAGTTCATAGGCGCCTGAACTAGTTAAAAACTGTGTTTCAGGTAGGACCCAGTGGCTTCTTCACTCTCTTAATTTTTACTGCACAAACAAAATAGAAAAAAGAGACAAAACAGAACTAATACTTAAATGCTTCTTACACCAAATGTGAGAATCATTTTCATAGTAAGGTCATGGAAAGAACGGATCGACCGTCGTTTGTTTTGTTTGACTCGACGTCATCCGTCTATTTCGTTAGTATTTTTTTTATTTTTATTTAATATTGTCCCAAAAATTTCCGATTTCGGCAGGATTCGAACCTGCACCTACCGTACCGTGTTTTTGGGAAGTTATTAAATTTTCGTAGAAAATTTGCCCAGTGCGAGTAACGCACTATAAAGCAAAAAAGCTAGACCAATCTTTTATTATTTTTTCTATATTTTTGTAGCATTTTTATATTTCTTAGTATTTTTTGTTATTCTTTTTCTACGCTTAGTTTATATTCATTCTATTCTCTATCGATTTATAATTTCAGGTTTTACGATTTACATTGAAAAAAAAAATCAATTGAAATCATAAAACCTGAAATGAAAATTTACTAACGATATTTTTGTTATCATGATATGACAACTGGTAACTTACCTTGTTTATGTTTGTGGTCACAGCAAGGCGGTTGCGACGGATGATTCCTCGTAGGTTTGACTCTCACGCGATAGAATCGAGACCCTCGCGGCATTTTGAAGCGGTTACCATTCTGAAACAAATGTTACTGATTCATAAAGTGTGTTGTTGTTGATGATGATAATGATTGTTTGGTTTGACACAATTTTCTACCAGTGCGCAGAATCAAGTGATGGAAAATAATTGAAAATATTTGAGTTAGAATCTATATTTAATCCCTGACAGACAAGATGGTCTCCCAACTTGTCTGTTATTGAGTGTATTTATTGTATTATGTACATCAATTATCTAGTACCCATAACACAAGCTCTGCTTACCTTGGGGCTAGATAATGCTGTGTGAATTGTCCAGCATTATTATTATTATTATCTGTGTGTCTGTCCATGCCATCGTAGGCCTACTAATTGGATGAACCTACGGATCAACCGATTTGGATTAGTTTTTGTTTTTTGAAAGCTGATAGGATCTCTTTCAAAAGACAGGAGAAAAAATTTAGTTCTTTGATTTCCTTGAAATGCAAAGCATAGGAAATGCAATAATAACAAATAAAATCAGATTTAAGATAACAAACCTTTTTGAGGAACCGAAGACGCCCAGAAAGACGTGCACGGACGGCGGCTTTCCTTGAAGATATCAAGTGCATCTGCATTAGGTGGCTAGACTAGAAGGCCCCCACCACACGCAAAAAGGGCACACTTGTGGCCTAGTTCCGTAAACCAGTCCACAAACAAGTAACAAGTGACGACAAGTAAGTAACTTTGACTCATCTACTCAGCAACATACGTTAATACCTTTTTGGCTCGAAACTCGGCGGTTTGCCAGGCAGGTTAAAATAAATAAATAAAATAAAATAAATAATGCTGGACAATTCACACAGCATTATCTAGCCCCAAGCTAAGCAGAGCTTGTGTTATGGGTTCTAGATAACTGATATACATAATACAGTACAATACATAAATAGATATTTTTTATTATACATAGAAAACGACCAGAACACCCTGAACAAGTCTGCAGATCGTACACACATTTGTCCCGAGGCGGGAATCGAACCCGCAACCTCCTGCGTCGCAGGCAGACCTTCGCCCACCGCGCCACAGAGGTCGTCTTATGTTAGGTCGGTTAATGTTAATATGTAGGTAACAAACTCTATTTAGATTAGATATCCGACTTTAGTTTGTACTTAGTAGTTAACCGTTATTGTACACCCTGTCTTACTGATAAGCTCGATCTAGTTTAGAGTTTAGCTAAATCCTTACATGTTTAGTAATTCTAGTGTGTCGTGTTTAATAAATAATTTCATTTCGTTAACGAACCTTCTTAGCATAACAGTACTCCTTAGACTCGACGGTAGCGATGGCATACAACCTCCTTTCGGACTCATTCTTCACTGGTATACTGAGATCGAGCGCGGGAAGACACTCGCTGTGCACGAAGAACATTAAACTCGTCTCCTGAAATAAGAAAATAAAGTTATGTATGTAACTGTAGTTATGTATGTTTCAGAATTAGTAAGATGAAGTGGCAGTGGGCAGGTCATATAGCTTGCAGAACTGATAACCGCTGAAGAGTAAAGGTGCTCGAGTGGCGGCCGCGATGCAACGCGAAACGGAGTGGATAGGATAGGAAGACCATCCACTCAATGGACCGAAGATGGTCGCAGGGACAAGATAGAAGAAGAGAATTTATGTTTCTTATTAAATACCTACCTTAACTCGAAACTTGTAGTCAGCCCTCAGTAATAGGTGTATCATGCATGTTATCTTAATTAAAGACCTTATTGTGAAATCAAAACTGTAAGTTTTAAGGAACTATCCCTTAATTGTCTGTGGCATAGCGACCACGCTACCGAGGTCGTCTTTGAGTCTTTTCGTAATTTCGAGTGAATACCAAAAGTAAGTGGTAGCTAAGTTTGGATATGGGCCAATATAACTTATTCACATTGATGCGCATGGGTTCGAATCTAGCGGGGCGAAGACGTTTTGGACATGATGGTTAAAGGAAATTCGACCTTGACAAACCTACATATATAACACCTTATAATACTAGAATGTCAAGGTCGAACTTTAAGAACTTGTTAGTACTTCAAAACCCCCGGTTCAGGTAATTCTTGAAGAGTCAATATATCAGCCCAAAAACATTCAGGATCGGTCACTGGCCTCTTCCGAAGCGAGTGAAATGTAGGTACACCACAGTTGATATTCATAGCCGATCGATCGATGATGATTGATATTAATTAGTTTTAAACAGAACACTGAGACCGTTTGAAAAGCAATGAGTTACAAAAATTCAGCATACTCAAGTTTTTTTTTACTTACCTGCAAAATCATCATCATCATCAGCCTACTTTAGTCCACTGTTGGACATAGGGGTGCCCTAATGAGCGCCATAGCGCCCTGTCTTCAGCTTGCCGCATCCAACATCTGCCAGCAGTCTTTCGCAAATCGTCACCCCACCTGGTCGGAGGGCGTCCTGCACTACGTTTGCCGAGTCGCGGTCTCCACTCAAGAACACGGTTACTCCAGCGGTTATCGGTTCTTCTCGAGATATGGCCAGTCCACTGCCACTTCAGCTTGCTAATCCTTTGAGCTATGTCGATAACCTTGGTTCTCTGTCGGATGTATTCGTTGCGAATCCTATCTTTCAGAGAAACTCCGAGCATAGCTCTCTCCATAGCTCGCTGGGCGACTTTGAACTGGTGGACCAGGTTACCTGCATAAGCGTATAATTTTGATGCGCTGGATCCCACATGACTAAGACGGTGTTTCCAGGAAGGCAGGAGGATAGGCTGAGTGTGCCGGCGCTAAGGCCGCAAGGAGTATGACATCGGGACTTGGATTTTTTCAAGCCTTCTTCTTTCTTTGGTGACGATCTGCTGATTTGAAAATATAATGGTATCAATTTCCCCGTCAAGCGTTATACCTTAGGCAAACTCCTTGTAGGATTTTATATTTTTTATATAAAATGGTTTGTTTACCATTAGCGGCAAATTACTTTTTCGCTAGTTTTATTGCTTGTGGAACGCCGAAATATATATAAACCACAAAAATATTTGAATTTCGCGGCAACCCGCGACGATCATTAATCTATGAAATCTTACCTGCCCTCACTATCTTCCTCTTTGCTCTTGTCGCCTTCTTCCGCTTTCTTTTCGAGTTCTTTCTTCAGATCTGTCACCTGCTGTTGTAGTAACGCTTTCTGGTTTTCTAACGTGGCCATCTGAAATATTGAGATCAATTGATACAAAATCCTTGTTAAGAGGGCCCGCCATTTTGTGAAAATGATAGGCATAGGATTTCGTGTTCATAGGAGCGGGACAGGGCTTACGTTTTTGGAATATTGTCAGCGCAAAATCAAGTTTTTGCTTATTTACAAGAAAACTATACAACTTGTGAAAAACTGTGGTTCCTGAGATCTCATCCAAATTATGTGAAAAAATGCAATTTCATGACTTTTATCTAGTTTTTTTTTTCCTGAAATACCTAGGAGGAACTTCGTGAAAACGCAATTAACAAAAAATACTAGTATCGAAAAAAGTCATGAAATTGCTTTTTTACACATAATTTGGTCGAGATCTCAGGAGCCACAGTTTTTTTCACAAGTTATATTTCTTGTAAAAAAAAAGCGTAAAAGAAAAATGTAGAATTTAATGTCATTCTGGTTTTTAACTATGGGAATCCCATGAATAGAGAGTCCCACGAGGTTCTAGGCCTATTTTGACAAGCAAACCCACTATGTTCGCCCCTTAAGGCGCATACCCCACCCAAACTAGCGCCAATAACCAATAACCACCTACTTTATCTTATTATTCCGTTTAAAAATTTCAAAAATCCATCGCACAGTTTGTGATACCTATTATTAGCTTTTTTTAATGCCTCTGTAGTAGTTTCATTCTATTTGTCAAATATCTATAACGTTTATTTCTTTAATTGTAATTATTATCAAATAAGAAACAAGGTGTTATTGATTTAAAGGTGTTTTTGGCTTAGGCAGTGAATCGAAAATAAATTTTGGTGGCTACCAAGGGCAACTTCTAATAAGGCTTCGTTTGCGGAGACCCGGGGCGTAGCGCGTTATAATTACCTGAGTTTTGAGCAATGAATCATAGTCGTTTGTCTCGGGGTCCGTGAGCTGCTGTATCGTGTCCCTGTATTTCCCGCACTCCTTAAGTAACACTTGTTCGTGTTCCCTCAGTAACTCTAACTGCCTGTCCTTTTCGGAGAGCAGTCGACGGGTTACGTCGTTTATTGTCACCTGCAGAAAGAAAACAACTTTAACAGACCCTGATGAAGTCCCACTTAAAGGGTTTATCCCTTTAAGTGGGACTTCATCATGGGATACGTAGGTGTTCTTCCAACAAAAATAATGTTCGTAGTTAACCCGCTTTCATCCGTAATGAATGAATGAGCAAGAATTTAAATAATAAAAAAGTTGAGAGGTGTCAAGGGACACCCGGATGGAACGAAGTTCCTTTCTATAAGAGAGAGAGAGAG
Source organism: Eupithecia vulgata (assembly GCA_946478455.1). Lineage (NCBI taxonomy): Eukaryota > Metazoa > Arthropoda > Insecta > Lepidoptera > Geometridae > Eupithecia > Eupithecia vulgata. The sequence goes on along the minus strand of OX297862.1, from coordinate 11,676,947 downwards.
AGATAGAGAAACATGCGCACGCCGCACGGCTTACAATAGCTTACTATAGCAAAAAGTGTCGTTACAACTTTTCGTGAGATTTTTTTCCGTCCACCCCCCTTTCACAACGCGCGATAAGGAACTTAGTTCCAAATGTAATGGCATACAAATAGGATATAAGTTGATCGTGGTAGCGTTAAGTTTTGTGATCGTACTTCTTTCCTTTGGCGCAACGCAGCGGATTTATACATTTAGATTACAGTCAAAGAATAGGACCCCCGGATCCGTTTTATATAAAAGTGGCAACATTATTTTAAAAGGCTTTTTACTACCCAACCACTTAATTATATCCGAAAGAGTTCGAAAATTAAACTCGCAGGCCAAATTAACCCAATCTATCACGTAAAAAAGATGTCCCACCAAAATTAATGAGAAACATCCCAACATCCATCCGTTGGATGTATTTTGGGTCACTTTTTATATTATGTGAAAAATATACTGGGTGTTCGGGAGACGCGGGTGTGTCATATGGTAAATGGGGGTATAGGTGAAACCGATTCCTATAGTTTGGCAGATTTTTTTACTCTGAAAAGCTTTCTTCGGGACTTTTCAGGGTTAAAAAAGCCACGCTAGCACTTGGTGCACTTGGTTTCACCAACCCGCAGTCACCGTATTGCACACGGCCTGCCGAACATCTTGTATAACATGATCGTAGCGAAAACAGTTATATTTCTCCCACCTGCTTTTCTGTATCGAACTTGGTCTTGAGCGAAGCAACCTCCGCATCAAACTTAGAACTCCATTCTGTCTCGCACTTCTCCACAGCCAATCTCACAGCTTCTTCCTTCTCAACCTCTGCGTTTTCCTTGGTCTGCATCACGATCGTGTTGTGGCTAGAGATCTCTATCATGTCGGTTCGCTCGATCTTTTCCAGGCTTGATTCAGAGGGGGAGCGGTCCATGTTTGATTGGAGGGCTACTAGGCGGAACCTGAAGATAAGATATAATCACACCAATATTGCGTAATGTAATGATCTCTGTGGCGCGGTGGGCGAAGGTCCGCTTGCGACTCTGTTCGATTCCCGCCTTGGAACAAATATTTGAACGATCTGCAGGTATTTGTTCCGGGTGTTCTGGTCCTTTTCAATGTATAATAAAAAAAATATCTATCTATGTAATGTATTGTATTATATGTATTGCATTGTATTGTATTATATTGTATTGTATTGTATTTTAGTATATCAGTTATCTAGTACCCATAACACAAGCTCAGCTTAGCTTGGGGCTAGATGATGCTGTGTGAATCGTCCAGCTTTATTATTTATTTATTTAATGTAAATGCGAAAATTTGGAAGGCTGTTTGTTTCTTCTTCACGCCAAAACTACAGAACGGATCGGGCTGAATTTTTAAGTAGGTCTAGACCTGTAATCACACCTAGCCAACTTTTGATCCCATAAATCAGTTCCTTTATGATAGAAATAACCTCTAATTGTTTCTATGGAAACAACGCGTGCGAAAACCGGAGAGAAACTAGTAAAAGATATGAAATAGTGGATCCAGCTAAATACAGCGCAAAAATACAAATCTTTCCTCTTTTTTAATATTAGTATAGTTTTTTTTTATGTATTGCCTGATTATTGATTACGCACAAAAATTCTACTAACCTGGAACGTAGTGACTCAATCTCTTTCTTGTAATCCTGATGCATCTTCTCTTGCAAATTCTTTATCTCTTTCTGCTTATTAACTTCCGCTTCTTCCAGTTTCGATTCAAACGAACCGATTTCTTCTCTCGTCTCCTCCAACAAGTCTTTTGTACTCTGATGTTGCGCAGTTAATCTGTCTATCTCTTTCTGGTGTTCCAGTTTTATGTTCTCTATTTCTGTTCGTAGTGATGAAATAGTATCATCTTTTTCGTTAAGCGTAGCTTTCATATCACTTAGTTCTAATTCATGATCAACTGTAAGTCTTTGAGTTTCTTCTCTGAATTTGATTTCTGTTGCTTCGTTATTCCTTCTCCACTCTTCTAATATCACTAAACATTGACTACTGACAAAATCTTTCTGCTGATTCATTTCTGTTTTTATTCTTATTAACTCTTCCATCATATGAACTATGTGAATTTTACATAACTCGTAAAGTTTTAAAAGAAATTCTTGAAACTTTTCTATGTTTATTTTATGTGTTTCCATATTGTCCTGGAATGTAATACTATTTTGATTGAAAGCTACATATACGAATTTCAGGTAGATTTAATAAAGTATAATCTTGTGAATAACAAAGCATGATGAGTTTAGGAATACAGCCAGAAAAAAGCGGCTCGGATTAATTATGAGTAAATACAATATGATAATGCAAAATAAATTCTATCTACAGCTTAATAGGGGCCGGTGAAGACAGGGGCAAAAAAATACAAATGTGTCCATTCTGATAAGACCTCCAACATCGCCAAACTAAATGAAATTTACCATCGACATTATCATCAGAGATCTAACAAAACTAGTCATGGTGGTACACAACCAGTATGGAAATATCTCTGAAAACGCCAAACTACTAAGATACTGTTTAATCTGAGGTCTAACTAGAGTGGTTTTACAGGGTTATAAGTACACCTGTCTTTCGCTCCGGCCCCATTCCAAGCTTGACGGTAGAGAGTCTTCAAAGTATAGATCCGAGTTATCATAGACTGGACTCTCGGCTTCCAATATGACGGGAAGAGATCGCACCTCTGTTACCATGGAGACAGCCATTGTTTCCGGAACGCAGATTGTTGATGTGTCCACTGTTTGTTTTGTATCGCTTTGTCTACTTAGCTTCTCGAAATCGCCTGCTTCTGATTCGAAATCCCTGGAAAATATGAATTGGTGTTCAAAGTTCTTTGAGTTAGTTCATCTAAATATGTCTGAGAGTCGAAAGGAAACTTACTTGTCAAAATCTACTTGAATAATGGCATCTTTTTCTTCATGTTGCGAGGCATTTATCCTGAAAATTAGAAAACAAAATGAGCTTTTATTCAGTCAAGACATCAAGAGAAATTTGGCTAAATCACTAAAACACTCAATTTGATGATAAACTGTTTGTTTGGGAAGATTAATCTCCAAAACATGGAGAAAAATGCTTCTAAAATAGGAGCAACATACCTTTGCTGAAAAAACCTAACAGTCGCTTCCATATCATAACTCGGTACCGCATCAGCCAACTGCGGGAAAGTACTCGCTATAAACTCCACATCTTCATCAGTCAGTTGCGGTAACTTCCCGTCGAACGTCGGTGGCCCTTGCGTCGCGAATGATGGCGGTAGTTCCGTCATGCCGGGGAATAAACTTCGAAGAAAATGACCATCAAATAAGGTGTTGAAGTCTTGCCGCCTTATTATTTCTTCGTCGTGGATTCTTAGCAGTTTTTCTGCTAGGTCTGTTGCCCACTGGAAGAGAAATGTAAGCATGAAATCACACAGCGTGGCGAGTGAAGCTAGCCGCTCCACCATTGTTTTTGTGCGTCATAAAGCATGGCTAGCACGCACTAGACGTTTCACGTACTTCACTGCATCTGCATCCTTCGAAAGGACAGTATTATACCAATATTGCGTTACCTCGACCTGTGCCCGAGAGACATTCATTACGTTAACTTCAGATGCGCGTGTGAGAAGGTACTTCGGCGAGCCACCTCGTGCAGGGCATACTTACACCGCGAGCGCGGTGTGCAGCTGCAACACGATCGAAGTATCCGAAGTACCGTACGAGCCGGTTGAAGCATTGAAAAGAAAGCATCGTACCGACATGGCGTTACCTCGACCTGAGCCCGTGAGACATTGCCTACCTTCAGATGCGCCTGTGAGAAGGTCCGTCGGCGTGCCACCTCGTGCACGGCGCGCACGTAGACAGCGGGCGCGGCGTGCAGTTGCGATACGATGCCGAAGTACCGCGCGAGCCGGTTGAAGCATTGGAAGGAGAGCATTGCGTGCGCGTCTTGTACAGACATTGAGTTTTCTATCTTGAGTACTGCTCTGTAAGTTCAAGACATTTTTAAGTGCGCTAAACTTTCTATGGCAATTTTTTTTAAACAGTGGATCCAAACGATCTTTCGTGCTCGTATCTGTAACGCTGAATTGGGTAAACTTAGGTACAATCGTCCACTTTAAGACTCGAAAGCTACGAATAAATAATAAGTCAGGAAGCCTAATTCAAAACAAATGCCAAACCAAAAGTGGTTCTACTTCAAACCAAAACGACGTATGATTCAAACAACGAATCACATCCAAAGTTACCAAAAGGCATGTTTGGTGATTGGTTTAAAATCGAAGGTAAACAGGGATTGGTTCAGCGCTTGCTGAATCAAAGCAGTGATTGGTTCGCGCGCATGCTACAATGTCTGCCATGACAGTTGCGTCATATCGGCGTGGACGATGTATGCAATAAGTGGATCGAACCAATTAAATAATAAAACGAAAGGTAGGTATAACGTTTTTTATTTTAACATGTTTTTTTGTTATTTATTACAATATTACTAGATAGGTATATAACAAAATACCTAAAATGAATTATTGAGATAGCCTAGGCAAAAATAGTGAAAAAATCTTTCAATGTGTCAGTTATTTTTAATCTTATTTTAAACACCGTTAAATATGTCGTACGGCTGTGTAGCAAACTAATAAGTAAATCTTTATACGCTTTATTAACAAAGAAAATTAAAATTAAATAAAGAAATAAATTAGAACTAGTATTTATTATTGGAACAATTGAGCTAACTGCAAACTGAAACAATTGAGCTAACTGCAGACAGATAAGTACTAATAAGTATGAACTGTCATCATCAACATCAGCGCATTTTTTCAGGTCTCAGTTTCAACTGACGTCATGACCACAGAACGATATCGCATAAATGGTCGCTGGGGTAATTGTGTTCTTGAGTGGAGACCGCGACTCGGCAAATGTAGTGTAGGACGCCCTCCGACTAGGTGGGATGACGATTTGCGAAAGACTGCTGGCAGATGCTGGACGCGGAAAGCTGAAGACAGGGCGCTATGGATTTACATTTATATTTCATCAAGAAAAAAAAATTTGGTACTGACTTCAGTTTGCATAGTACTGACCATATCGTTTTGTATGGAATAAAAAATAAGTCATAAATCAATGCCAAGTCCGTCCAAATTTACTGACTTCATTCTGCATAGTATTGACCATCTTGTTTTCTAATGTATTTGAATATAATTATAATTTTGCTATTACTTACTAGTGACACGTGATCCTTGTACATTTTAGTCTTGTATGGCTCCTGCATCATTTCACAACACATGCTGGCATGATAATTCACAGCTAGTTCACAAATTATAACGAAAAATTACGCAGATTACACGTGTGCTCACAAACAAGAAAAATGACAGACTGATGACGCGCTGGACACGACTTTTAAGCCCCGCCTACTTGGACACGACTTTGGTTGGGTCATTTTTTGAAAGCAGTTAGATTTCCTGACTTATTATTTATTCGTAGCTCGAAAGTGTAATTAGCAGATACCGTTAAAAAAATTGGAGAATTTAGAACAACAGAGCACCGTGAATTTTTTTAAGAGAATTTTGCTCAGCTTCATAGCAACATAGAACACCGTCAATTTTTTTTGTAGAATGTTGCTCAGCTTCATAGCAACGTAGAACAGCGTGTTTTTTTTTTTTTTAAGAAGCTCAATTTCGTAGCAACATAGAAACATCAAATATGCGTAGGTACTTACTCTAATCTAGCTTTTAGAATATGTGAAAGTTCTTCCTTAGATTTCGCTATACGCCGCCGTATATCGAAGAGACTCTGATGACCTTTCAGCAGCTTTTGTAGTTGACACCAGTGCGACTGCACTAAAGTGGGTAGGACGGACGGGTCGCACGCTGAACTTATCCTTTCTCGGTACTGGAATAAGGGTTACATTGCATTGAAGTTTTTGAAACTTATACGCAATCAGAGAGAAATTAAAAACTATCCAAAGGTATTTACCGCGATCATTCGGCTCTTTTTAAACATAGTTGCAGTAATAAATAGAAGTGCATGATAAAATTTGAATATTTTATCACAATAGTAAGTAAATTTAGTTCTCAAGCAACGACTTACCGGTCTGTTTGCTTGAGATTTTACTGCATCATCGTCATGTGCCTGTTGATGTCTACGACTTAATCTAGAATCTACGACTTGATCTAGAATCTACGACTTGATCTAGATCTACGACTTGATCTAGAATCTACGACTTGGATCTAGAATCTACGACTTGGATCTAGAATCTACGACTTGGATCTAGAATCTACGACTTGGATCTAGAATCTACGAATTGATCTAGAATCTACGAATTGATCTAGAATCTACGAGTTGATCTAGAATCTACCAAATCATAACACAAGCTCTGCTTAGCTTGGGACTTGATAATGCTGTGTGAATTGTCCAGCATTATTTATCTAGAATCTAAGAAATGATTCTAGATGGATTCTGTTTGGTTGGGAGTTAAGATACCATTTTCGAGTGTGGCTTATAAGACCTTTTATTCAAAGCGACAACGTAGATTTTTTTATACCATGCAATAAGTAAGAAAGTTTCTTCTTTTTCCGTGTATCATTAAAATACAGATTGCACTGTATCTTTCTTTAATTATAATAATAATTGAGCCTAGCTTCGCAGCCGGTGATCTACCGTTTTGATATATATTTTTTACTGTAGAATAGTTTTATAATATTATATTTTCTATAGTAAAAAATGTATTTTTTAACGAGATTTAAAATAAATGAAGTGTCATAATAATAACAACGTTTGTTGAAAAGAATTAAGACTTAGAATTAATACAATCTTTGATCCCCAAACTAGGATAAACCTGTATCTTGGGGACCTCCTTCCTTTGGTTCTTTATATAATACTTATCAAGCTAACGTTAATTTTTAATACCTGTATAAGCGAAGCAGCCTGATCACGTTGATCTCTCTCCAGCTTCTTCACATCATTGAGCAGTTGGTCCAGCCCGTACAGCCGGTCTTCTATACCCTTGATCTGCTTCAGGCCGTGGTTGTTCGCGTATTCTAATATATTGTACAGTTCCGCTTCTCTCTCTTTTAGGGGCTCGGCGTCGATCTGTAAATGGAATTGCGTAAAAATAAGACTATAATAAGATTTTGTAAATATAGTGCTTAAGGGGGGCATACTACCTCAAATCAACTCCGTCAGACCTAAATATCTTCCAAACGACTTAATATTTAACTTTGAAATTTATATATGGTAAAGTTCAAGACTTATCCTATCGACCATATGTTTCGAAAACACGATTCCATAAAATTTTCCCGACAAAAAAAACGCAAAGTTACCTCTAAATTTTTACTAAAACCTTATTTTCTCAAATACAGAAGTCAAGATCTTTGAGAATAAACATGGTAATAGAACTAAGTATAAAGAACGTTTTATATGTTTCGGATGTTTATATTAAAGTCCTAATTAATAGATATGAAGCTAAAACTTGATTTTTGGGCTTGCGTTACTATGCCCTGTCTCACTCCTATTAACGAGAAATTCTATGTCTGTCCTTCCTTTCCATAAAAAATTGGGGTTGTATAGGCTCTTAAGCCCTCGCACTCGATCTCTAAGAAATAAAATAATATCCCGAAAATTTTCGAATACTGCGGGACTTAAGCCCCGCGACTTTAACTCAGTACGGGATACTATTTAATTTCTTAAGAGTATTTTGTCTATGCTAATATTTAAAAGAGGTATTCGAGAGAAGAGGTTTTGGCAGATCGATTAATCCAGTCAGACATGGTATAGACGATGGATGGAGCTAGCATCCGGAATGTATATGTAGGTACAACTGTATTTGTTTTTTTTTTTATTGTGTACTGACTATTTATTTTATTTTATTCTATTAATCTAACTGTACATTATAGATCTTGTGTCTGAAATAAAAACATTATTATTATGCATGTTTGTAAGTTTGTTTGCAAATAGTTCTTGTAGATCGTGTTTGTAGATCGTTCCTTCACACTTGTTTGCAAAGTGTTGAAGGAACGATCTAGACGCGCACTCAAAAGATTGGAACTCAGTGGCGTAAAATAGAGAAGTGTGGTGGGAGGGAATTTGCCCAGCAGTGGGATAGAACAGGCTAATAAAAAAAAACTTGTTTGTAAGTTGTATTGTTGAAGGAGGCACTGAAGGTTTGCTGAAGCTCAGTGTCAATTAAAAAATATATTTAACTATAGATAGTTATAGAATTTTCAGAGCAGAACTATCCTAGACTGACAGGCTGATTTATCCATGTAATACATGAGCATAGCCATGAACAAGCGTAGCTTACTAGTTAAGCATAGTTATAAAATCAAGTAGTGGCGACAGGAAGATAAAAGCACGGACTAAGTTGTTGCTCAGAAGACTTTTACATTACTTATTGTGACGGCATGACCTCACAAATTAGTATTATCTGATTGGTAAAATATAAAGATGAAAATATTTAGTAACAATTCCACTCAAAACCTTCTCTGATAAGCTCTAACAAAATGTAATCAGCAAGACGTCTTGCTTTGATAGATTTCTTTTCATTTTGTAGTTGGTGTGGTTTTTTCTTCCACAACGCTGATTACATTTTGTTAGAGCTTATCAGAGAAGGTTTTGAGCGGAATTGTTACTAAATATTTTCATCTTTATATTTTGCAATGGATTTCCGCAAAGTAACGCCTGAATCTATTTTTTATCTGATAGGTGTTTAACGTGTCGTGGCCGATTGCTATATTTTTTAGTATTATTTTATCTAAAATAATCATTAATTATATTTATTTTAAGTAAAATAATAATTAATCTCGACCAATATAAAAAAATATAATACGTTTTTTAATCTATGGCACAGGTATAAATTAATTAACACATAATTTTGGTGATTTTTAGTTACTGCCCTTGTTTACAACGTTATGTAAGGTTTCGGTATTTTCCATGATTAATTCTTGTTTCGATAACACGATATCAAAGATTATGCCGAATCAATAAACTGTAATATTAAAACGATCATTGGAAAGTGTTGTTTACAAAAACATAAGATGCGAAATACGAGGAATTTTCCCATGATATATTCATGTTTTGATAAGACGTTTCAGAATATTTGAATCAATGGCATTTATAAACGACCTTATGAAAAAAATTGTTTACAAAAACATTGTTTGCGAAATCGAGGTATTTTTCCCGTGATATTTTCCTGTTTTGATAAGACTTACGAAGATTAAGTCTGAAGTAATAAATTTTCATATGAAAACGACTATTGCAAAGTAAATTGTTAACTGTTGTTCACAACATTAGATATTTAGGAAATAAGAGTTATTTTCCCATTATATTTATTTTATTGTTATGCGGGATACGGAATTCTGTAGAAGAACCAAAGTCACCGACATAGCTCTAAGAATTAGTAAGCTGCAGTGGTAGTGGGCAGGTTATACAGCTCGCAGAAGTGATAACCGCTGGGGATTAAAGGTTCTCGAGTGGCGGCCGCGATGCAACGCGAAACGGAGTGTTGGGAGACCATCCACTCAATGTGCATTGTGTGACATTTTAGCGGTTGCAGGGAGTCGATGGATGGAGGCAGTTCAGACCAGGACCAGGTTTGACCAGGTTTGGACCAGGTTTCTAGCATCGTATGGGGGTAGCCTACCCCCAGCAGTGGACGTGAATGAGCTGATATGATGATGGTGATTTTCTTGTTTTAAAGATTAACAACGAATCCAGAGTGTTATAGGAAAACAAACAACCAGGAACTTATACCAAGTCGTACAGTGTTCATAACCTAATAACACACATCGATAAAGAAAATGTGTTTTGTTGATAACGGTTAATTGAATCCGATAATGTGAGATTTATTATGTAAACAAAAAAATAAATATCAATTAGCATTACATGAACGTGAAATCAATTTACATAAAAATACGATTCATGGCAATGATCGACGTACAAGTCAACAGAACCAAATCGTAAGTGGACCTACACTTTGCTCTAATAAACGAATCATTCTAGATTCGATTAGATTCTAGAGCTTACTTGGCCATTCTGACAATAGTCCAGTATATCTTTCAATAAACTCTTGTTCCCCTGCGCAAGTATTCAGTGAAGTAAATTGAGCTCTTCACTTCTTCAGTAAACAACTTATTTCGCCAACAACTAAAATCGCCAGCTCATTCTGAAAATCGTCCAGTATAGCTTGCAATGAAGCCTTGTCCAGCTATGCTCAAGTATCCAGGGAAGTAAAGTAAGATCTTTATTGCTTTGGTAGACCTTACAGACAGACATAACACTCACCAACGCCAGCCCCTTATGACAATAGTCCAGTATATCTTGCAACGAAGCCCTATTCCCCTACGCAATTATCCAGTGAAGTAAGCCCTTCACTTCTCTCGTGAACAACTAATTCTAGACCTTACGGCTACCGACATAACGCTCACCAACGTCAGCCCCTTATGACAATATACTCGGACCAGTATATCTTGCAAAGAAACCCTATTCTCCTATGCAATTATCGAGTGAAGTAAGCTCTTCACTTTTAAATAAACACTAATAAACTAATTATTCTAGACCTTACGGCTACTGAAATAACACTCACCAACGCCAGCCCCTTCTGACAATAGTCCAGTATATCTTGCAACGAAGCCTTGTTCCCCTGCGCAAGTATCCAGTGGAGTAAAGTAGGATCCTCATTGCTTTGGTAAGAAGACGTCCGCGCTCTAAAAGTGACTCCCTCCTCCGTATCGTAGATTCGCTGCAACGCTTCTGACGATTGCCCGGATTCTTTACTGGATGACGCGTCCTTTGCATTCTCGAATACTGAAATAATTTGAACCTTTTATAAGTCGCGTAGATAAAGATTGGCACTGATATTGGTCGCGTCTTTTATGCTGTGCTGCTTAGATATATTGGATCACAGATGATCTAAGCGGGACGGCACGAGAGAAGCTGTCATTTTCAATCAAAATCTTTATCTGCACGACTTATACATAATCAGATTCCCAGATCAAGGAACCCTGTGGATCTCAAAACGGAGCAATACATGGCGACTCTGACTACTATGTAAAAGAGTAGTCTACAAAATAACTCTATTATCTCCTTTTGCCATAGTTTTCTTTTAGAGTTTTCCTTTCTCAAAGATCAGAAGTTTTTAAAGCATAGACAGAGGAATCTCTGCCAATAGGTAGTTTATCTGAAATCTGCTCATTGTGTATGCAAGATTTAGACAGTAATTATTACTCAGTATGTTTTTAGCTAGATTTATGATGGACGTGAATGATATTGGCCAACAAATTGATGTAGCAAACAGCAGATTAGGTGTGTGAGATAACATTGTCAATACCCAAAAGAACCTATGAGTAATAAATACGTGACATGATAACAGAAAACATAACAAAATACTTTATATTTAAGAATATCAGATGTATTTGATGGAAGTACTTTTAAGATGTAGTTTAGAAGATCATCTTTAAAATGCAGATTAGGGAAGATTAGATCTAGTTTAGCCAATATTTTTTATCACCAAGGCGGCGAAGAGGTTGGCTGGCGCGACGGTTCGACTGATGGAAACCGGTTACCGCAGCCTATGACGCCTATATCCTACAGCTTGATGCTACATGTAATTGAAACCGCAAGTATAAAATCATTACATTACAGACCTTTTATATGGGCCTTCAAGCCGAAACAGCTCAAGGACCAATAAAGTTAAACGCAAGCCTTTATTTACATAATAACTAATTAAAATAGTCCACTTACCATCTTCCTCAGAAAGTTTGAAAGCCTCAACACCGGAGAAGTCCTGATTCTGTTTCTCAGAACTGCTATCAAGACGTTCGCTGACCCTGTACGGATGCCCTTCGAAGTCAGTCTCCTCAAACACATCGAACGCTGAGAACCTATGTGCTTCCGCGTTCAGTTTCAATGCGGACAGGATAGGGATTTTACCTAGAGATTCTAACACTTCGTTTAACCTGTAAAAGATAATGAAGATTTAATGAGACCGAAGAAAATAAGCTTAGTAACATTTACATTTTAAGCCTTACATGGCTCAAAATGAAAATGCTGGGTGGTTGGATTTGCGTGAATCAAAATCGGGTTATTACTAATTTATAGGTCTTAAAAGTCATTTATTTAACCAGGTTAGAAGTTCTGCGCAGATTCTAAGCCAATTGCTATGAATCCACGCTAAAACAAACTACGAATCAATTGTCTTTTTGAAATCTAGAGATGTCTACTTAAATAAACTTATGTGGATAGATTCTTATCTGCTGTCTTAATAACTTGCAGAACCTAGAAAATAGTAAGAACCCGTTTTATTTCAGATACCATTGTTTATAGTACCACATCGACACAGATCTGTTTGTCCTCTTTTGGCAAAAGCTCTTCTATATTTTCGACTTATATCTATCTCTCGCTATCCTTAGTTATGTCCAGTCCAGCATCATAAATCATAATATATTTCTCAAAAACGAAAAGTGGGGTCAAATCACAGATGCGAATAAATATTACTCAAAAAGCTCAACAAATTGCACGGTGTTTTGCCAACATTTTTTCCCCCAATGAAATATTTATCGTAAATAAAACTTAGACCGGACGTTCAGCGGCGAGATTGTCGGACGATATTACCTTACCTACTACCTACAGTCGCGGGTCGAACACTAGTTCGACCAGGCCTACTGAGGCCTGGCACGGGAATTGTTGTCCAGGGTAGAGTAGAGAAAAATGTCATCGCATCGTCATACATTGCGTAAACTATTAAAGCTGAAGGAATGAATTTCAAACATTTTACGCATTCGATGAAGATGTGACGTAATTTGTCCTGATGTACCTACTATATTGACGTGAGAGTACAATATGAGTACAAGCCCCACCCGGACAAGTAACCACCCAAAAAATCCCTCCCCTTTTTCCACCCTAAGAGTATAATGAAATATGAAGAAGTTACTAAGTTAATCTCATTGTAAGACGGCTCTATTATTATGAGCATTATAATTATGTACCTACCTACAAAATATTAACTTAAATGTACCAACCAACTCGATGGTAATATAATCAATCTTGACCTAAACTAGTGGTCTGGTTATAAATAGAACAATAGAAACAGCAGCAAAGCAAAATAGGAATTTATTTCTCTTAATTAATTCAGTACCTATTTGTAACACGTGTGTAACGAGTGACTACCTAGTCACACAACATTCATTTCAGTCTCTCGAGAATAGACTTAGATGACCTTACATCGAGTATGTACACTAGTACACACTTGTCGTGTTTTATTCTTTCTGTTTCCAAGTATTTTATTTATTTATTCATTGAGCAACTAACACGATTAAAACTAACCAATAACATTAGTACATTATACAGTATACAGCGTGTTTAAATCTAGAAGATCTATTTATTTTGATGACAGCTGAAACTTTCACAGACCTCTATATCTTATGTGTATTTGTAACAAAAATTATTTCAATGTGAATAAGTTTCCTTTTAAAATAATAAAATATTATGAACCACATCAGTTAATCACACTTATATTATAAATGCGAAAGTTTAGATGTAAGTATGGATCGATAGATGGATGTTTGTTGCTCAATCACGCCAGAACGGCTAAACGGATCTGAATGAAATTTGACACAGAGTCTGGAATAGCACATAGGTTATATTTTATCCCGGAATTCCCACGGGAATGAGAACTACACGGGTGAAACCGCGAGGCGCTGCTAGTATTATATAAACCGAAAAAAATTCAGAACATTTTAGGCCTTCCGATGCATAAGAATTTTGGTACCCTCGAAAATCCCATTCGTTTGAGGATAATAAAATTGAAACAAGCTGAATTTTTCGATGTCGATAGCCAAGGTAAAGTAACAAGTAGTTAAGCATATTTTCAGGTTAGTACCAGACGATGGTAATCTGAAATATGGCTATTCAGTGTCATGTCATGATTCATATCTTATTCTTATCATCGGTAGACAAGACAGGCTTGAATTCGTTAAGCTTGCTCTTCCTGATTCTAGATAAGACACAACAATAACTATTGTGTTTGTTTAGACTGAGTTGAAGACGCAGGAGATTGCGGGTTCGATTCCCGCCTTGGGTCAAATATTTATATTTATAATCCATCACAGGTATTATTATACACTTGATGTCGTTAATTCTAACTCTTTATAAAAGGAGAAGGAAACACCATACGGGATTTTACAATTCAAGATACAGAATGACAGTGATTTCTGTTATTTATAGTACCTACGCTAAACTTAATAATAAATGATAAGAGATGGCTGTAAAAGGGCCTAGTGATTATTAAAATAACAAAAAATAATTAGAAAAATTTGTGCCGGGTGTTCTGGTTGTCTATGTATAAAAAAATATTTATTTGTGTATTGTATTGTATTATGTATATCAGTTATCTAGTACCCACAACACAGCTCTGCTTAGCTTGGGCATATGTTGTGTGAATTGTTCACCAATATTTATATAAAGTTAGCCGGGGGGGTAAAAGCTAGTATTACTATAAACCCAGTTCATTCACTCTTAATAGGTAAACATTTGAGGATAAATATCATCAAGCAAACAGTTTGAATAATGAAATTTGTTATCTAGTGTTATTGTTGAAGTTATCTTGCATTAGGCATTCACGACATGTCACTATCCTTATCACAGTCTGGGTTTGATGGATTTCGCGACGGAATTCACTAAATAGGGCAGGTCAAGCCTCGCCACGGTCACACAGCATGCTACCGATGTTAATCAAACGCAATATAGTCACAGTTTATTCGAAATCTTTGTATAATAAATCTATACTTTGGGGGAGAAGTTGGTATTTCCCCAAAATAGTTGCCGACAACCGCTGGGGTAAACGTGTTCTTGAGTGGAGACCGCAACTCGGCAAACGTAGTGTAGGACGCCCTCCGACCAGGTGGGATGACGATTTGCGAAAGACTACTGGCTGACTACATGCTGGATGCGGCAAGCTGAAGACAGGGCGCTATGGCGCTCATTAGGGGAGGCCTATGTCCAGCTGTGGACTAATGTTGATGATGATGATTTAATAATTGTATTGTATGAATTTGTATCTTGACAATTCA
The DNA here is from genome assembly GCA_946478455.1 of Eupithecia vulgata. Classification (NCBI taxonomy): domain Eukaryota; kingdom Metazoa; phylum Arthropoda; class Insecta; order Lepidoptera; family Geometridae; genus Eupithecia; species Eupithecia vulgata. The sequence continues at coordinate 11,661,896 of OX297862.1, read as the reverse complement.
TCCGTCTCAGGTTTGAATAAACGTTGTTGCTGTTTGCTTTTCCATACTCAATTGAGCGCCGCGTAGACAGAAAAACCGGAAACTGCATCTATCATCTGCAGCTGAAGGAAATGGCTATTTTTTTCAATTTTAGTTTGAATAACTAAAGATGCGGCTAGGCGGGCGAAGATCCCCCTGCGAAGCAGGATGCTTCGGGTTCGATTTCCGCCTTGGGTTAAATTGTACGAAATCTTGAAATATTTAATTCATGTGTACTGGGTTTTTTCTATTTATAATAAAAATATGCACCTACCTATATGAAATGCATGTATGTATTAAAACCATAATTTCAATGTGCAATCTCCATAATACAAGCTCTACTAAGTTTGGGGCTAGATGATGCTGTATGGATTGTCCAGCATTATTTAATAATTAACGAATACAATTTCTAACATTTTACATAAAACGGAAACAGCTCACACTCAGGACACAAATAAAAGATACATAATTTAAATAACCAGAAAGTGTGTTATCAAGAATTGTTTTATTTAACTTTTTTATCTCTATCTCGAGCTGGTTAAGCTGTCACGCACGTTTATCAAAAGGCCGTGTAAATCACGCTTCAATAGTTATCTATCTGTCCACGTAACACCTGTAAGTACTTAACTATGACACATTCGACCTATGAATGAGGTGAGCGAGTCAATGCCAAGGTTAGAAGAATGGTTTATTTTATAGTCTGTGCTATAAAAAATACACCATTCTTGTACACTCCTTGTCAGTACAAGGAGTTTATTTATTTATTTATTTGATGGATAACCAGAAGCTTTTATACACAGAGTTACAAATTGATAGACACCAGTAAGCTAGTCGAAGGTTTTCACGGGTAGCTATCAGATGGTGAAATAAAATCACATTATGTGTTTTTGAGTGACAATATTTTTAATCAATACAATTTTCAATACAGTTTATGTTTGTTTGAAAAGGTCCTAGCTTGGGTGTGGGGTGCTGATAACTTGTATTTTAAAATAACGATAGTAAAAAACGCTTCTTTAGTGCAGAAAATATACAAAACTTCAAGACCGAACTAAAAAATATAGATTGGAGACAAATTATAAAATTGGAAAATAACATTAATATAAACTACAAATCATTTGACGAAGTTCTAAAAAAATACCTAAACCAATGCATTCCCATAAAAACAATAACGTTAAAACCACAAATAAATAATAAATGGTTGACTCCCGGCCTAAAAATATCTTGTAAAAACAAACGACTACTTAACATACACACTAAATATTCACAAAGTGTTGTATTAAAAAAATATTTTAAATCGTATAAAAAAACTCTAAAACACGCGGTAAATCTTGCAAAAAAATTACACTACATAAAAAGAATACAGAAATCAAATAACATTATTCGCAGCATGTGGAAAATTATTAGAGAAAAAACAAATAAAAATACTATTAAGGAAAAGAAAAATATTAAATTAATTATAAATTCTGAAACAATTAGTGACCCGCTAAAAATTGCAAACAGTTTCAATAACTTCTTCGCCTCTGTAGGCAAAGTTTCATCATCTCACTCACAGAGCCACTTTTTTGTTCATACCCAGTCAGAAAAAAGCATGTTCCTTGACCCCGTGACGCCTAAAGAAATAAATATAATAATTCGTAGCTTAAAAAACAAATTAAGCTGCGGAATAGACGAAATACCACCAAAGCTTATTAAATCATGCGCTGACGAACTGACTCTGCCTTATTTCTTACTGACAAACCAATCATTCATAGAAGGTGCTTTCCCTGATTTGCTAAAAATATCTCTTATAAAACCTATTCACAAAAAAAACTCAACTAGCGACCCCAATAACTACCGGCCCATATCGCTATTGCCAACTTCTTCAAAAATATTCGAGAAAGTAATGTGTAATCGTGTTTATTCTTATTGTGAAAAATGTAATCTATTTGACGAAGCACAATGCGGATTTAGAAAAAACCACTCGACTACCCTAGCAGTATATAAATACGTAGAAAAAATATTAGAAATCCTGGACAATAAACAACACGCAATAGGTATTTTACTAGATATGTCTAAAGCCTACGACAAAGTACAATTCGACTTACTGTTACAAAAAATGCATTCTATAGGTATAAGAGGAACGGTTCACGACTGGTTCAAGTCCTACCTGAATAATCGGCTACAGTACGTAGAAATAGAACATTTCGACTATGACACAGGTTCTATTAAAAACGTAAGATCTAAACCACATCACGTCACAAGCTCGATCCCACAGGGAAGTGTTCTAGGATGTTTGCTATTTTTGATTTTTATAAACGACCTGCCCAAACACATAAAAACACCTTGCGTTCTATTCGCCGACGATATTTCCTTAATAATGCCATGCACAAATAGCGACAACGTCAATAATACCGCGAGCCATGCTCTCTCTGAAGTAGTTAGTTGGATGGCGGATAACGGATTACTAATCAATTATGAAAAAACAAAAGTTATGGAATTTCGACCCTTTCAAAAAAAATCTCTAAATATAAAATTCAAGACCAACAACACAATTTTAGAAAGCGTAAACAGTTTTTCACTACTTGGTATTACTATAGACACCCACTTGAACTTCAAAGAACATATTAAAAAAATCAAATCAAAATTATCCAGTTTCGCGTACGCATTACGGGAACTAATCAAGACAACTGACCTTCCGACAGCATTAAATGCTTATTACGCACATACACACAGCCACCTAACACAAAGTGTGATTTTATGGGGAAATAGCACAGATGTACAAGATCTGTTAATTATGCAGAAGAAATGCGTACGAATCCTAGCAAATATAAAAGCAACGTACAGCTGCAAACCTTTTTTCCAGAAATTTAAAATTTTAACCTTGCCGTCTATTTACATATTAGAACTTTGTAAGTTTGTTCGAAAATACCCAAACTTATACAAAACACTGGACGAACTTCCTAGAAAATATCCACTTAGACCAGGGAGAAACAAAATTATACAGCCATCATCTAACCTGCGTATGCACAGTACCGGCCCTTACAAAATGTCCATAAAAATCTACAACAAGCTGCCAATAGTAATTAAAGACATTGAATCCTTTTCTTTATTCACAAATAAATTAAAACAATTCTTAATTGACAAATGTTATTATGACATAAACGAATTTTTAAATGACAATATAGACAAACTGACCTGAAAAAATAATAATAATAAATAAGTAAAAAATTAATAAATAATAACATCTTTTTTATGACAAACTATACAAACTGACAAAATAAAAAATATAACGTATAAATAATAATTAATAACAACCTCGGTCTGCCTTCCACATGTTGTTTACGCCCAACAGGGTTCATATTGTGATACTTACTTATAAACCTACCAGATAAAAACCAAACCAATGTGATGACAACAATAAATGTATTGAGTATTGAGTATTGAGAGACTTGTAAAATGTTCTTGAGAATAAGCATAGTAATAGAACTAAGACTTTAGTTCTATTACTATGCTTATTCTCAAGATCCTAACTTCTGTATTTATTGAGAAATAAAGGTAAACATTCAGTGGTAAAGGTTTTAGTAAACATTTAAAGGTAACTTTGCGTTTTTTTTTTTGTATCGAGAAAGTTTTATGGAGTCGTGTTTTCAAAACATATGATCGTTAGAAAAGGTCCTGAACTTTACCATATATATTTCAAAGATAATTTTTTAGTAGTTTGGAAGATATGGAGATCTGGCGGAGTCGATTTGATTGAGGTAGGCCCTTAAGACCATTGTGAACCTGCTGGATTTCTAAGGAAACGAAAAGGATTTTTGCAAAATTATTAAGTATTTTGCATAACTCAACCTCGAATACTCAAAAGCAACTCAAATTTAAAAGGGCGATTATTGCAAAAATCAAGCAATATGAAAATGTGTATTTTTAAACATTAAGTTTTATCTTAACGAACATTAATGTCCAGATTAAAAATATACTATAGGTAGGGAAAAACTTGTAGAAGACGTTATGGAATATAATTTAAAAGGAGAAGCCCTGGATCTTGAAGTACAGCCTAGGCTAGTTTAGGGCCCTATGGATTCAATATTATACTGAAACACTGTAATTGTATCCAACAAGTGATTTTTATGTTTAGTATTTCTTCAAAAACGGTATTAAATGAAATGCTCTAACTAAGTAATCTAATCAGCGACAACAACACATTATTTTTTTACGAATTATATAGTCAGACTAATGTTTTATATGAGTCATAATGATGACTATATGAAATAGAAAAACTAAACGTAGTTTTTAAATTTCATGCTTATATTTTGAATATTAAATAAAATCTACTAAGCTACCTGTAGATTGTTTGCAACAGTTTGCAGATAGCTTAATTGTTTCTATTGTAAATACTAGTTTTAATTTAAATTTGTTATTTGATTGTTATTTTCTTTCTGAATAAAGATATTAAATAAAATCTCCCCTAAAATAACTAGCGATCGGATCGAGCTGAAAATTTTCATAGATGAAGCGCTAAGTCTGGAAACATACATTGGCTACTTTTTATCCCAAAAGCATCGTGCGAAGGCGCGTGTAGAAACTAGTAACCTTTAAATACCGCACATCAAAGGGACATACCCTTTCTGCGGTTTGTTATTTTGCTGTCCAGTTGTCTAGAAAATTGACAATGTGTTGTATCATGTATTCTAACCACAGTATCGAATTTACATGTCAATAAATACCATCGGGGTTTGAATTAATCATAACCAGCGACCCGCCCCGGCTTCACACGGGTTCTATATTTTGCATGTATTATACATATAAACCTCCCTCATGAATCACTCAATCTATTAAAAAAACCGCATCAAAATCCGTTGCGTAGTTTTAAAGATCTAAGCATACATAGGGACTAGGGACAGACAGACAGCTGGAAGAGACTTTGTTTTATACTATGTAGTGATTGTAACCCATCTGGGAATCGATAAAAGGTTTGGGATCAGTGCTATTATATATAATGTCAAGTAGATAATAATTTGGATTGGAAATGTCATGCTATCCCGCTTAGATTACATTCGACAAGTTTGATCTAAGCGGGACAGGATGACAATTTCGTTTCCGGTATCTACACGACTTATAGAACGAAAACCAAAGTCTCATGGCGTATTCTTGAGATTATAATCATCTTAGGCGAAAGAATTCCGCAGTTGGGCATAGACTTTTTGTTTGAAAGTTTGTAATAAAAAAGTTCTATTTATGATCTAAGGCCTCAATGGTGCCTATATCATTACTAATGATATAGGCATTATATCATTACTAATGATACATAGGCACTATATCATTACTAATGATTCATTAGTTCGGTCTTTAACATTAGTAAAACATTCGTTCAAAAATAGATTGATGATAGATTAATCTATTTTTTTCTATAAACTCAAATAGGGATAGACCAAGTTGTTCTTTGAATATTAGCTAAATGTGGCTGTAAGTAACCTTAGGAAGATCGTAAACGGCCTGTTTAGATCGACGTGGTAGTCGCCGCTATACCCAGAGCGCCGAGCGGTAGCGGTAGTTTCAAGTGGATTTTCGCTGGTCGCGGTATTCCTTCGAGTGTAAAAAACACCGCAATAGGGTTCGTAATGAGCGGGAAATGAAAGATAAGTGGGAGGAGTTGATTTCAACGCTTTCTGCTAGCTCATTCCTTTTCGTTCGACTATTTGTTTTGGTTGAAATACATTTAAGTAGGTACATAGTTTACAAGCTATGTGGTGCCGGCTTAGAATTTGCACCACCCCAACTCTTCCCGTGAGTGTCGTAAGACGCAATTAAGGGACATACACCGGGTACAGCAGCGTCTCTTGCAGAATAAATCTACGACCGAACGGCGATCCCTAGCCCGCATACCCAGCGTGGGGATTATCAGCCATGAGATAAAACCAGCGTCCAGCAGTGGACCATTTTAGACTGTTGAGTATGCAATTTACTCTTGCAAGTAAAAATTAATTACGCTCCGCTCGCGGTAGAAACCCGGCTTAAGATTACCACATACCCACTTGGATTTCGCTACCGCTCCGGGAAGCCAATACTGCGTAGATCTCAACAGGCCTTAGCGCATAAAAACTGTACTCACGCATTCAGCTTTTCGTGGTATTCCTCTTTTTTTAGTCTATGCTTCTTGAAGGATTCCTTGAAATTACGCGAGCGCTCACAAAACTCGTTGAATATATCTTCTAGGTTTGCTACCACAGCTGTCCATCCCTGATGACAATAAACAAATGCATATTTAATTATGTTAAATTAACCTGGACGTTAACTTATCGTTATTAATAAAGAATTGTTTGAATTGTATTGACGTATGAATGCTGATAGGTTTACGTAAAATATCGGTTGGGGTAAATCAATAAATGCCGAACCACAATTCTGGATACTTTCATTTTATATTAAGATAAGCGATGTAACCAGTTCAATAATTTAATAAATAATCACATTTACTCGTAGTAGACGCTAATAGTAAATAAATGCTGTAATATTATTACAGCATTTATTTACCTAATAGCAGCGCCTCACCGTTTCACCCGCGCAGTTCCCGTTCCCGTGGGAATTCCGGGATAAAATATAGCCTTTATGCTATTACAGACTATAATCTATCTCTGTGCCCAATTTCATCCAGATCCGTTCAGCCGTTCTGGCGCGATTGAGCAACAAACATCCATCTAAACTTTCGCATTTATAATATTAGTGTGATTTTCGAAGGTATCAAATTAAGTTTTGAAGGTTAAACCTTTAATTTGATGACCTTCTCTTGTTAAAAGAAATGAACCTTTAAGCTTGGCTATTGGAAATTGACACGAAACACGGTACTTGTAAGGTTAAGGTGAAACGTGACGCGTGTGTCGCAAAAGCCAATTTTGTTTTTTTTTCCGCCAATCAATAAATAAAACTTATCACGCTCCACCATAATCCATAAGGCAGTAATTTTATTAGCTATTAAGATGGTACCCCGACCTGCACAATGGGTTTCTCGAAAATTCCTGTGTATGTTTTACATTAAAATAAAATAGTTGGCCGCGTTAGTTTTTTAATAAGTCATATAAACACTTACTAGTGGTTTATTTTCCACTTCTTCCACTAGTGGACAAAATCAATAACACCTTTATTTCTTATTTGATAATAATTACTATTTATAAACCTGTTTATATAGTATTAAATTTGACTTGTCTAAGTGCTTATTTTGTAAGCTTTAAGAAATAAACTAAATAAACCTATTGAATTTTGAATTATTATGAACTGGGGTACCGCCTTAACGACAACATGTTAAATAAACAGATACAGTAACATTTGACAAGTAAATATTTTTTGAGCTGTACCATACATTGTTAAATATCAGTATAACCCACCTGATGCTGTAAATGTTGTTCATGAACCAGCTGATCGCAGCTTCTAGAAACCTCCAGAGCAAGGTCACTGAACTGCTGGGCTAGCGTTGCGCAAGTTATCACAGTGTGCACGTTGGGCGTCATCGAACAACACTTGTCCACGGCTGCCCTGAGTTCGGAAACGGATTTGCCGTCGAAAACGCTACGGGTGTCGCAAGAGAATTCGCCGGTACTCAGTTCGCCGATTGGACTTAGGTCGCCGCATACTACAAGGAAAGAAAAACCTTCATCTCTTGTCTTTAGGGGGCCTTTTCACCAGTGTTATGTGTGGAGATTTCAGACATATTACTTGGAGACAAGTCCAGGCCAAATAACCCTACAAATCAGTGGTAAAAGGCAGTTTTATACTTGAAAAATCATAGTGCAAATTAGTTTTGAAGCTAGGTAATTGTTATTGGTAGAAAATATTGGGCTGTTCCTGAAATGTTACTCGTATTTAGACAGCAGTTTATATCCTATAATATTTTTAGTCAACCCCTAAAAATTACAATGGTTCTGTCTAATCTTTTAGCATAATATTTGTAGTTCCTTATTCTCCCGTAACAAATTAACATTAAGGATTTCATAAGAAACACAGAAAACAGCCAGGTATGTATATAACACAACAAAAGATAAGTTGTTTGTGATGTGATAAGACTCTCAGTAAATGGCCTTTCGTAGCAACAGCAAGTAAATATCGTTGTCTTGTCTTTATTAATATCCTCAATAAGTACCTTTCAGATATTATCTACCTAGCAAGAATAATCAACATTAAATTTAAAAAAAAATACAATTTAATTAATTAATATTTAATTACATTAAATAAATAGATCTCTAAAATATGAAATAAGTTCACGCCGAATTTGAAAATTTTTGGGAACATATTTCATTTAACATGTATGCTTACTGCTTAGGTAGGTGGAGTATTCAAACTAAAATCGTAAAAACTAGCCATTTCCTTTCATTTTCAATAATGGATTTCTTAACAAAGATTGATATTATCAACAACCCAATCTGCTGGTGTCATTTTTTTTGGTAAATTAAACAGTTTCGATTTCTTGCATAAATAATAAATAAAAGATAAAAAAAATTAAGTTATTGTTTTCTTATAAATCGTGGGCATGACTCCTTTCGCGACGCTTCTTTAACTCTTGTGGTTTCGGCGTTGTACTCAATATACAAATATAAAGGTAAAAGAAAATTTAAAACTCACATGACTGTTGCAAATGACTCTCCTTAACAGAAGGTTTTATGAACATGAATATAGGATTCGAATCGGTGCCGGCGCTGTACGATGACACCATGTGGTCAGACATCAACACTTCTCCGCCACTTATGAGGAGCACAAGGGAGTTTGATGGCACTTTTGTTTTCCGCTCTATTGCATATTTCAAGCTTGCCACACTGAAATAGATTAAAGGATTCATTTAATCTACATTCATTTTATTGTTCTATGCATCTTTTTTGCTTCTGAGAATAGAGTTTAACTGGTATAACAAAACAAGGGTAAATTTGAAAGTTGTGTTTACAAATAGAAACTGATAAACAATTTAAACACGAAATAGTCTTGAGCTTTATATTGAATGTCCACAGCATTGCAACTATTGAAGGGTTTAAAAAGATTGAACAAACTATAATTCACAAACTATGTGAGTTATAGTTTATTGACAAAAAAATAGGTAGGTAAGTACCCATTAATACTTACTTCTGCAAAGTCAGACTCATATCATATGTGGTCATTTGACCGGAATCCACATGGAATACATACAGCATCCTGCCAGTGTTTTACTATCACAGTTCAATACTTAACTCCAGTTTGGATCAGCTAATTGCTATTGTTTTTGATCTATAATCCATGGAATCTGAAATCAGAGATAGAGTAAGCTAGAGTAAGTAATTAGCTTTAAATAATTAAAATTAGTAAGTCTTTAATTAATTACTTGTCTATTGTAGTGTACCCCTGTTTATAGACACATTATAAACAAAAATCTTTAGGATGCAGAAGAGTTGTTTTTGATTCAAAGAAAATAATGTGAGTAACTTATGCAATATTAAATAACAATCAGAAATGTTTTAGAAACTAACACAGTTAGTTTTACGCACAAAAAAACCAAGGCTTTGTCCAAAATAAACAACGTCATTTTCAACAGTAGCCAAATATATTTTATTAGATAAAGAAGATCACAGTCCGCCCTTAAGCAGCATCATGGTATAAAACAACCGAATTGAAACGTATTCACTGGTATTCACGAGAACGACCTGTTTTTGCGTTGGAATAATTTGATGCAAAAACAACAAAGATCAGAGCAGAGCACTTACGCAGTCTAGATCACGCAACGAATCAGTGAAGCATATCCAATGAATACAAAAAACTCATTAAAAAGCACATGCTTAGAAACAATGAGTAGCAAATGCAAACGTAATTACCCAAACAATTATAAACGATATAGGAGCTCTTGAATTTGCAAATACACTACCATTTCGTTCGATTCACAAAAACTAATCCATCCAACCAACCAAACCAAACCAATCCAATGCATTTACTTTAGTACTATACTTATAAATCTGTGAATGCATTGCAATCAAATCAAAAAACAGCTGACATAACAATAACATGACAGAAGAGTTGACAGACAAACTATCAAATCGTGACACTTACACTGACAAAAATAAAATATGGACTTTTGACTTTGACATAACAAGTAGAAATCATAGAAGATTTATCTAACTTGTAGACGAGGCGTGTATTTTCGGTAGCGGTAAGTGGTTTTATTCTCATACTTGGGGGAGCTTCTTTGGTAAGGTCGTTGAGATGTAAATCCATCCTCTGTTCGTGGTTTTGTTTGTCCAAATGATGACATTGACAATCTTTGGAAAACTGACACTGACAACTGAACCATGTTGTCTATGCCGGTCGGTGAAAAAGGGCAGAGGCAAGATGGCGCGTGGCGGGCATCGGGCTCTTTGTATCGACCATGCGTAGAATTCACGATTTTATCAGTTGATTGGTGGAGTTTTCGGTGCCGTAGGGCTGCGCAGGGCTGTTCTGATTGTCCTAGCCTTTATCAGAAGGTGGGATGTAACCCTGTTTGTCTTCACGCCCACTGATGGTTTACCTCGAATGATACTAGGAAAAGTCTGACTCGCACATCCACACCAATAATGGCGGAAGACTCAAGCGACTTTACAACGGGAGTTCTGTGCCAATTACTTCAGTACTACCAGTACTACAGTCGGTTCCTTCTACTATCCTAAGAGAATGAGATTAACAAGTGCTATGGATGTTCAGAAATGCAATTGGTTTGTAATAGAGGTGCTGGTAAGGTCTGATCGTTTCATGCTAAAATTGTTGGTTTTGTGAATACTTCTATTGGATTGATTTGTAAATACTAAAGGTAGTATGGTTATTAAGCAAGCAGTTTGGGTTTTAGTTGGTTTATTGTGATGTGACCATACTTTTGATTGATTAGGTATAAAGAATCTTGAGAAAGAAACTAAACAAATGTCTTTCGTCAACATAAGTAGCTAATCAAAGCTAATCGAGTAGTTGCCCAATGATAAAGCATAGCCGGTGTAAATATGTCCCAATGCTAATAATCATAGCCGATGTCTTGTCAATGACACAACTTGCCCATCTGTTGCAATGTTTTCTTGTGAATTATTGTTTTCAGGGTTCAATGGAAGTGGAGGATGCCTGACACTAGATATTGGCAGACCACATCAATCATGGAGGCACATAAGGATTTAGTGATTGACGGAGCCAAATATGTGTGTGATAGTGCCAGAGAATCTACTTAGCATAGACTGTCTGGGAATCAGAAGTGCCTTATTATAAAGATAAGTCACACCTTCACAAATCAGATTTGTTTCAATTCCAAAGTAAGTGTATGTTTATTGAAAAAAAAAGAAAGTAAAACAATAAAATTAGTTTACTGTTGATAAAATTATAAAACCTGAATATTGTCTTGCATTTTGTTGTTCTGTTCATGTATTTGTTCAGTTACACATGTTACAAAGACAAGACTTGATTAAACTTGATACATATTATGGAGTAAGTATGGGTGCTAAGATGTGTTCTATTTTAATAATTCCATGATCAGATCACTAAACACTGATCCACATGCTATGTGTAAATCTTGTGTGACTCTTTATCATGTCATTTGCTTTCCTACTTTGTGTTTTTTTCTGTTGTAGTCTGCTGATATATTTTGTTGTTAGTTCTTGTTCATGTAGCATCAGTCCTTCAAGGATGATATTGTTTGGTTCTGATCTTTGTTTCTGTTTCGCTGTTTTTGCTGGAAGGTGAGGTCTTTGTGTCGTTATTTGGTTATGGTGCTGCTTGGCATAGCTAGTGTGAGCATCTTGGGTTACTACACCCAAGATTGGTCCTTGTTGGCATGGTGGCCATCTGAGAGGACGCGTGTGGGCATATTGAGTACGGTGTCTCAATATGAGTTCTACAGGCATACGGTGTTGCTTGTAAGAGCTGGTGAGAGAGTCTTGGGTTCCTACACCCAAGATTGGTCCTTGTTGGCATGGTGGCCATCTGAGAGGACGCGTGTGGGCATATTGAGTACGGTGTCTCAATATGAGTTCTACAGGCATACGGTGTTGCTTGTAAGAGCTGGTGAGATAGTCTTGGGTTCCTACACCCAAGATTGGTCCTTGTTGGCATGGTGGCCATCTGAGAGGACGCGTGTGGGCATATTGAGTACGGTGTCTCAATATGAGTTCTACAGGCATACGGTGTTGCTTGTAAGAGCTGGTGAGTGTCTTGAGTTCATTCAAGATTGGTTCTCTAGTCGTGGTCTGAGTCGTCTAGCTAAATGTTGTGTAGTCTCTAAATGGTGATCAGATGTTGTTTTGTGGAATATGGTTGCATCTTGTGATTCTGTTGTTCTATGATCTAGTTATATGTGTCTTGCTTGATGAAATTGGTGTTGACCTGTGTTTATGGTTATGGTTATGGTGTGTGTACTCCCTTTTCCGCACTGAGACTCTATTGGTCCATTGTGCGTGATTGTTTTGCTAGCTTAGCCAGCCCAGCTCCGTCCAGAAGCGCAGAATCTTCCTGGGGTCTTCGCAGGCTTCGCGGAGTGACCTCGGGTGGTCGAGGATTTCGTTTCTTTGCGCCGTTACTCCCTCGCATTCCAGGACTACGTGGGCAGCTGATTCTTCGTTGCTGAGACACCCCCTGCAGAGGGGGCTGTCTGTTGCTCCGATGGTGAAGAGGTGCTTGTTCAGTGGGCAGTGTCCTGTAAGTGTTCCCACTAGGACGCGTAGATCCATTCTGGTCAGGTACAGTAGGCGTCTGGTTAGCCTTGGTGATGCATTCGGAAGTGCCGCTCTTGCCTGGCGGCACTCTTGTAGGTGTGTCCATCGTTCGATATGCGTTTCTCTGGTTTTGAGCCTTATCCAAGATCTGAATTGGGAGAATGGTATGGGAAGGAACGGAGGTGGGCCTATTGCCGGCGTCTCCGAGCCTTTCCGTGCCAATTCATCGGCAGCGTCATTACCCAGAGATCCGCTATGTCCCTTGATCCATTGCAGGGTTATCCTGTTTGTAGAGGAAATCCTTTCAAGTGCCAAGTGACATTCGTATACGAGCTTGGAGTTACAGCTGTTCCCTGCCAAGGCCCTGAGTGTAGCAGCACTGTCAGATAGGATACGCACGCATTGGTTGTTTATATCTCTCCTCTGTACAGCTGTGGCTGCCTCGGTTATAGCTACACATTCACATTGGAATATGGAGTTGTGTTTGCCAAAGGTCATTGATACACTTATGTTAAGATCTAATGAGTGAATACCTGCTCCCGTGCCCATATCGGTTTTAGAGCCGTCCGTGTATATTCTGACTTCATGGCTGCCTGATTCATCTCTTAGATCTTCATATAGTTGTATCTGATAATGTTTGTTAATTATTGGTTTGCTGGGTATTCTGTCACAGGGGGCCGCTAGGAGTGGTTCGTAGGTTAAAACCCTGTCCAAGATTTGGGCATGTGGACTATCTGTGGCCCCCCAGAGTCCCGTGTTTCGTAGTCTTAACGCAGACATGGTAGCCTCTTGTTGTATGTTTAGGTCTAGTGGCGCTAGGTCTAATATCACCTCTAGGGCAGCGCCCGGTGTTGTCCTCATGCAGCCTGTTATCGCCGAACACGCCAATCTTTGAAAGCGTTGTAGTTTGGCTGCTACCGTGTTCAGCTCGGTTCTGGTCCACCATACTATGGCTCCATAAGTAAGTATTGGTCTGATGACAGCAGTGTATAGCCACATGGTTATCTTCGGAGAAAGGCCCCATGTTTTTCCAAGCATTCTGCTGCATTGGTAGAAGGCAGCTGTGACTCGCTGCAGTTTATAGTCAAGATGTTTGTTCCACAACAGTTTACTATCTAGTATGACCCCTAGATACTTGACTTCGGTTTTCAGAGTTATTTCGGTGTTGAATAATCTTGGTAGTTTCATGCTACCCAGATTACGTTTGTGGGTGAACATTATCAGTTGAGTTTTTGTGGGGTTGACTGATAGTTCATGGTCATTACACCATGCTTCAATGGTTTTAAAGGCTAGTTTTATTCGGTCACATAGTGTGTTCTCGAAACATCCGGTTGCTAGGATCGCGAGGTCATCCGCGTATCCCACCGTCACCAGTCCGTGGCCGTTCAGCCTACGGATAAGTTCGTCAACAACTATGTTCCATAGTAGGGGCGATAGGACGCCACCTTGGGGGCAGCCCCTAGCTACTACGCCTCTTGTGGTTTCATTAATGGTGACTCGTACTGCTCTAAGCCTGAGCATGTTGTTTATCCACTCTGCTAAAGTCGGCGCAACACCGTATTTAGTGAGTGCTCTGTAAATGCTGGTAAATCTGGTCTTATCAAAAGCTCCTTCAATGTCTATGAAGGCCGCCAGAGTTGGTTGTTTTGACTTTAATCCACTTCCTATGCGTGATACCACGCTGTGTAGAGCGGATTCTGTTGATTTGCCTTTGCTGTAGGCATGTTGTTGCGGGTGTAGTGGGTTGTGTGAGAGTGTGTTATCTCTGATCTCTCTATCACATAGTCTTTCTAGTGTTTTAAGGAGAAATGATGTTAAGCTTATAGGCCTGTAGGACTTAGGCTGGGTATAATCACTTCTTCCTGGTTTTGGTATGAATACCACCTTCACTTCCCTCCATTGGTGCGGTATGTATTTATTAGCGATGCACGCTCTAAAGATGCTGACAAGATAATCTGCTAGTAAGGTACCGCACCATCTGAGCATACCGGGAAAGATCCCATCCAGGCCAGGTGATTTGAAGGGAAGGAAGCTGTTAATTGCCCAGAGTACCTTGTCACGGGTTATCATACTGTGGGCTGTTTTCCAGTCTAGGTCGGTGGGCGTTTGCTCTGAAATTTCTTCCCATTTGTGGGTGTCTGTTACCTGACAGCCTGGGAAGTGTGTGTTCAAGAGCACTTCACTGGTTTCCGAATCTGTTTTGGTATAGGTAGAGTCAGGTTTGATAAGGCATCCAAGAGCGTTCTCCGGCACATTTGTTAGGATGTTCTTGATGCGGGTAGCCTGGCTGTTGTTTTCGATGTTGGTGCAGAATCTCTCCCAACATTCTGTTTTTCTCGTGCGAATTCGTTTTTTGTAGATTTTTTTCGCAGCATGGTAAGACTCCCAGTCTACGTCTTGTCTGGTATTTATAGCTTTGTTGAACAGTTTCCTTACTTTGCGTCGGAGTCTCTGCAGTTCGGGACCCCACCACTGTCCTTTCGTCCCTTGTTTGGGCGAGACAAGCGGGCAAGCTTGTTCAAAGCTGTTGGTAAGAATATGTGTTAGTTGGTTTGTGTAGAGGTCTATGTCCTCTGTAGTTATATGCTTAGGTGGGTTGGGCTTTCCAGAAAGTTCTGATTTGACTAATTTGAAAAACTTAGTTTTATCAGTCTTACGTGGAACGCGCCTGGGTTGCGGGTTCGGTAGTGATAATTCCAGGTTAAACCTTATCCATCTGTGGTCTGAACATGAAGCTTCGGTAGAAACATGCCAGTCCTTGATGAAGTTAGAGGCTTGTTCAGTGGATAATGTTAGATCAATTATTGTTTGGGCTCTAGATGTTACAAAAGTTGGTTCCGAGCCCCTGTTTAATAGGAGAAGGTTAGTTGATATAAGATAATTTACCAGTTCATCTCCTCGGTCGTTACATCTGTCACTGTTCCACAGCGTGTGATGCGCGTTGGAGTCGGTCCCGATGATGAGTTCGAGTTTCTCCCTCTCGCAGTACTCGATCAGGGCCGTCAGGTCAGGTGTGGGTATTGCTTCGTCGCTTGGTAGGTACGCGGATGCTAGGACTATTTGCGACATAGAGCTGTTGTGGTTGGGAGTTAAGTATAGTCTAGCAGCGGTTAGGTCTCTGGAACAGAGTTCGGTTATTAAAAGTGTTTTGGCTGTGCTCGGAACAATAATGCAGGTTCTGAGGTTACTTACAGTAGTGTTTGCGAGAAGTTTGCTCCCTGGTGTTTTGAGCCCACAGATTTGGCCTCTTCTGATCCACGGTTCTTGGATGAGGGCCACGGATTGGGGATGTTCCTCCAGCACTCTGCGTAGGGACGCGGTAGCCGTTAGGCTGTGCTGGAGGTTGGCCTGGATGTAGGGTGTGGCGGGAGTTGGTGGATCAGTTAGAGGTTTGGCGGGAAGTGGTGTGTCATTTGGTTTATGAGGAGCACCTGATAGGAGAGGAGTCGAGGTCGCATTCGCTACTGTCGCTCCCCTCCATATCGAGAAAGTGCTCCTCAGATATGGCTTCGGTTGGATCCTGGACATCCATGGGGTCCGGCCTCGGGGGTGGTGGTGGGGCCGGAGAAGGATCTGCCACGTGTCCCGAACTGGGGCCGGGTTGTGGGTCAGGGTCAGCCGTAGGTCCCGAAGAGGGATTAGGCTTCGGACCGGGGGGGTTGGGTCCAGGGTTGGTGGAAGGAGCCTCAGTAGCGTCCCTGCACTCGCCGTCCGGAGTATCCTTCTCCAGAATATGAAGGTATATATTTCCAAACAGCCAGTACATTCGACGGTCCTGAAGCTTCAGTGTTTCGACGTCAGACTCGGGAACGCGGAGAAGCAAGTGAGTACCGGGGTTCTCCCCTACCTCACGCCTGTCGACGCGGATCAGCTTCCACGAGTTGATTTTCAGGGTCGGGTTTTGTGCCGCCAGGATCTTGCGGATGGCGTCGGGCTCCCTTTTTAAGTTGGGGACTAGCAGTCCGCACAAGATCCTACGCTCGATCTCCGCTTGTCTTTTTAAGACTAGTTTTGATCCAGCGATTGGCGACTCCTGTTCGTCGACCTTCTGGCGAAGCCACTCTAGAGCAAAGTCATCCTCGCACCAAAATTTGAGGACGCCTTCGCTGAAGTGTGCCTTACCCCGGAAGCGGACTTTGGAGGCTTGGAGCGCGGTACTCGGTTCGAAGAGATCACTCTCGAAACACGCTTCCAGTCTCTCACGCACTTCCAAGGCTTGCTCCTCCGTCAGGTCTTGGTAAGGTTCGAGCATTACAGCTACGCAGAGGTCGTGCGACCGGAAGGCCGCCGCGTAGCTGACAGACTCCGTTCTCTGGTTAAACTCCGACCTTTGACGTTTACTGTCGCCAGTTGGCGTAGTACCGTCGTCCGGTCGGCGTCGTTTCGAACTTTGGGGTCGAGCTGGTGGGGTCATCCGGGCCTGCGCTACCCGCCTACCCGCGCGGTTCCCTCTGGGCTTCATCGAACGACGGATAGTCTGGCGGCTTTCGTCTGACGATCGCGCAACCGAGGTCGCAGCTGGTGTCAGGGCTTTTTCGGTGGGACGAGTCCCTCCTACTGGAGCCATGGACGTTGCTCCGGGTCTGAGCTGTCCATCGTCCGCGGCCGTCTTCTCCGTCTTCGTTTCTGCCTGTTGGGTCCCGCTAGGGGGCTGGGTTGCCTGGTGGGGTTTCTTGCCCTTCTTCTTGTCCTTCTTTTTAGAAGTGACAAGATTCCAGTTTGGCCCGAGTGCTGGTATGGCAGCTTTTAAGGCTGTCAGGTCTATGACCGTCTCTTTCGGAGGAGCCCCGAAGGGCACTCCGGCTGTCGAGACGGTGCGTGAAGACTGTCCAGCCGCATCCAAGGACGCAGCCTTAGACGTCGATGGGTAATTTCGCGCATCTGTTGACGCGGCAGTGGTGGATGAAGGGGGCGCATTCGAAAACGCAGCTCTGCCCTTCTTTTTAGGTTTTTTGGGTTGTTTGGTGAATAGCAATTCATTGCCCCCCCCAGAGTACGAGGGGCGGCCCGAGCTATGCTCGGGGAAGGATTCTCCGGAGGGTTTTCCTCCGGTACCTTCCTGGGGTACCATACTCTTATGATTTGCTTCCATCATGTTTTGGATTTAGAGGGTTACCTTCCCCTTGTCGGATTATCGGCCGCCGCTAACAATATCCCCCGAAAGGGAAATTATTAGCGGTGGGAACCAGGGTGCACCAGGCCCGCCACCTGTTACCGTTCCCCGGGGACGAATCCCCAGGGACAAGTAACAGTACGGGCACACGAGGAGGTTATCCGACCACGCACCCCTGACCCGTTGACCTGTGTTGTGGTCAAGCAGTGTTTCTGGTTTCGGTCCCCTCATCTCTCTGGTGGTGCCACTGTGGATCTCATCTGTGGTCGGTAACTAGCAATGGTTGATCAGGTGGTAGTAGGACGTACCTAGAGTATGTACCTGCTAAGAGGCTGGAAGTCGGTGTGTAATGTGCAGGTGCCCAAGCCCATAATCAGGCTGTTCTTTAAAAAAAAAAAACAGTTTGTGGACAGCTCTGTATAATTGGCTAGAGTACCAATGTTATTGCATGTTGATTATGTGTTTTTCGACAGAACGCGGCTGAAGCGAGTAATGTGTGCGGTTGGTTGGTAGGGGTGGCGGAGCGTCCGTGCTGCGGTGTTGGCTTGCGTCTGCCTGGTGTGCGCATTAATCATAGCAGGAAGAATGATGTCAGGTTGGACGAGCGAGTCTATGGCGATATGGCGATATCTTCCTCTTTTATTTGGGTGCTGTAGTAAGTACATGGAACGTAAATAACCCGGGGTGTGTATCTTTATCAACAACAACAAACAAGGCATAATCGGCTAATTGCTGCGTTTGTTCATTACGAGGCTATTTCTCAGGGCTGGGAGTGTGGTGAAGCCGAAGCGATGACTGACTATTTCTCCGGGCTTGCAGTCTGGAAAGGAGATGGCTATAGTGTTGTGAAAGTGGCTAAGTATCGTAGGGTAGCCAACAACTGTATCAGTCTTCCTGTAGTGCGGTTGAGGTGGCCAACAACTGTACCTGATAGCGTTTGTTGGCGTGGTGGCCAAAGGCTGTATGCGTTACACTATAGCGTCGTCCGTGGACGGACTCATTGTCAGGCATTGGCCGTGTAGACGAGGCGTGTATTTTCGGTAGCGGTAAGTGGTTTTATTCTCATACTTGGGGGAGCTTCTTTGGTAAGGTCGTTGAGATGTAAATCCATCCTCTGTTCGTGGTTTTGTTTGTCCAAATGATGACATTGACAATCTTTGGAAAACTGACACTGACAACTGAACCATGTTGTCTATGCCGGTCGGTGAAAAAGGGCAGAGGCAAGATGGCGCGTGGCGGGCATCGGGCTCTTTGTATCGACCATGCGTAGAATTCACGATTTTATCAGTTGATTGGTGGAGTTTTCGGTGCCGTAGGGCTGCGCAGGGCTGTTCTGATTGTCCTAGCCTTTAAACTTTTATCGTTTTTATTTTTATTCATTCCTTATTCATTCAAATCAAGAAGCTTATTCAATCAAATCTATAAGTGGAAGTGTTAAGTGGGCGTGGCACGCGTGCCACAACTATGCGTAGTTACGCTTAACTGATCTCAGTCGTGTTCTTACATCACGTCGAGTTGCTAGTCTCGCGGCGAATTCATTTTTCCGAAGCTATGCCCCGTATTGTTCCATTTTAGAGTGTAAAAATTATAGTAGGCGAAAGAATCTCGAAAACGAGGGTGTTTTATACCATCAATAGGTAGCATTTTCATTGCATTGTCATACAATCTCATTTTATTAAAATTTACAAATAATTTATTAGAACGGTTAGTCAAAATCGACCTTATACGATTAGCATAAAGTTGATTTTGGAGTGTTTCTATTCTCGAATGTTCTTCGCTACTCGTTTAGTGATGTAGTCAAGTCGGCTGTTGATTTGATCGATCCTACTAATCATGTTTACTTGGTGCCTAAAACTTACCTTATCAATAAATAAATACAATATCTAGACATTTATAAGTTATAAAAAGTGCCTAAAACTAAAACCTAACAAAACTCAACAAGAGACATTTTTCCTTATACAAAAAGGTAAATAACTCTAAAACTAATTATCATATTTACCTAATACAAGCGGTAAAACTAGTTTTAGGCCTAAACATTTCTTTTTGTATTGCTTTTACTACAAAATGACCATAAACAAAACAGTACATTTTCAACTTACGTAATAATACGATCTTGCCAAATTCCTATAAAAAGTGTTTCTATGCTCTAAAATCTAAATAGACATAAACTAAGATAAACTAACCAATAAGAGTGTAATTATATCTAAATATCCTAATATACTAGGGTTCCGTCGTCGCGTCGCCTACAATCTGTGGCAAAATATCTATCGATATCGATAAAGTAGTTCATTGTGCTACCTGGTGCAGCCTTAGTTGAGTCGCGACTTATCACGCAAATGTCAATCATATGTTTAACGAAATTAAGTTTATAATTGCGAGCACTGAGAATACCGCCATCTATGGTAGAGTAGCGGAATTGACTCGACTGTCAAATGTTTGGTGAGTAGGTCCGCGACCTTTCACGCGAATGTCAATCATGTGATTAAAGAAATTAAGTTTACAATTGCGAGCACTGTGAATACCGCCATCTATCGTCAAATAGCAGAATTGACTCGTCAAGTTGCTTTTTGGTGAGTGTAGCTCGTAAATACGTTCTGCTGCTAAAGTAAAATAAATCTTATACTGTAGAATTCAAGGTTTATTTTCTAATCTGTGATGTTGGCTAATTTTGACTAAACTTTTAACTACCAATGAAACGAATTGTTTCTTTGTAATGCATTATAAGATTAAGGGTTTATTTGTGTGAGTTTGGCGACACCGGTGCCCATAGTAATTTTGTTGCATAGCACTTCCACTTATTTTTTCTGTTAAAGTAGTTATGCTGAGTGAATATAAAAAATACATAGGTACCTACGAGTAATAAGAAAGTAACTCCGTCTGTTTGTTACCTTTTCACTGCTGAACGTCTCTCTATAAAATTTGGCAAGGAGGTAGATATATCGCGGCGAGATGGATACATATATATATATATATATATTATATCTCGAAAAGGGCAAGCGGAGCTCCGGGCAGCAGCTAGTAATTGGTAGTCAGTTAGCATCCCTAGTACAATACATCTGTGCACTGTTGTATTTCGTACATCGTAAAATTTTCAATGCAATAGGCTATTATAAAAAAAACTTAAACCTTTATTTATTTAACTCTGACCAGCAGTGTTGTCGCGGAGCCAACGATTCAAATCTTTGGCGGAGCCCCTACCACCCTACATAGGCCTCATTGGCACACAGGCACACATTTAGTATGGCTGACCTAAGGTAATGCGGTCCCATCCTGTCGGCATATGCTCTGCATCTATCTATCGCGTTGCGACTTGCGATTGCGACCTTTCTTTTAGGGCTAGATTTGGTAGAGTTTTCTCAGATCTCTATGAATTCTGTGAACATAACCTCGAATACAAAACTCCGCGGTAGGTAAGGTAGGTACCTACCTACCTATTGGGCTCATCACTGCTCAGCTCTCTGCGTACTTCCAAGACTGCGTGTAGGTCTACGTGTAGGTAGGTACTATACCTGCCTATCAAATGAAAGGCAAATAATTGTAATTTTTTTTTCAACGCATATTTCACTTAATATTAGGTAGGTGGTAGGTAAAAGGTATAAGTACATCTTCAACCATTCGGTCGGACAAAGAATTTCTTTCGTGAAAAACACCGGCTTAAACACTCAAAAGGTTTTTACCGACTTCAGGCAGGAAGTTCAGGAGGTTCTATGTTCGTTCGGCTGCATGAATTTTATTTAAGTAAGTAGGTTGGTTAGATAATATAGGTAAGTACCTACTCTTTGGGTAGGTACTTACACTACTTACCATGTTTATTCATTTCTCCATCAATATGGGGCGATTAATAATTACCTATTTCGCTTTTTGTAGGGCAGTTATTGTTTAGGTACTTAAGTACTCTATAATTATATGTAAGTAGGTATGATCCCGAATTGGTCCCATAAAAAAATATTTTTTTCCGTCAAGCTTAAAAAACAACAATACTTAATACAAAAAAAACTGGACTATCAGATTCACTTGCTAACCATGAAAACCAAAAAATTACCTACGTAGGTAAGTACTTACCTACATAATACCTACCTACCTACCTTTTTACACCTATGGCGAAAATATCACCCAACATTATTGTAGCTAGTCCTGATTTTAATAAAGTAATTATAATTACCTATGCTGTTTTATGTACCTACCTACAAAAAACAACATAATAGTTTAGTAAAAATGTAGGTAGGTTAGATACTTATAAGTAAGTACCTATCTAGCCTACCTACCTACATTCTATAAACAAACCTCAGAGCAATAACTACAGCAAACAAACCTAGAGCCACGCCACCCATAGCCATTGCCCACCATTGCCCAAGATGACTTGCCTTACCACGCTTTTTTACTTTTGTGGCAAGTAATCTTAGATTTAGATAGGTACTTGCAAGTCATAGCCATGACATGACTGGCTACCTTACTGCGAATTAAGTGCTATCAATCCACTAGTAGTGATGATAATGATAAGTATCTACTTATTTTAAGTAGGTACTTAATAAAACGTGACGTAAGTACATATCCGTATCTATGAACGTAGGCTAATCTCTCGATCTGCCTATATTTTGCGTACCTAAGATAATTGCTCTGGTCATGCTCAAACTCGAGGTTAATGTGTATGAAATGAAGTGTATAGGTCATTTATTAGGTACCATACCTTGTGGGCATAATGATTGGTTGTTTTCGATTTTATGTATGTTTATGTAGTGGCCTGCCACCTACCTACCGCTTCATTTATGTATGCTACTGTTTAAGTAAGCAAGGGGCTTATAATGCAGATACAATGTTTAAGGTACACACCCCATAGATTAAGCATAGGTGCTATAATAACTTTAAGGAACAGACAGACTCACACATCGGACATTGAACTTAATGTAAACATTTCCAAAATAAATAAAAACTGCACTACACTGTACCTCTACCTACTTATTAAAACTTTCCATCCAAAATAATACAAAAAAGATTCAAATGCAAATATTTTATTGTATCAAAATTACCTATATGCTTGGTCAATTGTTATATAAATTACAAGGAATGAAATAAGCAATTATGCATTTTAAAATGGAGACATGTAATGTTTCTTCTTAGAATCAATAGTTAGCACAATAAAGTGAGATTAATACGAGTTTCTTTGTATACTTTACGTTATTATTGGACAGACACCAACTTAAACATATAAAAACTATGTAGTACATTCTACATACATGTACGTTACATGTATGTAGAATGGATAACACTAAAGGTGATTATACAAACTGACCCCGATGTATAATCAATATAAACTTTGATCATGACATTGCTCACGTGATTATCACAGTTAAACAATATTAACTTAATTTTATTTGTTACTTGTCTTAAAATTTAAGGCACTTCAACACAACCTATGTAACTTTAAGCTTATGTGTACAATTTACTAGTGCTTACACTTAACACTCAAATACAGTATGGATAATAATTCTGGAATGTAAACAGGAAACTACAATTTAATCTGAAAATAATATTACGAGGGAAATGCCAAGAGGATTATTAATTCTTATATTAATTTGTCCTTTTCATGACCTCCAAATGACACTGATCAATGCAAAAACATATATACACAGAAAAGTATTAGAATTTAGGAATGCAATCAGCATAATATAAATAGCTTAATATGTATTTCTCTATTGAGCACCAAAACAAACACACACCATAAGATAGGTCACCATCACCAAGAGTTTGAAAGTTTAGAGGTCAAAGTTATACCTCTGGCTTTTTCCACTTATAGGAACCTGAGTATTTGAAATCATAGTCAGCTAGTTTTGAATCAGCTTCAATAGGGCCTCGTGAACCATATACATACTGCACAGGACTCACATTACTTTGATCAATTTCATTCAAAATTGGCGTAAAAATGCGCCAAGCTTCTTTCAACTCATCATTACGTACAAAATGCATTTGTGTTCCAGTGAACACATCTAGGATAAGTCTCTCATAGGCATCAGGCACAGAAGCTTCTCTGTACCGCATACTGTATGTCAGATCTAGCTCAGTCTCAACCAAGTCAAACTTCATTCCTGGAGATTTGCTCATGAGTTTTACATATAGGGCTTCCCCTGGCTGAACTCTTATCACTAACTCATTTCTCTTGGCATGTCCTTTGAATATATCTCCCGGGGCATCCTTGAACTGAACCCTTACTTCTGCCTTCCTTTCGTTTAGAGCCTTGCCACATCGGAGGATGAAAGGCACACCCTGCCACCTCGCATTGTTGATCCAAAGTGCAGCAAGGGCGTACGTTGGAGTAACTGAGCCTTTGGGTACAGTCGGATCGTCTAAGTATCCCAGTTTTTCTTCACCTTGACCATCCGGATTGCCCACATACTGGCCCAGGAGAACATCCTTGAGCTCAATGGGGTCTATATGCCTTAAAACCTTCACTTTCTCATCCCGAATGTCATTAGGGTTTAAAGTCACAGGTTTTTCCATAGCAACAAGTGAAAGGATTTGAAGCAGGTGGTTCTGCATCACATCACGGATAATTCCAAAGTCATCGAAGTACCCTCCTCTGCCCTCAGTTCCAAAGGGCTCTTTGAATGAGATCAACACAGAAGCAATGTTCTCTCGGTTCCAGGTAGGGCTGAAAATCTGGTTGGCAAATCTCAGGGTCATCAGATTCTGCACCATTTCCTTGCCAAGATAATGATCAATTCTGTAGATTTGCTCTTCCTTAAAAAGTCCAGCAAGATGATTGCTTAGCTTGTCGGAGCTCAGATCATCCCTCCCAAAAGGTTTTTCAATGATAACTCTAGTGTATCCTTTGATTGATATACACGCATTCCTTATGTTGACCGTTGTTTCCTCAAATACAGTGGGTGGAACTGCCAAATAAAATATTCTGTTAGCCACTGGTCCTTTCTCATGTTTGCTGATAGACTGATTTAACAATTCATAGTCAACTCTCTTGTCATAGGATCCAGCAACATACTCGTTGGCCATCCAAAATTCTTCAAACTTTTCTTCTTCTTCTGGGCGAACTTTCATGTACTTTTTGCTCTTTTCTCTAACATCAGCTAGAGTTTGCTTAGTGCGAGCATAACCAACAAACTTCGTTTTCTGCGGCAAAAGATTGTCTCGATAGAGGTACCATATTGTAGGGTATATTTTCTTTTTAGCTAAATCACCAGAAGCTCCAAGCAGCACAAACGTGTGTGGATATTGAAAGTCCTTTTTATTCTCCATTTTTCGGGGTCGTTTTTTGTGTACGCTTCCGTAAAATTACTGTAATACTACCACACCGAATGTGACCTAAGTCATGAGTTTACTGATAGCAATTTCTGCACAGTGCGACAAGTTCGTACTGATACTAAAGGTAAAATAAACTAGAAAGAAAATGCTTATATGTTTATTGTATAGCAGGTCAGCATGACTCTATAGTTGAAAAGTTTCTTTGGTCTCGTCTCTACTCCCTCCCTATTCAATTCAAGGTCATATTAACTCTTCCGTTCTATTGGATGTTCTTTTTCGTTACTTTAATGAATGATATTTTTTACCAATCAAAA
The DNA here is from genome assembly GCA_946478455.1 of Eupithecia vulgata. NCBI lineage: Eukaryota > Metazoa > Arthropoda > Insecta > Lepidoptera > Geometridae > Eupithecia > Eupithecia vulgata. The sequence continues at coordinate 11,636,550 of OX297862.1, read as the reverse complement.
CCATTCTTCAGCAATATCGACCAAAGAAAACCAACTACCGGTGGTGTTGACATTTTCGTGACATTGTTTTTTTTTTTGAGCAGTTGTCTATTCTGTAATGTTTGTTCTACTTTCCTCTCAGAAACTTTCCTCCACTTGCAAAAAACCGGTGACACTAACAGTGACAGCTGTAGAACGATTGAGCCTCATGATCTGGCTGGGGGTCAATTCTCAAAGTCATATTCGAGATGACGACGAGATGATTTTGTCACCTTAACAAATGGTAAATATCCCATTCCCATTGAATGGGCCATCCGGGGAGAAATGTCATAAACGATTTCGGTTTCCAATATGGTACTGAAGAAGAAGAAAAATATTTATTAGACACAACACAACACACAAATTAAACTTTAGTACATAGATATAAACATAAGACTACTTATTTAGTACCTACTAGATATGAAGTAGGTACTTATACTAAGAAAACAAGGATGGATTATTTAAATACTAACACATGACCATGGGTTGGTAGAAAATGCATACCTACAATTTTTTGGCGGGATGGGGGGTCGTTCGACGACGGAATTTGTAACGTCAAGATTTAACCTAAGGAAAAGTCAATTGTTACTTACTCACACTTGCCCTTTTTTTTGCTCGATTTCAGCAATTCTGATTCAAATTTACAAACAGTTCAATACTTTGCAGTGCGCAACGAAGTCGAGCAAAACAAAGTCAAGTGAGAGTAACATTAGTACGAGGTGTAATGTAAAAAGAAAAACATTATAATTGATTTGACATTGATTGTGATATTTTGACGTTTACAGCGAGCTTCGTCGACAATTCGTCGAAAATTCTATGTATTTATTTTTGTTACATAAATGATAGGAACCGAAATAGCTTACACCCTGTCTCCCCGGATGGCGATCAATTGAATGGGATATTTTACCGAAATCACTCGGCTGCTGGAACTCCACAATGCCGCTCTAACGAGACCATCCCAGCCCTATATGACTCCCAAAGCGAACACAAGACTCGAGCTTATAGCATTTGCGGACTCGAGTGACGACTTGCTCGACCTATGTTCTATTCTTATCCAAATTTAATTATTCGCTAATGTTGATTAACAATGATGACCATGACCATTAGTGATAGGATTATTTAACTTTTTTGCTGCTCTACCTACCGAAGGGGATCTCTTTTTTCATTGGCTTTACCCAGAAAACAGGGTCTTAGAACCGCTTGCACAAGCACAACGATGATTAACTGGCTTAATTTTGATTAGTGAGTTGTCAAATACGTCAAAGTTAATCAAAATTAGACTTATAAATATTGTTGTGCAAGTGGGGCTTAGAAAATTAAAACCCATGTCATCACAATATTATTCATGACAATAATAGCCCATGCGTTAGCATCATAAATCTGTGTTAGCATCCCTAGTACATCTGTGAATAGCCCGAAGGGGATCTCTTTTTTCTTTGCTAATAGCAACCCTGTGAATGACGTGACGCGTTCGTCGTTCGTTTCGTTGTTGTACTTGTATGTCACTTTTGTCACTTTGATTTGGTGTCGAATTTGAGAAATCTTGTGAAAACTCTGAAAAGTAGCAAAATCTGCTGGTTTTTCCTGAAGAAATTACTGCATCAAGTGTTCCGTATCTGTACAAACTGTTGACGACCAAATGTGTTTCATGGAACTCTGTAAATCTAAGTTTTACGAGGGGGTGTAATAGGTTTCAAGTATAGGTATATTTAGTTCAACGACCTTGTTACTGACAGGTTCACCGCCAGCAACTGAACTGTTCTACGAAAGTGTTTTACTATCATCGTAAACGATAGACCAATTTCTACAAATGATGGAGCCCTCGAGAGATTCAGGTAAGATCATGAAACTAAGCTCTAGTTATTTAAAACCATTGTCAATTTAGTGCTTCTTTGCCACTTGGGGACCAGATTGTAACTGTACTTTGTGATCTGATTTCTACTAAATTTATTCTGTTGCATTACCCCAGGATTACACATAGAACATTATGCTTTTATGTGTAAATTGCTCGCAGCTATTACTGCTCTCCTGGTAACAGTCAATTTCCTATGATGAATTATTAAGGGTGTGCGGCTTAGTTTTTTGGAAATAAGATCTGCTAAATGAATAAACACTGATAAGGCCTATACCATCAAAGTCCTAAGTCACAAAGTGTCCAACATTTTCACAGATAAAATATAACCTCATTATAATCACAGAACTTTTTGACTTCAGGTAGGCTTACCAAGTAGTTAACAGAATAAAAAAACAATAATGTTTATTTCTTTAAGCTTACAAGCTACAGCTAAAGAAAGAAATACATAAGTCCGACTTACTTCAGACTTATTTATTACTGACACTGTCTTGACAGATATTGGCTGATGCAAAAATCAGGGTAACTTTTTGATATAACCTGGGTGTACTAACGAGCATCATTTTGCTTTTATTTAAATCAATAATGCTAGGTAATCCACACAGCATCATCTAGGTAACCCATATTAAATGTAGCAAATAACCCGTTGTTTCTATTTAAGTGTAACAAGATCTCTTTCTAAGTGCCAGTGAACCATCCTTTGTGGATGTAGAGACTAATGTGAAAGGTTTTTGCCTAATTATTAATAAATTCACCTATTAATTATTGAATAACTTTTGATGTTAAATAGAAACACACCAGCTTTTAATGCATGAAACTGTGGCGAAATATCAGAAAACTCAAAAATTTAATCATGGTTAATATCCCGTTATAAATGACATTAACACATAAGCTGTTAAGTTACTGCTGTGGCTCATCCAAAATGGATCAAGGGCAAGACATTAAGATCTTCTGATGACAAAAGTTAAGTTATAAACTGGTTGGTTGCTAAATAGGTAATGTTAGAACTTTTGAATTAGGTACATTATATAACTCTCTTTCAATATTTGTACCATATAGGTTTCAAAAGTAAATTATTACTAGCACCGCCTCACGGTTTCACGGTTTCAATTCCCGTTCCCATGGGAATTCCGGGATAGCCTATGTGTTATTCTAGACTATAATCTATCTCTGTGCCAAATTTCATCCAGATCCGTTTAGTAGTTTTACATTAAAAAGTAAAAAACATCTATCCATCCATCCATACTTACGATATAATGTGTTTCTCATTTCCATGATCTTAGGTCATAAAATGGCACTTTTCTTTATAAATTATTATTCTTTATTATGATGTGGTCTGTGATAATGTAGTATTCTCAATGCCTGAAGGGTAGTAGATAAGCTTTTGCCCAGCTGTGGAATACTAATCATGCCTAATTTATGTATTTTAGGCTTAAGTTGCTGTACTGAGTAAAGCTCTGGGGATAAAAGGCCCAGAATAGATTTATTTGACAATGGGAGAGGAAAGCCTGCCCATCAAAAATAACAAAATAATAAAAGCTTAAAATTCCCTCTGCAGGTAAATTCCATCTGTAGAATTTTGTTGCTGAGGAACAACGAAAATATTAATATTACTTATTTTAACTATTATGAAGTACCATGCACAATGGACCAACCCCAGTCTCAGTGCGGATGCAAGAGTACACACACAACAACAACTATTGTGAAATTTTAGAGACTATGTACAATTTACATCAATTTTCTACTGTAAAATAAAATCCACGTCCTGTATTTAACTTCCAAAATATTGCTGTAGATGGCGCTTTTAGTTCCACTTGAACAACCTAGATGGCGCCAGAAGACACAACACAATGCAAACTTTGCAAACTTAATTTTTTTTCATTATTTAACCCTGCATTTATTGACATAGAACTGACTTACCTTGTTGTAATAATATTATAGGACCTATTATATCTATACTAGAGGACTAGACACCTTTGGATTCATAATTATCATCAAAATTATTTTTTCCTTAATGTACTGTACAGGATTATCCACCATATATGCCATGTTTGTTCATATTTTTCTTAATTGCAAGCTCTTATTAAAAATCACTATTTTTTAGGGTTCCATCGTCAACAAAAACGCTTTTCCTAATGGTTTCATTATGTCTACCAGTCCATAAGTGAGCTCAAAGAATATGAGACATAGAATTACAATTTGACATGAGTACCCATACATTTTTAACATGCTGACAAAGAAAGACACAAATAAAATTCTAAAAACAATTTTCCCCTATTATCCAAAGCGCTGATTTTTTCTCGCCTATGATGTGGGTTATAGTTAGATTAGATAGCTTGTTCAAAAATATTATTATTTTGCAGAAACCATTTCTTGATTCAGGACCTGTTTATATAATTAGATTTTGCAAATTGATTTGCAAATTTGCATTCATAATTTTATTTTAAGATGTGGGTGTGTGTGTATAACACAGGTAACAATTACAAGTAATGAACCGTGCAACCCTAATTATAATCTTTTTTTATATGATAAAGAGGTTTAACATTAAATAATGTCAAATTACAATTTACATAAACAGTGCAAAATTTAACTGTACGTTTTTTGAAATTTTTCTATTTGTCGATAAAAATCAAGATGCGCACTTCGACGGTCTATTTTATTCTTTTTCATTTGATAAATAAATAACAGCATAACATTATATATTTAATTTTGTATATGTTTAATATGGATTATTTAATTACCTGAAATAGTAAAAAACATTGACCCAAACAGAAATTAGGTAGAGCACTAAAATCAAAAATTTAATTTAATGTTTTATCGTAAAAAAACACTAATTAAACCGAATTGGGCACTTAACTGGAAGTTTGGAAGATTTATGAGGCAAAAATTCTAATGGCTCATCATAACTTCATATGGTATAATTATGAGCTTAAGGTATCATTGACGTCTATAAGTTTGGGCAAGTTAGTCGAAAATGTCGTAAGGTCAAGTTGTCTGCGGATGAATGGTCTAGAGATTGGTATTGCATGGTTGCATAGTGCGGTCGGGAGCAGGGGCAAGCACGTGTGATGTGGTGCGACTCGCGACAGGCAGCGGGGCGGGAGCGGGCGGCGAGGGGTGCGCAGTCGTGTGCAGTGGACCACTCGACGTCGCACAAGGTCAAGGAGAATGATTAACAACGAAAATACAGCAAAACAAACGGTGGCGGCGCGCGGCTGGCGCGGGGAGGCCGACCGAGCCGAGCCAGTCACAGCAGCGACGCCGCCCGCACCGGCCGCGAGACAGGCGCCGCTCGCGACCTACCCACACGAAAATCGATGCACGAACCGCAACCGGCATTCAAAATCGACACCCGTAAATCGAATAGCACCTATGACGTCATTCATCCCATGCCCATCCGCAACTCGTGATATGTGATGCATCTCTTGCGCTCTTCTTGAACGGCTCTCTGTCCCATGTCAACTTGGAACGGTCTCGGCGCCCAGGGATCCTATATTATTATTTTCACTTTTACTTAATATCGTTTTTACGATGCAAACTGTAGGATTGTTCGGTTGTATGATCAAGGATGCCGGAGTTGGCGGTAACTTGCTTTGGCAGTGTGAGGATAAACCTGTTAAAACTATGTTGGTCCTTTATTATGGTTATGTATGACTTTAGCAGTTAAACAAGAGGTATAAAGGATTCCGTGAACAATTGCAGCAAACACTGCGGTTCTTTATCGTAAAGTATGATGATAAAAATATTGAGTTATTTATGACTCTTGATAGACTGGAAGTTTAGCAATATATGTACATATGTACTTTAATATCAGGCCTCAGAGTTGAAAGCTCATAGAAAAAAAGGCTTAGTATAATTTAACGTACAAACTTTTAAAAAAGTCTAACTTTATTATTGTAAAATTATAGGCAACCTATCTCATTACCGCTTTTCATTCGGACCCTTCTTAGTCAGGACAGTAGGTACCATATCAATTTTGTACTCAGCATAACTTTTCGCTTAAACTATTGTGAAAGCAGTTTTTGCGTCGTAATTCATATTTGTTACTATGCTATGATGTATAAAATTGTAATATTTTAATGCCCTTATGTCTTTATCTGACACGCGTCGTAAAGAGCATTGCAAGGTTGCAAGTGTATTGACTCTGGTGTTTTGAATAAATTTATCTGTGTGCTCTATGACTCTAGCCTAACAGATGCATTTCCATTTGTGTATGCACAACTATTTCTTTCTCAACAAGATAAAAATGTTCTGTTTAAAAACTTTGACGTCAGGATGATGTAACTAATCGTACAAAGAAATCGTGCCAAAGTTAGTTGTGAGGAGATAGACAACTCGTCAACTGTTCATGACAGTTGGATAACTGGAGTTGACTCTATCCCAATATTATGCAGAATAACTAAATCTTAATCAATTTTGCCCCTGTCTCAATCTTTTTTTATTAAACAAAATTACTCTATTTTCCAAGACCTCCCATACACATAGCTAGGAAAGATATCACGAGAAAGGTAGACCCATCATGAGCACTTACAGTCATTTGGAATAACGAGAATTCTGATTCTGTAAGTAAAGTACCTAACTTGTCACGTTCATCCATAACGATGTTTAACTAAACTACCTTATTGAACAATTTCTTAAATCGCCACTTCTTTCAGATTTTATCGATCTCGTACTCGTGGTCCGGTTCTACTACAGGCGTTAAACAAATTAGAAATAGTTTTGGACTTATTCTCTCTTACATCTTAGTAATTGTTTTGTAGTCGCTTGGGGTTCATGACGGTTAGATGACTGTAGTTGACTCTTATCACATTATGCACAATAACGAAATCCAAATCAAATTTATCGCTGTCACAATCATGTAATACCAAAACTACAAAGTTTTGCAGAACCTTCCCAAGACATGGCGAAGTGGAAAAATATTTCAAGAAAGGTAGAGCCACCATCATTATTCACCATCAAATGGAAGAAACAGATTGTCACGTTCATCCGCAAATACAATTAAATTTAATTTTTGACTTACTAATTAAACAATATCTTAAATCATCACATCACTTCTTCAAATTATTGATCGTTCTTTATTCAATAAATGCGTTAAACAAATTGATAATGTTGGTTTTTGACTGATTTCTCATAGTAATGGTTCTGTCGTCGCTTGGTTATATTAATCCTCGTTTCTTTTGATTGCTAAACCTTGGATGTTGAGTATCCTTTGCACTCGTGCATCAAATTAGCATACCTCATTCGACTCTACCGTTTTATTACTAACTCATTAATTCATTATGCTGCTAATCTTAAAAAACTCGCATAAAATCTTAGTCTTCCATTAAAATAGTCTTCTATATAAGTATCTTAGATACATCTTAATTAAGTATTAAAATAATTGCACTGACGCAATTACCTATCAATATTATTGTCTTGCAAAATATTGTGCAAGTATGTTCTTGTCTTTGTTTGAAACCTTTTTAATAATTCTAGAACCGTTGAGAGAGGTGTAATGTAAATAAATAGAAAACAGAAACTGATTGCGCTTTACTAATCTTGAATTAGTATTGTACATAGTACGTAAAATCCTATTATTTTATAGAGTGGTTATCCAAGACGATTGTATCATTGTCAAGGCCTTCTAGTCCATTAGAATTCATTGCCGCCCCCTCGCTAACTCACTTTTGGAATACTAATACGTTACTTTACTTTTTGTTAATGTGAATTCACGTTTCCTTATTTTCGGTTTAATTCGCTGGTACCTGAACTTACCTTATTTTATTGTTACGTAAACCTTGCTAATTTCAATTAGTTATTAAGACACCTGTATAACATCAATATGTAAGCTGACTAGGTACCGATTTGATTTTGTCAATCTTTTATATCATTCTTTTATCACGCGTTTGAACTTCTTCAAATGCCTGTAGTTTTTCAATAATCTCAGCGTCAATTTTTCTCTTTAAAACTCGAATTTAGGTGAATTTTGATTCCAGCTTTTCTGATGTTATCATCAATCTACACGTAAATGTATTCATAGCGGGGTCGGCAGGCGGAGGCACGTGTAAAATTTCAATGCTATTAAGTAAATCAATAGAAACAACGTATGCCATGGACGACGAAATATTTCTAGAATAGTTTCTTAACTATTGTGTTGCCTGTTTGTTGTTGAATATTGTTAAGGGTTTTCATTTCTGTAAATTTGTTGCTCTATTTGTTTTAGGTTAATCGGCTCGGAACTAATATTATACATAGAATTTGTTTTGTAAAGTTTGTGTGAAACGCTCTTAGTATGAAAAGGAAGAGCGTGTATCGTGTGAACCTAATCTTAGCTAGGCGGCTAGTCGTCACTTCGTGGGAAGTATTGCCCACAGTTACCTACTCTCTGGCTTGGTCACGGCCAAGGTCTTTGCCAACGTTGTCGTCATTACGTAACGTAACTATTCAATAAAACACGCGCTTTTGTTTTATCTAGATTCTCTACATGCTATTGTTGTCGTTCGTCAAATTACTGATTTTGTTCCTTTTTATAGCTGCAATAAGTGTTCTATTTTAGCAACCACAATATGAGTCAGACAGAATTAGTATTTTCGAGCCTAAATAGGGATTGTTACATGCCTTTCACATGTTCTAACCAGTAAACATTGAAGTGCTGTTAAACTAAGATGTCAATAAATTGTTTAAACAATAGGTCGTAATGCCCAGCACTCTTGATACGGTGAATTGCAATATTTACGGCACGGCACATCATAAAAATTGAAAGTTCATGACGGGGCCTGCTGATACTTATTTTTGCAAAAACATTATTGTTGTACGTAAGCACGCACCTACTTCTGAAATGAAGGCTTTTGTAAGTCAGTACATTGGTGCCATTTATTTCATCTAAGTACATGTTTAAAATTTACTTTAACGATGATATTGCACAAACCATAACCGGTTGCAATTCAAACCCTTGTATCGTCCGTCGTGTACGAGAAGCATTGTTTCGAGTCGAGTTCCGGTTGTTCTCCCCTTTGCACATTCACTGCTAGAATCGAGTGGCCAGCGAAGTGAGCATCGTTCGATCTCGAGCACAAACAAAAAACACCTGTAGTCGTCAGCGGATCGCCAAGGTCGCAGGCCCCCGCGGCGCGCTCTGCGTTCCGTTTACCCATATCTCGCGGCGAATGCATGCGTCGCACCGCCCCCGCGCCTTGTACCACCGGCCGAACCGATGTCCGCCTATACCCCACGCTGCACGACCATCATTACTAGAGCTCAGTCTTGCGAATTTCGATATAATGTAGTACGTCACGGAAAAGGAACGCAGAAATCGGAAGTTTGCTGGAGGGCCAATTGGTTAGCAAACCGCAAAAGTCAGGCGGAATGTAAAAAGTAAAATGCACACAAGAGTCATACGAGGTGTTGCGCGCGAGTCGCTATTGTCAATGGCGGGCGCGCGGCTGTCAAGGTCGGCGCAAATCGATAGCGGTGGAGTGGGACGACAGCGGACCATCTCCACACAGCTAGCATGCATGTATGCACGTCATACCGACCGAAGAAAGTGTAGGAAAGTGGAAAAATTCCTTATTATCACAGACTACGGCTATACGCTCAGTGAGCTGCGATTCGCACTTATCATTCTGCGTTGCAATGTCTTTATTATCGCTGCAAACTGTAGGTAATGCAGTTGATAGCGTTCATAATGCAAATAATAATTTTATGAGGTATTAAATATTTTAGCTGAGTGTTTTAATTATTTGTATAGCGACGAACACGTTGTAGCGTTGCAGGTAAATGTTTGTGTTAGTCATCGTTAGAACTACTTCCTTTGTACTCCGTCATAATGGTTCAATTCATTCGTTTCGTGTCTAAAGGTGATGGCAGTAACATTTTACTAAAGCTTTATCGTTTTAATGATAGCAATTTTAGCTTACTTCAACATCGTGTTTTATCGATCGTATAGGTATAGGCCATCCCACACAATTCTGAGGCGATTCTTTTTTCACAAGAGGCTATCAATTACATGGCTCGTGAAGGATAACACCTGATTGACAGCTTGGGTAATGTAGTTCCATAATATACCAACCTATACCCTAAACCGAGCGTAAAGGGATATGGATGAATTCGCGCTTGGATGGTTTCTTTAGAATTGGGCGTGAATATCACAGGACCGCCTACGCCGTAAATAAGATATTCTTATCTGCCTTAATAGCTGTCTGAGCTTTTTGATATCATATCGAGATGGGAAAAACATTTCGCCTTATTATTATATTACAAAAATCCTATTGTATGAGTTGCTTTTCGTATGTCAGTCATTTTGTCTATCTCTATCGTATCTTTATCTATTATAGACGTATCGATCGTTAGAGTCGTTGTTCGTCTTGTCCAGTATTAACAGTAATTTTGGTCCCAGAAGTATATCCAGCGTAATGTGATATTAATACGCGTTGTATTCTCCCTAAGCAAACTTCAAATAAAAGAGACACGTAAATCCAATAATATTCCATAAAAAGTTGTCGAATATTTAAAACAGTCTGGAGTAATTTCGTTTTAAATAATGTGAAAAATCTAAATATGTAAGTAAAACATGATCAATCCAAAGTGCCCGGATTCAGTAGTGATTATCTCATATCAATTGTCAGAGCATGAATGAAGTGGACTTGATATCAGACTCAAATTGATAACGGGATGTTAAACATGGGTCAGATACAAAAGGAAATGATCGAAACGCTCTTAATATTACTGCAACGGGTACTGACGAATACCAAACTTGTATAAAAAGGCCGGATGTGATTTCGCTGTCTTTGGTGTACGAGCCACGTGTTCTGAACGACCCAAAACACCAAACCCAAGGCCGCACACATGTTGTCAAACAAATAAACCGTAGGTAGCGTCGCGAAATGAACGGCCCCTTTGATAGGATTCGACGTTCGAGAAGTTCTATAATAATGTGCTTGCTTACTTGGGGGAATCGTATTTGCATTGTAATATTGGTCTTTGACATAAACACGGAGGTGTTTTGGTAAACCGTTATTAATATGTTGTAAATTTGTAAGCCATGGTCGCGTATCGATTGATTTTACTATCGGATCAATAAAAAAAAGTGTAACCCTTTGTCTCAAAGATCAAGGATCCTACACATAGGTCTTATCGCAAGTATACCACAGTTTTTTTCAGCTGACGTTAAAATAAACCAGGACTTCATTTGAACGTCTTCTTCTCTCTTCTTCTTTGAAGAAGTTCTTTCTTTGTACAAAATATGTCAATATAAATGGAATATCGGCAGCAGATTCTGCTGCGTGAGGTGACATGGCGAATTTTTATTCGGTAGAGGCTATCGCAGGGAGCTCGGTCTATGAGTGACGTAAAACTTAATTACAGAATCGCGCCGTAGCCACGGTCACGAAGGCCAACGACTAACAACCACAATTATTTTGATGATGCCATTCTAACATATGACCATAAAATATTTTAAATCATCTAGTTCAATTTGATTCGTTTGCTTCTTTATTCAATTGAAAAAGTGTGATTATAATAGCCGACTAGTTTTCGCAATAAATGAGATTTATTCACGTATGGATTGTACGTGGACCTTGAGCGCGTCGAGACCTTCACGCCGGTAACCGCGCGGAAATTGACTCGTGAACTTTTTGTCAAATTCGAGCTCGTCGAATTTAGTGCGCATTAGTCCCGATCTAAGCATCAGCGCCTCCGCTCGTGGCGAAGCGTATTGTTGCAGTGTGATATCGCTGCAATAACACTCGCTATCACAATGTCACAACGAAGTCTGCTTTGTCCCCGGCGGCGGCTCTGACGCTTTTGTCTGCGCGCGCCGTATCTCGGCCGCTGTCGCGCGCTCACAACGCTTTTCATATTCAGGAGCTGTACTGTAACCATAATTCACCAGTTTCGTATCCGCAAATCGTGCGTGACAGCCGCGCCGCGCGCCTGTGTGTTGTGAATTGTGTTTTATTAGCGGCATTGGTAAAAGTGTTGTGTTTAGTGATGTGAGGATGCTTGTGCGTGGTCATGTCGAGCTTGGCGAAGAAAGATAAGCCGACGATGTCGGTGACGGCGCTCATCAACAGCGGCTGGGCGAGGCAGATGCCTCCTACTCCGCAGCCGCAGACACCGCCGACGCCGATGACTCCGATGACGCCGATACCACACAACAACTTCATGCTGCCGACACATAGCAATGACTACGCTCTGGATATTCAATGTAAATACCTATATTGGTGTCTTTTAGACGCTGATTAAGAAAAAATTAATTGTGTCTGAAATTCTAGGCAAAAATCGACAAAAAAAATGCAAATCCGTTAAAATTACGTAGTATCTTTGTATTGTTCTCGTTATAGTTAATATAACAATAACCAACAGTACTATGATGAAAGTAATTAGCAAACACAATGGAAATAAAAACATCTACCTAGTAACATAGATAAATAACAAGGTAGAGTAGGCCTCGCTGCTAGTATAACTACTCATTTGCGCTTGCCCAAGGGAAACAGTTCTTTATTTCCCCTTCCTCAGTACACAACACAGTATGTAATTATTAGGATGCTTTGACTGGCTAATAGTCTAGTCATTATAGCAAGTTCACCTCGGAATTTGAGATACCCAGCTGTAAGTCTGTAAATACTTGTATTATTGAAACCCTAAAAGTTGTCTCAAAACCTACATATGGGTGTACGCAACTATTAAATTTCAAGGTCAAAGGTAACAAAAACGGTTTTTTGCGCTTTTTTTGTAAATAACTCATCAATATTGTATCAATATTGTAGAATACAAAATTCTCGATTTCGATTTTTGTGACCTTTCGCCTTTAAATTTAATAGTTGCGTACACCCTAACATAATTTTAAGTTCTAAACTACTAACAAATTATGGATCATGTAGTCCGAAATAAAAGAATTTAATTTTATTTATTTATTTTTTATTATAATGTAGGTTTTGAGACAAGTTTTAGGGTGTCAATATACAAGTATTTACAGACTTACAGCTGGGTATCTCGAATTCCGAGATCCTTACCTAATTTAAGCTTAAATGACTGGACTATAATGTGGAAACACTGTCACTGTAACGTCTGTGTACGCACTTTGAATGTGTACCTATAATCATTATTTTCCAACAATTTTCGTCAATTACGAAGATTAACGTGTAATTGCGCGACGTATCACGTTTCGCGAGAGTGAAAATTGTGATTGCTCATAGAAAATGTCTTTGGCATAAACTCAATTATTAAGTTACTTTAACTTTGTTGTTTTGAATTCAAAGTACCTGTTTAGACTAGTTATTTGATGGTTCTAGTATGTTGACAGCATTACTTTTCATGAACTACCTACGATCCAATTTAAAGTTTTATGAAGTTCCCAACAAACTCGTCAACAAAGTGAGTTTGTACCAGCGTTCGTTAGCTACATTTATCTTTAAAAGATTGGTTTGTAAGACTAAGCTCTACTTATTCATTTTGATAATAGGGTATATGTTTAGATATATTTTTATTGATTATTTATGCTATTTCAACATTAAAAAAAACTTGAGATCGTATGTTAGTTTATTAAGGTTAATACTGTTGAGAAATACCTATGGACTGTTAATTTTGATTGAACAATAAAATAGAAATCAAAACAAAATTTGAATTATTCGTATAGTTCGAAAAAAAAAACGAATAAATGTGCTATTCGAATAGCGAATGTGACGAATATCCGAATAATATGAGTATCGGGATATCCGAATTGCACGCCCTAGCTTTATCATGACAATACGATGAACGGTGACGTCAAGTTTAGAAATTTGCGTTCAGTATTAAAATATCCCTTAAATTGTAACTTCTATAGTAGTTAAATATCGCTATAAATACACAAAAATACATAAATAAATACACAGATATAATTATATTAATGGAAGATGGAAAACTCTTTATTGTACATACCACACAAACACAAAATGCAATACAAAAGGGAATACATGGAATAAAGGAAGGGCAAAGGGCGGCCTTATCGCTTTGAGCGATCTCTTCCAGGCAACCTTGGGATGGACTAGACATAAAAGAACAATATAGACTATTAATAGAGAATACTAATAAAAATAATACTATATTTATACCCTATTCATCAATGTTCCAAAGAAAAGAATTAACGTTACGGTGTATTATTATAATTATCAAAAACTCTGAATAAACTCCTATTTGAATTTAGGTGTTGTACTTTGAGTTCGTAGGTTTCCATCAAAGGGCCGAAGCCAAGTAATTTCGACAAAGGAACTTGCTATTATTGGCAATACCAAGAAACTTAAACCGAAATCAAATTCTAAAGCTACGAATTTAGCAAATAAAAGAAAGGTACCTACCTATTTCCGCCATTTCGTGGAAGTATCCGAAATACTTTCATAGTTTTCAATTACACTTAAAATGAAAGACAAAACCTGACTCACTGATTGTAAGGTTGTCCTGCAAATCAAACTTGGGGAATCAAAAGGGACGATATATGACGCCATTTTTTGAATAGGATAGGCAGAGGATTTCGTGTTTAAAGGAGCGGACAGATCAGAGCGGCGTAAGCTTAAAAATCTAGTTTTTGCTGATTATCTACTAATTAAGACATTAGTTTGCAAAAATAAGCCGAAGGTGCCCTGGCCCTATTCTTCTGTTTAATATGGTGATGAAAATAAAAAATCTTGTGATTGATTGGTTATGAGATTTTATTTATAAAACTAAGAAAACAGATGGTACTTTGCACAATCATTTCTGGTATTTAAAATAGTTTTTTTCATTTTCGAAAACAAGGGGATCTGCCTTGTATCAAATAGATTATTAGGTATAGTTTTCAAAGCTCTATCAACAAAGATGACGGAAAATTGATTTAATATAACCCAAATTTGCCTATCTCACATCTATGGCCGCCAGAAATATGCTAAATAACTAAAAAAGTCGTTAAAAAAATATACTCGTATAGCATTATTAGAAATACCGAACGTGATAAACCTTTCATTAGATTTACACGAAAATCACGAATTGTATGTTCTGAATTATTTTAAGATGGATTAGATACAAATGGTATTGCAAGTTTTGCATAGATTAGGTAGGTGTCTATTGTATTTCGCTTGCAGTTAGAACAAGTCTTTTGTCATTTAAATGATAAAATACGCCAACTACTGAAATCCATGACAAAGTCCGACAATAAAGAGAACCCAAAAAGATATATATTGAATTTGAATGGGCCCATTAAGAGAACAAATTCGCAAACAAATACTTACACGTACAAACTGTAAAAAAGTCGAGCCTTTAAATAAGCCTTTTGAACCCTTCTGATTGATGCGTGGGTGACACATTATACCGCCTACCAGTGATGAAGGGATATGGTTCTCTTGATTACAAAGACCTTGAAGCATAAACAAAATTTATGTGTACTAACACTTACACTCCCCATATATTTCTAGTTCAATATATTCATTTATTTCGTTGAACTTCCTATATTGTGTTACTTCATTCATATATAGATTCAGGTAAAAAACAACCCAAATATGTAAATATCTGATTAAAAATTTAGAAGTGTCTCAAAGAAACAAACTTTTGACGACCTCTGTTGCGCGGTGGGCGAAGGTCTGCCTGCGGCGCTCGATTCCCGCCTCAGGACAAATGTTTTTACGATCTACAGTTATTTGCTCAGGGTGTTCTGGTCGTTTTCTATGTTAATAAAAATATCTATCTATGTATTGTATTGTATTATGTATATCAGTTATCTAGTACTACCCATAACACAAGCTCTGCTTAGCTAGGAGCTAGATAATGCTGTGTGAAATGTCCAGCATTTTTTTTATTGAAAGCTTTGGATAGATTTAACTTGTCATTAAAAATGTAAACTTTAGATTACTCTGTTAAAATATTCTAAATCTAAACAAAACTTCCAAATTTTGTTGATGAAAAATCAATCACGCGTAAAATATTTTTTCTTGACATTCTTCCTTTGCTACCTGCACCAGTTTCTGTCAAGATTAGCAAAAAACATTATTATGGTAACGTCTTTCAATAGTTTGTCTCTTGGCATTCATCTTACCATAAATGAATACAACAAAGCTATACGTCGATAGGATCTTAATCACGTAGACACTCCGTAGCTCATATTACATGCCATTTCAAGGATGTTTTTTAAGACTTTTTTATGTTTTTAATTTCTACTGCCTCTTTATATTAGCATTATTTCTTACCTCTATGTAGATAGTATTCTAGAACACTCTCAAGGATATTTTCATATTTTCTGTTCTATCATTAGAGGTTATACTTGTATTATGTTTGCTTCTCATATGGTATATATCGAAATATATTTTCTTCTTACGTACGGCGAGGCATACTGTTCTATAATAATAATAATAAATAATGCTGGACAATTCACACAGCATTATCCAGCCCCAAGCTAACTAATAAGTTATTTTATATAATTGTTTTCCTCGCATAAATTTAGAATTTTTTGAGTCATACTCCTTTCCATGTAATAATAAAATGGTCCGAGTGAGAGTCGAGTCGCACAAAAAGGGTTCCGTACCATGGTTCAAAACTATTTGGAAAAGGAATCCTAAAAACTGATTTCTTGAAGAGAAACCAGTCAACAATCTCATTCAATGCCGTGCATTCTCGTCAGCGCAATCGAGAGCTCGTTACTAGTAAAATAAAAAAATCAAAACATTTTTTCTACGGTTAAGGGACCCCCAACAATTTTCAAGTTTTTTATATATTGTTATTTATAACAGTTTGTGCTATGTAGGTACTTTTATAAAGTTTTATGTGTCCTATTACAGTTTAAGAGATATACAAGTCTTGACAAAAGTACAGCTAAAATAGCCAAAAATGGCACAAGTTTTGTAAAGGCGCCCCATTTGTTTTATTTTAATATAAATTTTTATTATTTGTTGTTATAGCGGCAACAAAATATATGTTATGTATGCAATAATTTCAACTTCTTTTTACCTTGGATATGGTTCATGAAATACAGCCCGCTGACGGACAGACGGACAGACAGCGAAGGTTTAGTAATAGTCCCGTTTTCACCCCTTGAGTACCGAACAGAACCCTAAAAATTCACCACATCATAATTAAATTAAGATAATGATGCATGTTTCTATGAAATATGATCCCTTATAAGAGAAATGCATTCCTAGTATGTAGTTATGATAACAAAAACTTAGTTTCATACACGCTTACCTGGTACTCTAGCCTAGCCACTGATGTCACTAATAAATATAAATCGATAGTGGGTGTGTCGTGGATGATATTAATAATATCCAATAAAACTCGGACAAAAACAAAGCACAGAATGCACATCAGAAACGTTCACAGCGATTCTATGAGCGTTTTATTATTTATGTCTTTATGGGGGCGATATATGACGCCATTTTGTGAATAGGATAGGCATAGGATTTCGCGTTTAAAGGAGCGGGACAGAGCAGAGCGACGTAAGCTCAAAAATCAAGTTTTTGCTGATTATCTTTTAATTAAGTAATTTGTTTCCAAAAATAAGCCGAAGGTGCTCTGGGTATTCTTCTATTTAATAAGGATGAAAATGAAAATCTTGTGATTGATAGTTTAGGAGAAAAATTGTAAAAACTAAGTAAACAGATGGTACTTTGCACAATTATTTCTGGAATATAAAATAGTTTTTTTTAATTTTCGAAACGAAAGGGATCTGCCTTGTACCCCATAGGACCATATATGGTCCTATTCGTCCCTACGGTCTACGGGTATTTTTTTCAAAGCCTTATCGATAAAGATGACTAAGAAAAATTGTTTTAATGTAACCCAATTTTACCCATTTCACATCATCGCCGCCTTAAGTTTAACTCTCCTTATTACTTTTTACATTAACTAGTACTTAAGTTTAGTTAGATTATGTTGCAGCTCTTCACGACCATACGCATCCTCCTGATGCTTATCAGTTTTGTCTGAGTCAGAAATATTTCAAACATTCCTTATTTCATCAGCGATTGCTAATTACGATGGATGCCATAAATTACAAAGACAATTAAACATGCTTACATAGGTATGAAGTTATTCGCAAGTATGCCTTTTGTATCTTCTTTATGTCATTTAAGATGGAATACCATCGATTTCTAGTCGTACATTTTCAATCAAAACTGAAGTGCTTCGGATAGTTTCAAGCTTAAGTAATAGTTTTATAGAGTTAAGAGCGACCATTGAAGCAAACTTTATAAATTGATAAAATCTCCAATTAAGCCAGCAGATTTCAATTTCGTCCCATAAAGTTTGGACAGTTTAGCTTTTTGCTTTATGGTGCGTTACTCGCACTGGACAAATTTTATCCATGTTTTGTGTTTTTGTAAATGTATGTCACAAAAAAAAATCCTGTCGAAATCGAAAGATTTTTAGGACATTTTTAAATTTTTTGGACAGTTCTATCGTTCATTAAATTTACAAGTGTCGAGCTTGTTCGTGATCGAATAATGGTTTGTTGCAGGGCTGGAGCAAGGGTTCATGTCGCCAATGTCTCCGGTGGAGATGAAGCCAGACACGGCGATGCTGAACGAACATATGCGAGACGTTGATACGCCTCCGCCAAACTTCAAGAACTATCCGCCTAACCACCCGCTCAGTGGGTCGAAGCACCTATGTTCTATCTGCGGTGACCGCGCGTCGGGGAAACATTACGGAGTGTACAGGTACGAGATCCAGCTAATCTACTTGCCCAGGATAGTCACGACATCGTTTTACCTTGTTCTTTTCTTGGGAGACACCCTGAGCCTTTAATTTCGTAGTCGACCGGCGCCGCGCGACGTGAACTTTCACAAAATTATTAGCCGAATTGATCGTTATCATGTATGGAATACGAAGTAAACAAGTTTATTTATGGGAGGAAAATTTTGTCGGAAATGTTCGAATTTTGGGAGTTTTTCATGAATAAATCTATTACTTATTATCGTTTCGTAAGTGTATTTATTAGAGGTTAGTATGATACAAAAAATCTCGAAGAGAATTCAAACGTTGAAACAGAAAATGGTAGAGCACCATAAAATATCCAAAGGCTTGTAAGTTAGACACAGTACGTGTAACAATTTCTCATGATCGTAAATAAAACGTGCGGGCGGAGGTGGTCCTCGCTCGCACATCCGATCTCGTTCCCTACATTGGACCAGATGTTCCGATATGAAATATACAGACTTGATTTTTTGCCAGGTTTTTATCAGCTTCGGCATACCATGTGCAATCATTCCAGTATGGTCACGCGCATACTGAACTCATCGCATCCTAAAAGGATCGCTGTCATCGCTCTGATAAAAAGCTAAATGCGTCGTTGAAATTAGACCACGTTTTCTGAATACTTAATAGTAGAGAAGACTTGGTAAATATTTTGGCAATGTTATTCGAAGAATTTGGAATTACCATTTTGTGTATAATTTTATTAGGTTTTGTTGTTGGTCGAATAATGGATGTAATCCGGTGACCTTTACGCCCGCCTAATTCAATAGGTATTTTTAGCTTAATGTAAATTTAAAAATGGTATTTTAAATTGGAAGAAAGTTTTACTGTTTGCTTTTTTCTCATTATCTAAAAGGAATTTTTACTCATTAACTGCCAGACAGAGTCCTAAAGACTTGTACAAATTTTCGAGTCTTAAATTTTACATCAAAATTTTTATTTAACAAAGTTTATAATATAACATAGATTAGAAAATATCGTAGTGAACAATCAAAATTACATTAAGATTGCTATTTACAAGATACTTGGTTCGTGCCAAATATTATCTCTGAGTTATTAGGTTATTACCAAGTAATAATATTACTCAATAATCTACTTAGCATCGAAAACAAATTGAATTTATGCGCGCTGTATTGTGAATCTACTTCGTCTTTATGATTATTATTACTGGATAGGTACCCGTCTGGTCTAGACGTCTACATGAAAAATCTAGTTAGCTTCTCGCCACGTACCTTATATTATATACAATATTGTATTTTACACGGGAACAAAATGATTACAGGTTTGAGTGCTACTCCGAAGTATTGCTATTTTATTGGTTGCGTGCGAAACTAATATTAGGCAAGTTACGGCGTGCGCAAAATTATAGATTTTACACCTCTTTATTATTTCAACTTTTTAATTGTTTTCTTCCACGCCTGCCTAAGATAAGTTTTTTAAATATATGGACGCAATATAAATATACGATACGACCCTGGATATTTTTAAATTCGCTGGAATTTAGAGAATCACATTTACAATTCTATCGATCGGCAGTCGCCTCTACGGTAATGTCATTCTAGAGTATTTTTTCACCTTGAGAATTTTTTATGTTGATTTGAAAATCACGTTGCCGCGAGCAGGTAGGCAAACCGTGATTGTGTCATGCCATGTCCTTTTAAATTCAAAAATGTATAATAATGCAAAAAACTACGAGAATACGCACTGAAAAATACATTATAAGTTCCTAGCTATCTACTACGTTTAAGAATTTGAAAAGAAAAACCTTACCGCATTTATTGTTTATTAGAATTGCATCTTTTTATTATGTATCGGTTTTAATGTGTATAATTTTTACACGCTAGATTTATTCCATATCTTTATCTAATAAATATAGGTAGTACACTGGATGGTGGGTGCATCACCTCCTGCTTTTATGAACACCCAGCTTTATTTATTTATTAAACAGATACTTTCTCAAAAGCTTTGCTTATAACTCACAAGCATTGAGCTATTTTGAGGACTTGTCTATAAATAGATCTATTGTACTCACCTCACCTCAACAGCATATAATGGTCCACGGCTGGACGCAGGCCTCCCCCTGATTTTTTATCTCACTTAACCAAAATACCGTTTAAGTATGAAAAATCTATGCGATAGTAAGTTATATTTTATCTCCAGTGTTTTCGCTTACCGTCAGAAGTCCTTTCAAAACACCGTTCAAAAAATATATATCGTGGATAACTCTCATGATGAGATTCAGCAAAATAGTCGGTGTAAGTACTTGCTTCTGGCGCGAGAATATGGGTACTATACTTACCTATTTACATAGTGAGGGCCGTCTATTTATATCCGAAGCTTTTTTGTGAATCACAATATTGAGCTACTCGATTCTATTATAATAGCGAGCTAATAATCGCTCAAGATGTTTGAGCTTTATTAATGTGAACGTCGTTGGTGCTAATTAATCTTTCTCCCGAATTCTTTGCGTCAAATAAAATGTTCTGACGATGGGATTGAAAGAATAATAAGTCTTGTTGAGAATTTATAAATTGAAATGCGTCTTTTTTTCTTCGATTAGGTTTTTTTATAGCGCGCAAACAGTGTATATTTTGATGGTTGGGTGATGTTTTTCAATAATAAAATAACACATTACTCAACGATAACAAGCAAAGATAACTGGAGCTTCTTTTCGCGAAAGTTTAAAAAAACACTCGTCGCTTTATTGATGACTAGCAGCGCTTTGCGGTTTCAACCGCGTAGTTCCCGTTCCCTTGGGAATTCCGCGATAAAACATAGCCTATGTCACTACCTGAAAAGCAAGCTTTCTAATGATGAAAGAATTTTGGAAATCGGTTCAGTAGTTTTTATATTTATTCATTACATACGAAAACACAAATCTTTCCTCTTATACCTGAAGGTTTCTCAGTCTCTGACTATACTCAGAGGGGCAAGCTTTAACATCTACCATTAATCTTGTTTCGCTGGTGCTTTGCTTGCCGAATATACAATTGCGAAATACTATTTGGTTAAGGTATTTAATAACGGTTACCAGACATAAAATCCAAATAGGAAGTAGTCCGATAGTAAAACAATCGGGCAATTTCCCATACTTTTAGACCATTTTAATCTTAGTTTTAAGCATACACACTACTCTAAACATAGACAGTAATTAAAGGACGCGTATATCCTTACTAGAACGTGAGTACTTAAATATTCACTAACTATTAAGTGCTTTTAACATTTAACTTGACAGTAGACACGATTCCAAGATTGCGTGTGACTGAATTAACTGTGAATGTTCTCTAAAAACCTTACTTCAAAAACCGTATTCATGATTATAATTGGAAGTCGCATAAAACCAGCGCTCATTAGCTATATGTATCGCTTCTGGGCATATGCTGAGCGATGCCCCCTTTTTTGTCACTTATTTTTCTTTGTTTGTCTTTTCTTTTTAATTTGTGTTATTGTGACAAAAATAAAACCTATTTACTTTACTTGATTATGTCCAAATTAATGTAGAAATTAATCCAAATGTTAAATTTAACTTTTACTTTGGTGCTAAGTGCTAACTTATCATGACGTATCTAACCTACCTAATTTACTTCTATTGTTCGTACATTTCCATCGTTCGACGACGTATTGACCGGCAAGGTGGATCTAAATTCTTTATTGTACTGATAAAACCTTATTTTAAACCTAACTAGAGAGGTATCGCAAAGGCGAGCTTAACCATAAAAAGAGTTCTAGAGTTCAAGGTGGGTCTATAGATAGTATTTCACTAAATAACACAATAATGAGAATAATGTATTTATTAAAACGAAAGGTTTCAAGAAAAATATAATAATAATCTCGCGCTAAACATCGCATAAAACAAAATTACAGCCAGACATTGACATGTTAATGACCAATAATTTCTCAAAGGACTTCATTTCGTCTTTTTTAAACAATAACACTGGCTTTAAAGGGACGTTAAAACATCTCGACTTCACTAATACGATAGTAAAAATATATACCGGTTTTATTTATTAACGTGACTGCTTAGCTTACCGTTTTATTGATTTACTGTTTTAAGATGGAAGATTTAAGACAGAATTTGGATATTATTAAACGTTCGACTTGTTACTTTAAAATTAATTTTGTAATGCATTATGCCGTCAGATTCACTTACATTACAAGGTTGTTTGCATGCTGAGTAACTGCTATCAATTTGAGATTGTGTGATCATGGTCAAATTTAAAGAAATATACGTAAAACCATCTATCACTTAGGCCAGTATTATAAGTGTTTTCTCAGTCATCAATCAATGTATGCTTGAGTAACGCTTTTCTATAGCTTAAGGCGCATACTAACCCAAAAACAAGAAAATTAGGTGTTTTCGAACCCGTTTTCCGACGAAAATATTCATTGTGGAGCTCTGAAATTTATATATCCTGTAACACACATCCTGAAAGATCCCTTGGAGGTTCCAAATATTTGCTGTTAATCATAGTGTAGTTGTTATACTGTTAGTTATAGTGTATGTGTAGCGGCTTCGAACCCACTTTTTATCGGCGTCTCAAATTCGATTAGTACCAAATTCAGTATAGTGATTCACATAGTTCATACCTACCGCTTGGAGGTCCATTAGCTTCGAAAAGCAGTCAAATTAATGAAATCAAACGTAAAAACGTATTTGCACCTACAAAATCTGTGATTCAAACCTGACCAGTTACACGTCGCCCAACCGCAGAGGATCCTATTATTTGGTTGATTATGGCACTACATAGTATGCTGAACCGAAAACAAGCACTCTTTGCTGCATAAAGGCGCGCGGAAAGGTCCAAGGTCATTTGCCTTACTATTCGTCTTAAACGTCACTCAAGATCTATGACTGAGCAATCTTTCATAATAATGGACTTGCTTGGCTAGGATAGGAACTTGACGAATGTCTGTGTTATTAAGAAAATGTGTGAGGTTTCGGTACTTTACAATTTATTGAAAGTGAAACTTGCAGAATGATGCATTGTTTAAAAGTTGGCGGGCTTCAAAATGACTCATAAAGTCACACAACACAACCCTGTGTCCGTGTGAGATAAATGTGAAAGTTTCATTTCTCAATAACACGAATATGGGCTGTTTTGCGAAACGCAAGTCGAAGGCGAAACTTTGTGTCATTAACGTTAATACACATGGAGGATAATTGTATGGGGACATAAGACGGTGTTCTTGTGTAGTGTTTCATACCAATGGTTCTTAACGAATGAATATAAAGAATGAATATACAGTGTGGAAATTAAACTCAGGCCCTGGAGGGAAACTACTTAAAATCCTTAAGCTAGCTCATTTTACTTAAAGGAGACATTCCTTTATTTTTAAAAAGAAACAAATCTGCATTAAAATATTTTTTTAAACTCGCTTGCTTCGCCCGGGACTCGAACCAACTAAAATTTAAAAAAATAAACACTCTTTATTTTATTATACTAATCGGTAGTATTAATATTCAGGATAAAGTTTCTGTAACAAACATTTGGTCTTAAAAATAAAAATAATCGTTAAATCTAACATCAACTTTATTTTACTATCAATTTTGTAACACTTAAATTATTTAACTGATAAATTGTTCGAAATGAGCCCCGTCGTTCCGGCTACACAACATTAGTCGCCGTTGAAATTCATTTCTTGTAGCCTTCAGCAAAGTGTTGTGGTGTATGCCCCTGATAACATTTTCTACCGCAATCCTTAGCTCTTGAACGGTTTCATAGCAAGTTTCATAAACAACATTTTTTACATGACCCCATAAAAAGAAGTCCATGGGCGTCAGGTCTGGACTTCTTGCAGGCCATCTAATCGTGTTGTGTTGGAGAGATAACAGAACTGTTACGTGTCTTTTACTTGTTAAAAGTGAACAGTAACCAAATATTTTTTAGAGAAACTTTATCCTGAATATTAATACTACCGATTAGTATAATAAAATAAAGAGTGTTTATTTTTTTAAATTTTAGTTGGTTCGAGTCCCGGGCGAAGCAAGCGAGTTTAAAAAAATATTTTAATGCAGATTTGTTTCTTTTTAAAAATAAAGGAATGTCTCCTTTAAGTAAAATGAGCTAGCTTAAGGATTTTAAGTAGTTTCCCTCCAGGGCCTGAGTTTAATTTCCACACTGTATATATATATGAAAAGAAAATAGCGGACCCACTCTGACTGTAGAAATTTAACTATAGCACCAAGCTAACCTCAATGTGCACCAAACTAATCTCAATGTAAGACGACGAGACAAAAATACTTGCATGCTTTTTTAAACAGTCTGATATTATGTTACGTTACCTACTAGGGGAAATTAGATTTTAATTAGATTTTTAGATTTTAATTATGAACTGTATTGCAGTCACACTTATTGTTCGTCTAGGACAAAAATTAATCTAATTGTCAGTCATCGAAAGCGCATAATGTATTGTAATTTTCACTATTCTGACCGCGACAAGTATCGCCTGGGGGTGAACTAACTATTCCATTGGTATATAATATCATAATTAACTCACAAAATGTCATAATGTACATACAGACCACACAAATGTATCTAATTCAAAATTTATGTGACCGAGACATAATTATTCTTATTCTCTTCTTAGATCATAACATTGTAGCGTAAAAGACTGCACATGAATTGAATCAAACGAGTTTAATGATCACTTTTCATGCCCTGATGATACAACGTCGTCGACGTCTCATTACTCAAACCCGGTTTCCGCTAAACCAGGGAGAATACTCGTTAGTGTTAAACGATAGAACCTCAAACAATGACGTAATGATTACTTTACTACTCATCATCATCAGCCTATATTAGGCTGACATAGGCCTCCCCTAATGAGTGCCATAGCGCCCTGTCTTCTGCTTGCTGCAAATAGCTGCCTGCGTCTTTCTCAGGTCGTCATCCCACCTGACCGGAGGGCGTCTAAAACTACGTTTGCCGACTCGCGGTCTTCATTCAACAACACGTTTACCCCAGCGGTTTTAGATTCTTCGCGAGAATGATGAAGATGGCCGTACCACTGCCTCTTCAGCTTGTTAATTCTTAGGCCCGTTTTATGAGACTTTGCTCAGAAATAGATCTATGCTTGAGTGACGTTTAAGCCATAAAAAAGTGTTGCTCAAGCATAGATCAATGACTGAGCAAGATTACATAATACAGGCTGAACTCTAGCGGTAACTTTTTTACTCATGCTTGGGTAAAAGTCATAAATGTCATAATAATCGAATATTCATCATTACCATCACATCAGCTCAAAAACGTTCACTGCTGGACATCCGCCTCTCCCATAAACAACGACGCCTCAAATAGCGGACCTGAGTCGCCTCCATCCATTGACTCCATACATCATCATCATCATCATCAGACTACATTAGTCCACTACTGGACATAGGCCTCCCCTAATGAGCGCCATAGCGCCCTGTCTTCAGCTTGCCGCATCCAGCATCTGCTAGCAGTCTTTCGCAAATCGTCATCCCACCTGGTCGGAGGGCGTCCTAAACTACGTTTGCCTCCATACTCGAGTATTAAAACATTCTTCTAGTCTAGACAGACATGGCATTATTGATTATTACTACAAGAGTTGATTGACAAATGTTGGAAGTTACTTTCGTAGCGCCATATGGTCTTAATTACCCTTCGAGCTGCCTCGCTAGCTGGTTCTAAAAATAGAGTTAAAATGAATTATGTTTATTTAGGTCAATTTCTAGACTGTCAAAACATTAACAACCAGTAAATGATTTTAGGTTAAGTATAGTATAGTAAGTGGGGGCAATGGTTACAAACTTAGTATATCTATTAATTTAAAAAAAAAACTGTTTCACTGTCATGTCATTCTGACTTACTTTTCATTGTTATGTACGGAAAAAGGGAAGTATCAATTCCCCTTAACAACATCAATCAAGCTTCTGCAATTAGTAAATTATACCCTGCGGCGTTTTCTAAGAATTCGTCCTTAACTCTGTGAGTCGGTTTTAATCAATATTGACAATATTATGACGCATAGACTGTTATATTTCTTAGTTGGTATTTCTTTATGATAAAGTGGGCTTAAGGAGGCGATATATGACACAAAGATGAAAAGGATAGGCATAGGATTTCGCGTTAATAGGAGCGGGACAGAGCAGAGCGACGGAAGCGCAAAAATCAATTTATTCGCAAAAATAAGCCGAAGGTTCTCTTGGTTCTATTAGTTAATAATGGGATGACAATAAAAAATATTTTGATTTATAGTTTAGGAGAAAAACGGTATTAACTAAGAAAACAGATATGGTATACAATAATTTCTAATATATATATATGTATTTTTTACTCATGCCTTATTTATTTAACAGCAAAAAATAATTACAAATAATATTTACACTAGATCTATTTTCTAAAAATCTAAGCCGTCACCAAAAGATTTTTTTTAAACGAAGTCGATCCGCTTTGTATCATTGTATCTCATAGATTAATATGTATTTTCGAACCCTTTTCGATAAAGATTACGGAGAAAAAATGTTTTAACGTAACCAATTCACATCAATTCTCATACGAGTATATTCACGCCTTAATTTGCGCGCAGATGATTTTTGATAGATCAGAACATAGCAGAATTGAGCCCTGAAGCGAACGAATAGAGTCGTAATATATAAAGTAAGGCAATAGACACACTCATAGCATGAATTTCATGCATCACAGCTCACTGATTTTATATTAGAAAATCTTACGTGTATGCCACGTTTCTCATTAAATCAAACTGTGAACAGGTGTCTCGGGATTGACCTATGTCTTAAATTTTAAGTGCATCTCTGATCGTAATTAGAAGATAATGTGCCTAACTATAACTAGTGTTGCCTATGACAGGCTTAAAAGCTGTCAGAATATTTATTGCCTAACTTATAGCAGGTCGATGTCGGATAAAGGTCAAATTATTTGGCAAGTAGCTTTAATCATTCGTTATTATGAGTAACGGTACAGAATTCTGTTAAATATTTGCGTAAACTCGTGAACTTTAAGCTGAAGATAATTTATGAAGTCTTCGCAATGGGTCTGATTTGTTCTCGCTGTGCCAGTCCTTTATTCATTAGCCGCTGTAATAAACCCTAATTTAGTGTCCAGGTCCTTGATTGAGAATTGAATGAATGCTTTTGATGGAGTCGACTGTAAGTCGGTGGCTTGTTATTTGCTTGTTTGTGATGGAAGATTTATTTTTAAACCGTAATTTGTTTTTTTCCTGATTTATACTTAGTTGACAAAATTAAGCTTTACTACTATACTTACTACATACTAGCAGCGCCTCGCAGTTTCACCCGCGTAGATCCCGTTCCCGTTCCGGGATAAAACATAGCCTATGTCCCTCCCTGAAAAGTAAGCTATCTAATGGTTTTTGAAATCGGTCTGGTACTTTTTAAGTTTATGCGTTACATACAAAAATACAAATCTTTCCTTTTTATAATACTACTGTAGACACAAAGAATTGTGCCACTTGGTCGCAAAAATAAAATGAAAAATAAAATAAAATTTCAATCATTTGATTGTTTTGAAAAAACTCTGAAATTTATTTGATATTTTCAAATTCAAAAACTGGATTTTCACACTTTTTTATGTTTTACAGAAAAAAAAGTGTTTCACCTCGGAATCATTCTACATTAATATCGAAAGAATTTTCCAAATAGGCCCATAAAAAATCGAATAAAATATAAAAAAAATGCATAAAGCCGAACATAGAAAATCCTTCTCTTTTGTTTTTCGTGTCGTGGTTAAAAGCGTTAAACTAATAAGTATAAATTCCCATACTAGGTTTTCTGGTACTTTCGTAACTGAGTTTTGTTGGGTATAGCATAAACTTTTTTATTAAATTTTGGTCGCAACGCAAAATGTTGAAAGCCACTGTGAATCAAGTTTTTATTAAAGGTCTTCTACACATTTACCTTTATTCATTTCGCAAATTGCATTCATCATAATGAAGTATCGAAATCGTGGACATTAAAGTATTGCGTAGGGTATTTCGTGCAAATCTCCATCAATTATGGACCCTTGCAATGATCATAATTATCTTAATTCTGTGAATCTGTCATCATATTGCCTAGGTTGTTAGTTTATGGGAGAAGAGATTGTAAGCTCATGGGATTTTGATGGCAAAATAAAGCCTAACTATTTGATCACTAGATAGGTATCTAGATAGGTATCTAGTTATCATAACACAAGCTCTGCTTAGCTTGGGACTAGATGATGCTATTATAATTTAAGAATAATTGTCTCGCATTATTTATTGCGCATTACTCCGACCAGGTGGGATGACGATTTGCGAAAGACTGCTGGCAGATGCTGGATGCGGCAAGCCGAAGACAGGGCGCTATGGCGCTCATTAGGGGAGGCCTATGTCCAGCAGTGGACTAGTATAGGCTGATGATGATGATGATGATTATTTATTGATTGTACTAGCTGTTCTCCGCGGTTTCACAGGCGTTAAATTTGAATTTCGCATTTATAGGATGATAAAAAAGTATTTTTTCCCGAGTAGTTTTTCGTGAAATTTGTTAGGCCGTGAAACTAGGACGCATTTTCGTATAAGTTACGAATATTACCGTATCTAGATCTTATAGAACCAGAACAATTTAGTTCCACAGCAATGCGTCATAAAAATGGAGTCTAAAATCGACCCCTCACAAGACCTCTCTTGAGAGGGGTCGATTTTTAGACTTAAACCCCAGTAAATTATCTTTATCTATATTATTCTTTACAGCTGCGAGGGCTGCAAAGGCTTCTTCAAGCGGACGGTCCGGAAAGACCTGACATACGCTTGCCGCGAAGACAGAAACTGCATCATCGACAAACGGCAAAGGAACCGGTGTCAATACTGTCGGTACCAGAAATGTCTAGCCTGCGGGATGAAGAGGGAAGCTGTTCAGGAGGAAAGGCAGCGGGCGGCGAGGGGGGCGGAGGACGCACACCCGAGCAGTTCTGTTCAGGTGAGAACCATCTCGAAATAAACCAAGCTTAGCATGATTACTCTAGACAGAGTCCAGCGATTTTGTCATGGGTCGAGGGTATATCGACGACCTCTGTGGCGCAGTGGGCGAAGGTCTGCCTGCGATGCAGGAGGTTGTAGCATTATCTAGCCCCAAGCTAAGAAGAAATTGTGTTATGGGTACTCTAGATAACTTATATACATAATAAAATACATTACATAGACAGTTTTTTTTTAATATACATAGAAAACGATCATAACACCCGGAAGAAATACCTGCAGATCGTACAAATATTTGTCCCAAGGCGGGAATCGAACCCGCAACCTCCTGTGCCGCAGGCGGACCTTCGCTCACCGCGCCATAGAGTTAGTCAATTTTCTCTAATCTTGTCCAGACAATACCGCGTCTGGTTAATGTGTCAGTGTTAATGCTATGATATTAAGTCGTAAGAGTCACAAAGTTTATGATACAACTCTTTATATTGCCAGCTGTTGTTATTCACATAGTTGTGTCTGTCTTGCCATAAAAGAAGCAATTCTTGGATAATGTTGAACTGTTTTTTCTAGCTAATAATAAATAAATAAAATCGTTTATTTCAGGCAACATTAGTCTAGTGCAGGATGTAAAATACTTAAAACTACGGCCCATATAAAATATATACCTTATTCTAACATACATCAAATAAACCTATTTACTAGCACGTAGTATCGGTGACGTGTGACACTCACTATGTGCTGCAACCGGTAATCGTCCGCGAAAACGCCGGAACAGCAAATTCTTCGGCCAGAATTCTTCCTTAGTAAAGGTCGAAATATTCTCAGTTGGAATACGCACTACAAACGATTTAAAGTCATTATGACGCGACTCCAACCGCTCGACCTAATAATAAGTATTTATCGTAATAGCCGTAAGTACATAATATATCCTTACCACCTCGCTAGTGAGTTTCCTTCACCACCCACCGTATTCTAGGAACCAATTAACGGTGGTGGTAAAACGTGAAGATTAGATACTTATCAGTACAAATGAGGGAAAGAAAGTCCGGGTAATGTTGCTATTTGCGTGCCTCCAAGGACTTCGCCTTGGATTCTAATCAAAAGCCACGAAAGTCGGATTATTTCGTAATAATTTGATAATAGTTTAATTATTTCGTAATAATTTGTGTTGAAGAAACTAAAACCGAGTTCGTATCCTTATAGTAAGTTTTTGGAGAAAATTACTAATTCCTAAATAATAATCTCGGGATTTCATTTGACATTCTATACAATAGCGAGAGATTTTTCAAAATCGATCCTCAATTGACGGAGAAATCGATGAACATACATAAAAAACCGGCCAGGTGCGAGTCGGACTCGCGCTCGAAAGGTTCCGTACCATTATCTATAAAAACGGCAAAGAATCACGTTAGTTGTATGGGAGCCCCCGTATATATTTATTTTATTCTGTTTTTTAGTATTTGTTGTTATAGCGGCAACAGAAATACATCATCTGTGAAAATATTAACTGTCTAATTATCACGGTTCATGAGATACAGTCTGGTGACAGATGGACAGACAGACGGACGGACAGCGGAGAATTAGTAAAAGGGTCCTGTCTTATCCTTTGGATACGGAACCCTTAAAAAGAAACAATACAAGCATAGAAGCTTCATTAAACTACTATTACGCTAATACTTTGATTGAGAATAAAGAACGTATTTGTGATGATGGGCAGAAACTGTAGTTTATGTAGTGTTACTAATTTACCAATAACCCTGTATAACTCAATGAGAAGCTCCTTATTTTTTCGAATTCGGTTACTGAAAATAGTACTGCTATTTCTAATTAATATAAAGAATCGAAGTAACCAGTAAAATGCTCAAGCTGAAATTGATATAACTAGAAAATGTATTTCCTTTGTTCCTATCCAAAGTTTGTTCAATGCCATTCAGAACTTTATAGATTCGTATGCAAAACAGAGTTTTCCTAACGATATTTTAGGGTTAGTGATTCATGAATTGCAAATTGCAATGTGTGCTCGTTTGTTTAGCGCTGGTTTTAAGAAGTTTACGTTTTCTGTGGTTCGTTTGGTCACGAACGAATTGCATGGAACTGTTTAGATTTGATGTTTTACAGGCTAATAATAATAAATAAATAATACTGGACAATTCACTCAGTATTATCTAGCCCCAAGCTAAGCAGAGCTTGTGTTATGGGTACTAGATAACTGATATACATAATATAATACAATACATAGATATATATTTTTATTATATATAGAAAACGACCAGAACACCCTGAACAAATGTCTGCAGATCGTACACATATTTGTCCCAAGGCGGGAATCGAACCCGCAACCTTCTGCGTCGCAGGCAGACCTTCATAAATGAAATTAAGAATGTATGATATGCAGTTTTGTGTTTCAAAATAGTTATTTATCTCAGAATCTGTGAAAGCTACCACCTTCATATTTAGGGAAATGTTACTTCGAACTTTTATATTGGATGGAGTACGTATTTTTAAAAACACGATTGGTGAAAGTTTTCTCGATAGTTTATTTTTTTGAAAAACAGATGTTTTACACACGTTTTGCTATTTATCTCAGGAACAGCACACTTTTCTTGTTGGGTTTTTGTTTTGTAGAAAAAAGGTAGAAGTTCTTCTTTAGTTACGCTTTTTTATTTTTCGATTGGTTGTATAATAATCTTGTAATAAGGTAAAAACACATATTTACTTCGTGCGAACGCAAATTAAAAACATGTGTGTATTTTGCTAAAACCATTTTGAACCTTATAGATCGAATATTACTTTGACAAATACCCAAAATCGTTTCCACCAACGTCATTCGGAGGCTGGACGCCTCCTCGGATGGACGTGAGGTCACGTTACTTTTTTCACGATGACAGCTGACAAAATCATACGAATTACGATATTCGACAAATTTAGTTTTGCAGGTTCAATGGTTCGTTTATCATTGAAATAGAGTCCATATTGAGTTGTAGTTTTCGTTTATGGAATTTGCAAAGATTTTATTTATTGGCAGACCTATCAATTGAGTAGAATGGGTATATTTATTTATTTATTGTAAAAACATGGGTTTTTCCTCGTGACCTAACTGCTTGTCAATAAATAATTAATCTACTCATCTAATAACCAGGCTTTTTACAAAAAAATATTTGAAATAACCTGAAAAGTTTTTAAACTTCGTAATTTAAAATAAAACTATTACAATTATTGAAACTCAAAAACACATACTGCCAAGTTTTCTCAAAAAATGCAAGTGGCCAGTAACATTTTGGTGGGCTTCGAGATAAAAACTTTTTATTTTGGCATCCGCCTGATTCTAGCCTTAAATTTTAAATTAAAAAAAATAAAAAATCCCATATATTTTTGCCGCCTGCATATTTGTTCGCTTGGATTTACGTACTTTCTTCCCTTTTTAGGGTTTCAAAGATCGGTTTTGAAACTCTCATGGTCTCGCTCTGTCCGTCCCCGCTCTTTCTTGAAAATCTCAGTAACTACTGCAGCTATTAACTTGAAATTTGAAATAATGATACATTTCGTGCGCCATTAATGATTTCAAGATTTTTTTTATAAATAAATGAAAAATTAAAATGAATATTTTCAGTACAAATTATGATGTTGAAATTTGAAAAGAGACCTAGGGAGGCAAGAGGGATATCAAATGAAAGGTATCGTTTTGACCATTTCAAAACACTTTTTGAAATATTTCAAAAGAAGTCAAAAAATTGACCATACCCCCTCCCCTCCCCCTATCTCTGAAGATTGCAGACCGATCCACGTACAAGTACAATGTATTAGGCGTTTGTAGATATCAATCTATATTTTACAGGAAAAATATAGAGAAGTCTGTAAAAACTAACATTTATGAAAAAAAAAACATATTGAAAATGCTCGAAAAGGGGGATATTTTTTATCGAAAAGGGGGCTACCTACCTATTAGTTTATCAAATGAAAGGCATTGTTTTGTAAATTTTAAAAAGTTTTCGAAATTGCTGTAGGTTTCATTCTTTTCAAAATATTGCCATTCGAAAAAAGACGGAAAATTGAGTGTTCAAATAATTGGCAAATGTTTGAAACCCTCGGCGCGCGAGTTACACTCGCACGTGACGGATCTTGTTTCAAGTAAGAACTAATATAGGTATTTTCCGATTAGGTGTAGTAAAAAAATCTTTCTAAACTTACGATTTGACTATTTACATACTCGTAGATAAGGGAATAATACAGATAGCATGTGCGTTGCTATTTGCACGGAGCTGCGTGTATTGATTTTTTTTGCGTGTACACGACATCTTCTCCTTCACCCACGCTCGTTCAAAAACATTTATAAATTAAAAAAAAAACTAAAACTAAAAATTAATTAATATTTGCATAAACGAAGGTTGGTGTAAATAAAGAGCCCTCTGTCGTCTAAATCATGGCCATCATACGAGGCTCAGAATCGTAGCGCCGCCATCGTACTTAGTCTGCGAGCGATCGGAATAGGATTGAAATGAAACCGGCAGGAAATTTACTTTGATATGGTTCTTTGATATGGTAGATGTTAGCCACTTCTAGGTATAGTCAATTTGTGTAGGTCTACGTGTAAATAAAGAGCCCTCTGTTGTCTTCTTTGGGAAATTTTACATCCTCGAAATCATTACAGGGCCTACTATCGCAGACTCTTAATAGGATAGCTTCTGCCCGCTAGTCTAGCACCCGTATTTTGAAAGCTTGCTCAGTCATATATATATATCCGTCAGAACGTTTATTTCGACGACCTCTGTGGCGCGGTGGGTGAAGGTCCGCTTGCGACGCAAGAGGTTGCGTTTTCGATTCCCGCTTTGAGACAAATATTTGTACGATCTGCAGGTGTTTGTTCGGGTTGTTCTGGTCGTGTTTTATTTATAATAAAAAATGTATATCTATGTAATTTATTGTATTATATTTGTCAGTTATCTAGTACCCATAACACAAGCTCTGCTTAGCTTGGGGCTAGATAATACTGAGTGAATTGTCCAGCATTATTTATTTTATACCATGCTTTACTCAAGCAGAGATTGATGAAGCAAATATTCTTAGTCTTTAACTATGTAAAATTTCAAGCATCTGTTCAGTACGCACAGCGAATGTTGTCTAGGGAATAGACAGAAATTACATCACATCGTCATCGACTGCGTAAAATATATGACGATGCGATTTCATTTTTGTCT
This sequence comes from Eupithecia vulgata, assembly GCA_946478455.1. Taxonomy (NCBI): domain Eukaryota; kingdom Metazoa; phylum Arthropoda; class Insecta; order Lepidoptera; family Geometridae; genus Eupithecia; species Eupithecia vulgata. Next base: position 11,601,882 of record OX297862.1, on the reverse strand, counting down.
ATCCGAGACAACAATCCCTTTGCTACGGTATGCCGTTGTCTTCAGCCTTCATAAACTTTTGCCCATGTTTTATTTTGTATAGTATATATACAGTTTGTATATATTTATATGCGAAAACAAAAATAGCTGGCCGCAGAGCAACTTCGCATCTCTGCCTAAACTAGAAAAAGATAAACTGCTATAGAGGGATTAAAAAAACTTATGACAGGGATCACAAACTGATCAATGGATTTAGCAAATTCGAACATAAATACTTGGAACCATCTTGGAACACTTTTATATGTACTTGGTACTTACGTTTCATTACGTATGCAAACTTCTTAGTCACGTGTATAAACGGTTTGAACTTCAGAATCGGTCGGTTCGAGACGACTTTGAAATATTATTGAACCATAGTTTAATTTAAGGGATTTCATTAAACTGAGGACCAATCGACGAGCAAACAAGGCGAACGGTGGTGAAATTAATTAAATCTGCGTCGCTATAAATAAAGCTGCTATCACACAGAGAGCGTGAGCGTTATAATGTAAATTATACTCGAGTTTGTCTGAGGTATAGACTAGATATAACTTTACTGATTGATTTGTACGTACGAGTTTTAAAACGGCTTCAGCATTTCTGTTTAAGTTTCTAAAGAAATAGAAAGGGATGACGGAGCACCACATAATATGATAGGATTGCCTTCTTCGATTTGATAGCACGAGATTTGTGATCTATTTTGATAAATTAGTAAAATTAATAATGCTGTGTGAATAGCATCATCTAGGCCCAAGTAAGCAGAGCTTGTGTTATGGGTACTAGATGACTAATGTGCATAATATAATACATAGATAGATATTTTTAATTATACATAGAAAACAACCAGAACACCCTGAACAAATGTCTGCAGTTCGTACAAACATTTGTACCGAGGCAGTAATCGAACCCAAATATTATATTACGACTGGCCCGCTTGACGCCGCCTCCCACCGCGCCGACGGCGGCGGTTTAACGCTCACGTCACGTTTTCGCCCTCTGTGTGACTGCGACCGAGGATGGTCGACGACGCACCACAAAACAGATTTCTTTGTTTATGGCTCTATCGATCTGGTTTGGTGTGAATTGTTTGGCAAACGTGATGAAGGAGCCGATTCTGTGTTTGAAAAAGATATTTGCTTTATTTTCAAAGCTTTGTGAATTTAATAAAGAGAGCAAACGAATTTATGCTGCTCTGCGCTTAAACTCAAATAAAGATGAAAATAAACTGCGTATTTTTGAAACGGAACGTGCACCAAATCCCTCTATAAAGTACATGTCAAATAGAAAAAAGTTAAACGTTCATTGGAAGCCGTGAATATAAAAAGTTTTATCAGAAATCATCTTCTACTAAAGTAGGTAAGGTACCTACTCGTACCTGACCATACTGGTAACTGTTTATGTAAAACTGAACGGTGACGCCGCCGTTCAGTTTTTCACTCAAATGGCTTCTGTTCCTTCGACAAAAAATTAATTAGAAACAAATAAATGATAAAAACAATCATGTTTGTTTGTATGTGTGTTGTTTTTAAGTTGCGCGCGTAACTTGACAAAAATGCTGCAGTGGACGCCATATTGCTCTGTGGTTATGACGTAAATTGGATGTGAGGCCTGAATAAATGCGCTTATGATAATTGATACTTTTTATTTTGCCTCCACAGCCGTATAACATAACAACATTGCTCCCATAACAACATAACAACATTTGCACTACTTCATGGTGCTTAAAAACAGACAAAAAAAAAAACAGAAAAATATGAATTTAATTTTAAAATTTGTTTTGTTATATTTTGAACTAAAACACACATTTCACATATCTTAATAATATATTTTTAGGCTTTTCTCGTGTAGAGTAAAATACCCTATTCACTAAATAACGTGGTCCTGGTTTTGTCTCAAAATAACTTTACTGAGCTCAGCACATACACAAGCTGTCATTGCAGATCTCCGCCCTCCAAGAAACGCGTCAACTCCACAAGACTTTAAACGTTCAGAAGGTTGTAAAACTTAGCCAAGTTTATGTGCTTATAACCCTATATTTTTAACGAGCACAGCCCTGTTACTGTGATACTTATTTTCAATTCGTTTTGTGTTTATGAGAAAAGTTAATTAAATAATTATGGCTGTCTCCGTTCGTAGACAAGCAGTTTCCTTTTATTACAATCAAATGCAGTGCATTTGTCAACAAACGTGTAGGTAGGTACAGGCTTTTAAGGCTTGTCTTTCGAAAAAATCAACATTTTCATGATATTTGAGATCTTACTGCTGTTTAAATAAGAAATCTAGGATTCTTAGACTCCTACACCTAAATTTAATTCTGTACAAAAGCGCCAAGATAGTTTTTTTATAAGTTTGATGAAAAAAAAACTCCATTTTGATACAAATTTGCCTCCTTCTCCCAAACAATACGACTTACTGACTTGATTTTTATATAGCAAAGGCAGGTTACAGATTCGAGAGAAGAAATCTTGATTTTTGCACTTTATTTTTGCACACGCGGTTTGCTCTGTCCCGCTCCTATGAACGGGAAATACTATGCCTATCTTTTTCACAAAATGGCCTGTGAAGAGGCCCCTTCAGGCTTTTGTCCCTATAAGATTATCTAGGTCCCCACTTAGCCCTGCTTATGAACGGATAATTAGAGACGCATGTAAAGAGGTAGACGTATTAAAGTTTAGTTAATTTTTGCATAAAAAATAAGTAAAAACTTTGATCATCATCACACTAAAAAATAGTATAAATGCGAATGTTTGTATGTTTAGTACCCCTTCACGCCAAAACTATATTTAGTTTTAGGCCTGGAATAAAACATAGACTACATTTGTTCCCATAATCAGTTCCCATGGGATAGAAATAACTTTGAACGTTTCCATAGAAACAGCGCGTGCGAAGCCTCTCGGCAGAAAGTAGTACCTAATAAATAAATCTTATGACACACATGCACGGTAGTCTATGTTTAACTACACGTAGTTTTAGGCCTGGAATAAAACATAGGCAACATTTTGACGACCTCTGTGGCGCGGTGTGCGAAGGTCTGCCTGCAACGCATGAGGTTGCGGGTTCGATTACCGCCTTTGAACAAATGTGTGTACAATCTGTAGACATTTGTTCAGGGTGTTCTGGTTGTTTTCTATGTGTAATAAAAAATATCTATCTATGTAATGTGTTGTATTATGTATATCAGTTATCTAGTAGTACCCATAACACAAGCTCTGCTTAGCTTGGGGCTAGGTAATACTGTGTGAATTGTCCAGCATTTTTTTATCCCATAAATCAGTTGGTTCCCATGGGATAGAAACTACTTTGAACGTTTCCATAGAAACAACACATGCGACGTAAAACAAAATACATCTTACTTCTTACACACACTGTCTTTTCATCTCTAGTCAGTCCTTCTTTTGTTCACTCCTTGGGTTCTCCTTACGCAATAAACCCGGCTTTATTGATTTTATGATTATCTAATATTGCCCTTATTAATATCGTTGGAAAGGGTAAGGTTACCTAGATGGAACTATCTGATGAGCTGGTACGGCGAATTCAATTATCCGCCAACATCAAAGGTTGCGCAAATACAGTAGGCGTTTAATAAGCGTTTGCTTACTTTTTATCCCGTACTTTTTGTACATTCCTTGAAATTAAAAAGAAATGTATATGTATTCATTTCAAGATATGCACAATCTTGCGCATGCATTGCGTTAAAGTGTCTACATGCCGCACTTGGTGACAGTAAACCTTAAAATTACTGATTCTGAAAATAAATCAAGAATAATAAGCTTTCTTAAATGTCGCCATTGCTTAATGTCAGGGTTTTTACGAATGCAGGTCAAGCTGATCGAGAAATTGATCTCAAAATGTAATTTGAACATACAAGTTATCTAAAATTTTCCTTCGATGGTGACCTTTGTCACAAAATTTCCTGTAATACAAACCTACGTAACCTAGCTAGCTTTAGGTTGTGTTCGTTAGCCCGCTTGATGTGAGGGTGGGGGGAGGGAGGGTGCTAAGTCTGGCTGGGTGCTCGTTGACGTCACTGGGAATCTGGGCGTTTACGTCGGTCTAGGTGTTTCGTGAAAATATGAATGCGCATCACGAAATATGTATTTTGCTCAAATCAATATTTTTTACTTTACTCAAACATTTGCTAATAATAGAGTAGACCTTTGCATTTTATTCTTATAGTTAATAGACCTTTGTTTGACCACAATCTCACCTAATGGTAAGTGACGATTTGGCCAAAGATATAACACTAAGGTCTATAAGACTTAGACCTAGAAGACGGATTCACTCTGTCTGGAAGAGACCCAGATTGTAGTTGGCCAAGAAAACACACACCTAGATTAGAAATTGGGAAATTAAGTGTGTGTACTGGGAAATTTACTCACACAATTTCCTGCTACAATACGAGCTAGGATTACATACAGAACAAGTAAATATTCTCGTTACACCTTGATTTAAATTGTCAAGGAAATTTTATTTAGTTGAGTTGACATTGTGTTCCTTGAACCAAGTAACATTACGTAGTTTGTGTTTGAACAGAAAGTGTGCTAAATCCCCACAAGACGTTGACGATTAAAATTAACCCATCATTTAAATTTTTTGATTATAGATTTGTTTTGACCACCAAACTATTCTGGCATCCAGCTCTCGAACTTATATGAACCGAATTCATTAAGGATGTAAGCGGGTTAACTACGACCCTTATTTGTGTTGGAAGAACACCAACTCTTTTCCGCTTATATCCATAATGAATTCGTCAAAGTACGATTGTTTTTATATGAACCGATTTGGATTTAGCTTTCTTTGTTTAAATGGTCACTTGGTTGAAATTATTCTTAGCTATTTTATAACTCGCATCGTTTCAGAATTACCATTAGCGGTCTTGAAAAAAACCTCACCATCATTCCCGCATGCATAAAAAGCTGTTTATAGTATAAAATTTGACTTGTCTAAGTGCTTATTTTGTTATCCTAAAGAAATAATGTTATTGACTTTGACTTATGTTATTATGACGGTGTATTATATTTCTTATGTTATGCTATAAAGGTCCAAAGTGATATTTACGTCAGGGGTTTTTTAAATAAAATTCGCTTGTTGATTAGTGCATTTACAGCCTGTCAGCCTAATTTTATTTCTATTTCATCCACACAGGAGCTGTCAATCGAGCGGCTGCTGGAGATGGAGTCAATAGTAGCGGATCCAAACGAAGAGTTCCAGTTCCTACGAGTGGGTCCTGACAGCAACGTGCCACCCAAATACCGCGCTCCTGTCTCTAGCCTTTGTCAAATCGGTGAGCGTTATAAACTACACTACAATTAGTTGTGCTTTTGGCTTCTCATGTTCTTTTCCGTGATAAAAAGAAGCCTATGTCCTCCGGGATATTATCTATATCATCATCAGCCTACATTAGTCCACCGCTGGACATAGGCCTCCCCTAATGAGCGCCATAGCGCCCTGTCTTCTATATGATGGGGTATATTTTCATTAAATTAATTACATGTATGTACATTGTACATGTACATACATGTAATTATGTATGTACATTGTACATAAGTGGGGTTCATTCACACAGTGCAAATTGTGACGTAAAAAACAAAAATAGTAAAGAGACATGAGATAGGAACCAGAACAGCTTAGGTGTCAGGTGGTTAGCAAAGAAATGCTGTAAACTCAAAAGTTACTACATTACTCGTAGTTCGCGCCGTGTAGCCCCTCTCAATAGAACTAAACAATATAAGATGTAATTAAGGAGACAGAGTAGCCACTACTTCCAGTACACCAGCAACCAACTGCCTACAGCAATGAGCACTCAAGGTTAAACAAAAAAGGACGGTTGCTGGTTGGAGCCCTCCATCAGAAGCAAGCAACCTATTTAAGAAGCACCCCGCGCGTGCGGTGGTTTGTTACGTTTTCACTCTTTGGAAAATTGCCATAGCTTAGCCATGTTAGTTTGTATTAACACTCAAATATAATATAAATTTTATAGCCGTAATATGGCATTGAAACGGTTTTGAAATAGCTATTAGGTTTTTTTCATGGGGCTTTAAAAACTCTGTATGAATACTACCTGCTCTCCTATAAGTGCTATTACACTAATATTGTAAATGAGAAAGTTTTTATGTTTAGATGTTTGGTTGTTTGTTACCTCTTCACACCAAAACTACTGAATCGGGCTGAAATTTGGCATGCAGGCCTGGAATAAAACATAAATTACTTTTTCTCCCGGTAATCAGTTCCCAAGGGATAGAAATAACCTTAAAACGTTTCCATAGAAACAATGCGTGTGAAGCCGCGGGCTGAAACTGGTTAATACATTAGAAATAATTAGTCTTCGTAACTAATGTTTGATTGAATAGGTATTTAATATATCTACTGAATAAATAAGTTTTTGTTTGGAAAGCTTAGCAACAAGGTGACATTACTTATAAAGTTGGGATTTTCAAGGCTAAAAAATCGATCTATCAATCGCATCTCACTAATATTATAAATGTGAAAGTGTGGATGGTTAGATGGATGGGTGGATGTTTGTAACTTCTTTACGCAATAACCACTGAACGGATCAGGCTGATAGCAGAAGCTCTAGTTCTGCAATCAAACATAGACGACCGATGTGGGCGAAGGTCTGCCTACAAGGCAGAAGGTTGCGGGTTCGATTCCCGCCTCGGGACATATGTGTGTTCTAAAGAAACACGCGTAATGGCTGTGCATAGACTAAATCTTTATTGTATTTGACACAATGACGGCGGTACAATATTAACTTCTATTCGAATACATAGATGGCGCTACAAGTAATTAAAAGGCATTATATTTGATATATTAACTTCAACACCTCCACTTATCAAAATAATGTAAACATTATCAATTTCAGTTACTTTACAAAATAGCGTACAGCCATCAAACAATATTTTGAATACCTAACCTCTTTACAAAATAATTATGCTTTTCACTAGACAACCCTTTAGTCAGTAGGTCGGCTGGCATTTCAGATGTTGGCAGATAAACTATCTTTACAAGATTGTTAGCAACAGTTTCTCTAACAAAATGGTGACGCACATCAATGTGCTTAGTTCTTTTATGGAACAGGGGATTTTCTGTCAACTTCTGAGCGCCTTGATTATCATTATACAAAATGATTACATAATCACAAAGGTCAACTATTTCAGACAATAGGTTTTTTAAATATATAGCTTCTTTACAAGCCTCCGCTATCGCCATATATTCAGCTTCTGTGCTTGACAGTGCTACAGTTGGCTGTTTCTTACATTCATATGAGATAACAGTTCCTGAGAACTTGAAGAAAAAAACCTGTGTAAGATTTTCTATCTAAAGTATTTGATGCCCAGTCTGCATCAACAAAACCTTCTAAATTACAATTATCTTTAGTAAACATGAGCCCATAAGATTTAGTTTTACAAAGATATCTCAGAATTCTTTTTGCATGTTTCCAATGGATTAAAGAATAACAATTATTAAATTGGCTCAAATAACTTACACTATAAGAAATATCTGGGCGAGTTAAAACACTTAAATACATCAAGCTTCCAATCATTTGCTGAAATGGATATGACTTACAAATTTCTGAACTTTTCTCTAATTTTAAGTTACTTTCAATTGGTGTATCAACACCATTACAATTTTCCATATTAAACTTACTTAAAATGTGATCTACATATTTCTCTTGGTCTAAAGAAATACTGCCATTTTCATACTTTTGTACTCTCATACCCAAACATTGTTTTAGTTGTCCCAAATCTTTAACTTTAAATTTTGACTTTAACAATACTTTCAGCTCATTTAGCATGTTATTACTGTTTGAAAAAATGAAAAAATCATCAACAAAAATGGCTATAATAATCTGCTCCTTTTTACACTTTTTAACAAACAGGCATGGTTCTAATTTTGACTTTACAAAGTTGGCTTTCAATAAGCAATCATTTACTCTTTCATTCCAAGCCCTAGCTGATTGTTTCAGACCATAGATTGCACGTTTCAATTTAAGTACATGGTTGCTTTTACAGTCCAAATTAGGTGGTATTTGCATGTATACATTTTCGTTTAGGTAGCCGTTTAGGAATGCTGTAGTAACGTCTAAGTGTGTAATTTGAAAGTTTAGTTTTACACTCAAAGCAAATAAAAGTCTTAAAGTTGAGTATCGAAGCACTGGTGAGTATGTTTCGGTGTAGTCTTGTCCATATTTTTGAGTATACCCTTTCGCAACCAGTCTTGCCCTATACCGCACTTTATCTTCACTATCAAACTTTTTTTTAAATACCCACTTGCAATTCACTACCCTATCAGCTTCTTTCCTGTCTACGAATTCCCATGCTTGGTTGTCGTCGAAAGCCTTCAGCTCATCCATCATCGCCTGCCTCCACTGCTCCTTCTCTGGTCCATTCATTGCTGCTTCGTAGCTAAGTTCCTCATCACCAGTTTCCAACTCATCCAAGACAGATAGATTGGTTAGTCCATATCTTTCAACGGGTTTTTTCTGGCGTTTGCTAACCTGCTCCACGACAGCTTCTTCCTCTATAATAGATTCGTTTTCGGTGTTGGACATAGATTGATATGAGTCATCTAGGCTGCTTGATGTGTCACAGACATAGGTAGGATCATCTGTACCCACAAATGTTTTGTCTGATGAACTGTCTTCTCCTTCAGAGTTTTCTTCCTCCGACTTTTCTTCTTTTTTATTTACTACAACCTGAGCTTTGTCAGAGTTTTGCTTCTCCATAATGATGACATCTCTGCTCGTAGTAAGTTTTCTCGTTTTTGGGTTGTATAATCTGTATCCTTTTACATCATCTGGATACCCAACTAGAATCAATTTGTCAGCTTTCTTATCCCATTTCTGTCTTTGTATTTTGGGGACATGCATCATTACCTTACTGCCGAATATTCTGACATGGCTTAGGTCCGGTTTCTTACCTGTCCACTTTTCAAATGGTGTCATCATGCCTAAACTGGCAGCTGGTGTTCTATTCTTTAAGTATACTGCAGTATGTACTGCTTCAGCCCAAAAACTTTTGTTGAGATCTGCTTCAAACAATAAACATCTAGACCTTTCAACTATAGTTCTGTTGAAACGTTCTGAGAGACCATTCTGCTCTGGAGTGTGTGGATTGGTCTTCTGATGGATTATACCCGCTTGTCTCATATAGCTTTCCATCTCTCGTGAACAATACTCGCCTCCATTGTCGGTTCTCAATATCTTTATCTTGTTTCCTGTTTGATTCTCAACAATACTTCGAAATTCTCTGAAGTGCTGAAATACCTTGTTCTTTTCCTTCAAGAAATAGACAAAAGTCATTCTGCTGGCATCATCTACGAATATTAGAAAGTATTTTGACTGACCAAGCGACTTGGTCTCCATCGGCCCGCATAAATCTGAGTGTACTACATCCAATAGTTTTTCACTTCTATGGTTGGCTGATGGAAAAGGAAAACGTGTCTGTTTGCCCTCACAGCATATTTCACAATTCTGGATCTGTATATCAGCTTTCTTGTTAAAAGTAACTCCTTCAACAGCACCTTCTTTCATTTTCTCCAAGGCCTTACTGTTTATATGGCCTAACCGTCTATGCCACTGCACACTGCTGACTGATACCTGTGCTGCTCCTGCAATCAATACTTTCTCAGGCTTCACTGTGTTTAGTTTGTATACACCATTAACTTTCTCAGCCATTCCTATCAGCTCGTTCTGTTTATTGTGTATTTGGCAGTCATTTTGTCGGAACGTTACTCGGTTTCCTGCTTCTATCAACTTGCTGACTGACAGCAGATTCGTTGATAGGTTTGGTACACACAAAATGTCTTTCACTATCACGTCGAACTCCTGAGAGTTTACTTTGGTTGTTATTTGTGTATCTCCAGCACATAAAACTGGAACAGTCATTTTATTTGCTACGATTATCTCACGTTTCTTGTGCAATTGTCGTACGTGTAACAAATTTTCACGATTCGCCATCATATGCGTGCTTGCTCCCGAGTCTATATACCAATCCTCGGCTTTGTATTTACCATTGAAAAATGCGGCACTAAAAGCGTTCACGGTGTTTTTCGCTTTTAAATCTGGGCATTTACTTTTAAAATGACCGATTTTCTTACAATTGTAACATTTGATTTGTTTACTGCCGGTTGAAGTGTCATCTTTCATTGACAGTTGTTGTGATTTGGCACCGCGGTTAGTGTTGCCACTTCTCGACCGCTGTTTCGACCAGAACGCTCCTTCCGTTCCAGTATTACCAACTTCTTCACACATGTCAAGTAATTTCGTCTTGATGACGTCAGCGCTAATGGCGATACCGGAATGTTCGATCGCCATTATCATTGGTGAAAACTTATCTGGTAATCCCGCCAAAAGTAATGATCCAATCCATTCTTCTGTAATCGCAAAACCTGTTCCCTTTAGCTTCTGTGCAGTTTCGACCATTTGAGATACGTAGGTTGTCATGGAATCGCAGTTTTCGAGACGTGTTGAGATCAACATTCGAAGCAAGCTGATTTTGCGTTGAAACCCTTTGTCATCAAACAACGTTTTTAATTTATTCCACACACCAGTCACTGTAGTCTCACTCTTGATATGCACGTATAATGAGGGATCGATGGTCATGACGAGCTTGGCTTTTGCTTTCTTGTTATCGGTTTCCGTGAGAGACGCCGACACATTTTCGATGTCTATTCCCTCGAGAAGCAGAAAATTGCTCGTCGCGAACGCCCAATCGTCGTAGTTTTCGCGTCCTTTTAGTCGCGGAACGTTGACTAAGTAGCCCGACATCGACATTTTTACACTTCCGCACGTAAATCTATCAATTGTAACCGAAAATATTTAGGAAATATGAGAGCGGCCCATAACCTAAAGAAACACGCGTAATGGCTGTGCATAGACTAAATCTTTATTGTATTTGACACAATGACGGCGGTACAATATTAACTTCTATTCGAATACATAGATGGCGCTACAAGTAATTAAAAGGCATTGTATTTGATATATTAACTTCAACATGTTCGATCTGCAGACATTTGTTCAGGATGTTCTGGTCGTTTTCTATATATAATAAAAAATATCTATTTATGTAATGTATTGTATTATGTATATTAGTTATCTAGTTAGTACCCATAACACAAGCTCTGCTTAGCTTTGGGGCGAGATAATGCATTTTTTTTATTTACGTAGGGTTTTATCCGATAAAACAGTTCCCATGCTATAGAAATAACCTTTTAACGTTTCCATAGAAAAAACGCGTGCGAAGCCGCGGTCAGAAACTAGCTAACCATTAAGGAGACATGCATTAATAACTGCTACTTGTATATTATATTAATCTTCTGAGTAACCATATGACACATTATTATTATTGACTACTTTTAAGCTCATGTCGCCAAACATCATTAATCTCTGTATAAAATATCCATTTGTCTTATATTTTTCGCGGAATTAATAAAAATACTAAAATTCCACGAAACAAAAACATTGTCATCATGAAGGTATTTTAGAACCTCCATTATAAAATATAAAGCCGATCAAGTGCGAGTCGGACTCGCGAACGAAGGGTTTCGTACCATTAGATCTATAAAAACGGCAAGGTGATTTTTTGCTCGTCCCTTAAATATTTATTTTAGTCTATTAGTTGTTATAACGGCAACAGAAATACATCATCTGTAAAAAATTCAACTGTCTAACTATCACGGTTCATGAGATACACAGCCTGATGACAGACGGACGAACAGCGGAGTCTTAGTAATAGGGTCCCGTTTTACCCTTTGGGTACGGAACCCTAAAAAACACGCATAATGTGAAACAGGTTTAAATGGCGTCATTTTTTGCATCTACAAAACGTCATTCATATTATAGACTACTTAACATATTATGTTTTTGTTATTTGCAATAAAAAATATGTAAATGTACCCTCCGAGATTTGCAGGGTATAATAATATACATAAAATATACAATAGTCCTTGAAAATTCCATAGGTGCTTTACCTAAAACGGACAAGGAAAATATTGCAAGAAATGTTCTCATACTTGCAGGTTGATTGTTTTTTGCAAAGCACTTGAAAGGGCAAATTGTCAAGACGAATTCTTTGATATGACTCATTTCTCTAATTATTAACTATTTTACCATTAACTTATATCAGTTATAAGTTATAACTGTAGGAACCACTAGTTATTGGTCCTTTGAACCGGATTTTTTCCTAATTAAATCGATCGATCAACGCCTTTGGCTAGGTTTGACACATAGTAGGTGTGTTTGTCATAAGTCATACATAACGTAGAAGACGCGTGAAAAAAAGGGTTTTTTACTATTTCATAAATAAGTAAAACAAGTAGTTAAGATAGCATATAAGAAGTTTTGCGTACCTTCCAAGCCTTTGCTATGAATATAAGTTAAAACAAACGTTGAATTCTGCAATTGGCTTCAGTTAAAATCTACGCGAAGCCACAGAATAACTGTATAAAAACCGCACATCCATATCTAACCTAATAATTTGCTGTATAAACAGAAATCACAGAAAACCAGTTTTTAGGGTTTCAAAGATCGGTTTTGAAACCCTTATGGTCTCGCTCTGTCCGTCCCCGCTCTTTCTTGAATATCTCAGTAACTACTGCAGCTATTAACTTGAAATTTGAAATAATGATACATTTCGTGCGCCATTACTGATTTTAAGAAAAAAATATATAAATAAATGAAAATTAATATTTTCAGTACAAATTTTGATGTTGAAATTTCAAAAGAGACCTAGGAAGGCAAATGGGGTATTAAATGAAAGGTATCGTTTTGTACATTTCAAAACACTTTTTGAAATTTCTGTAAATTTCATACTTTTTGAAATATTTCAAAAAAAGTCGAAAAATTGACCATACCCCCCCCCCCCTATCTCCGAAGATTGCACACCGATCCACGTACAATGTATTAGGCGTTTGTAGATATCAATCTATATTTTACAGGAAAAATATAGAGAAGTCTGTAATAATAATAGTTTTTGAAAAATGGTCAAAAAGGGGGAGAATTTTTTTTCAAAAGGGGGGGTACCTACCTATGTGGGGTATCAAATGAAAGGTATCGTTTTGATCATTTCAAAACACTTTTTGAAATTTCTGTAAGTTTCATACTTTTTGAAATATTTCAGAAAAAGACGAAAAATTGACCATTCCCCCCCCCCCCCTAGCTCCGAAGATTGCAGACCGATCCATGTACAATGTACTAGGCGTTTGTAGACATCGATCTATATTTTACAGTAAAAATATAGAGAAGTCGGTAATAATAATAATTTTTGAAAAATGGTCAAAAAGGAGGGGATTTTTTTTTCAAAAGTAGGGGTACCTACCCAAGTGGGATATCAAATGAAAGGTATTGTTTTGACCATTTCAAAACACTTTTTGAAATTTCTGTAAGTTTCATACTTTTTGAAATATTTCAAAAAAAGACGAAAAATAGACCATTCCCCCCCCCCCTAGCTCCGAAGATTGCAGACCGATCCATGTACAATGTATTAGGCGTTTGTAGACATCGATCCATATTTTACAGGAAAAATATAGAGAAGTCTGTAATAATAATAGTTTTTGAAAAATGGTCACAACGAGGGGGAATTTTTTTTCAAAAGGAGGGGTACCTGCCTATGTGGGGTATCAAATGAAAGGTATTGTTTTGACCATTTCAAAACACTTTTTGAAATTTCTGTAAATTTCATACTTTTTGAAATATTTCAAAAATAGTCGAAAAATTGACCTTTCCCCCCCCCCCCCCATCTCCGAAGATTGCAGAGCGATCCACGTACAATTTATTAGGCGTTTGTAGATATCAATCTATATTTTACAGGAAAAATATAGAGAAGTCTGTAATAATAATATTTTTTGAAAAATTGTCAAAAAGGGGGGGAATTTTTTTTCAAAAGGGGAGGTACCTACCTATGTGGGGTATCAAATGAAAGGTATCGTTTTGACCATTTCAAAACACTTTTTGAAATTTCTGTAAGTTTCATACTTTTTGAAATATTTCAAAAAAAGACGAAAAATTGACCATTCCCCCCCCCCTAGCTCCGAAGATTGCAGACCGATCCATGTACAATGTATTAGGCGTTTGTAGACATCAATCTATATTTTACAGGAAAAATATAGAGAAGTCTGTAATAATAATAGTTTTTGAAAAATGGTCAAAAAGGAGGGGATTTTTTTTTCAAAAGTAGGGGTACCTACCCAAGTGGGATATCAAATGAAAGGTATCGTTTTGACCATTTCAAAACACTTTTTGAAATTTCTGTAAATTTCATACTTTTTGAAATATTTCAAAAATAGTCGAAAAATTGACCTTTCCCCCCCCCTATCTCCGAAGATTGCAGAGCGATCCACGTACAATGTATGAGGCGTTTGTAGATCAATCTATATTTTACAGGAAAAATATAGAGAAGTCTGTAATAATAATATTTTTTGAAAAATGGTCAAAAAAGGGGATTTTTTTTTCAAAAACGGGTACCTAACCATGTGGGGTATCAAATGAAAGGTATCGTTTTGACCATTTCAAAACACTTTTTGAAATTTCTGTAAGTTTCATACTTTTTAAAATATTTCAGAAAATTGATTGTCCAAATAATTGGCAAATGTTTGAAACCCTCGGCGCGCGAGTTACACTCGCACTTGGCGAATCTTGTTTTATATTGGCATTTATAATGGCCGTTAGCAACGTGCTGCTCGTGTATAGCAGCCCTTACTGACTGATCCGTCTTCAGACGCCTAGCTAGGCACGTCACTAGCATTGTGGCCACTGCTAAAGTATGCAATACGTACCTACAGTTCACTAGGATAAGTCACTATATAAGAGAGTCACTTGGTTTTTAGCACAGCTCATTTTAGTGTAGCATTAGCCTAAGACATTTCTCCTGCCTATCTACTGGTGACTTTAGAAATATCTGTAGAAGTGTACAGTACATCTAATGCCACGTTGCTCTATAACAATATTTGTTATCATCAACTTGTGAAAAACAATATGATATGACTTTCTTTTTATCGAGTAGGTCAACTTCGCACTTGTGATAGCAGATAACGCAATCTTATCTCGCGGATAGAAAACAATGGAATATATTTTTATAAAGATAACTTATCTATTGACATTTAATTTTGACCTCTAGTTAAATGCATGAGATCACAGTATGCTATAAAAATAATTGGTAAAGTCGCAATTGGCTAGCATTCATCCAAAGATACTTTTTCCACTCGTCCCAGTCAAGATGTATTGATAGTAATACCGAAACAGAGAATAGTAAAAAAACAAACAAATAGTGACCTAATGTGACCATACTTTGGTCGATACAGACCCTAACGTAGATATCTAAAACGGTTAGAATTGGATAGAATTAAAGATGCCTCATAAACTTTTATTGTCCATATACGAGTAGTACTCTCGAAAAACAATATTAAAACAGCGGCAGCGGTCTATACTCGGAAAACATAAATCGCGTTTTCCGATTCGTTTTCGTGCAAAACTTACTCTTAAGGGGGCCATATATGACGCCATTTTGTGAATAGGCATAGGATTCCGCGTTTAAAGGAGCGGGACAGAGCAGAGCAAGCTCAAAGATCAAGTTTTTGCTGATTGTATATTAATCAAGACATTTGTTTGCAAAAATATGCCGAAGGTGCCCTCGGTACTCTTCTTTTTAATATGGTGATGAAAATAAAAAAATCTTTGATTGATAGTTTAGGAGAAAAATTGTAAAAACTAAGAAAACAGATGGTAGGTGCACAATTATTTCTGGCATTTAAAATAGTTTTTTTTTACTTTTCGAAAAAAATAGGGGATCTGCCTTGTATCCCATAGATTATTAAGTATTTTTTCAAAGATTTATCGATAAAAATGACGCAAAATTGTTTTAATGCAACCCAAATTTTCCCATTTCACATCTATCGCCACCTTAGTTTTATCATCACCTATGTATTGCTTGATAGCCTTTCCGCAAAAAAATTGGAAACTTCGATTTTCGTTTTTACAGGTTCGAGCCCGGATAAATTTACAAGTATTACAAGACGTATAATGTCAACAAATGTCGATGTCGGACTGTAAATAAAAGATTTACCTTGTGGCGGAGTAGAGGAAAAGTTTTTGCGATTTCTCGAAAGGATATCATTGCCTTTTCCTTATCCTCCCCTCCCGGGTTGGTTACACAACTTGACAAGTTGTTTACACGAGCGAAACATCTCTATAGTAGGCAGTTCCCTCGACCATCATCATCATCATCATATCAACCTATACACGTCCACTGCTGGACATAGGCCTCCCCCAAACTAGCCCCACCAAGCTAAGCAGAGCTTGTGTTATGGGTACTAGATAACTGATATACATAATACAGTACAATACATAGATAGATATTTTTTATTATAGATAGAAAACGACCAGAACCCCTGAACAAATGTCTGCAGATCGTATATACACACATTTGTTCCGAGGCGGGAATCGACACCGCAACCTCCTGCGTCGCAAGCAGACCTTCGCCCACCGCAACACAGTGGTCGTATTAAATAAGTATTTCAAGTTTTGTAAGGTATGGATTGATTTTAATGTTATTGTAAATAGGTATGAATACGAATGATTTTATCGACAATTAAATTATACAATAATCATTACTACATGCTCTCTGTCTACTCATAAACATGATTAATCTTCGTCTTTACTTATAATCTTTGTACGCTCGATAGAGTAGATTGGGCTGACCTAAAACTAATTTAGGACCAATTGTATATTACCACAATCACAAGGAAATAAATGGTTTCAAAGAGTGGTTCTCCATCCATCGACTTCCTGCGACCGCTACGATGTCGTCGGTCCATCGAGTTGATGGTCTCCCAACACTCCGTTTCGCGTTGCATCGCGGCCGTTGCACTTGAGAACCTTCCTTCGACCAACAATGAGGAGAATTCAGCTAGAAGCAGACTGAGCCCACATTACATTGCGAACACGATGAAATGTATTAAACGTTGGATGGCGCTGGTGTGTAATAGGTGCCTTCTGTTTTCATACAAATTCAAGCGTTCAGATCTCATAATGCCTCGCGTACGTTGCGTGGGCTCAGTTTGTTTTAGCTTAAGGCGAGGATTCCCGAGCGACCGATGCTATAGCTCGGCGAGTACTACTGAGCAAGACGATGCGCAGGCAGCCGAGCACGATTTTGTAGGTATTTAGGTGTTTTGAAAAATATTTGTATGGCATATTAAAATATTTTCTAGTGATGCACTGCGTAATAACGTTTGCAATGTTTTGGTATACATTTTGTGTCATTTTATTCATTTTTCTATTCACACTGATCATTCAAAGTTTGATTTAGAGGTAACTTTGTAATTTTTTTCTATCGGGTGAAATATCACCAATCGTGTTTTTGTCTAGTGATGCACTAGAAAATATCCTCAACTGTAATATGTATGAATTTCAAAACTATAAGCCTTATAGTTATTGAGGTACGGACAGTTAAAAATTCCGAAATCCGGGAATCCTCGCCTTAAGTGTCTAGAACACCACCCTTAAGCCCCTAAGCTTCGGCTCTACAAACAGGCTTAGCGTGATCATATTTATCATTGATTACTGTAGGTAGATTAGACAGAGATTTGTCTAGGATAGAATACACAAACTCCGTCAAGCTGTCAAACGTGCAAAACCATTTGAAATTAATTCCTTCAACTTCAATAATTTAGACCTTATTTTTATCTGTTACTAGCTGCGAACCGCGGCTTCGCCCCCGTGGAAATTTATGTTTCCAACTTTCTTAATTTTTTCTTTCATAAGAACCTTCTCCTGACAATAACAAACACAACAAAGAAAGATTTGGCCAAATTGGTCCAGGCGTTGTTGAGTTATGCGCTTACCAACACATTTTGCGATTAATTTTTATATTATAGATTAAAAATCAAAATCAAGTATGTTTATTGATTCTCTCTTATTACGTTTTTGTCCACTATCGGAAGAAGAGATTCTAGTCTTAAACAAATCGCTGCAGCTGTCTAGGTTGATCATGCCTGCTGGTATTCTTAGCCGCAAGTAGTCACAAGAAGACAGGGCGCTATGGCGCTCATTAGGGGAGGCCTATGTCCAGCTGTGGACTAAAATAGGCTGATGATGATGATGCAGTAGTCACAAGGGGTCAGATCAAACATGCGACGCGACGCTGCGCGTTTTTAAGGTTTCGCACGCAAAGGGTAAAACGGGACCCTATTGACTCCGCTGTCTGTTCGTCTGTATGTCTGTCATCAGGCTGTATCTCATGAACCGTGTTAGTTAGACTATTGAAATTTTCACAGATGACGTATTTCTGTTGCCGCTAACAACAAATACTAAAAAACAGAATAAAATAAATATTTATGGGGGCTCCCATAGAACAAATGTGTTTTTTGACGGTTTTTATAGATAATGGTATGGAACTCTTCGTGCGCAAGCAAGACTCGCACTTGGTCCGTTTTATTTTTGTAATATAGTGATTCTAAATACAGCTTTATTTACTACGCCAAAATATTGTATTGACATAATATAAAAAACTTCGTCTTGTTTTGAGATAGCCCTCAAAACGTCAAAAGCAATGTAAAAAATATATACTTTTATAATTACATTAATGCCATGTGATTATTCTGATAAAACTGTCATTGTCTTTTATAATAAGAACTCTCACTCAGAACGTTGCAACACCCTAACGGGGTTCATGTAGATTCTATCATAAAAGTGTAACATCTTGTACATTTATGCACTTGACACACATACATGGACATTAATGCAATAAATAAATAAAAAATAGTATCCTCAACAACCTATAATGGTCCATTGCTCGACGCAGGCCTGTTTTTTTGTATAGATTTATTAAAAATAGCGTCATTCTCAAGCGTATACTTAGCCAGAAATAGCGCGTACACTAATGCTACCCACTCCTAGTACTACGGTTCTGTAAGCGCATCTAGGAGTAAACACAACACTGCCTTCGTGTCGTCGACCCCGCGCAATCGGACGACCCCTGTAGGCTCAAGTTTATTAGAAGGATGACCTGTCTATGACTACGTGAGGACGCAACGTGCTAAATCGTGCCAAAGTAGGAAAACTGTTTCACTGTCACGTTTTCTTTTTAGTACTGTGAATGAAACAGTCGTTATTTTTTATTTACTTTGTTTTTATTGTTGTATACTTAATTCTAAATCAGACTATTTATATAAAAAGTCTGATTTAGAATTAATATATATTTTATAAACAACAAACACATTCACATCAACAAAGACATTTGTAATGAAATAATAATGGAAAATAAATAAATAAATAAATAATGCTGGACAATTCACACAGCATTATCTAGCCCCAAGGTAAGCAGAGCTTGTGTTATGGGAACTAGATAACTGATATACGTAATATTATACATTACATAGATAGATATTTTTTATTATACATAGAAAACACCCAGACCAACGGAGCAAATTTCTGCAGATCGTACACAAATTTGTTCCGAGGCGGGGATCGAACCCGCAACCTCTTGCGTCGCAGGCAGACTCTCGCCCGCTGCGCCACTGAGGTAGTCGTCGGAAAACAACAAAGCAAGTGTATAACTAAAAATTATGACACAAACTTCAACAACGCATAATCTCACAAGTGCAGCGAAAACTGTCTAAATTTGAATTCGAAAACGAACTAGAGATTGATCTCTCGTATAATTGATTTGATTATATAGGACTACTGAAAGCTTTCAAAACCAATTTTTTTAGAGCTTCTCTTTTTTATATCGATTTTACTTCCACCAATATTCCTTGGGTATAATATTCCCTTTGTATACAATAATTATCCATATTTTTTATTAGACAGGATTGTAAAGGCTGTATAAGTTTTAAGAAACTGTATTTTGTAAACGCTACTTTTGTAAATGTTGGTTTCAAATAAATAAAATAAATTCTTCTCAGCCCTAAATGACAAACGCAAAGGTCTGAAACTTAGGTAAATACTGACTCGAAGTGCTGCGAGAAAAGGGTTCTCGATTGCGGCCGTCTACTCTTGGCAGGGCCACTATCTCGGCCCCTGATTATGTCACTTCTCACATCTACTGAAATCAATCAATTCAGTTTTTACCTAAAACCGCTAATAGTGATTAAATTTACATTGCACATTTAGAAAGCTTTTAACGAGCCAACAGGAGCCACAAGAAACCTTTGCTGATTATGTCAGTTTTCACACCTACTTAAATCAATCAATCGGTTTTAACCGGGAAAAACTATTCTATAGTGTCTTAGGTTTTTTTGAGGGGAAATCTGCACACAGACACCTTATCGCATTTAAGGGAATGCGATAAGGTAGTGTGAGGTTGACGAACTCGTTGACTCACTAAAACCACCAAGTTGCGGGCCTCGATGCTTGAGAAGGGACTCCGGATCCTCAAAACTACCAACGCCAGAGCCCTCATCGCCATAAACAACCCGCAGACTTTATACTCTATAGTGTCTAACCTAACCGGGCAAAACTACTCTATAGTGTCTTTGTGAAGACAGACACTGAACGGTGTTGAGTGGCAGATTCAGAGCAAAGTGTCAACTTCACCGCATCAGACTCAATTACTGATTATCTCTGAAGTTGGCAGGTGCGGGCCGACATCGAGGTAACATTACAAAAAATTGAAGCGAATAAAATCAATAACATCTTATTTCTTATTTGATAATAATGACTATTTATAAACCTGTATATAGTATTAAATTTGAAGTGTCTAAGTGCTTAGTTTGTAAGCCTAAAGAAATAAAGTTATTGACTTTGACATTGTGATCTGAAAACGCCTATTCACTGTTCTGAGGCCTTAGCCTGAGTTAATAAAAACAATCAAAAAAAGTCTATGAATATAATCGAGAACGATTGATGTCTTCCAGAAAAAGGTTTAGAATTATAGTACACACAAACGAAGTGTAGCCAAAAAAATGCGATAAGTACGTCTCATTTTCCTATTCGTATTTGTGCGGTTGTATATATGCGGTTGTATATATGTTTGTCAACTCACACATTCACAGATTCATTTTAATCTTCGACATCAAGAGAATTCTTGAGTGAGCCTGTTTTACCTCTATGCTTGACGTGTTTGGGTTAGACTTGGTACGCTCTTAGGACGCAAAGGAAATACTTAGATTCGGTACAAGTACCCAGTGAAATGTTTTCCCGTGTGTTCTTATTTATCCTGAAGCACCGATTGAAGGCATTTCTATGAACAAGCTATGTTGGAGGTGCTCTATCTACTTACTTTTATAATATCAATGTCGCAAACGTGACTACCGCTGTCATGTCAAAGTCCTACAACAAACCACTCAAAATCATTTGAAAACTATCACAGAGTTTGTAAGAAACAATTGGATCGTTGTCATACTACGACAAACGTAGTGTAGGACGCCCTTCGACCAGGTGGGATGACGATTTGCTAAAGACTGCTGGCATATGCTGGATGCGGCAAGCTGAAGACGGCGCTATGGCGCTCATTAGGGAAGCCAGCTGTATACTAATATAGGCTGCTGATGTTGATGATGACGACTAATCTTTTCGCTGTGGTAGACTCTTACTGTGATTTTTAAAAGGTGTAATTCTAATCACTTGTTATTGATGAATGCATTTCTATTCCAGGTAACAAGCAAATAGCGGCGCTGGTGATATGGGCGCGCGACATTCCGCACTTCAGCCAGCTGGAGATGGACGACCAGGTGCTGCTGATCAAGAGCTCCTGGAACGAGCTGCTCCTGTTTGCGATCGCCTGGCGGTCCATGGAGGTAAGCACAGCCGGATTGTACCTACAGTTGGGTATACCCAGCAGGAATTGGTGATGGACCGACAGGCTTGAAGCCTGTCAACGTTCTGTGCTATCCATCCGCATGCATTGACGCGACGTGGACTGTTTATTCCACCTGTCATCTGTTATCAGCTCACCTTAAAAAATAGATAGACCCCAACTTGGTTTTTAAGTCCTGATGGAAATTCGGAAGCCTTACTTTTGAAGAAAACAAACTTAGCTCTGCAGTTCAGCATGTCCAAAACCTACGTTTAGACTGTGCGGAAAATCAATTTTCAAAAAAAAATATAGATTTTTTTTTTGATAAGCATCCGGAGTTTAATATTCTAGTTAGTAATTCATGGGAATCGAAACACGATTGACTAAACATGACTAGATACAAATTTATATAACATATAATAATGAAAAAAACATTGTTATTTTAGATTAAAAAACTTTGTTTTATTTATATACCACAGAAATTGCGCGCGGGCCGGCCATTCCGCGGCTCTTCTTCCCTTCTCGCCTTCCCCCCGCGGCGTTAGCTCGTCCTTGTCACGCAAAACCGATCCCTGTGACTTACGTGAATTCTCCTTGTTTTCAGTATCTGACAGATGAAAGAGTCGGGTTGGATGGAAGGAATAGCTCACCGCCTCAGCTCATGTGTCTCATGCCTGGTAAGTAAATTACCTTTTTAAATTCACGCTTTTTACTATTTCGGGAAACTTGGGTTTTCAGAATACATAACCATTTAGGTACCTATTCATGGAAAAAATCTAAGAAATCAATCAATAGATAGATGATAGATAAATAAAATACAATAAAAAAGGAAATACATAGAATAAAGGAAGTACAAAGAGCTGCCTTATCGCTTTGAGCGATCTCTTTCGGGCAACCTTGTGATGGACTGGACATAAAAGAAAAATATAGACGGTGGCATTTTGAGTAATATGAAAATAAAATAATAACATTATACATACACTACTTCCTTATACCTAACATGCATTATACTATCATCATCATCAGCCTATATTTGTCCACTGCTGGACATAGGCCTCCCCTAATGAGCGCCATAGCGCTCTGTCTTCAGCTTGCCGCGTCCAGCATCTGCCAGCAGTCTTTCGCAAATCGTCATCTCATCTGGCTTTATACAATACTGGCTTTATACAATACTAATGATAAAAAAGTAGATTGTCTTGTTACATGGATAGATAATACTGATGAAGCAGTTTTTTGAATATAGAATCCGTCAATACAAAAGGACATTTGTCATACTAGTCTATACATAAATAAATCAATGTCAAAGGGACACGAGATTATGTTAATCGGTATAACCTTCGAGGTGTCGTCACTGCAAACAAGACGACCGGATTCGAAGGCGGACGCGGTCAGCTCGTTAAGCCATCATTAGTTTAAGCTTCAATTCCAATCATTCAATTCCACATTGCGTCCGCAAATTGGTCGGATGGAGTATGCTTGAGCACTTGTACTATTTTTCCAGGCAAGTTGAACGTAATAAGTTTCAATAATCGAACAAGGTTCATGATAACATTTGTGGTTAAATAGTTATCTAATTATTTTCTTTTAGCGAAACACGCGGGTTTTTTTTATAGATTTTTTTCGCTAAAAATTTGCACATGTTTGTCTGGAAGCGTGCTACAGCAACGGACGAGCAAGCTGATTATAGGTTAACTCATGGTTCCGCTAAAAATCTACACAACCTTAAAGGGTTTGTATAAATTATCCGTAATCAAATTAGACTGGCTTTTGTTATAAATAAATAAAATACTTACTACAAGGGCTCGCGGAATTAGAGAAGTGTGGATAATTTTGGAAGAAGTCTTTAACCGAAAAATGGATCAACAAATAAAGTGTTGGCCGTGATTTAAACAATAATAGAATCTAAGTATATAATTTCATTATTCTGTAAAAACTATTAATCAACTTCTTACTAGTAATTTTTTTTGTTTATTATTGCATTTTGCAGAGCTATTATGCTCGTCACGGCGAAAATCGTTATCAGATCTATTTTTTATGAAAACAAATTAAAATTACTATACCTTTCAATAAAAGAAGCGGCGGTATTCGATAGCCCCTCTTTTTGACCTTTTTTGGAGGAACTAAGCCATTAATCGAAAAACCCCGACGACTTAAAAAAATTCTATAAAATTGCTCGGTCAATTATATAGCCTACACTAACAAATAACGTGTCTTTCTATTGGTAAAAGAATTTTCAAAATCGGTTCAGTAGATCTATAGATTTCCTCTTACAACCTCACAAAGTTTACCAAGAGGTAAAATCAAATAAATTAATAATAAACTCTCAGTGACTGAATTGAAACAAAACCTAAAATATTTGTCTTTTAATTCCAGGTATGACACTGCACCGCAACTCTGCGCTCCAAGCCGGCGTGGGTCAGATCTTCGACCGCGTGCTCTCGGAGCTGTCCCTCAAGATGCGCACCCTCAATATGGACCAGTCGGAGTACGTCGCGCTCAAGGCGGTCATACTGCTCAACCCAGGTGAATAGCTTTACACTAAACAAGAAACTCAACTATTTCTAACTTACGCGAATACTTAAGGCCCAGGTAGGTGTGAATTGGGCGAATTTGGGTTATTTTAAAACAATTTTTCTCCGTCATCTTTATTGTAAAAGCTTTGAAAAAAATACATAATAATCTATGGGATACAAGGCAGGGCACCTTCGATTCGAAAATTAAAAAAAAATATATATATCAGAAATAATTGTGCAAAGTATATCATCTGTTTTTTATAGTTTTTAAAAATTTTCTCCTATACTATCAATCACAAGATTTTTTTATTGTCATCACCATATTAAACAAAAGAATATCGAGGGCACCTTCAGCTTATTTTTTTAAATTAATGTCTTAAATAAAAGATAATCAGGAAAAACTTGATTTTTGAGCTTACACCGCTCTGTTCTATCCCGCTCCTTTATACGCGAAATCCTTTGCCTATCCTATTCACAAAATGGTGGCATATACCTGCCTCTTAAGTAGTAAATCGGGAGATCAGTTGTTGGGTGAGTCGACGTTGTGGGCTAGCCACATGTACATAGCCCAAAGGATACGGGCCCTGTTCAGCTAATCTAAACGCGTCATTATAACATGGTATCAGAATACGTCACAGAATGACAATGTTTTGGTATTTTCATCCGTTAATGAACCGCAACATCCTATAATGGTCCAGTGCTGGACGCAGGCCACCCCCTGATAATCGCTTTTATCTTATGGGGGTAATGTCTCTCACGCTGGGCATGCGGGTTGGGGATCGCGTTCGGTGGTAGATCTATTCTGCATAAGGCGCTGCTGCGCTCCCCGGTGTTTATCCCTTAGTCGCCTCTTACGACACTCACGGGAAGAGTTGGTGGTGCAAATTCTAAGCCGGCACCGCACGGCTTTATTACCACCACACGTTTATTTATTTATCCTGTCATTGCCTTTGGATAGATGTCCCTTAAATTCATATAGGTTCTGCCCACGGCTTTGATCACGCAAAAGTTTTGAGGTGAGTTAATAAGGCTAGTTGTTTCGGTAATTACCCACAAACAGCCATTCCAACTTTACCTCTTACCGATGTCACGTTGTGCAAATGTTGTCTTTTCCAAAGTGTATCGGATAGTTACTGATGTGTGCCTGCGTCCTGCAGTGGACTATTATAGGCTGTTAAGGTGAGGTAAGGTGGAATTAACAATATCTGGGGACCTCAATGTCACTAAGGAAGAATTCTGGCCGAAGAATGTGCTGTTCCGGCGTTTTCGCGTACGATTACCGGTCGCAGCACATAATATTGAGTATCACACGTCACCGACACTACGTGCTAGTAAATAGGTTAATTTTATGTATGTTAGATTAATGTATATATTTATATGGGCCGTAGTTTTTAAGTATTTTACATTTTGTACTAGACTAAATGTTGCCTGAAATAAATTATTTTATTTATTTAATGTCTGCGCGCTCTAGGCAAACAGGTCCGCAGATATATGTACTTAATAGCTGCTGGCATCTGCTTCGCACGCGCTTTTTAAGTAGCCTATTTCAGTCCCCAGAATACCATTCACCACCCTGTCAAATTTCATTATGATTTGTTAAGCCGTTCTGTAGACCCATTCTGTAAAATTTCGAACTCTAATTCACTCACTGTTATGTGATATAAAAAGTGCAATTACTTTAATTTTAAGTATATTCTTATAATATTTATTGTATGTCCGAAAGGACAAACTGTTGAAGAATGTATAATAATGGTTCATAAGACCAACTAAGTTACACAGTCCACAATGAAGATTCTTATTCTCAAGTGACCAAATTCGATCGCTCTTTTGTGACCTTTTATTTGACAAGTAAGTTCGAGTTTCAAGTATCGAGATGATTTGTGAATTCCCTTACAGAACACCGTGGTTCTTTAGCGTAAATGTCAAAATCTCACTCAACTTAGTTTTTGTCACTACCACGCTCGTCACCGAATCGCTACAAGCATTATCGAGTTTTACAGAATACAAAACTTTAAACTTAACTTCATCTTAGTGAGGTTCGTAATGAGTATACATAATATATACATAATTTAAATACTAGAAATAAGAATAAACTCGCTGTGCCCACAACTAGGCTACACAAGATTAATGTATCTTTTAAAGGACAATGTATACGCTTCTACAACAAAACTCCAAGTGAGTTGCAAAAATTATCAATAAATAAATTCAAACAAATTGTCAAACATATCCTTTGTAAAAAGGCTTACTATAAAATATCAGATTATCTAGACGATAAAAAAGCTTGGGACGAGTTTTGCTCCAACTCGAAAACTAACATTCTAACAAGGTAAAGGTTTCTTGTTCGCTTCTTTACTTTACCTTAAAAATATTGAAGTGGACAAAAAATCAAAGTGATCACTTTATTTCCTAGTTTTACTTATGTAATCTGAGTTTTTGTGACGTGTCCAAGAGTCCTGTAAGGTCTAAAGGAAATAAAGCACTTTGAATTTTGAATTTTGAGTATATCTATATAGCCTGTCGGCATGAAAAATGTAACACAGAGAGATAGACAGAGTTACTATCCAATTTATAATATTAGATTGGATAGACACCCAGCCTTGTTGCATTCTGATAAGACATTCTGTGTAACCTGGTAAATATGTGCGAGCCGTGATAAATGTTACCAATCTTCTATTTCAGATGTTAAGGGATTGAAAAACAAGCAGGAGGTCGAGGTTCTTCGGGAAAAGGTAATTTCAGTTTAATATTTTCAATTGTGTAACGAACATTTACTTATAAAATAAGGGGGAATTCCATTAAATTAGTCGCTTTTCCATAACAATGGTTTTGTCTCAGAATGTCACATTTTGGCATTTTACCTTTGATGAAAATATGGAGGGACGCGTGTTAAACTTTTTAAGGTTGAACCCCAAGATATTTATCTCTCTATGCAAATAGTACCTCACGCACTATCTAAAGTTTCATTCATCTATGGACGATTCTGCGACGATACCATTGTCATAGTAAAGTCATTGGTAAGCAGAATTCGGTTCCCGCTTATGCTATTACGAAAATTCGCAATGTATACTCAACTTTATCCTATTATCATAATCATCATCCTATTAGAATACAATGACTGATTAGGTAAACGTGTTTGATCGCTTTGACCTTTATTCCAAAGTTATTTTGCAAATAGTAATCATGAATTCATGACTCAATATGATTGTGCAAAAATAAATCGTTTTATTGGTTTCCGTCGATTACTAATTTGTTGTTAAAGAAACTAAACATTTTTAGCCCAGCTGACTGTGATCAGTTAGTCTGGTTAACGCATTCACTGCCCATCCTCAACGGTGCCGGAGATCGGCTTCTGCGTTTTGGGCCATGAAAGTGTTAGTGCTTTCATTGGAGATAGAGTTGTGTGTAATTTAAAGTCATGGCAGGCGAATTGGGATAAGAGTGAAGAAATTTGTGCTTGAAAATGCTACTGGCCATACATGACTCTCGTAACAATACTCAATACTCAATACATTTATTGTTGTCATCACATTGGTTTGGTTTTTATCTGGTAGGTTTATAAGTAAGTATCACAATATGAACCCTGTTGGGCGTAAACAACATGTGGAAGGCAGACCGAGGTTGTTATTAATTATTATTTATACGTTATATTTTTTATTTTGTCAGTTTGTATAGTTTGTCATAAAAAAGATGTTATTATTTATTAATTTTTTACTTATTTATTATTATTATTTTTTAAGGTCAGTTTGTCTATATTGTCATTTAAAAATTCGTTTATGTCATAATAACATTTGTCAATTAAGAATTGTTTTAATTTATTTGTGAATAAAGAAAAGGATTCAATGTCTTTAATTACTATTGGCAGCTTGTTGTAGATTTTTATGGACATTTTGTAAGGGCCGGTACTGTGCATACGCAGGTTAGATGATGGCTGTATAATTTTGTTTCTCCCTGGTCTAAGTGGATATTTTCTAGGAAGTTCGTCCAGTGTTTTGTATAAGTTTGGGTATTTTCGAACAAACTTACAAAGTTCTAATATGTAAATAGACGGCAAGGTTAAAATTTTAAATTTCTGGAAAAAAGGTTTGCAGCTGTACGTTGCTTTTATATTTGCTAGGATTCGTACGCATTTCTTCTGCATAATTAACAGATCTTGTACATCTGTGCTATTTCCCCATAAAATCACACTTTGTGTTAGGTGGCTGTGTGTATGTGCGTAATAAGCATTTAATGCTGTCGGAAGGTCAGTTGTCTTGATTAGTTCCCGTAATGCGTACGCGAAACTGGATAATTTTGATTTGATTTTTTTAATATGTTCTTTGAAGTTCAAGTGGGTGTCTATAGTAATACCAAGTAGTGAAAAACTGTTTACGCTTTCTAAAATTGTGTTGTTGGTCTTGAATTTTATATTTAGAGATTTTTTTTGAAAGGGTCGAAATTCCATAACTTTTGTTTTTTCATAATTTATTAGTAATCCGTTATCCGCCATCCAACTAACTACTTCAGAGAGAGCATGGCTCGCGGTATTATTGACGTTGTCGCTATTTGTGCATGGCATTATTAAGGAAATATCGTCGGCGAATAGAACGCAAGGTGTTTTTATGTGTTTCGGCAGGTCGTTTATAAAAATCAAAAATAGCAAACATCCTAGAACACTTCCCTGTGGGATCGAGCTTGTGACGTGATGTGGTTTAGATCTTACGTTTTTAATAGAACCTGTGTCATAGTCGAAATGTTCTATTTCTACGTACTGTAGCCGATTATTCAGGTAGGACTTGAACCAGTCGTGAACCGTTCCTCTTATACCTATAGAATGCATTTTTTGTAACAGTAAGTCGAATTGTACTTTGTCGTAGGCTTTAGACATATCTAGTAAAATACCTATTGCGTGTTGTTTATTGTCCAGGATTTCTAATATTTTTCCTACGTATTTATATACTGCTAGGGTAGTCGAGTGGTTTTTTCTAAATCCGCATTGTGCTTCATCAAATAGATTAAATTTTTCACAATAAGAATAAACACGATTACACATTACTTTCTCGAATATTTTTGAAGAAGTTGGCAATAGCGATATGGGCCGGTAGTTATTGGGGTCGCTAGTTGAGTTTTTTTTGTGAATAGGTTTTATAAGAGATATTTTTAGCAAATCAGGGAAAGCACCTTCTATGAATGATTGGTTTGTCAGTAAGAAATAAGGCAGAGTCAGTTCGTCAGCGCATGATTTAATAAGTTTTGGTGGTATTTCGTCTATTCCGCAGCTTAATTTGTTTTTTAAGCTACGAATTATTATATTTATTTCTTTAGGCGTCACGGGGTCAAGGAACATGCTTTTTTCTGACTGGGTATGAACAAAAAAGTGGCTCTGTGAGTGAGGTGATGAAACTTTGCCTACAGAGGCGAAGAAGTTATTGAAACTGTTTGCAATTTTTAGAGGGTCACTAATTGTTTCAGAATTTATAATTAATTTAATATTTTTCTTTTCCTTAATAGTATTTTTATTTGTTTTTTCTCTAATAATTTTCCACATGCTGCGAATAATGTTATTTGATTTCTGTATTCTTTTTATGTAGTGTAATTTTTTTGCAAGATTTACCGCGTGTTTTAGAGTTTTTTTATACGATTTAAAATATTTTTTTAATACAACACTTTGTGAATATTTAGTGTGTATGTTAAGTAGTCGTTTGTTTTTACAAGATATTTTTAGGCCGGGAGTCAACCATTTATTATTTATTTGTGGTTTTAACGTTATTGTTTTTATGGGAATGCATTGGTTTAGGTATTTTTTTAGAACTTCGTCAAATGATTTGTAGTTTATATTAATGTTATTTTCCAATTTTATAATTTGTCTCCAATCTATATTTTTTAGTTCGGTCTTGAAGTTTTGTATATTTTCTGCACTAAAGAAGCGTTTTTCTACTTTCCATGGTTTATTAGTTTTATAAGGGGTTACGTCGACTAGACTTAATGTTATTGCTTTGTGATCTGAGAAACCTAAGTCCTGTACATTTGTCTGTATATTTATTTCGGAAAAATTAATAAATATTAGATCTAAGCACGTTGATGATATTTTTGTTTCGCGGGTCGGTATTTTTATTTGTTGGGTAAAATTGAATTCTGTGTTAATCGATATTTCTTGTTTTAGTTGGTTTATTGCCGTTTTTATTTCATCGTGTACAGTATTTTTCATTTGTTGAAGTATTTGGTCTTTCTGTCTGTCTAGGAGTCTGCTAATATTTTCTAGAGAAATTGGGTCTGGTTGTCCGGTGATCGGTGATCGAATCTTATCTGTAGTAACTAGGTAGTCTTCGTTTTGTAACGGTGAGCGGTTCATTAATACGCAAGACTTGTTCATTGAGTCATTTAAAGTAGGTACTTGACCCTGGCGGACAGGAGTGCTTAGGTTCGACTTGGTGCGTCTAGTAATGCTGTTGCATGATGGGCAAATCCAACACCTACGGAATTCACTTGTCAGCACAGCGAATTGATCTTTACTTATGTTCAGGCACTCGCTATGATATGGAGCGTGACATAGGCTACACTCTAAGTAATTATCCTGCCGGGTAAGTTTTATGTTACAAGCCATGCAAATCATTTTTATTCGGTCCTGCGTCCTTTCGTTGAGAAAAAAAAATATCACATAGGGGCGCGAACTTGCGTCACTTGCGAAATTTGTTGACGGGAAAGGCAAAAAGAAGTCCTCACGGAGATTCGAACCTCTGACGTCCTCTTCCTATTCAGCGCGTGATGGTCCTCTGCACGCCTGCACCAACTGTGCTATGACTCACACGTTGAAAAAGCTCGTACGGGTGCTACGATTGTTACGATTGTTGATAGAGTTTTGAGGGTTGTTAGCAATGAGTGTTATGTGAATAACTCACCACTTTTTTCAAAACTGCCCTCAATTAGGAAATATTGAGAGCGAATCAGTCACTGTTTCCTTGATTTACTCTTTTAAACTTGCGTATTAGCACTGTACTCTTCTTTATTATTGTAGATCGCAACTAGACGCGTCTAACGATATATGATATGTGACGTTTACAGAACTTTTAACATTTATTAACAAGAGTTATTACGGAGCAAAGTTACACAGATACTGCTTGGTTGAACGCCCGTCTCAACAGCCATAAGATATCCATATACATAGTGTTGTAAGGCCGTTTTCTACTATTGAGTATTCATCTCTTTTGGTGGAACTGGTCTTAATGGCGCGCGTTAATGTCGCACCATAGAAGCTGGGCTGTAAATGCGTTAACTAATACATATGTCTATAGACCCAAGCCGTTAATTTAACCATGGAACTTAGCACGGCAGACCATTCAGGCATGTTACTTGACCAACAATTCGCCCTTCCAGATGTTTTCCTGTCTCGACGAGTACACACGACGCTCGCACAGCACCGAAGAAGGCAGATTCGCAGCCCTGCTGTTACGACTGCCGGCGCTCCGTTCCATCTCTCTGAAGAGCTTCGAACATCTCTACTGCTTCCACCTTGTGGCGGAGGCCAGTGTTAGCGGGTACATACGAGAGGCCTTGATCAACTCCCAAACTATTGATACTAGCATGATGTAGATGGACTTGACGCCTTGCCTATAAAAGTAACTAAGGATTCTGATTCAGCCAGTAATAGAATAACTTTAAGGCTTAGCGATCGGAATAAGCTTGTTTTGTGCTTAGAATAGGGCACAATCTGAGTATTATTCCATGGATACTATTCAGTAGGGCTATTCACGATGGCTCGGAATAGAAAATAGATAAGAAAATACTAAAAACAGCTCTGCATGGAATTAAACTAGGTATCAGAAAAGAAGTTTTCGATTCCGAGCTATCGTCCATAGCCCTGCTGGATTGCGTTTTGTAGTGACTGGCGTTTCTTTGAGTCGTTAAAAATAACCAAAAGAGCAGCAAATTACTAATAAAACGGTACTGGTGTAGGATATACAAAGCTAGTAGATTAAAAACGTAATATATATGGAAACAAGCCTAATGGTAATACGGAATCTCAAGTTCCCAACTTTTATAAGTAAGGCTAAAGGTTTGCAATAGTAATATGTGTCAGATAAAGTGCTAGCTGTGCCTGGCTAGCCAATGAGGTCGACTGGCAATTAATTACATGCCACTTGATTATATGAAATAAAATATAACTTTAATGAAATACCCAGTGCAATTGGCCAAGCTGGCGTAGGCTGCAATGTGCTAGCAGCAAAAGAGAACTGCGAAAGATCGTCAGATCAACGACTCAATGGTGAATCTAAAAGTTTTAATTCCATATTAATTTTAAATGCCCCAAATATATGTGCGGGAACCGAGATGTTTAGTTTTGAAAGACTGGTTATGCATGCATGATGCTGGATGTACCTAAATTGTATACAAAAATGTATCGTGATATAATGAGGTAGGTTTACACTACCAACACGCTTGTTAAAGTATTTGATAGTGTAAAGTTGGCCTGATATTTAGCTTGTTCGATTAGCAGGCGAGTTTCGGCATATCGATGTATTGTCGCTATAAATCGCGCATCTTGTCTGGTTCAGGGATGAACCACAGATGTATGTAGAGTAAATGGGGCCGCCTCTTTAATATTACTTAGTTTGTAGTATAACCATAGTTAGACGTTCATTTATTAGGGAATTTTAATCGTCAAATAGATGTCTATAGTTAAAAAATAAAGTAGAGTAGTCTAATGCGTTAATATTTACCAAATCTCTGATCAGACCGTTGATTTCATGTAATGCGTAGAGATCTTAAATTATTATAAGTAAATGAAATTATTATTATTGGCAATTATTCCTAGCTACAAAATTATTGCTTCAAAAATCAAGTATTTTCGAAATATATATCTTGGTGCTTTATCATGTGCATATAAAATATGCTCCCTTGACGTTATTGTTACAAAAATTTACTTATATTCACTACAGATGTAGAAGGTTGACTTGTAAATATTGACTTTGCATGTACAATTTAATTTAATTAATTAAGTAGTTTAAACATTATTTAATTTATAATCGTTAAACACATGCAGGGCGAATCGGAAATGTATGTTTATCTTTACGAACAAAGCCACTGAAGTTAACAATGAATTTCACCCGATAATTGACAGGTCTCGAATCACCCTGCATGTGTTAGTAAAATAGAAAGTAGTACAGTTAGGCCTACGGAAGTTTTCCTTAGCTTTTGTTAGGCATAAAGGCTGAGTCGACAGGCTGGCATCGCACGCACCGCAAATCGCATCAGACGGATTTTTTGATTGAAATGCAGGCGTCCACTGTAACTGCAGCAACCGGATCGCCAACGCGACCCGCTTTGAATTTTTACATTGACATGAGGATTTTCGTAGCAAGGGGGCGAACATTGTACGAATTGGAATGGCGACCCGGCGGCGGCAGAGCGCAAGTGCGTCCTCTGATCGGAAATCCGAATGATATCCGCACTAAACAAACCATCATACAAAGAAAACTAAAATCCGTTTGATGCGGTCAGTGCAAAGCGTCCGATGCCGTCCTGTCGGCGCTAGCCTTAAGGCCGCTTTATTTTTATACCTCAATTATAATGACTACAATGCATTTCTATGTCCATTAAAACTTAACCAGTATTAATTGGTCTATTATACGATACTCTCAACGCTGTTCGAAATTAAATTGTTTATTGGTATCTAAAACATATGAAGTTGTAGTTGATATCGCAGGACGCAGTGATGAGCTCAATTTATTATCTATTCGATTATTCTTGTAGTTTATGTATAAATAGCGTATTGTTCTCGCTACATTCTAAAAGTTTGTTAACATAAAGCCATCTTTAGTTGCCTGTTTACACGAATACGCTGCCATAATCACATTGTTTTTTTTTATAAAGAATAGGGTTTTTGTTTTAACTAAGTTAAAGAGAATACTTTTTGGAATTGTGTATCACACAACGAGAGCTAATTTTTACGAGTTTATACAGCTAGATTCTTTATAGAGGTCCTAATTTAGTATTCAATTCTGTTCACTGCAGAAGGCCATTAAAGGGCTGAAATCATACTGAAATAGATGTATTACTACATCAAGATTCAAAGATTTATTTGCATCAAACATGGTATATAGGTGGTATAAATACAAGTAATGTCTTCATGTCTCGCTATGGTCTAGCATGCAAAAATACAATTTAAATGTAATATTAAAGTTCAAATACAATTACAGTTTTATATTAAAAAATCATTTGTCATAAAAATTCTTATCATTCAGCCATTTTCATTTAAACAATTTGATCAACAAATAATCTAAAAAAATAGCAGTTACTGTATTTAACGTAAAACGTTTTCGCTTACAGTAGTAAGCGAAAATAGTTGACTATTTTCGCTTACTCGTGTAAGCGAGATCTGCATAGAATATCAGGGCCGGTTGATATCCCATTAGGAGGATTACCGCAAAGAGTCCCGACATTCCCATTTGTGTACTTTATTTATAATTGTGTGCAAGTGTTAAAATAAATAATTCCCAGTAGTCTTACCAGTGTAACTACTGGGAATTTTTCCTAACAGACTTACTAGAAGATCACTGGGATATTTCTGTATCCAGTAGACTTACCAGTAAAACAAAACTTATAAGTTCTACTCTTATGTAGACCTAGGTAAATGATAGACAACCTATACAGTCAATACTGAACTCTTGAACCCCTTATTCCACTGAAGGCGTCCCACCCCTGCGAAGCGGGGGGGTCAACATTAACTTATACCCTAACGTACGTCGTGTTGACTCTGCGAGTGGTGTATTTGTATAATTACAACCAGAGCCATGCATTATCACACTATAGACAGATTTACACATATCCAGTGGGATATGTATACATCTGTCTATCAATTACGAGGTCTTTGTTTGTATAAATTTTGATAAATTAAAACTAATGGGAAAAAAATAACACCAGTGAAGTCTTTCGGAATAGTCGAAAGAATCAAATGCTACAGCGAGCATATTTTTGTGAAAGATCTTGTTTATTTTGAGGACGGTAAACAGGCGCCTAAGGAAGGTTTTATAAACAGTATTTTCTGTTAGAAAGAATTAATGTTGAACATTGATAATATTATAATGAATGAGGTTTGAATTATATGTGGAGGTGTTGCAGCGGTTGTGAGATGATTTATAATGATGTTCACTAATTATCTGATTAAATTAAGTTATATTTTTTGTATAGATATTAGGATTATAAGAACGGTGATTAAAATTATTATCAAAATACGATGGCTTTTCCTTTGAATAACTTTATTATTAGTTGAATATAATTATTATTAATTAAAATAACGTAAGGCACAGCCAAGCATTTACAGCAGAAGGAGCGAAAATAGCCCATAATGATTGTTAAAAAATATACAACGTCAATATAAATTGTTAACGCTTAGAGACTATGATTCAACAAATGCTCATTTGTTTAAATGCGAGGCCTCCATTGACTCAAATGCTTCCAATTTCAGCTTGTTGATTCTGAAAAGAAAGAATTGTTGTTTGATTCGATTTTCAACACTTGAATCTCATTGTGCTTTTAGAGCCCAAAACGCGATTGTGCAAATTTTATGCTACACAAGAGGCAAAAATGCATCTTTTGTTTTCCTTTTATTTCCCCAGGACTAATATTTTTATTACTATCGAGCATCATTATAGGGGGATGCCTATGTACAACAGTGGTGCAATGGATGCAATGGATTACATCGAGATACAAGATAGCAACTTACTTCTCAAAAGCGATCTGTATATCGTTGACTTTTCTCGGATGGCAAGCAATGCTGAGCTTGCTCTTTGCTGGGTCGAATAGCGAGGGCAACCAGCGAGCGGCTGCTGCGTGGGCAGATTCAGGAGTTACCGCCGAAATAGCGCACACCAGGTCCCTGCAATAACATGGATGGTGAAACTCAGGAATACGTCAATCAGAAAATAACTCAAGGTGCATGTAGCACCTTGGTTATATAGCAAGAAGTAGGTTTACTATGCATGAGAGATGAAAGGTTGATTACTTTTTATATACATGTCTATGTTCCATCACATCGGCACAACATAACACAATTTTTACAACTTGACATGAAAAGTTTCATTATACACGGAGAGAGAGTGAATGACGCTGTTTAGTCAAACAATTTTCTTAAATTCTTCGGTGTCCTCTTAGTTAAATCCGAACTACATACTAAGGCGAAAGTTTATGAAGTTGTGAGATGTTCAGGCAAAGACAACGCAGAATTTCAGAATGGAGCTGAAATTTTAAAGCATACAATACAATAAAAGTTTTTTCGATAGTTAATAGTGTTTTTCGAAGTTTATGTAAGTAATACATTTCACTAACCTGTTGTATTGTTGAGGCACCTGTCTCAGATAATTGAGAAGCGACTGGCTGACGACGTAAGCGATACTCTTTTCTGACTCCACGGTTTCATACACGGAGGCGCTCTTGGCTGATGCAAACAAGTCATCGTCGAACTTGGGGTCTGCAAGGTACTCCTCCTGTAAGGGTTTACATTATTTTAGTTTATTGTGGAATAAGCATGGCTTAACTTTTCAGAAATGGGGGCAGCACTGAGTTTTATGTCGACAAATCTATTATATGATCTACTTTCATATTGTATGAATTTACGCCAATCAACTTGAAATATAAATACAATACAAATTATTTTATTTATATAAATGTAACAAAGAAATTTACAATCGAATAATAGAAACAAAATTAGAACTATAAATAA
Organism: Eupithecia vulgata; assembly: GCA_946478455.1. Taxonomy (NCBI): domain Eukaryota; kingdom Metazoa; phylum Arthropoda; class Insecta; order Lepidoptera; family Geometridae; genus Eupithecia; species Eupithecia vulgata. The sequence continues at coordinate 11,564,926 of OX297862.1, read as the reverse complement.
ATAATGCTGGACAATTCACACAGCATTATCTAGCCCCAAGGTAAGCAGAGCTTGTGTTATGGGTACTAGATAACTGATATACGTAATATTATACATTACATAGATAGATATTTTTTATTATACATAGAAAACACCCAGACCAACGGAACAAATTTCTGCAGATCGTACACAAATTTGTTCCGAGGCGGGGATCGAACCCGCAACCTCTTGCGTCGCAGGCGGACTCTCGCCCGCTGCGCCACTGAGGTCGTCTAGAACTAGTATTTACAATTGAAATAATTGAGCTAACTGCAGACTGTAGAATCATTTCGACTTCAAAATACATAAGTGAAACTAGTTGTTTCTAAAAAATACCACGTAAAACATCACAAGCTCTAATTAGCTTGGGGCTAGACGATGATGTGTGGATTGTCCAGCATTATTGTTATTTTAATTTTAGTTCTTGCCGATGCTGCCCAAAACAAAATACTCATTGCTAAATTGCTTAACAGTTTTATGCGCGTCAAAAGTGCAAACTGTAGACGCCGATACTAATGTTTTTCAATTATATTCAGGCATTTAGCGTATCAGACAGAAACGATATACCTAAAGGGTTGTCCGCCTCGCCAAAATATTAACAAATGTTAGATTAAGAGATTATATTTTCTAACAAAGTTTTGTTAAAAAACTGGCGCAGTAGAAACTTAGTAGTATTTTACTTACCAGTATCGACTTGGTCTTGTTATAAGCACCGAGAGCGTTCGTAGCGCGGCTGAGTGCGAATACTATACAGCCGATATCGTTGTACTGCTCCAGTCGGTAGCCGTAGGACAGGCCGCAGCCTCGGATTAGTCGCCACATGGGACCCTGAGATAATCACAAATATTATTACAAGCCATAATAATGTTCCGCGAAGAAGGTAGAGAACTTGCTTCGGAAATCAAGATTCCTGTGTTATATACTTTTGAAAATTTAATCGCTTCACCATAAAAATGGTATCGTCTCGAAGTTACACATTTTAGAATAGAATAGAAAATGTTTATTTTTGAAACAAAAATTTAACACATTACATTGCTTTTGAGCAATGTAATGTTTTAAATTTTTGTGTTTTAACTAATTATTATAAATTTAATTAAAAATTATTATAAATTTTGGCATTTTACCTTTGATGAATAAAACTACAGATGTTGGGACGCGTGCATCTATGGACGCGTGTCAAGGTTGACAAGAATATCAATATCTCCGTGCAAATAGCACCATACGCATTATGTAAGTTTCTTATATCTATGAACAATTCTGTGACACCACTTTTTCATGGTAAATGATTGGTTAGCAGAATTCGGGTTGGGAGTAGAATCTTATTTTTTTTTTAACTCTGGCAGTGCTAAGAACTAAGGGTTTATTAAAGATTTTAGCGCATTTTCTGTTAACTTCATATCTGCGTTCATTAGCCTTTTGAGTTTTTACCTTACCTCTAAACACCGTTTAACAGTCGATGATATTTTATCTCAACAAAGACATTTATGAATTAAAAATTAACTGATAACAATAACAGAAAGCAACAAGGTATGTGACAAATGATTAAATTTGAGTTCGAAAACGAACGAGAGATCAATTAAATGATAAATAAATGCTTTCATAGTCAAAAATTGTATCTAGCTTCTGTGTTTTGCTTCGATGATGCCAATGTTGTTAAATATTTTCCAAGAATATTTCTTAAGCAAGTGTACGCTGGGGCCGGGGCTGTATTGTCGGAGATGAAAGGACTCTTCAAGTACTTACCTCTAGTTGCGTGAAGTAGTTGAGAGCCACAGTAAGCGGCGCCACATCCCCCAGCAAGTGTCCGCTGGGTCCGGGGCTGTATTGTCGGAGATGAGAGGACTCTTCGCCGCCGACTCCCAGCACGAAACCGTTGCCCCAGTTTGATAGTAGGGACGCGTCGCTGTATAACTTCGGTCTGGAAGAGATTTCATGTATCATAAAATAACAATAAAGCTATCACACGGTGTCATCTAGCCCCACATAAATATATTGAAATAGAAGCAAAGAGATTATTCGATTTGTATTGAAACCGAGAGTGTAATTTTTGCCTAGGTACTTTGTCGTCACGAGGTTAATTTAGTGATGTACAACATAAGTTGCGCGAAAACGATACATGAGCATCGACTCTTCTTAGTCGGTCACTCATGGCAGAGTGGTTGTAGTTATGATGAGGAATTGAACGGCTGCTCTTGCGATGCGCCGCCATGGCTCCCTGTTCGTTGCGCTGTGAGAGAATGGTGAACTATGTCAGAGAGGTGATGAGGTCCGACCATCTCGTTGGAGAGCGACCGCGAGACCACTTATTTTATTTATTTATTTTAAAATTTTTGGAAAACTTACAGCTAGAAAAATTACAAACTAAATAAATAAATGCCCTAGATTTTTCTAATAAACTCACATTCTAGGAAAAACTTCGTTCTCGCAGTCGAATTTCTTCCAAGGCTCGGTGCTAAGATTGTATCTTTCGAAGTCGGTAGCTAGATGGAGCCACAGGTTTTCGCTGATCTTCCTGAAAGCCGCGGTCGCTTCTGCGATTGCTTCTTGCGCTGCGTCGCCGCCTGCGTTCACTTTGTCAAGGAGACCTGTGAGGTAAAATTTAATAAACATTATACAGTCTATCTACACGAATATTATAAAAAGGTGCAGTTTATGTTTAGGATATAATATCTAAAATAACAGGCCTGCTTAGAGCTGTAGTATTCAGGAACTCCGTGAAGCCGCGAACTAAGGCTTTTTTATAAAAAAATCTTCGTGTCGCTTACGAAGTAAATTTAGTAAGTTAAGATATCATAAGTTAAGTTTCATACATGTTGCATATCCTTAATAAAAAAACTAAAAATTTGTTAGACATTATGCTATTTTTTGAAAAGGATATAGCAGTGGGAGTTCGCGTTAATAGGAGCGGGATAGAGCATACGTGTTTGGAATGGCATAAGTACAAAAATTCACTTTTAGTTTATTTACATTAAAGTATACAACTACTAGGGCGCTATGGCGCTCATAAGGAGAGGCCTATGTCCAGCAGTGGACTATAGGCTGATGATGATGATACAACTACTATTAACATAGTATTAATTAAATAGCAGTCTCCAACCAGTACCTATAGTATAGTATATTTGTATGATTGGCAAAAGTTCGAAACCCTCGGCGCGCCAGTTACACTCGCACTTGACGGATCTCGTTTTGAAATCTACTTTTTTTCAAATTGTGTTGTCACTTATTATAAGGAACCAAGAAAAAAAATTAATTTTATGTAGGATTTTTTGCTACGTTGATCTCGGGAGTATTGAGATCTAGGCCTAGTTTGTCAAACAAAACCGTTAGGTTCGCCTCTGAACTTGCCTTTCAGGAACGTTTGTTGCCTTAGCAGCGAGCAGCAGTGAACATTGCTATCTTTATTGAATATACTGTCCCGTAGCGTGTCGGTGACCATCTTGCTGCCTTTCCGCCGGATCGGGGCCACATCGTTGATCAGCCTTTGTGTGCAGACGAGCAGTCTTTCTTTGGTCAGTTCAGCCGCGAAGATTATCTCGTAAAGGAAGTTTACTAATTCATCGTAATCTTCGGGTTCACACTGAAATAGGTATTTAGTTAAATAAATAAATAATGCTGGACAATTCACACAGCATCACCTAGCCCCAAGCTAAGCAGAGCTTGTGTTATGGGTACTAGATAACTGATATACATAATATAACACAATACTTAAATAGACATTTTTTATTATACATAGAAAACGACCAGAACACCCTGAACAAATGTCTGCAGATCGTGCACACATTTGTTCCGAGGCGGGAATCGAACCCGCAACCTCCTGCGTCACAGGCGGACCTTCGCCCACCGCGCCACAGAGGTCGTCATAAATCATAATTTAGTTATTTTTACTTTGTTGCAGGATATAATATTTTAGGAGGTCGCAAAGATACTATTGCGTTGCCGAAAGAGGCATTCTATAGCGTAAGCTACCAAGCGGTGGTCTGCGTCGCCTTGCTATTCCGAAGCAGAGTAGTTGTTAAGTTGCAACTGCTACTCGCGTTTTGTCACGAAAACTACCGTCGCTTGAGTCCCGACCCAAATAGTGCCGCCACCTATTTCACTTTGACAGAGATAACAAAAAGCTTATACCTAATAAAGAAGTATCAAATTACCCAATGAAATTTCTGAAATTTCCTTTGTTAACTTCGTCATAATGAGATAAAATAGGCGGCGACCACATAAATCTAAATAATAAGGCACTATTATTTAGATTACGATGGTGGCGGCGCTAGTTTGGGTCGGGGTAACGCCTTAAAAAACCAATTTGCAATCAGCCTCAGTTCAGTTCAGAAATATTTAATGTATGTTATTTATCCTTCAGAGCGATGTAGCAAGAACACTGCTAGCTATCAAAGTGAAATCTGAGGTACCCATACAAGTAGAAAATGGAGGATGCCAATGTCCAATTCAAGCTTCTCAAAACAAATTCATTTTAGTGTATTTTTTTTTCTCATAACACACAGCAATATCTTTGACAATCCACTTACCCTAGTCTCAAGAAACAGGAAGTGACTAAAATCTCCTACGCAGAAGTTTCCAGAAGACCCCGCTCCAATCTTCACAGAGAATGATATAGTGAGTTGTTCCTTCAGAGATATGATATCCTGGTGCGGGATTAGTTCGGTGACCCGTCGCACTGGACATTCGGCCAGCGCGGATTTGTAGAGGGGAATCCAGTAGCGAGTTTCGTTGTCTAGGTTTGAAGTGTCGAATGTTAGGTGAATCTGAAAGGAATATAAAACATTGTGTTATAGGACCGATATTTTAAGGATCTACGTCCAGAAGTCGACTTTATTCAGTGCAATGATGATTTCAAAGAAAATATTTTATATTCATTTTTTATCAAGAAATTTGTAATATCCTAATGCTAGGAAAAAGTCGCAACATAACTTTTCGGTTTTCTTTGTTTATTTTTTGTACGTAGTGCTAGTTTTCGAAAATATAAACAAATAACTTTTTCAGGAACTATGTGTTTGCTGTGTCCCACCAATCTACCCAGAATAAGTAAATTTTAACTCGTCAGCGTCATCTAGGCCTGTCTCGATGTCGGCCGATCGTCGCGCCTACCCACCTATTTATCTAAAACTTGTTAAGCTTTTTTTATAGTCAATACACCTTCGTCTAATCTAAGCTTCATCAATACCTATAGCCAAACTCCTTATTGCATTTTTGTAAACAAACCTTTGTATACTTAACCTAAAATTCACTCTATTGTTACGTACTTTTACACGCAATTTACATTACTTGTCGATTTGAGCTTTCAATATTTTTTTTCTCCTTTAGGATCATGTGTGCCCAGCACACACACACGGCACCGTGTCTAAGTAAATGAGGTACTCACATAAACAAAGTTCGTCTTCAAGCTGTCCACTCTCGCGTACAAAGGCAGCTCCTTTAGGTCCATGTGTGGGCACTCCGCCGTGTCTAAGCTCCACGACTTGATGTTGTGGCATTTCAGGTCGGTACACGAAGGGATGGGGACCGCGGCCAATGTGCCCAGTGGTGGTTCTCGCTGGAAATGTAAAAGATTTGTCTATTACTAGCTTGAAAAGGGAAAAACTCAAAAAAACTCAATAACTTTATTTCTTTAGGCTTACAAAATAAGCACTTAGACAAACAACAAATAGCACGTCTCTTTTATTTTAATGTTCCTCTGGATGATATAGAAAGAAAAGAGTAACATTGCAGCAGCAACTGAGTTAACTGATTATAAATACCATGTAACACCGTTGTTACATGCCGTTGATTGACTGTGAAGAATAAGCACCCAGTGGTAACATTTCTCAGGTTACATAGTAAAATTGGGTAAACTCAGATAACTTTACTCGGCTGTTACTAATTTAGGCAAGTGTTTTATTAATACTGAAATATTTTTAACCAATTGTAACGGTAAATATTTAAAAAGCAATAATAGCAAAGTTGACATATATGTTTTAGCTAGAAACCTTGTAGGTGCTATATTGATAAACATGTTGGGTTATTTCCAACAGTATTTTGTTTATTTTTAACCCACACGTTTTTTTCAGTGTACCTACGGCCTACACGATCGGCTGGTTTTATAGAGGAAGTTAGGCTACTCAACCTCCTCGACCTCAACAGCCTACAATGGTCCACTGCTGGACGCAGGCCTCACCCTGACTTTTTTAGGCTACTAAATAGATTTCTTTATTATTACTTCATGTAACGCACCTCATTATATTGGACAGCTTCTTCCAGTAACTGAGCTTTTCTTTCCAAACCCTCCTGGCCGAAAATTTCTTTTTGCTTCTGTACTCGTAACTTTTCTTCGGTGGCCATACTGAGTAACAGAACAAATGTTAATAAAATGGTCATATTTATTCCACACTAGCGGTCCGCCCCGGCTTCGCACGGGTAGTTATTTTAGCAATAAAGCTCAAATTGACTACGTTTTAGTTACAAATCATTTGTATGGGAAAAAGAAGGGCTATTTTTAGGGTTTTTCCAGCAATAATTCTAATTTTTCTCGCCGTAAAAACCATCCTTGAACTTCAACACACATTTTAAAAAAAGATTTGGCCAAATTGGTCCAGGCGTTGTTGAGTTATGCGCTTACCAACGCGCAACCCGTGGATCTCGTAAGAGTCGACTAAGAGCGCATTGACAAGATCCGTTATTAGGGTTTCGAGATCGGTTTCGAAAACCTCATGGTGTTGCTCTGTCTGCCCTTTTCCCCCATCTTTAATATCTTAGCAAGAATCGCAACTGTTAACTTCAAATTTAAAATAACAATAACTTTCGTGCGCCTGTACAGATTTAAAGAAAAATATGACCAAAAAAATATGAATTGAAAACATTTTCATGTCGAAATTTTTAAAGATACCTAATAAAAATAAAAAACCTACAATGTCAAGTGGTTTTTCTAGGATCCATACTTTTTGAAATCTCAAGAAATATTATAAATGTTTCTTTGTCCTTCCTTCACGCCCTAACTAAGCAACCAATCAACTTGATTTTGGAAAAGGAAAAGGATGGATAGTAACATAGACTACTTTTTGGCCGATAAAACAGTTCCCATGAGATAGAAATAACCTTTAAACGTTTCCAATTTCCATAGACAAAACGCGTGCGAACTCACGGACAGAAACTAGTAGGTATTTGAATAAGTCGAAAAATTTACCGTTCCCCTCGTAGCTTTAAAGTTTGCAGACCAATACATCTAAAATATGTGGAGCGTTTGTAGATATACATCTATATTTTACACGAAAAATATAAGCAACTAACAGTATCTTAACCCTGCTCTACACTAATATTCCACTTCCGATGGAGACACGGCTTCCAAGCGGTTCGTAGTTGACCCGCTCACATCCATTATGAATTCGTCAAACTACAAAAGCTTTTATAGTATGGATGAGATTTGTAAAGTTACCTTGTCTGCATTTCTATGCTGGGCGATCCAATGACGCACACAAAGTCATCTGTGATGTATTTAGTTAGCATTTCCAGCCAAAATTCAGCTGTTTCCTCCTTCATTTCTCTAATAAGTACCTCTGGGTTCATGCGAGCTGGGAACTGAAAGTAAAAGAATTGTAAGTATTACTTTTTTAATCATATAATCATGTTAATAAATTAAGTTTTAGTATTTTTTTTGTGAATCAGCGATATGTTTTTATTAATAAATCTGCTTTTCAGTATATTTTTTTTGTGTATGCAATTTTTTTTATTTGACTTAGAAATCACCGCTCCCCATTTTTTGCCTAGAGGGAAACAAAACAATAAAATAATTACAACTAATATTCACATCTAATTGTATATTATTATTCTATTATTCTAACTTTTTTTGTTCATTCAAATTTAATAATTAAAATTTCACTTTTGACATGTTCATCTTCTGCTGACATTAATGATATGGTATATTTGAATTGAATTTCATAATTTGACATTGATCAGTATTTAATTGATTGTAAATGAAATAAAATTGTTATGATTGTTAGTTTCAATATTTTATCAATGTATGTATAAAAACATGTTTGTACGCCTAAGCGGCAGAATCCAGTGCTCTAAAATAAGTCTAATGTACTGACTGTAAAATTAAATGATTCACAAACAATAACTGAATTATTAATTATATAAATACTAATTAAAAGCATGTTTTATCCATCTTTATTGGATACAATTTAAAACTTTTTACAACATGTATTGTATGTATCAATAAACATGTCCAAATATGAAGACAACCTGAAGTCCAGAAATACATGTTTCATACAAGTTTTGTATACGAAATGTTTTATACATGAACTTATACGAGTGTAAACAAAAACGAAAACATTACACAGGGATTGTCAAATTAATGTAATATTATACCGTTTGTTTTTATCTTCTAGATCTTCGTGGTCTATACCACGAAGATCTAGAAGATACCTCTCTTGTTTTGAAGAACATCTTGGTGAAAGCGAGGTGTGACACGTTTTTTTATATATATCTTATTTTATATTACATATTTTGTTTCACATCAGAATACTTACATCTTGAACCGTCCGTGAGTAGAGAGCATCAGCTAAGCAGCGGAATGCAATTACGCTCTGTGAGTCGCTATCCAGCATGGCCAAACTCTCACGAAGGTACTTCTTTATGAGATGCCCTATGCGGTTCATGTCAATTTTCTGGAAGGAAGGTTTAATTTGGTATGAAATACTAGTATCTGCCCGCGGCTTTACACGGGTTGTCTATCTCATAGACAGATTTATGGACTAAAAATTAGCGAATTTAGTTCTTGCCTAAACTAAGCAACCAATCGACTTGATTTTTGGCATAATGTTAGTTGAAAAGTATGGAGAGTAACATAGGCTACTTTTTGTCCTATACAACAGTTCCCATGAGATATAAATAATATTTAAACGTTTCTAATTTCTATAGACACAACGCGTGCGAATCATCTATGCCAAATTTCAGCCCGAATCAATCAGCAGTTTTTGGCGTGAAGAAGTAACACGCATCCATCAACCCAAACTTTCGCCTTTAAATATTAATATGATGAGCTGCCTCTCTGCGCGTCATATTTTACACCCTCATTACCATCATCAGCCCATACAGGGTGCCCCGGAACTCAAACTGAATCCAAAAGCGGAAGACAGGTGGGTTCATGACGACCCAAAACAACCATGGGTCTATCTCCAATAGTTTCTGGGTTATATGCTAAGGACACCCTGTATCTAGTATGCAGTGGACTAGTATGCATTGGCTTCTTTAATAAGCACCACCGCATCCTTTATTAGCTGTTATCAAATAAAATAACATGAATATACCTCTTTCGCGTCCCTTAGGGTTTTCAAACAGCTCAGAGCCTTGTTCTTAGCTTGCTCCAACTTATCCACTGGCACATTGTCGAGGCTGATGTTGATGCAGGTCGCGAGGTTCTCTCTAAGATTGTATGAAACCTGCAAAGCAGAGAATATTGATAACTTTTACTTTAAAATCTCTTTAGGTTACATGAGTCGCTTATCTTTCCATACAAACTTGGAATGGTAGAAATGAAATAAGTTCCCAAAATTTTCGAGTTCGGCAGGATTAGAACCCGCGCCCCACCCTCAGTACGGGTGTACTCTAACCAACTAAGCCACGACGTCTCAGTCGGTTCCATCGAAAATCTTTAGGACCTCTTACGGACTGTAGCGCCGGTGGCTCCACCTACAGAGGGAACGGAAATACGCGAGTATCACGCGCATAGCGCGGTTTCCGGGATAATATATAGCCTATGTGCTATTCCAGACTATAATCTATCTCAGTGCCAAATTTCAGCCAGATATCTTCAGCAGTTTAGGCGTAGCAGCGCCTCACGGTTACACCCGCGTAGTTTCCGTGGGTGTAACCGCGTGCATAAAACTTAGCCTATGTGTTATTCCAGACTATCTCTATCTCTGTGCCAAATTTTATCCAGATCCGTTCAGTAGTTTTTACGTGAAAGAGTAACAAACATCCATCCATACTTACAAACTTTCGCGTTTATAATATTAGTAGGATTATACATAGAAATCGACCAGAACACCCTGAACAATTATCTGCAAATCGTAGAAACATTTGTCCCGATGCGAGAGGGAAAACCCGCAACCTTCTGCGTCGCCTTCGCACCAGTGGTCATCAATTAATAAACAGATTACATACTAAAATTTGAGTAAATAAGTACTTACATCTCCCGCTAAAGCATCCTCCCTCTCGACGAGGCAGAGCTGCAGCGGCGCGGAAGCAGTCTCGCAGAGATAGCGCAGCAGGATGGCAATCGCCGTCAGGTGCTTCTGCGACGACGGCTCTGTTAGGACTGGACCGCGCCACCCGAATAGGATCTGTCAAATTTATAAATACTACTGGATATTGTCATCCACATCAACTAGCTGCACATCTTACTAGTTATCCTATTTCAAATTCAACAAAGCTCCCGTCGTAAATAAATAAATAATGCTGGACAATTCACACAGCATTACTTAGCCCCCCGCTAAGCAGAGCTTGTGTTATGGGTACTAGATAACTGATATACATAATATAACACAATACATAGATAGATTATTTTTATTATACATAGAAAACGACCAGAACACCCTGAACAAATGTCTGCAGATCGTACACACATTTGTTCCGAGACAGGAATCGAACCCGCAACCTCCTGCGTCGCAGGCAGACCTTCGCCCACCGCACCACAGAGGTCGTCATAAAAGACAAATTAATTCTCCCAGAACTTATACTAGAAATATACAAAAAAAGTCCTTACTACCGTTCAATTAAAATCTACAATAAAATGCATCAATAATAAAGAAATTTAAAAAGACAATACAAAAAAAACACTTACTTCTAAATAAAACATACTATTCGATTTAAGAATTCACGGCAGATACCTACATTTGAGTAATAATATAAACTTAACTTGACTCAACCTAGATTCTCAATTATTAATTCTGTGTAATTATAGAATTATTAAGAATAATTTAGGCATTATAATTGTGATATGAAATTGTGATTAGTTTAGCTACCTCGCAAGCTGTATTGCGCCCTAACAGGGCTCCTAATACCTACCTAGCATAAGTGACTTTTTTAAGATCTCTCACATTTTATTAGCTTTGCAAAATAAAATACTTGAAATACGCTTTACAGTTACCAAAAAAACTATATAGAAAGTAGGTAGGTATTGTTATCAGGCATACAAACGGTTTTTTTACGTAGGTACTGAAGTTCCTTTTTTACTCGTCTCACAATAAAGGGCTAAACTAAACTGATTCAATGGAGTAAATTAAATACAAAACACAAAACTGAATAAACACATTACAATTACATAAAACTGTTCTGTCGTAATTTTTCTTATTGATTTGAGAAAGCGCCTTCTTCCTAAGATCCCATCTTAGACCACATCTTCACTTTCATGCTTTCTTCACTCGGGATTCGAAGACTCCGATATCTTACATTTGTATACTATACGGTTAAGTCAAGCATTGAATTAACTGACCTGTCCGCAATCCTCAGTATCCGCCGGCCACTCCACCTTAACTTCTCCGTAGCTCGGCAGTGGAGGAACAACGGTCCACGGCTTTACCCATGGCTCAGGCTGCTCTTTACCTCTCTAAACAGAAAATTAAATTAAATCAGCTAACTTTCTTTAGATACGCAAACATGTATAAATAAATAAATATATAAATAATGCTGGACAATTCACACAGCATTACCTAGCCCCAAGCTAAGCAGAGCTTGTGTTATGGGTACTAGATAACTGATATACATAATATAACACAATACAAAGAAACATATTTTTTATTACACATAGAAAACGACCAGAACACCCTGAACAAATGTCTGCAGTTCGTACACACATTTGTTCCGAGGCGGGAATCGAACCCGTACTTTTTTTGCTTTTGCTGGGAATGGCATCTCTCTATGCTACTAGCAATTCGGCTGTGACCTGCGTTGAGATTCGGAGCGTGGATCAAAGCAATCAGAGCAACTTTAGTGCTGTCGTATGGTATTAGTAGCTATAATACAACGTGGGCTTGTCAAAATTGGTACCATAAAGAAGGAAATAGTCATCAAGCATGCAAGGAATCACCTACACAAGTGTGCGACGCGCGACAAGTCAGAAATAATGATAATGATGAATAAATAAATAAATAATGCTGGACAGAGGTATCAAAATCGACGGCTAATTCTTCACTTTTCACACTTGCGGTTTGCCGACGATCTAGTATTTATATCCGAAACTGCTACAGAATTCCAAAAATGCTAATCGACTAGGACTAGGACTTGACTAGGCCATCAAATCAATTCGCTTCAAAATGACAAGCTACGAAAAAGGAAATAATAATCATAAAAATATCAATGTATTTCCCTCTTAGTTTGATTTCTTTGCCTTTGTTGTTGTCCATTGGTGCATTCCGAATTACGATAAAATCTATATTATCGATTATATATTTTTCTGCGTTCCACAAGCAATAAAACTAGCGAATAAGTAATATGCCGCAAATCGTAATCCATTTTCTATGAATTTATGGTAAAATCAACTTTCGATTAATTTGTATTTTTGGAACATTTGGGGAAAAAAGTTACCTCTCAAAAGTCTCATCAAATCTCGTGTCTGCGCCGTAACTTATTCAAGATCACAAAGGTCATAAAAATCAGTTTTTTACTATTATCTCGGTTTATATAGCTCCAATCTTGCTCCAATGATGTTAACATCTAGGTTGGAGAGCAAAAAATTTTGTTTCAAAAAATTTTAAACGTCAACCGTTTTTGAGATAGAGGTTGGAGAGTTCGCAGCGCTCAGTTTCACTGTAATGCAAGGTCAACCGTGAATCTCTATCTATCTCAAAAAAGGTTGGATGTATGAAAAAAATATCGAAACAAGATTTGTTGCAAATTTTATGCTCTACCACTTTAAAATAGAAGTTAACATTATTGGAGCTATAGAAAGAAACCAAGATAATCGCGAAAAACTAATGTTTGTGACCTTTGAACTTGAATAATTTACGGTGCGGACACAAGATTTTATAAGACTTTTGAAGTTTTGAGCCAACATTTAGGACACCAAAATGAAGGTGTATATGAATGAGTTTACAGCTATTAATCTCTCATTCCGAGGTGAAACCCTTTGACTGGACCATTTGGTAGGTCTGTAAGAACAGAGATGTTTTTGATATAATACAAATCTTAGAAATCCTTTTTGGAAAACTTATCCAGATTGCCTTAATTATGTAGGACATCATAATGACTTGACTACCTAACTAACATAATCAAGTTATTTTTTTTCCTTAGGGCCTGCGGATGGTCATTTGCCCATACAAACGTACTACCAAAATGATTTATAATTCGAGTAGGTATATTTCCACCATATCATGTTGTTTTTTTCTTAATAATTCATACCTATAATGAAATGTAAGCAAATATACGCAAAATGAGATTTTGCATATCTTTACATCGAAAATGACATGTTTTCGTCCTATTGTTTTGTATTAAAAACAACAAAAATCTTACCTCTTATCTTATCTTTATATCTTCTTTTCTTTTATATACTTACGTTTTGTTTGATAAGGATGTCCAAAATTCAAAAAGTTTTCAGTCATCATTTTTGGTATAACAGAACACAATAATTTACGAATTGAAGTTGCGAGCAGCTGTCGCCGAATTTTTAAAAAGTAGTTAACAAGTTGATTATACATAATAGCTCACCTTTGCAATGATGTCATCCTCAATAACGGACATAGCTTTAAATACATCCTTTGCTTTTATCTGTCCAGCTAAAATTATAGTCAGATTTTCCGGTCTGTAGAACTTCTTGTGGAAGTCCCTCACCTAAAAATTAATATGAATTGATTATTTTTTAACTCAATGAGAAACAAAACAGTGAAAAAACAATTAAATAAGGTGTCTTAGCATAAGTTGCATTATTTTAAGGAATTTTATAACAGCAATAGTTGTGCCCATGGTTTCGCCCACATTGTTGTTTTATTTTAATAGGTATATTTGCATTTAAAAAAATATGAGAAGCCCAATTTACCTGCTATAAACATCAATATTAGAAATAATTCGTTAAGATTAGCCAAAACGAACTACCTAATACTTAATAACTTTTGTTATTTTTACTGATGAACTACCTATTCAAATAGAATAGTTTCATAATTCATTTATTTTGATAAAAAGAACTTAATTTTTTTAATAAATATGATTATACAAATTATCACTATAGGGAAGGGGAAGACCATGAATGAACTATATGACTCATATATAGGAGAACGCTGTTGAACGGATCGGAGAAGTTATTGTTGTGTAGAGAAGTAAAAGAGACTGCAATGGGAAGAAAAGTGGCAGAAATTGTATCATTGCACCAACAAGAGCAAGGCTTATTAATTTATTATTATAGATATATTTTTATAGGTAGTACCTATAAAACTTACTTTAGTGTTGTCAGTAGATATTCTGAGATTTTCTAAAATACCACCAGTTTCAAAAGAGTATCCGCTGTTTGGGTACATCGATCTTTGCATTTGTAGCTCACATCTAAAACCAACAAATTTCTAGAATTCAATATACAAGACATATTTAATTATGTTTCTTTTCTGTATGAAACATCTATGAAAGCTTTATACTGTAATATACATAGTAATATAGAATTAAAATCTTATATTTTTCTAACACATAAAACATTGAGTTTTTCATATTTATTGTTTATTTTATAACCTGTCATTTGTCACCACAGCTAAGACTACGAAATCTTACCGACTATCAGCATTATTTTCCCGTCCTTGCATTTCACAGTACACCACTCCTGCATCCTCCCCTTCTCCATCCACATGGTGCACCTCTGTGATGAACCCATGCTCGGTCAATGTCGGAAACAGAATGTGATCCAGATAAATGGGCAACAGAGTCAGCATCCCCTCATCACCAGCAGTGCTAACAGTGTAGCATGTGTGGTCAACATCCGTCCAAGCATTAGTGCCTTGTGCCATGCAGCGGTTGGCAGCCAAGTCCAGTATCCCTTTATATGGATACCTCTCAGACCCAAGGAAGATGAGATGTTCCAGCGTATGGGGCAATCCGTCATCGTCGTTAGCTTCAGTTGCTATGACAGAAATAAAAGGCTTGTTATTGTATGTTTAGGAATAACAGACTGAGATAAATTTATAAATAAAAATTCTTAGGGCTTACCAAGGGCGAAGTACCCGTCTACGATAGGACCTTCAACTTCTGCAATAATCACTGTGATGCCGGTTTTCCCTGACACGTACTTGGTGACCGGAATTATATCCGAAGCCTTTGTCGAAGTTATCACTTTGAAATAAGACATGTTGTTCTTACTTCTACGAGCAATGTGCGTGCGTATGCGTCTAAGTCAGCGCTGTACCAAAAAAACGATATAAAAAATGGTATGAAAATCGCAAAACAAAACTGAAAGAGCGAAAATAAATACCTACTGCAACAAACTGCAAAGGATTATTTCGTTCGTATTCGTAATATTATTGTACAGCCAGACAGCCAGCCAGCAATCAGTCAGCAACGAGCGAGCATAGTTATGGCACGGCACTACGGCAGCTTAAACTAAGAAGTATACTACGTAGACGTACACGGCAGGTTATCTTCGAACAAAAATAATGGACTTTATGTCTATGGTCTTGTCTACGGGTTCACATATCAAATATGACAATTCCCACCCCCTTCCTTCACACTTCTTTCCTCTCGTCTCTGATCAAACCTCTAAGGATCAAACCTTAGATCAAACAGTGACAACCGACGCCATATTGGTTTTGCTATGTATGTTAACTTTGTTTGATTGATTGATTAAATTGTTTGTTTGCGTCGAGCTCGTTCGTATTTGGCTCCCTAAAATTCATCTCGCAACTTCTGAAAGCTGCAATAACATCTTGCATTATGTACAAATAGTGCTATCTGTGCTGTGATAGTGATAGTTGACGAAGGCACGTCAGTTTACATAATGTTCCCAAAAAAGACAGAACTCAAAAAGTTGTCACGTTGCATCAATAGTGAAAGACAGATTGCGAGGATCTTCTGACTGCGAAGTCTTCAGGAACTTCACCAATGGTTTGTGTGTTAATTTTGGTGCAAAGGTGCAAAATGTTATGCGAGTGAGACTGCAAACGAAAACGTTCCTTCAAACAAATTGTTTGAAACAATGCTATGCAATCCAAACCTTTTACAATATGTAAAACTAAACGAAACAATAAAAAACATAAATGAAACTAGTATTTTTTCTTACTTTCCTTTCCTTAATCAATAAATTTAGGCAGGCCAATATAAAATAAATATATATATATATATATATAACATAAATTGAAAATATTGTAAGAATAGTACATGACTAGCATAGATTGTGACGTCATATCCGGGTCTAAGCAAATAATTAAAAAAAAAGAAGCTGTCATTCTTGATATGTGAGCTTTTTAGTGTCGAAATCTTGTCTATGGGAGTGCCCCATCCATACGTAGTATACTTCTTAGTTTATGGTTTATGACAATGAATTGCTCTGAGGACAATGATAAATGAGCACAGAATAATTTAACATCCTAACGATATGAGTAATTGAGTATACGAACTACTTGTAGTACCACTTGCACAGACAGCCCAAAAAAAATATCTATGATTCAGTGTCTCCAACAACCTGAGTCTAAGTTACGGTATTGCTTGTAAATAATACGGTATTTCTTAGAAAGTTATGACAGACTATAAAATGAAAATGCGGCAAAAATACGGAACAGAATTTTATTATAAAATCCTTGAAATCACTCGACTCGTATTTTGAACTAAGGTACCGGTGCCTTGTAAGGCCCACTTTTGCAAAGCTTTCTTTTATTGATAAAATTAAACAAGGAATGAAACATGATCCTTTTGAATCTTTTTTTTTGTGAAATCAATCATTGTTAAAGTTCATACATAAACTTATGTACCTACCGGTCTAATCGCTTTGCGCGATCTCTGCCAGTCAACCTTCTACTCTAGGCATTTTTTTTTATCATAGGCATTATGAGATAAAAAAATCATGGGGAGGCCTGAGTCCAGGTGCGGACTATTATAGGCTGTTGAGGAGGGGGAGGTTGAGGACAGAGGAGTACGGAACGGAACCCTAAAAAACAAATACATGTAGGTAGGTAGGTACATTACATACACTAGTGGCGTAAAGGGTTACGCCAACAGTGTATGAACATGAACTTACCTACGTCTATTATCTTACCTACTGATTGACCGAGTCACAGAATTCTTCTAAAATTAAAAACCTGAATTACTTTCTTAGCTTGTAATATTTAGAATTAATTTCTTTTTATATTTCTTAAAACTTAATTGTTATCTTTATTATCCCGAAAAGTAACTCACTTTCCTATAATATATTGTAAATTTGTATTTTGTTTTTTGGAACAGTTTCCAATTTCATTTCGGAGGAGGGCGTTGTCATCTGCGACACAGTTTTAAAACTTCTGCAGATGGCATCGTTTCCATGTATAACCATGTACAATTGTACCTAATTTGTTCCTTAATAAAAAAAAATTATATTATAATGATTTTGAAGTGTCTCACTGGACAATTCACACAGCATTATCTAGTCCCAAACTAAGTAGAGCTTGTGTTATGGGTACTAGATAACTGATATACTTACATAATAGAATACGTTACATAGATAGATATTTTTTATTATAGGTAGGTACATAGAAAACGACCAGAACACCCTAAACAAATGTCTGCAGATCGTACACACATTTGTCCCGAGGCGGGAATTAACCAACAATGGTTTTGAAATGTCTCCATCGGGTCTTTCTGATCTATATGTTCAATATGTAGTTCTTTATTTATAACAAGGATGTTACATGTCAAGTGTCTAAGACTAAGATTACACATTACCTATCCTAAATAACACTCACTAAATTCTCTGATGTTCTTATTTCATCCAGCAGTGGACTATTATAGGCTGTTGTGTTGAGGTGAGGAGGAGGTTCTTATTTCGCTGACTATGTGTGTGCAAGGTGCGCATAGGTACCTATTTTCAAACAGAAACAATCACCAGCACCCCACCTGGGCCGGCGGCGGCGGCGGCCACGACGGCGGCGGCGCGGCCGGTTGCTGCTTTCCGCACGCAGCGCGCAGTGTCAGAAACTCGCGAGACCGAGGCGCTTGCGCATGTGCGAGACCTAACCGAAGAATAATATCGACCGTGGAGTGAATTTTGGGACTGATTTTGGAGATTTTAGTGAGTAATGTTTTTTATTTGAAAACAGAATTTTCGTCGAATTTATTGAATTTTTAATTGAAATTTTGTCTTAAAATAACTATACTTATCGGAACTTTTATTTGTTTACTAAATAAATTAAGAAATTAGAGTTAATTATACCTTGAAAATGTTTCGAGTAATAACACAAGTTTTTTATCATTTTAGATTTAGATTTAATTTACCTGAAAAAGGATGGTAGCAGTGAAAACGTAGGTGGTCGTAAACAGTTAGACAATCTATAATTATTAATACTTCTTAACCTATTTATCGCGTTTATTTACCTATTTTTTTCGACCAGTCATCCCGTGACCACGGCAGTGTGTAAGTAAACCTGTCGAAACGTCGGGAAAAATAGGTAGGATAAATAAACGCGTTAAGATCGATTTCTCCTAAATATGGCTTGCCCATGTTGCGAAAGCTAAGGAACTGACTATAAACAAAAATTACTTTAATTATTCAAACATAATAAACTGATAAATCATCAAACTTTCTACTTTCAGGTAGACAGACAGGTTTATAAGTATTTTTGTTTTAAAAAAAATACACGAGCCTTTTTGTTACATTTCTTACAATTTTAGTATTTATAACCGTCCTACTTTTATGCATAGATATGGTAGGTACATGATTTTTTTAAATACCTAGTTAATTACCATAATAAGAAAAAAAAACTAATTTTAATTAGTACATAACATAAAAAATACGATAACTGGCCCTCATCATTCATAATTATTATAAGACTAATTATGACAAAAAATTATTATTATCTTATCGTCTGACACTTGCGTAATGATTCTTAAGATAATTATGTGTACGTGTGGCTATTCTTATTTGCAATATCTTGTAAGTATATAATTATCCATAAACTTAGAAGAAAACAGCGTGTTTTTAGTGTAGGTAAGTATATTTACAAACATAATAAATTTTAATCTTGTGTTTAACTAAAATCAACTGCTGTTTGTTAGACTCTTCTAAAACTTAAAAACTACTTGACCTATTTTTTTACATATTTTGCACTAGCAGCGCCTCGCGGTTTCAGCCGCGTAGTGCCCGTTCCCGTGGGAAGTCCGTGATAAATTATAGCATATTATGTCCTATTCCAAACTATAATCTATATCGGTGCCAAATTTCATCCAGATCCGTTCAGCCGTTCTGGCATGATTGAGCAACAAACATCCATCGATCCATCTAAACTTTCGCATTTACGAGTATAATATTAGTGTGAATAGAAAAGGAATGGCCCAAAAATAGTGGTTTTTTAATATCAAAGTTCACGGGGTCATCGAAATTTATAAAATCAATATTTTTTTGTAGGCAGATACTAGAAACCGTATAAATAATGAACTAATTATTTATTTAACAGCAAAAAAAAATTATGAATAATATTTACACCTAAGTAGGTACATCTATTTTCTAAAAATCTAAGCCGTCACCAGAAGGCAGAGTGCCCAGAATGCTGGCAGCATTGCCACGTTGAATGGCAATGCTAATTCGTTGACTGAAATAAAAACCAGCATTCCGATTACCTGTGGACTCTATAAGTAGTTTTGTAAGATCTTTATATAGATAACGTGTATCCCAGGACCCCAAGGACCTAGGGTTTCCACCTAGGGTTTATGAACTAAAGATTCTAGTAGATACTTACTTATTTATACAACTATAAAAAGATACGTTTGCTTTGCTCCTCAAACATACTTTTTACAATGTATCGCTTTTAAGTTTTTGCCTCTTAGTAAATTATCTCAAGGAAAAATTGTTCAAATTTTAAGTAAGTAGGTACTTACCTATGTGAAGTAGGTACTGAAAAAGTGTGCTCATAAGTTTAAGTGTGCAAATTATAACTACGCAGGAACATTTTTAAGACTACTATTTCAAACATTAGATAGATCAATTATATTCAATCGCCTTTTAATAGGTTGTAAAATTACTTGACAACTTATCGTTATTTCTTTACATTTAGGTGGGTAATGTTTTATTTACGAATACTTCTATGTTTAAGTATATCAATTAGCCCTACCTATGCAGACATTTTAAAGAATAGTTCTGAAGTTACGATCAAGCCAAAATACCTAAATTAAATATATAGGATTTATTGAAATAAGAAAGGAATAAAAACAAATAAAAATATTATATTAACAAACAATAATACATATTAAATAATACAAACAAAACAAATAGAATATAAAAAATAGAATACTCTCCTCTTTTTAACCAGAAAAACTCTAAAACCGAGTAAATTTGTACTTATTTAATTCATAAAAAATATAACTTGACCTGTATAATAAATGAATGAGGTCGAGAACCCTTAAAACAATTACCGTAGCCTGAACTGTTACACATTACTATTGTATTGAGTCCTTTGGCCAGGGTCTAGTTGAACGTTACGACGTCCCACTAGATCCTGGCCAAAGGACTCGAAGGACACGTGCACCACGATCCTAATCCAGTTGGACCCTTGAATCCCCTGAAAGGAGAACCTCTGTGGACATCTCGTTGGCTTCATCAATGTAGAGATTCTCCTGCGTTAATAAAAGGTAGCCGATTCAAACACACCTATTTATTGGTGTCGGCTGTCGGGTTACTGAGATTCTGCAGTTTGTTCATTTATTATATTTGTTTATTATGACAAACAATTAGAATTAACCCAAAAGAGAAATTAAATGACAAAGCTGCGGCCGCCTCGTAGCATGTGCGTAAAACAAGTTGTTTAGAGACATTTAATTACGTAGTAAAATCCTGTAAAATATTGTGTCAATAATCGAAAAAAGCCAGACGCTCGCCATAGCAGAACCGTCAATCCACTAGTTCTGTTACTCATCAGGATTTACCACACCAAAATCTTAAAGCAAAATGAAAAGACCACTTTACCCAGTTAAGTACCTCAATACAATATGTACCTACCTACTACCTATTTTATTGGCAGTGAGTCCGAAGGCAGAAACGGAGCTCCGAGTTCGGTTGACCTTTAGTTATTGCTCTAAGGGTTGACCATGACTATTAGTAGGTATAGAGAGACGACGTCAACGTGACGTCTCCTTTTTCTATGGTTTTTTTGTATTTCGTGTACATACCTTACCTACCTACAGCTATTGTGCAAAAAGGGAACTTCGAAAATCCTATAAAAAATTTGACGTCAGGATCACGTCTCGATCGTCAACAGAACTCGGGGCATTACGCTTCTGCTATTGTTTGTGAAAACGTGCGCGTGCCGACAAATTTTAATCTCGGGGGATAGTAACGATAAGAATAAGGATATATTTTTTTAAACAATTTACTTTCATTGTTAATAATCGCCTCCTTGTTTTTACAAAACAGATAAGCCCCCATCGGTACGTACCTATTTTTAGAAGATAAGAGGCCAAAAACCGATTGTTTTTGGAAAACCAGAAAAACGCAGTTTTTAGTATTGTCACTAATTCATTGGCATAATTAAATGATTTTGAATTATATAAGCCATTACCACTCTTGAAAAAAAAATTATTCAATCGATGAGTGCCCTAAAAATTGCAATAAAAATTTACATTTTGAAGTTGCGTGTAACTTGATGAAAACGCTGGACACAGTGGACGCCATATTGCTCTCTGTGTTCATGACGTCGTCGTCGTCAATTGGATTTGCGACCTGATGTTGCTGATGACTGTTGCTACTTTTTAGTTTGCCTACACAGTCGTGTGACATAACAACATTGCGTAATTGATTAAAAACAGTTAAAAAAAACTGAAATCTTTTAATTTAATTTAAAATTTATTTGTTCATAGAAACGAATTTCGCATACATATAAAACTTATTTCAATGTTACTGCAAGGATTCACAACATTTTAATTATCATCGCTATGCAAAATAACTAGATTAGATAGGATTGCCAGGGGAGCATTTGGATTTAGTTATCAGGCTTAGTACGGCTTTAAAACATTATCTGTGTAGTCTTACGTACGTTCGTAGATTTCAGTACCGCACTAGGTAGGTAGATACTATTCCTTTATCGTTAGGGGAACTTATCCAAGATTGATAGCTATACGAGTAAATAATAAGAATTGAATACGTTTATTAACAACTATCGGTCAGCCCCAGCTTCGAATGGGTATATTCTATAGCCTATGTTACTCAGTGATAATGTAGCTTACTAATTTCAAAAGAATTTTTAAAATCGGTCCAGTAGTTTTTAAGTTTATTCTTTACTAGCGAACCGCCCCGGCTTCGCAAGGAAATCTCTAAAATTGTCAGTGTTCCTCTACTATATTATGCATGTATTATACATATAAACGTTCATCTTGAATCACTCCATCTATTTAAAAAAACCGCATCATAATCCGTTGTGTAGTTTTAAAGATTTAAGCATACATAGGGATATAGGGACAGAGAAAGCGACTTTGTTTTATACTGTGTAGTGACGTATCGCATTTCAAATAATTTATGCATTCGATGATGAAGTGACTTTTTTTCTCTATTCTACCCTAGACAACAAACCCCGTTGGCTGAAGCGTATTAGGTATATAATGTACCTACTGAGAAATCAAGTACTTACGTCAAATCACATAACACTTTCCCATAGTTTTCATTATGAAGTATACTCTCAAGGTAAGTAAACGCTTAGCGGTGTGCATGACATCTCTATTTAGCAGGTTTATTTACAGGACTCGTGTCAGATAATGGTCTAGTAGCCAGTTTTCTCTATTGGCTTTGCTTTTTATTTCAATATCTTTCTTAATAATCTTTCTGAAACTTTGTTGATACTTATTCAACAAA
The DNA here is from genome assembly GCA_946478455.1 of Eupithecia vulgata. NCBI lineage: Eukaryota > Metazoa > Arthropoda > Insecta > Lepidoptera > Geometridae > Eupithecia > Eupithecia vulgata. Next base: position 11,541,924 of record OX297862.1, on the reverse strand, counting down.
ATCTTCCATATTTATAAAAGAGAAGAGAAAACTGGGTGACATATCAAGAGATCTCTGAAACTACAAGAGCTACGAATATGAAATTTTGCATGGAGTTTCCTTTTAGAACGTTTAGGCACGCTAAGAATGGATTTTTGGAAATTTGTATTCGAAGGTTAAAATGGAGTCAAAAGTCATACTTTAGAAGCATATCTGTTGGCCTGGCCCGTCAAAATTTGTAGCTTAGAAAAGTGACTTTAAGTAAACAGACACGTCTTTCAATGTTTTTTGATATTCACACCCTAAAGGTCAATGATTTGGAGTAAAAGTTAGGCATAATCACGAACTCTTAAAAAACTAAGAGCTACGAAGCTGAAATTTTGCATGGAGGTTTCTTTTACGTCTTAAAAGAAACCTCCATGACGTAGCTAAGAACGGATACAGAACGGATTTTGGAAATTCGTATTTAAAAGTAGTAGGGTCGTAATCGAATAAAAAAGATTTATAGGATTTTTCAAAACAACTTTAAAATCGTGAAGGATTGGTTAGGTATATATATACTTTTGGCGGCATAGCTTACGTGGAGGCCAACCATTATATACGGTAAGTACTTATTTCTGAAGTCCACGCGAATGAAATCGCAGGCGGGTTAGCTAGTGTCTTCAAATTACAGTAAAATTACCATATCTATGCCCAGATAGAATCGTCTCGACAGACGATCTGTCTGTCAGACGGGACCATAGACATAGAATTTTTTCACTAGACGGGACGGTGTGTCTAGCATAGCACACTCACAGATGAGGTAATGTTACTGTATTATACGGATAACTTCAAAAGTTCATTTACCAGCTACGCATGCAATTTTCGACTGTACATGTAACTGTCCATCTACCTTCCAAGGCCGAGTTTCACCTGACACAATGATGAATTAAGTGACATTAGCCGTGGGTAGTCGTGATGAGCCCATTAAGAGTGCTATATTTGTAAGTACCGCAATGTCATGGACGCAAAAGGAAACCACAACACACAATCATCATCAAGACTTAATGAATACCTACTGACTAGGTACTAGGTACCTACTTATAATTAACACATAAAATGATTATTGAGGTGAAGTAAAGTAAAAAAAAAAACCGGCCAAATGCGAGTCCGGCTCGCGCACGAAGGGTTCTGTACCATTATCTATAACAACGGTAAAAATATACGTTTGCTGTATGGGAGCCCCCTTAAATATTTATTTTGTTCTGTTTTTTAGTTATAGCGGCAACAGAAATACCTATATCATAATGTAAAAATTTCAACTATCAAACTATTACGGTTCATGTGATACAGCCTGGTGACAGACGGACAGACAGACGGACGGAGAGTGGAGTCTTAACTTCTTAAGTAATAGGGTCCCGTTTTACCCTTTGGGTGCAGAACCCTAGAAAAGTATAATTAATTTATTTGACACACGTAAACATACAATAATCTAAATGAACTCATAGTCTCCTGAACGAGTATAAACCTACTCATTTCAGAAGTCAGTGACTTCTCCCAAATAAAATATTTTGTCCTCAAAAAATGTTACATAGAGTTACATATTCGCTACTTTTCGTCAATGCCGAACCTTCGAAGATTGCATGTTTCAAAACATCTGACGTTGATGTTTAATCTACGCATGGTTGCTCAAACCTAACGCCGCCGTAGCAACCATAACGTAGTACTTATACGTGGTTGTAATGTAACCATAGAAGAATAAAGACAAAAACTCAAGTCTTCTCTTATGATATTAGTAGCGATTGGTCAAAAATAAACAGATCGGGATGAAATTTTGTATACAGGTAGTTCTTGGCCTGGAATGAAACATGAGCTATTTTTTATCCCATAAATCAGTTCCCATGGGAAATAAATGACGTTAAACGTTTCCCTAGAAACAACGCGTGCGCAGTCGCGGGCATAATCTAGTTTTAATCACTTTCATTGAAAATGTGTCAAAATTGTTCATTCGAGACGTGATGATTTGCCTATATGTATAAACGTACTATCAAAATGATTTGTAATTCGAACATATTTCCAGCATGATATGCTGGATTTTTTTTTGTATTCGAATTGTATTAATCTATGTTTTTTCTAAATGTTTGTAAACTTAAGCGATCTGAACACATAATTATAAAAAATAGGTAAATAAACGCGATAAATACCCGTTAAATAGTATTTATAATTACATGTTTTTTCTTGACCTTCACTTTTTGAGTTTATTGTTTAGTACTTTGTTTTTTTTTGATTTAATAGTAGGCCAGTACTTTCTAGAATGGAAATTTAATAATTGCGAGGCTGTGTAGAAATGAACGCCACAGCGTAAACACTTGTTTCCTGTCGTGTTTAAAATTCATTTTATCTGATTCAAACCTTTTAATTCAAACTGTCCCATTATCGTGCTAGTTAATTTATTTCTCGGCTATACGCCAAAGCTCATTAGATGTTTTATTTGTATAGCAGCTTACCTACTTACCAATTATCTCACCTTTTATCTCTGTTTTGTATGGCTTTAGACTTAGCAAGCACTTAACCACTTGACGAAAACGTTCCTAAAAATATGCAGAATATTAATTATTTACCTAGGCACTTGCATAACTTGACAAAGTTTGCATATGTAAAGTTAAACGTTATAAAATATTTGATCCCCCAAGTAACACAAAGCAAAACACGTAAGCACACTTCTAAATAATTGTGGACCTTACAACTAAATCTATAAATTCTAAAGGTAGAGTCCCTACGTATTATGGGATAGGATAGGTCAAATGTTCATTCTTGCGTATTCCATGCTATGATAAAGTAAAAAGACATGCAAGAGCTTGATAGAAAACTAGGTCATAGAAATATACGAAAGAATGAGCTATCCAAGTTTATTGACCGCCCATTGCAAAACGTTAGATTGACTTAGTCAGAAGCCGTGGACATTTGTATGCGAGGCAGGCTTTCGGCCAAAGACATCTCTCCTTTGTAGCTGATAGTAATTTATGTGTCATGAACAAACCTTTTGAACTTGGGAAGTAATTACTGGTTGTAGGGAACAATGCGTATGCTAATTACTAAGTCAATAGTAGTTACTACGTTACTCTACTCATAATCATAGAGTATTTAAACTTTTGTTTACATACCTACTACAATAAAGGTTCAAACACTAACATATTCGTAGTAATTTTTACGCACTTACGATATTTAGTCGTAGTTTGAGTTGGCTGCTTTTTCAGTTGTAGGTAATTAAACTGTAAAGAAGTCGCCTATTCGCCATGTGGGGAAACGATCGGAGCCTTCAAACAAAGAAGTTATACCTTCGAATAACTCATGAGCTATACAGCGACTTGCTCACCTCAACAGCCTATAATGGTCCACTGTTGGACCCAGGCCTCCCCTGATAATCGCCTTATCAGCTTTTTACTCATAGGGGGTAATGCCCATAATCCCCTCGCTGGGCATACGGGGATCGAAGATTGGTGGTAGTTCTTATTCTGCAAGAGGCGCTGATGCCCGCACCCCGGTGTATGTCTCTTAGTCTCTGTCTCTTTGTATTCTTACGACACCCACGGTTAGAGAAATTTTAAGCCGGCAACACAAGGCTACAGCGATGACTTATTCAAGTTAAACGCTTAAAGCCGCGTCGTGAGATAGTGGACGCCTTTATCTGCTGTAGGGGAACGTAGGATCCTAGGATCTTTGGCTGTAGGCTAACCTATACATTTTAACTCATGACATTTATTCGATGTAATACTTTACTCTTTATAATTAGTATGAAATAATTACAATTAATATTTACACTTACATCTTTATTCTACTACTATGATAATTATAGATTCTTTCCTATCATTCATTCAAGTATCGAACTTATTAACTTGCTTATAAATACCAAGGTATTGTTTGTAATCGCTAGTTGCTGTAAAAGTGCAGAATTACCTATTTGTGTTAGGTAAGGTGGCGATAAAAATCTTTCTGGCAAGATTTTACTGCTTTTGGGTAGATATTGCTTATTTCTGTGCATGCGCAATACACAATGACATCATAAAGTTGAGGGTTTCGTTTTTTGATTTAGAATATTGAAGGTAAAACAGCAAATAAAATCCCTGGAAAAATAAATCCTGTGAATTAAAATTATTATAAAACAAAGTTCCTTGCCGAGTCTGTCTGGTTTTTATGAGCGATTCATGAGTAAATTTAATCAAGGATATGTGTAAATTGGCTGAAATATGAAAATGATTGTTGAAGACTTCGTCGTAGACAATTATGGCGAGAATCGAAGCTTTGCTTTTCTCACTGGTGTGGAGACTTTTAGTATGTTTGGTTTGTCTCCTAACTTGTCCAAACAAGGCAGTTCCGAAGTCAAACTTTTTGCTTTAGAGTTTTCCACCCAACCCCATCTTTTGAGCACTGACTGGACACTTCAGAGTAACTTTAATAATCCCTACTCATGGATCCTAAATCATCAAACATAATTTTAGTCAAAAGGCGACAAAACATGTAACCACCTGGACACAAAGACTACCTTCTATCTTTGTTACCAGGTAAGTTACATTTTATTTACCTACCGTTTCAAAAGTTTCAACGACTGACTACCTTTATGTACGACTCCTTTGTCCAAGGGGTAGGTATATTCTTGCGGGTTTTTGCGATGACTTATTATTTACCTACTCTCACACAGTTAGTACTTCTGGTGTTCTGTGTACACGATGTTAACAACACTCAAACGGTTTCTCCCTTTGAGTGTTGTTAACATCGACACTTATTAGTTAATTTATGCACTGTTTGATAAATGTTGCCAACTGTAGGTAATGTGTGCGATACTACCTACTATTACAAACTAAATATTAGCTGTCAAGACTTCATTTATTGACACAGACGTCGGCGATGGTTTGCTAATCTATGTAAATTCGAATTCCGTGACTTTACGCAGTTATTTGGTGATTGATGTTAATGTATCATCATAATAGTTGGATCTGATAACTTTAGTTTTTGTAAAAGAACTACAACTTTGACGACCTCTGTGGCGCGGTGGGCGAAGGTCCGCCTGCGACGCAGGAGGTTGCGGGTTCGATTCCCGCCTCGGGACAAATGTGTGTACGATCTGCAGACAGTAGTTCAGGGTGTTCTGGTCGTTTTCTATGTATAATAAAAAAAAATATCTATCTATGTATTGTATTGTATTATGTATGTCAGTTATCTAGTACCCATATCACAAGCTATGCTTACCTTGGGGCTAGATAATGCTGTGTGAATTGTCCAGCATTATTTATTTAAGACTTTACCTGAGTCTTGATCCGTGCAAGAAGCTTAGGTATATCCTGTTAGGATTATGAGCTTCTTGGATCCGTGGAAATTTTGATTAATAACTTACCTACGTCAGAAGGGATCCGCTGATTCACTGTACGTCTTAAAATAAAATGCAATGGAAAAACTGCGCTCATTAAAAAGTTACCCAAATATTCCGTTAAGGCCATTGAATCCTCGAGTGCATAGTTCAGTCACCCAAAGCCAAAGGGTTCAGATATCGTATCGCCAGACTCCGTACAAACTTTGTAGTTTTTTTTGTCGTCGGGGATTTTTGATTACCTGCCTACTTCCTCCGAAAAGGGGCAAAATGGGGGTCACCGAATATCTATGCCTTATTAGAGCAGATTTCGAGTATCCTAATTTTTTAAATTAACTATAGTAAATTTAATATCGTATGTAAAAAAAATCGCAATCTCATCATGCCGAAGATCTGATGAAGATCTTCGGCATGATGAGCTGAATAGCTCCTCAAAGTGAGTTTGTGCTCGCGAGATCTGCTTTTCAGAACTACTAGTTTTTGAGTTATGTTGTACCTACCTATAATGGCTGCAGATTCATAAATTAGAATTTATTTATACGGTCATTTAGTCAATATAATTGTCAAGCAAACATACCTAAATGCAAAAAAATATGCAAATTATTATGTGATCATTCATTTGCACTAAATATGCAAATTAAATAGTTAATCTAAAATTCTACATGCTAATAATATTTCATACCTACATATGTAATTTAAACAAGGTATTTCCTAAAAATAAAGCTTTATGCTAACACATATCCTTCCTGGATGTGATAAATTCTTGAGCTAGCGATGTTTGTTTGCTAATACTTTGAAATATTTGTCTTTACAAAGAATCTTTTTTGAGGCAAGCCGGGAAAATTACAAACCTACAACATTCTACAACTTTAAGTACTACCAAACGAACAAGAACCAACAATGCTTTGTTTTCCTTTGAGAACTCAGAGTCATATGTAATCACTATAAACCGTCATTTGATTCTGTGCATGGTTTCCGATGAAATTACAGGCATTGTGTGTCTGTAATTTATGAATGCATGTCACTTCGAAGGTCACGTTGCTAATTGTCGACAGTCACGATCTAATACTTGGTAAGTGACGTTTATATACAATTTAACTTATCTGCCACAAAGTTGGTAACATTAGATAATGATGATGAAAATTGTATTGATTAAAAATTTTGTAACTCAAAAACACATAATGTGATACGTGTAGATTAGATAGATAGATAGAAAATGCTTTATTGCACACATAATATACATAAAAAACAAAAATAAAAGAAATAAAAAAACAAATATGTAACAATTGGCGGTCTTATCGCTCAAGAGCGATCTCTACCAGACAACCGTGGATGGATAGGATTGTTGGATTGAACGGGGATCTGTGTGCGTAAATAAGAAGCTAATTAGTCATTTAAGTTCATCAGTCTTAATTTTACTTTTCTGATAAATACCCGTGAAAACCTTCGATAAGCTTATTTACCAATTTGTAACCCTGTGTATAACCCAAGTAACAAAAGCTCCTATAACCAAGGCGTTTTATCACCAAACTGTGATATAGTAGGCCTATAATGGTAACCATTGTGACTGCTTGTACTATAAAGGTTTTAAGCAGAACGATTTGGTTCTGTAAGATTAAAGAGCATTTAAGTTCTATAATTTAGCTCTTAGAACGCTTACAGGACCGAACATAACAATGTTTAAAGTGCTGCACTGTAAAAGATATGAAAAAACCGATTATGGTACTATTTAGTGCTATAAATAACCTCACTGACACTTTTATGTATCTATATTGCACTAAAAATGCGTCTAAATAACTTTTACAGTGCAAGTGTTTTAGCAGTACCGAAAACACCAATTACAGGATCATTTTGCACTATTAAAGTACCTTGCACAACAATTACGTAACGTTTTAGCTACATAAAAGCTCCCTACTACATCAATATGGGACTAGTTCTGTAAAAGTCATGAAAAATCATCTATAGTACTAAATAGTACCATAGCGACTCTTGGTGTAGCTGCTTAGTCACTCACTTCTAAATAGCTCTATAATGTGAGTTTGTGTTACTGCTACGCGACTAAAACGTGACATAAAAGCACTAAAATTCATAGTTATTGAACTAATTAAATTTATACCTGCTCTTCAGTATCAATTATATCACTAGTATTTTATAAATGGTGGATTTTTATCAAACATCTGATTAAAAACTAAAGTTGTAATGGATTTAAGGTCTCTGCGTCGTAATAAAGTGAGCGGTTATTATAAAAAAAATGTTAAGAATCGATATAGTACAGCATTATCATCAATACGACAAGCTCGTGTCCAAAATATAATAAAATCAATAAGTTTTCGGTAAAAATAAATGGCTGTTGTTTGCAAGCATGATAGCACATTAGCAGCACGGCTGGAGCCAATGAGTACTATAGCAGTCATAGTCGGAACAAGTGCTTATTTTATTTATTTAAATTTAATAAAAACACGAAAATTATGAAGGCGCTTTGTCGAATTTGAAGTCAGCATATAGGTTTTAACGATACAATTAATTCCGCAAGTGCAAGTTACGGCAGACTTGCACGTTACGTCTATGCAACAATGGTGAATGACATAAAGCAAAATAATAACTTACCGAAATATTAGTTTTCCTGGGAATACTCATTGGGAATACTCACGACGACACTTACGAAAAAAATCGCCAATAAATGTGATAAAAAAGATCACTCGAATCGTTTACAGTGCAAAAAAAGCTCTTTAAACATGTTTTGTTAACCTTATTAGTGCTAATTTGTGATATAAACGTTGCAGATGGCACTATTTTAGAACCAAAACGCGTTTCTCGGTACTTTTACATTTCAACTATAGAGCTGATTAATCACCGTAAGAGCCTTTATGTAATGTCTATAGAATCAATTAGTGATAAAACTAGGGCCTATTTGCGGTTGTATAAACGTTTACAAGACCATTATAGTGCTAATCTTTAACACTAATTAGCACGTCGAAAACGTTCTCAGAACTTTTATAATACCAAATTTTGTTACTTGGGAAAAGCTTCTGGTTTTCCATCAAATAAATAAATTAGCTATGACTGTCTCGTTAATCTCTACAGACGACTTCCTAAAGAAAACAGACCCTGGGAAAATACGCAGTTTCTTGAGGGAGTCACAGAGACACGCAAAGACGTATCTATATGTTTGTCGTTGCAGTGAATTTAATACAGTATTCTCTTGAGGAGTTAAAGTGGTACAAAATTTTTGAAATTAAATAGTGTCATAAACCAATTCTATGACTCTAGTCTTCCAATGCATTGTCTCAACAAGCAAATTATATAAAATTGGATTTTCGGTGTAAAATTTACTGTTCGGTGCTGTTTTGTTTATCGTCGAATCACTCATTTCTAAGGTCATTTGTGACCATTTTTCTCTGAGGTCCCAACTACAGATATCTGAGGTTACAACCACAGATCTCTGTGGTTTCAAAATAGAACAAATTAACGATAGGCTAGCGACATCGATGTGTATATGCGACGGCTACTTAATAGCTTTCGGTTCGCTTTCTTCGACACGTTGTTGCGAAAGTTCGTTGGCATTTTAACTTTCGTTTCCTTGAGCGCAGTTCGTTTTGTCTGTGTATGACATGGAAGCTTGAGGTTTTTCAGCTGTTAGATTTAGGTTAGACACTATTGCGTTCAATCATACATAAACCAGTTTTTAGTCAAGGAAAATACATCCTTAACTTTCAAGGGTCACTGGCTTTTCCAAATTAGATCATCCTTTGCATTAGGACAATCAAAGTCAGATCATCATCATAAGTCAGCCTATATTACTGCTGGACATAGCGTCTTGTTATCAGCTAAAACTAGATGGCGTTGCTAAATTCTTTGTTATCGACTTATTTCAAAGATCAATAAATATCAATACATACATATTATTTAGGCCTATCACCGGACAAGTCAATATAAATATTGTTAAACAAGATTTATTGAGTAATCACGGTTACTACCTACTACTAAAGATTTATTTCACATTCAAACGATCGATAGCAGCACGTCACTTGACTTCATATACTTACCTAGGTAAAAACTTCCAAAACCAAGAACTTCTTTCGTTCTCATTGAATTTGGTTCTGTTTATGCGAAATTTAATATATAGAAACTGCCTGGATTTTTAAGGTCCAAAAGCAAATTGAATAATAATGCTGGACAATTCACACAGCATTATCGAGCCCCAAGCTAAGCAGAGCTTGTGTTATGGGTCAAGATAACTGATATAGGTAGATAACATAATAAAAAAAAAAATGTTGTAGGTATCTTAGAAATTAATAAAAATGAAAACTGTCCTGTCCTGGAATTGTCAATATGAATTTAAATTGAATTTTAAAGTCAACGATCGACCAATAAGACTAGGTGGTACCATCGACATTCGATGGGTGGTACTGATTTATATGCTATCATCATTGGGCACACATTGTACACGAGGTGGAAAATAAATGTATGCATCTTAATCTCAACAGCCTATATTAATCCACAGCTGGACGCAGGCCTCCCCTTGTTAAGATGAAGTTGTATGGCCAGAAGCGTAAAATATCGCGATATAGGGTGCCTTAGTGGCTTTTATCTCATGGGGGGTAATGCCCAAAATCCCCATGGTGGGCATTCGGGTTGGGATCACGGTTCGGTGGTAGATTCGACTGCAAGAAGCGCTGCTGCCCACCCCTCGGTGTACCTATGTCCCTTAGTCGCCTCCTACCACACCCACGGGAAGAGTTGAGGTGGTGCAAGTTCTAAGCCGGCACCACACGGTTAATGTACCTATAGAAAATTATTAAAGCCGAGAATTGATCGAGAGTTTTAGGTATATTATGCATTATTGATAACTAACCTAACCCTTAGCCGAAGATCTCAAGAGGCGCAAATATGCAGGTCTCGACAGAGCCTACACATTTGCTCCCCTTGGAGTCGAGACCCTAGGTTAGTATTATCTGAGCGTCTGGTCGAAGCGACGCGTGACCCGAGAGCTGGTGAGTATCTGGCACAGCGCATCAGCATTGCTATACAGCGGGGCAATGCAGCCAGTGTCTTAGGCACGCTTCCAACTGGTATTGATATGGATCAGTTGAGCTACCTGTAGATTGTTTGCAACAGTTTGCAGATAGCTTAATTGTTTCTATTGTAAATACTAGTTTTAATTTAAATTTGTTATGATTTCTTTCTGAATAAAGATATGTATTAATCCCTAACCCTAGGCAATATATTTATAAAAAAATAATCGAATCCCCTTACTTTGTTACATTTAGCTTAAACCAATAGCTAATTCATTATAAAATCTAAGCTATCCGAGATACATATTTAATTATGTGCCAGTGTCTTAGGCACGCTTCCAACTGGTATTGATATGGATCAGTTGAGCTACCTGTAGATTGTTTGCCACAGTTTGCAGATAGCTTGATTGTTTCTATTGTAAATACTAGTTTTAATTTAAATTTGTTATTTAATTATTAAGTTTACATAATTATTGTTTTAATTTGTTTCAGACAAACAATAGTTCTACTGAAGATGATTCTCGTAAACTGAAAGTGTAGTTCAAATTTAAATTCACAAGGCCCTGTGTTTAATAACTTCAATAATTGTTTTGAATAATCGCAGCCATGTCAAATGTCGAGGCGGACGTCGACAACAATATGAATAAAACCGACAATGGACAGAAAATTGAGGTGAGTGCTTCTGTTATTTCCCAGTAAGCTTTGTTCTTTGGCTGAAGTTGGTATTATTCAGTGAATTTCGTAGTGCGTCGAATACAATATAACTAGGTATGTACTTACAACTAAGTTTTAAACATAGAGCTGCAAAACTTTTAGAAGTCGCATTATAATTTATTAGATATCTATCATAGTTTGTTCTTTAATTGAGAAATTTAATAAAAAAACTAGATTTTGTGTAAATAAGTAAAATGTAATATTTGAAATACATAATGTTTATGTTACGTTATTTTTACAACAAGTAAAGTATTGTTATTTTGAGTTTGTAGAGTTCGTAGTCCAGAGCCCCGAAAGTTCATAATGACGATAGTATTGTGACGTAATGATGTGCCTCATTTTTCTATAGGATTTGGTACAGCGCCTCTATGGTGCGATCTTGGAACTACGCAAATCCCATACAAATATGATACGTCACGATCACCAAAGAGTATAATAAACCATAGGATGATCACGTCGCGATTCAATCGTCAAATGGACTATGGGCTCAGGGTCAGATCGTTCACGCAGGTATCAAAAGAAACCAATCTGTTACCCATAAACTCATTATGAATGTACTTGTATAGCGTGTAATTTTTTTATCAACAATATTTTGGTTATTTTGTCAAAGACAATATTATTATAAATAAATAAATAAATAATGCTGGACAATTCACACAGCATTATCTCTAGCCCTAAGCTAAGCAGCGAGCTTGTGTTGTGATATGGGTACTAGATAACTGGTAATAATATAATACATTACATAGATAGTTTTATTTTTTTACATAGAACACCCGGAACAAATACCTGCAGATCGTACAAATATTTGTCCCAAGGCGGGAATCGAACCCGCAACCATTATAAAGACGAAAGATTTTTGTTTGTTTGAATTGAATAGACTCAGATACTGGACCGATTTGATAAATTATTTTACCATTAAAATCCTACATTTTATCCATTATGTGATGACCATAGGCGACAGAATCTACCCGTACAAAGCCGGGGCGGGCCGCTGGTCTATAATTAAAAGCATTCATATTTTATTGTGTGACATTTTACGCAAAACAGTTTCAACCCAGATTTTCGATTTTAGTTCTTTTCTTACCATCTCCTACAACCATCATCGCCTGAGTGATTCTATTCTAAAGTTTTTTTAAAAAAATTAGTTGAATGTAAAAATAGCTCCTCATTGGTTGAGTTGATTGGTGAGGATTGTAACTGGTTTCTTTTGAATTTTGACTGACGTGCCTTAAGCTTGTGCCTAAGATCCACGCAAACGAAATCACAGCCAAAAGATTCAACAGAAAAAGTAATATTTTTGACAACTGATTAATATTTTTCTCATGGTCCAAAAAAAAACAAGAATCGAGATCCACTTTTTGCTTCATTTGACCTGGCTTTTAATTTATAGTTCAAGAAACGTGACTCTTGTCATGGTGGACGACGACGTGACGACATGCACTACGTCACTGATTTTGAATTTTACCGTATTTATTTTATTTTTAAAGACATGTTGACACCTTGAACTTAAAATGTTGTTTTTTAAGGCCTTTACTTAGTATATATACCGGTTTTAAAATCTGAAAGGAGCAATATCTTCAACTAAGCAGTTTAAACACTCTGTAGATTTTTTTTAACTGTATTTTAAGGAAATATCTCCGAGGTAGATTTCAATCAGGCTTGCCAAATTCATACTTTTTCGGTAGAGCTTATCGCGGGGAGGTTTCGTAAAACGAACTTCAGTTAGGTACCAACAAAGACATATTCTTGAGATCAATGTCATGTCGATGTGAAAATAGAAATCAACTGGTTCCAACATGATATTTATGGGTTCCAACTACTAACAAAATCAAGATAGGATTTTTAACACTACTGGTTTTTTGAGGTGATCAACCTCATTGGTATTCACATGCATGAAATACCTATAGGCCTACTTATTACCTAATAACGTAATAACCATTAGGTATAGAACTTTGGATTGTAAATCCATACAGCGATAGCACATTTTCATAGTAATCTGAGTTATCTAATCTAAATATGATACGTAAATTCGTTTAGTTTAGAACAGGATTTGCTTCGGAACCGATTAACTGGTCCAAAATATTTATTTTTTTCGGGTAAGTTCTTAATATTAAATTTATTCTTGTCTTTAAATTATATTATAATATTATTTATTATTATTTCTGCTTGTAGTTTTATTTACTTAAATACATAAAGCCGAAGATTATGTGTGTATTTGGTTTGCTACGCCGCCCGCCGCCGTGTGGTGCTGGCTTAGAATTTGCACCACCCCAACTCTTCCCGTGGGTGTAGTAAGAGTGATCAAGAGACATACACTGGGGGAGCGGGCAACAGTCTCTTGCGAAATAGATCTACCACCGGACTACGATCTCCAACCCGCATTCACAGCGTGGGGATCACAGAGCAAATTTGCTCCGTGGTGGGGATTAAGGGCATTACCCCCATGATATAAAAGCCAATAAGGCGATTATCAGGAGGATTATTACAGGATGCAGGTTAAGATGTATTTGGCTGTGTAGCGAAGGTAGGTAAGGAAGGATAGCAACGAGGAAAAAACAAAGATGTCATGTTTTTCCATAAACTTTAAATGACTAAGACAAAACTCATTTGCATAGAAACCAAAAAAGATGCAACTTACCTACATTATTGAAATTCACAATTCATTAACAGCCCATTTATAGCTCTTATCACTATGCTATAATCCCCACTGCTGGGATTGTAGTTCGGAGATGATCGTATTAAGAAAGACGGACGCCTTATAATATTACCCACTATAATTATTATAAATGCGAAAGTTTAGATGGATGGATAGATGGATGTTTGTTACTCAATCACGCCAGAACGGCTGAATTGATCTGGATGATATTCACAGGGATAGATTATAGTCTGGAATAGCATATAGGCTATATTTTATCCCGGAATTCCCACGGGAACGGGAACACTAAGCGGGTAAAACCATGAGGCGCTGCTAGTAATGAATAAATAAATGACTAGGTAGCCCTTTATTAAATTAGGCAATCCTAAGAAAACCTATTTTAATTAAGAAATTAGGCAACCTTATCTTGTTCCTTATCGCGACGCATGACCCGAGAGTTGGTGAGTATCTGGCACGGCGCAGCCTTGCCTCAGCATTGCCATACAGCGGGGCAATGCAGCCAGTGTCTTGGGCACGCTTCCGACTGGTATTGATATGGATCAGTTGAGCTACCTGTGTAGATTGTTTGCAACAGTTTGCAGATAGCTCAATTGTTTGTATTGTAAATACTAGTATTATTTTAATTCTATTATTTCATTGTAATTTTCTTTCTTAATAAAGCTCTACCTTATGTTGAATCCAATATTAAGATTTTTTGCCATTATCTGATGCGGTCTACGAATAAATTATTTATTCGTAGGATGCGGTGCATGAATATTTACAAAACTCTGTAATATTTTTGTCATGCAATAAAAATACTGAAATAAAACTGTGCTTAACGCCAGAAGGATATCAAGGACTTAGGTACTTTGTTATGCTATCAGTTATGTACATCAGTTATCTAGTACCCATAACACAAGCTCTGCTTAGCTTGGTGCTAGATAATGCTGTGTGAATTGTCCAGCATTATTTATTTTAATTATTTATGCAGTCTATCGAACTAAACAAATAACAGTTGTCGTTTTGTTTCAGCTAAAATTCAAAGACGCGGATATAGAAAAAGGAACAACCCTTCCATCGAATAACATTCCTTGGAACAAGATCATAGTGATGATCCTGGCATTGGGCGTCCTAGTGGGGGCGTGCTCCGTGGCATGGGTGTTCCAAGACTGGCAGGCCAGTTTGATGGTATTGGCTATACTAGTGATCGTTTATCTTATTGCGTTCTACTGGCGGTGGATTTGGATTGCGTTGAGAACGGCTCCAAGGGATTTCTCGTGAGTATTCGTCTTTTATTCTTCTTCTTCACCATTGTTGTTGTGTTTAGTAGTGAACCTATTTGTCATACTCATAGATAAACCGGATAATTAAGTAGGGATGTATTATGCATAATATTTTGATCAATAGATCTCTTCTTTTGTTTCCATATACGGATTAATACACCAATAGGTATATAATTATAATAACCGTACCTACCCATGTTTTTTTTATATTTTAATTTTTCGCTTTGTTAGTAGCGATTTCACACATTCAACATTATTCCATATCCAGTAAGTAATCGATTGTTTCTAGTAGCGTGAAAAACGGTTCTGTACTTAAGTAGAGCAATGGGGAACAAAATAAGTTTGACTAAGGGTCCGCAATTTGCTCAACTGAGTTGCACAAAAGGGAAATCGCGGTATAAACGGATCCGCTGTCTGAATGTCGCATAAACAAACACTTATATAATATAAATCATTCATTATATGGATAAACTATATCCGAGGGTCAAAGATGATCCTTTTAATCAAAGGGTTGTGTATGAGCCACCCGGATAACCATTTTCCCTCCATTTTTTAAAATTAGCTTCAATAAAACTCAATGCAAAATATTAATAACTTTGGTGGGTACAACCATCTTGCTAACAATAGAAAATTAACATTTATTTCTAATTTGCATATTTCTCTGTTATTTACCTGATAAACCTTGACTGTGTTTATCTCCAACCAAAATGAATTCGCAAATTTAATTTTAAGATATTTTGGTGTTCTTAGATAAGTTTTGTGTTATTCTACAGGGCTCTTTATTGCTACATCAAAATCCTATTGCTGACGAGAAAGTTTACAAGTAAGAACTGGTCTATGCCAGATATCTTCCATCAAATGGTTCTGAAACATCCAAACAAAGCCTGCTTCCTTTTCGAAAACGAGATCTGGAGTTTTGAAAAGGTAAGGAGACCGCAAACTACATTGTGATAATGAAAACATATCAATGTTTTAAACATAACAATGGGTGTGAAATGTGAATGAATTGAGCAGTGGTGTTTATATCTACGTTAGCCAAACTCGATGTACAATGCTTGTCCTTATAGGAACGCCAACAGTGTATTTACCTGTAAAACCTGTACCTAGTTATTTTATGTACCTATACCAGGCGGACACAACATTGGTCATAAAATATTACTAAAAAACTAAATAACCTTCAATATCTTCACTTTCCATCAAGTGAGAATGCGGTCAAATGAAGTTCTATAAAAAAGCCCATACCTAACCTAAAATTCACTCAAAATTCACAATTTACATTACTAATCGACATGAGATCCTTCTTTCATTAATATTGCTTACAATTTTAAATGAAACTAGACGCATAGCAAGTGAGTTTTTAGTTATTTGTGTGTTGTTTGTTTACAGATATTGTATATTGAGTTTGGCTAGTGTATAGTCCCAAATTAGGCACGCCTTCTAATTATGGGATGCATCCACGCAGATGATATTTTTTTTTAGGTATCGAAACGCAAAAACTAACCTAACTAATGACTGTTACCTACATACAAAAACAAAAATATTTTATATGGTCATTTACCTCGATAACAATTTCGAGATATTTTTACTATTTTGATTTAAAATCAATTTATTTTTTGAATTAAAAATCAATTTATTTTATGCGTTTTAATTTGTAATAAAACTTTTTAATGGGTATAAGATGCATCAGCTTCTATTTATAGTTTCAACGCGCGCGTAAATGTTAAATATTTAACAAATTCGATACATTATATCTGTTGTTTATAAAACAACGCACAATAATATTTTCTTAAGGGGGCGATATATGATGCCATTTTGTGAAAAGAATACGGATAGGATTTCGCGAAAATTTGTTTTTTTGTAACCCAAATTCGCCCAATTCACATCTACCGCCACCTCAAATTAGAAAGTATCATCATCATCAGCCTATATTATTCCACTGCTGGACATAGGCCTCCCCTAATGAGCGCCATAGCGCCCTGTCTTCAGCTTGCCGCATCCAGCATCTGCCAGCAGTCTTTCGCAAATCGTCATTCCACCTGGTTAGAGGGCGTCCTAGCTAAATAGAAAGTATGGGCAACAATAATAGACAACGCTAGCTCAAATAACATAAATTAAATCATCATTACCAGGTGGAGGAATTCAGTCTTCGCGTCACAGCCGTGCTAAAAGCCAGGGGGGTAAAACGAGGGGACACCGTCGGCGTAATGCTGAACAACTGTCCCGAACTACCCTCAATCTGGATCGGTGCTGCCAGGATCGGCGCCGTCTGTCCCCTAATCAACACCAACCAGACTGGCAACACTCTGCTACATTCTGTCAACATTGCCAAGTGCGATGTTGTTATTTACGGGAAGGAGTTTGAGAATGGTGAGTGTTGTTTAAACAACTGTCTTGTACATTTTCAATACTGGCAACATTGCTCTAAATACAGGTTACAAGATAGAGCAGGGTTGCTAGAGTTGAAAATTTGAGTTTTAAGTTAAATAAGTTTAAGTTAGATACAAGGATCTCTAGGATGTGAGTGATGGGATGAAACTAGCGCAAAGCCGTAGGGAACTATGGTGCAGTGCACTATAATTGTGTCCTGCGCAGATGGCTCTTCTCTGTTACAACTTTCGCTGCCCATGACGCAAATGCCCTTGAGTAACTCCGCGTACCGGGCGGCGCGGCGGCAGGGCGGCGCCGGCGGCGTCGTCGCGTCCACGTCGCGTCGGCGCGGGGTGGTGCGTGGAGTGGCGACCCAAGTTGCGCGCCGCCATGGCTGGGCAGTGGATGCGTTAAGACTGGCCGCCGCACCGTGGCCAAAAATACGCTGTACTTTAGAATTATAAAGAATTTTATATAATGTCTACAAGGACATTTATGAATGAAAACATAACAAAAGCTGATAACAAACAATAACAGAAAACAACACGGTAACAGCAAGGTTATCACTAAAAACTAAAGCAAAAAGTTGAAACGATTAATCTCACATGTACCTACAGCGAAAAATGTTTTAATTTGATTGCAAAAACAAACGAAACGAGAGATCAATTAAATAATTAATGAAATCTTTAAACACCATAAATTGTTTTGAGCTTCCGTGCATTGCTTCTATGTACCTACAAATGTCGTCGGTAAATAAAAATTATCATGTAGGTGATCTCTGGTCGAAATAAACCTTGCGCTTGAAGGTCTGTTTAGGTCGAGGAATCTCAAATTACCTACTACAGTAACAGATCAGTAGCTAAAGATCTTAAAATCAAGATTAAAAGAACCTAGAACTTTAATCATGATCCCTTTAGAATCATTTATTCACAGATAACATGAGAAATAATACAATGCTGTAACAGCAAAAAATAATTACAACTAATATTTACACTTACATCTATTTACTAAAAATCTAAGCCGTCACCAGAAGGCAGAGTGCCCAGAATGCTGGCAGCATTGCCACGTTGAATGGCAATGCTAATTCGTTGACCGAAATAAAAACCAGCATTCCGATCACCTGTGGACTCTATTAGTAGTTTTGTAAGATCTTTATAGATAACGTGTGCCCCAGGACCCCAAGGACCTAGGGTTTCCACCCCAAACGGCTCATCCCTTTTAAATTTTTAATAGCGGCTTTAATTGGATAGCTAATTTTGGAATTTTGTTTTGTGTGTTATGTGCTATTTGTAACGGTGTTGTCTGTTCCAATAAATAAATAATCAAACTACGATAGTTTTCATAGTAAAATAAATATGTAATGCTGGACGATTAATACTACATTTTGTTTTTCAAGATTTTTTATTTGTTCTAATTCTATTATTTTATTCTTGTGAATTTCTTTTCTTGTTTCTTGATTTTAATTTCATTATTTTTGTAGTTGTTTATATGATTCAATGTACTAGTCATAACGATTTAGAAATATCTGCTATGTTATGGTCTTGTTTTTATATAAATAAATAAATAATAAATAAATAATGCTGGACAATTCACACAGCATTATCTAGCCCCAAGGTAAGCAGAGCTTGTGTTATGGGTACTAGATAACTGATATACGTAATATTATACATTACATAGATAGATATTTTTTATTATACATAGAAAACACCCAGACCAACGGAACAAATTTCTGCAGATCGTACACAAATTTGTTCCGCGGCGGGGATCGAACCCGCAACCTCTTGCGTCGCAGGCAGACTCTCGCCCGCTGCGCCACTGAGGTCGTCTAAAATAAATAAAATAAATAAATTATCTAGACTCAATACCTATTAGGCTAGTATAGTAATGTCTGTACCTAGGCAGAGCTTTTGTTATGGGTACTAAGTGTTTTGGGATTCATTGATACAATAATTGAACTTTGTGATAAAAAACCACAGATCACTGATTATGAAACATAGGTAAATACCGCGCCAAATTTTAATATTTCAAATGTGGTAAACATAGAAGAATTAGCTTCTTTAGAAGTAAGTATGTTGGTAGACTTCAATTCTCGATCGCGGAAAGCCGATCGTTGTGTTGCGTTGTGGTTCAGTTCACAATTCACAAACCAGAAATCCAAGAACCAGTCTATTAATGTCGGGTTATCAAAACCTTCAAGGATAAAATAAAACCTTGCCCTTAGCCTTTGGAAAAGTTGTTGTTGTTGTTGTTATTGCAAAGAATGAGAATAGGTATGGCGTTTAAAAAAAAACTATAAATCGACTTCAAATTCCTGATGAAAATGGGTCTGAAATTAACTTTAAGCCCGGAACGGAACACATTGATGGCGATAGAAAGACTGTTAAAATCGGTTCAGTAGATCCAAGGATTACCCCCTAAAACCGCACAAACTTTACCTCTTTATAATATTAGTACCTATACTATACCTACACTAGAACAGTGAAAACAGATCTGAATTCTTTTTGTTCAGGGGTGATAATCATAGGTTCTTGATTGCAGTTTTTACCTACAATTTTAAATACAATTAAATACAACATTCCACTACGTCACGAGAATTTATTATACCTACCTACCCGCTCCTGAATATTAAACGAGATCGGATTCATATTCTTTAATGCCATGTGCGTTTCCTTGACGTCATTACGGACATACAAACCACAATTTAATAAATTTATTCAGCGTTGTGGACGCAATATGCACGTCGTGAAATGTATGAGAGTTTTTGAAATGTTACTAATAGATGTGTTGTAGCATTAATAAATAAATGCTGATGAAATAAGCGACGAACTGAGTTAACCCAAAAATACAATAAAATGAAAAACATGTAAAAACTAGTGACCAACATGCGTAAAATACAAGGCAACTCATGTAAACAGCTAAGAGGTAAAATAATTGTCAAGTAGGTAATTTGATTATCTATAGTACCTCATAATATTATAAAGAGGAAAGATTTGTTTGTTTGCATCGAGCACATGTCCAGATTGTGCTCGACCCGTGCGAAGCGGGAGTGGACACCTACTCAACCTCAACAGCATATATAAGTCCACTGCTGGACGCAGGCTTCCCCCTGATTTGGAGTGGACTCCTATATGTATAAGAAATATAATCGAATTCAAGCTCATTTAATGTTTACGCTGTTTATTTTTGCGCGTCAAATACCTCGTGAATAAATTATGTTTCCTCGGGATCATTCTCTATTTACATAATAGCGAAATAAATTTAATAAAACCGGCCAAGTGCGAGTTAGACTCGCGCACGAAGAGCTCCGTACCATTATTTATAAAAACGGCAAAAAAATCATCTCTGTTGTATGGAAGCCCCATTAAATATTTATTTTATTCTGTTTTTTAGAATTTGTTGTTATAGCGGCAACAGAAATACATCACCTGTGAAAATTTCAACTCAAACTATCACGGTTTATGAGTACAGCCTGGTGACAGACGGACAGATCGACAGCGGAGTCGTAATAATATGGTCCCGTTTTACCCTTTGGGTACGGAACCCTAAAAATCGGTACATAATTGACGGAGAAATCGAGGAACATACATAAAACATACATACCTACAGCCGAAATTAGAACCTCTTCCTTGGAACAATAAAATTACTTTTACTTTTTTGGAACGCGTGCTCCTAAAACCGCACTCACCCTGAAGAAGTCCTTCGTTAAGGGATGAAACGTTGGTGTTCTTCCAACATTAATAACGTTCTTAGTTAACCCGCTTACATCCGTAATGAACCTCTTCCTTTTTTGTAATCTGTTAAAAAGTATTAAATCAAAGTTGATATTGGTATGCCTACCATCGATATTATATTTTCATAACTCTACGACATATCTAAAATTTACTGAATAACGAAATCTTATTCGAAAAAGCGTCATATGTGATTCTTTGACGTCATTACGGTCACACATCACAAGCCTAACATTTTATTCGGCGAAGTGCACACGTAGGCTCTTCGTGAAATGCCTGTGAATGGGTTTTTTAAAATGGCAGTAATAAATCTTTTGGTTTATTAGCATTGATATATAACTCAACGACAACTCAACGGTTCATTGAATAGCGATTGACTTTAATAAATATGTTATTTTGCATGTTTATTTTGAGTTCAAATAACATAGATTATCTAAAAACTACTAACTACTGTTTAAAATTAAATATCAATTTTATTTATTAAATAAATTTATGTGAGTATAAATTTATTGATATTATGTTGGTATCCGGATAAAAGCGTATAAGTTTTACTTCTTCCTCATCGAGAAGGATTTAGGATTTAGATTATTTTAGGATTCTTCCTCTATGAATACCTACTAAGGTTTCTTAATAAGTTCATCTTCTGTAATATTTTCCTTTTCAAATTAAAAGTTACATTGGATTTTTAGGGTTACGGCCCTAAAGGGGAAAAAACGAACCCATAAAGGGTCACTTTATTGTCCGTCTGTGTGTTCGTCTATCAACCTTATCAGGAACGCGTATCGAGTTGCAAAAAGCCCGTTAGCTTATTGGAGCCGTGATCTATACCTATCATTTTTTTAATTCACTGCAGTCAAAAGTTACAGCCGTATAAGTCCAAATTTTGGAAGTTGTCAAGAGAATCACTGCACACAAAACCTATAATATACATTTATAGGGTAGGTACTTCCCGTTGACCTAGAATCGTTATATTTGGCAAGAAACAAGGTCTTTTATTTGCGCGAGTCCAACTCGCATTTGACGTTTTATTTTAATCGGTAAAGTTAATTATTCGCATACCTACTTACCTAAAGCGTGCCTAAAGTGATCTTGAGACTTTTTCTGCATATATTTTACTGGTTTGCATAAGATCTAAACCAAAATCAACCATTGACCCTACAACGTTTCATAGTTTATTTGTACGGTCATCTTAAAACCATCATCTATGCAAAGCAAAGCATAAACAAAGCATTAAAAATTTATTCAGAGCACATCCGTTTCGGCTGAGAGATTACGCTTATGTAACATTGCATAAATAACATGAATAAATCAATTTAAATTTCTAACGAGTGCTTTGGAATTATTATAGTTCTGGGATTGTAAGTTTTAGAGGAAAATAAGTCTTGTTTATTCTAGATTCATCTGGTCTAGGATTATTCTAGATTTAGAGGATAACTAGTGTTGTAAAAACTAGATTAGCATTGTGGAGGACAGGATATAACTTCCGAGTTTGAATTTTTTTAAAGTTTAATTTATTCTTTCTAACTCTACCAAAAAAATAAGTACCTAAGCAAGCAATGTAAAAGTACAGAACCTTAGTACTTAGTGTAGGACGCCCTCCGACCAGGTGGGATGACGATTTGCGAAAGACTGCAGATGCTGGATGCGGCAAGCTGAAGACAGGGCGCTATGGCGCTCATTAGAGGAGGCCTATATCCAGCAGTGGACTGATGTAGGCTGATGATGATGACAGAACCTTGACACCCTCAAAATTTTTAAGAAAAAAAATAGACATAGGATTT
The DNA here is from genome assembly GCA_946478455.1 of Eupithecia vulgata. NCBI lineage: Eukaryota > Metazoa > Arthropoda > Insecta > Lepidoptera > Geometridae > Eupithecia > Eupithecia vulgata. The sequence goes on along the minus strand of OX297862.1, from coordinate 11,519,078 downwards.
CGCGTTCATAGGACAATAGTACATACATGAATGAACTATGAAGGTAGGTAATGGCATAAGAATAGTAATTTTTTATCTGTTCTTATAGTATCTACCTACTAGTTACTAATGAAATAGCGCGGTTATGCGCGACCTTACTTAATGTGATTGGGTACTGACTGAACGGTATAATACGCCTCGTAGTTGTATGTTCCCGGCTTACAAGTTGAAAGACCGGTTTCACTAAGAAAAACATGTTTTTTTAACCCGATAGTCATCCTGGAGATTCTTCTTCATTCTTAATATAACCTAAAGAACTCATTGGATCCCTTTTCTAAGAAAAGGATACCTTCTCCTTCTCTAAGTTTGTCCTGACCAGTCCACCAGACTTGGCAACAGGAGTCAAATTCGTCAACCCACCTACAATTAAAAATCTTCATGCTAAAATGTTTTACGTATATTTTTGCGTATAATTTTCTAAATAACAACCTCTTTACAGTATTCCAAGAAGTATCAAAGGACCTGAATCCTGCCATCAAGCTATTCAGCTACACCCGTCGTCCACTCAACGCTTCATCTGAATCCGTGAATGTAGCTGAATCCGCTAACGACTTCGCATCTATGCTAGAAATGACACCCCCAGCACCTTGGAGCTTGGCTAATGGAGACGGATTCAATGGGAAACTCCTATATATCTATACATCTGGAACTACGGGCCTGCCAAAAGCTGCGGTTATTTCTTCTTCAAGGTTTGTACCTATTTTAAAATGAAACTTTTCGAAATTGCAAGGTTCGGCCGTAACATTGCTGCAATTAGTTCAGTTCTTTATTTATAAAAAAAAATTCTTACATGTCAAGTAGGTAGGTACATACATATTTATAAATATAGCTTAGTAGTACATAATAGATAGAGCTAAGTATAATTTTTTTGGTCGATCTCGACTATCTTGGCGTATTGGTGATCATGATCACAATGCCAGAATTTAGGATAGCTTCCGCCCGAGGCTTCGCTCAAATAATGGTAGTGATTCTGTTGGTACAAAACCTAAACTAAACTAGCCTAAAATTGTGGCTGTCTCTTTTTTTTCGATTGAAAGAAAGGGTATAGCAATATTTTAGTTTATGTTTTATGCCTACAGAATCACTACCAGTAGGTACATTGATTATTATAGCATGTAGCTCTCAGAGATAATTTAGTAACCTACCCATTCGTAAAAGAATAATTAATAAGGTAATTTTACAAATAAATAAATAAATAAATAATGCTGGACAATTCACACAGCATTATCTAGCCCCAAGCTAAGCAGAGCTTGTGTTATGGGTACTAGATAACTGATATACATAGTATTATACATTACATAGATAGATATTTTTTATTATACATACAAAACACCCAGACCAACGGAACAAATTTCTGCAGATCGTACACAAATTTGTTCCGAGGCGGGGATCGAACCCGCAACCTCTTGCGTCGCAGGCAGACTCTCGCCCGCTGCGCCACTGAGGTCGTCAACCAATACAATAACACACGGTTCAATAAATATAGCAAGTGGTATCACATCGCACACTTTTTAATAAAAAACTACTCTGCAGTTACCTATCATAAGCTTTTTTTAATACATCATAGTTTCATCTTGTCTAGGCATGGATGCGGAAACAAAAATTGCTGGCCACAAAGAGCAACCTCGCATCTCTGTCTAAATTAGAAAAAATTAAACTGTTACAAAATAATTACAGGTACTTACAACAAACTGCCCAATGGGTTTTTAAAAATGCATTTATTTAACGTAATAATAAAATAAAATAGGTGGCTTTGCTGTGGGAGTACTGCCCTGTGCTCTATCAATCATATGTTTCGAAAACACGTTTCCAGTTATTTTATGTACAGAAAAAAACGCGAAGTTACCATTAAATACATAAGTTAAGATCTTTAAAATAAGCATGGTATTAGAACTAAGTATAGAAATTTTTTTTACGTGTCGGTTTTTTTTCGAATAAAGTCCTATTTAAAATAAGCTAAAACTTGATTTTTGGGCTTGGGTTGCTATGCTATCGCCTGTCTCGCCCCTATGAACGTTAAATCCTATGTCTACCCTTTTCATAAAAAAATTAGGTTTCAAATTTTTATGAAAAGGATTAGCATGGATGGATGTATTTACATATGGGCCTCCTTAACTAAATACATCCATACTTATCACTGAAAACATAACACTCCGTTTTTGGGTACCTATTCGTCGTGTTAGATAACTAATGAACAACTTTGTGTTTAAATGAAGACAAGTTGTATCTACCTACACATTATGTACAAAGTATAAATAAAACAAACTTCAAAGGTTTGAAAATAAAAAAGGTACGGGGATAACTCGCTCTCAATACATTAACACCTTCATGGCTCTTGACGGACTCGTATAATTACGGAGCTCCGTACGTGTATGTAGCTGGGCGGCGACGACGGCGGCGGTGCGCCGACGCGCCACAACCAACGGGTCACACCGCCGAGACTGGGCAGTCAATGCGTTAACTATGTTTAAAATACATCTTAACCGAGTGTTTGTTATAACAATAGTTATGTTTAAGAAACCTTACAACAATACCACAACGCAATGTATGAATCGCATCTCGATATTCTCAATATAGCATGACAATGGTACAAAACAATTTAACTTTTCCACGTATCAATGAGACAGTTATTTCTATAATAGTCATTCAACATTTCTCATGTCGATGTCTTAGCCATTTGTGAGAAGTCATTATAAGAAGTGATATAATGTAATTGATGAGCCCAACTAGCAAGATTATGGGCATAATTATAATTGTAGGTAACAATAATCAGACGGAGTAAAGTTCAATTCTCAATGTTATAGCAAAAAGTGATAATGACAGTTTTTCAAGGACTCTCGTAGACTCTTGAATGTTATCTTCATGATTTCGCATTGTTTTATTGTCATATAAGCTTGTTCGTAAGAGTCGTTGAAGTCATTAGTGAGTACTTATTCTCTCAGCTTAAATCAAACTTATTGTGGTGTATGTACCTATTCTTTAAAACACATGTACCATACCACGAGATCTGGTGTCTGGTGAGTATCTGCAATGCATTGCCATACAGCGGAGTATTGATATTGACCAGTTGAGTTATGTACCTCTAGATTAGTATTAACAATTTAAACAGTTGACCTAGCCGCAGACTGATGTTCTAATTTTGCTAAGGTTTTCTTATAATTTATAGAAATAAGTAAAAGGTAGGTCGCTAAATGACTCACCTCACCTCAACAATGGTCCACTGCTGAACCAAACTGAAAATACGTTCTGCTGAAACTACTTTCCATTGAAAGTTAATAACACTCTCTTTGTTACCCAAACCGATGTAAGATTAATGACTTATCTCACAAATCCCCTACGATTACCCATACCAAGGGAATTTTTAATTAAAACTCCCCCAACAATTTCAGAATGGTATTCATGGCATCAGGCGTCCACTACCTCGGCGGCCTTCGCACCAGTGACGTCATCTATTGCCCCATGCCGCTGTACCACTCTGCCGGAGGCTGTATAACCATGGGACAGTCCTTCATCTTCGGGTGCACAGTCGCTATTAGAGCGAAGTTCTCCGCATCTCAGTATTTCACGGATTGCATCAAGTATAATGCTACGGTGAGTCATTTTTCATCGATTTGCCGGGAAGATCGAAGGGTTTCTTAGGTGCATTTTTGATTAAGTGGGTTGAATTGGCTCGGATTGGGGAAAACTTGGCAAATAAAATGACATGAAGAAAACAAGCTGAAGAAAGCATCCTGACAGATGAAACAGCTCATCTGGATAACTGTAAAGACTTCGTGCTGGACCTCTCTGTCGAGGGTTTTTCTAACTACGTCATCCTCCAGCACGAAGTTCTTCTTCTCCTTGTATTTCACGGATTACATCAAGTATAAAGCTACAGTGAGTGATCGTGATCCCTTCATCGATTTTCTTACATGCTGTTTTCATTAATTTCCTTGGCTCGGCTTGGGAAAATAACCTGTAGAAAATTATTAATTGTCCCATGCCACTGTACTCTGTCGGAGGTTGTATAACGATGGAACAGTCCTTCGTCCTTCATCTTCAGTCACTATTAGGACGAAGTTATTCGCTTTGATGCGAAAATAGAGTTTGGTGGCCACAAAGTGCAACTTCGTATCTATGCCTAAACTATAAAAAAATTACACTGGCACTAAAAAACAGCTTAGAATATGTATCTCAAACTGCCCAGTGAAATTTTTGAAATTCCCGTGGCGACGGCGGCGGGCGGCGCGGCGCTAGATTTGGTTAGAATAGCCTTAAATATAAAAAAAATATTTGAGTTAACTTGGTAGCATGCTTGCAGCTTAAATTTACTAGCAGCTTATGTCATCGGCATGATTGTATGGTGTGGTGTGTGTGGCTTAATTCCATTTTACGGCAACCCTACAATAAGCAATCTAAGAACTATAAAACATGATTTATTATTCAGTTTGTTACGACTTTTTATTGCGGTATAGGTGCTGATTAGTTAAGGTCAAGTAAACTGTAACCTCTTAGGTCTGCTAACTGGTTATTTAAACAAGTTTAAGTAGCAAATAAGTTGCGTTTTTGACTACGCCCAGGACCGGAATACAAGGTTACTTGTGAACCTTCAAATTATATCATTTAATATGTACTACTTAATTTTTAACTACAGAAAAACGTTATAGTTTTTGCATGATATTAATTATATGGAGATTAAATAAACCGGAATAAATAACGTCGTTGGATTATTAATTCGGTCAGCGGTTTCGCTCGTTGTCTAACCGCTCACGTGAACTGGTGTTTTATTTAAGCAGAAACACGTGAACCAATTTAAACAAACTTTAGATGATTAACTTAGTTTCTAAATTCTATCTAAATTACATTAACTTAAAAAAAGGATATGGATCACTTGAGCTACATGCAGATTGTTTGCAACAGTCTACAGTGAGCTCAGTTGTTTCTATTGTAAATACTAGTTTTAATTTAATTTATTATTTGATTGTAATTTTCTTTCTTGACTTAAAAAATCATGGACAGGTCAATAGGGCGAACATGAGTGCGTTGTTTTGCAAAATGAAGGAACTATAAAAATTTACGAATTATTATTTTTTAAATGTGCCAAAACTAATGTAAATTCTGACAGCGGCGTTGTACCTACAGACCGTTTACCATAAGACGTCCCTTGCCGTGATGTACCCACTCGACTTTCGCTACTGCTCAAGGTAGCGAATACCCAATAAATAATTAATGCTGGACAATCCACACAGCGTCATCTAGGCCCAAGCTAAGCAGTGCTTGTGTATCATCATGATGCCATGATACTATCATGGCAGGGGACATCATACGGTGAACGGCCTTTACGCGTTGTCACGGCAAAATATCATTGATTGATTTGCTACTTTAATTATGATAAATGCTGATTTTTTATTATTATTTCGATTATATATATCAAAATAAAACTCTCCGTTTCGTGTAATATTTGTTATTTTATTGATGTTACGTTAACCCTAAAAAAAATTCAACTATCGATAGTCTATATAAATTTAACGTACAATAACACTACGCACTAACAAACACTACACACACTACACTACGTATTAGTTCGGTACTGTAGTAGGTTTGTACTTGTACAGACACATCATGGTTGGATATCTTTCATGAATGCAATACTTTTTACAATTAGAAAACAGGGAGCTTTCTTCAGATTTTACGATGTGATCCGCATTGTTCCAAGTATCCCATAACTGCAAATCTGCAGATCTGTGAAACGAGTGAAAGGGGAAAGCGAGTGCACACTTCGATGTGAACGCATCGGTTATGATCTCTAGAGAAAGCTGTGTACTATCGGATGTTAATATTTGTCTTGGTAATGGACCGGAGAGGATTGGAGATTACACAGAATCTTTTCATCTGTGTTTATTTGAGATTATCTTTTGACCTGTGCTATACAGGGTTATTGGTAAAACTTTTAAAATTATCATGGTTATTAAACATTAAAGTCATAACGGGATATATATCATGATTCCATTTTTGAGTTTTCCATTATTTCGGGACAGTTTCATGCGCCATACGTGAACTGCAGGTTCTGTCCATCATCCATCATCGAACACGTTCGTGATAACACCAGGTCTTAATTCTTAAACTTGGTCTAGTGTAGTATTATTACATCTGTAACTTGGTATTGGTAGTAGGGGGTACCTACTACTAATACCAAATCACAGATTACCATATAGTCACGATTATTGAATCGGTAATTATAGGGGCTTCATTAGTTAAACTTTAAAACAGCTATACCCATAGGTACATTGGGTAGAGCCGTTTTTAAGTGATTTACTCTACCTATAGGCACATTGGGTGTGAAAGTGGTAGATCGGTCTTTAGTAATTAATACATTGGGTTCTGAACAAACTTCCAATGAAATTGAAGTATATTAAATTAAATTATGTAACTATTTGTTCTTAAAGGTGTATTTATAAGCTTTTTGGAAATAAACTTATTGTATTGTATTATTGTATTGTATAATTTTGTATAGGAGGTGATTACCATACAATTTTAGGAATAAAGACCTAGGTTCGTGAAGACGGGCAGAACCTGCAGTTCACGCAGTGTAAGTGCTGTATAATTGTCCAGTAACCCTGTATAATTGAAAGTGTAAAATGTCATGTGAACTCACAATTTATCATGACTCACAAGTCAATTTAGAGTGTAGAAAGTAGGGGTCACAGATGTCATAGCTTTCAGTCATAGTATAGCTCTTGATAGGTATTTTTTATCAGACATATTATTCACAAAGTAGCAGTGTAGCAGCAGTGCCACAACCAAGGTATAAACGCGGGCAACACTTTTGACACGTTTCGAAAATAGGTACTTACTTGCAGCGTTGACACTTGTCGGCCCTTTCACTATGATCCTTGGCATACTGGGTATTATTATTTTAATCGTCGTTAATATTTTTAGAACAAGGCTTTATTTCTTTTTAGGGAACAAACAGAACTGTAGGTACAGTCAACGACATAAATCGTTGTAATTTGTATAGCAAATTTTTCTCGATGACTGTGTCTATAATTTATGTAACATTGAACTTAAAAGCCCCAGTTTCAGCTGTAGGAATAAATGAAATGAAGTTGTTATAAAAACTTTGTAAATATAATAATTTCATTGTGGCTTTATGAAATACGCAAATAAAATTAGAATGGCAGAGATTAAAATAATTACAACAAGTATTTACACTTCTATCTATTTCCTAAAAATCTAAGCCGTCACCAGAAGGCAGAGTTACCAGAATGCTGGGAGCATTGCCACTTTGAATGGCAATGCAAATTCGTTCACTGAAATAAAAGCCAGCATTCCGAATATTCCGATCACCTGTGAACTCTATGAGAAGTTTTTGTAAAATCTTTGCATAAATTGTATAAATTTAATTTTTGTTAAACCGTTAGGTACCGGTAGGTTGGTGATCATTTAAAAAGAAAACCGTAATTCCTCAACTGTCAATTTAAACACTGTTGCTGCTACAGCTTGTCCTAAATAACTTTCTAGCTTAACGTATTCACTGCCCAACGTCGAGCCCGCTACAACGACGACGACGTAGCCGGGACACGACTTCTGCGTCTTGGCCCATGAAAGTGTTAGTATAATATCGAATGTTTTTATTTCCCAGGCTGCCCACTACATCGGTGAAATGTGCCGGTACATCCTAACAACTAAGCCAACTGCCACGGACAGACAGCACAAAGTCAGGACTGTTTATGGAAACGGGATGAGACCAACGGTAAGTAAATGATTTATTGGAACTAAGTTCCTTATCGCGCGTTGTGAAAGGGGACTGGAAGGAAAAAATTCTAACGAAAAGTTGTAACGACACTTTTTGCTATAGTAAGCTATTGTAAGCCGTGCGGCGTGCGCATGTTTCTCTGTCTGTCTCTCTCTCTCTCTCTCTCTTATAGAAAGGAACTTCGTTCCATCCGGGTGTCCCTTGACACCTCCCAACTTTTTTAGTTTTTGAATCATCTACGAAAGATACATCGAGAACATTGAGTTGTAAGACTTATATGAACTAGTAATAGTATTTCAATGATCGAGAATTACAAAAAATAATCAGGAAGATCAAGCAAGAGCTAGTTTTAATCTTAGTTTTATAAAAAACCTACCTAGGTACTAATATTAACCATAAGTTATTGTACTGTACTAACCTATATACTTAAACTTCTAAGAAATAAATAAAATAAAATGCCTAATTTAATTAAAATTTAATAGTGTTCCCCTATAGAAATTGTATAAGAAGTTTCAGTTGACGACCGATGTGGCGCGGTGGGCGAAGTTCTGCTTGCGACGCAGAAGGTTGCGGGTTCGATTCCCGCCTCGGGACAAAAGTGTGTACGATCTGCAGACATTTGTTCAGGGGGTTGGATTATTTATTGCTTACCATGTGGCTAGATAATGCTGTGTGAATTGTCCAGCATTATTTATTTATTTACTAGCAGCGCCTCGCGCTATCATCCGCGTAGTTCCCGTTCCCGTGGGAATTCAGGGATAAAATATATGTGCTATTCCAGACTATAATCTATCTCAGTGCCATATATCATCCAGATCCGTTCAGCCGTTCTGGCGTGATTGAGCAACAAACATCCATCCATCCATCTATTCATAAATCCATCTAAGCTGTCGCTTTTATAATAGTGTGATTTATCAGATATTAATCACATAAATACAAAAATACAAAAAAAAATACAAAATAATTAATTTAGGTACCTACCATAACGATAACAAAGACCTAATGTTACATTATGAGATACTTAATTAATATTTATGTAGATTACATATAATGAAAACATTGTTACCCGTGGTCCCCGCACTAGGCTAGGCCTGTTTCGCGTGATATCTCTTATATTCTTTAGTTTTTTTTTCGATAAATACTCTTGAAATATTTAAGAGTCTCACCTCACAGACCGGCGCGGTCTGCGGTGGCGGTCAGTACAATTGATGAGACGGTGTTGTTAAATTGTAATGCCGTCACCGCAGCCGCATCGGTCTGTGAGACCCACTGTCGAAGTGGTGGCGCTTTCTCGAGACAAGGACGAGCGAACACCGCGCGGTGAAGGCGAGAAAGGGAGGCAAGAACCGACCCGCGCGCAATTTCACTGCTTTTTATTTATAAATTTAATATTGCTCTAAAATAATACTCTTTCGCAAAAAATAAAATAATGTTGCTCTTAAGTGTTTTAGTTAAGTATTTTTTAGACGACATTTCATTAAAATATGTTAAATAACTAGCAAATGAAACGGGTTTTCCGTAGTAAAAATGAAAATTTAGAGGAAACTTTGCGATTTTTTTCTATCGAGTCAAGTTGAGTCAATCGTGTTTCGACTTATATAACGTACTAACTAAAATCCTAAGCTTTCGAGAATCATCAAAAAAGATTTAAAAAAATAGTGTTTTCTTGCCTTAAAATGGATTTATCGTATAGACAAAACCTGGGTTTTGGGTAGCACTTCATCTTGAGCGTAAGTTTAAAAACGCCTCTGATATTTCCAGATATGGACAGAATTCGTGAAACGTTTCAACATCAAAAAGGTCGTTGAATTCTACGGCGCCACGGAAGGAAATGCGAACATCGGTGAGTTGATTACGACTTGATTTCAACTGTTGCAATTATAATAAACTGAGGTTACTAAAGGTTACAGGACAGATAACTTAATATTCATTCTATTTGTTTTACATAATAGCCGCAATATCAAGTTGTTTATAATCGTACATATTACCTAAATGACATCATCTCTCATGCTTTTTTGGGAGGGGTAAGAAAGCAAACTAGAAAGTATCAACTGTCAATAGCACTCACATCCAACTGACAGACAATGAGTAGGTATACAATAACTACCTGACGGAGAACTGTCGGTTGGATGTGAGACCTGAACAAATGCGCTGATGTTGCTGATGACAGTTGACGTCATGACCACAGACAGAGCAATATGGCGTCCACTGCGTCCAGCGTTTTCGTCAAGTTACGTAACACGCGCAACTTCAAAATGTAAAATTTAAATGCCTTTTGTTAGGCCACTTTTCATTTGAATAAAAAATATCCCTAGGAATCCTTTTTAGTGGTTCATTAGCACTGTTTGTAGAACATAATTGAGACACTTGGACACACTCAAAAATTGATGTTATACCCTACATTCGCCATCACGAAAAACGGATTAAATTGATGCTGTGTGAATACACACTATTATATACTCATTCCTCAATGAGACACATACAATTACAAATTACTACATTAATTATTAGATAAATAAGAGAACTCAGTGCCTAGACAAACCTAACATAGTCTTTAATTACTACTAACCAAGCTATGTAACGATTTTTTTATGAATAAATTATATCTAATAAATAAATAATAAATAATGCTGGACAATTCACACAGCATTATCTAGCCCCAAGGTAAGCAGAGCTTGTGTTATGGGTACTAGATAACTGATATACGTAATATTATACATTACATAGATAGATATTTTTTATTATACATAGAAAACACCCAGACCAACGGAACAAATTTCTGCAGATCGTACACAAATTTGTTCCGAGGCGGGGATCGAACCCGCAACCTCTTGCGTCGCAGGCAGACTCTCGCCCGCTGCGCCACTGAGGTCGTCAAAATCGTCATATCTACCTATCTATTTATACGTGGCGTGCTTTGGTGTAAATAAAAACAATGCACTAACCAGTAATTATCTTTTGTACCCCGCCCGACCTTACGTGTTATCAATCTAGTTAAATTCGCTGTAAATCATTTTTTCTTTGTACCTAGTTATAAGAACGTGTTTTTCATGATGATTCATCCTCTGTGTATCCTGTTAGTTAATTAACTACTTACTGCAGTTGTGAAAATTGTTTATAAGGAGAAGTTTTCCTCAATTTTGAATTATATTTTAAGGTAAAAACGAATATCCCACGCTCTAGAATTTATCCCCCGAAACTCCCGGGGAAGAACATAGATAAATTCTAGAGCGTGTAAGTAAAGCATGCAAGTATAACCTCTCAATTTTGTTTTTTGTGTTTTAATTTTGAGTACCTAGGTACCTAACCTATTACAAGTAGGTAATAGTTACTACCTACAAGTAATAATTTTCTTTCAATGTGTTTAAATGGATGAAGTCCACTGTTCCGATCAAGGAACTAAAATAAGAATACCGTAAGATTATATCACATGAAATTGTTCGGCCATTTCTGGCGAAGAACCGTTAACCGCCTGGGGTAAACGTGATCTTGAGTGGCTAGCTCGGCAAATGTAGGACGCCCCCGGCCAGGTATTAAGACGACAACGAAAGACTGCTGGCAAATGCTGGGTTCGGCGCTATGGCGCATGGCGCTCATTTGAGGAGGCATGTCCAGCATTGAACTGATTTAGTTTAATAATGATGATGAGCCTTAAATTTCAGCTCTTACAGCCCCCATGCCCCCATAACACGGGGATTGATGTCTAGGGTGGAATAGACAATAATGAAATTGCATCGCCATACATTGCGTACATTATTGAAGTTGATGGAATGCATTTCGAATAGTTTACGCAATCGATGACGAGGTGACGTCATTTTTCTTTATTAAACCACCGTAGACAACAATTCCCGTGCAAGGGGGGTAGGTTGTGGCCGTTAGTCTACACACAAAAGTTCCGTGTGTGGACATGAGGGCATGTTATTCAGTTTTCTTATCTTATTTACTCTTTTCCAGTGAATATCGACAACCGAGCCGGTGCGATCGGTTTCGTCTCTCGAATCATCCCCGCCGTGTATCCCATCGCCATTCTCAAGGTGGACCAGGAGACGGGAGAACCTATCAGGGACGCCAAGGGGTTGTGTCAGGTAATAAATAATTTCATCGGATGATTGAGTGATATGATGATGCCCTACTAGCCGAATTTCGGCCACGACGACACGGTCATACTGGCCGTGATCTCAACGGTGACTAGCCAATAGCCATGCATCTGTGTGTGCATAAACACTTTGGGATTTGAGAATTCATAGCTCTCATAATCTGATGGGACGGCAGACTGATCGTTCAGCAGGTTTTCATAATTTATTTGCTAGTAATTTTATTGTTATTGAAGAAACAGAAGCACTTTGAGTAGACAAACTGAACTGTAGAGTGCTTCCCCGTTCAACCCACAATTTTTCTACCCAATATTATTTTTCCCCGTTCAACCCAAAACATATGCTCCGTTCTACCCAATCCAAAAATCTAAGTCACAGTGTATTCTAAACAGTACCCACATACACCGTAACGTTTATAAAAAATTTAACTTGATGAAATTACTCACAGTAACTTCTAATTTTGAACCAACATTTTATCAAATGTTCTCGGATACACGGTGATGTGGACAGGACTGACACTTGTGCAGGTGTCGTTCCTTTGATTTACGCCTTGCAATCAATGATGTTTTACTTATATTATAATATCATTGCTTGCAATAAAGACAAAAAAAAGAGCACGTACGAATCGTTATTCAGATTGATCCCAGATACCAACATGGAAGATGTTTTGTTGTCAACTGCGAAAACACAACTATGAGGAGCAAAAAAAGATTTACACAATACCAAAATAAATAGTACCTGTTACCATCACAATTCGAATAAATCAAATAAGGAAAAAAAATAAACTCGACAAAAAAAAAAAAAAAACATGGAAAAGTTCAACGACTATTATGTGAACACATGGATGAAGGGTGGAAGGTTTCCACAGAGTCTATGGAATGTCTCGGGGCAAAGTCACCGAACAACGAACTCTGTTCAGAGCATGTTCAGAGCCGGCATTCTTCAATAATAAGAAAAATCACAAAAATTAGAAAACTTTTTATAGTTTTTAAACATACTTAAATCCGATGCTTAGTTTCAAATCTTACAGTACAGACAAGGGCCATCGACGTCAAGACGCTCTGAACTTATAGAAAAATATGAGAGAATACGAAGTATTCTTATTGATTTGGCGACACGTAAAATTTCAATGGCATTCATTGCCTAGAAAAACTGTAATTTTTTGTTTTTTGAAAATTGTTGTGCTTTTTCTATTAATAATGATGATTTGAATACTACAGTTAATTTATTACAATATGTTTGATTAGTGTTTTTGTTTGACTAGTGGACAATTATTTAACCAGGTAACTGATAAGTGAACAAGACTGATTTTATGAATAAAAATATTAATAATAAGTAGGTGTTCTATCTAATTTTTTTTGTTTGCTGAACCTTCTATTCTGTGTTTCACTGTGTCATTTATTTGAATTTAAACAATAGAAATTAGGAATAAGTAGGTGTGGGTAGAAAGGGGAACATAAATGTGATGTTTTGGGTCGAACGGAGCAAAATACCTACTGGGTAGAAAAATCTTGGGTCGAACGGGGAAGCACTCGAACTGTAACGTCACAGAAAAAGGCAGCGTTTTTATCACACGAAACTGAGTGCTAGTTAGTTATATTTTTCGTTCCTTAGTTTCTCTTCTTAAAAAGGAGTTGAAATGATCCCGAGGTAGTCCAATAAAAACATTTATTCCCAAGACATCATTTATCCCGTAAAAATTCTAAACAAGGGTAAATACTAAGGAATTTGAAAATTATTCAAAACAATCAAATTCGTTTTTTTCTACACAACAAATATAATAATAAACAACAATCCACACAGCAAATAAATTATGCTGGACAATCATTTAGTCCCAAGCTAAGCAGAGCTCCTCGTGTCACCATTAACACGCGCGATATCACACTCTGAAAATCCATGATTGAAAAAAAATTAGTGTTTTTTGTATAATTAGTTCTCTTCATTTGCAGCTGGCGAAACCCAATGAGCCTGGAGTGTTCATCGGAAAGATAAAACCAAACAACCCATCGCGCGCTTTCCTCGGCTACGTCGACAAAGAGGCTTCGGATAAGAAGATCGTCAGGGATGTTTTCACGTATGGAGATTCTGCGTTTATATCAGGTACGTACGCCGTCGTTGCTATGGCAACATTAACATAACAGTAGAACTCACCACTAGTAGGTACGAGATACTAAAATGTGTCGTCTGTGCGAGGTTTTAGTGTGAAGTGTGACTTCACACTAAAATGTCCATACGCGGTAAAATGAGAAGTATGAATCTTGATCCTTGTATTTTGTTTCAGGCGACATCCTGGTGGCAGACGACCTCGGCTACCTGTACTTCCGCGACCGCACGGGAGACACGTTCCGGTGGCGCGGGGAGAACGTCTCCACCACGGAGGTCGAGGCTGCCATCTCCAGGGTCGCGGACCAGAGAGACGCGGTCGTTTACGGAGTTGAGGTAAACATCACATTATGAAAACTATTAATTTTCTTCTTTATCGTTTTGTAAACACTGAAGGTCGTGCCCACTTTGAAAAGCCTAAGCTGAGGAGTTGACCAGCTGCTTCAATGCCACTCTGTCTTCAACTTGCCTGAGAGCAGTGGTCACTGGGAATCCGTAATCTCTTTCACACTGTCAGACCATCGGCTTGGTGATCAGCCTCGTCGTATTTTCCCGTCCACCTTGCCCACAATAACTAGTTTCTCCAGGTTATCTGGAGACAGAAGGATTTTAAATGTGTGTGACAAATCTTGCAGCTGAATTTTAGACCCAGTTACCATCAACCGATTGAGTAGAAATTTAACAAAATGTAAGTTCGGCGACAATGCCGAACATACATTTTGTTATGCAAATAACATCGATCTAAAGATCCAATCTTTCTCATTTACAATACCTAATATTAGTGTGATGTGATATAATAATAAATGAAGCGTCTAAAATTATTAAAATTTAACCCCTCAACAGGTCCCTAACACCGAAGGTCGAGCGGGCATGTGCGGTATCCTAGACGTGGACGGAACAGTAGACCTCGACCGACTTGCCAAAGACATGGCTAAGGACCTGCCGAAGTACGCGCGACCTGTGTTCATTAGACTGATGACGACCGTTGATATGACAGGTACTTGAACTAAATTTGAATTTATTTATTGAGCATTCAATACGATTAAAATTAAACAATTGGGTACATCACTCATGCATGATTAAACATTAAATAAAATAATATGAAAATTGATATTAAAAAGGTAGGTACATATATTATTCAAATTAGTCAAATAAATTAATAGAAATAATAGGTAACGAAATTGAACACATAACTTTTAAGTAAATAACGTAAATATCTTTCAAAAGGATGTTACATAGATAGCTTCCCACCAATCTCTCAAAATTGCACTGAGGTCTTCTCGCAAGCCCTTTCGCGACCTCAACCGTGGCTTTCCTCCCAGGGTGTCTTAATACCGTTGGTCACTATAATGCACGACAATAATATTATGTAGTACGGTACGGCCGAATAATGTACACCTTGATAATCTGTGTCAAAACCTATTAAAATTGGAAGCCATGACACGGATTATCAAGGTGTAGGTACATTCGGCCGTACAATAAATTGTCGTGCATTATAATGACCCAATACTGGCACACTTTAACTGCCTATGTCATAAAAGGCACCCTATATTTATCTGTAAGTAGACTGTTCCATTAATTGCTGTATTTGTTTCCACAGGTACATTTAAACTGCGAAAAGTGGACCTACAGAAAGAAGGCTACAACCCATCCGTGGTGAAAGATAAACTGTACTACTTAGATCCGAAATTAGATAAATACGTGCCTTTAGGAGACGACGAATACAATAAGATTTTAGCGGGCCAAATAAGACTGTGATTAGAGTATTTACAGAATTTATTGGATTGTGTGATATTAACCCGCTTGGACCCAAATCAGGGGGCGTTTACGACTATGGTAGACCCTGATAAGGGTTATTGAGCGAGTCTACCGTAGGTACTCGACAAATCAAGCCCTGTTTAGGCTCCAAACGAGTTTATGAGTTAAGCTGTGACTGAAAACTAAAATGGTTAAAGTTGATGTGTTCTTGTTCTTGTAAATAGTAGGTAAATAAATTATGAACTTAGGTAAACTAGGTAGGTAACTACGTATATGTATATTGAACTGGGTAGCTGGTAACTGGTAAGCTTTTATTATTGTAAAAAAGTTAAATGAGATTTGTTTATGTCTTCCAGTGTCTTTGAAGTTATGACAGACAACTTATTTAAATAATATTGCCTAGATCTGTAAGATCATTTAATTATAAGTTTTAAATTATTTAACGTTTTGAAATCTACTGAAATAAGATATTATATGAACGTTTTATGCATCTATGGATGTTCTTTATTTATTTCGGGGACATTTTTAGGGTTTATTTATTTAAGTATTTAATATATGAACACCAACAGTATACCTACATATTATGCTTATTTTAATAAATGTTGTTAGGAGACAGGTTACCATGTTGCACTTTGTGGCCACCAAACTCAATATTGCATCTCCTCATATACCTACTATAGGTACAAAATAAAACTATGAAAGGCATTAAACAAGATTCGCCAAGTGCGAGTGTAACTCGCGCGCCGAGGGTTTCAAACATTTGCCAATTATTTGGACAATCAATTTTCTGAAATATTTTAAAAAGTATGAAACTTACAGAAATTTCAAAAAGTGTTTTGAAATGGTCAAAACGATACCTTTCATTTGATACCCCACATGGGTAGGTAACCCTTTTTGAAAAAAATCCCCTTTTTTGACCATTTTTCAAAAACTATTATTATTACAGACTTCTCTATATTTTTCCTGTAAAATATAGATTGATATCTACAAACGCCTAATACATTGTACATAGATCGGTCATCAATCTTCGGAGCTAGGGGGGGGGGAATGGTCAATTTTCCGTCTTTTTTTGAAATATTTCAAAAAGTATGAAACTTACAGAAATTTCAAAAAGTGTTTTAAAATGGTCAAAACGATACCTTTCATTTGATACCCCACATAGGAAGGTACCCCTCCTTTTGAAAAAAAATTCCCCCCCTTTTTGACCATTTTTCAAAAACAATTATTATTACAGACTTCTCTATATTTTTCCTGAAAAATATAGATTGATATCTACAAACGCCTAATACATTGTACATGGATCGGTCTGCAATCTTCGGAGATAGGGGGGGGGGAAAGGTAAATTTTTCGACTATTTTTGAAATATTTCAAAAAGTATGAAACTTACAGAAATTTCAAAAAGTGTTTTGAAATGGTCAAAACGATACCTTTTATTTGATATCCCACATAGGCAGGTACCCCTCCTTTTGAAAAAAAATTCCCCCCTTTTTGACCATTTTTCAAAAACTATTATTATTACAGACTTCTCTATATTTTTCCTGTAAAATATAGATCGATGTCTACAAACGCCTAATACATTGTACATGGATCGGTCTGCAATCTTCGGAGCTAGGGGGGGGGGGAATGGTCAATTTTTCGTCTTTTTTTGAAATATTTCAAAAAGTATGAAACTTACAGAAATTTCAAAAAGTGTTTTGAAATGGTCAAAACGATACCTTTCATTTGATATCCCACTTGGGTAGGTACCCCTACTTTTGAAAAAAAAATCCCCTCCTTTTTGACCATTTTTCAAAAACTATTATTATTACCGACTTCTCTATATTTTTCCTGTAAAATATAGATCGATGTCTACAAACGCCTAGTATATTGTACATGGATCGGTCTGCAATCTTCGGAGCTAGGGGGGGGGGGAATGGTCAATTTTTCGTCTTTTTTTGATATATTTCAAAAACTATGAAACTTACAGAAATTTCAAAAAGTGTTTTGATATGGTCAAAACGATACCTTTCATTTGATACCCCACATAGGTAGGTACCCCCCCTTTTGAAAAAAAATTCTCCCCCTTTTTGACCATTTTTCAAAAACTATTATTATCACAGACTTCTCTATATTTTTCCTGTAAAATATAGATTGATATCTACAAACGCCTAATACATTGTACGTGGATCGGTGTGCAATCTTCGGAGATAGGGGGGGGGGTATGGTCAATTTTTCGACTTTTTTTGAAATATTTCAAAAAGTATAAAATTTACAGAAATTCCAAAAAGTGTTTTGAAATGTACAAAACAATACCTTTCATTTGATACCCCATTTGCCTTCCTAGGTCTCTTTTGAAATTTCAACATCAAAATTTGTAGCAGACTCATTCTGTAAAAGTTCGAATTCGAACTCGAACTCACTCAAGTGACCGAGCTCACTTCGAACGCAAATTCATTTCACCTTGAAATGGTATTCTGTTTATGTTTTTAAGCACAAGTGAAGTGAAGTGAGTATCGAAATGAGCTAGTGATTGAACCTCTGTGTTAAACCTTTAATCGACAAATCGAATTATCTTTGTTTTGGGTTTTATTGTAAAAAAACGAACGAAAAAAATTATTTTCGAAATATTATGTCAATAAAAGGTCGAAGTCTACATTATAATTGCGTAAAATGAATAAAATTATTAAAAATAAAAAGTTGAACATTTGTTTGGTGGAATGGAATAGACGTCTTTGCGTAATTCGTTATCTATGGGTCACAGTGTCATTCTCATGTAAACAAAAATATTACGGACGCTGACCGGTCGGTTGTCTGGCTCAAGTGGTTTTCAAATTTCAAGTGGTTTTATGTTCGCTCTTTGGTCTGGCTTTTCAAGACAATTCGTTTTGTTTGATACACTCCAACTGGATAATGAAGTAAGTAACTATTTACAAAAGTTGCCTTAACAATTTAGTACTAAGTAGCTAAAGCATTCTACTGATAAACATTCTTCACCATTGCAGCTTGGCGTCTGCTAGTATTAATGTCTAGCTCGTGAGATTCTTTTAATAAACGAATAACCGAGACATAACAACCAAATTCGATCGCTCCTTTGTAACTTTATATTTGACAAGTGAGTTCGAGTTTCAAGTATCGAGGTGAGTTGGGAATTCCCTTACGGAATACCAACTATACGTCATTCTATAGCGTAAATGTCAAAATCTCACTCAAGTTAGTTCATTTCGTTACCACGCTCGTCACTGAGGCGCTACAAGCATGATCGAGTTTTAAAGAATACAAAACTTGAAACTCACTGCGGATTCAGCTAAGTGAGGTTCGAAATGAGTTTATAGAATGAGCCTGCTGAAAATATTCATTTTCATTTTTCATTTATTTATATATTTTTTTCTTAAAATCAGTAATGGCGCACGAAATGTATCATTATTTCAAATTTCAAGTTAATAGCTGCAGTAGTTACTGAGATATTCAAGAAAGAGCGGGGACGGACAAAGCGAGACCATAAGGGTTTCAAAACCGATCTTTGAAACCCTAAAAAGGTTATACCTACTAGGTATCACAAATTGCCCATTGAAAATAGGTACCTACCTTTGTTCAACGAAATAATAAAGATAAAATGGACAAAATAGACTGCGGCGCTAGTTTGGCTCCGGGTACAGTCATACTAACTCATACATAGGCGCTAAAATTGCACGTTGACTAAGCACAGCGATAGAAACATTATTTCATATTAAGCATAAAGTTGATTGGTGAAAATTGGCATCAGGTCATTTCATTTATAATTTGCAAAGATCATAGGATCCGTAGGGAAAATTTGCAATAAAATTTTATAGGTGTAAGTACTACGTAACTACTTACTCAACCTACGAATAAAATAATGCGTAATACTTCTTAGTTTAAATGAATGCTACAGGTTTCTGTTTCATACGCGTGACGGAGCCGTGTAGTATATTATACTTCTTAGTTTATGACGGAGCCAGTGTTGCCGTAGCGACTTTTTCGCTAGATCTAGAGGATTTTTAACTGTCCTACCTGACCTACCTAGTTCTGATAAGTAGGTATTTTATTTGTGTACCTCTACCTACCTATCAATGGTTATACAGCGGGTTAAATTGTCTAAGATGGTTATATATATTAGTAACATGTAGCCTACTTATCTAATCTACCTAAACTCTTTTTTCATTGGTTGCATAAACCAATGAAAATTCTAGCTAGGTTTTGTGGTTTTTCCTAATAGCGGCCATACACGTTACGGTCCATCGAGAGATCCATCTGTGCAGAAATGAATGTACAGGTAGACTGGAACGTGTGTGGGCCTGTACAAGTTTTAAAACTGCACAGGCGACTCACGCGGCGCATAGGTACCTACACCCAGTTTGCACTAGCTTACATGCACGTCTTGCACGTGTGCCCACTGTACCGTGTTCGTGTTGATTTTTTGACGCATCGTCGCTTGTTTGAATGTTAACTGTTAACAAACAATCGTCTTAATTACATCTGAAACTAACAAAAATAATTTTAATGCCGCATCACTCAGTGGTGCTAAAATTATTATAATTGGCTAAAATTATTAGAATAACACCAGTATCCAATAAGTTAACATTCTACAAATCACTAAGCTCACACCTAACAATTGGGCGAGATTGTGACTTTCATTAAATAGTTCAATTAAAATGTACCTACCTAAAGTAAATTGCACTATCTGAAGTTACGAAAGTAATATAAGAAGCAGCTTCCTGTATTGTTCCTCCTACTAATTTAACCATAGTGAACTCGCCGGTATTTAATGCAACAAAACTATGTTCCACTGATGCTTTAAATAATTGTGAATTGTCAATTTTATTGGACCAGCTGGTGTGGTGTCCGTTAAGGTACGTTAACTATTAGTAGATTTCGCTGAGAACTTCGAAAATGTTCTTTACCATTCTAGTTGAGATGTTCTTCCTGAGGATTATTTATACATTTTCAGAGTATTTATACAGACAGTCATAACCATTTATATACCTACACATTGATGGCAAAGCTACATTTTAACTGTCTGACTGAGCTGTTGACCCATTCACCTTCTCTTCAATTTTTTTACCGACATAAAATACAATCTACAGTACCTAAAGGATTTCTATATTTCTGTTTCGTTTATGTCGAGACTTCCAGAAATTTAACAAGGCCACAATATGTAATAGTCTACTTCGTTTGTAAAATGACAGCGCGTTACCCTAGTCCCAGCCCTCGTCCCTGCCAGCCTCGTCTAGTCCATAAACTTTTGATTATTTAAGGGCCTACTCCGTCAGATCGAAATTTCTTCCGAACTACTAAATATTTAACTTTGAATTTTATACATGGTAGACCTTTGTTGTTTGAATGCTTTGTATTTTATTAGTATTTAAATATTTTCTGTTGGCGACATCGTGACACCGAAAATAGAGAAGTAAAAACATATGATCCGAAGTTTTAAATAACTTCTGCGTACGGACAATAAATTCAGTTATGATCAATCCATTTTGCACTAGCTTAGAATAGATAAGAGATATTATAATAATAGCTTAGAATAGAACTTTATTGCACCATCAATACTTAAAAACAAAATGCTTACTTGCACGATACTTACTTGTTTATGCTTGCAAGTGTAGCCACTGCACAGTGTTCAGTCTTTTTGCACAATCATAACTGCGCGCGCAGCGCAAGTAAAACAGATCTGAAGAGCATTGTGGCCGTGGGTGGGGCAGGCTGTAACGTGCAATGCAAACCTGTACAAGTACAAGTAAACCATTCCGTTAGACCGTAGCGTGTATGGTCAAAATCATACATAGAATTTTTTCACTACGTCAAAATTGAGGCGTGCGTGCGTATTTCTGTCAATCATGCTGTCACTGTCAGGCACCTGTCAGGTAAATTAATTATTTGTATCGTCTGTGTGTTGGTCACAATATTTTTTATTGAATAAGAAATTGGGTAGCAAACTATAGTTATTAAAATACATTGCGCATTTTCTATGAAAACTATGCGTTTTGATTGACTACAAAAAACAGCGATGTATTACAAAAGAAATAATCTCTAGGTATTATTATTATTAAATTAATTAGTCAATCATGTCCTCATCTCCGTGTTAAAAAGTACTTTGTGGTTCGTCCAAATTAACACAAAAATTCCGAAAGAAATCCTGGAAATCTTACATTGATTGGCCCTTATAATTATGCTTTTATACACGCTTGTTGAAAACTCTTGACACTGAATTATAACCCAGTTTTCTCACAACTCAAGTATACTTCGTGCACGAACGAATTATTTGGCGTTTTCTGTTGTTATGTTTTTGTTGCCGTTGTAAGCGAAATGTATGTCGTACCACGTTCCGCTAGCTTCAATTGAAACTCAAGTATTGCGTACGTTTTGAATGAGCGAGTGTGACGAGGCGCTTCGAGTGAGAGCCTCGTATGTTACGGACACGAGTAACTCGCTTTTCATTGTGTAAAATTATTGCGATGACTTCTGTCGTGATCGGTATTGTTGCGCTGGTGGCCGCGGTATGGATAACGCAAGGGTTATTGTGTACTATCGGTGCTGCTCTGCTTGTTGGTATACTTTACCTGGTGGTCTTCCATACGAGATGGTGCTACGTCGCTCTGAGAACCTCGAAAAGGGATCTAAAGTGAGTTCAAGTTTTATGTTTTTCCTGCTATTCTTGCTTAAGCTTTACCTAAATAAAAAACTTGATTCTGCAACTTTATTGCTATTTTTGAGGTAATTATAGTAATTACAATTACCTACTTACTACAATAAAATTAAATTTCTCACTTCTAACAATTTAATTCCTCTCCAATAAACACTGAACAAATCTTCATGAAGTTGCTTGACTTTTTATATCTTGCTAAAATGTGGAAGTAGTTTCCTATAATTGTTGTATTAGAACTTAGGTACTTAGGTTTAACTGATTTCAAAATATATGTATAATAGTCTCCATTGTACTTTAGTCTTAATCAAGTATGAAATTGGACTTTGGCTCTTTTAGCAAACATAAATATTTCTACAGTACAACCATCCAGTACAATACAACAATGCATAATGTGTCTATGTTTAATCATAAGATTTTGCCACAAAACTGCTACTACCTACCCAATAATAATTCCAACAGACACAGTTGTTCCTCGCATAGATGCAAATTTTGTAGTATTATAAAAAAAAAAAAAAATAATAATGCTGAACAATTCACACAGCATTATCTAGCACCAAGCTAAGCAGAGCTTGTATTATGGGTACTAGAAAACTGATATACACAATATTATACAATACGTAGATACAACCAGAACACCCTGAACAAGTCTGCAGAACGTACACACATTTGTCCGAGGCGGGAATCGAACTCGCAACCTCCTGCATCGCAGGCAGACTTCGCCCACCGCGCTACAGAGGTCATCTCTTAGTCATTAGAGGTTATCGCTTGGTCTAAGAGTTTTTTAGTGTAATTAAACATTTCACCCAGAAACAAATCTGCAACATTATTCGATGAATTGTTTAACATTTCAGGCAAAAAATCACTTCATTTAAAACCTAATTTCGACAATTGTTACTATCTATGTAAATTTAATGCCTACATAAATGTGGACACTTTATTATTCAGTTGCTAACTTAATGTTACATCCAACCAAGGCCACGCACCCAATAACC
Source organism: Eupithecia vulgata (assembly GCA_946478455.1). Lineage (NCBI taxonomy): Eukaryota > Metazoa > Arthropoda > Insecta > Lepidoptera > Geometridae > Eupithecia > Eupithecia vulgata. Next base: position 11,495,711 of record OX297862.1, on the reverse strand, counting down.
CAGTTGAATTTTGATGCTGTGTGGATTGTTAAGCATTATTTATTACAATATTTCTTAATATCAGACATTTTGACATGTCATTGTCCTATCCACCAATGTAAAAGAAAAGAAAATCTTGCTTTCTTAGAGCTTTCATGTACCTCATATTCACAAATTGTTATGTTACTGTCCCACTGCTGGGGGAACACCTCTATTCTTTTTCCTCTCTGCAAGAACAGGAACATTTTGTCGGAATTATTACGGAAACAAAAACATTAATGTAAAATTGTGCTATGTCTTGCCTTACTATACTCCCACTGTAAAAAGTGTTGAGGTCCTGAAGTGTTAAATCAGCTGTTTTATTACCTTTGACTAAGTATAAAGTTGGCAAATTACCTGTGTAAGTAGGTAGTTGTAGGGTATGTATCTTACATATACCTTAGTTCTGAGTAATTTGCCAACTTCATAGTCGAAAGAATTGAAGGTTAACTTTGAGGATAGATACCTAACCAAAACTAAATTGTTCAAAAACTGGTAGTTATACTTTAGGTAGAGGACCTATACTAGTTTTTAGGCCCTAGGTTTCATTTGTAACAAAAATATTTAGTGTTGAAAACTGGCTGGAGATGATTTGAGAAAAGAGTTCCCCTGGTGGCCTTCTTCTCTACTTGACAGGGCTACTGCTCTGCTCCCTGACCCTGATACATTTAAGAAATAGAAATATTCCCACCATGAGCTACTATAACAGTATTCCTAAATTTACAAGTATGAATAATTTCAGGGCCCTCTTAAGCTATGTAAAAATATTGTGGATAACCCGCAAATTCACAAAAGGGAATGATACAATCATGGATATATTCCACAATGTGGTGAAACGACATCCGGAGAAACCATGCTTCTTGTTCAAAGATGAAACATGGACCTTCCAACAGGTATGCTACTATGGTCACAATAGTTATTAACATTGCAGACAGAAGTTAAGTTATAGTAGGTAGTTAAAGTAATGATTATAGTAGTTAAAGAAATTTTAACTTCGTTTATGACAAGTGTGCTCAGGAATAAAGATTCCTGTGATTCCTGAGTATTTAATAAAGATTACTGAGTATTATAGTTCAATTTTATGGCTTAATTAGAATAATAATGAAAAAAGCTTTACTCTTCTTTCCATCCTCAGCCTCAATACACATTATATAATTTTGGTACTTTAACGCAAATTTAAATTACTTTGAACTTAAGGGATCAAAATTTTAATATTTACATTTTACGTAGCAAAACCATATCCGAGTCTAACTTAACTCTTAAATTATTCTTATCAAACAATCCTTGAAAAGTTAAAAAGGTTTTTAAGGAAATATTTGTCACGCGAAGAATATTCAATAGATTCTAAAAACAACTGTAGTTCGCCAAATATCGGTAAGTATATTTACGTCAATTTGTCTGACGCACAAGCATCGACCGCAAGTCGACTATTAATTATTTTTCTACGTCAGATACAAAACTAGGAATTTATCCAAATGGAAATCTTGATTCTTGACCTATCGCTACCATGACTCATATCTATGCCTTCGTCTCATTAGATTTTCCCTTTTAGGTAGAAGACTACAGTTTACGAGTGACGGCAGCTTTCAAAGCGGAAGGCGTGAAGAAAGGAGACATTGTGGGTCTCCTTTTGAACAACTGTCCTCAACAGCCTTGCCTCTGGCTCGGAGTCGGAAGGATCGGCGCAGTGGTTCCGTTGATCAATACCAACCAACGTGGAAACGCGCTGCTCCATTCCATCAATGTCGCTAAATGCAAATACTTGATATTCTCCGATGAGTATCAATCTGGTGAGTCTCTTCTGTAATTTTAAACTATAATAATAATGCCGGATAATTCACACAGCATTATCTAGCCCCGAGCTAGGCAGAACTTGTGTTATGGGCTCTAGATACCCCCCCCCCCCCCCCCTAGCACAGGGATTGTTGTCTGGGATAGAAAAAAAAATTACGTCACTTTGTCATATTATGCGTAATTTATTTGAAACGCACTCCTACCACTTCAAGAATGTACGCAATGTATGGCGATGCGATGTCATTATTGTCTCTTCTACCATAGACAACAATCCCCGTGCTAGGGGGGGGGGGGCTGAAATACATAATACAAAAGAATACACACGACATAGATGGATAAGTTTTAATTATACATAGAAAACAACCAGAACACCTACAACAAATATCTGCAGATCGTACAAACATTTTTGTCCCGAGAAGTCGAACCTACAACCTCTCTCACAGAGGTCGTCAACTATGCATGCTCCAACCATAGTGTAGAAATCGTTATTTAAGCAGGTACTAGGTACTCAAGCATAGATGGATGAGGCCATGACAGCAAATTCTTTTTACACGTCTCGTCTCTCAACTCCAATCAGTCTGCCAACAAGCGATCTTCAATACGTCAAGCAAGATGCCAAAGTGTGTATCTTAAAGCAGATAAACACTTATCGATACCTAACATTAAATCATCAATACCACTTCTACTGGGTACCTACTTTAGAAAACCGGTTTGTTTAGATAAGCAATAGGTACATAGACCCCTACCTAGATAACATCGACGTATATCCCTCAGAATGACCTATAGCCCTAAACAATGCATGCATATTACAAATAATGTCGCCTTATAAAACTGCTTACTATTCTCCAATAATTACAAGTCGATGAGGTAATGACTTGTCTGACGAGTTACGGCGTTGTATGCAAGTACAAATAACTCCGTTTGTTTTCGAGAAAATTCGGCAATAATAGTCTATTCAACCGTCAATTCGTCTGGTCGTCGCTATCAGCATGTTTTTAATTTACCCACTGCTGGGATGCAAAATGCATGCAATTTCAAAAGTTCATCGTACGGTTTGTGATACCTATAATAAGCTTCTTTTAATACCTGTAATAATTAAATTTAATTTCATAAAATTTAGGTAGAGATTCGAAGTTAATTTTGGTGAAAATCTGTTTTCGAATCTCTGAAAAATAAAAATGGCGCCGGGGTATCATTTTAAACATTCGTAAGTTTTACCATCATCTCGGAACATCCATACCACCATAGATAACGTCATAATCGTTGAAATGAAACTTGTAGGAACAAAAGGCTTGATCTCATATCAAGGTAGAAAGTAAGCAAAGATTGAAATTAGATTTAGATTAGATTTGAATTTCAGTTGCTATGGTTCTCTCTACTAACATATTCGTATTTCAGTTAACGTTCTTATTTGTAATGATTGCAAAATAAATGGATTACTGTTTCATGTTTATTACCCGGTAAAAGAAACAAAATGGTATCAGTAGATCGAATGGGATTCAGTTTTGACTTTGTATCCATACTCATATCATATAAAATCGAAAGTTACTCTGTCTGTCTTTTTAACTTTTCACGCCGAAACTGCTGAACGAATCTTAATGAAATTAAACAGGGTATAAATAATATCCCGGGGTCGGACATAAGCTATACTTGAAACGCGTATACTTGAAATTGAAATCTATTTGCCTATAGATTCTAGTTTCTATTTCAAACAAATTGCAACAAAACAAACACAAAATACAATACAGAAGGAAATACATAGAATAAAGGAAGTACAAAGGACGGCCTTATCGCTTTGAGCGATCTCTTCCAGACAACCTTGGGATGGACTGGACATTATAAGAACAATATAGACGGATGTATTTGCTGTTTCGCAAATGCAAATTTGTTAGGGACGCACTTCCAAATTTTTATTGTTTTCATTTAAGGAACCAAAGAACTAACGTTAAATTTTATACAGTGTAAGTTTTTACATCAGGGCCTTTGAGTAGGTAGTAAGTACCTACTCTAGTAGGTACTGATAGACCCCCCCGCCCTCATTGAGATCTAGGTTACGTTTGATAAACGACCGATGACATGGCGCGACGGGCTGAGGTCCGCCTGCGACGCAGGAGGTTGCGGATTCGATCCCCGCCACTTGTTTGTATGATCAGCAAATATTGGTTCCGGGTGTTCTAGGTATTTTCTATGTATAATAAAAAATATCTATCTATGTCCTAATTCCTCCTCAACAGCCTATAATGGTCCACTGCTGGACGCAGGCATCCCCCTGATTTTTTTATCTCATTAGGGGTAATGCCCATAATCCCTACACTGGGCATGCAGGTTGGGGATCGCAGTTCGGTGGTAAATAGTAGAATCTACAAGAAGCGATGCTGCCCGCCCCCCGGTGTATGTCACTTATTAGTCGCCTCTTACGACACCTACACGGAAAGAGTTGGGGTGTTGCAAATTCTAAACCACAAGGCCTGTAATGTATTCTATTATGTATATCAGCCATTTAGTAGGATCAGGCTGAAATTTTGCAAACACGAAGTAGCTACTTTTTATCTTATAAATCAGTTCCCATGGAATAGAAATAACGTTAAAACATTTCCATAGAAACAGTGGTCGAAGCCGCGTGCAGAAACTAGTTACAAATGAAAGTTTCCATTGAGAATGAGTACGGCAGTGGGTTACTTTCACTTTCACTGTCATCGGTGAGCGCAAACCGCTCATGTTTACGCTACAACTCCACTGATACCTACTACTGATGTGGTCAGAGACATTTGAACTTTGCTTTGTATACTTATTAATCTACATCTTATTAATAGATTAATGCCAAGACACTCTCAGAAGAAAAATATTTTTTACTAACAGCTGCCCGCGGCTACGTACGCTTTGTTTAATGTTATTTAAACAATATCTGTGGCGCGGTCGGCGAAGATCTGCGTGCGACGCGGCCGACGCAGGAGGTTGCGGGTTCGATTCCCGCCTCGGGACAAATGTTTGTACGATCTGCAGACATTTATGTTCAGGGTGTTCTGGTCGTTTTATATGTAATTATAAAAAATATCTATGTACCTATGTTTTTTATTGTATTATGTATATCAATTATCTAGTACCAATAGCACAAGCTTTGCTTAGCTTGGGGCTAGATAATGCTGTGTGAATTGTCCAGCATTATTATTATTATTTATATCCTATGGGAACTGATTTATGGGATAAAAAGCCTATAGTGCCTATGTTACTCTCCATCCTTTCAACTAACTCCATGGCAAAAATCAAGTCGATAGTTAGCTTAGTTAGTGCGTGAAGTAAGGAGAAACAAACAATCACACTTTCGCATTTATAATATCAATATAGATTTAATAATAGGTGCAATCTCTAGGTTTCTATCTATACCCACAAATATAGAGGCCCCTCCTCTATATTTGTGGGTATAGATAGAAACCTAGAGATTGCACCTATTATTAAATCTAGCTCATGGATCAATATGGAGCACCATAGCATCAAGCTATGGTGCTCTATATTATATAGGAGGATGCTGGACATATCCAGCAGTTGACTGTTATGTGCTGATGACGATGAAACTTACGATGAAACAACCACGTGACTGCCTGTCAGTCTATTGTTTCATAATAATGTAAACTGGAATAGCAAAGTCTGTCTCTTTTTGACATCAATTAAGTTCCTAAGCTCGAATGCTCAATCGCAGCATGTATCAACTCCTGAGTTTTTTAAATAATTTACTATTTATTCTTTTTTATTCTATTTATTTATTTTATTTATTTATACTAATTGATAGAAAGTTGGGATGTTTGTCTGTTACTTATTTACGCGAATAATAAACAGATCGAACTTGCACCCCAACTCTTTCCGTTGGTGTCGTAAGAGGCGACTAAGGGACATACACCGAGGGCGGGCAGCAGCGCCTCTTGTAGATCTACCACCGAACTGGAGATCATGGGAATTACCCCCATGAGTAAAAAAATCAGGGGGATTCCTGCGTCCAGCAGTTGACCATTATAGGCTGTTAGGGTTGAGGTGTCAAAAACTGTTTATTTGAGACGTGCTTAACTCAGAATTGCATTTGCATAGTCGGTGGTGAATTAGTTTTTTCTGTCCGATCATATGATGAAACTATTCACACAATAAAATGTTAATCCTTCTAGGTAACCTAAAGTTTACTAATTAAGTTTTAGTTCTACCAAAACAATGGGGTTTTGGTAGAACTAGGTAATCCATTCGTCCTAATTAAACAGAATCAGCAATTTTTATATAAATTAACAATGGACAAAAGACTGACTAAGTTTTATATGAGAATAATATTCCATTTAAAAAAATCTGGAATATTACCTACAAACTACATATTACTCTAATATTATAAACTAGCGGTCCGCCCCGTCTTCGCACGGGTAGTTATTTTTTCGTCAATTTTCCAATGTTTTTAATACATTTTATCCTATTCCGGACTAAGAGAAATCCAACCAATCAAAAACCTATTGTGTTATTGTTATTGAGTTAGGTATAAATGGTGTAACTAACACGACTTTGTTTTATATAAAGTAAAGTAAAAAGGTTTTATTCTTGTCACAATAACACAAATTAAAAAGAAAAGACAAAGAAAAATAAGTGACAAAAAAGGGGGCATCGCTCAGCATATGCCCAGAAGCGATACATATCGCTAATGAGCGCTGGTTTTATTTATATACATGTAGAGGTAAAAGTTTGGATGTTTGTTAGCTATTCACGCCTGACTGAACCAATCGGAATGAAATGTGCTTGAAAAAAAAAATATCACCTTATTTCCGTGTCAATGTTTTATTTTAAGAATTTGACCTTTTCTAAGTGTACGTTTTTGGAAATTATTTGTGGAAATAAAGACTTTATGACTTGCGTAGACCTAGCTCTGAATGAAACATAGGCTACTTTTTATCCCGTAAAACAGTTCCCAGTATAAATAAACTTTAAACGTTTCCATAGAAATAACGCGTACGAAGCCGCTGGCAAAAACTAGTGTATAGATTTTTCCAATATATAAAAATCTTTTAAGGCTTCCGTACCCAAAGGGTAAAAAGTTACTAAGACTACGCTGTCCGTCCGCCTGTCCGTCTGTTACCAGGCTGTATCTCATGAACCGTGATAGTTAGACTGTCGAAATTTTCACAGAAGATGTATTTCTGTTGCTGCTATAAATAAATACAAGAAGAAAGAAAATAGAATAAATTTAATATTTAAAAATTTACGTCAAAAAACTATTATTAAACTATTATTCGTATTTGTTGTATGGGAGTCCCCATACAACAAACGTGATTTTTTTGCCGTTTTTATAAATAATGGTACGGAACCCTTCGTGCGCGATTCCGACTCGCACTTGGCCGGTTTTATTTAAAATAAGCTTTTAAAATAGTTTATGACCAAAGTGCTTCAGAAGACATCCAAATAAACCCAAACGAAAGGTAAAACCTTAACTAACCAAGCACTTTTTTACAGCCATCCAAGAAGTAAGAAAACAACTGGATCCAGCCCTAAAACTATACAAATTCACACATCGCGAGCTCAAACCGTCAAACGAAAAGGCACCTAGTGTTGATGGCATTACAGACCTAATCAATCTATTAGAACACACTCCACCAGCGGCTTGGACCAGGGCTGATGCTGAAGGGTTTCAAGGGAAGCTCCTGTACATTTACACTTCCGGGACCACTGGTTTACCTAAAGCGGCTGTTATTTCTAATGCTAGGTAAGTATTTTTATACATAAATAGGAAATTTATTTATTAAAAATTCGTTACATGACTTACTCACCTCACCTCAACGTGCCTCAACAGCCTTTAATAGTCCACTGCTGGACGCTGGCCTCTCCTTGATAATCGTCTTATTGGCTTTTATCTCATGGGGGTAATGCCTATAATTCCCACGCTGGGCATGCGGGTTTGGGATCGCAGTTCGGTGGTAGCTCAATTTTACAAGAGGCGCTGCTGCCCGCCTCCCGGTGTATGTCCCTTAGTCCCCTCTTACGACACCCACGGGTAGAGTTGGGGTGGTGCAAATTCTAAGCTGGCACCACACAGCTTAGTTAGCATAGCAGTGCCTTAAATAAAGCCAATGTTAGGTTTTAATAAGCACTGGTTTCTATTATTTTAAAATGTACATATTAAACTGGAAAACAGCTCAGAGTAAATTAGAAGATAGGACGTGACGTCATTGTGACGTCTAGTATTTTATGTGATTTGCGTATGTAGTTCTCTGTCTGCACGTTAGAGGCGCTGTACTATAAACTGGAAAAATATGTCGCCACTATCATGTCTCGATTCTATTGTCAAATGTACTCGGGGCTATGGTTAAGCAAGTGGTTCTTATGTCATTGGATACCAGACCTTAATGTAATTATAGGACAGTTCATTGCTGTATTAATTTAGTTTTAATAGGGTCTGGGACTGGAAGAATCTAGCGTAACTTGATACTTTTGACCTAGGTTATTAGGTTAGAGTTTATGGCTATATTAATTTTTAAAAATAGAGTCCTAGAAGCAAGAATATTTACCTTTTTCCCCATGTTGTAAGAATTTAAATTTCATAATAAGTTCCTTTTGAAAAACGGAAACGGAAAGTTTTCAAAATGGAAAAGAAGTCATAATTCATATTCCTTTAACATCTTAAGCGTCACCAAATAATTTTCATTAAACATGTAATATTATAAAGAGGAAAGATATGTTTGTTTGATTGAATTGAATAGGCTGCGAAACTACTAGACAGATTTAAAAAATCTTTCACCATTACAGTCCTACATTATCCCTGATGAACATAGGCGGTCTAAATCAACCCGCGCGAAGCCGGGGCGGGCCATTAGCTATACATATGCGATATACATATTATGCATATTATTATGTATAAACTTGTGCTGGGGATGAAAGCTCAAGCCACTGAAAACAAATGTCAGCCGATGTCAAAGTGTAGCCAATGTTAACGCGTCAAGCGTTCGATTTACTTTGCGAAGGAGATCCAATTTTTGTTTTTTTTCTGCATTCTTCAAGAAAATTTGCCGCAAATCTTATTTCATTTTCTGTGAAAATTATTGCAAATTGTTACAAAAATCAATTCAATTTTTTGTAGCAATTGGGAATATATTGATTTTAATTCAAAAATATTTATTATTCCCAATATCCAAGAATTTAGAATTTATATTTTTTCGTATTATCGCTGCGATTTGCGGAATACGAGAACATTTTCGCGGAATGAAAATAAATCTTAAATTTTATATTGTTTTTATTGATAACAAGTTTTATACATCATGGTTACACAATTTCATAACCTTGAAGTCACGATTAAAATTTGCATAAAATAGTAGCTATTTATTGCCGGTTTATTATCCCAATAAGGTACTTTAAAGTATAATAATATGAATTACTCAGGTTCTTTAATTTCATGTTATAGCTAATAAACATGACAAACAATCAAATTACTTGATAATTACACTCATCAGCCAACTACCTACATTAGCCTCTATGTACTTATTTTAAAGCAGCAATTACTGGTTTATGCCCTACAATAACTCCCCGAAAACTGAAACAAAACGCACGTATCAAATTTTGATTATTTATAATGTTTTCAATGCAAACCTGTTAAAAATCGTGACCTTTGCAAAGCTCTGATGATTTGCGTTAGAGTATTCAGTGATTAGACCCTTCTTAAGCCCTTTTCCATAGAAGTTTCCTATAGAAACTCACATGGTACATTACATACCAATATCTTTATAGTTAAGCCCTCTTTCATAGATACCACAGATATCAGAAACAACTCTGTGATAGATACCTATAGAATCTCATCTCGTACGTAATTATACCTTTTCTGCGGTCAACAATCCGCCTGCAGCAAAATGCCAAACAAATGACCGTGGTGATCAATTTCCATCACATCAACAGTCATTACTAGCCAACTGCTGGACGTAGGCCTTTGATAAGCGCCTTATTGGCGGGTACTGATAATGACAGAATCCCTACGCTGGGCATGCGGCCACCGTGGAGCTTCAGAACCTGCAGGAGTTGGAGTGGTGCAAAATGTAAGCCACACGGCATTCAATCATCAATTCCAATCACCATCGTCGAAATGGGGCTCGTGTCCTCCATTTTTGAAGTAGGCTCATGTCACATGTCTGGATGGATAGGAGTCCAGTGTTGATAACCATCATAGTTTTTTCACTCTTTCATACGTCGGTTCCTTACCTTACAGGTACGTCTTCATGGCAACCGGGCTCTTCTACATAGGCTTGAGGAGCGATGACGTCATCTATTGCCCTCTCCCTCTCTACCACACGGCTGGGGGAGTGATCAGCGTAGGACAGGCTCTGGTGTTGGGCTGCACAGTGGCTTTGAAGCCAAAGTTCTCTGCTTCCCAGTACTTCCCAGACTGCGCTCGTTATAAGGCTACGGTAAGATTTTCAGTAACCTTCTAGGTTTTCCTTGACTTGCCTCATTCGCTCTTTCACGTTACTCCATTTTGTTGTGACCATCCTATTCATCCATCTTAGTAGTTTTTTCAATGAATGTTTGTCCTCGATAACCAAAGACAATTTCGGTCATGTAAAGGCTACACTACTGAAGTGGCAGCGAGGTATTTGAAGATCGAGATTGGCCGAGAAACGCATCCAGTGGAAAATGTCTTTGGAAAAACTTTAATTAGATGTTATAGAACAATAGGAGAAAAATTTCATCGCATCGTCATTGAATGCGTATAAGGTTTGAAATTCATTCCTTCATGTTCAATAATTTACGCAATGTATCACTCATTTTTGTCTATCCTATCATTAAAATAAAATAAAACTATATTATATCCTATCATTAAAATAAAACAAATAAAATAAAATAAATAAAATAAAATTAAATAAATAAATAAAATAAATAATGCTGGACAATTCACACAGCATTATCTAGCCCCAAGCTAAGCAGAGCTTGTGTTATGGGTACTAGATAACTGAGATACATACCTAATACAATACAATACATAGTTTTTTTTTATTATATATAGAAAACGACCAGAACACCCTGAACAAATGTCTGCAGATCATCATGACAACAATCACTGTGTTTTACCTGCAGTATGAATCAATAAAGGATAAGCTTTTTATATCAATAGACATTATCGCTCGGTTACTACAAAGTGCTAAATTCCTGAATTACTAAAAACCTTGGGTTCTTACCAATTTTTTGTAACATGCCAATTTGCGTAACAAGTAAACAGTGCATTTTAATATTCTTTGTTCCCAGTGACATTGCACAAATAGAAGGCTAAATAACGATTTATAGAACGAAACCCTGAAAACAATACGATTACCTACCACATTAACATAACACTTGTATTAGTTTTCATTTTGTAGAACCCAAATTGTCAATATGACGCTGTTTACGGAAGGTGGCTTAAACTTAACATAACCTTTGTACTTATTGACAGCTCATTTTAAGGAATATTTTTATGAAAATGTTATTTTAAATTATGTTGATTGTTGACGTAATTAATATGAGAATCTCACAGTTAAGATTCAATAATTACCGTGGAATCTCATTTAAATGACAAGGTTTTTCTCTGTTAGGTATTTATTAGGTGTGTACTTTATTTATTTATACACATAAATTGTTTGCTACGCACAACCTTCGCCTCAATCTCCATTCCTGGTGAGTTTGTTTCGATGCATCGAACATTCCTTTGTGACACAAACCTCTGTTACTCCAGTGGGAACTCCGAATATCGATATATTATATATCATCCGTAAATTAAAGAAATATAGGTACCGATAGGTATGGTAGGCCGTATGGTACCGGCTTGGAATTTGCACCGCCCCAACTTTGCTCGTGGGTGACGTAGGAGGCGACTAAGCGACGTACACCGGGTGGCAGGCAGCAGCGCCTTTTGCAGATGGATCTACCACCAAACTGCGATCCCCGGGGATTATGGGCATTACCCCCGTTATATAAAAGCTAATAAGTTGCTTATCAGGGGAAGATCTGCGTCCAGCAGTGGACCAATATAGGTTGTTGAGCTTGCGAGAGTGAGAGGTATCGATATTCGATATATTTAATTCTTCAAACAGAACAGCTGGAACAAATATCCGTAGAACTCACAAACATTTGTCCCAAGGCGGTAATCGAACACGCAAACCACCACCTTGCAGGGACCTACGCCCGCTGCGCCTTCGGTAAATCAATACTGTGTGAACTGTCCAGCACAATCTTATTATTCGACCTGCTTCCAGGCTGCCCATTACATCGGTGAGATGTGCCGGTACATTCTCGCGACGCCGCCCTCTGCCGCCGACAGGACCCATACAGTGCGCGTTATCTACGGCAATGGACTTAGACCTCAGGTAAATACGATAAAGACTCCTAAACCATTTTAGGACTGATCCACCAGAGCTCGACTGCATAGTTAAAAAGACTGCCCTAAACCTTCATACAAACAAACTCAAACTCAATAACTTTATTTCTTTAGGCTCTAAAAATATGATAAATAATAGATTCTGGCGTTCCTTTGCGGAGATCCATTGCAAAATATAAAGATGAAAATATTTAGTAACAATTCCGCGCAAAACCTTCTCCGACAAGCTCTAACAAAATGTGGTCCGCGTTGTAGAAGAAAAAACCACACCAAAAAAAAAAAAAAAAAACTACCAAAGCAAGACGTCAACGACGAAACTAGTTGACGTCTTGTTTTGACAGATTTCTTAGCTCAGCACTTAGACGAGTCAAATTTTATAAAACAACTTTAAAAATAGTACATAACCTATTTTTAAATAAGAAATAAGGTGTTATTGATTTTATTCACTTCAATATTTTATTCATTAGTGGAAATGAAAAATAAACAACAACTAGAAGTTTATATACACATCACGTTTACATTTAACTATACACAAACTTAACTATAATTGTACTTTCTGATTCGTTGGGAAACTTAATCCTCTATAGAAATGAAATAAATTCCCAAAAAAAATTCTGTTCCATCCAAAAACTTCGTGGCTTAGTTGGTTAGAGCACACCCGTACTGGGGGATGGGCGCGGGTTCGAGTCCCGCCGAAGCGAATTTTTTGCTATTCAAGCAACCGCATAAGGCTAGTTTTCTAAAAAAATCGCACTACTCATCCAGTTACATTATTACATGATGTTGGACAAGTATTTTTTCTTTCCACAAAAGATATACCCAGTTAAAGTTCGGCGGTGACGCCACGTCGGGCGACACTTTTTAGCGACTTTGTGATGTCACTGCACGTCACTGCCAAACTTTGATGCGCTGTATCTTTGTCATGTTGATTGACAAAAGAAAAAATACGTGTTCAATATTTTTTAGGAAACTAGCCTATTAAGTATTTTTATATATTATTATAACAACAGCCTCCTGGTGTCTGAGAGGGTGGACGGCCCCATACTCAGACACTGGACCGAGACGCATGTGTTGCCCTCTAACGCATCGCGATATGCCAAATTATATCATTTTTTATGTTTATGTTTGTGCTTAAATTTAATTTTAATAGAATTTCCTGTGCCATGTATTTATGGTTTGATTTGATTGTGTAATTATGTATGTGTTTTTATGTGTATTGATGTGACATTAATAATTGAAATTGATTTTATGGTTACTAACATAGTATCTAAGTAGTTTACTAACAATTATGGTAAAAAACTGAAATAAAATAAATTGAATTAAATTATTTTATAATCTGTGTTTTTTCCAGATATGGTGCGATTTCGTGAAGCGTTTTAACATCAAAGAAGTTTGTGAATTTTATGGAGCCACAGAAGGCAATGCTAATATCGGTAAGTTAAATCCGTAAAGGCAAATTTTTATGGGTTTTTATTTAGTAGATATATTCGTTCATCAAAATACAGCGACGATATGCAAAGAAAGAGTTATGATCGTTATTATAACTGTCATCAGGTCATGCTTAACCACTGCTGAACATAGGCCTCCCGTAATATACCCAACGCCTGGTCTTCACCTTGCCTCATCCAGCAACGTTCAGCAGAATTCGGCAGATCTTCATTTCACCCGACCACAGGGTCCTAAATCCACAAAATTAATCGCTTCACCATAGCAATATTATTGTCTGAAAATTACACATTTTGGCATTTTACCTTTGATGAAAGAAACTACTGATGGACACTTCCGACTCTTATTATTAGATCATTTAGTGTTGGGCTCCACTAAAACAAAATAGGGAGTATAATGCAATTGCTTTTTGTTCCAGCTAACACGGACGGTACACCGGGCGCTATCGGCTTCGTGTCTCGGATTTTCCCCAAAGTCTACCCTATTGCTATCATCAAGGTGAACCAGGAGACAGGAGAACCAATCCGTGACACACAAGGACTTTGTCAGGTCAGACAACTTAATGTGTACAGTAGTACCACTTCAATAAGTTACACCGATGTACTGCGCAGAAGGCTTAATTTTGGTAGGCGCGAAAAAATCCAAGCCAATCATATCGCTCTTTCTTTGCGCGTGAAACATTTGTTTGGGTGATGGCTACGCGCCGGTAGAATATCGGCCAGTAACAAACACGCGTTGCGATCTCGACAGTCGCAAGTCGTATTTTGAGTGGGATACATATGAAAATACGTTGGTCCTTTTTTGTCTTCCCGTGTACATATTATATGAGCGAGATAGCTTGAGCCTCTGTTTTTGTTGACTTAAAAGCTTAATGCAACGCAATAAAGTCTATTATTTCAACGGCGTTGGCATTCGTATTTAATCGGGTTGAAATGTTCTCTTCTGTGCAGACGAATATTGCCGATGCGACTTATTATCGTGGTCAACCTGTACTTACAAAATAAGTATGTGGCAGGCCGCATCACACCTACTTGTCATCACATGTCATAGACAACTGTTTAGTTTGACAAAGACTAAGCATGGCGAGGGGGTAGTTCTAGGGATCCTATGATTTATCTTGATGTAGCCTGAACACCTCCATGAAAAAGACTGATAGATAGATAACACTTTTATCATCATATTACAAGTGACCTCGCCTCCTCGCTGCTGTCGACGCCTCATGCTTCTTTTGAAGTGTTTTTCCTAACCGAGTGACATGTCACGACCGCTCGGCGAAAGTGTCACTAGATACGTACGTCATCATCATCATCAGTCTATAGTAGTTGTTGGATAGGCGTCCCCGAATGAGCGCCATAGCGCCCTGTCTTCAGGTTTCCGCGTCAAGCATCTGCCAGCAGTCTTTCGCAAATCGTCATCCCACCTGATCGGAGGGCGTCCTACACTACGTTTGCCGAGTCGATAATGCCGAGATGTTTTATCTTGGTCCAAAGGTATTCTGACATTATTATTAATAACCTCTGGATACTAACATTTTAAAACAGAAATATTAAAACTTTATTCTAGGTTGCAGGCCCCGATGAGCCCGGCGTATTCATAGGAAAGATCCAAGTTCAGAACCCGGCGCGTCAGTTCCTGGGCTATGTAGACAAGGCGGCGTCTGAGAAGAAGATCGTCAGAGACGTGTTTGCCAAGGGCGATTCTGCCTTTATATCAGGTACCTAAAGAACTTTCATATCACCATAAGCATCACATTCGACCGTTGACACCGCTGCTACGCCAACTGAATCTTAACTGATTTCGATAATTGATATAAATAATACCTATCTACAATTCAATGCACATATAGATTTTTTTATTATACATAGAAAACGACCATAACACCCGAATTCAATATCTGCAGATCAAACAAACATTTGTCCCAAGGCGGGAATCGAACCCGCAACCTCCGGTGTCACCCACCGCGCTACAAATGTGGTCAAAGTAGAAGAGGCGCCGCCGTTCCATACAACGATTGCAGTCATTCAATATTGTCTGTTGAAAACTTTGGATCTAAGCAATTTCTTGTTTCAGGCGACATCCTGGTGGCAGACGAGCTCGGCTACCTGTACTTCCGCGACCGCACGGGGGACACGTTCCGGTGGCGCGGGGAGAACGTCTCCACCACGGAGGTCGAGGCTGCCATCTCCAGGGTCGCGGACCATAGAGATGCGGTTGTCTATGGTGTACTGGTGAGAAAACTACATGTATACGTAGAAATAACCTTGGGTAATTTACATAGCTCTTGGAATTGCAAATTTCTAGTAGCATTGAGATTGGCTATAGCTTGCAGAACCGATGTGTGACGATTCTGGTAAAAAATACCGACGAGGCGACATTTGGTTAAGTTACCTGCCGATGCCCAACCAGCCCCATCTCCTAGTTTTTCTCGTGCACCAAGCGATGTTAAATCGATCAGAAAATTCCTTGTCTTTCTCTTTAGCGATTTTTGACACCTGTCAAATTAAAAACTGCTTAAAATTGTTTTCATTCAACCGCTAGGTTCTAGTATTCTACCAATGAAAAAAGAAAACCCCTTAGTACGCGGATTAGCGCTATCGTAGAGTTGGTTAAAAACTTCTTATTCCATGGCGAGGTTAGTCTGGTCATGTTTTTTTGTCTATGGTTTAAACACTGGCGTGGCTGCCATGTTGTACGAGGAATGTTTATTTTACAAGCTTTTATAGTTAGGTCGTACCCATAGACTACTAGATCTTTGCTTCTTACAGAGAGCATTTTAGACAAACACTGAAGATCTTAATTTCCGAAACAATGCTACCGCCCGAATACTCAAACGCAACTCAGATTTAAGCTCGTCTCAAGTGCTGATTTTTTGACAGTTTTCAATGAAAATGTGTCATAAATTCGTCACTTGAGACGTGCTTAAATCTGAGATGCGTTTCAGTATTCGGGGGTAAATGTCGTAAACTATTCTCCTTTACTCAGGTGCCAAACACAGAAGGACGGGCGGGCATGTGCGGCATCGTCGATGTGAAAGGCACCCTCGACATAAACAAATTATCAGCTGACTTAGCGAAGGAGCTACCAGCTTACGCAAGACCTGTCTTCCTGAGGGTTATGACCTCTATGGACATGACTGGTGAGTGTAGAATGGGCTTTATTCGAATTTAAAATAAAAAATAAAGAATTTTTTTGAATTTGCGATGCATTCCAAGAGGTCCAATTTCACCGTTGTAATTGAACGCGGTCAATATAAAGATAAACTTAGGTTAGCGCTTTAAAACGAACGTTCAGCGCAACGCGCACGTTAATCTGGTTCAAGCTGAACTTCTTTCACAAACGGTGAAATTGGACTTACATGAGCTTAATGAAGTTAGATTAAATTATGATTAATTAAAAACTGTTAATCTGCTTCTGATAATGTTTGTATTATGTTATCTGTCACCTGAACATACGTATACCCTAATTTTGAAGTAAATGCATACACACACACCTTACTCAATTCAAAAATGAAATGAATGTGAAAAATGATTTGAATTTTATAAATTTGTAACTAAGGTACAACAATTTTATTTGCAGGTACATTTAAAATGAAGAAGACTGATCTGCAAAAGGAAAGTTACCACCCGAATTTGGTAAAAAATGATAAACTTTACTATTTAGATTTAAAACTAGGAAAATATCTTCCGCTTGGTGTTGAAGAGTATGATATGATCAATAGTGGGAAAATTAGGCTGTGATTTATTTTATTAATGTTCTAGGAAACGTTTCGGTCAATTATTTATATGCCATCTAATATTTCAAAATGCAATCCGTTTTTGGTGGTTTATAAATAAATTACCGAGATACATAGCTCAAATAGTAGATAATAAATCGTTTGGACATCTTTAGTTGTAGATAAAATTTATATAATTTATTAAGCTTGAATTAAAACCAATCAGTTAATTCAAATTCCCAAATAAACATTCCTGTCTTCGAGTTACAGTTTTTAGCTGTTACGTTTTTAGCTATTTTTATAGAAAGTTACATGTTAACACAGTTGATGAATAAGTAGCCGGCCAAAGTATAAATATTCTGTATAATAAATGCTCCAAACAAACAGAGAAATAGACAAAATTCGTATTTTAAATTGCAAACAAACCTTTGCACCTTGTCATATCAGCAGCTATTGACAAACGACTTATATAAAGCAGGAAATTTGTCCTTATTTGCCTCCAATCACGAGCAAATGGTATGTTCGTCAAGGATATTGTGTTCTTTAGAAATAACAAAGGTATTTAAAGTTATTTACCCTTATTTACCGGGACAATGTTTTGCAAGAAGTTTATTAGCCGCTGTTATTGTTCTGTTCAGTTATACTTATTATAATCTTCATCCTAAATGATGACTCCATTTCAAAATCTCTAAATTTTTTTGCTTATTAAGTTTATTTTGTTAAACATTCTAAAATGTCAAACTATGTTTAAGTGAACCTTTGAGCTCCCATACAAACGTACTTTGCGATTCATTTGGAAACTACGTCCCCGATTCTAATGAAATTTTGCATCCATATTGGGATAAGACATAGCATGTTTGTATCGCTTTAGTTTATCAAAATACATAATCATCTTAAAGAGCGAAAGTCATAAAATCGCTTGAAAATGGTTAAAACTTTGAAAAGTGGTTTAAATGTATTTTGAAAAAACAAACGATTCATACATAGCTATTTCTAAACCGATTATTTATGCTAAATTTCATTAAAATCAGGGATTTCGTTTCTAAATTAATCGGAAAATACTTTTGTATGAGAGCTTAGAGGTTCGCCCCCAACCGTAAAGTTTAAATGTCAAAATAAATGTGTCACTATGAGACAATTCCATTGTTATAGTGAAGCGATTAATTTAGTGGAATTTGGCCCCTGAGACTCAGTTAAAAGATTAAAATCCACATCACTTTAAATTACACAAATGAATATGGCAACTCTATCATCTTTACAATACATTTATTATTGTATATTTTTAAGATAGTACTCTAAGTAGATGTAAGTAATGGACATAATAATTATTTTTGTAGTAACAAACAAATTATGTTATTGAATATTAACATCATGTTTTATATATCAATAGTTTCAGTTACTTATGTTTTGATTTGACAGCTATTTCTTTAAAAGAAAATAATGTAAAAAGTGAATAAAATTCAGCTTTACTTACA
Source organism: Eupithecia vulgata (assembly GCA_946478455.1). Lineage (NCBI taxonomy): Eukaryota > Metazoa > Arthropoda > Insecta > Lepidoptera > Geometridae > Eupithecia > Eupithecia vulgata. Next base: position 11,476,915 of record OX297862.1, on the reverse strand, counting down.
TCTGTTAAAACAAGGTTAAAACTGAAAAAGTTCTTTCAGCAAATTAATAGTTTACGGGTGTTGGAAATCTCAATAATGTACTAGTTACCAAAGCTTTGGCTAACTAAAACATCATTTTTTTATAATTATTTATTTGAAATCTCTTTTTCTACTTATATTTATTAACTTACTTGCCCATAATTTATCAGTCTTATTTCTTAGAAATAAAATATACTTATTCTTAATTTGTATTTAGTAACTTAGTTAAAAAATAATTTTATGGTATGGGTCATACTGGAATGATTATGGTTCAATAAACGAATTTTACAGAAGAACTTGTGTTTTTCTCTATACCAATATTATAAAGAGGAAAGATTTGTTTGTTTGAATTGAATAGGCTCCGAAACTACTGGACTGATTTGAAATCTTTCACCATTAGAATCCTACATCATCCCTGATGAACATATAGGCTATAGAATATACTCGTGCGACGCTGGGGCGGTGCTAGTAATAAAACTTAACACCACAGAATAATATATCCTAACGGACTTAACACACACTAGCTAGGTAATAAAAATATGTTACGCAATTTACAACTATTCTAGCAATCACTGAGACAGTATTTTGAACTATGCTTTGGCCAGCATAGTTGTGAAATTAATAATATGCTTATGCATCATAAACGGAACGCTACACGATATTCAGCAGTAACAAGTGTGTAATAATACTGACAATATAATTAAGTTTAGTATAACAGGTATTTAATCAAAAGCACGTTTATGTTTTTAAACTTATGCAATCTAAACACATAATTATAATTATAAATACTATTTAACGGGTAGTTATCGCGTTTCTTTGCCATTTTTTTCCTGACGTTTCAAAAACACGCTACCGAGTTAACCCTTGACCACGGCAGTGTGTAAACCTGTCGAAACGTCGTCGGGAAAAAATAGGTAAAGAAACGCGATATTTACCCGTTAAATAGTATTGATAATTAAGCACGTTTAAGATACTGTAAGTTAAATATTTACCTACAGTTTTGGGTAAAAAGTTTTGAAAAAACAATTAACCATCTAAGTTCATCTTAAATAACTTATCTTACTTGGCTACCTTATCTTATTAATTTTCCTTGTATAATTTTGTAAGTCCATCTTTCTAAAAACTGCTCATCTGTAGCTTATGAGAGCGAGCGTACCGCGCGCGTCATAGCCTAACTTTTTATTCGAACGATTACTACCTCTTTTGTTCTCCAAACTGACAACAAACCTATTTCAAAAATGGATCGATTCACCCGTCAAGCATCATTCACCCCTGTCAACCGTGCATACGTCATTCGTGCCAACCTGCCCCAAGTTTTTGTAAAATAAAAAATCTGATGTGCCGCGAACGCGTTTGATGCGTCCCGGGCTCGCGCGGAGGGAGCGTGGAACGGGGGACGGTGTATCAGCTGTTGTCGGCGCATGTGCGAGGCGCCAGCTGCCGCGCCGGAGCCTCGAGTCGTCATTGCCGCGCGGTCTGTCGGCGGCGCCCCGCGTCGCGCCCTCCGCACTACTAAACCCGCTCCGATATCTGTTTATAGTGTTGGGCTAGCGGCCAGCTCTCCCACCATGGATGCTATCTTGGCCGCGCTCGTCGCGCTGATGGCACTGGCAGCCGCAATGGCCGCCGTGCTCAGTACTCTCTCCAAAGCGGCAATATTTGCCCTCCTCGCGGTCGCGCCCTGCGTTTACCGATACAGAAAATGGATTTACGTGTTCGTCAAAACGCTACCGAGGGATACCAAGTGAGTACATTATTATTATACAACTATAAGTAACCTATTTTCTAATGTTTTCTTGAGCTAGACTACCTTATTTTACGTAGTTTTAAAGCCCATTTCAGTAAACGAACTGAGTCGTTAAAAAATCAATTTATTAGTCGCAGTACTAAATACTGCGACTTGTAGAGCGTAAGTGTAACGACAGCTTAGCAGTAATTTTAATCAGTTGTTAGTAGAACATACAAATCTGCAGTTACTTTTATATTTTTACCTGCTCCATGACCCTGTCGTTTATACCGCGTGGTTAAAAATACAGCCCCTTTCAATTTAAAAGAAGAATGAAAAGAAAATAAGCGTGACCGACTTTTATGAGGTTTCTAGTTCTTAACTGGAGTTAATGTCTCTATAATAAATATGTTGTTAGGTCCATGGTGTATTTTAAACTTGGGGTAATTACTAAAATATGAAGTAAAGTAAGCAATGCACCTACAGTGAAATCTTTACTGAAAAGTAGTAGATTAAGTAGATTATTTAATAATCTAGCATTCACGTGCAAATAGATGATTTTGGTGCTTTATCCAATATATTATTGTACCGTGCATTAAACCTATTTGATATTGATCTACACTAATATAATGTATAAAGAGGAAAGATTTGTATTTTTGTATGTAACGAATAAACTTAGAAACTACTGAACTGATTTCAAAAATTCTTTCACCATTAGAAAGCTTACTTTTTAGAGAGTGACATAGGCTATGTTTTATCCCGAAATCCCCACGGGAACGGGAACTACGCTGCTGAAACCGCGAGGCGCTGCTAGTAACTGATAAAAATGCTGTTTGCAAATTAGGTGCGGAAGGTAGGTAAGGTACCTACCTATACCTACCTATAATATGTATCTACACTACGAATAAATATCTACATTATATAACATTTGCAACAGAATAGGTAGTAATTATAACTAGGTTGGTAGGTAGGTACCTAGTTAGTTATATATTTTGTTTAACCTACCTAGGGGGAAATAATGTAGCAAAAAAACTATTACCTAACCTACATAGGTAGGTACCTACGTATTTAGGTTTGTAGGTAGGCAGTAGGTAGGTAGGTACCTAAACCTATATAGGTACCTATGTCTTGCAATTAAACACGCAGAAAATAACCTACATGGAAACGCACCTACTAACGGAGTTGGAATTTGCTAGACTAATACCTATTGATTAATTATTACGATTGGTTTTTGCAGGCGGTAGGTAGGTAGGTCTAGGTACCTACCTATGCGTTTTTTGTTTCTTTTCAATTTAATAAGTAAAATCTAGGTATTTCTAGTAGAATTTATTCAGAAAGAAAATAACAATCAAATAACAAATTTAAATTAAAACTATTTCTATTTCTTGGTATTTCTTAGTTCTTTTACTTTCTTAATTAATTGCTAAATTAAGGGTAGGTAGGTACTTGCGTACTTACCTACCTACCTTGATTTTAATATATATGCCCACCGTGTTAGTGCGGCCGGCGGAGGTCAGACTGCGACGCAGGAGGTTGCGGGTTTGTTTCCCGTCTTGGGACAAATGTTTGTATGATCTGCAAATATTTATAACAAAAGCCCCGCTTAACTTAGGGGCTAGATGATGATGTGTGAATTGTCCAGCATTATTTATATTTAAATAATAAATGTTAAACATTGTTAAGCCAAAGTTTATTTGACCTTTACTATAAGACGTTGCTTTCGGTGGAAATAGTAATTTGAAAGTAAAGTTACTAATTTGGTAAGCTGTTTTTAACACAACCTAACTTTTAGGACTTACTATGACATCGAAACATATCTTGTCTGACGGAGTATGAATACATACATAAATAACTCTAAATGATGCTTTCAAACCATGTCACGTTTTAAGAACTGTTAGGTACCTATAGGTATAGGTACAGGTTCTTAGTAGGTTAGATAATATGTCAAGTAACTAACCGTGGTTACCGCGGTCAGTGGTGGTATTGAGGTTCCGAAATTTTGTTCCTATCTATTCCGCCAGTACAGTCATTTTGTGAAAAGGATAGAGAAAGGATTTCGCGTTCATAAAAGCGAGACAGGGCAAGACCAAAAATCAAATTTTAGTTTCTTATCTATTAAGTACTTAATTAGGACTTAAATTAGAAAAACCGAAACATAAAATCTTTTCAGTAGTTCTTATTTTCAAGATCTAAACTTTTGTATTTATTGATAAATTAGTATAAATTTTAGAGGTAACTGCCATTTTTTTTCGACACATGATCGATAAGTCCTGAACTTACCATATATACATTTCAAAGTTAAATAAGTAGTTTGGATGATATTTACTCGTAGATCTGATAGAGTTGATTTGATAGGTACCTACCTACCTAGTATAGGCGCTGCCATCATCGGCGACCTCGTTACTCAGAACCTGTTTGAAAAAAAAATGCGCGGTGCGCTTGTAACTTTTTAAATAAATGAATGATTAAAATTAAAACGTAAAAAAAAATCTTTAAGTATTAAAAAAAATCTTAGCAAGAAACTAGATCAACATGTTTAGAAGCGAATTACACTTAAACAGTGAAGTATCCAAGATCCAAGGAGGTGTAGGTACGCGAGGTTCATCATTTAATAACTTATGCAAAAGAATGCGACTGATAGGTGGAACTTTAAATCAAGTTTTAACGTACACGAGATTACAAAATATTCTCGCGGTATCACTAAACAAATCTACAACTGAGTTAGGTATATTATGTAAATTGTATTGCTTGATAAACTAAACATGGCTATCGATCTATGTTATGTTATGATAACCAATTCGTAAATGGATTATTGATCCGAGTGGGAATTTTGTATGATTTCTAAATAAGCATATGGTAAGAAGTTAGTTCCCAGGTAAATAAATAAATAAATAATGCTGGGATAATTCACTTAGCATTATCTAGCCCCAAGCTTGGGGCTTGTGTTATGGGTACTAGATAACCGATATACATCATAAGGTGACCACAAGTATTAAGCCCACGACAGACTAAGCTATAATATATATTAAGCATTTTTATAGTCTAGCTAGACCTTTATTGACCAAAATCTCACCTGATGGAAAGTGAAAAAAAAGTAAGCTGTTTATTACGGTATAGCAAGCTACCACAGAAGGTGGCTATGCTATAATATATATTTTTGCACTCATTAGCTCTGCGGCCATCAAGTCTTAGGTACTATAACAATAGTGCTTTATCTGTCGACATATTTTGGTGAAGTAATAAAAATCTACGTTATAGCTGCGTCTGTGGTCACTCGCCGATTACCTTCTATAGAAAATATACCGTAATATAACTTGCTATGTATTAATATTATATTAGAGCCGGTGGATTTTTTCAGCAGTTTAGACTTAAAACGGTAACAGCTAAACAGATAGACAGTCAGCTACTTTCGAATTTATAAATTAGTATAGAAGTATGGATATATAGTTCTGATAAAAAGGTTCAGTAGTACCTCTTCACGTCCGTCCTTATATGATTCGTTTAGGTATTATCATTATACATGAATGAGATTTTAATAATACGGGTGTTCTGGATGCAATCACGATGTGAGTCATTCCATACATCTCCCACACCTGAGGCTGTCATACAAACAATGGTTACAGCTCTCTCTTATGTCAGCGGTTTTGTTTGCCGATATGTTTTATTAACAAGGAGATCCTGAGATTGTTTTCGTTAGTTATTTTGTAAAACTCTTTTCTGCCCGCGGCTTCGAACAAGTTGTTTCTATGGAAACGTTCTAGGCGTAGGTAGTAGAGACCGCGACTCGGCTAACGTAGTGTAGGACGCCTCCCGACCGGATGACGATTTCGAAAGACTGCTGGCAGATGTTAAATAAATAAAACTGATTAAATGATATAAATAAAACTTTCTAAGGCTATAATGTATATCCCATGGGAACTGATTTATGGTAGCCTGTGATTTTCTAGGCTTAGACCTACATGTATGAAAACTTACAGCACGATCTTTAGTAGTTTTGGCTTGAAGAAGCAAACATCCATTTATCCACCCATCCATTCATCCAAGCTTTCGCGTTTTCTCATTACTGTGATTGGCATTTAATTATCATAGGATTCGGCGACAGCTGCTCGCAACAACTAGTGAGTGTCCACGGGTAGGACGCACTGATTGAAATCTTTCGTTTTCAAGCATTGCGGTATGGATGACGAGAAGACTTGGCGTAGTTTGCCAAACGCGGCCCAACCTAGCTGGATCCTCCTCTTGGCCTCCTTCTCGAAATTGTTTTTTCCCAACTGCAGAGTCTGCCCAAGGTAAGTATACTCGGAAACAATTTCGAGAAGGTGAGCATGTACGACGACCGGTCCCGGATCAATGTCCCGGCCATTGATCATGACCTTAGTTTTATTCAAGTTCATGCTAAGACCGATGCGTCGTCGCGAGGCTAAAGCTAGGCCGGCCAGCATCCGTTTCAGCTCCTCAAGCGACTCCGCCATTAAGACTATATTATGTTATCAGCAAATCGCAGGTGTGAGATGTAATTGCCGTTTATGTTGTTGCCCTTACCTTTCCAGTCCAGCGTCTTAAACACATCTTCCAACGCGCTTGTGTACAGTTTCGGGGATATAACATCCCCTGTCTCACTCCTCTGCACAGTTGGGTAGGTTTAGACTGCTAAAATGTAGCTGTACTTACTACACTCTACCTACTACATCATTATCATCATCATACCTACTTGGTACATAATGCTATACCTACACCAGCTTGACCACTGTTGGACTGTTAGACCCGGTGTTAACTAACTTGCATCAGACAATTCAGTCCATAATTTATCATTATATAATGTGTGGATTGTTACTAGTTACTGCCCGCAGCTTCGCACTGGTTATTTCTAATTCATGGGAACTGGTTTATAAAATAAGAAGTGGCGTATGTTTTCTTCCAGGCCTACAACTACCTGTATGTAAAATTTCATGCCTGATCCGTTCAGTAGTGAATTGGCTTGAAGAGGTAACAAACACTCATCCAAAATACGTATAATAAAAAAAAATCTATCTATGTAATGTATAATATTACGTATATCAGTTATCTAGTACCCATAACACAAGCTCTGCTTACCTTGGGGCTAGATAATGCTGTGTGAATTGTCCAGCATTATTTATTTATTTATAAACTTTCGCCTTTATAATATGAGTGTGATAGTGTGTTGTGATTGTTAAAGTAAAAAAGTAAAAGTTCGTTTATTGCTTGAAAATACAATGTTATAAAGATCTTATATAATACATTTGGATCATTGGCCTTTAAGCATGCAATATTTTTAATACTTACAATTGAAATACTTATCGTCTAATAAAAAAAGCAATAATAAGAAAAAATTAAAAATTTCAATAAATCATAGATTTAAAATTAAATAATATCAGTTAAACTAAATAAAAAATAAGCTGGGTCAAGTAATATTTGTACAAACATTTTTATCATTCACAAATTCATTTACGGTGTAATAGGCGGTCTTTGTTAAGATTATTAATTTAACTAATGAGTTTTGTTTTCTAACGGGGTGATCCTCTATCATTCATTGCCAAAACCAACAAATATTTTGTTCCTTTAATAATTAAAGGAACACAGATAATTGAGGATTTAAAATACTCAATTATTGAGTATTTTAAATCGAATTAATAGTGACGCAAAATTCTCAAGTCTATACGAGGCATCTGTAACATTTTCTAACTGTAATCGATTTTGAACGGTGTAAACGAGAAAAACGTAAACAGACCGGAACAAAAAACATAACTTTGCAGAGCATGACCCCAAGAAGTTACTGTAAGTTATGCTCTTCAAGGTATTGAGACCAAATTCAGACACAAATTTTAGTTGAAAGTTTTTTTTGCGACTACTACAGTAAGTACTACATACATACCGAGTTCGTATAAGGTTTTTGTATTATAGTGCGTAGCTCACTGCCGAAATCGATTTTTTTTGGGATTTATTTAATTTCTTATAGTTAAAAAACTCCACACAAAGCGATCCGAGCCTCCATCCATCGACTCCCTGTGACCGCTACGATGTCGTCGGATCATTGAGTTGATGGTCTCCCAACACTCCGTTTCGCCACTCGAGAACCTACTCGCCAGCGGTTATCGGTTCTGCGAGCTATATAATAACACTAGCAGCGCCTCGCGGTTTCATCCGCGTAGTTCCTGTTCGAATTCCGGGATAAAATATACCTAGCCTATGTGCTATTCTAGATCATATAATCTATCTCTGTGCCAAATTTCATTCAGATCCGTTCAGCTGTTCTGGCGTGATTGAGCAACATACATCCATCAATGCATCCATCCATCTAAACTTTCGCGTTTATAATATTAGTTTGATGACCGGCCCACTGCCACTTCAGCTTACAATTTCTGAGTCGGTGACATTGTTTCTTCTACGGATTTTCGTATTCTATCACGTAGAGAAACTCCAAGCAGGCTCTCTCCATAGCCCGCTGAGCGACTCTCAAGCTTATGAACGTCTTGTTCAGGAGGCTGGAAGTCGTCAAATCTTCGAGACCTTCGAGAATATTGACTAATGGAATCAAAACCCATTGTTAACAATATTATATCTACTCACTGTTGGTGTTTGATAATAATAATTTTACAATGCCTTTAGTTACTGGGCAGGCCGAGCATTGCAGGTGGCTGAATAATAACAATTTCGTTCTTACCAAGTATAAGCAAAAGCAAAAGTGCTGAACAGCTGTGCTTACCAAGCCTCGTATTATGATGACAGCTTCTGTACTGGCAAAGGTCCGCCTGCGAAACAGGAGGTTGTAAGTTCCATTCCTGCCGTAGGACAAAATGTTTGTACGATCTATTATGTAAATTAGTTTCTTGTACCCGAAACGCTCTGCTTAGTTTGGGGCTAGATGATGCATGCAGCGTAACGTAAGGGATGATTTATATTAGACCGGGCCGTGTTCGGGGCGAGCCGGAGCGGATCTCTTAACAACGTTAGTAGACGCGCCCGGAGGGACACGGATCATGTACTGCTTCATACAAAATGTATGTAACGTTTCAAACCTGGGCCACGTATACGCTACGCCCCGACACGGCGCGATCTAGAATTAATCATCAATTAATTATACTTTGTTTAAAGTACCTATTTCTGTTTCCCTAAAGGCACTTAACACAAAATGCTATTGAGCAAATAGTTTTTAAGTAATAGGCACTGTTTTTATTACCCACTTTCTCTTTTCCGACGGCCAAGTCGTGCTCTTACTAATGAGCTTCTGTTACATAAATTTAATAATAGAATTATGAAGAACCAACACGAAAAATACTATGCTTATTTCCCATGTTTAATTTTAACTTCTGAAAAAACCTTGAATATTTTTCCTCCAAGGGTAGGTATTTCGATAAATTGGTATTTTTCGTCTTGAGGTAAAATTGTTGTCACTACTATGGATAGATGTAGTTCGTACTGTGCTATTGGTAGTCTGTCACAACAATTCATAAGGATACAAAGACGCTACCTATGTAAACAGTCATCATCATCATCACCTTAGTCCACACTGGACATATGTAGGCCTCCCCCATACGACGACGCCACAAAGAGCGGTCCTGAGCCGCCTCCATCCATCGACTCCCTGCGACCGCTACGATGTCGTTTGTATCGCGGCAATGCTGAGTGTAGGCCATAATTGTCTTAAATCCTGCTGCGCACAAAATAAGCAGCAAAAGCTAGGGTATAATGTTGTCGTAAGATTTTTTTTTGTTGTAGTAGATTTAGGATGAAAAAAATTATTTTCATTTCATTTCACTTTTCACTTTAGATACCTACATGTTACTTATACACACACTTTGAAGGTAACTAAAATCAATGAAGTTAAGTATTGGCTGTTAGCCAACCAACACTTTTTGGACTCTAGTCTCTTACATCACGATTATTTTAAGAACAAAGCAAACAGTTTTTCAAGAATATTTTATCGCATAAAGGTAGGTTCATTGTCCAACGGTAACTGTAAAACGGCTTGTTGGAATTGTGGCTTTGCTTCCTTTCAAATATAGCGGCAGCACACAAGAAATGCAATAATGTGGAATTTATTCATCAAAGAACTAATTCTACCCGCGGCTTCGCACGTAATTTTCCGTAATAAAAAGTATTTCCGTCCCGGGATAACGTCTACATCCCTACCAAATTTCATAATAATTCGTACAGCCGTTTGCGTGAAATTTATTAGTGATTATTTTTTTGTTTAAGTGAAAAAATTAACAAATAAATAGCTAGTCTAGCTTGCTAGAATACTAGCTAGATTTTTAAGTAGCCTATGTCCGTCCCTGGTATAACAGTTACCTCCCTGCCAAATTACGTTGAGATCAGTCGTTTAGAGGCGTCTAAGGTGTGTGACCACCAAAAGATAATTCGGACAATTATTCAGCTTCTTCGGTTATTGACGTTTAATGTATGAAAATTATGTAAAAAACGTCAGAACCAAATTTAAATTAAAAAAAATAATATTATCTATCTGTTGGTGAACTCTGTTCTTAATATAACAGACAGACAGACAGAGTTACTTTCGAATTAATAATATTTGTATAGATCAAAGGTTCAGTTCAGCAAAAAACCATCTTACGACTTATCCTTCCTGGTCACTTGAGTTGAGAGGAAGGAAATCTTTATAGGGAAATACAGCACTACAATGTACCAACGATTATTCCGTCCTAAGTATATTTTACGATGCGATAACCATTTGATATTTTCAAGCGGTTTTCCTTCAATAAATAGTACGAAGGTCAGTTTACTTACCTAGTCGTATATCTAATTATTGGCTTATATTGTACTACGTCACTGGTCGCGTGATGGCGGCGGCGGCTGGCAGGTTTGCTGTGTGCTTTTGTAGGTTTTCATTTCAGCAATTTGTGTCCTTTAAATAGTAAATGCCTGCCTGAGCTCGGTTGTTGAGTATAACTTACTTGATTGAGAACGAAAATTACAGTCAAATAATATAATTAAAATAAAACTAGTATTTATAATTGAAACAATTTAGCTAACTGCAGACTGTTGCAAACAATCTACAGGTAGCTCAACTGATCCATATCAATACCAGTCTGAAGCGTGCCCAAGACACTGGCTGCATTGAATTGCTATAATACCTACTAATATTGTGAAAGTAATTATGTCTGTTTGTAACCTTTTCACCTCTGAACTGAAATTTGGCAGGGAGGTAGACGGTATCCCGGGGAAGGACATATGCTACTTTTTATCCTGGAAAAGAGCGTGCGAAGCTGCTAGCAGGCGCTAGTTCTTTATTCCGGTTCGGTATATTTTACGGTACCCATAGGGTACATTACCAGCAGAAGGGCAGATAATTAACTCGCAAAATATACACGAGCTGAAAAATTTATAAAATAAACGTGCATGATGTAGGTAGGTAGGTAAAGAAACCTTATCATTCGAATGTTATCAGATCAAATCAGGCGAATGACCTAAATCTGTGAACCACAAGTGTCTGGTGAAATACTTATGCGGAGAACTGGGTGGAAATGTTAATTAGCCGTACCTAAATATCTATAAAAATCTTTATTTTTATTATGTTGATTCGGTACAACAAACGCGTACCGATAAAGAAGCTACTTTCGTATATTTAGATTGTTTTAATAAAACTTATAACCGACCACTAGTCCCTTAATTTTACGCTGTTTTTAAGTTTTATGGGATAAACACTAATCCACTGGGATTGAAAAGTTGTTGGACTGCCTCAAGATTATTTTACACACGCGTAAGAATTTTTGTAAAACATACCAGCCGAACAATAGAACCTTTTTTCCAAATCGTATAAAAAACATTGAAGTCTATCGTGCGTTTCAGGGTCATGGATTGTCCTTCATGTCCGTTTTGCCCCATGGTTTTGCCTCTAGGGAGTTAGCTCTGTCTTGTCATTGATTTTTTTATTAAAACCGTATATAGCTGAGCTGACCAATTATCCTAATGATAGATGATAACTTCTTTATGGGAACGAGACATGTGTTGTTTCCTAATAGAAGCAAAACTTATACCCTCAAGTATTGTGAGGCCTGCCTCGGGCTCGAGACGCCTCACGGCGCGCCATTGCAATCCTTGCGGGATAAATGCCAAATCCTTGAGAGGTACAGAATTTACTTATTTTTTCTTACGTTTATTTTTTTACTTGACATTAAAAATTTTAGCAACTCAAAATCAAAATCTATGTATTAGGTATATTATTACAGTTAATGTACACTTAAAAGTCAAATTCAGAAAATTACAAAAATGACGGAGTTATTGTAGTATTTTTGAATTCTGTCGCTTCGTTATGTAATGGAAAATAAAGTAAAGAAGCGACAAAGAAACCAACCTGTTAGTTGTTATTTTTCTAGTTGTAGCGAAACCAGTCCCAAGCTTTTTTACCCTCCATGTTAATCAGATATTGAGTACTTTTGCACTTACATTTTTTGACAATTTGTTTGAATTTGCGTGATAACTTTTTCAACTCCTAGGAGTTTTGATATAAAAGCGTATAAAGATACCTACATTAATTTTGTGTAGCCTAGTTGTGGACAGAGAGTTTATTCTTATTCCAGTGTTTAAATTATGTACATCGCTATTTTTACGGAACCTATTGATATTGTTATCTGTAATACATTGTCATGATATTGTCAGTAGGTATGTCTATTTCTTCCAATTTATCACTCAGGGTTTCTCTGGGACCTCTATATACATAGATTGCACGAACAGCATTCTTCTGCAGCACAAATAGGGTGTTTATATATAAATAGCTCACCTTTAACATGTTAGATGTTTGTTAAGACTTAAATAATTAACCTAGGTACACATCTTCGTTTAGGTGCAATTATGTAAGAAAATAATTAGGAACGAACATAACTTTTTAACTGTTATGTATTTAATGGGGCTATAAAGGTAATTAGTTTTTTAAAACGAGTAGGTACCTATTTGTAATGTATTCTTGGCGAGAATAGTAAACAGTTTGCAGTGACCATTAAAAAGAATGACTGCCTATGCTTATATAAATAACTAGTAATAAAGAAGGAATCATAATGACAAACAGCCGCTCATTATTTTTTACCGTCGCACTAAGATGGATGTATGCATGTACTCTAGTCACAGGTCCCGTCCCACCCATGTCACATTAAAGTTTTATTTAAAACATTATACTATTGACTATATAATAACTTAATGTTTCTTATGTGCAAATTACAAGATCTGTTAAAACAACCTTTTGTCAAATGTCACTAGCACTTCTACAGTAACTAGCGGATAACGGGGCTGGTTCACTTCTAGAAATAAGTTTATCTAAGTTTATACCTACTGTTAATATTTAAGTGTTATACTCTTGTTTTTTCTGTTCCGTGGTTATACTGTTGTATGTTATACTGTTAACATGTACTTACCTAACTGTTTGCTATCGCAAAAAAAAAGTTGACTTACTCGATGACCACGGTCAGTTTACTAGTAACCGCTCTTTAGTTTGACAAGGTACCTACTACATCATTTGTACATCTTTGTAGCTGAGTGTTATTAACCAATATACTCATCATCATTCTGTGCATCTGATTATAGGCGGTATAGGCACTGAATAAATCAATCTTGATGTCAAGATACGTATCTATCTATGGTCCGACCTTATTAGGTAAAGCTTAGGGCCTCTCTTAAAGTGTAGTTCTGACAATTTGACAATCTCTTGATCCCCGAACTTGTTTGACGAAAAAAAAAACAAAATAAGAATTAGTTAAAGTTTCTCATGTAAGTAACATGGTTATTGGAAATGAGAAAATAAAGATCTTTGAACTAAACTGTTGTGCAATCATTTCTTCTGCTTTTCTGAGAACAGCCTGTATAAATAGTGGTCCCATATGAGCGCCATAGAGCCTTGTCTTCAACTTGCCGTATCCAGCATCTGCATTCTTTCGCTACGCCGCCACCCTACCTAACCTAGACAGATCCAGGTGCCTACACGGCGTCTTACCCTACGTTAAGCTGGTCGCGGGCTCTACGAAGACCACATAAAGGGTGCTAATGCAAAAATCAAGCAAAATGTGTACTTTTAAACACTTACATTTAACGAACGTAAATGTTCAGATCTACTTACTTGGTCTGAGGTTCAGATTAAAAAAATACTGTAGGTAGGAAAAAACTCCCGTAGAAGTCGAGTAATCGAGTAGAATTATCAAAATAAACTGGTTTCCTTAATACCTAAAAAAATAAAAAATTCGCATAAAAAATTGTTTTAATTGAAATTCTCTAAACTATCACATTATCCACAACACCACATTCTTTTTTACGAATGACATAGAGATACAGACTTGTTTTATTTCAGTAATAGTTTAGTTTTTCTATATTTTGAATAGTAAAGATAGTAAGCAAAATCTAGATTTTTGCGCTGACGTTGCTCCCGCTCCTATAAACACGAAATCCTATGCCTATCCTTTTCACGATTTTTTGCATTACGCGCGCTCACGAACCTACTGAAACCTACGAACGAAGATAATGGGATCTTTGAGAGCGATGACCGGCTTACTTGGTAATTAGCAAACTGAAATGGTAATTTCAGTTTGTTATTACTTTGATTTTTTTCTGATATTCGGTAGAAGGCCAGCTGATAGCCACTTTTAATTGAAAAAGACTAAATTACATCTCTATTGCAGGTTCCTATGGCGCTACGCGAATGGCATGATCCGTTCGAAGCGATGGGGGCGACAGAACGCCACCGTCGCTTCGCTGTTCACCCTACGCGCTCAGAAGAACCCTGATGCACCCTGCTTCATCGATGTTGGAGACCGAACTTGGACCTTCGGACAGGTTAGTAGTAGCACCATAAATAACAAGTAGATACAATAATAAAAAATAATAAAATAATGCTGGACAATTCACACAGCATTATCTAGCCCCAAGGTAAGCAGAGCTTGTGTTATGGGTACTAGATAACTGATATACGTAATAATATAATATTACATAGATAGATATTTTTTATTATACATAGAAAACACCCAGACCAACGGAACAAATTTCTGCAGATCGTACACAAATTTGTTCCGCGGCGGGGATCGAACCCGCCACCTCTTGCGTCGCAGGCAGACTCTCGCCCGCTGCGCCACTGAGGTCGTCAACAATGAAATTTATATTTTAATGCTGCACATTGAGGTTGAGGACATTATTAAGGTTTTTTTGAAAGATTTCCATCAATAGGGCTAGTCTTTTTTCAAAATGTAGGTAAGTATATTTGCTTTCAATGATTCAAATGGAAAACTTGTATAAAAATAAAAATGATTTATTTCAGACAATCATAAGTCCATAATCGAAGTATAGGTGTGGTATAGCATTCGGAACTGGTTGAAAGGTTTTTTAAAAGTGAGTAAACTTTTGCACTCTAGGTGTTCTCTAAGAAACTAAATAAGTCTCAAAAAAAATCGATTTCGACAGGATTCGAACCTGTGCCCCACCCTGTTTTCGAGGAAACCGACTAAGATTTCGGAACTTGTTGATTTGACGTTGTATCAATTTCGACGAAGATCATTATAGGGCTCTATGGGCTCTACCTTTATTTCTAGCGTAAATCTAAACTAGGACACGACCCTGATAAATCAAGAAACTCTTCTTTTTTGTGGGCTCTGGCACGGACCGTGCATTATGGCGTGCCAACTGCCAAGTTCCGCATGAAATACATACCAACGTACCGAACTACTTTGTAAACAAGGAATGCTGAAGTAAACAAAATTCTGTTTGATTGTCTAGCGAGGTGATCAGCTCTATTTGATTCGAATAAGATGAATTCTGGCGTTTCTGAGTCTTCACAGACTTTCGGTTAATAATGTTCTTATTGTGATAATGATCCGTAAGCAGTCCAATAAGTCGCAACACTGGATGATTTTCCAAGTAACTAACGAAACAAAAAAAGAAAATCTTAAGATCCTTTCGTTTTAGAGCCACGATGCCACATAAGCACCCATAGACACTCATCAATACACACGTCAAACTTATTAAATCCCTTTTTTGCGTCGGGGATGCATTGACAGCTAATCTGGAGGAGCACCAGGTTAACATGTGCGTCAGTTGGCCATGAAAGTGTTTTTTTGTTTTAAAAGTGCCTACACATCAATTCGTAGCCCTTGGTTCAATTTGGACAGGTATTCGTCAAGTGCCTTGATGTGTAGAATGTATAAAAATCGGGTCACTAGCCTTACCAGTTTAGTTCTCTTAGGAAAGCCTTGCCGAGCTACTCAATATCAACTATCTAATCACGCCGATTCAAAAACCTAGATATTTTTTTGTATACAAAGGTTTGGCATCTGATTCGCATTGTTCAGGCTTGCAAACGCTCAAAGGAATGACAAAACACTACCCAACAACTACAACAGCAAACACCAAGGCCTATTGATGAAAAATATTTAACGACACTGGTATTATCGAAGCAAAGCACAGAAGATGGATACAATTTTTGGTTTTGAAACTTTCATTCATAATTTAATTGATCTGTCGTTCGTTTTCCAATTCAAATTTAATAATATTTCGCGTTAATGTTATCATGTTCTGTTAAGTTTTCATTCATAAGTGTCTTTGTTGACATAAATTATATTTGACTCTAAATCGGAGTACAGAAATATGTCCGAACTACAATCCTAACCTATTTTTTGCATGAATAGGCCTCGTGCACTTCACTTACTAGGAGACCTACCTTTCAAGGAACCAATGTCAGAAAAGTGCTGAATAATAGAGGAAAGTTCTTCTAATTCTAACTCTAGGTGGGGGAACTAGGATCTGCACTGACATCTCGCATGGGAATGTATTGTGCATTATCCCCCTGCCGCTCCTTAAAGGTCCAAACGAAATTGGTTCCTTGTGAATTAAAGGAGATGGTATGATGGTCGTGGTATGCCACGACCATCATACCATCTCATCCTCATCATCATAACCTTTCATTGATATCAATCTGTATCGTACGAGTTGACTTAGGGAAAATAGCATCTTCCTTTGCTACAACTTCTTTTTTTGTATTTTCAACACAGCGATCACCAATGCTCTTGTCAAGCTTTGTGATCATAATAAACCCCCTTGTATGTAGGAGGCACTTGGGGGAAAACGTTTGATCCGTCATGATAAGCAAAAATATACCTTAATTTTACTCTTTCTCAACAGATGGCCGAGAAATCCAACCAAGTGGCCCGAACAATGCAAGAGCACCTTAACCTAAAACGCGGTGACGTGGTCTGCGTGTTCATGCCTAACAGTGCTGCGTTCGTCTGGAGCTGGCTCGGGGTTGCCAAGCTTGGAGGAGTGTCTGCACTTATCAACAGCAACTTGAGGCACAAGCCGCTGCTACATTGCATCCAGGTGGCGAAGGCTCGCGCTATTCTATACTCGGAGCATCTTGCGGCATGTAAGTGATAATATCTGCTTGTTTTTATTATTTAGCTTGGGGGGTTTCCACTGTACGGAAGAAGCCCTTACTATCACCCTTTTACTGCTTCACGATCGAGTCCGGTTCTTTCTGCAAATAGCTTTTTTTTAATTGTTTGTTTAAAATATGTTACTCTACTTGTCAAACAGTTGTTAGGACATCCTTCTATCACAGCTTTTATGTAGGGTACAATTTGTCCATAGTCATGGATAAATTGTAGGTATGTAATTAATTATACCTACGTGTGCCAGTTTTCTTTCCTGCACTCCGATACAAATCGTGGATTTATTGATTAATTATTTAAATGCAAAGAACAAATCCTTAAACTTAATAAATTATTAATGATGATTTAAGTGGAAATACAAGAAATAACCCAAAACGGACTTTCCCTAATAAATAACTGATACCCATTTGAACTTTTGTTAATCCTTTTTTTGCGTAGATTGTCTTCTCTTTGCAAGTTCAAGCTGATATGTTCTAAAAAGGCTGTATAACACAATACCATTAATTTCATAGCATACTGAATAAGTACTTAGTGTGAAACATAGATACGTATTGATCACTTGCGTGTTCCCATCCTACCATTAGGTACTAATAATAAGTACCAATTGTCCTTATATTATTCTCTTTGCCCAAGGGTAGATAATAGATACTTCTACGTCGATATCGTATAACATTAATAGATGGCATTCAAAAAACATATCGATTTATAGTGGTATTTCGTGTGAACCGAACCACGCGTCATGGAAACTACTTACAACTAATTGCTTTCAGGTTTTCATGTTTATTTACATAAATTAGGTTCGAAACTTTTACGATTAAAGCTATCGGATAATGGAATCCCTAGTGATTTTCCTTTTTAAGTGATCCTAGTCCACGCGCCTCATACATATTTAAAATTGTGAGATCTATATAATTATGTACCTCAATAGTATTAAAGAAAAGAGGTAAAAATATGTATGTAACGTACTTTTTGTTTGTAAAGGATAAATTCAGAAATATTAATCCGATTTTGAAAATTCTTTCGGTTATTAAATAGCTTATCTTATCTTATACATCCCTGTGTGGCATAGGCTAAAGTTTTGTCTAGGTGCCACGTGATCGAAGCCGTGGGCAGCAGCTAGTATAGCCTTTGGATGATATTGCCTACAGAGTTCAGCGTTCCAAGCCTAACCAATAACCACCTACGCAATAATGTAGAACTTGTCTATTTTAATACCTAGCAGTATTGATTCGCCTTTTTAAGAAGGACCTGCTTATAAATCACTACCGTGCCATCTACCCCCTGCCAAAATCATTGAGATCCGTTCAGAAGTTTAGGCGTAAAAAGGTTAAAGACAGAAATTTCTTTCTAATTTAGAATATTCATTATGTATCGATGCTTTGAAATCTACAACCACTCGGTAGGTACAGGTCTCATCACAGTACTCACAACACTTTCATGACCAAAGACGCAGATGTCGCGGCTGGGCAGTGAATGCATTAATAGCGCTGAGTTTGAATGCGCAGAAGTTAATTTTTTGGAGCTTTCGCCGAGCGCTATTAAATAAATAATAAATAATGCTGGACAATTCACACAGCATTATCTAGCCCCAAGGTAAGCAGAGCTTGTGTTATGGGTACTAGATAACTGATATACGTAATATTATACATTACATAGATAGATATTTTTTATTATACATAGAAAACACCCAGACCAACGGAACAAATTTCTGCAGATCGTACACAAATTTGTTCCGAGGCGGGGATCGAACCCGCAACTTCTTGCGTCGCAGGCAGACTCTCGCCCGCTGCGCCACTGAGGTCGTCAAATTATTGCTATTAAACCGTGACGAGACCTATGTAATAATTATAGCTTGTGGAACCCTTACTTAGTATCAAGAAAGTACATTTACCTACCCATAATATGTATAGATTTGATTAATATCTGTCACCAATTTCATTTAGTAAAGTGCTTACAAAGAATGCTACTTAGTTTAATGAGTTACTGATGAACCAAGCAAAATAAGTAGATATGCTTCGATCTAGGTCACTGGATTATAAATGCACCTCTTGTCATGCACTCGTGCAGAACGGAACTATACACGAACAAATTGAATTATCAATGTTATTTCCTACTACGTATCGTTGGAAAGAGAGAACAAAACATATCGAGAAAACGCGCTGTTGAATTTTTGCACGGAATGTGTTTTTGCGCGGTTTTAAATACCTTTGTAGTAAAGAAATGCTTGGGTTTCATGACTAAATTGTGCAGTCGTTATGTTATGATGAAATACTACCAACCATCATAACTCATAACATAACTTATATTTACCGCAAATCTGTACCATCATCTCTTCGTTGACCTACTTACTCTTTGTCTTCCACTGGACTCCGTCCTTCTTGAATTTTTGCAAGTCATATATTTTTGCGCGGATTTTGACTAAATTGTACAGTCGTTTAAGTTATATTATTATTAATACACCACCAATCTGGACCATCATCTCTTCGTTGACCTACTTACTCTTTGTCTTCCACTGGACTCCGTCCTTGTTGAATTTTTGCACGTCATGTATTTTTGCGCGGTTTTTAAATAACTTTATAGTAATGAAACGCTTGGGTTTCATGACTAAATTGTACAGTTGTTTAAGTTATATTATTATGAATACACCACCAATCTGTACCATCATCTCTTCGTTGACCTCTTTGTCTTCCACTGAGTCCAGTGGAAGACAAAGGACGTAGTCACGTCCTTGTTGAATTTTTGCACGTCATGTATTTTTGCGCGGTTTTTAACTTTGGCTAAATGCTTCGGTTTCATGACTTAATTGTGCAGATAAATGATAATATAGTTATGTTATGATGACACACCAAACATCTGTAGTCTGTACCGCTCAGCTCACCGTTTATCTACTTACTCTTTGTCCACCATTGGACTCCGTCCATACTCCATACTAAGATAGCTGCTAGCTATCAGGCGTGTCAACCTCGGTGTTCTCATCATAACATGTCGATTGTCAACAGATATACCAAAATTATAATGTTACAATACAAAGGTGGCCTTAGTTCACAATTCCAAGTTTTTTCACAGTATTATAAAATGCATGTGCAAAATAAAAGGATAAAATTATTTAGTAACAATTCCGCGCAAAATCTTCTCCGATGAGTTCTAACTAAATGTGGTCCGCGTTGTAAAAGAAAAAACGACACCAACTACAAAATGAAAAATCTAACAAAGCAAGACGTCAACTAGTTTCGTCTCTCCACGAGACATCATCAGGACACCACAACACTCGACCCTGACACAGAGCGCCAAGCAACAACGGCAGAGTCCCACCAGAGATGTTTCCACTCCGAGCTCCGCGCGCCAAGTACTTGGTTACTAAATATTTTCATCCTTGTATTTTGCAATGGATTTCCGCAAAGTAACGTCTAATCTATTATTTGTCTTATAATGCATCTGATAAAACCCGTCAGTTGATACTCGTGTTAAAAGTAAACATTGCTTTGCCTATCCAGGTTATTTCAGTGTTTGTCAGGTAAAATATTCTGAACCTCAATTTCCTTTTCTCAAAAGCAACATTTCTCCAACAGCCCTAGAAGAAATCCGCGACCAGCTACCTCCGGAACTGAAACTCTTCCAACTTCACGGCACGCCGTCCCCGGGAGCGCTAGATCTTGGGAAAGAGATGGACAAGCACCCTTCATCTTACCCTATCGTCGCGGATCCGCCTCAGTACAAAGACGCCCTGCTTTATATCTACACCTCGGGAACTACTGGGATGCCTAAGGCAGCTGTACTGCCTAACTCAAAGTAAGTTCAAACTGAGTCTTAAATCACGTTAACAAAGTATAACATAGGTATTTGTTCAACATGAGATCAAAACTATTATCTGACGAGTAATGTCCTGGCCTAGCAGTGGACTAATATGGGCTGATGATGATGAATATCCTGTGTTGTGAACAAAGACAAATTTTGATCACTGTTTGTGATCGTTTCGAGAGTGGTGAAAACTGTGTTTATTTCCTTGTTATTTCGATTCAGTTACTTGCACGGAACCTGACCACGGAAAAAAAATTAATTACTTCCAAGGTGCTTGTAAGGCTTATAGGGCACAAGTGTGTATAATATGATGGTTGGTTGTATTAAGCAGAATCCCTCATTGCCCGTTTTTGCTACGAAAATACTATTTCTTTTAATCTTGAATTTATTACCTTTATTTCGTTAGTCTTATCCAGTTATAAGACTAACCAAACAAAGCGAAAAATATGCTTTAGTGCTTTTATAACTAACTAGCCACTGTCCACGGCTTTGCACACACTTTTCCGGATAAAAGTATGGTCGTCCCCGGGATAACGTCTATCTCACTGGCAAATTTCATTAAAATCCGTTCAGTCGTCTAGACGTTAACCTTTTCACGTACACAAACACACACAGAGATAATTACTTTCGTATTTATAATTTTAGTATGGATAGAGTAGGTATGTGTTATCACAGCTATCAAACAGCCTTTGTCTAAGCTAAATTATGCCGCTGTGCCGCGTTGCGGCTACTGCTATGGCGACAAGCCAAAACCAGCTCTAAGTCGATAACACAGCTTTCAATTCGCATGTGTGCAAAGCCTCTGAACGCCAGAGAAGGAAGAACATTGCACAGGCGAATTTTAACTTGACATTTCAGTTACTGCACAGGATTGTTGGCAGCATGCCAACGGTGCCAATGCGGACTCTTTAATACTAATTATAATTACTAACAATAGAAGTGAGATTTCTATGAACGTTTTAGCGCCTATATTCGAGCCATTCTCAAGAAATAATGTTTGTAAACAACTTGCAACACAAAAATTCAAAACGCTCGTTTAGGTGCTTGTTTGAAATATAATTTGACAACATTAATCGTAAAAAATAGTACGAATTCTCTCAAAATACCAAACCAATGGTCAAAAAAAGGTATGGAGGGAATGCTTGGTACAAAATTTTGGACTTTGTATGGACTTTTAGGAGGTGAACATACTTATCAAAGTCCTCCGCCCGTAGCCCTGGAGCCAGGGGGAGAGGGGAGTTTGTAGGTCCGATTTTCGGTTTTTTGCTTATATCTCGGAAACTATACGTCCAGCACTTACTGCGCCGCGTACCAAACAAAAGAGAAGTAATTGTGTTCCAAACATTTCCCTCTATAATAATGATCATTTATTTCAGGCAACACAAGTACTTACAAAATAACTTAACTATGGCCCATATGATAAATATCTTAGAGACTAACATTACATACATAATAATAAAAACAAAGAATCCATATATAATACCCTTTCGTTGATGATCTATCAAGAAATAAATGTGTTTCTCTGTCTCGGCTTTTCGGTATTTCAAATAAACATCCTATAGGCACGGCAGCCACATTAGCGTCTTGTATTTTGTTTGTATTGTAGTAGGCTGAAGTTAAAACAAGACATCTTTAGAGGAAAAGCCAGGTGCGCAGGCAATGCAATATACATTAGTGTACGCAAATCATTCTCGATGGCGTGCGCACTCCTTTATTCCATTACGCTCATAATCCGATGGGACAACCGAAGTGATGTCGCGCACGGGACCAACAGATTAACGTGCTTTGTGAGGCACGGGATATATACATATATGTTTATTTATTTAATTTATTGTAAAATCAACGGATTAAGGTGGTGGTATGCGTGAAACTAGCGCCGCCACCTATTTTATTTTATTACTCTTTAACAAATGAACATTCAAAAATCCATCGTACTGTTTTTGATACCTATTACTTATAAGTTTTTCTAGGCTTCTCTAATAGTTTTATTCTATTTATTTTAGCCTGTATATCGAAAAATAGATATTGGTGGCCACCAAGGGCAACTTCGATATTCTGCCTAAACCTAATAGATTAAAACTATTACAGATGCGTTAAAAAAGCTTATAATAGGTATCACAAACTACGTTTCTGTTTAGAAATATTCTTTGATCATCGTAGTAATGAAATAAAATAGGTGACGGCGGCGCTATGAATGAATGAATATTTATTATTAAAAGGTTATACATGTGTTTATCAATATTGCACCATTAAACCAAAATAGTTTTGTATTGGTGCTCACACTCGTCTATACATACATGTTAGTTTAATTATATAAAGTTACATTGCATTTGGATCACTTCTTTTAAATCTACGATACAATATAAAAAGAAATTCGATACTTAGTAACTTGATTAAAATTGCTAGTTTGACGCACGCATACCACCGCCTTAAACTAACTTAAGTGAATAGATTTAACGTTATACGTTATACATCAAGACACAAGGTTATCGACATAGCTCATAGGATTAGCAAGTTGAAGTGGCAGTGGGCTGGCCATATTTCAAGAAGAATCGACAACCCGTGGGGTAAACGTGTTCTTGAGTGGAGACCGCGACTCGGAAAACGTAGTGTAGGACGCCCTCCGACCAGGTGGGATGACGATTTGCGAAAGACTGCTGGCAGATGCTGGATGCGGCAAGCTGAAGACAGGGCGCTATGGCGCTCATTAGGGGAGGCATATGTCCAGCAGTGGACTGGTATAGGCTGATGATGATGATGATGATGATGATGTTATACATCAGAGAGCCAATTATAGATTTTCACGTAGTGTCAATATTTTAACTAACGTGAGATGAAACGATAATGATATGAAATAAATGAGGTTAACAATAGACTAATAAAATTAACATAAACATAAGTACCGACGTCACTTATGTGAGTGGAATTCATATACGAAGGATTACTTTTTTCAAGTAAGCTAACATCTTTTACTGTCACGTAAGTACTTCGGGCATTTTTTAGAACACATAACCTAGACATTGTATTTTCTGTATTTTGTGTCTTGAGCTCGCGGCAATAACATTTCATAGTTCCATATTCGAAATGAACACTAGAAGCGCCTTGTTACGTCAGGCAGAGGCCAACAAACTAAACCAGGCTTTACTAGAACTCAAGACAGCCAGGAGACAGATTTCACAATTAGAATTAGAACGAGATGATAATGAAAAAATTCTCTTAGAAGCGCTAGACAATAACAAAAAATTAAAAAATGAGATGTCTACGCTATTCTGCCTAAATACTTCAATTATCGAGGAACGGGATAGGCTTCAGATGACAATAGATAGGTTCGATGAACAATGTGGCATTGAGTTTGAATCCGCTCTGCACAGAACTTCAACTCTGGAGAAGGAATTGTGTGATGCCCACCACCACATCACCCGGCTAGAAGAAGCGGCCCAGAACTCTGCCACCGCGAAAACTCAAACTTTATTCGATGAGCTAGTAACGGCTAACCAACCATCAGGCCATGTTTCTGTTGCAGGCTGCAGCATGCACACTATGCATACTATTGATTTAACAAAAGATGACTCTGTGTGTAATGTGGCAGCTAGCAGCAAAAACAAGAAACACAAATTAAGCAAAAAAAAGTTGAAAAAATATGTAAAAATCAACAAATTCATAAACAAAACAAAAACTTTATTAAAAAATCAAAAACATGTAGTCGCTAAGCTAAAATGTAAAAGAAAAGTTTTAGATAAACTAGAGCTCTGCACAGCACAGCTCAATTATAATCAGACCCAGTATGAGGCTGATATGCAGGAGCTGAGGTGCAAACTTGGCCAGGCGGAGCACTCCCTGGGACAATACATCAGCCTATATGAACAAACCACTGAACAGACAAGGGAACTCAATCTGGCCATGGATGCACTTCTCACAAGCCAGGTGAGTCTGGAGGGCAGGGTTCTGGAGGGCTGCTGCTGCTGTGATCATGGCCCAGTCTGTGACCACTCAGGTTCGGACAGTACTGTGTCAGCCGTATCCCCTCTGGATCTCAGCACTTCATGCTCAGGCAAAAAAACCATAATGTTCTGCGATGAAATTGGAAAAAACATGGGCCAGTTTTTAAACATGAATATGGAGCACTCTGTTAATAATTGTTTACCTAACTGCAATCTCCATGATATTATGCACAAAATTGATAATATAAAATTTCACAATAAATCAAATTTAATAATATTACTTGGAAATAGGGGTAATGTGAACAAATCAGACTTAATTAAATATATGAATAAATTAAATTCACTTAAATTAAATCAAATTGTAATGTTCACATTCCCCTACAGCGACAGCTTGCCAAATATAGAAAATAACATAAGATATAAGCTAAACATGACATTGCATACTATTTCATGCAATAACAATGTTCATGTAATTGACACTAACAATATTGTTAGTAAAAAATATTATTTGACTAGAAAAGGTAGTTACTACCTTTCAAATTATTACAAAAAACAAATAGCTGTTTCGCTATCCTATTATTTTGATATTACAGCCAAAAATTTGGCTATACAAGATGCTTCTTTTGAGCATTGTAACAAACTTACTACCAAGACCTTGGAAGTTCTTCCAAGCCATTTAAATTACATATAAAGACAATAGAGGAAGTCTCTAGCCCTAAACCGTCAAATAATATTGATTACACAAAAATTCAAAGAAACCAATCCTGTAAAATAAATGCAAAGTTTACTAACTTGGTGCATCAAAATATTCAAGGCTTAAAAAGTAAATTATTAGAGTTGGAATTGTACATGAACGCTTTTAATATTAACATCATTTGCTTAACTGAACACTGGTTGAAAAGCTATGAGCTCATGTTCAATTTCAATAACCACCAAGTTGGTAGCTGTTTTTGCAGATCACATGCTATTCGTGGAGGCTCATTAATTTTACTAAATAAATTCATGAAATTCAAAGACCGTCAGGACATAACATGCTTATCCGTAGAAAGCCACATTGAAGTAGCATGTGTAGAGTTGGAGCAAACAATTGTAGTAAGCGTATACAGCCCACCATCAGCTTCTTTTGAAATATTTGAAAATGTTATGGAAGATATTTTATTTAAATTATCAAAATCAAATAAAACTCTCATGGTATGTGGAGATTTCAATATTGACCTTTTAGAAGCTTACTCCCTTAGTACTAGATTGACAAACTTATTTAACTCTTATAATTTAAGGCCATTATTTATGGAACCGACTAGAATCACTGAAACCTCAGCAAAATGTATAGATAATGTATTTGTTTGCCAAAATGAAAAAATTGTAAGTAAAACTATAATAAGCAATTTAAAATCAGATCACTTAGGTCAATTAATCAAATTAGAAATTCAAGTGAAAAATAATAATTGTAAAAGGAAAATAAATTACATACCTGTGACCATAAGTCGATTTGAACGGTTAAAATTGGATTGGGAATCTAAACCCTCACCTAATTACTCACAAAACAACCCAAATGAGTCTTATTGCAGGTTTTTTACCAAATTCACCAATGCTTTTAATTCAATATTCACCCCCAAATCGATCATGGTCTCAGAAAAACTTAACTTTAGTGAGTGGGCAACAGTGGGTATACATAAGAGTAGACAAAAATTGTATGAACTGTATAGTGAAAAACAATATAATTTTAGCCAAGAGTTCAAAGAAAAAGTTAAAAATTACTCAAAAATGTTTAGGAAAGTTTGTCGAATAGCAAAGTCAAATTATATTAGCTCAAAAATTAAAACTAGTGAAAATGTAATAAAATCAACTTGGAAAATAATAAATAGTGAAACTGGAAAGGTCAGTACCTATGTTAATGATTACAATTTAAAGGTTAATGATTGCTCAATCAAAAATGATGTTAAAGTAGCCCAAGCATTTGAAAACTTTTTTACTGACATTCCAATCTCTACTACAAAGTGTCTAAACTCTTCTCAAATAATCGCTGAGTCATTACTCATTGAAAATGTACAAAAATGCAAAAATAAATTTAATTTCAACTATGTAGATGGAAAAGATATTAAAAAAGCCTTTAACCTTTTAAATATAAAGAAAACTGCAGACCTCTGGGGCATTTCCGTTAGAATTATTAAACCATTGATAGATACCATTGCACCGGATCTGGCTTTAATATTCAACGAATCTATCGATTGTGGCGTATTTCCTGATCTAATGAAATGTAGTAAAGTGGTCCCACTGTTTAAATCGGGTAGTAGATCTGACCCCACTAACTTTAGACCAATATCAGTACTGCCTACATTCAGCAAAGTTTTTGAAAAACTTATTTTACATCAAATGCTCAGGCATTTCAATGGCAATGACCTGCTACACTGTAAACAATTCGGATTTACTCGCGGCAGGTCAACTACTGATGCTGGTGTAGAGTTAGTATCGCATATTTTTGATGCTTGGGAGAAGTCGCAAGATGCTATAGGCGTTTTTTGCGACTTGTCAAAAGCATTCGATTGCGTACACCATGAAACATTAATCAGGAAACTACATCACTATGGAATAATGGACTCCTCTTTGGATCTTCTTACGTCTTACTTGAGTGATAGGATACAGAGAGTTGAGATTAATGGGAAACGGTCTGCGGGGTCTGTAGTTACAATGGGTGTACCGCAGGGTTCTATCCTCGGTCCTTTCTTATTTTTAGTTTATATTAACGACCTGCCTCATCTTGTAAAGAATAATCACGAGATTGTACTGTTTGCTGATGATACTTCTTTAATTTTTAAAATGAAACGACAGAGTACAAATTTTGACGATGTGAATAATGCAATCTCAAAAGTAGTCCATTGGTTTAGTGTCAATAATCTTTTGCTTAACGAAACCAAAACAAAATGTATTAGATTTATTCTACCTAATGTTAAACAAGTTAAGGCTGATGTAAACGTAAAGGGAGAAACGTTAGAAATTGTTAAAAGTACCGTATTCTTAGGAATCACTTTAGATAATAAACTTCAATGGGGCCCACACATAGATAAGTTATCGAGGAGACTTAGTTCTGCAGCGTATGCAGTCAAAAAAATCCGTTTTCTTACAGACGTGGATACATCTAGACTTGTTTATTTCAGCTACTTCCACAGTATTATGTCATATGGTATACTGCTGTGGGGGAACGCTGCAGATATTAACACCGTATTTGTGCTGCAGAAGAGGGCTGTTCGTGCTATCTATAATATGGGTCCCAGAGAATCCCTACGTGATAAATTTAAAGAAATAAACATAATGACAGTCCCCTGTCAATATATTTATGAAAACTTGTTGTACACTCATAAAAATATCAAAAGCTTCCCTAAAAATAGCGATATACATAATATTAATACTAGAAATAAACATAAACTCGCTGTGCCCACAACCAGGCTTCACAAGATAAATGTATCTTTCAAAGGGCAATGTATACGCTTCTACAACAAAACTCCTAGTGAGTTGCAAAATCTATCAATTAATAAATTCAAACAAATTGTCAAAACTTTTCTGTGCAAAAAGGCTTACTACAAAATATCAGATTATTTAGAAGATAAAAAAGCTTGGGACGGGTTTTGCTCCAACTCGAAAAATAACAACTAACAGGCTAAAGGTTTCTTCGTCGCTTCTTTACTTTAGTCTACACACCGAAGCGACAGAAATCAAAAACATCACTTTATTTCCGTGTCAGTGTTTTATTTTAAGAATTTGACTTTTTCTAAGTATACATTTTTGTATTTATGGAAATAAAGAATTTTTGATTTTGATTTTGATTTTGATTTTTTGACTATTAAAGTAACCGCTGGTAACCTGCTGAATATGTACCATGTGCACACGCTGTCAAATCTAACCAGTCACATAGAACTTAATATTTGTGGGGCATACGGAATTTCCTCCGGATGTTATCATTTGCCGTCGCGTGAGCAAGACTAACTGCTAATTTATTTGTGTCCGTTCAATACACTCCCTTTGCAACTCGTTGTGCATGAACGCAATAACTATCAAAATTTTCGCAACACGACCAAGAACGGAATGTCTTTTTTTTTTTAATTCGGACGGAAGAAATTAAACAATGACGACATGCTTGTCCTCTACCCAATAAAGTTAACAGCAAGCATTTTCATCAAGTATTGTCTTTGAAATCGAATTTTATAGTCGGACCGTCAAATCGTCCTCCTCAATGCTCTTGCCAGTTTAAGGTTTTATTTGACAGTCCCTCTCAGGGATCTGGGCCAGTGGACGAGCGGGCCTAATGCAAAAATCTGTGACAATGATAGGCATAGGTTTTCGCGTTCATAGGACAGATCAAAGTAACGTCAGTGCAAAAATGAAGTATTTTGCTTCTTCAATCTCTTCAATCAATCTATCTATCATTTATTTGCCGAATACATTATTCTTCCAGTACCTACATGTCAGATGTTATAACTAGAGTGATGTCAATGTATTCAACCCGAAAGCAGGTATGCAAATATGTTATAATAATCGAAAATAAAAATAATCAAGAATAACATAATACAGTCGAAAAAAATAGTTGACAAACAGATAAGTACTTCATTGAATCAAATAAATTATTCTACTTAAAATTTATACGTTCATTAACACTAAAACATCTGTCGAGGAGCCAGTTATTAAATTTTTGTTTAAATAATACGATTGAGGTCAATAATTATTTCTGGTAACTTATAATATTTATTATAGATAATGATGCACATATTGTAAACATTTTTTTTGTTGATCTGCTTATGGCATTGTGGATTGTACAGCAAATTAATGAATTTAGCTCTTTTCTATTAAGTAATTATTCAAAATATAAAATTACACTATTACTTAAATAAGACATTAGTCTGGTTATGTAATTCATAAAAATAATGTGGTATTGTCGCTGATAATTTAGAGTAGAGCATTGCAATTAAAACAGTTTTTTTTTTGCGATTTTTTTTTTATTGTAGAAAAGAAAGGGGAGAAGTTCATTTTCAAAAATTCTATTCGTTTACTCGACTTCTACAGGTTTTTTCCATACCTACCGTATTTTTTTAAACTGTTCAATTTCGTCCGTGACCATAGTAAATGTAAGTGTTAAAAAAAAAAAAAAGCTATGTAATAAACGACTGGGTAACACCTGATGAATTTTTGAAAGCTCCATCTTAAAAGGTTGCCTCAACCTGTTACTTTTACAGCATTCTGGGAATATTGCTACTCGCACTTTGAGAGCTTCTCTCGCCATTGAAATCTATTTATAGCCGCCCTTGATCCAGATTAGACTTTATGTTCATTATATACGGTTCAAAGTCTTGTGTGTTATAGATGCCTGCTGATTCCGGGTTTTTGTTTCGATTTAATTTATTCTTTGGTCAGTTCGTTTACGTACCAATTTAGATTTTGGATCTTATAGTTGTAAAATCTGATTTCCGGGATACGCGAAGCTTTAGCGACAATCTGATATTTATTCACAATATATCCACAGACAATACAATCGTTACATATAACTTTATTAAGAAAGAAAATTACAATCAAATAATAGAGTTAAATTAAAACTAGTATTTACAATGGGTAGAAACTGGAAGAGATCGCTTTTAAGCGATAAGGCCGCCCATTGTACTCGTCTCATGTATTATGTCTTTTTTGTAATGTTTTTCTTTTTCTGGTGTACAATATAGTGTTTTTGTATTGTATTGAAACTATTGAGCTATCTGCAAACTGTTGCAAACAATCTACAGGTAGCTCAACTGTTCCATATCAATACCAGTCGGAAGCGTGCACAAGACACTTGCTGCATTGCCTTGTAATAAAAAATTCAAAACCTTACATATTTCAAGCCACAGGAAGAACTCTTGACCTTGATCGACTGTAATTGCTGGTCTTTTCTTTATTGATTGGAGATGCTCAAATATTTGAGTCTGAAAACATGTAAAGCTTTACCTCATCATCACCGATAATTTTGCAGTCATCGATTTCCTTAAGCCGAACTCATAAACAAGTATACCTAATAATTTTTCTCTGTGAGATATTAAAACTTTCCTGTGTTGGTTTCAAAACTTTCCAACAACAGTTTTCATAGCTTTAATTTATGTAAGTAAAGATGTAAGAAAAAAAGCCTTTGATCTATATTACCAACCGAGAAAGGAGTTCTTGAACAATTAATTAGGTAACCTATACCTATATCAGTTTGAAGATCTAATAAGAACCAACTTACAACAATAAAAACAAGTTGACTTAGGATGAATGTACATATATCTAAAAATATAAATAATAATAAATAAATAAATAGCGCTGGACAAGTCACACAGCATAACCTAGCCCCAAGCTAAGCAGAGCTTGTGTTATGGGTACTAGATAACTGATACACATAATACAATACAATAAATAGATAGATATTTTTTTATTATATATAGAAAACGACCAGAACACCCTGAACAAATGTCTGCAGATCGTACACACATTTGTCCCGAGGCGGGAATCGAACCCGCAACCTCCTGCGTCGCAGGCAGACCTTCGCCCACCGCGCCACAGAGGTCGTCAATACAATATGTATTTAGAATGAGTATATTTAACGCTAGATCGAAGTTTTACAAGCAATACTCGAACGACGAAGACATTTTATGCCTTCAAAGATGTCTGTGAAAAACTGATAACAATAACAAGGTAACAGCGAGGTTATCACTAAATACTAAAACACAAATTTCAACAACGCGTAATCTCACATGTGCAATGAACTTTAAATTTAAATTCGAAAACGAACGTGAAATCAATTAAATTTTGAATGAAAGCGTTCGAGCTACTGTGATTTACAAAAAATAACGACATTGGCATACCTACGTTGCTTATTTTCCACCAACTACATTGACATATTTTTCACCAATATTCCTCGGGTTTTGTAACCTTGTAACCCCCTTTGAGTACATAAAATATCCACGTTTTTAAATCAAAGGATAGATATTTATTACGAAGTTCACAAACACGTAGGTTAAGTAACAAGTAAATAAATAAATAATAAATAATGCTGGACAATTCACACAGCATTATCTAGCCCCAAGCTAAGCAGAGCTTGTGTTATGGGTACTAGATAACTGATATACATAATACAATACATTACATAGATAGATATTTTTTATTATACATAGTAAACGACCAAAACACCCGGAACAAATACCTGCAGATCGTACAAATATTTGTCCCGAAGCGGGAATCGAACCCGCAACCTCTTGCGTCGCAGGCGGACCTTCGCCCACCGCGCCACAGAGGTCGTCACTACTACGTACTTAACAGTGACCCTAAAAAAGGATATACCTAAATCAATAAATAATGCTGGACAATAGGGATGTTAACAATTTTTCGGAATTGCTTTTATTTTGAAGATGGACTCTTGTTTAGCATAAAAAAAAATATTTTCTTTAAAAATATTACTATTTTCGATAAGAAAATGTACAAAAATAGAGTAATTTTAAACTTTTCCGCTAAAACACTAACAACTGTCACGTAACAGAAATGACGTCACGAACCGCAAAACGATGGTCGCGATTCATGACATGACTGTATGTTGTATGTCCATTGTTCGATTAGGACATGTGTTTTCTTAATTTTACTTGAATACAAACAATCAAAATGAACACAAAGTTTTACAAAACCTGTGCAGTGCCCCCTGTGTAAAAGTACAACAATTACTATACCGGAAAAACTGTTTATTCATGTGCCAAAAGATAAGCAAATGTTACGAATTTATTGTTTTAGCACATAACCTAACTTTGTAAACAGTGATTTAAACGATGTTCTAAACACGATAAATTATATATAAAAAGCAGAAAATCATCTATTACACATGTACTTGACTGTTATTTATGTATTCGTAGATAGATAAATGGTATTAAACGTAAAAGAGTACCTACAAAGATGTTTTCACGTTCCTGAATTCTGAACCACAAAAGTCTTCGTTTCTTGCAAAAAAGTTTGCCACCATCAACAAATCTACTTTTGGTAAGTTGGAACTATTCCCTTTAGTGAATCCGGATTCCATCATGTATTAATATTATGTAATTTACAGACTAATTCGTCGTTATGAGAAAATGCAGAAAGGTAAACAAACAGTGCGACAGCTAGTTTTGCAGCTAGTGACGTCATAAGCTTATAATGGCGTTTGCAGTCACTTGACAACAGATTATAAATATAGCATTTAAAATCATTTTTAATAAATTCAATAAGTTATATTATATTATAAAAATGTGATTTTCGATATTCTAATAATACAAATGATTATAAAATTAACACTAAACTTTAATTTGTGATTATGGTTAACATCCCTATTCACAAAGCTAGATAACTCTAGCCCAAGATAAGCAGAGCTTGTGTTATGAATACTAAATAACTGATATACAATACATTATATAGATCGTTTTTTTACCATACATATTAAATGAATAGAACACCTGCAGATCGTACTTAACTTAACTTTAAATATTTGTCCCAAGTCGGGAATCGAACCCGCAACCTCATGCGTCGCAGGCGGACCTTCGCCCACAAAGTCGTCATATACGGAGATACTTAGTACTTATTACATAACCAAAGGTTGCCTGGAAGAGAACCGATCTCTTCCAGGCAACCTTTGGTTATGTAATACAAAGCGATATAGTGCCGCCCATTGTACTTGTCTCATGTAATGTCTTTTTGTAATGTTCTTTTTCTGGTGTACCTACAATAAAGTATTTTTGTATTGTATTGGTCATAACCAATCTTTTCTCTCTCTCCAGGTACCTTCTCGTCGTGGTCGCTACAGTCCACATGCTGGGCCTCAAGTCCACGGATCGCATGTACAACTCGCTTCCGCTGTACCACACCGCTGGTGGAGTGGTCGGCACCGGCGCTGCTTTGGTGGACGGCATCCCCTCAGTGCTGCGGCCAAAGTTCTCTGCTTCTAACTACTGGCTTGATTGCATCAAGTATGAGTGCACGGTAAGATATCAAAGATTTTAAATCAGTCAATTATTTTACTATAAAACTATCGTAGTTTGACGAATTCATTACGGATGTAAGCGGGTTAACTATGAAACTTTTTTGACTTGGAACGTTGGTGTTCTTCTAACACTAATAAGGTTCGTAGTTAACCCGCTTACATCAGTCAATTATTGCTTAGTTATTGTTGTTTTTTTGCTTGTGAGGAAATTATTGCTATAGATTTTCACACTAGGTACTTATAACATGACTAGCTGATGCAAGCGGCTTCGGCCACGCTTTTCAAGTATCCTATGTCCGTCCCAGATATACTATTTACCTCCCTGCCAAATTTCATTAAGATCTGTTCAACCGTTTAGGCGTGATAAGATGACAGACAGACAGAGTTGGAATGTAAAATATTAATATGGATAAATGATACCAGATTTTCATCCCAGGTTGCTCAATACATCGGTGAGATGTGCCGTTACCTGCTAGCGCAACCGGCGCGGCCCACTGATAGCCAACACTCGGTCCGCATCATGGTCGGCAACGGCATGCGGCCCGCCATCTGGCAGCAGATCGTTGATAGGTAAAGTGCAGAACTACAAGATAAGAGTTGGCCTAATGCTAAAAAAACATATAACTTGGTCTCTCTCTCTCTTAGTAAGGATTGCTGCAACAGAACTCTTTTTAGGGTTAAGCTAGCCTTTGCCATATTTTTCAAGTTTAATGTTTCATGTATGTATTTTTTTTTCGTGCAATGAAGAATAAATAAATAAATAAAATCGTTACACAAGCATAGATAGATGACTGAGCAAGCATATCTAACACGGGCCTTAGACACGATCTAATCTGAGACAGATTCGCATGAAAAATATTAAAAGCCCCAAAATATTTAAATATGCGAAACGATACAAAACAGAGATTTGAATACCCCTGCTGGTGCGTTTTCACCAATAATTGGTAGGTATTTGAGTCGACCAAAAGTCATTTAACCTTCTGCCTTCTAATTTACATAACCTCTTGACTCACTTCGCTGTATATTTTTAGTATGTAGATAACATTTACTAATCTAGCACATTTTAAAGTCAGCAGGTCTGTTGTTCGCACTCTAATGAGCCTATTGTATTTTAATTGCAGGTTCAAAGTGCCTCAGATAAATGAAATATATGGAGCGACGGAAGGAAACGCTAATATCAGTAAGTGTTTAAGGGTTAAGATAAAAGTACACTGTCATGGAAAGAAAATAAACTATAGGTAATGTTTTCCGGCAGAAGTAGGTACACTACAATTTAAGGAACACGTACCTACATAAAAACGAATGGTACGTTTCCACCAAATAAGCGAGGTGCAAATAAAGAGTATGGAGACAGATAGTTTCAATAGCAAAAAAACCTTTCAAATGTAAAAAAATCTAGACAACAATTTATCACCGCATACTATATTAGATAACATTACTAAATAGTTATTCTAAAATTTATATTATACAAGCCCCAAGCTAAGCAGAGCTTGTGTTATAGGTACTAGAAAACTGAATGTACAATTACATAATCCATACAATTCATCCATACTTTTCCTAGTATACAATAACATGTATCAAAACGGAGTAAACAAATGAAATGAAAAAAAAAGTTCATGCCAGTAATTCGCGTCATGTTAGACGTACCCTTCCTTTTTAGGGTTTCAAACATCGGTTTTGAAACCCTTATGGTCTCGCTCTGTCCGTCCCCGCTCTTTCTTGAATATCTCAGTAACTACTGCAGCTATTAACTTGAAATTTAAAATAATTATTTTATTTATTTTATTTTATTTGGAGAACAAACAGTTGTAATCACTATGTATATAAACTTACACTATAACTTCACATCTTTCACATTCTTTTCACTTATAATGATACATTTCGTGCGCCATTACTGATTTAAAAAAAAATATATAAATAAATTAAAAATGAAAATGAATAATTTCAGTACAAATTTTGATGTTGAAATTTCAAAAGCGACCTAGGAAGGCAAATAGGGTATCAAATGAAAGGTATCGTTTTGAACATTTCAAAACACTTTTTGAAATTTCTGTAAGTTTCATACTTTTTAAAATATTTCAGAAAATTGATTGTCCAAATAATTGGCAAATGTTTGAAACCCTCGGCGCGCGAGTTACACTCGCACTTGGCGGATCTTGCTTTTGTTATCCTTCAATAACGTAGGTAGGTACCTATTGTTGATATAAAACAATGACATGATTATGATTCTTACAACCGGACATTGTATTCGTACTGATAATGTTTTAAAATTATTATAATAGTAGGTACAAGGTACTTATGTACCTACACTGGACTTCAGTCGGACAGTCAGTGACAAAAAAACATTATTTAGTAAAACAAAAATCATTGTTTTAATTAAAATAATAAAACTATATAACTAAATATATTGTATTATAATATACTACATTTGTTATATAATTACTAATTCCCTCTATAATAATTTTGTTGAGTTTCGTGATTATTTAATGATAAGACTAGTAGGTAGTGCAGGTTCCTACCTACCAAATATCAAAACCTTTCCTAAAAATAGCGATATACATAATATAAATACTAGAAATAAACATAAATTCGCTGTGCCCACAACTAGGCTTCACAAAATTAATGTATCTTTTAAAGGGCAATGTATACGCTTCTACAACAAAATTCCTAGTGAGTTGCAAAATCTATCAATAAATAAATTCAAACAAATTGTAAAAACCTTTCTGTGCAAAAGGGCTTACTACAAAATATCAGATTATCTAGAAGATAAAAAAGCTTGGGACGGGTTTTGCTCCAACTCGAAAAATAACAACTAACAGGCTAAAGGTTTCTTCATCGCTTCTTTACTTTAGTTTACATACCGAAGTGACCGAAATCAAAAATATCACTTTATTTCCGTGTCAATGTTTTATTTTAAGAATTTGACCTTTTCTAAGTGTACATTTTTGTATTTATGGAAATAAAGACTTTTTGATTTTGATTTTTTGATTTCGAGATTCAATATATAATTACATTATAAAATTTATAATTAACTCCTTAATTTACAACTGAAAAACGCTCCATATTATGTCTTTATGAACAAAAACATTTTTTTTATCATTTGCCCGCTGAATGTAGGTATGCATACTTTTATCTCAGACAACAGTGGCAATGAACCAAAATAAAACACAATATTTACACTCAGACAAGCGCTATCTCAAAGTAGGTACCTAATTAATATTTTACTTAACTATGTATACTTAACAATATTTACCTACTTACCTAACCTCCCTAATTAACCTACGAAAATAATCTCTTGTCATATAAACTTGCTTGACTCGTATGACTTTATTTACAACATTTATTTTATGTTTAAAGTATCTGTCATTACTTGGGTAGGTTACTTAGTCGAGCGAGATTACCTTACTAAGTATATGCTAAGTACGTATATTATAAATGGGATAGGGAAAAAAAAATTGGTACCTATAGGGCAGCTCCACCAAAGTTGATCTGATGTAAGGGGCGAAAAGATGTGTTTTATTACCAATTTACGTCGTTACTCGTTATTCACACGTCTCGTCTCCGCACAGCTACAGTGGAGACGGTCCAGCATTATTTATTTATTATTATAACCAATACACATCTTCGCTGTCTTGCCAGCAAGTACTAACTAATCTCCACACAGCTTCGGTGGATCAGACACACTGAAAAACGTCTTTTCTCGTCTACCTTACTTTTGGACATCTCCACAAATCTCCGCTTTGATGGAGTCTGAGCTTAACAGAGGTTTTGTTTCCGAAAATACGCAAGCCGCCACGAAACTCACAACCCGAAAACGACACAACCTTACGGAAGCAAATAAAATATTAATTATCCTTTGTTTTCCAGTAAACGTGGACAACCAAGTCGGTGCCGTAGGCTTCCTGCCGAAGCTGGTGCCTACTTGCATGCACCCGATTGCGCTGGTGCGCGTCGACGAGCAAGGAACCCTGCTCCGAGGGGCTAACGGGCTCTGCATCAGATGCCAGCCTAGTAAGTCTCAACAAGCGAACTTCCCAGAACTGCGGCAATGCTGCTGAAATTGGCTCAGAAGAAACGCCCGACGACTTTTTATTCTGAACAATTTCAATCATGAAGCGAAAATCACTATCACAAGTTGTTCTTTGATAGGTACTTGTAAGGTGACTTCAAC
Organism: Eupithecia vulgata; assembly: GCA_946478455.1. NCBI lineage: Eukaryota > Metazoa > Arthropoda > Insecta > Lepidoptera > Geometridae > Eupithecia > Eupithecia vulgata. The sequence goes on along the minus strand of OX297862.1, from coordinate 11,438,877 downwards.
TCTGAGTTGATGACCACCCACGTATCTTTTTTATTCGATTTTAATAAATATATGAAATAATAATTTAAATAACATTTGAACGGCTTCATCGGTTTTCATCAAACAAAGCTGAATAATCGATGAGTTCACTTTTCAAACAAAAAAACTAAATTAAAAACCGGTTTCCCTTCGTTTCCGTTTACGGTCAGGCTGGGTTTTTTAGTAAAAATGTTGGTCTGGGAGTTTCCGTTTTAAAAAAAATACACAAATATAAGTACCTACCTACCCAAGTATTGTATTTCCTGCCTTCGCTAATCCGTGTTATTACAAAATACCTAAACATTTCCCATATTCCATATATAATGGGAGTTATCGTTACTAGGCTAACTCAGGCAGAGTTTGCCTATTAACGATAACTCCCATCAGGCAGGAATTAAAATTCCTGCTAATTTTCCTGCTAAGTGTGTACATTGTTACAGATGAGCCCGGCATGTTCATCGGACTGATTGCACAGGGCAACGCGTCCAGGGAATACCACGGATATGTGGACAAGGTAAACTAAATAGATACCTACATTTAACTTTATTGTTATATTTATGTACGAAAAAAGTATTATTTAAATACCTACCATGCTTGGATGGAACCAATGTGGTCACTGTTACACGTAATCTGAAGCAGAATTCCACTAAATAAATCGCTAACCTAACCTAACCTTAACAATGGTATCGTCTTAGGATGACACATTTTGGCAATGAATTCTTTATTAATGGCAACGTCAGAATTGTCTGGTTAGACAATTCTGACAGTGGGACAAGTAATGGAAAATAATTATAAATTGTAAGTTACCAAATTATGAAGAATTTATTGTATTTCACCAGTTCGTTATCCACATTGATGAAAGAAGCTACCTATAGATGTAGGCATAGACTAGTAAATATTACCTACTACGATGTAGGGGTGCATGTAAAAGTGTCAAGGTTAAAACCACGAGTAATCAATCTCCGTTCAAATAACCCGCACGCACTATCTAGAGTTTATTTCTTCTATAGACAATTTTGCTCCGACGATACCATTCTCTTATTTTAATGATAGCCGCAGAATCGTTTCTTTACTTATTACGATTGGTGAAAGCGAAAATTTTAATGGGTCATCAGGGTTTGAACCCGGGTATCGCAACTCCAAATGCTTCAAAAACTTTGTCGAAGCATGTAACGGCTGCTGGGCCAACGCTGTCTATGTTTGAAAGTCGAAATTAAGCTTCTCGTGAATTTATGGGTTGATCCTTATTTAGTCACTCAAAAGACGTTAGGCAATGAGTCACACTCACGTATCACTTAGGATTTAGATCTTAACTTTTCTATGAATTTTGCACTGTTTTATTGAATTGTAAGTTAGCAATAATGTCAAATTGTCAATATTTTATAAAGTACTCACAGTTTATTTCAGTACAAAGTCACTGTTTGTTGTTATTCTGTAAAGCACTTAGATTATCATAATGTTCACTTTTCTCACGTTTTAGTCCGCATTTCCTAATGAAAACACTCACGCGTATTGTTTGTAGCGCTAACTTAGGTTTTTACTCGGTGCTGTCACCTAATATCTCGTTTAAGTATTTATTTACAAATAAATTGTACGGAGCAGATGTTTACATGTCAGTGGCGCCCTCTGCCTCTTAATCAAATTAAAAACTTAAATGTGTGTTTCCTCTGAGATCTACATTAATTAACAGAAAAATACCTTTCTGCATAATAGAAAAATATACCTTACTTTAATAATTTGAGGCAGCCGTAGGTAGTGTCAGAGACTTATTATTAAATCATAAACATTTATGACAAAAGTAACCAGAGAACAATCCAAAGTTCAGAAAGTAAATACCTATCCAATGAGTGAAGGTAGGTACATATTCTTTAACATTTTCATGAGTGCGATATGCAAGTACGTGTACCGACGGCGCGCCCCTGCGGGTCGCACCGCCGCTGACGCTAGCAGTGATCGTGTTAAGCTTATTTTTATGCATATATATGCTGTCTCATTCTTTTATACCTACTGTGCGGTGTTCAAGTACATCATCATTCATCTTATATATTTACCTTACAGAAAGACAGCAACAAGAATCTCCAACGCGACATATTCAGCAAAGGCGACGCCGCATTTGTCAGCGGGGACATTTTGGTCGCCGACGAACTAGGGTATCTCTACTTCCGCGACCGAACCGGAGACACCTACAAGTGGAAGGGAGAGAACGTAGCCACGGCCGAGGTGGAGAACGCAATGGGCTCTGCGCTCGACCAGCGCGGCTGCGTCGTCTATGGCGTCTCTGTAAGTTGGCCAACAGGGGTAGCGACACCTACAAGTGGAAGGGAGAGAACGTAGCCACGGCCGAGGTGGAGAACGCCATGGGCTCTGCACTCTCTGTTTTAAATTATTTACTCTTAAAAAGACAAATATTACATGTCACTTATTTGAGTACACTATATTGAAAAATTCACTCGTTTAATGTGCTTATTTACACCATTACCATTTGTCTACTTTATGATGTAGTTATCTCTGATAGAGGTAGGTACCTAGATGTAAATAATTTTGCTGGTAATAAAATAAACACAAGTTTCATGTATTTCCAGATTCCGCAAACGGAAGGTCGAGTGGGCATGGCCGCTATCTCCGACCCTAAGAAAAGCATAGACATGTCGAAGCTGGCGCGCGACCTCGACAACTCGCTCCCCTCTTACGCCCGGCCGCTGTTTCTGCGCATTATGGATAAGGATCTCGAGATCACTGGTACGTCTAACTGTCTAGCTAAAGCGCACCCCAAGACCTTAGTCCACCAATATTGACCAGGTTAACAAAAGCATGGGGTCTTTTTTACTATAAAAACTATCGTACTGAGACGAATTCATAACGGATGTAAGCGGGTTAACTACGAACCTTATTTGTGTTGGAAGAACACCAACGTTTCATCCCTTAACGAGGGACTTCTTTAGGGTGAGTGCGGTTCTAGAGGCGCGCGTTCCGCATCCCTCCGAGCACATCCTGAAGAAGTTCCTCGTTAAGAGATGAAACGTTGGTGTTCTTCCAACACAAATAAGATTCGTAGTTAACCCGCTAACGTCAGCATGGGGTCTGTCAAAGATGGCGCGCGATCTCGACAACTCGCTGCCTTCTTACGATAAGAATCTAGAGATCTATGGGACGTCTAACAATCTAGCTAAAGAGCAAATCGGATCTCACTGCAAGGTCTGCCTCCCTTTCCCTTCTTGTAATAAACGTCTTGGACTTGGTCTAACCGGGTGTCAAAAGCCTGGACTTATCCAAGCTGGCGCGCGAACTCGACAACTTTCTGCTTTCTTACGATAAGGATCTAGAGATCAAGGGTACGTCTAACCGTCTAGCTAAAGAGTCAATCGGATTTCACTGCTAAGGGCTCCCTTTCGCTTCTTGCATACATCTTGGACTTGTTCTAACCGGGTGTCAAAAGCCTGGACATATCCAAGCTGGCGCGCGAACTCGACAACTTTTTGCTTTCTTACGATAAGGATCTAGAGATCTATGGGACGTCCAGACGTCCCATAGATGGTTAGCCATCTTGCTAAAGAGTCAATCGGATCTCACTGCAAATTCTCCTTCCCTTTTTCTTCTTGCATACGTCTTAGACTTGGTGTCAAAAGCCTGGATTTATCCAAGCTGGCGCGCGAACTCGACAACTTTCTACCTTCTTACGTTAAGGATCTAGAATGGTACAATCAAAGTAGTAGCATCAAATTGATAAGTGTCTAGAGTAGTCAAAATGATCTGAACAAAATATGTAAAAGCAATTTTTACGCAGTTAGAATCAAGTACCCAAGGTGTTCAAAACATCTTAGGTACCTACTACTCATTGTTTCATATTTATATGAGCAGTCAGGGTGTTCAAAATTATCTTAGCAAAGCTTTCTAAGTTATCCGTGCATAAAATGTACCATAAAAAAAACAATAGCTACTACTATGTATAACAGAACTGCAACAATATGCACAGATAGCTTTAATATCTTTGTCTGCTAAGATAATTTTAAAACATCTTACTACTCATTGTTTCATATTTATCGAATCTGCTTCTTATTCTTGGATCTTATTATCTGGTTCCAGGAACATTCAAGCTCAAGAAATTGCAGTATCAGAAGGAAGGCTTCGACCCTGATGTCATAAAGGAGCCTCTATACTTCCGCTCCGGCTCCGACTTTGTTCCCATCACGTCGCAACTCTTCAACGATATCTGTCACGGAAAGGTCAAGCTCTAAGCTGTTAGGTTGTGCATAAGGTTCGTTACCTTTAGTTTAATATACAGGGGGAATTAATTTATCGTTGAAGGCATTCTTCTTTTAAACTTACCTACTCTCAAACAAAAAAAATCATTTAGGTTTGTTTGAGTTTATTCAAGAATTGCTGCCTTTTGCGATAAGGAAATTCTTTTTGTTCAAAGTTATACCAAATTGTTGTGGGGCAGTCCATAATAATAGAGATATAGTGCGGGGTGGAGCAAATTTGTTTTGTGATGTGAGTCGCACGGTATTAGCTGAGTGTAAGAATGTGAAAACGAAAAAAGTGTTATATGTCCCTCGTTTTTAGATTCAATTTATCATCTATAGTAAATATTTGAGATTTTGTCTGTTTTTTTATTGTAGGTTTGATTTTTGTTTGTTGTGTACTTACACTCCGCTAGGGTAACGAATAGAAATTTTTCAAGTTACGGTACAGTTACGTTTAAAAGGAAATTAAGTAGATTTCGTCGAAAACAATTTTGGTAGGTAATTAATCCTTACGCGACTGTCCGTTAGGATAAGCTTATCCAGCTCAAGTCTCTGATAGATTCCAAAAGTTTCACCAAAGTTTAATGGAAGAAATAAAGTAATATCAACGGCATTTAGATTAGAAATTTAATAGAAGTATGATGTTATTTAAATTGGTGTATACTTCACTACTACATCTGTTTGTTTTTTATTTAGAAATTGTGGTGTAATCGAGGATTTGCATCTTAGCTTAAATTTGCACTAGACACAGCTGTTTAAATTTATATCAATAGACAAATTACACTCTAAAGTAATAGTGATTAATACATTATTATAGTAACGTAAAAAGCAATTTAACGTCAATCTAGAAAGATTTAGTTATGAGTTAGTTTAGTAAACGCGGGAATTATAGGTACGTGGGTGTAGTGTAGATATTAACAATGTTTTCTTTGTAGGTACGTTGAAATATTGCGATTTCAGTAGGCTACAAGCCTACTATCACTTCACTAAGTTACTTAGGTTAAAACGATTCTCTAAAATTATCTAAAACATTGTAAAATCCTACCTTTTAAAGTTACCTATCTAAATGTTAAATTCTTTCACAGCCTGTTAAAAGATATAGGACATTCCACAACTAGTCATTAAGTTAAATTTTCCAACTCTATAGCCTTTCCAATATACCTAATGTATTTATTTAGTTGGCACGGTGACTTACCAGAAGTGCCGGGTATTTACGTACCTAGGATAAGGTACACAAATCAAAGATTTAAATAATATTACCTGCTGTTCTTTAGTGTTACCACAAGGGAAAACGGTACCCTTATAATTGGTTATTTAAGGTTGGGTTTATAGTTTAGATACTAGAGGCAATTTTATGTATCCATCGATTTTTAAACAAAGTTAAAAAAAAATAAAAAAAAGCCGGATATCAATTTCATGGTCCTCGATGCACTCGTTCACCCGGAGCTACGTGTAGCGACGACGGCGCGCCTCTACGGTTCGGACCACCGAGGCAGTGAATGCGTTAACGGCATAAATGATTAAAATTTTCATTATTACACAGTAAAACAACAAGTTAATCAAAGTGCAGGTACATAAAATTGCTGTATTATCAATAAGTTACATAAAACATGAAATGTGGCATATTAGTAGATTTGTGCCTTGATCAAGCTGCACTAGCAATAATAGGAAGCTTTCCAATCGCTCCCAATCGAAATTGTATTGTAAATAAACTCAATTATTAAAGTATTCGGTCGTTTCATTTATTAAATACCTGTAGGCGACGCGTAGCTACCACTACATTGTTTGTTTGTATTTTTATTGATTTTTTTTATGCGCCGCCGTTCCGTTCCTTAAGGCGCATACCCCACCCAAAGTGGCGCCGCCACCTACATTGTCATTATTCCGTTTAACAAAGGAATTTTCAAATTCCATCTTCTAGTTTGTGATACCTATCATAAGCTTTTTTTAATGCCTCTGTAATAGTTTTATTCTATTTAGTTTAGGAACTACTAACGGAATACGAAAATAGATTTTGGTGGCCACCAAGGGTAACTTCGTATCTCTGCCTGAACTAAATAGAATAAAACTATTACAGAGGCATTAAAAAAAGTTTATGATAGGAATTACAAACTGGAAGATGGATTTTTGAAAATTCCTTTGTTAAACAGAATAATAACAAAGTAGGTAGCGGCGCTAGTTTGGGTGGGGTAGGTATGCGCCTTAACAAAGAAATTTCAAAAACACGTACAGTTTGTGATACCTATAAAGTTTTTTTAATGCCTCTGTAATAGTTTTATTCTATTTAGTTTAGGCAGTGAATAGAAATTACCCTTGGTGACCACCAAAATCTATTTTCGATTCACGGATGGATTTTTGAAATTTCCTTTGTTCAACGGAATAATAAGTAGGTGGCGGCGCTAGTTGGGCTACTTAAGAGTCTGCGATAGTAGGCCCTGTAATGATTTCGAGGATGTAAAATTTCCCAAAGAAGACAACAGAGGGCTCTTTATTTACACGTAGACCTACACAAATTGACTATACCTAGAAGTGGCTAACATCTACCATATCAAAGAACCATATCAAAGTAAATTTCCTGCCGGTTTCATTTCAATCCTATTCCGATCGCTCGCAGACTAAGTACGATGGCGGCGCTACGATTCTGAGCCTCGTATGATGGCCATGATGTAGACGACAGAGGGCTCTTTATTTACACCAACCTTCGTTTATGCAAATATTAATTAATTTTTAGTTTTAGTTTTTTTTTTTAATTTATAAATGTTTTTGAACGAGCGTGGGTGAAGGAGAAGATGTCGTGTACACGCAAAAAAATCAATACACGCAGCTCCGTGCAAATAGCAACGCACATGCTATCTGTATTATTCCCTTATCTACGAGTATGTAAATAGTCAAATCGTAAGTTTAGAAAGATTTTTTTACTACACCTAATCGGAAAATACCTATATTAGTTCTTACTTGAAACAAGATCCGTCACGTGCGAGTGTAACTCGCGCGCCGAGGGTTTCAAACATTTGCCAATTATTTGAACACTCAATTTTCCGTCTTTTTTCGAATGGCAATATTTTGAAAAGAATGAAACCTACAGCAATTTCGAAAACTTTTTAAAATTTACAAAACAATGCCTTTCATTTGATAAACTAATAGGTAGGTAGCCCCCTTTTCGATAAAAAATATCCCCCTTTTCGAGCATTTTCAATATGTTTTTTTTTTCATAAATGTTAATTTTTACAGACTTCTCTATATTTTTCCTGTAAAATATAGATTGATATCTACAAACGCCTAATACATTGTACTTGTACGTGGATCGGTCTGCAATCTTCAGAGATAGGGGGAGGGGAGGGGGTATGGTCAATTTTTTGACTTCTTTTGAAATATTTCAAAAAGTGTTTTGAAATGGTCAAAACGATACCTTTCATTTGATATCCCTCTTGCCTCCCTAGGTCTCTTTTCAAATTTCAACATCATAATTTGTACTGAAAATATTCATTTTAATTTTTCATTTATTTATAAAAAAAATCTTGAAATCATTAATGGCGCACGAAATGTATCATTATTTCAAATTTCAAGTTAATAGCTGCAGTAGTTACTGAGATTTTCAAGAAAGAGCGGGGACGGACAGAGCGAGACCATAAGAGTTTCAAAACCGATCTTTGAAACCCTAAAAAGGGAAGAAAGTGCGTAAATCCAAGCGAACAAATATGCGGGCGGCAAAAATATATGGGATTTTTTATTTTTTTTAATTTAAAATTTAAGGCTAGAATCAGGCGGATGCCAAAATAAAAAGTTTTTATCTCGAAGCCCACCAAAATGTTACTGGCCACTTGCATTTTTTGAGAAAACTTGGCAGTATGTGTTTTTGAGTTTCAATAATTGTAATAGATTTATTTTAAATTACGAAGTTTAAAAACTTTTCGATATATATATTCGATATATATATATGGTTATTTTATAAATAATAAAAAAATATTAGTTATAAAATAACCAGGTTTGTAAAATTTGATGATAGATAGTTTTTATTTTCAAAGATGATTGTGAAATAAGTGATAGATATTTTTGTTTAATTTTTTATGAGGCTCTTGTACCTTAGAGGCCTTAGTTTTAAGTAGAGAATTATTGTAAAAATGTGATGATTACACTGTGATAAAAAGTATTTGAATACTGTACTTAAGATATTATTTACTAGAAAACTAATTGCGTATGATGCTGTGATTACTCACTGTTTTTCTTACGATTATTATTTGATTTACAAATTTGCGTAGTGATTATTTTACGAAAAATGTTATTGACAATAAACCAGAACTTGATTTGCTCAAAAGAGTTGGTTTTTTTATTTCCGACTATTCCTACTTATACTCAATTATGTAAATAGTAAATAGTGAGATTTAATATTTCCATAGTAAAAAAGTCAGGTTTATTTTAATCAAGTCAATGGGGTGAAAATTCCCATCCACCCCATTGACTTTTGTAATGGGGTGGATGGGAATTTTTTCTCCCAACCACCCCATTGATGGGGAAGTCAATGGGGTGGTTGGGAATATATCAACTTTTCAGGTTATTTCAAATATTTTTTTGTAAAAAGCCTGGTTATTAGATGAGTAGATTAATTATTTATTGACAAGCAGTTAGGTCACGAGGAAAAACCCATGTTTTTACAATAAATAAATAAATATACCTACCCATTCTACTCAATTGATAGGTCTGCCAATAAATAAAATCTTTGCAAATTCCATAAACGAAAACTGCAACTCAATATGGACTCTATTTCAATGATAAACGAACCATTGAACCTGCAAAACTAAATTTGTCGAATATCGTAATTCGTATGATTTTGTCAGCTGTCATCGTGAAAAAAGTAACGTGACCTCACGTCCATCCGAGGAGGCGTCCAGCCTCCGAATGACGTTGGTGGAAACGATTTTGGGTATTTGTCAAAGTAATATTCGATCTATAAGGTTCAAAATGGTTTTAGCAAAATACACACATGTTTTTAATTTGCGTTCGCACGAAGTAAATATGTGTTTTTACCTTATTACAAGATTATTAGACAACCAATCGAAAAATAAAAAAGCGTAACTAAAGAAGAACTTCTACCTTTTTTCTACAAAACAAAAACCCAACAAGAAAAGTGTGCTGTTCCTGAGATAAATAGCAAAACGTGTGTAAAACATCTGTTTTTCAAAAAAATAAACTATCGAGAAAACTTTCACCAATCGTGTTTTTAAAAATACGTACTCCAATATAAAAGTTCGAAGTAACATTTCCCTAAATATGAAGGTGGTAGCTTTCACAGATTCTGAGATAAATAACTATTTTGAAACACAAAACTGCATATCATACATTCTTAAGGCGTATACCCCACATACGCCTTAAGTAGCCTTTGAGCATAACCGAATGCGCACGTATGTTTGCCTCAACCCCGTTCATCACTCTTTTGCACTGTCAAAAGACTGTATCGGTATCTAAAATCACCATAGGCACAGGAAACTTGCGGATTTCCACCCGCGCGCGGGCCGGACGAAACGCGGATTCTGCGTGCGTGTGGCCCGTGTGACAGGAAAAACTTATTAAATAAATTATAAGGTTTCGGGTGGCCCTACGCGGGCGGAAATCCGCATAACAGGAAAAGAGCCCAGACGCAGAATCGGTTAGTTTTCATTATCTAAAAGGAACGTGTTTTGTTGCATATTATGTCTATAATAAAACTATGTTTTTATTTAACAAAATTCCATATAATCTGAAAATTATAACGCCATATATAATAATTAAACAATACAGTGAAACATGCTGTGGTTATGTCAGTCTGCTTAAAATCACACGGGTACAGGATATTGGAATGTGCTCTGAAGATTTTCTTTTCGATGTGGATTCATCCTCGGATATGTATTTAGTAGGTAGTGGCCACCAACTTACAAAATTATTTGTTTTACCATAAGGTTTGAGTTATGAAAGCTTGCTCAGTTATCGATCTGTGCACGAGTAACGACTTTCTATGGCATAATAAAGTGTCACTAAAGTCATCTATGCTTTAGTGACACTTAATGCCATAGAAAATTGTCGATGATACAGGCGAGCGGCGAAACGCTTAGCTCTCCGGCATTGCAGGATGGAAGTTTGGATGGAAGGTACCTACATAAGAAAACAAACGCATGAAAATCTGCATCTAGCTTAGCTAGTCGCTTGGATGTAGCGAGGCGATGTCTGTTTACGGATTGTGAAGCCGCGCTCAGGCTGCTGCAACCCGCTAATAAGGGCAATAATATATCTTATTAGGACACCAATATGGCGCAACGGTCGCGCCACCGTGCTGCCTTGACCTACCAAGCAAGAAACACCAAAACAAACACAAGAATTGTCAGTTTGAAATGCCTGTTTAATGGGCGTCCTTGGTAGCGCAACTAATGTGAAGTGAGTGCAACGCCAAATAGCTCTACAGAACAACTTTGGTTGCGCTACCAAGCTCATACTAAATAAGACCCTCCATACAACTGTACACATTTCGTTGGTGGCGCGACCGGTGGCCATTGTGTCCTAATGAGATGAGAGGCCATTGGCTACTAAGGTACCATCGAAGCAACCAGCAAACTTTACATCCCACAATACGATGACCTCGCACTTAAATTGCGCGACTATCACCGACGACATATTTTTATAGTCGGCGATAGTCGCGATAGCTTCTGGAGGTGATCACTTGTACACGTCAAAACAACGCAAAGAAACCTAAAATGGAATTTATGAACTCTCTTCTAACAGTAAAATTATTGAAGCCACTCGAGTTTTCATGGAATATTTAGCCTAAGCAGCGCACTCTTATCTAAAATACTTTAAATCACCAAAATTGGCAGTGATCAGTAACTTCAGACTATTTATAACTCTTGATAATGCAGGCACGCTTTTTACATTTTATATATACAAGATGAATAATATAATTTATGTAGTTATGTGTAATTTTTACAATTAGTATTCATATCAGATAAAAAAAGACCCGGTCTGCGTTGACCATAACGGTCCTGTAAAAACGCAACCGCTCTGTGTAGATGTGCCCTAAGTTTAACAAAATGTATTCCGTGATATGATATAGGATAGCGTTACGTTTACCGGCTCAACTAAAGCGTGTACAAACAAACGTAGACAAAACGCTGTGTTTGAGTAAACTTAATTTTATTCGAGTTCGTAATACTACACAATACTAAAGAATAATACACGTATATTGTATAATAATAATATAATAATAATAATAATAATATAAGCCTTTATTTCAAACTGGTTTACAATTTTTCAAACAGTAAGTATTTAAATTTTAAGTAAGTTTATTAGTTTGTTTGCCGCTTGGCAGAGGCCTCCCCCAGCCTCTTCCAGTCCTCCCTGTCTAGAGCTCTCCTTGTCCATGTTTTGCCTGCTCCCTTGACAAGCTCATCTGCCCATCTAGTGTAAGGTCTGCCCTGATTCCTTTTCCCTTCTCGGGGAAACCATGTTGTTACTTCTTTGCTCCATTTATCTGGACCTCTCATTATGTGACCTGCCCAGCTCCATTTGAGCTGATTTACTTTGTCAGATATGTCATTTAGTTTTGTTTTCTTCCTCATATGTAAAATTTTTATTTTGTCCTTCTTTTTTACGTTTAGCATGCTGCGTTCCATTGAGTTTTGACATGTGCTGAGTTTTGTTAGATGTTGCTTTGTGAGTGCCCAAGTTTGACAGCCATAAGTGAGTATTGGTAAGATGCATGTTTCAAACAGTTTGGTTTTAACTTTTATATTCATATGTTTGTCTTTGAAGATCTCTTTTAGAGACCAGTACCTCTTCCAGGCATTTGTAGTTCTGTTTTGAATCTCCTTAGTCATTTGGTCATCTGGTGAGATGTTTTGTCCAAGGTAAGAGTACTCATCCACATACTCTATTGTCTCATTGTTTACTTTTATTTCTATTTTCTCATTTAAAGTCATAACCTTGGTTTTATCCATATTCATATGAAGGCCAGCTTTCTTGCTTTCAAAATCTAGGTCTGCAATCATTGTTTGAAGTTTTGTTGGTGAATCAGAAAATAGTACCAGGTCATCGGCAAATCTTAAGTGCGAGATAAGGTTTCCATTGATGTTAATGCCAAATTGTTGCCATTCCATACCTCTGAATATTTTTTCCAAAACTGCTGTAAAAATTTTTGGAGATACTGGGTCCCCCTGTCTTACTCCTCGTTTTATATCTATTATTTCGCCTTTCTTTTCTAATCTTATTTGCGCGGTGCTGGTTTTGTAAATCTCTTTGATAATCCTGATATATTTTCCTTCGACGCCTTGGTCTCTTAGTGCTTCCCAGATGGCCTTGTGTTGTAAGGAATCAAACGCTTTTTTGTAGTCCACGAATGAGCAGTATAGAGGTAGATTGTATTCCTTCCTTTTCTCAAAGAGTTGTCTTACTGTGTGGATGTGATCTAATACGGAGTAACCACTTCTGAATCCAGCTTGTTCTCGTGGCTGGTTCTCATCAAGAATTTTGGACAAGCGATTTAGAATAACTTTTGAGAATGTTTTATAGATATTAGACATAAGGCTTATCGGTCTATAGTTGCCCATGTCATATTTATCACCTTTTTTGTATAGTAAGATTATTGTGGACTCTGTCCATTGTTTTGGTATTGTTTCTGAATAGACTATCTCATTAAATAGATTACAAAGGATGGGCGTTAAGTGTTCTTTTGACGCTATGAGGATTTCATTAGAAATGTTATCTGGGCCTAGAGCCTTTTCTTTCTTCAGAGTAGATATAGCCCATGAGACTTCACTTTCCATAATGTCCGGTATTGGTAAGTCAAGTGATAAAATACCTTTGGTGTTTTCTTCTTGTGTGGTTGTGTCTGCTTCATATAGTTGTTTGTAATACTCAGTGGCAGTTTTTAGAATGTCTGGTCTTTTTGTGTGCATTTCCTCTTTTGTGTTTTTCATTTTAGGAATCCATTCTTTGCAGTTTGTAAATATCTTATGCGCCTTTTTGATGCCTCCTGTTTTTATTACTGTTGCTTCAATAAAGTTCATTTTTGATTGTTTATTATCATTCCTTATGTTTACTTTAATTTGTTTACTTAATTCCGAGATGTCTTTTCGCACTTCTTTGTTCTTTTCTTTTATTTCCAGTAATTTTTTTCTTTTGCTTAACATATCTTTTGTGTTTTCTGATAGTTGCTTGAATCTATTTGAATTTTTATCATTATTATTTTTGTTAGTCGTTATTGTTACTGCTTCTTGGATGCTTTTTTCTAGAAAGTCGTATTTTTCTTGAAGTCCTAAAAACTTGGTTTCAGAATAGTAATTTTCAATTTTACTTATCAATTTTGATACAATTGCAGATTGGTTTATCTCTGTTAGATGGGTTGTTGTTTTTTGATATTTACTTCTTGATTTCTTTTCTGTTTTGGATTTAATAGTTGCTCTTACCATTCTGTGATTTGTGTTAAAGTTGAGATTGTGTATCACACTTACATCATTAAATTTATATTCTTTATTTGATAGGATAAAGTCTATTTCGTTTTTATAGGTACCATCAGGAGAGCTCCATGTCCATTTTCTGTCTAGATTTTTTTTGTAGTTGGTGTTTAGAATTTTCAACTTATTCTCAAAGGAAAAATTTATTAATCTTTCCCCATTAATGCTTCTTTTTTTGTTTAGACAGTAGGGTCCCAGAATCATGTCTTCTCCACTCATTCTTTGTCCAATTTGGGCATTGAAGTCTCCCATCACCAAAAGGAAGTTGTGAGAATGTTTCCCAATAGCTTTGTTCAAATCGAGGTAGAATTCATCTAAGGTGTCTTTTTTTGCTTGTTCTGTGGGGGAGTATACCTGTATTATTGTGCATCTTTCTCCCTCTCGTGGAATGTTTACTAGGTTTAAGATTGCAATTCTTTCAGAGATGCCGACTATTTCTTCTATGTACTTTTTTAGGTATTTTTTTATAATAAAACCCACTCCATGGCTGCCTGGTGTTTCTCCCTTAAAGAAGAATATGAATTCCTCATGCTCTTCTATGCATTCTCCCATCCTTCTCACTTCGCTGAGGCCAATAATATCCCATTTGATGTTGGTCAATGCGTTTTGTAGTTCTATTAAACTTTCATCGGTTCTTAGCGTTAAAGTATTTAGGGTGGCCACGAACAAGTTTTTCTCTAGATTCTTTGGATTGAGTATTTTAATTTTTGAGGTTGGGGGGTGTTGGTCTGATCTCCCCTCGGTGACCAGCCGGCTTGGGGAGTTTGTTTTAGATGCATGTGGTTTTTTTAGGTATTGTTGTGTTATTCTGATTCCGGCGTTGTTTGTTAGTTGCTACTTTTTGGAATTATTTCCAGAGTTAAATGAGCTGGATCTGCTTCTCATTATGTCGAATGCGTTGGCCCTCTGTATTTTTACTGCATTCTTAATTTCTTCATTTGGCAGTGATAAGTTTGTCTTTTCAGGCGTGGTTGATTCTGTTCTTTTCCTTTTCTCCTTTTTATCTCTTATTATTACTTGGTTGTTTCGAATAAAAGCAAAGTTACCTTTTTCTTTTTTTTGTTTATATGTTTTTGTAGACTCTTGCGTATTTCCAACTGTTCTTTCGTGTAGTCCTCCGTTATGTATGTATTTGAAGTAGTTTTCTTTTTGTTTTGTAATATTTCATGTTTCTTTTGAAGAGAAGTGGTTGATAAAAGGATGGGCCGGGTTTTCCCATTCTCGCAGACTTTTCCAAGGCGGTAGATACGGTCTATTTCCTGATGTTCCAGCTGTACGCCTATGTTTCTTGTGAAGAAAATAACATTTTCTATTAGATCTTTTGAATTCGCTTCGGTTTCTTCAATGCCATGGATGATGAGGTTATTTTTGCGTGCGTTTATCTCTAAGTAATTAATTTTTCTGCATAATTGTTCAACTTCCACTTTTAACTTTCTGTTTTCCTCTACTATCGGAGCTATTTTTTCTTCGAAGCTTTGTAAAACATTTTGAGTAACATTTTGTGTAATTATATGAGTTTGATGGTCGAGTTCTTGGGCTCCGGTTAATTTACAGCCAGTCAATGAACAGCCCCGGAAGATCCGACCACGGATTTTGCAGGCTGTATTTTGCAGCCTGGCAATTTGTTTCCATTGGTTAAAGA
This sequence comes from Eupithecia vulgata, assembly GCA_946478455.1. Taxonomy (NCBI): domain Eukaryota; kingdom Metazoa; phylum Arthropoda; class Insecta; order Lepidoptera; family Geometridae; genus Eupithecia; species Eupithecia vulgata. The sequence continues at coordinate 11,423,497 of OX297862.1, read as the reverse complement.
TTCCAAGGCTGATTATTACTGGCACGTAGCGGTCATTTACAACCTGTATAATTCGGCCGCGTTTTGTACAGCACTGGAAAGTATGTACAAAGTGTACTTTTTCCATGTACAGTTTTTCCACGGTTGTAAGTTCTAGTCACGTGTCAGCATTGTTCAGCCGGGCAAGTTACAACCCAGGAAAGTCTGATCAATGCTTCTAATTGGTTGGAAGCATATGCTTCGTTTATTTGCATATACAGATTAAAAATGTTACTGTCCCGAACGTATAATCTTACAAAAACCACAGATGAAATAAATAAAACCCGAAACACACCGGTCGAATACACTAGCACGTCATGCATGAATACCTCTGGTTAATGATTATAGCTCATATTTTCTTCACCTACCCATTATTACAAAGACAAAAAATCCTTTGGGGGCTGCCATTGTCATTCTCTGTTAGCATTTTCTAAGTAAATGTCTACAAAGGTAGGTAGGTTATCATACCAACACTAATATAGATAGGTAGCAGTTTTCTTAGAATTTTATCATCTTGGTAACCAAGTAGCGCCATCTATGTTGTACTGAGCTTACCAATTAATCGGGCTATTGTGATTCAGTCAGTCAGTACTCAGTAGTGAGTGACGAATGAATACAGCTCTTGCGGCGAAAATGTAACAGATGGCGCTAGATGTTTCAGTTTTCAGTGTTCTGTGTCACTAACAGAATAGAGATATCTACCAAAACTTATAACTAGCTAGTACTTAATTAAAACACAAGGTCGTCGTCGGGCGCGGTGAGTAGTTCCGAAGGTGACAGAGCAGCGTCATGAAACATGATGACTTCTTGCTATTTTAGGGTTCATTTTGCGAAATAAATATACGATGGTACAGAACCCTCCGTGTGCGAGTTGACTCGCACTTGGTCGGTTTTTTCCCAGCAATGTAAAAAATCCTGGTAATCATTATTATTTATTTACCAACAAGCTGCTGCCCGCGGCTTCGCGTTAAAGGTTTTTCTAACCCATGAGAACAGATTTACGGGGTAAAAAGCATCGAGATAAATACATAGTACATGTTACTCTCCATTCTTTCAACGAAATGCCGAAAATCAAGTCGATCGGTTGCTTGGATAGGGTGTGAAGGAAGGACAAACAAACAAACAAACATCATCATCATCAGCCTATATTAGTCCACTGATAGACATGGGCCTCACGTAATGAGCGCCATAGCGTCCTGTCTTCAGCTTACCGCATCCAGCATCTGCCATCTTTCGCAAATCGTCATCCCACTTGGTCGGAGGGCATCCTACACTACGTTTGCTGAGTCGCGGTCTCCACTCAAGAACACCCAACGGTTATCGGTTCTTTGCGAGATATGGCCAGCCCACTGTCACTTCAGCTTGCTAATTCTTAGAGCTATGTCGATGACTTTGGTTCTCTGTCCGAGGTATTCGTTACGAATCCTGTCCTTCAGAGAAATTCCGAGCTAGTTCTTTCCATAGCTCGCTGAGCAACTTCAAACTGGGACAGCCCCACCGTGAGTGTCCGTCCACGTCTCAGATCCGTAAGTCATGCAGACGGGTACTACCCGTCATGCACTGATTGAAAATTTTTGTATTCAAGCATTGCGATAAGGATGACGAGAAGACTCGGCGTAGTTTCTCAAACGCTTCCCAGCCCAGCTGGATCCTCCTCTTGGCCTCCTTCTCAAAATTGTTCTTACCCAACAAGTGTAGGTACTCGGAAACAATTTCGAGTAGGTGGCCATGTACGACGACTGGTCCCGGTTCAATGTGGCTATTGATCATGACACTAGTTTTTTTTTTCTTAGTTTAAGTTCATGCTATGACCGATGCGTCGCGAGGCTACAGCTTGGCTAAATTAATATCTAGTAACTACTTATTTATAATTTCAGATAAGAGCAATGATAATGTACGCAGTCATCGATTAATGTAAAATGTTAATGTAGTGCATACTCTCAAATGGTAACCTAGAGAATAGCTGTAACATAACATCTGAAAATTACGAAGATGGTTATGTTATGAATACATAAATGAATAAGAAAGCGGCATCCAGAAATGCAAATTTGTACATACCAAGGTAGGTTTCTATTTAAGGACAAGTCGTAGGTAAATGTTTTCACTCCTTGTGATTAATTTTTAACTAATTATAACATTGTCATGGGTTTTGCGGAAGTAAGTAATTTTTGCTCTAAATGTAAATTATGGATTTATAGGTATAGTGTTCGAAGGATGGCCTAGTTTGTCATGTAAGTATCCATTTTGAGTTTATTTCAATGAGTATTATTATTATGATTTAATTGTGTTGTTGTGTTAATGTGATAGGCAGCTATAAATGGGGTATATTCGTAGAGTATATTACAAAACATACCTACCGTAAAAACAAACAATATACAGGGTGTCCGGTAATTAGTGGATAACCCCGCAGGCAGTTGTGTGGGAGCAGGGGGGCAACTCAGAAAATAATAAAAAAAAACTATCTGGGATTATTTTTTTTAAGTGCTAAATTTTATACCTTTGTTCAAATTTTTGAGCACTACCCGCGGTACTAATCCGCGGTTATTTCCAGAGAAAATCAATTCGTTATTATTCAATTTGTAGCCGTAGTGCCCAAAAATTTGAACAAAGGTATAAAATAATACTGTTAATATTTAAGTGTTACTGTTTGGTATCCATAAGAAAATAAAATAAAGCGCGCTAGTTAAATATACATGGAGTTTAAACCCAAATAATCAGTATAGAATCTCACTCAGGTGAGTTCATTTAATCCTGTAATAAAGTGGCATCGAAATGGTATTGAATAGTGTTAGTAATTGAGATCTTATTATATTCTGTCTGATGGCTTGAAAACAAACCGTATGAATTTTAGTTTTTAGTTACCTGCCCTTCCCTACTTTGTTATAGGTACTTATTATGAAATAGGACAGTTGTTTAGTTTACGTTACCGCGCTAAAGCGAGAGGTAAGATGAATGCCATCATTGTAAATTGAAAACCACACGAGTTCAAATACCTCTAATCTAAACAATAACCTCTTTGGGTAGATACTTAACTTATCAACTATGCACATAATATCAGAATCGGTTGATCCTTTAGGGAAAGAACTATATAAGAGTATGGTCAGACGGAGAAACAGAAGAACGTACAGATTGACCCTGTTAAGCTCGCGATTGTCACTGTTATTTCTGAGTAATATCTATTAACATTTATATACTATACCTATCGCGGGCATCGCATGGACATACACAATGCTAACTGGCCCAGCAGTGGTGTACGTGCCATAGTAGATAGGTTTTTTTTATTGGAATTTCTTAGTTACCCTAACCTGGTACAATTGCCGAGCCTATCAATGAATAAAATAAGAGGATTGTCCCAATAATAAAGGCAACCTCTGTGGCGCGGTGGGCAAAGGTCCGCCAGCGAAGTTGGGGTTCGATTCCCGCCTCAGGACAAATCTTTGTTTTGCACGGCTACAGATTTGTTCAGGGTATTGTGGTATTATTATTTAATCCTTACTCGTTTGGACTTTAGACCCAAGTCAGGGGTCAGTTTTATGACTATGTTAGATCCTAAACGGGGCTTAAGGAATTGATTATCTTACAGAAACCTGTTACAGTTTTGTAAGTAGGTATATAAAGCACGTTCGTTTAGCGAATGGAAAAAGTATATATTGTAGGTACCACAGTAGGCTATAGTACGTTGGGGGATGGTTGATAATGATGACCCACTCGAAGTCTGAACGTTATGTGAGCGAGGGGAACGAGACCACCCATTAAGACCATTAAAGATCACCATCTTAAATGGGTTAAGCTCTGTATTATATAAATATGTAGGTATATAGAATGAGTGTTTGTCATCGAAAAAATTGCGTTACCTTTTTTTATTTATTTTAAAAGAAATGAATTATTTTCATTTGCTAAAACAAATTAAGAGCTGAATCTTGGCTTACGTATTTCATTTATCCTTTAAAAATAAAGAAATTACAACCTTAAAAGAAACAAAATAGAACTAGTAATTAAAATATATTGGCTCATATACAAAAATCGTGATCTTTTAGCTAGTTTTGCTGTATGTTTGTTAAGGCTGTACTATCTCTTGATCCGTTACTGAAATTATTTTTGACAGGGTGTGTTTACTGTGTATTACTATTGTAGCTATAACAACACAATAATAAAAAATATTATAATAACTTCAATATTTTAGGTGGGCCAAAGTTCATACAACGATAATGAGTAGGTACCGGTGGATCACCAAGACCCAGCACCGTGGATTCCAAATAGGTGATTGCATTTTATCCCCACTGGCCAGCACACCAGGTTAAATCTTGGAAAATAGGTAGAATTTATTTTCATTCTTATTTAAAGCTGATTAAACTGATCTGTTCCAAATTAATACAGAAATGCCATATTCCAAGCCCTGAAAAGAAGATCTTAAAACGAAAACACTACATTGAATGCAATATATAAAGAAGAAGCAGCCAGGTAGGTTAAGTATACGTCCGAATTTAAGCAACTAATAATATTATAATGAAAGTCCTTAAGAGCGAGGAAGGGGGAGTAAGATGGAAAAAAACTACTCTGACCACTCACATACCATCGCAGTTAAAGTACCTACCCTGGCTACGCACCTAGTTTGTCATGAATAGCACATTTTTATAATTAATCTACCTACTTACGAGTATTATGTTGTAATGCTTATTGTAATTTGCAGGCATCCAGATGTGGCATTGTGGCGCCCCACCCATCTACTGTTTGAAGCGGTTTCTTCGTCGAGGCTGACATACAGGCTCGAGGCCGAGGGTCTCCCCTATAGCAGCGATTTCAACGACTACTGTGTGTCGCAGTTCGGATAAGCATGCAAATGTTACGTAGGGACAGAAAGCTCAAAACCTGCATCGATAAGTTGGTAATCCCTTCCCTCTTTGAAATGAAATCGAACTAGCATAATAGGTATTTTATTAAATGTGAAAATTACAATCAAATAATAGAAACAAATCATAACTAGTTGGTATCTATTTACAATTGTTCCAAGCACTTCAGGTCGGTAATAAGATCAATTGATCCGTATCAATTAATACCAGTTGGAAATGAAATCTAATTGTGTACCTATTTCATACAATACATAATATTAAGGATTCGATTAGTTTTTTTTTGTGTACCTGTCTACTGCTTCTACTACTTTGATTTTAATATACTTATAATGTAGAACTTATCTTTTATTGAATACCTTCTAGTTGTTGCTGGCGGGCGACATCGCGTCGTTCGCATTGAATTTATTCAGAAAAAAGGTAAATAATTCTACCATTTACCTAAATGTTAGCAATCAGCACGAATACTTTGTATGCAAGATAAATAAGATAATAGGTAACATAACATAACAGTATACAAGGGTTAGTTGCTTGCTTTATAAGGCCCCGTTAAGTGGGTGATAAATTCCTCAATCTTATTATTACTTAAGTTATGTTATGAAAAAATAAAATAAAAATAAAATAAATTTATCTAAAATAATCTAGTAGTCGATGTGAGAACCAAGTAAAAAGTAAGTGAAGTCGTATGCCTCGTGTAGTGTCAGTAGGTCAGGTTGAAGGCAGCCGTGGGACGACGCAGGGCGTCACGTTATGCTGACTCTGCGTCACGTTGCCGCTGTTTCGCGGGTGCGATTCTGCAATGCCAATTGAGGTGGGCAATTCTGCAGTACTTATGTAGGTATTGAGTGCGAGTGTAACATGTTAACCAAAAAACAATGTAGAAAATATTGATCTAAAAAGAAGCTTTGTGACCCTGGGACGGCATGACACCTTTTGTGAATAGATCTTGGTGCACGTGCGGCCTCTCGAGACAAAATCATTTTGGACCCGACTACATAGTGCTAAATTTTAATAGATAAAATGATATAGTACAGTTTAAAAATATGGAGGTTGTTTGGTGTTCGTGTGGTTCTACTTTTTACGATCATTTCCCCTCAGATGAATGCGATTTTTGTCCAAATGAAACGTAGCAGTGCAGAGGTTGGTAAGTATATAGCGTTTATCGCGCCTACTCATATTCTATAGTAGGTATTAATTAAGTATGTATCAGTTCTGTGTAGTACTCATAACATAGGTTGTGTTACTCTCTCTTTGCTTGCTTTGGGGATGGATAGGCTAGCTAGATGATGCTGTGCGGATTATCCAACATGATCAGTCAATAAAAACAATATTGGTTAGCCGTGCGAAGAAAGCGCGGTTTGCTAGTATAATTATATAATGAACACTAGCTGTCACCCGTGATTTCTTCCACGACCTTTCGAAAAAATGTTTCTTCTACAATAGGAAATCTGGCTCAACCCCTGGGTACACCAGCTCAAACTAGGGCCGCCACCTATTTTATTAATAATAATAAAGATCCAAAGCTAGCGTTACCAAGCTACTATGAAAAACTGACTCGACTTTTGACTTTTTGACAATCATTTTAAGGGATATTAATAAAATATATTTATAATGAAAATCAAATACATTTGATTTATAGTTTCCATTCTTCCTAATTTACTTGTTTTTTGTTGGGAATACCTTTTAATAAAAATATTTACCTACCTATGTTTCTACTACGATCACTTAAGATGCAAAGTACTCTAATCTACCAGAACACATGGCTTGGCTTCTCGCACTTATCCATTTTTTGTCTACCGAATTGACAAACAAAAGCCCAAAAACATTAGGTAGGTACCTAACTTGGGAACGATGCTTAACGGGGGTTCAGCACCGTTAGGTGGGTAGTAAAATAAAATAAAAATGATTATTGCTATAAGCACAGCAATAATTTACAAAGGTTAGTTAGTTTTTTACCTACTTTACCAGTAAGAAGTGTATTTTTCAAAACGACATATCGAAACGGTTCATTAAAGGGGAGCGTTGTACCTAATAATAAATATTCAACTACTTAACACATTTTTCAGTTTTGTTTATTAAATAAAATCTTCACTTTATGTCCATACTTAGTAATTTAATATATACTAACTACTAACGACCTCCGGAAAAAATATCGGCAGACAGTACTTAACATTTGTTCCGGGAGGGAATTGAACCCGCAACATCTGTGACGCAGGCAGTCTTTCGCCTGCCGCACCACATTTTCTAGAACTTTTACAAGACAGTTAACATAGCCATCTTTTATTGCTTAAACAGCTGCATGGGGCGCGCTGCCAGCTAGCTAGAGCAACTGGAGCCACTACTCTTCGGGGTCTTCATTGTCAGTGTCCTCCACGTGGCCTGTTAAAGTTAATGGAGGATTGGGAGTTTACTCCACACACCGAGTCTCCATTATTATTATTAGTATTATGATTATTTTGAAGATGTAAATCTTTGGGAACTCATACCCACTGTACCTCCCCCCTCTCCCGCCTAGTACCTAGTTCTTCATCATCATCATCATTTTTTGCTACAAATAATATTAAAATAAAAGTATCTCCATTAAGCAACAGAAACCTACAAACAACCTAACAATATTCGAAAATTGCCCCAATGCATCTATGAATCAAAGGGATTTGGTGGTCTGATTTTTTAAATCTGCGACCTTGACCTCTTCAAGTGTTTTTATGTACTTAGGTACTTATTGTATTATGTGTATCCGTTATCTTGTACCTACCCATAACACAAGCTCTGCTTAGTTTGGAGCTAATGCTGTGTGAATTGTCCAGCATTATTTATTTTTATTATTATTTATTATAGTGAAGGCATAATTATCTTCATTTAATAAAAATGACCTGGTATGTAGCAAAATAAAAATTACCTAGTACGGGTTATAATGTATTTTCTACCCTACTCCCCAATCGCCCATTATTCTAAAATATATAATATTCAAAGATATTCTAATAATCATAATTAGTCTTATTGGTTTCACTAAGTTTTTGTAAGCACAAAAAACTTTATGACAGAGCCCCGAAACCCGCTGCTATTCATTCATTTCTGTTCACCTGCTTTCCATCAGGTGAGACTGATGAAATGAAAATCTATAAACAAAGTTTGTTCTTAAGTTCCGATGATGAGCTTCTCTTCCAAAGTCTGCTTCACTGCATGGTTACTCGCTAGTAGCGCCATCCCTGAGTTATATTGTGAAGCATTTCAATATCTACTATTCTAACGCTGCGCTGCGCTGTCCTAATCCTAAGTTCGGACATCGGCTGTGTAGTTCTTTTACAAAACCAATAGATGTCGCTGTAGCAAAAGAGGCCTGTTCACATAAAAAAATTAAAAGTGGTTTCACATAAAAAATTGAGTACGATTCTACGCAAGATAATAGGGCCTAGGTACCTGCAAAGAGTACGGAACCTGGAGGATGAAAGAACCTAATATTATCGGGAAACTGCGCAGGAGATGGAAAAATTGAGATTTCTCGTATCGGTTGGACGCCAAGATACACAGCAGTAAGTAAGTCTGTACTATAAACGAAATACTTACTCTCAAATTATTTCGGTTAACTCCAATGCTCCGTTATATACTTTTTCTATACGCTGTAGAATGATAATTTTTAAGTTTTTACAGAGTATACAATGACAGTGACATTACCATGCGATGCCATCCAGTAGACAGCTTGCACAAGCTAGTGATTGTAAACGCAGCAAAGAATGGGAAGCCATCTTGACATTATTTTCCAAGGCTGTATTTTCTGTGGCTGTAATAGACCGATACGTTCAAATATTTTTCAACCCAAAAAATACAACCGAGGTTTATACAACCCCGGAATATTCTGCCATTGGCAGAATTTTCCATGGCTGTAAATACACGTAACGTGCTATCATTGTACGGCCTGTATAATACAGCTTCAGAAATTACAGCCTTGGAACATGCGGCCACAATGTACAGAAATTCCTGGGCTGTAACGTCCCTGGTTGTTACTGGACTGGTTGTAAAATGATGGCACCCGAGTTCTTGTTTGAGTTTCAAAAACAACATCGTCATTTCATTTGACATCTCCGTCGGTATTGACATTTTGAAGTCGCGTTTGATTGACAGTGACAGTTAAATACACGTATCGGACGAGGGCAATAGATAATGTCGGACGAACAGAAACACCGTGTTGTGCTGCAAATCGCGACGAGAAACGGAACGATTACCTTGGGTTCTGTGAGGTTCTGTGTTATGCTCGGTTGTGTTTCCAGTTTGCACTTCTAACCTCAAATTTATCCGCGGTCTTCAGACTGATTTTTCGTATTTGTTAGCACTATTTGTAAATCTGTGTCTTATTCCGTGTATGCTTCGTGGGATCTTCTGTTCGTTTTTCACAATTATGTTGCGGAAACTTCACTATTACGTTTTATTTCGGAATGATAATGCAGGAGCGATGACACGGTATGTTTACTTTTCTGACGCCGGAAACGGAAAAAATAAATATTGTATAATACATGTATTTATCTTACAAGCATTAGGGCTAGCAATTTACCTTACACAACAGCATTCTAAGTTAATTATTCAAGTGACTAGCTACTATTAAGGCAACTTTTAATACAAATTTATACACGATATTGTATAAATTATGCCCTTCTATACTAACTTATCAAAAAATATTTAATAAAAATAGGTAAATAACATCTTTAAAATAAAATCTACTGTACTGGATTGAAACATGATTATTCAAAATAAAATAGTCGATAATTAAATTAAATATTATCTAAAAATAATACTCTGGGTAAATACATAATTTACGAACGCAATAAGAAATTATAAATTATGAATAAAAGAAAGAAATTAATCATGGTAAATATCCCGTTATAAATGACTTTAATGTTAAAAACCATGATAGTTTAAGGGTCGATTTTTCAATCCTCAGTTAAGTCATCGAATAACTATCTAGCAAATAAAATTATCTGTCTGTTTAACAAGGGTATCAATATTTTTAATTTTTCAATCGACTTTTAACTAGGGAATCAGTGGTTTATCACTAAATTCACACCATCTGTGTGCAAGCGAGCTGCACAGATACAATATTCAACGTGTTAGACAAGAATAGCAACAAGACGAGTATTCGACGTGTTTAACATCTGTTTCGTCTTCAATTTTATCCTCAATCAATAAAAGTAAATTGGTAAGCTATGGTTTCTTATTTCAACCGAAATCTTCTATAAAATTAATTGTCGTCCTATGTTTTAAATAATTAAAATTGCGCGAGAGACGTCTGTCGTGAAATTTGGATTTTTCTCAGGTGGCTATAAAAACCTAAAATACCTAATATGACTACCTATGTCTGATTAAAGAAACTTTTTTTTTTTTTTTTTTTTTTATAAATAATTAAGGATTTCACGTTCTTCTTCGATTTGTAAGTCGTCAATTGCTGCAAACACATGTAATGAAACTATCAATAATTATCGAAAACGTCATACTTATCAGGCAGATAAATCCTTATCTAACCCTTCAAGTAACAGGTAAGTTTATTCCTTATTCGACAGTTAACTACTATCGAATAACGGCTATCTGGTTGTTTATCTGAGGATTGAAAAATCGGCCCTTAAGATGATTGAAATTGTACTGATATATTCATTCTAATAACAACAATGCACCAAAAGCTCTTTAATGTGTTATGGGAGCCAGATAATAGTCAACCTATATTTATACCGACTTCAAAAAAGGTGCTCAATCGGGCAGTATGTTATGTTAACCGTCTAAAATTATTACGACTGAACGAATTGCCGCCATTTTTTGTTCTTGTTATTTATCGCATAATATCCTATTGAATACGTAGGCAGTACTCTTGATACGATGTATGTGTATGTGTGTTTTTCTGAGGGCAGAATCACACACTCGACGCGAAAGATCAAGCACGAGTGTGTAATTGGTGTCGTTCGCGCGTAGGCTCATGTCTCGCGCTGCAAACGAGACCGACCATTTTGTTGCTAGTGTTGTCAGATCCACCTACTGATTTAGCAGTAGATTTACCTGATTGTTATACCATCTACTGATTTTACCTAAAAATTTAAGAAAACATTGATTAAAGCCAATGTGCCTGGACCTCGCTGAGATTGGTACATTTTAAGGTCCATGGTAATAAAGCTTTGCTCATCCTCAGAAGCAAATTGAGAAATAAATCAATAGATCAGTATTCAGTACATAGTACGAAAATCAGTTACATTTTCTTATAAATCAGTAGATCTTGGAACACCGCGAAGTCTTTTACAGCCTTTTGCAAATGTGGCATAATTAAGTACGATCTGGCGGCGACATAAACATAGCGGGAATCGAACCCGAAACTTCTAGCGGCTCAGGCTTATGCGCCCTTTCATCTAATTAAAACGACATTTTAGCGCGTTATGTAAATCGGTCAAGACACATCGAACAAAGACTACCTACAAACTTACAATACAATTCGATATCCGACTTGCAACAACAAAAAGTCTTTCACGAAACTAAAAGAAGCTTGCATTGACACTCAAGTGTTAGTAAGCGACGGGAACCAGGTAGAGATCCCGGACCTCGGCGGTAAGGCCGCCCGGAGAGAAGCCTCTTCGTGTGCGGACAATCTTAGCAGCACTGAAAGGGCGCGTGTCAGCTGTCTTGCTTCCAGCTCTCGAGCTGTCAGGAATCTAAGCACTACGTGTTTTAGATATCTGAAATTGAAAAATTCATGACTCAGTAATGTTAGACTTATTTGCAACATGTTTGGCTGTACGTAAACTAGTCAGAACTACACACTACTAACTAACAGTCTAGTAAAAAAACACTTAAAATGTCCTTATTGATCGCAAGCCCCGCCCACTTCTATATTATGTGGCCAGAAATGGCCTGATAAGCGCGAATTAACGATAGTTGTACAACCTGACCATTTTTGGCCCAACAAGACGTGGTGAAGTTAATCTCGATCTAAATAAAAAATATAATACATATTCTGTAAAATATGGCTTAGGTATAATTTGGTAAATACTTAATTTTGGTAATTTTTAGTTATTGCCATCATGCCTATTAAATAGTTTAAGTTTTATTGTATAATTTTGTGATCTCTTGTGTTAACTCTAGTTGGCTGCCCTTACTAAATAAATAAATAAATGGGTCTGTACTTTTCACACGTACGGCATAATTTGCATACAATTATTCGCCGGGCACAGACTATCCGGCAATCGTGATGTGTGAAAATGCACTTACCATCCCAACCCACACAGACTTCAAATCAAATCATATAGTTTAAATGTTTGTCATCATCATCATCATCAGCCTTTTTCAGTCCACTGCTGGACATAGGCCTCCCCTAATGAGCGCCATAGCGCCCTGTCTTCAGCTTGCCGCATCCAGCATCTGCCAGCAGTCTTTCGCAAAATGTTTGTACCTTCTACTAATATCTTGTTCTTCGGCATTCGAGAGATCTGTTTTACTGCTTTGAAGTTCTCTTTGTAGCGTTTTCTTCATGTCTGCTATCCGGTTGTCTAGAGTTTTTATTTTCTGTAATAAACAAAAATTCAGTTTTTTTTTAAATCTTTATCAAATCAGAAAATTATTGTGCCTTATTCGTCTGGGTTGATTTCTTTGCTGCAGATTAGAGTTTGTACGGAACCCTTGATGCGCGAGTCTAACTCGCACTTGACGTTTTATTTTATTATTATTAAGTGTAAGCGTGTGTTTATTAACTTATTAATTTATATTTTGTTTTTTTTCTATACTAACATTACAAAGAGCAAAGATTTATTTGTTTATTTAAATTCAATAGGCTCCGTAACTACTGCTCCGATTTGAATAATTCTTTCACCATTAGAAAGCTTACTTTTCAGGGACTGACATAGGCTATGTTTTATCCCGGAATTCCCAGAGGAACGGGAACTACGCGCGTGAAACCGCGAGGCGCTGCTAGTAAATTATAAAGAAGGTATATCTTAGGCAGGATACAATCTATGCAAAACATTTATTAGAATCTGGTCATTCAGTAAATGATAATCAATCTTTTTCAATTTTACATACTTGTGATAAGGGATTTGGATTATTAACAATAAAAATACATTAATAAGCAAAGTTTACCTTATTTTTATCACAGATTTCAGTTTCTAAGTCTTGTATACTCTTTTTGAGGTTGTTTTCGCTTTCTGTCAGTTGATCGATCTTTTCTCTCAGTTCCGCTATTTCGGCCTTTCTCGCTTCTTCAGTTTCTTTTATTAACATACAAGCTGCTTGGTTCTGAAAAGATTTAACATGTGTATAAAAATTTAAATTTACCGAAAATATTCCACTAGAAATTTAAATAAATAGAAAATATCTTTAAAATGCCTAATTCGGATAAGCCTTTGTTGATCTCGAAAGCACTCTTTTCTGCCGCAATGCTGCATGTTTCTTAGCTTTTTGCTTATAGTGCGTTACTAGCACAAGGCGAATTTTAGGAAAGTTAAAAAAAAAAAACAAGGTAAATTTAATAATGTCCCAAATCGAAATTTTTTGCCACATTCATTAAATTTCTGATTATTTCTGTCGAAATCCAGAATGGTTTTGCAGGTTAGACTGCGGCGTTAATCGCGACTGTAATTTCAGGTGAAATAACAGGAATAGAAGTAGGTACGGTACGCTTTAACTCGCATGTAGACGGACCATTCCTTGGTCCATCTCCTAGTGAACTCCGTTCCAGATCTGCAGATATTTGTTCCGGATGTTGCGTGTTCTATGTATAATTTATAAATAAATAAATAACACTGGACAATTCACACAGCATTATCTAGCTCCAAGCTAAGCAGAGCTTGTGTTATAGGTACTTGATAACTGATATACATAATATAACACAAAACACAGAAATATTATTATTTATTATATATACATAGACGACCAGCACACCCAAAACAAATATCAGCAGATCGTACAAAAATTTGTCCCGAGGCGGGAATCGAAAAGCAAACCTTTGCCCACAGAGTCAATCCACATCCAGCCACATCGTCATAAATATTTATCTTAATAATGTACTAAGTTTACTTATCAGTGATTTAGTAGATACCCATAACACAAGCTCCTTTAAACTAAAACTGTAAAATAAAATAAAAATGTAAACCTAGATTATTTATTATTAAGTATAATTTATTTTTGTGATATAATATTTGTGAGTGTAATATACTTTTGTGTTTTTTAGGGTTCCGTACCTCAAAAGGAAAAAAGGAACCCTTATAGGATCACTTTGTTGTCCGTCTGTCAACCCTCTTTTCTCAGAAACGCGTGGAGCTATCGAGTTGATATTCACATTATATACGCAGGCTCGTAACCTCTTGAAGCCTCGATATAAATCAAACTCCTAAGTCAACGCAATCAAAAGTTACAGCTGTAATTGTATTTTTTTTTTAATTTTCCAAGGGAATCACATGCACACAAAACCTATAGGGTACTTCCCGTTGACCTAGAACCATGAAATTTGGCAAGAAGCAAGGTCTTGTAGCACAAGTAAAGGGAAAAATCCGAAAACCGTAAATTTGTAGTTTATTTATTCACAGAAAAAAATATATTTTAATCTTGCCATGGATCAAAAACCTGTAGGGTACTTCCCGTTGACCTAGAACCATGAAATTTGGTAAAAAGCGAGGTCTTATAACACAAGTAAAGGGAAAAATCCGAGAACCGTAAATTTGTAGTTTATTCACAGAAAAAATAATTTTCGAATCTCGCCATGGACCAAAAACCTATAGGGTACTTCCCGATCACCTAGAACCATGAAATTTGGCAAGAAGCAAGGTCTTGTAGCACAAGTAAAGGGAAAAATCCAAAAACCGTAAATTTGTAGTTTATTCACAGAAAAAAATATATTTTAATCTTGCCATGGACCAAAAACCTGTAGGGTACTTCCCGATCACCTAGCACCATGAAATTTGGCAAGAAGCATGGTCTTATAGCACAAGTAAAGGAAAAAATCCGAAAACCGTAAATTTTTAGTTTATTCACAGAAAAAATAATTTTCGCATCTCGCCATGGACCAAAAACCTGTAGGGTACTTTCCGTTGACCTAGACCCATGAAATTTGGCAAGAAGCAATGTCTTATAGCACCAGTAAAGGAAAAAATCCGAAAACCGTAAATATGTGGTTTATTCATAGAAAATAGTACATTGTCTCGAGACAGAGATTGGCGCCCGAGCGTAGCGAGGGCGCCAATAGTTCGAGGGACTAAATAAGTTACGTCATAATCGTTATCAGATCAGTAAATTATTGTGCCTTATTCGTCTGGGTTGATTTCTTTGCTGAAGAGTAGGAGTTTGTACGGAACCCTTGATGCGCGAGTGTAACTCGCACTTGGCGTTTTATTTACTGATTTAGTAGATACCCATAACACAAGGCCTGCTGAATGTGGACTTAGATTTTTTTATTATTGTTTAAGTATAAAGTATAATTTTTTTTTCTGTTTTACCTCTTTATGCTGCGCGATAACGTTCTGCAACTCGGCTACCTTCGCCTTGAGCTCGCCGATCTCCGTTTCTTGGTACCTCACATCACATTGCGACATCTCTATCGTTTGCGACATGGCAGCGTTTCGGAGTAGCGCCTCGTCCTTTTCTCTCTTTTCTCTGAAAGCATGAAACAAATTGATTAAGAAAATTCTGTAGATAATAAATGCAACTTTATTTTGTGAGCTCAGTTCGGTCCACTGCTGGCCCTGTGTCTCCTCAAAATGTAGAGAAATTGGGAGGTGACCTTCAATGAACCTCTAATGTTAAGTGCGGAATCAAATCAACTTCTTATGGTACTCAGTACGAATATGTTAATGAAGAATAAATAAACCTCTATAATACTTACGTTCTGTAAAGTAAACAAAAATACAAGAATGAGTCCGTTAATTATTATTACCACAACGTATATACGACATATATTCGAAATTAATAAATCCCAAAAAAATTGCCCAAAACGGTACTTAAACCCAATCACACTAATTATAAATGCGAAAGTTTGGATGGATGGACAGATGTTTGTTACTTTTTCACGCCAAAACTACTGAACGAAACAGGCTGCAATTTTAATTAGTCTAAGAATCTTGGAATCAAACATAGGCTACTATTTATACTATTAAACAGTTTCTATGGGATAGAAATAATCTTTAAACTTCCATAGACACAACGAAAGCCCCGGACAGAATCTAGTATTCGTATTGGAACTTTTAAAAAAAACGTGGCGTTCATTAGGGGAGGCCTATGTCCAGTGGACTAATATAGGCTGATGAATTTGAAGACATGTTTATTGTAGGTTACTCACTTCTCTATCTTCCTCTCCATATCCACATAATCATGATGCATCTCATTCACCACAGAGTTCAGATGGTTCACCTCTGCTTTCTGCTCGTCATACAATCTATTAGACTTGTCCAGCTTCTCCCGAAGTATCTTTACAAGAGTCCGTTCGTTTTCTAATGCCTCTGCTATCTGACTGTTCTCTTCGCTTAGCTCTTCTATACGTTTTTCTAAGTCCATGGTCATATCCTGGAAAGAGAGGTACGAATGAGCCTTATGATTATTTCGATTAGATTCAAATTGGACTGCAGTTCAAAATTTTGGAGGTGCCGATATACCAAAATACCATTGAAGTTCCAAAAAAGAAGAAACCAATGTGTAGTAGCAAAAAGCAGAAAGAGTGCGTAAAAGATACCCAAAGCATTAACTCAAGGTGCATAAGCACTTTTTTCAATATTCATGAGAAATATCATTATCTTTATGAGTTGATATAATAACTTTCTAAGAATAGGGTATAAGTATGCATAGAACTTTTTTACCTTTTTAATCGTTTATTACCGTTATCATTACATTACTGAAAAAATATGACACTTAAAATTTTACTAAATTATTATAGATTAGTCCGCCCCGGCTTCTACATTTATTCTATAGCCTATGTTCATCAGGGATAATGTAGGATTCTAGTGGTGAAAGAATTTTTCAAATCGGTCCTGTAGTTTCGGAGCCTATTCAAACAAACAAATCTTTCCTCTTTATAATATTACTATAGAAAAAAACTAAAAATAAAACTGCACTCGGATCTGTTTCGGGTAGCAAAACGCAAAAAGAATTGTGACGTTACCTTTTCATTTTGTTAATTCAGCGTTTCTGTTTCTTGGTTAAAATAAAATTAGAAACAAATAAATGATAAAAACCATCTTTATTGTTGTTTTTGTGTTGTGTCTAACGAATAATTTTCTTAAAAAAAGATATCCAAAAACGGTCAACGTCACGTCATGTTTAGAAATATTGCGAATGAGCCTTAAAATCACCTTTCAATGATTTAATTTCATAATAAATACATACAATACAATACAAAACACTTTATTGTACACCAGAAAAAGAACATTACAAAAAGACATATTACATGAGACAAGTACAATGGGCGGCCTTATCGCTTAGAAGCGATCTCTTCCAGGCAACCTTACTTTATAAAATTCACAATTTAAATATGCAAATATATAATAAGGAGATTAATAGAGAATACAAATAAAAATAATATCTTTTTGAAGTCATATGCATATACCCTGTTATTACAAAGTTGGTAGGTGCAATCTGTGCGATCATGAATTTTTTTCTTTTATAAATAATATTATTTATTTAAGGTAAAAATTTGCTAAGAAAAACCGTGTTCTCAAGAGAAATAAGAAAGCAAGTATACCCACTTTAGAAGAAGCAGATTCCATTCACCGAAAAACTTTTACTTTCAAACGCATGCACCTTTTCAAACTCTCTTTTCACAAGCACTTTGCCACAATTCACTACTTTCAACATATAATAGAAAATCATTACTTTTTGAATAATAAAAAAAACTACGTTGATGCCCACGCGTCGGTAAATGCAATTGATCTAAATCTAAATTCATTACATTACGCAAACGCGTGACTTTCGAGACGCAACGTAACGCTCTAGACAACTTCACGATGGAAACTGATTCGATCGCGGCTTGATGGCTACTGATAACTTTTTATTATGATAGTTGAGTCACTTATCGACATTTATTATCATTCATTGTATTGCTGTTTAATTTTCAAGCCGTACTTGTAAGAGCCAAGTCAGTGAAGATACCTACGCCTATCTATACCCTTGCCATAATACAAGCTTTGCTTAGCTTGGGGTTAGATAATGCTGTGTGAATTGTCCAACCATTATCATTATTGGAGATTTCATAAGACATTTTAATATCAGTGCTTTTAGGTGTGCAAACATTAGATCGAAATTTACAAATAGTAGGTATGTTAATTTATCAGGTTATAAGAGGTAGGTACTATGCTTTTATTTAAAAAACTTGACATAATGTATAGTCGTCCATTAAATATACATGTATTTATTCAAACAGTCTAATGGACTTGACATTAAGGCTGGTTTTTCGAAAAAAAAAAAAAAAAAACAACATTTCCCATCCTACTGATGTTCAAATATGAAATCTAGGATTCTTAGACTCCTACACCTAATATTCCATTTCATTTTGTACAAAAGCGCCAAGAAAGCTTTTTGATTGGTTGTATAAGTTTGATGAAAAAAAAAATATCTAAAATATCTTGATACATAATATATGTATTTGCCTTCTTTTCCCAAATAATATGACTTAACTACTGACTTGATTTTTATATTGAAAAGTAAAGCAAAGGCCTAGTAACTGATTCGCTAAAATAAATGTTTGATTACTTGATCCGTACTCTTTTAATAGCGCGTTCTGCTCTGTCCCGCTCCTATGAACGCGAGATCCTATGTCTATCCTTTTCACAAAGCGTCCTGGCCTGGAAGAGGCCCCTGAAGATGCTAAAACATTTTTCAAAAGCAAATCATTTAAAATAATTCACTAGCAAATTATTATAATGAGCATGCCAGGTAAGGTAATAAATAAAATAAAAGAATTCACGCAACACAATTTAATTTCTGGAAAAATATATGAATCGAACAAAATGTATATGGAATATAAAAATTATGTAAATTAAATTTAACCTATACTTTCGTACCTGCTTATCACATTTCTGTCACAGTCAATTATATTTCCGACTCACATATAAAAATAAGTACTTAAGAATGTATCATTATTTGCAACTCTGTTTTTTATATATTATAACAGGAATTTTGGACAATACCTTAGGATGACGACGCTACCTGTTAGATTCAGGAAACGCCGATTTCTTATCTACATGCCCCTTCACTAAGTATTTTTATTATTTGTGTGTTTGTACCTACCTAGGACATACGTTATTGTTTTCTTACCGATACCAGTAACTATAAGCCTATGTTTGATTCTGTCAAGCGCTGGCTATATTTGTGAACCAAAAAAAATATCTACTTATATCACACGTTTCAACTAAGTACTACAAGTATGCTGTATTATGTATAATTTAATAAAAATAAACTTACTTGGAATGTATTTTTATTGATCTAAATACTGTCTCTACAGCTGTATCAATGCAATGACGAACACACCCACTTTGACTAAAGATCACGTGCTATGCCATAGAATACTGTAGCAGTACTGACTGTGTGCACAATCTATTTATCAGAAAGATAAAAATGAAAACAATGAAGGCAAACACAGACTCATGATAGATTTTTATCAGTTAAGGTTTAAGAATCGAGTACCTACACGTTAATAAGTTGTGCACGATTATTAACTCGCGCACAACGTATTGAAAACTAGGGATAAAAAAATAAAAATATGGAAAAAATTGAAAAAGGGACCTAATTTTTAACAAGCTTTTAGTTGGTTCTTTTATTTTATTCTTGTGTGTTTAATTTTACCCACGATCCGGTTTCCGATTGAGCTGAATTTTGCCATAAATGTTTAAATCGGTCCATTGATGTTAATATTTATTACAAAAGAAGTTAAAGAAAAGTTTTAGAGCATAAAATTTGCGACACCTTTTGTCGAGTTTTTTTTTCATACGTTGATTAAAGTGAATGATTGAGCGCTGCGGACTCTCCGCCCTCTATCTCAAAAACGGTTAGACGTGTGAAAAAAAAATTTAAACAAAATTTGTAGCAAATTTTATGCTCTACAACTTTATAATAGAAGTTAATATCATTGATATAGAAACCGAGATAATTGCGGAAAAACTAATGTTTGTGTCCTTTGATCTTGAATAGCTTACGGCGCAGACAAGAGATTTTATGAGACTTTTGAGACAGCTTTTAGGACACCAAAATGAAGATGTACATATACGAGTATACAGCTTATTATGTTTCATTCTAAGGTGAAACCCCTAATTTGACTGGACTAGTAGGGGATACGATGAAACCAGAGTGGTTTTGGGAAATCTTTAGTGTAATAAAAGCTTATTTAAAAGCAAGTTCTATCAACGAAGCCTTATTTCTGCTTTTATCTATAGAAAAAAGTCTAGCCAAAAAGATAAAGAAGACGATATTAAAAGAGAAAAAAAAAACACTCACGGTTCAGTAATACGGAGATTACACAAGAAAAACTTTGAGATTATTCGTGTAAGCCAGTTTTTAAGCTGTTCTATGCAATGTGCTATTAAGCTGTGCACACACACTCACCCGTGAAGATTCAACGCACAACTAATCTAGCATTATTATTCATATCTAGTCGTTAACAAAATTCTAATGATTGTTTTTTTCCATTCCAAAGTCGACGTGACTTGACATTAGCCAGTGAAAACCATAAACCAGTTTTTTAATTGTGGTTCTTATTATTTGAATATTGCACTAACGAATGCCGTTTAAAAAAATATAAATGTCAGATTATATAAAACAAAAAAGATAAATCATTAAAGCTAGTAAGTATACCTATAAAAATAAACTTTTACAAAAATATACTTATGTAAGCTGCCTCTATAAAATTATAATATAATAATTGGGTTACCAACTAATCACATTTCAAAATAGCGTGTATTTGTAACGCATGTGTAAATAGAACAAGCGGCGAAAATTGTGGAACATTGGTCTCAATTCAGATGTCGCCAAGACTAGAAATAAAGATATAGAATTTAAGTCACTGAGACTGTTGCAGTCCCTTTCGTAACGATCGATAGAAAAAGACGTTTTTTTGACGTTTCTAGCAATTTGAGAACTTGGCTGTCTATTTTGACATTTGACATCAATTGACATTTGATAGTTACTTAAGAAATACCCACAGTCACAGAAAATAAGTGGTCCAGTTAGGTGTACCAGCGAAGATATTTTTAACGGTGATCCAGTTATCTAGTCAACTGGACCACGAAATGAAAGAATCTTCGGTGGTACAGTTAACTTGACTACCAAAAGAAAACAAACCGCTGGTCCAGTTCACTGGTCCAGCTAAACGGGACCACAGGCAAGGAGCTATTTTTTGGCGACATCTGTATTGACACCATCGTCAAATCCTTCACAATAACAAATTTTTCGGAAGGTTGAAAGACTTGCGTCAACCTATACAATGGCTCTGCCATTGAGCAAGAAGTTGAAGTTGACTGTGTTCCGCGACTTTTGCCATTGATAA
The DNA here is from genome assembly GCA_946478455.1 of Eupithecia vulgata. Lineage (NCBI taxonomy): Eukaryota > Metazoa > Arthropoda > Insecta > Lepidoptera > Geometridae > Eupithecia > Eupithecia vulgata. Next base: position 11,402,149 of record OX297862.1, on the reverse strand, counting down.
AAACCTTTGTCTCTTGATCATTATTACGCAGTTTGCTGCGTAGTGCCTACTTCACCGCGCCCGCTGACACGTAGACTTCGACGGCACTAGCCGACTACTCAACACGTTTTTCATACGATTATGTGTCTGGCACCAGTGGCACCGCAGTTCGCAGCGTATTGCGTTATGCTCAAGAGACCAAGGCTTAAAATGTATGTGGGTAAAACTAAAACAAAATGGTGTCTTTGGACACCAATGTCTCTATTTGTTTTAGGCTTGTGTCATCTGTCTGTTTATTTGACATTGGCCATTTTGTATCAAACAAAGTGTGTCTATATATTTTATGGGTTTTATACCTTTTGTAGGTAGACGATTTCAATATGAATGCAAGCGGGTTAACTACGAATCTAGTGTACACAACACACTAGGTTTCTAGTTAACCGCCTCTATCTAATGTTTATTGTACGGTTCCCCAATAAAAGGGTCTAATTTACCAAAAGTACGGTATAATAATACGAGATCGAATCCCGAAAACGCCGAAACTTTTGCTAAGCATTAACTAATACAACTAACTATAGTTGTCGCCAAACAACTTGTCCGGTGCCGGGCAGCGTGTAGTTTGCGCAGGTACACTAACGAATATAATTCATATGCAGCCGACAACGCAGCAGGCCAAAGAGATAGATACAGCTTCCTATAGCTCTGTCTCGCCCTTTCATTGTTTTAAACAAAATTGAAATACAGACGCAATAGTCCAGAAGGTTAACGCCCACCAATTTGGCATAAGCATCGCGTTCAGCGCATTTTTGTCACGTGGTTCGGCAGAGGACAAGAAGTTTGACGATTATTATAACTTCAATTCTACATGTATCTATGTAATATAGTTATGTAAATACTAAATGCTGTAGAGACTGTGACTCACGCCGACGTTGTTGGCGGAACTCCGCAGTGCTTTCACCTCCATTGCGAGTGTATGGACTTCCGAGTTCAGTCGCACCATCTATAAGAAAGTATGAGGCTAGTGGACTAGTGATATACTAAACTAGTTATTTATCGGGTATTCATTAAGATATAATTTTCTGTGAAGTTAAATTTTGTGATTTTTTAAAAACGATTTTTTTTGACATTTCCACTTACCAACATTCTACTAGCTTGAGACCTTGGCTGTAAATTTTGACATTCGCTGTCTTTTTTGACATCTGACAAAAGATCGAGAAAGATCTACCAATTGTTATAAACAGGGTGACTTTATCAGGTGGGAATGCATGACCAAAACCGAAACCATTAAAGAGTTAAAGAAAAGGAGAGTTTTGTTTTCTTTTTCGTAAATTAGCTTCATGACGGGCGTTATTATAATCCAGGCATCTTACCTTAGTTAATGGCACCAGTTGTGCAAAATGATTAGGTATTTAAAATAACTCATTCATGATCGGTATCAGTAGCATTATTAAACCGAAAAATTGTGCGTTTCTTTGCAAAGATCCTTATGATTATATCAGCAACATCAGTTTTACGCAAAAAATTCAGGGTTTTTTTGCGAAAGTAAACTAAATACAGTCTTTGTTTTCTCTTAAATAGAAGATATGACTTCTAAAACCAGGTACTGATCGGTGTTCCGGGGCGTATGTATAATTTACAGCGATGATGAAACGTTAAAAATACGTCTCTTTGCGAGCACTGTCTTGCCTAGTACTGTCAGCACGAATGCTTGCTGTTAAACACGTTATTTTACTCCGTAACGTCGCCGGTCAGTTTGAGACCCAGGTTTAGATGACTTTCCTCTATTTTTATTATTTTCGGTCTGGTCATACACTACCGTTTAAAAAAGCCATCCTGTATATAAAATTAACGGGGAGAGAAATTTATAAAAATAAATACCCGATAGGAATAGTAAATAGTAATTTATTAGTAAATAGATGTAAGTGTAAATATTAGTTGTAATTATTTTTTTCTATTAAATAAATAAATTTAATACCCGATATAACGTTAATAAACAAACTTACTAATAAATATGTACATTATCAGAGATTAGGAAAACAGAAATTGAATAATGATTCCTTCTCAAAAAGATCCAAATTGTGTTATCGGAACCCTACGGAATCAGTATTAACACGAAAAATTTCGCGTATTATCCATGGAAAACTAAATAGATAAATAGATCAATAATGAATCTTAAGAATCATTATGAAGAAATCATTATAGAAGGAATCATTATGAAGAAATTGAATAATGATTCCTTCTCAAAGAAATCCAAATCAAACGTGTTATCGGAACCCTACAGAATCAGTATTAACACGAAAAATTTCGCGTATTAGTTTAATCCATGGAAATCTAAATAGATATTTTAGATTTAATAGAAATCAAAATAATAATAATAAGATTTTCCAATCACAAAAAGGTTTTCTTAAAAATAAATAAAGTGCCCTATTATTATCTAGGTTTCTATGGTTTATCCCTACGTTTATCCTCACTACTCGTTCTGTTAAGAAACTAATCAGACTCAATGAGCGTATGTTGATGTATTTTTTATAAAGGAATGGAAACGAATTTGAAGCATGCATTATATAGAACTGGGCTATGATAGTAGGAAATATCTATAAAGAGAAGAAAGAAGTTTAAAGCAATAGGAAACATTTAACAATCGATGGTAATCACTTTGAAAACAACAGCATGCATGGTTTGTGAGAGAGAAATATAAAAATTAGCTTACTTTTGCCAGCTTGTTCAATAACTAATAGGTTTCTCTTTGCACATCACAATTTTTCTACACTATTATTTGTGATATCACGCTGTGACGCTTAGAAGACGCTAGATGACGCCTAGAACTTAGAAGTTAAAAAGATTTTCCAAATAAAACGTCTCATAACAACACTGATAAAAAAATATAGCAAGATGAAGATTTGCAATCGGCCAAATTCATAAATAAGACTAGGTTCTAACAGAACCCATCAAAAAGTTACCTTATTTAATGACGAAATAGAGACGAAATTACCTTAGCTTCGCTATTCATCAGGTTCTGCCTGGTTTTCTCGAGTTCAGCTGCCATGTTGACTAGTTTATCTTCCGTATCTTTCTTCTCTGTCTCGACTCTTCTCCTTTCAGCGCCCTCTTCACCAGCCTGTCGCGATAGTCGCGCCACCTACAATGCAACTTCTATAGAACCTTAGAAAAGAAGACTACAGTTGATACCTTGAGTTCCTAGACGATATTCCTCCTATACAGGGCGTCCTATAGCAGGTGTGATTTCTTTTTACTATTTGGCGGGTTCGATTCTCGCTTCAGACAGGTTATTATTCAAAAATCTTTGAAAACAGTTTAAATTATTTTTAAAACCAAATGAAGTCTTCTTTTATAGTAAAATTTTCAATCTACAATATTTAAGGTACTTTCGTCCATGTGGCATGGCTGTGGGACGCCCTGTATACTTTCTACTTCCGACCTCGCAAGACTTGCTCCAAAAATCGTGAAATTGTGCAATAAGCCGCCCAATTTCTTAGACACACGATTTGCATCGACAAATGTCTTTTGCACAATTTTTTCAGTCCGGCTATTACAAATGTTAACTAAGTTTCGTTGAATTTCAAATATGGCCCGACTATTTGATCGAATCTCAGATCTTTTGGCAACAGAAAAATGGGAGATTTCTCAACCATTTCTCGCTGACAAAGGTAAATTTGATATTTTATTTTGACGACCTCTGTGGCGCGGTGGGCGAAGGTCTGTCTAAGAAGCAGGAGGTTGCGGGTTCGATTCCCGCCTCGAGACAAATGTGTTCTAATTGTCGATTTCGGCAGGCTCAAAAAATTACTTATTAGACTTATTTAATTTCTTTTCTTTCACAAACCGGGGGGCGGGCAGCAGCGCACCCTGCAGAACAAATCCACAATTGAACTGCAATCCCCAACCCACATGCCCAGCGTGAAGATTATGGGCATTACCACCAATGACAATAAAAAAAAGATGGCACTCATTATGGGAGGCCTAAGTCCAGCGTGGGGAATATGGGAATTACCCCCAATAACGATACAAAACAGATGGCGCTCATTAGGGGAGGCCTACGTCGAGCAGTGGACAAATATAGGCTGATGATGATGAATTTCTTAGAGATGACCGAGTGCGAGGGTTTACGCACTATAATACAAAAACTTCTAATTCTTCTTATTCATCCAAACTTTCGCATTTATTATAAGTGTGATATTACCTGAGTTTCCAGCGAAGCAATCTGCCCGCTCCAGGATGTCTTCACATCAGCCAGCGCCATTTTAGCCTCCTGTAGCTGCCTTGTCAGCACAGTGCGCTCCCGGCAAACTCTGTCGTATTCCACACACCCTGTCGGCGTCAGCTGTCGCTTATCTGTATTGAAAATATTATGAATAAACCACTTGATGGAACAATAAGTTAGTCGACATAATAAAGTGATGGTGAGTTGTTTAGAAAACACTCACACCTTCCTTCTCCATTATTAGACCGTTAAACGTAATTCAAATGGTATTTCTAAGATGACTCACGTCTTGAAGGGATTTGGATTGTCTCGGTGATATAATAATAGAAATACTTTAAGAGACAACCCCATACTTCTTTATGCTAAGATCATTAATTAAATAAATAAATAATACTGGACAATTCACACAGCATTATCAAGCCCCAAGCTAAGCAGAGCTTGTGTTATTGGTACTAGATAACTGATATACATAATACCATATATGACATAGATAGATATTTTTATTATATATCGAAAACGACCAGAACACCCGGAACAAATACCTCGTAAAAATATTTGTCCTAAGGCGGGAATCGAACCCACAACCTCCTGCGTCGCAGGCGGACTTTCGCCCACCGCGTCACTTAGGTCGTCTAATATTATTTAGAACCTATTTCTCTATCTATTCATATATATTTCTAGTTTCACTGAGGTCATTTAAAATTTTTGACCAAGAGTTTTTTTCATTGGTTCTAGGTGGATTTTGCGTCACCGCGGCGATAGTACGCCTATTGTGATCGCCAATTGATTTGTTCACCCTTGAAGCCGTGGCATTCATAGTTCGTCATCAATTCTTACAGCTGCTAGGAACTAGGGTAGTAGTAGGGTCTTTCGAGTCTTGTGAGATCAGCGACATCATCATCAGCCTATATTTGTCCACTGCTGGACATAGGCCTCCCCTAATGAGCGCCATAGCGCTCTATGTTCAGCTTGCCGCATCCAGCATCTGCAGGCAGTCTTTCGCAAATCGTCATCCCACTTGGTCAGGGTAGTAGACATAATGTAGTAGTGTCTTGTGAGATAAGGTTGTCAATTCCTTTACTTACCATCATCAAGCATGTGATGATGCTCGCTCTGCGTCGGTAGCGCTGCCCTTACGATCGCCAGTTGGTCCGCTAGGTCCCTAGCCCTCGCGTCTGCCTCGCCCAATGCGGCTGTCAACTCAGCACGGGACCGCGCCCAGTCTCGACTAGACTGTTCTAATTCTTCCTGAAAATAGATAAGTACATATTAGATTGTTCCTATCGCATTAGGCTGTTGCATTGCCATTGACTCATCTTTGTAGTGACTCAAAGGTGAGTCAGTGGCAATTTGCAGATGAATTAAATATTCAAGTTATTAGATAAATCTTTATCTGTTAGTTAACAGAGAACGGCAAAGCTAATCAATCAACATATAAAATAAATCAATAATGCTGGACAATGCACACAGCATCATCTAGCCTCAAGCTGAGCAGAGCTTGTGTTATGGGTACTAGATGACTGAGATACATAATACAATACATTACATAGATACCTAGATATTTTTATATAATAAGCACATGTAATGTTTGTACATGCCACCAGGAAATGTTTGTCCAAATCAATCAAATATTTTTTATAGAGTACAATTCAATTAACCAATTCTTGAAGCATAGGGTCAATTGGTTTGTTTCTCTGACTGAGATTTTAAATGATCTTGATCATGTTTTGATGGTGCAATAAAGAAATTATCTATCAACCAGTCAAAACCAAAATTAGGAATTAATGATATTAGAATGGACCATTCACATTTCATCTAGCTACAAGCTAAACAGAGCTTGTGTTATGGATACTACAAACCTGACAACTTTAATACATTACATCGACAATATTTTTCTTTATAAGGTTATAGAAAATACACAAAGCATCGTGAACAAATATTTACAGATCGTATAAACATTTGTCCCAATACACCAGAACACATTGAAGTGGGGTAAACTTGTACAATTCTGTAAATTTCAAATAAATAATGTTAGTCAATCCACATAGTCATCTACAAAATATTAGGTATTTATACTATGTTCAAGCATTTTATTCTTTGATATTATTTTTTACACATACTCTGTCAGCTCGATAATTATAGAAACTCGTTAGTCCCAATACTTTCGAGATGATAGATTCTCATCATTATTCTTAAAAAAAAAGCAGTCTATGAATTATGGCATTGTATAATTCACTCAAAGAAAAATATGTCCGTCTACACATATTTTTCTTGAAAACTTTCTAAAACTCACAGTTAAGGTATCAAGCCTGTCTTGAGCCCTCTCAGCAGCTGCCAACCGTGCCTTCAGTTCATTAAGCTGCCTCTCTGCTGCATCACGTTCACTGCATGCCCTAGCTGCTTCCGCTTGAGCTGCTCTGGCTACTGTTTGAGCTGCTAGAGTTTCTTCACCTGATGAAAGGACAAGATTTCTGAGTATAGGCCATGCAGCCTGTGTAAAACGCAATATAATATTTTTATATAAAAAATAGGGAAAATATTTATTCAATATTTAAGGTAGAACCACACCATTGTGGTGTGTTATGGCTTGTCAGACGGCATGGCATATCAGACAGACATATACAATACATTACATTACACATGCATACCTACTTGGTGAATGAAACTGATAATATGCTTCTGATAGGAGCTCATTCTTTTATTTTGTAAAACAGGGTAGGTATATGTTTTAAATGATTGTGTAAACAAATAGTTGTCCAGCATTATTAATTTTGTTAATTCAAATAAGTAAATAACGTTTTTGGCTTTTAGTCTTTATTAAATTCAAGATAAATAAATAATGTTGGATACTAACCAATCTAAAATTGCAAACCGGGCCAGTAGCTATTCACTATCCTATAGTTAGAGCAAGAACGAGAAGATAAATAGAAGAGCCAGAATCCAAATACCATAATCAATATTGATACTAAAACAATAATTACATAACCTTGTCCAAACAAACCTTGTACAGTAGCAAGCGAAAGTTTGACCTCCTCAATTTTTTGCTCCCAGTAAGCATCTCGTTCTCGTAACTTGGCCTCTAGCTGTGATGTGTACTGCTGCTGTAATGCGGACTGGTCGATCGAACCCCCCGTCCGGTCTGATAGGTATGCTTCAAGTTGTGGGGATACAGACTGTCAAATGTGTGTGATATAAATTAATAGTTCTTTACAAAATAACTTAATTTATAAATGAGATTTTACAAAAATCATATATGTTACATTTTTGATTATGTAAAACATTATATCAATAAATAATAAATTTGTGTAATTACAATTTCATTCAATTTACAGTAACTAGATATACATAATACATTGTTGTTGCATATTACATTGGCTATTATGCTTATATAGCAAGGGCCCTCACCATCAGGGCCTTTTTTGCGCGCGTCTATCAGGGTATAAATTAAAATACATTCCGTAGATGGTTTTTTTTATTTATATACCTCTTTTTACAAACCTTCCCTGCAATTTGTCCTTTCGTTGACTTTACATGCACCTCATGTAAATATTATACATACTACTGCTGTATATTTACATGTTAATTTGTAGGATATCTTGTGGAGTATCGAAATATGTAAAGATGTCTGTAGGTATTAATACAAAATAATTAAGGAATCTGCGAAAGAATGCGTCATATTTTCTCCGCGCACGCGGCGTGAAATGCTGTGCCAGGTGAGGTGCCAGACGCTTCGGAGGGCTGCCCGGCACCCCCAACACGGAACTTAACTCAATTTGAGATAGTAGATAATAAATTTCCTAACCTTCTATGATGATGATGATGATTAGAATACTTACATCAGATGTGTCTCCAGGTCCGCTCGAGCTGGATGGGCTTGCTGTTGACTGAAATTTTAGTAATTATAAATAAAAATGGCATATAAATCTCAAGTCAAGTTGGTTCATCTTTGTTAATTATGAGTAATTAGAGTAATAAAACCTCCAAATTTTTCAGTGGTAGCTAAAGTAAGCAATATTCTCTTGTTGGGTTCTGTTTACAAATTCAGACAGCCAGTAAGTTAGACGACAGGACAGAGAAAAGTACATATGCAGCTATCCTAAATGCTTCCAAATGAACAAGATTTATTGCCCATGACCTCATATTGTTATATTTTATTCTAGATACTTACAGAATCATCCTTAAGCGAGATTCTGCCTAGAAATGCTCCATTTCGCCAACTACTGGTTATTTTACTGATATCACTGCCAGTCTCTTCCTTTATTTTGCTTTTGAGACTAGCGAACATTGTAACCAATGTAAGTTGCTCTGAAAATAAAATAACAGATAAATAAGACTCCTATACCGCCTGTAAATAAAATGTAAATTAGTGCGATAAGATTCGATAAACTTTACCAGCGCAGTCCTCTTTGATGAAGTTTCAGACACTAATACATCTTCTGAAAGCTACGCAAATTGGCATGAATGGTATCTGAACACGTAAGGCTTCTATCCATTATTTTGTAGTATAAAAAACAACTTATTTTATCAAATCAATTTCACTTCACTTCACGATTCACCAATGACCAAATTTTGCGAATTATCTTGATTGATACTTAAATGACATTGACATAACATGGCCAGGACTCAACTGTCACTGCATTTACATTGACAGTTCTTATCAGTCCGTGGACGTAGAAAATCACTACCATCACTACCATAGTGAAAAAATTCTATGTCTATGATCACTACGGTGTGGTTCGTCTCACGCACTGAATGCAAGTGCATGAAGCAAAGATACACATCTTGCAGTATATCACGACATTTTTGAACTAACACGTTCATTGCAAACTGAGCTTCTCTAGTTCCCATTCCTGCTCGAAAACCAAATTGGCTCTCGTCTACTTGAGAGTTATATTCTCTCCAATTTACTAACAGCACCGATATTTGATAAAAGATTTGGATACTAGTTTCTGCCCGCGGCTTCGCACGCGTTGTTTTAATGAAAACGTATATGTACAGTTTATTTATTTATTCATTTGTTACATATTGTTACAGAGGATCTTAAGTAGATAGTTGTAAAACGTATCAAACATGTACCCCGTTGGGGCGCTACAAGATAACTTAGGTAAAACTAAAATCTAATTCGAAGAATTACCTAGTTTACTATAGCAATTATATATTATACTTATAACTATATATAATGTTTTAACAGGTTAATTATTTCCCATGGAAACTGAAATATGGGTTAAATTGTAGTCTATGGTTTATTTGGGCCTGTGGAGCTACACCTATGCAAATTAGCCCGATCATTTGAGAAGTTTTGGCGTAAAAAAGTAACAATCATCCATCTATCCATCCACGCTTTCGCATATTTAACATTAGTGTGATGTGATGTGATGTAATTTCATTTGAAATCAACTACGCAAATTACTTAGGAATCTTGGACAAAGAAATAGGATAAGTGGAATGGGCCTTCATCCAAGAATTTCGATCAAATGTTGGACAAAGAACTTGGACAAAGATATTGGATGAGTGGAATGGGCACCTTAGTGTTCAGCGCTAAAGAAATCGAACGCTTTGTTTGATTAAAGACTGGCTGGTACGACGGGCTATAGTCGCGCCGGATGAATAAAAATAAAAGAAATCAAATTAAAAACGCGCGAACTACAACTACATTCCCGTGTTTTGTAAATTTTCATTGATTGTTAGAAATTTATGGTTTTTGTTTTAAAAAATCAGTTCTTCAAGTGACAGTGATATTATAGAATTAACTCCTGAAAAAGTATTAGAACTGAGGCAAGAAATGTGATGGATAATCTATTACATTATATATTATTATATTGTTCAATAGGTAGGTACTCTATCATTTATTGCATTGTTCTTATTTATTGAATGGAGAAATGCAAGAGGCGCCATGAATTTTTCAGAATCTGTGTTTTTGGCCTACCTCCATTAGGTACTTAGCCAAAACTAAACAACCTTCCACTCCTTTGGACTCAATGCTAAGGCGCCTTTTATTTTCTCATAGAGGGTGATGAAAAGTAGAGTGTAGGTATCTGGGTGTATCATTCGGGCGCAAAATATATTTTTGGCTCGGGCGACGTACTTTGAATCCCTCGCTACCTCGGGATTCTGCTCTAGATTCAAAAAAGAGCCCTCGCCGTTAAAATATTGTTTTGTTTCCTTATGAAACAATCTACTAGGGCGAATTCTCAAGGTTTACGCTAAGCCAGCGTGGCTTAACGTAAACCTTGTAATGACACACTTTTTGAGCAAGAGAAGTTAAAACAATAATCAAGGTTCTTATGTAGATATGTTTATTACCTTATTATTTAACGTATAAAACACCCACTCAACACTGAACCTATCTGCAGATCGTACAAGCATTTGTTCCGAGGCGGGAATCGAACTCGCAACCTAGTGCATCGCAAGCGGACCTTCATGCGCTGCGCCACCTCGCTATGCCAGCGAATTGGTGATAGTATCTAACTTCACAAATAAACGTCATTCTATATCTGGATGATCGAAAAGTGCTGCATAAATGTTTACCACATCTATATAAAATTCACAATACCATGGCATAGCCTGTATGAGACTACGAATTACGAGGCCTTACAGAAAGCTAGTTACGAACAGCTATGCGCTACGCTCGCCACGAATTGCTACACAATCATAAGTGCTACGCTGCTACGACATCTAAAAGCTGCTACGTTTTATTATATCTACGAACTGCTACGTCCTACGCTGCTACGGACTTAAAAGTGCTACGCTGCTACGACATCTACAAGCTGCTACGCCCGCTACGAATTGCTACGCTTCTACAAGATTTACGAACTAGAGCTGCTACGTACGCTATGAGTTTCTATATGCCACGCTCTGCTACAACAGCTGTAGCTGTAGAGGATTTTCGTAGTAAAAAGGACGACAATACTTTCAACGGAAGGTGTTGCCTATTACAATTAATTTTGTGCACATGGCCGTAGTTCACTACTGGCCACTGGGCACTTATGTAGGTATTTTAAATCTTATGACTGGGTAGGTAGGTATAGTTACCAGTAATTTGTCAAACATTTTTTTCCCTCGTTTTATTTATCCATTTCCAATCCTCCATTATTAATTTAACCCACTGCAAAGCACAGATCACAGGCTTCATTAAATTACTTTATTTGAATTGATGGTGCGTAGTTTCACTCCATGACGCCAGGGTGTAATATCGAGCCCAGAATTAGGTCAATGCCGACGCTGTGTCAAGGTGATATCGCCCATAAGTTGATTGGGGTAGCGACTGCCGACGCACGTAAGCTCTGAAAGGAGGCTTTGTCTAGGAAATTACGCTATTCGTTTTTAGATTAGTAGGTATGTTATGTATGTTCTTATGTTATCGGCTACCGGTTACGATTGATAGCCCTTCTAGATTGGTGCTCCAGTTTAAAATTTATGACCGTATATTGCAGACTACAATTCAGCGTGATGGTGCGACATTTCATTTATGAATCAACTAGATTCTGATCGCGACTTCGCTACGCTTTGTAGAATTCACCTTGATCCCTTATCCCACGGGAAGTAACAGATAAAACGTAGTTTTATTCCAGGTCGAGAACTATAGCATTGCCTTTATGCAAAATTTCAGCTCGATCCATTCAGTAGTTTTAGCGTGAAAAAGTAACAAACATCCATCCATCTAACTAAGCATCCAAACCTTCGCATTTATATTAATATTGTTATGTGATGAAGTATTCATCATCGGCCTATATTAGCCCACTGCTGCAAATACCTCAACGGCCTAATGGTCCACAGCTGGAGGCAGGCCTCCCTCTTATAATCGCTTTATTGGCTTTTATCTCATGGGGGATAATGTGTATAATCCTCATGCTGCATGCGCGTATGTGATCGCAGTTCAGTAGTAGATCTATTCTGCAAGAGGCGCTGCTGCCCGCCATCCGGTGTATCTCCCTTAGTCGCCTCTTACGACACCCACAAGAAGTGATGGGGTGGTGCAAATACTCAGCCAGCTCTACACGGCTGCTGCACATAGGTCTCCCCTAATGGGCGCAATAATAGAGCTCTGTTTTCAGCTTGCCGCATCTACCTGCAGTCTTTCGCTGGTCGTCATCCCACAAGGCCGGAGAGCGTCGTACAATACGTTTGCTAAACCGCGGTCTCCACTCAAAAATGTTATATCTAAGTCAATAAAGTATTGTCTCAGGTTTATTCTACTAATACTATACGGGTCGGCTCTTGCCTTCCTTACTCGTCTTCACCGCGCGGTGTTCACTCGTAAAAGCAAACCTATTTCGCCAAGGAAAGGAAATGACTAGATTCAATATAATATGGCTTTCAGTTCCATAATTATATTGATACCGCCTAAGAGCTGAATGGAGTCTGTCCATCCAGAACTCAAGAACATTAACTTCTTTAAGCTTTTACAATAAGCTCAAGTCAAAATTTTAAAATATTGATGACCAATGTAGCGTGCCTGCAAAAGGTTGCGGGTTCGATTCCAACTTTGGCACAGATATTTGTTCAGGGTGTTCTGGCTCTTTTCTATGTATTATTAAAGATATCTACCTTATGTACCGATATCGGTTATCTAGTACCTACATATAATACAAGCTCTGCTTAGCTTGGGGCTAGATAGTGCAGATCTAGATAGAGTGATCTGTCCAATAATATTATTATTTCATCATCATCATCAGCCTATATCAGTCCACTGCTGCGCTGGACGTAGGCCTCCCCTAATGAACGCCATATTATAACCAAATCAACCGCTAGTGGCGCAACCATTAATAATGATATTTGTCGTCTCGTTGGTGGTGGTGTTTGTTTCGGTGTTTCTCGCTTGGTATCAAGACACAACGGTTATCCTTACAATATTACTAGTTTGTGCCCTTGGCTGCGCACGCGTTGTTTTTACGGAAACTTTTGAAAGTTTTTTCAATCCCATGGAAACTGATTTATGAGGCCTAGAACTAAATCTATGCAAAATTTCAGCTTGAACCGTTCAGTAGTTTTTGCGTGAAGAAATAACAAACATACAAACTTATGCATTTATAATATTAGTGTTAAAAGTGTGGTAATGTTCGACGAAGTGTTGACAATTCGAAAGTAACTGTCTGTTACCTTTTCAAGCCTAAACACCTCAATGGATCTAAATTTGGCAGACGTAGACAGCATCCCAGAGACGGACATAGGCAAATTTTTATCCTGGTAAAATACGTACGAAGCTTCGGGCAAAAGCTAGTTCAAATAAGATAGTGTTAGTAGGCGACTCGTAGTTGTTGAACTATTTACAAGAACCCTATCTACAAATTTTATTGATCTATAGAATTTATCTGGATTATGACACTACTTTGTACGAAAGATACGCACCTTTAATTGAAAATTTCAGAGTAAAACAAAAGTAAACACTTGGAAGTAAACATCTGGATTAGATAAATTCTATAGATCAATTAAATATGAATAGTTTTTTTTTTTGTATAAATAATCGCGTGACCCGAGAGCTGGTGAGTATCTGGCACAGCGCATCAGCATTGCTATACAGCGGGGCAATGCAGCCAGTGTCTTGGGCACGCTTCCAACTGGTATTGATATCAGGGTTGGAAAAAAGTTTTTTTTTAATTTTATAAAACAAACAGTTCAAATTGTTTTAAACAAGTGTTTGTTTTGTTTTTTTTTGTCCTTTTTAGTTTAGGGCATTATTTTAAATTAATTCGACCTATAATGTTTCATTTCCAGACTAGATCTTTTGACTTTTCAAATTTTCTATAGTAAAATAAATATTGACAAAAAACGATCAATGGATAAACATTTATTTTATGTTGCGTATCTCTAATCACTACTAAACGATTTACATTCACCCTGAATGTTTCCTAGCAGGACTATACCGGCGGGGAAATACCTATAAACTATAAATTCTATTCTATGAATAGGGGCACCCCCAATATTTATTAATTAGTGATGGGCCGAATGTGGTTTGAACCGAATACGAATTTCGGCCGAACATTCGGTAAAAATCAAAAATGCCGAAGTTCGGTTTTTATTCTGCACTTATATGGTAACAGAGAAAGCTGCAAAACTTGTTACAGTTTTTAAATACCTTAATAAGGAAAAGAAAAAATAATTGTTATCTTGATCTTGTCATATTGTCTTACTCTCCTGACTGATAAACAATTTTGATTTTATAATGTTTATTAAATATAGGTAATTTGTTTGTTATAATTTTGTTTTTGATTGATTTTAAATTGAAATTTTTAATATTCTATACTATCTAATGCATGTTTCAAAAATACGTGTTATCTTATCCCATTACCCATATAAATCCTGGTACTTGGTAGGTACTTAGATCTTTGTTTGACTGAATAAATAACTTATCAAAAAAATATTACTTTCATTTTATATCATTCATTCGCAATGAAAAGTAGTTTTAAAGCTTGTTTTTTTCTCATCGTTTTATACAATGTTTAAAACTTGTTTTAATCTGTGTTTTTAAACGTGTGATAAAAAACACGGTTTAAAATCAAACTGTTTTAAACATTGTTTTAAACATGTGTTTTAAAACCATTTGTTTTAATCATGCCAACCCTGATTGATATGGATCAGTTGAGCTACCTGTAGATTGTTTGCAACAGTTTGCAGATAGCTTAATTGTTTCTATTGTAAATATTAGTTTTAATTTAAATTTGTTATTTGATTGTTATTTTATTTCTGAATAAAGATTAAATTTTTAGGGAAGGTAGAAAAATAAAAGATAAAATCACATATTCAGTTGTTTATTATCTATACTGTACTCAAAATTGATCCGAAGATCACATCACATAGTAATTTCATAAATAATATTACAATGTCATGTACTTTACTGTGATTGTTTGTGAATAAAAAAAATTTTCACATTACTATTAATAATTTGTTCACTGGACCGGTTTACCTTTACATGCTGACTGTAGGTAAATGCTACATTAAGATTCCACCACTTCAGGTAGTTAAACAACTTACAGTGTAACATGAAGATTATATAATAATAATAGTAATTAATCAATTATTGTGTTGCAGTTCAATTTTTTTTGTCAATATATTTACAGTTTTACATTTTTTTTCGTGATTTACAAATAAATTCTTGATTATTAATTAGGTCATTATTATTCCATTTGGATTTTATAATAACAGTACTTTATAGTTAAAAATATCACAAAAATGAAATATATTATGTGTAAGACACACGCAACATTAAAGTACAACAAAAGAAAAATATAAAAATCCACTAGAAACCTTGGGCCAGAAGAGTCCCTTCTAAACAGGAAGGATACTTTCGATGTTCATCTTTCATAACGGCAATTTGATACCATCATTATACATTATCACACTAACTACACAATTATAAAAGTAATCGATTGTCTTACAATAAATGCGTCAGATCATAAAATTTTGATTATAAAAATTATAGGCAACAAATAATCATGAAACGATAAATTTTAACAAAAACATAAAAGACAACTTATACATTTAGGAGTAATAGTGCCGTATTGATAAAAGAGAAGTCTTCACCACAGCACTTGCCGATCGGCCGACCTCATGACTGTACCTCCGCCTATCCCGCGCTATCCTAGCCCGCGAGGCAGCGCCAGCTCGCGAGGAAGCGCCAGCTCGCGAGGAAGCGCCAGCTCGCGAGGAAGCGCCAGCTCGCGAGGCAGCGCCAGCTCGCGAGGCAGCGCCAGCTCGCGAGGCAGCGCCAGCCCACGAGGTAGCGCTCTCACCTCTCGCACAACAACAACCAACCAACATAACTACAAACGCAACGCAATCAGATCCTAACGAGTTTTACTCCGCTCCGATATTCACCTTTTATCGATATGGCATTCCACTTACGTTACGACAATAAATATAACACGCTTACACATTAATCACTTCATTAATTCCGACGCTAGGAATTATTTCATAATATATACCTAAAAATATAATCACGGCACAAGTATCCCTCCGACTAAATTACTAACTTAGTGTCACTTTATCAGGATTTAGAATCAAATATGTATTATGTATCTTAAATATTTCATTATTAATATATCATTATCAAAATATCCACTAAATGGGAGGAATAAATCAAATTACTAATATTTACTCTAACATTAATCGCATGACTGATCAACAAAAAGGATATGGACTAGGAATAATATTAGGCATAGGCTTGCATGCCTCGAGCGGAGCGCGCGCCGCGGCGTCGCGCGTTGCGCCTCGCTCTAACCGCATATCACCTCTACATACATACATACGAGATAAATTTGATCAAAACCTTAATACTGTTTGGGTCGAAAACAATACAAGTAGCTATTACACCATGCTGCACTCACCGAGAGTAACGGACGCGATCTCCGGTAACGTTTTGTGCATCGATAAGACGGGGACCGATTGGTAAAACAATGGTAGGTATTCTAGCAAATCTATCCGGAATAAAAGCCGTTCTATCCTATAATTTAGGTAAATAGCTTGGAAGTAGGTATGCCTTCTTCGTTTAATATTGTCCGATAACGTTCATTGTATTTGGAATATCTGTCCTCTATCACTCTAGGAGTGTGGCGACCTATGCTAACGTGTGCGCGGCGCCGGCGCGACCGAGGCGCCGCGCGTGTCGGTGCTCGGCCACAAAAGATTCAGTGCCGAAGGAGAGAAGCGGCTACTCTATTGGTGTCTCATTACTGATTCACTTAACTCTAATCTAGTGTAAAACTTCTCATCTAGAAAATCATAATTTTACATCGTACGTAAAAAAGTAACATAATTCTCACAAAATGCTCACAATAGGAGTGGGTGATGCGTCCGGGCCGGCGGACCGGTCCGGTACAACACCACCGTTCAATACATCGCTTATATACAACAAAGTTACCGCACGCAGCCCCCCTGGGCCGTCGCGTCGATTTACAGGAACTCATATCGTATCTTAAAAAAAATTATACAATAGTAATAAAACAAACCTCACTAACTATTCGACGATCTCGATAAAATTACTCGAACGGCTCCGGCGTCTCGAAATCTATTCATATCACAATCGCATGACCGTGCCTGAGAATCAATTCCCGCTATGTACACACTCTAACCGAAACTTACGCTTTTGTGAGGCCGGTGGGCGAAACCACAGGCCTCACCGCCACTTTTACCGGTATTCACGACCTGCCGAACCAGCTTTACCCGAGTGTGAGAGAACGCGCGGGGAGGACTAGATTGTGGGAGATGGGAGATGAGGAGAATGGGGGTAAATGAGGATGCGGGTTAGGGAGGGCGGATGGCCGGCGGCAGTTGAACGGGGATGTGGTAGTAGCGGCAGGCGGCGCGGCGGCACGCGCCGGCGGCGGCGTCACGGCACACCACCACGCGACACCCCACCACCTGCAGCCCGCACCCTGGAATACATCAAATAACACCATTACAATACATTCCTGGAGCTATCTTCTACATTACACAAGAGCTCTTACAAAATCTGCTAACCAAATGATCTTATTGACCTTCCCAGGCTTAAGTCTCAAAATATTCAGATAGCAGCTTGTGTAAAAGCTGGGAATCATTGTTGATAGAAGTTTACATCAGTTGGAAATGATTATGAAAGAGTATGTGATTAAACAAGAACAAAAACTACTTGATTATAGTAAAAAGACACGAACTCTAAAGTGAACATATAGCTACAAAGATACGAAAATGACAACAAAACTACAAAATATACAAACAGATGTGTGAATCTACGAGATTATGTAAGAATAGGTACTACTAGATCTACGTACATGGATCTCTAAACGGATTACAAATCTAATGTTCTAAAAGTGTCCATGCTAAATGTAAAGGAACGGGAATTCTCTGGGGAAAAAACATGTTAAAATGGTTTCTAAATTAAATCGAATAATCCTGGTTTTCATGGAACTGGGAACAAAAGATGAATACAATAAATGGACAGAATTTTTGTGTAAACTTTTTTAGTTTTGGTCCACTTTGGTCAGTTTTCCTTTCACCTCAAGTACTAAAATGCTTTGATGACTGATATTCTGACAATTTTTTTATGATATTTTATCTCTAAGCAACAACTTAAGAAATTACCTAGATAGAAGATATTTACCTTCACGAATATGAACGAATCTGCAGGTAGGTCTTGAACATCCTTGGCGATTAAAATCTTGGCACACCGGGAGGGTGTCCAGTAACTGAAAACACAACAAAAGAATAATAAGTACAAAGTTCAGACCTTTTTTCATTTCAAATGCAAACGAATTATTCCACAATGAATTTGGGGAAGTTTGATCATTAGTATTTTTTTTGCTGCGTCGATTTTGAAATAAAAGAAAAAGTTGCTTAACAAAGGCAACCTTATTCGCAAGGAGTGGTACTTTTGCCCTTAATCAGTGCTTTGTCAATGTTTTTCAATTGAAATTGTGTTAGATCGAGGTAAAAAATTCTCGCTACGACCAAAAAAATAAAAGAAGACTGGCCTATGCCTGTCACTGGGTCTTAAGGGGCTCATGACTACGAACTTCTTCAAAATTGTATCAGATACGTTACGTTAAACGACGCTTGTACTAAAAATACTGAATTCAAAGACCAATCGCAATAACATTGGGGATAATTCGTTTGCACGCTTACAAACAAAATTCTACTTTCATAAACCGTCGATGACATTCTCACTTGGTAGTTCAAAGTAAATCTTGAATTTCCGTGAAGTGTTGAACTGTTTCCTGTGCACGACGGTTTATGAAGACGTGTAAGTTAATTTGTGTTAATACTAGTCTAATTCATCACTTTATGGACATTCATACATCTGACACAGAGCATTATCCTCATTGCACAGCCTGTCTGAAAAATAACGCTACAGTAGTTTTTGTAATATTAAAGAGCAAGAGTGAAAGGATTGCGATTGACCTAACCGAGGTTTACTACTGAACGCCCAATTAGGTTAGGAATATTAGACCAGACGTATGTATTCGATGCGTGTGTAGTTTCTCTGCTACAAACCAGCACATAGCGGGGCACACGGGAGGCAAGAAAATGGCTTGAAATCAAATCTTGTTGCTGCTTCAATATTACAAGAACTTTACAAGATTCGTTGCACAATATGATTGAACCTTCCAAGCATTCTTTCATTGAAGTGCGCGCCGGTGTGTCACCTTTATATTGTAATGTTATTGGGACAAATTGTAAAAAAGTACACAAAATCAATGTATCAAAGTGGAATGCTAGTTATTCTCGTGTTCGAGCTTCCATAACCGTCAGAGAGTTGTGTTAAGTACGCCGAACTATGCACAAAGTAGGTATGAATATATAATAATCTAAATGGCATGCAGAACGCTTGAAGTAATCATTATTGCGCAGCCAATCTTATTTAAGCGTGACTATATTGTACAAAAAAGCTTAAGCATGATGCTAGACAACTTTTACCAGGGCTAGGGCGTTCTATAGGTCTGAGCGTCCAAAGTGAACCCATAATACCAACTCTTGCTATAAGCTTAGAGGCTGTGTAGGGAAGTTACGTCATGTGTCTGCGACGGACGGCTGTGATGTTTAGGGCTCCGGTCCGGAGTCTCAGCGGAGAAACAGAGGACAGTCATGCTTGTCGGCAGGTTACAATGTAAATAGACAAATTAAATTTATACCTTTAGCTTACATGACAGTTCTGGACGTGACATGTTAGTGGTAGTACAAACTGCAACATAATGACCATTAGAGGAGTGCGGTTACTGTACGACAAAACAAAACAAAACCAAGTAATCATATTACGTCTACGTGAACATTTTATATAAGCATCAGAGTGGCCTCAACAAGTCTTAAGCGAGGAATTGAAGCCGCAATGGCGAAGCATTTTAAGCACAGAAGAAATTTCGAAGTGAGTCTTCTAACTTGTTACAAATTTTACTCGATAAATTTATCGTTTACCGACATATTTTAACATAATGTTTACATCTATGTACATGAATTTACAGAGCTTATATGATTGATGAATTGAACTGTAAACATGAACCAAACACTTCGACCTTTCGTCCACCGTCGTCATCTCAACTACCAACTACTTATGCATAGAAAAAAAATTAATACAAAAGCGTAAAATGAGTGAAACTAAAACCCCCATAGCAGTTGATAGTTGACATTGGCTAAGGTGAAATTAATAAGCTAAAAAGTTGACCAAACAAATTTTAAGGCACTACTAGTTTGGTATTATTCCTTATTCTAGAAAAGATAACATGTCAAAGCATATATAATTTTACCGGTCAACTTTTCAACTTTCATAAAATGGCTTCGTAAGTTAATTATTAAGACTAGTCTATACTGAAACCACCGCAAGTTTGTCTCAGGAAAGTGAAAGCATAAGAGACTAATGTTGACTGACATAGCACATACATAAGTGTGAGAAAAGGCGTGTTTCAATATAGGCTTCAAACAGGAAATCACTTATACTGAGGATATTAAATAAGCTGATTGTTCTTACCGGGTGTAAGCAAGGCAATACTGTAGAGTGACTTCTTCCACATTTGAAAGCGAGTATGTATCACTATACAAAACTAAAATCATCAACAAGTTGTAGCATAAACTGTTCAGTACAATAATTCAATACAAGTACAGCACAATGACTAAAATGGTGTGATTAATGACATTAATACATGTGACGGCCGAGATTGGGGGCTCGCGCGGACCGGAGTCCGGGGTCCGGTCAGGCAAAACCTGGCAAGTCATGGCTGTAGTGGTTATAATATTGTACAGCGCAACGTTACAAAGTATAGGCACCTGGTACAGCAGTTAAGGAAGGTTCGGTTCGTTGGTTTGCACCAGTACTTGTCGTATCCTAAACGTCTTCCTTCGAAGCGTGCTTCCAGTTCGTTAAAAAGCTCTTTCACCAAGCGAACGTTCGACCCGCGGTTGTGTAATGCAGGCTAGAGTGTGTCTGTCTTGCTCGTCGAAGACAAGCAGTCTACCAGCCCGCTCGAAGCATGATTAACTAAACATAACTAAATATCGACTCTACGAAGCGGGATGAAGAAGCGAGCTCGAATTACTGTTACTGCTTTTTAATGAGAGCTTAATAACTCTAGCTCTGCAGTTTGAATTACTCCTATCATTCGTCGTCATTCAAATTGATGTATAATTTACGTTGGTGTAGTTATTCGAGCTGATCAAAATAAAAAGAAAGAAAGCGTCGCAGCTAGAGGTGATTGCGTTGTTGTAGCGTACGGTTAGAGCGAGGCCTGACACTCGTGAGTCGGGACAGTGAGTGGGAGCTACGGGGCGGAGTTGTGTGACAACTAAAATGTTGGAGTGGGACTTGTAGCGTTAATAAGCTTCATGCGAGCCGCTTGTGTGGATTAGAAGTGTAAGCGTGTCGCAGAAGTTTGTTTGCGCAGTGCGCGAAGGATGGCGGCGCGTGAGTGCGAGGTGGGCAGTGGGTGGCACGCGGCACACGTTACCTGTCCGCGTTCGTCCGTGTACACCACATAGGGCGCGTTGGGAGGCGCACAGCCTGGCCGCCCGACACAAAAAGCGACAAAATATTTGTAATGCGGACGACAGCCGAAGCGGTCATTCGGAATGCATGTAACAGAAAGCGAGTCAAATAAAGATAAAGAAGTGCGTCTGAAAGAAAATACGAGGACGACGCTCGCCGCCCTCGCTACTCTACCGATGAACACGCCGGCACACATAGCACACACGAGGAGCACTAGAAAAATGAGAATAATACCTGATGAGCCAAACATAGGGGTGGTGGATTATATTCCATGCGAAAATTAGAAGGCGGCTGTGTTAGGTGCTGGCCTGCCGGTGCAAGCCGGTAACCACTAGTAGTAGGGGAGGAGAGATCGGCAAAGCGCACCCGTGCGACGCGCCTCCGACAAGCGTGTACGTAGCGGGCTCTCAGGACAAGCGCGCAACTCTCAGTACGACGATAGAACTCACGACTCAAGACGATTCGACAGAGGTAATAAAAAACGTACAGTCATGCATCTCAAGCGTTATTATTTACCGGGATCGTAGATAAGAGAAATATACACGCATAGGAATATTACGACGATTAAAATACACAATAGTATAGATATAGCGTAAAACTACGAGACATCGGCGAGGGCGAGTCCGCTCGCTTCGTCCTTACAATACAAATGTGACACTAGCGCTAGTGCCCCGACAGGCCGGGGCGCACACTCATCGCACACATACGAGTCTCTACGCGGAGACCCCGCGCCCCGCGCCCCACCGAGCGCGACGCCGACAGCCGCGCCCGCTCTATGTCGTCTTCATCTTTTTGTAGGGGTTGTGGGCAGCGGCCGCCGCAGCCACCGCCGCGGCGCTCGGCTGCGTCGGCGGCGGCATGGCGTACATGTACGGCTGTTGGTAGTACGGCATGGGCATCTGTTGCATCGCCGGCGGCCACTGTGGTCGCATCATGTACTGCGGGGCGCGCATGAGGCCCGCGGCCGCGCCCGCCGCCGCGCGCGCCTTCAGCGCCTGCTGCGTGTACGCGTGCGCCATGGCGGACTGCTGCGCCGCAAAGGCTAGTGCCGCCACGTAGTTCTTCTGCGCGACTTCCTTAGCAACCTGCGCGGGGTCCGGCGTGGGGTCGTGCGGCGGCGGCGGCGGCAGGCCGGGCGAGGGCGGCGAGGCGGGCTGCGGCGGCTGCGGCGGCGCCTGTTGCGAGGGCAGCGGAGCGGGCGCGGGCGCGCTCTCGCGGCCGGCGGCGACGCTCGCGGCCGGCGGGGCGGACGAGGGGGGTGCGGGGTACTCACATGACACGGGCACGAACGGTTGCTGGAGCTGCATCAGCTGCTGGTAGGTGGTCGCCGGCTGGTACACCGGCACTCCGGCTTTATCGGCGGCAGGTCGTTTGTACGGCACCACGCCGGGAAACGCCTGCGGATACGACATATACTAGTGAGTGATAAGACATTTGAACGGTCCCTAATAGTAGCCTTTCGAGAGCGTTCGTCGTTATACTTACGAAGTTATCGTAATAGAAGGAGCCGACGCTCTTCATGTCCATCTGAAACGAGAAAGAGTCGGTTGAACGGAGGCTTCAGGGCTGTTGGCTCAGAGCGCGGGTAGGCTCGCGAGGCGGGGCGGGGCGGGGGGACCCGGCCCTGGCTCGCTGCTTCGCCGCGCGGAGGGGAGTGGTGGGGGGAAGGGATCGTGCGGGCGGGAGGGGAGCGGAGTGAAGCGTGCAAAGCTGGCGTCTGTACCGGTGGCGGCTCGAGTTCGGAGGGCGCCGGCCGCTTCTTGCCCTGCTCCGCGGCGGCGCTCGCTGCCTGCTGCTGGGCTGCGGCGGCCGTCTACGTGAAGCCAAGCGTCGCAGGACGGGACGGAAACATAAAAATGTAGTAGATGCACGGAATACACCTAAAGCTCGGCGCAAGGTGATATTATATGCGAAGAAATAAAAAATAAAATAAAAAGTGAAGCGTGAGTGCGACGGAAGCGTGGCGAACGAGCCTGCGCGAACTGAACAAAACGAAGCTCTGCGAACGAAAGCGGCGTCGCGGCTCGAGAGCAAGCGGAAGAACGGAAGCGCGAACGAGCTCGCGAGGCGAGAGCGTGCAGCCTGGTGGCGTACCGCGCCGCGCGCCTGCGCCTTAAGGTGCGCCTGCAGGTGCAGGGGAGGGTGGAAATAGCGGCAGGGGTCGCGGACGCAGCGCCCCTTGACGGCGTCCATGCACACCGTGACACAGCCGTCGTCGTGCGCGCTCACCGGCGGCGGAGGGTGCGCGAACCGGCACTCCGTCTCGGACCGCTTGCACGCGCCGCGCTGGAACTCCCGGCACACCTGCACCACCACACACCAGCCATGTGTCCCGCGACCTCTGATGCATTCTACTTCCCACTTCGATACTATCTATGTACTCTCTATCCTACCCTCCCTTCCCTACCATAAACCTCTGCCCTCGCGTGCGCGCCCCATACCCTCCGGACAACAATTTACGGTACTCTGCCCAACAGCTAATTACAATACAAGGCCGGTGCCTCGAGTAAGTAGATGTCGTTCCAAGTTTCTTCGCGCTCAACGATTTTAAATACTCGACCGTGAATTTACTTTTCAATGTCTTCGGTTAGGTAATTTTTATTTCATTGAATGTACCTTCTTACCGGACGCCGCCGCTTCAAATTGTCTTCGGAAACAATAAATTCAAAAAGGAGCAGAGTTCTCACGCTTTGTTCGGATTCAAAGTGAATTTACGCATCCGTCGCATCAATTAGACTTCTGATTAATATCCTATTGTAACAGTTACTGACTCTAACCCGAAATCAAAGACTGGGGCTATCGATAAGCGTCAGATACTTACACTGTAGGCGCAGCGCTGCTACTGAAGGATGTCCAGGTGTAATTTCGGGGTGATGCTTTACAAAGCGTTGCAGAGCGAAACTAGCTGCTGCGCCGACAGTGCAAGCTTGGACCAGAAGGAAGAAGCGAGTGCTGCTCGCAAAGCGCTCGCCACAGACACACGGGACGGGCATGGCGCTGATCGCTTTTACTTGCATCAGGGACCGATCAAACTGCATCTTCTTCAATCTGTTCCATTAATACTCGGTCCCCGGCAAAACTGGCAACATCGGGAAGCACTACTCGGGTGTAAGAATGAAGGAGTTTTGTGAATAGAGAATGGAATGGAAGCGTTCTTACCTCGAGTCTGTCAGTGCGCGGCATTTTCTGTTGCAGCACTGGTTGCTGCATGACGCCGAGCGGCGAGGCCGCAGCGCCAGATGGGTCGTGGCCGAGCACGGCCGGCACCAGCTGCGGAGCGTAGTACTGCGCGTACGTAGAACCCACGCCCGGCACTCCGGACAAGTACGGAGACGTCGCCTGCGCACACACAACTCACCTTCAACGCATGTACTCACACAGTTCATCAACTTTATAGCATCATACATAAATTTATATCTCAAATCTGATTCTGAATGCGAGCGAAAATCACAAATATGGTATACGAGAAATCTTTAACCATGAAAAGTTTTACCACAAGCTAAACAAGCATCTGCATGCATTAACAACCATCTAGTTACATTAATAAAATAAGCATACGTTATCTCCAAGCTTTCCACCGGCCACCATTATGTGCATTAGGAAAACTA
The DNA here is from genome assembly GCA_946478455.1 of Eupithecia vulgata. Taxonomy (NCBI): domain Eukaryota; kingdom Metazoa; phylum Arthropoda; class Insecta; order Lepidoptera; family Geometridae; genus Eupithecia; species Eupithecia vulgata. Next base: position 11,376,897 of record OX297862.1, on the reverse strand, counting down.
GGAAGTTAATAAAGGGAGAACGATGCGTGGTTAGTGTAGTGCGGGAGTGTAGGGGGGTATCTTGGAGAGGGCCGGTGGTGGCGACGATCCGCGGTGGCGGCGGTTACCTGCGGGGCTAGCAGGGCGAGAGTGATCGGGTCCATTGCGGTGAGATGACCAGTGGCTGCGCCCGCGCCGCTCATGCCTCCCACCTCGACACAAAACCACACAAACACTACTCAAAGTGCGAGGGGCGCTGGCCCCCGGCCGCCTGGACGCCGCTTCGCACGCCACCACACCTCACCATTACCACAATCTACTAGCCAGTACACGAAGCATTCTATGTTAGTACGCGTCAACTACTAGAAACGCCTAGGGCTTGTGCGAAGTGACGTCGAGAGGTGCCGAGACGCACTGTCACCAGAGTAGGACAATTTGGGAGGGCGAATTTTAGGTGCTTCTTTGTGCAATCCCATTTACACATATGTGAGTAAGGTATTTTGAAGAGTAAAGTATTCATGCTATTCAATTAGAGTTGTACAAACATGCTAAAGCCGAAAGGAGCGATCGGCCAAAAGGACAGCAAAGTTTAAGTTGTGCCTGAGAAACATTCTTAATCTACACTTCAAATTCATAAAGGCATAAACGTTAGGGGGGATCTTTGGAAGGTTCACGCACGAGAAACGAAAACTTTAAATTAAAGCGCGGAACTCGATGCAAGAGTCTTCGAGGAAGTAGGTAAATTACGAATAACTTTCATCCTGCACATGATTAAGTTTCTGTACGAAGTTTTATGAATCAAGCTCATTTACTCGAGTAAAACCCTTTACAGCAAGTGTTCGCTTTCTAAACTTTGTATATTAAACGTAGCCAATTATGCGAGGCACAACTTAAACCGGACGGTAAGTCTACGTGTTTAGATAAGTAGCGAGTACGTACACCGAAAGCTGCGTGTTTGCGTGCAAAACCTGGTGTATGTTGGGGACCGACCGCTCAAAGCATGAAGGACTTAAAGAGAATGCAAGAGAGGACTTACCACGGCAGGGACCTGGCCAGGCAGGACCTGACCCGGTGTCAACCCCATCTGCTGCATTAGCGCGTTCTTCAGCGCGAGGTGATTCCGCCCGTTGATCAACAGCTGATCCTTCAGGTGCTGTGGCGGGTGGAAGTACTTGCACGGAGGCTTTTCGCGGTTACACCGACCCTGGAATAACGGAGATAATCTTTCATTAGCACAAACATTCGTGAAAATTCCAAAGGGACCAGACAAAGCTACGGCGAAATTCATTTTCATGTGTCAATTTTAGGTCGCACGTGGATAATGAAATAGATAAGAGCCGGGCGCACCCCAGGTAAACGACACTTTTGGGCTTTAAGAATAGACAAAATGGCGGACCTCATCCGATATTATTCCGATAAGCAATATGTTTGGCGGGTGGCGGCCGCGGTTTTGGCTCAATATCAGGCGAATGTGCGGAAATCCCTCCATGCATCACAATTGCCGAGAGCCGGGCACGTAGTTCCCAGAATCCTCCACTCGATTTTTCTTTATAACCACGTCTTAGATGGTGTCAAATATATCTGAGGGGTATCGGGGGATACGCGGTTCTTCACTTGTGTTCATTTTCGTCGTCAATGAGGCGCGATATAATTGCCTTTCGAGATCGAACCCTCGCGAACCCGCCTATGATGATTTATTTACATCCGCGTAATTAACTGTCGCACTACGTGACGGGAAGAGCTTCGCGAACTTTTTATCGTCGCACGTCGAGCCTCCCGCGCTATATTTTATTCAATGAAAAAACGGAAAAAGCGCTTATCGCAGTTCCAAAGAAAATACGTATACAAACAAACGCCATCTGAATATTCAGCGCTCGACAAGGGGACTCGTTTTCTGATAATGTCAACGGAATAAGCTTTCGCGTGATTTACACAGTAACTTTTCTAAGGCACGTCTGATGCTATCGGATAGTTCGTGTCTGTGCTTTATAGTCAAATGAAGCACAAAGCTTTGTTCGGAAACATAGACCAAACAGAGTGTAGTGTGAATCTTGAACTGAAAGCCAAATCAGATGCAGACAAGCTCCGAATTTTCCGTTGGTAAACTTCGCCGATGCGTGGCGCAACTAGCTGGTGGAGGCAGTCAGTTGCATTTAGATTAACTTGTTACTGGCAGGCATAATGTTAGTTGGACGGTCCTTTACAGTTTAAGCTGGATAAAGTTATTATTTCCTGTTACTCGGCGCCGTCTACTTTAGCCGAGTTTCGATCCGAACCACCCGTTTGTGAAACTTGAATGGGTGATCACGTTTCGTCATAACTTACTGTGGTAACTCCGTTATAAACTAGTATTTACTTGAGACCGATTGCGCACAGGAGTCGGAGATCAAAGTCAATTAGCAGTCAAGTACCAAAATTTTTAGCTTTACTAAGTTAGTTTTAAAACATTAGATCTTTTATTAGGTTTTTATAGCATCTAAACTTGGGTGTTTGTTTGGATTCTTTTTCGAAATCGTATGAAGACTACCTACCCTTCCCGTAGGTAGTTTTAGATTTGCAGAGTGTAGTGCAGGTGCATAGCAGGGGGCGATTAGCGGTGAGTGATGCCCGCGCGACGAAACAAATGGCCCCGTCGCACGAGACGGATGACCCGCGCCGTTCCACGTCGCCATACCCATTAGGATGCATTAATTGCACTTCGAACATCCGCAAAAGCTGATCAAACAATTCATTCAAAGATAAATCGTCTGTTAAAATGTTCAAAGGGAAAATACCGGCTGTAAGTAATGTTATTTATAAAAAAGGTTTTCACAAACTCAATGTGCGCTTCGAGAATTAAACAAAACCTTTCAATATGCCCTATTTGCTCGGGATGGGCATCGGGAGGGACCGCCGGGCACGGGGTGGGCAATAACCGCCCAAAACTAATAACATTTTTGTGTGATAGTGGAGGAGCAAACCGAGCGAGCTACCCTCACCGTGTCCTTTATAACACAACAATGCGCACTTGCAATACAATAAGGGGTTAGCCGAGACTCAGTTTCATCACTGTTTTCCTTCCTGGAAGATAAGGTTCGGAATAATACACAGCGGAATAAAGGGGAATGTAATGCGACTTCGAGAATGCGGTTCGAATTTCGAGGTGAATAGCTTCCCGTTTCGACTTGGCACTGGTGGCCGATTAAAGCAAAAACGACATCAATGAACTGAGGCGTCTCGTGTCTCGTTAGGAGAAGAGCGGCGCGGGCGAGTGCACTCTGAAACTATGACGTGTATAACGAACAGCCCTTGAGCGTAGCGCCTTTGCAGGCGGCGGGAGGCACGCGCCGACACCCTCGTTACAGCGCCTCCAACTTACTGCCAGCATCTACCAAATACAATGAATCATGCACTACATTCTTTGCTCCTTTCTCAGTATCAAAGACAATTCAAATGGATAAATAAAACATTTCTTTCTGCGTAATAAAAACCATTTTGTTTTCGCAGTAAGCTCATTACGGTTTCATGAAGTAAACAGGTAGATATAGGCAGTTTTAGCGTGAAATGTTGTTAAAAGCTTTTATTCGGTTCAGACAATTTTATATTGGCATCTGTGAGCCTTAGTTAGACTGTCATTGTACATCAGGAATTTGAAGACACAAAGCCAAGGGCCAAATACGATGTCGAGAATTTAGTGTCAGTCGGGGCGGGTGATCGTTAATCGATCAGAACGTTCGATCACGACTGATTGATGGCGACACGCCGGCCGCCGGCATCGGTGCGCGCCCAAACGTACGCACATGCCAATATACAATACTATTGGCCGTGCGACACGCGACTCGACAAATCGACACACGAGGAAAACAATGGGCTAATGAGCAGATGAATGACATTCTCCCACCCGTGTTCACGTTCGTGGCCCGAAGTCCACTTGTATGCCTGAAAGTGCGCGCCAAAAATATTTGGGGACGAGACGGAAATAGAGCGGTCGGTGATACGTGCCAACTCCAGCACTGAGCGGGCAGCGGACGGCGTGGCACGTGGTCGTGCACGCTCAGCTGGAGGTTTATATCGCTAACGTTATTGTGGACCAGCTATTTACATTCTGTCCATCGCTTTGTTTCCACTTTTAGAGCGCCGGCGAAATGTAAGCTGAATTTCACAGCGCCGCCCACACTCAGGTGGGGAATGGGAATGCTGCAAAATGCCTTTATTCGATTCCACGAAAATTAACTTCGTGAACTATGAGATTGTAATGAAAATTTAGTGAGGTTAGTATAAATGTTGAAGAGCCTAAAATAAATGCTTGCTATTACACCGAGACGACACAAACCACAGGGATTTCGAGGAGGCTTGAAAACCATATCATGATCAGGTAACACGATCACAAACCAAGATCCGGTCCGGATACGGCCAATAATTTTTCCGACAAGCGCGAGCGAGGGAAAGGTGAAATCTAATTTGCAAAATTTTGTGGCCGGGAATTAGGTAAGCAAAGTCAATTCTGATTAAGTAGAATTTGAATTTAAAATGATTTATAGATGGAGGGAGTGGCTAATGAGGCGTCATGCGAGAGGGGCGAGTGTTTACGCCTAGCGCCGCCGTCGCGGTATTTTTCCTACGGCGACCTCTGGGCGGCGCTCACTACGTAACGTGCGATCTACTGACGTAAATTAGAACACGCCTACCGAACAAATATAATTAACCCCTAATTGATTCCACAGACAAGTCCATCAACAGCATTCATAACGATCAAACATCATTCTCACGTTTCGCAGGAACAAAGAAACCTGGGGACTATTGTCGCTACGCCAACACAACAACATAATATCATCGAGTTTATTTCCATACCCACACAAATTCTAACTTTCTCAATTACTACAATGGGCGACAGTTTTTCTGTAGCCGCGCAAATGTTGGAAGTTGGTGAAAAATATTATAATTCTTATTGAAAGTGAGAAAACCTGTGGGGAAAACAAACCATTAAACCTTAAAACCTTAAAACTATCACAAAAATATCGACGCTAAAAGTGGGAATAATACATTACCAAGAGTTTTCAACAAGAAAGTTTCACAGTGGCGCTTAAACGCTAAAATATGCATCTCGAGCGGAGTTCTCCCTACCACTTGGGGCCCACGGCTGGCCAGCGTCCGGCGACTGTATCCAACTTTAATATAACAGCTTCAACAGCACAAAGACATGATGTTTGAGGAAAGGATGGTCTTCATATGCGTCCTTATTCAAACAATATAGAGTCGGTTTAAGATTCTTAAGGGTAGACTTTGAGAGAAATAGGTGGTAATATAGTGTGGATGAAGTGGAGCCTTGCTTCGGCCGCGGGACCGCGAAGGGAGCGAGATTACTGCAACGGTAGCGGGCACGACCTCTCCAGGTGTTTCATTAAATAGCGCGCGGCGCCTCGGCCGTCGGCTCGTTGCCTCGTACGGCCATTATGAAAGCTGCAAGCTCGAGGGCCATTCGCTTTAAGAACGCCCGAGCCACTTTGTAACAGCCTTAATGAATCTTGTTACTTATAGGCTCGCGTAAATTGCCTGTTTTACTAACGTAGGGAGGAAAAAGGAAAACATAAGGTCAGTGAACGCTTTCATAACGAATGCCGTTTGCGAGAGTTGTGAAGTGGTTTGTTTGTGGACACGTAACTCAATTATGAAGCGATTTCGTTTATTTTGGTAATGTATATCGTAGCGAAAACTTGTTCACATATGAAGGAGGTTTCTAGTCGTCGTCTATTTTTAAATTATTGTGGTTTATTTTAAATAATCTTCCTTGATTCTGATATGAAGGCTTTTGAGCTTGATTCAACTGAGAAGGCAAAGTTTGTAAAATGTAATCTGTCTCGATTATGTTGGAACGAAAATCTGAATGTACACTATATAAATGAGTGTATACAGACTCAAAATGTGCACACGTTTCAAGCGCAATCTAGTGAACTAAGCGAGGCAGGGGTGTACAGTGCAGCGACATCAGACGCCGACTAACCAGTTTAGTCGTGATGCAGTAATTAGTCTAAGCACTAGACGGGAGCGACGGGCCTGATTTACCTTGCGCTGGGAAATCTTGCTTACTTTGACCGTCTACCAAACTACTGTAAGATTGAACCTGATTGAAATAATCTAGTTATCATGATACTCCTCTTAATTGGAAATAAAGCAAAGGAATATTTTATTTCCGAAAATACGACAGAGCTTGTTTAGATAGTAAGCAAGTAAATGTTGTTTGAGCTGAGCGCGGATTCGCAAAGGGGTATAGTTCCAAATGAATCCGTCTGCTCCATTATTGCTCACCCGCAAACACAGTCGTTGTTCTAAGAAACATTTTGGACTTTCGCCTTATCTGCCACAGATACAGCGCTGAAGAACACAATAGTTGTATCACAACAAAGGTTTCTGGGATGTTTCCGTAACGGTGTTTTCTCTGCTTTTGTACTGAAGTTAATAGAAAACCGTTAGAGCGATATCGGGTTCTTTCAGACTACGACGAGAGTAAGGCAGTTAGTGTCTATCTTCTTGAAAGAATTGTAGTTTTATTACTCCAGCGGCAGTTTATATTACCAGAGCTAAACTTAGACATTCAATTAAATTTTTTGTTTCAATTTCAGCGAACAATGTAGCCTTAGATAAGAAGCGATAAATGAGAAGCGGGCTAACTACGAAATAAAGAGGCTTCAGTAGGTACGATAAGGGAAGTTTAAGAGGAGTTTACGAGCGCGTCGGGTCGCACCGATAAATTGGGCGGCACTTAATTATGATCTGGGGCGGCATCTTGCACGCGGCTAATGTCCCGGAGTCGTTTAATGCGCGAACTTGTAGCCGGGCCGGGCTCCGGCGGGCGTGATAAATCTCCATCTGCACCAACCCGGCTCCGACCGGTATTGTCTTGACGTGACCGAACGAGAGTACATGCCGATATTACATCCCTAGTTTGTATTTGTACCGCTCTCTCATTATCATTAACGCACACACAGCTGGGATCTCATTCTACTCTACACAATTGATAATGCCGTTTACATGAAGCTTATCGAGTACCTACTAGTTTTACGATGTAACTGTTCCTTGCATTAAGATGACAAGAGATTAAAAATCGTTAGTTCCCGTTCATGTAAAGTAAACAAAGCAAATTGATGTTTTACCCATAAAATTCTATGTAATGGCTCTAAATGCCATAAATTTAGTTTAGAGACAAACCGATGGCCCATTTAATGTAACCGTTAATCATTTGTGGCAGGTATTCGATTGCAGTACTACCTATCCATGATTATTAGCTACCTGTTCAATGAATGATGGAATTGTTTATACACCATTAATTTATTATCATTTCAGGCAAGCTGAAAATAACTGTCACGCTACGAAATATGTGCTGGCAATGCGAACATGTGAATTTCTTATTTTCGCTTATTAAACGCGCGAAGCTACTGAAAACGTCGTCGTAAATCAATTTTCTAAACACAACTGAAGTTATTTACCGCACTGATTTACGAGGGAGAATGCTTTGCACATCATTTTCGCGAGCCTACCTTACATTAAAGTAGCAGAGTACGATTGTAGAAGGCGGACCGGGCACATTAGGAGCATGTTATTGCATCAGTTGCGCTAATGTCACAGCCGAGATGGGGCAGGGCGCAGACTGAACATTATCTAGGTATAATTAAAGCGGCCAAGACGTTGGCGAGACATAACGCCCGACCTAACGACTTTTATGGCGTATGTTACATTGCCGGCACATAAAATAAATGTGCCGCCCCAAGCAAACGCCCCGATATAGCTCAGTATTCTCAGATTAATCGCCAAAATGTTTGCTCTCACGCTATACGACTGCCGTTATTCAGTCCATAACACACTACATAATGACGTAAATATTGGTGCCAGTTTCTTTTTCGCGGACGACATATGGCGTCTGTAACCATTAGGTTTGGCGAAAATGATTTACCCAACTTTATTTTCTGTGACTTTATAGGTTTATGGCATACGAGCAAGCGTCCACGCGTAGGTTTTCATAGCGCTCTGGTGATTGTCGCGTCTACGTTTGATCGTTGACAATGCGATCATAACACATCTCATACCCGGGCGGCATAACGACAGAATTAGCAGAACAAAGTGCTTCATTGTGAACGCATAGATCGCTCTAACACGAGAGCGATAAGCGAGACGTGTGAAGTGTCTGGTCGCGGTGGCACTACGCGCTGAAAGGGTTGATCGCAATCAACAACAGTAAGCGCTGCTTTATGACTCGCATTCGGGGTGATGCCATTTCTCTGTCACTTCAAATCGAACCAAACTGTATAAAAACGTCATTATACGAACTTCAAATATTCTATGACACTTTTGACGCGCGTCCAGACTTCAACTACAGACAGACGTAGGTCTGTAGGTTCCTTCGTCTAAGGAAGAAGGCCGATTGAAAAATATGTGTCAGTCAGTGGCGATATCATTATAAATAACGCCGAACAATTCACACAGCATTATTTAGCCCCAAGCTAAGCAGAGCTTGTGTTATGGGTACTAGATAACTAATATACATAATATAATACAATACACAAATAGATATTTTTTATTATACATCGAAAACGACTAGAATACCCTGAACAAGTCTGCAGATCGTACACAACACACATTTGTCCCGAGGCGGGAATCGAACCAGCAAGCTCCTGCGTCGCGGGCAGACCTTCGCCCACCTCGCCTCAGAGGTCGTCAAATTGTCACAGAGGTCGTCATTGTCATATTGAAGCCATTAGTTTAGCAGAATAGGTCCCCAGATTTTAAAACAAATGATCAATAAAAATATTCCGGACAATGAAAAGCCCACATTAAGAAGCCACTACCACGAAAACTACTTTACGACTGCAGTGCTTTGCGAGTGAAGCTTTTACGTGGCAGTAGAATTTATTTAATCTGTGGAATACGGGCCGGCGACCGCCAGACTGGCGTTCCGGCCACGTCCCGACCCGTCATTTAAATCTTTATATGTACACATTAGCTTTATAGACGACTGGGAGCTTTTCTCCGCACTGGAGGCGCCCGAGTGCACTTTTATTGAGGATGAAATACCGTAATTGGCACTCGGCGCCGACCCGTGACGGACGAGTTTCTCTACGTGCTAATTGTTCAGACTGCTCCCGCTTTGCTGTGAAACTTGCTTTTCTTTTATAAACGATGATACTTTACTTACTTAAAGCGAGCTTTGCTTACTTTCCTTCTTTACGATTGATCTGAATTTGCGATATTACGACCTCAGTTTTATTACACTTATTCATCAAAAGCCCTGCCTCGAATATAGAGGCACGCATAAAAAGGGAAATATTCAAAACAATAACCGCTTTTCATATCTCAATCCCCAAACAGCTATAATCTTGACAAATGACGGTCTTTGGAATGTAGCCTGCGGTAGCTACCGCATTGACAAAACCCCAAATAAACTGACGCGGACACATAAATAAGCATATTCGATGTTTTATTGAGTGTAGGAAATACGAAGGAAATAGTTTCCTGAGTCATTACGCGGGACATCAATCAAAGGACGGTGGTGGGTGAGGATTTGGTGGAATGCTCGAGTGGATTCATTTGTACGTAGAGGTCGATTTCCGCTATCAGTTGTACGGGCGGCGGCGTAGGCGAGTTCGTAGCAGGTAGCTACGCCGTAGCGATGAACGATAACCGTAGACCCGCGGAGCACTGACGTGACGACGTAGATACGGTATACGACGGTTACGGAAAAGTTTTAACGTGTGCTGTTTAACGTGGCGAGGATAAAATCGTTTTCCGAAAGACACGTATAGGCGAAATAATCAAATAAATAAATATACAATATAGTACACTACGCAATCATTCATTTTTTTATGTATAATAAAAAATATCTATCTTTGCAAAGTATTATGTAAGTATATCATTTATCTACCCATAACACTGCTTAGTTTTGGGCCAGATAGTGATGTGTAAATTGTACAGCATCGTTTATTCATTCATTATTTTGATTGGATAATGTTTAGCGTAAAATAAACAGTGAATTCGTTTCCATATACTCGTAGCACGGATTAATTCAGCGAGGGTCGGGTAGAAGGCTCGTGGAGTCGACTGCACGATATCTGCATTGTAGGCGGCGTCTAGGCGCCGTCGGGTCTGGCCGCGGCGGCGGCGCATACATCAGGCACGCGAGCCCCAGCCAATTATCATAGCTTCATTTTTGATCGCAATAATGTTTCAGATTATACTGCAGTCGAATACCACGTAGCAAATAAAAGGATTAACCTAATTCGCTTAATCACGGCGGAACTAAAAGTTAAAGAAGTTTTATTTGCTCGCGGTTACACTGCGGGTCAGTGTTTTACGGTTGGAGTTAAGAGGCTCAAAATGTTAGATAGGAGCTAACCTTTTAGCTCTGCAGTAAAGGAATTAGTGACAATATCGTAGAAAATGGGTTTATCGTTTAAGACATGAGCATAAGTTTATTACTTTAAATAACATTACAGGCTAAATCAAAAGCATGTCTGAATTTGCGAATAACGAAACAAAAAGGTCGCCAAATTGCTTGAGGTTCGGCAATAAAGGAGAGGTACCCGAATATCCCGCAACATTATCCCAGTAACATTGAACAGGTTAGCTCATTATGAATTTAATTAAGAGGATTTGCGATTACGTAAATCTAGATTTGCTGCCGCGTTTTGATGTTTCGTATAAAACGCTCGGAGGCACTAGAATCTGACGTCCTCTTTGATCGCTGCTGCGTCTCTCTAATCCCGTTTTATTTTCAGCCGGCTGTTTGAAAACAACGTCTGAATTATGATAATTTCGTCGGCACTTCACTTCACACTTCTGTAACTAGCAAGACAAAGATAGGAAAACTTATGCGGATGGGCGCGAACAATGAGCCACCACTCCAAGTCAGTCAACATGAGATAACTCCTCTCGTCTACGCCAATAAAGTTTAAACGGCGATGATATAATTACGAGCAGTTCAGTTTACGAGTAAACAACAGATCTACAGTTTGTATTCATGATTCACGGATATTTTGAGACATTGTGCTGCGTCGAGGTTGTTTTGGTAGCTTAGCAAACTCCAACGAGTCGAGCACTTAGACCTAACTAAGTTACTGCTGCATTCGATATTTGTATTCGCTAACATTTATCCTCAATAATATTACCTTGTGGAATCAATTAAATAATAAATAAATAATAAATAAATAATGCTGGACAATTCACACAGCATTATCTAGCCCCAAGGTAAGCAGAGCTTGTGTTATGGGTACTAGATAACTGATATACGTAATATTATACATTACATAGATAGATATTTTTTATTATACATAGAATTTAGAGCGCAAGTTTTATTTGATCAGGGCATCAAGTAATATGTTCAATCTATTTATACACCAACGCGGGTCTGACCGTTTTGCCTATTTAGAAATCTCTATTATAATGCAAAAGAGTAGGAAAAATATTTTAAATGAATTTTAGAGTTAATGTTCAGATGAAATACCATCACAAATGTGCTTAACTAAACGCGATTAATTAACGAGCATTACACGGCAAAATCAGCTTTACCTTTAACAATTAAGTGTTACAAGGAATTACACACATCAAAACAGCTATCGAAATGTACCTACGCCAGAAGAACCTTGAAGTAGAAATTGATGTGTTTGTGTTAATATTATACCGAAATGTTTCAGTTTATTGATGAAACTTGTTTTACAAACAACACGAAACTTCATAAGCCGTTTTTAATAGAATAGAATACATAATTGCTCTTGGAACTCGCGCCATTAACACAAAGAAATGTTACAATGTAACACAATGTGGTAACAAAGCGCGTTCTGCAAAAACTGAAGCCGGTAAAGAACTCCGTGCTGCGGGCGTTTTAAGGCGAGTTCATCTTTTTTCGGTAATTCATTTTTGATGGGTCATGTATTTTTTGTCCTTGTAGGAATAGAGCGGCAAGCGGCCAGCATAAGGCGAGCCCCGTGTCTCGTCCGGCGCAGGTAGAGCGAGCAGAGTGCAGGAGCCAGCGCGGCGTGCTGCAGCGCTCACGTCGCCATTATTCTATGCAAATCCGGATTTCCCAAATATCGTGCATCGCCGTGGGCACGGCGCTCCACGGCGCTATCGCGGCTATTAATAACCCGCCGTGTTACAAACCCGAGCCTCCGAGCTGAGCCGTTTAGTCCTCCCGACGAGTACACTGGGCGTATGTTGCTTTATGCCCTCATGCCTCCACGGTTCGCTGCCAATATTAAGTACGCTCTGTGTGGGCTGCATAATATTTTCCAATTTGATTAAATCCTCTTTAGGGATATGGACGGATTTCGCTTGAAGCTTTTTATCTCATTACATTTTAGTGTCGTTTAGTATTCGTATAAGGCGTGTTTATAGAGGGAATATTTCCGCGTTATTCTTTTGGGTTTTCCTCATAAAATCCTGGTATTTGCTTATGTTAGAGCTAGATCAACAAAAATAGGAGTACCGCTTCAAGTCCACAATTACAAGCTTGGTTGTAGGGTGAGTAGTGGGTACTTGTGAGTTAATTTCGGAACGGGGAAACTGTCTTGCAGTTGCGAAGTACGTGTTTTCGCTCTGTTATGCCTCTTACTCCGTAATGAGGGTGCCAGTCTAGTGCCGCCAGTATTATAATTCGCAAAATAACTGATTATACTTCAGGGGAAGTTGTTTAATATTCGAGTAGGTAAAGTGTTTATCGCGTTTATCTCGTAAAACAGGTTAGTCGGATGAAGGGTGGTGGCAGATGAACGCGGCGAGGTCAGAGCAGGGGTCAGACGGCGCGGGTCCTGTGCTGGAAATAATCCCCTCAGCCCTGAGAATTTTCACTACTTAACGCGAAGGGTCATTGTGATAATTCAATTATGAGAATCTATTAACCCAAAGGTGATATTACTTTACATAGATAAATACAAATGTGTCGAGCGTGTTGCGAGAGGATTTTCGCAAAACTTTTTGCAGTGGCTGCGGCAAAGTAAGCCGAAAAACGTAATTAAAGCCAACAAACACAATTTAAATTAAAGTTACAGCATGTAATTTTATAAAATAGGGCACCATTATTCGGAGGGAGTCCCGGGAGTTAAAAGGAAAAGAATGGAGCAAACAGCTTGCACCCGCTCTCCGCAAGTTTTTTTGAAGAGCGCAGGATAATTAGATTAGAAGCCGTTGTAGACGCAAACCGACGGACCGACTTTTTCTTGTAGATGTACGTACAAGTCAGACTTTATAATGAGTTCTGAGATTTTAAAACGAAGACACTTGAGTATTACAGTTATTTATTTTATTACCGAGTTTCATCCAGGAACGATCAAGTAGCGCGATTGTAAAACTTTATGTAATTGTCAATAAAATAGTGATGGTGATAGAAAGGCGTTTGTAAATTATCGTTAATCAGAAATTAATAGAGTTCTCACCTCATCCGGCCATAAATCCAAGTATACAATTAGCCTAGACACGACACGTCTACCCGCGGAGACAAACGGCGACGAAGTGGCCAGCGCCGAAGACCACCGGTACAATTTAATTAAATATGGCTTCAGATTAACTCACTAAGGCTTCACACAAACTATTCTGTTTCATACTTCCACCCCAATCGTCAAGGAGCTCGTACAATTACAAATCCATACCTTGAGGGCCGGGAATAAAGTCTACATTTCTCCATCGGTGCTTGAAATGAAATTACCTGAAACAAAAAGATTACACAATTAGTCGATTCTCTCGATTTGTTTACGTCAAAGTCTATTAGGCTAAACAATGTCGCTAATAATAACAATGGCAGCAGGAGTGACGAACCAAAGTTACTCCAGTGTAAGTCTTGACTTTGATAATAATGGGTTTCGTTGGAGCGTGGCGGCGGCGGGCCGGTGAGGGTGTATCGCGGGACGCGGGGTGCGGTGGGGGTGTGATTGTATCCGATGATAAACATCGGCCGCCCGCCGCGCCATCCAAGAGTTGGCGCTAATTAAACAACAACGGAGAAAATTAATTTGATTGTTTCGGAACTGCGCCTCTTTGTTTCGTCCCTAGAACCGGTTACCTCGAAATATAAAAGAGCGCAGATTTTCTTGTTCACGATAACGATTTTTTCAAGTCTCACGGTTTATTCACTACCGAGTTAGTCGGATACAAGAAAGTGCGGCTCGCTTCGATGCCAGCCGCGATAGACTGATGGAGTAACGCTGGAACCCAGACGGGAAGACTAGTAAGTGTAATCGATCGATACTACGAGTAGGTAAACAAATGGGTTTACTAACTGTCTAGTTTACCTGTTGTTGTACCTATAAATATCGGCTTTTAAACGAATTATGTATCAAGTGCGATGTCGATCAATTTGGTAATTAACGTAGGTAAAGGGTAATTTATACGTGAAATACAACTGGGGGATAAAACCGCAACAATGATTAGGGTCTGGAATTTCGGGCATTGTGGTTACAGTAAAGTCAGTTAGTTGCAAATGTTGCAACGTTATACTTAATCAGGATCGATAGAGACGTGTAAGTTTGTGAGCGATGGTGGTGGAGCGGAGAGGTTATGACAAATGATAGACGCGTGACGTGACTGCGTAACATGGTCGCGCCGAGGGCTCGGATCGGATTCCGCGGTGTCGCCTTACGAACAACACAACACCACTCCGAGCACTGTGTTCCCTTGTCATTATTAGCGACATACCGTAATTAATTAGAGCTACGTGTTCTGATATTATACTCAGTAACACATGTTAACATGATCTGATACCTCCGCGGATGCTGGGCGTAGCGAGACCATAATATTAAACCGAGACGTATCGCGAGCGCGTCAAGTCTACACTCTACATTAGTGAAAATGAATAATTTATAACGGCGCGACGTTAACTTTTGAGGTTCAGGATTTCAGGTGTCAATTAAGCTGAGTTATTTACGTAATGCGCCCCTTCAATAAATAAGTTGCGGGATAGAATTCGGAAAATAAACCGTGAATGGGGACCGGGGTCGAGCAAAAACTTAAATACGTGAATGGAAATAAATGTTTCGGTGCGAAAATGTGGAATTACTGGCGGTATCCGAGGCGGCAACTCGATCCTGAGTGTGAATTATTTACGCGCGTGCCGAATGCGGGCGACGCCCGCCCCCGCCCTCACTATGCTTTCGAGACGACTAACTTTTTGTTTACCGACAAATAACCTGATTCGATTTGTTTGACCGAGGGTCAGGTTATTTTACATTTCATTCATTTACGAAAAGGAAACGAAGAAAGCGTGTTAAAGTTTTTATACACGAAAATATCATTCATCATAAAATACTTTCACATAAATACAGACATACCTACTACTTCGGGGGAAAATACTGCTAAAAGAGAATTTTCACAAAAGTTTTCACGTTCAGGTTATAACTGAATACGAAGATCATCAACATTTCCCGGGAGGAACAGTGAAGTTCTGCCGAAAAAAAAGGTCGCGCAAACGTAAATAGGGGAAGCTTTTAAACATTCCATTAGGGTAGGCATGTGCCGCCCGGCTTTGCGGCACAAACGTGACAAATCAGCTTTTAAATGCGGAAAGTTCAAGAGTCCATGAAACGTAGATGTCCGAAGGGATGTTGGAAAGTGACTCATTAAAGGATGCGCGGTTATCTCATTGGGGATAGAGCAAAAACGAGCCCCTGTCCGTTACGGTGTGGCTCGCAATTAAACTAGGAAAGACCGCTCATTGGAAAAGCGCTGAACAAGTGAACAATACAGTAGCTACCTAATTACTTTGTGTCTCCTAGCCGCCTGTTGTCCTTACATTGTAACGTCACCGTGGAAAGTTGTTTTGTGGCTTTTGCCAAACGGATTCGCGCGCGTGAACTTTGTCGATTCGAATGTTTCACGACTGAATGGACATTAATTGGCTAAACTTGCTAGCAAATTGTTTGGACGCATTACACACGAGCTGTTTTTTTAGTTTAAGCAAAATTGCGATGTGGACTCATCAAAAAAGTTTAATTTAAGGTAAAATTGTAGGTGCGATTCGAGGGCCATTAATTGGAGACGGAGTGGGGTTTAATACAATCGAAATCGAATTAAGTACATTCAGTTGCGGCGTAGGGCGGGTTGAGTTGATTCAGCGCGATTGGGCGCACCAACCGACATAGCCAGAGGTTCCTATACGAACAGCCGGTTTTATAATCCTGCCTAAAATAAATCAACGTGTTACATTATTAAATGGCCCGACGAATCCCATAGTTAACTTTAATACGGCAAAGCGCCAGTTAAATAACTCGTTAATATGCAAAACAAAACTTCAAACTACCGAGAGCTTAAAGCTGAAATATTGTTAAAAGTAAAACTACAGCAAATTAGGCTTATGTTGTGTTCAATGTATTGTATTGATAAAGCTTAACTAATGGAAGTATGTGTTTCGAAACATGAACGAGATAGGCTTGATGTGCCTTAACATGAAGCTTCTCAGGTTTGAATGCGAGAAAATCTAGTGCATATATTTCAAACATTTAACTGCACGATGGGATGAGCAATATCATAAAACGGAGTCGTGGCGTCGCGAGTAGGTCCCATGACGTCACTTCCAGCGCCGTCCTGGCGGGGTTATGACTGCGAGCTAAGCGACGCGTGCTTGGATGGGAATGGATGGTCGAATTAATTGAAATATAGCGTCGCGCCGGAGTGCGGTCGTGCGGCGCAGCGGCGGGATTGAAGGATTAAAGTTGCAGCAGTTGAGCGCGAGCAGGTGCGCCCGGGGACAGCTACTGCAGTGCTGTCGCTGAGCAGGGCTAGCCCGCTGCTATTTTCACGAAATAAATTGAAAAAAACATGTTTGCTGGTATGAAAAACGATCGTATCTAAGTAGACATGGGAAGCGAATATTATGAAAACTTTTATAAAAGTTTGCATGTTGAATTTATTTCATACTAGCTGCTTGCTACCCGCGGTCTTTGCGCGAGCTTTTTAAGTAGTCTATGCCCGCGGGATATCATTCACCACTGTGCAAAATTTCATTAAGATCCGTTCAGCTGTTTAGGCGTGATAAGGTAACAGACAGGGTTACTTTCAAGTTTAAAATATTAGTATAGAAGTTTATCCAACGGGTTAGTTTTAGAAGACAGCATTGAATTCCAACTGGCAATGAGTAGTATACAATAACAATGACCGAAAATAGCACAAAAAGAACGAATGTCTTGCCGGATATAGTAAAAGATAACAAAAATGGTAACCCTGCAGTGCGCTGCGATCAGCTTGCAGAACACGAAGCCGAACCGTTGAAAAATTGCGCTGAACGTCTTGGAGCCCGCCCCTCACATCTGGAACCCGAGTCACATACTAATGCGGCGACGGCGGCGCTGACGCAGCATCACAACGAATTGCATGCTTACCACATGTAGTTACCGCGCCCTGTGGCGGAAACTACGTGGAAACTGAATCAGTTCATTTCAATAGTCATTTTTATCACGCGCGGTACCGATTTGTAACTTTTCAGGTTAATTTAATCGAATCACCGCAATTTATATCTTATTATGTCAGTAAAAATAGAATAAAATTACTTCAACGTTAATTAGAAGTTAAAATATGGTGTTATTTTACAAAACACAATTTTAAAATTATTCTTGTTCAGTCGTGACTTCGTTATCAGCTTCGCAGCATACAAAGAGTGATTAGCATGGTTAACATTATAGTTTCAACTGGCCTTGACCAATATTTTATGCGTATAGCTACCATAATACAATTTTTACCATAAAAATACACGTGGAGTTCTTTGAGGAAGTAGTAGAAAATAACAGATTGAATCGCCAAATAAATACTCGAATTTTCCGGTGAGGTTACAGCGGAATTTTGCTGCGGAATAAAGCGCAAGTTTTGCAATGACTCCGCTATTTCCCGACGAGACATCGCAAGCCATCGTATCTCCTCGAAATATCAAAATAAGATTATTTTATTTTGTGTCTGCTTCTATCGAACGACAGAGTGGAACCGTTTATCCGTAACGATTGGTGCGACTTAGCTTCTTACTACGATTGAATTTGAGGAAAAATATTATTTGGTATGAGTGTACCAATGACCGCGGAGCACGGCTAAAACTCGTATCAAAAGCGGAACTTTATTAGAGGTCCGGCTACATCTAGGGCCGGATTGGGGCCAACCGTCATAAAACAAAGTTTATTGCAAACAATAACATTTATAACATAGTTTTGTATTTATTAATGCTAGTTCATTTATAGCCGAACAGGCGCCTGCGGCCACCCAGCCTCGTCGTTGCAACCACAAACATTCTGCAGTTTATACAATACTGCTCAGCTGCGGCGCTAGTCTTCCAGCGTCTTGGTTTTCAGGACAATAATAGAACATTCCAATCTGGATTTACTTTAAACGTTTGTTGTGAACAAAGCGTCATATTGCGTCTAGGTGCTAAGTAGTAGAATAGGGAAGGAAAATGTAGAGTTCCGGCCTCAACATTTTTCCTTCCCTATTCTAAGGCACAATATCGAATAAAACAAAACAGAAAAGTCCTGAAGCTTAGGACCGGGCCAGTAACGCACGTCTGGGTCGAGTCCTTGTTCTAAACCGAAATAAATTTTTATGTGAACATTATACGTGACAAACGACCTAAACGACACGAATATCCTCTTTGCATTTATTCTTTTGGTAAAGCTTTATTTGAACGGGAAATGTTAAGCAGATATGCCGATACAAGTAATTAAGAAGCTAAATACAAACAAAATCGGTGGGCTCAGTTTTGCAGCAAGCAATAAATGTCATGATTTCTTTGTTCGTTAAAATAAACGTGTTTACTTGTTAAATCGTAGGCTGGGAGGTACTGATTGTGCGCCGCTAAGACAACAATGGCCCGTTGTATTTATGCATGTTTTAAAGCAGTCAGCTGGCGAACAGAATAGATAAGGCTTTAAATGTGTCACTGATGTAGTGGACAGTGTCACAAACACGAACCCAGTGAGTTTCAAGTAAAGCCTGCTGTTTAGATAGTGTCTTGATTGCAGGTACTGGGGCATTAATTAATGCAGAACCTGAATGAACCTAAACCTAAATTTTAGCTGCATTTTTAGATAAGTACTTACCTAAAAATGCAGCTACAAATTTAGAAGTTGCTTTAGAAGTAGAGGTTATCCAAATAGTTTTTGTTTTTTCTTGTAATAAATCTATATTTGTAAAGCTAATATTTACACACCAACCATCTGTATAAATATGTGTTATTGGTCAGCAGGTAAAAAATGCCTCGGCATTAAGCCCACCCTTTGTACCTTAATGCAATAAAGTTTTATATTAAAAAAAAAGAAGGTCTAGACCAAAAAATGTTACGTTACATTAACACACGTTACGTGTGCTTTTAGGACTAGGTATACCAGGAATTTCAAGGTCCGTATTATGAAAACTTATCAGTCATCGATTAGGGACCGTATTCTGCTATTTTCATTTTTTTCATTTATTTTATTCTCAAACAATTTTCATTGTGTTGCGGCTAACCAGTCACTTTACTATGACACTGGTATCGTCTTAGAATAGTCCATAAATGAAAGAACCTCAAGATAGAGCGTGCGGTACAATTTGCCCGCTTTTGGCCTACATTGAAAACCAGCGCTGGGTAGACACACCTGGTCTACCCAGCACAATGCTGAGTGTGGGCCATATTTGTCCTAAACACTGTAGCAGTGTTTAGGGCAAATATGGCCCACACAAAAAATTAAGACAAGTCTAGGATTAATTTAGTTAAGTTAGTTATTGTGTTGTGTAGTTTTAAGGCAAATAAAAATATTTTCTTCTTCATCTTTCTATCTGCAAGGAGAGATTAATAGATTAGTTTCAACATTGACACCTTTGTCACTGATTCCTCAGCCTGTATTTTCTTTCATCAAAAAATACTAAATGTGTTATTTTGAGAAGATAACGTTCTTATGGTGAAGCGATTAAAGTAGAAGAATTAGGGACGTGTGCTTGATTAACGTATAAAAGCGTTACTCAAACATACTAGTAGATATATCACTTCAGCTTGCTCAGTTATCTATCAATGCTTGAGTAACGCTTTTCAATGCCATAAACGTCACTCAAGCACAGACCAATGACTGAAAAAGCTTTCCAACTAGTTTAAAGCAAAAGAAATCCAAAGGTTAACTTTAAAACATTGCACCCCGAAAGATAAAGCTAGCATCTTGCCTAGCGCATAGGTATAGGAAGCGAGTAGTTGTCTAGGCGATCACACTCAGGGGTGCACTTGCCCACTCGCACCCCCGCCGCCAATTTTAACGTCCCCCGCTCTGGTTACCTTGTTAAATCGCTACCTTTAAGTTCCTTCACGGATGCTGCGACCCATTCAAACCAGAATGTACTGAACTTGGAGCATAGATTACACACGCTGTGTTGCTAGTTCATTTTATTTATAAGCTTTTACTATATTTAGTTATCGCTGGGATTTAAGAGTCGGAATATAAAGTTTTATAGGTTTGTCGCTCATTTTAACGCCGAGCTGTCAAGTTATAAACGTGATCTATTCAATGAATCTATTAAGGCTGGTGTTTCGAAACTATCAACATTTCCATGATGTTTGAACTCCAAGATTCTTATACTTCTATAGGTAGATACCCTAATATCATTTCATTTTGTACAAAAGCGCCAAAATAGTTTTTTGATTAGTTGTATCGTCATCATCAGCCTACATTAGTCCACAGCTGGACAGTTACAATACAATACAATAGGTATACTTTATTGCACACCAAATAATAAAAAAAACATATACAGAAAATAAAAACAATTATAGATAATGTACAATGGGCGGCCTTATCGCTAAGAGCGATCTCTTCCAGGCAACCTTAGGATGGACATGAAGTGATTGAAGAAGTATAGACGGTGGCATGTAAATAAAATACTGTTTATGTAGGTAGTAGAAGAAGAAATAAATACAGCTAATAAATATGTATATAAATACTTATATGTAAGTTGTATATGTTTGAAGAAAAAAAAATGTTGATAAATATTTGCCTTCTTCTCCGAACCAATATGATTTACTGGCTTGATTTTTATATTGAAAAACAAAGCAGACTTAATTGATTCGCCAAAATAAATACTTGATTACTTGTGCAGTACTCTTTTAGGTCGAAGAAATCTTGATTATTGCTCACGCGGTCTGTTCTGTCCCGCTCATATGAACGCAAAATCCTATATGCCTATCCTCTTCAAAAAATGGCTTCGTTAGTAGCCCCTTACCATCGAGCTTGGCCTGTGCTACTAACAAATACGACAGAGCTTGATAATGAAGAAATTTGAAATCCATTTTCCAGCAAAGCAACCCCGAAAACCGCGAAATGATAAGGTTAGACGCGAGTGCAGCACAATCGTCATCCAAATGTAATGTGTGCGCGTAATCTTGGTACGTTCGATGCTCATTTGCGTATCTAAGTGGCCCGCGGGGCCATTAACCGACGATCGAAGGCGTCATTACTCGGGTAGTGGCGCGCGATAAGGACCAGATCGGCACTACAACCCTTAACGACATCGCCCGCGGTGCAAGTGGACAGCTACGTGACTTCCTCCCCAAGATTGCCATTTGCAAGAACGCCCGCCAACAAACATGACACAAAATTGGGTCAACAATTGGCATTTGTGTAGAGGAAGAGGCACGGCTCTCTGGTGGTGCCGGCTTAGAATTTGCACCACCTCAACTCTTCCCGTGGGTGTCGTGTGTGGCGACTAAGGGACAAACACTGGGGGACAGGCAGCAGGCAACTGCGATCACCAATCCGCATGCCCAGTGTGGGGATTTTGGGCATTACCCCCATGAGATAAAAAAATCAGACCTGCGTCCAGCAGTGGACCATTATAGGCTGTTGAGGTGATGTGAGTTAGAGGAAGAAACCAAATATTGAGGTAGAAGTATAGTACTGTATAAAAAAATAGAACTCAACTGCTTTGAATCAAAACAAGGTTTCGCAAGTTTCTACGAATGAAACGGCTGAAAATGTCGTTGAAAGAAAACACTTGAGTTTATATACATATGAGTAATACCTTACCTAAATACAGCGAAAGAACAATTCATCGACTCCAAGTTGCAATATAACGTTATAGTCGAAAATTAATTAAGAAGACTTACGCAACATGAACCCATAGAGGCAAGACGCGAGTGTAAACAACTACTAATGGCATATTAGCCTTAGAGCATGTGATTTCATAAATGGCCGTAGTGCGGCCTTTGCAGAGTTTCGTCGTAGATTTTAACGAGATTGCCCGTCGCCAGTGGTTGCGGCATCGAACTCGGCGAATACGCTCCAACACAAGTTTACAACTTATTAAAAGATCCTGCCAATTTCATATTAAAACCAGGGAAAATACTCCCTATTTCCTGCTTAAGCGAATCTTTGCCTGAAACTTTCTTCAACTTCAATTTTGATGTAGAGCCTGCGCTTCCCGTCGTTGTTTTTCGATTAAGTACAGTTACTTTCTAACAAACCGTAAGTATTGAGCTGCCTTTTGGAACATTACCTACTTTAGTAAATATAAATTGACAATATGGACATATTCATATTATTATTAGGTATTAAGGTAATGTTCAAGAGTCACACTTTTACCCAAATAGGGCGTAGTAAAAAGTATCGAGAGTGGAAGTGGACCGGGTTTCTAGAAAAAATATTTAGTTAGTTTTTAGCAGAAAATGTAATCCAATTGATAAGGTAATATTATGGATAAGCAGGTATCATATTATAGAATTCTAGCTCGATTCGAATATTAAATATTTTTTTAGGTATCAATGTACGAAGTTAGGTTAGTTAACATTAACTGTTAAAGTTGAAAAAAGTTAATCTGAACCAAAATAACAATCTACCAACATTATAGGATATAGGAGTACCATTTTAACGGTTTGTTTCTTGAATTATAACAAACTATTTGCCGCCCGCGGCTTCGCACGCGCTTTTCAAGTAGCCTATGTCCGTTCCCAGGATATAAATTACCTCCCTGCCGAATTTCATTGAGATCCGATCAGTCTTTTAGGTATGAAAAGGTAACAGACTGAGTTACTTTCGAACTCATAATTTTAGTATAGATTACTAACAACCACTTTGAAACCTAGGAACTACTGTCACGTTTCCCAAAGAAAAGAACCTCCTTTCATAATTAATGTCCAAACGGTATTATCGTGAAATTTTACAGAAAGATTGTATAATAGAACTCTTTTTCAAGGATATTGGAGACGTGAAAAGCCACGATTTATGAAGTATTCATGATAGGCTCATCTCTGACTTCTAAATAAAATATCAGACGGGGACCGTCTGTAATACCTAAAGGTACATCGATCTGTTGAGGCGTTTCTATATTGTTAGTCAGGTTTTACTCCATTTAACACACAATACAATGGTGATGTAGGGTTGTCGTACAGAAAATTATAAAATAGCTATTAATCGATTTTTGAGTTCTACATAAAGTAAGATTCTAAAAAGATGTGTTTGAGGATTATGATGATCATGAGATTTATCTGATCGGATAGACAGAAGCATAAACTTGCAGACCAGATACAACGTGCGATTTCGAAGTATAGAGAAAGTTTTACGTGAAATAGTGAAGGTAAAGTTGTGTGAAGCGTAGAGGGAATGCCCCAGGTTACGCCGATACAATGTATTATTCAGTGGAAGATCCAGGCCGCTCATTACAATAGTGATACCGTCCGGCGCCGGCCGGGCGCACAACTTCGACGATGGTAGACAACGCGACCGATTAAAATTTCATCTCTCTTTGTTCGGGAGCAGAGATAACCGATCGATGTGCCCCGCTAATGCCCAGCACGATGCCGCCGATCTAAATTGAATTCATCGATTCATCGCCAAACTAAGAACAGCGATATAACGGACGTGGATAAAAAACAAGGAAATCTAGAGCAAAAGCAACAATGTGGTAAAAATATTCTTTGAACATTCGATCGGTTATTCATGTTCTACGTTGTTGAATAGATCATATTATTTTGTTTACATGTCGATAGGTACTTCAAAGCTGACCTTTTTAGCGAGTTTGTACAAAGTTTTAAAGCTTGACGTTCATCTACACGCGTAGGTCTCAATCAAGCCATCAAAAAAGAACTCTAGGCCTGCTTCAACAGTGTATGTAGAGGGAAAAGATTTTTAGTGGCGGCTCAGTGGAATACTTGCGGCTGCCGGTTTCATTGCAGCGTGTTTCATTTACCGAGGTCTCGATCCCGGCAATTATTCCGACGGAAACGGCTATTGGAAACGATCCGCCGCCGTTCGATCTCGAGACACTAAAAAAATAATAGCAAAAAAGTTCCGCTAAGCTTCTCGCGCCCTCGAGAATATCTGCGGAGCTTTTAGATACTGCTCTGCTCGTAAATAAGGTCAGGGGACAGGGACCACACCACAATTCAGAACAATCTTGAACCATCTGAATAATGCACGTAGCGAGGCTTCTTTGCAACATAACTCACGTATCAAAAAGAAAAAGGCGATAAAACAGGCAATTTGTTTAGGTATTATAGCTATCGGGTTCCAACACGAATGCAAGTGTGCAAGGTGGGTTCGAGACATGTATTAAATGGAAATTATAAAAACTTAGATACATATGAGTTAGCTATTTGTGATGGCTAAAATATACAATTATAACCAACCGAATTCACAACGACACACAGTCACGGGAAGATAATTGAAACTGTCTTAGACACGACGTGGTTAATTTAAAGGAATAAATGTGGTTTCGCTTTATATTCCCGGCGCAAACGACAGCGGAATCTTGCAAGCTATTACAGCACCGTAATGAGATTTAGAGCGCTCATATAATGTTATTTATGCGCGGAATGTGGTAACTGCATGGTAACACAAAATCCTGAAAGAAAGCTGTAACTAAGCTGTAAGTAACAAAGCTGTAACTGACTTCACTTTTTGTAAATATTGCCAACAAAAACGTCAAAGCTCAAGCACGTAATTGGTGAGTAACAAAGGTCAATGGTTTTTCCGTGACGATAACTTTAGTGGGTCGAATGGGCAAGCGTCCTGTAAGCTAATGTTGCCATCTCGCAATCATCCATCAATATATTTTTAGCCTGTTCGCGTGTAGCCTACAACTGCATGTAAATGTAAACGATAAACAGACTGTGTGTTTGTATGCGGGGAAATTCACACGACCTAGAAACGATAGTATATTCGTAACAGATGGTTTACGTCCAGCCTACGTTCGTATAGCTCTATGATAATTAATGTCGTAAGATAAATATAGCTCGATTGTTGCCGCTTCACAGACGACGTTGAACTTGTGTCTGCAATCGCAATTTAATCATTGTATTCTAAGAAACTGAATAAAAACATGGGAATGTTTATCCACCGCTAGCAGAACATGACCTTGGGTCGCAAAGCGAATAGTCGTTGGTAAATAGTGATGGAATAACTCCCACCATAAGCGCAGTACTGTTAGTAGAATCTATATAAGTGATATATCACAAGCCTAAAACTATCACTGGCACGCACGGCTCGTTTGGACAATGGCGTCGGCCTTTTCATTATTTATTATTATTTTTATTCGAGGAGGTGAATGATCGATGGGACTAGAGGGCTCGTGGAAACCGACTTCTTTGTTCGGGGTGAGATTAATCGCACACTGTATGATGGAGCCGAGTGCCCAAGTGCTTGTTCTTTTCATTAGAAATATCGGTTGCCAAATTTTCTGGTAAATCAACAAACTATTTGTACATAATGTTGCATAACCTTTATTAAATGGTTCAGAGAAGTCCAACCCTATTTTATCCAATTTTGTAATAGAAATTGACACTTATAGAAAACTGTTTAATACATTTACCCCGATTATTGCCAGAAAAAAGTGCCAACAATTCAAAATAGTGGAATTGCGAAGGTACAATAAAAGGAATCATTACGAACACAGTTCACGTACGGCCCTACAATTTATTCCTCGGGCCATTTAAGGAATAGAAATTTCGTGGCAGTTTTACCTTTTTACATGAGAGGCGGAAGCCAAATCGGAATGTATTGTAGACGCCGTATGACGCTACGCTGACTCAGTGAATCTCCCCGAGCCTGTGCCGACGAGACGCGCAGCCCGCCGCAGCCCATTTAGGAATATATTAAAAGAACAGGTTGCGATTCTGCACAGTTTCAATTTTCTTCTCTCTGAGTTTAAAAGCATATCGTAACGTGTAGAAAATCGAGTGTACTGGATCGGCGACAGCGGCGGCAGGATGGCGCGGCGGTGAGGGCGGGCGCGGTAACGCGATATCGCAAACAACTGCCTGGACACCGCGCCTCGCGATGTCAATTAAGCTAATTAAACACAGCGGGGGAGAGTGTCCGCCGTACCCCAACGCGCCGCCCGCCCACAACGTCCCTTAGCTAACACATCATTTCAACAACAAAAGCCATTCCTCACAGATGCGGAAAACAATGCTCATATCTGGAGCCCACGGTCGCAAGGCAGCGGTAACGCCGCTCGGGCAGCGGCACGATCACGGCAAGAGCAGCTACCTATTACTAACGAGCGGTGAAATTGTCAGATCATGGTCACAATCGGAACTTAGAACAAACTTTACAATGCAAACGACGACAAAATATGCAAACACGATGAGAAACATTGCTCCGCTTTAGTGGTTAGTAATTACTCGCCGATGAAATTATGGAAATGAGCGGTGAAAAGACAAATAATAGAATGAGTGCTAACAAGAGATAAGACACGGCTTAATTAATAAAGTTGGCGCTTGTCTTGGAGAAACGCGGCGGAGACGGCCGCGATCTGGATTCGATTCGGATAATCGCATTCGGCTAATTGAGCGTTAGATTGACGCTATCGGGCCAGAGAGTGAGCAGGAACAGGGAGAGCTCCCGCACCCAGCTCAGCTCGCCCCGAGGCCGGCCTGCTCATCCGCCCGCTAATGCGACCAAATCACTGGATCAGCCTTCAAAGGATCCACTCGAGGGATATAAAAACCCTGCGAGATAAAAACTCAAATGGGATCAATTCAAAGACAGCGGGCAGCCGAGTAAATGGATGTCGTAGGAAAATAACAAAGGGTTACAGGCGTGTGTCATATTTCGGAAACTTTTAACGAGAGGGGCAGCCGACGCCAAAAGGCGCGAGCTTTCGTCAATGCGCCGTCGACTGTCAACAGTTATGACGTAGAGTCGTTTATTCATGTGGAAACACTCAGGGAGTAAGATATCAGCTTTTTATATTAACTAAAAATAATTAACAAACAATGCACGACAGTAAGAGACAGTGCGGTTTATTATTGAATGGTAACAGTCAAGGTCGAGTTCGATTGCTTACACAGGTGTCGGACTTTAAATATTATACAAACTGTTCACGTCCAGACGAAGAGCAAACATGACCACTGATAGTTCTTTTTTACGTGCCTTTTGTTCGCTGCACTAAGCCTCGTTGACACAATAATGTAAAATGCAACATGCACACACAGCCACGCATAAATGGATATTATGAAACAGGCTGCGCGGCATTTAATATTAGTATGGCTTACAAACCAAATTTTTATAATTTTTGCTGGAGCTGAGAATACCATTATGGAAATAACTTTTTTCCATGAGGGCGTTGCGGAGTGACAAAGTACATTATAAAAAGTGTATTTACACTCGACCTCACGCGGCGGCCGAGGAAACTTTCGTTTCGGGCGCTTTATGGGCGGAAAAATTGAGAAAAGTTGGAGCGTAACGGCCGGTGGCGACGAGGATTTGGGGCTCCGGCGAAGGAGAGTTTAATATAATATGTAAATCGAACGGCAACACCGAGACCTTACGGTCTTGAGTACTGGAAGGCTGTACACCGACTCATATCGGCCGGCTGGACGTATTACATAGGGGGTCGTAAATTATCGTGCTAAAGGCGAAGCAGCGAGTTTTACGCAGCAGCGAACGAGACTGGATACCCGAAGGAAGACCGAGCAAGGGTTACGAGCCTATGAATGCAAATGAGCGTATCCGCGCGGGTGGAGGGCGGTTTATCGGCGGGCATTTACATAAAATCGTTGAACCGACTTGCTCGCCTATTGCCATCATCATATGTTCATTATGAGTATCTCAAATAAAATTAAACGTAAAAGTTTTTAAGTTACA
The DNA here is from genome assembly GCA_946478455.1 of Eupithecia vulgata. Classification (NCBI taxonomy): domain Eukaryota; kingdom Metazoa; phylum Arthropoda; class Insecta; order Lepidoptera; family Geometridae; genus Eupithecia; species Eupithecia vulgata. The sequence continues at coordinate 11,348,890 of OX297862.1, read as the reverse complement.
AGAATATTGCCACCGAGCCGATTGTCTATTTCGCAGTGAATTGCGAGAAAATTCAATTAGCTCCATCGATAATACAATGCAGAACTCGATTGATTTAGTTGGATAGACTGATGAAACTCGATTCGGATTGGGGTTAATTTAGCGGAGAAGAACAGGAGAGGAGGATAATGTCGAGGCATCTGGTTTTTGTTTGCTTGTAGATGAAATTCGTAATTGCATTGAGGTTGCTACAATAACACATTGTTTGCCGTTCAATCGAGAAAACTATAATACGTTTAACGCATTCACTGCCAAGCCTCAACCCCACGGCCCAAGCGCGTTGGGCAGCGGCCTAGCGGTGGAGCGCACGGATACGTGGTCATGGAAGTGTTTAGACGGTTAGGTAAAATAGTAAAATTGTGACGGTTTTCCTTTATCTCTAATAAAAGAAAAATAAATTATGTGAAAAATAAAATTTTCAGGTGGTGAAATGTAGATTAAATTCAAGTATAAGTAATTAAGCTTGATGTAACGAGTGATGGATGACATGACACATGGATGAAACGACGAATGAAAGAAGAATATTTTGAAACACGGAATACGAAGTTTCGATGACGGATCGCACGAAACGAACAACCTTACTGCTGAAAGTACAAACGTGCGTTGCTCCGGATCGGACGCGTCACTAAATGATACCTTTTGTTTAGATATGTAAGAAATACATGTCAAAATCATTTTATAGAAAAGTTACCGAAACAACAGACCGAAAGTCCTTCTTTACGCGATCCGCAATTCGTCAACTTTGTAATTAATGTAAAATGCCCGTTTCCATGGAAACCATAATGTTATCAATGATAGTGAAAATTGACATGTGATGATGTTTGAGATACGTTTTACAGCGCACATATGAATTTCTCGAGGGTCAAACTTTTATGAGATCACCTTGAAATCAACTTTTGTGCAACAACGGAAGAATAATCAAAATATATATAATAGTTAAGCTATCACCAAGATGGTTGTAGTAATTTTTCAAAGTATTTTATCATTTTTTAATCTTAACTGGATAAAAAATAATTCCTCGGAATTCGGAAACCGTATTTACGGGACCATATCGAGATCATTCTCTATCTATACGATGGCGAAAGAGTTTTTAAAATCAGTCCATTAAATGAACTCCATTATTGACAGAGTACTCATCAATACACAAAAAAAACCATACATACAGCCGAACATAGAACCTCCTCCTGGAATCAGTTAAAATAGGTCGTTAACCTCGCTAAGTTTCAGCCATAAATTCAACCTTAGACATGTCGAATTTCATTAGTATAATAATCGCACGCATCGCTACAGATCTCCGTTCATTCGGATTGTTGCAAGCTTTTGTACGTATTTGTAATGATTATGTTGTGTCACAAACGTGACTCTGACACGATCGTAAAACGTAAGTCGTACTCACGCACGTGCTCTCGACCTCTCGCCCAAGTTAGCAGCACGTTCCGAAACTAACAATTCAAGGATAAACGATGCAAATCCATTAGTATTTTATTCAATAGTGTTTCTGATAACAAACTAGTCGGGTAAAATGGCGGAAAGTCAGAGTTTGCGAGCGAGATGATTTTACGCGCTGTTTATTCTCGGCCGGTGCTATCTGCCGGAGATCAGGCCGTAAAATACCGGACTGAAGCTTTGTTTTATTGAACTCAACCCGCGTAGACTCAAGCAATGTTACCAGATACAATATGTCAATACTCATTTTCATTTAAAAGCTCGGGCTTAACTTCGCCATATCCTTTTATTTCAATCTTATCTCTTAGTCGCAATCGACCAAGTACCTTTCCAAAATTTTGGCTGGTGACCCAAAACTTTTCAGTCTCAATGTTTACAAGGCTTTCAACTCTGCAAAAACAACGATATATCAAAAGTGAGTTACAAGTTAACTGGCGCTATACGCCGACAGCGAAATTTCGATTTAAGGCTGACACGGGTAGAGTCTGAAGCCAAGGCCCCTTTCCGTGTTGACTTTGCTCCGATACTTCGACATTATTGTCCACTGAATAAGTGGCGTCTTTAGATCAAGGTGAGTGAGAATCAAAAGGTTCTTTCAAGACCCACAGCGACTTTTTATGAAAAGATAAGTTGTTAAGAAATGAACAGCGAATCACATGAGTCGTAATTCATGGGCATTCATGCCAGTAGTTCAACAAGTAGAGACATGAAAGAAACTTAGGGAGGAGCGACACTAGAGTATAAACGAAGGGCGGAGCTTTCTGAAAAACCAGTATCGTGTCCGCAACACATAAGAGACAAGACTTAACGGTCTGCTGTTGTTGCTAGGAGATTGCAAGCAGATGTTTGTTCGTTACATTGGGAAACCGAGGACGACGGTCGGTATGCTTTCGTGTTTACGTTTACTACTACGCGGAAACTTCAAAGCGAGTTTACACAATCCTATTTGTTGGGGTAGTATATGTTTTTAAATTTAACGCAGATAGAAGAGCCCGCGAAGACAATAAAGAACGTAAAGTGTACAGTTTAAAACTTCTCGCGAGGCACTTCCGTTGCGACGCTTGAAAAGTTGCAAGACTTGCAAGACGTAGCCGGCGGCGGCGGCTGAGGCGCAGCCTCGCCGCGGCGCGATCCCGCTGTCAAACTAAGAAATATTGCCATTCTGTAGATCCGCGCAGAGTTTTGTCCACTCAACTCGAGGAAACCATTTAAACTCTTTCCCCCCGATCATGTCGTACCGAAGATTTATCTGTGGGAATAAGACTACGCTCGACCTTTTGAGAGCAAGGTGCAAGACAATGGGATCAGATAACACAGATGAGATGCTCAGAAGTAGTGTTTCGACTATGATATCGTTTAACCACGTCCCTGGATGTTGTAGTATTGTTACATTTTGGTTTATATTGAAGAGGCCATTGACCACAATTGGCAAGTAACTTTGTCGAACTATAACCCTTTAGCATGAGGTAATTTTAAGACGAACGTATCGGCAGCGTATAGTATTCTGTCTAAAATGCGAGCACGCACTCGCCTCGCCCCGCTCCTCCGCTAATCCTATTCTCGCGACGAATTAATATGCTCATCGGCAGGCTCGTCACTAGATTACAGCGCGTTAATAGCGAATGTATTTTAAGTGTATTAGTCAATTTGGCGGTTATTGTGCGTGCGGTAATCCGCGGCCGCCGTGCACATCCCGATATTCGGTCGCGAGCCGTGGATAAGCCTTACATTGCTTGCATTATCGCACGCTATGATGGAGCAAGCTGGCGGACTTAATACATTTTGTTGGTACGGCCTGCACTATTGGACGGACGCGGTCGCTTCATACCGAAATAACGGGATTATCGCTCGAATTTGATTTTAGTACGATATCCAGAATGAGGACAGCCATCTGTTAGTAATACGATTCGCATTGGAACACACAAACGCATGAGCCCCTCGACGATGATGCCTGAATCCTTTGAACTTTTCGCGTCCTCGTTAGAGATCGTCCGAGATGTCATCCTTTTCCATTGAAGAGTTCTTGTTAGAAGATACTACTATATCGTCTAAGTATCATCTCATTATCTCGCTTTTTCGTAAGCATTACCAAAGTTGCTAGTAACATAAAATTCAAATCTTCATAATGTAAACCAACTTTAGAAAGAAAACTAGTTGGAGTCAGAACTTGAGTTGTGAAAAAAAGCAAGTAGAAAAGCAAAGGTAGTAGATGCTACAACGAAACGAAATAATTGCTACGAACTTGTTAGCGGAAATCTAGAAACGAAGTCACGCAAAAACGGCGAAAATAATTAAAATCGGCGCAAACCATTAAAAGTGCAGTTTATAATAGGAGAGTACACCGTCGAGTGTCCTTCATGTAGGCAGTTAAAGAGTTGAGGAGCGCTCTCGAGCACGAGTACGTACTGTAGCGGCGCCACCTCGTGCTGACTAACGAACCTACCGACAAAAACTCCGCTGAGCCCTAGCTTCCTCCACCGAGCTCTACGCGCCTCCGCGTATTAATGCTCTCTTCTCTCTTCATACTTCATTTCACACAACAGGCATGCAGCTTTGTGCTACACGGTGATTACGATTGATTTTAGCACCCGCAAAATATAAAACATTTTTCAGACACTTTCAGTGAAATATAAAAGTTACAAGCATATTGAAAAGACATTCGAAATTCAGGGCCGATAACAAATTTCATAGGGAGTTTTATTTGGCGAGGGACGATGGTCATAAAAGGTAGCACCATAAAGTTCGATTTTACTATAGTAACTGCATACTTAGCAAGTTAATGTCATTTAACGAAACTACAAAGCAGAAAGAGGGAGTAAACGATCAGAAGAGCTATTAATTTTACGTTGTTCCACAAGAACCGTAAAAGACAAATGATCAATAGCACGCGACCCGGTCGGCTCCAGATTTTAATATTGAGATTGCGGAACGACCGCGATGTCATTAAACAGACTCCAACTAAAGCCAGGTTAATCGCTTTTAAGCTTGCTCCATATTATTTTGAGATTAGTATCTTATTCCAGAGTAGGTAATGTAAATAGAAGCATTGAAGTAGACGAGCGTTTCGCTCTTATCAAAAGATGCAGATCTTTGCGAGGGTGGATTCTTTGAAATAAAATTAGACAAATCAAATCTAACGGAAGCGAACAAGAATAATGTTCAATGAAATGTGACAATCCGACCTGCTTGACATGTTAATACCGTAATTGCTTTGATAATTTGAATAATCGTCCAGCCTATCATTCTGTTAGCTGGTAAATCATGTGCTAGTTACGATGTTTGTGTTTAGACAGCTTAAGTATGTACATGCAAAGCGTTGTAATCTCTAGATGCCACTAAATAATGAATGCTTGAGAGTTGCCGGTTCGCATCCAGTGGCTGTCAGTTGCCTCTCATCTTCACGCCCGCACTAATTGAGTGGGGCACATAGCGCCGCCGGCAAGCGACAACAACACAAAGACAAGGAAATGTAAACACACTCGTAAAAACGAATGTTCCAATAATTTTCTTTAACAACAGCGGAGATGAGAATAGTTTCTGTGATGCAGTTTAACCGGCTTCGTAAACATGCCAAAACATAGTTCGTAATAGAAATTTATGAATGCAATAAAAAGAATAAATGGCGTATTGTATTTTGGAAGTCAAAGAACGCCAAGAGAACTAAATAATTTCGAATTGAAATCTTTTCAGACTGGACTGATTATCTACTAGCCGCAGAAAAAAAAGAGGTTTTGTGTCTGGAATACAACGTGTTATTATAAAAATCAACACAATTTAGCTAAACTTCGAGCATGCCCATCAATAAGCTGCAATCCCGACAGTGAAAGTTAGTCACCCTGTCACCGTATATCTTTGTCGATATTAAACCCTATCCTGTTCCCCCGAGCGGTACGAGCGCATGACATTTATTATGGATAATGTACGTACAGAGGCGTGGATAGTATGTAGTGAGATTTGATGGGCGATATATGAAGCCTACTCAACCCACTCTCAGCGCGAGCCCCTCAATCAGACACCTGCGGACTGACGTAAGCTGATTTGATGACGGACAATATCAAGACTGATTGTGTAAAGGAATATAAAATAGGACACGAACATCATATTTAAATACATTTGTTTTCCCAGTATTTATTTGCTCCGAGTTAATTGCATGAGGTTAATATGGCGTGGGGACTACAACAGAACTGACGCACTGGACTAGATAGTATAGTTTAAAGACGAATAAAATTGTGATAGCTTTCGACAGTTCAAGGAATTTAATTGAAAATTTGAACAAAAAATTACACTACGGGGCACGTACGCTTTTCGTCGCAATAGCTGCAGGCTTCGAGCGAAATAGTGACGTGAATAAGCGCTGTCACTGCGGCGGCGTCAGGAGATATATGACCGCTGTCGTCGATCAGGCGTTGCTCGTTGTGAACGCAACACATTGTCCATCCAACTTCAGCCTTCAGCCGAGCTTTTTGCATGAACTAATGACAGCAGTTAGTGCAAAATGTCCCACTTAGTAACGTAGAGGTATACTGCAATGCGTATGGTGTTGCATAATGAAAATGCAAGTAGGTAAAATAGCATAATATGTAAATTATGGTAGGTCAAGGCGGTGAAATAAATACTCAAACGAGTTTGAAGTTATAAAAATTATTCATATCCAATAACCCATATCAGGTCGACGGACTGGTTGTAGTATATTATGTAATTTTCAATCACGCATTGATTATGCAATATCTGTGGCATATGCTTAGAATGCTGATTCACTTTGGTACAAAATATAACGTAAATTAAGGAATGTTTTATACGTAAAGACGCCACGACTTTTCTGAACTAATCGAAAGACACGAATCCAGCAATAGAATGTAATCTGAAAAATCGCAGACGGTTGGCAATTGAATTCGTTTAGCACATTGAATAAACAAGTAAAATATGGTTGGGTAAAAGGCCGAGTCTGGCTTTCAAGTCCGCAAAGTATTCGATGCGAAACCGAACCGGTTGGGCTTGTTTATTTTGCACACATTCCTGTAGGCCGGACGGGAGCGAGCGAGAGGCATTCCAGGACGGATCAGGAACACGATTTCTTCATGGCACCGCAGCTGGCCTTGAACAACCGCCTATTGCTCAAAAATATTTTGAAATAATATCGTTTACGTGCCAAGAAAATGAAGCTAAGAACCATTTCAATCTGCGTCATTCGTGTTCCCATCGAGAACAGGTGACTAAGTATCGCGGTATCGTTCATTTACAAATAATTTTCGCCTACGATGCTTTAGTAGACACTAGAAATGCGAATTGCTGCCAGATTTCGCACTAGGAATAAAATATCGAGGGGTGAATTAAAATTCCACGGATTTTTGCGAGAAGTTTACCGTTTCTGTAACACAAAAATAACTGAGCAAATGCACTTAAACGTTATTTGTGGGGTTCAGTCCAGTATATACAAATTATCTGCACGAGACTTTGTTTTTCTTTAGTGTAAGTAAACACGTTCTTGAGGCTACGTCACTGCGACTCTATACAAACAATCCAGTCGGGTATGAAATGAAGCGGGCACCAAAGAGTTAGTACACTGCTTCAAGTGAGTGACATATTAATATATCATTAGAAGCTGTTTGTTTGTTCACAAATAGTACAGGGGACTCCCAGAGCAATCTCTTGCGAACCCATATAGGTTTCGTGTCACGTTCACGATGAGAATTCACTTTAATTGGCAAATAATACGTAGGCCAATTAAGGATGCTAAGTCGGGAGGAGAGGCGCGTGACGCGACTAGTGAGTGTATTCAATTATGCAAACGTAGTCGCAAAAGAACACCCGGGCGCCTGGTTAGTGACCGTTCTCTATTTTCCAATATACAGTAACGTCTGTCGTCTCCACTTTTATGACAATTACTATTTACTTTAAGGTTTTGAAATTACGTGTAGGCTTGCCTTTCACACCTTTCACTTTGATGCAAGACATTAAATTACCGTTGCACATTACTACTTTCACTTAGCCTACAGATGCTGGGCGAGTTAAATACTGGTAAATTACATTATGTTACCAAAGTTCATATCATTTGTACCTACGTTAAGTTACGATTACCTATGTCTCGTCGCATTTTAATACAGCAACGTATTGACGGCGCAAGTGAGCTAAATACTGGAAAATAGTTACCAATTTTCATTTCATTTGCACTTTTATAATTTATAGATTGTGATTCTAGTGGCATTTTTATACAGCAAGGTAAGGAGACGCCAAAAGGGGAACGCCCCGGCAAGCTGCGAGTCGCGACGAGGGCACGCCTTGGGGACATCGCAATTGTCATGTAAAGCGTCGTCGTGCAGCAGTGCCTTCGATTTGGAGATTTGCCTCCGGCTGAAAATGCACTTTACGAAGCGATTGCCTGTCGAACCGAGTTATCCGGTGGAATGGCCTAAGTGCGGATAAAGATATGCTTGGGAAATGGTGTGACGGGCAGCCGATACGATCGTGGTAAAAGCGAGAGCCGAGGAAAGTGCCGCTTCGTGCTACACATTGTTCTCAACGCCGCCGTTGTCAGTAGCGCTCTGTATCTGGGATGCATAACATTCATGAGTCACTCACTGTTCCACTCACCGGCATACGCTCTTATGGTTCATTTTAGAACTGACAGCAATATTGTATCCTCGGCTAGAAGGTAAGATTTATTTACATTGATAATTTACGCTACACTAATCGTCTAGCGAATGTTTTAATTAAAGTAGAAAGAGGTCCCTGAAAAATTGCTGAAAGCTATCAATTTAAGGACGGTTTATGTTTACTCAGCAGACACGATTTCTGAATACATACCCGTTATCTATGGTATGTTGCTATGGCGCTCATTAGGGGAGGCCTATGTCCAGCAGTGGACTAATGTAGGCTAATGATGATGATAATTAGGTCGATATCATACAAACGATTAAGGTATATTTTATTTATTTATCTGTAGTTCCGTTGACTAGGAGTCAAGACTCCTAGTGATGTAGTGTGTGTGAATGATTCAAGATCATTGAAACTTTATGAAGATACGGGCATAGAATTTGAAGTCTAAACTTTTAATAAAGGCTACCGAGCCTTTATTAAAAGTTTAGACTTCAAATTCTAAAAAAATTAAATTAAATTGTAAAGTAAAACTGCTAACGAGTAACGTGGTCGAAGGAGGTGCGAGTGATCCACCATGTGTCGTTGCAAGCGAGGTGCCAAGGTCGAGGCGCTCCACATGCAAATGAGAGCAGATAAGTCGCGCTCATTACACTCCTACACCCGGAGCGTCCCCCACCGGCGACATTACCAGCCCTGTCAGGGCTCAGGGCTGTCTTCATTTTATTACGCGGATGTGCGAGAAAGGAGGTTAATGTCGTCGAATTACACGCATTGTTTCACCTAGCCATTGCCATGGAAACGTCTTTGCGGAGCTATTTCTTTCAGGTCAAAATGTTCTTTAGAAGTTAACGCGTTAATGGTGTTTTGCTTTTGAGAATTAATATGCAAGAAAACGTTTCGATATTAACTAAATGCAAAAATTCGATTCTAAACAAAAGCGGTGGTTGCAGCCAACAGGGAAGCAAACTCACTTATCAATAAAGTGAAGCATAACGTTCAGAGTAACTTTGGAGCTATTTACGTGATTTTGCACGTTGGTAGTGGAGACGTGTCTCTCGGGCCTCACCGTTTAATTAAAGGGCGGCGGGGTGAAGTCCACGGGGGCGGGGGGTTGAGGAGCAGGGCATAATGGCGGCGCAATATCGGATGGAAATGCGCGGCATGTAGGAATGCGCCGCGCGCCTCCCCTCCTCATTCGCGAACGATTCGTGGTATTTTTTATTGACGACTCCAGAAATGCTAGTGGAAATAGTCTTTTCATTATAACAAATTAATCTTCCAGTAATGAACATCGCTTGCGCCGTTCTTATGTCGCAAATACGTCAGATACGGAACTCGCCGCCGCCGGCATTAAAGTTTATGCGAAGTTTATAAAGAGAGAGTAGTGAAATACTCTTAGTTTTGTCTAAAAATACACTTTACCTAATGGACACGGCACGACAGTATTTTTCATATGCGCTCAGCGCTTCGTGTTGGTAGATTAAATTTAGACACTGACGGTCTTGGAAAGCACAAAATTCAGCAAGCGTCCGAATGTCCGTTACGTTTCGTATCGTTTGAGCCGTCTGGCATTTCGAGTAAGTAATGCAGGGCTGGCTGTTACACGTTTTTATTTTTTTGTGAGTATTTTGCAAAGTCAGTTTGCAAGTGGTTTTTCAATATGTAACTTTATAAAGTAGTTGAGTGAGTGCATGCAGTGCGCACGAACGCCAGCTGGAGTGCAATTTGAGCGGAGAGTGGCGAAATCCGAGAGCGAACGGAACGTGACACCCCACTTATCACGCAACGTGAAAGTTGGACATCTTATTAAATTCTGTTATTTATAACTGCGTAACGATTCCGCATCCGAGTTCAGAGCTAGTATCGCGGGGGTGTATGACTTATTTTGCTTCATTAATCGAACTTCATCTTAAATTCGAATTCGAGAATATACTGACTTAAATCTTTTGCAAAAATTTTAAGGGTCGAGACAAGTCTTAAAAATTTGAAGAGTCCCGAAACGAACTCTCGTAAACAGATGCAATCAAATAGGTGGTACAATTAAAATGGAAACCGAAAATTTATGCAGCAATTACTTGGAGCAGGCTGGCGTTCGATCCAGGTCAGATTAAGTGATTTCAAAACTAATGCAAACGATAGCACGCCACGAGAGCCCCACAACGTAAGCTGCAGCTGGAAGTTAACGAACACTCGGAAAACACCCGTCTCCCGATTTTGTACGGTCGATTGAAAATAAGAGAGGCGGAAATAATGAAAATAAACAACCCTTTTATGCCGGAACGGTCTGTCTCAACTAAGTTCCTAAGCCGCATAAAAATGAGAACGTATTACTAATACGATATTTTAATATCGTCATTTTAAAGGATTTGATCAATCACCAAAAAGATTACATCAAAGCTCTTGAACCAATAACGTGCAAGTTTCAATAAGGACTAAACGCGGTTTACAGTATGACTAACGCAAACATTGCCCAATTTAAAGGTTAACAAACCTCATCGGTAAATACAGAGCCAATTGGTGCTCGAGTGCATTTAGATCTAATTTGAGCGGGTCATATTGATTAGTTGGGCAAACATCTAAATTAATAACACGTTATAGTCGAAAATTACGGACAATGTTAGATCTGTCGATGCAAAATGATCTATATCGGGTTGTGTAACGGTGGTTTGTTGTAGATCACGTCATGGCGCAGTCTCGGTCGCGTCTACGTATCGCTGCCCGGAGGTATGGGTATCGCATTCGAGATCGGTGACCTTGTTTGTAGAGTAAGCAGTATTTTCCCAGACATTGTTTGCGGGGGTGTATTAGATTAGAAGTGTTTCAGTCCCTAGATATTAAATTACAAGACGACTTTTAGCCAATATTATACTGCTGTTTTAATCTTGTTCATTTAATAAACTAGTTTGCGCAGAGTTTTTGAAACAGGTTCCTAATTGATGGACTTGCAAACTAAATTATTAGCTTACCAGACAACAAGGTCTTTTAAAGCGTATCAAAAGAGAATCATGAATCGTTTTTAACTAGATTTGATTGGTGCAGCGTCTTTCATCCCCTTTTGGAGTGAGTTCGGGTGACTAAAGTTAGTCAAAGCCATTTTCGTTGGTTACAAGGGTTACTCAAAGTGGACTTTGCCTGTTGAGGAGCTCGCTTTAGATTAGGGTTTTAAATCTCCCGCTATATAACTAGGTCAACAATTATGTAATTGCAAAGGTCCTGATTACTGAGATCACCGTTGGCTCTGTGCCACTCTAGTAATTTACCAAGCAAATATTCAGCTCAATTTAACATTAGGAACTTGAAAAATCTTTCTGCAATATACAATATAGTCTTACCCAAAGCGAATATCCCGGTTGAATGCCGTATTTTAATTAAACATTCGTCTGAAATTCTGTGTCTAAACTTTAAACATTTACTCAAATATGTTCCCATTAGCTACTAGCATTTGGCAGCGTTTCTGTGTCACTCATATTTTTCATAAGTGTTTTAGTAAAGGCGTGGGTAGACCTGTTATCAATGTATCTTTGCTCTTTGACGCTAGGCACAGGTTATGCAGTAGGAGGTATCACAGAGGTTCTATGAATCGCAACCCACGTTGCAGTCTCCCAGAACGTGTTTATAAGCACCCACGCACACTTTCACTGTAAGCCCTCGGAATTATAACCATATACGTTTGTGCAATATTAAAAGAGCACAATACCGCATTATCTATGTATACTTAATATACTTATATTATAAAGAGGTAAAGTTTGTGAGTTGCTTGTGAATTGTTTGTGACGTTGTAGGGGGTAATCACTGGATCTACTGAATCGATTAAAAAAATTCTTTCACCATTAGAAAGCTTACTTTTCAGTGAGTGACATAGACTATGTTTTATCCCGGAATTCCCACGGGAACGGGAACTACGCGGGTGAAACCGCGAGGTGCTGCTACTAAGCTATAAAGCATAATAGAATTTTCAAATGTTTCTGCGGTATTGTTTAGCATATAAACATGAATTCAATAAGTTTGATTTTAAGTTTAAAACGTTCATAATTTAATGGGAATGTGCCTTTGCAATAGGTGTGTAAGTAATTAAGTTATATTTCACCCATTAAATTGAAATAAGGTCTAATCCGATATGAACACACGCGAACTTTAACACGCAACAATTACGACAACCTCGTTACTCGCAACGTTTAGGAGCAAATCATACCACAAAAATAGCAAAAATCATTCCAAAATGAAGTCATTGTCTGGTTGATTTCACAAGCGGTTGAGTCAAGACCGTATCAAACGGATGACATAATCGACGCGATCTCTGCAAATTGATGCAGCTTCATATTATTTACCTCTACAGCGATGACGACAAAATGCCTATTTATTTTGAAGCGTAGGCGTTCAGAGCTAGGTAGGTAGACTGCGGTCAGTGTTTCAAGGCTTCTCTGTAGTAAGCAGTTAAAGTGTAAAGGTGATGTGATTAAACGAATCCGGTTTCACTGCCTCTCATAGAGATCAGCAGGGGTATTTTAATTCGTCGGAAAGGCCTTCAGATTCGATATCGGAAACTTTGTCGAAGAACGCTATTTTAAACCAGCGGATTTGAAAACTTTTGACCTTCGAATTCGGATCCTTGTTAGGAGTTCATACTTTCGATCATCAATCCGCAACGAAATCAAAATAGCGTTCGCGGAATCGAATTCGAATCGGACGTTTCCGCTCCGGAAACGAATCGAATGAATTAAAATAGCCCTGCAGGTGGAGCTAGTGCGGGAGGGGTAAGTGAATAAGGCAATAAGATCGGTTTAATCAACACAACACGTAGCCTAATTAAATATGAACCCCTTGTCATATCGCGTAATTGAAGGCTTAATCACGAGAGACGTTTCGCGAGCGGGGGTTGGAACGCGAGTTTGTTTGATCAGTGCTCGATTACATTTGCTGGCGGGGCGGTGACAACTTTCGCGGAGATTACGCGTACCTTACTTATATTCCAGCCAAATTCGATGTACAATGTTTGTAAACAAAAACAAAATAAACGTGTATAAGACACATAGGTGATATGTAAATGTACTAGTGGTTTCTGTTTCAGTTCTTCCACTCGTGGACAAAAAATTCATAGAATCAATAATACCTTATTTCTTGTTTGATTATAATTATACTTACCTACTTTTAACATGTTTTTAATTATAAAGTTATTATAGCATAAAAGTTGAATTGCCTGACTTTGACTTTGAAACAAACCGCATACTTACAACTATTATGAAACTCGACTCCAAGCAGGCGAGTTTTAGTTTTTTGTCTCGTAGTTTATTTACAAACATTTTACACCCAGTTGGCTAGTGTAAGCCTGACAAGTCGGGAAAACTTCTCGATGTGCTCCATTTATGTACTTAAGTTCTATTTAATCCGACACTGTTTGCTCTAGCAAAGCCCCATTCAAAAACAATATTACTTTCAGTGAAAGCTGAGAAGCTCAGTTCCGATTACTTTAGCCCATAGACAATAAATTCTATTGAATTTACAATAATGTGTATCGAAGAGGGCACAACAAACAGCGATTCCAGTTCCAATAGTGAAAGACCGAAGTTTTTCGCTTTACCCGATTAGGCGGGTGGGCGGGCGGCGCGCGTTGGGCGAGCGGATCGAGCGCAGTCCCTCAAAGAGTGCTATAGTGCGCCCCACAAAGACCTTGTTTACTTTTTCGTCCTCTCAGTTAAATATCTGGACGCTACATCGCCGGTCAACAGTATAAGCGGCATCCTCCACCGCGAGATGTTTTTTATCGTGCAGATTAGGGCGGGAGCGACGGGCGCTGCACTATGCATTCTCGAGGGGATTATTTAAAGTTTCTATTGCACTCTAGTGCGGTTTCTAGCATGTGAAGAAATAAACGAGAAAATAGCGAAACAAGGCAATTTGTAACCAGTTTGGTGGTATTGCATTAGCGCTGTCTGGGGAGTTTTCTGAATGAGTTCGATTACTGGGGTCTGTGAGCTGATTTACGATTTAGATAAGCTGTCAGCAGTGTGTGAAACATGCGGACAGCGCTGGAGCACCGGCATTGTATGATACAGAACGTGCAGGCTCGTTGGCGCGATACCCTGATGCAGAAAGCCCGCACAATGCACGCCCGGCGCCCGTCTATTGTTTAGCATCTCGGGCGAACATGATGCTTAGCTTTGTTTACATTAACAATGTTCTGAACTCCATACTGGTTGCATTATCTGATTCTGTTCTGGAAGATTCAACCACCCAATCAATTTTAATACGGATGAAAAACTTGTTACGAAATATTGAGAGCCGTGGAATAATGCCAGATCCGAGAAAAACTACAGTAGTGATTTAATGCTGCGAAAATGTGGGAGGATGTAAAAATACAATGTGTTTTAAATGTGTCTTAGACGGCGGGACAGGCTTGTCAGTCGCCGCCGACGGAGTATACAGGAGCGGCGACGTCGCTGGAGGTAATGTTACAAACACGAGATGGGGTATATTGAATAGAGAACGTAAAGGCAGACGCGAAAATCCTGCCGAGAAAGCGCCGGCGGTTCCGATCCCAGTGCGTTTTATCTCTTGATCGCGTTATTCAACCGAGCATCAAAGGAAAATACGGAGGGAAATATTAAGAAATGAAAAGTGCCTTTCATTTATCACAATTTCTTTGTTTAGGAAACGATTGTCGTATCGAAGCCTCTTCTAAGGAAATTCAGTTTCAGTTTAGAATGGACGATTGTATTTGAATCGGTATTTCCTTTTTTCCGGAAAAGATTGCATTTCATGAGTTTATTTCGCGTATTTGGAAATGTACAGCGAGGGACATAATCGCGATAAGCCTCTTTGCCGGCGGCAAGCGATTCAACGAGAGGCGTAGGTGTGTTTACATTTTGGTTTTAATTTTTATCGTCCTCCATTTGCCCGAAATACCTATCCGTTATCACGTCACTGCGCTGATAACGCTGCAGTGTAATAAACGAACAAATTTACCGATAAACTTCTTTATTTCTGAACAATTTTGGTTCACATAACCAATATTTAAGCAAATTATTAGTTAAGTTTGGAATATGTTTAAATGATTCTAATCTGAAAAGAAGGTACATTGTGGAGTCGGTCGACTTTTGTCAGTTTAGTGCTCTAGATTTCCATGCATTTGAAAACACTGACTAACAATGCAAATTTGACTTAAAGAAATTTGTCGTGTGGAAATTTCAAGTTTTCACGTCGAGTCATCGTCCTGCTCATTGTTATAGTGCGATGTTAATTCCCATACAATAGTAGACAAACAGCGGTGGCGGCGACGGTGACGTCACTCCATGCTAGCCTTGGGATTGAGTTCGGCGAGCGGAATGTCGGCGGCGAAATGTCGCCTTGAGGGGTTGTTCTTGCCCAACCGGGAAATCGCAGCATACGTTTTAAAGTTTTAAGACACGTCGATTTTAAACTTTGTGTGATATTATTATGTTCCAAATTATTATTATAATTGTAAAATTCACTTACCTTAATACTGTCGTAGCAAGCGGTGACTCTCCCATTCTGCACCTCAACAGTCGCCGGGGGGTGGGCGAACTTGCACTCGGTGTCCGGCCGCGAGCACTTATTCCGCTGGAACTCCCTGCACACTTCGAGCTGCAGCCAGCGAGAGTCCTTTCCGTTCAGGAGGCTATTCATGTTCACCATGGTGGCCATTGTTGGCTCAAAAGTCAATGGAGGGAAAGTTGCGCGCAGTTACGCGGTGTCCCGGCGCATAGGCCGGCGGAGCGAGCGCACCCGCGCCCGAGCATGCACTGCCGAGCTGCTGGTTGCACCTCGCACCCTCACGCACTGCCACACACTGTCTAGCGCGCACAGCTATCTACGTCTACGCTTCTCTTCACGCGCCCACTACTTACTAATCGATTAATCTTACAAATACGTTAGAATTAAAGACACCGACGTTGCAAGCTTATTTAGGCGAGTATTAAATTATTATTATCACACGCGTTCCTATCGATGTCGACGGATCGGTTTAGTAGAGGGCGAGCGGTGTATGGTGCGCGAGCATGGCGGCAGCCTGTGCGGAACTGGGCGGGCGACGGTGGGCCGCGAAAAAAGCGATTAGCGGCTCGGCGGTCAGCGAGAAAGCCGGTGCGGTGCGGGTTCAACTCTGCGAACAACAAAACACACTGGTTACTCTCCGCGGGCTCCACGCCCCGGAGCCAAGCACAAGCGGCTACCGGGTTAGCAAGCGAGGCGACGCGGCGGCCGCTATCAGGCCCGCGCCCCTCCGCGCGCATCGCTGAGCCAGCTGCAGGTTTAAGGCAATGTCATGTTCAGGTCCCGTTCTGTACTGTTTACTTCAATGTTATTATTAGCCAGCGACATAATGCATTGTGAACTAGGTGAGGTGCGAAGAGGAAATTAGCTTTACTGAGAAATTAATACAGGATGCTGGTCAGATCGGTACCTTGCTGATGAACGTCGCCTCGAACCTGCAGCCCCGACTTCTTAATTAGAGAAGGATCCGAAGCTTGTTTACACGCTTCTTAAGTACACGGAAAAATTAACAAAATTTGATCTCCTTTATAGGAGAGTCAGTTGTTTACTCAGAACTGTGAATATTTAAGGATTGGAGAAAATTAATAACACAAAGCCGATTTAGAAGGCTCTGCGTTAGTGACAACACACACATTAAGTAGCATTTAACCATTTGAACACAGGATCTCTTACTTATTAAGCGAAAAGTTAATTAGCTAATGAACACGCTGGGAAATACGAAGTCAAAAAGTCAATTTAGAAATGGCTTCCGACATACTAGCGGGTGTGAGCAATGAACAGGTGTGTCTCCGTTAATAACATGTGCTTCCTCAATAACGTTTATAACTAGCTTATACAATCCTCGTGATAATAAGTCTCAGTAGTCTTAGGTATACAGACATACCTAAAACATGTACAAGATCATCGGCACTAAGCACTCTTGAACCCGAAATCACCGAGAGCCTGGGAAAGGGTTCAGCCGTTCCATGAAGATAACGCCAATAAGTGTCAGGAGAATCATCTCGAGCAAAAATTCTTTGTGTGGGCGCCGGCAGTGGAAACGTAACGACCTGAGGCCGGGAACAGGGAAAAACTCGTGAAACTAAATCCTATCGTAATGCGCTATTTAAAGCATAACCCGGTTGAAAATAGCTCGATGTGCGGCAACGCAGCGTCGCGCTCAACACTATGCATAAATCTTTCCAAATTTTATTTTCAACATAGATGCAACCCGGTTTTATTGGTGCTCGGAATTCTGCAGCCATGCGGCTGAGCTCCAACCCGTTTCAGTATTATTGTGTGCTACTGTAAAGTTAATTACCTACTATATTTTGTAAGACTGCAGTTTTTTATAGTGAATAGACCTTCGTTTGACCATAATCTCACCTGATTTATGGAATTAAGTTAGCAGTTATTTCAAACGTTTTTGGGATTAAAGGATTTTCCTAGTATCTAATATCTTGTTAACAATACAAGGGTTTTGTTTTGTGGGTGAGGCTTTAAAGGATTCATAGTCCGATTCCATTCGGTCTGCGATAGCTTGGAGTTTATACGGTACTCGACACGCACTGGGAAGACATTCAATAACCCAGTGAAAAGATTACCAAGAGCAATCAGACGGAAGCGAATCTAAATAAGAATCTCGTGAGGGCGGTCTGGAGGGTGGGGACAGGGGAGGTAGAAAAAACAGTCGAGCGCGCTCCTTTGTGAGATGGCCGATTCGATCAAGTTACCATGAAAGTATTTATCATTTTCAATTTAGCAGATACCACGAAAGTGCAATAAATATTTTGGTTGTTGAGAAGTAAAAGGTGACCAGACCGCTTACCCGCACCCTCGGTCTTGACCGGGATTCGAACCAGGGTCTCCCACGGGACGGGGGCGCTCTTGCCACTGAGCTATCAAGACAAATTAGAATGCGACAAGCTCGCCTGGGTACCAGAGACAATTTTCTAGGAATTCAAAATTTCTTCACTGCACCCCTTGTGCTGCTTATAAATTTTTCAAGTAATGTTAGTAGATATAAAGTTTACAAAGGCAGAAACACAATAACATTGTGCTGAAACTTGAAAGTAAACGTACTAATTTAGTATCAATTCGAAGGTTTCGCGATCAAACTCATTTCTTGAGAAATCGGAGTAAGGACAAGTGATCGCTGTTTGGTGTTTGGTCTTTTGATTTGTAGCCATGCCACCGACTATAAATCATGTCAGTTTCTTACTGATATATTATTATCGCAAGTTAGCTATTTTTAGCACGAAACGCATTGAATAAAGGTACTTACTAGTAGCCCAGGAAAACGACATTGCTAGTGTTTTAAAACATGTTTCCGTAATTAATTCAAAGCTATTATTGAGTAACGAGTGTGCTGTGCCAAATCTTTACTACTACATTGTATTTTTTGTAAAACTGTTATCGTAAGCAGAGATATCTATGCCGGCGGACAATCTGTTGGGCCGCCAAGTAGAGCAGTGGACGATAAAAACTGTCCAGGCGTCAAGGCCATTGAGCAATTAGCAAGACAGCCGGAAAGCTAGCATGATCGTACGGCGCGACCTTGCCCAGGTAAGTTGCGGTCTACCACAGACTTAGCCTAAAAAACTCCACCCTATTAGTGCTCTAGTTATGCTTCACTAAACGAAACGAAACAATGACACGGTAACAGTGCCGATAATTGTAACTTGAGTTGCATTATATTTGCTGGTCTTTTCATTTTTATTCTGCTAATATACATATGTATAACGTAGAGCCATTGCTCATACTTTGCTTGTATCCAGTCAGCAGAGTTCACATATCGATGTTATTGTTGTATCCAAAGCGTGAATATGTATCTAACCAGAGGCATTTAATTATGAAGAGGATGCGAAATAGCAATTCAAAACACAACATGACGAAATGGTTTAAGTACTTCGTTGTGTAATGAAAGGCAATGCGTTGTCTGTGTTACTTATTATCAGTGACTTCCATGCAAGGCACGCATCTCATGCCAATATCATCATTGCTGTTCAAGGACATTCAATGTGGATCCCTATATAATTATGCGGATTCAAGGCTGTTAAGTTTAAATGTGTTTATTGCCTTATGTCCACACGTGAGTATAAGCCGAGGCGGTGCAGTGATGTCACCGTTTGTAATAACCCTGGTCATTGTGCGGCGTGTTGATTCACTTCGTTAATAAGGAAAAAGGCCAGTAGTCGCATCCTAACCTAACAATTACATGTCTGCAAATCAAATTACCACGTGTCCCAAAGCATCTGCAATATTTAGACGGGTATAATACAAAACTGAACAAATGGTTATACGGAAACCATGGCAGCCAAAACAAAGGCTATTGTTTTATTGCGAGCTGTGAAGCAAAGTCGATCGTTCGGAACGTATCCTAGATCTACTTTCGTATTCCGAACGTGTACGTTGCACATTTAGCAGACTCAGAGGGCGAGTCGGACTGGTAATTAGCGAGGAAGGCGAAAAATTTGCGACGGCTTAAATTTACGAGGCGCAAATTACACGATTCCGACGCTATCGCTGCAGTACGCCCGTTAATGTGCACGCCTTATCGAACGTACCGAGAGCTGGAGGCCCGACGCGTCGCGTCGGCTGCGGCGGAAAACCGACATTAAACTGATCTCATCGCGCCGCAAAATAAAACACCACTAAATACTGACAGAAACGAATGTGAGCAAACATTGCACTATGCACTATTATGGCCCCTTTTTGTTCTGCGCCGGTTCTTTGTGAATATTTAGATGAACGCTGGCAGATGGAAATTTACTTAGTTTAGACTGCGAGTTTAGAAGACAAAGGGTATGTTGCCTGTATGACGGAAGATATTTTGTTTTAGCTCTTATTTTACGGAACGTGTTTTAAGTTGTTATTTCATACAGCTAATTCAAAGTTTGTGTACAGTGTTGTCCTTTCTATACAAACAAGCTGTTCCACTCCACCCAAGCCAAACTGCTCTGCAGCAGACTTGCATTTTTTTCATATTCATATTGCAGGGTTATTATATGTATTGTATTTTATTACTCTTTTAATTGATAGAGTATTTTATATTACAGTGTATGTATATCATCACTGTTCTGAAATCCGTGCATTATTTTATTTTTAGGATTTCCTTTTTTGCCGGTTTTCCGGTTAAGTGGGGGCAAGAATGAAATACTTTATCAAATTTTCATCAGTAATTGATGCTAGAATTTCATCGTATCAATGATTAATGTGGTCCCTTAATCTTGCCAGTGTCAGATTAGTCGAATTTCACTGAGGTAATATTAGTTCAGATAAGATTGCGATGCCTAGAAGCTTATCTCAGGTTGATAATAGAGGTCTTGTTCCATTTTTTACATCGTTACAATTTCCTGTGTTTTGTAATGAACATACGTTTAGATTTGTCCGTTCAAAAGTTTATTTCTGCTAAGGACTTTTAACGTTTTATCTCTTAGTTTAATATATAAATAAATAAATTTTCTCGTTATCGTTTTCATTTAATTTTACTACACTTATTTCATATATTCATTGAGTACTTACTCTAAGAATGTATATCCAAAGATATTTTTTTTTGTAATATTACATATTTTGAATATACCATCGTTTGACTAAATTAATAACATTATTATATGTAAAATATATCCTGATTGGTCGAATCATGCCACTGCCAGGATGATGCATGCAAAATAGCAGAACCAAATAATAATACCGTTGAACGGACCCTTTATTGACAAACGTTTTTATTGTTGGAGCAGGTAGAACGGAGTTTACTCTCCCTTCGTTGAAATGTGGTGCAAATACGCCATGGCATCGAGTGGAACACTGACGGAATATAACCACTTTATTTCAGCCTTTAAAGCTGTAAACAGGTATAATTCGAAGTATATGTCATGGAAGATATTGTGAGTCTTTCTCTGTGAGCAAACAGTTTACGGATGAAATAAATTTTACAGAATGACATCATCTGAATTTATTTGCAGTAAAAATGCGTCAGTCGTCACTAATTCAGCAAAACGTTACCGACACACTTTGCAATTTTATCGTGAGAATGTTCTTAGAATGAAAAGCTGAATAGAGGTTTGATAATGTTAATAATCGGATTAGTGAAGGTATTTCCTTTATATATCAAATAGTATGGTTTATAATAGAATTTGACGCAAATCAAATTCTTTTACAAATTGGATGAATTTTCGTTTAACATTGGTCACACCATATAAGCCATTAATTTAAAAGTTTTTTTTTATATACATATAAAAAAAAAAATATTACAAATTAAAATAAATTAATATTTAAAAGTTGATAAAAAAAATAGGATAAAACGAATTTTTTTAACCAATTTTATGGCATTTAACGGGTAAAATTAACAACGCGCTTAAAATCGTTGGGATTTCTTATTATGATTAAATACAGAATTTAGATACAAATTTATAAAAGAATTTTAAAAACTGTTATGGGGTTTGATCTGTTTAATTTCCATGACACTGAGAAACTAATTAAGGTAATTACAAGATAATTACATTAAGTAATTTTCGACTTGAATTACGACTTGAAAAATTTCAAACATACGGAAAACATAAAATTCTTGTTTTTCCAAAAGCAAATCCGAATTAGGCATAATATGCTAGGTGCGACGCGTGACCCGAGAGCTGGCGAGTATCTGGCACAGCGCATCAGCATTGCTATACAGCGGGGCAATGCAGCCAGTGTCTTAGGCACGCTTCCAACTGGTATTGATATGGATCAGTTGAGCTACCTGTAGATTGTTTGCAACAGTTTGCAGATAGCTTAATTGTTTCTATTGTAAATACTAGTTTTAATTTAAATTTGTTATTTGATTGTTATTTTCTTTCTGAATAATGCTAGGTTACAATTATTATAACAATATATAACGAAGAAATAAAACTTCTACTAACGCAATTTTCGGAGGAGCCGTAAGTAATAAGAAAGAAAGTTTGTCGAAGGATTAGAGAAGTGTTTCGGCGTAACTTTTACATTATAGGCGATATAGATGAAAGCTTTAACTTTGGGCTTTGTTGATAAGAAGCTCGGCCCTTTCTGTACCGAGGGTCCTTGAAGCAAAAGCTCCCATGCGGCATAGCAGTTCCACCGGAGCGAGCGGGATGAACCAGAAATGACTGTGACAACATACCGCTCGCTCCAGTTGTTGAAAACTTTGCCGTCGAATTTCGGAAATAGCCGGTTTTAACTTCACAAAAAGGAACACAAAAACGGCCTGATGACGCACAACCGCCAAATGCACTGACTTTATATCACAAACTTCCACGAGGTATCACTTCAATGAGAATTCCGAATTTCGACGAGACCATGCCGCATTTTAAAAGAATGAGCGAAACACTTACATGATGAGGGATAAACAAGCCGGGTAAGGGAGAATAGTGAATGTCCAAAAGTTAAAACATAGCAAGTTGCACGTAAGTTAGGGAAACGATTCGCCGGTAGCGTAGAGGTCGCGTTCGCGGCTACAGCGGGGCGGCACGCGTCGTGTTCGGATCACGAGTGCGGTGTACGGAGCGGCGCGAGTCACACAAGCACAAGCAGAGTCGGCAGGCGACTGACGGGAGGCGAGCGGTGCGGTGCGGGGGCTGGCGGCGGTGCGCGCGCACCCCTCGCGCCGCGCCTCTCCCCCCCCGCACCGACGTCGTTCCCTCGCCCCGCGACTGACGCCAGCCGGCCGCCTGCCGCCTTATCACACCGAGCGACGCGCCACCGCTTCCTTTCTCCTCATGCAGTTGCAAGCTTTTCGCCACTGCCGTACTTCCGCCCGCCCGAGACTTACTATGGAGTGGACCTCACTGCTGGTCAATCGCTTGCAAACATTTAAAAAGTTGATGATGGTCTGAACTATGATATAAGCTCCAGGGAAGTCTAAAAAGCGCTCAATGCTAGAGTAGGTTGACACGAAATAGTACCGCATGCGGAAACAAAAGACACGGGACAGCAGGTTGCGGAACTTTCAACCGATCAAGTTAAAGACAACAAAGGAATTCAGAAGAACTTACAAGTGGCACGTGATATTAACGGACAATTTGAAAGCATTGCTGGTATATTCAGTAGAGGAAAGGTTCCGAATATGCAAGCGAGTGGGCGCTATAAAATCGGGCGCAGGCGAAGTGCGGCGAAAGTGCGCCGCAAAACGGGTTTGCGTTCAGCGCGTGACCCAACCGAGGACACGATTGCTGGTCCACAAAGCAATATGCACTCTAATTTGAAGACCCAATGATATAATTTAAGAGGTTTCTACTTTCGATAAAATCTGAGACAAAGCGTTTTGTTTTTAATAGCCACCTTTAAGGTGAACCTCACAAAAGACAATGAGGACTGCGGAGCATGATGCCCTCTCTTCATATAGAGGACATGGCAATCTGAGACGTCCGTTCTGAAGCAAAGCATTGAGAGATACCTAATCAACCGAGATAGATTAAGATCTTAGTAAATGTTCATAATACGAGCGAAGTGCTAAGATGTCATTCACTAAATGGACCAAGGTTTACATAAGGTTTACTGGATAGTAACAAGAGTATAAATTTTAATAAAGAAGAAATATTGCGTTAGCAACGGCAATGTCTCAATTGTGAGTAATGCGGCTGGCGCGAGTGGGCATGCAGCGGCAAGCGGCCGAAGGAGTCACGAATACAGCGTGTTCTAGTTTTTGCTGCCATCGCCATCGAGCGTGACGTCTAAAAGCTCGTTTAAACGCTTTTTATGGCCATTTTGGAATAAGTACTTAATTTTTTTATCTATCTATCATATAAATAATGCTTCGCTGCAAAGTAATCTGTTGTAATAGTGGCGATGGCCGAGACAAGGCCAATCTATTGTTACCAGAATTCTAGTCTATTTTTCGAAGGTTACAAGATTTGGACCAAAGATGAGCTACTGAGTTTAGGTTCATAGTTATTTTATTGTGTTGATCTTGTTTTTCCGTAGTACACAAAATCTTTTAAAGTATTCCTAAACGGGGTTATCGACATGATATATTAAGACCATCAGACACCCGCGTACCTTATATGTACGAGTATTGCTTTAAGAGAATAATACCGTTTTGAATTTATATTGCACATTACCGTGATAACTCGGCCAGTTCTTCACACTAAATGTCAGTTAATGCTCTGCGAAGCCTCGTTCAGAACTCTCTTGAATAAAAAACAAGGAGTAGGCTAGGCACGGAAGCGGCTCTAATTAATTTGATTCTAATTTTTTCAGTGCCTAACGAGTGGACTACATACTACACAGTAACCAACAGCTGTTCCGTCCGAGCCGATGGCTGCTCACAATGCGTACCGGCGGCGCAACGTCGAAATGTCCAATATCAGCACGCGAACAAGTATTACCGGTTTATCGGCACTAACTTCTACCATTACTCCTGTACCTTCCATGTTACACAACTTCACGAATTCGATATACCTCAGCAAGAAACGTATTACAGCCCTGTTAGATATCGTAGTTGGATAAAATGCACTTGAAACGACTGGAAGATGCGCTTCGTTGGCGAAATTCGGTGCGGAGACAGGCGATGGGGTTCAACGAACTGCCGTTCATCTCATGCCCGCAAAAAAATGCACTGCCCCGTCCCACGCCGAACGCAATTCTCACACACATGTATATACAGCACACAAGTAAGTACATCCAGTTACCAATCGCCACACGTGTAGTCTTACAACGTTGTGGCACTTCTCCCGGTTCGGGACTGGAGAACAATCCGAGAACGATGTTTATTGCTCGTATAATCTTAGCACTACTCTTGGCGAGACTTACGGCTTTGTATCTGTATTAATTTTGTCTTCTAGTAGAAGTACTCTTGAAACCTGAACTGCTCTATTCGAAAATTTTCCCATAAATAATGTAATAGGAGTCGTTTTGTCATAAAATCATGAACCGGCTTATGGGCCGGAGTTATTTATAAGGAAAATACAGCAGAAAAGTATTTAGATGATTTTATATGATGCAGTCATTCTCAAAGATATTCTTGCTTAGGTATTTTGTGCTTTTGGTCAAGTCAGTGACCGTTTATAGGTGTTGTTTACAATGTTTGGGTATTTTATCCTGGAGCCAATTGTTCGGCAAATAAGCTAGCGGGGGTGCGCCCACGCGGCTCATCTTCACATCAGTTAACTGCGCACGCATCAAGTTTCCTGTACCATTCACATCATCACCATTTGAGCACCCACAAACACTTTGTCCTTTCCTTTTGTGCCTACATTATTTATCATAATCAAAGACGCGGCTGACATCATCTTTTGAACGGTCAATTAGGTCATAGTAATGCCATATTGGGAAATACTCTTGAGATTTGACCGTGAGCTTTTGATTCAATGTAGCTTCTTTGTTATAAATTATCATTGGCTCAAATATTAAAGTTGTTTTCATCAAACTCTCTACTCTACTTCGTAAAATTCGGAGTGGATATCATTTGCTTGAATATTCGCATTGCAAAAGTCGAGTTACCAAATTACACCGTTTTACAGTGATCAGCAATGTCAAACGAGAAGAGCAATAAAAGTAAGCTTTGAAAATAGGATAGCTTCGTGTGATTCGCGAGGGTAGGTACCGTTTTAGTCCGATTTCGCCAACAAAGGTGTTCCGATTCTCGGTCGGCTGCCTGCAGCGGCGTATCCACATACCAATTAACTTAAATATACGAAGAATTTAGAAACTGGTTAGCTTCCTTGAAGCGCATCGCGGTAATTGGCTAACCCCGCTAGAAGTACGGATCACGTCTGATTTATTTGATTCCTCTCGTATTATACTCAGACTGGCAGCTGATACTTCGTTATGAGTTAATGAATGCCATCAAATTGTAGCTAGTCACCCTTAAAAGATAAGTTTTCTTTAAAGAGACTTACTGTCAGATAAAAGTAGTTATTTCTCCAGAAAAAAGATGGAAGAAGAGAAGGCGCCATCGGCCAAGATTAGCTGACTACAACATTATAAGCGAAAAACCTTTTAAATCTGCAAAGAATAACTGCAACGCCAAAATACTGACATAAAATATTGCTAATGATACGTATGGTACGAGAATGCTTCACAATAGGCAATTCCAATGAGTTTTATGAACTTTAACGGCGCAGCCATTTTGTATCAGGCAAGGATCGTACAAATTAAAAAACTAGAGTAGGTACCTATAATAAAATGGCAGTTTAAAATTTCCATTACAATTTATAAAAAGGCTCGTTAATAATTTCAGATTCTCCAATGTATATTTTATTGAAAGTTCTCGTGTGTATTTACAACATATTCATGTCGTTTACCATGAGTTTATTTGATGAGAAGGATGTTCGATTTTATAAAAATAGCATTGTATTGTCAAACCAAAACTCATTTTCCTCGGTATTCAAAAGCGAGGCAAATTTTTCTGAAACATATCTATCGTAGATGTCCCATAAAATGGTATTGAAAAGGGTGTTGTTAGATACTGAGAATATAACTAAAATAGAAAACGGATAATGCTCCCGGCAACATGTCTTCGATTTCCGACTTTTCGTATTTTCGTTTCGCACATTGCCCATCTTCGGGTGATCCACGTGCCGGAATGGGTTCCGTATCTGTGACGTAGGCGCGGAAATGAAAAACTTCTATTGGCGTCTGCTGAAGCCTGCCTCTGTATCGAAAAATGCTACTTCTATCGACTTTTGGCCTTGATGAAAAATTGAGTATAGATAGAGTAGGCAGGCGTATTATGTTGGTTGTTAGAGTCGCATAATCGCATTGCAATATTTGCAATCGATTCGTTGATATTAAAAGAGTTTTGTAGGGAGTTCTAAAGGAGATATTGTGTTGTGTATTTAATTTATTTTTTTGTTGCTTCTGAATTTCATACTGAAATAGCTAAAGGAAATGAAAGAAACATACGAAACTTTTTCTATTGCCGTAGGACTCGTTGGCTACTTATCTATCGTTTCACATAACAGAAGAAACTATGCCTTCCTAATGTAATGTAAAGACGGCGTTCTGAGATAGCTGGAAGCTGTTACGTAGTTATTAGCTAAATTGTGCTCTAAGTAATATGAAAAGCAGTAGGTACGCGAGCGAGAGCGACCTGCTAAGTGGCTTTAAGGTCGCTTACCTCACACATCACCGATTCTCCATTAAGATCAGACCAACTTCTGCTAACCAATCGATTAACTATGCCAATGGTATCGACTTAGGATCGTCCATAACTAAAGAAAGTCTAGATAGTGCGTGCGGTGATATTTACGTAGATATCGATAGATTGGTTCAACCTTGACATGTCCCTCCATCTGTAGTGTCTTTCATCAAAGGTAAAATGCGAAAATGTGTCAATCTGAGACGATACCATTGTTATGGCGATTAATTTAGTGGAATTCGTCCCAGACTACATGCGCGAGTTTGTAGCAAAACTCTTTTTGTTTCAGTAAGAGTCGACTGAGTTTAACATACAAAAAACATAGTACGATTCTAGAGTGGACGTTTATTTCTTTGATGCAAACGGTTTTGTTATTTTACATTAGCATATGTATGACACAAATAGAGACTGACTAGACTAGAGACTTGAGTAAAGCTAACCTATAAAAAACGTACGTAGGCTTTAGGAAAACAAGTAGCACGGATGAACTAATGAAGTCGTGAGCAATACCCGTTACAACTCTTAAAAGTATATCTTTTTTGCAAGTGAAAATAATTTTGTACAATCACATTTAAAGACCGATGTGGAGCGGCGGGCGACGCAAAAGGTTGCTGGTTCGAATCCCGCCTTGGGGTTAATATTTGTACGATCTGCGTGTTTGTTGTTTTCTGGGTATTTTATATTTATAATAAAAAAATCTATTTATGTTATGTATTGTATAAGGTATCAGTCATCTAGTACCTATAGGTACACAAGCTCTGCTTAGTTTGGGACTAGATATTGGTGTGTGGATTGTCCAGCATTTTATTAATTTATTTATATCTACCTATCCATTTATTTGCTAACAATAATTGTATGTATGAGTTCTGAGATATCAGAAACAACGTCATGTCGTTGTCACTGGGGAGGAATAGTCTTTAATTCAGCGAGTTTATGCATTAAAAACATGGCATTTGAATAATTAATTTCATCAATGTATGAATAAATTTTGCTTTGTTTTATTTCAGGTTTCTCGTTTCGTAGGAAGGTAGGAACAATTTAACTGAGAGTTGACTAAGAAGTGTGAATTTGATTGCGTCATGCAGATCGTATTCAGTTAACTTCGTGACCGTTCAAATTAGTTCGTTCGAGTCATCTGACCATCAGTAAAGTTTTTTTTATCCAAGTTGTAGCATCACGAAGTGAATCTAGAGACGACAATACAAGTTACTAATGAAGATGAACACTCTCGCAAAAACGTGTTGACCTTACAAGGATATCTTTGGGACATGAACGAAATCAAGTCAATTACGCGTTCAATTGTTGTGAATTAAGCTGATTAGACGTCGTCCAAATGCGGTTTAACGATAACCTATTGTCGTGATTTATAATATAGTAAATAGAACCTCTTTTCGAGTGTTAGATATCATCAGGTCGTTTGACTTTCTGGGGGTTAGATAATTGTATTGCTGGTGGTATTCCGTAGCTGAGTTGTAGGATGCGGTTCGACTTGGTTCCCGCAGCTCGTAAATAAAGGCGTCTCATTGTAGGCCATTATTAATGAATCTGCCACCCCCGCCCCCTGCCCCGTCCCAGCTCCGCACCCACTCGTAAGCCAAATAACAGGTGCGTCTAACCCCGTTCGCACAATCTATTTTCGATGTCTTATAGCCGTGCAGAGAAACGCTCGATGCGTTCTCCTGCTCTAAATATTCATACCATATGCCAGATATTGAGATTTGTTTGGGCGGCATCTGCACGGTGTCGCTGCTTCTAAATAAGCGCGGTCTCGTGTCGTATTTGCTAAGTTTCATTAGCCTACGAAGTCACTTACTTATGATAACATACTGCTTGAATTACCCTAATAGCATTCCCCGGAACCCTTTCGGGTTTAAAGTAATCAAAATTATTTCAAATTTGTGTGTCTTAATAAGCATAGAGTGAATATTTATTGACACGCGGAAGAAACTAAACAAACCTTGTTATAAACATAAACATAAATCAGCCATGAATGTCCTCCATATTTTCAAACAGTTGAATTTGCGTCAAGTTCTTGACGCAAACTCTGTATCGACGACATGTTTATAGCGTCACAAATTTGCGTAATCCGTTCAGAAGCACAGTAATGCAAAAGGTTTAACTCGGTAGACATTCACAACAGGGACATTCGCGACTGCGATTCTACTTCCTGCAAGAATTTCGAGCAGCTGTTCTGTTATTTACTCCATAGGAAACTGCTTTTCATATCAGCAACAGAGGCCCGTGTAGTCTTACAAAGATGGCGCTGCTCGTACCCTACGCAAATCCACTTTATTAGTGACATAATCATAAGATTGTTCCTAGTTTAGATTTGTATCATACTTCCTCCACAATCACCTTTGTATAGCGGTTACTGGAATTTGGAAGAACATGAGCAATTACCACTTCAGTTGCGCAGCATGTATCTATCTAATTAAGTCCTGTGTGATTACATTTTGCTCTCAGACAAGGACGCATTGCAGCGAGGCCATTCAAAACCGCGGCTTAATTCCATGGTGAGCAAATTGTGTGAATCACTGGAGTGACGTAATGATAATGAAGGAAGTCACCACTTCTGGAGACGGCCTACGCACCTCCAGGCAGGTCGACCGCAACGTCGTAATGTTGTAAAAATATGGCTTTGAACTGGCACAAGTATTACTTAAACTGGTTAAATCCCGCAATGGAGATTGAAGATTAACTTAATAATTCCGGTCAGTAAATTTTCATAATAATTTGAAAAAAGCTAAAAGAAAAACCTTTTTACAAGGAGTATTTCGCGAGGGAAATAAATTCGGTTTTGTGGAATAAGAATCACAAATGGTTATTTTATGTTTTTTTGGGTTCTCAACAGATTATACGACAAAGACATACAAATAATAATATAATAGAAGATAAGGTAGGCGACTTTGTCAAATGGATTCTGTATCCCGAAGCTTATTGCCGTTAATGATGAATATTAATGAAGTATCCCCGCTTAGCTAATAACTACAGGAATACCAGTATCACCCTCGATCGGAGCGTGCATAGATCCGGTGTCCGCATTAATTAGCGTAACGGTGTCGGAGTTTATGACGTCGCGCATAGCACGTGATTATTTGCAAGGTGACGACGATGGTTAGCACCAAGGACCCCAAGTGAAAGACGATCTAACTGCTGAGTAAAACTTCTTCATCACACTATCCCTGGCAGTCTACTACCGGCCAGGTGAAATAATGAAGGAAGTGACTGTACTTATAAATAAAAAAAAACTATTTCATAAAAAATCTATTATCTGGATTGTGTTGATCTAGCGGTCGCGTGTTCAACAGTTGACAACGAGGTCACGAGTTCAAATCCTAGGACGGGCAAAAAATTGTTTCTAGGATTTTTCTAGCAAGTAACATTCACAGTAGCAGCCCGGATTCAAGAAGTGAGGGAATAGAGTTCACACAGTTGATGCATACACTTGTGCACTATAAATATGTTCTGCGCACATTGCTAGGCCCTGTTGAGACTGGCCGCTGTGGTCAAAATCTATCAGCTGAGTTGACCTTCTGCAAGATTAGAGTTGTCAATCTGATGAACAATTAAGCTGTTCAATACAGTGACGTGAAATTACATTTTCAGTATAAAATAATATCTGGGTCCAATAACAACAACAAATATATACAAAACAGAAAAAATATATTTGTTGTAGCAACAACAAATATATTTTTTCTGGAACTCGTGTAGATTGAGGACAAAGGATTTTTTTAATTTTATGGTTATTGTTTATCTGGTTAACGAAAACAAAAATGCAATCTGCTCTGCAACATCACATTCTGTTGGTAGAAATTATAATAAACCATTAGTGGTGAGCTCACATTTTACAGAGGAATTATTCTTTAGCCTCAGTTAAAACTCCATTACAGTTTCTCACATTTCCCTTAGTCTACTCAGTACATGCGGACGATTTGAATCATAAAGTGAGAGAGTGCATACCTACACTGCATAAGATACTCTGGCTATGTTAATGAAGCGTGTGGAAGCTGCAGTCTAAGGGTGAGTCTACACCTGCTCGTGTCGGCCGGCTACAGACGGTGTCTTATGACCGCTTGAGGGGTGCTTTGCGGACACCCCGGTTCAAAGTTCAATCACAGGGGCCTGTCTTTGACCTATTTAGTGTTACACACAACTTGTGGGAACATTTCAACGTTGTTTACATTACTCCGCAAAGCTATTTTCAGCTGCAGATTATTACGAAACAGCAAATTCAAACCATACGAATCAATATTGGCCCTTCGCAATTTCACATCAAAGTCATAATATAATGTAAAATAGATCCCGATGATAGAGTCGAGTGTTTATAACACAGAGCGGGTCTGAAGTTTGTTAGTTAAACAACAAGACAGATTCCAGCGGAGTCCTACTCCAACTGATAGAGATTTAACTCTTCCAACGATCCTGTGACCGTTACTCAAAACTTTGAACCGGCTTTGTTCCCAAACACGAAACTAATTTATTCGTATCTCGGAGCGCCATTCCGCCGTACTAAATAATCGAAGAGCAAATTATAAATGCGTATTAACGGTCAAGTCATAGTTCAAAGATTAGGGTAGAGAGCAACCCTTTCGTAGAAACATCGAAGAACTTTCAGACAGAACGTGTTCACCCCGACCTGACCCGGTGCACGCACGCTTACTTGTTTATGTCTCAAAAACCGTTGCCCCCTTTGCGTTTGTATCATCATTGAAAATGTTGGAATCAAAAACAATCCAGTTTAGAAACTATTAATGCATCCATGATTATAAACCCTAATGCAACGTTATCAACTATCGAATTATCAGCATTCATTAGTGACCATAATCGTAATGAAATAATGCAGCGGCTAGATTTTACACAGTGTTCAATATCAATATTTTTTAAGTCAGTAAATGCAGTACTAGCATATTTTTTATCATTGTCATGATCAAATATAACGTGTTTCAAACCGCTACGTTTTAGGCACTTAGCACTAGTAATTTTTTTTCCATATGGCCTGCATTTGACGACCTCAGTGGCGCAGCGGGCGAGAGTCTGCCTGCGACGCAAGAGGTTGCGGGTTCGATCCCCGCCTCGGAACAAATTTGTGTACGATCTGCAGAAATTTGTTCCGTTGGTCTGGGTGTTTTCTATGTATAATAAAAAATATCTATCTATGTAATGTATAATATTACGTATATCAGTTATCTAGTACCCATAACACAAGCTCTGCTTACCTTGGGGCTAGATAATGCTGTGTGAATTGTCCAGCATTATTTATTTTATTTTATTATTTATTGCTTTTACTTTATTTAACAGCCATTAGGAATATTTGTTGTGTATTTGTAACATGTAGTTGAAAGTGTTTATTTTGATAGGAATGAATAGCGTGTTCGTTCCACTTTCGTTAGGTCAAACCCTGTGGTCAGGTGCGGAAGTGCAAACCCTTATCTAGATTGAGTGGAAGCTATCAGTAATCGGCACACAAGGCTGGCGTCGCCGGCGTGGCGGGCGGCGGCGGTGGCAGCGCGGCGAGGTGGTGTTCGTACGAGTCGCGTGCGGCGCCGTTAATGGATATTGATGGTGATGGCGCGACTAATTAGCCCCCTACCACCTTCCTTCGTTCCTGACCAGGCGTTTTTTCCCGGTGGTGACGCGAAGCCGATACAAGGCAACTTGACGCGCACTCATCAATCTCGCGGCCGTATCTCGTCCGACCACTCGAAACGAATCGAGCAATCATCGCCTCGGGATGACATCATCCGTGTGCGTACAGTACAGATTAGATTCTGGTGTGGGAGTGACGTCGATGCGCGTCCAAACAATATCACAATCGAATTAGAAGCCGGCTCGGTCTGGGCGGTATCAATCACCGTGGGCGGGCTGCGCGACATTGGACTTCAATTAGGCGGGCGGGCGCGTGTGATTGCTCTCGCTCATCGACAAGCCAAAGGGTTACTTGACCTACTTATTAGGCGCGTCACACGTGCTCATTGCAAGCTGGGAAAATGAAGTACTCATTCAATATTAGCACAGTGTGTTATTTATGTCCGATGGTTCTGCCTAGCTATTGCTTGAGTGTTTATTTTCCTTGTAAAAAGGCAAACTACTCTCTTATCGGTGTAGAAACAGGGAACAAATATTTTATCTTGTTGCTTTAGCATCCTTGGTAAACAACGCTACCCTATGGATAAGAAAATTAATATTATCGTATCACATTCACTAGACTCTAGACGCTATAATGGAACTATGTACAAATTAACCGCCAACCGTGACGGGAGATGCGATTAAAATAATGATCCCTCATTAAAATTGTTAATTAAGTATAAGTAACGTCTTAGACGAAGGTGGGTTTGGGATTATTAGCACTTCAGCTGAACTGTCAAATTTGCGTGTGATATTTGCTCTAAGTTATTCAATTACTGCAGTTTGAGGACAACTTGCTGCCATTCTATGGGATAATGTCTTAAAGAAAGCATTTTACAAGCTATTATTCTACTTGCCCTATTAGTTTGTGTGGGACAAACCGTGCAACTGAATTTTAGACCAGTTATCCTCAACCGATTGAGCTGAAATTCGGCATACGTAAGTTCGATGACAATGCAATAATATGATACCATTAAGCTGGTTTGATGATGGAGGCAGAAAGTTTTTAATATGTGTGTAATAAATCTTGCAACTGAATTTTAGACCAGAAATTCTCAAGCGATTGAGATGAAATTAGGCATACTACGTAGGTAAGTTCGGTGATAAAGCAATGTAATGGTACCATCGAGCAAGTCTGATGATGGAGACAGTAAGTAGAAATTATCATCATCATCATCATCAGCCTATATTAATCCACTGTTGGGCATAGGCCTCCCCTAATGAACGCTATAGCGTCCTGTCTTAAGGTCGCCATAGGAAGTCCTAAACGAAACGAAGTGAACGGCTTAACCCCGTCGAGTTCGGGTTCGTTTTTGTTCTCAAGCACTTTGGTCCTAGATGATTATAAAAGCTTGTTTTAAAAAGTATATTTTTATATTAAACATTTAAGTAGGTATTCAATTAAGTGACAGTTATACAAGACCTATATATCAGACCTGTTATGAGATATTTGATGCAAAGAAGAGAATTAAATCTATGTAGGTACTTCAATTACGTTTGAAATGAATACTCATGTAGACAGGTAGATCGATGCGACACTGGAGAACAGTCTTCGATGCAGCCTAGAGCGATTGACCGCAAATAGGTCGTGGGTTTCAATAACACAGCACCGTGCGGTGCAGGTTTCTAAATAAGTACAAATATATTATTGTGGCCGCAGCGTGAATTTCGCAACTTCAAAGTTACAACGTCGGTTAAATGAAAGCGAGTAGGTGCAACCGGCTCCAGTTTTGGCGTCGATTACGTTACATTTTCACGTTATAATCTCGTGAGATAACGCTGTTTCGCAACCGCAGGGCTGCAGTTACCAGCGATCATGCTCTGCTTTTATGAAAATTGTTGACAATAATGTCATGTAATTATTGTGTAATGTCGCAAAATAATCATTAATTTCGTCACAGAGGTAACCGGAAATACCCGAGCAATGATACTATATTGAGCGACCTGGATTTAATTGTAACTTTCAAACAAAATGAAATTGACCAACATGCAAAATAAAAAGTCTGTTATGATCTACCTACTAATCCAATCGAGAGTAAAAGAGGTTTACGTGACTAACCACCGGTTTAACCTTTCTTAACCAATCAAATCACAATCAATAAAGGTCAAGCAGACAAACATAGCTTATTGATTTCTATGTTATTTTCAGAATACGCCTACGATTGCAACATACAGCATGTCACAAAGGTTTGTTAACAAAAGGTGTTAGTTTTGAATTTATGCCATGCAATATTTCCAATACGTGACAAAGTCACTTAAATGCAAACAATCGAAATAGCACGCAGGCACGTCTGATTTATTAACACTTTGATAACAAGCTAAAGTCATTCACCATCAATCAATCAAGGTGTCGATGTGTCTATGTAAATGACGGGAGCAATACCCAAGCTGTTATGTACGTTTGCATAATACATATCGGATATATGTACACATGCGTGCGTGTGCGTAGGTTTGTATAGTAAAGTTTATTGATTCCCTTGAGGTGCAAGCGCGAATGCGTTGAATACCTAAAACTTCGTATTTTGATGTAAGGTATTTGGTATCTACTGCAAAGTCTCAAAAGTAATAAAGGTCGACGTTGTTTAAGTATAGAACTTGTTTTAAGAGCACCAGGGGCTATCGGTTCGCTCAGATATTCACGACACGCTGGCAATGTACAGACATTAATTGACATTCACCTGAAAGCTGATAGAGTTTGCGTGTTAATTGATAGATCTGGACAACGAGGCTAGACTTCCTAATTATCTGGAAGGGGAGACTTGGGAGAGCAGAATTTATATTAGCGAAAATAGTTTACTTTTAGGCCGGTGACGTGCTGAATCCACAATGATTCACGTGCCATTGCCAACTGTCTCTATGACACTTTCGGGTAGATAAGAGAGGACGATGAGGTCGTCGCGATAAATGAATTCGATTAAAATTTAGCGTGCTCAAAGATTGTGCAGACTTTTTAATAAGTTTGAGAACACGGCTTCGTTTTTACGAGCACTCCGTCTTAACAGTTCTTTTTTAATTGCCCCTCGACGGCACCGAGTAATGTGCAATTTAATGATGCTTCAAATGTAAAACGCATTAATGCACCATCTTTGTTTTACTACCCGCTTAGATGAAATCACATAAGTAGGTGGTTGCACCGCGGCTTTTTAAAGTTAGCTATTACCCTCCAGTTTCATCTAAAAAATATGAACATTTCATCTTTTCCAAATTTATAGCCTGTAGTAATTTTAGCAGGAATATCGACGCATTTACGATGATTCGTGACATAGCAATATTCTTGCAATATGCTATTCATCAAAGTCAACGTAGGCAGAGCAATTAAATAACCAATAAAGTGATCAAGCGTCGATAATATTAAGGTTAAATATGATGGATACTTTTGAAAACAATGAATGTCTATTTGGAAATGCAACAGACGTTCGAATATTGTAGACATTTCAACCGAACAGATTTAGTTCCGGTTTACTTTAGATTTGGCATTGAACAAATCAGACACGCGCACCGGCGATATTTATAACAAAACGAATCTCGATCTTTGATCAAAATGTATTTCAAGGAAAATTTCAATTACAAATCTTTTCAAGTCCAGAAAACAGATTGAGTGATGTAATTGCGTGAATAGCGAAACAAAACACACAATCCATCACCTGCAACCCTGCTGGCCCCCACATAGGGAATAATGACATTAAATAAATCCCTCTGTCGGCATAATGTTTCTTTCTTGTCGCCTACGTCACATCGGTCGGTTTAATTATTAAAATATCACAATAATCCATGCGAAGAAAACGTATTTTGAATTACGCATGCACCCTCACGGTGGCTGTCGCTGGCACCTAATTAGAATATAAATATCAGGCGGTGTTTAACTGACCCTGCCTTTGTAATCTCAATAACTCGGCTCCCCGCAATAAAAGGCGATGCGATGTGAATTCGCGAATACTTGTTTGTGACGAAAACATCACAAAAGTGAGGGTTATTATCGTAAGGTCGGGAATATCATTATGTCTCTTCATTTATAAGGGTCGTTATACGAATTCTTGAGTAATTTTTTGTTTTGCTTCCATTTTTCGGCTTTTGTTACTTTCATGTTTGATAAGTTGTGATGAAAATGTTTAATACTACACTTCTACCAACAGGATTTGCTACCGGCTTTAAAAGTGAAGGTTATCTAGAGCTACCGAAAATAGAATGAAACCGGTTGCATTCGTTTAATAGATTGTTAGAGAGCGAGAGCGTTGCAGTCTTCGCCAGCACCGCGCGATGGTGGCCGCCATATGGGCACTTGCAACAATGGCCCATAACCGGTTGCGGGACCGTTACAGACTCGCAGATGAGTCGCCGGCGGTCTCTGAGACCCGTGAATATGCATGAGCCGAGACTTGACCTCGGGTTATTAGATCGCGCTCGCGGAGCGTGGGACCGCGCCAGGTACAACAATCGACGTTTGACATTTATTGTAGTTCACTTCCCGAACTTCAGGCTAGACGGCTTTATTAGACGTATTGTAAAAGTCAAGACCATTAAAGCTGGGCTTGGACTGAACTGATTTCAAATTGCGTTTGCCAGACTGTTTTAACTTGAATAGCGTTATCTTTAATTCAATAACTATTTCCTTGAACAAATTTTCCGGACAAATGAGCTTCGTGTCAGAGATGGCTGAGAGACATTTCGAGTGAAATAAAACATAGAGTACGAAGTGCTGACATAAGAAGGCGAGTCAGTACGAGAGCAGAGGCATCGCGCCATCAATCAGGCGAGCCGGGCGGGTGCCACGGGTCAGGCAGTACCCTGGCGCCCGCGCCCCGACCACCTGTCGCGCCCGTCAGCTCCCAGCAATTGCTAATCAGTCACTAAGTTGCGCCAAATCTCGGCTTGACAAGGGCACCCCGCGCCGCCGTACGGTTAATGCTATTTTACCGAACACGGGTATTAGCTACCACGACAGCCACGTTATCCATGAACGTGCCAATACGTAACCGCTTTTCCGAACACCATTAGAAGGGATCAACATTACCTGCCTCATTTAGTCAATATGAGATGCATTAATTAAGCTTTTGCGCTTTGGACGTTGAGCTTCCCCGCTTTAAAAAAAAAAAACTTAATCCAACATTACAAGCGCAAAGCCACAGGAAATTTATCGTAATGGGGTATCATCACGTAATAAAAGTAATTCCAAGGACCTTTTATCGGCTGAACAAAAGAATTATTGCTCATAGACCGTGCGGGAATTCTCGCTTAAAATAGCAGAATTTTTTGAAAGAGGTAGCTTGTCATTTGAAGCGTTGGTATCGAGGTCCGGCGGGCGGAGAACCGCGGTAATCGCTGTAAATTTCATCGCAATACTGAATGTCCAGTAGTACCGTGTACTGGACCAATACACACGAGACTAAAAATAAACATGGCGACCACAACGGGCGTATTCAGGCGATACTGAGATAACAGCTCCAGTGACAGCATGTACTGCCGATCTGGCGCCACCAAAGCCACTGTTGTGACAACTGAATGCGCGTTGAGCCTGCTGTAGGTATGCTTGATAATGCAGGCTAAAATTGACCGATATTTGTTTTCTGTAGGTGTTAAGAGGTATGTTTGTTAATGTAAACAAAGAAAACTAAAAATGCGTCAAGAAATGCGTTGTAGGTTTAGAAATGCATTTCAAAGTAAAAATAACATACTTTATAAGATTATGAAGAATGCTCTTAGCTAAAAATACCAAATACTGGCCGAAGCGACAAACAGATTTATCCGCGGAGAGGGCATCAGCCTCAAAACTTTTCAGGGTAATAATTTATAGTAAAGTCGGGCTTGAAATCAGACACGTAGAAAAAACAAATCTAAGCCCTGGAAAACTTTTCAATCTCTTTCATACGAGGGAAATGTGAGTTCACGGAGATCTTTAGGGTAAGTAGGGTCGTTTTGTCACAAGCTATTTTTTGTAAGTCTGTGATATTCATCCGTTTTATTTGTGCCATTTACTTCCATAATAATACATTATATATGTATTATTATGGAAGTAAATGGCACAACTAAGAGAAGTGAAAAATCCGAAGAAAATATTAAAATCTGTTTCGAAAATATTTGAATCGCATTTGACTGCAAGCCGTTTGTCATCCCTCGGCGTTATATTGGAAGCGAAGTCTTATGGAACCATGAGATATGACCGTGGAGCGAATGCTACAAAAATGTAATGCGCTTACGTCTAACACGTCACGAAAACAAATGGGAAAGGAAATTTTCTCAGAAGCAAGAAATATTGCCTGCATTCAGGCAAGAAAATCAGTTTAGGTGTCGTAATGCGCAAAGCAGTAAAAGTGTGACGAGAAACAAGCGCGATTGATGAGATGAACAGAGCAAAAACGTCTGGGGGCTTCATCTCGGCCAGATCACGTTCGTGGAACAAAAGAAGCGCGCCGAGCCGGCACTTGCAAAACGAGCTAAAAAACGTCGTTCAAATGGAGCTTTTCATACTTAACAAACTCTCTGCGCTTATACAGTGTCGGCGATGGCGCGCCGGTGTCATTTTAATAACCATTATGTCTTGAATACTTGCATACGAGTATACTTAACATATCACTGCACTTCAGTAAGATTTTCAGAGATAATTTTGAAGAGGCGACGAAGAAGAGAGAACCTAACAAAACGAAATGTAGAAATTGCCAGTCGTGAATGTGCAATGTGACAACTCCATGCTGCATTAAGAAGACATTAGGGGTGGGGTTAGAGGAACGCCAGAGGGCGCATTATTTAGTAATTTATCAAATAAGTATCTGATAACAAAAGG
Organism: Eupithecia vulgata; assembly: GCA_946478455.1. Lineage (NCBI taxonomy): Eukaryota > Metazoa > Arthropoda > Insecta > Lepidoptera > Geometridae > Eupithecia > Eupithecia vulgata. The sequence goes on along the minus strand of OX297862.1, from coordinate 11,309,327 downwards.
AAAAATTTACTGCTACGGCTTTTGTCGGATTAAATTGATTCCGCTAACAAAATAGAGCAAAGAGTGTTTTTATGAGTGAAAAATTATAGCAGTCGATTTTGATTCTTGAGCCGGCATGACTCGCTCGAAATCACCGCATGAACCTTTCATCGCGCGTCGCTACGAGCTTTCAAAAAGCTTTCAGTGGTCGATCGCGTTCGCTATGATTATGAGTGTTGCCGATACACGTTTTGCGATTGGAGTTATAAGCAAATGTGAATGTATGTTAACCGTTGAATTCGCTGCGTTGGTTGGCTTGAAGCAGCGCGCGTAAAACTTCAATTAGTTTGGGTGATTGTGGTGCAACGCACGCAAAGTGCGGTTGCCAAGCGCCCGCAGCGGAAAATTTGGCGGAAACCGATCGACACCGCGGCCGAAAACTATGCATTTTAAGTCAAATCAATCGATATGCGGTCGGTCGCACACGTGTGTTGGTTGTTTATGTGCCGCAAAAACCGCCGTTTTGCGTGACTGCCAAAATGTTAAAATACATAAACGTTATTATGAAGTAGCTTTTAGGGCATCCCACGAGAGGAGTTAGCTCACGTTAGTAGACGAATGGGGCACGCTCACGCGGCGTCATTATCGTTACAGTTCAGTGGTCGGCGCCAATTTGAGCGGGTGTGTAACGAGCACTGCGCCCGTCGCGCTCCCAGGACTACGTTAATTGACCTCTCCGCCACTCAATTTCTTTGTATCTAAACTGAACCACTCCAGTCCACCACCATTGGAACACTTCAGTACATTTCTAGACCTATTGCCAGAATAATATTAAGATTTAGAACTTCTTGCAATTAATTCGTAGTACCCTACTCCGAAATATAGCCTGATCTGTTTCCGAGAAATCCACCTAAACACCAAACATTTGGTCCTTATCTTGTGCCTAAGGATATTTGAATCTAAAGCACTTTAATGGTATTGTTCTGGTTCTTGCTAGTTTCAATAGGTAGTATGAATGTAACTAGCAGAGTACAGTTGACAATGGTACTGGTGGATAGCCCGTGGCAGCGGGTACCGAGGCGTGCCTGCTCCCGTAGCCATAAATATTTTACGGTGCACTCCTTTCAAGGTATTGTGATTAGATTGTCGCGGCGCTGCCACGCGAATTGAAGGTAAAATATCAAATTTTAAATAAGGTGAACGCATGTCTTTGGTATATTTTGCGTCGCTTACAAAACACATAACATGGAATCGTAACATTTGCGAATCACGAACTACGAGTATCTTAACCTGGAAATGAATACAAGGCTTTATCGGTCCACAATTTACATTTTTTTACAGAAAGTAGGTAATCTGATTAGCTATGTAAAACTTAGAATACCTTATTCTGCGTGAGTTGCAGAAACTTAGAGAAGAAATCGACTTTCCTTAGTAAGTTTTATTCATTTTCCTTTTGTATTGGTTAGGGGTTGCGTACCCTTAGGGATGTGAGCGGGGAGTTGGATCTAGACTCGCGCGTGTGGAGGCGAACATGACGTCTACACGATGTCGTAGAAGGGGAAGTGGTAAGGTCGCGTTACGCCGTTTGAAAGTGAGATGCGAGGCGCCAGGAGAGCAACAAATTAAGCCCCCGCGGGGAGTGCGGACGCCCGCCCACATCCCGCGTTGAGAGAACCACCCGCGATAACGTCTCGCCGAAGGGAAAACTTGAATATTTCCAAGGAATTACGTAACCAAATTCGCTGAATAAAAGTTCGCGTACGTGCCCCGACAACTGGCAAAGTATTACTGAAGTTCCTTTTACATAATAATTAGGAGTTTAGAAGCATTTAATCGACGAATATGTCGCCTACCAGAATTCAGTTCATGTAAAAACTTTATTTACAAATCACATTATTTTATGAGCATCCGACGAAGTTAAGTTCCGTTTAATTCGTTCCGCGTTAAAACAGGACTTGAAGTTTGTTCTGGTTGTGAATTTGGTAGGAAATTAAAGTTAAATGGAATGAAGTAAATATTTTATCATTTAGGGAAATAAACCCGTTTTATGGGCTAATATTTTCTCATATCATTCTTATGAATAACAGTCTTTTCATGTAGAAAATAATAAACTCATACCGCAACATAAACTTCATCACATTAAGTCATTATATAATTTGTACCCATGTCTCCCATGTGGTGTGGGTATCATAAGTTCATAACCGCTTTTGAAATACGCCAACTTTAAACATTGATATTACCAGATAAATAAATGACATGCAATTATTCTAAGCACTTATAAAACAAAATGTTTCGACAATTTGTTTTCCCAAGATCCAGCGCCTGCGTTTGAATAGAAACGACATGGCTTTAACGAGCAGATTAAAAAGGCAAAATAATAGACGCGCGATACAGTTAATGACGGTCCTATAAAACAGGGAAGAAATCTGCCAATAGCAAAGCTTAAGGCGAGAGTAAAAAATTAAATGGGTAGAAGGTTTTCACAAGTTTATCGAGCGTTCCACATCGGACAGACGTTTATAGCTGGAATATACCATCCAACGCGCCGGATAGTCACGACTGCCATGGACAGATATTTTCAAGTTGCTTGCTTCTTTTAGGTTAGAGGCAGACAGAAGATATCATAATCATACTGCGAACAATATTGAAAAATAAATAAATATACTAATATTATAAAGAGGAGTTTTTTTTAGAATTGAATATCCTCCGAAATTACTAGATCGGAAAAAACATCTACTAATCGTACAATCATTTGTCCCGAGGCGGGAATCGAACCCTGCGACGCAGGAAGCTGCTCCTGCGTCGCACCTTTGGCGGACCTTCGCCCACCGTGCCACAGAGGTTGGCAAATGATATAATCAGCATACGTAGAGTCAGAGATAAGCAGGAATGGGCAGCATCCGCAAGGATGGTTTCCATAAAATTACTGTAAAAGGTTAGTCTTCGCAGGAACCGTGCGCGTTGCCTGTCTTGAGCAAGCGCGTCGAAGACATTATTCAGGTAGCACACTACTCTACCAAAGCTACCAATGCTGTAGATCTAAAAATCGATACAACTTTAAAAGCTACATACGGCGTTTCACACCTATAAACTGATTAAAGAATACAAAATAAACCAAGCGAGAACAAAAAGGCCGGAATGGCGGCTACTTACAGAGAGCGCCGCGGTTGGCTGCCCCCTAGCTCCGCTTTTAATGCGGATTTATTGACTCAAATTAATCGTGTAAGTAGAGAGCTGGCCAAGGAAAGTTGCGTGAAAGGCGATAAAGGACTTTTATACGATCGGAAGGCTGTCAATAGTGATTCGGCAAATTGCCTGTCATGTTAGTAAAACCATGCTGCCGAAGAGTAAGATGACTTAAAAATATTAAATGCCTTGATAAGAGAAATAATTTTCCTTATGGGTTTGGAAGATGGAGAGCTAAGTAACGAAAGCTCAGCTTTTTATTCCACGTTCAGTAGATCAGTAGGTAACGAACATTGGTTTTAGGTGTGAATGCTGTACTCACACCTAAAACCAATGTACAAAAGAAATTCTCTGTTGCAGAATTTCCAGCTCAAGTTTCCACGTCAAAGACTAGAATCCCGATAAATAACCGTGTACAGTTGACTCGCAGCATGTTTTGTGTTAGTGGTGTGCGGTTCGGGTGCGATGTCGAATGCGACCCGGGCCTCCGGAACGACACGTCAGCCCACAATCTCATTTGTGCTTCCCACTACAGACACGTAGGAAATGAGATGCGATTAGCTCACCCAGTTCTCTCTCTCTCATCGATTCCTGGGGTTCTATTCTGGTCGCGTGCATTACTATCGATCATTATAATGCGCGTTGTCATGTGCGGTGACTTATGCATGTGAACTCATTGGTCTTGTTGCCGACGCATAATATATACTCCAAGTTGATAATATTATGATAGTAATAACAATCTTTTCCATAAAAATGAGGCTTCTACTGGGGCATGTTTCTGTTTTAAAATGTGTGTTCATAGCATAAATAATTTCATTGTAAATGGCCCAAATAGTTTAGAATGAACAATATGAGATGACAGATCATGGTGTATTATTTGGCGTTTTTGACATTTTAAATTGAGTTTTTTTATCAATCATATGCAAATTATTAAAAAACTATCTTGGTGTTTTTATACAGAATGAAATGGAATAGGAGTAGGCATAATAATCCTAGATTTCATATTTGAACAGCAGTAGGATCTCAAAGATCATGGAAATGTTGATTATTTCGAAATACCAGCCATAATAATTGAAAATGAGATAAATATGTAGTTAGATGTCAGCAGGTTTCAGTACAACCGTGAATTGGTTTATCTTTTGAAAAAGAAGTATTCATGGACAATTAAAACATTTTAAACGAAAAGACTGAACAAAATACTAAATCTGGCAGCCCACATTTGGCGGACACGTTTCAATTCTTACGGCCTCAAATCAAAATAACAGGTTTATTTTCAAAGATATTTTCAACAAATTAATTAGCAAAACGAACTCACGTGAGTAAGCACATTAAGTTTAACTCCTAAGTAAACTCGAAAGGAATCGTAAGAGCAGTAACTTACAATCAACGCAAGCATCGCAAGTAATTTACGAAAGATATTCTTCCAGAAATGGCTTCGCGAACTTTTGGAATAGAAATTTCTTGGGAAATGGGAGTGTGTTCTGGAGGAGAGTGATTCCGAGCCGCTTACACTGGCGCCCGCTCCGGGACTGCATAATACATTGCGGCGAATGCACCACAGTTTGATCCCTTTCTAGACAAGGTAAGTACTACTATACCCCGACTGGAAACTTGTCTTGATGTTCCTTCCACTTTTCTACGGAATAAGCACGTGAACTAGTAAGGAGCTTTTACGGCTTCAAAGTAAATTGACAAAGTTTTCGAGTATGACAACTCTTTGTCTTCTTACAATGGAATATTGAGCGTGTTCAATTATTTATGACTAATTGTTCTTGCAGTTCGAACGGGAGTGCGAAGTTTGTGTGCTCCTGGGGTATTTCACGGTTCAGTTCATACTTTGTGTCGAAATTACGAGTTCAAGGTGTCTAATATTAATGGTGGCAAAGTTACCCGCTACAGTATAAGTTAGAACAGTCATTATCATTAACCATGCTGTAACCTTTTCATTGGATTAGTTAGACTTTAGACAGTTAGGTAAGCTTAAATTCGCTGAGGTACCTTCTATTTCTTACTTGAATTCTAACCAAAGCAGTTTTTTTGAGTGCATCCGTCAAAAAAAATTGTAATAATTAATAGAGCTACTTTGATGTCCGTCTGTCTGTCTATTACAACCCTTTTATTAGAAACAACTTGTCAATAATTAAATTAACTGAATAAACAAATCAGTCACTAAACAAATTGGAATAAATATCAAATATCAGGTCTGTAATATTTTAAAGCTAAAATCAAACTTCTAAGTCAACGCAATAATAATTCGATAGTTTAAAAAAACTATAACCGATTTCGAATTCCTTAGTTTTAAACACAGTTTTTTTAGTTTTGCAGGATAAATACTAATCCCTCGGGAATCAAATCATCTTATGGGACTACCTCTATACAACAGCAAAATAATCATCCAAATCGGTCCATAAATGGTTGAGAAATCGACCAGTAATGAACATAATAAAACAAGATCCGTCAAGTGCCAGTGTAACTCGCGCGCCGGGTGTCTCGAACTGCAAACTTCGGAGATCGGGTAATGGTCGATGTATAGAATTTTTTCAAAATATTTTAAATGAATATGAACCTTACAGAAATTTAATTAAAAATTTTAAGCTGTACCAACCAATACCTTTCATTCGATACCCGCCCAAAGTTTTTTTTTTTTTTTTTATTGATAATTTTTCGAATGGACTTACAGACTGCTATTTTCCCATCATCTATATCTACAAACGCCACATGCATTTCAGATAGATCTCTGGAAACTTTATTTTCTCAAAAATATTTCAAAGTGTATGAAAACTACTGAAATAAAAAAAACTGTTGTTAGATGTACAAATTGATATATATCCCGCTTGAACTTGTATTGTAGGTACTCGTACCTTTTAAATTTCGTCATCGCAATTTTTTTTATCTATACAGGCACACGAAATATAATTATTTTATGTTTTAAGTAAATAGCCGTGGTAGTTCTTTTGTTAGACATTAAAAAGGGGAAAAAAGGACTTCAAAACCGATCTCGTCTCATCAGTCGAACATAAAACTTCCTCCTTTTTAAAGTCTGTCTAAAAATCAAAAAAGTAGTAACAGCACAAAAACCGTCTTAGATATCCTGTCATGAGCTAACTATATAAGTACCTACCTACTCGTACATACATATTACATACGTTTGTACGGAACCTAGGTTTTTTTGAGTTCGACTCAAAATGTATATTTTGCAGGTTAGGTTATCATATTTTATCTATTGCTTTACTGTTTTGTTTCCCTGTTCCGTGCACAAAAAAAACTACGTATTGCCAATTTGTCACTTCCGCAATAAATAGATTGATAGCATAACATTGCACCTTAGTACCAGTATCAAATGTTTAAAATGCTTGCGTCACAAAAAAGCCAGGTGATTTTAAGATTTGATTGTAAGACATTCGAATTTTCCAAGAATATGAAGAATACTTCAGCAATTTTGCTCAGCAAAACTTACGGAAGATAAGCGAGATCTTGGTATTTTGCCAGGAGAATAATCATGAAAAATATGACAAGGAGACACAGCATGATATTAAAAAATATATTTTTTAGCTAGAGAAAATTATTCCGTGTATATTCATGGTCGAGCTATTAGTAAAGTAATAAAAACCATATTTGGTAATTGAGAAATGACTTACTTGTATAACAGCTCAGCTTGGTTAAATGACTCCGGGACTAAATCTGCAACAAAAAGAAGAATAGACTATGAATGATATGATTGAATAACTGCCTTAGGTTATTATCATTATGGGACTGAGCGAGACGATACCAGATAATGTATTGAAGAAGTTGAGCCGCATTTGCTACAGTTGGCGATCAATTTCTCAAGTGTTATCATTTAAGTTTACTCGCTGTTTGAATATAAAACTAAACCAATTACAAGTTTTCCAATATGCCCAGAAAATTATACCATACCAATGTTAAACTTGCAATGGCCCCTCAGCGCGGCTTCTTGTTAAGTTCCATACTTAAATAGAAGTTTAGAAATCTTATGGGTACGAAAACCCGCTATATGTTATTTACAATAGGATGCATGTGACTTGCAACAGCAAAGATTTCCAAAGTTTTCGATGAAACCGACTGAGATTTCGTGGCTTAGTTCGTTAGAGCACACCCGTACTAAGGGTTCGTGGGTTCGAGTCCCGCCGAAGTCGAAAATTTTTGGGAACTTATTTTGTTTCTTAAATGTTTTAGGACTTAATCGCTAAATTAAAAACATGACGTCACCGTTCACCGTATTGTCATGAAGCTAGGATATATTTTTTGAAAGTAAATACATTGTTTGTTAGACACAACACACAAACAACAAAATGTTGGTTTTTATTATTTAATTGTCTCTAATTTTATTTTGATTGAAGGAACTGAGTGGACAAACTGAACGGTGACGTCACAGACAACGGGCAGCGATTTTATTTACTCTAAACTAATTGCAGTTTTATTTTGGTTTTATCCTTATTTTTCGTAATTTAAAAATTTGTGCGTGTTATATTTTTTCGGTAATGAAATAACAAAAAAAAACGGAAAAAAACAATACATAATACTATATTGGATACGGTATGATCCAATGCATTAAGCTGAGGTAACGTTGTTCTTCGTGTATATTCTTCACGGTCTAGCTTAAACTGCAAGTCACTTTGCATGTTTATATGTACACTGTACACTTGTACAGTGTTCATATTTGCCACACACGAACCGACGAGTGGAGGGTCGATATAATAAATCTACCGGTTTTAGTGTTTGCTGTGAAATCACAACGCAATTTTAGCCACATAATTCCCTTTGCAGAGGCTGAACGAAAAAGCTGCGCTTAAAAACTCCATTAGGTACAGACCGGCATTCGTTTCATCGTGATACAATACGCGTTAACCTACAAAATGAGAGCGTATCGTAGCTAGTTACGTGAATAAAAGCTGTTATTATGAATCGCGGGATGATGCGGTCGGAGGCAGGTAACCGCGTTTATTTGCATTGCACTTCGCCCGACCCTCGGCTAGGATTTGTGACTAACAGCGGTAAGCTTGCTCTGGGACTTTTTATTGCCGTACTTCAACTATCCTTCGTAATTTGGCTTAAAAACGACCGCAGAATTTTATTTCTAGATCATCATCATCAGCCTACTGGACATAGGTCTCCCCTAATGAGCGCCATAGCGCCTTGTCTTCAGCTTGCCGCATCCAGCATCTGCCAGCAGTTTTTCGCAAATCATCATCCCACCTGATCGGAGAGCGTCCTACACCACGTTTGCCGAGTCGTGATTTCCAGATACTTTTTGAATATTTAGCATTTCCAAAATATTATACGGTATGATTCGAAATTGTGCATGAATATGATATCCTAATGAAGGTAGGTGGGTAGTACAGCGGAAGCGGACAACGGCGGCGGCAGTTGTGAAAGGATCTGACACGCAACACAGTGCGTGATGCAGGGTTGAAATGGCGAGGGTGTAGCTAACAGTTACCGATACCAAACGGTACAATATGAAATTAAAATAATTACTGATAAATGGCACTGCGGATTTTCTGTTGTATCGCATAATTGCGGGATCGGTTTACGAGGTTACATGGCACTGACGCCATATTTTTGCAGAGTCAATAATTATTTACCGGTAAACATTAATTTACCACATAATTGTTCTGAAATAAATATACATTATCATTATGAAATAGAAGATTTTGACTGAACATGTAAAAAATCTAATCTTTTACTTACCCAAAATTGCATTTGAGTGAGTCGATTTCAGAGATGTTGTTTTGTTATAAGTTAAGGTCAAGAAATTAGTAGATTTGTTGTTTCTTCCATTCGTCAAAAACTTGGTAACCATTGATGCACGAACAAACGCTCAAAGTGAAAAAATCCGCACCCGCTGTAATTACAAATCTCAGAGTCACTTAGCCATTCACAAAAAGTCGACTGCAAGTGAAAAGAAAACTCAATTGGCACAAAACGCTCATGTGTCGGCCTTTGTCTCTCGGCTGTCGCCACGGAACTAGCTCAAGCCTTTGAATTTCGTCACCGCTCTCCATTTCAGCCGTCTAAAAAGACGCGTGAAACTTGCACACTTTAGGAGTTACTCAAGGAGCAACTTCGGGGCTGTTTTGATTAATCATGTGTAAATTGAATGTCATGGATATAAATGTCGTTTTTAAGCGGGTTCTTTGTACATTTATACCATTGTACATTTTAATTAAGTGATGAATTTGGTTAGGTTAGTTGGTTGTGTTTAATCGTGTTTTAGCAACCCTTTAATCTACCTGATTTTGGTAAGCTGAGGAGATGATTCAAATACATTTTAATTAATAACAAATGCAGTAACTGAATCGAGACTTTGAGAAAGGAATTTTTATTAAAAAGTTAGAATACCTACATTTTAAATAAATAATAACAAAACAACATTTCGCCATGTCGATGTCGCTTTACCATAAAGGGTTATTGTAATGTCAGTAAACATTGCTGCAAAAGGACACTTAACAACATCAAAGAATTTGCATTGAATTGAATAAGATGCCAAAGAGGATGCTTGCATTTATAAACATTCATAAAAATCAAGGTTAGAGTCTGCAAATAAATTTAGTTTGTTTTCATGCTTATAAAAAATCAACAATTTGATCTAGGATTTCAATAGATATAAAATTATGTTTAAAAACTCTGTTAAGACTGGATCTAAACTGAATGATTATTAAAATTTGTGTATGGGACCAACTTAGTAACAACACTCATTTGTTTTCAGACGGAAGATATCACAGTACACTTGGCGTATCTAGACAACAATGGCGAAAGTTTTCAATGAACGCCAAGAATATGCCCTATCTATACAAGCTTCACGACGGACCGTAAGAGAATAATACGGTGAGGTGCGAACTTCTTATCTTATAGCTCTGCTAAGAGCTATAGTTACCTTTTTATGCATAACACAAAAAAAAGTAAACGGATAACATCGTTAGATTGTGTATTATTACGTAAGAGAGGTAACTAGATAAGGAAACGGTCAATTGAAGGTGAAGTATGTATGAATGGATTAGCTTTTCTTAAGCAAAGAAGTTGTCAGAAACGATTAATAGATAAATTGGCTTCTTTTTCCATTAAATACTTGTTCAACTTAAGATAGCGGAAAAAATTCACATTTTGTTTGAACATTTGCGTAATGCGAAAGTCAGACTATTACCATAGATGGGGCGAGCAAACTTTTTCAGAAAAAAAACTTTAAAACAAGAATTTTATTAGTAAAGTTCTGTAACGCGCTTTTAAAACTCAATCGAAGTGCGCGGCACGTCGTACGTAAAAGTCGGCGAAAAGTATGACTATGACAAAAGCACGTGCGCGCCCGAACCTTCCAACTTCCCGAAGGACACCGCGACGTTATTTAGGGGTGTTTCTAAAAGGTAAGGTGTGTCGTCTCAGGCCCAGGGGAATTCACTACGCTTTAAAGCTGGTAATTTGATGTGAGTCTTTCGAGATTTTTCCATCTTACCGGGTCGTTCGGGGAGCGGGCGGATTAGGCCACGCACGGTGAGGGCGGCGACGCGACAGATTAATGTCGCGAGCTTTGCACCAAATTTAAAATGTCACGTTCTGTTTTTCCAGGTAACATGGCCCGCCACCGACTCCAGCATTTAATACCGCCCATTGTACGCATTTCCGCGCACCACAAACATAAAGACAACTGCAAATCTGCGAAAAATGAGTTTGTAGAAAAGATTCATACATTTTAGTTTAATAATAATAATAATGCTGGACAATTCACACAGCATTATCTAGCCCCAAGGTAAGCAGAGCTTGTGTTATGGGTACTAGATAACTGATATACGTAATATTATACATTACATAGATAGATATTTTTTATTATAATTACATAGAAAACACCCAGACCAACGGAACAAATTTCTGCAGATCGTACACAAATTTGTTCCGAGGCGGGGATCGAACCCGCAACCTCTTGCGTCGCAGGCAGACTCTCGCCCGCTGCGCCACTGAGGTCGTCAGTTTATGGTTATTAGATGAAATTGAGGATATGAAGAAGACTACTTGGAAAAATTTATAAACACAGCACAAGTGAGTCATAAAGAACGACGCGATAACGTGACTGGAAGATATGGTAATCGTAACCTTGAATTTTCATATCGAGACAGATGAAATGGAACAGAGAAGTATTCAGAGGTCATTCGTTCGTTGTGTCTACAGCCCGGCACACATGAACACGTATAATTTAGCGTATAGTCAACATGGAAACTGGGCGTAGGAAAAAAGGCAAAGTCGTAAAACTGGCGCCCACCAATCGCCAAATAAGGCCGGCGTGGCACCGGGCGGGCCGTTCCGAGTCGTCCTTGACTCCCGGCCAAATGACATAAGTTGGCCCATGGGCGCGGATTCTTAGCTAATCGATAAACAAGACGGAATGGATGAAGACCCGACATCACTGAATAGCCGCACCTACGCAAACCTATTAACTTGTCCGCCAGTTTGGTCATGATTCGATAAAATATGTAAAATTTTCGCAAAAAAACAACGTCGAGGTCTTCAAGAAACATGGTTATTTGTACCTGTTTTAAAATTTCTGTATTATAACTTAGATCGAAAATGTTATATATATGAAAATGATAATTCAAAATGTTATATTTAATACAAAGCTTGACGCAATTCAGTCACAAAAAACTTGAAACGGAAACTTTTAGATTGTAAATGTCAATAGACAAGATCTACAATAAACAATAGAAGTTGACAGTTCGCGTCCGGAGTTTGGTCCGGAGCAGGTACTTGTCTTCTCGCGCTATGCACGAGAAACTCTCATAACGTCTACCTACCTTAATACCCAGCAGGCAGCACATAAGTCTAAAACTTTTCCAATTTTCATATTTTTCTAGAAGTCAACATTTAAAAAGAGCCCTAATTTTAATAATTTCACATTTATAGTATGGAGTGCGTGTCCGTAACAGCCATAAAATGTGCGTGCGGGTGGAAATTGATGCGTTGGGATGTAGTGTAAATTTTCGCCTTATTATCGTTGCCTTGAATTTTGATAGCCGTAAATGGGCTTAACTTGACACACTTCTGAAACAAGTCGGGACTTGGGAGTCTCTATAGCGATGATATATATTTGTTTGCTTTTATCTTTTCGCAGGTAGAGAATAAACAGGCAACCAAAACACCAAATTAGGCTTGTAATCCGTGACCTTACTCTTAGTCATAACCTCTGTCGCGTGAGGATTATGCGTTGATGCGTTAATTTGTCCCTCAAGACGTATTATCTCTAGCGCGCCATTTCTACAAATGGTCGCTTCTGTAGTTTTCGGAAGCAGAGAATTCGGCAGATGGAAAAATTATACAAAACTGATGATCATATCTCAGAAGATAGAAGTACAAACTAGTGTCTACATTTCCCTGTAAGTGTTTCATTAGACGAAATTAATATTTCACAGGAAGAGATCGTCAATACATTACGACCACGTGTTTATTTATATTTAAACATGGTTCCTAGAAGTCTCGTGAAGCCTAATCGCCTTTGAAAGGATTAGCTTGTGAGGCGGTTGCTCCAGTGTCAAGTTCATTGGCAAGCACACGCCTCCATGGCTGAACAAGGTGACTGACATTGCCATAATACGGCTCTGAGACGATGTTGAATGTAAATAATTAGATGCCAATGTAATTAGTTAGAGCCGTAGACTGTTGACATTTGATCAAGTTCAATCATACTCTAATATCACTGTAATTCCTAAAAGACTGTAAATATTTCAAAGCTTTACTTTATGATGTGGTGAAATATTGCTTTTTGCGTTCTGATTAATTCAAACCATAGAAATTTTCGATCAAGTTCAATCAGACTCTATTATCATTGTAATTGCTAATAGACTGTAAATATTTCAAAGTTTTACTTATTGGAGAGTCGAATGATTGCTTTTGTGTTTATATTACTTCAAACCATAGAAATATCCAATAAATTGTGATTAGAGGTATTCGTCTCACCCAATCTGAAAATTAAAATACAAATACATCACAAAAGGATTTCTCAATATTCTCAAACTGCCAGTCGTGATTTAGTCGCTTATCTATAGCAACAGTATGTTTCATACATTCAACCTAAAATGACAACCTAAATATAACAGTTAGGTGATGGTTGTTGGGTTGTTAGGTTGTGATACCTCACAAACATAACCCTTATTATTGCAATCGATAGAATAGTGCAACAAACTAGACCTGCGTGGGTGGGAGCATTTAGGCTTCGCGTCACAGCGACCGAATCAATGATTCATACATGGATCGATCGAAAGAGCGCATTAGCGAGGCGTTCGCTAAATGTTCGGTCCACTTCGGTACGTAAACGAAGGCGTAATCCGTAGGGCGGCACTTAGCGATCACCACAAGCTCTGCTCTCTAATTGCACGCCAGCTAATCTGTTTGCGCTCCGAACGCATCTCATTGCTGGCACCGCCATTGAATTTAACTGATCGACCGATCGGTGAATTGACACAGTTGAGCATCCAACTATTAATTGGCTATTCTTTGATCAAGCAATTTTATTCTCTTTTAACATTAGCCTTGAACTGTGTGATATAGTTTGATGGGAGTTCTTCTAACAATTGGGCCTTTGAATAGAATATGTCTACGGCTTCAGCAAGGTACATAATATTATATCGATTGGTTTTATCCATAAGGGTCAGGTTTTTCTCGTTTATCGGTTGAACATTTTTTCGTAACTTTTTATCAGAATGCCGATTATTCTGATAATTTTTGAATTGATAATTTGATCAATATTCATTAGGGTATGCGCCCGCGCAACTGCAAAACGACCATCTGATATTCAGGCCGTTGCACTTTTGACATCGCCTCAATAAAATCACTGAGTTGTGACAGCGGCTACGCCTGTCACAACTCTGTCTGTCTTGGCTTCATGATGATGTAGATATAATCATATAGAATAAAATGAGCAACGCCATGATTTAAACAGAGCCAATCACGACGAGAGAGCAGAAAAATGGGGAAAGACCAGAAAAGTTTGAAGAATTACCATCATTGTGTACTCCTACATTCAAAGAGAGTAAGTAAGGGGCACTTAACAAATACAATGGGTACGCACTCGACTCGAGACTTTACAAGTATAGCCTACGCAGTACGCATAGGTATACGGACAATTTTTCCATGAAAAATCACGACTAAAATAGCATTCTGTGAGATTTTATAACAAAACAAGTTCCACGAACGGGGTGAATACTAGCTTGAATGTAGCTAATGTGACTTAATATCTATTGCTACATTCAAGCTTTTCAATGTATTTTCAAGAGATACAGAAATTATCAAATTATGTATACAGGTTTCAGACGCTTATTTTGGTGAGCACTAGATCAATTTTAAATTTTTATTTGATCTACGTACCTAACTACTGCTTTCAAACTGGATTAAACTATATATAGAATCCATGCATTTACTGCATGGATTTATTTCATTCTTAAGATCGATTTATTTACCTCTCCGTTAATTCAATGCCACAAAACAAATTTTTAATTATTATTTAAAAACCTAAAATAAAATGCACTTAGTTTAGGGTGATAAAAACGCTGTCCTTTTTCTTTGACGTCACCGCTGCATCGTTCAGTTTATCAACTCATGGTTCAGTTTCTTCAGTCAAAATAAAATAGGAAATGAAAAACCAATATTTTTGTGTTAACACGGCGAACGGTGACGTCACGTTTATAAATTTTGCGATTGGGTCAATATATATCAACTTTTTAATGATGAAATTTTACAATAAAACATCAAAAATATAAAAAAATATATTCAGATATATTTCTATGTATATCAATAGATAATACAAATAAAAATAATCAGCTTTTTTGTAGTCACACGCATATACCCTATTCTGTATCGATAATTCCATTTACAACCTCTGTCGAATTACATCATCGAGCTTTCATAAGCGTTAAATACCAAAATGTTGAGGCATCGGAGTTCAAAAGACGATAAATGTGATTGACGGATGAAAAGAAAAGTTTGGTGAAGGATTAGACAAGAAACCCTTCAGTAATAAAGCAAGAGAGGCTCCAAAGCTCTACTCGGTCGCTGTTTAAGCCGGCATAAAGGGATGCGGTACTAAGACAAGGTAAGTTTAAATAACTAATGTTTACAGGCTAGCTTTACTTGAAGTGGTGATTTTGTTTTAAAGATTGGAGGGAGGCAGTCAAAGATTTGTATAGTTATAGGGTTTGGAAGATGCCTTACCCCCCCCCCCCAAGCCCCTGCCAGAGGGTTGAAATAGGCCATCATTGGTCTCGGAGCAAGCTCGTGGCAACTTCTCTGGTCGGACTTATTGTGATGTCCTGAT
Organism: Eupithecia vulgata; assembly: GCA_946478455.1. Classification (NCBI taxonomy): domain Eukaryota; kingdom Metazoa; phylum Arthropoda; class Insecta; order Lepidoptera; family Geometridae; genus Eupithecia; species Eupithecia vulgata. Next base: position 11,293,852 of record OX297862.1, on the reverse strand, counting down.
AATGTCCCGTGGAGAGACGAAACTATTAGTTGATGTCTTGCTTTAATACATTTTTAATTTTGTATATAGTGTGTATTTTTTTTTCTACAAAGCGAAGTATGTACTTTTTGTTAGATCTTATCGAAGATTTTGCTCGGAATTTTTACTAAATATTTTCATCCTTATATTTTCCATCCTATGGTTTAATTTTCGTTAAACTTAAGAAATAATATCACCACACCACTTGCACCTTTGAATTGATTAGCTAGCTACAGATCACCGCGGGGAGTAAACCATTACGTGATTAATGGACAACCCCATAACGTATACAGCAAATAGCATTATGATATTATGTAAGTATATCATGTCCATTTTTGTCTATGCTACTGTAGAACCACATTAGGTATGTAGAGGTAGAGCATTGGACTTGAGTCATTACATTATTCACATAGTGCTGGAGCCAGTCAACCCGTTATTGTATTGTTTCGATTCTCCCTCTTGGAAGTTATTCGTGCATTAAAATGGCGGATGTAATAAGAGCGCATACAAATTTTAAGATGGGCATTCAATTGTGATGCCAATGTATCGTCAGCGTAATATTTTACCATCGCCATTGTGTGAAGTGGTGCATAACGTCTGAGAGGTAAACATTTGTTGATAGATTTATTCTTCAACTCGCTTAGTCTTGCTGGGTAGGCGGCGACCAAATTACACGCTGAGTAATCGGGTGAGTCTACTACTCGTTTCGCTCGATGATTTCTTTTTATTGCTCTTATTTTTTGTTCATACTCAACTGACTGATTTCCTATTATGTTGTTTTGTTCATTATTTTTCTGAGGGTACGTAGTTTAGTAACACTGTTAACACATAGAGTGCCCATAACGCACAAGTAAATGATAAAAGATGTGCAGCTGCACGCCCTTACATCCGCCGGTCGTCGTCGCACCGTTGATGCTGGTTTAAACGTTCATTTTAAACTTTAGGTGCTATAATTTCCGTAAGTTAAACTAATTTATTCTGTAAATGTTACAAACTTACAACTCAGGCAGTTGTTGCAGCCAATTTCTGTGACTTATGTTCTTAATCGCTGACAAAATTTGCCAATGCACGTTGGATAATGAAATCGAAACAGTCTGAACAATAAGACTGGTCTAATAAGGCAAAATTATTGCAGTTGAAATTGTAGGAGTGGACCAATATTGCATTAGCCTTGGGCCTTACTTGGCCTTCACTTCTCTTTTATCCGAAAGTATGAGTCAACGTTGCCACAAGCTGTTGAATGTACCGCAGAATAGTATGATCAGATTTTTTTAGAATTGAACGTGTCTTTCAACTAAATAATAGATCTACTTAATACACCAGCTGTGTTATCAACTTTGCTTATTGGCAAAGCATTATATGAACACTTGTTCAAACGCAATCTTATAAATGTATTATTTGTTTATTGTACTTAACACGATCACTGCTAGCGACGGCGGTGCGACCCGCAGGGGCGCGCCGCCGGGACAGGGACAGGGACAGATCGCACTCTGTGTTTTCAGTCGTGAAAGTGCTAGATATACATAACAAACAAAAATAAAAGAAGTAAAAAACAAATATGTAACAATTGGCGGTTTTATCGCTCAAGAGCGATCTTTACCAGACGGATAGGATGGTTAAGATAAACACCAAACTAGGAATTGTATTTAATGAAAAATGAAATGTAAGTACATTATTATAAAATTTTCCGATATCAGAAAAAAGAAACGACAATGAATAGAGCCGGAATGACTTTGGCATTAGATAAATTATAGTGAGCCAACAATGGTGCTCGCTAACTAGAAAGTGAATCGAACGAGAGTGCCGAGAATGGCCTTTCCGATCGTATCGATATCTGGTTCGTTACCCCCTTCATTATTCTACCAATCACAATAAGGCCATTTCTCTGCATTAACACACGCCTTTTGCAGTAAATCTCTAAGCCAATCAACGAGATCATCTTTTGCCTCGAAAGGTCCCCGAAGGTTATTTAAATAAACTTGATCTTTTCCTTTTTCGATTCGGGATGAAAAGAGGTCAACGCTCACGTCCCGGACACTGGCTTTTAATTCGGCAACTTTTATGGTCTCCGCCGCAACTTGCAATAAATTAGGCCTTTACGGAAAAATGGACATCTGCTCCTCTGGAGAAAAAAATGCCTCCTTGGAAGTAAAAGGATAGAATTTACGATCGGTATAGCCGTGGGTAGACGGAGGTCGCCCACGAGTCGCATGCAAATTGCTCCATTGGAGCGGAGTGGCGTGCTGGTAGGCAGCGGACGAGATTAAAATCGAAGAACCACCTCGCGACCCCTTGCCGGCCGGTTCCAACCCGCGGTGTTCGTCGAACTGTGTTTTTGTTACATTAGCCACTTTGAAAAAGTTGAAAATATTTGTAAACCGAAAAACTATTAGGCACCACAATTTAACACCTCAATTGTCCGACTTGAACGAAGTTCTATACATAGTTGGCAGTTATTGCACAGAGAATTTGTTCTGATTCAACGCAATGAGCTCTGTCCAAATATAGCATTATTCAGTGCACCCCACCCACATTAGCGTCTGCCGCCGCTGGATTAGTTAGATATATGGACGCTGGAATTAGGTGCTTACTATTTCGATCAAACTAAAATTACACTACGTATTTATAGTGTTTCTAGTACTTATAGGTTTTCTTTGCTATTTATTGGAAAAATTGTGTAAGTTTGAGAAAAGCTCATAATTTATTATATAATTTTGTAAGTAAAAGTTCATAAATATGCTTTCTTGGTCGGAGAACTTTACTCAAACTAGTTACCGTCACATTTTAAGTTTTTTTTTCGTAGAGAATTTGGAACTATATCGACGCCTTTAATCTTCCGATCTAACATTAAGGTTGCGCCTGCCCACAAAAAGGCGCTCGAAATGTTGGCTAACCGTTAATGCAATAGATCAAGCAATATCACAGTGTAGTGCGAGAATGCATTGTTCTTTGCACTTGGTTTATGGAAAGGTTACGCAAGCTGAAAAATCAAATACGAGGAATTATTAGTTTACGAAGGATCTACTTTAGGCATGATTTTTTAAGTGCTTATACAAACGTGTACTTAATGTATTGTATAGTATTAATTTACAGTTTGTGAATCAGGTAATTTTACAGTCAGTACATAAGACCTATTTTAGAGCGCTGGATTCTGCCGCTTAGGCGTACAAACATGTTTTTATACATACATTGATAAAATATTGAAACTAACAATCAAAACAATTTAACTTTATTTAGAAGCATGCATTAATATTACATTTTGCTATTATTTACTGGATATGTGTAGTATTGATGGAAAGAAGGGTACCTACGTAATGCACATTTCTAGTACTGTTTATTTTGTTGAAAAGATAATTGTGAATAAAAGTGAATACATTGAAAAGTTCTATACGTGGCTTATATCCACGGGAATTTATGTCTTAACATTAAGGAGCTGCATGGAAGCAATAAAACCAGCAAATTCAGTTGTCGTCTCGCCTACGCGGCAGACATCAGGCGCCATACACATTATAGCTTTTGTATTTTGTGCCTAGGTTCTGAAATGAATATCTTAGGGATCAGCGAAATATAAGGTTTAGTATGGATTCATAAGAAAATACTACGAACGAATGAATGTTTATGGTATACATTTGAAATTACTGATAAGCTTTGTCAGTGATAGAGTAGACAAGTTAATAAGAAGAAAATTGTAATTATATAAAGCATTACTTGAGTAATATTACCAACAAATTAAAAAGAGAAATAATAAATGATCTAAGCCTACTATAAGATAATCATTTGAATTTCCGTTTTTCTTTGTACGCAAATTTGAAATCTAACATGAAAAGTTTACATGGTAAAACAGAAAATATTCTCTGTAAAATGTAATACCTTATTATGAGTAAATAGACCACAACCAAGGAAAGGAATCCTGAGTTACCTTGTAATTGTAACAAGACGCCGTTGTACTCGTAGTTATCGAGTTACCATACGTTAATAAGAAACGACAATCAATCAAAACAATGTGAATATAACCTATTCAATACATTCCTTTTGATGAACTGATTGAAATATTTAAATAGATCGTTAATGACTTTTATCGAATACCAGATTTGAAAGAAACAGTCCACTTACAATAGAAAAATGAATTTGCACATTATTCTAAAGTTTTCTGGTCTTAAACAAAAAAAAAACGTTGGCAACAAAATAAAATAGAAATAATTTGATAAACGGATAAAAAGGATTACAACAGCCCCAATGGTTCAAAATTAACCCTCAATGATCGAGGGGTAGTTTATCCTATTACCTGAAGTCCCTCTCTGCGAGTCGATTACCGGATGACAACAGCCCTTTTGAGGTAGTTCGAGAGCATTTCATTTAACTATTTGGTCAAGAATGAAATGCTATAATCCATACGTAAGGATACTATTTGCTTGATTTTCGGCTCTATGAAAATAAATAAATAAATTCTGGACAATCCAATCTGTCGCTGACGTGATCTGCACGTTCTCTCACTTCTTTATAATATTCTGAAGAATCCTCTCTCCCCTTCTTACCTCCGTGAACGTTTTGAGTTTATTTACCCTCGTGACGTGATAGACCATGTAGATCATAAAACTTTTTAAACTTTCGCGATTTGATAACATATTTAAGATTATTTATCGGGTATTTATCGCGTACCTTTTGCTTTCTTTTCCCCAACGTTTCAACCGCGTTACAGCGAACGTTGGGGAAAAGAAAGCAAAAGGTACCTACGCGATAAATACCCGATAAATAATCTTAAACATGTAGATCATCTTTGTCCCTTCTCACTTTTATAACATGGTAGATACCATGTTATAAAAGTCTTTCAATAAGGTTTGCTGCAAGAGAACTCATTTTAAGGTTAAGCTGGCCGTTGCCATATTTTTTCTAGCTTAATGTTTTATTTTTGTATTTTTTTCTCGTGCAATAAAGAAAAAATAAATAAATACAGTCTCATCTAACCCCAAGCTAAGCAGAGCTTGTGTTATGGGTACTAGATGACTGATGATAATATTATAATAAATAGACAAATATTGTAACGGGAAGGCCGTTTCTAGCCACCCACGTATTAAACAAGTTTAGTGGAAAGTAGATCACAGTTGCACTTTCTCCGGGACCTGCGTCTGCGCACACTCCGTGCAAAATCACATTGTATTCCAAATTCACAAAGCGCGACCACATGACTCAATTCACAACAAATATAAACTTCGATGCGTGGACTCGCGCATCAAGGGTTCCGAACAAACTTCTACTTGTTAGCAAAGAAATCGATCCAGACGCAGTTTATAGAAATTTTCTGATTTTGTCTCAATTACATAAAGGATATAAATAGTACGGTTTTAGATTAAGATAGATTTTTTCCTTTACTTGTGCTATAAGACTTTGCTTTTTGCCAAATTTCATGATTCAGGATTAATCCCTTATAGGTCTTGTGTGCATGTGGTGTAACTGTGTGTGTTTATATCGCGGATCAAAGAGGTTACGAACCTGAGTATATATGATGTAAATTTCGACTCGATACTCCACGCGTTTCTAAGAAAAGAGGGTTGACAGACAGACAACAAAGTGATCCTATAATGGTTTCTTTTTTCCTTTTGCGGCACGGAACCTTAAAAACATTTTGTAAAGCATAGGTAATCTGAAGTCACGGTTTGCTTGAAAGGCCACGTGAAGGCAAAACATGATTATGAACAAATTAATGCTAATAATCGGAGGCTTGAGGTTGATTAACAACTGATTCGAAGGTTAGCTAACAGTTATGTTGTTAAACAGTTAACAAAAGCCATAATAGTCGTCTTTGCTGAATATTGGACCAATAAAGAATATGTGTATGATGAAATGTAGATAGGTTAACCCACAAGGAGTTTGTAGGCCACCGATGCATAGTTGCATATTGACCGGTTTGGCCCAAACCCAAGTCACTTCTGCATCGAAACCACGAAGGTGCTATCGTAGTAAATAGCATAACTGTTTCTCATCTACTTGTCCTGATTTGACGTTGCTTAACCTAGTTGACCCGGTAAACAACCAGGTACGGCCACGAGGTCTACGATAAAACGTTGCAAATCTGGTCAGCGACCACATTCGAGTCGGGCAAGGCGCAGGTCGCGGGTCGCGGGGGCGGAAATGTCGATGCGGTCTCGCAAACCTGTTTGCGAAAGAGCCCTTTTGTTGAAGGCGGTCGACAACCAGACCCATGATATTTAGTGCAGTATTTCATATTTAGCAAATGTAATATAGCGATTGGCCTTTAAGCTCAACTCGAGGCAGGTGTTCCTATGAGTAAACAATTTAGGTGATTCGGCCATATATACCTTCATTAACACAGAAAATTACAATCAAATGATAGAGTTAAATTAAAACTTACAATTGAAACAATTGAGCAAACTGCAGCCAATCTACATGTAGCTCAACTGATCCATATCAATACCAGTCGGAATCGTCCCCAAGACGCTGGCCAGCTCTCGGGTCTCGCGTCGCTTCGACCAGACGCTCTGATAATAATAGGTTATGGAGCTTATTAAAGAGCAGTAAAATACATTTTGTTTTAAAAGTTTCTGTAACACTTAGCTGTTTTGTTATGCTCAAATCTATACATTAGTCAAATCATATACGCCAGACATTGCGGTCGTTCTAGTCCATTTAAATCTCAGAGACGAAACGCCAACAAGATAGCACAAATTACTGTTAGTATAAAGATAATCTCTACAATACAGTCACTTTGACCCACTGCCGGTTGAGACGTTAGTACGACAGTGAACTAACTTGTGGGTGAAAGGACTGTAGAGTCAGCGAGCAATCTATTCTGTTCCGTCCGACTGAAATAGTACTAGCCAGCGCGAAAGTGCTTGCCAAAACAATTAAACGCATACTTATCCAGCAAAGGTACCACAGCATTGTTCAAGGGGACCGGTTTCTGCATACGAGGTGGTTCTCGGCAAAACAAGCTTATTGCTCTATTTGTTATGATGCTCGTGTTTTATGTTGCAGGAAATGAGCTCATACTGTAGCTGGGACGCTTTCCCGCTTTAATCCGGTTTGAGAGTAGAAAAATGAAAATATTAGACGTGATTTTTCACGTTCTGAACAGGTTCTTCATGTTCTGATGTTGATAAGGTAGATTATTCGTTTTTCAGTATCTGAAGATGACAATCCGTAGCGTAATCACCGTTGCACAAATCTTATATGTTCGGGCTTTTGTCTATGGATGGGCAGCTTTTGAACGGCTATTGTTAGAGTTTAGAATTTGCCTTGACTTGAGAGATAGACTAGACTAAATACCTAGAATCCGCCCCACCTTCCCACCAGGCACTTTCGAATACGTCATTGGGTGCAGCACTGTAATATCACTGAACCACCTTGCATGGGTCAAGGTGGCGAGAGAAGTGAATGTTGTTGCCGACTGTTATCAAATTTAAATATATTGTTAATATATTCAGATTTGATGTGTTCGTTTTTAGCTTAATACACGAACACTGTTCTATGAACCACACATTTTGACATTATTGCTGTGCTTTCGAATCCAACAATAGGTAGTAAGTACAAATTCAAAGCATAACAAGAAAAGTGCAACCACACCGAACCTCATAGATTCTTATCAATTCAAATATCCATTGAAAGCAAAACAGAGTCGAACGATGCAGTGCAAAATCTCATTATTTGTGTACATAGGTAGGGGGGTACTCGACAATCTAGATAAGCCAAGTCTCAGATTCAAGAGAGCAAACGTGTGCACTGCACTTTCTTTGAGATTGACATGCGCTGTGAACTATTCACAAAGTGACTAGGCAAAGAGAATAAAACTACTACGTCACTAACTATCAGGAATTCAGGCCCCTAGTGTAGTGATCCTAATTCATACAAAGTGCTTCGCAAACTTTGCATTATTATCAACGAAAAAAGGCATTTGCATTGAAACTAATTGGAATAAAGCAACGACCGAACCATGGGTCAATATCACTCTCCCTAATTATTCGTTCGCAAAGAAAATTATAGAGCTCTCTAACCCCGCAACCCCTTCCGGAGAAAGATAGGAAATTGACGATTTCGCTTTGCGATACTGCGTTAAAATTAACCCTTCGACGGATATGACTCATTACGCGACTACCAGGAAATGTCATTAAATTTTCACGATGGCGCTTTGCGTTACTCGCGCCGGACTCGACTTCATGCATATTTATCAAAATAACGTTGCCGATTGAAAAGCTGCATATAAACACGCACTGAATCCCAGAACGATAGGGAATTCCCGCCGAATTAGAGTTCACTGTTGTGGTCGGGAGGGTTGTGTTTCGCGCGATGCAACTTGCAATTTGGAGGGCGGTCGCTGTCCGGCAGTCATTAGCAAAGCAACCCCTGCAGAGGGTGGAGTGGAGCGGTTCCGCGAAACTGACATGACTCAGACTGCTGGCGACCGACGACGGGAAAACACCGATCGCTTACTCGAATACCACTTTCCATAGGTACATGGTATAATTGCGTAGTACTTCAAGAATCGATCGATCGACCTGGCAAAATAACTTGTACAACCATTAAGTATCTGCGGGTAAAATCTGTGGCCAATAAAGTTCTTGCGTGTTCGGAATAAAGTGAATTCGTTATGTTTAGTAGGTACTCCATTTTTAATCAGTATTCGCTGCCTTTTTCTGGATATCGCTACATTGGAGAGAAAATTGCTACAATTGCAAATTACAGTTCCAAGTTTAATATTTTAGTAAAATTACATGAACGGCAACACAGGCCTTGATACTTTAGGCAAATAGACCCTTTTGAGAATACCTCTGCGAGATAAACACATTACGTTAGCCAGGAGGGAATTAAAAGTGGAATATGAAAGAGCCATAGCAAAAGTGAAATTAAGTGGGGGCTTTCTCTAGACCATGAAACAGGAACAAAGTAGCGGCTCAGCCTCAGGAGAGTACCTAGTCGGCAGCGGCCACGCCAGGTGGTGCTCGAGTTGCCCGCGAATTTCCATAATTGGAAAAAATAAAACGTCAGCACACCATACAACATTTTTGTCATTGTGTCAGAGCTCCCAAGGGCCTGAATAAAACAAGGGCACATTGCGAGGCGATTTGGCGGGCTATTTTTGTGGACACCGAATTGTCCACTCACAATAATGAATGATAAAGTTGTGAAATACTTTTCATATTTAAAGGACATAGGTCAAAATCAAAATTAAACATTATTGTTTTCCATAAATACAATAGATATGTATACACACTTGTAAAAGGTCAAATTCTTAAAATTAAACACTGAAATATATAACTTAACAAAATTAACAAAATTATACACACGGAAATAAATGCTATGGCGCTCATTAGGGGAGGCCTATCTCCAGCAGTTTTATTTTATTTATTTTTAATTAGGCTGATGATAATGTAATGACGGAAATAAAGTGATAAGTATTTTCTATTAATATCGCTTTGGTGTGTACACTAAAGTAAAGAAGCGACGAAGGAACCTTTATTTAGCCTGTTAGTTGTTATTTTCGAGTTCGAGCAAAACCCGTCCCAAGCTTTTTTATCTAGATAGGGGAAGGTTGCTATGAATGGACCACCTAACTTTACAACCTCATATCTCAAAAAGTATAAGTGATGAAATGAAACCGGTTTATGATTTTTATTTCTTAGGACCTTCATTTATTATAATCAAACGCACAAACAATTCAAGCTAACACTTTCCGAGATATACGAAAAAAATTAAATCTTTGGCGGTTGCCTTCTTTGGACCATGGGCACCTTCATTGAACCACTAGGTTGCCATCAATGGACTTGGAGAAATTTGTTCTAGAGGTCCAATCATCGCAACTAATTATAATTATCAATTTAACCTATTTATTACATACGAGGAGAGACAAACTGTAGGTACGTGCGACAAGCAAACATGGTTACTGTTATAGACTACTTTGTACATAAGATCAACAAGTCATAAAAAATAAGAAACAGCCTTATGGTCATATTTAGGGTCATTAAATCTCATTTTCTTTTCAACATGAAATAAACATGATTGTATAAAAATCAACATTATACTCCATCTAATCTTCGTTTTAGTGTTGCTTTCGTGACTGCGTATTCTGCTTGCTATTTTTAAACCAACTTTTTTTTTCCTTCCTAATTCTATTGCAAGGTTCATACTTGTTTCGTTCCATAGAAAATATTTTCTTTTTTCAGCGACATTCTGAAATTTTAATTAAAATAAATAATTAACTGGTTATCTAAGTATAGTTTTTTTCCTCATAAGTTATGAGTTACAAAAAAATGTTGCTATCATTGGACCGGTCCAACGGTGGAACTCTCTTGCGGTCCATTGATGGCAACAAGGTACTAGTTAAGAAAAATAAATCCAAACAGTACATGAACATGACTGGACAAAATTGAATAACACACATAGAATAACAATTAAATTATCGAATATTGCCCAATAGTGCACGCAGACAAATATGAACACAATGAGACTTACATAAAGTTGTCCTGAGTCAAATTATAAGATTTTGACTGTCACAAACACACTAACTCGCATCACTCCTCGCTGCGTATCGCAGCGTAACTAAGATAAGAGGGGGTTGCAACTGAGTCGCCACGGATTTGTTTCGACAAGTTTAGCTGTGGCTAGCTTGCACAGTTTTGGAAATACCTTGGTGGTCCAATGAAAGCGCTAGTCCAATGATCGCAACCTTCCCCTAATCTAATATTTTGTAACACGTCTTTTTTATTCTACGTACTGTGAGAGTATCCGTATTCCTGATTATTTGTAGATTAATGTAGTTTAGTTAGGGCGAGTCAAGCGTTTTAGACGGCTGACTATAAAGCACATGTGCCGGGCACATGTCCGCTTCAGGATGACTTTGAGACCATCGAAGCGACTCCAGAGCATCGCACAGGCCACGGACGAAACCAATCAACTAATGAACGCAAATCAGTTCCTACTGTAATCGCCACAAACGAAAACGAAATGAGCGGTTTTCGATTTGCATTAAAAAGAAAAAAAAAACCCTGTATCTCATAGGGCGTTCACTGGAAATAAGGTATGTCAATGTAAAATGAAAAGAAATCTTTTTAAAGATTTTCCAAATCGGTCCATTTTGACGTACGGTTGTTTTCCTTTCATTTGACATTGACATAGCCTAATTTCCAGTTGACGCCCCCTGCCAAATATCGAGAAATTAAAACTATTTTTTTTATTTTTAAAAATGCAAATCCAAAACTCCTCATTGAAAAATAATCAACATTTTGCTGATAAACAATGATTGGCAGAGTCAAAAGAGGATTTTATAGAAAATCAAACGTGAATATCAGACGAGTAAACCATTGTTTTGATCTGAGCATCGAGCTTGTTTGACTCGAATGAATCTGTCTATTCGGGATGTATGTATTTTCCAGTCACCTGGTATCGGCTTTACGAATGATCAATTTGATGCTTGATTTGCTTCGTTCTATCTCTGAAATACTGATGTTTTAAAGGTTTCTATTTTATCAAGGATGTATAATACATTTTAGAAGAACATGATTGGGTTCCGCGCAGTATAATAAATTGGATAACAGAGAACAACAATACCTGATTTAAGAACTCCCGTCGGTTGTGAAACAAATAGGTGCTCAAGGAGCGAATAGAAAACTTTTCTCATCCAATTTGTCGCACCTCATACTTTTATTCTCTTGAAGTACCTTTCAGCCTTATTGCTCTGCAATATAAACCGAAAAGTAAGAAAATTGCTTGATCCGTAGCATTGTAAAAGTCGTAGCACTCTCGTAAAACTCCCACATATTTCATGACAAATAAACTTCTCATCCTATGAAATTCCTTGGGAAGCAGTTCAGTGCAGGTAATATTTCAAAACATGTGTCATTCATAACTTTCGCCTTCGCAATGTCTGTCGATGGGGCTCGGGCGAAAAGGTCTCAATAATAAATTTTTCGTGAGCCCGCTCCGTTATCCCGGAGCGTGCCCAGGTACGTTTTACGGCCGCACAAGGGAAAATAAACGAAAAATAAAATAAAAGTCAAAATGTACTACATAAAACTATTTGCCCAAATATACCGCGTAAAAAGTTTTGAAAGCGTAAGTAAGGAGCACAGTTATATTGCTTTTGGCCGTTGTTATTGCCAAATTGAAATTTACTGTCCGCTACGAATATAAACCTTTAATTTAGGTGTTTTATTTCTTACCTTTTGTTTGACATTACATTTTGTTCGTCTGAGATAAATCTTATATACTTACTGTGTTTTGTGGCATCCTGTATATAAAAAGATCTACAGAATAGCCTCATGCGTAACTTAATTGTATATTAATAAAAACTTAATAAACTCAACAAGCACAGTATTTTCTCTAGGGAAGAATAGACAAAAATGAAATTGAATCGTCGTCGCGTCGTCGTAGATTGCGTAAATGTTTGAAATATAGAAGAAATTAATTTTAAATATTTTACGCATTCAATGACATCAACGTTATTTTTTACCGAATTCAAGGAGGTTTTATATTCGGCTTTATGTATTTTCTTTAGAGCAAGTTCTTCGAATTCTCCGTCAATTATGGACCGATTGTCGAGAATTATTCCGAATTGGTCCTATAAAAATTACCATTACCGAGGGATTAGTATTTACCCCGTTAAGCTTAAAAACAACATAATACTTTTGAAAAATCAAAACAAGGTACAACAAACAAAAAAAACCTTGGACAAAAAAGTAGGTAAAGATTTTGACGTGGTCCCATACAAGTTAGACTCTCGATGAATTTACATACTGTACGCCGTAAAACGTATCTAAAATATCATTTTATGATAATTTTCACTCACAGGTCTAATGGTTTCCATGACTACGGGCGTAAACAAGAGGTCTAAGAAAGTTGACAGATATTGAATCACCTAAAACGAAGGACAACCGATCCCGGGCCCGAACTCAGCTAACCAATCGCTTTTCTATGTCAATGGTATCGTCGCAGAATCATCCGTAGATGAAAGAAAGCCTAGATAGTGCGCGCGGTACTATTTGCACGGAGATGTCGATAGAATGGTTTCAACCTTTACACTTCCGACACGCGTCTCTCCATCTGTAGCTTTTTTCATCAAACGTAAAATACCAAAATGTGTCATTCTGAGATTATACCATAGTTATTGTGAAGCATAAATTTAGTAGAATAAGGGCATTGAAATTATGATTTTGTTAGGACTTTTGTATGCACCCGCATACAACATCTTTTCTATTACTTAGTATGTCTGACCGTCTGTCTATCAGCGGGCTATATTTTATACCTAACTATTCAGGAATTTAAAGTCGGTTTAAAGTTTTTAAAAACCGCTTAATTACGAGCTATTCTACACTAAAGCTGAGCGCAGACTTGTGTCACAATAGTTTTAAGACAGTCTATTGCTTTTGTTAAGTTGTAATTTTTCTAAAGCAATAGTCTGTCTTAAAACTATCTTGACTCAAGTCTGCGCTCAGCCTAAGATAACAACCACCTGAAAACCAGCGTAGCATTAGCCTTAGAAGAATGCTACACATGCTGAGGTGGGGGGAACCTTTTTTTCCCATTCTTATATTTTTTATTGTTTTTTTTTTGTATAGTTTTAATTGTAATAATAGTACCTAGTATGTAAGTCCGTATGTATTTTTTTTTCTTTTTCTAAACATTAGCTGTGTTTGGCCTAGTGATCTAGCGTACAAGAGGTTCGTTATAGTAGCAATAGAGCATTAATTTCATAAACGAGTGTTACGAGGTCAATATAACGTTACTCAAACCGAACTTACATATTACTTACTCCATACATAACACTTACCAATAAGATGCAGTTTCAGGCTTTGTACCTGTAAAACACAATAAAAAGGATATCAACTCATGGTAACATAGAAATTTAAATTCTAGAATAACAAATTTAATGTACAAAACGCAAATTTTGAGCTAATAACATTCAAGTTAAGCAATTAAGTCCTCGAGACATTCATATACTCTGGTTTTTCAATCTCAACACGTAATAACAGCACATCGCTATCGAATAACCAACAATAACGCCATAAAGCCTATAGAAACAAATAAATTTCACGAATGTTGTGCAGCGTCGCGTGATGAGGCACATTATAGCCGCGGGCACGTCACCCAGCTCCGTTGGTCCCGTTTCGCACGTGATAAACTGCCTTATATTGCCACCTCGTTTGCAGACACAAACGGACTGGCTTTATCAGTTCCATACATTATCTGCTTCATGTGCTTTAGGCTGGGTGCACATGATTCAGAAAAACAATACCTACACAGTGGTGAAAGCATTAAAGCCATAAAATGTAACAGCGTTCTTTTAGATAATTTGTTTAAGAGCGAGCCGCCATTAGGATTTTTTCAGGTTAAGAAAACCACCAAGTAAACTGTTTTCGAAATGTTCTAAATTTCTATCGTGCTTCGTACCTGCAAAATTCCAGAGGTTTAATTTCAACGTCCTGAAATCCTGAATTCTTAAACAACGTTCACCGTTCAAGGGACTTTAATTTATACCCTTACCGGTAATGAAGTAGGTATGCGTCTTTTTTAATGGAGGAGACATGATACGAAAATTATGAAAAAGGTCCTCGGTAATCTTTGAAGATTATAGGGTAGCTCGCCCGAGCCGTATCTGTGCAGTATACATTTGCATTTATAGGAAACCGTTCGCCTAAATCACCAGATTAGTTTCCTAACAAAAACAAGCCAACTAACCTGCTGATCCCAAACCAACCGCCCTTAAATACGCGCAAAAAACGTTGGAAACGGATCAAATCAAAGTTATATCAGGGCTGACATTTTGTTGGTAACACTTTTGGTATTAATGTGTCAACCCTACGGATAATAAGCTAAGTATTGGGTCTCGGAGAGCGACTTTCTAGTTTAATAGAACTCGGCTGGTCCTTCCGCGTTCACCGCAATCTCTAGAGAGAGAAATTGAACAAATTGAGTTCAGTTGGGAAAATTTTAATGGGATATTACGCGTTATTATACCGTCTAATCTCGCTTCATTTTGGAAAAGTTCGTGCAGTAGTTTTATTATTCACTGGTTTTTATCCTGCATTAGGTTTGTTATCAAAGTTTTGTACTGGCAAGGTAAGATATAAAGTTTATAAGAAGTTTATGAAAGTTTAGATGGATGGATGGATACATGGATGTTTTTTGCTCAATCACGCCAGAACGGATAAACGGAATTGGCTAGATGAAATTTGGCACAGAGATAGATTATAGTCTGGAACTGCACATAGACAATATATGTTATCCCAGAACTCCCACGGAAACGGGAAATACGCGGGTGACACCGCGAGACGCTGCTAATTTAGGAATATTTTTACATATCCATCAACTTGATGGACCGACGGCATTGTAGATCGCGGGGAGTCGATGGATGGAGACGGCTCAGGACCGCTCTTTGTGACGTTGTGTAGGGGAAACCTAATGTCCAGCAGTGGACGAGTATGGGCTCATATTATCATGATGATGACAAAATACTTACTTATATGTTTGTGTACAATATACACAAACATATAAAGTTATTGACTTTGACTTTTCGATTTTATAATATAAAAGATATTTATTTGGCGACTTGGTGACCGACCTAATGAACACGTTTATGGATCTGTTTTACAGTCAAAATAGCTACATATAAACATTAGCACAGTATAGGTACATTATTATGTTCACAGTTTCAGTAGACTTGGGTATTATGGAAACGATTTCATAAATCTAACCGTGCCGCTGTAGCGTGCCTATTTTACAGACCGTAACGTAAAACAAACAGTAACGCTCTTTCTGTTTTACTAGCAAATATTTAACATGTTCATTTGAACAAAAACAAATTATTATTAAACAAAAACTGGCAAACATGTTTGATTTCCTTAAAACTCTGTTTAAACAATTGGTATTGTGATACAATAAGTCTGGTGTAGGTACACCAAAAGACAACCAGACAAATATAGGCTACTTGACAAATTTGGAAAATTAAATAAATATTGTAAGTACTACAGAACTGCTGGCACCAAAAATATATCATAATTGCAAAAATGTCAGGCAACTAAATTATAGTCAAACTGACAGCAAATGTCAAAAATGACTGACCAAATGAAAATGATAGACCTACTACCAAGAATTAACTAGCCTAATCATATTTTAAACAGTTTCGTCGCTTTACTTTGACATTTATTGCGTGAAAACTTCTAACAAAAACGTCATTAAAAATGTAATTGCCAGATTATCCTTTTTAAGAACACAAGCTCTACATAAGCCTATTCATTTGTCTGTGAAAGCTATGTTGATATTTAATTAGGGTCTGTAATTTGATTCTCAATTGGAAGGTTAAGGTGTCTGTTTGTCCTTTGTCAAATGTTCCCTAATGATCACTGGTTTCCCTGGTTCCAGAGGTGACAGGGGTTACCATTATTATCCAGTACGCGTTCTTAATTTGTCGCAACAGTTTGGGGGTTAAATTCATATATCCGCAGTATTGTCAGCGCAAACGGCTGGGAGCGATGCATTCTGGGTAGTTCAGTTCGCTTGCCTAGTATTATTCGATGCTTGCGAAACAACTTTGTAGCTTGTTTATATCTCCCAGAGGAGGTAAAGCATTGTAGACTTCTCAACCTAAACCTCAACAACCAATAATGGTCCACTGCTGGACGCAGGCCTGTCCCTGATAATCGCATTATTGGCTTTTATGTTATGGGGGGGGGGATACATATAATCCCCACGCTGGGCTTGAGGGTTGGGGATCGCAGTTAGGTGGTAGATTCTTACTGCAAGAGGCGCTGCTGCCCGCCCCCCATTTTATGTCCCTTCAGTCTTACGACGCCCACGGGAAGAGTTAGTAATAATTCTTAGTCCATACGGCACCACATGGCTCTCTCTTAGACTTTAAGTATTTAATTTTGCACAATCCGGGTAGCAACTGTTTAGAAATAGGGAGTTCAAGAGCAAAAAAAAATTGGTTAAGTAAATAGGCATAGCCTTGAGATCTGAAATAGTAAGTCATGAATAATCGCCTAACTAGAACCTATGCAATGCTGGTGTCAATATGGTACGTCTTAGCAAATGAAATTAATCCCCACGTCGTCATTGAGTATCAGGCAAAGTGACGCAGTTTTGTATAGTGTCGGAGGGCAGGTCGGAAACACACCGAGCGTACTGAAAGCAGGCAGACGTCAGCGCTGCGTGAGTGACACGTCCTTCCGCCGAGCTTTCTATACGTAGCAAGCACTATCCTGTTACTATGTTGGCACTACGACAGACACACGCAAAATATACGAGCATGATTCATTCAAAACAGACTACTTTTCATAGGACCATTTGGGTATGAAACGCGAAAATCACCTTTAGAAACATTTTCTTGAGCCTTGTGTTTTGTATTTCGTATAAAATGAAAGTCGTGTCATGAGTATTATTACACTCTAATAAATATGGATCTCGAATGCGACCCTAATCGGAAAGGCAAAACGGCAACAATGCAAACAGGCGCGGTATCAAGTTGTGGAGCAAGCAAACACATTAAAGGGCGGCGAGCGATGCCTGATGATTATCCATACATAAGAGCGCGGAAAAAGAGAAACGATGTGAACGCAAATATATGAAAATATTCAGTGTTCTTTGTTTTAGGGCGAGCGGCAGCTGGACGCCGGGAAATGTCGCTTATCTGACGCCGCACCTTTTGTCGGTAGGCGTTGACCCAATTCGAGTGTCGCTCGCCCGCCCGGTGTCAACATCGTCTTCATTCAGATAATTTGAATATCAACCATCTGTCTTTTATAAATCTTTTTATCCGGTCGTTGGAAAAAGAAAGAGCCTGCACCGAGCACAAAAGAGTATGGTGCAAACATTGGCCTCCTTACAGTGCGGAGTGAAATCAAAAAGTTTTCCAGTTTGAAATAAGAGCTTTCCTTATTTAATTGTAGCGGAGGAGCGCTACGCAAACGCGACTCTAATTTGCGGCGGAACACGATAGGTTCGCTGTGCGCATTTGCAAATGGTGCGGCACATTCACGCGATTAAGGTAAGTTTCTGGCGAGGCCGATCGCCGAGCGATAGGTCGCCCGCGCTGGGTCAAAAATAACTTGGTCGTACCTGGCGGCGCCGCCATCCAGCGCCACTGCCGCCGCCCGGGTGGTTCAATGTCAACTTTCAATCACGGGGCGGGCGGAAGGAAGCCGCCCGTGCGCCGCTGCGGCATCGTGCCGCTCAGCCCTGTGCCACCGCAATTATTGCTTTGCCCTTTTTTACGACGACGCGCCTCCCTTGTCTCCTCGCCGTTTACATTCTGTCAAGTTAAGCCTCTCGTCCCCGAGTGCCTGACGGGACCGGCTCTCCCTTCCAGCTTGACATTAATACACAGCGCCGTGGAACTAAATCACACTAAATTGTAGTCGATCGAGTTTCATTTTAATTTAATGCGGGTAAGTAATTTAAATGTCAACAATTTATGTGGGTGGATTCGTTTTTAATTATTCACGGTTAGCAGAAAAATAATGATTGCCTTTTAATGGTATTAAAAATACCAGTAAAAGGCAATCATACACCGCTACTTAATTTACACTCAATTATTACTTTTCAGTTCTCATTAAAAAGGATAGAATCAGTTCCCGGTTTCTTTATATAATACTAGTGGTCCGCCCGGCTTCGCAAAAGTATATTCTATTGCCCATGTTCATCAGGGATAATTTAGGACCCGAATAGTGTTTTTTTTCTTCAAAATAGTCCTGTAGTTTCGGACTATATTCAATTCAAACAAACAAACAAATCTTTCCTCTATCTTCTTCTCGCTTTATAATACCTATTGGTATAGATTTTAGTCGGTTGCATTTTTATAAAAAAAAGCACGTTCATGGCTTAACGAAACCGAATAAATGTAACTTGTTACTTGGTATGGTCATGTATGTAAGGTGGTAAGGTTGCCTGGAAGAGATCGCTTCTAAGCGATAAGGCCGCCCATTGTACTTGTCAAATGTTTTTTTGTAATGTTCTTTTCTGGTGTACAATAAAGCATTTTTGTATTGTATGGTACTACCTAGTGCCTAGATATTGTTCAACTAGCTTGTTAGGGCACAACCCAACTCAAAACACTGTCAGTTCATAGCACCTTTATAAATTCTTTTCAACAATTCATAATCCAAATTTCTTTTAAACTTTTTGAAGTTTGTATTTTATCTGAATGCGATAAGGCCTATTTAAATAATCGTGATTCTTTTTCACATCAAATCTTTTAGCTAAGTAAGTATATTACTTCATACCGGCACTGTTGATTATTAAGTTCACGTTATTTACTTGCTTGTGATATAAGTTACCTATTTAATTTAAAAGTACTTATAACTCTTTCTTATTTTTTTTCAACTTGAATCTCATTCTTAATGTCAAAGCAATCAATATAATGTGATTAGCTGACCCAAAACACACTTAAATTAGCGACGCTTTTAACTAAACATTATAACACGGTGAGTTTTTTTTTTTGGGTCACTGAGGGGAAGTCTGAAACCGTAGGTGTTATCGAAATGTCATGATAGGTGTTACGAGCTTTTGGAAATAATAAGTTCTACATAAAAAAAGACGCACTAGATACATAATATTAAATTTAATTTGGTAAAATAAACATGATTTATGGATGTACCAGCTCTAAAGTATCGATGGATGTCAGAACAATCGTATCTTTTAAAAAGTATCTCAACAATTTCTAATAAAATCCCCAGTATAAACAAAGACGAAAAAAATTCCATAACCTTTAAAAAGTTCAAAAACCTGCTTGCAATAAAATGTTTGTAAATGAATTCCTGTCTGATTTATATTTGCATGACATAAACTTGATCAATGAACTCAAAACCTTATTATGATTTTCCCTACCCACGCCATAAGAAACTTTATCTTCGCCTTTGACATTGTATTAATTATAATTTACTTAGGTATATGATTATTATTTAGTATTACTATTATATTATTTAATAATATTATATATATATTATTTAAGTTTAAATTACTTTATTTAAAAAAAAATTGTTTTTTATTATTGACATTTATTTTATTTATTTATTTTATTTTCAAAATTTTTGGAAAACTTACAGCTAGGTTAAAAAAATAGTTATTTACTTACAAAATACATGCCGGTAAAAAACCAGCGCATGTTTGCTGAGGGCCAATTATAAAGTTTCCGCAGATATATACTTAGATAAATAACAAAGGACGTACAGACAGAGTAGACGACTAAAAGGAAATACACAATATAGTTAACTTATGAAGAATTCATCGCTAAGCAAGCGTTTAAGCTTGCTTACAGACGTGTTAAATAAATCAACATCAATATTTCTGTTGACCAATGAGTTAAACGATTTGCTAGCTCGTAGTAGAAATGCGTTTTGTCTATAATTAGTTTTTACCATAGGAACATATAGAATACTCGGTTTTCTCAATGCAGCAGTATTAGTACGCAACCCTAATTGCCCAAGCAGCTCAGGACAGTCTACGTTGCCATTGCAGATATTTATAAGGTATGCCAGGTCAGCAACTTGCCTGCGATTAGAAAGTGGAAGGAAATGAAACTTGCGACACCTTGTAAAATAATCAGGTAGGTATATTTTAGCTCGGTATTGTAAGTATCGCATAAACCTTTTTTGTATGGATTCGAGACGCGATGAGTAAACCACATAGTTCGGGTTCCACACCTGCGATGCGTACTCGAGGTGACTACGTACGTAAGCGCAATACAAAATTTTAAACGTTTTAACACTTACAAATTCCGATGACATTCTTAAAACAAACCCCAGGGCGCGAGACGCTTTCTTTGTTATATTATTGATATGTTCATCGAACAACAACTTGGTATCAAATATTACACCTAGGTCTCTAATTGAGTCTACTCTTGTTATAGGTAAGTTGAAAAATGTATAGGTCGAGATCAATTTGCTAGGTTTACGGGTAAAGGAACATGTGTAACATTTAGATACATTTAAATCTAGTTTATTTAAAATACAATAATTTTGAAATCTATTTAGGTCAGACTGAAGATACTGAGTGTCAACGAGATTTTTAATTGGAAGGAAGATCTTCATGTCATCGGCATATAGAAGAATTTTTGAGTGTATAAAGCAAGAAGCGACGTCATTCAAAAATATGTTGAACAGTAGTGGTCCTAGTAAGGACCCTTGGGGGACTCCTGAGGGAACATTGAGGGGTAATGAAAAATAGCCACCAAGTACAACTGTCTGGCAACGGTTACGGACGTACGAAGAAAACCATCTAAATAGGTTTCCTCTGATACCTATGTTTTGTAGCTTGTCTAAAAGGATGGAGTGATCAATACGGTCAAAGCATTTAGAATAGTCAGTGTAAATGATGTCTACTTGCGAAGGTTCGGACATTATTCGAGTTAAAAAATCAGTACAGAGTAACAAATTAGATGTGGTGGACCTGCCTCTTAAAAAACCATGCTGATGTAACGATATGCTGTGCTTGATAGCTGAATAAAGCTGGGTATATACTATTTTTTCTAAAACCTTGGCAAATAAGCACAGTTTCGAAATAGGTCTGTAATTTTCAACGTGATTTTTAAGCCCTTTTTTGTGTATGGGTGTTATGAAAGCAGCCTTCCAAATGTTGGGTACTGTACACATACATAATTTACCTGACCTTGAGATAACTATTCATTAATTTAAACTTATTCTTTGTTATATTTAGCAAATACAAAAGTTTTAACTGAGCATAAACCAAAATATAAACAGATTTTTTACATGATTTAAAAGTTTCTGCATAGAGTAGGAACTGGAACCTTTTGACCCCTTTGTTTGCAAAGCAGCGAGAAAAGCCTCCGTGCCAACAGTCGTTTTGTCAAGCGTCGAGTGACATTAGCCCGAGCCACTGTCTGATAATTTGAAAACCAAATAAAATAATAACCGACTCAATTTATTTCGGCTAAGTGATGTAGAGTTGACGTTTAAAAAAACTATCATACTTACTTTCTTACTTTTGTCATTTTTAGTAAGTTTTAACTGAGCACAAACCAAAATATAAACAGTTTTTTTACATGATTTAAAAGTTTCTGCATAGAGTAGGAACTGGAACCTTTTGACCCCTTTGTTTGCAAAGCAGCGAGAAAAGCCTCCGTGCCAACAGTCGTTTTGTCAAGCGTCGAGGGACATTAGCACGAGCCACTGTCTGATAATTTGAAAACCAAATAAAATAATAACCGACTCTATTTATTTCGGCTAAGTGATGTAGAGTTGACGTTTCATTCGGAGTAATTCAATTTGTTATCTCACGCAGAGCGTAAAATGGGTTAAACGACTAAACTTTGGAGTTTGTGCTATGAAATATTAAATCCGATTTCAAATAATAATCCGTTGTACATTTAGAATAGGCACGTAAAAAATCTATTACATATTGTAGTATCTTTGAAGGTCTGTCCATCTGACGACCTCTGTGGCGCGGTGGGCGAAGGTCCGCCTGCGACGCAAGAGGTTGCGGGTTCGATTCCCGCCTTGGGACAAATATTTGTACGATCTACAGGTATTTTTTCCGGGTGTTCTGGTCGTTTACTATGTATAATAAAAAATATCTATCTATTTAATGTATTGTATTATGTATATCAGTTATCTAGTACCCATAACACAAGCTCTGCTTAGTTTGGGGCTAGATAATGTGAATGGTCCAATATTAAAAAAAATAAAAAAATCTGTCCATAAGTCCGCGGGGTGTTTCTCATGAACCGTAAAATATATAGATAGATAGAGAATATTTTATTCATCACTTTTAAAAAAACAGATTATCTTAAATTTTACATACTAAAGAAAACAGCAATGGATTTGGCGGCCTTATCGCTTAAAGCGACTGAAAATGTAGACAGTTGAATTCACAGAATATGCATTTCTCTTGCCGCTATAGCAACTATACCAAAATTTAAATTAATTTTAAACGTAACGGGGGTTTCCCATACAAAATAACTTCCTTTATTGGCTATTTATGCTGTACTTTTGTCCGAGGCTGTATCTCTTGAACCGTAATAGGAGCAGTTAAAATTTTGACAGGGTGTAGTGTAAATTCCTATTGGCGCTATAGCTGTTTTTATCTATTCTTATGCCTATAGCAACAAATAAAATAATTTTAATAATTAAGGAGATCAATGTCCACACCTAGCACTGTTTGTAGATTTACCTGTTTAACCGACTTCAAAAAAAGGATTAAGTTCTATGGCTGTATGTATGTAAGGGTTTTTTATATATGTTCGTCGATTTCTTAGTCATTGGTGGACCGATTTCGATGATTCTTCTGCAGTTGTATAGTATAGAAGATGATCCCGAAGTGGTTCCATAATTTTTGTATTCGGGGGATTAGTATTTATCCCACAAAACTTAAAAAAAAATGCTTAGAAAACTATGGGGTTCGAAGAAGGATTTTTGAATTTTCATAACAATCAATTTTTTTTTTATCTTCGTAGGCAGCTTTTCTCGCATAAATAGTTTTTTACACTGGCGCTAGATTAAGGTACCTTTTCTCCGGCATAATTCTAATCAAATACAGCACCTGAATGGCATTGTTGTTCGATAAGCGATCGAGCGCCAGAATAAGGCCATTGAGTAGTGTACAGAGAGACAGCCCGTATTTGTGCGACCCAAAATCTGAAGAGAGGTTTCACCTTTGAACATCTCCATCAATATGTCAATTAGGGTTCACAATGAGCGGTCCTTCTGCCGGCTTTGCCTTCGCCGGTGTCTCATGGCCCGGCCGTTTGCCAGCCCATTAACCAAATAACGAGTCCACAGGATAAACTTGCAGGCAGTAAAGTTTATTAATGGCTCGATTACAAGCTCGACCCGAGGTGGAAAGAAGTGCTATCAATCAGTCAGGTGCGCGACGTTAGAGGCACCTACCCCCTCGGTAACGCTAATAACAAAATTCCGACGCCCCTGTTTGTTTCTCTAGAAAGGGGTGAAGATGAATATCCTAGTGCGTTGGCATCAGTTATTCGCTTTCATTGTAAAAACGGAAAAATGTTTGCTTTGAAAATAATTCAACAATGAAATGAACTTTTTGCGTTCATCCGTCAAAAGAGAACAGTTTGAAAGGCATTATCGGGAGTGTAATGCTGTTTGCGCAACAGATAAATTACTCGACTTATTTGTGTCGGATGGAAGATGCAACTAAAACTAAATTTAAAACGCTTGCTAATCTTGCAGCACACCCGTCGCTTCGTGCTGCAAGATTAGCAGGCGCTTTAAAAAGTTTCAAGAACCTCCCGAAAGTCCATTGAGATAAAGTTATAATGAGATATAATCTACATTTTACAGCCTGTTCTTTACGACGCGACGGGGTTGAAAAGCAAAAGAGAAGACGTCATGCTAGGATTGGCATGGCGTCAAAACTAGACAGGCAGTGATGCCTGAAGCACTGCTCGCAGCCGCTATCCGAATGGCTCAATTACAGTTAATTCGCAGCGCACACACATTCTGAGCGAAACTAGTGAGGCTAGCGAGGTACATGCATGTGCAGAGTCCGCATTAATGTATGTAAATGCATGCGACCGGCGGCCGGTCGCGGCAGTCGCCCGCTCACAATATTGCGACATTAAGCGGAATATGGCCGGCGAGACGGACATTTTCGACAAAAGTCGACATTTGCAAATGTATGTATACGCATGTGCATTTTTAAAGCACTTTTGGTTGGCCATTAGCTTCGTTTATGGACAGCTGAGAACATATTGCTTTGACAATGGTTCATTTAATGAACAATGACTCAAGATTTAAGTCGAAATAACTTTGTGATCCTGTTTTATATGCGATTTATTGTACATCGATTAATATACTTACGTTTATAAGAGAGAAAAAAACTTCTGAAAAAAGACAAGCGAACTCTAAACCAAAAATAATGTCTCGTTCGAAAGTTAGCGAAATGCTAATATCTCTAGGTCTCGCGAAGCGTCGCGTCGCGTCTGTCGGCAGCGTCGTTCGTACGGTGATATTGATAAGTTTCGCGTATGCTTGTGTGTTTTATTTATAGTAAACGGTAAGTATATTTATGTATGATGTAGGTAGGTAGGGTACTTCTAGTCGGACTTTATTGGCTTCATATTTCCGGTTAATTATAATTATTGTACTAGGGAAATTCAGTAAGCCTATAACAAGCAAACAGAAAACAGGCAAAAATCTCATCGGAATTGGACGCTCCGCAATACGTCGGAAACGGTTGCTAAAGTGCCAATAAACTGAACGTTTTAAAGGACATGTCGTAGTAATGGCGGAATTATTGTGTTCAATTTGCATTCGCATGGCTTTGATTTGCATTTAATCGATAGATGACGTTGGCGGCCATTGCCCTATCGAAGGTATTTCTACATCTTAATCTG
Source organism: Eupithecia vulgata (assembly GCA_946478455.1). Classification (NCBI taxonomy): domain Eukaryota; kingdom Metazoa; phylum Arthropoda; class Insecta; order Lepidoptera; family Geometridae; genus Eupithecia; species Eupithecia vulgata. Next base: position 11,268,516 of record OX297862.1, on the reverse strand, counting down.
CCTTGTAATTTACGTGGTAGCTAGATTATTCTTGTGCAAGTTTAGTGATGATGAGGTTTTTCAAAATGAGCATTTATCTACCGAAGATTTGGCTTTATTGTGACAATCCATTCTAATTTAAATACGAAAGTGTGTTATTTATTATTGTTTGTTTGTACTTCCTTCACGCTCTAACTAAGCAACCAGTCGACTTGATTTTTGGCATATAGAGTTAGTTAATAGGATGAAGAGTAACATAGGCAAAAAAGAAACCTTAAACAACGCGTGCCGCGGGTAGCACCTAGTAAAAAATAATTCAGAGGCCAGAAGTCTACGATATTAGGGAAGCTTAGGGTGTTACCACACCAATCGATCGATCGACGTTGATCCACGTCGTCGATCGAATGGTGTGGTATGCGTAGCTTTGGTTGATCGACACGGACATTTGTCGACTAACCGATCGACGTTGCTTAATCTATTCCACCATCGACCGATGCCAGCGATCGATTGGTGTGATAACACCAAGTGCAGTTTAATATAAATATACCATTACACATAAAAATTAAAAAGTCTAGCTCTTGTTGGTGCAATGATGCACTTTACTCCACTTCTCTCTTTCCAATGCGGTCTCTTTTACTTCTTTATATTATTTGTATGTTCCTTATCTAACAAAACGTAAGATTTTGTTAATTAAATAAATAAATAATGTTGGACAATTCAAATTTCTATATGTGTTGTATTAAAAACACAAATATCGTTATGTGTGATATGGAACATAGCTCACATCGTCTAGTTACATAATATCAACACAATGTCGCAAATACAAAAAGTTTTCAGTCATCATTTTTGGTATTACGGAACACAGTAATTTACGTATTGAAGTTGCGAGCAGCTGTAGCAGAGTCCTTAAGCGATTTGGCAATACGCTATCGCTAAAGACTTGTCTACTGGCCACGACGAGACAGATGATGGGAGATGAGATGATGAACAAATCGGTTCTCGATTGCTTTATTAATCATTTCTAGATGGGTGGAGTCGATTTGGACACACTTCAATTGCATACCTATGTATGAACCTAGGATTTTAGGAAGGTAGGTATTTGGCGTCAGTCCAAACATGATCGATAATGTACCAAGTCTATAATGAATGACGGTTACAATGCAGTTAATTAGTTAAGGATGTGCACCTAGTTTAATTACCTATGTCTTTTATTTAACTTTTCAGGGAAATAAAACCGCCCAAGTGCAAGTTGCCTCGCACAATCAACAAGGGTTCCGTACTATTGTGCAAAGTGCAAACTTTTCGCAACAGAAACAAATGAATCCTTAAAAACGGTTGACGAATCCAAAAAGAGCAAAAAGCCAATCTGATGCGGTCACCCATCCTAGTACTGACCACGCCCGACGTTGCTTAACTTCGGTGATCGATACTCAACGTGGTAGGTATAAACGTTGGCCCCCGTAATTATAAAATTAATGTATTTATTTTTATTATTTGCTATTAAAAGCGACAAAAGTAATACATACCTTGCTTGTTGAAATTTCAACTGTACCTACTAAATGTCTTCTTGACAAACGTAGAGCAAAACTAGCGAAAAAAATCGTTTTTTGTATAGGAAGGAGCCCCTTTAATGTTTGTATTGACTTTATTTTTATTACCTATTTGTTTTTACAGCGGCGTGAGAAATACACATCCTGTGAGAATTTCTAAGTTTTCTTTTCCGTCTATGTTTTACCGTTCATGAGATAGGAAAATCCCGCTGACGGACGAACACGGAGAGACTAATAGACAGCATAGCCTTTGTACCTAATAGGGGTCTCGTTTATTATACCCATAAGGTACCTACCTACCTACGAAATCCTAAAAATCAACCAATATTAAATAATCTTCGTTGATTAATCTTTCGACTCAATAAGATTCGGAACTTTCGTAAGTCCCGCCCGATAATTTTCGAGTCGACAGATTTGCAACCCTATTTTCAAAAAGTAACTGCGTCTATGAAATATTGCATTCTTTCATTTATTCTTCATTCATTCACCTGTCAACAATCTAAGGAATAGGTGTGCATGTGTCGAAAAGAAAATACATACCAAATTCCCTTGGTACCTACCTATGTCTAATATTGGATTGAACCGTTTCGAGAAATCTGGCGAGAGCTCCATATATGTTGTACCTACTTACCTAGGTGCCGCTAACTCATTTCCTTTGTTGAAATCAAAATCCAAGTAAAGTCAGCTGTTTCAACGGGTCAACTACCTCGACCGTCGTCGAACTGTGGATGCAACTAGCGCCCCCTAGGGGTCCCGAACGAAAAGCTATTGTCTCATCAAGCAATGCACGCATTATTGTATTATTGTCATGGTGATTCATTCTAAAACACTCAATGACTCGTTATTTACTAAGTATTTATAAATATAACAAACAAATATTAACTACCTACTCATCAAACCCATCGAATTACTCTAGCTAAATTTGCTTTCCTTTGTTGATTTCTCCCAAAAATTTGATCGTGAAAGAAAGTGTGCCCAAAAGACACAAAATAGCACCTACATTGCCAATATTATCAAAACAAACTTTACTAGACATTTACCTATCAATATTTAAAGCCACAATTACTCTTATTATTACTGAAATATACCAAAACATCAATAAGAACAACGTACGTGATGTCAAAGAGGTTATGTTCACGACAAACAAAAATAAAGGCGTTTACCTTGTTTTTTCTGCATTCCAGAGGCCAATATCACTAAATTATAGCACAGTTTCATACACTATAATGCAATACTTTGTATAATTATGTAAAAATCAGTTTGTATCACAGAAATAACTAAATAAAACCGAAAACATTGAAAGCGGACAAGAAGCGCGACACAGAACGGCAAGCAAGCAGCAGCTGACTACGAGAGGTGCGTCGATGTAACTTTGTACGAGCGTGCGTTCGCGCCTTGCTCGCTGTTACACTGACGACACGTTTTATGTGTTAGCATTTTATTTTCATATATTTGCAAATATCCAAAACAAACACTATTCCTGTATTTATAAATTTTTAATCTAAAACATGTTATCCTATTCTATTTAAAAAATTACTATGTGAATTTTTGATAGAAACTGATTTTTTTCAAGTGTTAGGTAAAATATTTTTTATATATATAAATAATAAATAAAACTATGTCTGGTAAAACAAAGTTCACAACAGTTTTTACAGGGTTTTTTCACACTAAACTACTAAAATATTCACACAATACCGACAGCTGTATGAAGACACAATACAATGTTATGGCGACGAATGCGCAACGTGGAGGAGTGGTGAGGCGCGCACCGGGTGCTGCGTATGTCGCCCTCTAGCGGGCATTTTGTGAATTATCGATTCCGAAGCATGGGTACCTGCGCCGCGTCGCCGCCGCCACCGCCGCCGTCGCCGTCGCCCGCCGCGCTGCCGCCAATAGTCATCATTCGCGGCACATGCATTATTTTGGTAAATTGGATGAATAAGTAGGTAAGGTAACATATGGTTTGTTTTGTTTGACACTGTTTATTTCCTCTTTCTGTGCGGGATGAAGAGTTGATGAAGAGACGACTCAAACCTACTTAGGCAGTTGATTATAATAGTCCGGCCTCACGCTCTGTCTTACTTGCAAGCATGCTTGCACAAGCACAAACCAGTTTGCGCAAGTAAGATTGAGCGTGTGAACGGCATGACGGTAGCTCGGGCAATCCCGGAATCGCGCATTGTGTAGACATGCTGAAAATTGGCATCAATGAGTACCTACCTATACAATAACTAGGTAGGTACCGTAAATTGGCATGAGTAAATTTTGTTGGCACGTGTTTACTTGAGTCTGAACCCTAAATGACCGGCTCGTGTGTGTGGCCGGCCGACCCCAGCAAAGCTGAGCTGAGTGAGACTGTGGCTGAGCAGAGATGTGTTTTAAAAAACCAATAACACGTCGTAATTTCAAACATCTTGTCTCCGCTCAGCTGCAGTGGTGACCACCAAGCGGAGATCTATTAATTTTTTATGCGAAGATAAGTACATAGAAAGATCGAAGTAGAGAGTGAGCTGTGTCTCGCAAGCTGGCGACGACGCCACGTCACGCAGCGGAGACGAAAGCTGAGTGGAGATGTGAGCTGTGCCTCGCTAGTGCATTCATCATTCATCTCAACAATCATCCGACGCAGCAGCTCAGCCGCCGCTCTAAACAGCATTTGATCTCCGCTCCAGTCAGCTAGGCAGGAGTAGGTAGCGCTCTCCGCACAGCTTCAGTGGAGATACCGAAGGTGAAAGACGCCACATCTCCGCCCCGTACATCTCCGCTTTGGTGAAGTATGGGCCATATGCGATATCTATATATTGTGGACTCTATTCCGTAAAAAAGTAGGTGCCTAGCTGTAGTAGTTAGTTTCTGAGATAGTAAAGAAGGAAAAAAGGGCAGACAGAGCAAGACCCTTAAGGGTTTCGAAACGGATGATCTCGAAACCCTAAAGATCGAAATTTTATTTTAAAGATAGATAATGATAATGCTGGACAATTCACACAGCATTATCTAGCAGAGCAGAGCTTGTGTTACGGGTACTATAGATAACTGATGATTACCTATACATAATTCAATATTAAATAGATAGATATTTTTTATTATTCATAGAAAACGACCAGAACACCCGGAACAAATACTTGCAGATCATACAAATATTTGACATAAGGCGAAAATCGAACCCTCAACCTTCTGCATCGGAGGCGGACCTTCGCCCACCGCGCCACAGAGGTCGTCCGCTCCGTCGCCGTTATAGCTGCTAGGTAGGCTACAAAATTATAGAAAGGAACGTTTTCTTTAGCCACCGATACTTTAGCAAAGGTCGAGTTGTTCTGAACTCCCCTCCCACTAGGTAAATTGGGGGTGCAGGGGGAGCGGGTTGATATTTATGCACGTTAATAAGAACCTGAGGCAGACAAAGCCTACTTACTGCAGGTTTGTTTGGAATTTTATTGGGAGTAAATATGGAGACAATGGGATTTTTTAATCGCTTGAAAACTTTATTTACCATATTATACACCATATATAATAAAAAAAGAAGGTAGGGATGTATAGGTATACATATTATAGGTAGGTCCTGTACGCGAATTTCTCGAGTTTAGTTCAGACATTCAGATACATTATTAACTAATTGGACACTAGCGGCGTTATTAGGGGGGCGATAAACACCGGGTACCTACCAAGCTCCGAGGGGTGACTACGGTAAATCACACGCCATCCAGATCATACTAAAATTCGTGGCTCGCTTAGCTCACGTCGATTTTCTGTAGAGTGTGGTCTGGCTGTAATGGAGGTCTACTTTGAAAAACGAATTAAGTAGACGGATGATGTCGAAACGAACAACATTATTAACAAGCTGTTAGGGCGTGACACCAACTGACACGTTTTGTTTCCGATCTCTAAGAAATAAATACTTAACAGAATCATTTTACGGTAGGGTTATCGAAAGAACGGATCGCCCGTTCTTCGTTTTTTGCGATGACATTCGTCAACTTCATTTGGCTTTCAAAGGAGAACTCCTATTATTCTCCAATGTTATTAGTAACTAAAATAAATAACAATTTTACTGTTCTTAGATCATTATCTCTTCCTTGTCTAAAAAAATTTGAAATAGACTGGCTCACTCTGCTCGCGAACATTTGCTTTAGGTAGGTACTTACGTTATGAGTCGAGTCGATCGGGATTGTCATTCTTTTATCGGTAGTGGGAACTTTATTCTAATTAAATGTACCTACCTATTAAAATTTCTGGGGGTAACGATAAAAAATCTGACGCTAATCCCTGCCTTAAAAATCCACCCGCCCAATCCCTCCCGCCTAACATCCGAAACTGCGGTGTCGTAAGGTCATTACAGCAAAAACCGAAGTTTCGAGTTGCAGTTTTCGCGAATTAGAGCAAATAAGATAGAAGCAGTGAATTTATTTTGCCTGGGGGGTACGTAGTTGTGAATTTTGCACGAACGACTGCATTATGCGCCGCACGTAGTACGCTGTCTGCACACGGGTACAGTCGGGATAAAACTTACTGCTAAATTTACAAAAATGCTTTAACTTGTATGCTTTATAACACCTACGTAATATTATGACTGTAGCCACCAGAATAAAGCTTTGCAAGCACATCAGTCCAGTTGGAGATAAAAGATATTACTAAATTTTGGAATAAAAAAACTAGGTAATACTTAAGTTTCTAGATAATTATAAGAAGAATATAAGAGCAAATTTTTGTTTGCTTTAACATTTGTAACCCACGTGTGTAGGTGCCTACTAGCTGCTCAGCTTTAGTAGTGGTTTGTCTGCCAGTAAGTTCCTACTACCTAGGTAGGTATCTATTTCATCAAGGAATATAGATACGTATAAAATCATATTTTGTTAGTTATGTAGTAGCTACATAACGATTTTACTGAAATAAAAGTCACTTACCAAGGTCTGACTGTATCAAGTCAGGCTATAGGTATAAGCAGAGGCGGTAGCGAGCGCGATTTCTGTACCTTATTCCGTTTGGTAGAAACAGAGCCGACGCTCTTTGCTTTCTATCTCTGCACTTCATCTGTTATTTAAAGCTCACTGTACTGAAGCTCCACGTGGAATGGCTTGTACACTACTAGGTATATACCTAGCTACCAACTACTTAATGTAGGTACCCACTTAGCTCGTAGGGTACCTAGACGGTTCCTACTTCGTTTGCCGATAAGAGAAGCGCAATCGATATAATAAATTTACATTTTGTAGTCAGAGCAGTTCCAAAGAGGCCCTCAGTTTTCAAAGGTTTGTCAAAGGAAAAATTACATAAATCTTGTCTAAAGCTACCATTAGGGAGTCGTGAGTCGAGAGTGATCAACCCTTTACCTACAGGTAAGGGGTATCATTCCGGTTCAGAAAAAAAGCCCACACACGTACCTAAAAGTCTCACGGTTTTCGAAATTATCAACTTTTTTTACCCATGTCCATTCTTTTCGATGCTAAAATTACAAATTAAGGAATTTACTCAATCTGTTGTTACTATAATATCACCTCAACAGCCTTTAATCGTCCCCTGCTGGTCCACAGCTTTCATCTTTTTTTATATCATTATTGGATAATTGTTTTATCAAATTCTAACACTCTTTGTGTGCCAAAGGAACAGTTTTTCTTTTACGACATGTTAAGCAAACAAAAAAATTTTGTTTTTAAGATCGTCCTTAGTCGTTTATTAAAAAATTATGGTCACCTGAGTGACCGACTAGTAAAAACTTGTCTACTTCAATGATATTCCGAAATGGAGAAAGAATGAAAGAAAGCTCCAACTTTCAATGCAAAGGATATTCCCGCTGTCTTAACGGGAATATTTAAGGTAAGAGTATTTTTTATAATAAAAAGTAAGATTTAAAAAAAATCGCTCGTTGACTTGGAATTTCGCAAACAAAATTAATTGCAAGGGAATTTACTAAAACCAGTAAATAAACAACTAATAAGTACATCTAAATTAGATTTTTATATAATTTTTACTATGATTACCTACCAAAGATTACGAATCAGATTAGATAATTGATCTATGGCAGTAGCAATACTATTTAGTTATATCCACCTACAATCATAGGTTTTTATTTTTGTATATTCTCTACAAACCGATTTCTGTGCACAAACTCGTTCAGGTAGGTACTTTGTTTTTAATCCTAAAGTAAACTCCAGGGGGTGGAGATGGGATGAGGATTTCGAGCATATTTATTGCTGGCCTGCAAACCGTTTTCGGGTAATACGGTACAAGCAAAGCGACATTATTTTTAGTAATTTCACCGAATGTCCTTTATAACTCGAATACACGGTAGATGGTCCATCCGACTAAATAATATCGATTACAAAAAAACATGTCCGATGCCTTAGTCGTCTACGTCTTTGTCATGTCTCACTCAATGGTTATTTTCATGTTCTCGTAAGGTGGTGTCGTTGCTGTACTAGCAGTTAAAAAAACCCTCCTTCTTACGCAGTTGGGTAAAAAGAGCTGCGAAATGGTTATAGCCATCATCATTTGCTGTGACGATTAAATCTAGGTGCGTTTTGTGAGGTTCAGTGTTAATTGTTGCCATAAAACCTACGTAGTTTACAAATAATACTATGATGTTTAAAAGCTTTAACATTTGTACAGCTACCTATACAATTTTGAAATTAATAAATAATCATTTAATTCAGCACCAATGCACCATCATCATCATCAGCCTATGTTAGTCCACGACTAGACTTAGAACTCCACATTAAATATCAAACAATTCATTTACCTACAAGAATTTATTGACAAGGAAAATTACAATCAAATAATAGAATTAAAGTACCCCACGGACCTAGGGTCTGGACTCTAAGGGGAGCAAATGCATAGGCTCTGTCGAGACCTGCATATTTGCGCCTCTTGAGATTCTCGGCCAAATCTGGCGCCGCATCAGCCCTCACGGAAGTTCTAGGAAGATAGAAAAGCGCGAGTGTACGCGTAGCGCCCCACACAATAGGCCTCCCAAATTCCCATGGGACTAGAGTCATATCGTCTGGCCTCTAACCATCTTGTCACGCAACAGATATAGGCCTAAAATAAAAATTAAACAGGTACCTACCTAATACAAATATTGTAACTTCTGAACATAAATTTTTGTAAATATCTGTCAACAGACGCCACCGCTTGTCTCTTCCCATTCTCATCGCTTTTCCCGACATTTTGGTGGTCTGGCCAAAACATTTCAGCCATGCATTCCATTTAAAATATTCAGAGTGGTGTATCCAACGCCATTAACATGCCCGGACGCAATTCGGCGTCGGGACGAGTCCACAAAATGGGGGCGATATCATTAACTTGACCCCGGAACTATCCACTACCCGCAAGTTTTTCCTAATATTACACAGGAGAGGTACCCACTACCCAGGTATCTACGAGAGTTAGGTTGTTACCCTTGTAGTTTGTATGGTTACGTTAGTAATTTTAACCAACGCGGTTGAAGCATGAACTGAATAAATAAATAATGCTAGACAATTAGAATAGAACAGAATAGAATAGAATACTTTTTATTGACTCACACACACATACATAGTACACAGAAAGATACAGAAAAAAAATATAAAAAATAATTAATACTACTTAAATAGTGAACCAATAAGGTCCTGCCTCAGCTTAATGTTGCTCCACAGGAAGTTGAGCAACGCTGGTTTTCTGGCAGAACTTTGGTGCACGCGTGTCTACACGGCCATAAAAAAAGAGAACACAAAAAAAAAACAGAAAAACATACATACAACTTATTGGATTAGATAATTCACACAGCGTTAGCTGCAAGCTTAGCAGAGCTTAAGTTATAGAGGTAAATATTATGCAACTGTTTAACTTAATGCAATACATTAAATATTTTTTTACTATATACAGAAAATCTCCAAAACACCCGGAATAAACATAATTTTTTTTTCCGAGGCGGGAAACCAAAACCACAACCTACTGGACTTCGTAGTGGACCTTCGCCCGCTTCAGAGACGTCTACAATTAACCTTACTATTCGTTAACCCCCTACTAAATTCTATTATTATATTCCCAAATAAAGTAACCTAATCTGTGCCTAGATAGAGAACAATGTCAATGCCATAGTTCTAAAGGTTGGATCCGATTCCAGACAATCCAATTATCTATCAATATTCATGGCTAATTCCTTAAGCTAGAGCAGGAAAGGTTTCAAGGAAAAGAAACAACTTTCACTAGATAGGAGTACTTGCGTGGCAGAAATCGACGCAATACGAAGATTGGTATACGGATATCCAAAACTTTGGAGCTTCGCAAGAGAAATAAAGGTAAAAACAACTCTGATCTGGGAAATCAAAGAAAACGAACCTGGGCGTGGAATTCTTATTCTCTTTGAGTAGTAACATCTTATCGTAAAAGTATTAACCTACCCACGTATTTTCATATTTCCTATGTGGATCATCATCATCATCATCAGCCTTTTTCAGTCCACTGCTGGACATAGGCCTCCCCTAATGAGCGCCATAGCGCCCTGTCTTCAGCTTGCCGCATCCAGCATCTGCCAGCAGTCTTTCGCAAATCGTCATCCCACCTGGTCGGAGGGCGTCCTACACTACGTTTGCCGAGTCGCGGTCTCCACTCAAGAACACGTTTACCCCAGCGGTTGTCGGTTCTTCTCGAGATATGGCCAGCCCACTGCCACTTCAGCTTGCTAATCCTTTGAGCTATGTCGATAACCTTGTTTCTCTGTCGGATGTATTCGTTGCGAATCCTATCCTTCAGAGAAACTCCGAGCATAGCTCTCTCCATAGCTCGCTGAGCGACTTTAAACTGGTGGACCAGCCCTACCGTGAGTGTCCACGTCTCAGCTCCGTAGGTCATGACGGGTAGGACGCACTGATTGAAAACTTTCGTTTTCAAGCATTGCGGTATGGATGACGAGAAGACTCGACGTAGTTTCCCAAACGCTGCCCATCCTATGTGGATAATGGATAGAAAAAATAAAAATTGCATGGTGGTGTTAGTGTACAATTGTTTGACAAAGTAGGGGAAGTAGTACCTACAGAAAATATTTTTTGAAAAATAATAAAATATCTAAACTTTTCATAAAGACCACAGGTGATCGGAATGCTGGTTTTTATTTTGGGTCAATGAATTAGCCGATGGCTTAGATTTTTAGGCTAAGTGTATATGATATATTTTGTAATTATGCGAAAAGCACGCCCTTTACAGGCCAAGTAATCTCAAAAATAAAACGAATATAAACAAAACGCTTTGTGCAAATTAAAAGAGTCTATCACTCTGACCAGCAAAAGTATAAATACCAAAAACCCAATTTTTTTTCAAGTATTAATTTCGAACAAAAAAAAGTATTGGTAATTTCAATTTCCTTTTTCAAGATTTTGCAACGATGTCGGAAGTTCGATTGTAAGATAGAGCCACGGTAGAGCTATGGTCGGAGCTTGGTTAATTATGGCGTCGAAAATAGCTACGACTGAGTGGCCGATGATACTCGTAGACCGCGTAGCACTTTCGTAGAACATTATAAGTAGGTATTGGTGTTGGTACAAAACCTTATTTAAACTAGTGTAAAAATGTTTCGTCTCTTTTTTTCGATCGGCAAAAAAGGGGACAGCAACATTTTTACGCTAGTTTGGTTTAGGATTTGTACCAACAGAATCACTACCATAGTAGTATCGTACCGTATGGTGGTTAGACCCGGGTTGGCGCGATATTCTTTTTTGTGTTTTATTTTTCTTCTGTGTTACTCAAGCAATAAAACTATCTGAAAAGTAATTTATCGCAAATCGTAAACCACTTTCTATGAACTCATGGTTAAAAAGCAACTTTGATTCATTTGTATTTTGGGATCATTTGGGAAAATGTCGATTTGTCAAAATCTCTTATTTTCCCAAAATGAATCTCGCGTTAACCCGCGTCGTGCCACCTTAACAAATTTCATACTACCTATCCTAGAATATTTAATTTTGTAGGTAAATACTTGCTAATTTAAAAATGCACCACAGCTTTTTCTCTTCTCTAAGAAGAAATTGTGTTTGCCAGCGGGGGCTCGGACTCTTAATATGAAAATATGACTCACTACAGAAAATCGTCCATTTAATTTGCATTAAGTTGCGCCAGACTTCGGTGTAATGAACTAAGTGCCGTGATATAGCACGGAATGTTGCATGAAGTTATTTACGACAGTGGAAACTATTCGGAAAATAGCTTGATAATCATTATTTATCGGCAGCGCAGTAGACTTGTTTAAACGTTTTCAACTAAAAGATTCGTTTAATAAACGAAATATACCAGAAATGTTTCCAAATTGATAAATAGCCTGAAATTGAACCGTTTAGCAATACACGTCGCTGTAATTCATTGTTTAAGTCGTAGTATGACATTTGTCTGAAAATATAGCCCGAAGGCGTCCTCAAGGATTCAGGTGAATCGACGGAGCGCTCGTAAGCTTAGAACTATAAGCACGTTATATATTAGTCTCAGTTTAAAGTTACTATGCGGCTACAAATAAAGGAGGGGTCGTGTCCGCAAGTTTGTCCGCCGCCGCCAAATTACAGACTGTCACTTGAGTCAAGGAACCTGTTGACACTGTGTTAAGTTACGATTTGAGAGGCCTGTTTGCTGTGGACACAACTTGTACAGCCCTCATAACAACAAGACATCCGAACTCATAATGAAACAATTGTTGGCACTGTCGCTCAAACTCGACGAGGGTGATTTCCTCATTATAATATCCTAGTTAACAATATCCGCAACTCAATACATCCATATACTTTGTTCACTTCTGTTATTCCACTAAAAGATATCAGATCTGAAATCTTATTGCACATACATTGAATATTCTCAACGGAAAGTCAATTTAGCTTTAGTGAACTCGTGTGATACATGCAAAGAATCTCATAGAAGTCTGCATCCTGAAGTCATTTTGTCGGCTGAGACTATAGTAGCCGGTTCGGTGCCAGTTCAGTTTCAAATTTCATTCTTTTCGAAGCCATATCTCGACTTCGTCCGGGAATCTACTTTACATTTCTCATCCTAATGGCCATTCAGAGAAAATTGGAAAAGAAGTTTCGTTTTCGCGTTTGAATTCAGATGCAGGTTCTATAGAAACTTTTTGAAAACTATCGGTGCAACTTTGAGATAAGCGCACAACAATGTGAGCGCATCCGTTCTATGCCGAAATAGACGATTAGAGCCTACGGGCTTCGTGCCACAATTACAAAAATACTGCCGTATTTGGAGAATTGGACTAGACAATATAAATATTTATCCTCCCCTAGATTTCCCAGACAAATAGAATTAAAGGCGTAGTAATGTTTTTGTAGAATGCTTAGTGGAGGGCAGATTGTGGGGGCCATTAATGTATGGCAAACACCCTAGTGAGGGCTCCACCTCATGGATGATGCCTATGGTGCCGATGACCCCTATCGATTTGTACATTTCGACGGAGGTAATTGCAAATTGCGGGATATACCATAGGTCGAGTCAAGAATTGCTAGGGTGGTAGTCCTACGCTCTTCAATATTAATATCAATCGACGCTGTAGTGCAGCGGCAAATTGAGCCATTCCTCGTAATTGAAATCGAGTTGTTTGTTTATTTGTGAACTAAAATCGTTGAAATAATTGCTATTTTATTGCATATTTATTTTAATCTATTTTAAATCCTATTTCAATGCTATCAGGCAGATTGGTAGTTTTTGTCTCTGTTTTGTATCCCAAAGTTAAAAACTAGCTGCGAAGTAGAAAATACCACAAATGACTTGAGCCCGATTTCGGAGGTAGAATCGAGAACAATTTCCGCCTAGCTCCTTAGCAATCAGTGGTTTTAAAGAACGTTTCCCAAGGGATCTTGCGTTGCATCTTCACGGCGCGGTTTCCAATTCGAGCGCCACACCCGCCTTAATTTACAGTAACCACGAGCTTCGCAGTTTGTATTCATTACCTACCTGGATACAACCGTTACCGCAGCTTTAGGGATGCTCTACGTTTCAGATCTTTACACACCGCGGATTTGTATTGCTTGCTTTCTAGCATCATTGCATCTGAACTATCAGATCAGCTCTTCTCTCCATTCCGATAGTTACGTACTAATCAAATTGATCTTGGTTTACCTATATCACATAATTTTATAATAAGGTAAATCTTTACTAATATTGTTAATATTTAAATATATATTGTTGATGCTGATAATAACACCGTATTTGTTCTGCAGGAGAGGGCTGTTCGTGCAATCTACATAATTATAAAGGTCACGAGAACGTGATAATTTCAAGAAATAAACGTCATCACAGTCCCTTGTCAATATAGTTACGAAAACTTGTTGTATACACATAAAAATATCAAAAACTTTTCTAAAAATAGCGATATACATACATAATTTAAATACTAGAATACGCTTCTACAACACAACTCCTAGTGAGTTACAAAATCTATCAGTGAATAAATTCAAACAAACTGTCAAAACCTTTCTGTGCTAAAAGGTATTACAAAATAATAGATTATCTAGAAGATACTTATCTTATGTTCATGTACCCATAGATTTAAATCGTTAGATAGGCCCTTACCGCAGTGAGACCGCGCCGTGTTGTTCCACGGTCGAAGAGAGTGAGGCTCACTAACCTGGAATCAGTGCACATCCAAACACAGTGTTAGCCGGATGTGTTGTAAAGGACGTTTGCGAGCAGTTTAGTGTCACAAAATGCCATCGTGTGCCTTTCTAAAGTGCAACAACAATTCTAGAAACACAAATAAAGCCAGAGGTGTAACATTTCACTCGTAAGTATTGCGATTTGATTTAAAAACTTTTATTTTTCCTTCCGCACTGTCTAAAATAACAAATTTAAACGGCGAGTGCACGAAAGAGAAAGTAGTGTTTGCAACTAATGTGGGAGAAAAAGAGATGACACTATTTTCTCAGTACACTTGTTGTGTGTAGATTGCACACGTTTTAGACAGACGCGTTTTCGATTTCAGGATATAAATAAGACCTTTATGTTTTCACAGAAGTCAGTGCAATACAATTGTAAACGAAATGGTAATAATAATAATTAGGTTTATTGGCAAAAACACTATTTTTAACTACTTACCGGACCGTACCTTCTACACAAATTGCACAGTTTTTGGACGCCATGTTGACGCACACATTCAAACATTTTCGATTTCAGGGCATCTAAGTGCATACTTTTTTCAGAAAAGTGTGTGCAATACAATTGCACACGAAATGGTAATAGCAACAGATAAGTACAATGGCAGAAACACGATTTTTTTGACTACTCATTAGTGTGCGTGCGTCGGCATTTTGTTAACGCACACATTCAAAAACAAAGCCACAGTTTTTGGTGTCAGGGCCTATCTAACGATTTAAATCTATGCATGTACCTAAGTTTATTATATTTTGTAGTTATCTACATAAGTATAAGTAGTGTAAATATTACCTATTTATTTATTTTTTCAAGTGCCACCATCTTTGCTGTTCTTACATGTCCAGTCCATCCCAAGGTTGTATGGAAGAGATCGCTCATAGCGATAAGGCCGCCTTTGTACTTCGTCGTCTCGTAGCATTTATTTCTGTACTGCTTTCTGTGTTTGTGTGGTACAATAAAGTATTATCTATCTATCTTTCTATAAAAATGCTTGTGACGGGTTTTGCTGCAACTCGAAAAATAACAACTAACAGACTAAAGGTTTCTTAGTCGCTTATTTACTTTAGTCTACATACCGAAGCGATGAAAATTAAAACGATCACTTTATTTCCGTGTCAGTGTTTTATATAAAAATTCCTTTTAAAAGACCTTTTCTCTGTTCGTGTACATATTGGTATTTACGGATATAAATAATTTTTGAGTTTGACCAAATACAAATAGCTACTTGTATCAATTAAGGACCGTTGCAATGGGCGTTAAATACTTCATCATCATCATCATCATTAGTCTGTATTAGTCCACTGCTGGACATAGGCCGCTTCTAATAAGCGTCACCTATGAAATCTAATAAAACTCAAATCATGTAAATGAAACGTCACAATCATGAAACGTAATTTGTCCAGGCAAATGAGAGAGCTCCACAAATATTGTTAAGCGGGAAACGAGGATCCCGTACACAGTATGAAGATGCCATAAATTACACCGACAAGTTGACTAGTACGTACTCGGCAAGCAAATTAGGTGGACCGGAGTAAACGAGTTATAGCAAAGTTGTAGCAACGTGGGCCGCATCGGGACCGGACTCGGCCAAACTGAGTAGGTACGCGTACGTACCTACACGTTGGCATTATTGCAGTACCTAACAACTTCACTTACTCAAATTGGTGCATGGTATCTACTTTCCTTTAGTATAAAATTTGTTGGAAAATGCAAACAAGCGCTTTCAGGATTATTATGCTTTATTTAACAGCAAAAAATAATTACAACTAATATTTACGTTCACTTATTTTCAAAAATCTAAGCCGTCAACGTCTAATAGGTCTAATAATCACAGGTGATCGGAATGCTGGTTTTTATTTCGGTCAACGAATTAGCATTGCCATTCAACGTGGCAATGCTGCCAGCATTCTGGGCACCCTGCCTTCTGGTGACGGATGTATTATTATTATAGTGAACTTGATAATGCATTTGGTAATATGATTCGCAAAATTTTCTGTATCTATTTTAATCTTCCCGTTATCACTGTCAAATATTATGAGAAGGGCAAAGTAGAAGCGAATGTTTCATTTCCTGAACGGCAGGGAAAAAGGTCTAAGAATTCGACGTGGCGTGCCGCTAACACTCCTTATAAATACTGGTAATCCTTTGGCTTTTGTGGCTAATCTTTCGCGTGAAGATCGCTATTATACCGCTATTTATTATTTTTACCCGCACTTTTTCTTATTTCAAAAGTCAAGTTGAAACGGCTTGATATTTTAGGCTTTTCACCATATTTTTAAGTAAAATTTAATATGCCCATTGCCCGCACACCCCTTTTCAGTGGCGTGCTCTCCGCTATGAAGTATTTCATATGGTTTGAATTTTAAATTATGCTAATTTAGATGCGGTGTTTCTTGAAAATTATTCGCCGCTTACTGCATTAAATTGTTTTAATACCCTACCTTTTCTAAATTCCTAATGTTAATATTTATTAGGCCATGTTTAAAAACAAACTTGTGGTTGGTTAGGTTGTGATTAGTTTCACTCGAACAAAAGCTGTGTTAAATGAAGCGGCGTATGTCTGGGCACCCAGACTAAGACTAAGTTATGACAAACTGTGGCAGTCTCCCAGGCCCCTGCTCCGAACTCTTAAATTAGCGCTAACTTAGACCACTTAGCTTCTTCCAGCTTTGTTTGTAGACACGATAAATATTCTAGCGATACAATAACAGTGCGTTGTGAATGAGGGTCTTTTGTTATTTGCTACAAACAAGCGGATTCTTTTGCATATTTTTACGGGTCCATTGCTTTTAGTCCCGAGGCGTTGTTTGAAATTCGTTGTTTCGTAGCTTTGCGGAAAACAGGGACGAGTGGGCATGTTACCTAAACTTAACCGAGGTAACTTGTACGAGGCACATTGTCCTGTTCTATTCTATCATTACATTCGGCCCGCACCTGAGCCAGCCCTTACGCAGACTACACGAGCTAAATAACCGCGAAATCGAATTATTGGCCGACGGTTTCCGTTCAATGCGATTCTCACTCGGATATTGCTACAACTGGCTGACCAGTTGTGTGAACTTGTGCGGCAATTATTGAGATGGATACAGCTAATTCAAGTTACAGTCGATTGTGAACTTTTGATTTAATAACAGAAGCGGGTAAATACACTCAAAGAATCCAAAAAATCTCGGAAAGTAAGAATGCTAGGTTAATGCAATAAATTGTATTTAATAGACAATTTAATACTCCTTAAATGAAAGTTAAAAAAATATGAGTCACCATACATTTTATTTACACAAAATTACATAAAGAAAAAAAAACTGCTGATCTCTCCTTAAAACAAAAATAGGCAACATGAAATTTTTGAACTTTATGACGATTTTCTTGAATTTCAATACTTCGTATTACCTCCTCGTGCTTCCATTACTGCGTTTACGCGGTTTGGCATGCTGTACACCAAGTTCCTTATACGATTTTGGGGAATATTCTCCCATTCCTCTGTGAGAGCAATTTTGAGCTCAGGAAGCGTGATTGGGGGAGGGTTTCGTTGTTTTACGCATCTCCCTAGCTCGTCCCAAGCATGCTCGATCGGGTTGATATCCGGGCTGCGCGCTGGCCACTCCATACAAGTAATGTTCATCTCTTGAAGGTAGTCATTCACAATCCTACCTGTATGAGGTCGGGCATTGTCATGCATAAATATAGCATCCTCACCCAAATTGACCATAAATGGACCAACGTGTTCGTTGAGGATTTCTTCCACATATCTTACGCTAGTTAAAGAGCCGTTTTCTATGATCACCAGCTCTGTGCGACTTTCAGAGGAAATTCCGGCCCACACAAGTACAGACCCACCACCGTAGGCTACTTTTTCTTCGATGCATGCTTGCTTGAATCTTTCCCCTGGTCTTCTATACACTCTGTGTCTTCCATCGTGCTTGTAGAGCATAAATTTTGATTCGTCGGAGAACATAACTTTCGACCAATCTTCAATACTCCAATTTGAGTGACCCGGATTCATTGCTCTCGAGTGTAGTTGTAGTTGCGGATAATGATATTTTAGTTCGTATTTTATTAAGAATAAGAATAAGAAAATCTTTATTCATAGCATTTTCATCATTGAAAAGTATTCTTAGTTTCTTAAACCAACACCAATATGAGCTACGAGTACTTATCTACTTAATAACAACTTACTTAATTACAAATTTAAATGCTTATTACTGAATTAAGTAACTTTTTCTTCAAATATGTGAATGGTCACGATTGTAATGAATACTAATATTCGTGAAAAGCGATTACAGAGCCTTAATTGGAGAAATGCAACTCTGTGCTTTCCAGCTATAAGTCCTGTATCCATTGTTTAAAACGTTGATTGCTGTAGTCTTCGGAGGCTCAGTAGATTTATCAGTGATACACTGAGCATATTTCAGGCTGCAGGTGCATCCGGTGCTTCGATTAATTCGCATAACGAGCCGGGTCCATCACGCGCTCGCTCGTTTGTCTCCGGCTCGGCTATAAATACATCAACGTACTTGCAATTTAATCCGTTCTGTTCCGCTCCCGTGGATGCGGGATGGCTGTAGCTGCTTTTTGGGGGAATAGCCGAATAGTTCACTCTATATTGATGTATATGCGTTTTGTTTCCGATCTCGTTGTAGGTTTTCATAATGACGCTTTGCAAGGCAAGGCTAAGAAAGGTTTTAAACCCTTTACTTTATTGTATCATCAAATTATGTAATTCTTGCAGATCGGGCACATTTTCTGGACAAAGTTTTCTCATAATGAATACCTACTTTTTTAGGTAGAAGTAGGTACATCCCTAGTGAAAACCATGCATTCTCTCTCACTACCACCAGGTAGTGTGAAAGAGAATGCATGGTTTGACCAAAACGTGCACTATGCTGGTGCATAGCGCACGTTTTGGTCAGCGAAAGTTGCAGCAAATTTATCTCTTTGCGATGTGCTCACCGGCAATTGTTTGAATTAGAAAGATTTATCCTTTAAAGGGGAATGTTATTTAAGAGCACAGTGAAGGCAGTTTTTGATGCCTTTTTTAGATCCAACTCGGAATCGGAATGGGAGCAATTTAAACCTCGGTCTAATTAAGCGCTGAATCTGTGAGTAGGTGAGCTATTTTCGTATTTTTGCAGGGTCTGTTTTGTGAAATATGAATAGTCGTTCGGATTTTCATTCTCAGAAATCAACGGAGTAAACTGACAGAAATATTCAGCTGAACTGGGTCAAGTTATACTCTAGTAGTTTTGTACAGACCTACTGGTAATATATAAGCTATGGATTTTGTGACGTGTAAGGTCTAAAGGAAATAAACCACTTTGATGTTTGATGATAACATTAGATAAGATAAAATAATATTTTTAAGTAAATTATAAAAAACACGAACTTAATACAAAATAAAACTAAGTCCGAGTTTTTAAATAATATTGTCAGTAGGTACGGCAATTGTTTTTGATAAAATTACTTTAACATAATAAGATGGATAAGAGCCAATGAGTCGCTTATCAGGGGAGGCCTATGTCCAGTACCTAGTGGGCTTGTTGAAAGAAAGGCTGTTGATGTGATTCATTGAAATGAGTCGAGAAATATGTTATAAAATAAAACATGAAATAATACCCAATGAAATAGGTCTATGTGTATTATTGTTGGAGAGAACCAATAAGGTAACACTATTCCGCTGATGGTCCACCGAGCAATAACTGAATCGAATTGTAGAACTGAACAATTCATAGGCAAATCTTGTCTAAGCATGTTAACAAGGCTTCGGGGTATTGCAGTGTACCGGGCCATATGTGTATGTACTGGACATCCTAATATACTACAACAGTACACCTGATTTGCAGTTTATGTAAGTAGGTTAATTTTACCGCCAGATTACGAAGTAATCTCATATAAATAACTCTGCAGTTCTTAACAAGAGAAAATTACAATCAAAGCATATAAACTTAATTCTTAAAATTAATATCAAATAATATAATTAAATTGAAAAAAGTATTTACAATAAAACAACTGAGCTAACTGCAGACTCTTGCAAATTATCTGCAGGTAGCTCAACTGATCCATATCAATACCAGTCGGAAGCGTGCCCAAGACACTGACTGCATTGCCCCGCTGTATGGCAAAGTTGGTGCACTTCGCCAGATACTCACCAGCTCTCGTGTCAACTTAATTCTTAATCTTATATTTTCACATTACAGCGCAAGACTTTTGATGTGGCCACACTGACATCGCAACATCATGACACCTGTTGGCGGGTCGGGTCCACACATCGAAAAAACAATGATTAGAATATCAATTAGAACTAGTTGATATTTATAATTGAAACAATTGAGTTAACTACAAACTATAGAAGGTAGTTCAATCATAATTCAAAATCCCGCTTGTCGTAAATCTGTGTTGTTATAGAGATGCAATGGCTTCTCAGGCCTCTGCGAGCTGGTAGTCGTTGAAGTGATGCATTAGTGAATTACGCATGCAATTAGAAACGGCAATGTCTGTCGAGTGATTCAGAGCACAGGTCGACGAAAGCGCGCCGCCGACGCGCCTGCCGACTCTCAATCACTCACTGGCACGCGAGTGACGTGTGCCTTCTACAAAGTATCTTCCTGCGCTAGACTATCATCTCATTTTAAAAAAAGCCACGACGACAGTGCTACGCTTGCAGTGTCTTCTTTGTATTCATCTCGCCATTCGCAGAGATAACAGCGCTGGGAGGCGACAACGGGAAACAATTACGCTATTACAAAAGGCCTTAAGGATTCTAATTACGAGCGGATCCTTTCATCCGTGAACCCGGATCGGATACGAAGCCGTCCCATTATCGCGTACCATAAACATTTCTGGATTTCATATCCGCAGCACGGCTGGGACCTCCTCGCTTATTACCTCCGCGCGGAAAAGAATAACATCGTTTTGGCACTTTTGACGCGGATTCCGGATGCCTGCGTTCGTATTGTGAGCCGTTAATATTCTGCGCGGCGCGTCCGACCTTTTTTATTTGTATCTAAAATTGAACATTTTGTCGCGACAACGAGCGCACGCGACTCTCCCCTCCGTCGAAGAAGCTATAAAAATACGAGACTAACGCGTTCGAGCGACAATTGACGCGCTAACGACCTACAGAACTGTTAATTCATACATTACCGGCGAAATTAGCACGATCAGAGCACTCGCCGCATCTGCACTATGGCCGGACGAGAATAGACACCCAGCTCGCGCAGTACCACTGAAATGTTGCTACGAACTTCCGCTCTGCCGATAAGCAATCCAAGCAAAACACAATCAACAGCAAAAACTGTTCCTACATTCGATGCAAAAGTTTTTCCGCTTCCTTATTGCTGATTGAAAGAACTTCCTGCTTCAGTTGAAGTTGATCTAGGGCGGATTATAAAAACTGTACTTGGGTGAAATGGCCCTATCAACGAGGAACCGTCAGTCGGCCAACGAAGCGATGAAAAAGTGAACTTAACAAAACAACAAACAGCGCGGCTGTCGGCGGCGTTTCGTGACCGCCTCTGCGATTTACGGCTCCGTCATTATTCAAAGTTTTCAACAAAAATACAACCGCTGAAATTAGTAAAAAAGGATTCCTCGGTATGATCTTGCGAATCTGCTGAAGTCGCTAGCCTTTATGCTGAAGTAGCGAACTTGCTAAGATAAGGGAGGAGCCGACAAATTGTAATAATTGCGAGAAGAGATAAGAAGTGACACCAGAAAACAAATGAAGGCGGGCGGCGACGACGCTCCTAGGGCGGGGGCGAGTGCGTGACGTCATCGAGCCTTGGGTCTCACCCTATCGAAATGCTAATGGTAACTCCACTAAGCCTAAATTAAGTCGGTTACCTGCAAACAAAGAAAATATACAATTAAGTAATAGAGTAAATAAAACTACAACTAGTGTAGGCAATTGAAAAGTAATAACGGCTTATTGTTCAAACAATCTAGCAAGAGCTAGCTGAAACTTGGTAAATGTTATAATATAACAACTTTTCAAAACATTAATTTGTTTTCGTGAAATAAAATTACCCAGCCATTTTAAAATGCATGCCACAGTACTTTTCATTTTTCCTCCTCGGAAGAAAGGGCTCAAATTGTAGCAATTTAATCATTTTATTCAAAAACCTGCCGAGAGAGATAATGATGAAATTATACCGAAACAATTGCGAAGAATAAAAATGTATTCATTTTGCAGTAGCTTTGTAATGAAAATTTAATTTATGAAACTTTAAGCCATTTGTTTTTACGATATAATTATTAATATAATTTAGCTAACATAACTATAATGTTAGGTATGTTAGCTAAATTATTAACAGGTTTATAAACAGTAATTATTTACAAATTAAGTAAGCTAAAGTATTAAGCTAAGTTAGGTCGGCATTTAATAAATTATAATTATTTAGTTTAGCATTGATTTCACAAATTAATCTAACTGACATTCATTTTAAGAGTCATTAGGTAAAAAGGCACATTATCCAATGCGGTTTCAAATGATAGGTTGTTAAATAACCTAATTAACTGTAACGCATTGGGTAGTAACACAATATAAATTTCAATCTGTCAGGCATTGGTTTTGGTTTTGGATAATGATTGACAAAACAAAAGAAACCTCCAGAGAAATTAGCAAAACAAAGCAACATCAATCAACTTAGGAAAGTTGAAAACTTAACAGGAAACTTAGTCAGATGAAAATGCTTACAAAGTCTATTAGGTTTACAAAATTAATCAGTTGGTAAGTTATTAAACATATAATTGGTGGGTCTAACTAACACTTTATGCTTTTCCAACTTATTTTCTGCTTATTATAATATAAACAGAGCTCCACACAGCCTGGTTCTCGAAAGTACAAAATTGATCCCAAAAGAATCCGTTTGATAGCTTCCCGTGTAGTGCAACGGTTATCGAAAAACATTTGCGAGATACCAATAAGGTTTTATTAAATGTCATCCGCAATAATGAGGTGAGAGGGATCTCAGAGAGAGGCGCTACAGAAATATGTGCGAAGTGTTATGGAGTGCCGTTGTAAGTCAATGAAGCGGCAAATGGGGTGTTCCCGCTCCACCGAGGGCATCTAATAAATAAAATTATGCCTCAGAAATTACAAGAATACGCGTGCCGGCAGCGATCCCGCGAGATTGGATGCTCGAGATTGTCATCGATATCCTCCAATAATGAATCTAATATGTAGTAGCTTTGAGGACTGTGTTGAGGCTAAAATGAGATTGCTTTCCGCCCTGCAGATATCGCTTGTGTCAAACAATTTTACTGCTGCTGCTGTCGTTTATCACACGTCTTTATTGTCGCGAAGAGCTTGTAACCACGATAATTTAATCCGAATTAATAACACTTCATATACATCAACATGGAAGTTGAATTTTGATTCATGTCCGCCTGTGTCGATGGATAAATTTATAAATTTATTGACGGTTGGATAGGTAGATATTCTTTTTAGAAAGGTTAGAGACAAGAAAGAAGTCTGAGGCCAACAACGTAGACTGCTGATATTTCAGTCAGTGCACGTGCAGGCTCGACTCTTCGAATTGAATTTCGATTTTCCGACCAATTTTTGCTGACGTTCGAGTCTACCAAATAATTTACAGACTGGAAAAGCTCAAGACCACCCAAGTATTAAAATTAAATGGATTTGTAACTTTCCATTCGGTTTAGTGTTTTCTTTTATGTTTTGCAGTGGTGGAAATCAGGAATTTCTGGGAACCGAGAAAACTGAAAATAAAACTATCAGTGATTTATTAAGTTTTTCCAGGTTAGGTAGGTACCTATGGGGTACATAATGGTCTGTCTACGTGTTGTCAGTCATGGTCATGGCAATCGTAAAGAACGGATAAAAATTTGATACTTTTTACGTACCTACTTATTTAGTTATCAAATGAATGTTATATCTAAAAAAGTTGTGAGGTACAAACAGATTTACTGGTTTTCTTACTCGCCATTTTACCCAAAGTAACAAAATTTCTATGCTTCCATTTTCCTAGAAGCAAATTAATTAGCAAGTCAATGTCTTATTTCCGTTGTCGATGATGGACTACATATTGTAATGCGAATGCGGAACCATTTGTCATGTTGTATTGTGAACGGAGTTTCGACAATCAGGCCCTAATGACCCGACTTATATCTCGTGAAACTCAACTTGTCCAATGCCAATGATCTTGAACTGGATTTCAAAAGCTAACATAGCGATCAGAAAATGTTTTTTTTTCAAGTTTAACGCCTTCACTGCCAAGCATCGCTGTTATTCGCGTTGTGAAGATCAAAGATGGTGCGTCGGCGATTGTCAAAGAGGTCTTCGTACAAATCAAAAGCACGCTTATTGCGCGTAGCAAATAAACTAAATAATAACTTCTAGGGATACTCAATAGCATAAAAAAAACTACACTAATATTATAAATGCAAAAGTGTGTATGTTTGTTTTTCCTTCCCTGACGCCCTTACTTAGCAATCAATCGTCTTGATTTTTGGGATACATTTAGTTGAAAGGATGGACATACATAGGCTACTTTTTGTCCTGGTAAACATCAAATTCCCAGAGCAGATTTACGGGAATAGAAATGTGAAATTCGAAATTAACTGTTCGAAATTGACTGCTAGTAATAAATATACCAGGACCAAAAATATCGAATTCTGTCTGCTTCTGGCAAAAAATACAAATTATTACTTGAGCACGTGGTGCCCTAAGGTCTCCCAAAAAGCACCCATATAAAAAATATCACATGGGCCTGTCATAACTAATACCTCCAGAGAATCATATTCCTATTAGAATGCTCGTAATAACAGAAGATATTCGGTTCACGTCTGCTTCGACTGTATCACTGGGGATTCGCTGAGACTATAATAAATAACTTCATGTGTGTAGGTTTTTATGCATGATATTATTATGTAAGATGTACCAACCTCCCCGAGCAAGATACGAAAAATATTTTTGCTGAATATACGGAAAAGTTCACCGGAAACTAGTTATCGGACACCTGTATAATATCCACTTGGTATATTTTTGTATTAATGACATAATTTTCTGTTATTGTTTTACTGTTACTTTTGTCGCTCTTTGCTACAGTGTTTTTCCCCATTTAGTAAGATAAATTTAGTTTTATAGCAGAGGATTACGAAGGATTTTTACATCTAAAGAGGAGTAAAGTCAGGAAAAAGAAGAGTTAGGTTAGGTAGGAGTACTCATTTGTCCGCATTTGGACTCCTTTTGGTCCATTATGCGTTATTCATGCTAGTATTGCCAGCCTAATTCCGCCCAGAAGCGCAAAATCTTCTTACAAGAAAAGTTACTAAGCGAATATAGGTACATTTAAATAAAAGAAAAAAGAAAAAATAACTTATATATCTATTAAATAACTATTTACATAAGTTTTCCAACCGTTTCTCTTCTCCTGTGCCCTAAACCAAATTAAAATGATATAGCTTTCCATGCTTACTATTAAGGCTACATTTCAAGTGAATTAAGACCAATTTGCAGAGGTTTTGCCGGAATATGGGAATTTAATTTATGAGAGGCGTGACGAATGTAATGAGAGAATGAACGGGTAATGAACGACTTTAATTTGATTTCACGTGAACATAATTTTGTGGTTTATAGTCTTCGTTTGGAAAGAGATAGGTATAATGTAGCTAGCGCGGTTCTGGAGATACGCTCTCACAACAAATGGCCAAAAATGCTAAAATGTATTATAATATTATATTAAGTATATATTATATTGTCTTGGGCACGCTTCCGACTGGTATTGATATGGTTCAGTTGAGCTACCTGTTAATTATTTGCAACAGTCTGCAGTTAGCTCAATTGTTTCAATTATAAATACTAGTTTTAATTTAATTATATCATTTGATTGTAATTTTCTTTAGTTATAGTATCTTAGTGTATTATGATATTTTATATAATTTCGGACGCCTGACTTCTCCCTGGTCGTGTCGGTGTACCGTTCCATCAGATTATGAGAGCGAGGGAATATGAGTGCACCTGTGTTTGCGCGAACACTAGTACACCATAATATGTCTTGTGCACCTGGCTAGTTTTCGATAAGACTGGCCGCAGTGGCCGAAATTCAGTTAGGAAGGCTTTATCATCATCATCAATATAGGACTCAAAAATAAAGTCACCTGATCCCCAAACTAAAAGTTCTGCTTGATTTGGTCTTTGTTTGCCTGTATACGACAAACACTGGTTCTGATATGGATCAGTTGAGCTACCTGTAGATTGTTAGCAACGGTCTCCAGTTAGCTCAATTGTTTCAATTGTAAATACTAGTTTTAATTTAATTCGATTATTTGATTGTTATTTTCTTTCTCAATAAACATTTAATTCTATTATATGATTGAATAAAGCTTAATTACGTTGGAAAAAAACAATACAAACTTAATTCGCTTATTGTATTGGTGGACTAGCATAGGCTGATGATGATGATTGCATTACATTCAGTGGGTGAGTTCTACCAGAGACAGATCTCTAGACTTATTCATCTGAGGTTGCGAAGCATCAGCAAATTCATTAGCAGATAGAGAAATATCATCCGTATAACCAGAAGAACAAAGACCAATCAAACGTTGTCTCTCACTCGATGATCACCCCGCATCATTTACAGTAACAGCCTATGTCTCGACCGTAAATGTAAATCGCTCTAATTTATACGCGCGATAACGTCACCGCAATGCTGTTAACTGTAATTATATTACCGAGCGAGGACGTGTTGATCAAATCCAAAGATTACGAGCGCAAAGAGGAAAAATCCACCCCGAAAGGGAAAACGCGACTGATGAGTGAAAGCTTGGCGTCAGCGACGCGGTTGAGTTGAAGCGAAAGTGAAATAATAATTATGTTGGACGACTTTTAAGATGTCGCTATGTTTAAATAAATAAAACAGAGAAAAAACGTATGTCACCCAGAAAACAATGGATATCTGCAGAACATGGAAAACTAATCTTAGTTGTACTTTTGCTACTTTTCTGTTAGAAATCTCAAACTGGGACGAATCAGAAACGCTTTTAGCATATTATTTCAGTTTCTCGACTCGTCCCAATGTATTGGGACCAATGTAGGACGAGTCAGGAATAACTCATTTTTATGTATGATATGACGTATGTGTTGGAGAACCCTTTTAACAAAATAAGTTGTGGAAGGATTACTATCGTATGGCCGTGGCAGTCTTGACCCCTCTAGTCCAGCTAGTGGACATCTTAAGAGCTGATTATGGGAACCTAGCAGAAAGAAAGGACAGCAGCTTTTTTCTGTGTATGTAAACACCTCCACTGCGTCACTACTATTACTAATCCGCCTCCATAATCCCCCCCGTATGGAGGACTCATATTCAGCTGTGGACGTATGGGAATCGCTTAGGTACATATGTAGACATCATTACAATAAGAAATCCCTATAATACATCTACAATTACCCTTCAGGCGAGCCATTTATGAGAAAGCCATAAAGCGACAAGCCACAGCTGAGAAATAGTGAGAAATGACGAAAAGTTATAATAGTTGCCAAGGATGAAATTGAAATAATTCCCATAAAAACTAGCATTTCTATAACACTGAAGAACAACGAAGAAACTTCGGCACTTTCGAAAGAGATTCCATCCGCCACTACCGCTCTTATTGCCGCAATAAAACTTTTAAACACTTTCTAATCGAGGACTTCCAATATTAATTGCAGTATTATTGTCATTCAATAGTATTTTTTTACATTTTTTTACATTTGCGTTAGCTTGACCTATTAGAGATATTGATCAATGTACACATTACCACCTAGTTCAAAATAAATAAAATTTAATGAATTTTATTTCTTTTGAACTATGTAGGTGGTACTGTGTACATTGATCAATATCTCTAATAGGTCAAGCTAACGCATGTAATTAGCTACTAAGCCACCATGTGAATAAAATAAGATTAGATAACGTTTTTTGTTACCACACGTTCTGCAATTCAGTTCCTGCGGTTATTTTGCATTCGATGTAGGTAACTATAAAAGCCATGCTTTGATTGTAATGTGATAATACCTCTCTGATATTATCATCACAGTGTCAATTTGTGAATTATGATGGGTAGGTTTCATAATATGATGATGATAAACCAGTCAGTAACGAAGCCAATATTACGTTAGCTTAGAGACAATGCCCCAATGGGCAATCTATTTGAGTAATTATCCGCTAAGGGCCATTGTCCGCCATCTTGCACGCGTGGAATGAGCCTTGTTCTCTCCACGCTGGCCTGTTATGTACATGCTTTCGGCGATTGGGGACAGCGCCCCTGAGTGTCTTCAATGACTATACAAACACTTTATTGTTCTCTCAACTCGAGTAATTCATGACCTGTGTTTGCCGTCGCTATTAGGAATGGCAAAATGGTACTGGTGCTGCTCTACCACTGCTTTTGTATGACACGTGCATTCCGGTACGCAAGGAAATTCAAATGATATAAACATGAGGGGAATTCCGCTTAGGTTGCTGTTAAAGACTCAGAAAATTGTTATCACAGATGATAAATAAAATGACGCTTTGTTCCCAATCTGCCAACCCTTAAAACAAAGTTAAAAGAACATATTGACGTAGCTGAAGAAACACAGAGACGTCGTTTAATTATAACACTAGAGAAGTTAACAATCTCGAAACGAAAGTCAGACAGCGGCTTATCTGCCGTCAAATGTTTCAAAGGAACTTTTAACGAGTTTAAAGTTGGCAAAGTGTAGTGCACCCGCAGCGTTTCCGTTGCTTAAGATTAATTAAACAATTGCACGATGGCTCCTTGAAAACACTCCGACATGTCGTCGCCAACCTTGCCAAATTAAAGCCATAAATCATAATCCACCGACCGGAAACAGAAACGCAATAATGAAGCGGCAAGTCCGCTCACGGCGAGCCGGCGACTAATTCATTTCTTTCAGATTGTGAAACGAATAAGGCTCCCGATTAATCCGTTTTAAAGAAACTAAAGACTGAGGGCTAATAAAAAAATTATAGTAGAAATAACCCGGATAAAAATATTATTCTTTTGCGTCGCAAATTGCAAGTGTCAGCACAGTGCGATCGAAGGAAATAATTTGCAGCTTGCTATGAAAGTAATAAAGCGGAATATTCGATTGGATGACGCGTGCAATTCGATTATTTGTTCTGAACAACTCTCGTATGGGTGAAGTTCAAATTTACAAGCGGGAAGGTGAGTACAGCGTCGGATTCGACGGGTTGGATCGTATTTCTACGTCGATTTATGTGCGTGCGCTGGTGACGCGCTAAGAGATTAGCAATGGCGCCGGCAGAGTGGTGAAACAGTAGGTAAACATGACAATGTGAGTCCATGTATGACACTTTACTTGTTGACTTTCCTCTTTTCCATTCGCTAAATATTTGCACAGCTCCAGTTTCAATTTGCAAATTCCCTGTGTCCCTTTGAATTGACTGTAAAATGCGTATAGGAAATAGATTTGATCGATAGAACACTTATTTTCCTGAAAAAACTCTTGAATTATAGTAGATTTGAGTCTCATTTTATTGTTACAAAGGATTTTCAGAAAAAGTTTAAAACAAGTAACGAGTTTTATTTGATCTACATTATGAACGCCAGTAACAACAGAGTTCAGAGAACTCTAGTCCGAAATTTACAACTATGAAAAGAACGATCCTTCAGAATCAGCATCAGAAATAATTTTATTGTTAACTGTTGTACAAAAAAGATCTTATGTATAATGAATGTGTACAGTTTCAACAGCTTATCTTTATAACACATACAATACAGTTGTAGCTAGGTACCTAAGTCTATCTTTATGGGGTATGTTTTTAAGGTATCATGATGGTATTGAATGAATGAGTAAATTTTTATTTCAGACAACACAGTCCATAATACAAAACAAACACAATGACATAAATTAATTTATGTCTTTAATTTATGTCCTTTTGAGTTTGGTTTGAATAGATTCGCTCTTAACTCTTTTGTTGAGCTACGATGGTGTGGTTTGCTGTAGGTAGCTGTTTGATAAGGTAGCTCATAGTAGTAGCCGGAACTCAGAATACAAAATCAAGTGCCACATTGAAACCGTAACAAATGACTTACCGAGGAAATAGAGACATTCATGTAGAAAACAGGTCGAGGCTAGCAATTATTATCGGATCGAATTATTAGTACTCACTTACAAAGAATAATCCATCTCGTTGAATATAGCGAAAGAGCATATGAGATTTTTATCTGTTTCCTATAAGTTTAATTTTTTGAAGATTTCTTCATCTGCAGGTGACACCTCACGAAGAGAAGTGAAAAAGCGCTTCAGTAGTTGTGTCTATTTTCCCAATGTTTATTTTTCTTCTCTTTAGACATGGATTTTCCATGTTAATATTCTGTAACCTGTTTACCATCCAGTTTCGGCCTTACCGGGCGCTTTCATAATATCGTCGCGGTTCCGAGACGCTCTGCTAAAATATGAGCCTGTTTACGAATTGATACCTCCACTTTATCCCAGTAACCGGATTAATATTTAAACGGATTTCGTAGATTGCACGTTTTATCACAGATTTTACGAGTATTAAACAACGACACGTTATTATTTTGCGAAAATAATTGATAACAGACACTCTATAATTTTATGTAGCCATAAAAAACTGGAGAATTTATTAGGACAAAAGTTTTTTTTTTAATTGGTACTTGCACGGCTATTTTCTATTTGTTTTGGTATTTTATGACATAATGTACGTATCTAAGTAACTATGAACAATTTGACTCGAGCTAAATAACTAGGTACCTCGTGAAATCCGAAAAGCTGGCGTTATTTAGCCCCATTATTTTCTCTACTTGTAGACGCTATCCTCTCTCCTACAATATTTTTATTCCCCTCAAGTAAATAAAATACTCCTACAGGTAACCATATCCCAAATTGTATTATACTAAGCGCCAATAACTTTCCAACTTAGCCGTGATATAAATATTGAAATACGCAACAAACCGTAATGAAACAAGCCAGATGTACAAAACATAGAATGTTCTTTATGGGACACGCTTTCGCTATTACTACGAGTCCAATATCCGAGGAGCTGTCATAGTGCGGGGTGCTCCAGTATTTAGGGGGTTTATGGGAACATCGAGAGGGCCATGGGAGGCTGGTTTTGCGATTTTCGCAGCCAGTAGGCGCTTGCGAGTGTTCGGGCTGAATGTGCCTATTGTGTACGATCGTGTCACATCCAGCTTGATATAATATTAACAAAACAAAATATTTGCATTCCGTATTGGCTACAAAAAATGAACCAGGTTTAAAGGTTTACGTAGGCACTGAAAATTAATGGGAGTCGAAGTCTTTGTAACAATGAACAGATATTCTTTCTACTCGTACCGGTAATTGTTTATTTTGTTTTAGGATCACCTTTAAGAAAGCTTTTAGAGTTATTAGTCAGGATCGGAATGATACTTTCAGAAGTTCATTAGTGCAACTTTTACTATCTTGAATCACTTAAAAACTCTACTAACAGCCATTTTTTCCACTGCTTTTTTGCACCTTTATAAAGAAGTTTGTCACTACATTACCCTATTCAATTTACATAGACTTTATGTAAAAGTAGCTACTTAAGAAATTTAATAATATCCGAAAAAAATTCTTAGGGTTAATCCTGAGTGCTTTTGCACTATAATAACAATTAGCTAACTAATCAATCAAATCATTTATTCGCTTTTAGAACATGTTCAGGAATTAAATATACAGTTGTTCGTAAATTACAATGTTTGGCCTTTTTCTGCTTTTCGGGCTTGTCAATACAATGCAAATGTCAATACAATTAAGCATAGATTTTTTTTTAGCATGCTACAAACAAGAAATCAAATTTAAACCGCATCAATAATTATTTCTCTTGCATTAAAAATTAAAAAAAATACAGAATTATAATTATTCAAATACATAGTTAAGTCAAAATATATTAATCTTCTAAGTATTCCTGCTTTCAGTATATATTTTTTTCTACTTTGTTTGAGTTTGTAGGTTTTTAAAAGCTGTGAGTTTGGTTTCGGATATAATAACTTCATGATAACGCTAAACGTGTCCCCAATAATGATTATCCTCCAATTCATGAAGTGATTAAGGCAATGGCGTCCTAAATTTTTATAGGTCATACCCATAGAACGGCTGTGGTCGAATTCATTATCCTATGGGGTTGGGGTATGGGGGTTAGAGGGGGAAGGGTCGGGACTTCATGGCGACGGTGAGGGGGGTGTAATATTAGTAGAGTAGTGATATTGCGGTTTCTAACGTGCTTGCCATGTAGAGCCGTGGGTGAAATTATTATGAGATATGGAGTTAACGTGTCAATATTGGGGTATTTTTTTATCGTAATACTGAGGACGTTATTGTTTCAAATAGCACGAAATCGTTGCACGGATTAAATGCCAAATTGTCAAGTGGATAAAAATTTGGAATCAATCATCTTTTGAAACATGGTTGATTATATGATGAGCTAGTTCATAATTAGTGTCAAAGTTACGATGTCTATGGCCCCATGTGTGCTTTATAAAAAATGAGTTTCTTAACTCATCCCACTGGATTCGGACCCAAGTGGGACGAGTCAGGAATAACTCAAATCAATCAGCAGCAAAAACCGGGTATTCTTAACCGAGAACAATAACAAAAGTTTTATTATTTCGAAGTATTTTAATTATATCTGACATTGTTTTCCGAAAGAGGATTATGACATCTCCAGTTTGACGGACAAAAAGATTCTGCGGAATCCGTTTCATTCGAAATTGCAGGCGGTTGGAAAAAGGGTCGAATTTTAAAGTAAAGTTGAGAGATCGTTGAATTTATTATAGCGCTAAAATTGTCATAAATTCTAAAGAGTTTTTGAAGGGCTTTTCATAATGAGGAATGCTTTCAAAAACAGAATAGGTGTTGTAATCTGTTGCTTAAAAATTGTTACTCACAAAAACTACTATTTATTTCCAATGTTATAACTTATAACCATCCATATTAATATTACAATTGCTTATTTAATTCTGTCTGTCTGTCTATCTATCTGTCTGTATGTTCACGCCTAAACGGATGGACGGATCTTAATAAAATTTTGCATGGAGGTAAATGGTATCTCAGGGACGGACATATATACTTAAAAAGCGCGTACGCGTAAATTCGAAAGTAATTCTGCATTTCTTTCTCTGTTACCTTTAAACGCATAAACGGCTGAACGGATATGAACGGATACTGAGCAAGGAGGTAGATGGTATCCCGGGGACGGACATAGGCTGTTTATTATCCCGGAAATGTGCGTAAGAAACCGCGGGAAGAAGCTACTAAGTACTAAATATTATTGTAAGAAAATTAGTAACAGCTATTGTACTTTTTCCATTTGAATATGAGTAGTGTATTGTGCACACTTCCATTTTATTATAATTTTTATTTCAAAGCAAAGTAAAAGCAGATACACTATTTGCGAACAGACTAGTTTTTTTACAGGCAGATAGGTACAAAATTTTTATATTCTCGCAGTACTGGCTGGAAAATCGACGAACAAGAGGGTCAGTCCGAAAGTTGACAGGCCGTGCCCACGACTGACGGCCGCTAGTTGGAGCAAGCCAAGCATCCCATTGTTCACTGCAACGTCACATCCATATAACGTTTTTCCAGAGAATTCCACGATGTAAACGATAGTTAAATAACGGGCAAGTGTAAGTGCGACACGGCCCGCCCCGCCCGCTCGTTCCGCAAGATCATTGTTATTTATCTCGTAGCCTCCCGCTTTTATTTCGTCCCTGTCCGACTCGGTTTATTTGTCTTCGGGATCTGAGGGTACATTAACGTATTTTTCTTCTCTATTAGGGAGACGGTACTCACCTTCGAACTTTGAACAGATCTGTGGAATCCGAAACCTGGTTTGTTTGCTTGTTTTTTATTTCAAGATAAGTCAAATAAAAGTTGACGATTGATTGTTTCGCTTGATTGTGTCGTGGGGCTTGTCAATATAATCATGAGTACACGGAAGTTCTGGTGCGTTGAACAGGAGCTTAGCATCAGCGAATGCCTCTGAGACTCAGAAATTTCGATGCAAAAATTACGACATTGTGATTTATACGGATAATATTATACGTGTTGAGCGGTAAATGTTGGCTATAACGTGTGTAGCACCCGCTTAAAAATTCTTTACAGCTCTCTGAATCATACCGTGATAAATAGTTAGACTATTTTAAGACGTCCTTCACACAGTTACAGCTCTTTAACACGATGGAAATCGTCCGTGTCGATATAAACCAGAATATTTAGCATAATATCCTGTGTTGTGGCTGTATTTAAATGCAGCTCTATCCGAAGGCTACAGATGTAGGTTTAGAAAAGCACAAAAGCTCCATTAGCGACGTACGGTAGCCACTTCGAAATTAAATTATCTCAAGCAATACCGGGGTGGAGAGTTAGAGCAAATTGCCAGAAAGAATAAATCCATTCTCGTGGATCGGTTGCATGAAAATTGCAACAGCGGGCAATAGCGGCTCGCCAGCGAAGCGCACAATTATAACGAGACCGTATAAATCAGAATGAGTTGTGGCATGTTATTAGGGCTATTCCACCACGAAATAGGAAGACGAAGCCCGATGAAAATCGTAAACTTCGCAGCCGAAACGGAGCGCCTGTTCTCATTTAGATAGATTTTTTGTCGAATGGAAATTGTAGAGTCGTCTCTTATTGCTATTTTTATTGTCATTGGTATAGTTTTTGATTAGGCACGTTCGGGGTACGACAGTATACAAACGACAGGACCAAAATGAATCCAAATCACTTGGATTTGGATTCGGTTTGGTACTGTGCAAAGCCATACTATCCACTCGGATTGCCGCAACATAAGAATTAGGTCGTTTTCCGTATTTTTTTCAGTTTTTATAAAAAGACTCTTCAACACTTTTAAACACCTGCTTACGCAATACATACTTAGTTGTTCTTTAGGAAACCTTCAAGGTTTCCTTCTTTTAGGATGTCACAACAAAAAATGTGAGATGCGTAACTTAAACCAGAACAGGAGCGTAGAACCAAACCATGTCTGTGAATAGAAATAGCCGCTTAAAGTACGACTTACCTTTCGCAAATTGTCTCCTTACAAGCCAATGTAACCTGAAAGGAAAATTTCATAGTTAGCTTTTATAGATAGCTTATTTTGTTCAAGACAATCTTTTGGATCGGGGACAATATTGCTAGATTGTTATCTGAGAGGCAAGAAAATGAACGTTTAGTAAATTGGTTAGCAGATAGGAAATTCTTAGGCCCACCATTTCATAGGAATAGCTTTACATTGGTAAAGGCCGCTGATAAAAAAGCTTGTATCATTTTCTTACACCCACGTATTGGTATGGCAATGATTGAAGGTCTTCAATTCGCAAAATCAAGGAGTGTTATTTGAAGACCTTGTTGAAGAAATAAAGGCGACTGACAAAATAATAAATAAATAAATAATGCTGGACAATTCACACAGCATTATTTAGCCCCAAGCTAAGCTAAGATCTTGTGTTATGGGTACTAGATAACTGATATACATGATACAATACATAGATAGATATTTTTTAATATACATAGAAAACGACCAGAACACCCTGAACAAATGTCTGCAGATCGTACACACATTTGTCCCGAGGCGGGAATCGAACCCGCAACCTCCTGCGTCGCAGGCAGACCTTCGCCCACCGCGCCACATCGGTCGTCGAATAATACTCTCTTGCTCTAGCTTACGCTTAGTAAACGCTAAGAATGACCTCTCACCCATTGCCAATATTTTCATTATCTTATACAGACAAACACTATAATAGACCTAGTTCTTAACCTGCTGATTTAATCCTCCATGAATAATACAAAATTCCTCACTAATTTGACAATTTACCGAATATCTGTTAGTAATTTACGTTTTCCGGGTGCGAGCGTGTTGAGGGCGGCACAGTGGGCGGAAAGACAAGGTTTCTAGCAGACGACCTTTTCATATGGACCTTACATTATGGGATTATCCGGGATACTAGAAACAAACCCAATGTTTTCGTAGTACTTATATAGATAGTCAAGATCTGTGATAGTCAGAATTTTTGTTAAAAGTAAATCTAATTTGGTTAAAATTCTAAAGAAATCTTTGTGAACAAAGAAAGTTAAAATCAAATAGAAGAAACAAATTAGAACTAGTATTAATATTAAATCAATTAAGCTAACCACAGACAACAATCTACAGGTAGGTCAACTGATCCATATCAGTTCTAGTCGGAAGAGTCCCCAAGACGCTGGCTGCATTGTCGGCTGCTTTGGCAATCTTAATGCGCTGGGGCAGAAATAAAAAAAAGGGGTAAATAAATATGAGTTGGCTATAATATCTGTTATCACAAATGTCAGGACGTTTAATTTCGGCTAAAGTCCTGCTGCCGAATTTTCGGCCAAGGCGATCAGTCTCAAAGGAATGTATCAGAACATAAATAGTCCACAATGGTGTGCGCAAACATGTTACTGAACCAATGCAAGTAAACAGAAAAAGTCATGTAGGTGTGGAAACAATAAATACATTCATTAGTCCGTAGAATACGGAAAAGCAAGAAATGATAACAACGACAAACGCTTATTTATAGCAATGAGCAGCCATCAATAAAACAATACCCTTCTTATTGCAACATTTCTACGCTAGTTTACGAAATCATAAAATATGATAAGCATCGCCCAATGAGATTCAGGCGGTATCCTATTTATTTGTATTTACGAGCCAATTTAGCCTTGACCCGCACAGCCTCCCGAAAAACAACTCTCGTCAGATAAAAACGGCTGACTTCTGTCATGATTTACTGCTAAATGAGATTCGGGATTTTCTCGGTCAATTAGATTGCGGTTGGGCCATGTGAAACCGGCTGAAAACTAACTTAGCGGTATCAAAATATTGATTAAAAATTCAGCGGTTTTTATTTTTTGTTAGCTCTTGCTTTATTTCATATTATTACGTCACTGGTTTTTATTAGATTTGATCGCTTCAATACAAGTTAAACAATTTTTGTACGCAAGGCTTTTACCTAATTACAAATAAATATACAAAAAACATGAACAAGTTATAGTATTTTAGTCTTCAAGTATTGCTCGCTATTTTTGTTGCAGTGTTGTTCAGTACTGTTAAATCATGAAAATCATTTCAACTGCCTTTTAGTTAGTCCCATGATGCCTACAGGCCATATCGTAGGCATATAGGTATTGTTAGATTAATTGCTCGAATTTAGAGATCTTGATTTGAATCGAGAATAGTGTTTAAATTGTGCGGGCATTTCCCGCCGGCAATTTAGAGTACATCTATGTTTAATAAGAACTCGGTGTGTCATAGCCAAGGATGCGGGCGCGTATCGCAGCTCCGGTAAACAAGCCTCCACAGCTGTTCTGCACCCGACGCGCAATATCCCCTCACAAAATAAAGGAATCCGCCGCGACAATCGTTCCTTACTCTCCGAGAAATACAAACGCACGCCCTCGATAGAAAAGAACTTTACAAAAATTTGCATGCCTTTTTTCTCTATATTTTCTGGAAAAGCAATTTTTGTACGTCGGTCACGATACGGAAAGCGGGAAATTGCTGCCGTTCCAAGGCGTGTTGAGAACAGTGAGAATGAGCGGAGTATTGTCCTGTCGACCGACCGATTGCTTTCGAATCGTTTTATTGCCTGTGCACTGTGGATGTCTGCATACCTTTAAGTATCAACTTATTTAGCTACCTACACCTAATAAACTTGCATTGAATTTCAGTTTAGGCAGATCACTGATCTTTGACACAGACGAAATATTGCGACCGCAACTATTTCTGTACAAATTAGTTTCACGTCAGTTTGCCTAACTGTCTAAGCACCTCTAGTTGGTAACAAGTTAGATTATCTTAGTCTAGGATCTAGCATTCCAATGTACGTCTAAGTTGATCTACTGTACCAAAAAAGAGAAAAAGTAAATTCAAGCTTACCTTTAATATTTAAAACTAATTGCTAACTGCAGCTCAAAATAATAACAAACAAAATCAAGCGAAACAACGACATTACAGCGAACTTTCAGCTTCATGTCATTGTATTCAATTAACTGCCCCCGGGGCACACGAGTTATCTTTGTCACGAGCTCTAGGACGGCCACATAACCAACATGCCGCTAATTATCTACTTTAAAATGTACACTTCATATAATGCTGAACAGCGAACTTTGTTTGTATTAGAAAAGACATTAGCACTAATTGCTTTGTTCTAAAGGTTATT
Source organism: Eupithecia vulgata (assembly GCA_946478455.1). NCBI lineage: Eukaryota > Metazoa > Arthropoda > Insecta > Lepidoptera > Geometridae > Eupithecia > Eupithecia vulgata. Next base: position 11,230,183 of record OX297862.1, on the reverse strand, counting down.
CTTGGAAAGTCAAGAATTGGCTCTTGAAAATTTCTAAAATAGGAAAAGCCCACGATAGAAACATCTTAGTAAAATTAAAACCTTAACAGACCAATCACGGCTTAGCTTCATAAAATTACTCATAAAAGTAATACCTTACTCGTAAAAGTAATAGGTGCCGCAATTTTTATTACCTCTCTCATAATAGAAGGAGTTTTCTCTTCAGGCCCATTTATTTTTGTTTTCATTTCGTGAGGTAGACGCCTAGAGCCACGTTTAATTACTAGGTACCCTCATAATAGCTTAAATTCTAAAAATTAATAATTAGTTAGAATGTGTCTAAAACATAATATGTAGCATTTTCGCCTCTTGTATTTCTTCTACACTTTTGAGATATTTTGCAGACGAATTTTACCAAATAACGTTAAACAAACTAATAATTCGCAACTTGTGTCTTTTTCGATTTCAAAGCGCAGGTGTTCCATCTAATGCTTCTCTGAAATATTTCGAGCAAATTTTGTGACAGTGTTAAATGGTTGGTAAAATTTTGTTTACTTTGGTTAATTATAACAAATAGGCCGTGAATCTCAGCGGTGGGTATCAATAAACTTAGAATCATGGTCGCCAGAGAATTCAATAATCTAGAAGTGGTTCTTTATTAAAATTTACTTTTCCTATCGCGTATCTCTTGTAAAGTTATGAATTTTCGAAGTTCCTAGCCAAGAGTGAGTTTGTAATAAATAAGAAATTAATTTCGGAAATTTCTGTTAGACTTAAGAAAGATGCAATCTAAAAAAAGTAACATCCAATCTAATATTTTTGGTTAACGATAACTGATCAAATCCAAAAAACGAACACTCTCAAATGTAGGTGACAAGGTAGAGTAATTTACTTTAAAGGAGTAAATTTGGAGACATTATTCATGTGAATTTCGGCCACCTCCAGTCCAGGCTCCCTCTGCGGCTTCCATCAGCGATGATTTACGATCATGTCTCTTACAATATTTCGACAGACACCAGTTAATGACATCTACCCACCGGCGGAGTGCACTCAATTTTATTTATTGACTTTCCTAAAAGTCGCTCTAAGCTGCTACATAAAATATGTCCCCAGCGAGACCGGCAAGACCAGCTCAGGGCAAACAACTATCGGCATTATGTCGCAGCTACTTCTTGAAACTTCACACAAATCGTTAAAAAATGTATGAGTTTTTAGAATCTTTGCAGGTGACTTTGTTTGGCCGCTAACAAAAGCTTTGGAAAGTTTTCTTCTTTATTTTACATTTTAAGGATTCAGCCCGAGGGTGCTAATGGGACGCTATTATTAAGCCCATGACGTGACGCTCCCTCTTCATTTGTCAGACTGAAGTCAAGATGATGATCATCTACGTATCAGCACGGATTTTGGTCCCTCGATTAACAAACGAACCCACTATTATAGAACGCCAAGAAGTAGTTGCCTATGTTGATTAATGTAGGCGTTTCACAAAATAAATTGAGGGTATGTTTGACATCCATCCCCAATACTAATGAAGGATAGAAACTTTGGATGGAGGAAATGAGGCAATAAATAATCATTAATGTCAACATTAAAATTATGAGAGAAATTTCAATACCTCCTTCCTACCTACCTCATAAAACATCTTTGAAAGAGCCATGGGTTAAAATAACAATGATAATAATGCAGAAATCACATGGTTACTTATTATTTCAGGCTTACGTGTTTATCGTTCTAAACATGCGAAAATAAAACACTAGACAGGATTATCAAAGTTCTTGACCCTTATAAAATTGCTACAATAGGTACTCTGTGTTATGTTATGAAACAAAGATTAGGTACCTAAGGAAAATAAAAATGCGCATACCTTCTGTTTTCTCAGCACCATCCCGGGCGATACGGTCTGTAATTTCGTTTCCTATTTCTAACTGAAAAACATAAACCTTTGTTACGTACCTATTTTCTATTCCTTACCGGCATAAAAAATAACTTTCGCGTAGTTTTTGTTACCGGCACTCAAGGACGAGGGAACGTCGGATGGAACATCTTTTTTAAGACGCCTGTAAAAGTACAAATTGGCATGTCTTACGTACAAATACTTGTATACGTGTGTGGTTAAAACCTCCGTAATAAGACGACAAGGGAGCCTACAAATCATAATAAATTCGGAGAACTTATTAAGTCAGCCGCCGACAAACAATGGACGTTATTGGCGATCTACCCTCGTATTCTAACCCCCCGAATGTCCCCCCTAGGCCCAACAAGTGGAGCAATCTTCATTTTATCGGAAAAAGCTTGCAGAGAATCAAGAATACACCAATTAACTGGCAAGGAGTTAACAAAGGCGCTGTTTAATAGGCACCGCTCAATAATATCGAAGTATCGGCTCTTTAATCTATTTCTTGAACTAATTTCGAGTAGCGGAGCGAGAATGAAAACAATTTATTTTCCTCTGCGAAGGTTCAGTTGAAACTAGAAATTGTCGAGCGGCCTGATGAAGAGTGGACTTAATTCAATAAAAAAATCGGGATTAAGTTATTGATACAAACAAGGTGGCATGCTTCGACTTTTGAGTTTGTTGGTATCTCGAAATTTGTATCTCTTGATGTTGGATCCTCAACTGCCTATAAAGGTCCACTGCCCGATGCAGGCCTCCCCCTGATTTTTTATTTAATGTTGGATATTGAAGATTATTAAAACACATAAAGTGTATACTACAATGCTGCTCAGAAACAAGCACTTTTCCAAGAGACTCTATCATTAATTTAAAACCAATAAAAATCTTAAGAAATATGACTTTAACTGAACGTTTACCTACAAGGTATAGTGACGCATTGGTAAGCCAATTCATATGACACAAATTCAAGATGTCTCGTCATCCGATATACATTGACTTATTTAGGTATGCAGGTGACTGCAAAGGGCTGAACCTTTGCCAATTCGTTACTACATTGTATGTTTATTAGTCTCTATATTGGATTGGACATCAAACTACTTGACCCTAAAAATAATACTTTGTTTTGAATATTTATAATTGTAGGTTTCCATTCAATGCAGATTTATGCCCTGGCAACGTTGGACAAGTGGCCATGTTGAATTCTCGATTTATTTTAATATAAAAAACATAGATAGAGACATTAACCTAATATTCCGTGAAATATGTTCTGGCACATCAGATTGCCGCAAATTCACGCATTTAGATGACACTGAATCTGGCTGTTGGGAGCAATTAATTCTAACGTGTAGCAAAATTTAGAGAACGGTAAATAACCGTGGCTTATAAACGAGCCAAAACATTTCTCACAAGAAATCCTTGAGCGGCAGGGCCGTACTATAATAAAACTTACTAAATTTATACAACTACACAGCGTCAGCAATGACTCTCTCAACTCGTATACCGTATCGGTTGAAGCGGTCCTTCGATAAGACATTAATAACTCGCCAATAATATTGGGCACATTGTCCAATAATGGCACTGAAGATGAAAGTGCCAGCAAACAATAACGGCGGAATCGTCTGGCACGTACCAAGTCTGCGGATTAATCAGTTAGTCACACTCGCGCGGCACTGGCCGAAGTGGGTAAACTAAGGACGAGTCGATTAGGAGGGTACCTTCAGGATTATTGAGACATCGGTGCCCTGCCAGCTGCGGCCAGCCAACTTGCCGATATTGCCGTGCCCAGGGCTGCTCCAACTTGTTTCCAACTGCCCAAGAATTTCCGTGAAACTCCGACGTTCGATCATATTTATTGAAAAAGGGTTTCATGTATCCCAAGCGCTAGTATTAAGATATTTCTGTAAATATGGTTTTGGAATGATGCCATACGTCTGCTTTATTGCCTGGAATTATTTATACTACGGCTTTCCATAGTTTTGTTTGTTTTACAATAAATATACGATCTGTATAACTGTTGGAATAAATGGTGTATTATGAATACCAGCGATGTTAACTCTCGTTCATAAATGAAAACCGTTTCATTACAGAATTCCACTTAAAATAATTTACCCTAAACTAAAAGCTGCAGCGAATTTATTTCCGGACCGTAAAGTTTTTCCCCTACACTATAGGTCTATCTGCACAGATCTATCTACAAACAGTTGCGGTGACAGACATCCGTTGATGATGCTAAGTGGAAGGGCAGACTAATGCACAAAGCGAGTTCGTCCATAGATTTACTACCTATCGGGGTATGCTGATTGCACGGATTGCAACGACCGTGTGTTGCATGCAGAATAACAATTGGGCAACAATTCACTGCAAACAGTCATGATACTTTTTATCCAATTTTATAAAAGAGAGACTGAATTGTTCAGTCAGTTTTGCCGATGTAAAATATTTATAACGTAAATTTTATTGGAGTTGTTAACGTTTAGAGTCTAAACATAGATGAAATGAGGTTGAAATGGGTTATATTAAATTACTAGCCACTGCCTTCGGCTTCGCACGCGTTGTTAAAGGTTATTTCTATCCCATGGGTACTGATTTATGGAATAAAAAGTAGCCTATATTACTCTCCGTCTTTTCAACTAACTCTATGCCATAAATCAAGTCGATTGGTTGCTAAGTTAGGGCGTGACATAAGGACAAACAAACAAACAAACACACTATTGCATTTATAATATTAGTTTCTTAGTATAGATAGCTAAATATTTAAACTGTGTATACCCTTAAGTTTTTATCTGTAATTCTATTTGGTTTGTTGCCTGATGGCCAGTAGGTGGTCAATATAGCAGGGAAAGTGCATGAGGATATCACAAGACCAAAAATAATGGGATGCTCTATCATTCCAGCAGCTTCCTTTATCATAATCTGCTAGTTACTGCAAGCATGAATGCTTGATGAGTTCTAATCTTACTGCTGTAAGAGCTCATGGGATGGGAGATGACTCCCCTCCTCACCTCACCTCAACAGCCTATGTTGGCCCACTGCTGGGCGCAGGCCTCCTCTTGATAAGCACCTCATTGGGTTTTCTCTCCTGGAAATGCCCATAATCCCCACACTGGGCATGTTGGTTAGAGATCACAGTTCGGTGGTATTTATTATTATACAGGAGGCGCTGCTGCAACACCGGTTTATGTCCCTTAGTCGCCTCTTACAACACCCACGGGAAGAGTTGGGTATGGTTGGAGGATGACTAATTATTATTTTTTTGTTTAGTCATAAACAAAAAAAAATTCGAAAGCCAATCAACTTTGACTCCAATGGATAAGTAATGAGATGGAAACTACGTGTATATGTATTTGCGTAGATTATTTGTCGTGTGACAAGTGAATATGAAACACATCCCGCTGGCTTTAACTGTCAATCACCGAAAGTTGATTGGATTTCGATATTGGCACCGCATGGTATAGCTACGCTAAAACAAAATCGTTGGAGAATAAAAAATTCATAAACGTTTGTAGTGTCTTTGGTGATTGCAATATTTAAAATAGTACTTTTGAAATGAAAAATTTATTCCCACTTTTCTGAATATCGAGAAAACCGTCACGCTCGGATTGGTTACGCTAAGACAGGGAACTTTAAAACTATAATGTCTTGTCACTTTCTATCTTGTGGTTAAAAGCAAGTACCCTAGGTATACCTTACTTTAGAAACATAGATAAACTATACTCAGTATCCTCAACACTATAATTATAGAAATATATTTAAACTTTTTCATTGGACTTACTGCAGGACATTTATAGAAACGTCTTCATTTCCTAGAAAAAAATATAACAACTTTACTGGACTAGTGCGGCGGCGGCGTAGCGACCTTTCTTTCTAACTAGATATTTTAGTTCTGGTTGAATATTCTCTGGTACTGGACTATAGACTGGAGCAATTTGTTGTAATATCAAACTCAGCTATCAATAACTCAGAGGTACCGAGTGCTACACACGATACTAGCTCGTTAAACAAGGAAACTCTAGCTTTATCGTTTTACGGGAACGTTCTGCTAGATAATGTTAAGGGTTTAAGTTATTGAATAATCATCCTTTACCAGTATTTGACACAAAGGAAGGGAGGAGGTTGTATGTTCGGCTGAATGTAAGTTGTTTTTTTTATGGTCGCCGATGTTTCGTTAATAATTGACGAAAAATCGGAGAAATTTTGACTGTTAGACTACTGTTGCCTATTACTCCATAGATGATTACATCAATGATGTAAATGCTTGGCCAGATGTCGCTCAGTTCCACACTGACAATGGTATATAAGGGATATAATGTTAAGCTTAGTTAGTTTCATATAAATATTGAGTTATATACAAATTAGATTATATTTAGACTGAGATAAGTAATGTATTAATTTTAAGGTTTATAAAACTTACTAGTGGTTTCTTTTTCGCTTCTTCCACGAGTGGACAAAAAATTGAAGCGAATAAAATCAATAACATCATATTTCTTATTTGATAATAATGACTATTTATAAACCTGTTTATAGTATAAAATTTGACTTGTCTAAGTGCTTATTTTGTAAGCTTAAAGAAATAAACGTTATTTGATATTTGATGTTAGAATTAGACCAATTTTAGGATAATTCTAACAGTAGTAAGTGAATCACTGAGATCGGCCTACAATTATTGTAGACCGATCTTAGCGATTCGTTCCTACTGCTAGAAATAGAATAAAACTACTGTTAGAATAATCCCAAAATTGGTACATATAAAAATATTCCCCAGTATCTATAAATTTTCTAGATACTTTCCATTTTATGTTTCTAGTTCTAATTTTGAGAACTTATTTATCTTAGAGATTACCCAGAGTGCTTACGCACTATAATACAAAAAAACCTTAGTAACTATCCGTCGCAAAGATTTAAAAAAAAAAGTAAGTGTTGTTTCTTATGAATCAATTCATTGAAGGTGCAAGACGCATTCGTATAAAACTGAAAATAAGTCCGGAAGGTTACAATTACACGTGTTTTATTTATCAGCCGCCCGCGTCGGGCGGGGCTTATCCGTGAAGAAATTGATTTGTGAATTATTAAACACAGAAAACATCTCGCCGAGGCCTCTCTACTACTAAAAACACAACATTCGTTTGTATTTTACTACTGTAGCCGGTAAAAATGCATTTTTTATCTTGATACAAGTTCATCCCGACTGCTAGACTCGAAATGAACTTTGTTAATTAGTTATTTAACTTGATTTTTTCATTATTTTCATTCAAAAGTCTGTTCATTATTTGGACCACAACTGAATAATGAAGACCTAATTCCCTTTGACAGAGTGCGTCTGATATTTTATTCAAAACCAGGTTTCGTTTACATAATAATTAAATGTGCTTTATGAATATAAAGTCTTAATCAAAGTCGCTTAAATAGCGAAACTTTTCCTAGGTTCGGTTCAGTTGATACATTTTATGCATATTAATAAGCTTCTTTCTGGGACGCCAGCCGGTGACAAATAAGAGACATCTTTAATAAAAATTATGATTAATATCAGAAGAAAAGTTTAATTTACTACCAAGATGAAACTTTGTAACTTTCCAACCTTAATAAGGTAGCTGAATTACGAGAATTTTATAACTCAAGTGTCCGTGTTCAGACAGCAATCTAGGTACATACTTATAATCACTTATTATAGAGATTTCAGTTATCGAAAAACTATCTCAACTAATAAATAAAAAAAAATAAGAGTTTTTTTTTTATAAATAATGCTGGACAATTCACACAGCATTATCTAGCCCCAAGGTAAGCATAGCTTGTGTTATGGGTACTAGATAACTGTTATACATAATACAATACAATACATAGATAGTTATTTTTTATTATACATAGAAAACGACCAGAACACCCTGAACAAATGTCTGCAGATCGTACACACATTTGTCCCGAGGCGGGAATCGAACTTAAAATTCTGTTAATCAACAATAAGAATGTTAGATTAAGGTTAACGCTTCACTGCCCGGCCGCATGAGGGGCGCTGCCGCCTAACGACCCGGGTAGGTACACATATTGGTGCATGAGCGTCATGGGCCATGAAAGTGTCCTACTGCGGGAGGATTGTTTATCTTTTAAAATAAAATCGGGTATAGGTAATTCAAATTTATGATATATTGATCTTTTGGGATGGTCTAGTCTCAAACCCTATTAACAGACTGGACAATTACTTGTAACATGCCCTTATACGAGCGGAGCCAATCATAGATTATGTTAGCTTTGTTAAAAAAGAAAAATCCGTAATTTAGCAAAAATAATACAATAAAACATCTTCAAAATGTTTTTGTAGCAACAGCAGTTTCAACCACATCGTTCTGATTGGGGCAAACAGAAGTCCATTGCTTTGTCGAGTCAGATTCTTATAGGTAATTAACAGTTGCTATAAATTAGAGTGGTGGTCCCGTTCAACTCATTGCGCATGCTAGACACGTTGCTTGCCCTCGAGTAGGGTGGCTGGAAAAAATGAGGAGAGCCGGCTAGCTCTACAAGTGCATTTAAAAGCCGGATAAAACAACACTAGAGGTCATTGAATTAATATCTAGTGTAAGAGAGGTGACGATCGACGAGGGGATGACGATTTGCGGAAAACTGCAGGCAGATGTTGAATGCGGCAAGCAAAAAAAAAAACAAAGACAAACTGAAGACAGGGCGCTATGGCGCTCATTAAGGGAGGCCTATGTCTAGCAGTGGACAGGTGATGATGAAAAGATGTAGGGGATTTCTAAGCAGATCGATTCTACAAGAAAGTACGAATGCTACGCCGGCATTCGTAGCACCTCTACGAATTATCCTTGTAAATTATAATTGTTTCCTTGAAAACGGTTATATTTGCAACTATAAAAAATTCTTATTTTGGCCTGTGCTAAAGGTAAGACCTTGCTTCAAAAATTATAAAAATTGAGCATAAACGGCTGTAAGTGTAATCACTACTAGCTACAACATTTTTGTTGACATCTTTGCCAATTCTTTGGTGATTCTTTCGATCTCAAATTTACAGAACAGCTATAAAGGTTGAATTTGAAATGGTGGTTTCATAAAAGTTTGGTCCTAAAGGAATTGATAATTATGTGCGCCGTAAAACATATCTAAAACATCATCACCAACAACATCATGACGACCTCTATGGCGCGGTGGGCGAAGGTTTGCCTGCGACGCAGGAGGTTGCGGGTTCGATTCCCGCCTCGGGACAAATGTGTGTACGATCTGCAGACATTTGTTCAGGGTGTTCTGGTCGTTTTCTATGTATAATAAAAAATATCTATCTATGTATTGTATTATACAATAATGTATATCAGTTATCTAGTACCCATAACACAAGCTCTGCTTAGCCTGGGGCTAGATAATGCTGTGTGAATTGTCCAGCATTATTTATTTATTTTTATTTTATTTCATCACAATTGATAATTTTCATAATCGATTTCTATGGCAACGGGTACGCCCGTTGAGGTTTTTTCATTCGTCGTCGTCTCATCCATGTGTCATCCTCTCACCATCTCGTTATAAACCATAGACATAGAATTTTTTCACTACGTTCAATTATAAACCTTTTTTATTCCATTTTACCCACATTTTTTATTTATTTTCCTTTTTTTATTTATTTAAACTTTTTTAAATTTCAATTCAGTTTATAATTTTTTAAACACGCGAAAGTCTTTATTTCATGACAATTTAGCTATGAATTTGGCTTGTTTTTTTTAAATTTTCTCTATAAATTGCTGAGCAAATAGTCCGGCCAAAACACGTCCGGCCCAACTTCAACCAAACTCCCTAAAGATGGGATGCGTCGTCCAAACATTGTCACCACACCGCTACTCCAGCTGTGTTCACTAGTTAGTGCCCACACGAAACACTACGTTGAAATACGACCATTGGTCGACTAAGGAGGCTGGGCCTTCGATAAACGGAGAGTTACGGCTGTCTAAGATGGTTAGTTTACAGTGTATCATAGTTAGGAACGCTAAACGCAACTCATCATCTTCTTTTGGTAAACAATTTATTTATTTGTCGATTCCCGCCGTGGGACAAATATTTGTACGATCTGCAGGTATCTGCTCCGGGTGTTCTGGTCGTTTTCTATATTATAATAAAAAATATCTACTCTATGTAATGTATTGTATTATGTATATCAGTTATCTAGTACCCTTAACACAAGCTCTGCTTAGCTTGAGGCAAGACAATGCTGTGTGAATTGTCCGGCATTATTTATTTTATTTATTTGTCGTTTTCTTTGTATAATAAAAAATATCTATCTATAATGTATCATGTTTATCAGTTATCTAGAATTCATAACATAAGCTCTGCTTAGCTTGGGGCTAGATTGTGTGTTGCTGTGTGAATTGTCCAGCATTATTTATTTATTTTATTATCAGTTATCTTATCTGACATTGAAAAGTACCTATTTTAACAACAATGACACTAGAATCCCAACGTAAAGTAATTTTTTTTCTGATCGTAAACCAATAAAAACATCAACTATGAAGATAACATAAAAAAAATGGATGTTAAATTAATGTTTCAGAATTATTCTGAATTAAGTGGTCGTTAAAATTTTAACGACTTGCGACACAAATGGAATACTCTAATTTGGTGACGACTTAAATTAAAACTGCACTGACTTGTGAAACTATTGCTTACGACGAAAGAAATGGTAATGAAATGACACATTTACAAAAACTTACAGGCACCCCTTGTTTACGGGCTGGAAGGCCATAAATACCTAAGCTTCAAGGAAAAATAACCCATTACTTTTATCACTTGTCTAGACACCCCAAAAGATAAAATCTCCTTCAACTCTGTTGTCTTCTCTCAGGAGTAACAATAATTAGTAAGCTAAACTATCCTAGTTTAGATTATAGTGACTACTGAGGTAGGTCTTTATTTGAAGGTTCTACTGTGTGTACGAACTTTGGTGCTGATACTTGCTGATTCCTCAAAGCTTCTACAAATACGTCCGGAGCAAACTTTAGAATTGAGAAAAGCAACATATTGTTAATGCATGTCGCATCTACACTGGCTTTAGGTAATCGCTGGCTCTCACGTATCTCTGATAGAGTTTCCAAGCTTCCAAACTAGTTGGTCTGTTGCAAACTTGTGCCGATGCGCCGCCAGGTGCACTACCGGTAAGAACAGGATAGAACCGGATTCCCTAAATCCTAACACGAGTCCATTCAGTGGCAGGATGCTCACGCTCGTACCAATTAAAAGTTTCTCAGCGTTTCTTTTCACGTGGAATGTACTGGAAAATGCTTTTCGATGCAAGAATGTGCTTGCTAAATCGATTTACAAATTGACGCCAAGAAGCGAGTTCAAATAACAGAAAAACACGAAGAGCTTTCATTTGATTAGGTGGAAAATTGTTAGGAAAACTTTCGTGGTGTTATGGGCCTCTGAGATAACGAATATGACAGGTGTAATTGAAGAGTGGCTTGCGTCGGGTGCTTGCCATGCCGGTCACGGCGGCGGCGTGAACTTGTCGCGGGGCGCGGCCCGTGACGAGCGGAGCGCGGAGGCCATGAGACTTATGAGGATTACGGGAAAATGTGTATTCGATGACATTTTTCGGGCCGTGGAAAAAGATGAAATATAAGAAATTCTAAACGTGACCAGAATATCAGAGCGGCGTCACCTATTACCGGTCTATGCGTTCCGTTCGCGGTCGGGCGGACGAGCGCCGATGAAACCGAGCGTGACGTTCCATTCCTGATATAAAAATGTATAAAAAAGCTTTGTTACACGCGACTTGGCTTCGGCGAAGTGGCAAAGTTTGAAGTGGAAAACTTTTCACAGCGGAATCTTTGCAGAAAACGATTTAATTTTAAGGCTATTTGTACTGTTTTAAGCTACCGCTTTTATATGCATATCTCGTTCCATTAATCTACTTAAATAAGGTAAGTACCAATGCTTAATTGATATTATCGAGATCTTAATTAATAAAGAGGGTGAATTCAGAGCCTTTATTTAGTTAACAGAGTTTAACTTGTTACTTACAAGACATGTCCACGTAACTCGTTTAATAGCCTTGATACCATTAGCCAATGTAGTGCAGACTGCAAACCACAACCGCTGCAGAAGATTATTTCAATGAAATAATTAAATTAGCAAGAGTGCGGTGGACAGTGGACCGAGTGGACGCCAGCAGAATCTAGAGTAGGATCCCCGAGCCGTGATTTCATTTGAAACCCCACAATGTACACGTGTTCTAAGAAAACTCCAGCCCTAATTAAATTAAACAACGCTCGTCTCATCAAAATAGAAAATCGGTAAATTGAAAATCAATAGCTACGTAACCTCCCAAGAAAAAAGCGCTTGCCTGTCAAAATGCGAAGCGAGGAGATTCCTTCCCAGAGATAAGGAAAACAAGGCTTGTTTGTCGACCACAAGGTTCCCAGGGAACATTTAGTGCGGACTCGGACCCTCGTTACAATCAGCGCTGAATTATTTACCAGCGCCCAGCTTACTGCCCGAATTGATTTCTGCATAATTTAGACAAAAGGAAACGCTGCAGGGAAACATAAAAACTGCAATAAAACTGCGGTCGTGCTAAGGTATTTCGTGAGGCGGGTCTGAGTAAAAATTTTGATGGAGGTGGGTGAGGTTCGGGTGAACGATGGCGGAATGATCGGACGTCTACGGATAACTATTAGATAGTTGAATCAAGAATGAGAGAGGGGAAAATAAAATCAGTACAAGAGCAGGTGGTATTAGAATTCGGCGCACGTTTCGTATCGTTCGGCTTTTGCGGAGGAAGCGGCACCGCACTGCGCCGCGGCCGCCGCCGCAGACCAACCTTCAAGACAATTACCGCAGAGTAAACGGAAAATCGTTCAAGACCTCTTAAACGTGTTTTCTAATCTTCCAACAGGGTGAACGGGAAAAGAGATGCCAGTTTTACATTTAACGGAATCATTTCGTTTTACGTCGGAACTCTTTGTTCCCGAAGCGGCGAACGTTAGCCTTACCGGAGTTAATATTACAGTAATGACGTTTTTGTTCTGTACGAATGTTAAGCGCGTTTTTATATGAGGCCGTTGTACGAAATGTTCTGAATAATATATGTTAAATTACAAGCTTTGTTAATGCCCGTATTCACCGTGCAAGTATCACGAAATGCATGCAAAACACTGAAAACACGAGCGCCGCGAACAATTAATATCCAACACAATATTTTCGCAAAGTTTCGCTTCCGAAACTACATCCTATGCTGTTCGAAACAAAGTGAGTCTCCTCCCGACTATTTTACGGGCAATAAAGTTTTAGAGAAAACCGAGAGAAAATCGACCTCAAGCGTTAAAAATATTAATTTTTGCGTGAAATTGTTTGTAGAATGAGCGCCTAAGCCGGGGATGGTGTTCTATGTTGACTTTTCGTCTAAAGTAAAGATGGCGACACACTCGAGCGAGTTGTAAAGTCTTGTTACCGCGTGAAATCCACTTGCTTTGTTACGGCTTAATTTACGCAAACCTGCGAAGAAAAGATAAGCTCCGTAACTTGTGTAGACTTAATTGGTTCAATGGGTAGCTTTATCAGAATTTATGCAACATGTTTTAGCGTCGCTATACGATATAATTAGTGGTAAAAGTTGATGTGATGGTATTAACATCACGTTTTTCTCTAGTTGAGCTTTGAAACCAGTAAATTTACTGACTTAGAAAAACACTTTCACTTAACTTTACGCAGATCTACATAAGTATATAAGTATGCACACACGATATACATAAATACATCTAGTTATACGTCTGCCGATCACGCCGCAGAGGCATTGGGCAGTGAATGCGTTATATTAACTCCCGCACTCGGGAAGGCCCGTGCGGGCACTTTTCTTTATGCAATTGATTTAGTCATCATGGTCGACCTGTACATTACTGAATTCATTCTCAAAATAAAAGCTACTCTACGAAAATATCCGAATAAAAAAACAAGTTGGTGAATCACAATGCTTTCATTTTCTCTCCATGCCCAAGCAAACGTATTAAGAACACAAAAAACTGTGCAAATATTTTGCACCCCTATTTTGTTTGTCGGAGTTGAACGCGGGTGTCTGACTAGGAACCACTAACAATAAATCTAACAGTTTGTTGCCTTAGCCTCCCCTCTAGGGCTGACGTTAATCAGGTCGCTTCCACTTAGATATCTAGATTCTAGTGTAAGTACATAGTGTCTTAAATGACTTTGTTTTCCCGAACATGCCTTTGATACCTTTTATAAGCCTATTACTTCCTGCCTTTAGCAATTTTCGAAAATTAAAGCATATAGCATCTGCGTTGCTATATGAGCATTATAGCAACGCAAACGCCCTTTACAGGTATCCCATCTCAGTAATAAGGAAATTCTTCTGAGCTTAACACACATTCCTCAGACACGCTAATGACCATAAAAAATTTAAACTCTTAAACCGGAACCACAAACTAAATTCCACCCGAAAAAGAGAAACAAACCGTTCTCTCTGAAATCTCCAGGGAGCTGTTTTTAAGCTGCACAAAACATAAATTTCGCAGCTCGTTTAAGTTTAGCTCATTATTTCATTACTCGCACTATCTGCTTCCGAAGCTCTTGAGAACGGGCGTTTCCTTTTCAGTTCTATTGTTTGTTTTACGTGTAGCTTTGAGATTATTTTAATACAAATTGAACTGTATAAATTAATATCCAAAAAATACGCCTCACATTCTAAGGACACAAGGCTACATCTTCTCTTTTCACCTGGTGAGGTTGTGGTTAAACGGAGGTGTATTAGTTACTCCAACGGCTCAGCGGCTGTTGTTTGTGGCGTATGTTTTGTCCTTCGATATGAGAAGTATCAATTTTTTCCCTATGAAGGTCTATTGATTTATATTAAAATAATATAACGAACACCAATATTTTTATACTATTTTATATGCGGGATATGCTGTGCAGCATCAGAATTGTGTGAGTTACAGTTGTGTGTTAAGAAACCGAAAGTCTTTTGATTCATTATATGAGCTATGTTCAAAGACATCTTAATAAAGGCTACATGTTTTACTTATTCCAATCTAATGGGTATCTCTCTCAAGGAAATGCTCCTCGGTAAAATTGTTAACCATAAAAGTGCGGCGTGTATCACGTATGGAAAACGTCTCGACGTTCTAGTCACGTTTAATATTTTCTTATTTCCTTTGTCTCATTTGTCCTCGAGTCAAAATGGCATCATCTGAGTGTTTTTGCCGAGAGATTTTTTTACTTATAACCCAAGTTTTGGCGGCACAATCTTATGAGGGATGCGTTCATTTTCGAGGAAAATTATATTTTTTCTTTCGTTGTTTTTCGCGAGAGTGTCACACACGTGTGTTGCTTTTTTTTGCTGCTTAAGGCGTAACAACAGAAAATCGGATTTTCATCCAGTTTGATATTGAAGATGTGACGTAAAGCCTAGGTATGTAACAAGATTATAAGATACATTTATCTTTTCATTATAGTTTAATAACCATGCATAGCTCTTAAATGTAAAATGTATTAGGCACTTTGAGCTGATAGGATATCTAAAGTTAGGTCGGGTTATATCTAAAAGCTGTAGAACTAATCGTTATTCAATACCGAGCCAGGCGTCAAATATTCTAAGGTTTAACGGCACCCTAATACACTTAGAGCGTTATGTTCTTACTCGCATAAAATATTATTCGCTCTATATTTTTGTCTCTTATTGGATTCATTTGTAGGCATACGTGTAATAAGAGTAAACGCTCTGTACTTCACCGGTATTGGTTCCATTTCATATTGGATAGCAATTTATTTATCATACATATTGGGACGGGGAATGGCCAACGATACCAAACGTTTTCTTTCTAAAGGAAATCAAGAAACGGGACGTGTTGGGAATTCAACCTGCGCTTCTATTGATGGCATTTAATTTTTGAGGATAAATTGACTTATATTTTTAGTATTTGTTCGCTTCACTACACATATTCACGACAAATAAAAATAGGTAAAATAATGTTGAAATACGGTGTCTTGCAATATTTTATATAGATATTCATAGATAAGGGATTAATGACAGGTTAAAACTAAATGAGGAGGAGCACAAGAGCTTGGACTCCCAGCAGTGGGTGAAGTAAGGTTGCGGATAATGATGATAAAAGCCAAATCAGATATTGTAGGATAAGAGATATAGACTGCCTGTGAGAATACCAGAAATCCAGATCTCTGTTCGTAATATTTGATTATTCAGGGATTACGTTGATAACATTGATAAAATGTTTTTAGGGTTCCGTACCCAAAGGGCAAAACCGGACCATATTACTAAGACTCCGCTGTCCGTCTCATGAACAGTAAAAATTTTCACAGATGATGTATTTCTGTTACCGCTACAAAAAATACAATAAAAAACTGAATTTTAAAAAACATTTTTTGGGGGCTCTCATACAACAAACGTGATTTTTTTTGCTCGTTTTTGCTCGATAACGGCAACATGTAGACTTTTATTTTGTTTTCACAGCGGACATGTGGACTATTTTAATTAATGGTTAATTCTATTTAATGGATTCCATTTTTATGGAAATTGTTTTTCTGTGTTGCTGTTGGTTTTTATTCTGCTTATATCTCTTTGATAAGGACCATGCAAATTTTGCTGGAAGCACTGCGCCGAACTCGATATTGCTTCGTTTCGGAGCACCCCTGAGAAAACTTTCAAGATTCTAAATTCAAAGAGATAGGAAAAGCCGCATTGCCTGAGACATTCTACGTTTTTATGTGTTTCGAAATTAGTTTTTATTTTTGGATTAACTTATAAAGAAAATTGTTTTCATATCTAGATAAATTATTTTGGCATGTGTATGAATCAGATTATGGTAGAGAGCGCAAAAGCCACATCTTAAAATTCTTCTAAAATTAAATGATAAATGATTTTCTCATCTTTAAATTAGCTCGAGTTCTTCTTATTTCATATCTTAATTCTGTGACAGCTTGGAAATTAGCCTACTTTCCTGAATTTACCTATCTTCAATTTTATCTCACTTCGAGAATGTATTTTAAAGTTTCGCACTCGATTCAAAACATTTTCTTTTGACGATGAATATCTATTAATCTAATTAATATTGGTTCGGAGTAGGCGTCTAAAGATGTTTTTAGCAATATGTGTCTCATTAGAATTGTATAAGATTTTAATATATTTCTAAATGTGTGAACTATTGTAAAAGCCACACACTTTTTGTCGATTTAAGGTGGGACGGAACCTCTAAGCTCCCATACAAACGTACTTTTCGATTCATTTGGAAATTACGTCCCCGATTTTAATGAAATTTTGCATACATAATCGGAAAAGAAATAGCTTTGTAAATCTTTGTATCAAAATATATTATCATCATTAAGGTGAAGTAGGTCCCAAAACATAGGTTTTGCCTAGACGGAAAATCAATTTTAAGGCAAGAAAACATAGTTTTTAAAATCTTTTTTGAAGAAAAGTTTAGGATTTTAGTTAGTAAGTTATGGGAGCCAACACGATTGACTCAACTTGATTTGATAGAAAAAAATCGCAAAGTTTCCTCTAAATTTTGCATTTTTACTACGGAAAACCAGTTTCATTTGCTAGTTACTTAACATATTTGCATGAAATATCGTCTAAAAAATATCTAACTAAACACTTTAGAGGATTATGGTTTTAGTTTTTTGCGAAAGAGTATTATTTTAGAGCAATAACAAATTTATAAATAAAAAGCAGCGAAATTGCGCGCGGGACGGCTCTTGCCTCCCTTTCTCGCTTTCACTGCGCGGTGTTCGCTCGTCCTTGTCTCGAAAAAGCGAACGTACTTCGCCTTAAGTCAGACCGACAATTCATTTTTATCCATTTTCAAGCTATATTATAACTTTCGCAAAAATATCATTACAATCGTGGACGTAGTTTCCACGTACGTTTGTATGGGAGCTTATAGGTTCCATCCCACCTTAAAAGGGGAATATTGGATTCCTGGTAACTACCTGTAGGTATATTTCTTTGTAATGTTTCTCTTACCAAATGAAATAGCAACTAAAGAATACGACTGCCATAAATCTCAGTTACCTACACGTCTACGCGAACCGAAACGTAATAATTTAAGGAGTTAAAGCAGAAAACGGTTCTAAAAACTTCATTCAGGGAATTCCCCACATTTCTAGACCAAAGTTGTGGGTTTAGGTGAAATTTATGCCGTGTGAGTGTTCACGGTGTAAAGCAAGGAGGATATAAGTTAACGTCTCATACATCAGGAGCGTGGCGTATCGCGACACTGCATATGTGTATGGCTAGGACCTAGGACATTATACCTCTGGACACGATTTATTATAAGGAGCTTGGTAAACATGGATTGGTGGGGGGTTATGATAGGGACTCGTGTCTAGACTATTTAATATTAGTCACTCCATTGAAGATTTTTAGAGTCTTGCGGCCTATTTTTATATTTTCACCATATAAGCTACTATCGGTCCGCCCGGCTTGGTATATTCTATAGCCTATGTTTATCAGGGATAATGTAGGAGTTTAATGGAGAAAGAATTTTTCAAATCGGTCCATAGTTTCGAAACCTATTCAATTAAAACAAACAAATCTATCCTCTTTAGAGTATTAGTATAGATACTGTTTTTCCAGACATTCCCCTAAGATGAGTAGAATTGGGCAACGGTTGATACTAATTCGCGTTTTTTATTGAACCGCGACGAGCATAACATTAACCTTCAAATCCGTGTCGTTAAAACGTTATTTACTTTTACAAACGTAACGTCTCGTATTAATTACGATTAAGACCAGTCAGCTCAGTGCCATTTTCATTTATTTATTTATTCTTTATTGAACTAGAAAAAAATACATACATAAAACATTAAACTTTTAAAATATGGCAAAGGCGAGCTTAACCCTAAAAAGAGTTCTCATCCAGCAAACCTTATTGGGAAAGAGAGACCAAGTTATAAAAGTGGGTAAATAGAGGACATTTTATTTTAACCATACTTAATAAACTACTACATATAATACATTAAAATATATATAAAACATTCTAACCTTTGTTGATAATAAAATAACAAATACTACATACATTTTACAGTCTAAAACTTTTACCTACCTATCTATGGTGTCCCATCTCAAATATCTACCGCTTGTTAGAATGCATTACGCCATAAACAATGTACCTACCGTGAAAATAGACGCAGTAAATAATACCAGCACTATAATCCTGTCGGTGTTGGAATAGATTTAGTATTGCTATTAAGCCACTGCTGTCCCAACGCTGCGCATGTACAGCCACGCGGCGCATTTTAGCTGCGTGTGTTTGTTGTTTGACAGTGTGGGTCTACGTTTCTAATGCAGCACACACTATACACGCACGGTATGCACGGCCACGCGGCGCATTTGAGCTGCGTGGGTTAGTTTATGTGATAACGTTGTTCTACGTTACCGGTTACGTGTACGTAGCAGTCAGAGCAGCAAACTGTGTTGAGCTGCGTGGGTGCCAAATTCGAGTCAGCCAGGCGTATACCAATAACGTATTTGATCTTGTAATCGTGCGTAGCGTGTTCGTGGGTTGCGTGGACGTTATCACATACATTTTCTTGCAATATGAAGCTAAACACGTGCGTAGTCTCTCCGTGCGTGGCTGTGGGATAGCGGCTTTACTTTTGATAAATGTATCATTGTATAGTAGGTACTTTCGTGTGGACTGTATAAATAAGCAATGTGTTCTGAGCTTTTGAAATTTTAAATAATGGTATTGTGTTATGTGTACCTTATGTGTCAATATCGAAATAATTTCGTTGCGATCTATTTTTGAGGAGTTGGACAAAATGTTCTGATATTTGCTTGCTGGATATGCAGGTATTTAATTAATGATTTCAGTTAGGTATTTGAGTTTAACCGATTTACAGTAAATATTTCTAAGAAACAGGAAAGCTGCTGCTTAGAAATATTTCCTGCTGGTTTAGTTATACGCCATTCTCGAACGTTCCTTACAGTTTCTTTAGATTTCCTAGTCCGGATCACGTCAAGAGTATTGAGAACTACCTACGTCCCGTTCTCTTGAGACGGAGTTTACCTCTTAAAGTAGGTGGTAGGTACCTACTGAGAAATGGGAACGAATGGGGATTTTTCACGCTCTAGTGTCAGATTGTCTTTTTTCTTAACAGTATTTACCGTCTAAAAATAACAAAAAAAGATTTTTTTTTCTACTTTTGTCCAACAGTGGAAAACTATAGGTTGATGATGATGATCTACCTCCTATACTCTTTATACCGTCTATACCAAGATACTACTTGAAAAAGTTTTTCATAAAATATTAGGTATATTTTCTAAAAATAAAAGTCGGTGATCTCGATGAACACGAAACATAAAAATAATTAGAGAGATTTAATTGAGATAGACCTTCACCTGGTTCTTGCCAAACAAAGTAGGTAGACGAAAAAACTGTAAATAATTAGTATAAGCTTACCAACTAGTATTTTAAGTTTCTCTATTTTGAGGTTAGTTTCTGAGCACACGCGCGTCTAGAACCGCACTCACCCTGAAGAAGTCCCTCGTTAAGGGATGAAACGTTGGTGTTCTTACAACAAAAATAAGGTTCGTAGTTAACCTTAACGCTTACTTCCGTAATGAAGTCTCTGAGCATTTTTGTATCAAGAAATAAAATGCTTATAAATTTTATTAAGTATATAATTGAGATAGGTAGGTTTCATGTTCATTCATGCCTGATAAAAATGGCAACCGGACGAACAACGCTGAATTATTAAGAACAAATATTTTTAGATACGGTTGGTTTTCATCAAACTCCGGGAATTCCCAAATGATTGGGCCGTAAAAAACGCAAATGAGAGGGTCGAGAGCAACACTTGTGAACTTTTAGTTTGAATAGATATAAGGGTTAACTGCTTGGCCCCAATTCCACAGATAGAAACTAAATGAAAATTTAATTTTTCGTTGACTGTAAAATGGACTTTATTCAAAACAGTTCAGACTGCCTTTTGCGTTTATGATTGTTTTAATCGAAACCTTTTGGTTTTTAACTTACCTTCATGGATTGAGGTGCTTGTGGCACCAAGACTAGGTCAGTCTGAAAACCAACGCTGTTTTGTACACCAGTGAAAAACAGCCAGACTTAATCCGTTTTGGCTCACCTCGGCAGCACTGACATTAAATAGACTAACTATTATATTAGCAGTAATACACTCGAGAGCAATGAATCCGGGTCACTCAAAGAATCCAAAAAATCTCGGAAAGTAAGAATGCTAGGTTAAGAAAGTTATGTTCTCCGACGAATCAAAATTTATGCTCTACAAGCACGATGGAAGACACAGAGTGTATAGAAGACCAGGGGAAAGATTCAAGCAAGCATGCATCGAAGAAAAAGTAGCCTACGGTGGTGGGTCTGTACTTGTGTGGGCCGGAATTTCCTCTGAAAGTCGCACAGAGCTGGTGATCATAGAAAACGGCTCTTTAACTAGCGTAAGATACATATGTGGAAGAAATCCTCAACGAACACGTTGGTCCATTTATGGTCAATTTGGGTGAGGATGCTATATTTATGCATGACAATGCCCGACTTCATACAGGTAGGATTGTGAATGACTACCTTCAAGAGATGAACATTACTTGTATGGAGTGGCCAGCGCGCAGCCCGGATATCAACCCGATCGAGCATGCTTGGGACGAGCTAGGGAGATGCGTAAAACAACGAAACCCTCCCCCAATCACGCTTCC
Source organism: Eupithecia vulgata (assembly GCA_946478455.1). NCBI lineage: Eukaryota > Metazoa > Arthropoda > Insecta > Lepidoptera > Geometridae > Eupithecia > Eupithecia vulgata. The sequence continues at coordinate 11,208,623 of OX297862.1, read as the reverse complement.
TGAGCTCAAAATTGCTCTCACAGAGGAATGGGAGAATATTCCCCAAAATCGTATAAGGAACTTAGTGTACAGCATGCCAAACCGCGTAAACGCAGTAATGGAAGCACGAGGAGGTAATACGAATTATTGAAATTCAAGAAAATCGTCATAAAGTTCAAAAATTTCATGTTTCCTATTTTTGTTTTAAGGAGAGATCAGCAGTTTTTTTTCTTTATGTAATTTTGTGTATAGTGATAAAATGTATGGTGACTCATATTTTTTTAACTTTCATTTAAGGAGTATTAAATTGTCTATTAAATACAATTTATTGCATTAACCTAGCATTCTTACTTTCCGAGATTTTTTGGATTCTTTGAGTGACCCGGATTCATTGCTCTCGAGTGTATTTGGTTTTTTTCTTCTTGTTTTTTATATTATAAGATAAATTTCTATTCAATTTTTATCGTTTGTATGTTGTAAGTACCTTAGTTTAAGATGCTATTATATCCCTACCTACCTATTGTACCTAATGTCTATGTTTGATTTATTTTTGTTATGTGCTGTCTAGTGTCTGTGTTTGTGAACCAAATAAAATATCTATCTATCTACTTGTGGAAGTGTTATTATAACAGAAATCCTAAATATTGTAGCAAATGCTTACTTTTCTCTACCCCCTTAACCAAATGGTATTCGAGCAGGCAGCCTGGCTGTCGCCAACTGATATTTAAAACGAACACAGAAGGTTTTGGCTTGGGTTCGCAATAAAAACTTTTGTAATTACACTCATTTAGGGCAAGGAACCCATCGTTGACGCTGTCTCGTGCCAAAAACCGCAATTATTTTTATAATGCCTGTGTTGTACGACCTCGCAAACTTTCAAAGTCTTTCGTGATCGCTGATACATGCTACAGTACCATTTATTAAAACTTGTAATAATCATAACCTTATAAATCTTAACATTTTGTTTGATGAAATTAGGTTCAGTAGATCTTAAATTTGTAAATAATCTTACTACATTCTGCCTCAAAGTGCGTGCAAAATAAACAACAGTACCTAGGGTACATAAAATGAGTAGCAAATTTAACACACATATCAACATACATCAGTAAGTTTGTATCGGATACCATTTGGAAAAACAGATAAGGAGTAACAAAAACCAACCAAACAAATACAGACCTCATGTATTTGAATAGACGTGAATTGGGTTTCGTTAAAACCTTTTTTCTCAATTATCTTTATCGAAAAAAGCTTCAAAAAATACATTGTAATCTATGAGATACAAGGCAGGGATGATGACAGTAACAAAAAGCAACTTTATTCTGTATTTACCAAATGTTATCGGAGCCATATATGACAAAACGAGTATTATTATTTTTATTTTGATCAAGAGCAATTATTATTTTCACAAAATAATCTAGATATAAAAATCTGAGTACACGAAAATTGCACCAAATAAGAAGACATGTGTTCTTGCTACGGTAAAAATAAAGCTATGGGCAAAGGAAAGGGCAAGAAAATAACTGGCCATCTCCCCCAAAGCTCTATGGCCATCACTCCCGGATACTCTGGGAGAGATGGCCAATAGTATTTTTTTTAAAGTGAAATATTGTGCCATATCTTTTGATTTTGACACTGATTAATAATATAGTAAGATGGATATGATAATGGTGGTTTAAATAATTATATTTATACCAAATTTAGGTCCTCCTAGTTAGTCGGGCCATCTTCCCCGGAATAACCCTAGTATATGCCTCATCATGAAGACGAAACTTTAAAAAAATTAAGAATGTAAATAAGACATACGATGCGTTGAAGTTGAAGCAAAAGTGAGATGATAAATTGGTTATATATTGGATTTGACTTAAATTCTTGATCTGTGACGAAGGTGTCCAGTTCTATTCAAACCTCCTCCTCAAACCATTTAAACAAAAATTGAACAAAACAAGGATGTCCAAACATTACGAACCGCAAAGCTAAGTGAACAATAATTTGTAAATAATCCACTGAAGTAACCTACATGGAGCCGTGTCAGCCGGTGACAACCGTCGACTTGCCAACTCGTAAAAACTTTTCTAATTACGTAGGTACATTCCGAGACGCAGTGGGTTTCACAGCGCATTATATTTTCTAGTTAATTTCGCGGATTTGGTGTGAACACAGGGCTGTTACGGTCGAGGGCACGACATAACGGGGAGTGATCTCCGTCGTTACTTACACAACAAAGTTAAATGGAAACCCTGATTCGTGGGAAGATAAACGACTACGCTGCTGAGGTTACAGCAAAAGGCATTGTTGGCTTACAATTTTGGCCCATGCTTTACTGAACAAAGCCATCCTCTTAAATCTCGACTTAAGTCATGATCATATTGAAAACACTGAGAAATTCTTCGACAAAGTTCCTAAAAGAAAAAGTGCATGTTCTCTTCAAAAATTGTTTCGAAAAACAAGTCAGTGTTGTGCCAGAGTTCAATACCTGCCTCTACTGCTTCCCAGGGGTCCGTGTATGGACAAAAGGCCCGTAACTCGCCCGCTGTAAACGAGAGTGGTCGGTAATCTGTTACTTTTTACGTAACACTTGTTTTGACACAGGGTTCTTAGAGTAAACTTCCGATGGTTTCGCTCAACGAAAATTTTGTTTTGAATATTACAAAACTTTAAGGTGGAACCAAAATAATCGTTTAGCGTCTATATAATTGTTAAGGGGCTTCTTATAATAGGTATACCCTGAAGTAATGCTATGGGCTCATGACACTTAAAGTACTGCCACTTTTGAAAGTGTCTATTGACGATGCTTTGACGACTGACTACAATTTTATTTATTAGAAAGGAACGCCAACAGCGTAAACATAAAGCATTCTTAAAGATAGGTATACTTATTATGGTTACAGGTTTTCATTTTAATTTTGAAGAGAACCACCGCATGCTTTAAGTAGGTTTATTCAATATTCAATTATTTATTGTATTCTAGTGTACGTACAGAGGAGTTTAAAATCTAAGTATTTACGTGTCACTATAGACATTGCTGGGCATACAATATGTACGGAGAGAGAGGTGGACGTTATTGTTGCTAGGTTATTTATATTTAACTCGTTTGTATTTTTCTTATTTACCGTATGATCATGACGTGAGAATATAAATTTTACTTTTTATAGACGCCTGTGAAGAATAGCGTTCACACGTAACGCTATCTTCTTCAAAATACTTTGTCTAGTGTCCGCAGTACGTACGTATTTTTACAACGCTCACCGGACGACCCATCCGCCTGAACGACGCAGCGTCTGCATAAAACTCCAGGAAATTTTACGTGTTTCGACACAAGGATTATGAAACACTCGTAAACTTCAACTAGGATTTTCTTCAGAATTTCAAGGTAAGTTTTCTCGACTCTTCGAAAATAAAAAATAAATTCTGTGGGATATTTTTTCCAGACAGAGCCGCAAAGTAAAAGTCATGTTTTGGGTACCAGATGACTGATTTATTCTACTTATTAGCGTTATTATGTACTTATTGGCGTTACATAATTATTATTGTGTTCATTACCAAAGAAGCATTTGATCTCTTGACATGAATTGAATCCTGGCTAAGAGTATGTTTAATGACTATTAAAAAAATACATGCAGTCTTCTGCGATCTTTTGACTGTACCACAGAGGGCATAAAAAGAGCTGTTCCCGCATAAATACAAATGAATGGCTCTTGCGCGGTTAAGTCTGTAGTGAGAAAACTTTTGCAATTATTCTAATTACCGACCGAGCACCGACATGACGTCATATTTTCTACTTAATAGCTCCAAGTTGCGAACATTATTATAAATATAAATCAATTCATTATAACTCCCGCAAATTACGATATTCACTCATGCTTTATTGAGTTTGGAATTTCAGAACGACCATTAATTTTCCGTCTGTTGTGCGATATTTTAACGTGAAAACTGTGAATGTTAACTGTTTTAATGTCACATTATATTATGATTTAATAGTTTATAGAGATCACACATGTGATGAAATTGATAATTATAAACTTTTAAAATAGAAACTTCTAGCTGTGTTACGTTAAAATAATTTAAAAAATCACAAGTAATAAAAAAAGTCTATTAGTATTAATTTTGATGATAAAATCCTCATTTTTAATAAAACCCACTCCATCGTTAGAATGACACCCCATTGGTCAGACCTAAAAGCATACCCATGTGACTCATAAAATACGTGATCAATCTCAGACGCATTTAAAACTTACAAATGCACTTATGGTATTAAATTCTCTGACAATTTGAGAGATAGAGTGAAGAGAAGTAGCGCTCTCTTCCTCGGAAAATCATCAATGCTTACACATTTTAAAATCAACATTAAGTGCTGCTTAATACTTTGAACACATTTTATGATTATCGTTGGTACCTTACCTACCTGCATACTGCATAGCCGTTTTTAACCAAATAAACATTGATCATGATATTTTAGAGTAGCGTTACAAGACACGTAGAAACACTAAACGATACGTTATCTGCCATTGGTCGTTGACGAGACGAGCCTTCACTATAAATATAATCTGTGATAACATTTTTTTTGAAATGCTTCTTTGATGAGATATTAACCGCAATATTATAACACAAAATAAAACAATATTTTACAACCTTTTCACGAGGGCGCAACAGCGCAGTAGCAGACTCGGAAAAACTTTTTAAAAAGCTTCATTTGAATCCCCTGCGATATGAGTTACGGCTTATTTGGGCATGAATTGCGACTGTAGCGCGTCAACCGACTTCGATGGACGAGGCAATCAGCTAGAGTAGCTTTGTGAGTCTGTGGTAAACTGGTGTTGCCGTTTGTTTCTAATTAAATAACTTTTGGTGTTAAATATCAAGAAATTCGGTAAGTTTGTAAGCTAAGATAAATTGAGATCTGCTGGATAGATCTGGCTGTTTTTTATTTTAAATTTAAGTGTCAGGTTCGTAGGGAAAACTAATTAAAAACGAAAAATGTTGAAGTTTGGTAAACTGCGGTTCACGGTTCGCGAAAATCTGTAAGAATTTTTTTTCCTGCATTTTTGGACAAGGCCACGTCTATAAAACATTTTCAGTTTCCTGAAGCTATATTTCTAAACGACACCAAATTTTTTGGGAGTGGCACCATTTTAGCAGGACGGCGCACCGTACATTAAAAGTGTTTACGAAACGAATAATGTTCGTAAAGATGCCTTTGACGACTGTGTGCTTTGAGATTAGTGTCGGAAACCCATCGATGTCGATAGTGAACTTTAAAATAGTGTGCAGCTCTCTTTTATCGATAGTTTCAGTTCTGGAATTTGGGTCGATTATTAAAAACGTTTCCATTATTTTCAGTACTCTAGTAGTTACTGGAATTAATGCGTTAATGAAAACCAGTTGTTTACAAATGTTTACCCACTAGCACAAACTTTATTATTTTTTGTAAACAAATTAAATTACAATCAAATTAAAGAAACAAATACAATACAATTATTTATCTTTATTGCACACCAAACAAGACAGATACACAGGACAAGAAAGAACTTATACAGATTACATTGTACAACGGGCGGCCTTACCGCTTTAAGCGATCTCTACCAGGCAACCTTTTTAGAAACATATTTACGATTAAAACAATTGAACTAACTGCAGACTGTTGCAAACAATCTACTGGTAGCTTAACTGATTCATATCATCCCAGTCGGAAGCCTGCCCAAGACGCTGGCTGCATTGCCCCGCTGAACGACAATGCTGATGCGCTGTGCCAGATACTCACCAGCGGTCTCAAGTCACGAGTCGCTTCGATGTGCACTATATTTTTCTACGCCTCATATATTATATTATGTATATCAGTTATCTAGTACCCATCACATAAGCTTTGCTTAGCTTGGGGATAGATAATGTTGTGTGAATTATCCAGGATGATTATGGTATTATTATTATATTAAAAGAACACTACCTAAAACTTAGATTTCAAACAAAGCTTAAATACCACAACTCCAACCCCAAAGGAACAAGTAAACAGCCATAAATAAGAAAAAATAAAACCAGAACTACCAAGCTAAAATAAAATTACTTTCTAGAAAAATCATTCACTCACTCGCGTAAAGGAAACGAGAAGACAGACTTGCTACCAACTGATAATAACCAACCGCTTTTGTTTTTAATCTCAGGTAAAGATCGGCTCACGCAGAGCATTTTTAATAACGGTAGATACTAGAAAGCCACTAGAAAATGGCGTACCTACCTATAAAAGTTCCTTGCTTCTAATCTGTTTTTTAAAAGCTCGCATGTTACAATGAACTTCTTCAAATAAAAGTGAGACCTTATTCTAAATTCAAAAAACCTTATCTGAATTCCTATTAGGTAAGCCTTATTCTAAATTCAAAAACCGTAGGTGAAGAAACTTCTTTTTCACGCTATGATCTGACCCTTAGGGTGGTTAAAGATGGGCGACTGGAGGGATCGATGCTCTTTTCATCGGTTTTTTCACCACTAATTAATCCGAAGGGAGATGATTAATCAGCGCAGCCGCGGGCACATTTAAAAGCAGACTTTAATGATCCGTTTGTCGGACACTAGTATTTCTTCCGTACCAGCCCCTTACGGGCGCCATGGACGAGTTTATGCCGCAAAGCTCAAGTTAAAATGAGCTTTTAAATTTTTAGGAGGTGACGTAAAATGTAAGATTACGGGTACAACGACACTTTAATGCTTAAAAAACAAGTTGGTCTCAACTTAGTTGAAGTAATTAATTTAGCAAACTTTGAAAGTCAAAAGTCACGTAGTAAAAGAAGATTAAATATCTTCTATTTTAAGACCTTTGACTTGAATGAAGTCGTTTTATACGACACCAAAGAAAACAAAAAGTTCTTTGAACTGTTATTTTAAAATGGATTACTTATTTTTGCCGAGTTAAATAATCATCATAATTTTAAATGAATACCTGTAACAAAAAAATCAAATTAGTATAAATAAAAATTTGTAAATATTAAAGATTATTGAGATGCGCGGTGACCACGATCGCTGTAACGCGGTTGAAACGTTGGTTAAAAAGAAAGAAAAAGGTACGCGATAAATACCCGATAAATAATAGTATAAATGAATAAACTTTAAACAAAATCTACTCAACATCACGTCTTAGAGCCTTATCAAAAGCCCTTCATGCAACGTACTATTGAGTTGTTCACTATTGCACACCACCGTTCAAAGTTGAGTGATGAAAGAAAAACATGGGGGAGGAATTGTGCTTTTATTGAAACCAATCTCACCACTTGGCTCGACTGACTGCGCCCTCGGCTGAATGCACGTAATTGCTCCGTCATTCAGATGATCGCGACCCTGCCTCGTCTTGTCTTTGTGTACATGGCTTTAGTGACGTTGTTTCTCCTGATGATTAAAAGTGGCACTTGCTTGTGTCATCCAAGAAATTATTTGATTAATCCGCTTAAAAATGTAATTAAATGTATTAATTTGTGCAATTATCCTCACGTCACCTCAACAGCCTATAATAATAATGGTCCACAGCTGGACGTAGACCTCCCCCTGTTTTTTATCTCATGGGAGGTAATGCCTATAATCCGAACGCTTGGCATGTGGGGATTGCAGTAAGTTCGGAGGTAGATAGGCTATTCTGCAACATCAGGGGCGGTGCCTGATGGTGGCCCGGTGGCCCGGTGTATGTCCCTTAGTCGCCTCTTACGACACCCACGGGAAAAGTTGGGTTAAAGCATATGTGGGCAGTGGGCATAAGTGGGCATAAGTGGGCATAAAGCTGTTAAAAAGAAATAGGAGAAAAATAAAGATAGAGATGTTTTAGATGGAAGATTATTTTTAAGAGCTATTTTTACATGTTTAAAATTTTACATTTTTTAATTTTTACATGTTTTAAATTTGAATTAACGCATATTGGTTGATGTTGATATCGCTGCTGGATTGTGGAATCAGCCCGTTTGTAAAATTGCTAGTCCGATTGCAAAACGAACGCTGATTTGCGATTTTGAATACGTAATTTATTTCAGAAACGATGGCTAAGTGACGTTTAGCCATATTGTTTGAACAAGTACCTTAAATGAATAAAAATAATAAGAATATAATAACTTAAATTGTTCAATCAGACCTACATATTTTCTTAAGTTTAAAACAACATATTAATATTATTTATCGTTATTCATCATCTGTTAGGCCATTTTCATTCTAATATCCAAAGTTGACGAAGGGGCGTTTAGCACTGCCGAAAGTGGCTCGTCTATTTCAATCCTAATCAACGCCAAACACAAATTTATTCTAAAACAAAATGTGAAACTACAATCGTGAAAAGCTTTTAGAAACACCACAACAAAAGAAGTCTTCTTCATTTAGAACGTAGGAATTTTAATGGATTAGGCTTTCCCCTAGATTAAGTTTATAAACAGACAGCTTATTCTGGAAATTCCCTACCTTTATTAGATTGGGCCACGAGAAGTAAGAATTACTTGGACTGAAAATATATAGAACGGGTTAGGGTTGTATTTATTAGTAACTTTATAGGTAAACATACGTTTCGTCCTTAGAAAAATAAAGAAATTTGCAAGCATTTCGTTTTTATTCCGGTCACAGGTCACTTTAAATATTTCACGCTCCAAGTTTCTTCAAAAAAGAAAAAAAAGGTTGCAGTAAGCTTGGAGGTTAAGCACTTATTTTTCATTTTCTATTCAGGAATCGTAAGAAAGTGAACGCTCAGGAGGAAAAAAGACAAAATGAACGTAGACTCTGTTTTAATGGGTTAATTAGCCAACGATCCACGGGCCGAGCTTTAATTAAAACGAAAAAAAAAATCGTGACTAGACTGAAAGAATAATTGCTCCCTTCCTAGCAACTATTCAGGTGAGAGCTGGTAAATAAAGGAGGCAAAAATGGGATTACTGCGGAAGAATTGGAAAGCGATGCGCTCCCAAGCACGGTCAAAGGTAGGCCCTATTAGTAGCGATTCAATGTATTTTCAGGTTGCCACTTTCATGAAATTTTCAATTAAATTCCAATAACCCTGTATGGGTTATTGGTAAATTAGTAACACTACGTAAACTGCAGGTTCTACCCATCATCGCAAACTCGTTTGTGTAGACGGCAGGTCTTAATTATTATCTTTGGTATTGGTAATAGGTACTCGATTCAATAATCGTTTGAGGTTTTATTTGAAACTTAGCTAAAAAACAGCTCTGTCCTGAATTAACAGTATACCCACTGTTAATTCAGGACAGAGCTGTTTTTTAGCGGGAGCGGAATATTGGTCTTTAGTAACTCGTAAGGTTCCAGACAAAGACCTGGCTTCTTTACCAACTTTTTCGTGATAATGGGCAGAATGATGCAGATGTTACTAATTTACCAAACCCTGTATGTATCCTGCGGCAATAAATAAAGCATGGATATGTTAAATGGCTATAATAATTGGCGTTGTGGTCGCAAGAACATACTTTCAACGGTATAATTAGAACATACCTACTGTAGGTTGAAATAAACTTATTGAAAGTTTCGTTTCCAAAGTTTTTTAGCCTGTGATGGGCAACACGACAATACGGCGCTCGGCGGCTGCTTTAAAATGTTTCCGTTTTTGGCGTACTCTCAAGTTAGTTAATGTTTCCAAAACAACGCTGTGAACACCGGAATACCTATTTGCGGTGTGAAGTTTGGATGCGACTTGTTCTGCGTTTGCCCTGGCTCAATGATAATATTAGCTTCTCTAAACTGCATTTCCATTATGAGCCTCGCTATTGTAGTTTCTAAACACTGCTGTGATTGTGAAATAATTTTAATCGCTTAAGGAATGGAGATAGTATTCAAATGTTTATATGAAACGTTTCTTCTCTACCTATCGTGTAGTTAGGTTTATTATTAAGCTAAGGTACCAGAATAAGCCGGTGTAGCAAAGGTTTAAAGTTCGGATACTTTTTGTAGTTTTTCCTCGAAAATACAAAAAGTCTTTGTTGCAGAATCTCAAAGAAAAGCGTGAAAGTATTAGTCAAATAACAGTTGTGAATTGTACGCCAGAACGGGCACAGGTTGTCGCAACTTGAGCACAAATGAAAACAATTTGTTTTCCGCCGGGCGCTTCGAATGCGGAACCTCTTTAAACCGCCACATTTTTAGTGAACACAGCTAAAATATTAACCAACTAAATAAAAACCGATTCAGTGTGAAACTGTCCTGAAATTCCAGGCAGCTTTGTTCTAGCGCAGCACATTTTTTGACGACCCCTTTTTGGCGAGCTGCCTAGTCGAAGTGTCTACGAGACTCGGTCGAATGTTTTTCTTTTAGTGTTCTCACGTGAAACAAGATTGAGAACCACCTTTACGAACTTGATTTGGTAAGCCGTTTTTAAACACAACATTTGTATGTCGAGGAAAGTCAGGTCCTACATAAAATTGAGGATATACGGAATGTTGTAGCTTGCCTAAGATTGCGCTGTGAAACTTTGGTAACCAGACAAGAGCAACCCGTGCTTCACTAATTAGGAAACTGGAGCGTAAGTCTCCAATCAACAGTATAAAGTGGATTTTGAAAGGTTCACTTAGTTCATTCTATCAAAGCTGGAGTATCAAGCTGAAATTGTAAGCAATGCTGGGAAGCAGTCTCGTGAAAGCAGTATATTTATTTATTGGTAATTAGTACAGTAAGTACTTTCCAGAAATAATACACAAATAGCCTAAAACAAAATACAGGATTATGCACTAGATAGGCACTTTATCCATCAAAGTTTTTTTTAATTATAAAACTGTTTTTGACATAATTACATCACATAATTTTAAGACACACATTTTTAATTGAAATTGTATATTTGCTATCTGATATTTTATAGTAGGTATAAAGCTTAACATTTTTATTTTGCTTGTCAATAATATTTAGAACTTTTGTTCCTTTCTACATTATTGTGAATTGAATCTTTATGATATTAGAAAAGTTCCCAAAAATTTCGATTTCAGCGGGACTTGAACAAGTGAATTCTATCTATCTTTCTAATTAGCCGACCCACTGTCAAGTCCTCTTTTTATATCATTATCCGTGGAGGTCTTCTATTAGCCAAATTATAGATTAAAAGTTAAGGATTAATTTTATAGACTTTTTCGTGGTTTACTTACTAGCTAAAGCATAACAGATAGGCTATCTACCAGCAGGCAACATTTTTTCTTACAAATTATTTTCATAACAGGATCGCTTTTTATCTCAATAACCTCTCTTTGTAGTGCAGTAGGTACATACTATGTACCTTAATACCACAGACTAAATCGATAAATGAATAGATGAATACTCTTATAAATCTGCTGTTGCTATGTACAATTAAATTAAAACCTGCATGCCATACTCTTAATTATTTTGCACACCTTATATTGGTCAAACATGTTGACTCAAAAATAACAATTTGTCACCTTTTTACACGTGTTTTGCAATAAATGACGTTTACTTTTACTATATACTGACGGCTGCGCTCTAACTTCATACTGCAATAACCTCTATGAATGACACTATGCTTTCCGTCAGACATGCTAATAATCAAGACTGTAATTTCAGCGCGTTATTTTTAGACTGGCCACTACAAAGTACAGTCGGCTTATCTACTCAGTGACAATTAACGCGGCCCGCGGTCCATAACTCACCGTTGACGTACGTTATCGCACACGCGCGCATCCGCGCCGCAACGCAGTGCAACTGCTCTAACCAGTTTAAAACTACACGGGACGACTACGGAACGATGTTAAATTACGGACCGTTCATCAGCCCACGCTAATCCACTGATGGATATAAGCCTCCCAGTAGAAATCCACGCTTTACCTTTAGTTTTCATATTGTGGAAAGAATCAATCTCATTAAAACAATTTCAACGGTCTCATCTCAGATTTGAAGTTAGAAATAAAACTTCATAAGCAAACAATTTTATCACTTTGTCACTCAATATTATAGAAGCTAATTACATAAAACTACCTTGGCTCCCGAGACTCCGAAACTGTTCCCGTGGGAGTCGTAAAAAGGCGGCTAAGGGACATACACCGGGAGGTGGTAGCAGCGCCTCTTGCAGAAATGTCTATCACCAAACTGCAATCCCCAACCCGCATGTTGGGCCTGGCGTAGGGATTATGGGCATTACCCCCCTTGAGATAAAAGCCAATAAGGCGATTATCAGGGCTGCTGAGGTTGAGGTGAGTTTATACCTAAGCTCTCGAGAACTATTTTTAACTCCTGATGAAAAACAGGGATGTTATCGTGTGTGCAAATGGATGCTTTATGTTTGAATGGTTTGAAAGGTGACATCATTGACAGTCATATCACTTCTCATATCTCTTTAGGATGAATATCGATGCAGGTTTTCTAAACGTTAAGGGTTTTTGGCCTGAACTAAAAATTATATTCTTGTATTTTTATTTCATAGTCCGACTAGGAGAGAATTTTACAAATATGAACAATATGCTTAGTTTTCACTTCATATAGTCTGACACATATTTATACACCTACTTATACTATGACCTACTTATAAATATGCCTCTTAGTTACACTTACGGTTGCTTTGTGTTGCGTTAATGTTTCCGTCACGTGACCCTGTAAAAAAGCTCCGTACACGTCACCATTTCTGTCGCTATACTGTTTGTAATTTAAATTTCGTATTTACATAGTTTATTGCGGTTTAAGAACGCAATTTGTTAATACGCAAGTAACAACATAGATTTACGACTCTTGGAACTTTCTCAAATTTACATTATGTAGGTGGGTAATGATAAAACGTTATGCAGCTCGTCTAATTATTACATTTTCATAATATGGTAATAAAGTTTATTTATGGAATAAGTTATAATGCTAGCCCGGTCTCAGGTCACTGGAAAATCCACGTCCACTTACTAACCACGCTTTGAAACTACTCCGTCGAAACTCAAAGTAAAATTCTCAGAAAACACAACAATATTCTCCTGCTCAAACGATAGAGAATCTCAAGAATAGATAGGAGGTTCGGTGAATGTAAAATTGAGCGCATTCTTTGAAAAATCCTTGAATAAAAGCACAGAGCATAAGTACCTATAACTGGATTAAGACAACGACGATAAATCCGAATATGGACGAGTTCTTGAAGAACAAAGACACCAACTCGTACGCAAGCTCTCAACCATCGTCCACTCCCTCACGAAGTCCTCAAAGCGAAGAAATGAAATGAAATTATTTATTGAAAAAGAAATACACAATAACAACGTTTAACAATGTTAAGCTTAAGTTAGGTGTTATTAGTTTCTCGTCAAGTAAACCTACGTATACATTACATAAATGACTAATTCTAACTATCAACTAAGACTAAGGTTCGTCTTTGAGGAATTACAAATTGTTTATAGTCATTTTCTAGGAATTCGCTTACAGAGTATATGGTTTTATGTATCAAAAGAAGTTTCACATTATTTAAAAATGACTTTTTACAGGTTATGCTTCTAATACACAATGGAAGTTTGTTGAAAAGTTTAGGTCCATGATGGGTCTACCAGTATATACCAACGGATCTTTCAGCACTTAAATATAATATAATAGATGTGTAAAGATAAGGTGGCTATTAATAAGTTCCCACTTATAGAAACTAATACAATTGCAAGTAACACAAATTATGTATATCATTTATCTAGTACCCATAACACAAGCTCTGCTTAGCTTGGTGCTACATAATGCTGTGGGAATTGTCCAGCAATATTTATTTATTTATTTACCACAGATCAGTTCACTATACATTAATTTATCTTATGAGTAGGTACACAAATGAATGTATGTACATCTGATGGCTGTCAAAATAAGACTGAAATGCTGGCTTGTCGAGCAGGATTCATGTTCTGTGAACTATTACAACTACAAACTTTCGATTTCCATATATTAATTTTTCAGTTACTTGATTTCATGTGGTTTAAGGATTTTTGTTATAGTGCTTGCCCGCACTCTGGGCATCTCTAAGAAAGGACAGAGACTTCGTGGCTTAGTTGGTTAGAGCACACCCGTACTAAGGGTGGGGCGCGGGTTCGAGTCCCGCCGAAGTCGAAAATTTTTGGGAACTTATTTCATTTCTTCATGTGGTTTATTTATAATTTACATACAATTTAATCAAAAAAAAAAAATCTTTACGAAAGCACGACTTGTAAATTGGTTTTATCAATAAAATGTAATTCTGTAACAATTTTATTTATTAAGTACATAATTTTATTAATTCTTCTAGAAAAATGAACCAAGACCTATTTTATGTGTCAATATTTGAAATAAACCCTTCTACTTCACCCTGTAAAACTCGTTGACAAACGGCTACGATCAACACAAAAACAATTTGATGGAACACAATAACAAATATTTGTTTCGAAAACCTCAATGGTTGTAAAATTTCAGCTTCATCGGCCAGAACTTGACAAGGGCAAATAAAAATGTTTTATAGCTTTTAAACTCCCATTTGCCTGTCTGTTTCGGAATATTAGAGTCGTTTAGTAATTTGCTTGTTCATTGATAAAACAAATGGACAAAAAATCATTGGCGCAAACCAAAATTTCTCCTCCTACTTTGATATCTTTGGTTTCTTCTAAACTCACCCCTACCGCCTGAAGTTACTAATTTATGGATATATTATATATTATTACACTTAAACTCCACACTTATTGTGTGGTCCATTGAAAACAATGAAGTTATTAGTTCTTTTTGTTTTTAATCATTGTCCCGTATTTTAACAAACAAACTACGAACTGCTTAAAACTAAATTATATCTTAAGGGGCTATTGGATATACTACCTCAAATCAATTCCGCCGGATTTCCATATCTTCCAAACTACGAAATATTTAATTTTGAAATGTATATAATGGTAAAGTTCAGGTCTTACTCTATCGTTTACATGCTTCGAAAAAACGATTCCATTCCAGAACATTTTATTTGTTGCGTGTTTTGCAAATATTGTCCCAATTAATTGATAATAAGCAAAATTTTTATTTTCGTGCTTGCGTTGCTCCCTGTCCCGCTTCTCTATCCATAAATAAGCAAAATCGTATGCCTGTCTTTTTCACAAAATGGCATCGTAGTATAAGTCCTTAAATAGTTATTAATATTATAAATATTTCTAGAATTGTGGCTACAATTTACAGTAATAATAATCCGCATTTTACGTGGACCACAGAGCACACCCTCAAAATTATAACACAACACTAAAAACGAGCTTTCGTAGACTAATCCTACAAATTACAAAGGTGCATAACCACCTAAAAGCCTGTATTTCAGAGGTACTTTACTAGATATAGGATCTCTTTCCTCCAACCTCATAACATTAATTCCGATGGCTACCCTGTTTGCTTTTATCCTTATAGAAAATTTCGTGCATCCCAGAGAATGCATCGACGAGCCTTCCAATATCAGGCGGATTATCCACTGTAAAATGTTGTAAAATTTAGAGCTTACAGTATGAATATCGACTTTACTATCTGCTAGTAGAGCTGAATTTTGTATGGGTTGGAAAAGAATTTGTATTTTGCCTAAATATCGGTAACGGATTGGCGAGGCTATAGAGGTACGTGGTAAGATAAGGGAGTCGATAGTGATACATTCAATGGATTACTGCGATGTGGTCTGTTTTGTGATACGTGTAATGTCGTAGATGTATTTTGTATTGGATCTGTCTGCCAAGTCTGCCAAGATAAACTCTATTATTTGAGTTTTAAATATATATATTTTACAGTACATTGCCTTTACAGTGCAGCACCAAAGCGACGAAGAAATATAAAAAAGCTATACATATGTATATACACTCATTAAACATTTACTACTAAAACAATAACAAAATTACACCAACAACATACTAACTCTAATTTAATACTATAACATAATAAACTACTTTACTAAACATTCCATATTTTATTCGACGTATGAAAAATATCAACGTCCTTGAAATCAACTGAAAATAAGCGCAAAGTAAGAAAACCTTTTCAGAACAGGTAAAATAGGACTAGGTGTGATATGTAGGGCTAGAACCGTATGCTATAAAAAAGGCACAAAATTGTCGTCATCCGGGACTGACTCGCATTTGTCCTATTTTTGTACAGTACCTGCACTAACTTTTTGCATTAAATTGAACTACCGGTTAACGCAAAAAGCGGAAAAACTGGTAAACGCAATAACTTTTTCAATAAACTCGCAATTTATTTACCAACTTTCGTTTTCATTAGTTAATCTAATAGTCTGTAAAGTTCGCTCTGACGTCATCCTAGCTCAGTATAAAGCATGATTTATTTTTAATGGATATATTAGGAATATCACAAGGAAAGTTTTCACCGTTTTGACAAAGGAAAGGCAAACGGGAAGCATAAAAAAGTTTTGTAACCGTCAACGTCAACCATAGTGGGGTGCGCAAATCCCACTTGTGCTTATTATTTATTATTTTTGTTTGCAGACTTTATTTTGTTCTTTTTTTTTAAATATACAAATATAAATATGAACACAAAATATTTTGCTGAACGGGAACCGATTTAACTTCCAATACAAAATAAATTGCACTAACAAAATACCATACACGAAACATGCAATATGCGACTCTACATTCACGTGATAGGGGTGGGTTTCTAACTGTCCGATAGTGACATAATACCGGTAATGTGGTGTCGCCTTCTGCGGCGAGATAAGGGTACGCGACATTGACTATTCAAAGGGTTGCGGTCCTCAAAATTTGCGCTCAATAAGTCCAAAATACCTTTGAGTTCACGAGCCATTTGCGCTGAGCTGACCTTTGTTGGTATGTTTTATGTAGGTGCTCCAAAAATACAACCTAATGTCTTATGTATAGGTAATTATGTGTATTTGTACTTGCTAATTAGTGTAGGTACCTATAATACAGATTTAAGTTAAACCTAATAAAAAGTTTATCTATCAACACATGTATCTATCTAATGAGTCACTTGATAGTTTCATTGAAATCATGTTATGGGACCTAGTCAGCTTAGTTACTTCATCAGCACAGATATTTCCATCGCTGAACTCGCCCCCCAATGAGAGGGATATTCCCACCACACACAAGGTACGTACCATCAAAAGTATATCTGTGCGCTTACCGCTGAAGTTCCCTCGTGAGGAGACAACCCTGGCTGCTCCTTTGTGTTTTTTCTGACATTTTTGTGTATTACAGTCATGTCTGATTTTAAGGATATGACGAGAAAAAGGTTAATTTGACCTTTGGGCCTAGATTTCAGAAAGGTGTGCGATATCGATTTATATATTTTTTATTTACTACAAGCATTTGGATCGCTGACCAGTCCAATATCAATGTGCTGACGTTCAATTTGTTGATGATTGTAACTTGGTATGTTTACTCGTAATGATTATAATCGCCAGCCTATCCGCTGCGGCGATGCGGTTGCAATCCGTGCTCGTTACCGCATCATTGTTTGGAAAGCAAAACGTTTTTACTACAAATAACACGTTCTGCTGAAAAAGCTGGTTTTGGGTCGACATTTTTCAGGGCTTTTTAACTAGGAAATAAAGAGCTTATTTTCAGCATTCATAACTTTTTTATTGATTTGACCTTTGTAACGTTATACTTCGACTTTCGTAGGTAGGTAAATTTTATGAAGTAGTCACTGATAATTTTAAGTGGCATATTTCTGAAATGACCTTACGTCTATATTTTTAGTCTCATAGACAAGACGAACACATTTTGTTCATGTGAATTTTTGGATATTCATGTGTTCTTTATGTTATAAAATAATAATATGAACTGTTAGTTATTCGCAAGAATTCTTTCAAGAACAAAACACAAACTACTAATCAGTTCACAATCAAATCAAAGTTCCATTCAAACTTCCAACTCATACATAAGTTCACTTAAATAATTAAGCTAGCACCAGCTTACTTATTCCGTGTGTGTTGCCTTATTTATTTGCAATTTGTTGGATATCGTTCGGTAGGTACGTACCTTAATGAGGTAATAACAATAAATAAAGACCCAAAAGTTTCCTCGGAAGTTCACCCTCGCATTGCTTTGGACCCTTGCAAGAAACCACCTCCGGCTCATACGTTACGAAAAAGCGTTATAATTATTTATCAAACGAGGGTAGTCGATGTAAAGTCAGGTTTGTATAACTGGAAACATCTTTCGAATAAAGCAAATTGTGTTATTGGTACTTTGGAAACTTATTTTAAATGTTGATTCTGTATTTGTTTCTGAGAATGGACCTGTTATGTTTCCGACGTTTATGTTTCAAACAATATCAGACCCACCAAACTTTTAATTTTATTTTTCACATTTAACTACCTCCTAAGATAAATTTAGTATTTTTGGCAGAAACAATGTGGAGTCCTTCCTTCATTCAGGGAAGATCTAATTAAATGAATCAAATGAGTTTCAGATCAAACTGTGGATAAAGCTCTACCTGAAAACCAGCGTAGCATTGGGCTTAGCCGAATGTTATATGCTGAGGTGGGGACCCTTTTTTATCTCAATCTTATATTTTTTTATTGTTTTCTTTTTTTGTTTAGTTTTAACTTTAGTAATTATAGTACCTACCTAGTATTTAAGTCCGTATGTATTTTTGGGTTAAAAAAATATTATTCTTTTTTCTTCTTTTTCTAAAGTAAAGCAAGGTGGAATGTATTTAAAGGATCATGCATGAGTTAATTAGTTCTAAAACTGTCATCAACAACGAAACACTGTAAAGTTACTTGGTGGATGAGATGTGCATGACCGAAACAGGCATACAATAGAAACACTGTAGACAAAGGGACCACCTTTCATCACAATTTGATATTCCACTTCACAGAGCCTGTTCGGATTGTACTGGTAAATCAATGTGTTCAGTTCAGGTGTTCCTATGTTCCCCACGGTACAGTAAGCCCTTCCTTGCGGTGCTCCTCAGTCCATTTCTCGGTTAGTTATGTATGCAAGCCAGTCTATGCAATCGGCAAATGTGTGTGGACGAGACGGTTCCGTAATATTGAGATGTTTCGAGAACATAGATGTGCTTTGAAAATTAGAGAAAGCTTCTAGAAAAATCTAGAGAGTAAGTGCCGGATTTGTGAATAAGTGATGTTGCACGTAGCGTTTTTATGCCTTATGTCGTTGGTTTACAGTGCTTTTCAAGTTGATGATGATTGTAAGTGCAACCCGACAGCTTTCTTGATTTGAAATTGCACTTACGTAGCTTACGACCTTTATGACGTCACGATAATACGTGACAGGGCGCCATATAGGCCGTTACGAGACATTATGCAAATAAACTGAACATTATTTCACATTTCGTTTGTGGCGTGTTGCAGCCCGCAGTAAAGTTTGCGAAACTCATTACAATATAAACCTTATCCCATCGCGTTACAAGCTATCGTGGATTAAAAAGCTATACCATTAAGGGCATTGACGTGCATCACATTACGGGTTAACAATAGCCGGTTTAAAATGCTTCAGGATTCAGGAAAAACAAAGGTATTCGTTGCGATCCGCGCGCTTGTTGGCTGAATTGCCGTTGGTAATTGAATTATTGTTGCCAGTAAGTCTGATAATAGCTGCTTGATTCTGAAAAAAGTGCAATTCGCTGCAAATTCGTTCGGTGCTCGCAAATGATATTACCTCAAAGAGTGATTTTGTACGTTTTTGTCTGGTTTTATTTTACAAAGTTTCTACGGCACTATTTGTTTGCCAGGGTTAAAAGAGATTTTAAAGAGCTTTTAGGCTCAGAGCAGACGGGTTAGGTTAGCGACTATTCGCTTTGTGTAAAGTGTTAGTTGGCTTACTCTCTACTTTCCACTACCACAAACAAAAGCCAATTTAACTACTTTTATTTTAACTTAAAAGCTGTTGTTTTGAACCAAACTTTTTGCTTATAATCATTTATTTAATTAGTTTCGTGTTGTAGGTTATATTTAGGTTAATTCATAATGTTTTCTTAAGTTATTAAAACGTCAAAAAATCGCTTATTTATTAACACTTAGGGTAGGGATATTAGCAGTGGACTAATATAGGCTCATGATGATGATGATGAGGGATAGGATTTCACGTCAAACCCTGTCTTAAAACCATCAACATTTTTCGACTGAGTTGGATTTCGAACAGATTCACTGTTCGAAATCCAACTCAGTCGAAAAATTAATCACTGAAAAAGACTGGAGTTTGGATGTTTGTTACCTCTTCACGCTTAAACTACTAAACGGATCGAACTGAAATTTTGCATACTGGTCCTAGGCCTAGAATAGAACATAGGCTACTAACTTTTTATCAATTAAATAAGTTTCTTGGATAGAAATAACCTAAAACAACGCGTGCGAAACCATAAATAGAAGGTTATCTACCCAACATAACAAACTGAAATTAAAATAGTGAACCAAATTTCGATCTACTAAAGTACGTAGAAACTATGTTTTCACAAAGTTTAATGCTAGGAGGAGTACAAAAACTAAAAAGTTTGAAGTACCTATGGGCCTATATCACTTTATTATGAAATTTTGAACTGAACTGTAACCTGGATTTCTGTTGGTGTAACTGTTTTAAATCCAGCTAGGCTTTCGATTTTCTTTTGTCTTTAGGTAGGTATTTCTTAATCTGAAAGCCTATTTAGGAAGAAGTTTTATTATTATTATTTTATTATAGTACTTACTTAGATAGGTTAGGTACTCAAACTGAAAACCTTGGAAAGAAGTGATTGGAACTAGGTTGACAGAAGAAAGAGGAGTTTAGGTAAGTATATGTTAATATAAATTGTAAAATAAAGTTTTTTTTTGTGAATGTTTCCGGGTATTTTGTTTGGCAGAAAAAAACGGACAAAGCGCAGAAGATTTTATTTTGAAACATTGGCACGTTTCAAAATAAAATCTGATTACGCTCTCTCAACATCTAAAATGTTGATGTTGGTGAGATATTATTGTATATACTCCATCCAATTCCGATATGACTGACGCCTCATCGATCTTTAAATTCACTCCGTTACACAAACAGTTTACATTCGTTGACGATTTGAGATCTTTCATTCACTAAATGTTGCTGACAATTTATTTCTGAAACTCGACGCCATGCATAACATTTTTTTCTGTGATTTTTTGAAAAATATTTCACCCCAAATCTGACTGGAATTGGAATCTTGCATTGATGCTAAAGCCCGTATTATAAATCTTGCTCAGTCATACATAGATCTTTGCTTGAGTGACGTTTATGTCATAGAATAGCGTTACTCAAGTGTAGATCGAAGACGAGCAAGCTTTTAAAATACGAGCCTAACCGCCGAATACTCAAACAGACTCAAACGCAACTCAAATATAGCACGTCTCTAGAGACGATTTTTTCACACATTTTCATAGAAAACTGTCAAAAAGCGACTCGAGACGTGCTTAAATCTGAGACGCGTTTGAGTATTCGGGGGTGAGACAGACAGTGACAAAGATGAGGCAATAGTAACAGAAGTGAAACGTTCATTCCAGAACCCTGTTACTGGTTCCATGTACAGAGATAGGCGGCAATGATATAGTGTGGGGCTCACGGCGTTCCCTCAGGAGCGATAAACCCTTCCCGGTGCTTCCCGTGTACTCTTCTTTATGGGAAGGCAGCCCGGAATGGCCAGCCCAGGTGAACAGGTAGCTAGATTGCGAAACTATTTTTAGAACATCTTGTCGGTCGTACGGTGTTTTTCCTTTGTTATCAAATGGGAGACATTGGAAGTGAATTTTCGGTTATAGCCGAACCTAATGTATCCGTGAGCCTCCGGCGGCAGAACTAGTTCCTTTATGGTGTACGGATGAAAAATAATTTCGGTGGAACTTTGTTATTTCGGTGTTCTCGGTTGCTGTGGACTTTCCTTGCCAGACGGCCGCTTTGATAACTTATTCGCGTCAAACATTTGACAAAAATATGCCCAATATTCCTACTTATTCTTGCGGTTATATAGCACCATTGTCAACAAGTTTTTAAACCGGCAATCTGGATTTTTCCGAAAAGTATGTAAATAATGTAGCAAACGTTTTTTTTTTTCTGTTTGTTTTGAAAGTAATTTTACAAATATATTTCAAATAGTTAGACGATGGCTGTAAAGAATATAAAATAATGTGTAGTTTTTATTAAAATATAGTCGGAATTTAGATTATAATTTTGCATATTGCCGGTTTTGATACAAAAAATCAAAGAACGCGGTATTTTTGCCTTTTGCCGTTTCCGAGCAAACCTTAGTGACTGGGGTAGGATGGCAATAAAGTGTTAGAATTATTGATAAATTATCTTTAGTCGCAGGCCGAGTTTAATTTTAAACTACCAAAGAAGGCTTTATTTGGTAGTTTAAAATCAAACTTTTACATTTGAAACTAATGCTTTTTAGGTGAATTTTGGAACACCTTATTGCCATTTTTGATATGTAGGTAGATAGATGGAGAAAATATGTAACATCATTTTAAATTCCCCAAATGACCATATCATTAATTCATTTTTGTCAAATTGGACAGATTGCCGCCTTTCATTATACGACTCGTATGCGCATATTTTACACGTTGTTATTAAGGTTCTTAGTTTAGAACTTCTTTTTTCTCTGTTTTTTGTGTGTGTCCTACAAATAAAATCTTTATTCTTTACATATTATTATGTAGTAATTATTATCAAAAGTAAACTACAACCAACAGCATACGCACATACAACCGTATGATTAAAATACCCTTTGTGTTGCTTTGCTTCGCCTCATCTAATCTGCATCGGTGGTGCAGTAAAAAGCGGGGATCGGACGTCCATTTGTTATTTCCATTTGAAAACAGGCTTGTTTTTATCACAACAAACGCTTGCTGTTTCATATCTTTCTATCTTTATTTGCAAATCGCGTGTTTCTACACGTTTATTTTATGTTTTAATGCTAGGACTTGTTGAATTAAGTACTTTAAAGTTTTGGTTGTATGTTTGAAATTTTTGATGGTTGAATGTTAGAAAATACCTATTTGTGTAAGGCTGATGCCACACTACAAAGCGCTTCTTTTACTCTTGACTTTTAGTAAGTAGTAAGCGAGGCTCTTTGTAGTGTGGCTTTAGCCTAACTTTTCAATCACAATCCTTTTATTTAAGGTTCGTTAAGGCTTGGCGCGAGATTCAATTTCTAATGTTTTTAATTTTTTTTGCGTACTAAAATACAAGCAATAAATTAGCGAAAACGTAATTTGCCACAAACTTTAAACAATTTTCTATGAACTTGTTATAAAATACAAATGAATCATTGAATGATTTTTAGCACAAAATTTCATATTTTCTCAAATGCTCCAAAACAATTGAGCCAACCCGTGACGAACAACCTTAACACCCGTGACGAACAACCTTAACTTGACTTCTTTGTTATTGGCAAATTTGGCGATATTTCTCTGGTTTGCCACTTTTCTGACAGTGTCCCAGTTCATGGAATAAAGGCGTGTTTACAATAAGTGATGGACGCTTAGGCAGACTTGCAGAGTCACGGCGAAAAGCAAGCAGCGCCATAAAGAAGAAGTTGAAGTTAAAGTTTTCAATATGTAAACGAGGCGTGTTTAGGTAGCGGTGAGTGGTTTTATTCTCATACTTAGGGGAAGCTTTGGTATGGGACGTAGAGATGTAAATTCACCCTCTGTTCCTAGTTTTTGTTTGTCCAAAAGATGACATTGACAATCTATAGCAAACTGACACTGACAACTGAGCGTGTGGTCTTTTTCCGGTCGGTAAAAGATGGGGCATGGCGGCGGCGGGCAGGGGCTCTTGGTATCGGCCATGAAAAAAGAACTCACGGTTTTTATCAGTTGTTGGATGTTTTGATGTGATTGTGATGAGTTTTCGGTGCTGGCAGGACTCCGCTTTTTGTCTTAGCCTTTATCAGAAGGTGGGATGTAACCCTGTCTTCACGCCCACTGATGGTTTACCTCGAATGATACTAGGAAAAGTCTGACTCGCACATCCACACCTGAGCCACACCGGGAGTTCTGCGCCAGTTACCAAGTTACGTTACGTGATTATTGTCAGTTCCTTCTACTATCCTATGAGAATGAGATTAACAAGTGATAGGGATGTTCAGAAATGCAATTGGTTTGTAATAGAAGTACTGGTAAGGTCTGATCGTTTCATGCTAAAATTGTTGGTTTTGTGAATACTTCTATTGGATTGATTTGTAAATACTAAAGGTAGTATAGTTACTATGCAAGCAGTTTAGGTTTAAGTTGGTTTATTGTGATGTGACCATACATTTGATTGATTTTAAAGAATCTTGAGAAAGAAACTAAACAAATGTCTTTTGTCAACATAGGTGGCTAATCAAAGCTAATCGAGTAGCGTTGCCCAATGATAAAGCATAGCCGGTGTAAATATGTCCCATAGTGCTAATAATCATAGCCGATGTCTTGTCAATGACACAACTTGCCCATGTGTTGCAATGTTTTCTTGTGAATTATTGTTTTCAGGGTTCAATGGAAGTGGAGGATGCCTGACACTACATATTGGCAGACCACATCAGTCATGGAGACACATAGGGATTTAGTGATTGACGGAGCCAAATATGTGTGTGCCAGAGAATCTACTAAGCATAGACTGTCTGGGAATCAGGGGCGCCTTATTATAAAGATAAGTCACACCTTCACAAATCAGATTCGTTTCAATTCCAAAGTAAGTGTATGTTTATTGAAAAAAAAGAAAGTAAAACAATAAAATTAGTTTACTGTTGATAAAATTATAAAACCTGAATATTGTCTTGCATTTTGTTGTTCTGTTCATGTATCTGTTCAGTTACACATGTTACAAAGACAAGACTTGATTAAACTTGATACATGTTATGAAGTAAGTATGGGTGCTAAGATGTGTTCTATTTTAATAATTCCATGATCAGATCACTAAACACTGATCCACATGCTATGTGTAAATCTTGTGTTACTCTTTATCATGTCATTTGCTTTCCTACTTTGTGTTATTTCTGTTGTAGTCTGCTGATATATTTTGTTGTTAGTTCTTGTTTATGTAGCATCAGTCCTTCAAGGATGATATTGTTCGGTTCTGATCTTTGTTTCTGTTTCGCTGTTTTTGCTGGAAGGTGAGGTCTTTGTGTCGTTATTTGGTTATGGTGCTGCTTGGCATAGCTAGTGTGAGCATCTTGGGTTCCTACACCCAAGATCGGTCCTCGATGTGCATGGTGGCCATCTGAGAGGACGCGTGTGGGCATATTGAGTACGGTGTCTCAATATGAGTTCTACAGGCATACGGTGTTGCTTGTAAGAGCTGGTGAGAGAGTCTTGGGTTCCTACATCCAAGATAAGATTGGTCCTTGGTGTGCACGTTGGCCATCTGAGAGGACGCGTGTGGGCATATTGAGTACGGTGTCTCAATATGAGTTCTACAGGCATACGGTGTTGCTTGTAAGAGCTGGTGAGATAGTCTTGGGTTCCTACACCCAAGACTGGTCCCGGATGCGCATGGTGGCCATCTGAGAGGACGTGTGTGGGCATATTGAGTACGGTGTCTCAATATGAGTTCTACAGGCATACGGTGTTGCTTGTAAGAGCTGGTGAGTGTCTTGAGTTCATTCAAGATTGGTTCTCTAGTCGTGGTCTGAGTCGTCTAGCTAAATGTTGTGTAGTCTCTAAATGGTGATCAGATGTTGTTTTGTGGAATATGGTTGCATCTTGTGAGTCTGTTGTTCTATGATCTAGTTTCATGTGTCTTGCTTGATGAAATTGGTGTTGGCTTGTGTTGTGGTCAAGCAGAGTGTTTCTGGTTTGGGTCCCCTCATCTCTCTGGTGGTGCCACCGAGGATCTCATCTGTGTTCGGTAACTAGCAATGGTTGATCAGGTGGTAGTAGGACGTACCTAGAGTATGTACCTGCTAAGAGACTGGAAGTCGGTGTGTAGTATGACGGTGCCCATAATCGGGCTGTTCTTAAAAAAAAAACACGTTTGTGGACAGCTTTGTATAATTGGCTGGAGTACCAATGGTTATTGCATGTTGATGATGTGTTTTCGACAGATCGCGGCTAAAGCGAATAATGTGTGCGGTTGGTTGGTAGGGGTGGCGGAGCGTCCGTGCTGCAGTGTCGGTTTGCGTTTGCCTGGTGTGCGCATTGATCATAGCAGGAAAAATGATGTCAGGTTGGACGAGCGAGTCTATGGCGATAAGGCGATGTCTTCCTCTTTTTATTTGGGTGCTGTAGTAAGTACATGGAGCGTAAATAACTCGGGGATGTGTATCTTTATCTACAACAACAAACAAGGCATAATTGGCTATTTGCTGCGTTTGTTCACAACGAGGCTATTTCTCTGGGCTGAGAGTGTGGCAAAGCCGAAGCGATGACTGACTATTCCTCCGGGCTTGCAGTCTGGAAAGGAGATGGCTGTAGTGTTGTGAAAGTGGCTAAGTATCGTAGGGTAGCCAACAACTGTACCCGATAGCGTTTGCTGGCGTGGTGGCCAAAGGCTGTATGCGTTACACTATAGCGTCGTCCGTGGACGGACTCATTGTCAGGCATTGGCCGTGTAAACGAGGCGTGTTTAGGTAGCGGTGAGTGGTTTTATTCTCATACTTAGGGGAAGCTTTGGTATGGGACGTAGAGATGTAAATTCACCCTCTGTTCCTAGTTTTTGTTTGTCCAAAAGATGACATTGACAATCTATAGCAAACTGACACTGACAACTGAGCGTGTGGTCTTTTTCCGGTCGGTAAAAGATGGGGCATGGCGGCGGCGGGCAGGGGCTCTTGGTATCGGCCATGAAAAAAGAACTCACGGTTTTTATCAGTTGTTGGATGTTTTGATGTGATTGTGATGAGTTTTCGGTGCTGGCAGGACTCCGCTTTTTGTCTTAGCCTTTAAATATAATAGAACAGCAGTGGATTTGGCGGATTTAACAAATGAGAGATGAATGAAGGGTCATTCGTCTCTCATTTGTTAAATCCGTCAAATCCACTGCTGTTCTATTTTATTTGTTAAATTTAAAATCATCTATTTTTCCATAATTAGTGATGAATAAAGTATTCTCTATCTATCAATTTGTT
Source organism: Eupithecia vulgata (assembly GCA_946478455.1). Taxonomy (NCBI): domain Eukaryota; kingdom Metazoa; phylum Arthropoda; class Insecta; order Lepidoptera; family Geometridae; genus Eupithecia; species Eupithecia vulgata. Next base: position 11,181,707 of record OX297862.1, on the reverse strand, counting down.
CCCATTAATTTAAAATACCTCATACTTAGAACGGCTTGCACAACGTTAATTAACTGGCTTAATTTTGATTAGAGATTTGTCAAACTATAGATAGATAGTAACATAATAATAATGCTTTATTTCATAGCCCATAAACAAAAAAAAACATTTTACATTAAAAATCTAATCCTAAACATTGACATGAAATTGGCGGCCTTATCGCTTAAAGCGATTACTATACAAGTACGTCAAAGTTAGACTTTTAAATACTGTTGTGCAAGTAAGTTACCTGGGGCTTAGAGTAAGTTACTTACAACTTTTTTATCCGAACTAAACTTAAACCTAACAGAATAAACCGATCATATCTATTGTTACACAATAACCATAGGTATTCAAAACAACGAGTGGGTAATTCAATTTATTCATGAAAATAACATCCAGGGAACCTAGGTGCTCCAGTTTTATGCCAGAACATTATCATACCAAGATAGGACTGTCTCACCGCTAAGTTATTTAGAATAAAAGTAAGAGGAGCCCCAGGTCTTATTGCCCCGAGCGACCTCTGTGGCGCGGTAGGTGAAAGTCTGCCTGCGACACAGGAGGTTGCGGGTTCGATTCCTGGGACAAATATTTGTACGATCTGCAGGTATTTTTTCCGTTTGTTATGGTCGTTTTCTATGTAAGTATTGTAACTTGTAATCGTTTTTTTTTTATCCTGAATAAATTAAATTATTATACCTACGTTATTTCTGTACTTTATTTATTTATTTTTATTTAAAACTTTATTGTACTATTGTACAAATGGTGGGCTTAATGCCGAGGCATTTTCTACCTGCCGACCAAAAACATTGTTTTACAGATGGTTGGTTTATGATATCTCTTAACCAGTAAAAATTATCCTATAATCATTATAATAAACATATTGACTGCCAGACTATAACAACATTACCTTCGGTTCGACCATAAACAGTACGTGTTTGCTTTCAGAAAATTACCGGTATTGGGTTAAAGCTAATTTGTGTTAAAACAGAGTAAACTCCTAATTAGGATGCAAATTGATCGTTCACGTCACCGCATTCACAAAATGGTTTTCATCGGAATATTCTACAGTGGCAAATACTTTGTTTTTAATACTTTACTTTTTTTTTTTTTTTTTTTATTGCTTTATAGGTAATGTCAAAATATTGTGAAAAGGAAAGTCATGCAGGTGTAGTGGTACAATGCAGGGGTCCGATTCTGCTGACCTACGGGTAACTAAGACAATGGTATTGTCGTTTAAAGAAACTACAGATTCCATTCATTATGTATGTAAGCGGGTTAACTACGAACCTTATTTGTGTTGGAAGAACAGGAAACAGAATAAGGTTCGTAGCTAACCCGCTTACATCCGGAATGAATTCGTCAAACTACGATAGTTTTTAAAAACTCCAGATAGTGCGTGCGGTAGTACAATAATAAATAAAATCCGTTTATTTCAGGCGCTAAAGCCCAACCCAAGAACAATAATAACCCAAGAACAATAATAATAATAATATGTCAGACTGAGCTACAATATTTTAGAAACTATCTTTACAGCATCAACGATTAAGCATTCAGCAACCACTAGTATATAAAACCAAGTCAGAACTTGCTTTATATAAAATGAACTTATAAACTGTACAAAAACAGTATTAGCAATATAATTCATAATTCATTTATTGTTTGTGAATTAGGTAATTTTACAGTCAGTACGAGATTCTGCCGCTTATATTATTTTACAAACATAGATCATTTATTAAACTTATTTATACTTAAAATCCTGTTTGGAACCTGCCCATCTGTAAATTATCTCATACCGTTACAGGTACTGGTAGATCATATTATAATTAAAGGTCATTATAGGTCAAAATAGGTCAAAATACCTGACAATTTCATCAATATCGTTAACCAAGAGATTTTTGATTCGGGCGAGTAGTCCACTATGCTTTTTAGAAAAGGTACCTACAACTCGCCGGTAGACGAGTTTTTTTACATGCAACTCAAACACACTGGCCGAGCAATGCGAAAATATTGATGTTTAGGTGAAATTATATTATTTAGTGCAACAAAGGAAATAAACTGTTGTGGCATGTTGGTTTTATTGTATCTAGGCGTTTATATTAATTGCCAGCTAAATAAATATAGCGCTATGTGAAACATGAAAAATGTTTTATTTTGCTTGTTACAAATGTTTCATTCTAGCTGATTCGAGGGGTGTTGCAATGTCCGGAGACCTAAAAAGCTAATATTCAGTTTGTTGCTTATTTTTCTATTACTCAACCTTGACAGTTGTTATAAGTTGTAGGAACATTTCTCAGACGTAAAAAAAAATACTATACAAAAAATACAAAATCGTTAATTTGTATTGTATTTGTATTGTACTCGGACTTAAAAATTGTTAAAAAAACTATGTCGCTTTGCAAGTGATGGTCTTACCAACTTATGGTATTTTTTACCATACCTTTTAGTCATTTTATTTTAATGGCATCACTCGTACTCATACGTACCTAAACAGAAGTAAAACTAAAGTAAACAAGTAATTACAATTTATTTGGAACAGTTAGAGTTACAAAACTATTAAATATTGTTTTGGGAAACAAGTTTTGGCTTTCGAAAGCTATTAAGTGTAGGTACTATTAGATCTTTTACTATGAATATATCTAGACAGACGGTCAACGCCGTAAAAGCGTAAAAAAATTGGGTCCAATGTGAAGATTGCCTGGAAGAAATCGCTGTTAGTAATAAGAACGCTAAATATGAACTGGTTTCTTCACTAAAAAAATACAAAATGCGCATAAAAAACTATTTCCATTGAAATGCTCTAATCGAAACGATCAGCGACAGCAACCCATTACTTTTTGCGAATTACACAGAATGTTTTATTTAAATTATCGTTTAGATTTGACTTTGTCTAGTGTTGTCTAGTGGGGATCAAAGGTTGTATTAATTAATTCTAAGTCTTAAAAAAATCTTAATTTTCTATTTTATGCATACATTTGAATATTTAATAGATAATAAGCAAAAATTTGATTTTTGCACTGACGTCGCCCTGCTCTGTCGCACTCCTATGAACGCGAAATCCTATGCCTATCCTTTTAACAAATTTTTACATTAGGCACGCTCTTAAATTATATGTATAATTATTTACTGTATTGATGGTACAATAAAGTTATATTCTTTCTATTTAATGTATTCCATCTTCAACCCGTGTTTGCTAAGGTTTTTTGAGTATATATTGCGGACTCTCGACGTTATGGTAAAATGATCACTATTTCTAAAGGGAGTTTCTTAACAACTGGTATCACTGTTGATTACCAAAAATAAATGTTAAGAGCGAGTTTATATATAAAAAAAAAACAGATTTCGTGCCCTTCACACGAAAGTGGACCTGTTGTCTCGTTTTTAATGGTTACTTTGCAATGCGACGTTCTATCTAGACCATATTAATAATCAAAATATTAAAGTTCATAGGACAGTCGCTAATCTTGCTAATAACCATTGTACCCGGCTACTCGGACACAGTGATCCGAACGAAGTCGGATGTCAACATTGACTCAAACGATTCCGCCTTAGGCGGCGGGAAATGACATGCGCCTCTCCACCGCTCGCTAGCCTGATGCGAATCGCGGAAAATATTGTAAAGAGCATGCAACACTGAGGTTTATTTTTAGAACGTTGAAATATGGTTTTCTTTTATAAATTTTGTAATTTTAAAGGTCATAACTTTTTGTGTGCGCATCTTTGGGTCAACTTGGGGTCAAATTTATGTAATTACCTATTTTGGTGAATTAATCGAGCCAGCTACAGTTTTTCAGAAAACCATAATTATGGTAAAATGCTACTTTCCCCCGTAAATAAACAATAATTTCGCGTAGTCATTAGTACCATTTAACGGTTATTTATATATTTACTACTTTATAGTAATTTAACACATTTTTTTTTACAATCATTTAATATACAACTTTTACGACCAGCAGAACTGTTTTCGTATTCCTAAACATCATACCCGACTATCACAAGAACAAATGATTAAAAGGGCTTAGTATCCGAACTAAATGCCTCATTGTTGTCTCTATCCGACATTTTAATACACGTCACAATGGAAAATGGTATGCACATTTTGCAGCGAGATGAAAGGGCGTAGAATCAGGACAGCAAACATTGACTTAGCTCTTTTTTCTCCCTCACTCTTTCACTCACTTAGCTAACTCCGCTCTGCAAATCACTCAGGTTTTCAATTCGAATTCTTTGAATGATTTAAAACCGTGTGGATAGAATTCATGGAAGTTGTGCGTTGTTTTGATGGGATTGTTGCTTCGGGATTTGAAGAAGCTTGGATTGAAATTTACCACGTACATGGATAGTTTGATTAAATATTGTCAAATTATAATAAAAAAATAAAATATTCGTGAACTTTTTATAAGCATAATCATAAAAATAATTCACGTTAATAGTATAGGTAGTGCCAAAAAATAAAATTAAAATATATATTACTTAAACATGAAACATTATGTAGAGGATATAATGTAGAGTCGTCGAATGAAATAAGTAAGTACAAGGAGTATTATAAAAGAAGAACTTTATTTCACCAACTACTCATTAAAAACAGCTCTCGTTAAGAAATAAAATAAGTACTCAAAAATTAACCGGCGCTTCACCCTCAGTACGGGTGCTCTCTAACGAAAATTCTAGCTAAAATTTTTGGTACCTCTTACGGACTGTAGCACCGGTAGCTCCACCTACAGAGGAAAAATTAACGGTGGGTGGCTATTGCCACCTAGAATATTTTTATTTATTTATTTTTTGACTTGACTTATGTAGGTAGGTACCCTACGTATGTACCTCTTTTTGTATATTTTTTTGCTTCGTGTATGTCTTAGTATTAATTATTTTTAAGTAGAATTATATTTAAATCTTATAGATCTCGTGTCTGAAAATAAATAATTTATTATTATTATTATTATTAAAGTTTATCCAGTCGAACTCGAAATTTTTTTGGTACAGAGTTTTTTATGCCCAGAGAGCGAGTAAGCACTATAGCAAAAATCCACAGCTCTCGTTGTTTGTGTGCCTAGTTAGATAAGTATGCAATTGTGTTAGGATAAGCTTTCACTTCAGCTCTATGAAACAGATAGTGGTTGTGGTTACACACATGTAGGTAAGAACGACAAGTTATACTTAAGGGGCCTCTTCACAGGCCATTTTGTGAAAAAGATAGGCATAGTATTTCGCGTTCATAAAAGCGGGACAGAGCAAAATGCGTGTGCAATTAAAATAAAGCTTATAGTAATCAAATATTTATTTTAGCAAATCTGTGACCCTGCCTTTATTTTATTTTTCAATATAAAAATCAAGTCAGTAAGTCATATTGTTTGGGAGAAGAAGGCAAAATTTGTATCACAATTGAGATAATTTAGATATTTTTTTTCATTAAACTTATACAACTTATCAAAAAACTATCTTGGGGCTTTTGTACAGAATGAAATGGAGTATTAGGTGTAGGAGTCTAAGCCCCACTTGCACAACAATATTTAAAAATCTAATTTATTAATATGGTTTGACAACTCACTAATCAAAATTAAGCAAGTTAATTATCGTTGTGCAAGCGGTTCTAAGAATCCTAGATTTCATATTGAACAGCAGTAGGATCTCAAATATTATGAAAATGTTGATTTCTGCGAAAGACAAGCCTTAATTCAAGTTGTCGAAAGAGTACACAAACAAGTCAGAATAATTTATATTACTTCGTAGTTTCTAGCTCCAAGACTAATACTAAATGCAAACAATGGCACTACGCCCAACAGCTTGTCGCAAAAGAGTTCGTATACTTTTTAATATTAGAGTCCGGCTAACCAAGGAGGATTGGCTTCTAAAGTTACTTGTTTTTATATTCTACAACCTTTTGAACAGAAAGAATAAATAGTTTAAAAAAAGAACCAATCTGAACTGAAACAAAAAAGAATCGATTATTTTTAGATAACAATCGCTTTTTAAAAATGATTCCACTTCGTACTAATTCTTTTGTTTGAGCTTATGCTCGGATTTTCTGTGTATTTATTGGATAGTTTAAATTTCAACGAATTTTTACCAATTTCAAGGATTTTCGGCTGTTTTATTTAAATATGTTCGCCGAATTTTCGTCAATTTATGGACCGACTTTGAAAATTCTTTCGCTTATTGTATAAAAAATGATCCCGAATTTGTCCCTTAAAAATATTCCCTAGCTAGGTATAAAGTGTTTATCCCGTGACGTAAATAACAAAACCATCCAGGTGCTAGTCACGACTCTGTGCGAACTGCGAAGGTTTCCGTACCATTATCTATAGAAACGGCAATAAAAAACACGATTGAAGGGAGCCCCCTATTTTTTTTTAGTTTTTTTTTAGCTTTTGCTATAGTGGCAACAGAAATATGGAAATTTCAACTGACTAACTATACAAAAATACAAATACAAAAATCTTTATTAAGAACAGAAACATTGGTTAGGTTACAAATGTGGGCTGACTACCGCAAAAGTTATAAACTGTGTAGCAGAGTCAGCGCCCTCCTCCGCGAACAAAGTAATAAGGATGTTTCGTCTTAAAGATAAGAACTAATTTAGTATAATTATACAATACAAAACAAATACAAAAACTAACTTATTGTGTGTATACATGTCATGTGAGTGAGTGAGGTGCTCCTGAGGACACCGGTCTCATAAGAGTCCGGGCAACAGGAGTTACCCTGTATCTGTCTGTATAACTATCACTGCTGGCAGATGCTGGATGCGGCAAGCTGAAGACAGGGTGCTATGGCGCTCATTAGGGGAGGCCTATGTCCAACAGTGGACTAATATAGGGTGATGATGAGGATGATACATTTATAAAACACACCTATAACAACGACTCAAAATTTAACAAACAAAAGCTATTTAACCAATTCTATCTAAAACACTCTATTTCCCCTGACCCAACAACAAAGAAAACCAAGCTTCAGTTTTTGCAAACTAATAAAAAATCTGCATCACTCAACGCAAACAACCAGATTCCAACCGAAGATAGCCACCTCGCATTCACTTACCTGGCATTTGAGTAACGACCTGCATTTAATCTTTCAGGGCCCTTATTCACTACTCGTAAAAAAACGGGGCTTGGTTTCCGTGAACGTATGTTTTTTTCCATAAACTTACAGAACCAAATGGCGGCATACTTCGATTTGACTCATAAATATATAAATAATATGCCTTTAAATAATATTCTAGAATTCAAGATTGCTTCTCATGTAAGTGAATGTTATATTCTATAATGAGAAATAAAAGTCTTTAACCAGAAATATAAAAACTACTTTAACACTTCCATGGTCCAAGACGCAGAAGGCACACGTCAGAGTGCAGGTATATTTTAGTTTACCAAACGCGTTAAGACATCGCGCGTTATTTGGATGGATTGAACTATAGCGAATACTAGATGGATTTCCCTTGATACCCGTTCATTAGCTTATGTACTTGGCTGGCGATTTGTTACTTTAAATCCCACTGATAGATTCAATGAAAGCTGAGATTCGAGGGTTTCGTCCGTGATGAGAGCATTAAAAATGATTGATTAAATTTGTTTCAACGGAGGTGTTGGGTTAGTCCAATTGAATTATCTTGGAGATATTGGTTTTGAAGGAGAGTCAGTTTTACTATATTGAAATATAAAGGTTAATTTTAACCCTTAGTGAGTGATTATGGTCACTTACTCAAGGTGACTCGTCAAAACTCATTTTGACGTAACGTTTGTTAGGTCTTATAATTAATTACATATTCTAAAAAATTAACATTCGTACAAAATTGAAAGAAACCGTAAATTATTAAATTAATATTATTACTTCTACTTAAAAAAAAACAACTTTTTTTATTGTTAGTAACCTATCACTGTTTAACTAAAATTATTCAGCACAAATAATAAAGTTGTGATCAGTTCTGATTCCTGTTACAAATCCACTTATTTTATTCAATTCGTTAGAACAAATGACTGCACATTCCAACGGTTACAGCCAAAACCATTTGTAAATTACAAAATCAGAACAAAAGCCTTTTGTTTCCCGTCTTTGTTTCAATCCGTTAATAAAAGCAAAGATCCCGAAACCTCCCTAAAAAGGCTGTAACTTTTCAATTAAAATTCTGAGTTTACAAGAACGTAAACAAGATCACAAACTTCCAATCGGTTTACGACTATTAAACTGAGCCGAACTTGCTTACCGACTTTAATAACTTAACCATAGAGTAAATGTCATAGACGTGTATATACTACTAGTTGTTTTGAACTATTGTTTGGCCTTGGACTTAGTTTGCGTAAACTAGTAGGAAACTAAAAATCATGACAAGCAATGTCAGTTCGTTGAATTGTCAATGTTTTATGCAGAGCAAGCAGCAGTATTGCGAAATATTGGTAAAATAGTAACACGGTAGTGTTACTATTTTAATTGACTTAAAATATTTAAAATGACTTAAAATAACACTTTCTAAGATTCAGTTCTATGAGTTTCAATTTTACTTTACTGTTTACACAATTATTAGTACAAGCAAACAAAGTTGATTAATTAGCAGTCGTGTTTCGTCAATTTGACGTTCTATGAGAAATTATCTTAACCCTCTTCACTTCAGGCTTAGGGTACTTACTTAAATTTATTATGTCAAAATCGAACGTTTGGCTTTTAGGATTTTGTACTCTTTAAATTTAATTAAAAAACTAAATAACATAAAAAGCTTGATCATGATCACTCGTACCCCTTCACGACAATATTGTTCTAACTTTCAAAAGAGCATCGACTGACTGATCACACTATCACAGCAGTGAGTCAACATGACCGCCCTTCATGCTCCCTAACGAACCGTGCAGGATCGAATTCAACAATCGTTTGACACAGATCCGGACAAAACAATAAATATTTGAATATAACGCTCCCCGATAAAGGGATGTAAATGACTTACCTTGTTCAATTTGCATTGAACAGATTAACGTCATAATCGGTGGGACTCAATCAGCTTTTGCTGAAGGACAAGGGAACTGAGGGGGTGTTGGGGGGTTCTAATAATGTCAGATAAAATGCTAATTTTGTGTTCATTCGATTTAGGCGAGAAGATAGGCCGCCATCAATAACGGCCGAAACATTTTAATTTATTCTCGAGAAAATGCATAAGAACGTCGGTAAGGAAACTTGGCGGTCGGCTGCGGCTGAAATAGACGAGAAATACATTTTCTAAAAATATTTTTGGCTCACTAAAATACTCATTATTATCATCATCATCATCATCGGAAATTAGGCCTAATAATAGTATATACTACTAGTGCTTGCTGGGTCGTTCCAACTGGCCGGAGTTTGCTGAGTCTTGATCTACACTCAAAATGTAGTTGTCAGTTCTTCGCTAGATGTGCCCGTCCTACAGCCACTTCTAATACAATGAAAATACTCGATCGAAGGTAAAATCAAATAGACTAACATAATATAAACTATTTTTATCATCGAGGGTAAAGTAGGTTGTATATCTTTTATCGTAGGTATAGAAAAAAGGAGAATCTGTCACTTTTTATTCACAACCCAACAACTCGATACGCATATCATATTAAATCTAAATCGGATTTCCAGACATCCGAGTTCCTAGAATACGCGTCCCTTGCGACAGATAAAGTAACCTAAAGTTTCGACGATGTATGTCTTCCCTTCGTGCGCCACTTGCTCCTACAGAAATTTCCTCTTCCTTCGATTGCCCTCAATTTTAAGCTTATACAATCCTTCCTAACTGAACGCTTGTCATATTGATTCAGGGTCCGCAGTGTTTTCAGAAGCTGAGATAAGAAGACGTGACGATCGTTGCTGAGTTTCGACCAGTAAATCGTTGTGTTTAATAATCATCTTGCTAGAAGAGAGTTGAGAGAAAATATCGCGTTAGAAACTCTTTGATCTAAGCCTTTTTACCTACTTCAGGAGAAGCTCTGTATGTATGTATGTAGGGCTGAATGTTTTTTTATGTATGTTCGTCGATTTCTGCGTCAATGGATGGAATCAAGACTGTATAAAAAAAGGTCCATCCGTTTTTATACATTCTTTTGTTTTTGTTTAAAAAATGATCTCAAATTAGTCCCTTATAAATGTTTTTCGGAGGGATTATTAGATCAGTTTAGATAGATAGGTAGAAAACTCTTTATTGTACCACACAAACACAAAATACAATACAAAAGAAAAAACATGAAATAAAAGAAGTACAAAGGGCGGCCTTATCGCTTTGAGCGATCTCTTCCAGGCAACCTTGGCAGTTTATTTATTAAGAAAGAATATTACAATCAAATAATAGAATAAAATTTAAAATAGAATTTAAAATTGAAATAATTGAGCTAACTGCAGACTGTTGCAAAAAATCTACAGGTAACTCAGCGGATCCTATCAATACCAGTCGGAAGCGTGCCCAAGACGCTGGCTGCATTGCCCCGCTGTATGGCAATGCTGATACGCTGTGCCAGATACTCACCAGCTCTCAGTCACGCGTTGCATAGACTAGAAGCTCTGATAATTTTTTGCAAACCCGGAGAGCCTCAGTGCAATGATTTAGTATTTATCCCATCAAGTTTAAAGCTAAACAAAATCCTTTTGAAAAATCACGACTACAACAATTTTGATGACATCTTCGTCAATTCTCAATCGATTTTGATGATTATTTCGTTGTTGTATATAAATTGATTTTGAAGTTCCATAAAAGTTTGGCACTCGAACAATTGATCCTAAACAATACATGATAATTTTCACAATCGGTTACAAATGGTTTCAATGACAACGGGCGAGTAAACAAGAGTTCTTTCATTCGTCGTTTCATCCACGTGTCAGTTATAACTCATAAGCCATAACTCGTCTCCAACTACATAAAAACCAAATTTTAGCTAGATATCACCACTAAAACGTAAAATAAGATCGCACTATCGAAATGTTCCTTCCAAACCCGTTTTCATTATTAAAGAATTTTTTGATATATTTTTGATTCTATAGCTCTAAGTACAGAATAACTACTACTATATATCTAAGTACAGAATAACTACTACTAACGCTCTAAGGTTGTAAATGAAGGCATAAATAGACCAGGGTAGAAGCCTTGAAAAATAATAAAAAGTGAAAAAAAATAATAGTAGGATGAAACCCATTAGAAAAGGAGGGGAATATTATAAAAATGAAAGGAAAAATAATTTACGGGCGATCTGAGGTCGGGAAGGGGATGGGGGTGAGTTTTTAAGGGTAAAAAATGGTTTTTCTCGATTTCCGGCAAAACTAAAAGTCGTATCGAAAAAAATCAAATGGCAAAGTTGTAGGTAATAAAAAGATCTAAAACTTTTGTTTTACACTTTTTTCACATAACCTCAAAATTTATGTGAAAAATCCAAAAAACCAAGTTTTTGGTTTTTTATTTTTATCTTTTACAAATTTTTTTTTTTTTTAACGAAATTTGGTGAAAACTTACCTTTTTATGTCCCAAATACGCTGTAATTTATTTGATTAAAAATATTTATTTTTTCACCTTATTTTGAATTAATATCAAAAAAACACCCTAATTTTCAATCGAAAATTCACCCGTCAAAATATCAGCTTTTTTCAAAAAGTTGGTATGGTTTCTGTTCGTTGAAATCTCTACTTTCCGATGGTGAAAAAAAAAATATATGTTACTACAGTAAATCTTCTCAGAAAATGCAAAAAATAAAAAAAAACTTGAATTCGAAAAATTGACTTTGACAACTTCGATGAATAAAAGCTGATGTCAAAGTCTCAAATTTTTTGTATTTATTGTCGATTCTTTTCTTGCTGGATACCACTAAACGATTCAAAGCTGCTTTTTTTATTGCATACACTTGCTTATCATCTGCCTTATTGCAGATGATACAAACAGATTCATCCATACTGATAATCTGAAAAGACAAAATCGAATTAATAATGCCTTCACTATTTTATCGAGAATAAACTTCCATGAAAAAAAAAATATTGAAGAAATAAATGTCAAAATGTATAAAAAATATATTATAAATGTATTAAAAATGTATTAAATATATATGGAAATCGGCCAAAAGTTTGTTATTAAAAATACATTTACGATATATATTTTATAGATTTTTAATATATTTTTATGTACTTTGAAATATTTTTTTTTTCATGGGGTTAACTAAATTTGTTTGTTCAAAATTAAGGAGATTATTATTTTTTATCTTGTACTAAAATATCATTTAATTTCAATCTTTAGGTTATGTTACGTTAAGCATACTATTTTTTAAAGAAAATATTACGATTTTTATGTTTGAGTTGATTGATATAGATAAAAATAGAGATAGTATTTACCTTCCTATGCAGATTCGAAAAGTTTTTTTGTTTTTTTAAGTAAACTTGTCACAATTATCTTCAAGAAACTTAGCGTGCACGTGTATTTTTATAAACGATGTTGTATACTGTACTGTATTTCGAATACTGGTTAGGCTAACGGTTGTAACAGCTGCTACGAAATATATAGTATATAATAGTAGGTATGTATGTAGTAAGACCCAGACCCGCCTAGCCCCTTCCCCACTTCTCCACGAAATACCTTTTGATGGGCTACAATTTTTCGTAGGTCACTCAGGTATATATAATTTATCTTTAAATAGTTATAAATAGGCATCCACGCATATAATTTAAAGAAGATTCGACAACTTTCTCCAAATATTGTAGATGTCTTATTAAATATTAATTTTATTAACTTATTTGTTTGTTAATTATAGTAGTATATTTTTATTTGCAATTTTTTTGTTATCAATGTCACATGTAATCTAACGTTTTTCGAGTAATTAAAGTGTAAATTTTAATAAATAGCTCAAAATTATTTATAATAATTAAAAAAAAAAATTCGAATTCAAGTTTTTTTTGATTTTTTGCATTTTCTGAGAAGATTTACTGTAGTAACATATATTTTTTTTTTCACCATCGGAAAGTAGAGATTTCAACGAACAGAAACCATACCAACTTTTTGAAAAAAGCTGATATTTTGACGGGTGAATTTTCGATTGAAAATTAGGGTGTTTTTTTGATATTAATTCAAAATAAGGTGAAAAAATAAATATTTTTAATCAAATAAATTACAGCGTATTTGGGACATAAAAAGGTAAGTTTTCACCAAATTTCGTTAAAAAAAAAAAAAATTGTAAAAGATAAAAATAAAAAACCAAAAACTTGGTTTTTTGGATTTTTCACATAAATTTTGAGGTTATGTGAAAAAAGTGTAAAACAAAAGTTTTAGATCTTTTTATTACCTACAACTTTGCCATTTGATTTTTTTCGATACGACTTTTAGTTTTGCCGGAAATCGAGAAAAACCATTTTTTACCCTTAAAAACTCACCCCCATCCCCTTCCTGACCTCAGATCGCCCGTAAATTATTTTTCCTTTCATTTTTATAATATTCCCCTCCTTTTCTAATGGGTTTCATCCTACTATTATTTATTTTGGTTTTAAAAATTATCGACCCTGGTCTAAAAGCTTGTCGCACACCTGACAAGCATCACTACCACCCAGCACAAACATGTGCATTCGATTATGGGCTTTAACTCGTTACTTTTAAATGATTTTTTATATTGATGGCATCAGATGACAGGCAGCTCGCGGACCACTCGTTGTTGGAAGGAAGTCCTTTTGTCACTGTAAAATCTATCTAATTAAAGCGAGTTTAAGCCCATACTTGAATGCACATTTTTGCTCTACATAGTAGCTTTGATCAGCGACAAATGTAACGTCATGTGTATTATTTCATTTCCAGTTTGCCTATACTCAAAATGAAAATGTCAAACGCAAAAGTTATCCAATTCGTTCTAAATTTAAACTACATTCACGTTCTCGAAAACACTGCAAGCTGTTATTACAAAAGCTAGCTCGTTTCGTTACAAAGAAATATTCAGATTTGCGGTTTTTTTCGGTCCCAACCGTGGCTTAGTTTTCACAGCAAAGTCCTTGTTTCATAGCAATAATGTAACGCGAACATAACACCCAAACTTTAAAAGAGAAATCCACGATAAATAAGCGAACATAACAAACTGACAGTTAAAAGGTACACTTTGGGAAGTTGCGATGTAAAAAGCGAGCTTTCGAGAATTATAAGTAGATTAATGTTCGGTGACTGGAACTACTTTAGCAAAACTTTGAAACTAAGTGGGAATAGTTTTGTATTATTTTTAACGAACCGTACCGCCTTCGGAATTCATTAGCCAGGGTAGTAAAGGCAAAGACTTGGTTCAATATGTGCGCTCCCCTGAGACTAGGCAATGTAGACGATGACTCGTGCGCTTTGCTCCTTTTTTATCGGCTTCGGCTTTTATGAATATTGGAGGGAATTGATCTGCTTTTAAAAAGTTTCGGAAGGTATACTTTAAAAGTAGCACATTTGACAAACTCAGTTTACTATTTTTCAACACTCTGTTTTAAGGATTTGGGTTAAAACTATACCAGCAGGAAACCTATATTTTTATAGAATGCTTTTTTTTTCTCAAGCAGAATCTTTAAAAAATAATGTTGGAAAATTCACACGACATCAATTAGCCCCAAAGTAGGTAATAAAAGTTTGTGTTATTTGTACTAAATCACTGATAGGTACGTTTAATAAATTATATACGATTGCTAACAGAGATAGATATTTTATATGGTTGTGTATTATGCCCCCTATCAGGCACACCACACGGGATGAATATGACGAACTTGGGTTAACATGAATAACTCAAACATAACTTGCATAATCCCAAGTTGAGCGAATCAGTGCTCATTATGTAGATTCAGAGGTTCACCCAATTATGCTCAGTCAATGTTTGTCCGCCTAATCGACTGAGCCGCGGTAAGCCATCTTTATTTGAAATACTTTGATTGAATTTCAATTTCAATTTACTGGGTCTTTCTGTAATTGAAAGGAAGGAAATCTTCACTTTGTTAATTTGGTAAGTAAATACTTTTGAAAGGTATAGAATGGTTTCTGAAATAAATAAAGCACATTTCGCACACGTTAAGAGGTTTACTATAAAGCAAATGAAACTCATAGTTAAAACTATGAACTCAACTTTAACTGTTGCAAACAATCTACAGGTAGCTAAACTGATCCATATCTATATTATTACTGGATTAAATTTTTATTCTTTTATTTGATTGTAATTTTCAAAAACCTATGTTTTATTTGAGGTCTAGTACATTATAACTTCTGTATTTTTATTTCCCATAAAATACTAGTTCGATAAACTTCAAGGCAATAAGTAAACAAATTCCAAACACGGATCCCAAATACAAACCTGAAAAATTGGCCATAAATACCAAAGTGCTAACTTAAATTAACCGAAAACACGAAAGGCCCAAAAAAAACTTTAAAGTAACGATCAAAAGCGCGCATTTTTCCCTCAACTTTATGAAAACGTGCCTGTAGATTTATGAATAAAACCTTTCAGGGCTATACGAGGCCGCAATGTAATTTAGACCGTATAAGGAATAGAGGCTCCAAAATTAGACCGTTATCATTCCACCGATGTCGCTAGCGAGATCACCAGTTATATGAGCCAATACACGAGACAGAATAAATTTACTTTATATCAGACAGCTGACCTTCATTACCAATTTTGTAGCTTATAAAAGGGAACCATTTTTGGAAACTCTGCCTTAGTTGACCCCGTAGGTTCACGGAAGTGAACGTACTTAACCCCGTAGAGAATGCATAAGTGTGGTTTTGGCGTTTCTTATTTATTTTTCACTACACCGTTGCGTCGTCTCAGCTTTATGAACCTATTTCTAAATCGAAACCGCAAATTTAGGTAATACTTAAGTAATACTTATTTTTAGATAAGTACCAAACCTTTTTTTATCTTTTTTAAGTAATACTTATTAAAAAAGTATATATATATTTCTAGTAGTGGAAACTCTGTAAATAGCCCTCAGCTTAAGTAGGTATATGTATTCTCATATGCTTACTAAAAATAGTCTTCTTTATTTGTGATTTTTCTAGCTGTAAGTTTTCCGAAAATTTAAAAAAAATAAATAAAATAAATAAATAAATTATTTTAAGATACCAATGTATACTCATTTTAAGTGAACTTGTCTGTTCTTTTTGAGTATAAAAATAAAGTTCCTTAAACCGAAATTTTAAGACATCGGAGAAAAAAGTCTTGTTAATAATTTGTAGTCTAAAATGAAAGAACATTTTCTAATGAAATAGAACATCCATTATCAAGAAAAGTAGGATTGCCTAGTTTCTAGACATTCATGTTAGAACATGTCAGGGGCAAATCCTCAGCCAACAATAAAAGCGAAGCAGTGAATGTAATTCTTTTGCTGGCGATGATACCACACGTCAGGGGCCGACTTGATGCTGACTGCGCCGCAGGAGGTCTCTTTGTCCTCTGCTACCCTTTTGTGGGATATTTCAATTAATACGTCATAGTTTTATTGCTGAAAAACTGAAACTATTGAAATTATTTCTAATACTAACAATACCTATTGTATCGCTGTCAAAGCTGGAGTGAAAATGGGTATAGCGCTGCTTTTTAGGAGTAAGGGATCCATTCCACTCATCCAATATCTTTGTCGAAGATTCCTTAGTAATTTGTGTAGTTGAATTCAAATGAAATTATATCACATCACACTAATATTAAAAATGCGAAAGTTTTGATGGTTAAAGGAAGTTTGTTACTTCTTCACGTCAAAACTTCTCACCAGATCGGTCTGAAAATATGCGGTGTATATATGCGAATGCGGAGCTGAGACGTGGACACTCACGGTTGGTCCACCAGTTTAAAATCGCCCAGCGAGCTATGGAGAGAGCTATGCTCGGAGTTTCTCTGAAGGATAGGATTCGCAACGAATACATCCGACAGAGAACCAAGGTTATCGACATAGCTCAAAGAATTAGTAAGCTGAAGTGGCAGTGGGCTGGCCATATCTCGAGAAGAACCGACAACCGCTGGGGTAAACGTGTTCTTGAGTGGAGACCGCGACTCGGCAAACGTAGTGTAGGACGCCCTCCGACCAGGTGGGATGACGATTTGCGAAAGACTGCTGGCAGATGCTGGATGCGGCAAGCTGAAGATAGGGCGCTATGGCGCTCATTAGGGGAGGCCAATGTCCAGCTGTGGACTGATGTAGGCTGATGCTGATGATATGCGTATAAGGTGTATGTAGCTCTTGACTTGTAATAAGCCATAGGTAGGCTGCAATTTAACCCATAAAATTTTTCATAGAAACAACGCGTGCGAAGCCGCGGGCAGAAACTAGTATCCAAATCTTTGATCAAATATTGGTGCTTCTAGTAAATTGGTGAAGTCATACAAGTTCTTTGGTCAAATGTACATTGGACAATGAAATTGAATGAGTGGAATGGGTAGCTAAAAAGTGGTGTGAAACTGCACCTAGGAGTTTTAAATGGTTCCGGTTATTCAGCAGAGTTTGTTAGTATTACAGTACATTGCGCTTATATCCGCGGCGCAGTCATGCGTAATTCATGTTGGACTGCGCGACGCATTCCAAATGTAATTTACCGCGCGGTCGTCGTTAAGTAACGAAACGACTCATATGCTGCGGAGCATAGTTTTCGTAGAAATGTAAGCGATTTAACCCACGATAAGATTCTTTCATAAAAGAAGCTTTGTCTACAAAATTACTTCGAGCTAATTTCGAATAATTAATAATTAATTAAGAGATAAGTACCGAATGACAACAAAAAATCAGTGTAAATCCAAATGAATTTGAATGAATTTCATTTTAAAAACGTTCTGTTAATCTAGAATGCATTTGAGAGATTTTTTTTATTTAACATGTAAGTACAAACAAAATTATTTACCCGTTGTCTAAATATTTAATTTTTTTACAACTTGGCTACGCCGCCCGCAGCGCTGATAGCTACGATGTTTGCTATGTTGCTATGCCACAAAATGGCATCCCAATATCATACCCATCCTATAGGTACTTCCCTACCAAAGCACAATCCACTAATAAGCGACATCGTTAAAAACAACGATGAAACTTAATGGAAAGTCCAATTACTAGTTTTCATTTCCCCATTGTGTCCCAAAGAGAAGGATGTTAAATATGAAATCAATTGAACGGGACTTTTCCATTAATAAAGGAAACTCGAGACGTGTCCTATCTAATTAGGTGTGGCGAATCGAATTTTCAATGCGTTTCCCCTTTGGATCTCGGTCTTTTTTACACTTTTATTTCAAAGTTTATTATTTACGCGTGGGCTCTTGCACGGGATGAATATTTATACTCTCTCTTCACGTTATTCACCTCAAAGCCAAAGTTTTTACGAGGAAACTTTTATGGAAGCATTCTTTTTGAAGTTTCTCCAGGATCTAGGATTGAATGCATTTTAGACTTGATAGTTACTTTTGAGTTTTATGCATACCGAGCAAGCAAAAGCGCAGGAATCAAGTTGAAGGGTTAGGACCCTGTTTAACATAACTAAGCATTATCTAAGTACTGCTTATAAGGTAGAGATTACACAGCACCTGAGCCGCAATATATTGTCTTTATAGAAAATGTAAGTATTGCGTATTTCTATGGAGGTGATGCTTCTCTAACCCTATTTGTCCCATACGGGTTTTCATTATAAACAGCCTTTTCCCAATATTAGCATGTGTCAGGGCGTCACGTGCCGGCGGAATCATTTGTTACAGCGGCAATAAAGCGGAGGATTAGGCGCCGGCAGAGGGCGCGGCCGTTGACGACAAACTTCCCAATAAGCCCGGTTCCTTCCCGGACCGCGACTCTCGCTTTACAAGAGTAATGATGGTTAATTTTAATGACGCGTCGCCACAGTCGCGTCGCCTCCACCCCGCGCGTGACCAGACTTCACAACCACCAATATTGGAAGACTCCACGAAACTCCGCCGATAAATTTAGTTATTACTGGTGAAAATAGACGGAAGGAGATCGCTAACTTGTCCTCAGATAATGGATCATTGCAGGGGACGCTGTAGTTACTTTCAAAAAAGGTCTCGTTAAAAGCCCCCATTATGTGAGGAGTTTTCCAATTGCGTTTCGGAGTTTCCAACGTTTATACCGGAATCGGTGGTACACATTTTGCTTTAGTGGGTAAAGTTTAGATTATATCCAGATCCAGCGTTACTAATCAGCTTTTTATCTTATCTTTATAATGTTATAGGCCGTTGGGATCTCGATATAGATGTACTCGTATTAAGACATTGAGACTTTTTTAAAGTATTATCTGTTTTACAGGAAATTGGAGCCATGAAATTAAATTAATTGTTTTATTACATAACTACTCCCGTAATCGAAGGTCAAAGAGCAGGCGTGGGCCGTGGTGATCGTGCGAATACCTTTTAGAACTTCACATAAGGAAAAGAAAAACAAAAGGTCTGTCTTATTAATAAAGACATTGTTTGTCAGAAATTGGTAAAAGTATTTTATTTTCACTGCTGAAGTAATATTTGCAGTTAAATTGATACTGAATCAGTGGACTGGTTTATTGGTAGGTAGAATGAACAGTGGTCAAACAGTACCTAGATCAACTTGTTCTGTATGTACATAAAAAATTAAAGAATGCCGCAGGTCATGTCCGTTCGTCCGTTCGTTTGTAGACTTCAATTACAAATATTATTTGCAAATGCATCACCAATTTCGAACTGGTTTTAATATTTCATATAAAATAAACAAGCATTTATGTACGTAGCTTTTTCAATATAGCAGGCATTCTAAAATCACTCCAATTTGATAATAAATAAATAGAAACTGTATTATAGTTCCGCTCAAAACTTGTAATACGAGCTTTCTACTCGTCATAAATGATTTGAAAATGGATTACTGGCAGACCGTAAAACCTACGTGCAACTGATAACGTGATAGCTCAAACGTCATAATTTATAGTAACAACATTTTGATCGGAAAATAGTTTTATTTTCTTCTCGCAAACTATGAGAAACCGACACCGATAATCCTGTAACTAAAGCTTGCTAGCGTCGACGGCGATAAACGCTAGGACGGTGGCAGGTAACAATATTTCCAAGCAGCAAATTGAATAAACACATCACCTCTCTCCTTAAACGACGAAAAGACAAGTCCAATAACGGCCGGGGCCCGCAGCCGATAAATATTCTGCTACGTGCTGCCAACTTCTACAGCTTATGCCAGCCTAGTACCGGTTATTTTCAATATCGTTTGTTTCATTTTAACTGCGTTCTGACTTATGAAATTATGTTGCTGTAGTACAGTTTTTAGGCTGGGTATGAATAAGCCACTTTACGTCTAGCTTAAAACTTTAAGAATGTTTTTTGGCGTTTTATCGAATAAGTAAATAATTGTCGTAAAAACACGTGTCCGCCCTGAGTCGTATAGCTAAATCATCAGAATTAATTTGTTTCTGACG
The DNA here is from genome assembly GCA_946478455.1 of Eupithecia vulgata. Classification (NCBI taxonomy): domain Eukaryota; kingdom Metazoa; phylum Arthropoda; class Insecta; order Lepidoptera; family Geometridae; genus Eupithecia; species Eupithecia vulgata. Next base: position 11,161,339 of record OX297862.1, on the reverse strand, counting down.
GCTTCCTCGGATGTGTGTTCAGTTTAGAGCTAACCTGTGAATAAAACTAGCTAAGTGAGTCCCCTGACTAAGCACTTTTTCTCATGCTAGAATCAACATGTTTTGTTCAGCGCATCTTCTAAGCCGGCATTGGATTATGCTTCTCTGGGAAAGTCTTTGCTTGCGCGTTTAGCTATTCTGCAATTAGCAATTAGCTCTAGCGTGTACGTGTTCTATCCAGTCCAAATTTAATCCATGAACTAAGGTAACTATGTTACTTCGAAGTTTGTTGCATGCACCTAATGAAGCGCAATATGACGTCACTGAGCCTTAAACTATGGCATAGGACGGCTGTTTAAATTGTGGGCAAAATACAGACAAAATAGCAATGCAAACGGTATTTTATGTATTACAGAAAAAAAATAGGGTCGATCTGATGTCTACGGTCACTGTTTTCAGATTTCTCGGAGTTACATTAATTCAGTTTTGAAAAAAAAAAAACAGCTAGGTATTTGTTATCTATCCTGCGCGTACGTCGAGTTAATATAAAGCTTTTACCACACATCAAAATAAAAGGATTACTTAAATCAAAGTAAGTATGCCTAACGGCTACATGTATCACATTTCCATTAACTGAGGCTAATAAATATATTTCGAGGGAAGATTTCCCCCCGACAAATTGCGTGGTAAAATTGACAAAGAGGCTACGCCTAATTTTCATATTGAAAAAGCCAAAATGGCGTCGTACACTCTGTTGTGTGAATTTCTGTTGGGGTCACGTATTGGCATCGCATAATACAATTTGTTTGAAGACGAACAACGCATATGGAATGCAAAATTACGACACTTCAAAACACATGTGTTTCTTTTAATAAACCTGAGCTCCTTAATAAAACAACATGTTAAAGAAAGTAATTTAAATATTGAATGATGTTAAAATACAGAAAAAAAGAAAACAACCTAGCTAATGTATGAAAGTTAACAGATTATGGCTTTGGCACCCACCGTTTTTATACATTGAAAAACAACGGGACTATTGAAAGATATATGTATGGCGTGGTGTTCGTATGGACAGGCGATAAAAGGCAACTTACGGGGACGATTTTCGACGTTTGCCGTTTTTCTTCTTTGAATCTTTAGTGTTGATTTTGTTAATTTAAATTTAATAGCTTAATTTGATCGTTAGGTATTTAATTGTAAAAGCTGTAGTTGCTAAGATATTGAGTTGATGGTGATGAACGGACAGATAGTGCAAAACTATTTGGGTTTCGTTTTGTACCGAAATTGTATGTATATGCAATGCAGTAGTAAAAATATCTATTTAGTAAATTCTTTTATTATCAAAGAAAATTACTATAAAATAGTAGAAACAGATTACAACTACTATTTACAATTGAGCTAATTGCAGACTGTTGCAAACTGTTACTTGGTTGATGACCTGACTAAATGAACTTTAAAATTAGAACTTTTTGAGTTAGTTTTATTGTTATACTTGTTATATTTTGGTATATAGTAGATTATATATAAAATTATTATCAGAAGACTCACACATACCTATATAATAGTTTTGCAAGTTTGCATCCATTTTTCTTTTTGGAAAAGCTTTAAAAATGCTCGGTGTATGTTTTTTTCTGAAATTATAACAGATATAAGCCACCGCCATATTTATTGAGTCTTATCTTGCGCCCAGATTTATTGTCTGTATCAAGTTTGGGGGAGTCGTTTTGTTTTCACTTACGAGTTTATTGGGGAGTTTTGGAACATGCTGAGCAGAGAAAAACGAGAAGCTTTTGGCGTTGTACTTTGATTAAAACAAGGTGTCGCTAGTAAAATGTACTTAGGTACTCATGGATCCCACGATGAAAACAGAACTTACTATTAGCATCAAAAGAAAATAGAAAAATATTCAAGGAATAAGTTTGAAAAACATTTTACACTTTTTTTGCCTAATCCATCAAGGTGTAGTCTGCAGGAAATAGCGATAAAACACGGAATCCGAAGCAAACTTCAACACAAAAGGCAAAATATAAAAACGTTTGAGCAAGCCACCCCCATAGAGGCGAACTTATTGTCAGATGAAAAGGTACCGCCAACTCAAGCCATCCATTGTATATTTACACTGACGAATGCAACAAAAGAATACACTTTTGAAAGACTACTTCCCAAACTAGATCATTTGAAGAATATAACTTCGTAGAAGAATACGAATGGCGAGGTGCGAATATTCGAAAAGTTTGAGTGGAAAAAGTTTTGCAAATCCAAACTTGAGAGTTCAAAACTCTATGCCCCCGGGACACCTTAACAATTTGTAAGTTATTTATTGCTCGGAAATATCATTAACCCTTTTAAATATAACAGCTTTAGGGTAAATTTTGTTTGCCACAGGTTCTAAGTTTTCTTTTGAGTTTGATGAAAATAAACTATTTCGTTAATTAATTTTCAAAGAGCCCTAAGTTTAAAGGTTAATCAAAAACAGACGATTCGAAAATTTTAAGAAAAATGTGAGACATTAGCAGCTGCTGCATGCGGCTTTTCACGCGTTGTTTAAGGTTATTTCTAACCCATCATCATTTGGGATAAAAAGTAGCTTATGTTACTCTCAATCCTTTCAACTAACTATGCTAAAAATGAACGCGATTAGTTTCTTAGTTAGGGCATGAAAGGATGATAAACAAACAAACAAACACTTTCGCATTTATAATATTTGTATAGATTTCGTCTACAAAATTAGGATAAAACTCTTGGTGAGACCGTTTCAAATTAAGTAAAAGCTTTTATCCACTGACTTCACACTCTCATTGAGTCCAAGTGGCTCTATGATATTTGCTATGTACCAAAATAGTGCTACCAATCCAATTGCTTCACTCTATGACAAAGTTCACACTAAATTCCAAATATCCAATTCTCAAGTTTGCTCTCTCAGAACTTTACCAGCTTATTTCCACCAAACTATTACTTATGAAAACTGAGTTAACATGCAAATCTTAGCCACTCCAAGAAGATCCCGCATATCTAAGCACTGTTTAATACTTCCGAATACTTTCTCCCTACATTCTTTTAGCATAATATTTTAGATCCGCCCAGAATTTGCCCTGAATAATAAGGAACTTGCTTAAATTATTGTCTACTGTGTAAAGTTAAGGGTAAGTTATGAAGATTGGAAAGTCGAGGTAATTTTTATAATGTTATAAGAAAGACTTTGATCGGAAATGCCTGTAATTTAGGCGGTGAGATTTAATAAGGCTCTCAGACAAATTTATTTAACTTAATTTAGCCAGGTGTGTTTAATTTTTTCAGAAAACGGACTCGGCATAAAAATATGTAAAGTATCTGCTTAACAAGTGTGCAGGAAACTTTTTAGGAGTTTGGCTTTATCATGGTCGAAAAATCGGAATAAATTGTGACTAAATATAATATGCAAATACATAAAGTTAGCTAGTCTTGGTAAAAGTGTTTCTCAGATGTAACTCGGTTAGCGGTTGCGAAGTCTCCTAAAATAGGTTTAGTCGCGACCACAGCCAATTGGATTACGTTTAACTCAGGTAACTTTTTAACGGTGTTCAGATGGAAAGTTGTAGATTTTAATTCTTCAGACATTATTGTGTTAAAGTCCGTTAAGGTAACAGACTGAAAATGTATACAGTCCTGCCTTAGCAGGACTGTATATATTTCAATATATTATTTATTATTATTATCCTTATTTTTTCTGTATACAGTTTTTTGTGCAAAAAACTGTTTATTGTAGGATCTTAGAGGGTATTTTAATTATTAAAAGCCTGTAGATTCTCACTGCAATAAAAAAGAAAATACAACAAAACTTATAATAATACCTACTCCCTCTAAGTGGCTGGAAATCCCTCAAACTCGAAGTAATTCTTGACTAGAATTCATTACCTGAAACAGAAAGAGCACATTCAAGATTGGAAGACATGACAGATGAGAGGGATCACGACTTCTACACGCATGACGGATGGAGACGGATTGAATACTTGTTGGCTTATTACGGACGTAGTTACGGAACTGATTCCTTGTGACGTTCCATTATTTTATTAGATTAATGTTCCCATTGGTTCGGTTGACGCATGCTTGCTTTCAATTTACATGCGATGGTTAGAATTTTGTTTTTTTTTTACCTCTCGTGCGGGTAATTGTTTGGGCCAGAGTTTACAATTGGCTTAATATGAAGTAAGGTATGAGACACGAAACCTTATTTTAATCATCATCATCAGCCTGTTAGTCCACTGCTTGACATAGGCACCCTGTCTTAATATTGGCTTATAATTATGCCTCGACAACTATTTATGTTATATTAGTTAAGAAAAAACTTTACGATATCCCTTTACACTTGGACTGATACAAGCGTGACTTTCATTTATAACATGTCGTTATAATAATAAAAGTAAAGCAAGTCGTAAGTTTCATTTGCGGAAACATGAAATACATATATAAAAGTTTTCACAAATAACTATGAGCCAGCAATGATATATTTTATTGCACAGGCTGCAGAACGATTGTAATAGGATTCTGCGATAGTACAGCAACGCTCCACTGGAGCCATAAATATATATTCCAAAACACTGAAACAAAACGTAAACTGCAACAGATAAAAGGATAGTCGGGGAATAAAACTTTGGTTGGCAAGTTTAGGCCGCGACCTCACTGTGGCGGGTGGTACGCGATAATGGCGTGTCACTCATCCGACGTAGGATGCTCCAGATTTACATTCTAGTGATTTATGACTTCTTCATAGAGAGGGGAAAATATATACAAAACAACGGAGCACGCCTCACCGTTTGCCATGTACAGGAAAATTGAAATTGTAAGGGAGTCTAGCGACTGAAATATCTGTAGGCTTATAAGTTACATTTATTAACATAAAAATGCTGATTTCTTACTTGCCGAATTTCAATGTTTTCATGTCGAAAATCCATGTTCCCAATGTCTCAGCGGAAATAAGTCAGGTGCGTAGGACATTTTATAGTGCACAAGTGTGTCCGCAAACACAGGGGCACACTTTATTCTCTCTCTGAATAAAATGAAACTGCGTTTTCTTATTGGTGATACATTAAATTTCTTTGAGATTCTTATTGAAAAAGTTTATAAAATATAGAAATCGTAGAAGGATAATTTAAACAGTTCCTAACCATTTGCAATTATAACAACAAGTAACTTAAGTACTAAGAAAGTTAAGTAATTTCCAAAGCTCGGTAATGTGTAAGGTAGGCATCAAGAAATACTTGTAAGTTTTCTTGCTCAGAACATGCACCACCCCAACTTCCCGTGGGTGTCGTAAGAGGCGACTAAGGGACATACACCTGGGAGCGGGCAGCAGCGCCTTTTACAGAATAGATCTACCATCGAACTGCGATCCCCAACCTGCATGCCCAGCGTGGGGAATATGGGCTTTATCCCCCATGAGATAACAATCAGGGGGTGGTATGCGTCCGGTAGTGGACCATTATAAGCTGTTGAGGATTGAGGATTGTTGATCTATTTCTTTGTTTATAAAATTCACGGGTCCAAGTTGCATTGCCCTAAGAGAGATGCCAAACGGGCGCGCTGCTGCTCTGCGTCGTCACTGCGACGTCGCAGCGCTGATGCTCCGTAGTTCTACATACAAATCATGATGAAACAAGATGAAACAATGCGCATCAAAACAACGCACGCGCAGCGCACAAGGAGTCAAAATCAAAATCAAAAAGTCTTTATTTCCATTAATACAAAAATGTACACTTAGAAAAGGTCAAATTCTTAAAATAAAACATTGACACGGAAATAAAGTGATATTTTTGATTTCGGTCACTTCGGTATGTAGACTAAAGTAAAGAAGCGATGAAGAAACCTTTAGCCTGTTAGTTGTTATTTTTCGAGTTGGAGCAAAACCCGTCCCAAGCTTTTTTATCTTCTAGATAATCTGATATTTTGTAGTAAGCCCTTTTGCACAGAAAGGTTTGCTGCGGTGCGACGATGCTGTGACGATGCAGGACAGCTCTGTATTGTTTAGAATATCAAAGCTATTGCGTTGCATCGTCGCAGCGCAGCGGCAGCGCCCTTATGGCTTCTCTCTAATTTCCTCTATAAAAATCTCACAAAACAAGATCATTGTGTTTCTCTTTTCACCTATTATTTACATGAAGTTTCGAAGAAGCAGATGCAAAGGTACGTGAATAAAATATAGGCAAACACCTAGCAGTGAGCTTAGCGAGTAATACTTTTAGTCTGGGAATACGTAGGTATACTTGGTGCATTATTATTGTGAAAGTGCAGACATGAATATCGGGGATCAGATCGAGGGATGCAGACGGAGAAAATGGAAAAAGAATATTGAATCGACGAAAGAATTTGAAAGCAACACCTCGAAGTTGATATGCGCGAGCGTTTGCTGGAGGTATTACAGAGTTTCAATTGCTGTTTCAAAGCTTCTGTCTTGGTAAAAACTTTTCTTATGCGTGGAAGAAGGTTTTCTATCCACAAATGAATGATTAGATTGTATCTTACAAAGATTTGGATAAGTACCTCATAGGTTTTTAAAACAGGGAGACAAAATAACGGTTTGCTCGGATATATCTCGAGAATATGCTCACAATTTTGTGCAAATGCCAATGGACCAAATCCTTGCCGAATTTGATGACTTTTATAAAATAAACAGTTTGTTTTATTACATACCTAGAACTACCTGTATGTAAATTTCAGCCCGATCCGTTCAGTTGTTTTGGCATCCAACCAAGCATCCAAGTTTTTCGTTATTACCGAAAGAATTTTCAAAATCGGCATCTAATTGATTGAGCTAACATACTGAAAAAAGAAACAAAAAGACATGCAGCCGAACCAAATCCTTTTTTAGAAGTAGGTTAAAAAATAAAATGTAAACCATTATTGCTTAGACTCTTCTTTCTATATATCCCAGTACAAATGTGGTCGTTTTCTATGTATAATAAAAAATATCTATTTATGTAATGTATTGTATTACGTATATCAGTTATCTAGTACCCATAATACAAGCTCTGCTTAGCTTGGGGCTAGATAACGCTGTGTGAATTGTCCAGCATTATTTATTTATTAAATTGTTTTTAAGGATGGTTTTAAGAGGTTTTATTTTTAAAAACTTACTTACTGAAAAAACTTTTAGCTTTAAGCAACTTTTAACGTTAAGCATTAGAGGTTAATACAAATACCTACAAAACTGAGGTGTGCGGTATATCGAAACAGTAGTACAAAACACAGTGGCTTTTTGTTAATTCTACGTGTTGGTTTTTAAAGCGGAAATAAAACGAGTGTGATTTCCACGGATTTCAACTCTCAAATTCCGGGATTAAACTTAGAAAGGGCATCCTTTTTATACCGCAATTCGTAATTTGAATACTCAGACAAATTAATCCAGCAGAAAAATTACCAAAAGAATATTCAAAGCTCTGAACAACGAGCGAAATATGCGACACGGTATAGCGTTAGGATTCTATGAGCTCAGTACAGTACAAAAGGAGATTAAGGTTGGTACTTTTTGGTTTAATAGACAAAAGTCCGGAAAATCTAGGAAACAGTTATTTGTTCAACAAGAGGGCAAAATTATTTTTTTAAGGAGCTAGCAAAGCAGTCTAGAGTAGATTCACGAGCGTGGCGAGTGGCTCTATAGTTGACTGCTGAGTTAGCAAGGGATTTAAAAGGCACGAAACAAAAAATACCTGTTCTTGAGTTAAACATACAACTTTTTTTGCTTTTCGACTAGCAAGAAGGTCAAGAGGTCGAATATCAGAAACTCTATTTTCTATGAAGGTTGAATGCTTTCCATCCTCGTTCCCTTCGATAACTTAAAATCAGAGAGGTGCAACTCCCTTAAAACTCCATGTCTATGTTGATAGCGAGATTTTTACAGATGTAAATAATCTCGCAGTCCGTTTAAATGAATAGTTGTACACCTAGCACACAAAAAATGGCACTGTGTCAGAAAGTGGTCCTCCCCTGGTGCAGGGCTTTTTCTTTTTTCGGCGCTCTCAATAGAATATCATATCTCTGAATACATTAAGTATCGTATATCTTACTTATAACACCATCGTTAAGGCTGTTGAGAGATTCTATATTAAAATATTACTTTTTCCTACAAGTTAAATACACTCGAGAGCAATGAATCCGGGTCACTCAAAGAATCCAAAAAATCGGTCGGTCGATTGGTCGAAAGTTATGTTCTCCGACGAATCAAAATTTATGCTCTACAAGCACGATGGAAGACACAGAGTGTATAGAAGACCAGGGGAAAGATTCAAGCAAGCATGCATCGAAGAAAAAGTAGCCTACGGTGGTGGGTCTGTACTTGTGTGGGCCGGAATTTCCTCTGAAAGTCGCACAGAGCTGGTGATCATAGAAAACGGCTCTTTAACTAGCGTAAGATATGTGGAAGAAATCCTCAACGAACACGTTGGTCCATTTATGGTCAATTTGGGTGAGGATGCTATATTTATGCATGACAATGCCCGACCTCATACAGGTAGGATTGTGAATGACTACCTTCAAGAGATGAACATTACTTGTATGGAGTGGCCAGCGCGCAGCCCGGATATCAACCCGATCGAGCATGCTTGGGACGAGCTAGGGAGATGCGTAAAACAACGAAACCCTCCCCCAATCACGCTTCCTGAGCTCAAAATTGCTCTCACAGAGGAATGGGAGAATATTCCCCAAAATCGTATAAGGAACTTAGTGTACAGCATGCCAAACCGCGTAAACGCAGTAATGGAAGCACGAGGAGGTAATACGAAGTATTGAAATTCAAGAAAATCGTCATAAAGTTCAAAAATTTCATGTTTCCTATTTTTGTTTTAAGGAGAGATCAGCAGTTTTTTTTCTTTATGTAATTTTGTGTAAATAAAATGTATGGTGACTCATATTTTTTTAACTTTCATTTAAGGAGTATTAAATTGTCTATTAAATACAATTTATTGCATTAACCTAGCATTCTTACTTTCCGAGATTTTTTGGATTCTTTGAGTGACCCGGATTCATTGCTCTCGAGTGTATTATCCTTTATTCCACATGTGAGCAAAACTCGATTTTGACTGTTTTTTAACAGCAAAGTCACCGTTTTCGAATTGGAGTGGAGAAAAGCTTATTTTACCAACTCTTTTAAAAATGAAAAGTTTTTTCCACCTTGTATTTAAAAAACAACTTTGATAGGCAGAAATGTGGAGGGCCACATAAGTCATAAATAACTACCTTTACCTTTGTCAAGTTCAAGTAATGCCTGAAGTATGATGCGATGAAACTTGGCAATAGAAAGTGTTTCATCTTAAAGAGCACAGTGTCGCAAAGTCGCACCCTTAAAACGGAAATACTCTATTTACGTTCTCTATTCGCACTTCTTATCCATTCCGCACACGAAGTTTAATTCCAGCGCGGCATCTGCTATATCCTTAACAATGAAAATCACGCAACGCATTCAGAAAAACAAGAAATTCAGTAACTAATTTTCGCTTTGGGTCTCCTGCGAATACTCGCGGACGCGTGGAAAATATCAGAGGGTTTCTTGACGTGTTTCGGCTCGGGAGATAATAACCTGTCTTGCTTCCCGTCACGCCGAGATGGGGAGCATTCGCGTCGTTTTGTCACTAACGCATCATTTGTACTGTTTGCCAGACCGTTATTGGCCTTGTTTTTGGCAAACTGGTGGCGTATTGCGCCGCCCTACGCCTTTTAAGGCCAAATGAAAGAGCGTTTCGGTTCAGACCCGGGAATTGGCTGCCTTCATTAAGGGTCTCTGTTTGCGCGTCTGGCAAAACAGTGTTATTTGGACTAATTAACCGGGCATTGTGATGTGATAGAGGGAAATAACAAAAACATTAATCTTAGAACCCTTTTATTAACAGGCGAGAGGCTTTCATTTGTATTAAAATTGGGTAGTGGCAGTTAATAGAACATATCTTTAGTGAATAGTTGAATCAACTTTCAGGAATGTCTGCTTTATTTGCTGGATATTAGTAAAACAAACAAGTGAGACTAATTTAATTTGTAGCTCAATCTGTGATGAAAATGTGAGGCCCCAGAGTCGGCGAGCCAAATGTATATAAATGTGGGTTCCGAAGGAGGACAGTAATATTGTTTTCTTTTTATCCCCTCGACCTCAAAGCTTTTCCTACTAGTGTCAACTATTACGTTTGTTTTACGGTTTCTAGTAATCTGATTGTATATAGAGTGAAGAACAAAGACGGTAAAGGAATTTCCTTAAAACAAGAGTTTGTTTAAGGTTCCGAGAGAAAATCTCGTCTAATGATAGAATGCCGTGAGCGGAAAATAGCGGAATTCGCAACAAGCGAGAGTTTATTACAATTATTTTAGTCACTGCAAGTTATTAAAGGCTGCGTTGCAGCAGCAGTAAATTTTAATGCTGCTTAAATGGAAGTAATGTAGCACCGTTATCAGTAAGAACAGTGAAATGATAAAATATACAATTTACCTACTGCATTGTTTCATTATTAAGAAATAAAATTACAAATCAAATAATATAATTTAATTAAAACTAGTATTTACAATAGAAACAATTGAGCTAACTGCAGACAATCAGCAGGTAGATCAACTGATCCATATCAATACCAGTCGGAAGCGTGCCCAAGACAATGGCTGCATTGCCCCGCTGTATGGCAATGCTGATGCGCAGTGCCAGATACTCACCAGCTCTCGGGTCACGCGTCTATAAATACCAAGCTAGATTAATCTTCGGGAAATCACAAAACAAGCTGTGAGAATAACCATGCTGTAATAAATTATGAAAATTAGATGAATGGATGGATACTTGCAATTTTTTTCTATATCCTATCCATCCTGGAAATGTTATTGAGCCTCCCACTCGATAACAAAATCGAGAAACCCAACCTACTTTCAAAATTAATCCATCCTAAAACAATACGAAGTCTTATAATTCCCAAAGTAAATCAAAGCGGATCACCACGGCAACCAATTTTGTTAGGTCTTTTTGTAAAAATAGTCGAATGAAATGGTGAAGGCAGATGAGGCGGCTATGCTTAATTCTGGTTCGTATGTCCAGCGATGACGCAAGAATTTTATTACCTTTCAGGGGGCGAAGTATCAAGAGGATTATCGTTTAATCCCATAGGAGGACCAATGTCATAAAGTAGAAGTAGGTAGTAGAATGGAAACTTAGGTTCTATACGGATATGAAACCTTTTTTTTTGTAATTATAGTGCAATTATAGTACTCGCACTGGGGCTTCACGAAAATGTACGAAAAATTAATAATGTTACAAAAAAAATCGACTTCGACGGGACTCAAACCCCCCCTTAGTACTGGATGCGCTGTCAATCAAGTTCACATTTTTGGGACATTGTTAAATATTCGTATGAAGTCTTAACTTAATATTTTAATGTGGCTAAACTTCTCCAGACTATAATCTGCTATGCATTACAACGTTTGTGATGTACGTATTTTATGTCATCATCATCATCATCATCATCAGCCTATATTTGTCCACTGCTGGACATAGGCCTCCCCTAATGAGCGCCATAGCGCCCTGTCTTCAGCTTGCCGCATCCAGCATCTGCCAGCAGTCTTTCGCAAATCGTCATCCCACCTGGTCGGAGGGCGTCCTATACTACGTTTGCCGAGTTTGTTTTGTATTTTATGTAATATTTTTGAAAAATATCTGCAGTAGGTACTCTCCGATTCTGAACATTTTTTCATTAAATAGGTAGTTAGCTACTGTATAATATACATTTATAGACTTAAGTGTGTAAGTGGTGGTGTAGATGTGTATGTTTCTAACTTTATTTGAATCTGTGATGATGTCATAATTTTCTTGGAGTTTCACTTCTACTCAGTCATTAATTTCAAGCCAATATGATTCATTAGAATGCTCCCAGCTTTATTAAGTCCGACATAACGTTTCGAATGTCGTGTTAAAATGGTTTTAAATTACATATTAAATTCATGCGGACCAAATGGTTGTTGAAAGATTATTTACTAGAGAAGTCGATTTGTACTTTTGTTTTAGAATAACGTAATCAATGACGATAAATTGTTTAAGAAACGTGTAATTTTTTGGGTTATCAGAGGCTGAAAAATAAAATAAAAAATAAAGTTACTGTAACTTGGTGCAAAAAACAAAAAAATCACTACAGCTACCGAAAAACTTTTCATTATGTGTACTTCAAAGGCTATAATTATCTTGTCAAGAAAAAATCCATTGACTTCAAAATCTCCTCCGTTTTTTTCGTCGGTTGAAATAAAACCTTGACTTTCCTTCTACTTAAAACCAAGAAGTTCAAAGAAAGGAATCTTAAAACATTATCTAATCCAAGATCTATTATACCGGCTCCTGTCCAATCCCTCTCACTTAAACTGTCAAAGAAACTACTAAATCTGTCTCAATAACAGAGTAATAAAGTTAGTATAGCAAACATTTGAGTACGAATCATTTGAACATTTTACAAAAGTGAGGATCGAACTGTAGGTAACGTAGTTTGTTGTTTTAGTTTTAATATCAGTTCAGCACAAGACTCTTTCGAAATAACATGTTTGAAATACTTACTGCAAACTGAACTTACTCGTTCATGGGTACTACAGAGTTTCAATAACGCTGTAAAGCATAACCGTAACTTGATCATAACTTGCGTTATTGCTATCGGTATCAGATGATTGAAGAAGGTACTGCGAAAAATGTTACGGATCAAATTTATGAAAATGGTGAACTTATTTACTCGGCGTTAAATCTCACAAAAACACTTTTAAGAAAATCCTTTAGAGCGATTTTAATCCTTATAAAAGTCAGTTGAACTACCATTCGGAAGTTGAATTATTTAAGGAGCAGTTATTCTGAAACTTTCAAGTTTATCAACCGCTTAATTCTCGTACTTTGAGCATAAAATGCGATAATTGCGGGGCAAACCCCAAAATGAATTGTGAAGTGCCAAACTACCCACAAACAAAGATCTGTATTGAAATTCTTGTTTAGTATACCTATGTATTCTGGAAGTTTCGGCTTTTCTTTGGTCAACAATGAGTCGGTATACCTATAGGTGTTGAAATTATTCATGTTGATGTTATTTTTATTGAATTAATTAAAGCTAAAAGTGGGATAACAGAGCGATTATGTCATCTAATAAAAAAATATTATTAGTGGTTGATCGTTTTTTTTTTGTTATTCCCATGGGAAGGATCCATTTTATCATTCTGATGATGGCTGAAAGAAGTTTATGAAACAAGAAAACCTTTTGTGCCAACCAAACCACGTATTCATCATCATCATGATGAATGCCAACCACGCATATGGATACGGATATAACCAAGACAGATATAACCAAGGTTTTGACGGATAATGGTCGATGTTCGAGTTAACTCACTGAAGAAAGCATCTTAAATCAACAAGTACTCTAAATTATGTTTATAAATCAATATCAAGAAAGTTAAGTATCTTGCGAAATGAGATGTTTTTGGTAGATTTAAAAAAATCGATTAGAGCGATAAAGTTAGGTTCTTCATTAGCAAAGCTAATCGCTCTAGGCGACTGCTTACAAACATCAAGTAACACTCCTGTAATGGATGGGTCCATCCAATAAGCTCCTATCAAATCTAGATTAGCTTCTCAACTTGGGAGTCGAGATGATGACGGGCTTATGACGTCATTCCCACTCCGGTCGTCAATTAGGCTATATGGATGGCTGTATGTAATAAGTATCTATCGAATTTCTTTTTATATTGTATATCGTACATTTATAATAATAAATAATAAAGTATTTATTCATCTCTCACAATAGGTTTTAGTATTATACTAATATAGTAAAATAAAAATCTTTTATTTTTGTAGGTCTTACATATAACATAGTTTGTACAATGTTGTGCTTAAGACCTAATTCACCATTTGGTTCATCACCTTGCTCTAACTAAGTTTATAAAGAAGTGATCCAAATGCAATGTAACTTTATTTAATTGAAGTAACATGTATGTAAAGACGAGTGTGAGAACCAATACACCTATTTTGGTTTAATGGTACAACATTGATAAACACCTTGTAATAATACATATTCATTCATTCATGCATTCATTGCATTAGACAATAATGTTTTATGACAGTGTTTACACGCTAATGAGCCGCCATTAGCGTGTGAACACTGTCATAAAACATTATAGTACATAATGCTTTATAGTCTAAAATCCGTAAATTTTGAAATGTGTCTCTCTACGCATTGAAGATGGTGAAACTGTGTCGGATTTAGAAGTTGTGCATGGTGCATGCGTAATTCTGGGATAAAAAAGCTCATATCCCGATCCAAAGATACAAATATATCTTCAAGCCAAATTCCAGTACTTGTTTAACCGTCATCGAGAGGTAGGTGCCAGACTGCCAAAATGTATTAAACATACATGCAAAACACATTTTGGCATGGTCGGTGTTCGAAGTACAATGTTTTATTTAGGCTATGCCTGTCTGTCTGTCACCATGCCGTATCACATGAACCGTGACAGTTATACAGTTGAAAATTTCACAGATGATGTATTTCTGTAGCTGTTTTAGCGGCTACAGAAATACTAAAATACTACCAAATACTAAAAAACAAAATATTTAATGGGGCCCATACAACAAACGAATTTTTTTTGCTCGTTTTTGCTGGATATTGTTAACGGCAACTGGTAAAAGACGCATAAAATATTCCTAGTATATTTAATTTAGTTCTATGTCCAGTTTAAAAATAAATAATTAAATTAAATTAAAACAAATATTTAAGGGTTCTATACAACAGACATGATATTAGCCGTTTTTATAGATAGCACGGAACCCTGACTCGCACTTGGGCGGTTTTTTAAATGTAATTTATGAAGTTCGGAATTTTCGACTTTAGTGTCATTATTCCACCCCTGGGTTACCTGCAGACGATATTTCCCAAATTTCATACCGACACCTTCATAAAATGATACATAGAGTTATACATGATAGAAATGACGTCATGAACCAAACAAACCCTGCCCGACACATTAAGCCTTACAAACATTGCCTGTATAAGTGGTGGTGCGTATTTTTCCCTACACCGCGTCGTTTAATCCAAATCGAATATTTGAGCCGAGCTGGTACCATAAAACATGATTAGTAGTGTGGGGTCGGCCGGTGACGCCAAAAGCAAATACTGCGAGCCTGCACAAACAATGAAGACTTATAAAAATAAAATGTACCTAACTACCAATATACCTACACGCAGACTTATATCAAAGAAAGTTACAAAGAATAGAAACAAATCTATGTGGCGCGGTGGGTGAAGGTCTGCCTGCGACGCAGGAGGTTGTGGGTTCGATTCCCGCCTCGGGACAAATGTGTGTACGATCTACAGACATTTGTTCTGGGTGTTCTGTTCGTTTTCTATATATAATAAAAAATATCTATCTATGTATTGTGTTATATTATGTATATTAGTTATCTAGTACCAATAACACAAGCTCTGCTTAGCTTGGGGCTAGATAATGATAAGTGAATCCAGCTTTTATTTAAAAAAAAAATCGAGAACCATTCATGTCTTCCACGAAAGAATGATAGTGAGGCTATTAAAAGTTATAGAAAGGCTTAAAATGATTGTAGACAAACTAAGTGTACCCAAAAATGCGATAAATAAGTCTCATTTTCCTATTCGTACTATGTGTGAAAACACTGAAGTTGTAATTATGTTTGTCAACTCAAACATACATCTGTAGACTCGTTTTTTCTTTAACCAATGAGAACTTAATCGATGCTGTGAAGGTAAAAAGATAGAGAACACACATTTGTCCCGAGGCGGGAATCGAACCCGCAACCTCATGCGTCGCAGGCAGAGCTTCGCCCACCGCGCCACAGAGGTCGACTAAGTTTATCGAATGTTTATTGTATTAACTCAGAATAAGGCCTCAGACATTAAATTTAAACAAAGGGGGATCATATCTTTTAAAATTCATACCTACGAGTGCTATCGGACTTTGTGTCGTAATTATGTCAGGGCTTCGCCCCCAGCACACAATCGTGCACCGACGGCTGGACAATGTGTTTTCAACCGTATGAAAACGCGCAATTTTTATAAACGATTTCGTCTGATAGGGCTGAATACGTGGAGTTTTTAACTTGTGTTTTAATTTTGTGTTTGGTTATTTTAAATTGTCTTCTAATTTTGTGTTTGGTTATATTGAATTTTCAGTATAGTTCTGATCAATTTGATGCTACCAGCTGCTGCCTTTGACTTCACACGCGATTTTCAAGTAGCCTAATGTCAGTCTTCTGGATATTGTTTGGCCTATGTCCGTCCGCTATGGCGCTCATTATGGGAGTCATATGTCTAGCAGTGGACTAACATAGGCTGATGATGATGATGCCCGTTATCTGGATTTGGTCTGATGTTTCATTATAAAATCGAAACTAATTCTGTCTCTCTATCTGATAAGTTATCACGCCCAAATGGCTGAAAGGATCTTTATGAACGTTGGCAAGGTTACATATAGTTGATATCCTGGGGAAGGCCATCGGCTTCTTCCACGTATCCCGGAAAGAGGCGTGCGTAGCCACGGGAAGAGGACTAGTAAGGATAATAATATGAATTAATAAAAAAACATAAAATCTAAATAATGCTGGACAATTCACACAGCATTATCTGACCCCAAACTAAGCAGAGCTTGTGTTATACCCATAACACATACTGAAATATTTAATGTAACACAAAACATAGATATATATTTTTGCTATACATAGGAAACGACCAGAACACCCTGAACAAAAATGTCTGTTGATCGTACAAACAAACATTTGTGACGAGGCGGGAATCGAACCTCCTACGTCTCAGGCAGACCTTCGCCCACCACGACAGAGGTTGTTATAATAGGAAATGTAAAAAGATAATAAAATCATATACCTAATAAATAGTTAATTCTAACCCAGGGACCTAATTACTACAACTAATAGTCGTGCTCAAATTCTATTAAATTTTGTCACAAACAAATGCAGACATTCCCATCCCAGCCCCGCAGCAATCCAATGTGTTCAAGCCACTCAAAAACAGACATTTACAATTTCGCAACAATCGCTTCCAAAACGCGTTCACAATCGTCGTATGAACTCATGCTGAAGTTAAAATCGCGTCCCGTGCTTCAATTCTCTCTGCAAGCCACGCCTGCCGTAATTGGATGCACTGACCGCGGGATGGGCATATTTATCAAGCCTGCATGATTCGGTATTTTCAGGTGTTCGAGCTGTCAGTGAAATATAGCTCGATAGGACCACAATAGCCTTGTACAAAGGCCAATTGACTTGTGTGTCAAAAATGATGAAAATTTTACGGTTTTAGTTTGTTAAATAAGGTTTTATGGAAATACTATGTATTTTAAGCATATCGATTTTCTAACGTTTGTCTAGTTTAGGTTTTAAAGGTCTAAAACCTTAGCGCGCAGGATTTTCGACGAAATCGACTAAGAATTCGTGGCTTAGTTGGTTAGAGCACACCCGTACGTGTGCGTGTGGGGCGCAGGTTCGTATCCTGCCGAAATCGAATTTTTTAAAGTGTGAGGGCTAAAGTAACAAAAACCTTACATATTAATTGTTTACATTTGACCTTCAATTTGTTGCCGTGTACTTTTTTCAAAATTTACATTTCTTGTCCATATGAGATCCTTGTATCTTATTCTATCTCATTCGTATTTGGATCTTTAATAGTAAATATTGCTACATCCAACAGTTAAATCTAAAACTCGACGGCAAGCACGTGGATTGGAATGGTTTGTTTACAAACATTGTACATCGTATTTGGCTTGAATAAGTAAAAGCAGCTTTTAATTAAACCAGTATTTAGTTCCAACCCAACGACGACCAACAAACTTCGCGTACCTTACAGCATGTCATTTTCTATGTATTATAAAAAAAAAAACGAATGTACTGTTTTATATCATGTTTATCAGTTATGATATAGTGATGTGATATAGAGTGTGTATATGATATGAGTTATGTTTATCAGTTATGATAACGTAAGCTCTGCTTAGCATGGGGCTAGATAATGCTGTGTGAATTGACCAGCATTATACAGTTTTTATATTTTTTTATTAATTCATATTATTATCCATACGTATATTGTCTATACGTGTACAACTGCTTCGTGTCCATCCCAAGGTTGTCTGGAAGAGATCGCTCTTAGCGATAAATCCGCCCATTGTGCAATACTGTTTTTATATTTTTTCTGTATTATTTTTTATATTTTCTTGGTGTGCAATAAAGTGTATTGTATTGTATCCTTATAAGTCCTTTTCCCGTGGCTACGCACGCCTCTTTCTGGAATATTTGGAAGTATCCGATGGCCTTCCCCGGGAACTAGGTAGGTACAGTAAAGTAGTACCCATAACACAAGCTCTTGTTAGCATGGGGCTAGATAATGCTATTCGAATCGTCCCCCACACCGCGCCACAGAGGTTGTATTAGTAAGATAGGATAGTAGAATAGGTACGAGTATTATTGCTAACTATAACTATACAGGGTTATTGGTAAATTAGTAACACTAAGTGAACTGGAGTTTCTACCCAGTCACAAACACGTTTGTGAAGATGCCAGGTCGTAATTCTCAATCTAAGTATTGGTAATAGCTACTCCTCTCGATTCAATAATCGTTTAATAAAGAGGTTTTATTTAAAACTTAACTTAAAATCGGTTCTGCCCTGAATTAACAGTTGGTATGGGATTGGAATATCGTTCTTTTGTAACTCGTGGGGTCCCTGACTAAGGTGTTTCTTCGTATAATATCAGAAGTTATTTCTAACTTTTTTTAAGAATGAAAACCTGGCGTCTTCACAATCGTGTACGTGATGATGGGCAGAACCTGTAGTTCACGTATTGTTACTTATTTAGCAATAACCCTGTATAAGCATTTGTGGTAAGCATTATCTCTGAAACCACTCGAGTTACCTAGAAGGTAAATGGTGTTAATTGGCAATATATATCAAAGATATGTCAACCGCTTCATTAACATTGATAGATGAATTAACTGAATTAACGTATAATGTAACGTTGGTTAATGTAATCATTTTAACCCTTAGATGCCTGTTCACTTTAGTTATTGTATTAATTATTTGTATTAGTTTAAATGGAATTTGAATAGTTAAATTTAACTTTACTGATCCATTGCTTTGTTCTATGTTTTTTTAGCTTTGGTCATTTTTTGTTTAAAAGATTTAATTAAACATAGTAAAAATCTCATAAAAACAAGAACCCCGCAGTGTTTTTTTCCCTTTAGGCTCTTCTTGACTCTTCGATCCGTCTGATAATACAAACAAGATCTATCAGCGGCTTCGCATGCATTCTTTAAGGTTATTTCTACCTCATGGGAACTGATTTATACAACAAAAAGTATACCTATAGAACTACCTGTATGGAACCTTCCCGATCCGATCAGTAGTTTTGGTCTTCACGCCAAAACTACTGAGGTTACAAACATCCAAACATCTATAAATAAATTCACTTATTCTACTTATTGACCTATAAATTCCATCTCACGTTTTATGCTGTTTCCCTCGCCTATTATGATCGAAACATTAATCAAAAAATTCAACCCAACTATGAAAGTCATCGTGTTTATATACAGTTATCTACTCAGATACTTCAAAATACTATATTCTATGATTAAAAGTGGATTTCCAAAGCAATTGGAAGATTTCTATAGATTAAGTTAACTATTTATAGTGTTATTATTTGACTTCAATGAACGACCACGGCACAATTTTCCTTAATTTCAGCCGAGGCTCATCGGAGCTTCAGGTTTAGCAATAATAATTAATCTTCGTGTTAATTAGTGTTGAACGTAAATCAAGCTGGCGTCATTTCACTATTGTTTTATTGTTTTTGTTTGAACGTAGATCTGACAAGGCTCTGCAAACAACCAATTAGTAGTGTTTAGGGAGATTTCTCAGCGCACAAATCACTAGAATAAAGGAGTAGGTTGAAAGGGTTAAGTAAGATTTCGATTGGTGCCTATTTTCGTGTATGTATCATAGTGCCTTTACGTACCGAAATACGAAAAACGAGTGTCCCAATTATATAATAAAGCCCGGATTACCCTGCCTGGTGATTGCCTCGTTCGTGCTCCACTTCAAAAAATGAATGATATAACATCTGTGGAAATCGCAATCAATAATATATTTCTAAAAATTTAGCTTTTTTCTAAGGCTACCAAAAATAAATAGCTATTTTAGGAAATGAGACTTTTTGGCGTTTGGTTTACGAATGCACTGAGGCATCAAAACGGACTTTACCTTATCCAATATAAAAATGTGCAGAACTACAATAAAAATAGACAAACTTATCAAAAATACCTCCAAAATATTACAATTGATGAACACTAAAAAAGTTTTTCGCATCGTCAGATGCATTTACACAAAATCCGAATCAGCAAAGGCAAATTATTCAGTTTTGCAAAAGGCAAAATGTTGTGAATAACTGTTATGTAAGCTGTATGGAATCTGCTGCAAGATATCTATGAGATTCCACCTCCACGCTCCAGGAGTACTGACATACGGGCTAACAGTATCAGAATATCAAAATTATATTTTGTATAAGCGTTTAATACTGCCGCTGAAGCAACTAAAGTAATAATTATTAAATATTATTGTATATTTTGCTAGATAATGATGTGTGAATTGTCCAGCATATTACTAAAAGTCTTCAGGCAAACGTCTACAAGGAAAATTGAAAATAAAAAGTAATTTAAACCCTAACAGAAACTTATATACACATTTTTGTTAAAGTTTTGTAATGCGTATCTTTCCCCCATTACTTTGTACTTGTTATATAAAAAAACTTAAATACTTTTTACAAAAAGGGCCCTCAGGTCATCCAAAGAATTATTTTATGAATACAAAATGACCTAAAGGCCCGGTGGCTATACGGTAAAGCTGACTTGGTGTCACCATACTCAAAAAAGAGTTTTTGTACCGCGGGCGCCTACTTCAAAATCCAATCCATCATTATCACCTTCCGGTGCTTATTCCACGCTGGTGGGGTCGGCACAACATTAAGTTTTCTCTCACTCTCCTCTATTGGTCATCATCTCTCTCATTACACCTTTCATAACCATATCCTCTTTTACACAATCCATCCATCTTCTCTTCGGTCTTCCTCTTCCCTTGAATTCCTCAACATTCAAACGTCACAATCCAATTATCAGCTATTATTGTTCGATGTCTGTCTCGAGCAATTGTAATGTATTCAGTATATCAGTTCCAGACTGGGATTGAAGCGGTGATCTATTGTATTAGAGGCCAAGATATACTTCCGGGTTGACGCGCATATAGGATACTGAGTACGAGTGTGAAGTATATCAGTTATCGTAGTATATCAGTGCTTAGATCGGGTCTTAATAATGCCGTGTTATATATCCTGTATTATTAAATCACGGGTTTCACTCATATCTTTGACATGCTCCAATTTTCAGACGCTACGATACCACCAACCAAGCGCAAAACAATATTATGCTAGTACAGACTGTGAAATCTAACAAAAACTACGGATGCTTGTGATGAATCGACCAACATGTGCACCATTATCTACACACACGTTTCCTAATACCGAAGCTTTCTATCCATTCAGGCCGTGTGTCCAGGTGTTACCTGAACTGAAACTATGTTTATTACAGCCCTGTAACCAGACTTGTGTAGGAATGAGAATTCACCCGAATACTAGCAACAAATACCGCGTTCGAATGCGCTATTTGAATTTATATTAATTTGAGATTTGATTACTTAGAGCAACTGAATCTGCTGTTTATACAGCTGTTCGCTTGCATGGTGATGATGAATCTGCATTTTTTGCACATCCGTATGAATGGTGACATTAAACTTAAACGAAAGTAAATTATCGTGTCAGAATTCCCCCAAAAAGCTCCACTTAAAAACGTCGAAATTAAATTATTTAATTAACATGACTCGGGACATCGAGTGAATGAAGTCGTTGAGGGTGAGTTACGATGAGGCTCTTATAAAAAGACTCTTTCAGGATCACAATAAAAAGTGCCTTGATTATTTTCACCTTTATTGTCCGAATTTTTTGTCGTGAAACATCAAATTTCTAAAAGCTTAGAAAAAGCTTACGTTTAATTTAGGTAGTATCTGTTGCTACGTTGAGTTTAAATGGGTGGTGTATTTTTTAATATTTAGAAATTTAAAAAATAGATTCCGGCGTTACTTTGCGGAAATCCATTGCAAAATATAAAGATGAAAATATTTAGTAACAATTCCGCGCAAAACCTTCTCCGATAAGCTCTAACAAAATGTAATTAACTACAAAATGAAAAGAAATCTATCAAAGAAAAAACCACACCAACTACAAAATGAAAAGAAATCTATCCAAGCAAGACGTCAACTAGTTTCGTCTCTCCACGAGACATCATCAGGACACCACAATACTCGACCTTGACATTGAGGGCACTAAGCAAACACCGGCAGGTTCCACCAAAGATGTTACCTACCACTCGGAGCTCGTAGTGGTAGGTCGAGTATTGTGGTGTCCTGATGATGTCTCGTGGAGAGACGAAACTATGTAGTTGACGTCTTGCTTTGATAGATTTCTTTTCATTTTGTAGTTGTTGTGGTTTTTTCTTCTACAACGCTGATTACATTTTGTTAGAGCTTATCGGAGAAGGTTTTGCCCGGAATTGTTACTAAATATTTTCATCTTTATATTTAGAAATTTTAAAACAAGAGCTTTGTAGATCACTGAAATATGGTTAAAATTTAGCTAAGCGCTAAAGGACGTCTATCGCAACTCACGATGTTATTAGTTGTTTACGAATCTCTCCTCTTGGGCTTAAATCCTTTTATGCCAATTATCTGCCCTCCTTGAATATCGTAAAACAATTTGTTTGCAGAAAATGCACTTTCAGATTTATCTCGCATCGGTTTAAACCCATGTTTCCATTTACCCCTCGCAGACAAATAAGTTAATTTCCAGAAGTGAGCTGGCAATGGCACGGCATCCAGCGCATTGTGCTTGTTTGTCCCGGGTTGATTACCGCCCGGTTCCAGCTCCATTCATAAACAGTGTAATCAGCCGCCAATCGATGGTACACAATGTTCACAAAAACCATTAGCCGATAAGCGATTTCGAATTGGTTTGTCATCGATTTCTGACTCCGTACGGTTTTTGATGATTTTTCAAGGTTGTGTGTGATCGTTTTTGGAGATTTTATCAGTGTTTAGTATGGTCCGTATGCATTATCTAACGAATACTTCCATAGTTTTCGAGATCTTGCCATACATTTAGCGCCTTGTAGCGGGGCGCTACCGGATCGAGAGGAAATACTTTTCGTAGTATGAAACGATCCAATCGTTTTTTTACAAACTCGATGATAGTTTTCGAGTGATTTTAAGTGATTTGTTGCACTTTAACATGACAGTGGCAGTCACATTTGCGGCATTGACATAAAGAAAATCATCACAAACATAAAGCAAATCATCATCCGCAGGCCTCTTAAGACATCAATGGTGATTACTTTTATATAATGTTTTTTGTATTGACTCGGAAAAAGGGGGCATTCATTATTAAACTTCTTGCTTCTAGCCGATTGATCACTTCAATTTCAAAAAGTGATGTATTGAATACTATAATTCCAGAAACTGATATACTGAACTGAGTACTTTGATTACAGTCAAATACAGCGCTGATTTAACTGATGGGAACTTAACATTTTTCGTCAAATGTAGAACTTTATTTCATTTTGTTATTTTATATCAAACAGGGCAAAAATACGACATCACGTTAAATCTTTTTCGGAAGCGACAAGTGGTAAATGCGACGTTTCAACCGCATTGAGGGCTGCAAGAAAGCGAACGCTATCAAAAAGGCCGTATTCAGCCAAACTGGCTATCTTACCGTGAATGAAGCTTATTACGTGGTTTGAGGGAAAGGTATTTTGCTGCAAAATACTGTTTCGCTGAAAAAATATGGCTGATATGGTTGAAATGTTACTTTTAACGTTTAAGGTTATTTCTATCCCATGGAAACTGATTTATGGGATAAAAAGTATTGCCCTATGTTACTCTCCATCCTTTTATATAACTATATGCCAAAAATCAAGTCGATCGGTTGCTTAGTTAGGGCGTGAAGGAAGGATTAACAAACAAACCAAAAACAAACACACTTTCGCATTTATAATATTACTATAAATGAATCGACTAAAGACTGAAATCGAGGTTCAAAAGTATGTAATTTGGCGTGTTTTAAAAAATTATAACGTGACTTCAAATTCCTGAAAAAAGTAGCATAAGTTTGATTCCAGTCCTAGAATTACCTGTATGCGAAATTCCTACCTTATCCATTCAGAACTTTTGGTTGAAGAAGTAACAAACATCCATGCATCCAACCATATTATATCATAATTATTATATCCATCCATATACCATCGCCTTACGGTTAAAAAAACCTGTTATGATGTTATACTGTCTTCTAAATAAATAAATATTTTCGCAAATATAATATCAGTATTATTATATAAAATATCTTCTTGAACCTAACTTAATATTTATATAGCAATGTTAGCATTAAAATATTTTAGTTACATAAAATGTTAATGAATCAGAGAAGAATCAGAGCAATAGATGACTTTGTGAGTGCTGTAGCGAAATCGGTAGCAATAATAATGCCAACGTAGCCATGTGCTACGCTACTGCTACGAAAATTACTGTAGCAATTGCTTTCGTAGGCATTGCCGTAGCAGAATCGTAGCAGGCCTACGCCATGCGTGATTGGATCACAACAGACCCATAATTCAAAGTGACTTGCGAAGGTTATAAAATAATAGTTGGTTTTACATAAGGTTTAATGTATTTGAAGGGGCGGTCATTTTTTTTTATTATGTTAAAAGATTAAATAACTTTTTAAATTTGTCATTTGACTATCGAAAAAAAAATAACACCCATAAACTTTAAAATTATAATAGAAAAAACGAAAATTAATAATTATTTCTTATTATAATTAGCTTTGAGAGAAATCGTATTTTTGTAAATAGATTCATTGGTGTGTAATAAAATATTTAATATATATATTTTAGAGCACACCCGTACTAAAGGTGGGGCGCGGGTTCGAGTGCCGCCGAATTCGAAATTTTTGGGAACTTATTTCATTTCTTAAAATATTTAACTCATCATTATAAATAAAAACTATTTTTGTCCCTAATTTTTGATCAAGTTTCACCCCCTTTTGTTGTTGAACTTATTCCTGGGACACGCTGTTTATGTATACGGTCTTAGAAGGTCTTAGGTGTAGGTATTTTATAATGCATACACATTGTAACACAGTGCAAAATCCTGTCAGGACACAAACATTTTTCGTTCGTTAATTAGATCGTAATTTATAAGTGTTTAAAATGCTAAAGTTGAATGATTTCATTTACGAATAACGACTTTATGCCTTTCAATAATAACGATAAAGGTTATCAAACTTTGAATAGAATAGAATAAATATTCTTAGAGCGTCGTCGAATAAAAGTCATGACTAGTATTTTTATCATGAAGATTTACTGCATAATGCACTTCATAAACTAAGAAGCCCCGATTGATTCAAAAGCTCCTCCCTAATCAGCATTCAAGAAGCGGCCCTGGTGTGCTGTCTCCATAAATTACGTATCAAGTATGTGCCACGGGGTGGGCGGACTCAGGACGGCAGAGGGGGCAAACAGTAATGGAAATAGCGTATTTTGCATAAGATTGCAAGAGTTCAAAATCAAGCTTTCGTGAAACTTATAAACGGAATATTTACGTTGTCTGATTTATTTCGAGTTTTCAAATATTTATATTTATATTCCTCAGAAGGGGTATCCTTATATTGTCCTGCCCTTGAATAAAAGGGTGGTTGCCTCTGAGGATGCGTTTCCAAAATCGGCTAACTACTAACTACTACTAAATCCTTGTTAAGACTTTATGAAAAAATGCTTTCGTTGAGTCAGTAACTGGGACACTTGCGACTACTTTCGAAACTTCATCGGTCGGTACACGCCTATATGTCAACATAATATTGAGCATGTAACTAACTACGTATTATAATAAAAAAATACATTATATTCCTCCTCCTCGCACTAAATTTGTAGGAAATTTTTATTTTTTTTGTTATTTTTATGTGATGATTTCTTGAGCTTTTCTCTTAATAATAGTGCGGCAGCGATAGCCCCTGACTGCCCTGCTTCATAATAATCCTAACTACCTCCCCGTTCAGGCTTTATGAAAAATGTTTTCGTAGAGGCAGTACCCGGGATACTTGTGGATACCAGCGGAAACCCCACCGGTCGGTAGTCGGTACCCGCCGTTATGCTAACAAAATATTGGGCCTTTGATAGCAGCTCGTTTACTTTACTATTAGTTTCAGAGTTATTAAATTGGCTAAAGTTTCTGTATCAGCTCGTCTGTATTACCTGAGAGGCAATTTGGAGTTTAAGTTTATGGTGTAGTTATTATGACTTTAATGTAGGGTAAGGTATAATTTAATTAAAATAAGTTTTATTTTTATGCGTTCCACGCTATACATATTTTGACAGGCAAAAAATGGTGACTTTTTTACTTCAGAGTCAGGACACATAAAATTGCTGAGTCAAAGCATAAGGTATTTAGGACTAATATTTACACTTACATCTATTTTCTAAAAATCTAAGCCGTCACCAGAAGGCAGAGTGCCCAGAATGCTATTAGGTATTTAGGTATATTGGTAAAACAGCCAGCGTCTTGGGCATGCTTACGACTAGTATTGGTATAGATCAGTTGAGCTAAATTTAGATTGTTCTAAATTGTAAATACTAGTTCTAATTAGTTTCTATTCTTAGTAAAGTCATTTCTAAATTATTATTAATTATAAGAGGACAACTTGCCTGTCGACCAGTTATTAGTGGACGAACATCATATTTAGAGAACTTTGAAAAATATAAAAGGTAAGATTTTTTGCCTGCCTTTTAAAAATGGAATCAGGAACATTTGAGCATTCAATTTTAATTTCTAGACTCGTCATCTTTTTGCCGAATCCAGTAGGACAAGTTAGGAATTTTAATGATTTCACATGAGACTGAGAGAGTAACAAATTTCGAACATATCTAGAAATATTAGAAACGAGACTTGTAAGGCTCGCCTTAGTCCGTTCGATATGTCGTGCTTCCCATCAGATTGAGTGGTCGACACCGACGCCGATCTCCACTATTCGGGGACAAAGGGAAACTTTGAGTGCTGAGGATTAAGGGCCCCTGACCACTATTCTACCAGCTTCGCCTTAACTAAATGCAAAACGAACTTAAAATGGTGTGTCAAAGGTATTAAGAATATATATATATATATAGCTTGCAGGAGTATAAAAAAGAGAAAACAGTTAAAGACGCTAAAGGTCAGATCATATCGAGACGCGCCGCGACGAGACGCTCCGCGCACTTCGATTCTAAATTTAACTTTATTTTCTACGCATAAAGGTAATTTTTTTAATGACATTATTAGAAAACTCACCGCGGCGCCGCTTTTGCACGATTTTTGCGCCGTGAATAATGTTATATTTTCAATGAACGTGTTAGGGTCACCTAAGCGATCTTTATTTGTATCGAACCTTGGATCATTTAAATAGAATTTGTAAAGATTACTTTTAGGAATGCAATTAGGTTTTTTACATGGATAGATTTTTTGTTCACTGATAGCATTTTATCCACTGGTAAACCAATGATAATCCAACACCTAATGTCTGAATCTATGTTTGTACTCGTTCTGAACTGAAAACAATCGTATGTACCTAATTATGTAATCCTTTTAATATTTTTTGAGTCGTTTCATGTGTTAAGACCTAATGAGATGAGATCTTAAAATTGCCGTAAAGGCATGCTCGCTTAGCACGGCCACGCATCGCATTTTATCCCTGTCTATCGTTTGTTTGTCAGCATGGGTCTACGTTACCGATTTACGTGTATCTCCTGCATAGCATTACAAGCTTTGAGCTGCGTGTGTGAGCAAGTCACGCGTTTAGCAATGACGTTCTTAATCTCGTATTCGTGCATAGTGTATTCGTGGATTGCAGTGGACGTTATGACACATAACTACATTTTCTTGCAAAGTGATGTTAGACACACGTGCGTAGCCTCTTCGTGCGTGGAAGTGGGACAGCGGCTTTACGATACAATATTTCCCTAAAAGCTGTTTATGACTCTAAAAGGCAAAACAGACCACTAAACCTTTTATTGAAATTATTTTGAATGAGCTTACAGGCTTATTAAAACTATATTAATCCTTCTAAACTCTCTACCTACTCGTAAATACTAAAGCGTTGTGGTCAGTTTAAATCCAATAGTAGGAATAAATACCTGGTGTTAATGTTAATCCTGTATATGAATTTCCAGGGTGTCATTTGCCTACTCAATACGCTATGTCATTTAACACGAGCAAATGAAATGCCCTAAAAATAAAATGTATTTTTAGGGTTTTGAGATAGGTTTCGAAATCCTATCTCAAAACATCAGAGTGTACGTACCCGTTCTTTCTTAAATATCTCAGTCACTTTTGCAGCTTGATATTTGAAATAATAATACATTTCGAGCGCCATCACTGATTTTAAAAAAAAAATTTAATGAAAATTTTCATAGCTTTTTGCTTTATAGTGCGTTACTCGCGCTGGTATTGAATTTTCGTAAAAAATTTCAGTTCAAATTGTGAAGTTGAAATTTTAAAATAGACCTAATGGGGCAAATGATACCCATCAAATGAAAGGTAAAAATTTGTACACTTCAAAACAGATTTTGAAATTTATGTAAATCTTATACTTTTTGCAATATTTTAAAGAGAAGTCAAAAAATTTACAGTCTGAATTAAATAGCAAAGATTTTAACCGGTACCTATGTATTGTTGTAAAATTGGCAAATTTTCTCCTTGGCGCGCGAGTTCCACTCGCACTTGACGGATCTTGTTTACTTTTATCATAGTTTCACAAATTCATTTTGAAGATAACGAGATAACTAAGAACCTGTTCTTTCATCACAAACAAGATCCGTAGTCAAAAAACTTAGGGTCAGCTCATATCGAGACAAGACGCGACGCGACGCTGCGCGCAGTTTGATGTGAGCTGATCCTTACACTCATAATGAACGAATGCAGATTACTCAAAAAGTGATGTAACGCTAAAAATACGATAAATAGCTTAGAGACCTACTAATGCCTACACGTAAAACCTAGGAAGATAAAGAAAGGGCAATAAAAAATTTATATTAACAACATCACCGCTTTCAATGATTATATGATTTTAATTACGCTTCTCGTAATGGCGGTGCATACACAGAGCTCATTTTGTGTAAGTATGTAGGCCATAAAGACAGGTTGGATGGACATGCCAGGGACTTTCAGAGACTAGACGAAAAATATTTAGGTAGATACTTAATAAATTACCCGCATTGATTACATTTTGGTCGATGTAAGAATCCTGTAAGAATCCTATGTCCAGCAGTGGACTGATATAGGCTGTTGCTGATGAAAAATCATGGATAACACTCTCACAGACTTGTAAAAGTTAACAAATTTGTCGTATAATTAATAACATGGACAAGTTGTTTAATTTATCTATGACAATAATAATATAGAAACGTACATTTTGTGTGATAAGGTTGAATACGGAGCGGTTGGTCATCAGTGCATGAATCATCATCACCCTCAGAATCAATCTAAATCACCCTTGAAGTTTTAAAGTCCTCTAATTATAACGACTATCAAACTAAATTGACCAGGAAGATAGGCTAGGAAGCAAATCGTCCGCTATTGAAAAAGTCCTTCAAGCAAATCGCCATCAAAAAAAAATGTCAGGAACGCAATACACTAACAATCAAACTAACAATCAGGTTTGAAATGGGATTGTATTCTACTATTATTATTATTACTTACTGACTGCCCTATTACTCAAGAACTAATAAAGTTCACCTTTCATCATCCATCTAACAAAGATATCACAAAACAAAAAGCAAAACGTTCCTTGCTTATGCTACAAACAAAACACTAACGACCATTAACTGGTTTTTTACCACATCCCATTGGCCAGCAAAGCAAAAACAGAATGGTAGTTTATAACAGCGTCCCGTAGGTAAATTACCCTGTGACCGGACGCAGTGCAGTGCGGCTACTCATCGGGCCCTCGATATTTCACCGTACATTACAAGCCGTACAGACAACTGAAGTTAATTGGATGGCTGCAACGCACTATGACACATAAAACAAGCACTATGCAAGGTCTATTATACAACGTGTCTCGTCTCGTCTCGTTATCGTGACGCTAACGCGTCGGTGTTACCTAGCGCCGGGAAATCCGGTAAAGTTACTTGATAAGCCGAAAATGTCAGACGTCTTGCTCGACGCCGCCGGAATATCAGCGCTGCTTGCATTTCTAGCTAATTTGAGGGTCTCTACTTCGACATTCTACAGGAAAATGTCGAAAATATAAATATTTAAAAATATTGCTGGTTATCCGTGGCTGCAATACATTACATGCCTTTTAAATCAGCACCTAATCAAAGCCTTTTGTAACACACGTTGGCTAAAAAGCGACGTACAAAATATTACTATTTTTGTGGGCAACGCTTGCACAATACGTTTGAAACGGACTGTGTAATAACAGCCCATCAAAATTTGTACGGTAGAGTTGCTGGGGTGATCGTTTTCGGAATTTTTATTCAGTCTATCCGATACCAGTAGCGTAATCCTGTGTGTGAAATTGAAATTAAAATTCTATTAAAACGGCGCGGTGTTCGCGTTCATGAGACTACTATTTTTATACAAAGCTGTTCATTTATTGAGCGGAATGAAAGGGTAATCGAATGTACGGTAAGCTCAGTCATTCAGAATTTCGATTAGCTGAAATCACTAGGTGGGGATGACTGCAGATGACTTTTGTGTACAAAGACAAAGTTGAGTGGTATTTTTCCATCTGACTGATCGTTATTGCATTTGGCCTTCATCTGGGTGATTCCATAAATATACATTAAACAATGCTATATACATACAGATACATATTTTTTATTATATACATATAATATACAAAACGACCCGATAAATATATTTTGCAGATGGTACAAACGTTTGTCCCAAGGCGGAAATCGAACCCGTAACCTACTGCGTCGCAGGCGGACCTTCGCCCACCGCGTCACAGAGGAAGTTCTGGAAAATCGTCGTCGAAATGGGGACTGATAGCAGTTTTGTTTTTCAGATTATTAATTTTCAGAATATTTTTTTTTATTTCTACATTTTTTCATATTATATTCCTCATGGTAAAATTTACACTATAATATTT
Organism: Eupithecia vulgata; assembly: GCA_946478455.1. Classification (NCBI taxonomy): domain Eukaryota; kingdom Metazoa; phylum Arthropoda; class Insecta; order Lepidoptera; family Geometridae; genus Eupithecia; species Eupithecia vulgata. The sequence continues at coordinate 11,130,102 of OX297862.1, read as the reverse complement.
GCTATAATGAGTTATTGCGCTGACCTAATTTATCAAAACAAAAGAAAGTAACAATAAATTCCTCTCGAAACAAAAGAGCGTGAACAATGAACAGAACAAAAAGACATGATCAAAGTTCACACATTAAAATGAAATTACAGTATCCGCTAGAACCGTTCAAACGCTCAATTGGGCCGCCACTTTCGAGTAAGAACAGTATGGCTGCGATTTATAGGGCTGGAGATAAACTCTCTGGTGGGCGCCATTCGTCAGCCGACACTGCTTCGATCTTTGCAACTTGGTCGCTCTGAACCTTTAATATCCATCCGTATATTCCATAATTAAATACTTATTTGTGACATCTTAATCAAAATCAAAAATTCTTTATTTCCCTAAATACAAAAATGTACACTTAGAAAAAGCCAAATTCTTAATATAAAACGCTGACACGGAAATAAAGTGATATTTTTGATTTCTGTCGCTTCGGTATGTAGACTAAAGTAAAGAAGCGACGAAGAAACCTATAGGATGTTAGTTTTTATTTTTTGAGTTGGAGCAAACCAGGTCCCAAGCTTTTTTATAATCTGATATTTTGTAGTAAGCCCTTTTTGCACAGAAAAGTTTTGACGATTTGTTTGAATTTATTTATTGATAGATTTTGCAACTCACGAGAAGTTTTGTTGTAGAAGCGTATATAATATTTTTATTGTAATATTTGAAGGAACAAGCGATTTTTCTGAGCAACGCTCATCCCAAACCAAGGAGAAACAAGAAATTTGGGGAGGTTGTCGTACCTACTACATCAAAACCTGTAAAATGTGGTAATTTTTGGAAATTCTACCCCTAAGGGGGTGAAAAGGGCACGGAATTATTTTAATGTTTGTTACTCTTTCTTCAGTCTTGCCCTGATTTGCTTGAAACTTTAAAAAATGCGAAGAATATAAAATTATTGAACACCATTATCTCTTTTGTCCCAACGGCAAAGGGACGGGCCTCTGTGTGAGTTGACGCGGAATTGTTTGTTACAAACGTGCTCCAGCTCTGCAGATCGAACCCGTCTTCTGGCCGTTTCTAAATGGGTGTCAGGACATTGCTTGCAAGCACTTCCTTCATATAACACTGGCACTTAATTGGATCCTGTAACTTTCCGTGTCGCAACTTGTCTTCGGTTGAGTGCAACGTATTGCGCGCCTCATCAATGCCAGTGCGGTACTGCTGTCGAAAAGCTTGGTCATCACGGATGATCGTGTACTAGGACTGCAGGTCGGATATCTCGTCATGCTAGCCTGAACGACATCATCCGGCGGGCCTTTGCCACCGCTAACCTACCAGCTATTCTCGAACCGAATGGTCTGATGGTAAGAGGCCCGACGGCATGACTCTAGTCCCATGGAAGTTGGGGAGGACTATTTTGTGGGAAGCTACATGCGTTGACACACTAGCGCCTTCCCCTCTTCCTAGGACTTCCGTAAGGGCTGGTGCATATGCAGATTTGGCCGAAGATCTCAAGAGGCGCAAATATGCAGGTCTCGACAGAGCTTACGCATTTGCTCTCCTTGAAGTCGAGACCCTAGGTCCGTGGGGTACGGAGGCTTTCAGGGTTTTCAAAAAATTATCTGAGCGTTTGGTCGAAGCGACGCGTGACCCGAGAGCTGGTGAGTATCTTACACAGCGCATCAGCATTGCCATACAGCGGCGGGGCAATGCAGCCAGTGTCTTGCAGAATATATCTAACACCGAACTGCGATCCCCAACCCGCATGCGTGGGGATTATGGGCATTAGCCCCATTAGATAAAAAAACAGGGGGTGGCCTGCGTCCAGCAGTGGACCATTATAGGCTGTTGAGATTGAGGTTTAAGCCTTTATCAAGTCACACAGGTAAAATAAAATCCTACTCCACAGTAGGTAGTCGAGTTAAACCAAGCTTTTGTTTGTTTAGGACAGGTTCAGTTGAGCGATTGACGGATCAAAGCTATCACATTACGTTGAATTGATTTTCTTTACACTCTTTTTTTGTAATATGTCTCTTTATCTTAGTACGTTGGTTTTTTGATGTTTTGAGGGTTCCATAGCAAGCTTCTAAGGTATTCTTAGCATTTAAATGACAGAGCAGAATCCACGTAACAATAAATTATTATAATATTATATTAATGACATTACCATGTCACAGAAATTAAATATCCGTGTACACATAAAGTAATAAATACCGCTTTATTAAATTATTCCTACAGCTCCTCAGCCTGCAAGACAAAACTTTTTCTACACTTCTTTTGTTTGCATACTGATAAATTATTACGAACTCTTCTATTCCAATTCCATTTTGTTTTTGCTTTGTAAATCCCAGTAGACCCCAAATTCTTTCCCTTTTATGGGTCTACCATTTTCGTTATTAATGATTTTACAACTTGTTACTCCCAGAATTCAAAAACAATAAAATGTTTTGTTTTCCCGTGATTTAGTTCTCGTATTGAAGCGTATAACTTTTTCTCTAAATAACAAAGCAATTGTCAATAACTAATCATAATTATCTAAATGGGCCTGGACCCCATAAAAAACATCCACATTCTTCAACATCCAGACCAATTACCAAAATGATCCCCAAAATAAGCAACGGGAAGGCTGTATAAGCTTAATATTTCGTTAGAAATTAGCTTATTTACTCCATTATGTATAAGAGTTATGTATATTAGGCAGACAGGCCGGCGGCGTGCTTCTTAGAGAAAGAACGCATTAGACATTTTGAAGCGCGTGGTTTGGTAATGCGCGTTTTATGAACCATCTGGTCAGATAAATTAATTCACAAAACTTAGAAAGTGGCTCAATAAATTGGTGTTGTATTATGTCAATGATTTTTATATATATAGATATGGATCAGTTGAGCTACCTGTAGATTGTTTGCAACAGTTTGCAGATAGCTTAATTGTTTCTATTGTAAATACTAGTTTTAATTTATTTAATTTTTAATTTTAATTTTTTAGTACCTAAATTTACATATTCTTTGAGATGTTGTCAACTGTGGAAACACAGCGAGCTCTTGGAAGGCTTAGACAACATAATAAAGAATACTTTATCATCGGTTTTGAATATATATTTGGATGACAAGGCATGGTCGCAGGCCTCCCTGCCTGTAAAATTGGGAGGCTTAGGTACCTATACGCAAAATTTCAAGTGTAGCCCTACCAGCGTTCTTGTCTTCTGTCTACAGCACTAGTTCCTTAGTTGAAAAAATTTTAAAGCCCTCTCATTTGGTTATACCTGGAATTTCATTCAAAATTTCATTTTTAGACGAAGCTCGATCTGCTTGGCCTAGTGCTTGCCCCGATGCTGCTCCCCCAAAATCTCTTTTGTCCCAACGGCAATGGGACGGGCCTCTGTGTGAGTTGACACGGAATTGTTTGTTACAAACGTGCTCCAGCTCTGCAGATCGTGCCCGTCTTCTAGCCGTTTCTAAATGGGAGTCAGGACATTGGTTGCAAGCACTTCCTTCATATAACACTGGCACTTTATTGGATCCCGTAACTTTCCGTGTCGCAACTTGTCTTCGGTTGGGTGCAAGGTGTTGCGCGCCTCATCAATGCCAGTGCGGTACTGCTGTTGAACAGCTCGGTCATCACGGATTATCGTGTACTAGGGCTGCCGGTCGGATATCTCGTCATGCCAGCCTGAACGACATCATCCGGCGGGCCTTTACCACCGCTAACGTACCAGCTATTCTCGAACCGAATGGTCTGTTGCGTGACGATGGTAAGAGGCCTGACGGCATGACTCTAGTCCCATGGGAGTTGGGGAGGCCTATTGTGTGGGACGCTACATGTGTCGACACACTCGCGCCTTCCCATCTTCCTAGGACTTCCGTGAGGGCTGGTGCGGCGGCAGATTTAGCCGAAGATCTCAAGAGGCGCAAATATGCAGGTCTCGACAGAGCCTACACATTTGCTCCCCTTGGAGTCGAGACCCTAGGTTCGTGGGGTACCGAGGCTCTCCGGGTTTTCAAAAAATTATCTGAGCGTCTGGTCGAAGCGACGCGTGACCCGAGAGCTGGTGAGTATCTGGCACAGCGCATCAGCATTGCTATACAGCGGGGCAATGCAGCCAGTGTCTTAGGCACGCTTCCAACTGGTATTGATATGGATCAGTTGAGCTACCTGTAGATTGTTTGCAACAGTTTGCAGATAGCTTAATTGTTTCTATTGTAAATACTAGTTTTAATTTAAATTTGTTATTTGATTGTTATTTTCTTTCTGAATAAAGACATTTTAAGAATTCAAAAAAAAAAGTTTTAATTTAAATTTGTTATTTTCTTTCTGAATAAATTTATTATGATTTTTTACATTTGCCAGTTTTTTTTATATTTAAGTGTGAGGTGTAGTGTAGCGGGGCTATTATGGCAGGAGGTTATTATGTCTTTTACTTAAGAGAGAACTCTATGTACGGGTAGAGCAACTACCGATTCGTTCAATTACCTCTAGATGGCATTGCTAGCACGTAAACTAATCGATAGACAGGATCAATTTGTCAGTCTCCATTTTGAATGTGCGTGTCAACAAACAAGGTCTTCGAGTTTTAGAAATATTTTGGCGGTTTTCGCGGTTTATATAAAATTTTGGCAAGATAAGTAGGTGTTTTTTAGCCTGGAGATTATTTTTATGTATTTGTTTCGTTCCTACTCTTTATTTTTCATGAGTTATTGAGCTTGACATAATAGCCCCACTGTTTTTATATGAAGTTGACAACTCTGCACCTTATGATATGTAATAATAAATTTTATTATGAATAAATTCTGTATATCTGTACACACCCAAACGCACGTTTCTACCTTCTCAGCAAAGTTTTGTCCACAGCTGAATCAGCTTTCCCAAACAACGGGGGTTTTGCCTCATAATAACCATGTTAAGCAGGCGGCTGCAAAGTCGAAGTCATGAACCGAATAAAAAAAATAAGTATTCAGTGTTCGTTTTCTCATAAATCGACGTCTTGACTCCTTTCATGACTTTTCTCTTACTCTTAAAGTTTCGGATTTAGCCATCCACTACCATTTCAAAAAGCCACCCTGTAAATAATTGACCAGAGGCTCTTTTAAGAAACAAGGCGGTAAATTTTACTTTCTTCCATTATGATCGTTGAAGAAGACAACAATTTTACACGCAGTGAAGATGTTAAAATACAAATAAGGAAGCTACTGCCCTTCATCTGGTGGTCGTGCTTCTATTTCTAAAAGCAAGCTTGTGTGTACGGTACGGTTGGATAATATAGTGAACCAGATGTTTCATAAAACGCGCATAACCGTTTTTTTATTGCTCAACGTGGCTTTTGTATCACTACTGCGGCAATGATATGCCTTTTGTGATCACCAATTTATGTAGGTAGGTAGATTTATTTCAGAAGCTGCGGCTTTCTTAATTCGCTACTTGTCCTTGCTAGGAACTGTAGGATTTTCTTCGGGGTGATATCTTATATCGTTACCAAAGCGCGCTTCACAACGCCTAATGTGTACCTACTGCTTGGCTGGATTATCCAGGATTACAGCGGATTCCAGCGCCTAACTACCTGCCAATCTGCTGGTGCGTCTCAGCCGTGTCTGTTGGAATGACAGCTGGCGGGAACTATCGGAAATTTGTTTATCCGATTTAGGTACGTGATGATTTAACTGTATTTTTGTAGAAAAGTAAAATAAATCACGAAACGAAAAGTAAAAAAGCTACTTTTTCTTGTTTATGAAAAAATAATACTAGAAATAAAGTAATTTGTTGCTTCTCAAAAACCATTATCTGGCCTGGCAGGGTAATCTGATTTGGAATACATTAACGAAAAAACGAATAAAAAACATGAAGTAATTTATAATTAACCCGAGCATTGATTATACAGGGTGGCTTTAAGAGTCCTGTACCGAAAAAAAAAGAAAATTGTATCCAATTTTTCGTTTCTCCTGTCACGACTTTTTTCTTACTTTCATGGTTTCGAATTTGGCTATCCACTCCGATCTAAAAAGCCACCCTGTGTATTAATTGACCAGCGGCTCATCAGAAAAAATAATGCGATAAGTTTTCCCTTTTCTGTTATACTTAGTATACTGGAAGTAGTATACTTAGTATAACGGAAAAAATCAACGATCGTAAAAAAACAACAATTTCACCATTTAATTTTTTATTATGTTCAAAGGATTTGCAAAAAATTAAACAACATAATCCGAATTCTAATGGACCATATTTCCATTAGCTTCATTAAGAATAATTCAGACAACACTGTATAAGTACCATTTTATGACCAGTTACTGCACAAATAAAAATACATACTAATGCAATAAATGCCTGTGGAAAGTCGGATAAATATTGTTGTTTGAATTTAGTGGGTATTTTTGAAAATATTCGTGGCTGTGAAAAATAATAAAGTAAATAGATAAAGCAACTGCATTCCCGGCTACGCTGCCAGAGGGCGTGCAAATATCTTTCGCTGCCCATACTAGAGGCAAACAGCGATGTCAATGTTTGATTTACTAGAAGGCAATTTATAACTAGCTTGTTACAAGGCACTGAATGTCATGGTTATTAGCTGCTATATGTATACGTTAAAACTGTCATCAAATTAAATTACTTCGCGCTTAATTATATATTTCACTTACTTTACATTTATCCGCCTACTCCCGTGACTTAGAGCGTGTATTTAAAAAAAAGGTTTTTTGTCCCATACGAGAAACATACAGGCAGAGCAGACTTACAGACTATGTACCTACTAAACCTAAAATTAAAAACTAATAGAAGGCTTTTTTTATTTTAGTTTATCTATTAATATATGTTATCTATACTAATATTATAAACAGGAAAGATTTGTTATTGCAGACCAATGGACCACAGTCCGTTCAACATAAAAAACTAAAATTATAATATCTGAAAATCGTACAAACATAATTTGTCCAAGGGGGAAATCGAACCCACAACCTCCTGCATGACAGCAGACCTTCGCCCGCTTCGCCACCTATCTTCAGTGATCATATTTATTTCATTCATCTTTTCCAAGAAGAAAACTTCTTTTCTACGGGTGAGCGCGGGACCCTGCTCTACGCACCATCTAGTGTCCGTGGTTTCATATTATGTTATTTACGCGTCCGCCGAGGACAACTTTTTAATGGTACGATAACAGACCACCCGAGACCGGCTCGTGCCGTTAAATCTCACGCTCATAAATACGTTATGTAAACTCACCCTAATAATTAGTCGCGGTTACAGCTGTAGTTAAGTTTTACGAGAGAGGCACTAAGTGGGAGCGAGAACTTCCACAGAAAAATGTACTTTAATTTGTCTGGCGCTCGTAGGCGATATAACGGAAATTGTTATGTTTATTTGGGGAATCTTGTATTTCTAAGCTACCCTTTTATTTTTTTCCGCCCGTTTTAATGCGATTGGATTTTCCAGTTGCTGCGGAGCGGCGCGGCGTGGATCCATTGAATATGTATAGACGAGCGAAGCTGATATCCAACCTGCTCTTCCGTGGCCCTTTGAATTCTGAGGAGATCAATTCGAGGAAACAAACGTACCTTTTTAACATTCGTATACCGATTACCTTTTTATCACGTAGTTGGTTTCTATTTACAATTTACAGGATTCATACATTGCCGTAGCACTTCTATACGTATACGTTTTCAGTGGTTTTGTGTTTTTTTTACATAAATTGGAAAAACAGGTTTTTATTGTATCAAGAATCCATTGCTGTAAATGTAATTTCATAATGGCATTGTTTGAAAAGGAACCCGAAGGCGGGAAAAGTAAATAAACTTATCTTCTTCAGTAATGTTTTCGTAATCAGTTGCTTAGCGACTATGAACCTTATGACTACGGAATAAATCCTATATTACTTTGGTATGAAATCAGTTTCTCGTGACTTTACCGATCATTAGGTTCGTGAGTCACTTGCTTTATTCATGTAAGTCAGTATAAAGCTTAGGTAAGGTCAAAACCTATAGGTACCAAAACTGCCTTTTTTCGTATTTTCCTAACTGAACAACTTTTTCACGAGAAACTTATACCTGAAAGTCGCAGTTCAATGGAATGTAACGAGTTTGAAATGTTTACGATATCAGATACAATCACTTGCAAATTTTGCTGAGCGATTTTAAGCTCTATGGCTGTACAATACGGGTCATAGTGGGGTGCTAAGATAGCTCAGCAGCGTTTGCCGGTGAGTGTAAGGGTCGTCAACAGTCCCGCGTGGCGGCCGATCGAGGTCGCCAGAGGGGGCCGAGAGCTGCGGACTGTACCTGGCAGTAACGCCGAGCTGCGAACCTGCACTCCTCACTTCCCCACTTTACTGAAAGTTAGTTGTAAGTTCACAGCAAAAGTTCAGCGGGTGAATGCTCGGCTCGCGGAAGCTAGCGTCGGGGAGTAGAAGCGCGTGCTGCACGTACAAAGGTTACAACGAGTACAGCGTCGAAGCGAGATACGGAGTCATGCGGTCAGCCAAAAGGACACAAACCTACTGGCTGTCCTGGTGGAAAGCAACTGTGGGGGGCGGCGGGGGCCGGGGCCTGCCATTGGCCCGCCGGGGCACGCCTCCGACGACGCCGGTGCCGCCGTCGCCGCCGCGCCGTCGCCTCTGCTCAGCACACTACTCCAGCACAACAACTATGTGAACTTACACGAACAACTTTCGATACGATTTGCACTTTTAAAACTATTTTAAACTGCGTCACTCACGAACTCAATTATCTATTCAATGCCACTGCTTCCCGCCATGAAGATCGGTGGAATCTTTCGAACTTTGATTGTCGGAGTTCGTTAGACGATCGAAGTACTCACACATGACGAGATCTCTCAGCTTAAGTAATTGCGTCACACCTTTTCAATGAACGGACCTAAGTCTTCGAGGTTCACTTTTCAACTTGCATGTTCTAACTTTGCAACCCCGGTGTTGACCTGTTCGTCTGTGATCTTTGTGTTTACCGCTGGTAAAGTAAATTGTCTACCGCGCCAAACAACTTCAGGGTGGGAAAGTTATAACTTCGAACAAAGTAAAGAAAGGTGGAATACATTCAGAGATAACTGTTACCGTAACTTCCAATACACGCTGCTTTTTCACTTTATGGCTTGTAGGTTGAGAAGCACAGACATGTATCGAGGACATGTCTGTGTTGATAAGTATTCTCAACACTTGTAGGAAAAAACGTAAGCGTTTTTAATCGAGCACCGTTTGGGTAAAGTAAAGTAAAATTGTATTGTATCAAATACACATATGAGCTATGTCAAGTAAGGATTAGCAAGCTGAAGTGGCAGTGGGCCGGCCATATAAGTACAGACAACAGCTGGGGTAGATGTATTCTTAAGTGAAGACCGCGACTCGGCAAACGTAGTGTAGGACGTTTTTCGACCAGGTGGGGTGACGATTTGCGAAAGACTGTTGGATGCGGCAAGCTGAAGACAGGGCTCTATGGCGCTCATTAGCGGAGGCCTATGTCCAACAGTGGACTAATAAAGGCTGATGATGATGAAATACATGTAAATAAGGTACATAGGTGGTGTATGTTTACTTATGATACAATGTATTTCTACCGTTGCGGCGTGCAAAATATGTGTACAAATAATTGTTACTTAATTTTAATGTTTTATAAATAAACCCTATTAAAGAAGAAGCATACGAAACTGAATATAAAACTGATAAATAATGAAAATTGAAATAAAATAAAACAAAATCAGATATCTATAATATAAAATAGAATATATATATTTTTATTTCTTACAAAACTTACACAGAATACAGTAGTTAAACTAAGAAATATAGAAGTATAACAAATAAAATAAGTGAAACAATGGAGTCATAAAACGAACATTAGCTCAGTAACAAAAATGTATTATGTTTAATGTCATTAGTTACATCTAAAAAAACTTGTTCGTCATGAAATCATTTGATTTGTAGTAGCGTTGAATAAACGCAATGCACTTGTCCGTACTGCCTTTATAAAAAAATGTCGTAAGTAAACTAAAATACTAAGACTAATAAACTTTTAAGTTTCAAACACGTTCTAAGCAGAAATTCCCTGAAACTTTTATCCTCCAAGTGTGAACTCATGAAGCCTTATTGCAAGCAAACGTTTGCACAGTTCAACGTATCCGTTGTTACCTCCAGTACCACGACTACAAATAATACTCTATATACAATACTAGTGTATAAGTAATATTATTTTATAACACATTTGCTCGTAAAGGGTCTCTTATTGCACCAATTTTAATACTGTAATGCATCTCATTACGCACTAGTGCGGTAATGTTATGTAAAACGCACGGTTTATCAAGATGTTCCGTCTGTAGTGAAAAAATTCTATGTCTATGGTATAAAACGAACGGTACTTTTTTAAATCTAAGCAAAGAGTTTTTATTTCACAGGTGTGTAAAGTATTTTGAGTTTCTTTATCCCCGCTATATACTTGGCCGTTTAGTTCAGTACGATGATGATGTACTTGCGAAATTTCGCGGCCAGTCTCAGGGAGGCGAGCCATATGCGCAAGATATGGTAAAGTGTACAAGTGCGTGCGCAAGCACAGGTGCACTCTCTCTCTCTCTCTATCGTCGAGTATGGTTTGACGCTTAAACATCGCATAAGTCATTTATTCATAGCTAATATTCAAAAGATAGTACTAAGTTGATGATTCTTGTGCGTGGAAATTTTAATCATTTTGTTTAAAGATGTATTTTTGAGAATTGTTTAACACACTGGCCGACCTCGATGTAGATTGTTTTTGTAAACAAACCCTTAAGAAGCTCATACTTAATCTAAATTAATTCCGTTTCCGCGTCTTTTTAAACCCAATTTACATTTCTTGTTGATTTGATATCCTTATTTTAATAAATATTGCTTACTACTTATTGTGTCGGAAACGCAACGCCAAGCAAGTGAGTTCTAGTTATTTATAGAGTAGATTGTCTACAAACATTCTACATCAAGTTCGGCTAGCTTATAGGTTCCTACATCTGGGCAACCAAGTAATTATTGGAGTAGTAGTTATTACATTATTAACGTTAGTAGTGTAGTTTACATTTAATATAGAACATAGCAATCAAATAATAGAGTTAAATTAAAACTAGTATTATACAGTTGAAACAATTGAGCTATCTGCAGACAATATCAATGATCAATACCAGTGGGAAGCGTGCCCAAGACACTGGCTGCATTGCCCCGTTGTATGGCAATGCTGATGCGCTGAGCCAGATACCCACCAGCCAGGGTTGGCATGATTAAAACAAATGGTTTTAAAACACATGTTTAAAACAATGTTTAAAACAGTTTGATTTTAAACCGTGTTTTTTATCACACGTTTAAAAACACAGATTAAAACAAGTTTTAAACATTGTATAAAACGATGAGAAAAAAACAAGCTTTAAAACTACTTTTCATTGCGAATGAATGATATAAAATGAAAGTAATATTTTTTTGATAAGTTATTTATTCAGTCAAACAAAGATCTAAGTACCTACCAAGTACCAGGATTTATATGGGTAATGGGATAAGATAACACGTATTTTTGAAACATGCATTAGATAGTATAGAATATTAAAAATTTCAATTTAAAATCAATCAAAAACAAAATTATAACAAACAAAATTACCTATATTTAATAAACATTATAAAATCAAAATTGTTTGTCAGTCAGGAGAGTAAGACAATATGACAAGATCAAGATAACAATTATTTTTTCTTTTCCTTATTAAGGTATTTAAAAACTGTAACAAGTTTTGCAGCTTTCTCTGTACCCAGTTTATTTCGTACGTCAGAATGAATAAATCCAAATGTTGAAAACAGTCTTTCAATTCCAGCACTTGAAGCTACAGCAGTGTGAAGCTGAGCCACTAAGTTCATTGTTTGACCATTAATTTGTTTTTTTAATGACTGCCACCATTCGAGAGGTCCGACCTGATTTACTACATGATCTTCAAATAGAAAGTTATGAAAGGGATCTGTCATTGCCCTGTATTTAACAACATAGGGCATCGCCTCTTTGTGATAAGCTTCTATAAATAATAAAGCCTCAGAAATATCTTCACTCGTGAGTTTTTCACCCCTGTACTTAGGATGTAGTAAGTTTGCTGCAAAATGAGCTGGAGACATTGCCATTTCATAACGAGCTTTGAACTTCCTTAAATCATCCAATGAATACTCGGTCTCACGCAGTCGTACATTCTCTCCCTCAAACATATTTTTAAGCTCTATCCATGCTTCAGTCACTTCGCCAATACAGCAGGATGTCTTTTGGGAGATGTCAAGTGTAACTGCGATGTTTTCCAGTTTTTTGTAGAGAGCCTGGACTTGTTGCTTCAGCGCCATGTCATTTACTTTCAATGAAATTGACAGATCTATAGCAGTTGAATGATTTAAGCATATATCTGACATTATATGCCAATTTTCTAATAACACTTTTAAGCAGTCAGCCATTGTGTTCCACCGTACCTGTTGTGGTATAACAATTGCTTTTCCACCAGCTTCTTTATATTTGGCAGATGCAAAGTGAGTGTATTTGAAGTACCGCATTATCGACTTAACTTTATCAGTAATATCTTCTGCATTCAAATCCTTTGCTAGAAGGTTTAATATGTGTGATGAACAGCCGTATGTAAGTATATCCTCGTGAGAAGCTAGTTCTTCCTGTTGGGCTAAATCTCGTCTCATACGGCTCATATTTGCTGCGTTGTCTGTCACTACACTTCGCACCGTACATTTGTAAGTTTCACATTGTTTTATTGCCGCAGTAGTAACTTTAACCAAGTAGTCAGCTGTATGGCTTTCGGCTCCTGTGTCTATTGTATCAATTAAATGAGATGAGTCTGTCAACACATCGGTAACACAGACACAAACTATCGAGTCCTGCCTGACATTACTCCACCCATCAATTGCCAGATTAACAACTTTGTTTTTCAATTCATTTTTTACGGCTTCTTGAGTCGAGTTGTGGACTTCGTCGAGTAGCTTGCTAGCAATTTGTTTGCGGTTTGGAGGTTTATATCCTGGGCGTAAAATTTCCATTAATTTCAGTAACTCTGGGTGTTCTACGTGGTTAAAAGGCGTGTTAGTAGCAAACATATAACGAGATAATTGTAAATCAATTTTCTTCTTATCTTCTTGACTTGTAGCAATAATAAATCTTTTCATTGAAATGTTCACGCTCGCGCTGCTGCTGGTACTGGCATTTTTAGATTGAAGAGTAGTAACAGAAGATGTGTGTGTAGCAGAAGAATTATCTGAAGATCGGGAAGAACCAGCATCACTCAACAACTCCTCCTCCACGTCCCTGTCCGCGTCAAGATTTGCGTCAGTGTTAGAATCGGTGGTGGTGCTACATTGCTGGAAGTGTGCCTCCATTCTTTTCACAAGTCCAACTAGTTCTTTCTTACATTTTCTGCAACGCACCCTATTGGTCTTCAGTGTGGTATTTTCTTGGGGGATCGATGTGAATTGTTCCCAAATTGCATGCTTTTTGCGTCCTGGAGTTGACATTTTTATGAGGTGTTATCAGTCGCAGAATTAATAATGAAATGAAATGTGAGAAAGAAAGGCACTCGTATTTATAGAATTCATATTAAGTAATTCCCCGCCGGTAAAGTCCCGTTAGGAAAGTCCCTAATGGATGGCTGTCGAATGGAATAGTGGTTATTTTATTCCCCTCATTTAAATATAAATATTAGGGATGGGCCTAACTTCGGCATTCTTCCGAAATTCGGTTGAAATGCCGAACATTCGGTATAAGAAAAGAGTGAAATAGTTGCACAATTTTGATTTTAAGATTAATAAAACATAAAAAAAATCAAATCTGTCATACTCACTCATACCTGATTAAATAAATAAGCCTTTTACATAATTTAAAATCATGGTAATTTATTTATTATTATTAATCAAGTAACTAACTGTCATTATCAGTTTCCTTTTTCGACATTTCAATCTTAAGTTTTAGAATTAAAAAATCAAATTCAATAAGTTCTTATTAAATTAGGAAGTCTTATGATTTGAATCAAATAAACTTTTTGAAAATTCAATATATTAATTACTTATAGGTATATTTTATTGTTGTTTGTTAGTTGTTACCATATAAGTGCAGAATAAAAACCGAACTTCGGCATTTTTGATTTTTACCGAATGTTCGGCCGAAATTCGTATTCGGTTCAAACCACATTCGGCCCATCACTAATTAATAAATATTGGGGGTGCCCCTATTCATAGAATAGAATTTATAGTTTATAGGTATTTCCCCGCCGGTATAGTCCTGCTAGGAAACATTCAGGGTGAATGTAAATCGTTTAGTAGTGATTAGAGATACGCAACATAAAATAAATGTTTATCCATTGATCGTTTTTTGTCAATATTTATTTTACTATAGAAAATTTGAAAAGTCAAAAGATCTAGTCTGGAAATGAAACATTATAGGTCGAATTAATTTAAAATAATGCCCTAAACTAAAAAGGACAAAAAAAAACAAAAAAAAACAAAACAAACACTTGTTTAAAACAATTTGAACTGTTTGTTTTATAAAATTTAAAAAAAACTGTTTTTTTTCCAACCCTGCCACCAGCACTAATATACTTCCATTCAATTTTGTATATCAGATAATCTCGTACGTACAACACAAGCTCTGTTTAGCTTTGGAATAGATATTGCTGTGTGAATTTTCCTGCATTATTTATATTTATTTAACCTTCTGCTGTTATAGGCCTATAATAAGGCTTCTTCTAAACTAACAATGATATTTAATATTATAAAGAGGTAAAGCTTGTGAATTGTTTATGACTTTGTAGGGGGTAATCTCTGGATCTACTGAGCCGATATCATTCAATTCTTTCACCATTAAAAAGCTTACTTTTCAGGGAGTGACAGAGGCTATGTTTTATCCCAGAATTCTCACGGGAACTAACTAGTAACGAAGTAAGTATTATTTATTTCACACTCGTTTTCTCGTGGTAAAAACCAAGAGCATAAACCAAGTACGAACATAGGTGTTCTATTTCCGTACATAAAACTCCAGATGCAAGACTTGCAAGTTTTATGTCAGCGTAAGAGTAACTTATAGCATAAGCTGGAAGCCTTGGCCCAAATGAACCAAGTTTACTTCGAACTTTCAGCAAGATTCGAGATTAAATACTTAATTTCCGCTAGTTGTGTTGCAATTCTGGTAAAAATAAATGGAATTTGAAACTTTAGCTGTATCGACGCAATGCTGTCAACAGCATTTCATGCTGTACTAACCTAACCTAAGCGTGTGTAGCAATCATAGAATATCAAACATAATATAGCCGTGTGGCTTAGAATTTGCACCACCCCAACTCTTCCGAAGCGACTAAGGGACATACACCGGGGGACGGGCAGTAGCGCTATCTACCACCGAACTGCGATCCCCGACCCGCATGCTCAGCGTGGGGCTATGGGCATTACCCCTCAGGAGATTAAATAATGAGAGGGAGACCAGCGACCAGCAGTAGACCTTTATAGGCTGTTGAGATTGAGGTGTAGCAATCGATGTTTTTCTTAACTATCCCTCTGGCAGAAGTGCATAACCGAGTCCGCATCCATTTCATGGGTAGACTGACAGCCTACCATTAACATTTACCAATACATTAATAGATATAAACATGAAATACAATGATCAGTTCCAACTTGCAACGTGCTTGAGATTGTGGTCAAACGAAGGTCTATAGACTATAAATACAAACTAACTGGAGTTTTGTATTATATACAATTATACATATATTATGTGAATTTTGTTGTTGTAAATTTGTTATTGACAAAATAAAAAATACATGTAAGTATAATCTTTTGATAATGTAACTAACGGATTGATTCGATTTTTTTGATTCGGAAACCTGTCTTTTCTAACTAGGCTCTGGTGAAAATATCAACATTCTTCATAATTTGATAACTCATATTTTACAATTATTTTCCATTACTTGACACTGGCAGAAAAAAGTCCAACCAGACTCATATTGCCATTAACAAAGAATCATCATCATCATCTGTCTTTTTTTTTTATTTCAGCCAGTATTCCGACAAAAGGAATAGAACAAAAAAAATAACACTCAATGTAACTTCAGAATGTCTGCATCCATGATAAACTGCACAGTCTGCTAAGTGGCATGCAAAATATATTTATGTTTAGTACTTCCTTAAGTCGTTATGGCATTTTTCCAAGTAAAACAATCTTTCGCTCGCGATAAAACTGCTCATTTTGCTACGTGACATTGTAATAAAAATTAAATTAGTGCATTTTCGGTGGTTATGTTGCATTTATTAATTAGCAGAGCTAATGGTCCGTCCGATTCAAATTTAATTACCTTTGCATTAAAGCTGTTATTATCAATGAAACATAAGTATATTTGCGATAATCTCTCACAATTAATTTACCTTCGTATTAAGTATTTAACTGATCATATCAGCACCACAATTAGATACACACACAACAAAATGATAATCACATCTTTTATGTTGTACGTAAAAATTTAACTTCTGTTCTACAGTAGAAATCCATTGAAAACTAATGTGGCACGGTGCTCGAAGGTCCGCCTGCTAGACATGAAGTCACAGGTTCGAGTGCCTCCCTGGGACAAATGTTTGTACGATTTACGATTTGTACGCAAATTTCCGGATGTCCGGATGTTTTTTTTTTTTTATTTTTTTTATTATTCTCATAAGACATGCTCTGCGTAGTTTGGTGCTGAATGATGCGATGGGAGTAAGGTATTTTACTCTACAGAAAAATAATCTAAAAATATATTTATAAATTACATTTATTGTTGAGATAATTTAGGCAAAAAGCAGTCGGAAAATTTACGTTTTAGTTCAAAAAATGACAAAAAAAACTATAATTCAATTCAAAGTTTTCGATCTGTTTTTAACACCATGAAATAGAAGGCGTCATGTTTTTATGTTATACGGCTGCAGGCAAACTAAAAAGTATCAACTGTCATTAGCAACATCAGTGCAATATTATTATTAGTATAGATTTCTATCAAAGTTTTTATCATTTCACAATATGACAGCTTCATAAGCGTGAAAAATGTTTTAGAATACGTTCATTGTAAAAAGTACAAAAAAAAAGATTTAGTCGAAACTTAAAGTATACTTATAAATTTCCAGAATTCTCTTAAGATACTTTGTTTTTAAGATTTACTAACCCGATTTCTCTTCAGGGTCAAACTTTTCCGTTCAATATCAATACAGAACAATTTTTTTTTAATATCAATTCACAACATAAAAGCTTCAAAAGCATGAAGATTCATTTACAAAAACATTTGTAGGTTCACAGTTGATACTTGGACATGGCTGTCCAATGAGGCGTGACTTTGACGAGGGTACAGCAATATGCATAGAGTGGGGTTTCCTGGCACCCTGGTCAGGTGAGAACACGATTTTTGGTGTTCTTTAGCAAATTGCATGTGATGGATTCACGTGCTTATTTAGTAAATCCATTGGGGATACTGGGAAGGGTTTTAGTTTCAGCAGCAGCGTGTGTGATTAGTCACTAGATTTGGATTTGCTATAAGGAATGAGCATAAAAAAAATAAAAAAAAATTATTTTAAAGTAGTGCTTGTGGGTTAGCACGCGTTGTTAAGGTTATTTCTACCACATAGGAACTGATTTATGGTTTTGTTACTCTCCATCCTTTCAACTAACTCTATGCCAGAAATCAAGTCCATTGGTTGCTTTGTTAAGGCGTGAAGGAAGGACAAACAAACAAACACACTTATGTATTTATAATATTACCATAGAATAAGAGTCGCGCAATATAGGTATCCTATAATCGCCGCAGCTTCAGGGGTGAACGTATAAAGTGGCGATCACAATAGGCCTATCATGGCCGCAGTGATACACAAGCCACCAAACGCATTTAAAAAAAATAGGTATCCTACTTCCATAAACTTTAACTTGGAGAACACATGTTTATTTTAATAAAAAAAACTCTTAACACTATAAATCTAAGCAAATCAAAATTAACACCATCCATGAGAATTTGCTCCAATTTAGCACCAATATCAGCAACCTGAATAAGAAATAAATATGAAACGTTCCTGTTTTACATGAATAAATAATTAAACGAAAAAGTTTCTTTTAAAAATACAGACCGTTCACCGTAAGATGTCTCCTGCCTGCTGGGAACAATTCCCATCACGGCAGGAGACATCAACGGTCTGTAGTAAATACACTACAATTTTCAAAAAATCAATGCGTCAGGCACTCTGTATGACTTAATACCAACGTGTCTATAATGACCAAAATTTCGACCAGATAGGATAAAATTTATAGACACGACACATAAGAAGATGAACTTAGTTACATCAAAAACTATAGTGTATTGTGGCATTATTTACCCGGGGTGCGGGCTCCACCGAGTTAGTACAGTATTTCATATATTAAGTGGAAAAGGGTTAAAATAACTGATAAACCAAGTTGCAGCGCGATATTTTTATGGGTGAGTGAGCCAACAGTCGACCCTTGTCAATGTCAGAGCGAATTATCTACATTATCTGAAATTTTCATATTGAACTGCATAGTAACAGGTAATACAGGTTCATATTAAAGTTTTTTGAGATGAACAGTTTTATTTTATTTGCTTCGAGATATTTTTTTATGATGATAAGTCATTTACGTGACGTGGCGTGTGTATTACAAAGTTATAGAAATCTGTTAGATTTATATAAAAACTAGTATTTACAATTGAAATTGTTAATATAAGAAACGTTGACAATCAGAATCTTGACATAAATTATCTTGGAACAAAAGTTTCAGAAATTTCGACAACCAAATTTTTAGGGCTGCATATTGACAAAAATTAAAATTGGAAAGGACATATCTTTATGTACAAAATTAAATAAATTCTCATATGCTTTATATGTGTTAGCAAAAGTAGTCAATGTAAATGCAACATTATCGGCATTTCATGCATACGTGACCTCTACGATACAGTATGGCATTATATTCTGGGGAAATTCAACTGACCGAGATAGAGTTTTTATTCCCCAGAAAAGATGTGTGCGGGCTATATGCCGGCTCAAACCAACCGATTCATGCAAACCCTACTTTATCATTCACAAAATATTGACGTTTCCCTGTATGTACATAATGGAAACAGCAGTATTGCGAAAAAAAATTGGGATCACTTTGAAGTATTCAAAAGTAAACGCAAGAACAAAAACTTAACAATACCCACACACAAAACAGCATTTTATAATAAAAGTGTTTTCTGCATGGCACCACGCATTTACAACAAATTACCCAAAACAATAAAAGAAATTGACAGTATCCACGTGTTTAAGAAAAACCTAAAAAGCTTTTTGATACAGAAAGCCTATTACACGCTTACAGAATACTTAGAGGATAAAGATATTATGAATTACCTATGTGTATAAATAATTATAATTATGACATTTTCTATATTTTGTGTGCAGAGAAATTATTATTGATAAGATTTAAATTGTATTCCGTTGAATTGATAATATATTCTTTTATGTAATAACTGTATTGACATTCGTATGCCTAAAAAGCAGAATATGGTGAAACTTTGTTATTTACGACCAACAGTATTTAATTTCTACCCATGTTCTAAGCGAATAAATGATTTGATTGATTGATTGATTGAAACAATTGAGCTAACTGCAGACTCTTGCAAACAATCTACTGGTAGCTTAACTAATCCATATCAATACCAGTTGTACAATACATAAGGTAAATTTTGGTACGTAAATGATATGAATATTCAAAAGTACTCCTAGGTACTTGGGGTACCTAGGAGTACCTTTAAATATTCATACGGGAGATTTTTATAAGCGAACATTCCTTTATTTATTAAATAAAGTTTCTTAAGGCTAGTACTTGTTTTCATGAAATTGTAGGTATTTTATCAATACGTAAAAATAGGTAATTTTCGTTTTGTAAACTGTGTCTGAATAAATAAATGTACCTTTTCACTGTGTTGTCTCTAAAACATAATTTATTTCTTTATTTATCTATCTAAACGATTAAATTCTTTGTTTAATTGTCAAGGGCACTAAATCCGTACCAGCTATAGAAAATACCAAGCTAGGATTTTCATTAGAGCGTTCTTTGCCTCACCCTTACATAAAAGCGCAATTTTTCCCTCTGGAAAGTCTCGATGCAGCCGCATTAAAGCTTTTATTTGTTCTCTTTACTAAAAAAACCTATTATTCCACTTCCTTGAGCTAGGAAATTATATTAATATTGCACTGCCTTGTTTGAAATTATTTTTATGTTTTCAGAATGAAATCTTTGTCACATTATCAATTTGTCTTTTCGATAGTAAATTTTTGACTCTTTTGAAGGTTTCTTTTAACCATCCCGCTTAATGGCTCGAATCAATTAATTTGCTTTTGTTTTAAGTTTATATTTTGTTAAGTGCCTGATCAAATTTCAAGATGGGGTTTTTTGTGAAACGAAAACCGAAATTTCTTAATAATTAAAAGGAAATTTCGATAAATTCGTGATTACAAGTAAAAGGAACAAACACGAAATGTATTCCGAAGATAGTCTTGTAGAATCGCGATTAAGATCGGAGATTGTGTGAACGTTTCAAATACCTGCGGGGGACAAAAAGGTAAATTAGTGCTTCTAATTAGGTCACAGTCATTCCATTGCGTAAATTGTTGTAGGGACCTTGTAATCTGAGAACAATCTTTGTTACAATGTTAAGAGACTTTCTGGAAATTTCCCGGAAAAATGTAATGAAGACAAAGGAATTTGAGTAGTTAAGGGTTAAGCGTTCATTTAACGCTTGTTTGAATGAACGTTTTGCTTTTGAACGAACCACCCAAACTGAAAATTTAGTACCTACCTACTTAGGTATATGAAAATACACAATAAAAAAAAAAATTCTTTAAGTCGATCTTAACACAGAAATAAATTAAATAGATGGTTAGAATCAAATGCTTTCTATTCGCTAAAAGATTTTTTTGACAAATGATGGACCCTGATTGTGACTTATTTTTTAGTTTATAAAACAAATAAATTGAAAACTAAAAATATACAAATATGCCTATTTAAAACTGTTTGTGTTGTATGTATGTCTGTTATAGATAAGATGTTCACTTAGGGTTCCGTACCCAAAGGGTGGAAATGGGACCCTATCCACTAAACCTCCGCTGTGTATCTGTCTGTCCGTCTGTGCTGTATCTCATGACCCTTAAAATTTAGAGAAATGAAATTTTCACAGAATATGTATTTTTCTTGCCGCTATAATAACAAATACAAATAATAATTATTTAAACATTTTTCCCATACAAAAAACGTTATTTTTTAGCTCAGTTTGCTTTACTTTTGTGGAGGCTGTATCTTTGAACTGTAATAGGTAGACAGTTGAAATTTTTAAACGAAATTTAACAACAAATACCTAATTAAGGGGTCAGTACTCGGATAAGTGACCGTCATCGTGAGTTTTTGCTAATTTCACTTATTATTAATCAGTTCTTCAGGGTTCATTTTACAAAAACCGTGTCCGAGTCAACTCGCACTTGGCCGATTTTATTTTTGCTCAAGATAATTTTCGTACAACAGTTAACAATAAACATATTTCACATTCCTATCTTGACCTATTTTCTAAAATAAACATCGCTTTTCTCATCATAAAATATTTCAATAATTATCCTTATCAACCAATCATAAACGATCAAAAGATTTATCCAGATTTATTACTAAAATAAAAGAAATGGATGAAAATGGTCTAAATTAAAAAGCGATGCTCTGTTGAGACCGAAACAGAGCGAGTGGAAACAAAGAACTGAAGGATTCATCAAGCTCTTTTGAACCCGAAGTATTGTGGTGTTCAGAGACCATGGCCTAAGTAAAATCTTGGATAGCTCGCCACTCTAGATTATCCAAACGACGTTTTAATACATAGAAAAATAGTCTAATTTGTAAACGATGTTGATGATGGAAAATTTTATTACAATTAATTTTACCACAGTTCTGTTTTATGTTTGTGTAATTTTTGTATGTCTATATTACTCTTCAAATTCCTCAACTTGGGATTCTGTTGAATGTCTGCTGAACTCCAAATAATAAGCTGTTGATAATTATATATAAATAATTAACTGATGTTTTTATGTCATTATTATTTTTTTGTAATGTGGAATTTATGGGCAATGTCTGAATAAAAACCTTTTTATTATATTATTTATTACACTCCTCAAATATTACTGTAGCGCTATCTGTAGCGTCAAATTAGGTTAAAACGATATGTTCAGGAATGTGGCGATTTGTGGAAGTGACCGTTCGGAGAACTGCTTGACAAGCACGGGAATCGTTGTCTAGGGTAAAATAGAGAAAATTACGTCACTTTGTCATCTAATACGTAAATTATTTAAAATTTATTCCTATAACTTCAATAATGTTTGACGATAAATAAGTTTGATTTACAGATATTTTTTCCGGATGATGGAGGTGTTTCCTCAGTTTATTAGTATATGAATATAATATAATAAAATTCTACCTAATTTTTCAGGTATTTTATGTACTTCTATCACTTTTCTAGTGCACATGAGCTCTTAAGCTGCGGGCAAGAAGATGTTTATAAACGCGAAAGTTTAATGGATAGATGTTTTTTACTTCTCCACGACAAAACCATGGAACAACCATGGACACCGGCTGAAATTTTGCATAGATATTATTCTTTGCCTGGATTGATACACAAACAAGACAAAACCATGAACGAATCCGGCTAAATTTTCGCATAGATATTATTCTAGACCTGGAATAAAATATAGTCTTAATCCCATGAATCAATTCTCTTATGATAGAAATAAATTAAACTTGTACGAAACTGTTGGCAAAGACGAGTTGGAAAATAATATTCCAATCAGTTGTTACGCGTAGCTATTCCTATCATTGTCCATTACTGTATTTGCATAGGAATACCATCATGCATTGCTTCTCGTTCGTATTGCACGCCCCCTAGCGGCCGTTGATCAAGATCGATGCATTGACCGGATGAGGTCGTTTGTCCCGTACCTATCTATCGATATAACTATGTAGGTAGGTATAGCAAACCTAAACACGGTCATCTACCCATTATGTTAAGTCGGTAGGAGAAGTAGTTAAGCTATCGGACATAATATATCTGTGGCGTTAGGATATATACTCGTACATGATAAGTCCGAAATTGGTCCTTTTCTGATTTTTCATAACCATAAATCCGTTTTTTTTTTCTCTGTTTATCTTTTGATCTATACAAGGTAAGTCTACCAATGCTAGAAGTATACGCAATCATTTGCTCTAAGACTGAACATGAAGTTGATTATGTTTATTTATAATCTCGATTTATTTAAAATTATATCTGCATTTGGATTTCTGAATTTTTTGATGTTCTAATTGTTATATTTAATAATTGAAAAGTAGATAATTCAAGACCCACTCGCAAAATCTCTAAACGTCACCGTTCACCGTATTGTCATGAAGCTTTTAGCGGGATATCTTTTTAGAGAGAAAGAAAGGAAGTACATAAATTATTTATTAGACATAACACGCAAACAGCAAACATGATGGTTTGTATTATTTATTTATTTGTATATTTATTTTGATTGATAAACCAACAAAGAAACAGAAGCGCAAACTGTACGGTGACATCATAAGATAAGGGTTTTTATCACCAGTGCAGTTTTATTTTTCGATTTTTCCTCAGAAATTCAAAAACTTGTTTAAGGTACATTTTTTTTGTGTATAAAAAAAGTTTTAATACCTTATACCGTATAAAGTACGTAGCTATGTGCGTACTCATTTAATTTTGGTTTCAATGCGGATAATCGAATAGGATGAAAATTTAATACACAAGAAACACTGGCAGAAACCCAAACACCGGAAAAAGAATTAAAGCTTATGTAGTTCAGACAATTAAATAAAGAACGGGACCAGGCTATTGAGGAACAATTTTATTTGGTTCACGTACTTACAGAAAATTCTCGAGAATTATTTTTGTAGGTTCGTTTCCACTTAAATGGATGTTATTCTTTTGAAAATTATCATCATCATCAGCATAATTATGTATATTAGTCCACTACTGGACATAGGTCTCCCATATAAGCGCCATAGCGCCCTGTCATTTGAAAATAATGTCTAATACAAATGAAGTGATTGTCTATTGTTTATTCATAAAATAATCCACGCTGACGTCACATATACTTAGAGCTAAAGTATCCCACTGATCCCACTAATATTATAGAATATATGAAAGTTTGGATGGATGGATGGATGGATGTTTGTTAGTCAATCACGCCAGAACGACTGAACGGATCGAATGAAATTTGGCACAGAGATAGTCTATAGTCTAAAATACCTAACATATAGGCTATTTTTTATCCCGGTAAAATGTATGTTTCCCTTGGAATTGATTGTTTATAAAACAGAGGATCGACATGATTTTTTACATAGGTAGTGGTAGTTTAGGGTCAGAAAATGACAGACTTAATTTTATCTCGGAAAATGAACAGTTCGAGGGGTACAGAAAGGTACAAGAAGGGCATACTTTTTAATCGCGGGTAGTACTAAAATGTAAGGATTTTAAAAAATATAATATATTTTCTATTTACATGACAGCTTTTACAAACAACTTATAATAAAATACGTACATATAATAAATTTTCGTGGGAAAATTCCCAATGCGAGTAACGCACTATAAAGCAAAGAAGCTAAATAAAACTAACTTATAATAACATTAGAACGTACTAAAGTTCCTTACCTATTTCTTAAAAACTATAACTCTTATCTTCTTTCCACGTGCCAAGACTTACCTTCGGGTAGTCGACCTCGTAGGAGGGCGTCTCAAAGACGTAGTATCCAAGTTTTTCCTTTTTATTTGCCAATAATTCTTTCAATACAGTCCTGCCAAGAAAATTACCCTACATAATGGGACTTATCGATGAATGCCAGAAAGAGATATAATAAACAGGCATAAAAGATATACGAGCTATGAGAGGAAGGCATTTACATCTAAACGTCCTGGACGCACCTTCGTTTTACCTCGGTAATAAAATCTAGTAATATAACTTCATAAAGTGAAAGGATTTATTAATCAATATTTTAATACTGAGAATGTGTAATTTAACATAAGTTACATAACATGTTACATAATCTGGACGAACGATAACAAAAAATATACACGCGAATATTCATCATCATCAGCGCGAATATTCATCATCATCAGACATAGGCCTCCCTTAATGAGCGCCATAGCACCCTGTCTTCAGCTTGCCGCATCCAGGCTCTGTCAGCAGATTTTCGCAAATCGTCATCCCACCTGGTCGGAGAGTTGTTACTTATTTATTAGGTACTTATACTCAGGTTTTTGCTTTATAGTACGTAACTCGCCTCGAAAAGTTTTCGAAAATTTAATAATGAAATAAAAAAATTCTATTTCGGCAGGATTCAACCCCCCCCCCCCCCCTCAACTTCAATACGGGTGCGTTCCAACAAAACCAACCGAATACTACAGGCAAAGAGATTTTCGATTATTCGGTTCTAATATTAAAGACTAGCTGCTCCTGCGTTTTCACCAATACTAAATTCGTGTCAAAAATCGATTATTCCTGTAACTGTCTCACATTGGAATTTGATGTTTTACCAGGGCAAAAAGTAGCCTATGTAACTTTCCATCCTTTCAACTAACTCTATGCTGATCTCTCTATGCCAATATCACTCTATGCAAAAAAATCAAGTCTAGGTTACTTAGTTAGGGCGTGAAGGAAGGACAAACAGACATACATACAAACAAACACACTTTCGCATTTATAATATTAGTTAGGATTAGGATTTCATATAACCGAGTATTAGTACGTAATCTTGATGTGTTGTGAATACGGCCGGCAGACAGGTAGGTATTATGAGATTAGGTCCAGCATTGCCTCTATATTGTTATGAGATAATAAAAGGATTAGTGCCTCAATTTGGCTCGTGACGACTTTGATTTGCTATATTGTTGGGAAACGTGTGGGTGGTAACGGAAATATCTGAGATAATGAGATGATATTATACAATACAATACAATACAATACAAAACTCTTTATTGTACACCACAAAAAAAACAACAAACAGACATAGACCTTAAACATAAAAGTACAATGGGCGGCCTTATCGCTTAGAAGCGATTTCTTCCAGGCAACCTTTGATGGAGATAAATTTGAAAAATTTGAGAAAGGCAGGGGTGTACCAAACATATATGTACATTATAATATATAATCATAATTAACAATTATTCTTTAGGAAGTAGATTTTTATAAAATATAGAATAATATATACGGAATAAATAAATACCAAGAACAATAAATAAAAGTACCTACCAGTGTTCACTTTTTCGATAGATAAGAATCTTTGACGCGAGCTTTGAAGACAGGTAGTGATTCAGCTTTCCTAATGGACTCAGGCTATATTATAGCTTAGGTACCTACATACCTACCTTATCAAACTTTATTTCTCATTATCGTTTTAATAATACTGGCCGATTTTCTTTTCGAAGATCCTCCTTGGATTACAAATAAAAGCTGTTTTTTGTATAAAATTTGACTTGTCTAAGTGCTTATTTTTTTAAGGCTAAAGAAATAAATTTGTAAGTGATTTTGTTTATTTTTCAATTGACGTTTCTGACATAATAACGTCAAAGCTACCAGACGATAATCGTGAAGGCTCTGGTGAAAATATCAACATTCTTCATAACTTGATAACTCATATTTTACTATTATTTTCCATTACTTGACACTGGCAGAAAAAAGAATCATCATCATCCGGTTATTTTTAAGGGAACAGCACCTTAATTTTTATGGTATGTAGGTATACATGTTACCCTAGCTGAGCTGGGCAGTGAATGCTATGTCCTATAAACACTTTCATATCGCACTACACACATGTTCATCTCCAGCGACGTCGTGAGGCGGGAGCGCGGCGCACATTCTCGGGTCGCACCGCTGAAACTGGGCAGTGAATGCGTTAATACATATTTCCTATAAATAGGGGGTAATGCCATAATTCCAACGCTGAGCACGCAGATTACACTAATACCTTACGTCTTAAACCTTGGTCTCTCGATTATATCTGCTTTCTGCGGCGCCGGACACATAATCGTATGAAAAACGTATAGAGTGGTATATGTCGTCGAAGTCTGTACAAAGTGAAGTACTCAGTACGCAACGTCTTTTTTTATTGACGAGGAAATTCCTTTACGATTACTGGTCTGGGTCCCCCCAGTTTTTCGTGGAAGTCCAGAATTATGTGGCACTCGACGCCCTGAGAAGGACGTAATATCCACAAAAACTTCTCCGGGAACCCTCTCTCACCATTTTCGGAGAACCACGAGAACATTAAAAACCGACGAAAAATATTTTTTTTTCAGTTATATGGGCTACTGAAAATGTTAAATGGGATTGTATTCTAATAATATTGGGTACTACTTACTAACTTCTCTCTTCTTCTCTTGTAGAGAGGTTTTTTAGTACCTTATGAGGGATTTAGTGTATCATATAAACATGTGCACAAGTTACAAACTAATGGTTACATATATCTATATATTATATATATAATATATATTAGTTCGGCGTGGGTATACCCACACCGAACCCACAGCATCTTTTATTTGACCACAGATTATTTATTACCTAACAAACTTTTACTACGCGTAAAACACGGTGATACCCCCAAGGCTTCAGGGGAAGAATCCCGTGCCGATCTCATTTTATCCTACATTTTTACAGACTCGTAAACAACCATGAAATAGGTGAATGACATAGAAAGTAATAAGGTTGAGGCTGAAGAGCATTAGGCAAAGACAAATGTCTTTGAGGCGGCATTAACATAATCCAAGCAGGAAACAGAGTGACGTGGCGGGACTTCCGAGCGATAACGTGTTGGGGATGTTGTTTATATACATACCTACTCGGTAACTCGCTTGATAACTTATCTAGAATAATATGTCCATACATCTTACGATACATTTTCTATCTAAGGTTTTTGTATTACTGTGCGTGAACCCTCGCTCTCTGGGTAATCTCTATGAAATTAAATGAGTCACAAAAGTTTCGATTACGAACAATTTTCGGGAAAATAATAAAATGTTAACATTTTATTATTTTCCACTTCTTCCACTAAGTGGACACAAAAATTGAAGTTGACAAAATCAATAACACCTATATTTCTTATTAAAGTACATTGTCTTTATTCAGAAAGAAAATAACAATCAAATAACAAATTTAAATTAAAACTAGTATTTATAATAGAAACCCACACCCACTTATTAAATAATAATAATTATTTATAAACCTGCCTATAGTATTAAATTTGACTTGTCTAAATGCTTATTTTGTAAGCTTAAAGAAATAAACGTTATTGAATTATAACTTAAATTTTGAATAGAATTTTGAATTTTATGAAACTAAGATTTTTTTTCCTTTAAAACTTAAAATACATCTCTTGATATTTTTTATTCGATCTACACTAATTAGAAAGGGGAAAGATTGGTATTTTTGTATATAACGAATAAACTTAAAAACTACTGGACCAATTACAAAAGTTCTTTTGCCGTTAAAAAGCTACTTTATCACTGAGTAACATGGGCTAAAGAATATACCCGTGCTAAGCTGAGGCGGACTGCTAGTACAGTATAAAATACAGCTGCATACACAGTAATTCACAAGAAATAGGTAAGAGAAAATGATTACACCTCAATTATAATTTTTTTTTGGTCTGTCACACCAACCTCCTCATCTGCAATGGTCCACAGCTGGACGCAGAGGGAGGCCCTGATAATCTTAAGAGTTCTAAGTGGGTCTAAGGGATGTGTTTATGGGTGAGCAGCAGCGCCTCTTCCAGAATTGATCTACCACCGAACTGCGATCCCCAACCCGCATGCCCAGAGCTTGGGGATTAAAGGCATTACCTCCCATGAGATAAAAGCCAATAAGGCGATTATAAGAAGGAGGCCTGCGTTCAGCAGTGGACCATTACACGATCTCCATGTTAGGAAAAAACTCGTATTAATTTTTATAAGCAAAAACATTTTGGTAGAAATGCCTTGGATTAATTTTTTGCTAACTTCAAACTTAAAGATATACAACCAATTTTACAAACCATGCATGTGAAGTAAAGCAAGCCTAGGTCGTCGACACACTGGGTTCCTAGAATCGCGGCCGCATGGCGTGCGCTGTCCGCTAAGTGTGCCCCCGCGTGGAAGCCACTTACGGGGTTATGGGGTGCAATAATACAGCTTTGGAAATTATTTTAGATATGTTTGTTCTACCGCTGCGCTGACAAAAGTACCTTGCCTCGTCCAAAAAAATCGGTAAAAGTTTTCGAGAGCTTGGTATACTATTAATTTACATGGTAATCGGTAGTAATAATGAGTCTTCGAAAATAGTTCAAACTATCAGCAATCGAGTAACTCGATCGAATGATAGCATAGACAAAACTTATATCACGCTTACATGTACAAAAAAGAAAGTAGTAAAAAAGTATTATCGAATCCTGTCAAAAATCGGCGAAAATTTCAAAAAAAAAAATTGAGATTCTAGAATCAATACAGTAAAAGGTTTTTTGTTAATGAAACTGTGCCGAAATAATGGAAAACTCAAAAATCATATCACGGTAAATATCCCACTATAATTAATGACTTGTATATTTGAACCTCATCTATATATTCTTGCTTCCCAGAAACTTGAAAACAGAACCTCATATATATAAGAAATGAAATAAGTTCCCAAAAATTTTCGACTTCGGCGGGACTCGAACCCGCGCCCCACTTAGTACGGGTGTGCTCTAGCCAACTAAGCCACGAAGTCTCAGTCGGTTTTCGTCGGGGTTCGAGTCCCGCCGAAGTCGAAAATGTTTGGGAACTTATTTCATTTCATAGAGATGCCCAGAGTGCGAGTAAACACTATAACAAAAATCCTCATATATCGCACATCCGACTGTCTACGACTGTAGACTGACTCAATCCAAAATTTGGATGAATTGAGTTAACTATACATAACGACTCAAAATAGCGCGCTCTATCGCCTAGTAAATCAGAATATATAATTATAAACTACAAACGAATTTACATAAAAAGACAACTGAACATGAAAACTTCTTTAATATGATCAATTTAAGAACAAAGGCAATTATTTTATGAGCACAAAATTAAATATCGGCAAGGGAAGTGGCAAAGTCCGTCTAGCTATGTGGATGTCGTAAGAAATGAGCTCCGACCGTCCGCGCTACCGCTCGAAGGCTCGCCTCGGGGCTCGTCGTTTCGGCTCGGATCGCGTCGGGTAGGAATATTCCGATGCACAACAACTCGCAGCTGCGCGTGACTCAGGCCGCTTGTTATCGGTGGAAATTTTCCGCTAAGTCGGCCTCTCCTGACATCGGAGCGACCTCGCCCGAGATCACATGTGCTGTAGATACAGGATTATGGACATCTACATCGACAACATGGCGCTCTACGTTATTAGACTGGGTGTGAGAGTCATCACTCATCACTCTCATCGTTTTCATCTGTGTCACCTGGAAGCTACATTGTTTGTATTAGTATTTTGGCCAAATAACAGCTGAAAGTAAGAATAAATCAATTACTTTCAGTAAATACCTAAGCTAGTCATCAAAATATCACAGCTGAAAGCAAGAGCGGATCAATTACTTTCAGTAAACGAAGCAGGTACATCAAACCATGTGACGCCAAACAAAGCCCAGTTAACAGAACAGATCCCTTGCCTTAAACAGAGCCGGTTGTTCAAGACAAGTCATCTCTTGCATTAACATAGGAAATGGAATAGGATGTGAAAAGGAAGGTGTGCAAATAGTCGTGCCTACTGTGTAGAGCCCGCAGGATACACTGTCTAGAACACGGAGCCCGCGGGATGTGTCAGACGTCACACAGGCCTTTGTGTGATGCATGTGCAGAGCCCTCGGGATGCACTTGTACGGATCCTCGTCAGATCGTACAACTGGCTATGCGTAGAGCCCTCGGGATACGCTAGTACGGGGCCTCGTCAGGCCGCACTGTACACAATAGCCACAAGGAAAAAGGTAGGAAGGATAGGAATACAAAGCCCTTGGGGTATATTAGACATACTTAATTTGTCCTGACTGAACAGGTTCATATGAACAGAGTAAGTAAATGCAAACAAGGTACATGGCGATCACGTCGGGTATTGAAAACAAAAGTAATAATTTTTAGTCTGTCACCCGACTAGGGATGGATGTACCCAGCGAATAAGGTTGTAACGAGAAATATAATGGAATCGCCACACATGTAGTACCTCTATATGCGTATGCTTGTAATACAGCAACCACCAATGCGCGATACACGGCAGAAGATTCTTTTAGCGCTTAGTTAACAACGCGTTACATTCAGTCACGATCCTGAAAGGTTTGCAAAACAAGTACGCTACGTACGCTACCTACATACCCACATGACAGCGAGCGTTTCTAGCTCGTAAGAGTAATAACACAGCTTTGCACCAACGCGGTCTCACATTAATACGCTACTAGCATTAATGACCTCGTGCACCTGGATTTTACGTCATACCCAATGGAGCTGGCGTCAGTATGCAACTCTGTAGGCAGCTTAAGGTCAAAGATCGCGAGCATTGGCTCACTACTAGACTTGACGATGGAGGTACCTCCATGCACTCTCGTCGTCCACATTGCTGCGCGTAAGCTGCCTAAAAGTTCAGCCCTTGACTCGTTATCAGGCGTGTAATGTACCTTCGAAAATATTCTGCAAAACATATTAATAGTTTAACTGTTTGACATTCGTGGGCACAGCGGGGTTACAACAAAACTTATTTTACACTCGCTCGGTCTGACCTGACCTTACGACAAAGTGCGACCTTCTTCGATTGTTACTTTACTTTTGTGGCCACGAAGGTACTATTCTTCAGATTTATCGAAACTCGACTCGGGGACCTTTGTCCGACTCTATCGTACATTGTTGAAGCACAACAAAACAAAAACCTTGAGGGTTTCATTACGGATGTAAGCGGGTTAACTACGAAGCTTAATAATGTGTTGGAAGAACACCAAGCTTTCTTTCCTTAAAAACCTTGAGGAAAATATTACTAAATTCGATCACCAAAAGTGAAACTTAGTCCTATACACACACACACACACGAATGTTTAAAATATTTGTTACGCAAAGAGTCACTCGTCAACAATGAGGAGAATGATTTATTTTTCTTGCTACCCGCATCTTACTAGTAACATGAATACTAGTATCTGCTGAATCGATTGTTCGTCCAACTTCTTAGGACAAAAACGCTTTGAATGACAAAGGCTCACCAGAGTAGCATTAAAGAGTCCTATATCTTATTGTTTAGGGGTATTTTCCTATCGGGTTTACTCTGGACTGACTTGACAGATGATTGGGATTGTACCTTAGGTATAGATCGACAGAGACTTGACAAGGTTTTTGGGCAACTAGCGGACGCTCGTGGCAGCAGCACGTATCTTCGCTTCAATGATGCCGCGCATCACAATAACAGTGGTTGGCTCATCGCTTTACCCTTGCACGACACTAAGGCGCAAAGCAGAACGCCGGACCTACTCTGTGTACGTGGAATAACAGTTGGGTGGGATCCGTGTCTACCTACACGTAACCTCAAACAAAATATTTGCGACATCAATTCTTCGCTACAAAGGCTTGTAATAGGTTTTAAAATAGCAGTCATTGGTAACCCACTCATTGAACCAACTGAGTGTATTTCCCTTCAAGCAGCCAACTATTCGGGATAAGCACTCATTGGTCGTCCCAACAATTAACGCTATGCGCTCTCTCTACTTCCTCACACGCAGAATCAATATCACGCAAACTAGGATCGAACTAGCTTTGGTTGGATCTAACCGGAATATTGCTGATAGCACTCAAGCCTTTCAGCCACCTCAGCCATTGCAGCCTCAAAAGCATTCGATTGGGGCGTGCGTGCTAGCACATGGCACCGCCATTTTAATACTTGCGGAGCAGGAATCAAGTCGATGAAGCAGGGACACGCGTGGTTTCGACCGTGTGCTCGTTCGATGAAAGCGGTGTCGATGGTAGTGACAGTGGCTGCGGTGATGGCAGTGGCGCTAGGAGTTTCAACATTGGTACCGACCGATGCTAGGGGTAGTGGTACCACAGGTGCTACTCGTACCACAGGTGCTAGTGGTACCATAGGTGCTAGTGGTACCACAGGTGCTAGTGGAACCACAGGTGCTAGTGGTACCACAGGTGCTAATGGAACCAAAGGTGCTAGCGCTAGTGGTACCGCAGGTGCTGATGCTAGTGGTACCACAGGTGCTAGCGCTAATGGTACCACAGGTGCTAGCGCTAGTGGCACCACAGGTGCTAGCGCTAGTGGTACCGCAGGTGCTGATGCTAGTGGTACCACAGGTGCTGGCGGTAGGGGTTACCACAGGTGCTGGCGGTAGGGGTTACCACAGGTGCTGGTTCTTGTTGTACCACAGGTGCTGGCGGTAGGGGTTACCTCAGGTGCTGGTGCTAGTGGTACCACAGGTGCTGGCGGTAGAGGTTACCTCAGGTGCTGGTGCTAGTGGTACCACAGGTGCTGGCGGTAGGGGTACCACAGGTGCTGGCGGTAGGGGTTACCACAAATGCTGGGGGTAGTGGTACCACAGGTGCTGGCGGTAGTGGTACCACAGGTGCTGGTGGTAGCAATACCACAGGTGCTGGTGGTAGCAGTACCACAGGTGCTGGTGGTAGCAATACCACAGGTGCTGGTGGTAGTGGTACCACAGGTGCTGGTGGTAGCTGTACCACAGGTGCTGGCGGTAGGGAAGTGCATGCGGTGGTAGTACCACAGATGCTGGTGGCACCGGCGTCGCGCACGCTGGCAGAGGCGCGATTCCCGAAGGCCTGCACCATCTGTAACACTTTGAACCCATACACTACTGCCTTCTAATGCAGTCAAACGATCTAAAATCGTTTGTAACTGCTGTCCTAAGCCAGAGCTAGGCGTACTCTTGCCTTTCCGTTTCCGACCACTTTTGCCGGGTATTCTTTAATTTACCACAATGATAGAATTTATTTAAAATCAAGAAACCAAAAGAAGGGCTAGAGAAGATCCCGCTTCTGAAATTATAAACTACAAACGAATTTACATAAAAAGACAACTGAACATGAAAACTTCTTTAATATGATCAATTTAAGAACAAAGGCAATTATTTTATGAGCACAAAATTAAATATCGGCAAGGGAAGTGGCAAAGTCCGTCTAGCTATGTGGATGTCGTAAGAAATGAGCTCCGACCGTCCGCGCTACCGCTCGAAGGCTCGCCTCGGGGCTCGTCGTTTCGGCTCGGATCGCGTCGGGTAGGAATATTCCGATGCACAACAACTCGCAGCTGCGCGTGACTCAGGCCGCTTGTTATCGGTGGAAATTTTCCGCTAAGTATATATTATATATTCTTGCTTACACTCACTTCTCTGAAACATTCGAAAACAAAACCAGTACCTGTCTACCAACTTTAATAAGATTTTAATAGGCACTCAACATTTACAACAAGTACAGCAATGCAATTTCCGTAACAACGTACACAACGGTAGGTACAAACATTATAGTTGTGATATTCGCGCGAATTTATTTTGGAAACGTGAGCCTATATTGTCGTATTGAATTGGGAAAATCGAATTGTGTCAACACTGCAGGCTACAAATACAATGTGGTTGATTTGTTTATTTACTTTACGAATAATCACAGACAATGTAACTTTCGGTCTATGGTTTAGACATTATCGGCATAAGGTTTCTAGTATTGTTTTAGGATTCGTCATATTTTTAAGCGATCAAATCTGTTTCTCTTAGCTTTAAGAAATAGCTGAGAGTCGTGTTTTCTTTTGTTAAATATGTCTGAGTAATTAAAAATATTGTTTCGTACAGACAGACTTTTTAGGTGGTAAAAGTCAATAATATATTCTACAACGAAAACTTCGAGTCGGGTTATAAAAAACTAATTGAAAAAATTCAAACCACACCTTCAACAGCACCTAATGGTCCACAGCTGGACGTAAAGCCTACCCCTGATTTTTTGTTATCTCATGGGAGGGGGGTAATGCCCTTTATAATCCCCACGCTGGGCATGCGAGGCGCTGCTGCCCGCCCCCTGGTGTATGTCCCTTAGTCGCTTCTTACGACACCCACGGGAAAAGTTGGGGTGGTACAAGTTCTAAGCCGGCACCACACGGCTAAAAATTCATACAAATTGCCTAAATTATCTTTATCTATGTCTAAATTATCTCGTTATTTGCTTGCATACAACAAAATATTAATATCTAGAAGACATAAAAGCATGGGACGGGTGTTACTCCACGTCAAAAACCAACAACCTCACAAGTTAAATACCTATACAGTTCTAGATTCACTTGTTAACACTACCATAAATGTATTGAAGTGAACAAAAATATCAAAGCAACCACTTTATTTCTTAGTTTTACAGTCTCGTAAGGTGTAAAGGAAAATAAGCCCTCTTCTTTTTAAAAAAAAAAATACTATAGGTAACCTAAGGAGCTACTATCGATTTAGTTGATAGGGTGCATTTTTAACTGTAACCGCTCTAGACGAGTCAGCATTCAGGCCGTTTACTTATTTAATTGAATCGGGTAGGTAAACGTTTATCGTGTGTGTAGAGGTAATAACAGAGGTAGCACAGTTTGTTCGCTGTAATACTACGGCTATGCTACAATTAGCGTCGCTGTAGACTTTGCAGAGTAGGCTCCAGTCATTCCCATTTGTAAATTTACAATTGGCTACAAAAGAATTACACATTTTTGGAACTAAGTTCCTCATCGCGCGTTGTGAAAGGGGGCTGGACGGAAAAAATTCTCACGAAAAGTTGTAACGACACTTTTTGCTATAGTAAGCTATTGTAAGCCGTGCGGCGTGCGCATGTTTCTCTGTTCGTTCCATCCGGGTGTCCCTTGACACCTCTGAACTTTTTTTTCTTTTTTCTTCTCTTGGCTCTTTTCTAATCTTAAATGTAGGAATTAAACAAAAATATTTCAGATAATAAAGGACCACAACGTTTTTCTATTAGGTTATATATACCTACCGTTTTCGAAATAAAAGCATTGAATTTAAAGGCATTTTATAAAAAATATTTACACAGAGTTATATTATGTCCATGAAAGCGTATTTACATCGACTGAACCTCCTTAGTTACCACGAAAGGTGAAATAAAAATAAATAAAAGTATATTTTTTATGCATATCAACCATATTTGATCATCTGGATATTATTTAAATAAAAATGTAACTAACTACATAATATTATAACTTAATGTTATATGCAAATTAGTACACCTGTTAAAACAACATACATATGTGTATTTGACCGTAGTGAAAAAATTCTGTCTATGGTATTGAATGTCAAATGTTCACTAAGACCACCCCTTTCTATAGTAACTTGCGGATAACGGAGCTGGTTCACTTTATTAATAAGTTTATTCAAGTTTATATTTTTAATATTTTAGTATAACTGTTAGTTATCAGGAAAAATTGGAAAAATAAAATAAAAAATGTAGCCTATTCGTGCCACTGTGCACTGTACTGCTGGTCAAAGCTGTGAAAAAAATGAATAATAAGTTCAAAACTATACATAGAAAAAAAATATATGATATAGTGGAGATAAAGCCTATTGTTCATACAAAAAGAAACTAAGTCCGATCTGAAAGAAAACAGGTAATACATGCACATAATACAGTGCCTGGGATTTTTTGGTTACTAGTTAGGTACCCCTTCCTGTACCTAACTAGTAACCAAAAAATCCCAGGCACTGTATTATTCACTTCGCGTTCCATAAACGGTTCCTAAAACCGTGTAAATCATCATAATAGATGTAGTGTCGTTATTTCAATGGTTACAAAACATATTTCTGTTAAAGCTACACTGTAAAATACAGCAGCAATGTTCCTGATATGTGCTACCCATTAAAAGTCTATAAGCAAATAAAACTCGCACACACGACTATAAAATTGTGATCGTAAAATCCACAGCACTCACTTAGTGGCTCTCTATAAATTTGTTTTAAAGCTTTGACACAACATTGAAGAAAATAGGGCTTGTAAAATAACTAATAGAGCATGTTCATTTTATTAGTAAACCGCTGGGTAGTTTCGTAGTTTATGGTAATGTTCAAACTTTAAAGGTAATTTTTTATATTGTTTGGTGTAGACTTGATTTTTTCTTTTTAGTTATAAACTCACTAGATTGTTTAAAGAAGTTTAGAACCGACTTCGAATCCCTTCTTTTAACACTGTTTTTAAGTTTTGTGGGACAAATACTAATCCTTCCGGATCATTCTCTGGACAATAGCGAAAGAATTTTCATAATTGGTCTCTTCTCACGATACACCTTCTTTTTCGATATCTTCTTCTGTCAAAAATGTAATGACCACCGATGGACCGCCATAGCGACTCTCCCACTTAAGAAATTAAATAAGTTCCCAAAAATTTCCACTTTGGTGGGACTCGAACCCGCGCCCCACCCTTAGTACGTTCTCCCACTTACTACCCAATAATTCCTTTTTAGTCCGAGGTGTGTGATAACTTTGTGAAAATGAAATAGGCGAGTTAGATCTTACTACAGACTTTTACAATAAATAGTAGACATTAACTAATGCAATACTCCAGACCATAAAACAACAAATTTAGCAAAACAGTTTTATAGTTCTTAACGTCAAATAAAATCAAAATATAGTTTGTTATTACAGCAACAGCGATGACTGAAATTTTTAGTGTCGCATAAAATTACCATTAAAGTAGTATGGTACACGTATCTCCTCTGTTTCGTCTGGTCTATGGTTTAACCGTTGCAATAAACGTTTTGTATAGCCTGAAATTTGATAAATTGGTATTTAGATGTGATATACTTTTTGTATAATTCAAGTATTTTTTTATTAATTAAGTAAAATCCACAATGACTTCAGTGCAGACAGAAATATCATCACGAACACCCTTTTTGATGACTCATTTTTACGCGATCAGCGATGGCAAACATAACGTACCATTGAAATGGTGGTCAGAGCTCGTAGCCCACCATGATCTTACAATGAAGTTTACTTAATGAGATAGAAGGATTGCTCTTATGTTCGTGTCAGCTACAAGAGCCCATTTTCTACCAAACGCTACAGCGAAAAAGATGGACATCGAAAAAACTGCAGCAATTTTTCCAGAAGCACTGCCCAAGTGCTTGAATCGTCACTAATAGTGCTCGCCGATTTGGCACTGCTCGCTTTATTCATGAGAGCTGAAGTTTGGGACACGACTTCGTTAATGAAAGCGTGAAGTGGTGTTATTTTGGGACAAGATAAATGTTTGAATTCAGAGTAACAAGCAAACTACAAAATTGCGAGAATTCTCGAATCAGTAGAAGGTATCTATTTTCGTTATACATTATCTAAATATGTACATAGATTTTATAATTAGGTTTACAATTCCTCGTTCTGGTCCTTGCAAAACTTAATGTTTACGTAATTTTTCTTTTTCTATGTCATCAAAGTTGTGTTTGATAAAAGAACACAACAATGAGCTTGTACATTCAAACACCTTAAATGTAAGTATTCGGCAACTCTGCCATTACTATAAGCAGAAAATACCATTATTTATCTGCTCTCATGCCATAGCTATGTACTCAATATCTTAACTTAATGTTTTAGCTCTTGATTTCTAAATTGTCTTAAAATTTCACGCAAGGTTCCTCAATTCTTGACAAAGATCCTACAAATTTCCCGCAGGTTTCATCATGTACAATTTAAAGTCGACTTTTGCTTAAGATGCATTGGCTCATTCCAAACACGGGGTTTAAGGTTTCCGAGGATGGGAGCAGTGAGCAAATTTGGCAATTCGTAGGCGTTTCAGCCTACTACAAGCATTAACACTAAATGACATCAACGAAAAATCTTCACGGAATGTGCGTTTAGAATAGGGAGATTCGTCTTTTCTGGAAACTAAACAAACGACAAAAAAAGGTTTGTTTTGGAAAGTTTAGGCACTAGCAAATCATACCTACTACAAAATATTTCAAATAATAGAAACTAATCACTATGTACTTATTTCTACTGAACTGATTTCTAACTGTTAGAAATCTTAATATGGGACGGAACAGGAAATATTTCTGTGTAATTTGATTTTCCGGTGTCGGACTATTTAGTCTGAGGCGAGTGGGACGAACACGGAACACCTCTGTACTTTTACTATTATCTTAATATCCTTTATATTAAGATTGTAAGTGTTTTGTATTCAAATGTAATGAACAATATCGATTCCAGTTTAAAATATATAAATTAGTAAACCATTATACATAACCAATGAATTAATAAACAATTTTTCATTTGAGCTACCTGTAGTTTTATTGCAACAGTCTGCAGTTAGCTCAATTGTTTCAATTGTAAATACTATTTTTTAATTAAATTCTATATTTTGAATATAATAAATAAATAATGCTGGACAATTAACACAGCATTATCTAGCCCCAAGCTAAGCAGAGCTAGTGTTATGGGGACTAGATAACTGATATACATATGTAATACAATACATTACATACATAAATATTTTTTATTATTATCCAGAAAACGACCAGAACACCCTGAACAAATGTCTGCAGATAGTACAAACATTTGTCCAGGCGGGAATCGAACCCGCAACCTCCTGCGCCGAATAAGTAATTATAATAAATTTAATGTATAATTTTCTTTGATAATAAAGAATTGAAACAACAACAATTATCATAAAGTAAATTCTGAATATGAAATCCTACAGTCAATGGCTCCAGGTCATGAGTCAATGTTTGGCGCCAGCCCTAGGGGCCAAGCAGACGACTTTCTAGGTAAAACTGTGGGTAAAACCTTTTACCCCCCTGGAAATAACAGACAATTACCTACCAATGACTTTTGGAATTGTGCTTTTGATCTATATCCATGCGAATGGATTTCATAGCATCGTTTTAGTAGGGTGAGTCAGTTCTAGAAAATTGAATTTTCTTCAAAACTTGATGTATTCAATGATTCTTACTTTTAATACCTAGCAATAGTCACTAACCCTGTAGCAACATAGCTAGGTGTTGTCGGATCAAGTAGCTAAGATCATCATCATCATCAGTCTATACCAGTCCACAGCTGGACAGGCTTCCCCTAATGAGCGCCATAGCGCCCTGTCTTCAGCTTGCCGCATCCAGCATCTGCTAGCAGTCTTTCGCAAATCGTCATCCTACCTGGTCGAAGAGCGTTCTACACTACGTTTGCTGAGTCACAGTCTCCACTCAAGAACACGTTTAACCCAGCGGTTGTCAGCGTCTAAGATATTTTGTGTTAAAAACAAATAAAATTTAATTTTTGAACAAAAAGCCGTAAGAGACAAAGGAAATTAATAGTTTCAAAAACAAAAATATGGGTTCGGATTTCAGTGATTATCACCGACGTCATTCATGTTTTAGTAAGAATTTAGAGGTAACTTTGCGATTTTTTTCTATCAAGAAAGTTTTATGATATCGTGTTTTCGAAACAAATGATCGATAGAGTAAATCCTGAACTTTACCATTATATAAATTTTAAGTTAAACATTTAGTAGCTTCGAAGATAATTCGAACTGACGGAGTTGATTTGAGGTAGTATTAGGCCCCTTAAAAGGAATTTTAAATAATAAATAAATAAAATAAAATAAAATCTCTTTATTTCGGATATCTTGGATCCATATTGGGTTAGTAAGCACACAAACATAAACAATGAAAACTAATTTTGCAGTGGTTATATATTTATAGTATAACTAGGCCAGTATTGGCTGGGTTGCTGGCTGCTATGATGATGGACGAAAGCGCAGCCTAGCTTAGCCTAGCGCAGCCTAGTGCAGGTCCAGGTCATCACAGGCTGTTCAGCATTGGGTCGAGGCCTTTACAGCGCGGACAGCAAGTGCTGCAATGATGACCAAGCT
This sequence comes from Eupithecia vulgata, assembly GCA_946478455.1. Classification (NCBI taxonomy): domain Eukaryota; kingdom Metazoa; phylum Arthropoda; class Insecta; order Lepidoptera; family Geometridae; genus Eupithecia; species Eupithecia vulgata. Next base: position 11,089,224 of record OX297862.1, on the reverse strand, counting down.
TGAAGGCAGAGACCTTCCAAAGCCCAGCAAAAAAAAACGGAATCTAGTTTTGTTCATAAATTATGCTAAGAATCTGCACCTCAAAACAGAAGTGGATACTTTGCGTCTGCCAATTTCAATTGCTGGCCGCAAAACACGACACACCTTTCACAAAACGCACCTTTCTGGGTTCCTATTCCTGAAGGGGTCTACTTTCGTCAAAATAATCACCAGAATGCATACTATGATTGGCTAAATGGTGAAACAAAGCCGAACGACTTACAAGGCTTTATTTAACCTGAGGATTTCTTGTTATAGTGCTTACCCGCACTCTGGGTATCTCTAAGAAATGAAGTCGCGTCAAGCCACCACCCCCAGGGTGGGGCGCGGGTTCGAGTCCCGCCGAAATCGAATTTTTTTCGGAATTTATTTCAATTGTTTAACCTTTTGTCATCCATCCAAAGTCACTCAAAATAAAAAAATTTAGAATATCCAATGAACAACTTGGAAGTTAAAAAACGAATGGTCAAAAAAGGTCTATTCACGATAAAAAACACACTATGTATTAATTAAGTTCGTGTATTGATAGATAGTACTTTATTAAACACCTCCACACCACAACAAATTAGAAATGACTTTAAAAAAAATTATAATAATGGAATAAGGGATCAAGAGCTATCTCTCCCAGACTTAACTAAAACTTAAATAAATAATAATCGTTGTGAGTTGGCAGCAGTTTGTAACATACAGAACATAAATCAAGAAGTTGTACAGCGAATTAATTAATTTTTTGATTAGTTATAGAAATTGATCCATAGACCAACATATCCATAGACCTACTTAGATCGTGTGTCCTCAAATGCTGTGGGCGGTTCGTTATAGCATCGGGGTAGATTTCTTTTACCCAATTCATTAACACCATTACAGAATGAAATTTCCTTAGCCGTTTTCATGAGTTTATTTTCTGAGTATTTTCAGACTCTCCAGAAGTTCCTGGAAACTCGCGATAATTTAAATGTATACGGAAAATCGTTGTTTTATATTGACACCTTCGATTAGGTTTCTTTTCGAGCTTCGAAAAAATACTTTAATATTTAAGTATTGGCAAAGTCTGTAGTCGATTCGTAAATCACCGACCTGCGCGAAAAGATTTCCTCGTTTTCTGTATCTGATAATTTGTTTTCAGAAATTATTTGTCAATTCATAAAGAAGAATCAGTTGATGGATCAGATGAGCTTCCTGCAAATTATTGAACGACGTTGAATGAAACAATTGTGCTAGCTCAATCGTTTCAATTAATGTTATAAAGGTGAGATACCGAATTTCTCCCAGCGCTAAATCAACAAATTACACGTGTTGTGTTAAATCTAAACGCAAAGATATAAGCTATTTTCAAAATTGTGTAATATACCTACAGACGTACCTAGACTGAAAATAATGCACTGCACACATGCACGCGACTCGCAACATATGTATTGTGTATGTATACTATCTCTTTCTACGCAATGATGTATCGTATCTTACTAGTCCTGTCTGCAAATTGCGAAATAACTACAGCAAGCATACGAAACAAAAACCGGTACTATGACTGATGTGGGTGAACCTAATTGGACCTAATTTGAGCCTTCCACTTTCGAGAAGCTAGTCTCTTAATCTCCCTTTTGTACTTCCATCTCAAAATCAAAAAAATCAAAAAGTCTTTATTTCCATAAATACAAAAATGTACACTTAGAAAAGGTCAAATTCTTAACATAAAACATTGACACGGAAATAAAGTGATATTTTTGATTTCGGTCACTTCGGTATGTAGACTAAAGTAAAGAAGCGATGAAGAAACCTTTAGCCTGTTAGTTGTTATTTTTCGAGTTGGAGCAAAACCCGTCCTAAGTTTTTTTATCTTCTATATAATCTGATATTTTGTAGTAAGCCCTTTTGCACAGAAAGGTATCTAAAGTTTCAAATGTAAATTCAAATTAATTTTTTGTTCTATTATTCGACTATAATTTTCTTTGTGATCCAGATCTTATTATATTCTAATAATTCCAGTATGAATCAATATAGTCTACCCGTACTCACAATACCCAGGGAAACCCGTATTAAAAACCCGATGAGTAATTAATCAACAAAAAGTCAATAAACATGACTCACTCACTTGTCGATGACCAATTTACGTTCAGCTCGTTTTGAATGCGAAATCGGTAAATGATACGGAAAAATCACAAAACCGGACGTTTAGGTCCGCGTTCGTGGTCGTAGCACATCACGCAAATGGATGCAGCTCAAAATTATACGATGGAAATTACATTGCCGGTCGGAAATATTTTGAAGTTCATGTGGATTTGTATTTTAGTGGAACTAAATACCATCGAATCAAAGAATCATGGTTGGTTTATTGTGGTCAGAGAGTTATTTGCATTGATGAACATTTTCACGTCAAAAGAAGTAAAAATCCCCTTAATAAGTAAAACGTATAAAATGTAATAATCACAGTCTGCAGTTAGTTTACCTGTACTAGTTCTAATTGGTTTCTAGTATTTGATTGTAATTTCCTTTGTTAATAATTAAACATTGACGTTCGTTGTTCAAAAATACCAATTTTGCGTGATTTTTGCATTAGGCGTACTCTTAAGCCATCGGCATAAGTTTTGTAAATCTATGAATAATGTTTTCTGGTACAAAGGTCTCGGCACGAAGGTTCAAGAGGAAGTCAGGCAATCGATCGCTCCGACAATAGGATAGCGATATCAAATTTTATGAACCCTGTCGCTTATCCGTCACTATTTTGAATTTTGATGAAGGCACGGCCCGACTCGTCCATGACCGATAACAATTAGGAAACCTCGCGGTACAAGTCGCGGATATAAAACTTTATGTACGCATATAAATTTGGTTGTCGAGACATGTTTTATTGTGACATCGTAAAATTTGGGGTCGGAAAGACCGACATATTTATTAAATACGAACAAGGTCGTAAACTGAAATGCAAACCTTCGTGGCATCGATAATATTATCGAACTATTTCTGATCATCAGTTAGCAATGGCACGCTTCGCGAGCAATTATAACGAATGTTCAGTCAAAAATATCCAACTTTCGGAAAAAGAAGTTACGAATTCATAGCTACAAAATTAAATACGTCTTTACGCATAAGTTCACAAAATGGCTCCAACAATAACAGGAATCCGCTTAACATTCAGCCGCCGGGGAGCGGGAATCCCGGTGACGCGGCGGCTCCGGCCCGAGCTACCTATCGCTTCACTTATTTACCGAATACTACTCTAATAAATTTAATAAAGGGGAAACGTGCGACAGAAGGCGCTACATACCGGAGAAAAGTTTTTCTACCGCGTGTCATCCTTGTGTATCATATTCGAATAAATTTACGTTGTTTTATCGTTTCCAATATCATAAACGGTAATAAAAAAATTGCCACTTCACCGGTAAATTCTGTAAAGAGCAAATCATCTACAGGTAGTTGGCAGCACTCCAGTCTTACCTTAGCAGATATGTTCCACATGAAACGCTCGCAGCATTATTGCTACAAACAAAAGAGCGCGAGTGATTAAATCAAATAGAACGGCTGCGAAATTTAAAAAAAAACAGACGTCAAAATGACGTAAATATTTTGTGAAAGAGTCGGCGGGCAAAGAGACAGAGCGGTAATCCGCCTGTCGTCGACAGGTATCGATGGAAGGATTAAAACACCATTTTTACTGACGGTTTAACCCTTTTGCCTCGTATCATTTTCTTGTTTTCAATTATAGCCTCGAAACTGCGATTTTGCGGCCACTGGATACTCTTTCGGGTTCACCGCTCCATCAATTAGCAGGGTTAGCGATGTATAAAATATCTAGTGTTTTTTTATAATATTGGAAGTGCGAAAGCGATTCTGAATACAAGTATATCTGAAGTGGGATATGAATGGCTGGCAACTCCATAAAACTATAAATAATAAATATTCGCGGTCATAAAATTTTATGACATGGTAGGGCTGCGGCTTCATGGTGTGCGTCAGTGCGCGCGGGCACGCGGGGCCCTCTATCTTTCACATAAATATGGCAACATGAACGAAACGCACTTTTTCAATGTGAATAGAGGTTAAAAAGTAGTTGGACACAAGCTTTTAAAATTATGTTTTTTGCTTTTAAATTGTACGCAAGATAATTTAATTTCAGGCGTGATTTAGTATTGCCGAACATCTTATGAGAAACCAAATCCTCGAGACTCTGATGGTTCGGGGCATGTAGTCCGAATGGGGGAGAATCGGGCATCCAGCAGGGCGTACATAGGTTGCCCAAGTGGCCGAGGGCTAATCTTATAGGTCGTATGAAGTACCGCTGGAGTGACAAACTTGAGAAAGACTTACAAGAACTACGTGTTGTTGTCGTCGCTTGGACTAAAATGGCATAAAGGACCAGGAAAGCCAGAAATCTGTAGATTCGGTGGTCAAGACCGAATGCGGGTTACTGCGCTACGCCAGTTTTAGTAGTAGAAGTACTAAGATATTTTAAAGGGTCCGTGTTTTTAACTACTGTTTAATCGCCGACATGATGTTAAGTGGTACCGATGATCATCATCTACAACAGAGTTACAGTATCATCATCACTATGTTAAATATTTTAAAAAACAATATTTCCAATGTGCAATAAAACCAGAGCAATATTATAGCCAAAGTTTATTTTCAATTTCAAAATCCGTTTTCAATATTTTAGTATTTCAAACAGGACATGACGTTTAACATTGACATTTAGAGCTCTGAACGATGTTTTACGACCAAAGCGTGCTACCAACTTTACCGCAACCACTCCTCGGAAGGACAAGAAATGCTTGTTGAAACATATCTATATTTATCTATTTATGTATTTTTTTAGATTCTTTATGAAAAAAGAAAAATAACAATCATTTAATAGAATTAAATTAAAACTAGCATTTACAATAGAAACAATTGAGCTAACTGTAGACTGTTGCAAACAATCTACAGGTAGCTCAACTGATCCATATCAATACCAGTCGGAAGCGTCTATCTATTTACATATATCTATATACATACATATATCGATGTGCAATTAATATGCAAGGCTTTTACGCTTTTATTAAATGTTTAAGGAAGTATGTTTAATCTCTCAGCAAGACACCGACACGTTGCGCTACATAAAGGTCTGCGGCACAACGCGGCCAATCATTGTTTGTATGAAACGTATGCGATGAAACGCACTATTCGTCTACTTCGCGGGCTCTGGCAATATTTGATCAATTACGTTAAATTGGTCAAATATTGTACAAATAAGAAAAGCAGAAAAGCCGCGCCGTGCGCGAGTAACGCGTTACGCATATCCTATGCAGCTAAACCTTCAAACTAAACCTTCTCATAATTATAATGTTTGTGGCTGTGTGTTCAACCGGTATTTTCGTTCGCAACATCTTAAATTATAGACTTGAAAACTACCAAATTACATCACAGACAACTTTTAATTAAACATTTGTTTGAAATCCATGCACTCAATGGTATAAATGAAATTTATATATAGCAATTTATTCAAAAACTTTTTTCCATAGGAAAGTAATGATAATAAATTAATGATAAAAAAATTATATGAATTATTATGAATAGAATATCATCATAATGTGTAATATTGCTGTATATATAACTTTTTTTAATATAATGAATCTTGCTCAAATTGTTTAACATGACTTCGTCCTTGTATAACTTACAGTGTTCTAAGGGTGATTTAATACAAATTTCCTAATAAGCAAGCGGCGCGAAACTGCTCGGTCGAAAAAATACTGTTTCTATCTTTGCCACTCTTATCACTTTTTGTATTAGTCTATACTGCTTACACTTGGCATTATTATTTAGATTTGAAAGTAAAAACACTTTTGAGAGTTTTTAAGATAATTCTAGTCAAAATTTGCCACGTAGGTACTGCTTTTGCTCCACTACAGTTCAAGTGCAGTACAGTGCGGTACTTCGTAGAGTCACATCGTGCCACGCAGTTCCGCTGCAGTGCAGTTCCTCTCAGTGTGTTCGCACCTTCAAACAAAAAAAAGTTTTTATTTGTCTATTTATTCTAGCTGATGCTATAAGTAGTAACTTCATTATCATCATCATTAGCCTATGTCAGTCCACTGCTGGACATAGGCCTACCCTAATGAGCGCCATAGCGCCCTGTCTTCAGCTTGCCGCATCCAGCATCTGTCAGCAGTCTTTCGCAAATCGTCATCCCACCTGGTCGGAGGGAGTAACTTGGGCTTCTTTTATTAAAGAAAGCTTATTAGAGTTCCACTACAAAAAAATACCCATGAAATCGTGGAAACTACGTGGGCGACACCGCGGGCTCAGCAAGTTTTATATTCAAATCAATTATCTGCTATGAATAAAAGGCCCGCTTTCTGCAATCTATTTGCAGAAAGCGGACCTTTTATTGGATAGGATTTTAATCCATTTCTTTAAAAGAAAAAAGTTATAAAATGACCATTATACAATGTAGTAGGTTTTATTTAAGTTCGAAAAAAGACGAAAAAATTACCTACTACACAGATGCCTCGGTACTTACAAATCTTTCAAAAATAAAGTGTTGTTAGACCTTAAGGAGTTAGTTCTCGGAAAGTAAATGTAAATAAGTTTGTGGTAGTCGTCTACTTGAATATACAGTCGTGGTCAACTAATTAGGGACTTTCAAGATAGTGAAGAGCAATAACCGGTTGTGTACATATAATGTATAACAAACAATCGCAATTTCAATCTAGCCTATTAAGTTTTGTTTTTTGTTGGTTTGTTATTACATTTATTTATACCTATTTATTCTAAATTATGTTAAATAGCACTATTATATAAGAACTTAGATTACCTTACACCTAGGTACGTAGAAGTAAGTCCTAGAGGTAATATAATAATGTACTTTAAACTTTATTTACGGATTACTTATTCTCAATGTAAATGAACTTTTTATAGTTTTTATGAGATATAAAGCTTCTTTAACTTCAACTTCACTACTACTTGTAGTATATTTAAAAATGAACCGTTGTGCTCATGTTAGTTGTATCACGTGGCTTATTTTAAAAGCGTCTAATACTGTATCTAAATAATTAAGCATCTTTGAATTTTTTGACTAAGTATATGTACCGTAAATACAAAAACTTTATTAGGAGCAGAACATAGGCTGGTAAACGTAATTCCATTATGATGTGACGTTTATTTTTATTACAGAACATGAAAATAAGAAACTCAATTGAAAAATGAATATTTCAATCAAAAAGAAATTTTCCTTACGGTTCTGTGATGATGTAAACCAATGGATTTTTTAACGCGAGCCTCCGCCCCACTGAATTTCAACGCAACTTTAGATGTCCCACGGGAACCTTACAACTTACAGGATAAAAAATATCCTATTATGTTAATCTGGGTAAGGAAGTACCATCGCGGAGAAAAGGTTCAACGTATCTACGCACCTCTAAAAGGGAACTGTAAAACAGATATTCAAAGCACTGATAAGAGAACGTCATACACTTGAGAACTCCTTAGAAATCGATATGAAAAACTTAAAAACATGTATCTTCAAGTTCATTACCTGCTCTTAGGTACCTATACAAATAAATATTTGACGCTGGACAGCACTAGGGACGAATCAAGAACGTTATCAGCATAAAATTTGAACTTATTGACTCGTCCCAATGGATTCGGACCAAAGTGGGACAAGTCAGGAATAACTCATATTTATTTAGTATCATCTTTCCCAATATCCTATGATATTCGTAATCTCTCTGACCGAACCAACAAATTCGTTATTGAACCAACTTGAACGAAGAATCTGATTATGTTTACCATTCGGGTACCTATCTTTCTATTTGCATTATAGGATAAAATAGCAAAAAATGAAAAAGAGAATCAACCTGGTTCGGCTCAATCCGAATATAATTCAGATTGAAGTTATTTAGAAACAGAGTACAATATTCTCTTCTCACAGCGATTGAAAATAGCTCCCCAAATGAAATTGGATACCCATACATCAAAGTTCTTTACGTCATCTGCTCTAGAATTCACCACAGTTTTCTATCCGCATATGAATGTTATCCAAGATATTTTTCCCTCAGGTTTATTCCGGTCCCTCTGAATAAATGAAGAGTGAGCCAAACGTCTCGCAGCACTAATTGAAGCCGAATTGGCTCCACCACCCCGAGATATCGGTCCGCTTTTTGTATCACTTACATTATTACATAGATTTGACTTGGTAATTAATTGGCTTTTGTAAAGAGGCTGGCATAATTTTAAAATTAGTTAGACAAAATTCAAAATGCTATTACTCAGAGTCTGAAAATGTTTTAACTCAGCATTGCAATATGGGCAATGCAGCCAGCGTCTTGGGGACACTGCTGACTGGTATTGATATGGATCAGTTTAGCTTACTGTAGATTGTTTGCAACAGTCTGCAGTTAGGTCAATTGTTTCAAATGTAAATACGAGTTCTAATTTGTTTCTATTAATTGAATATAATTTTCTTTGTTTATATATTATATATAATTGATGAAAAATTTATCGAACTTCATTTAGCCAAAGTTAAATAAAATTTAAAAAAGTTTACAATATATATTTTGAATTCAGAATTTTGTTACTGCTTGCCATTATCTCTACATTCAATGTAAAACAAAACTAATATAGACTACTTATTACATCAAAGAGAAGAAATTCATTGGAATTTGTTGAAAAATAGAATTATCCCGGACGCAAATGAATTTTGTAAGTTATAAGCCAAGTTATAAGCATTGGAAATTTAATTAAAAATACGCGGAACAGTGCCGTGTCGGACAAAAATGGAAAAACTAGGTTGAAACTCTCTCTCATTTGAACTCATGTGGGACTCTCAGTCATAAATTTGGAGAAGTGGCAAATAAAAATAAGTTCTTTGCATCAACTGGTATTTCCAACTCCATTCTCGTTAATAGCGAACTGAAACTTAATTTTCTTTCTTAATTACATTTACCTACGTATTTCATAGTATTTTACAGTGGTTTTAATTTCAACTTAATAGGCTACTTGACTACTACTGGGAAATAATTCTAACGTATTATCTGAAAATAATGCAAACGGTAATTAATATTTCTTCAAGGCCAGCCGTATTAGTTGTAAACAAGATCCGCCAAGTGCGAGTGTAACTTGCGCGCCGAGGGTTTCAAACATTTGGCAACTATTTGGACAATCAATTTTCTGAAATATTTTAAAAAGTATGAAACTTACAGAAATTTCAAAAAGTGTTTTGAAATGGTCAAAACTATACCTTTCATTTGATACCCCACATGGGTAGGTACCTTCCCTTTTGAAAAAAAATTCCCCCCTTTTTGACCATTTTTCAAAAACTATTGTTATTACAGACTTCTCTATATTTTTCCTGTAAAATATAGATTGATATCTACAAACGCCTAATACATTGTACATGGATCGGTCTGCAATCTTCGGAGATAGGGGGGGGGGATGGTCAATTTTTCGACTTTTTTTGAAATATTTCAAAAAGTATGAAACTTACAGAAATTTCAAAAAATGTTTTGAAATGTACAAAACAATACCTTTCATTTGATACCCCATTTGCCTTCCTAGGTCTCTTTTGAAATTTCAACATCAAAATTTGTACTGAAATTATTCATTTTCATTTTTCATTTATTTATATATTTTTTTCTTGAAATCAGTAATGGCGCACGAAATGTATCATTATTTTAAATTTCAAGTTAATAGCTGCAGTAGTTACTGAGATATTCAAGAAAGAGCGGGGACGGACAGAGCGAGACCATAAGGGTTTCAAAACCGATGTTTGAAACCCTAAAAACAAATATCAAAGTTTGAATAAAATAATGGAGCGCCAAAACGATAATCTCTGTCATGGCTCCGGTGACATGACTCGATGACGTCACACCAATCACACCATACCAACACGCACTGTAATCTGTGACTGGTGTGATGTCACCAGCGATGCAACCAAACGCAGGGCGTTTTCTGTCACGTAAATATCAAAAAAATGTGTAATTTTAATCCAGTTTTTACCTAAAGAAGACATATTTTTAATATGAATCGCCCGATTACGCTTTGTTACGCTGTCACTGTCTAGGATGAAAACAATTTGCAACTTATTTTCAATGTAGTAAAGTCCTAGCTAAGCCCAAATGCACACATTGAATTGAATTGTAGAAAATTAAGGTGACGTCAAATGAAAGACTCACCCTGCTAGACTGCTAAACAATGTTAAGCTCAGCATTTGCCCGTTAATTCTAACAATGCATTTGGAACGTGAAACAAATGTATGTCCTACCTATTTTTTTCCAAACAAAAAAATAAAGCAAAACGTCTAACTAATGGATGGGCGATTACCCAGCGCGACACGAAGGCGCCTCGCTTAAAACTCACGCTAATTAAATGAATGAAAACGAATCTCGAATGTTTTCGTTCCATTTATACGCGGTTCTAAAGTCCTAGGTATTTTTAGTAAACTAAGAAGATAAGAACCAATTTCGTAAAATTTTTACCTTTTTTTTTTGATATATCAAACGAGCGAATCGCAGATGTTCGATAAAAGTTTTGATTTTGATACCTTTTATTCATCCTTTCATTAGTCTCTCATCCGTTTTCAAATTCGAATTTGACATGCTTTTCACAGTGCTGTGAAATATGCAAGTATGCGTTGTTTTTACTTTTATACTACACCTACTCAGAAAGTTGATTATTCCTGTTCCAAATTACCTAGAAAGTTCGACATTGCAAGCGTACAAAAAGCGGGACGGAAAACTCTACAAAATTTCATTTGAGAAAACTGTATGGATATCCATTTCTAACGTCTTATTTTTTTTTTCAAATTGTAAACTTAAGTCGAAATAGCAACCAGTACCTAGCTATGGTTATTTTCATAATAGATCAATCGACAAAAAGTTTTTACTCCGAATCCGCTGTATGATTTGACCTTTTCCGTACTATTTGAAACAATAATTGAAAAACCATCTGAAAATTTCACTTAATTTCTGCTTACATTGTCAATTTACACGAGTGAGAGAGAGTGATCCAACAAGTAGCGCTGTGCGTCTGCTTGTCCTGGACTGGAAGGGGGATAGTGGAATCAGGTTATGTAGTTCCTCTGAGCATTCTCCGAAAGAGTGGTAGAGCTTCCAGCGTTTGTTTTTCCACCAGAGTACACACTCTCGGAGTCTTCAAATCCAGGGTGAATAAGTCTCTTCTGGGAAAAGTGGCATAGCGGTCAAACGCATAACCACCAAAAAAAAAATACAGCCAAATATAGCAATCTCCTCTTTATTCGAAGATAGTTAAAAATGACGTTCATTCTGACTGTACGTTTTTTTATTGCAATAGCTACAATTGAATATTCTATTCCAATTTCCACCGGCGGGTACAATGGGGGAGCAATCAAGCCCGGAATCATTTATAGTTCCATTCACCATATTAAATTAAAGATGTAATTTGTAGTTGTGCTCTGAAGTGTTTATGGTTTAGCTTGCTGGGATTTATAGTTAAATGGTAAAGAAAATATTATACAAAGTAGTCCAATTTTTACATATGAACTTTAAGCACACGATTTGCTCTAATACGAATAAATCATAACAAAACCTTACTCATTCGATCACTACTCATTACACAATCTATTTAGATCTGTGGCCCTTTAAAATGTTCTAATTTCTATGCTAACCTCTCTAATCCACTTGATATTATTTAAAAAGCGTAAAGAGTTGTATGTAAATAAAACATGTGAAATCAATTGAAAAGGTAAATTATATTTATGTTCGATATTTTACAATAACCGCTGGTTTTGAAATATTATCACCATCTCGGAAATAGCACCAACTGAAAGAGTACAAAAGTCATTTATATGATAACATGCCTCGTAGCTCGCAGTAGGATTGTGCTTAAATTGATAAAGCAATTTAATCTGAAAACCAGCATTTATTTTGTTTTCAAACAGACTGTTTGCTAATCAAAATTAAAATTTGACGAACACTTCTTCAAAACTGAGAACCAAATAATCATTTAATTCAATGATTATTTGGTTCTCAGTTTGAAGTTTTTTTTTTAATTCAATAAAGCTGCAATATCCACACAACATTATCTAGTCCCAATCTAAGCTTAAAAAAACATATAAGCTATTAAAAGCAATATGATTTAGCTATTGAGAATAGTTTTGTACTTGCTACTTACAGGTTAGAATCCCCTGGCTGCAGGTCAATTTTACGATTCTAGTGTATTGTCAGAAGAACTGTTAATGCTCCTACTTATCTAAACAAAACAAAATCGTAAGTCTAGAGAAATAGATTTGAATTTGACATGCGAGGTTTGACAAAACATCCACACAAACAAATGTAAAGTTAATTAAGAGCTCGGATGTGATAATGAGAGTTCGAGAAATCCACCTTTCCTAAATAGAAAACCTAATAAAATGCTATGCTCCTAATAACCCAAACATTGGAGTATCTTAAGCAATATGTTCGAAATAAAAGAGTTTATATGGACCGCGTGTAAAACGACATACGTTTAATACTCATGAATACAAAAGACACGTTTCCTTTATTATTTTTCCCTTGGTATTATATTAACAGTAAAAAAGCTGCTAAAACAAAATGGTTTTTGAAATGACCGGGAAGCACCACTCGGAATTATGTTCCACTAGCATCTGGCCGCGGCTTCGAATACGATATTCTTGTTGGGATAAAAGTAGCTTTTTAATTTTATAATATCGCAGTTCTCTAGGTCAAGTCCTAAAAAACTGCGAGTCGCCGTCTTCTGATAACTACTGTTGTTACTAGTATTCCAGGCATCTGTTTTAATTGCAATTGCAAATAAGTACAAAAATAGGAAAAATATTTTTAGTAGCTAAACATTTATTTTTCAAAACAATTTTGCCACACTGTCAATAAGACGGTCTAAGTAAGCTGTACGTCAAAACTAATATTGTGAAGTCCCTTCTGTATTTTGTGTTTATATTTTTTTAATATAAGTCAAATTTCAATAATCATTTTTCTTGAAGAACATTAATTACAGAAAAATATTCTCGAGTTATCTGGTATCACCTATTTAAAATATAGCTCATAGCAAGTTATATTTTATTCGTACCAAATAAATAAACAAATGACACTCGGGGAGAAGTAACGTAATGTAATAAAGCTAAAACGTATTCTACGTGTAACTTGCTTTTGCAAAACCTACTAACATGACACATATAAAATTTGAGGCGTAGTGTTTGATCTGTTAATTTTTAAGAAACCAATGTTTATCAATTTAATAATATGTTGAAAGTGTACCGGGGTGATGACTAAGTATATAATTTTTTTGTCTTTATATGAACACTGAAAACACTGTCGGCCATCTTTTGCCATCTTTGTTTTCGACCCTATGACGTCACAGGACATATTTCATACACAAATATGGCCGACTGCGTTTTCTTCTGCTTACGAGTCATCATCAGTCCATACCAGTCCACTGCTGGACATACTTACGGATAGTAACTTTTAAAACTAAAGTTTTGCTGTTTTCTATGTCATAAAAAATATGGTAGATTTTTTTTCTATAATCGGAAAATAATTAATCATTTAAGACCTTCTTTACCTAGTCAACTAGTCAATTATTTTTTCTTCGATAGAGATATTATAAAGATAAAGAAACATTAACTGTAAAACCCTGATACAAAACATAACATAAAATAGGTAGGTAAACTCTGCTTTCAAAGACTTTGACAGACAAAAACCAAAGTAAATGTTATGAAAAATAATTAGAAAAGTATAGATACCTACTACCAACCTACATATAAGACTAAACGAAATTGTTTATAAAAACACCACGGGATAGAAACAAATAAATTGTTTTACCTTAGAAACAACCTTGGACATAATAGCACCTAATCATTATAAGAAAGCACTCATCCAATCCATTACAACAAGAAGCGAATAAGGCGATCAAAACCCTCTATTATACCGTTTTATTACTCAGATATAAGATATGGTCAGCAAAGTGTTTGCCCTCGAGGGAAGGTACCTCACTAAATCCCACCACTTTACGTGGCAATGCGGCCATTAAGATTATGAAATTATGAAGCAGACCACTAACCGTGTTTTAGTTACTGTTCAGAGTGATTAATTTAACGGGAAAGTTGTGCGAAACTATCTTGATTGAAAGGATGGTAAGGTAGATAGATAAAGAACAGTTCTGCTATATGGAAGTGACTACTTGTAACAAGTATGTAGTTTAAGTAATTTAATGTCATCTAAATCTTGTATTATTAAAAAAAACTTAAATAAAATAGTGTTTGAAATTACCGGAAAGCACTGCTCAGAATTAGGTATGTTTATTACGTACGCAATTCTTATAAATATTCATATCGATATGTTCATGTTTATTAAAAGTAAATTTTATTTTTTTGATGATTTTTGACGTTTTTTTATAAAATTGCATACGCTACTGTAGAGCTGTATGCGTTGAATCAAATAAAATTAAAAATAAAAGACATTTGGGTTTCAAAAAATTAAAGCACCGCACACACATTAGGTACATACATTGCTCGAGAAAGTTCTTTGGAACTTGGATAATTCCAAAGACACCTACGGATTGTTTCTGTGATCTGTCTAAATCTTTTGATTGCGCTAGTCATACAATTCTTTTATCAAAGATAAATCACTGAAAAGAAATTAATGCTATAAAAACATGTAGGCACGAGTACGTTTATCTTAAGGCCCATACACCACCGAAAGTGGCGCCGCCACCTAATTTGTCTTATTATTCCGTTTAACAAAGGAATTTTCAAAAATCCTTCTTCCAGTTTGTGATACCTATCATAAGCTTTTTTTTAATGCCTCTGTAATAGTTTTATTCTATTTAGTTTAGGAAGAGATACGAAAATAGATTTTGGTGGCCACCAAGTGCAACTTCGTATCTCTTCCTAAACTAAATAGAATAAAACTATTACAGAGGCATTAAAAAAAAGCTTATGATAGGTATCACAAACTGGAAGAAGGATTTTTGAAAATTCCTTTGTTAAACAGAATAATAACATAAAGTAGGTGGTGGCGCTAGTTTAGGTGCTGTATGCGCCTTAATAACATCTCTATATTTACAACAGCTTCTCTCACCATTTAGTTATCAATTTTTTGACAGAAATCAAGAACGCTGGTAGTAAACACTTGACATTTTGTTAATACCTAAGCATCCCAATTTTACAGGCAGGGAGGTCTGTATTTATATTCAAAACCGATGATAAAGTACTTCTTTATTATGTTGTCTAAGCCTTCCAAGAGCTTGCCGTGTTTCCACAAATGATCTCAAAGAATACACAATTTAGTTAAAAACAGGTTATTTAATTCTGTTTCTTTTATTTTGTATTATTTATTTTTATATTATAAAATGATTACTACGTTAATTGTAGGGAAAATTTCATAGAACTTTTAAAACCGATTTAAAATATAGGTACCGAATCAGAGTTGAAAACGCGTTGCCTAGAGTGAAAATGCTTATAAGAGGCCTACCTAGTCCAACATTGAAAATACGAGAGATCTTTTATATAGATAATGACAATGTCAAATCACAATTCAATATCACACGAATTTCCTGAGACACCGGCATTACAGTTTACTTTACGAGGACCGACTAAACTTTTATACAAAACTAGCGCAAAGCGTTCCCAATCCCAAATTGTAATTTTCTTTTGCCCTTATAACATCAATTTACTTCATGATAAGAATCTTTTTATACTGAGCAAAAAGGTATCTTTGTGGAATCGAACATTCCCGTCTTGATTACCAAGCACCCAGGAGGGCAGATTTCATGTAGTCAATTGCTTTTCACGCGTTGAAGAAAGTGATCACCGGGGTGATATTATTTAAATGTAATCTTTTTTCGATACTTTTTAACCTTAGTACTTGTTTCCACGTGCAATGTGTGGAGCAGCTTGAAGCTGAAGGTAAAAATAATACGTTAAATAACATTCTTTTGAAAAATATAAAAATATACTCTATTTTCTTCAGATCTTATGGACATTATAAGACGGAATTAAGTGTTTGTGATGTGTTTTCTATAGAACTTTTTTAGGTGGCTTGCACGCGTTTTTACGCGTATTATAAAAGATAGCTTTAAATCATTCTCCAGGATACAATCTATATCTTCAACTAGTTCCAATATTTCTGTTCAGCCGTTTAGTCGTGGTAAAGTTACAATCAGACAGAGTTATTTTCACATTTTGTAATATTATGTAAGCTCATGTACAAACCAACCTAGATAAAAAGAACATTATTCTCAATAGATTGGTTAGAAGGCATATTCAAATTACTCACTGCACAATAAAACCGATCATGGAAATAATTATATGTGAGATAAGGAATCACTAAATTATAATGAAGAATATAAATCAACTATTTTAGGCTAAATTGTGTTAGAGTTACTCAAATTAAAAAAACGATTCAATAACCGCCATCTGATACATTTATGTAAGGAAGTTTTAAAATGTTATTCAAGATTGTTTAAACAAAACAACCGCAATCCCAAGTTATTGTGTAAAATAGCCCTCTTTAGTCCTACTTATGGCTTATGGTGAATAGTTGTGGTGTAAATTATCGTTTGCGTGCGGCCCCTCGGCGCCTATGTCGGCCCGCATGCCGGTGCAAAGCGCACTGCGGCACGATCCCTTATTGAGCTACTGCAAATGAGAAATCTTCAATTTGACTACCGAAAGTTTGGAGTTTTTAGAAAAACGTGCTTTTAATACCTATGTACTGGTTGTACATTTAAACTCGTGAAACACAGACAGGTTAAGCTAAAAACGTACGAGAAATGTGAGAGAAACGTACTAGCAACTAAACTTCGGACTCTACGTATAGCTTGGTACTGTTTTTATCTTTACTTTACTTTTTCTCGTGTAGAAACACTTGAAAATCTTGTTTCGTATTATTTGCTTCTTCATAGGTATGATTGATCATACTGATTTCCTACGACGTAGACCCTCTACGTTGCCTACGGCGTAGTTTGTCTATGTTGCCTACGACGAAGACCATCTATGATGCCTACGGCGTAGACTATTTACGTTGGCTACGACGTAGACCATCTACAGCGTAGGCATTGTAGGCGTAGGTACCATAGAGTCTAAAACGTAGGCATCGTATGCGTCGCCGTAACAGCGAAGACTCTAAATTGTTTACAGCGAGACCCTCTACACTGCTTGCGGCCGGTTATTCATATCCCTCTCAGCAATGCACTTCCACAAATTATGAGAGTTCTTCACACGTGCCGCTAATAAAACCAACAAAATCTCATCCAAATTCAAGTGAAGGATCAGAGGTTGTTGACATGCGCCTATCAATTTGAGCACATTTACGGCGCCCACAACATTCACAGGCCTGTTGACGTATTATATTATTATAGAGGGACATGTTATGTCCCTAATCATAAGATTCTTTGCACGTAAAAAATAAAATCTCGCAACTCTGACATCTTTGTATGAGAAAATAAAATACCTAAGTTATACGTAATACCGAGACCCGCCACCGTGTGTGTCCCAAAGAAATTATTAATGTACAAAAAATATACAAAGACTGGATCCTAAGCTAAGTAACTTTGCAGTACTACGTGATTTCACTTCAAAGTATTTATATTTTCCAAATGTGAATTCAAACAGAGTAAAACATTCTTTCCTGAACTCGTTTTTGTTGTTGAATAACTTCTAATATTGCCCAAGTAATTGTTTAAATGAGGTAATAAAGTAGCAATTGTGTTTTATTAAAACTCTTGAAAACAAAAGGATTTGTAAGAATTAGATGGAACATTTACTTGAATGATTCAATTTAAACGTTAACAATTCAATTCTGTTTTGTTTATTTTTTGATATGGTGTGCCAATAATGTTTTTGCAAACTCATTAACAGCTAAATAATTATTTATGATAAACAAGTTACCTAATCGTTGAAGTCATTATCGTTCAGAGAAGAGAAGAAATGTCGCCGCCACGTCTCCCCAAGAATTGCGAAACTACGGCAACCCCAAAACGACATTGTAGGTACTTAGCAAAACCATCAGGTATCTGTTTCTCATAAAGCCAACTCTCATTTTCGTTACGATGTTAATAAAAAGAAATGGAAAAGTTCCCCGTACACGTCAAATGAAAAAGTTATGAAACGTGATGATACTGCAAAGACAGTCGCACCTGCCTAGCGGTACAAACTAATTACAAACTCCCAAAAACTTCCTGAAACACTAAAATATTCCCCGAAAAACGTCACCTCGGAACGGTACTCGAAGAGAATAATAAATCTTACTTTCGTGTGTTTCTATGCGGATTATATTAAACAAACTCGGGCGAAGTAGATAAATGTTGTTAGCTCTTGACGGAATGTATACCGAATTTCAATGGTCCAAAGTTCAACAACTCTTTACTCTGTTTTTTACCAATAATTTTTATACTTTTGTGAATCTGTTTTTTGTTTCTTCATTTTTCGTGTATGTATATATATTGATGTAATGTGTGTGTTATGTTTTGGTATCAAATAAATGTTCTTCTTCTTCTTCTTATATCATCGTGTAGAATTTTTCATTTACAATATGGACATTCATATTGACATTAGGTACCTATTTATAGGCATTCTCATACGAAATTAAACTTAAAACACAATTAAAACAGCTTTATACTGACAACAAAATTGTTCATTTAAAATAGGTTCATTGCAACTCAAAATTCTTTTTATAAAAAGCAAAGCTGTTAACGGGATTGCAGCAACTCGGGTAGGGCCCCGTATACAATACTTACTGGGTACCTTTAGTAGAACTAAAATTGTACCTATGTGCAGCATCTACGAAATCAATTGACCACAAAAGTAACAGGGATAAATTCTGTAAAAGGAATATTCTGCCAAACAATAACCCTCTCTTTTCCAGCGCCATAGATTCTATTTTTATTATCCTTCTATAAAATTTCAATATCAGTATGTTGAACACAAGTTGAGTGCAAGTGTCTTACCGACCACTTCACAATGTTGTCAACATTATTACCTGCCGCAGTGAGCTTTGAGTACCTATATCGTAAAATGAAACAGCTTTTAAAATGTGTAAATTCATACACAGGACTGAAGACGTTAGTTTAGCTGACCCCACCCAAACTAGCGCCGCCACCTACTTTTCAGAGATACGAAGTTGCCCTTGGTGGCCACCAAAATCTATTTTCATATCGCAACTACCTCAACTAAATAGAATAAAACTATTACAGAGACATTAAAAAAAGATTAAATATGGTATCACAAACTGGACGATGGATTTTTGAAAATTCCTTTGTTAAGGCCGGTCTTTCGAAAAAATCAACATTTTCATGATATTTGAGATCCTACTCCTCTTCAAATATGAAACCTAGGATTCTTAGACTCCTACACCTAATATTACATTTCAGTCTGTACAAAAGCGCCAAGATAGTTTTTTGATTATTGGCATGTGTTTGAAGAAAAAAAACATCTAAAATATCTCAATTTTGACACATATTTTCCTTCTTCTCCGAATCAATATGAATTACTGACTTGATTTTTATATTGAAAAATAAAGCAAAAGAAGGGTAACAGATTCGCCAAAATAATTTTTTGATTACTAGAACAGTTTTCTTTTAATTCGAAGAAATGTATTTGGCGCTTACGACTTTAACTTCCGAGTATCTGCGGGGCCCTTGCGCGGTGCGAGGGACGAGCCGTCAGTGCCGCTCAGGCTTTCCTGGACGACGGACCTATGCTGCTCGTGATCCTACTAAAATATTATAATTATTTTCTAGTAACGTGACATAAAAATATAGCGTTTATAGATTTAAAAAAAGATGACCATGCCATGCCACGAATAAAAGGGCGATATTTGCGTGAGCTTGCCGTAAATTGTGAAATATTTATTACGTAGAACAATTACAACTAGTACCTATATAGGTACACGTATAAAACTAATATTTACACTTACTTACATCTAATTCTAAATGATTATTATAAATTTTTCTTGTCTATATTTATTATTTAGTTTTATCGCCGTAAGTCTCTCATATCACCTTTCGTTCATAGAAGTACCTATGTATAAAAATAAAAAATAAATCGAATAAGTACCTATATTCTACCTACCTACCTTCCTACTTACTAGCAAATTTTAGAAAGTCGAATGTTGTAAATTTCGTGTAAAAAGACGCGGCAACAAAGTGAATTTTAGGGGCCGTTTGTGTACCTACAAACATTCTACATCAATATTGGCTAGTGTATAATATGTCTGGGTACCTACTAGTGGGCAGTACCTACCTACAGACAGTAAGTACAGTGTACGCGCTAAGGTCGATGACCGCAGAGTCGGACTACGTCACTCCGCCGACGACCTTCCTTCCCCGGGCCCCCCATTCTAACGATAAACAACCGAGCAGAACATTACCAACCTTACTTTTTTGGTTTCGTTACCAAATCTGTCGACTTCAGATTCGATGCACAACACCAGGCATAACACATACAACATACCTACATCAACACTTTATTATAGGCTTAGGTCATAATCATAACCCGAAATGATGTTGCTACATGCAGAACACTAATTCTTGCATAATGAATCAATCCCTAAAAGAACTCGCCCATCAAATCAAAAATGATACATTTCGGATGTATTCCCGTTGTCCCCATTGACTCCGTCCCCATTTAATGGGGACAACGGAACTTAATTAAAATTTATGCCCGTTGTCCCCATTGACGGTTTACCTGTTAATGGGGACATCGGAACTCGATAAAATAACTAAAATGTATGCCTGTTGTCCCCATTGACGGTTTACCTGTTAACGTGGACAGTGAAACTCAATGAAATAGTTACATCGAGTGATGTTAAAAGGAATTTATACTGGTATAATCTATATAATCATATTAAGGAGAAGAGAGAACAGGGTGACATATCAAGAAATCTCTGAAACTACAAGAGCTACGAAGCTGAAATTTTGCATGGAGATTCCTTTTAGGACGTAGGCACGCTAAGAACGGATTTTTGATAATTCTTATTCTAAGGTGGTTAAAATGGGGTCAATAATCATTTTTATAATAACTGCAGAACCGTAACTTTTGGACCGTCAAAATTTGGAGCGTAAAGAAACAGATACGTGTTTCAGTGTTTTTTGAAATTCACACCCTAAAGGTCAGGGGTGTGGACTCAAAGTCAGGCCAATTACTAACTTATCAAGTAATCTCAGGAACTACAAGAGCTATGAGGCTGAAATTTTGCATGGAGGTTTCTTTTATGACTTAGGCACCCGCTAAGAACGGATTTTTGGAAATTTGAAAGCATAGTGAGAAAAATAATATTTTTCTCACTATGCTTTCAAATTACCCTATAATCTGAATCATTGTGAGTCGGCAATTTGCAACATCAAAACAAAGCGATGTGGCAAAGGTGATTCGTGATGCTAAAATAATTATTTGGTATGAGTATAAACCTGTTTATAGTATTAAATTTGGTTTATTCCCATTTGTCACCCTGATCTGTCCCCTTAGGGGGATGACTTGTCTTAGTGCTTATTTTGTAAGCCTAAAGAAATAAATTGTTTTATGGATGGCGTTACATTTCTTCTAGCCGGTGACTTCAGACAGACTTGACCCGTGGTACCAATAGGAAAAGGAGCAGATAAAGTAAAGGCCAGTCTGAAGTCGTCATATCTGTGGCCTAACTTTAAAATTCTCAATTTAGGATTCAATATACCGATGCATCTATATCAAAACTTACGTGCAGATGCATTTTCAACGCTTTTGTGTATATATTATATAATACACCATCGGGGATAGGTTAATAGTTGTCATTTGAGAAGTCGAAAAAAAAACTAAACTAATTTGACAGTTAGATACCTACTGTCAAATTAGTTTAGTTTTGTTTTCGCGTGAAATATAGTATTTTTAAACGATTAAATTCAAAATGATGGCATCATTTTTAGTGTTAAAAAATTAGCATAGAAAATAATTACAAGAAAATTACAATCTTAATTTATAATTAGTGAAGATTATAGTGAGTGAAAATTTACTGAATCATTAAGAGATTTCTGAAACTACCAGAGCTACGCAGTTCCTTTTAGAAAGTAGGCACTTGCTATGAACGGATTTTGGAAATTCGTATTCTAAGGTAGATAGAATGGGGTCGTTATCGAATAACTAATTTTTAAACAAGCATTCTTAGAAGGATGAAATGGGTTTATAGGTTTTCTATAATAACTTTAAAATCTTTGGATTGGTTGTTAAACTTTGGAGTAGTAGTTTACATGGAAACAACATTACTTGAAGTATTACTAAAGTCCACGTGAATGAAATCGTGGGCGGGTCAGCTAGTAATAATATACTCTATTAAGAAATCGCTGTTTCTTTTGTTTAAAAATACACATTGTTAATGTAACTGTGTAAAATAATGTAGTTTATTATTTCAAAATGTCCTTGAAACATCATGTAAAATGTACTTGAACTTGTGGCCGGCTTGCACGGCGCTGCAGCTAGGGAATAAAAGCGTACAAATACCATTGTTTTAACAAAGTTCTCATTGGCTTATGTTAAACCTCACTCCAGAAAATAATCAAAATAAAAGTAACTTGTAACTCACTCTGAGTACTTAGTTGTGCAGATTGTGCTGCATTTATAAGTGGTGCATGTGGTGTTGTAAGTGAAGGAGTAAAAGAACTCTTGTGTCTGAGTACATTTCTTACACAAACTACCTAGAACTTTAATTAATTAATTTTTCGCCTACAATAAGTAGTTTATGTATGTTGATTTTATTGTAGCATTGTATTCAGCTGAAGAAAAAATCAGTTTAGAACAAAAAAAAGCGAATCCGTGGTCTTGTTATTCTTTCTCAGTATTTTATTAGCCACTTACAATAAACTGTAATTAAAAAATGTTTCGTTTTATGTGACCAACAATGTCACAAAAGCCTCTTGGCCCTTCGGGAGGAAGTAGTGAATTGAAATACTTAGATTAAAATAGCGACACAATAATTTTGCATGCTGGACAACAGTTTACGAAAAGGACAACAGTTTACGAAAAGGACAACATGTGGAGCAGATTTGTGGAAATGCTACTTGCGAAAAAAGGCAAGTGTACAATAAACCTTCAAGTGAGAATTTCAAAAAGTACTTTTTACGTATTTTGGTAGACACGCGCGACTTCGCTGCGTATGTTTCAATCTTTTTAAATGCTATTATTGTTTAAAGAGCTGTATTTTATCATAGTATCATGAATATTTTAGTGAAATTTAGTGTATTATAATTTATTTGTACCTTCGGTAGATCATTTATTTTAATTCCACTTATTTACAGGAAGGTGCCATTTTGAAGAAGACCTCATATACTTGTACACCGGATTCCAATAAAGACCCGCTCGACACTTATATGGAGGATTACAAAGAAAAAAATCGTCAAAGTCGATGTACCTGCCATACTAACAGCTTACAATACATGATATCTGAAATTATTACATTATCATCAACATTTGCTACGTTTAAGTATTTTTTTTATGTTGATTTACTTAATTTTTTCAAATTATTTATGCATATTAAGTGTTTTCATTTAGGTATTATGTTGATACTGTGATATAATTAATACTATTTAGTTGTGTTTTTATAAGTTTTTAAGCTTTTGTGAGTTTTTTATAAATCTTTTTTATATGTACTAGGTACAAATAATATCTTTTCTGTATTCTTTACTTAAAATTATAAGGAAATTAAAAAAATGGGATTTTGTTTAACGGTGCGGTGTTAACTATGTGAGTAATACCTACTTGTTTTTAACCATAACAACATCACAATAATTAATTTATACCTATAAATTAATACCTATAAATCTAGCAACAATGGTGATTGTGTGATATAATTATTGTGATGTTGTTATGTAAATATACAATGTTGATTCTACGATCCAAAAAAAATATAGTGAGGTTTTGTAATCTGTGTAGCTTTTTAAATCGATTTTTTGTCATTTGGTTAAACTCTAACTACGCTTATATCAATTATTTCATTTGTATGTATATAAACTATGCTTACATCAAAGGAGATATAAGGATAAGGATATTTTATATGTTCTCATTGGCCCATAACGGGAAACCGTCAATGGGGACAACGGTAAGCAAAGTTATGACTTCCCGCTGTCCCCGTGACGAGAAAACGTCCATGGGGACAACGGTAAGGAAATTTTATGACTTCCCGTTGTCCCCATAATGGGGACAGCGTCAATGGGGACAACGGGAATACATCCCAATATACACCCCGTTCCGTTGTGGTGGCAGATGGGGGGCAAATCTGAAAAAGTCGGAATTTTCCCGAGGTCCCCCAGACCCCCTACACGTTTCCGCAAAAAAAAAACTAGACCTCCCCATCCACCATCAAGGAGAACAATAATGTCAATCATTGAGTCAATGGTAATCCATCTTTATTTATATTTGTATACATATATGAAATCTGTGCAAAATACCTCTGTTGAAATTACACGCTGAGTAAAATTCTATAATTTAGTGTAGTGTTCTCAAGTAGCACCTACCTACGCGAGAAACCTGCACACCTAAGCTAATAACAATATCTAATAATAGGTACTAGAATAGTTTTAGCATATTATGATGTAGCAGTAGGTAAGTCCTTATTTCGATATGACGGAAGCCTCGATGCGATGCGCGACCGCTTGCCATGAGCGGAGGCCGCAGTCTGCGTGCGTAAAAATGTAGCGGGGGTATGCGGTTGGCGCGGGGAAAATTTTTGACTCCGCCCGAATCCTCAAGGCTCTTGGCCTATACACCCACCTTAAACGGAATAATAAGATAAATTAGGTGGCGGCGCCACTTTGGGTGGGGTATGCGCCTTAACGTCAAAGATGGCTGTCCATTCTGAATTTTCAGAAGGACGTATGTCTTTCATAAAAATATTAAAATACCTGATTTCCCACCGTTTTTCGATGTTCAGTAACTTTTCAACGTATGGTGAAACCATTTTTTGGAACTCAAAATTGGCATTCCAACAACTACCTATTGGAACCGCTAAAATGCCATTATTTTCATTTAGTTATCTGCTTATAAAGTCAGGACTTTTTTTGTTAGAAAGATTATTTATTGGTAATAAATATAATATATTCATACATAATTATAAGGTTTCGTCTTTGTCCTGAACATAGACATCCCGGTGTTGAAAGTCTCAATGAAAATTTTCTGTATCTGTGATGTCAGCAGCCGTTAGAACAGCAAAATTTTACATGTACATTCCTCTTCGAAAACGAACTCATATTCATTTTACATAGGTATTCGTTTTCTGAAATTCGGCGGGTGCTATCTGTGGACACGGCCGACATTGATGATCCGTGGACGATATACAGATATCGTTCCATCCACAGAAGATGTATTTTCGACAAAGCACTAATATAAGTTAGTTTTCCATGACCCTTATAAAATTACCTATTATATTCTACATGTTTTTTGTAATGAAAATACCTAAAAAACATCTGTTGCTAAATCAAGTATCCTCAACTTGAGGTGACAGAATGGTTGGTAGGTTTATTGATGCAGAGAGCATTGAGCCTGAGAGCAAAAACGAAGACAAAACAAAACGTTTGTCTTTAATCGTGAAAATTATCAAAAGTATGAACTGAAAACAAATCCCACGCGGGCGAAGTCGTGGAAAACATCTAGTTTATCTTTAAAAGTATCGACCGAGGAAAACCAAGGAATCTCTTAATAGTAATAGACCTTGAAAGTATGAGAGGTCTTGGAGAGCTATGATTTACGCTGAGATCCCGTTACTTGAGGTAATCTTGAAGCTGAAAATTGTCTTTATTTAGATAAAGTAATACATTTTTTTGTTTAGATTTATTGGGAATCCTGTGGCAAAATACTAGGAAATAAACTTGATTATAAAGTAACATACTAATAATGTTGATGATTGTTTGTTGGAAGCTACGATCAAATGGAGGGCCAATGATCGATGTTTACAAGCTTATTTTTTACCACATTTTGCTCAGTGATTTGTTATCGTTTGGTTTTTGTTTGATTTGCAGTACCTACACAAAAAAACTGTATCTGAATACACAACAATTCTACCTAAAAAGCTACTTGCCAGCGCTAGTCCGACTCAGGGTTACATATATACATTTAAACATGCCTGTTAAAGCGGTCTCTTAACTGTCGGTCCCATAATGACAATTTCATGCCGTTGAATACTCTGTCCAACAATTGATATCGATCTAGACAAATGATGATTGTGATGAAACAGTAACGTGCAATCAAGCGATATGAAACCATCGGAGCCGTTCAGTTATTGGCCACTCGTCTGGTCAATAGACGTTAAAAAGCAATATCCTATTCGAGTGTTTGAATTCTTTATATTGAACAATTTTATTACTTTAGCTATGTATGTATATGATTGTGTATTTTGTATCGTTAATTAAGAAATAGGTTTACTTCCTATCATTATAAAGAAACAGAAATACGTAAATGAACCAGCGTATTTTTCTCCGGTGACCAAGTTTTTTTTATCATTCGGTTCTTGTATCGAAATATTTAACTCATGTCTAAAATGGAGTACCTACCAACATACATCTTCTCTTAGGTCTTCACTTTAATATTTAATTACACTATATAATACTACATAGACACCTACTTGAATAATAGGAAATCCAAACAATGTATCCATGCCGTTATTACCCTGGTTTACTCAGACGGTGACTAGTAAGTAATAACGCATTTAAGAGCCTATCTTGAGGCACATTCCGGGCAGCCTGCCTATCAAACTGCAATGCCCGTTTACTGCCTGCGTTATTCCACAAATGAATCTACGACTTAAAGCTTGATGGCCGTAATGCATTTAAAAGGTTTTTGTAATAGTTTAATTCAATTAATCGAAGCAGGGGGTTTGAGTATTACGCATTAGGACTATATTATAGCAAAGATATTTAACGCTTTTACTGCGCCGTATTTATATCTTTATCTTAATCTTTAGGTAACTTCTTCTTCTAACGCTGGGGTAAACGTGATCTTGAGTGGAGATCGCGACTCGGCAAACGTAGTGTAGGACGCCATCCGACCAGGTGGGATGACGATTTGCGAAAGACTACTGGCAGATGCTGAATGCGGCAAGCTGAAGACAGGGCGCTATGGCGCTCATTAGGAAAGACCTATGTCCAACAGTGGACTAATGTAGGCTGATGATAAGGTAACTTCAATACTCGATTCACCCTGATCTGACGTGGTATGTGTGCTCTTGAGCGATGATAATGTAAACAAACTGTTACCACCTGTTTCTTTGAGGTCAGTGTAGGTGTAATGGTAGTAACCTAAGGCCTTAGTCTGATTTAATGCAAAAAACTTTCGATAAACGTAATCGAGAACCATTGATGTCTTCCACGAAAAAGGTTTCGGCTGATAGTAGACACGAACAAATTGTAGCCAAAAAAATGCGATAAATTTATCGTATTTTTTTCTAATCGAGACTAATTAGTCTCATTTTCCTAGTCATATTTGTGCTATGCGAGTAAGCACTGAAATTGTAAGTATGTTTGTAAAATTATACAAACATAGATTCGTTTTATCTTCGAAATGAAGAGAATTGCTGAATGAGCGTATTTTACCTCTATGGTTGACGTGTTTGGGTTAGACTGGTACGCTCATAAGTTAAAGGAAATACTTAGATTCGGTGCAAGTACCCAGTGAAATGTTTTCCCGTGTGTTCTTATTTTCTTGCAGCACAATAAATTGAATGCATTTCTGTGTCCAAGCTATGTTGGCGGTGCTCTATCTACTTACTTTTATAAAATCGCTGTCATGTCAAAGTGCAACAAATCAGTCAAAATCATTCAAAAACTATCATCGAGTTTGTAAGAAACGATTGGATCGATCATCAGATTTTTCTTTCAATTTGCTAATAAGAACACGGAAAAAGGGAACTTACATTAGAAAGCTATCTTGTTAAGCACTTTACCTTTCCCAGTACCTTCCTCAGACAAATAAATAAACATACAAACAAGATAAGGAACTTGTACAAAAAAACCTCTTTTATTAAAAGTAAATGAGATTTCGGTTGGAAAAGGAAGTTTGAAACCGAGGCCTTCATTTACATTTCAATCGGCATTCACCTATATTTCGGTTCGGGCACAGTCCAAAAAAGAAAAGCTCACTAGGCACTCACTTACCTACCCCGAACAGACTTTTAGCATAGCTATATTTTTTTAATTTTTCGTTACGTATATTTCGATTGTTTTAGATGCGCAGACTTTAATTTACGATTTAATTTTCCTATTGCTTTAATAACTAAGTTTGATGTTTTAGTTTGTTGTGAAAAGTTGGAAGCAATGGACTGTTGATGACTCTCATGATGACTTTCATGATCGGTTCATCCGTTTAGGAGCAATGACAAACAGACAGAAATCATTCTACTCACGTTGAACATATAACATCCCTCTTTCATCTGGAGTAGGTTAACAAACCGTTTACTGATGAACCCAGCTGCTACAGCCACCTTCCACTAAGCTGTGCTTAGCGTTCCGCAATTCAACGAGAAACGCTCTATGTCCTAAACATTTTATTACATTCCATTCACGTAAAATATAATATCCCTACCCACACTCAGACGTACGCGTCGTGAGCAAATATCTAAATGTAATTTCCATGCGTTGTCCCCACAATGTTTTCCCAGAAAATATTAACATGAAGGCAAGGGGCTGAATCTCTCCTAAGTAAGTTGCAAAAAATGTACGTGATTTTACTTCAAAGTCCCTTTTGTCTTTATGGAGGGAAGGCATAAAAGTACAGGCATGGGAATGGAACATACGAAAAAATTACGTAAGGTAATGATGATGTGGCCTCCTTGAGAACAAAATATTTTCCTTTTACAGTGACAGAAACGTATTTAACGTCGGCTTCGTCTAAGAGATGCTAACTTAGACACTTTGGAGCTTACTACCGAGTAGATACTCGTAACTTGGGCCTTAATGTTATGCTTGCTTTAGCATTGTTCAAGACGAGGGGTTTGTTTTTGTTTTATCCCTCAGACTCACAACAGTAAATCTCTGATTACTGTTGAAATATTGACGTCAAAAATATTTAATGCCTTTAATAACAAACTAAGTGCATAATACAAAATAAAAATTTCAGGTTGGTTTCTGTTTGTATCCTCACCAACGCCTCTGGTATTTCCTGCTGAAACGAACAACCAACGCCATCTCTCGGAAGCCAAACAAAACTGACTTCCTGAAACGTTCCGAGAAAACACTCCAAAAGTGGAGCTCACTATAGTTGAAAAGTAAGACAGATTAAGTTACTATTAAAGTCATTTAAAACGGGATATTTACCATGATTCGATTTTTCACAATCCACAAGTAATTTCAACAGAGCGTCATTACATACCAAGACTGGTACAGGAGGCCATTGAGATTACCAAACACAGAAACTTCAACCGAGAAGAAGGTTTCCAATTATCGGGAACCTGGAACCCTGTGGTGAGAATGTGTAAAAATCGAAGAAGTGGTGAACCAACCAAGCCGTGTGCAGATACCGTTAGTGTTGTGTGTCGTGATCGAATTGCGTTCGTAAATGAAACCGGTGGTAGTGGTAACTTTCGTAGAAAAAGACAAAGAATGAAGGTAGATCGATTTATCTGCCAATAAAAACCAACTCGCAGTGACTTTAGTTCTTCCGTGATCATGGCGCATGAAACTGTGCCGAAATATTGGAAAACTCAAAAATCGAATCATGATAAATATCCCGTTTTAAATGACTTTAATGTTAATAACCATGATAGTTTTAAAAGTTTTATAGATTAAGTTACTGTTGTAAAATATAATTTTTATACTATTTTCAATACTTTTTCATGGAAAAATCATCTAGAATAATGTTCGTTACGTACTATGGCGGCTCGATATAAATCGAAATTTTCGCAAGTCCTCTTAATTTTCAAAAGTCAAAAGTAACTGTGTTAATGAAATACTTCATTATGTCATACAATCTTAATTATCTCACTTGTCAACAAATACGGAACTTCATAGTCGTGCATATACGAAACAGCATTTATATTCGTGGACGAGGTTTATTAAAGGCCATTTTAAGAAAAATTGAGCACTTTAGCACTTCTACCGATTCTATTTACTGATAATATCGGCAATAAAAGTAAAGTGTGATTACCAGACCGCGGGAGGTCATCGGAACACCACAGGGGCCTGCCACAGGAAATTGTCTAATGCTGTACTCAAATATTCCACTAATGCACTTGGTTTTACTCAATTATTGTAGTACCTACACGAATTTCGGTGTTGATGGTTTGGTAATGTCTTTATCAAGACGAATTTTTGCTCTGAATGGGCTATGAAAATGGTTGTACAGGCAACCAACAAAATAATTTGGTGTACCTAGCAATAATGAAATTTATCAAACATGTAAACTCTTATTAAATAAGGCTTACTATTCAATGGGTATTTTCATAGGATTTGTGCTCATAGAATTTTCTAAAGCTCATTCTCTCCACCACATTTGTAGGCTCTAGGTACACATAAATCATCCAAATCAATTTAACTAACTAAACTTCATTCATAGGATTATAAGGAAATAAACGGAACGAATAAAAATAACAATTCACAATTTATTTTTTACTTTATTTCTTTATAAAAATTGAACTAATGTAAATTACTTAACTTCACTTCTGTGCTTAGGTATTTTTAATCTATAAAATGCTACCTGCCTAGTTATGAACAATTTTATAGAGGAAAAACTTGATACGAGGATAGCTACCTACTGCTAAATCCCTATTTTATTTGAAGTAGCTTCGCTGTTTTCTTTGATTGTTTGTCAACATTCATTCATTGTAATTTAACATCTTTTTACTATTCATGATGTTAGGATACTTATACATAATGAAAAAAAAAAACATTATAGTATTTCCTGATGGAGTATCCTACATGTAATAATAAAAAGATGTTAAATCACATACTAAAAACCTAATCAACTTTACGTTCTTTTGTATCATCGAACACCTCAAAGACTTAACATCAGCTGACTACAACCTCCTTCATATTTCATTGTAAGCTGGTGCAAGCAATATAGCAGCTATTCTAATCCATCGGATCCCTAGGGTCATAGGAATGGCGGCAGGCCACAAATACAGTAAGCCCTGTTTGAGTTTACGATCCACGCGTATCTTGGCTTTATGACGACAACGGGCGACTGCTTGGCCCGAAGCTATATGCTTTACTGGATGTACTAAGGCCCAAGTTACGAGTGTCTACTCGGTAGTGATCTTAGATCTCCAAAGGTTCTAAGCTAAGCTAAGTATATAGTAATGCTTTATTGTTACTGGGTGTGGTGTCTGTCTATGTATAATAAAAACTGTCTATGTAGTGTATTAGTTATCTAAACATTTTTACATTAGATTTGTTTAAGTTTGATGCCAACAGAATTACTACCAATATCTCGTTAATTTTTTTTTATTTTACCATAGGAAGTCCTATAAAATATTATAAAACTATTGTAGAGTAAAAAAGCCGAGAAGCTAGGCTCAAGCAGCTGGTGACAAGGGTTGTTATTATTATTTATTGTTATTATTATTGTTATATTATTATTATAAAATAGGATGATGATGATACCTAGGTCCTATTGGATTCCCGAGGCGAGAATTGAATCCGTTATTGTTATCCCATTACGAGCTTGATTGATATTATTTGAAAAAAGTTTTTGTTAAAATGTATTGTTTTTTCTGTTTTATTTAATTGTATAAATTTTACAAAGACTTTATTTATGTTTAAAGTTCTGTTAGTAAATAATCGTTACTATAGAGTTAAATTCAGAAACTTATAATTTAACTCTAAAGTAACGAAGCTTTCTGCGAACTCCAAAATGTTTCACAAGTCTACCCAAATTACCAAACTATAAACTAAACAAACTTTTTCGTGAGTTGGGAGATAAACTGAATTTTGTAAGAAACAAAGCTGTCTACAGAATGTTTGTAGTCTTTCAAATAAGCAATTACCTATTCTGTGGTTTGGTCGGAGTCATTGACGTTATCTGAAGAGCCATGGGTCTGCTTTTACGACTGACGACCTCAGTGGCGTAGCGGGGGAAAGTTTGCCATCGACACAGGTGGTTGCGGGTTCGATTCCCGACTTCGCGTACACGTTTCTACGATCTGCAGATATTTGTATCGAATGTTTTAGATGTTTTCTTTGATAAAAAAAACTGACTGATGTCGATGTGTGATGATTTATTTTTCTGCCGATACGATCCATACAGCCGTTTAGGCGTCTAAAGTTAAAAGATAGATAGATAAACTAACAGAATTACTTTCATAAATTTATAATAATGAAGTATAAGTAGATATATATTTCTACAATGTATTCTGTTAAAACTTTTAAAACAAAAAAAAGTCATTTAAAACAGGATATATTATTATACCTACCAAGATTTGAGCTTTTCAATTTCGACACTTATGAACCATGAACAAATGATAACGAGTCCGTATTTGTAAAAAACTAGAAAAAAACATAAACAATTAGCTTTATATATCTATAAATAACATAAAATAATAAGGTATGATTTCAGAAAAAAATTTTAGATTTAATCTGAACGATTTTATTATTTAATTGGTTTTTGTCAGTCATTTCATTTTTGTCATTTTTTTTTAAATAATGGTCAAGTAAATGGAATTCAATCTAGTTTGAATGGGTTTCTTTATTCTCGATCCTTCCCAATAAATAAACGAACGCAGAAATTTACATGGGCACAGTAGATTTTTGTATTTGCTGAGGCAGGACCACAGGTCGAAATTACAAAAAAAATATGCAGTATATTTCTTTATAAATCCAAGTTTTTATGATAATTTCGAAATATAAAATTATAAAGTAGTTGCCGCCCACGTCTATGTATGTGCTAGGTATTTAAAGCTTTGTTTTCCACTAGGATACAAACAATTATCTTGCATTTATCTTAGCCCATTGTACTTGTCTCATGTTATATGTCTTTTTGTAATGTTCTTTTTCTAGTGTACAATAAAGTGTTTAGTATTGTATTGTATTATCTTGTAGTCTTTCATTAAATTTCGGATAACCGATGCGTCGTCAAATACGCAACAGACAGATTAAGTCTCGCATTTACATTATTAGTATGAATATAAATCCTACAACAGACGGACCTATAAAATACATTAATATAATCATAGCAAGGTATATTACGGTATGTATTCAATAGTACTAATCGGCGAGTGACCACAGTTGCAGCTATAACGTATATTTATATTACGTCATCAAAATAGGTTGACAGTTATAGAACGATATATTTTGCATATATATTACGCAGACCGCTGTCTGTGGCAGCTTGCTATACCGTAATATAAAGCTTACTTGCACTTTACTTTAAAGTGCCTTGGAACAAATATTTGTACGATCTGCAGGTATTTCTTCCGGGTGTTCTGGTCGTTTTCTATTTATAATAAAATTATCTATCTATGTAAAGTATTGTATTATGTATATCAGTTATCTAGTACCCATAACACAAGCTCTGCTTATCTGCGGGCTAGATAATGCTGTGTGAAATGTCCAGTATTATTTATTTATTTACTAAATTAGTATATTTTTATTTTTTTTAATTTATTTATTTATTATAGCGCAGTCTGTTATGGACTTTAGCAAAAACTAAGTTCCTAATATTCCATTCCATTGGAGGCTTCCAGCAAATCTAATTCCATGAACGTAGGGTTGCTAAAACCGCTGAGTCAGCTCTATCCAGTATTTTCTAATGGTGAAACAATATGTTCGTCTCGTCCTGAGATGTGACTTTTACGACATCCGAAAAAACATGTTGCCATCACCAAAAATTGCAATGTTGAATTTTTTAGGGTCTCATGATTTCAATTGTGTTTCTACTTTATTAAGGTATATAAACCTTCCAACAACTTCCTTACTTTGGAAAGTATAAGCCAAAATAAATACAATCAATAAACAAATAAATATTCATTACGGATGTAAGCGGGTTAACTTCGAACCTTATTTGTGTTGGAAGAACACCAACGTTTCATCCCTTAACGAGGGACTTGTTCAGGGTGAGTGCGGTACTAGACGCGCGCGTTTCACATCCCTCCGAGCACAAATAAGGTTTGTAGTTTACCCGCTTACATCCGTAATAAAGCGTCAAACTACGATAGTTTTTTTAGTAAAATAAATATCCTTCGGTTTTTGCTAAAAAGCTACCTAAGCGTCTCCAAGAAGTGGTGTGCGTTCTTTTCAAAATAATTTATAGTGCATTTTTTCGTACTGCAACACTTTCATGGTCTAAGGGTGAGCGCAGACTTGATTTGCGATAGTTTTACGACAGACTATTGCTTAACAAAAATCACAACTTAACTGAAACAATAGTCTGTCTTAAAACTATCGTGACTGAAGTCTGAGCTCAGCCTAAGACGCACATCCATCTGCAGGGCTTTGATGCAGTAAGCGTTCCGCCGGGTTGCACCACTGAGGATTGGCGGTGAATACGTTAATATAATGTCTTCCTAAAGCACTAAACTCATTTCCATCTATAAAAAGCTTCCCTACAAAACTTTTATACAGTTAGCCATCTAAAACTATACAGTCCAGTATCACGTACGCACCCGGTTATAAAAACGTTCAAGAGTTCGAGCAGGCAAGGAATAACTAGATTATCGGGTCGCCCGGACAAAAGTGGCCGTATCCTTCCCCCGATGGCGGTTTCGTTTAAAGAAGTAATTACACGAGAAGCAAGTTTGGCCTTTGTCTAAAGGCTTGTTCATGCTTTGAGACAGTAGATTAAGTTTTGCGGTGAAAGAATAAGCCATCCACAAGAACAAAAGACAATCGCATTCTATACAATGCGAAATGTTATTAAAACAATTGAATAACCAACCGTAGTTGAAACTCAGTAGCTGATGCAATTCTAACACGGAAGCGATGAGAGTTCTTAGTTTGAGTTGTGGATAGTCTAAGAAGATATTTATTAATTGAAAGAAAATTACAATCAAATCATAGAATTAAATTAAAACTAGTATCCAAAAGTAGTAATAAACTATAACTAGTGTCCAGTCCATCCCAAGGTTTCCTGGAAGAGATCGCCCATAGCGATAAGGCCGCCTTTGTACTTATACGCCTCGTAGCATTTATTTCAAAACTGTTTTCTGTGTTTGTATGGTACAGTAAAGAATTTATCTATCTATCTAGTATATACAATGAAAACAATTAAGTTAACTGCAAACTGTTGCAAACAATCTACAGGTAGCTCAACTGATCCATATCATACCAGTAGGAAGCGTGAAGTCTATTTTGGTTTTAGCTTCTTACCCATATATTTTAACGCCTTGCATTGCAGCGCATCCACCTACAGAGGAACAATGTTTTGTTAATACAGAAATAAATAACACCGGACAATCCACACAGCATCATCTAGCCCCAAGCTAAGCAGAGCTTGTGTTATGGGTACGTACTAGATGACAGCTATCCAATAGTTTCATACGGACTCTTCTTTTTCTTTGTTTTGTGACTTTTGCGAGTATTTGCCACAATTGTGCCAGTTCGATTATAGTTTTCGAATGGTTTTGTGACTTGTGTGTCGTAGTGCTTCGTTGCATTATAGTAGTGCAAATTTGACTGGTCAGCACTTTTTTCTTTTTGGCCTCATGCAAACCCATTATATGTAAATGGTATGCCAAGATATATTTTTTTTTTTTGATTTTATAAGAATAAAAAGGTTCGCTACAATCAACGCTACTCTAAAATGGGAAGTTAACTCTGAATCCAAAAAATAAAAAGAGTAGTAATAAAATTTTGTATTATGGTATTACGAGAGCGTACCCAAATATAGACAAGCTACATTATATATTATATTATGTAGCTTGTCGATAAATCCACTTTTCAAGTAAACGTCTGAAAGCTTTATATTTTATGAGCATATTTTGAAGAAGTATGTAAAAATTTACTTAAAATACAAATTTAAATTGTTGATTAAATTTTATAGTAACCTAAAATTAACTGAACAGGTGAATGGTGTGCTCGGAGTCTCGTTCGGTCGACAATGCCTAGCGAAATGGTTTTATTGTCTTTGGAAGAAACATCTCGTCGAGACGTCTCGAAAAGTGTGTGATTCTGCTATTATACAATCATGTTTATTTCATCAGTACAAAATTAGTACAACAATTAATTGGAGTTATTTCTTCTTAAAAAAAACACGAACATAGACAATGATAGATTTGGGGACAAGGTGAAATTTTCCCCAAGTAGAGGGAGATTTCCCCTCCACCAGGCCGAGCCAGCTGGTTCACTTGCCTGGTCTTCTTTAGACGTTGGCCCGGTGGTCTTTTGACCAACAGTTGATGTTGAATAGTTGTTTATAGGTCAGTTGTAACTGAATCAAGTGTTTGCGCGATCTAGGAATTGTTTTCTTTTACACTCCTTATATCTCCAATTTTGTCTTTACGACATCTACAGGATATCCATCGAGCACCTCTATTGACGTTAGCTTTGTAGTTCCGCCTAAATTTCTATAGAGGTCGCTACAATAGACCAGATCTATCGTATCTAAAGTCTTGTTTTTTCTCAGCTTTTTCCTTCATTCCCCGACGTTTATTTTCTCCAGTGTGAACTAGCCTTTACGTGGTTAGTATTCCACGCGTGTCTCGCCCGGCGCAGGCGATAACGCAAATTCGTTTGCCCGAACATCTCGCTAATAGAGTTTCACTAATTTTTAAGATCGTAAAGCTTCTTTAGGCCTTGCCCATAAGTTTGTGTTGAAAGCTGAAGTAAGAACTTTTTCAGTAAAAGGTGCTACCACTAAAAGCATTTAATTTCTTAAAGACAACCTTAGATAACCTAGAATGGTATTCGACCCCTGTAGGCTAAGAACAGGGATTGTTTTCTATGGTAGAATAGACAATAATGGCATCGCATCGTCACACATTGCGTACATTATTGAAGTAAACAATATACGCATACGATGACAGAGTGATGTCCTCACCTCACCAGCTCAACAGCCTATAATGATCCACAGCTGGACGCAGGCCTCTCCCTGATTTTTATCTCATGGGGTAATGTCCATAATCCCTACTCTGGGCATGCGGGTTGGGGATCGCAGTTCGGTGTTAGATCTATTCTGCAAGAAGCGCTGCTGCCCGCTCAGAAGCTTCCCGCTAGAAGGCGTCTAAGGGACATACACCGGTGTATGTCCCTTAGTCGCCTTCTACGACACCCACGGGAAGAGTTGGAGTGGTACAAATTATAAGCCGGCACTTTACCGGCATTCTACCTTATACAACAATCCCCGTGGTTGGCCTACTGGAAAAATAAAACAGTTACTACTTTCTTCACTGCTGTATTAGAAATTTCTTATTCCTAAGTATCATACTTATAGTACCCGATGTGTTTGTATATTGCGCCCCTACCGGATTGTAAGCGCAAATATTTTCTATAGTATTACAGCCATCCATGCCAATAGTTAAATAGAAACTTTGCCCTTATTCTACAAAATTAATCGCTAGTCTCGAAATGACACATTTTGGCATTTTACCTTTAATGAAAGAATTCTACTTTTGAAACCATTCTAACTTGACACTTATTTCCGTGCAAGCAAGTTTTATTCATCAATGAACGATTCTGCGACGATACTACTGTCATAGTAAAGTTTTGTTAGCAAAATTCATCCCCTCGATTGCAGTTTTCGAATAATCTTGAGTTATTTTTTACATTCTAGCCATACTACTTTGACAAGTCACCTGCAGTAAACGTAAACTTTCACAATTTCGCGATTGTCTTTAATTTTCCTTCAAATATCCACGCTGATCTCACAGATCCAGAAATACCCTATATTTTTCTCTTCCTTCTATATATTATATAGTATCTTAAAATATCCTATTTTAATAAAATATCTATTTAAGATACATTTCATCTAAATTTCAAAAAATCCTATCGATGTAATAATTAGTCGTGTATCATCCCCTCGTCACAAAGATACACGATTATCTTTAGCTAATCGCTTAAGGAGTCAATCGGCTGATGAAACCAATGTCAATTAGCAACCAATTCCAACCCAACTCCTCACCTCAATTGATCAAACAATTAAGTGAAAATCCAATTTAACAAACAGACGCACCAAACAGTATTCTCGAATAATTCCACGAGAGCTTTTCATAATTAAACGTGCTTACCTCGAAACCCCGAAAGATTGAGTCCCATTTAATATTTAGCGGGTCTACTGCAAAATCCTTTCTGCGGCTGGACAGTTTCACTTCAAGGGGCCATGCATACATATTGCTTTCAAAATATAAGGGTTTAACAACTTTAAAATGTAAAGAATTGCTCTCGATGCTTACCGTTTTGCGAGTAATGGAAAAGCGGAGAAAGTAGTCAAGATAAAGTAACTCCTAACGTAGTTAAAGTACTTTAATTATCATAGTTTAAGTTTTACTTTTACTATGATGGCATACCTATCATCGATGAAGTTACTATTCGCCAACACGATCGAAGCGGCATGTTTTATATTAATATTCAATCATAATTAAACATTTATAACACATAAACAGAAAATAAAGAATACTAAAGTGAAAGAAAAACAACCAAAAACAATAATATGCACGTTCCTTCTAATAGTGCACTAGCCCTAGTAACACTTCACCAATCTATAGCCTTTAAAGAATCTTAACCAATTCGATTTGAAATGAAATAAGTCCCAAGAATTTTGTATTTCGTCAGGATTGGAACCTGCGCCCCACCCTCACTCAGTCCGGGTGTGCTCTAACCAACTAAGTCACGAAATTTTAGTCGGTTTTATCGAAAATCCACCCAAAACCAGAGTGCGAGAGCTTACGGACTATTATACAAAAACCTTGGAACTAATTCGATTATTACAATGTAATATTAGGTAGATACGAGTAGGTACATTCTCGTATAAGATTAATTTTATTTTTGCGCAAAACTTCTCAGACATAAATCCTTCAAAAAACCCTTGAGACCAATTCAAGAGTTGCGTAGTAACAGAAGAAATACTGATATTAGCCAGACTTATGTGCAACGGAGAATTTTCTAATTAGAAGTACAGACAGACGTGAAAAAATAACAAAACCCTAATTCTGTTCAATGTGGGCTGAAAATTGGGGAGCTTTTTTATTAGTGGCGGCCACAGAGAGGTTTGTGCACACCTGAGAAATATGCAATATAATATGTACATAAGTAATAACGACATATTTAAATAGTTGAGCTTACTGCAGACTGACAAATTATCTAGATTTAGCTCAACTCTTAATA
The DNA here is from genome assembly GCA_946478455.1 of Eupithecia vulgata. Classification (NCBI taxonomy): domain Eukaryota; kingdom Metazoa; phylum Arthropoda; class Insecta; order Lepidoptera; family Geometridae; genus Eupithecia; species Eupithecia vulgata. The sequence continues at coordinate 11,050,020 of OX297862.1, read as the reverse complement.
AATATTCTTGAAAATCATGATCCTAATGTTGTACATTATATAAAAAAGCTTTTCGTGAGACGCTGAGACTAGGAAACATCTCACGTGGGCCATTGGGAAGACTTTACGTGAAACCTTGCGACTGAGCACATCTTACGTGAGACGTTGGATATAACCCTTTTCATCCCATAGAATTAAAATTAATTAAACATACAATGTCATAAACTTATCTGTATACACTAATTCATCTATGCGTGTGTTTGTCACCTACTTCGTCCTAAATGGCTGATACGATTAGATTAAATTTTTTGTAGGTATATTTGAGAGGGTCTGTTTATGGTTTGAATATACAATGGACTCCAGAGGATGGTTTGTTTGTTTATTTGGCACACAAAACGGAACACAATTATAAAATCAAAATATTAAAAATAAGAAAGTCACAGTACCTATTATGATCTAGATTGTATCCCTAAGTATGTGTACACAGCATGATTTATACAGAGCAGTTCTGTATAGACAAATAGTGGAGATTAATATTAAAATATAGAGCATGCATTAAAATTAAATAGGACAATTAATGAGTACAACAATAAATATCTTTATTCAGAAAGAAAATAACAATCAAATAACAAATTTAAATTAAAACTAGTATTTACAATAGAAACAATTAAGCTATCTGCAAACTGTTGCAAACAATCTACAGGTAGCTCAACTGATCCATATCAATACCAGTTGGAAGCAATAAATACTTACAATAAATACATTGATTTGATTCGAAAATGTAACCTACCTAGCTCTAAAATTTGAATAAAAATTAAGAAATACATAAAATTAAAATTATGAAAAATTAAGACCACTCTTTTTAATGAGAGTGGTTTCAATGTCTTTTTTTTTATTTATTATTCTTATATGGATGGTGTCGTGATCAAGTTAGGGCTATTATAAATTCGAAATTAACTTTGTCGATCTGTCTGTTACCTTATCACAACTAAACGGCTAAACGGATCTTTATTAAATTGAGCAGGGCAAACAATATTTCAGGACGGACATAAGCTACTTAAAAAGCGCATGCGAAGCCATGGGCACAAGCAAGTTGCTAAATAAACACTTATCTTTTATTTCTACCACTGCCATTCGCACTATTCCAGACATGGATTAGGCTCAGAACAAGAGAATCGCAAAAAAAACGATGGACACGCCTGCTAGATTGCAAACAAGCCAGAGCCCTTCCATCAACATCACCAAAGCTATCAAAACGCCTAAACAGATCGGACCTGCAAAGCCTGGTCGGAACACTAACAGGACACTGCGCACTAAACAAACACCTGTTCACCATCGAAGCGATGGACAGCCCTCTCTGTAGAGGGTGCCTCAACGACGACGAATCAGCTGCCCACGTAATCCTGGAATGCGAGGGAATAACAGCACAACGAACAGAAATCCTCAACTTGCCGAGGTCACTCCGTGAAGCCTGTGAAGACTGGACGATGGACAGAACATGAACATTCTGCGCTTCTGAACGGAGTTAAGCTTGTTATTCTGGCAACAACAACGCATAATGGACCAAAAGGAGTCCTAATGCGGACAATGGAGTACTCCTACCTATACCTATTCTTACACGTAGATTTTAAAAGACACATACTTAACATAAATTCCATTTACGTCGAAAGTTTAATGATTATTATCTTTACCGCACAAGAGCCACTTCTTCAGCATCACTTTTACGAAATTGCCTTCTTCGTGTTAGATTAAAATAATTACGTCTAAGTAAAGCGTGGCGTGAAGGTATATTCATAATTTATTAAGAAGCACGGGTGGGTCCATTGCTTAGAACCAGCATTAACGTAGCTGCAATTTTTATAAAGATTCAGCTGGTTAACTTTATCAGGTTGCTTTAAGGCGGTACCCCGACGCACACTAGCGCCGCAACCTTTTTTATTTTACTATTCCGTTAAACTGAAATTACATTTGATTTTTTTTTTCAATTAATTTAATTAAAAAAAGCACTAGGCAGTTTATGATACCTTATCATAAGCTACTTTTTCATGCCTCTGTAACAGTTTTATTTTTTCTATTTTAGGCAAAGATGCGAAGTTGCTCTTGATGGCTACTAATTTCTGTTTTCGCATCTCTGCTTATAACTATACAGATTGAAAATGTAATGAAAAATACAGATGTATTAAAAAAATCGTATGATATCTATACCAAACTGCCCAAAGGTTTTATTGAAAATTTCTTTGCAGATCAATACCACTACTTAAATCAATACTAGTCGGAAGCATCCTCAAGACGATGGCTGAATTGCCCGCTGTTTGGCAATGTTGTTGTTTTGAGCCAGATACTCAAAAGCTCCAGGTCACGCGCCGCTTCGACCAGGCGACGCTCCGATACAATTTTGGATATCACCCCAAGCCCTTATTTTCGAGCATTTGTTTCTTTGATAGCCTTTTTGGTTGGTCTGACACTTCCTGGTGAGATAAAAGCCCATCTTATTCATTTTGTCGTGCAAAAGTTCATAATTATTATTTAAAAGTTTATTTATAAATGATTTTTACTATTACTATTTACTATTACTATATTAGTTTCTTATATAGAATATAATATCCTATAATCACCAAAGTGATCGCACTTCTTCGCGATGAGCTGTGCACAGCATCTGCCGTTTTATGCAAAGAAAAATTTCATTTTATAGTGGTCTGTTCTCCAAATGTGGATATTAAGGCAACTAAATAGCTCTTAATTAAACTTGAGTATCTATCCATTGTATATCAGTCATCTAGTACCCAAAACACAAGCTCTACTTAGCTTGGGGCTAGACGATGTTCAGTGGATTGTCCAGCACTATTTATTTAATAGAAGTCCATTGCGACGCCGTAGCTTGCTACGGCGTAGCATTTAGACTGCTACGATGCAGCATTCTCATAACTACGCCGTAACAATTCCATCGCTACGCCGTAGCCAATCCAGTGCTACGTCGTAGCAAACAAAGAGAAGCATTGTCTGCGCATTGTCTGTCGGACCAGTAAAATTCTGATTTATTTTGTACTAATACAAAAAGGCGTATAAAACTACCCCGTTAAAATCGTAAATTCAAAGTTACTGTTCAATTTGTACATTAAGAAACCATATCCGCACATCAGGCTCCGCGGAGCTCTAACATGGATTTATCCTCGCATCTTGCCGGATGTGCCGTTAAAAGTGGGCCGGAAATCGCATCAAGGAGCCTTTGCGGCCAGTCGAAGCCCAGCCTCTATGAAAATTTATTTCCCAAACATGTTAGGTTTGGTAGATTATTACCCCACTGAGAAATTACTTGGTTTTGAAGGGTTCCGTACCTAAAAAGGAAAAAAACTAAACCTTATAGGATCACTTTGTTGTCCGTCTGTCAGTCTATCAGTCTGTCAACTCTCTTTTCTCAGAAACGCGTTCGTTTCGTTATCGAGTTGAAATTCACACCATATACTCAAGTTCGTAAACTGGTAGGTTCATCATTGAACTCGGAGGACAAATATTTGCTGAATATCTGCAAGAGCTTGAAGGAAGGGATCTCTACATACTTCGAGGGTGAATCCAGTCCCGACATGTCCGTTAACGAACATATAATGTGTATATAGGCATAGACACAGCTCTCACAGGTGACAAGCTACTGCGTATTATTATTGCTCGTGCCATAATGGCAGAAAAACTTTCGGATGCTGCGCTCATGTGATGTGCATAGTATCAATGGTACATGGGGTATGCAAGGCACCTGCCTCTTATAAATATTCCTGCTGATGGCTTAGAAGATATATTTCTTAGATCAGGATAACTAAAGAGGATCTTCAACCTCACCTCAACAGCCTATAATAGTCCACTGCTGGACGCAAGCCTCCCCCTGATTTTTTTATCTCATGGGGGGTAATGCCCGTAATTCCCACGCTGGCCATGCGGGTTGGGGATCGCAGTTCGGTGGTAGATCTATTCTACAAGAGGCGCTGCTGCCCGCCCCCCGGTGTATGTTACCCCCGGTACCACACGGCTATTAGATCGCCAATAGATAGAGGATCATCATAAAAATGTTTACTAAACGATTACCGCTTTACATCTACGCTGTGTGATACTTTCAGGTTAAATATTCAAACCTAAATATAATTTCAGGGAATTGACTTAGAACTTTGGTATTGTGATAAAAAATGTCTGTAACACTGAGTTCTATTTCAATAAACCATTTTTTTTCGTTGGCTGGCAAAATATAACCTAAGTGATCTCCTTTGTAGATAAAATTAAAGATTTTTTTATCTTGCTAGAGACCAAAACTTGTAAGGCACTACTTGGGTTGAACTAGAATCATGCTATTTGGCGAGAAACAAGAACACACAGTACAAACTCTTAATTTTACGGAACGCTCGCTGGAATCGAACCCGCCTCCACTTCTTGCGTCGCAGGCATCCAATTACGTCCATCGCGCCACAGAGGTCGTCAAATACTTCCAAAATACTTCGATATTGTATTAAATGAAAAAAAAACATTGTGAGTGTTAAACAAAAATTTAACATAACAAGGATATTACCAATGGGGTGGTGTTAAGCCGCTTTCGCGCTCTAGGGCAAACCCTTCTATTCATAACTTTTTTTAAATTAATAAACGGTTTAATTTCCCTTTTCGTAAAGAAATTTCATGAACATTTTTATTCGTGTTCAAATTCCGTTATCAATAATTTTATACTAATTTTTTTTGTATTCATTTATAATTTCATTCCCTGTGTTTGTGAAGTTCTATTTCTTTTTCAATTCAAAATATTAATGCATATAGCTGTGCAGAAATCATAGCTGAAAAGCGGCTTCAATGTATTACCTTTTACTAGATATATTCCCAGTTTCTGTTATAATACAGGATGATCTAACTCGCATGAGCGTCGTTACACGGCCGCACCGTGTGTTCAGAACATGCTGCATGCCAGACCTCTACCCTTTATTCCAATGGTAAGATCTACCTGCCTTCCGATAGTTTTACTTCCCTGTAATACGGCGGATCTAAATTCATATGAGCGGGACATTTGCGTCTGGAATACTTTCGCCTGAGAACGCGGTACGAGCGCCTTCCTTCGTTTGAGACACAATTGCGCATGTTTGCATTTTTATCTACTTGTTTTCGTGGGGTGAATATGAATGCAGTCTTTGTTTGGACTATGCAAAGGTAAATATTAATATTGCATCGGAATTGTCTTCGACCGACAATATTTTTGTGTTTTGACGGTGCTATAGCTTTGTACGAACGATACAGTAGATTTTCTATTTTATAACTTGCAATCGAAATGTGCTGTAGAAATTGTGCTTGAAGCTGGTCACGTTATAATTTTATGTTTCTAATATGAAACACGAACAAACTGAACTTCGAAAGCTTAACCACTAAACAAAACTAACTATACTCCAACCTGGTGACTCTTAGAGAGAGGTACTTTTCATTATAGTGTCAAGAATGTTACGATATGTGAAAGTCAGTGCTCATAAAACGGCGAAGTACGTAGTAATTAACACGTCCCAGTATGAGGAAGAGTATAATTCGTTATGCCTGGCATCTTCACGGCTTTGTCAAAGAACGACTGGTAACAGATATGCCAATCGAAATCTTTTAAATTTTAGGTTCTTTTTTATCGAGCATAACCATAGGACCTAATTAAAGTTACCTCCAGCTCAGAATGATGTATTGAGTTGGTTTTATCCCTAAGAGACTGTCTTCTTTAAAAAATTCAGTGCTGGAATATGCTATATTGACAAATACATAAGAAATGATACAGAGAGAAATCTAGCCAATTTATTTACGAATGTAAAATAAAACTAGCTTTGCAATTTATCAAAAGCTCTCTTTGCCAAAGGGCAAATATTTTCCTTGACATTGTTGTTTCAAAAAGTTGAAACAACAATGTCAAGGAAAATATTTGGCAAACATCACAGCGTCAGTTGCATATTCTTGAGCACGTCTTGAATATCACGTCTGCGTCTTATGCAAGTAATCATGATATAATAAAAGTTTTGCACTTCCCTGGAACCGGATCCATGACATCTGAGCTCGCAGTCACCATGGGTAATCAGAACTTAATGAAGAGTGCGGCGTGCTAAGATGGGATGCCTTCCACTGTCAGCGAAACATGCTATGAGAAATGCAAGATATTTTGCAAAAAAGTGCATGATGCAGTTTTACTTGGGTTTTGTATTTTAGTGACTAAGCCCTCGTACTCTAAGTTATCTCTAAGAAATGAAATAAGTTAAAAGTAAAGTAAATTTTCGATGTCGGCGGGACTCGAATCTGCGCCCCACCATCAGTACGTGTGTGTTCTAACGAACTAGCTACGAAATCAGCCAACAACAGATGGCGCTATAATATTTATTAATATAAATCATAGCAAGGCAGAGATCCTAAGATCCTACGTTCCACTAGAATCTTTTTTTTTTTCAATTACGGTATATTTTCAATAGTAATCGGCGGGTGACGGTGACAGACGCAGCTATAACGTATATTACGTCACCAAAAAGATATAGCACGGTATATTTTTTGACAAAACAAATCTTTATTCCATTTAATTTTCCCCTTCAGATGCAACAGTTTTTTTCTTGTGTTTTTGCCACTATTTTCTTTCAGCACATCTTTCATCGGAAAACTGGCTTAAAAACCCAAATTTTAGATGTCACGTAAAATATTAAAACCACCGAGATGAAGTGGCCAGAGATTCATTACTTTTCCTTGTTTTTATTATTCGTAAATACTTCGAACACGTTTGTGTTCATAACATAAAATGAAACACCAGTAAACTTACCCAACGAGTTTTGGGAGCTCACAAACGTTATTTAGCCGGGTAACTAGCACCCGCATGCGGATATTATATTACTTGTGTTTTACTAAGAAATACTTGTTTTTACTTTAATTATTCTGAATATCCTAAAATGGGCAGCTCCTTTCGGAAAAGCGTGCTACATTTTAGGTCGTAACTTCACTTTTGCGCAACGCTTTACCATTAACAATCACCTCAACAGCCTACAATGGCCCACTGCTGGACGCAGGCCTCCCCCCTGATTTTTCTATCTCATGGTGAGTAATGCCCATAATCCCCACGCGGGTTGGGGATCGCAGTAAATAGTAAATGTACTTATCTACTTACTAATCACATATTCTAGCTAGACCATAGACAGAATTTTTTCACTACGAGCTAGACTGTGTGTACGATCTGCAGACATTTGTTCAGGGTGTTGTTCTGGTCGTTTTCTATATGTAATAAAAAAATATCTATCTATGAAATGTATTGTATTATGTATATAAGGTATTGTATTATGTATATAACACAAGCTTTGCTTAGCTTGGGGCTAGATAATAAAATAAAATAAAAAGCTGTGTGAATTGTCGAGCATTATATAATACAATATTAATGCAGAGCAAACAACAAAAAAACAAACGTTAAGTTTTATGTTTGTTTTAAAATATTTCTTGTTATATGAAATGTGTTATTTAATCTACGTGTGTAATAATAATGTTTTTTTAATGAAAAACCAATTAATTTAAATAAATAAAACAGCTCCTTACACCCAACTTGATATTCGTACCGCTACAAAAAGATCCGCAGACAGATAATTTCACACCGAAACCCGTATAATCATAACACGCCTACAATATTACATTTTGAGCTTATTTAATTTGCTTACATTAGGGCGAAGATTGACTTAAATTCATGTTCTTACGAAAAGCCCTCATGCAAACATACACTTTACTTCAATGTAGCACGGTTTAAAATATGTTTGGCTCTTCCTTGTACGTAATTTGTATCGTTGAGGCATAAAAGTTAACATTTTAACATTTTGGATGTAATTAGCATAAGATTACTCGTATATCTATTAAGATTAACTAACTATTCTAAAAGATTATATATTTTTTTTATCTTATTTGATAAAAAAAATCGAGTATAAACTGGAATTAAAATATAATTCATAAAATTTATTGTACACCACAAAATAAATCAAGAAATAGACATGACATAAAAGTACAATAGGTGGCCTTATCGCTTAGATGCCATTTCTTCCAGGCAACCTTTAATGTAGAGAAATTTGAAAATTTAAGAAAGGCAGGGGTGTACCTATATACATACAGGGTGTATACTATACATATTAAAATACATAATTAATATCATCTTTAATGCGAAATTCGACTCGTCGTCGGCTAAGTACCAAGCATAAAATGTTAATTTCAAGTTTTCAGATAGTTTCATAAAATGTAAATGCAAGCACTAAAATAACTCAATGATCATAAATTGCCGACAAATATTGCTACTCACGTTTTCAATTACTGCTTGAAAACGTGATGAAATTAAAATTAAGTTTAACAGCGATTGTTAAGATGATAGTATCTTGCCGCGGCTTTGCACACGTTTTATAAAGTTTTAATAAATATAATAAGTATGATCATACAAAATTAGGGCCTGACTGCTCAGGATGCGTTTTAAATAATAAAACTAAAAAAGCTTTAGTATACTTCCATAAACGCATACGATATTCCATAAATGACGACCTCTGTGGCGCGGTGGGCGAAGGTCCGCCTGCGACGCAAGAGGTCGCGGGTTCGATTCTCGTCTTGGGATATATTTGTACGATCTACAGGCATTTGTTCCGGTTGTTCTGGTCGTTTTCTATGTATAAAAAAATATCAATCTATGTAATGTATTATAAAAGTTGAGAGGTGTCAAGGGACACCCGGATGGAACGAAGTTCCTTTCTATAAGAGAGATAGAGAGACAGACAGAGAAACATGCGCACGCCGCACGGCTTACAATAGCTTACTATAGCAAAAAGTGTCGTTACAACTTTTGGTGAGAATTTTTTCCGTCCAGCCCCCACAACGCGCGATAAGGAACTTAGTTCCAATAATGTATATCAGTTATCTAGTACCCATAACACTAGCTCTGCTTAGCTTGGGGCTAGATAATGCTGTGTGAATTGTATTATTTATTGTTATTATTTATTTATTTATAAATTTTGCGCCTTAGAGAGGATAGAGGGTAGCTATTTTTGGTAGTATAACGGTGAACCAATAACTACATTCATCGCCTATGTTAGTACACTGCTGGATTTAGGTCCTCCCTGATGAGCGCCATAGAGCTCTGTCTTCATCTTGACGGATACAGCACCTGCCTGCAGTCAGTGCCTCACTCTGAGAATGTGGTCTAAGGTTCCATATCCTCCGTGAAACACGACCTGTTCCGGTGGCTGGAACTTGTCAAGTTTCCTCTCGAGATGATTTGTGACCACTCATAAGAACAGCTTATAGACATCACTCAGGAGTGAGATAGGTCTGTAACTTTTAAGGAGGGTTTTAAATAACTTCTTATAATATAACCAAACTTTTATACTTATAATATTAATCTCGCCTTTGGAGTTCTCGGAATACTACTCCTTAAAATAGATACCTTACTTACCTTTTTCATGATTCTCTAATTTAAACAAATAAGTAATAGCTTCTTAAAATACGTATTTTATACTTACGTATAATACGTATTTACGTATTTTATACTTACGTATAATACGTATTTAGAAGGCATTATGATATAATAATAATTATATGGATCTCATTGTTATAAATATAAAAAGATCTAATTCTAAGTAGATTTTGTAATTGTTTTAGATTTTTTTGTTGTATAATAATTAAATTTTTAGTCATAAGGTCTTAAGGATTCTATTACTACTAGTAGTTTTCTATTAGTACTATTCTTTTTTTTATTTTAGTAGGCTGATACTTTTTCCGTCCAAAAAAAAAATTGTTACTCGTTGATTCTTAACTCTGTTATTGTGCACTCTGAGACTTCCTATATTAGAGAGATACATCGATTTAAGAACTATATATACCTATATTACTTGTTACTAACAAGCCTTATGTAATCTCATGTTGGATGTCCTATTTAACTAATAAAAAAATTATACATACGGACCATGTATGTATAATTTACTTATGAACATCTCTTGATTTTATGCAATAGCTAAAAGTATGTACACTTAGGCATTTAGGAGCCCACACTTACTGTGCAGGAATAAACCCACACGCTTCAAAACTCCTAAAGTGTGCTGTGCATAGTTTTAGGGCCCCATCTCTTAGGACATCATTGTGGCCACCAGTCGCCACATTGACAAAATGTATACAGTTGTTTGGACACCTGGTATCAGCTTGGTTGTGAGTCGTACCTTTTCTTCTGATGACATAAGCTAGTTTTAGGATTAAGGAAAATCACTGATAAGCAACGGTTTTCTGTTGACACAATGTTTATTAGAAAGGAATCGTTACAATGTTTTTCTTAAACTATATAGCCATTTAGCCTAATAGAGACCTATCGACCAGAAATTTATGGAATACCTGCGTAAGTAATTCCAATCCGCACAAACAAAAACAAAAGAGTTGGTGTGTCACGAATTCTAAGAAGGGAGTGTTATTCGGGAGCAATGTGATTCATAAAGATAAGGGGACATCAGTATCTATTTCAACGGAATAAGGTTTGTAATTTCCCTGGATATACTGTGTTCTCCTCATCGATATAATCTGACAGTTGTACTTTTTTGTTTGACCAAATTTGATCATAAACGTCGCCTACATACGTAGACGTTCACCGTTGAGCTACGTAATTTTCAACTGGTAGGCTAAGTACCATTAAATACAATAAGATTAAGATTTATGTAATCGAGTACTTTTAGTGTTTATACGAAAAAGGCTTATAATGGTAGTAGACAAAAAACAGACCTATTCAAAAAAATTGGATAAATATATATAATTTTTCTACATGTACTATTCCTGCGCTCTTATGCGTGAAAGCACTGAAGTTATAATTATGCTTGTCAACTCACACAAAAATTGGTTTTGGCCTTCGAAAGCAATTATTGAATGATCGTGTTTTACCTCTAGTCCTCTATGGATCGACGTGTTTGCTACAAGGTGCTAGGTGTGTAAGGAGTTGAAAACGATGCAAGTATTCGTAAGAAAATGCGTCAAATATTTTCTTGAAAGGATAATAAACTAAGTACGTTTTATCTAGTATGAAAGAAAGCGTTCCATTGTTGCTATAAATTGCTATTACCTACTCCGAAAACAATTTAAACTGAGTTATTCCTTGACTCTGGCAATAAGTCCGGGTCTTACATGGCGTATAATGGTATGACACGACAAACAGCTTTAAGTGTGTAAAATATGGGTGTGACGTCAGCCAAGCGGAGCATTCAGGGTATATTGTGCAGCTAAGATAGTCCGGATGCAGTAGGCGACGACGTGGCTACACCGCATCTCTCGAATATTCTTATTTGAATTTTACGCAATAAGCTTTTTGCTGCTCCAATGAGAATTTAGGAATGCTCTGAATACCTAATTGGATTTGTGATATGGTGGGTTTAAATAGAACGCTCCACTTTGATTATTGTATTTGCCTCGTTGGGAGTCGGAAATTCCTGAAATCCGTCTTCAATAAACAAATCGTGTTTTATAGGTTGTTTTGAAAAATCCTGATTCCTGTATTTGTAACCGTAATTGTATTTCTTTATTTATCACATTTACTTTGAAGCACAAACTTGCCGTACGAATGCCTTATTTTAGTTTAAAGACAAAACAAAGTTATACAAAATTTCAAATCAATTTAAGTAACACATGAAACACCGAAAACTTTGACCTTCCTTTTACTTTTACTTAAAAATTCTTTAAATTTGTATTTTACTTTTTTGTATTTCATAAAGTTTTTGGACAATAGTAAGGCAAGTTAGAAAGTTACAAGGATATCAATAAGGTACCAATATACGAATCTCAAATTTATCCAAACCGGATTTATCAAATTTTCAGGAATGTTTTCAATCATGAAAGATGTGTTTTTTTGTATTTATAATATTCTCTGTAAGTTTCAAGTAAATCGGGCTAATGGTTAAAAACTTACAAAAAAACCTCAATAAATTTATCTCCCATTTTACCCTATTTTTTTTAGGCTTTTGAAAATTTCTGATACACATATTAATGGTTGTATCACGACATTAAAACGTAACAGACATTTAAATAGGGAGCCAATCTACGTATCTCCAACTTTAATTACCAGATTTTCAGCAATATACAAATAAAACTGAAACAAGGGTCAGCTTCATGGGATTGGTTTGGGCGCAGTCTACAAAAAATCGCTTTTACTTGTACATATCTAAATAGAGTTTATCTAAAGACTTTATTTGATAAAAAAAAATAAGTGTTTAGAAAATCAGTAAGCTCTCAAGCTAAATGAAATAAGTGATTGATGTCTCATTTCTAATGACATGGATCATTGTTCAAATCTCTGGATACTTAGTGTAGATAGCTACGTATTCGATTTTAGTAGATAACATCAATATCTTGGCTGGAACTCCTTTTTCTCTCTTGCACTTTCTTCATTATTCGGAATCCAAAATTCCAATGTAACTCTAGCCTACAAAGCTAAATAAACTGTGCATTATTCCCGAGTAGGGAAGTCAATGTTCTCGAAGGCCAGACATGTCGGCGCTTCCGACGCGACCGTCCGAGATTACACTATAATTTGTCGAACTTACCCAATGTTCTCGATTCTATTAATAATCGACGCTCAATATAGGGAATGTTACCCGATTCTTCCCGACGCAAGTCACCGACAACTCTCCATCAACTACTCATCCATGAATGATGCAATTCAGCACACGAATTCGATTTATAGATACTTCACTCGTACGTCATAGCACACCTAAATATTATGTGCACATATCTACACATGATGTGCGTGTAAAAAGATACGACTATCGTAAAAACCCCACTGAAAATAATTTGAGCGATGTTACTCGTTTTTCGCGAGACATTCAGTGGTAGGACCCGCATAAAAGTCGAACATCAGACAGCCTAATGGATTAGAAGAATTGCCTCGAATCGTAAACCCCGCCTTAAGCATTGGTGGAAGCCTACAGAAACAATATAGAGCGTAATCTGTTGTTGTCTTGTCGGTGGCGAGTTGGTCTAATATGCGACTCCTAACTCCTAACGCTCGCTCTATTTGGAACGAAATTTTTTAGTGTTCGTGTCTTGCCAATACTGCGAGATATGATACAAGCTACCCCTTAACAAATTGCGGTAGATTCATTATGATCCAATTAATTTTTGTATTACTGCCGTCCATAGTCTCAAATAGATATCCACACTTTTAAGCCTTGTATTATGTCATAACAAAAACTTAGCCGCTAACCTGAAAACACATTTTCATTAGTATTATTCTTTTCAATATTTATTTCCACTTTTACTGCAATGGCATTGGTCCAATTTTACAATCTACCACCATCCTCTCCAAAACGAAACATGTTTTCAAAAGCACTATCTTGTTTTAGGAAAAAGAGCTGTAAGCTTTTAACTTTATAACTTAATTCCAAGTTGAAGTATGTTGCTCTCAAAATTTTACCGTAAAAGTGTTGTAAATCACAATTTTGAGTTATACACACAGGCTATTTTACCCATTTTAAGAAATGTCTGACTTTTTGTGGAATTGTACTATCCAAACCTCGTCAGACAACATTAAAAGACTCTAAAGTACAATAAAGTGAAGTAACTAAGCTATCAAATACTTTCCTTCCGGCGATGTCCATTAACCACGACCATCTGTCTCCGACTGAATTATCTCCCTAATCATCTTCCACATTGGCTCATACATAACGATCATATTTTCATAAAAGAAGGGCAGCCTCCCCGTACTTACAGTTCTTGGCACGTCTGCCTGGAAATAAGAAAATGTTCACGCAATGTACACGCCTTAGCGCGATTTATGCTCGGGACACAAAATAGGATTTAGATAAAATAAGACGTTACTGGGCCTCGCAATACCCCCCTACTCGTGTTTCGGCTCGAACCCGTAATTTACATGGCATACTTTAATACGATATTACCTATCCCTGTAATTCAGCCGTTGTGCTCTACGAGCCTTGCTATTGCTTGCTATGGCCTGACCGTCGTTATTTTCTAGTGCCTGTAATGGAGAAAAAATACAAGAACGTGGTTTATTTAGAAATTATGTGTTCCTTTCTAGGAAAGCTCACATTTTGAATTTTGTTTACAATAATCAATTACCACAGAATGGTGTTAGTTGAATATTCGAAATGGGACGAATTAGGAACGTTTTGAAATAAAATTTGAGTATCTTGTCTCGTCCCACTGGTTTCGGACCAAAATGGGACGAGTCAGGCATAACTCATTATTTTGTGTTGTCTGTCTGTCAGATGCGTAAGGAAACTATAGCTAAATTTAAACTCCAAATGTAGTCACATTAAGCTGCAACGTAGCAATAAAGCAGCCCGGATATATTAGGTACCTACCCTGATAGAAACTATCGCAGACATAACTAACCAAGACAATAAAGTACGTCTTCAAGAAGGTTCGAGCGAGCTCATCGAGCGAAACTAATGACATTTTATTTCTCCAGAGAGATGCATTAATTTCATTTGTTCGCCCATCGACGCTCTTCTACGAATCTACTTATATGGGAAAACCAATTAGTTTGTGAATTGAGTTATTGCAATCCCATGGATGCATTATTGTGTTGTTTATGGACAAAATTGTAATAAATCAACTTGTAACATGTGTTTTGGATGCGAATTAAGTTGCGTGTTTTGAATATTTTAGTGATTGAGACTGGAAAAGTTGATGTCAGCAATATAATTATGTTTTTGTGTGGATGAAAAAACTGTTGTTAAGGCGCATACCCCACCGAAAGTGGCGCCGCCGCCACCTCATTTATCTTATTATTCTGTTTAACAAAGGAATTTTCAAAAATCCATCTTTTAGTTTGTGATACCTACCATAAGGTTTTTTTAATGCTTTTTTAAATGTAATAGTTTTATTCTATTTAGTTTAGGCAGAGATACGAAAATAGATTTTGGTGGCCACCAAGGGCAACTTCGTATCTGTATTTAAAATTTCTTTGTAAACTAAACAGAATAATAACATAAAGTAGGTGGCGGCGATAGTTTGCGTGGGGTATGCGCCTTTAAGTATTTTACCATTCAAAGTACCAGGAGAGCAGAAGCTGTTTGGAGATATACAATTTTTTTTAGATTGGAGATTAACTGGTAAAATCAAATCTAAGTAGCTACTTCCTTCACATTCATGCTACTAAATAAGTAAATCTTGTGAAGGAAAATGATACCAGGAGCACTAAGGTTTCGTACTACCAAGGGTAGGCTTGGTGGTAGTCACAAACACAATGACAAAAATATAATCTCTCTCGCTCGCTCCCATCACAATGAAGATGCTGTTTTACCCATTTCCAAAGACTTTATTCACCCTCTAATGATGCTGCAGTCATTGCAGTAAGGATTTTAAAATAGATGCACCACGTTCAAAAATACTGAACTGGATCCAGACAGAGCACGGCAGAAGACACACGTCTTAAAGCTAGAGTCTGAATTATATAGGAGGGTCGTGTCACTTGCCGATGCCAACCCGTTGCGGTCTCGACACTCTGAATAAGTAATTTTTACCGTCTGCGCAGTTTTACAAACAAATTAACAGCATAATGTTGTTATTTTAATAAAAGTTTGCTGTAAAGTTTACAGGAGTTTCATTTTTACGAGTCATTGCCGTCGTGGGTTTGTTTATGTTAGTAAGTATGCGTTTTGTGCGTCTCTTGGGGCAGAATTAGGGTTGTTTAACCTCTTGATAATCTAAAAGTTTAGTCAGAATAAAATTGTTCTATTTTTAATTAAATTGTCTGGTAATCAAGGGCTATGTTTTTTATAACCGAATTGATGAATTTATTCATTAAAAGATAAGATAAGATGTTTATTGCAAAAGAATCATTACAAATAATTACATAACAGTTTGTCTGACATTATGAAAATACACAAAAAATATATTCTTGTTCAAAACAAATTATGCATTAGCCTCAGATGCCTAAACTAGACTGAAAAGTCTGTAATATAGGCAGCTGTGCTCCCCTATGATGTTACAAAAAGAAAAGTTTTACAAGGGATTATACCACCAAATTATATATAGTAAAACCAAGTTATAATGGGTGGTTGGCCTGATTGGAAAACTATATTTTCACTTCGATTGCAAAACAATCAAAACTTAACTTAAGTAAAATGTTTGACTCTTTTTTATCTTCTCTGCTTCACTAATTTTTCGAAGTCTTTTACGTGATTTTAACCGCAACAAATAGATAGAATTAATATTAATTATTTATGTTCCTTTGTGTTCCATTTTCATATAATGAACTTTATTTTCGTTTGATGACATTTTTAATTATTATAAGCCACGATCACCTCCAGATCAACTTATTTTTGTGTCTTCGTAACGTGCAACGCAAAGTAGTTACCTACCAACTATCAAGGAGGGAAATCACCCCTCGTACAAACATCCAACAATCACAAAGCGCTTACAGCTTTATTTTCAAAAATAAATTCAAATGAAATGTTTTTTCTGTGTAAATGGAACACTAAACAGTTGACTGTTTATGCAAGACGACGTATGTCTTGTAGTGGTTCAATCATTTCAGACAATTATAAAGAAATAATTCTTATTAGCCCTCGGGCGTAAACTCGTATTTTACACCTGCTATGCTACGATAAAACGACAGTTAAAAAAAAACGATTTGGTCACGAAATAGTTTTCTCAATGAAAAATGTTTCTGTGTTGTGTTTATATAACAATTTAATGGGATAAGATTCATTTACGATTGCGAGTAAGAAAAAAATCATTGAGTTTAATAACTAATTTCTAAGAAGGCACACAAGCACTAATGTGTAGTTATAATCAAAGGATCTATTGTAGAAAACAAAGACACAAGTTACAAAAAAAAACAAGGGTGTGTCGAACCTTCATATACCCAGAGTTCTATTCCGACCCACTGAACCAACAACTGTGTGTTTAAAATTTTGAATACATATGCGTAAATATAATTCGTTTAATTTAGTTAAAACTTTGACGCACGTTACGTGTATTTGTAGTCTCAGAATAAGGAAATACTAACCTAAAACAGTGTTTAAAACAAAACCAAAACAAAATTTCGTTCTGATTCTTTAGATACGGAACCCTATAAAAGGAAGTACTGGTAATCCTCTGTATTTGCGTCTGGCGTTCACTGGAATTTTACAGTGTTTGAACTTTTTCTTAAAATCCTACTGTTAAAAAATGTGGTTTGCAACTTTGTGTTTCATTGTCGGGTACATGCATTATATCCTTAGGTTTGCATTAAAGTATTTTATACTAGCGGTCCAAAACGGCATCGCACGGGTTTATTCTATAGCCTATGTTCATCAGATATAATGTAGGATTCGAATGCTGAAAGAATTTTTCAAAGCGGTCCAGTAGTATCCGAGCCTATTCAATTGAAACAAACAAACAAATCTTTTCTCTTTATAATAGCAACGTTTAGTATTTTTTCAATTAGAATGGTATCATCTCAAAATGACACATTTTGGCATTTTACGTCTGATACAAAAAATTTAGAACTGAGAAACTGGAGGATCGCGTGTCAAAATAGTCAAAGTTATAATACTATTATACGAATTTTACACTATCTATAGGTAAAATCAGGATAGTTGCCTCAGTGGGATACTTGCCGCGGTTTTGAAAACGCTATGTTAGAGACGTCAGTGGCATTAGCGCTCTACTATAATTGTAAGCGCCCCTCCCGGCGACCTCATGGCCATGTGAACCGTCAGCCTCGGCGCACGCATTTCGTCAGTGCGAGCAAATATCTTCCGCGGCGAAACTTCGACGGGCGTTGTAATTATATTGGTAAGTAATCTCTATTGAATATTTTTATTACTGTTTGTTGGTTCAGTCAACTTATTAATTCTTTGCATGTATTAGGGTTTAAATTACATTGTTTATTATGTTTTATTGTTCAATAGTTTGTATTTATTTTGCAAATAAAAAGGGCAAGTATCCGTATCAAAAAGGATAGTCGCCCTAGTTACTTTTACGGATAGTTGCCCTAGGGCGACCATGAATTCTTTAATTAGCGAAGTAATTTTTTTTTATCTTTGTGTTTTTAGGGTTTAGTTCGGGCACGAAACCCTTATGGTCTCGCTATGTCCGTCCTTTTTTAAGGTTCCGTATTTACGCAAAGGGTGAAAACGGGACCCTATTAATATAATTTCCTCTTGAATACATATCTCAGCAACTACTGAAGCAATTAGTTTGTCGTAAACATTAAATTTATTGTAGTAAACATTAATTTTTGAAAGCGACTTTAAGGTAAAATGGGGTATCAAAATATTTTGATACCCCATTTGACCTTATAAGTCTCTTCTAAAATTTTTACATCACAATTTGTATCGAAAATTTTCATTTCTCGTTTTTTGTAAAAAAAATACAAACTAATAACTTATGTTATTTAATGTACAAGACATTTCAAAACAGTTTTGGAAAAATTTCTAGTTTTCATAATTTTTGTAATATAATTTGTAAAAAATCTGAAAATACATCTGTCTGAAATGTAAATCCTCTGCCAAAAGTTTGGGTACACTTGTATTTTTTTTTTTGTCACCAACTAAATATTTCATTAGTGCACATTGCCTGCAGTTTTGCTTGACATGACTATAACTTAGCTTACATGAAATAAATATGTACTTACCTCATAAAAATGCATTCATTCTAGGTGAACAAAATGCCTCGCAAGTATCGGCGTAAACCAGGCGTGGTGCCGCGCCAAATAAGCTGGACAGAAGATAGTTTAGCACTTGCGTTCAAAGAGTTGGATGAACAACGCGTTCGACATTACCCCAACATACCAATTTATGTTTTTATAGTTTTCAAGAATAAAACTTAATAATAATTGATAATATTGATTAGTACTTAATAAAAGATTGTAGTATTATAATAAAGACTGATTACTTTAACTTATATAAATTTGTTTTTATTTACAAAATCTTAAGTGCGGGCATCTATCCCCACACGAGGCAAGTATCCTCCGAAGCATTTTTATCGTTAGGCTACTATCCGCTAGAGTAGGCAACTATCCCATTTTTGAGAGGTTAAATAAAACAGGATTTACTGAAAACCATTATGAATTATTTTAAAAAAAATAGGCTTATATAATAGGTCAAAGACCAATATATTGATATACATCTCGCATTATTCTAAATAAGTACATATTTTTTCGTAAAAGAGCTTTTTTGAAAAGTGGGGCAACTATCCTGATTTTACCCTACTTTCTTTCATCTATGGATGATTCTGCGACGATGACCAATGATTATTATGACCATAGTGGTCATTATAAGGTGATTGGTTAGCAGAATTGGGGTCCGGTAGTTTTGTTCTCCCTCTACGTTTTATTTCCTTATAACGTGAGCGAAGCCGTTGGTAAACATTTGTATTATACGAGATTTTTAAATGCAAGAGTACTAGAAAAACCTTGAATCTAAACATTATAATTCGTTTGTATTTAAAGTACAATTGAATCGTTAAACCAAAAATCTTAGTTTCGGAAATTACCAGTATGAAACCACGAACATTCGAATAACATTTTGTCTTAATTAGAATGTTAATAAGTTATTTTAATTAAAAGAGCCGTAACAGCGCTGGATTTGAGAAGAAGGCGCACGCCCTCTTCAGTTAAAACTGCTTATTGTAATTTATGGGCGTCGACTATTGCACTGCTTATTACTTCCACTGCAGTTTCGGCACCGGAAGTACATTTTATGGCGTTGTAAACCATGAGCGTCTTAGCATAATTGCTGTGTTACATTAAATTAGTTTAGCCATCAATTATGTCTTTATGCTAATATTGCGGGTGCAAAATCTGTGATAAATTGTGGAGGTATATTGGGGTGTAAATCTTCATTCGCACACATGTTTATTATGACTTATGTAGTTGCTTTATAGGATCAGAGAAGCGTATTAAATGAAAGTGTTACATCTTTTAATGCTTATTGGAGGTATGCAATTTTGTTCAAATTTTGTTATATTTATTTATTAATTTAAAACTTTATTGCACTGAGGTACAAAGGGTGGGCTTAATGCCAAGGCATTCAGTGTATTGAAGGATCACCGGATTACTCAAGGTGCTCTAAGGCGTAGCAAATGTTCTACGGCGTAGATTCGTAGAGGCTCTACGAGCCGCGTAGACATCGTAGTTCGACACGAAGTTCACACTTAATTTATCATAACAAAGTTGTGCTCATGACGATCTGACTTTCGTGAGACGTTGGAAATACTTTTCGTGAGACGTTGGCCATAGGTGTGTTTTTCGTGAGACGTTTGGAAAAAATTTCGTAAGACGTTGCGACTAGACGTTCCCAAAGTCTCACGTGAGCACATCTCACGTGAGACTTTGGGAATAACCCTCAAAAACGATAGACACAATCAACATAAATAAAGCCGCCCAAGTACAGCGCAGACTGCCTAATGTGAATGTTAATTGCCACCGTTGCCGCCGCAACAGATGGGCGAGACGCGACAACCGGCGACCAATCGCCGCGGCAAACATTCGTAATTTTAAAAGCAAAACGAAATAGCCTCGTTTGGTCGCAGTACATAAATTTCGTGTTTGCCTCCGCCGTACTGGCAGCGGATATTAATCAGAGAATATTGAAATATGTTGTTTTTTCTGCAGATTGATAAACTGCGCTCCTGCCGGATTAAACATTGACGCCGCTCGCTCAATTATTACGTTGCCAGCTTTTGCCTGTGGATTTGTTTGTTTGTATGCAACCAGTCAACACTCCACTGAGCTTTATTTTTGAAGCAGTTTACTCTTTTCAAGTAAATATAACATAACCAGCTTCTGCTCGTGACATCGCACGTATTTTTGGAATATAAACATAACCTTTTTGTCATTTCAGGTCCAGATGTTAAAGTATCCAAAATTTCATTCTACCCATTCAATCTTTTGGCAGTGTTTTTAAACAAAAATTATCACAAATTCGCAAACTTACACCCTTATATTATTATGCATATAATTAGAATTATGTATGAATATAAGAAGGATAGAAAAGTATTAAATTGATTTTTCTATCGAGCCTTACCATAAAACGATCGTTAAAATAACGTCAATAGATAGCTAAAGAGGCACTTGAAGGACCACGCTTGCAGAAAATTAATGTTCCAAGTGCACGGATAAACTGCACGTTTAATATCACAGTAAAAAACAATCTTTACACGATCATAGCCGAGGAGGAAATTAAGTTAAACCAACAATTTTCATTAAATATTAAGGCGGGGCGGGAATTCAGGTTGTCGTAGCGCGCGCGTTGCCCCCAAGATTTATGATACGACCAACAGGCGTATATTGAAAATCTAGAGCATTCGCGAAACCACTGGATGCATTATAAATGAAGTCTCACTATAAACAATATTGCAATACTTTTTGCTTGGAAGTCTGGCGGTATTGGATTCGCACATGTGACACAAATGGCAGATGTGAATGTTGCATTTGTACAAATACGCGTCTATATTCCGTTGAATACAGATGCAATAAAATCTTATTAAGACTTTTTACATTCCCAATAAAAAAAGTAAGTCAGCGTAGTAAAAAATCCAACTTCAAAAAGTGTATCAACAACATTATTCATCTCAGAAATCCATTGCCATATAACCAAGTATTACTCAAAATTAATTTTAAATCCATTTTCCATTACAGGCAATATTTAAAGCACATTTATTCACCTTTCTGTGCACTTTGTCATCATTTGCGAATGCCATTTCAGTAGGAGATACAGGGGTGGCGGAACAATGTCTCATTTTGTTAATGATTTATTTTTCAATACAGTTCACGTTTTACACTTTCGATATGATTGTATTTCAGTATCATGTGAATCCGTTTATATCTTCTGCTTATTAGAAACCTGTGAAATGTATATCTATTAAAAAAAAACATTTTTGCCACGCTACGTTATGCTACCTAAAACTTTCTAGATACACAAGAACAAAACGCTCGCCAGAATTGTTAAATTTATTATAACAGATAGCTATTTCAAGTAATGCCTTCCTTACTATATAAATACACAGTAAAGAAATAAACTTTAACAATAATACAAAAAAAATGGAAACGCAACGTAAAAACATTTTAACCGTTTTTACCCTGTTTTCGTGAGACTTTTCAGTAGGCATCAAAGAGTAAGTAAGGGGCTCTTTTGTCGAGTACCTCCGAGTATAGTGCGCTTGGAGCCGCATCATTAATCTTTTGGCAAACACTTTTCGACTCGTCTCTTCAGCTGCAGTCGCAGTGGATATTATAGAAAAAACGAAGCGATCGATTCATATAATCTTTTCCGCTTTGTTACTTTGAAACATACTGTTTTTCATCGTGATTCTTGATTTTCTTCTTGATCGAGCTTCTACAAATTTCAAAAGTTATTTGGGTATTCTATTGTTAATGCCGTGACTTAAGACTATTAACTTTTTTAGGAGTAGTTTGAAAATCCGTGTTTTAAAATGCATTCTGCATGATCCCAGGTAATAAACGAACTATGGATTTTACAATGATAAAGTAGAATGAAACAACAACCTTGAAAATTTACTTTCATTCGGTAAATATAACCTTTTTCAGTATGGAGTTATATGTACTAATAAGTACTCAGAATTACCTAGTTAGAAATCTAAGAATGTATCGATGCAGCTTCCTAAATAAAATTACTTACTGGAAAAAACGCAAGTACAACCCCACTCTACTAAGAGTTAAACGACTGCGTACGGAAGAAAGCGCATAAAGTACAAAAGCTTTGAAAATAAATATATCCGATAGGATTTACATATCGTTGCAAAGCTTGAATAGCATCTTAGAGCTCTAATACCCTCGCGAACTGAATGTGCAGGTGTGAGATGTTCTCATATTGATAAAGCGTTTGTAATACGTGTGGATCTATGCAGCCTCAGCAAAGATCTTGTATGTTTAGATATGTATTGTAGGGTAATTATAGTTAGTTGTAACAACACTGATTTATTTTTAGAGATAAGGTATAAATGGCCTAGAAATCAAGTTTTAGCTATTAATTAGGACTTTATTTGAAAAAATCTAAACATAATAAAAATGTTTTTTATACTTAGTTCTATTACTATGTTTATTATGTAGATCTTTACTTCTGTATTTAATGAGAAATTAAGGTTTTAGTAAAAAAATTAAAGAATCTTTGCCATATTTTTTTATCGAGAAAATTTTATGGAATCGTGTTTTCGAAACATACGATTGATAGAATAAGTCCTGAACTGTACAATTATAAATTACAAAGTCAAATATTTAGTCGTATGGAAGATATTTAGGTCTGACGGAGTTGATTTGAGGTACATAGTATAGGCGATTAATAGTTGTTTGTTTTGTGTTTTGTTTTGTTTGAGTGTTATTTGAGTAAAACACTAAAGTGTTATACATTATATAAGATGACAGAGTTTATAAGAAGATTTTACTGTTCAATAGAATCGTTTTCTTCGAGTAAGAAGAGTGTTTTCTTCATAAATACCTTCCCTCCGGAAATAAATAAACATCTATAAATACAAAAGTAAAAACTAAACTGCAACAGCAGTTGCCACTTACCAATAACAGTTTTCACAAAACAGTTACGTATTTATTTGTACGTTTCGACAACATAGTGAAGTTTCCATTTTGTGCTACGGCGTCACGTACGTGACAAACGGCTCGTCTTAGGGATCGCCAAATATCGTTTAGTACGTGAGAGAAGGAAACCAACCGGGGTAAATAAAATAAATCAAATATAAAAGTAACGTAGTCGTTACCGTTAGTAGTCCGTTACCGAAGTACTTATCTACTAACGCATTATTTTATTTTATAAAACTAAAAGTTATTGATAGAAGAAGAAGATAGTAGAATTGAGGTAAAAAGGCATTTAGTTTCTACCGGTCGCTCAAACATATATTTTATTGAAGTCTTAAATGAAAGTTCACCTCAAGAAAAAAGCGATGGACTCTGTGGTTACACCGACCATTCTATATGGATGACAAACATGGCCTTTTAAAAAAGAGACTACCAACAAAATCCAAGTTTTTCAAAGGTCTGCTGCAAGGAGAATGCTCGGGATAAAACTAACGTCCGAAAAACCGTATCAGAGGCAAATACATACACGCTTAACAAAGATCATCGAAGTAGCAAAAATTAGATGGCGATGGGCCGGACATATTGCAAGGACCTCAGACAACAGGTGGAGCAAGAGGCTGATGCACTGGGAGCCCTCGTGGTGAGCGCGGTCCGCACAAGCGCCCGCGCCGCCGCTTGGCGGACGACATCGTATCCGTCGCTGGTGTCCATGTGACGGCATGTGTAGAAGGCCTACGTTCATAAATGGACGTCCAAGAAAGAAAATTTAAAAGTTAAACCGTTTATTAATTTTTGAATGAAATTAATACATTTATTTCATTTCAGATTAATACAATTATTTCATTGTGATATTTTTTTACGTAAACTAATGCGTACTAATGCTATAAGTAATTTTTATTGTCACAATTCGAAGATAAGAAATGGTAATAAATGACTATTATTATTATTATAGAGGTAATCGAAGAAAAGGTAAATTTTATGACGAATTTACCCACAGAAGTTTTTAAATAGTAATTTACAAATCTGTGTATAGGAACTTCTGCGATTCATAGGTCGTTTTCAATTTAAAGCCTGGCGGCCTATATAAATTTCTCCAGTAGGCACATACGCAGTTGCAAGTTTCATTTCGGCCAACGTTGGTACTTGGTACCTACTCTAATAAACCGAATTAAATTACAAATTTTCATTAAAAAACTAAACGATACTCGCAATTGCGTATTCTGGAAATCGGTATAACATGGTATGGTAAAGTATGACTGCTGTGACGTCCAACGTCTGCAACTTCCCACGGACGGGCTGGCAACGTGACTTTCGCTGGAAACAATGTTCTATAAACTGTATTACATTAGGCTCCACCATTACTCTTGGTAAGGCATGAAAATAAAGTCTTGTCACAGCGACAGCGCTTAATACCCCCAATTTCCTCCTAATATCACGCCCAACGTATCTTTTCACTGCTAGAGGCGCGTAATTTTTATCACATGCTACCAACATTTTAGGCATAAAAAGGGAAGTAATTCTTGTAAATAACATAATGTACATCACATTAGCGGCTCCTAGCTAACTGTATCATGTTATTTTGTGTCGCGGAAAATGCTGGGTCCATACAAATAAGGTCCTAAACCAGTTTTCAAAGACAAGTCATGTTAACACAATGTTCGCGAGTTGGGAACTTCAGCGCAGGCCCTCGGACTACCGCTCCAAATGAAATTTGCCCTACTGGGGCTGTCCGGATTTACGAAACAAAGTAGGTACCTACACCAGGTGTGCCATCTTCTTTTAATACAGCTTTTGTGTGTTTTGTCCGTTGTTGAATAGACAATGTTAAAAATAAAAGCTATGTTTCGTTTACTTTTGCCAAAGCACATGCAAGGTGGAAATGAACTCTATAAAAACTTGTTTGCGTTTCGATTCCCTGAGAATAAATGTATTTTATATCCGAGTTAGCTAAGCTTACTTCCTACTTAGCTTTATGCTGGTTTTATCAAAGTTCATAAGTCACCTAGAATTTATAGGTGCCGCACGCTAGGTTTCCGATTACTGCACTAATTGGAGGACTTGGTGTTTATCGGCTCTTTCAATACCTGCAGACCTTGACCTGCCATAGCCAGTTCTACTTAAAGTAAAAATAATTTGAAGTTAAAACGAGGTATATTGGCTGCATTAATCGAAGATTTTAAAAACCTGAATCCCTTTAATTTTTGCTCGAACTTTAGAGAAGACGTCATTTATTTTTGTTAGTATAGTAGCAAAAACAAATGACGACTTATCTTAATATGCCTTATCAATAAGCCAAAAATAAAACAAAAGAAAACATTCTAAAACGTGGTAAAAAAATATGTCTGTCTTTTGTTTGCAATGTCATATCCGAATAGTATTTCCGGTTCGTAGTGCGTTGTAGATACGCGTTTTTCCAACACCCGCGTAGGGCCGCCAACGAAAATTCACTCAAGCCGCCTCCGTCAGACTCACATGTGTTTTTATTGTTTTAAATGCGTACGTTATTTTTCGCAGCAAAACCGTGTCTTGAGAGAATTTCGTACAAAGTTATGTTGCTGTACGTGGTCCAATTACGGCCGGCGGAAACCTGAAGTATTTGTTGCTACGTGTTTACTTTACTTTTCTGCTTTGTTTTATGAAGACTGATTAAATTGACAAGAGAATTCATTTATAAAAGAACCGAAAATATTTGTTAAAGGAATATGGAAAATATGATGTCGAGAAGGAATCTCTTGATATGCCGACATCATCCCCGCCTCATCCATTATTGCCTAGAAATCATTTGTATTCAGCCTCTAAGCGTATTATTTCAGAAGAATTTAATAGCTCATATTTATAAATACCCTGAACAAGGCAATAAATATTAAAGCGACACGACAACCAGGGCAGGATTAGACGGCAAGGCACGTCGTTGGCAAACTTTCGATTTGAATTCGGTGTCAGTCGACATTAAATTAAAAGCACCCACGCATTCCTCTCGCGTCTTTTTCCTGTCCATTTGCAAGGACCGTGTAGAACCCGAGGTCACATATCTCCCAGCAGACTTTACAGCCGTTTGAACTATATTGATAAGCCACCAACGTAATAAATTATAAAAAGCTTTAAAAAAAAAGAAAAGCAGAGCAGTCCCTTTCCAATAATGCAATAAAGCGCTCTGAGCTTGATATGATTAAAGGTAGAGCTTCTTAGTGTTGTCCATGTTATGCCAACAGGTTACAGGGAGCTAGGCAAGCGACTGAATGGCGACGCATAGTTGAGTGATAGCGGACTTTTTATTTGAATCGTGTGCGAATGTGAGCCCATCGGCCGGACTCAAGACACATTACTTACATTGACGTGTTCGACTAGGGACCGGACAAATGTTTTCCCGCTAAATCGCTTCAGACAAAATTAATGAACACTATGTTACCACATGAAGAAACTATTGTAGCCTATTAATCTGAGAGAGATCGTAAATAACTCGAAATAAAACATGAAGAGTTTGCAAAACTTTGTTTCCTCATTTTATGACTGTCGACGTAGTTTGTGAAGAAACTTTCAAAGCTGTGTTTAGATTGTAAGTTGATAAGGTATGAACCGTACTCGCTTTAATAGAATGATTTGTATGTATGTATGTATGTACCTACAAGTATACCTAGGTATGTTTGTATACCGGGCAATCTTCTTAGGGCATTCTAAGAAAGTTCGTGCAAAGTTCCCCTCTTGCGTGTTTTTATGTCTTCATGCATGTTTTATATAAAAACGCGTTCAGACCCCGTATTGAGGGGCAGGAACATGACAGTACAAGGTCGCGTGACCGTCTCCTGAATTTTAATGCTAGCATTCCTTTGATACTCGTAAAAATGATTCTTGGAGATTGCTACTTTTGCATCCCTCTCTATGTTTAACCAAATAGTAGGGAGTTCTTGTGCACTTTTCTTTTTTCTTTTCAAAGTAAGTTCTTGGCATTCTTGTTGGAAACCTAAAGAAGTTGTGAATGTTAAGTGTGGGACGTAGATAAGCTATGGTCACTATCAAAAAGTTACTCTATGACCTGCTTTTTTATTACATAGGATAGGCCTTAACGTAGCTTACTAAAAAGGCCATATCACCATTCCACTTTTACCTAGACCGTACCAAAACAAATGGATTGGACAATTTATTCTTAACTTACCTTACATCTATGGTTTATTTAAGTGTACGCGAAATACGGAGGTATGTAAAATAACCGTATCATTTGCAGATGCATCTCTTACTATCAAATTTTGGTCTTATGTCTTTTCTCTCCGCTAATAGATGGGCCACTAAATTTGGCGTTTTCAATTCTAAGTCTGGGAGGGGTTTCAATCAAAAACGGCACGCACTCGCTTCACATCCTCACCAGCGTCGCCTTTTAGAATAAGAATTGTCTTTTTCACAGCACTCTGCGGTCTGGGTAAGGAATATGGAAACGGATTCTTATTTATATGTAATTTTTTTAAATATCAATTTAGGTTTTTAGTCGGTCACGAATACACAAATAAGTAAAATCAAACATGCACGATTATTTATTGGAAAACCAAAAGCTAAAATTAAACAGAATAATATGAATAAGTATATCCTAGAAAGCTTAAATTAAGGTTTTCACGTCTAAAAAACAGTGTAGTAACAATTAATAGAACTATGAACATTATTATTGAGATATTTGAGAGGAATATTTTATTTCTTCACAAAAAAAGTTAATAGTATTTATTAAAAAGTATTTATTTATTGAGTGGAGACCGCGACTTGGCAAACGTAGTGTAGGACGCCCCCCGAACAAGTGGAATAACGATTTGCGAAAGACTGCTGGCAGATGTTGGATGCGGTAAGACAGGGCGCTATGGCGCTCATTAGGGGAGGCCTATGTCCAGCATTGGATTAATATACGCTGATGATGATGATGATAATTTATTAAATATTTTTCATCTATTAAAACCAAATTTTATCAGATGAACCAGTGGATTAAATGTGAAAATGTCTAACAATTTATTAGAATTATTCAATTTATAAACAACATGTAAACGTAGACTGTAACAAAATACAAAAAAATTCAAAATTCAAAGTGCTTTATTTCCTTTAGACCTTACAGGACTCTTGGACACGTCACAAAAACTCAGATTACATAAGTAAAACTAGGAAATAAAGTGATCACTTTGATTTTTTGTCCACTTCAATCTTTTTAAGGTAAAGTAAAGAAGCGAACAAGAAACCTTTACCTTGTTAGAATGTTAGTTTTCGAGTTGGAGCAAAACTCGTCCCAAGCTTTTTTATCGTCTAGATAATCTGATATTTTATAGTAAGCCTTTTTACAAAGGATATGTTTGACAATTTGTTTGAATTTATTTATTGATATTTTTTGCAACTCACTTGGAGTTTTGTTGTAGAAGCGTATACATTGTCCTTTAAAAGATACATTAATCTTGTGTAGCCTAGTTGTGGGCACAGCGAGTTTATTCTTATTTCTAGTATTTAAATTATGTATATCGCTATTTTTGGGGAACCGATTGATATTCTTATGAGTGTACAACAAGTTTTCATAAATATATTGACACGGTACTGTCATTATGTTTATTTCTTTAAATTTATCACGTAGGGACTCTCTGGGACCCATATCATAGATTGCACGAACAGCCCTCTTCTGCAGCACAAATACGGTGTTAATATCTGCAGCGTTCCCCCACAGCAGTATACCATAAGACATAATACTATGGAAGTAGCTGAAATATACTAGTCTAGAAGTATCAACGTCTGTAAGATGACGGATTTTTTTGACTGCATATGCTGCAGAACTTAGTCTCTTCGATAGCTTATCTATGTGCGGGCCCCATTGAAGTTTACTATCTAAGGTAATTCCTAAGAATACGGTACTGTCCACAAATTCTACCGATTCTTCTTTTACGTATACATTAGCCTTAACTTGTTTTACATTCGGTAAAACAAATCTAATACATTTAGTTTTGGTGGTAACTTACATGTAAGCTGAAGTGGCAGTGGGCTGGCCATATCTCGAGAAGAACCGACAACCGTTTGGGTAAACGCGCTCTTGAGTGGAGACCGCGACTTGGCAAACGTAGTGTAGGACGCCCTCCGACCAGGTGGGATGACGATTTGCGAAAGACTGCTGGCAGATGCTGGATGCGGCAAGCTGAAGACTTAGCGCTATGGCTATATGGGCGCTATGGCGCTCATTAGGGGAGGCCTATGTCCAGCAGTTGACCAGTATAGGCCGATGATGATGATGATGATGATGATGTAAACTTAAAAAACACTATGGAAAATATAATGAAAGATAATTATCTGTCTTGTTATTCTAATAACACGCTACTTCTGAAACTCCAGTAGATTCCGAACTAAACACATAAAAGTACCTACAAAATTAGTCTTAGCGAGTTTGAAGCAACTTTTGGCACAATCCCGGGCCGGTCCTGTAAATTTGTACAATCTGTCGCGATGTTGTAATTAATAGCACAATTCTGTCTTTAGGTAGAGTTTTCAGTTATCTGAGGGCCAGCTACGAAAAAGGAATTTTCTAATTAAGAACACTTCGTATTTATATTTTCTTAACAAGCTACTTTGTGCCGGCGCTTTTGTACGCGTTGTATCTATGTAAAGGATTAAAGATTATTTCCATTCCATGGAAACTGATTTATAGAGTAAAACGTACTTTTGTAGTAGTTTAAACATACCTACTCCATCCAGCGATCCAAACATTCAACTTTTGGCACAATCCCGGGCCGGTCCTGTAAATTTGTACAATCTGTCGCGATATTGTAATTAATAGCACAATTCTGTCTATAGGTAGAGTCTACTAATCTACAATAAATGTGAAATTTTAGAAATTCATATTGTATTATGATAATTGTATTACCTATTGACCTATTATTACCTATGTCTCTGGTAGCACTGATTTTTGTTTTTTTCTTAATGTGTCATTTTTATTTATTGTGTAATCTGTAATATAAAAATAGCGATATACATAATATTAATACTAGAAACAAACATAAACTCGCTGTGCCCACAACCAGGCTTCACAAGATAAATGTATCTTTCAAAGGGCAATGTATACGCTTCTACAACAAAACTCCTAGTGAGTTGCAAAATCTATCAATTAATAAATTCAAACAAATTGACAAAACTTTTCTGTGCAAAAAGGCTTACTACAAAATATCAGATTATTTTTAGGAGATAAAAAAGCTTGGGACGGGTTTTGCTCCAACTCGAAAAATAACAACTAACAGGCTAAAGGTTTCTTCGTCGCTTCTTTACTTTAGTCTACATACCGAAGCGACAGAAATCAAAAATATCACTTTATTTCCGTGTCAGTGTTTTATTTTAAGAATTTGACTTTTTCTAAGTGTACATTTTTGTATTTATGGAATTAAAGCATTTTGACTTTGACTTTTTGACTTTGACTTAACGTTTATTATAGAAGAGCGAGATCTCCAACACAAGTTTTTATACTTAAATAAGGGTCTCAAGAATAGAAAAACTTTTGTAAGCTTGTTACATATACACATTATTTTATTTTATTTATTTAATTACTGATCCTTACAACGCATAAAAATAAACTGCAGTTTTATCCATTACAGTCTCCATACTTAGCTGGTCGGCTGTCGCTCGAGGCCCGTGCCCACCCGCCATGAAATTAAAGCCGAGTCGCACCGAACGAATGATTGAATAATAAACGAAAGAATTCGCGTTCTGAGTCCTGCCCTTGTATTACGTATTCATGGCGGCTGGACTGAGGCCGAAGCCCCTTATGCACCCGCTTCTACCGCTTGACACCAATTGAAATGCTGTCAGCACTCGTCTAGAGCATGTGCTGTACTTGCGAGAATTTTCTTTTTATTTTACCGTTTCAAAAACATGAGCTAATGTGGTAGTGGGCCTTAAGTCGAAGTAGGTTCGCTTTTTCGAGACAAGGACGAGCGAACACCGCGCGGTGAAGGCGAGAAAGGGAGGCAAGAACCGATCCGCGCGCAATTTCACTGCTTTTTATTCATAAATTTGATATTGCTCTAAAATAATACTCTTTCGCAAAAAAATTAAACTATGTTGCTCTTAAGTATTTAGTTAAGTATTTTTTAGACGACATTTCATTAAAATATCTTAAATAACTAGCAAATGAAACTGGTTTTTCGTAGTAAAAATTAAAATTTAGAAGAAACTTTGCGATTTTTTTCGATCGAGTCAATCGTGTTTCGACTTCTATAACGCAATTACTAACATCCTAAACTTTCGAGGATCATCAAAAAAGATTTAAAAAAATAGTGTTTTCTTGTCTTAAAATAGATTTTTCGTACAGACTAAACCTGGGTTTTGGGTCCTACTTCATCTTAAGTAAGACTGTCTCCATACAGGCAGGATAACCACCTGCGATAGACTGCAGATAGATACTGGATGCGGCATGCTGAAGACACGGCGCTATGGTGCTCAGCCGTGGACTATTTATAGGCTGGAAAACAGGAAGAGTCATTTTTATAATGCCTCAAAATATTGCTTATCTGTGAGGATTTGTGATCGCTATCATCAAAACTAGTTTGCTTCCATTCATTGAATCTCGGTGTTTTTACTATTATTCTAAACTTTCCTTACATTTAACGTTGGTGGTTACAACAGCAAGCAGCAAATCCCGTTGGAAGCTACTTTGATACATCTCAATTCAATCATGATACTCTGTGATATTCCTCGACGACCTCTGTGGCGCGGTGGGCGAAGGTTTGCCTGCGACGCAGGAGGTTGCGGGTTCGATTTCCGGCTCGGGATAAATTTGTGTACGATCTGCAGACATTTGTTCAGGGTTTTCTGGTCGTTTTCTATGTATAAAAAAAATATCTATCTATGTATTGTATTATATTATGTATATCAGTTATCTAGTACCCATAACACAAGCTCTGCTTAGCTTGGGGCTAGATAATGCTGTGTGAATTGTCCAGCATTATTTATTTATTTATTTATTCAAGCATCATTCAAATGTAAGCTTTCGACTCCGCTACCGAGAATCATTTCTTAAAACTGACACCGCGTACAATTTATAACCCCAATTGCATTTTTGACGTCAAGTATATTATAAACAGGGCTCCATCCTTCCTCCGAATATTAATCTTCCTTTGTCTCCAAACCTTTCGTCTATCCATTTATCATGGGAAAGTATTTTTGTGTTCCTACCTACTAATTACAATCACAGAGGATGAAATAATCAGACAAAGGCCAGCTAGCTGCGGCTTATAAAATTATACATATGTAATATAGGTAGAAATATACCTAGAAACTGTCATGTCAACTGCCTATTACTATACATATGTAGGCTTGTAATTCCTGCTTGTCCATTCGGTCGTGAATAATGCCTTGTGATCAATGTTTAGTAGTTCTCAGAATTGCCTAATATATTGTTAGATTAAGTGGCTATCTTCGGCATCAAATCTTCTGTTAGGTCAAAACAATTGATCGCTTTTCTGGCCACGAAACAATCTATAAAGACATGAAAGCCTAATTTGTTGTACTTACTAACCGCTTCAGCTCGATACTTGGACTACTAAATCAGATACAAATATCTGACCTTATCCAAAGCCACAGGGTCCAACCACACAGCAACTTAACCCGAAATTAAATCAAAGAGGGCTTAACCAATCAGGCCGAGTGCTATCATTGAATCGGCAAAGGAACACTAAAATTACTTCTTGATGCGGAGAAACGAAGATTCATCGTAAAAGTGGTGGGTGGGTGCCCCCTGGCGAGGGGAGAGGGGGGTGTCTGAACGGTTTTCCGTGTTACGTAGACGTCGCGTTGGCGATTACGCGGCACGTACAGCCGGACCGGACCCGG
This sequence comes from Eupithecia vulgata, assembly GCA_946478455.1. Taxonomy (NCBI): domain Eukaryota; kingdom Metazoa; phylum Arthropoda; class Insecta; order Lepidoptera; family Geometridae; genus Eupithecia; species Eupithecia vulgata. The sequence continues at coordinate 11,016,707 of OX297862.1, read as the reverse complement.
CCCGGCCCGCACCTAATGCTGTGTTCTAAACATGAAAAACCGTTCCGGTAATGTTGTAAACTCCGAGATTTATCCCCCTTTGTATTTTAACGGCTTCTTGTCTCAGTGGCGATTGTTTACAGTCTCACAGACTCTCGAGGTCCCAATAATTAAGTGCATTTGTACGTGACCCCTCCACGAAAAATGTCGATGCTTAAAAGCTTAAATCTTTAAAAATGTCTCTTGCAGAGCTATGTGAACCTGGCAACCGACTTTGAGATTTTCATGTTTTTTTAATCTTATTCGATTGTACCGGGTTTGTACCCGATTGTACCGGCAAAATTTTCGTTTGTACCCTAAGGGGGTAAAAGTTATGGTGGGGGGAAGTTTTTCAGTAGTCGTTTTTGACCAACGCATGTAAAAAGAGTAATTTGGCTTTAAGTTATTTTTTTTTGTAGTACATAGGCACGGTTTAAGTTAAGACTTGAAATACCCCTTATATTAAATGTATAAAAACCTGAATTCAGGCGAAAACAAACAAAACATATAGATTTAAACCTGAAACTTTAATCGAATATTACCATGTTTGGTAAATCTTTAAAAAAAAAACAGAAAATCAAAAGTGAAGTTCTTAAAAAGTAATATGTTTGATAGATACTGAATTACATTACATATTTTCAGCAGTATCTGAAAGGTACAAACGAGTAAAAACGAAAATCTTAAACTTGAACCTTCGAAATAGTTGAAATATTTCCGTTCTTGAGAAATTGCATAAGTTTCTTTAGAAAACCATATCTGAGGTTCATAAAAAGCAATATCTTTGATAGATACTGAATCACCTTACATGTTTTCAGCAGTATCTGAAAGGTACAAACAAGTACAAACAAAAATCTTAAACTTGAACCTTCGAAATAGTTAAAATATTCCCGTTCTTGAGAAATTGCATAAGTTTCTGTAGGAACTATAAGTGAGGTTCTTCAAAAGCAATATTTTTGGTAGATACTGAATTAATCTACCAGTTTTCAGCTGTATCTGGGAGGTACAAACGAGAACAAACGAAAATCTGGAACTTAAACTTCGAAATATTTCAAATAATCCCGTTTTTGAGAAACTACGAAAATGTTCTTCAGAAACCAAGAGTGATGTTCTTAGAAATCAAAATCTTCGATAGACACTGAATCAATCTACCAGTTTCCAGCTGTATCTGGGAGGTACAAACGAGTACAAACGAAAATCATGAACTCGAAACTTCGAAATATTTCAGATAATCCCGTTCTTGAGAAACTGCAAAAGTTTCTTCAGAAACCAAGAGTGAGGTTCTTAAAAAGTAATATATTTGATAGATACTGAATCAAACTACATGTTTTCAGCAGTATCTGGAAGGTACAAACGAGTACAAACGAAAATCTGGAACTCGAAACTTCGAAATATTTCAAATGTTCCCGTTCTTGAGAAACTGTAAATGTTTCTTCAGGAACTATAAGAGAGGTTCTTCAAAAGCAACATTTTTGGTAGATACTGAATTAATCTGCCAGTTTTCAGCAGTATCTGGGAGGTACAAACGAGTACAAACGAAAATCTGGAACTTAAACTTCGAAATATTTCAAATAACCCCGTTTTTGAGAAACTACGAAAATGTTCTTCAGAAACCAAGAGTGATGTTCTTAGAAATCAAAATTTTCGATAGACACTGAATCATTCTACCAGTTTCCAGCTGTATCTGGGAGGTACAAACGAGTACAAACGAAAATCTGGAACTCGAAACTTCGAAATATTTCAAATATTCCCGTTCTTGAGAAACTGTAAAAGTTTCTTCAGGAACTATAAGTGAGGTTCTTCAAAAGCAACATTTTTGGTAGATACTGATTTAATCTGCCAGTTTTCAGCAGTATCTGGGAGGTACAAACGAGAACAAACGAAAATCTGGAACTTAAACTTCGAAATATTTCAAATAACCCCGTTTTTGAGAAACTACGAAAATGTTCTTCAGAAACCAAGAGTGATGTTCTTAGAAATCAAAATCTTCGATAGACACTGAATCAATCTACCAGTTTTCAGCTGTATCTGGGAGGTACAAACGAGTACAAACGAAAATCTGGAACTCGAAACTTCGAAATATTTCAAATATTCCCGTTCTTGAGAAACTGTAAAAGTTTCTTCAGGAACTATAAGTAAGGTTCTTCAAAAGCAACATTTTTGGTAGATACTGATTTAATCTGCCAGTTTTCAGCAGTATCTGGGAGGTACAAACGAGTACAAACGAAAATCTGGAACTTAAACTTCGAAATATTTCAAATAACCCCGTTTTTGAGAAACTACGAAAATGTTCTTCAGAAACCAAGAGTAATGTTCTTAGAAATCAAAATCTTCGATAGACACTGAATCAATCTACCAGTTTTCAGCTGTATCTGGGAGGTACAAACGAGTACAAACGAAAATCTAGAACTCGAAACTTCGAAATATTTCAAATATTCCCGTTCTTGAGAAACTGTAAAAGTTTCTTCAGGAACTATAAGTGAGGTTCTTCAAAAGCAACATTTTTGGTAGATACTGATTTAATCTGCCAGTTTTCAGCAGTATCTGGGAGGTACAAACGAGTACAAACGAAAATCTGGAACTTAAACTTCGAAATATTTCAAATAACCCCGTTTTTGAGAAACTACGAAAATGTTCTTCAGAAACCAAGAGTGATGTTCTTAGAAATCAAAATCTTCAATAGACACTGAATCAATCTACCAGTTTCCAGCTGTATCTGGGAGGTACAAACGAGTACAAACGAAAATCTGGAACTCGAAACTTCGAAATATTTCAAATATTCCCGTTCTTGAGAAACTGTAAAAGTTTCTTCAGGAACTATAAGTGAGGTTCTTCAAAAGCAACATTTTTGGTAGATACTGAATTAATCTACCAGTTTTCAGCTGTATCTGGGAGGTACAAACGAGTACAAACGAAAATCTGGAACATAAACTTCGAAATATTTCAAATAACCCCGTTTTTGAGAAACTACGAAAATGTTCTTCAGAAACCAAGAGTGATGTTCTTCGAAATCAAAATCTTCGATAGACACTGAATCAATCTACCAGTTTCCAGCTGTATCTGGGAGGTACAAACGAGTACAAACGAAAATCATGAACTCGAAACTTCGAAATATTTCAAATAATCCCGTTCTTGAGAAACTACGAAAAGTTTCTTCAGAAACCATGAGTGATGTTCTTAACATGTAATATCTTTGACAGATACTGAATCAATCTACATGTTTTCAGCTGTATCTGGGAGGTACAAACGAGTACAAACAAAAATCTGGAACTTAATCTTCGAAATATTTCAAATAATCCCGTTCTTGAGAAACTACGAAAAGTTTCCTCAGAAACTATGAGTGATGTTCCTAAAATGTAATATCTTTGATAGATACTGAATCAATCTACATGTTTTCAGCTGTATCTGGGAGGTACAAACGAGTACAAACGAAAATCTGGAACTCGAAACTTCGAAATATTTCAAATGTTCCCGTTCTTGAGAAGCTGTAAATGTTTCTTCAGGAACTATAAGAGAGGTTCTTCAAAAGCAACATTTTTGGTAGATACTGAATTAATCTGCCAGTTTTCAGCAGTATCTGGGAGGTACAAACGAGTACAAACGAAAATCTGGAACTTAAACTTCGAAATATTTCAAATAACCCCGTTTTTGAGAAACTATGTACCTCCCAGATACAGCTGGAAACTGGTAGATTGATTCAGTGTCTATCGAAGATTTTGATTTCTAAGAACATCACTCTTGGTTTCTGAAGAACATTTTCGTAGTTTCTCAAAAACGGGGTTATTTGAAATATTTCGAAGTTTATGTTCCAGATTTTCGTTTGTACTCGTTTGTACCTCCCAGATACAGCTGAAAACTGGTAGATTAATTCAGTATCTACCAAAAATGTTGCTTTTGAAGAACCTCACTTATAGTTCCTGATGAAACTTTTACAGTTTCTCAAGAACGGGAATATTTGAAATATTTCGAAGTTTCGAGTTCCAGATTTTCGTTTGTACTCGTTTGTACCTCCCAGATACAGCTGGAAACTGGCAGATTGATTCATTGTCTATCGATAATTTTAATTTCTAAGAACATCACTCTTGGTTTCTGAAGAACATTTTCGTAGTTTCTCAAAAACGGGGTTATTTGAAATATTTCGAAGTTTAAGTTCCAGATTTTCGTTTGTACTCGTTTGTACCTCCCAGATACAGCTAAAAACATGTAGATTGATTCAGTATCTATCAAAGATATTACATTTTAAGAACATCACTCATGGTTTTTGAGGAAACTTTTCGTAGTTTCTCAAGAACGGGATTATTTGAAATATTTCGAAGATTAAGTTCCAGATTTTTGTTTGTACTCGTTTGTACCTCCCAGATACAGCTGAAAACATGTAGATTGATTCAGTATCTGTCAAAGATATTACATGTTAAGAACATCACTCATGGTTTCTGAAGAAACTTTTCGTAGTTTTTCAAGAACGGGATTATTTGAAATATTTCGAAGTTTCGAGTTCATGATTTTCTTTTGTACTCGTTTGTACCTCCCAGATAAAGCTGGAAACTGGTAGATTGATTCAGTGTCTATCGAAGATTTTGATTTCGAAGAACATCACTCTTGGTTTCTGAAGAACATTTTCGTAGTTTCTCAAAAACGGGGTTATTTGAAATATTTCGAAGTTTATGTTCCAGTTTTTCGTTTGTACTCGTTTGTACCTCCCAGATTCAGCTAAAAACATGTAGATTGATTCAGTATCTATCAAAGATATTACATTTTAAGAACATCACTCATGGTTTTTGAGGAAACTTTTCGTAGTTTCTCAAGAACGGGATTATTTGAAATATTTCGAAGATTAAGTTCCAGATTTTTGTTTGTACTCGTTTGTACCTCCCAGATACAGCTGAAAACATGTAGATTGATTCAGTATCTGTCAAAGATATTACATGTTAAGAACATCACTCATGGTTTCTGAAGAAACTTTTCGTAGTTTCTCAAGAACGGGATTATTTGAAATATTTCGAAGTTTCGAGTTCATGATTTTCGTTTGTACTCGTTTGTACCTCCCAGATACAGCTGGAAACTGGTAGATTGATTCAGTGTCTATCGAAGATTTTGATTTCGAAGAACATCACTCTTGGTTTCTGAAGAACATTTTCGTAGTTTCTCAAAAACGGGGTTATTTGAAATATTTCGAAGTTTATGTTCCAGTTTTTCGTTTGTACTCGTTTGTACCTCCCAGATACAGCTGAAAACTGGTAGATTAATTCAGTATCTACCAAAAATGTTGCTTTTGAAGAACCTCACTTATAGTTCCTGAAGAAACTTTTACTGTTTCTCAAGAACGGGAATATTTGAAATATTTCGAAGTTTCGAGTTCCAGATTTTCGTTTGTACTCGTTTGTACCTCCCAGATACAGCTGGAAACTGGTAGATTGATTCAGTGTCTATCGAAGATTTTGATTTCTAAGAACATCACTCTTGGTTTCTGAAGAACATTTTCGTAGTTTCTCAAAAACGGGGTTATTTGAAATATTTCGAAGTTTAAGTTCCAGATTTTCGTTTGTACTCGTTTGTACCTCCCAGATACAGCTTAAAACTGGCAGATTAATTCAGTATCTACCAAAAATGTTGCTTTTGAAGAACCTCACTTATAGTTCCTGAAGAAACTTTTACAGTTTCTCAAGAACGGGAATATTTGAAATATTTCGAAGTTTCGAGTTCTAGATTTTCGTTTGTACTCGTTTGTACCTCCCAGATACAGCTGAAAACATGTAGATTGATTCAGTATCTGTCAAAGATATTACATGTTAAGAACATCACTCATGGTTTCTGAAGAAACTTTTCGTAGTTTTTCAAGAACGGGATTATTTGAAATATTTCGAAGTTTCGAGTTCATGATTTTCTTTTGTACTCGTTTGTACCTCCCAGATACAGCTGGAAACTGGTAGATTGATTCAGTGTCTATCGAAGATTTTGATTTCGAAGAACATCACTCTTGGTTTCTGAAGAACATTTTCGTAGTTTCTCAAAAACGGGGTTATTTGAAATATTTCGAAGTTTATGTTCCAGTTTTTCGTTTGTACTCGTTTGTACCTCCCAGATTCAGCTAAAAACATGTAGATTGATTCAGTATCTATCAAAGATATTACATTTTAAGAACATCACTCATGGTTTTTGAGGAAACTTTTCGTAGTTTCTCAAGAACGGGATTATTTGAAATATTTCGAAGATTAAGTTCCAGATTTTTGTTTGTACTCGTTTGTACCTCCCAGATACAGCTGAAAACATGTAGATTGATTCAGTATCTGTCAAAGATATTACATGTTAAGAACATCACTCATGGTTTCTGAAGAAACTTTTCGTAGTTTCTCAAGAACGGGATTATTTGAAATATTTCGAAGTTTCGAGTTCATGATTTTCGTTTGTACTCGTTTGTACCTCCCAGATACAGCTGGAAACTGGTAGATTGATTCAGTGTCTATCGAAGATTTTGATTTCGAAGAACATCACTCTTGGTTTCTGAAGAACATTTTCGTAGTTTCTCAAAAACGGGGTTATTTGAAATATTTCGAAGTTTATGTTCCAGTTTTTCGTTTGTACTCGTTTGTACCTCCCAGATACAGCTGAAAACTGGTAGATTAATTCAGTATCTACCAAAAATGTTGCTTTTGAAGAACCTCACTTATAGTTCCTGAAGAAACTTTTACTGTTTCTCAAGAACGGGAATATTTGAAATATTTCGAAGTTTCGAGTTCCAGATTTTCGTTTGTACTCGTTTGTACCTCCCAGATACAGCTGGAAACTGGTAGATTGATTCAGTGTCTATCGAAGATTTTGATTTCTAAGAACATCACTCTTGGTTTCTGAAGAACATTTTCGTAGTTTCTCAAAAACGGGGTTATTTGAAATATTTCGAAGTTTAAGTTCCAGATTTTCGTTTGTACTCGTTTGTACCTCCCAGATACTGCTGAAAACTGGCAGATTAAATCAGTATCTACCAAAAATGTTGCTTTTGAAGAACCTCACTTATAGTTCCTGAAGAAACTTTTACTGTTTCTCAAGAACGGGAATATTTGAAATATTTCGAAGTTTCGAGTTCCAGATTTTCGTTTGTACTCGTTTGTACCTCCCAGATACAGCTGGAAACTGGTAGATTGATTCAGTTTCTATCGAAGATTTTGATTTCGAAGAACATCACTCTTGGTTTCTGAAGAACATTTTCGTAGTTTCTCAAAAACGGGGTTATTTGAAATATTTCGAAGTTTATGTTCCAGTTTTTCGTTTGTACTCGTTTGTACCTCCCAGATACAGCTGAAAACTGGTAGAATAATTCAGTATCTACCAAAAATGTTGCTTTTGAAGTACCTCACTTATAGTTCCTGAAGAAACTTTTACTGTTTCTCAAGAACGGGAATATTTGAAATATTTCGAAGTTTCGAGTTCCAGATTTTCGTTTGTACTCGTTTGTACCTCCCAGATACAGCTGGAAACTGGTAGATTGATTCAGCGTCTATCGAAGATTTTGATTTCTAAGAACATCACTCTTGGTTTCTGAAGAACATTTTCGTAGTTTCTCAAAAACGGGGTTATTTGAAATATTTCGAAGTTTAAGTTCCAGATTTTCGTTTGTACTCGTTTGTACCTCCCAGATACAGCTTAAAACTGGCAGAATAATTCAGTATCTACCAAAAATGTTGCTTTTGAAGAACCTCACTTATAGTTCCTGAAGAAACTTTTACAGTTTCTCAAGAACGGGAATATTTGAAATATTTCGAAGTTTCGAGTTCCAGATTTTCATTTGTACTCGTTTGTACCTCCCAGATACTGCTGAAAACATGTAGTTTTATTCAGTATCTATCAAAGATATTACTTTTTAAGAACCTCACTCATGGTTTCTGAAGAAACTTTTGCAGTTTCTTAAGAACGGGATTATCTGAAATATTTCGAAGTTTCGAGTTCATGATTTTCGTTTGTACTCGTTTGTACCTCCCAGATACAGCTGGAAACTGGTAGATTGATTCAGTGTCTATCGAAAATTATGATTTCTAAGAACATCACTCTTGGTTTCTGAAGAACATTTTCGTAGTTTCTCAAAAACGGGATTATTTGAAATATTTCGAAGTTTAAGTTCCAGATTTTCGTTTGTTCTCGTTTGTACCTCCCAGATACAGCTGAAAACTGGTAGATTAATTCAGTATCTACCAAAAATATTGCTTTTGAAGAACCTCACTTATAGTTCCTAAAGAAACTTATGCAATTTCTCAAGAACGGGAATATTTTAACTATTTCGAAGGTTCAAGTTTAAGATTTTTGTTTGTACTTGTTTGTACCTTTCAGATACTGCTGAAAACATGTAAGGTGATTCAGTATCTATCAAAGATATTGCTTTTTATGAACCTCAGATATGGTTTTCTAAAGAAACTTATGCAATTTCTCAAGAACGGAAATATTTCAACTATTTCGAAGGTTCAAGTTTAAGATTTTCGTTTTTACTCGTTTGTACCTTTCAGATACTGCTGAAAATATGTAATGTAATTCAGTATCTATCAAACATATTACTTTTTAAGAACTTCACTTTTGATTTTCTGTTTTTTTTTTAAAGATTTACCAAACATGGTAATATTCGATTAAAGTTTCAGGTTTAAATCCATATGTTTTGTTTGTTTTCGCCTGAATTCAGGTTTTTATACATTTAATATAAGGGGTATTTCAAGTCTTAACTTAAACCGTGCCTATGTACTACAAAAAAAAATAACTTAAAGCCAAATTACTCTTTTTACATGCGTTGGTCAAAAACGACTACTGAAAAACTTCCCCCCACCATAACTTTTACCCCCTTAGGGTACAAACGAAAATTTTGCCGGTACAATCGGGTACAAACCCGGTACAATCGAATAAGATTAAAAAAACATGAAAATCTCAAAGTCGGTTGCCAGGTTCACATAGCTCTCTTGCAGACTTAATTTTTTCATTCACTCTTCTCGGACTGTTTTATTTAGATTACAAATAATTTTAACACCACAAAATTTTATTATTACGTAAGTACCTACTGTTTTGCTTAAAGAAGATAATTAATTATATTGATCATTTTGTTTTAAAATAAATATACATTTTCCTTAACAAAATAATAATCATATGCATAAGCTTAAAATTTGCGCTACAGCAAAATGAGTCCCAATTTTATAATTACCGAAATCCCTGTAGGGTATAAAAAGACACTGGGTCCCACAATTCAAGCGCGGTGGCAAGCGACACCTGGGTCATGTCTCCTTTTACTTTATCCCGTAAAGATTAAGTTCCAAGAAATTCCCCTTAGGTATACGTGGTCCCCGCGGCGAAGTGAGTCATTTAGCCCCTGTTTACTAGGTTAGGGGATTTTTTACAACGCACAGCTTTACCCCAGACCGCGTGGATGTGTCATAGGTACGAGATTTTATGACCCTTTGTTTAATATACACGGATTTGTTTTATGCAGCTTTGATGCTGTTTTATGTCTATGTTGTTTTTCAAGAACATGCCCATTTTAAATTGGAATTTTTAAACATGATTAGTCTATGAAACATCCGTAAATAGTTTCCTAGTCTGAGTCTGATCATATTTAAAAATTTAAACCAGTTCCGAGCGAAAAAGGATAGCACAATTTTTACAGAGCTTTAGTATTTTTTTCTAAACTCATGCTACTTATAGTGGCATGTGTTTAGAGACGTCTTTCTGATAACGTCATTTAGACACTCGTGTCAAATTATGTGTAACCGTGAATCAACAACAACCAAAAGCGACAGCCTCATCAAATATACACGAATCGGCATAAAGAACCCTTCAATGGTGCAATAAGTCAAAACGACCGATAGCTTCCCCGGAGTTTACCTTTGCAAAAACGAGAGAAGATCGTAAAACCACCCTACAAGGTCACTCCCAAATTTGTCTAAGGGAATTGAAAAACGTACCTTTATCTTACTTTTATTTTGTTTTGTTAGAAAATAAAACCTGATAATTTAATAACTTGGTTGGAGAGTGTACGAAACTACTCATAAATTGAGAGGTTATAATATATAACCAAAAACCAGGGATGAGAAAATCTACGGACGTAACCCTACCGAATCAAAATATGTGAAAACAGCAATGACAGCAGACAATTCATTGTGTGCGTGTAATGATTACAGAGTTGCCAAACTGATCAAAAAAACTTCCGAATATTTTTATCCATGTTTGTAAAATCATTGTTCTTAAAATGATTCAGGTACGTCAAGTGTCTATTAAAAACTAACCATTAAGATATCCATTCCTACTACGTTCAAGATCGACTAACATTAAGGTAGAGACTAACTGGGGGCGTTTTGTAGCTTGTTAAACAGTGAGCGGTTTTGCAGTCAGTCAAGAAAAAGCTCGCAATCAGCAACAAGACGAATTTTAGCACACGGCGTTACTTATCATGCTCGCTACCAATGGCACCTACATTACGGGCCGTAAAAATTGTGAGTCTACGGTTTTAGTTATCCTTTAATCATGAGCTACTTCTATGTAACATAGTATTTGGCGTGATAACAGTAAATAGTTAAACCTGGTGTAGGGAAAGTAGAGGCCCTAGTACGATTTGTAAGCATACTTCCATCGAGTTCGAGTGCTTCCTATACATTTAGCGCCTTCTAGCGCCCCTACGGGACCAAGAGGAACTACATATATCGTAGCATGACAACGATCCAATCGTTTCTTACAAACTCGATTATAGTTTTCGAATGATTTTGAGTGATTTGTTGCACTTTGACATGACAGCGGCAGTCGTGTTTGTGCCATTGATGTTATAAAAGTAGGTAGATAGACCACCTTCAACATCGCTTGGTCACAGAAATGCGTTCAATTGGTGCTGCAAGAGAAATAAAAACACACGGGAAAACATTTCACTGGGTTCTTGCACCGCATCTAAGTATTTCCTTTGCGCCTATGATCGTACCAAGTCTAACCCAAACACGTCAATCTAAAAGGTTAAACACACTCACACAACAATTATTTTGATTTCGAAGATTAAAACGAGTTCATGTTTGTGTGAGTTGACATAAATAATAACAACTTCAGTGCATAGCAGGAATACGACTAGGAGAATAAGACTTATTTGTCGCATTTTTTTGGCTACACTTTAATTGTGTCTACTATCATTCTAAGCCTTTTTCGTGGAAGACATTAATGGTTCTCGACTATTTGTTGTAAAAAATTCAGACTAAGGCCTCAGATGATAATAATCGTCTTACATTTTTAACCCCTAGTTGCTATTAATATCCCTAATTGGGTTGGTTCTCTTTATTATTGCCACCTTTTCCACTACTCCGACAGAAACTATCCATTAATAATAATCACGACTTCTAATATTCTTCCCAGACGAACTATAAATTCACTAACTACGCAGATACTTAAACTTAATAGAATTCCCATGCGTGCACTTCCTTATTATAGAGCCAGACTCAAACCCATGGGCTCTTTGCACTGTGCTAGTAAGCAAGTAGATTAGTCTTTGTATCTACAAGAACAATGTCTTGTTGTCGGGCGAATAACTTCGGACAGCTAGAGTTTTAGGTACCTAGTTTATACTACACCCTGAGTATCTTCAAGCCAATAATGAATAGGTGTGTTCTAGACCACCGTGATACATCGTCGGCCACATCGTCACTTAGGCACTACCAGGTACGTTATTCTTTTCAATTGACGAAAAAAAAAGGTTTCTATGTCCGCATTAACCTAATTAAGCATATATGATCAGGTTTTTCATTTGAAGTGCCTATCTATCCTATGCTGGATGCGGCAAGCTGAAGACAGGGCGCTATGGCTTTCATTAGGGGAGGCCTATGTCCAGCAGTTTACTAATAGAGGCTGATGATGATGACCTAACTATAATAATTTTGGTTCGACTAAAAATAAAAATAAATGAATAATAATAACAATTCGATAAAATTGGTTTGACTCTTCCACAAATTGTAAACGGCTCTACCGGAAATAGCTGGTCTAATAAAACAGGATGACTATCAAAATACTCGAGCCATTGTCACCACTATCTTCTAGTTAGAAACTTGCTCCTCCCAAGCATCTCAAGTCTAGAAACTTATTCGAAAACGTACACAGCTCAACAGTCACGCATACCGGTCTCAATTACTAGGGAACCCTGCGACGGATCAGAGGCGTCGCGGTGCAAACAAATCACCTAGATAAATAGGGTTCCGCAGAACAATGCATTGTCAACACAAGATGGAATATAAAAGCGCGGCAAAATGACGGCCAGTGCTTGAAACTTGTTTAGACGATACGATTTCGTGGAATGAGTTTGCCACTTTTTTATTAGTTCAGAGTGTTTAATAAAAGATGTTTCTTTTACGAGCTTTTGCTCGATTTTATTTAACTTCTATTTGTGCTGACAAAACAAGAAGGTAACCTTATGGCACAAAAAAAAAACAAATCAGGACTTTTGCACTTTACCTGTCGTCATAAAACGTGGAAGGTAAATATTTTCACTGAGGTATTATTAAGATACGACAAGGCAAATCGCGCTTTTTTATAATTATTTCCATCTATTAATGTTAATGTTCATAATATAAAAGTAGTTTATTGTGTATGTTTATAAAGCACACAAATTGCAATAAATAAGCTTCAACAATTTATATTACCCAAAAAGTAACCCAGAGGAAAAATGCCCTCTATTCGATTTAGGTTTATCTTCCACCTTGACCCGGCTATTCCTAGCCGAGCCAAGTAATAACGAACTCTATCAAAACTCCTGATCGTAACATGTAAAGCACCCGATAGATCAGCGTGCCCCAAATCCAATCAGCTATTGAATTAACCCGGCCGCTGTGACTGGAATACGGATTCGCTCTCCTCACGTCAAATGTTTATCTTTCATCTAGCGCGCCGTTAATGTAAGTGCGAGTTTGTAAGAATTGTACCTACAAGGGCAAAAGTAACTGAACAACCGGTCAAAGCAAAATTGGTTATAATTTTTAGGGTTCCGTACGAGAAGGGTAAAAACGGTACCCTGTTACTTAATATCCGCTGTCTGTCTGTCTGTACGTCGGTCAGCGGGCTATATCTCATGAACTGTAATAGACAGTTGAAATTTTGTCAGGTTGTGTATTACAACAAATAATACAAATGAAATAAATTTTATAATTAAGGGGGCCAACGCATACCAAGTAGACTGAAATTAAGCTTGGACGGGTGACCACGTCATGATGGCCTTTTCCTTTTTTTGACGATTTTTGTTTCTCTGTTTTTTCTTCTTGTGCGAGTTGACTTGAAGTTGGCCGGTTTTTTATTTTACTGTTACGTGAAGGGTTGAAAGTTAATATTGATATTTTAGCTTCATCTTAAACATTAATTTAAAACAAAAAATAATAATTTATTAATTTAAAACTAAAGCTTCAGCCAAACCTACGCGTTAAACTTAACACTTTGGAACTTGCACTTCCAACATGTGAAACGTTGTATTATGTCAGTCTATGTATACATAAGGAATAAAAAGGTAGGTAGTTAAACTTACTTACCTGCCACGTTCTGTTGGTTATGTAAAAAGTGATAATACATGTTTTTTTATTCCTCTTGGTATCGATTGTACCTTTAAGATACATTTAGACATTATATAAATAAATAATTAATAAATAAATAACTGTACAACTAATAACTAATATGCTGGACAATTCACACAGCATTACCTAGTCCCAAGCTAAGCAGAGCTTGTGTTATGGGTACTAGATAACTGATATTACATAGTAAAATACATTACATACCTACATAGATACATATTTTGTTTATTTTTTATTATAAATAGAAAACGAAGAACATCCGGAACCTGCAGATCGTACAAATATTTGTCCCAAGGCGGGAATCGAATCCGCAACCTCCTGCGTCGCAGGCGCACCTTCTCCCACCGCGCCACAGAGGTCGTCCTACTATGCGATTATACCTTGCGTGTAGGAATAAACCAAAATGTATTTTTATTATTTGACAAATCGCTTATATTTAAGAAGTATTATAAATTAAATGTAACCTGTAACATAAGGATTTCGAAATGATCTTTTCTGAGCCATGATTCAGACAATATTTTTTTACCAGTATATTAAACTTTTAAAAAGTTAAAAAAAAATCATAGTTATTGTTGGCCTCTGGAAACTTTGCTTATCGGATTTATACGAGGTTTTTGCGGGGTGGGGTATACACAAAAATACCTACTTTACTAGACTGAAATTATTCAAAAATTAATGAGTTTCATAATAACCTACACGTGTGAAGCTTTTTTGGGAAACCACACTTGTTCAGCTACTTCTGCCAACACTGTAGTGAAATGGCAGGCGTCATCGGGCCATAGATCTGCTGAGTGGGGCTCATCCTATCGCGAACGAGCCAATGAGGTGGTGCGACCATTTACAGAGGAAAACGCTCATTCTCTCAAGATAAGTGCTTATTAGCAATGCGGCCGGAGGATCGAGGTTTGAGGTTACATCCTGGGCGACAAATGTTTTAGTTGCCCCAAATAAATGTAGGTACCGTTGTTGTTCGAACTTCAGTTTCGGTTAACCCTTTGCAGGTCTGTTTAATGAAGTTTTAATGTAATTCACAGGTCAACTGATGCTCGGCAAATTGATAGCGGGTGTTGTTTCCATTAAAAGTAAAAAGTATTTACTACTGCAAAAGACATAGAAAATTACAGCAGGTGCACGAGATCCTAAACTATGTATTTATAAATAAAACAAGAAAGGTATCTTAGGAATTAGGAAGATAAACATTTAACATACAAAAAGAGGAAGAGTAACAATATATATATGGCATTTGCAGTACCCAGTATTGATGTTGTCTGTTGATTTCTTCACTAGGCTAAGCCTGTATCGGAGAAATCATAGATGCGAAAATTTTGAACATATGGTTAATTCGTTACGGACAATTTTTTTTTTCATTGCGTGATAATATATTTTTGATACTATGGGAGTCTACAGACAAAATCCTTGTCAAGTGGACGTCTTGCCTTGCAATTTGAAAAGAGAGAGCAGCCAGCGGTGTTGCTATGAGATCAATCTAGACGCCAGTAATAACTGATACGCTCAATTATTTATCTACAATTTCGAGATAGGATTTTTATGGGCGCAGATTTCGGTCTCTTGAAAGTAATATTGTTGCCCCTGTAAGGCAAAACGATATATTTTCCGGGGCACGGCTAACCAGCGACCTCTGGCGAACAATATTTTGCTCGGCTCCCGCTATCGGTTTATTCAAATGCGCTATGTCCGACCCGTGCTCAAAGAATCAACCTGCATAATATTATACATATTGAAATTCTTCCGCCCTCGTACATGTACGTATATTCCATGAATAAGTTTATGCTAATATGGATGTGTGAAGCTACTTTATCGATGAATGAAAATTGTATCACAGTTTCCTATAAACATTATCTAGGAGTAGAAGACCGACTTAGCTAGAATCTGGCCTTGGATATTTTCCAAGGCCAGATTCTATCTGAGTCGGTTTATGAGCAGAGAATCACGTCTCAGCTCTTAAAAATTTTTTTCGCTTCTCTAAAAAATTTTGTGTTCGATAAGTGATCTGCTGGTCGATTTAGATGTTACTATTCGTCTAGCCTTATTGGCTGGATTTTAATTAAAATTAACAAATAAAAGTAATTGAATCGATCAGAGGGTAAAATGAGTTATTCCTGACTCGTCCCACTTTGTTCCCAATACATTGGGAGTAGTCAAGAAACTCAAATTTAATGCTGAAAGCGTTCCTGATTCGTCCTAGTTTGATAAGAGTGTTACACTGACGAATACATACGAATCGATTTGCTTGTGATTTATTTTTACAAGCACCTACACAGATTATAAGGTCAAATAAATCTAATAATAAGTAGCCTGAGTTGCCTAAACAATAAAATAGGCATATTGCAGACTTTTCAGTCCAGTCTGAACTGCTTTGTTTTATCTTAATCTCTGTTTTAAAAAGCATCCCAACCGTAAATGGCTTCTCGAACCGAGTTAGGTTGAAAGGTCGTTGTACTCAAACGTGTTTATACCTAAATGGTGTTGAACTCCTTCTGCAGACTCCTAGCAATAATTCAATGATTTCTATCAGATATCACTCTCTCCTGGGAAATACTGTTTGTTTAATATGATTCGGCCCGTGCCAGCGACACGAGTACGAACACATTTCGGTGAGAAAAGCTAGCTCACTCATGGGTGACTCTTTTGTTATTTTAGTGACATCATGCTTCATTAAAGATGTAATATTCCTGCGTCCAGCAGTGGACCATTATAGGATGTTGAGATGAGATGATGAGATGCTTATATTTGTATTGATTATATTTGCGTAATTTATATTATTGGGATGCTAATGGAAACAGGCTTCTTCTACCGCAGATAACAGTGATTCTAGGTACTTAGTGCGTAACGTAGCTTTGGAACCAGCTACATAAAGTGTAGCTAAAACCCGCAGTAGACCACGTGGTCAGTAATAAATATCATCCACCCATCATAAATGTAAGCAGTTTTACAATTGCATGATCTGGGCTTTAGTGTAGTGGGCGGCAAGAATTAGCAATAGCTGAAGTGGGCTGGCCATGTCTTACGAAGAACCGATAACGGCTGTAAATATGTTCTTGAGTGGAGACCGTGACTTGGTCAACGTAGTGTAGGTTCAGTCTGCAGCCAGGTGATATGACGATTTGCGGAAGATTACAGGCAGATGCTGGATGTGGTAAGCAGACAGGGCGCTATGGTGTTCATTAGGGAAGACTAATGTTATATGTCCTAAAATATAGGCTGGTTATGCTAATGACGATAATGATGATGTGGGTTAAATAGAAACAGCAAAAACAACAGAAGCATAGCTAATCAAGAATTGACTTTGGGCATTTTGTTTGATACGTGCGGTAAATGCTACAAGTCACCGAAGCGCTGAGTGTAAAATGTAGTCCAAATTCTACGCGATTCTTTATGCAAGAAACTGAAGCATTTTGACTAGCTGTTTCGTAACTTGTGTTTGAGTGACCGAAAAACAACCCTGATTATGTCGTACGTACACATCAAAGGATCGAGTCGAGTCCTTCAAAAGATTTTATTTGTTTAATTTACATTTTTATTGGCATGCTAGGACACAGCCTGTTTCGGCCGTAGACGTAAGTGATTTTGAATTTTCTGATCTGTATTTTATTATCTGACTTTATGTGTGCTCAGTATGACTTCGGATTACCATAGGAAAAACATTACGGTCACGTATCTAAGGCCTTCTCTATGTAAATGTGTTACTTATATGGATATGTTATCATTTTCGTGTTTGATCTTTTCCAAGACAAGATCATTATTTTATTTCTATGAATCCTGCTTGAAATAAAATTTATATGGAAGTGTAATTTATTATCTATGTGAAGATCGCTAGTTGTTATGATATACTTTGAGACTGTTGAGATTATTTTTACGCTTAAATTTTCAGTAAACAGGTTACAGATTATTTGATTAGTAACATGATGATGGTTACCATAGACTTAAGGTAAATACCTAGTTATAAAATGTCATAATAGTTAATTAACAACTATCTTCCGCTCGCGGCTTCGCTCGCTTTTTCCCAGCATAAACAGCCTATATTTTTATTCTATTTCCAGAACTACATCTGTGCAAAATTTCAGCCCCTTCCATCTCATTCTTACGAAACAGTAAAATAACT
The DNA here is from genome assembly GCA_946478455.1 of Eupithecia vulgata. Classification (NCBI taxonomy): domain Eukaryota; kingdom Metazoa; phylum Arthropoda; class Insecta; order Lepidoptera; family Geometridae; genus Eupithecia; species Eupithecia vulgata. The sequence continues at coordinate 10,999,022 of OX297862.1, read as the reverse complement.
GCAAACAATCTAGAAAGTAACTCAAGCATACATAGTATAAAATATATTTTTTCGTCATTTACACTATTTTTATAACCATCAAATACTATAAAATAATATCCATATCCATATCCGCTCCATAGTATAAAATAATATAACATACATTTATTAATATCATCAGGATTCACAAAATTCTGCGCATGTTAACAAGATCAAAGCTATGTTTTTCAGCAATGAAAACGGAAGAATTCGAATACCAATCCAGAGGGAATAAAAGATTATGAATCTTTATTGAGAGCATTATACTGGAGCTTTGTTTGCGGAGGCATGTTTGGTTCGTGCGTGATTGATTCCACTGTAATTTCCATACGCGTGATCTGCTCATATTAGCCACTTTATATACCCACCAGGCTAACAAGATCTACCTTAACCCCCTTGGAATTTTCTCTGAAGGTCCTTGGGGAGGAAACAGCTTAGGTTCAAAGGTCTTGTTAATTTGGCCAACTTTCTAGGACTACACAATTGTACAGCCGGGGCGACCTCGAGGCGCTTGTTGAGTCACGATATGTTTTTACAGAGCCCTAAAATCTATTGCTATTTGCCTGGTGCTTTGCGTACTTAATAGTATTGGAGATCAATTAAGATACTTAATGGGTCTGGTGCTGCTTGCTTGCCAGCTTCGCCGAGTCGCTTCATTTTTGTTTTTTTAAAGTACCTACACGTTTGCATTTACCCCTAACTTTACTCTATTGGTTGCAACACTAACTTTCCAAACTGAAGATTTTATCACAATTTGATTGAGCAGTTCTACTCGATCAATTTGGTTTCTCTGATGAAGGGTAGTCTCAAATCTATAAACAGAATTGAGTCCACAATACGTAATCAATCAGATAGTTGGTCCAACCAGACTACAGTGAATTTAAACCATATTACCATTCTAGAACCGCAGTATTCGACTGCATAACTCTTTGAGCAATCAATATGAACGTGACTGAACAATACACAAATGAAAATCTGGTGACCAATTAAAACGAAAATGAACACAGGAGCGTTCGGAATGGATTCCAGGCGGAGTAATAAGCAACGGTATGAGGTGAATGGAAATTTGCGATCTCTAGCACGTTGGGGCATTTGCCTCAGATGTAGTTGCAGGTTCGATTCCCGAGGAATTGGTTCATAATACAAACAGGTTTAGAAGTTACTTTAGTGATGATGGTGTTCCAATTATCATTATGATTAGTTGATGTTTATGTAAAACAATATGATTAGATAAAGTCAATTATCTTTTAGGTATATTTCCAGGTGTGTTTGGTTTCTTGTATAGCATGCCACCTCAGAAACGAATTGAATTTCTATTAACATAAAACGGCTTTAACTTTTTTGTTCATAACACGAACAATTATTATTTATTCTAAAGTATTTTTGTCACGATAACATTTTCACTGCGGTTCTTTAGTTTACAAAACAAAACTTTTCCTATCCGAGGTATCATAACGTAGTTTCTGAAAAAGTTGTGAAAGTCGTTAGAAGTAAGCGTTCCAGCCGGCCACACTAATAACCTTCGGGTTGACAGGGAGCTGCCAGCAAATATTGTCGTCAATTTGTTAGCACGTAACTCGGTAGTCGCACGCTGTTTAGGATTCGGGAGGCGGCTGCCACCCGGCTTATGAACACATGCCCAGGAACAACTAAGTTGAGATGTCAGCCGATTAGTCGGACTCCGGCTTCCCTCTGTCACAATATTTCCTTTACCCTTCAAAAACCCATTAACGTATTCCGGTATCAAATTAATTAAGCAGTCTGATCAATAAATGATGAACTCACGAACAGGGTCGCCTGCAAAAGTTTCAATACTTCCAAACTTTAGTCATCAACATGATAATTTATTTTTAGCGGTTGGAAAGAAAATGGATAGACATATTAGGTATTCCGCAGTAAACTTCATGCTAGGACGACAGCGAGGCGGTAGGGGGTACTAAGCCTTATTTGAGCCAGGCGCGCGTGACGAGAAAGTGGAAACTCAACTTGTATGTCGAGTCGCGTCTTCTCGCCAGAATTTCTCATCAAATCATCCCGCGACAATGTCGTTGCAAATCCCAACATGGGATCAAAAGATATTAGAGCCAAATTGAAGTTAAGCACATTGATACTTAATTGCAATACTAGAGTGTGTGGAGCTCATCGCGGGTGGAACCATACGTGGGGGAAAATACCTGAACCTTTATATTTGATTAGATAACATTATTAATTTCTTCAGGAATTTTAACGTACAGGTACGTAAAGGTAGACTATCCAAGTGCGTACTATAGAAGTGGCGTCCGAGATACCTACTCCGAACACGAATGGAAAATGGAAAATTTGCAAGAAAGTTTAAACAAATTGTTTTCCAGGACCTTTCCAAATGTGTTTGGAAGTTCCCATGCCACCTGTAAGCCAGCACGTTCAAATTATCTCTAAACATAAAAAGTGACTAGATAATACAATGAGATCCTCCGACAGCGGCAGCTATCCACGCGAATCATTAATTTTAATTCGTACCCCGTGACGACGCCCGCTCTAATGAATTATTGGGAATCGCTGGAGTGCCCCCTTCGCCGTCGGACTTCCTACAGTTTTCTTTGGGACTTAGCATAATGCAAAAAAATGTTAGGCAACCTCGCTGCATACTAATTGCTTGTTGTGTCGCCTTTCTTTAAGTAATATTCAGAATTTACCGAGCGGAACTTTGGCAGCGCGAGACAAGATTAACAACTTTTACCCCTGATCGATCACTTAGCAGCGTCCTTTTTATGAGCTCCAATTTCAAACCGCTTTTATTCAGAAGTTCGAGATATGAAGTGAATTTTACTCTGAGAGAATAATACTCGCTAAGTAACCGATCGCTATGCGCTGAATCTTTGGTTATTTTAATGGGGTTTCTCATTCTTATTCTAAGATTACTGGTGGACATCGAGCGGCATACAAATGATCTTCCAATCCTTGGTTTGAATTTGTGACGTTGGTCAGAATAATACAGTTACAGAACAGGAATTCGGGGTAGGCGTAGAGCATACAGAGTCGCAAATGGTCCCGCAGGGTCGTGAGTACGTGTGAACGTTGTCATGCGTTCCCGGGAGCCCCCCCTGCCAAGAAAACTTGTATTTTTTAAACTTTGCCTTTACGTAAGCCGAAGGAGTAAAGTTACAATTGTATTCTCCCTCCTCCCTCCTTCAATATGTGACCTGCTTATTTATTGGAGAAGCGTCGGCAGAGTTCGCAGACAATATGTCGCGAAGAACCCAACGAAACGCGCCCAGCAACGACTTAAACAAAACAATTCTACAAAGAACAGAAAGTGAAACTATTTGATTTATTAACTTTGAGTGAGCACTTTCTAACTTTTGTGTTCGTGGATATTGGTTAGACAATATTGTCAGTAAATTTATAGAGGTAAGTACCTACTTATATGCAAGAGATTGACCGTTCTGTATTCCGAGCACAGGCGTCATTAGCCAAGCCAGACGTTGGATTCCCCAGCAGTACGAATGTACCACTATAGACCTGCTGAATAATGATGACATTGGAAACTCAATGCTAACTCAATTTTACAGGGGCCATTTTTTAGGATTACCTGATATTGAACTGGCATTGTTTACAGCGCGGGACTTATCGAATGGTCTGCGTAAATTGCCAGGCTTTGAAAGCACAAATCCTTGATTTACATTCGAGATATGAGACACTTTTTGGAGGAAGCCTTTGATACTTTTATGATTTTAAATATATATAAGGATTTTTGTTACAGTGCTTACCCGCACTCTGGGCATCTCTAAACAATGAAATAAGTTCCCAAAAATTTTCGACTTCGGCGGGACCAACTCCACCTGCTCTAACCAACTAAGCTTAGTTGGTTAGAGCACACCCGTACTAAGGGTGGGACGCGGGTTCTAGTCCCGAAGAAGTCGAAAATTTTTGGGAACTTATTTCATTTAAATATATCACCTATTCTTCCATTAGAAAGGAGGTTTATGTTAAATAAAATGAGCATGTTTAAACAAGGCTTCGACCTCAGACCACTAGCGAATTCCTTGCAAATTGAGTTCGTGAGCCGATGCTAAATTTTTCTTTTCGCGTATTTTCGTAATTAGTGGCGTATAACGTGATCGTATTGCTATTAGGATTAACCAAATGGTGAATAAATCTACGGTAGGCAAAATGCCTTATGCATTTAACTTTCGCCGTTGTTTTACGGAATGCTGAAATTTAAATACAGAATCCATTTTGTGTTCAAACGAGTTTTCGGAATAGCCAATTAGTTGTTAGCGCCGGGCCCCCTCGTTCGCTTTCATTAGGCTATATAGTTTCCCAAATATCTGAGCCCCTCAAAGATATATCTTTTCGGTTGCTTTTCCATTTTCTTTTAACAGTCAGCTTATGCGGAGGGCGCGAGCAGCTCACTTGTTAAATTTTAGCTGTGTAGCGGTTTATTTAACGGCTTGGTTACAATTTATTATTTACAAGCTTTTCCCGTGGCTTCACCCGCGGGGATTTAAGTTTGTAACTACCTACCTATTATAAATCGGATTTTCCTCTCAATTTTATGGGTTTTCTTTTTTGGTGTGTACCTAGTCATTTTTATAAATTAAAAGTTAGATGTTTCTTATAACATCTGGTGTCTGTCTGGTGTGTGAAAGCTCTGTCAAAATTTGTCTAGCCATTTCGGAGATGACCCGGGATAAACATACGGACAGACAATATTATAAATGGTTTTTATTATGTGTAGAGTTCCGTATAAACTTTGATACGCATAATGTGAAAAGTTGTTATTTTGTCGTTACAAACACATTCTTAAATTTTATTTGCTTTAAGGTTTAAGTAGACACAATAGAAAAAAAGGCAATGTATGCCTGAAAGTTTGTGAATTCAAATTGCCTCTAATGGAAATGCAGAACTTGAGAAATCAGTCTCTAAATTTCATCAATTTATTAAAGCATTTACAGACTAAAATAATAAGTAATTCACACCAATAGACGGACAAAGTAAATACATTTAGTTCATCATCCTTTTAACCTGAGCATTAATTAACAAACAGAGAATTCTCCAGTGATCCAAAACATGAGGAACTTATCCCAAAATTAAATCAACTCCATCAACCTAATTAACCAACAACAACCGCCTTCAAAATTAATCGCAATCAAAGCAGTAACCTCTCCCCGCGGCTATTTATCCCAAAGCAACTCTTTCATTCGCCTTCTTATTTCATAACGCAATCTTCTCCGGTTCTTATCTAACAGCGAACATATCTCGCCCCGCTCTTGGGGAAAATCGTCCAATATAAAATCGGTTTAATTTGCGCTTTTCGCACTCAATGGGATGGAATAATATCGGGCAATTTGGTTACCGCTAGCATAAATATGGGCGCGCTGTAATTGTAACGCGGGCAATTCGCGCCTCGTAACGACCGGGAGGAGAAAACTTTCGCCAGTTACAGAGGTTCATGGCTCGCGGAGAACGCACGACATGCCATCAAGGCGGCAGGGCGGCCGCGCTGGGGTGACGCGCCGCCGCCGAGGCGCCCGCGCTGCGAACCTTGCCCTTTGGAACACTCAGCCTCTGGGATACCTAATTTTATGAAAACTTAAGGTACCTAAAGTTTTATCAATTCTGAAATCAAACATTAGATAAAAAATAATAATGTTGCCCTCATCGGACGTGTAGGTACCCTCTGACCTACTCAGACAACTCATAACAGACTTTCATCGTAATACAAACGATACTCATCACAAAATATTTCATTTGCAACAAGAAAATAGCATCAAACAAAGCAAAGCAGATTCAACGCCGTAGACTCATAGATAAAATTTCGGAGTAGACAAGGCTTGGATTTAGTCTTAGAAAAGTAACATAATAATATTCTATCAGTATTTTTGTAATTCATTATAACGACTTATTATTCTCGCCTACACAAACACCTTTTTTCCGTAAACAAATTGTGCAAGACAATGCAAAAGTAATTATAATTACTGACAAAAGTAATTTCCTCTTCTTCGCTACTTTACTTAACGTAATAGAATAACGAATGTCATTTTCTTTTACTCCAGCCTGACCCTTCCGCGGTTCGCGCAGGGAATGCAAAATTTCCGAAATTAGAGTGAATAAACCTGCGTTTGTAATTAAACTCGGGTTTCGGAGAGTCGGGAACGTTGCCCGCCCATCTTTCTTAGCTGGCCTACGAATTAAGCACCGAATTGCTTCAGTAATTCCAAGCATATATTCTTCGCTCTCAGTTGAATGTAAATCACTTTTACAGTTTCGATTTTCGAAACTTAACTCCCTTATCTTCTTATATCGCTTTTTTAGAATATAAAGTCGATTTTTTACAGCTACATAATGGAAATTCATTTTGACTGTGAGTTTGGATTGGAGTGATAAAATCATAGAGAGAACACGAACACAAGCTTTCAAGCATTGTTATTTTTTATGACATTTTTATTTCGCTCTATTTTTGTAATACACTTTTTTCGGTCAATTTCCTCTTGTTTATCGAACAGCTTATTTATCCAGTGTTCGTAAAAAAGTAGTTTCGTTTATACAGTATTAATAACATTGTCACCTGAATGTATATGTATAAAACCATGCATGTCACTAATTTTATAATTGAGTACCATTTTATCTCATGATTGCAACCTGAACATTCTCCTATTTCAAAAATAATATTTTGAATTTTGTCCGCTACTCCAACAATTAAAAAACAAACCACCTGCAAAGTTAGGCAGTATTCAGTTTATTATAGGTTGGCTACTAGCTTTGCCGACAATCAAGCGACGCAACAGTTAAACTAGGAACAGCCCTCGACCACTTCCGCCCGCCCATGCCGCAGCCGCCCAAAGTCGTGCAAACACTCTTCAATTGCCCAAGTGATGTGCGGTGGTCGATCTATCGACATTTTTGCAAATATTTTGCGTGCTTTAATATTGTTTACTTTTAGCCATTGCATATCGCTCTGATGGTTTTTACACACGGTACATAGGGCTTTTCATAGGTCCAAGCGGTATTTAGATACTTTTCAGGAGCAACAAAAAAGCAGTCTTCTTTCACAGTTAATAGATAATATTTTTTTATTATGACACCAAATTATTCCATAATTGGTTTATTTAAAGTAATTACTTTTTGATCATCCACTTTTCAAGCTTGACATTTTTCATCGAATTGGGTCATTACATATAAATAAAATAGCTTCGTACCGTATCCATTTCACGTTTTTATGGATATATTCGCATGTTTTTGTTACCTGGCGCTTTTTTTAATCATGCTGTAGTTTTATTAACTATATTTTTTTTAATTCCAAAACCAGCACATAAAAAAATCTTAAGTAGAAATTCACTTTTCGCAGCCTTATCCAATTTCTAGTACCCATAACACAAGCTCTGCTTAGGTTGGGGCTTCATAATGCTGTGTGAATTGTCCAGCATTATTTATTTATTTATTTATTCTTAACAATATTATAATAAAAAATAATGCTGAACAATCCACGCAGCAACATCTTGGCTCAACTAACCAGATCATGTGTTATGGGCACTGAGAGTAGATGACAAATTAGTGAGAAATACCAATATAATATAATATACATAGGACAATTACATAACATAGATATTTTCTAATATACATAGAAATACCTAGAACACCCGGAACAAATATTTAGTATTTGTACAAACATAAACATACCAAGGCGAGAATCGAACACGCAACTGCGTCCCGCATCGCATGCAGACCTTCGCCCGCCGAGCCTTGTAGCTCGGCGGGGAAGTAGGAGCAACTTCGGAGCTTTGGGCTCCCAAGTTACCAATTGACGATCCTTGTCAAAATATCGACATTGTGACCTTACTCATTTCCCAACACTAGTTAACAGTTTGCAGAGCGTCTGATTGCTTTGATAATCGCAGCCTGCGACGTTACAAATGACGCAAGAACATTGTCTCGGAACTGCTTCCAACAAGACACATTATTAGGGCGTTCCTCTTTGCCATTTGCTTATTTTAATGCAGACAATGGCAACAGACCAACAGTGAGCCGTGCAAAGGTCTTGTTCTGAAACGACATAACCATGAAAGGTGAAAACGACGTATTCGTATAACGACGTATCTAAAACAGTAACTGGTCCTATAAAACGTCAAGTGCGAGTCGGACTCTGCGTACAAAGGGTTCCGTATATAATTATAAGACCTTGTTTCTTGCAAATATGATGATTATGTGTCAACGGTGAGGTCAACGGGAAGCGGTTCTGGTTCTTTTTTTGTGCATAAACTACTAATTTTCAGTTTCTTGAGAAATGACAAAATGACAGAAATAAATATCGGTGGGACGTCCGCAACAATATCCGCGAGTTCCTTTTTTTTTGCAACTTAGGTTGCTCAACTGCGAATAGTTGCGCAACGGGGCATCCTTTTTGTGCAACTCATTTTCGGCGGCAAGTCCACGACCATATCGGCGGTTCCACCGCGACTTTTAAAAAGTTGGTAATTACGTACCGCGGACAATGTTTGCCATCCCGGCGACACAACCCCCGCTGGGTTGTATTGCCGGGATGGCAGGTGTATTAGCTCCTTGTCTCCACCTACCTACCTACCTGCCACAAACCAGTTTGGTAGTTAACAACCAGTATAAAAATAATAATAATAAATAAATGAAGTGTCATAATAATAATAATGCTGGACAATTCACACAGCATTATCAAGCCCCAAGCTAAGCAGAGCTTGTGTTATGGGTACTAGATAACTGATATACGTAATACAATCCACAGATAGATTATTATTTATTATACATAAAAAACGACCAGAACTCCCGGAAAGAATATTAAAATTTGCAGTTCGTACAAAAATTTGTCCCAAGACGGGAATCGAACCCGCAACCTCCTGCGTCCGGGCAGACCTTCGCCCATGGCGCCACAGAGGTCGTCGTAAGCAGTAAGACGGAATAACTATTAGCACAGATACAATATATATAATTAATAATACTAATACTAGATATATATATACAGTGTGGAAATTAAACTCAGGCCCTGGAGGGAAACTACTTAAAATCCTTAAGCTAGCTCATTTTACTTAAAGGAGACATTCCTTTATTTTTAAAAAGAAACAAATCTGCATTAAAATATTTTTTTAAACTCGCTTGCTTCGCCCGGGACTCGAACCAACTAAAATTTAAAAAAATAAACACTCTTTATTTTATTATACTAATCGATAGTATTAATATTCAGGATAAAGTTTCTCTAAAAAATATTTGGTTACTGTTCACTTTTAACAAGTAAAAGACACGTAACAGTTCTGTTATCTCTCCAACACAACACGATTAGATGGCCTGCAAGAAGTCCAGACCTGACGCCCATGGACTTCTTTTTATGGGGTCATGTAAAAAATGTTGTTTATGAAACTTGCTATGAAACCGTTCAAGAGCTAAGGATTGCGGTAGAAAATGTTATCAGGGGCATACACCACAACACTTTGCTGAAGGCTACAAGAAATGAATTTCAACGGCGACTAATGTTGTGTAGCCGGAACGACGGGGCTCATTTCGAACAATTTATCAGTTAAATAATTTAAGTGTTACAAAATTGATAGTAAAATAAAGTTGATGTTAGATTTAACGATTATTTTTATTTTTAAGACCAAATGTTTGTTACAGAAACTTTATCCTGAATATTAATACTACCGATTAGTATAATAAAATAAAGAGTGTTTATTTTTTTAAATTTTAGTTGGTTCGAGTCCCGGGCGAAGCAAGCGAGTTTAAAAAAATATTTTAATGCAGATTTGTTTCTTTTTAAAAATAAAGGAATGTCTCCTTTAAGTAAAATGAGCTAGCTTAAGGATTTTAAGTAGTTTCCCTCCAGGGCCTGAGTTTAATTTCCACACTGTATATATATAAACCAGTAATCCACTAAGTACCAATAAGTATTTACATATTTCAACAAAACTCTTTTGATTCAAAATTAGGGTGCCAGTGTCGGAAGAAGAAAATAATATCTCTATTCCAACGGAAAGTTTGTTCATGATTTTTCAACTCGATGTTTATCCTTTTGCGAAAGTATTTTTTGTTTGTGTTGTTTTGACGATCCTCGAAACTTTTTGCGCTTATTCGGAGGAACGTTTATTTTCTTATTCTAACAACAGCAATTTGTTTTGTTTTCATTCGAATTCATTCTTATTGAAATTTATATAAGCTGCTATTGTAGTTTTCTTTAGAAAAAAATGGTGTATACAAATGGTGAATTGGTCAGATGTTTCTTCAGAAAATCTAAATTAAACGGTGTTGTACACTTATACCTTATATAATGTAATAAATTCATTGATGGAACACGTAAATCGGATTTAAAACTTGTTCTCGGATTTAATTTTAAAAGAGTTCCTTCTTTGTAACAAAGTGAAAGACTGTATGAAGTAAGCAAGGCTTCCAGTTCGAAATACAAACGAAATTCAGTTCCGAGCAACGACAGTGTGAAGTATTCGCTAAACTGCATTTTCCAAGTTGGTAACACGGCCAATCGAAAATTGAAAGTTCCTCTAGCATCGAGGCTAACTGAGTAACGGGTATTCTTCAAAAACTTTAGGTGAGAGTTTCTTCTTCTGGAAAAATCGGTACAGTTAGCTCAGGTACTCAATCTTATTTATTGTTGGTATTTCTATGCATCTAAGTTAACACTTTCACGGCCCAAGACGCAGAAGCCGTGTTCAATCGAAAATTGAAAGTTCCTCCAGCATCGAGGCTAACTGAGTAACTGGTATTCTTCACAAACTTTAGGTAAGAGTTTCTTCTTCTGGAAAAATCGGTTCAGTTTCCTCAGGTACTCAATCTTGTTGTTAGTATTTATACGCATCTTAGTTAAAGGACTTTTTGGCAAACTACTTCTCGTCATCTACTGCAATGTTTGAAAACGAAAGTTTTCAATCAGTGCGTCCTACCCGTCATGACCTACGGAGCTGAGACGTGAACACTCACGGTAGGGCTGGTTCACCAGTTTAAAGTCGCCCAGCGAGCTATGGAGAGAGCTATGCTTGGAGTTTCTCGAAGGATAGGATTCGCAACAAATACATCCGATGGAGAATACAATACAATACAAAACACTTTATTGTACACCAGAAAAAGAACATTACAAAAAAAGACATAATATTACATGAGACGAGTACAATGGGCGGAGAGGTACAATGAGAACTTAGGTTATCGACATAGCTCAAAGGATTAGCAAGCCGAAGTGGCAGTGGGCTGGCCATATCTCGAGAAGAACTGACAACCGCTGGGGTAAACGTGATTTTGAGTGGAGACCGCGACTCGGCCAACGTACCTAATGTAGGACGCCCTCCGACCAGGTGGGAAGACGATTTGCGGAAGACTGCTGGCAAATGCTGGATGCGGCAAGCTGAAGACAGGGCGCTATGGCGCTCAGTAGTGGAGGCCTAGTTAAAGGACCGATATGTAACCGCATACATGTACCTTCACAGAACAGCATCCTGCAAATATTCCTTTTAAATTAATTTATAAGGCCACTAATGGGCCTAAAATGTAAAGGCAAATAAAACATAATTGCCGTTTCTTGCTAGAAACCATCCCTTTGTAACATTGTTTAAGCAGTATTTGCAGTATAAACGATGTAAACAAGGATAGGTACACCCCACAGACGCTTTATTTTACAAGCCGGGGGTCATTCATGTTTCATTACCAATAGCTCGGGGCTCATAACTTATTCAGTTAAGGCCAACGCGTTTTAACATTCAATTTGCTACCTCAAGAAACGTTATGTTGCTGTTAAACTGTACGGTAATAAATGATTGCATTCCGTCTGTAAAGGATGCTAAACACAAACGGAAGACTTCTTGCGCGAATGCTCAAAAAAAGTATTTTTTGAACAAAATACTTACACACCTATTATGTACTAACATAGTAGGTGTGTAAGTATTTTTTCACTTCTCGGGCAAGTGTGTCAATATAGCGTAGCTTTGCGGGTGTAAAATTTGTTTTTATGGTCTAGGATTAGGAGTAGTTTTTCTTTTTAATTTTTGTTTGAAATCATCAGCTAGTACAAGACATTCGTCCTCTTGCACAAAGACTCGACTTCTTGGTGTTACATTTACAAAGAACAAACATTTCATTTCATTAATTTTTGAAAATGGAACTGAAAGCGCCTTTTTGGTCATTGTTAGATGTTTTGTATGGTGATTTTTCCTCCATGGTAGAATGCGTATGTGTGAGCTTAGACAATTTAACCCGCTGTGTGGATAGTAACTTTGCGTTGCGCGTAACGTAGACACAAGAAACATCAACCAGCGCGAAATCTCTGGAATATTTGTTAACTACAATTTTTACTGAAGATGAACTTGGCTTATTTAATTGAAAATTCCATCAAGCGAAAATTAATTTATTTGGAACACTAGGAACTTATTTTTTAGTTTATTATTTCATACTCCATGCTCCTATTTTAACTTTTACAGTTCATGCACCATCCAACTTATTGTTTATGGCAGCCAACCACAGATACAAAATTGAAAATCTGTAACAGCTTTACATGTTAAAATTTTATCTCCATTAGGTACTACCTAACTAAAAGCAGTTCTTTGACATTCCAATGTCTCATTTAACGGGCGCAATCTGAGTAGGTAACAACTTAAAAACATACATTTCTCATATGAAAGTCAAACATTTACAGCAAACGTTGTGAACTCCGTATAAACAAACACACCTTCGAAAAGCGCTGCGCCCACCCATAGCACTCAGGTAATAAAACCAGGAAAGTAGTTAAGGAAGCCCACGACGCGACGGCTACTGCAGGCCCACACTATTCGTGGCTAAGCCCTCCTCTATTACGCGAAACAAACAAGTTATTCGTTTCAAATTGAAAACTTTCCACCCCACTAGCCATGTTGGGGCTGTGGCCCATAAATTTCCGACAATTTTGTTTTATTTCGCGATGCAGGCACGGTAATAAAAGTAAGCTGGACGTGAGACAAAGCCTCTAGCCAGGATTACGCGGCCATCGCAACGGATCACTGCAGCCTGTGATATGGACTCTAAACAACGGCACCTGACTAACTCGCCCGATGTAATAACACTATTCGACCGCACTTTGGAAAAAAGCCTACAAAACTTTATAGCGTCGGCCTCGCTCGACAAACAGCGTAGGTACTTGTTCCTTGGAAGAGATAAATCCCTCTTAAACTCGACGCACTTTCAAAATCATGCCCATAAAACTATACTTCAGGTTTACGATCGAATATATAAAAATATTTGTTACCTCACCTCGGCTCACGAAATTTACTTAGAACTCTTTCAAGGCGTATACCTTGAGAATACTATCGTAAACTTAAAGATTTCAGTAAACAAGTAACTTTGCTGTAATTTTTTGACTTTGTTTCAATATTAAATGCGGCCAGCAGCGCCACGAAAAAAAAAAGATTCCTGTAGATTGTTTGCAGTTTGCTCAATTGTTTTATTTCAAATATTAGTTTTAATTTAATTCTATTAAATTATTATTTGATTGTAATTTTCGATTTTTAAAAAAGTGAATGTTGATTTATGAAAAAAAAAAAGTAGAGCAGGTGTTTTCTCCTAAAATCTGGATTACATCAAAACCTTTTCTTGTTGGCAATTGCTACGGTCACATGTGTGAACTTTATTCTGTGCTCATTCTAGCTGCTCTTATTCGAAACGTGCAGTGTAAGCAGAGATCTAGCCAAATCCGAGCAAACTACACGTTCATTTTATGTAGGTATGACGAAAAAATAGGTTTTACTAAATGTGAGACAAAGAGAAAGAAAGTGTGGAAAGTAACCTCCTTCATATAACACTGGCACTTTATTGGATCCCGTAACTTTCCGTGTCGCAACTTGTCTTCGGTTGAGTGTAAGGTGTAGCGCGCCTCATCAATGCCAGTGCGGTACTGCTGTCGAACAGCTTGGTCATCACGGATTATCGTGTACTAAGGCTGCCGGTCGGATATCTCGTCATGCTAGCCTGAACGACTACATCTAGCGAGCCTTTCCCACCGCTAACGTACCAGCTATTCTTGAACCGAGTGGTCTGTTGCGTGACGATGGTAAGAGGCTCGACAGCATGACTCTAGTCCCATGGGAGTTGGGGAGGCCTATTGTGTGGGACGCTACATGCGTCGACACACTCGCGCCTTCCCATCTTCCTAAGACTTCCGTGAGGGCTGGTGCGGCGGCAGATTTAGATCTCAAGAGCAAGCAAAACAAAATAATATCAATGAGTGCAGGATAAACAAACTGTGTCTACAGTTTGTTTTTATCTACTATGTCATTGTCACAATAAAGTTTTAAAACACACCAAGAGCCCCGACCCTAATGAAACGTATCCGATCGTTGCCGCAAGATGCGCTTTAAGAAGTGCCCGGTGAGAAGGACCGCTTTTATGGAATAGCGGCAAAAATAAAATCGCTACACGCGTAATCGTAACAAGATCTCCGATGCATGCAACCACACAATAAAAACTAACACTACAAAAGTGTACTCTACTGCAAGCAAACAACGTTCAACTCACTTTAAAGTTTTCTTTGAACGAAACAATACGGTTACAGGATTGCTAGCAGTTGCTCTGTCCAACGGTTATGATCTGTCGTTTCAGCAACACGCCAAATTTGGTCCTTCTCATAAAAATAAAAGTAGTCTGAAGGTACACACACTAAAGCTTAGGTATTTATGTATCTTGGGTCTTCAGCGTCGCGTTGCTGCTCCGTGTAAAATATATAGGTACTCAAGTTTGTTGTAAAAATAAAGTGCATACTATCCTACTTTAGAAAACATTGCACATGTGTTGAGTTTAGTGTATATATAATGTGGGGCCGTCGGCAACCTATTAGACATACATACCTACTACCTATTATAAATAGCTTCTATGTACTTTTCTTTTTTCTTAGTTAATGTATGCCTAAATGTATTTTTTTTGTGGTTAATAAATAATTTGTATTTGTATTTAGTGTACCGATTACCGACCACCATTAAATATTATTTTATATTATATCGAAATACTTTCAAGCGCTAGTTATGAATTAGGACGCAATTAGTTAAATGTACAACAAAATTATAGAGAAGAGATTTACCCTTTTCACAAAGGCTGAGATTTTATCCAAATATTATTATGGGCAACCCAGAATTAAAAGTGTTTTTATTTTACTATGGACCCGTTTATACTAAATCTTCTAGTTTACAATAAAATATAAAACGTTCATAATAATAGCCGCTCTCGATATTACCCGCCAGAGTTTAAGTTACCCGCTAAATCTACAATAGCTGTGTACGAGAAGAAAGACCGTGGTAGCCAATTAATTTTTGCTGAGACCACGGTTTATGTTCCCCGGATAAATAAGAAGATTTACCGGTGACCACGAGCCGACTCATAAACAAGCTAGCTCGTAACCATAGCCCCTTGGCCAGCTACACCCCAACCACACAAACTCGATCTGAAAATATTCTTTGAAATGAGCATACAAAAACAGAGATTCCAAAGTTTCCTAAGAACATTTGTTTCAATTCTGTCATTAGACAAAAAACTAACATAAGCTTTCAGCTCAGGAAGAAAATAACTTTTCCGAGAACCTTAAGCTTTTACGTTGGAATATATTCAGATAACAGTAGAACTTTTTATTTTCTATTTGAAGGTGAGTTTGCTTTTATTTTCTCCCGTATAAGTATAAAAGTTTTCAATAGAAATATCATAAAGAAAGTTACGGCTCTTACAGAGAGCTGATGTTATTTTGGAGTGCATAAAACGGCAATGCGCGGGAGTATTTTGGGTGCATTTTATTAGAGAAAGCAGGCGGGGTAGGATGAGCGGCGTCGGCGGCGGCGATGACTAAATAATGACTGGGATAACGCAGTTTTACAGCCTCCTCCGTGTTGCGAATATATAAATGAACTCTCAAGGGAGTGTTAAAGACGCCGCCAAAGAACTCGTGTCGAAACAAGTCGGGCTCAGAGAAATGGCGCCGTAAACCTCCCCATCCGCTGAGACGTCATTTTGCTCTTTGTATGGAACTATTTTGTTACGGAAAAAATAATAAATATTTGTCGTTGTATGAATAATCTCATAAAACGCGAAATTCAGCAGGTAACAAAAATAACTTATAGACCCCTGTATAAACCGGTATAGCTCGGTGTAATAGTATTATTACTAAGTACTTGCGGTTTTATTTTACTCACTTTTTATGTATAAGTAAAGTTTTTGTCCAGTTGGATACCTACTTTAGGCATAACATATATTATAATAGTCGTTGAAAGGCAGTTTTTCCATACCTTTCTTACGTTTACATTATCAAAAAGCTTTTGTGTTAACCATCAATAAAAAAGAAATCCCTTTACCATACTCAATAGAAGTAATTTTTTCCTAAGCTAAAATCTATCGTAGTTAATAAACAGATCTGAGAAGGTACCTAATAAGCCTGGCAAACGCACTTAGGTTTTCAAAATGTTCAATTATTCATTATTTTATTAGGCAAAGCTCGCTCATAGCAGTAAAGAAACCAGGCGAGGCACTGTTGATATACTATTAATGCAATTGTTCGAAAAACAGCGAGAGGCAATAAAATTTTACCTTCAAGGTGCTCCAGGCGTTATTCAAGTATCAAGCAGGGTTTCGGTATTACGGAGACAGGTAGAGTGGAGCTGTGAATAAGCTCGTCCAAGTACCCAATTGGCCATTTTTGCATTGCACTACGCCTCTTAACAGACTACTGTTATGAGGCGTAGGCAGCGTAGCAAGTAGTCTGCTACGCAGCGTAGGAGGCGGTACTAAGTAGAATGCTTAAGAGGCCTAGGAAATGAAGCAAGTTATCTATTATGATGAGGCCTAGACAGCGTGGAAAGTAGGCTGCTACGAGGCGTAAGCATCGTAGCAATTAGTATGCTACGCGGTGTAAGGAGCATAGCATCTAGTCTGCCGCGAGGCCTATAAAGCGAAGCAAATAGAATGCTACGAGGCGTAGCTAGGCAGCGCGTAGCAAATATTCTGCTACAAGAGGTAGAGGGCGTAGCACGCTTTCTGCTACGAAACATGAGGAGCGTAGCACGTAGTCTGCTGAGAGGAAGCGTAAATGAGGCGTAAAGAGCATAGAAGTAGGTAGTCTGCTATTATTAGTCCGCCAATAATTTATAACGAATAAACAAAAAAAATTCGCCCAACCTGATTTCAAGTAAGAATTTGAACATTGCAAGGCACGGAATTTTGTATCTGTTTTTAGGGTTCCGTACCCAAACGGGACCCTATTACTTAGATCCGCTGTTCGTCCGTCTGTCCGTCTGTCACTCTTATGAACCGTGATAGTAAGACAGTTAAAATTTTCACAGATTAAGTATTTCTGTTGCCGCTATAACTAAGAATACAAAAAAACAGAGTAAAATTAATATTTAAGGGGACTCCGTCCGATACAATAAACGTGATTTTTTTGTACGTTTTTATTTATATTGACGATATAAAGGACGCGACGAGAGACGCTTGAAATATTCACAGAATATTTAGTTATATATATAAACTTCAAAATAAATTTTAAAATTTAAATAAAACAAACATACAACAGACATGATTTTTTCCCGTTTTTATAGATAGATACGTACGGAAGTCAGACTCACTTGGTCGGTTTTATTTATTAATAAATAATAAATAAATATTGCTGGACACTTCACACAGCATTATCTAGCCCCAAGCTAAGCATATTATGGGTACTAGATAACTAACAAAGTTAATACAACACATCACAATATAGATATTTTGTAATGTATGAGTATGCATAGAAAACGACCAGAAAAATAATTCAAACAATGAAACGTGAAAGACACCTCAAGTTTTCACCGGCACCGGCTAACAAGCGCCGACAGTGTTTGTACATAAATATACAATTCAGGTAGATTGCTACTTGCGACCCACTTCGCAACCGTGCCCATAATTTTTCGCATTGCGGATTTTAAGTAGGTAAACGTCCAAACGTGAAATTCGTTTATTTAACGGCTGAGGATTAAAAAAAAGCATGGCTGGCTTTCAAATAATATTTCCGCGAAGAAAGGAACTGTGATATTTATGCATTAGTGTGCAGTAGAGAACCTATGCATCGATTCACCAAGTTTCGATTCTTGACCTTGTTATGTTATTAGTATTACAGGCACACACACATATAACATAACAATTTTGAAATAAAAATAATATCATTAAAAACATGTGGTACCTATGTATATTTTGATTTATATTAAAAATTGTTTTCTATCTGTTTTTTTCTATACTGAAATAGGGCTCAGCTTTTCTATGGATTTCCTCAACAAAAACAAGGCACATAACTCCTGACAAAAACCTCTATGCTTTGACACCTTTTCAACGACGACAAAATATAGACCCATTTTCACCGATTGCTCGGTTAAAATATAAAAACAAAAGTGTAAACCCGCATGAAAATTCACACGCTCCCTAATAAAATACGTGTTTGCAGCTTATTGTTGGTATGGGGATTGCACGACAACGGTGCTTGGATCACAACAAACCAGAAATAGTAATAACCACAGGTTAACCTACGTTTGAAATGGTCGTTACATTTTCTGTCCTTGATGTATTTTATAATCCCATCTATTCGAAAAGAGGAGATGGGTTCCTCAATAAGTGCGAGCGAATAGACCACTCCTGCGCTTAATAAGTGGGACGAAATGACTTTTGAATTTGAAACACCATTGTATTTAAAAACTTTGAACACGTCAATAAAATCCTGGCTGGTAATAAAAAAAGCGCGGCATTTGTTATCCAAATTTAAAAAAAGAATACGCTGTCTTTTTTTCGTTTTGTTATAACTTTACAAATTATTACCGACAATTTTAATTTCATTCACAACACATCACAAATTAAATTAAAGATGAGTTCTTGTAGTGATAGTGAAATATTAACACCAGAAAATATAAAATCTTTAAAATTTACTTCCAAACGAATCGAGAGAAAAGTATCTAAAGCTTATGAAAATTTTATTACATGGAAAAATGAAATAGGATAAAATAAATTTGTAATTTGATATGTACCAAAATCGTCACTAAAAGCATCTCTTATTTATTTTCCTCGTATGATGATTTTTTCTCTTAGGTAGGTACTGTGTGGCACATTCTTCTTTTCATCCTAGAAAAGCAAAGTGTGACACCGTACCAAAACTATTTTACCTCGAACGACGTACTTACTTATCTACTTTGAAAATCTACGCCTACGCTACGCTTAGTTTTTTAAAAATCACTCTCGCCCTTAATAGTACATTAGTTTGTTCCCTTATGGCACAATCTGCTATTACTCTCTCAATATCACAAACCGAACATGACCGAATGGACTTCGATACGGATCGGTATGCACCGATTTTGTCTCTATTGTCGATCAAATTCGACAAAATAGACCGTTTCTACCGAATGTTGTCTACACCTGAGACTAAATCCTTTCTTGACGGTTCTCTCAAAAGTCCGTGCCCGGGCTTCAAAGGAGTCTTGGGCAGAATTGAAAAGACCCGTTGTGTATTTAAATGATGATCATGTTTAACAAACCTCTATTAACTTATAGCAAAAGCTAAAAGTAGTTTGTTTTCTTCTGATGACACAAGTCAGAGTGAAAAAAAAGCATGTTAATAACTGTTTAAAATCGGGATAAATACATCTAGCATGAAGTATTTGTAAGTAATGTAAAATTATACTCGTAGTTTTTTTCTAAAATAGTGCGTAAATCGCCCATTTAAAATTAAATCGTGCATATTTAGGTACTGAAGGTAAGTTTTGTTCTATTTTCTCAAACTCGGAGTGAAAAGTATCGTTTTTAACTCGGACCAAAACCACCCATTATAACTCAGTCTTGTCATTCTCCCTCGCTACGCCCCGCCTGGAAGTATAAACAACCTCGTCAATAACGGAATGGTTTAGTTCCTAGTTAAAAAACATAACCTTTTTCATTTTCATCACGCTGGATATCTTTTATTAGATATTTGAGAAGATGTAAATCGAATTAGCTTCCTACTTCAGCGACCGTTATCGAACCTGTCGAGTGTAGCTGAGCAATATGCAGTGAGCTTTTGCTCTCCCGATTGAATCATTATTTTATTACATTTCATTTATTTATTCCACATAATTTGCTTATTATAACATGTTATGTACATAAGTACCATGTAAGACACATAAGTATCTTGTTAGTACTTAAGTATCTTACAGCCCAACCAGCTTACCCTAGTATGTTCTAAGTCTCGTAATTCATCATTGGTTTTATTTCATTAAATTTGTTATTTTTCTATAAAATGTCTTGCTATATCAACAGTAAGATTTTAGTTTCAAAATAGTTATGGATTCATAGAAATTGTCTTCAAACGTAACAGCTTACCCCCCTAAGCTAACAATGAACGACACTGAACTTACGTGGAATATTATCTACTATTCATTACGGATGTAAGCGGGTTAGCTACGAACCTTATTTGTGTTGGAAGAACACCAACGTGTCATCCTTTAACTGTGCCTAAGTGCTCGGAGGGATGCGGAACGCTCCTGTCTAAAACCGCACTCACCCTAAAGAAGTCCCTCGTATAAAACGTTGGTGTTCATCCAACACAAATAAGGTTCGTTGTTAACCGAGGAAATCATCAAACTACGATAGTTTTTATCATCTACTATTTTCGTGTCGCAATAAGCAATTACATTTACATACTTACATTCAAACCGCAATACGACGAAACAAAAAAGACAGTAGACGAGTGCCAGTGACAGGGAGCGCGTGATCCACCGTCTGAGTCCACGCAGGGACCTAACAAGGACGGCCTCATTTGCTATTGCCAGCCATTACTATCCTATTGACGACCTCTGTGGCGCGGTGGGCGAAGGTCCGCCTGCGACGCAAGAGGTTCGATTCCCGCCTTGGGATAAATATTTGTACGATCTGCAGGTATTTGTTCCGGGTGTTCTGGTCGTTTTCTTTGTTTAATAAAAAAAATCTATTTATGTATATATCAGTTAACCTTACCATAACACAAGCTCTGCTTAGCTTGGGGCTAGATAATGATATGTGAATTGTCCAGCATTATTTATTTACTTATTTATTTGATTTCTTGCATATAAGTACCTATAGTTTAGAAAAGTTCATTCATTTTTATCTATACACAATACACATATTGTAAAGAGGTAAAGTTTGCAAATTGTATGTGACGTTGTTGTAGGGGATAATTTCTAGATCTACTGTACCGATTTCAACCTATATTTTATCGAGACTATTTAGACTATTTTTTATCCCGGAGTTCCTACGGGAAGGGAAACATTGCGGGTGAAATCGCGAGGGGACCGCTAGTCACAAATACATACCTACATTAACTTAAAATTTATTCTTATTATTGATAAATATTAATGATAGTTATCTCACTTTAATTTTCTCATTAAGATCACAACTACTTTTTGGTCTCTACACAACAGGGTACTGTAGAGACCAAAAAGAAGTAGTGATTAAATTTTAAAGTGACATAAATATGTGAACCTAATGTTCGGAACCAAAATAGTTCGATATTTTTCTTAGTTATCTTATGTCATTACTAGTCTTTCGAAACATTCCAATTTCCCAAAACAATCCCAGAACAGCGACTGTTTTATTTATCTTACTACTGTTACCACGTGAATCTTCTCTGTGTAGGAACAGTACTAAATTAAGAATAAGAATAGAATATATTTTATTTGTACAAAGTTATAAAACATTGTTTAAGTAGGTACCTACTGACTATATACAAAGATGTTCATTGTACATAATTATTATCATAATTATCTAAGTAACGTTGCTAAAAATAGAAAAATGACGGTATTATTAGTGTAGAGTGGATTCACTGGAGTAAAAAGAAAAAGAGAGTTCTGTGATCAAAGATGAACCCCACTGAAAGCTTGGCCCTTAATTATTGTTACACCCTTTATAGTATTATGCGTAATCCAGGTACTACAAAAAAGTTTCGAAGAGTCCGCCCCTGCACTGTTTCAAATGGCAAATGCACTCGCGTCTCCGTTCGCCTGGCGAACCAACTTTCTGTATTGTCTTCGTAGAAATCTTTCACACAAACGCATCAAAAATCTAGCTAGGCTTTTAATATAAATTCCACTTTGTAGGTATATAAATTTAATTTAATTATGCTGTGCAGTGTGGTACCGACCAGCTGTGTGGATTAGAATTTGCACCACCCCAACTCTTCCCATGAGTGTCGTAGGAGGCTACTAAGGGACATACACTGGGGGGCGGGCAGCATGGTCCCTTGCAGTATAGATCTACACCGAACTGCGATCTCCAACCCGCGTGCCCAGCGTGAGGATTATGGGCATTACTGCCAATGAAATAAAAGCTAATAAGGCGATTTTCTCGGGGAGGAGAAGACGTCCAGCAGAAGACCCTCGTAGGCTGTTGAAATAATGCTGGACAATCAAGACTTGGCCGTGATTACTAAGCCGAAAGGTTCCCTCCCTGCCTTGTCCGGGCGGGGACGCCCCGGCAAGGTAGGGAACCCTTCGGGGGGACAAAGCATTGCCTAGCCCCAAGCTAAGCAGAGCTTGTGTTATGGGTACTAGATGACGGATATACTTATTAGAATACACAATATAGGTATCTTTTTCTTTTTTTACAGTCACTAGACCTTAGTTTGACCACAGTCGCACTTGAAGGAAAGTGACGATGTATAAGAAAGGCCTAGAAGATACTTATTCACTCCTGTTTAAATACTCAGGTTCTAATTGACCAACATAACAGCAGCTCATAAATGTGTAGGAATAACGCTTATTGCGGATGGAAGGAATATCCACCTACTTATTTTTGTAATTTTTGATATAATTACCGTTTTTTATATCAAAAACTGCGAAAACTTGAATAATTTCATAATCATCTTTATTCCTCGTTCAGTTGTAAGGAAAGGTAAGTAATAAGAAATTATATATTCTTGTTCTCGTGATAATTTATTTTTATGTTGGATACCTGCGTTTTTACTACATTCAACAGTTTTACAAAGAAAAATTAAATAAAAGATATTATACAATGAAATAAAAATGCAGCCAGATTTTTGGCCACACAGCTCTTAGTGATCCTAATATTATATGGACATATAGTTTATTTTAGCTTAGGTGTTTACGACATAAACTTTAAAACATCGTTTATCAATATTAATCTATTATTTGGGTATAATATTAAGTTGGTAATGCTTTTTTATTTACAAATTCTACGACTAAATAACATTTTAACAATAATACGTAACAAATTAATGACTGAATTTATCGTAAAAGTAAAATTAAATAGCTTTCCAAATAATGTTTTATCACATTCAAGGGAATATCGTAAAATTTATATTGCGATACTTCAGAGAGGAGCATTTTATTTATGAGCCATTCCTCACATAGGATTAATACGAAAACCAATAGATTTTAACATTGAAGATGGTTCCGTATTTTTTTGATACGAAAAGAACAAGAGATATCATTCCTAATACCTTATATTATGGTTTTTTATTAAGTACTTATCCTTATTACTGAAAATATATTCTTTGGATATTTTTTTTATAAAGGAAGCTACATTATTATCTTATAGGTACATTATCGTCTTCTTCTTAACGCATTCACTGCTCAGCCGCTACACGGTGCCGCTAACCGACATGTGCGTCTCGAGCCATGAAAGTGTTAGTATATTACAATATTTGCCATAATAGATAAACAACTCTTTTCAAAGCTTATATTTAAAAGAAATTAGCTATAGACTTGTACATAACCTCAACTTCATAAATTTAAATACTTTGTTCCATAAATACTTCATAATCCTCATTGGCTCGAGTTAATAGTCGTTTTATAAAAATACCTTTGTAATAATTTGTGAATTCCAATCAAGGAATATCAATACAAAGTCATGCTTGCAGTTTTTTCATTCGCAATACCACGTGGTTCTTCGGAATATCTTCTCAAGAGGCTTTCTGACCTCGCCGGGCACGCCGCGAAGAGAGTTATCTGAAAACAAGATATGTAAAAAATTAAAATAGCTATGGTATAAGAAATCTATAGTTTGGGCACATGGTTCTGTACCTGTGAGAGAGAATAAAAGAAGTGTTATTAAGAGTCTGACGGCACATAAGTAAAGATTCAAAGGCTCAAGATATAAAAAAAGTCAGTAATATAATAATTGGTTAAATTGTCTAAGATCATACCTATACAAAAGCAAACTCTGACGGCACAGAAGTAAAGATGTTAAGGCTCAAAACAGAGAGAGAAAAAATTGCATTGATATCATGCTAATCTACGATAGAGAGCTCAATATTGGAGCCGAAACCAAAAAAGTCAAGACAGGAAATGAACGCAAAAAACGAGCTATGAAGCAATTAACAAAATTCAAAATTTTTATAAGCTTTTAACAATTGTGTAGAAATGGTCAAACTCAAACTCAAGTCTTTATTTCCATAAATACAAAAATGTACACTTTAAAGATCAAATTCTTAATATAAAACATTGACACGGAAATAAAGAAGTATTTTTGATTTCGGTCGCTTCGGTATGTAGACTAAGTAAAGAAGCGACGAAGAAACCTTTAGAAGACATTAACTAGAGACCCAATAGATAGTCAAATGCTGACGTAAACAGACATTATTCAAGCCACCACCGACCACCACCGACAGTCCAAAACACCAGTGCTGGCTGACACTAACCTACAAGCAAGTCATTGGTGCACTTTCACGAATACGTAACCCTCTAAACCTGGGGACAGATGATGCGTGTGAAAGTATGTTGTGGTAACTTCGGAAATCACTAAAACGGACAGTTTAGTCATTGTATTTTATAATGCTGGAAATAGAATTCGCAAACTGTATTTCCAAACTCCATTTGACCTGAGTTCGTTTTATTCTTGAGGAACAAAATTATGAGTCAAAATGAAAATATGACGCTTACAAACTATTGATTATTCTGTATTTGTATATTAGTGGTAGTTTGTATAGATAGAAGTAGCGATTAGTGTTTCGTGGAAAGGTGTTTGTGATAATCATACTATCTAATAGGTAGAAATGATAAGGTAACTGATAATAACATACTACAGATACTCACACTTGTCGTCGTTTCGTTCAGATTCGACTGAATTCTCACTTGTCATGGAACCTATAGATATCCGCTTATTTCGCTGCTGGAGAAGAAGTTCTGAAAAGGAGAAAGCTAGTTTTAGGCAATCATATTCAAAATTGGCGCTCATTAGGGGAGGCCTATGTCCAGCAGTGGACAAATATAGGCTGATGATGATGATATTCAAAACTTCCAAAACTTGTTCAGGCAATACGCAAAGTGCTGTATAATAACACTGATATAAAATCAATGAATAGGCCGTTGTCCGGAGCTTGATGTGGTTATTTAAGGACCAGTCACAGAATTGTTTATCTGTTAGACTGGTTTTTATGTTTGTTATCCGAATTTTTGTGTGAATGATATGCGCCATAATTCCATTGTTATCGAATTGATTACCTTCCAGCCTGGGTGCAAAATTCAAAAGTAGTTCTTTGCTGCAGGGTATAATAATGCGAAAGCATAAAATTAAATGAAATGGGATGAAATGCAGCATATCAAATTGCGAAACAACAAATTATGTTCATTTAAAGCAAAATGTTCAAATAATCGAACAAAAGCTGAATAAACTCAAAACCCAAACATATCCCATAAATAAAACAAACGCGATGAATGTTGATATCGCAAAAGACATTGAATATCGAGCAGTGAGCAGTGGCGGCGGCGGGGTTGGCGACGCGTCGCCATCGCTTGTTGATAAACTGACCCACTATAGCGCACATCGGACTCGGACAGACCTAATGTAGCATTACGAGCTTCTACCAGCGGCACTGCACGCATTATATTCCAGAATAAAAAGTAGCATATAGAAACGTTATGTTATGCCAACAAAGACATATTGGACACGTTTGAGAGGTCATTCTTATCCAACCCTTGGGAAATAATATAGGAGATAAAAAGTGTAAAGTATACCTATAGGGCGAAAACCTGGAAACTCACACAAAGGAGTACCTATAGATCCAGGCCTAGAAATACATTAAATGGGTGCAAAATTTGACCCTCATCCGTGCGTTAGTTTAACACGCATCTATCCATCCAAACTTCTCTGCGATTATTAATAATAATAAAAAAAAAACAAAAAAAAAGTCATTTAATTAGATCATTTATACAAAGGTACACTGATACAATTGAAACGATATTTTAAAAGTGTCATCTGCATCTGCCAGCAGTCTTTCGCAAATCGTCATCCCACCTGGTCGGAAGGGCGCCCTACACTACGTTTGCCGGGTCGCGGTCTCCAATCAAGAACACGTTTACCCCAGCGGTTGTCGGTTCTTCTCGAGATATGGCCAGCTCACTGCCACTTCAGCTTGCTAATCCTTTGAGCTATGTCGATAACCTTGGTTCTCTGTCGGATGTATTCGTTGCGAATCATATCCTTCAGAGAAACTACGAAATAGCTCTCTCCATAGCTTGCTGAGCGACTTTAATCTGGTGGGCCAGCCCTACCTTGAGTGTCCACGTCTCAGCTCCGTAAGTCATGACGGCTAGGAGGCACTGATTGAAAACTTCGTTTTCAAGTATTGCGGTTTTTTTAATTGTACGCTGCAAAAACCGCAGAAACATAACGTTGTTTAGATATAGACTAATGGACTTCTAATCAACAATGCTAATGTCTCGGTCACACTCGTGACTCACATGCCAAAGGCAAGTACTTAGGCAGGGAAAAACAAAGGGCTATTAACACAATAGTTCTAACTAACAGGAATGGCCAAACATCAACACGACACAGGCATGTGGACGAGGTTCAAGCAGTTGAGTGGTCTCATTCACCATCAATGAGCAGAATGTACCGTGAAAAAGATAAAAGATCACACAACCCTTTACTAGTCCAAGAGTAGTTTAAGATTAAAAGGTGTTTATCTCGGGCCCGGCAGTCTACAATAGACTACCAGATAGTATCCGCAATGCAGCCTCCACCGCAGCGTTCAAGCATCGGTTGAAGACATGGTTGTTGGAGAGGGTTTTCTACAGCATGGGTGAATTTCTCGAATTGCCCGAACTGTAGAAGAGCCCTCCCCACCAACCAACAAAGTAGCTACATAATTGAATACCTAAATCAATATTTATATGAGTACACTATAATGTTTCACAAGATGAATAATTAATATTATTTATTCATAAATTATAATGTGTTGTAATTCATGAAACCGAAACATTGACGTGTAAAATATTATTTTTATTAATAAATTATTGTATTCTTGCAGTTAGCTATTCAAAGTAAAGCCGTTGGAATAGCTGTTTCAAATGCATGTAATATGTGTATGGTACCTTTGCATTTCGATACCTATGTTTGTACGAAAAAGTTGCATAACATAGAGCGTGTGAATTGAGAAATTTTCTTTAAACCATTAAACAAAGCGTTGCATATGCGATTCCGTTTACAAAACAACATCGGGACGTTGTAAAAGAAATATGTGGAGTTCCTGTCGTTCCCACAGTGCAGCACATGCAACTTGCCAACGAGTGCCCAATAAAAACTTGAGTCGACGACCCCGTGTGCGTCAGCCATGATAAAGGACCGGCCTCTTCCGTCACATTCTCGGAGTAAGCAAATTATACGGGACGGAATTTCAAACCAAGTACTTACTGGTAAATTATGAAATACTGGAAGATAAGTGTTTTTTTTAACTGAAAACCGACTTTGATTTCTTTATAATTTAGGTATACTATTTTTTACCTTCGTGGGACAGATCAAAGACAGTCGGGCAAAATCAAACGGGAATTAAAAAAATGGAACCAACTTGCGGGATTAATCTATATGGGTACAAAATTAAAAGCCTCATTTAACTCACTATTGACAGAGAAATCAGCGAACATGCATAAAACAATAAATGGATGTTTCTGAGTCTAAGGGTCAAATTCTTCAAATTAAACACTGACACGGTAATAAGCAGTATTTTTTAATTCTCTTGCTTCGGTATATATTCATATCGCCTATTCCCGATTGTCCCTACCCCCTGCGTTCCTACTAGGAACAATCGGGAAAAAAAATCCCGATTGTTCCTAATATACCAAAGTAAAGAAGCGACGAAGAAACCAGCCTGTTATTGTTTTTGGAGTTGGAGCAAAACCCGTCCCACCCGACCCAGATATTTTATAGTAAGCCTTTTTGCATCGAAAGTGTAGCAATTTGTTTGAATTTATTTACTGATAAGTGATAATTTTTGCAACTCACTAGCAGTTTCGTTGTAGAACACATTTACCACAACTAGGATACACTAATTTTGTGTAGCCTAGTTGTGGGCACAGCGAAAGATTTTTGCATTCAGCCATAGAACCTTATTTTTCGAAGATGGTTCGTAAAATGGTTCGTAACAACGGACATCAAATCTTTCACCAAAATGTTAATTAGAACCAACGGCATCGTTTCAATTGTTATTTTGTAGATTTGAATGACAAATATGAACGAAATACAAACATGCTTGGTTCATTCTCTCTCAGACGCATCAGGGTTTTTACTACTCAGGCGTCACGTTCTAACAGGGGCGGAGATGATGATCAATTATAAGTTAGTTCGAATTAACTATGCGAGAATTAGTTTGGGTTAATGCCAGATGGACTCTTTTATCATTCGGTCAACTCTTGTTTAAATAGGGTTGATTAATTATCTGATGGTTTTTTATTGGTAGAATTAAGCAGTAAGGTTTAGGCTCTTTCGGGTCGTATTAAACGGAATTTCAGACAATCCATGTAAAATAA
Organism: Eupithecia vulgata; assembly: GCA_946478455.1. NCBI lineage: Eukaryota > Metazoa > Arthropoda > Insecta > Lepidoptera > Geometridae > Eupithecia > Eupithecia vulgata. The sequence continues at coordinate 10,970,274 of OX297862.1, read as the reverse complement.
TATAATAGGAGCGAAAGAAATTCTGTCAATCTTACCTTTTACACCTAAATGAATGAACAAATGTTAATAAAATTTGGCAAGGTGGTAGACGGAATCCCAGAGAATGAAATTATGCTTCTGTATCCCAAAAAAGCGCCTGCAAAGCCGCGGACCTCAATATAGTCAATATATTCTCAATATCTCCTCAATATATTAGGATATCAAGCAAACTCGGTTGTAGGTACAATGCAACCCTTAGTACAGGTTTAGGTGTTAGGCTAACTGTGTGGTGTGATGTGATAGATAATAACTGTTTGTGAATTGACATGAGTTAATTCAACCGGTAGGTAACTAATTTCAGAGTCCAATAACAAATCTATACTAGTATTATAAATGCGAAAGTATGTTAGTTTGTTTTTCCTTCCATCACGCGCTAACTAAGCTACCAATCGACTTGATTTTTGACATAAAGTTACTTGAAAGGATAGAGAGTAACATAGAATACTTTTTTCAATACATCAGTTCCTATGAGATAGAAATAACCTAAAAAACGCATGCTAAGCCGCGGGCAGGTGCTTGTAACGTAATATCACTCAAAAATCTTGTTCCTGTATAATTTTTTACTGTTATTCACAGTAAGAGTTCAGAAGTATCGCTTATACTTTCTAGAAAATAACATACTGTGTTGTAGCTTAGTGGAATCAGGAAGTAATTGCAAATAAATGAGGAACGTTATGAGCAGATTTCAATGTAACAATCCTGTATCAAAACACCAACAAGAAACGTTAATCATGTAGGCTGGTGCAACAAGATCGTAAATAAGTGAACAGCAATCGGACCATAACCACGATACACCCAAAGAACTAGCATCGTTTAATGGCATAACAAGGTATAAAATATAAGCAGTTAGGTTACCACATATACGGATAAGTGAATTGTGCGCTCTGTAGGTACCTACCTACCTACGAGTACATAATACATATTGATAAGAATGTTCAATCGACCATCTTCTTTGAAAACACTTCACAAGGTATTCGTTGCTTTGCGTGTGAATCTTCATAATATATGAAGTTATGTTTATAGAATATTAACACAGTACAAGATGTACCTAAGCCTTAGACAATTTAACCCGCTGTCAATGGACGAGGCTCGCCTGTTTTCCTACAAACAAAATATTCTGCCATTTTTAGCGGGAGGGGAGGAATGGGGAAAATTTATGGTGATACCCACTATCAAACTTCATTACCTCATAACATAATCATAACTTACTTAAATTTGAAAGTTTGTGAAATATTTTGTTTAAAAAATGAAATTAGAACAATTCTAATTTATTTATTTTTATTTGATAGATAGTCAAAATTAATGCCTATGCAAACTACAGCTTCCTGGTGGGCATTACTATGTATTTGTCTGAATGAAATCATAATCATTAATGGACTTACTCAAATCATTAGATGCGAAAAAATTGTTAGTATAAATTAGTCTCCAGAAATTACTTTTAACCTATGCCTAAACTACCAAAAATCTTGGGAAAATATATTCAGGTATCACTACTGCATGAAAGTCAAAAGTTCGTAGGGATTGATAAATATCGATGATTTCCGATGTCCATGTTTTTCACTTGGTAGCGAATTAAAACAATCATGACAAGTCCATTATGTATTTTTTAATATACATATTATTAAAATATTATTACTTAGTAATGAATAGATAAAATAAAATAAAATGCTAGTAATAAATTCTCTCTCATTGTTCATCAGTTTTCTGGTCTGCCTTAAAAAAACCTTTCTGGTTTCTTGTTCGCTTCTTTACGTTTAAAAAGATTGAAATGAACAAAAAATCTAAATGATCACTGTATAGTTTTACTTAATGTAATTAGATTTTTTGTGACATCGTTTCTTTGTAATTACACTATTATAATAATATAACTAATGTTTAAACTCAAATAAAAAAAAAAAACAGATAATGACTGAATACAGATTTCAGGATGTTTCGAAATTATCCAAAACGAGCTTAAACGGTTTTTGAATACGGATTTAAGTATGCTCCTACTCCTATACCAGGATTTCAGCTGATATCGACCTTTTTTTATTCTAAAGTTCACGCGAATTAAATCGCAAGCGGATCAGCTGGTTATTAAATGATGTATGTAATGCCTGGCTAGACATCGCTTGATTCTGAACCGACATTATATCAAATAAACAATTTTTTTTAAAGAATCAGTTTTGTGTGAATGTGCCTAATATATTTTTCAGGGTCGCTTTTTTGCAATATATGAGATTCTGGTATCTGTATATTTTTACATATAAGTATATATATAGCTAGCTATCATAGCATAGATAGCATAGCTGTGGCTACTTAATTTTTTTTTATTAACATAAATATCTGTATCGTGTATTTGAGAATAAATCATCACCATTCAAGTGATGAAGACCTTTTGTTATTTTGTATGCAGTTGTAAATTTGTTATTTAACTTTTTGTAGTCGTCTAGGCCCAGTCTTATAAATTTTTCAGATAAACGACTAAGCTTGATGACGCTTTCGTGCGTCAGAAATGAAATAGGTTCCCTAAAATTTTCGACTTCGGCGGGACTCGAACCTGCGCCCCACCCTTAGTACGGGTGTGCTCTAACCAACTAAGCCACGAAGTCTTCAGTCGGTTTAGCCGAAAATCTTTGAGATTGTTCATTTCTTAGTGATGCCCAGAGTGCGGGTAAGCACTATAACAAAAATGCTATCGTTCGTTTTTGTGATATTTGTAAAGCTTTTGTCATCACGTGGACCAAATTGAACCTTAAGGCAATTATCACATTTAATATTTTTAGAGAGGGCAAATACCAAATATCCAGATAAATATGTGCTCTACGACTTTTTCTTCAAAATGCGAAAGATAAAAAAACCTATGCCTAAGAAAATGTCAATCGGCCGGAACTAACTCAGTTATATCGATATCGATACAGAGTGAGTAAACCATCCCTTCAGGTAGTCTCGGTACATAAAAACTCAAAGCTTGTAGAAGTCAAAATTCAAATTTAGAAATTCGTGGGTGACCTTATGCGTTAAGCAATAAGGTCAAAAATACATTCCTGTGATAAGGAAATTTGGCATAAATTACCATAAGTATAAAACTACCTCCTGTCAAAAACGCCCACTAGTCTCGTGGGAGTACCCATAGAGCTTGCGAAAAAATGTTAAATACTCGTTTATCTGGACATAGTTATTCAAAATAAGACTTTACAGAATGGTGATATGATTGAAAATAAAATATAAATACGACGCGAAGCAATTCGATTTTTTTTCATATTACTTGATTATTTCGGAAAATGGATGCACTATGAAAATAATTTGCAACGATTCAAATTGGAGGAAATTATAATTATTTACACAAAAAAATACTCGCATGTGAAATGAACCACCATCTTTTAGTCTGTTCAAGGTGTTTGATTTTTTTATAAAGACGCTGACCGCACAGGTAGTCATTTTTATCAGAGCTCCTTACTCGGCCATAACGATACTGCGACTGATGAAATCGATTATAGAAGTAGTTTTTATAAACGACCTTGATTAAAAAATCATGGTTCTTGGCAGAGGGGTAAGATCCATCAAGGCTAGTCCTTTGGTTACTTTGTCAAAGACCTAAGCCCATGATAAAGGTCAATAACCCTCGTTATGTGGGCAAAGTTCCATCATGAAAGAGTCTTTGTGAGTTAAATGAAACGTTTCAGCCTCCGGTTTGCTTTTTGGGTCTCACAATTTGGTTCACTGTTCGATATTTTACAAAATCTGAATAAGTATGACTTCTAACAAAGCTGAGCTAAAATTTTGAGTAAAAGTTAACTCAGTTTTGAGAGACCTTGCACTCGATGGACCGACGTCATGTTAGTGGTCGCAGGAAGTCGATGGATGGTGGCGGTTTAGGACCTCTATTTGTGGCGTCCCGTCGTTTGGGGAGGCCTATGTCCAACTATGGACGTTTATGGGCATGATGATTATCTCAGCACTGAGTGTGGTCCACTTTCAACGACCAAAACAAAAACCAATTTCATTGTGCGTGTTATTAAAAACTCTAAATTGACTTAAAATCCCTGAATAGTGTGTCCGCTAAATGTGACAGACGTACGGACAGACATAAACAGACAGATAGACAGGAAGCTTAGTAATAGCTTAGTGAAGTGGACAAAAGATCAAAGTGATCACTTTATTTCCTAATTATACTTATGTGATCTGAGTTTTGTGACGTATCCAAGAGTCCTGTAAGGTCTAAAGGAAATAATACACTTTTAGTTTTGAGTTGTGAATAAGATTTATGTTGGGACCCTTTGCGAACAAATCCCTAACAAAATCATCAGACCAGGATCAGTCGTTCTTAATTTTAAGCGATCCACCACTCGTCAACTTTGTCAGACCTCTCGTTTACGCCAGTTCCCATTGAAACCAATAGACCAGTGAGTGTAAATTATGATGTGATGAAGTTTGGGATACGTTTTACGGCACAAATTTAAATTCCTTGAAAATCTATCTTTTATGCAACCACCTAAAATAATAATATAAAATAAAATAAACTTTTAGACAACAACGAAAAACTCATCAAAATCTTTAAGAATTGGCGAAGATATCACCGAAATTGTGTTGCTAGTCATGATTTTTCAAAAGTATTACAAAAGTAAAACAACATAAACAAATGTTGTTTTTTATTCTGCACGGGATAACTGATCCCTCGGGAATATAATTTTTATGGGACCAATTCGGGATCATTCTCTATACAATCATCGGTCCATAATTGACGAAGATTCTTCGTCAATTATAGAAATAGATTAACATACATTAAAAAAATATACATACGGCTAAATATAGACCCTTCTTGAAGTCAGTAAAAATGGGTATTCCCCTGCAATACTCGTATATTATACATCATATTGTATTTCTACTTCAAAATAAACAGTTCAAACATCAAAGAAAGAACCTACTTTATGTCACAATACGTATGTAGGCCTAGGTATCTATATAGTCACAAACCAATGGGCAACCGCAATACAATTTCATAAATTAGTCACTCTATTGTTTGGTATTCGATAGGTTCCTATAATTATAAACACAAGGAGTGATACATATAAAAAGGTTGCTTTCTGGTCATTAAATGTGAAACCCAATGACGTAATAATAAGTATTTTAACTGTGAAATTAGTGCTTTCACAGCGAAATCTGGAAAGATTCATATTCCGGCCAAATTGAAAATACAATGTACGTGTATTGGCCTTATGTTTAGTCAATAAGTACATATGTCAATTTTAGATCCTATGGGCTGTGGATTTTGTTTAATAAATAAATAATAGTAAATAAACCGCACATAGGTACAGGTATCCTAAAATTCAATCTGTTGCCGCGTTTTTTAATATGGAACTACCCGATGAACTTTTTACTTTGTATCACCCACATGTTGTTTTGACTATTTTCCTTGTATTTTTCCACGTTTTCTCACCATTTTAACTTCCCTGGACTTCCACAAATATTTTAAAACCAAAATTAGCCTAATCGGTCCAACCGTACTCGAGTTTTAGGGAGGCTTCCGAACAGATATTTATTTTTATACTGATGTAGGTGCATTTCTTGACAATTTGAGATCTTTGCTTTAATGAAAATTGCTACAATTTTATGTGAAACTTTAAATTTTATGGCCAAGCAAGAGAGTTTTAGTTTATGGACGGACATCGATTATAGTATCTGCAGCCGGCTTCCCATATATTCACAATGAGCACTTAGAATCCGTCTGTATACAAAAAACACATTTTTCACATTGGATTTCCATTTCAATTAGTATTAATTCAAAGCTCAATCAGGAAGCATGTCTAGCAAAATTACCAAAATCATACGTCTACAAAAAAGGACGGGATTTCTCCATTTGACTACACAGAAGCAGTTCTGTGACTATACTGACTACATAACTTGTTGTCTGAAATAAAAGATTTATATAATTTTTTTGTACCTACATAATAAATAGGTAGGTACTTTCTTTGTAAGAACAATCGGAAAATATTTCCCTTACCTAGTAGGGGTATTTAATTTCGTGTTGTACCCATTATCTAAAACTAAAGTAAAATAAAACCGACTCCACGTGTTCCGAGGTTCCGTATTTACAAAACTTGTCACAGCTCTGCGCAAATTGTCTGCGTCAAAACAAGTCTAAGGTCCGTATTATGAAAGGTTGCTTGGACATTGATCTATGCTTGAGTAACGCTTTTTATGGTATAAACGTCACTCAAGCAAAGATCTATGACTGAGCAACCTTTCATAATACGGACCTTAGACAGTTTTGGGTTCTAGCGGGACAAGCACGGGGATTGTTGTCTAGGGTAGAATACCTAGAAAAATTACGTCATTTTGTCATAGAACTCGTAAATTATATAAAAAGAATTTCTTCAAGTTCAATAATGTACGCAATATATGACGATGACATTATTGTCTATTCTACCCTAGAGAACAATCCCCGTGCTTGAGGATATAGGCTCCAGATATCTACGGAGAATCTACGGCCATCGATGTTTTTGCATATGTAATGAAGATAACAAATGATAGGCATTTAACTAAATGTTTGCATATTTTTTCAAGAAAAAAGAATCATACGTTCACTCAATGTTTTTAAAACAATCAATTTGACAATGAGATTCCTTTCACAATAATGAAGTTCACAATCAAATCACATTCTATTATTTATATAGAAAGAATTCGTTAAATTCCGAGCATTCTATCACACAAGTATGTAAATGCGAAAGTTTGAATGTTCAGATGGATAGATATTTGTTAGTTCTTCGTTTGGCTAAAATTTTGCATAGATGTAGCACTAAGCCTGGAATCAACCATAGGCTTTTTATCCCATCAAACAATTCCTATGGGATTGCAATAACCTCTAAACGTTTCCATAGACACAACGCAAAAGTAGTAATGAAAAAACAAAAGAATATAAGTAATTAAGTACCTTTCTTCTGCATAGCTTGTTCCCAAAGCAGTGAGGTAATCTCCTCAACCCAGGCGTTTCTGATGACGGTGTCGCTGGTCTCTAACTTGTAAGACTTAAGGTTCCTTTTCTTGTACCATATTGTGAACTTGAATGCATCCATCTCCTTAGCCGTGATGCCAAGGTCGTCAACTGGTATGTGGTCTTTGTATATGAAGTATTCTACGCGAGATTGCTGGAATAGATAGAGAAAACATCATTTATAAGATGTATTCAATAAAACTTCAATTTTATTATCATCATCATCATCAGCCTATATTAGTCCACTACTGCGGACTTAGGCATCCCCTAATAATCTTTTATTCTTTTTTAAACTTCTATTTAACATTCCGGTTTTTTCTTTTTGGAAAACCAAACTTCCTTTTACGTAGGTAAATAGTCTAGAACGTGATATGCAAAGGTCAACCGGTTGAATTGGTCATTTCGAATCTTTTAGTATAATTATTAATTAATATAATGTTGCTCTAAATTATGTTCATCAAACACATTATTATTTAGCTACGGCAATGTATGTACGTATATCTTTCTAACTTTTAAATTTTGAAATCTATTATTTAGTTTCTTTGTTCAGCTATTTTTGATAGAGAACATCTCCTGGTGTTTCCTGGCGTTAAAATCACCTGAACGCGCTGAAGCGTGATAATCATCCGTTCCGTCAGTAGCAAGGCCATTAAACTCTAGTTCACATCACATTATGATTCCATACAATTATATTTATCTTCTATCTTGTAATATTTTACAGCTTTTATCAAAACGGACTTGGACTTTGGTGATTCACAGAATTTCTAATCCTCTAGATTAGGTTTCTTCTAATCGATCAAAAATACCCATATTATTTAGCAAACTACATTTATAAAAAGTATTTTTGTCTTTATCGCGGGAGTAATCTTATCAAAAATATTCTGCCTCAAAATCACCAAGTATCGATATCCGCCCGTTCATATTCAGTGTGTTATTTACCTTATCTACAATGTTATGGTTATCAAGACCAACAAACGTATGAGCGATACGTTGAGCCACTTCTACTATCCCAATTTATTCCTTCTAACAATCTTCAACAACAACAACAATCAGCCCTTGTTGACCCACAGCTGGACATAGGTAGGTTGACGTCATTAGCCTCGGTCCTGGTCTAATCTTAGGCAAATAATGGAATAAAATTAAAACTAGTAATTACAATCGAAAGAATTGAGTTAACTGCAATTGCAAACAATCTACAGGTAGCTCAACTGATCCATATCAATACCAGTCGGAAGCGTGCTCAAGACACTGGTTGCATTGCCCCGCTGTATGGCAATGCTGATACGCTACTCACCAGCTGTGGGGTCACGCGTCACTTCGACCAGACGCTCAGTTATTTTTTGAAAACCCGGAGAGCTTTGGTACACGAACCTAGAGCTCCAAGGATAGCAAATACGTAGGCTCTGTCGAGACCTGCATATTTGCGCCTCTTGAGATAAACAGTATAATGATAATGTTTATCTCAAGCCAAGCCAAGAATAATCTATTTAAAAAACACAATAGATATGTAATGTTTTTGATCTCTCTTTACTGCAATGGTAAAAAACGTATATTTCTAGCTTTAATTTGAAGGGGTCATGTAAAATGGAGGGTAGCGTGCTGGAACTGGCTGGAACGCGACTAGACGCCGCCGTACTGTCGCGTCGTATCGCAGTAAAGCACTTGCGTAATACAGGGTGGGAAGGACAGCCAGCTCAGCTCATCTAATTCTAGCTGCTGTCGACAAATTTAAGATACTTTATTGGCCTATTAGAACTCAAGGACACTGCTTCCTACCGATGAAAGAATATTAATTTAGAATCGAAGCTACGGATTGTCTTGTCTACCCATCACAAACCAACTTTTAGACTTACAAAAACAATAAATTTATTGTTTATTTATCCCGATAAATTTATTGGTTTTGTTTGGTTTGTTTTTTATTGGGACTGTTAGCAAAAGGATCACCAAGCGTGAGTTTTCCAAATAACCTTCTGTGATTTTATAGTTTTGTAAGACTTGATTTTATTAATAAGTAATAATGAGCCAAATGCTATTTATACTTGTCGATTACCATTTTTATTATACTTAGATTTTACTGAGCGAAAAATAATAATTGACTTTTGAGTTGATAATATCAACTCAAATCCTATCGTGTCTCATACATCTATAATTAATTTATTACAATGTTTTTGTAGGTATAAATACGTCACATTACGATCAAATGAGTTGACGACAAAAATTAGGTAAAATCCGAAGGTGCCAACTAGCGCGCACTTCAAATTAATTATTAAAAATAATTTTACAACATTAACTTTATTAACTAATTAGCTCTTTTAAATTCGAGAAATTAAAAAAAATAAATTTTATGTGTTTCACGAGTTGACGAAGAATTCGAACAAGTCACATTTTGGAAACAGGATACCTAAATCTTAAATCGAAGTGTCCTCTCACATGTATTAGTTAAGTGTAAGTAAATTATTGGAACTAAGTTCCTTATCGCGCGTTGTGAAAGGGGGCTGGACGGAAAAAAATCTCACGAAAAGTTGTAACGACACTTTTTGCTATAGTAAGCTAATTGTAAGCCGTGCGGCGTGCGCATGTTTCTCTGTCTGTCTCTCTCTCTCTCTTATAGAAAGGAACTTCGTTCCATCCGGGTGTCCCTTGACACCTCTCAGCTTTTTTTTAATAAACCAAAGTTGTAGTCAAGTAGGTATTCTGACTGTTTAAATCCAGACTGTGGCGGTCACAGACAGCCTGAACAATATCACATTATGTGTAAACTGCAAGTCCACTCAGGCCATTGCAGTTTAATTAGAACAGTTGATTTATTACGTCCCCGTATATAATTGATTTTATGATGATTGATACAGTCCTAAATTGAAGTGCTCTGATGAAATTGTATGCATATGGGCTTGTATTAAACGCAACATGAATGAATATGGTGACATTTTAAAGCATTAAAATTTTGCTGCTTGGCTTAAACGACCTAAATTTTTTGGGAATATATAGAACATAGGATTTCGCGTTTATAGGAGCGGTACAGGGCAACGCAAGCCCAAAAATCAACTTTTAGCTTATTATCTATTAATTAAGACATTACTTGAAAGAAACGAAACATGTAAAATGTTCTTTAAACTTAGTTTTATTATCATGCTTATTCTCAAGATCTTAACTTCTGTATTTAGTGAGAAATAAAGGTTTTAGTAAGAATTCAGAGGTAACTTTGCAATTTTTTTCTATAGAGAAAAGTTATAGAATCGTGTTTTCCAAACTAAGTAAGACTAAGTCCTAAACTTTACCATATATCAATTTCGAAGTTAAATATTTAGTAGTTTGTATGATGTGGAGATCTGTCGGAGTTGATTTGAGGTAGTATAGGCCCTTAAGGCCTTACTTACAACTGCTTTACTTATCATCATTTGTATTTGTTTTGTATGCACCATGTTCGTCACCAGCCTACCACAATTAGGATCCTAGTGCTAGCCACACTTACAGCCAGTTACTGTGGTCCGTTAGCTGATCAAGGTTGATTGGGAGAAAACGCTCTCTGCGATACGACCGCCTTTTTTACAGTTCATTTTTATCTAGATATAAGATTTTAATTAAGCTACCTGTAGATTGTTCGCAAAAGTCCGCAGTTAGCTCAAATGTTTCAATTGTAAATACTAGTTTTTATGTAATTCTATATTATTTGATTGTTATTTTCTAGATTTGAGTAGATACAATAAAAATGTGTCATTTTTATTCATTCATTCATCAACTAATCTGCAACCAAATCTCTAAATTTTCTCTCGTACTGAATTGATATTAACAAGAGATTTGATTCCCAAATAATTTGTTAACAATGCATTCGCATTGTCACAAATGACGCGACGCAAGTGTTACGTACGACTTGCACAGAAAGTAATAAATCAAAGATCTGCCTATCTTGTCTGGCCGGATGGTTGCAGTGTCTGATTGGAGATTATTGCCCTCAACTCGTTGATGACACAGACAATAGTACCTCGATACCGTTCACATCAAGCGTCTTTTATAGTCATATATAACAGAAATTGATACCCACTTGGTAGATTATTATCGGAATGGTGTTTTAGGAATTCGCGTCTGTGACTGTATTCAAATTACTGAATACAACTACAGTAGTACCTACTACTGTATTATGTAATATATTTGTAATGTAATCTTCTATATGTACTAATATTATAAAGAGGAAAGATTTGTTTGTTTGTTTGAATTGAATAGGCTCCGAAACTACTAAACGGATTTGAAAAAATCTTTTAATTAGAATATTTCACCCGAACATAGGCTATAGAAACCAGCGAGAAGCCGGGGCGGGAAACTTGTTTATAATAAACACAGCAAAACTGCTCTTATCATTCAGTAGGAACCAATTATATATAACTTACTTATATAAATTATTATTATATACACGCAGTGATAATATGGTAATGAGTCAGACAATGATTCATAAAAAACATAGATAAGTAGGTCCGTAAATATATTCCATTTGTAATGTTAGGTACATAATATATTGGGCATATCCTAGTAGATTTCCCAGTTCTGATGGAGATCTGAGGGTTCTGGTTGTACCTATATTACATGATTAGGACTGGACAATTCCATCATTGTTTTATTGATTCAAATGTAAATATAGATTGATATTGATTATGATTGATGATTAAACTGTTTGTGGCATGCTATTAAGATTCTTTGATTTAAACTTTGACTGACTTCTTACTTCTTAGTTCTTGTTTTCAGTTTACTCACTAAATAGATACTAACCTTTCTATAAACTGCTGTGATGAGCACTAGCTTGTCAAACAGGAATATCCGCATTAGCTGTCTTCTTCTTCTTGCAGTGTCCATGGCATAGAACTCGTTCTGTCTCAGTAGCCGCCCTTGGTTGAGTAAATTAAGGTAATGCTGGAAACAAATTTTACGCTTAATATAAATATTATAAACGATTGTGTACCTAGTATACAGTATACCCACACATACCTACTTGACGAAACTGAATAAAATCTGAAGAATTATTTAAAATCAGTTAAGTGAATCGTAAACTGAAAGTAGGCATTCAAAGTCATTGTGGTTAGGAAACATAATACCAAAACAGTGGTTTCGAATAACTTTTGTGCGTTTATATTAGCATAGATAACACGGGTTAAACCCAAAACAGTAAATAAATGAGTTAAAACACAGATAATAGAATTGAAAAATTGCTATCAAAACAGGAAGTACCTAATGTTAATGATAAAAGAAGGTAAATCCCACCAGTAAGTATTTTGCGAATACCATTCGAAACCGTTTTTATTTCATTTTTTATGATTTATGAAAAACATTTTACAGTGGGTTCTAGTGTTTCCACCACATATTGTGTCAATATTTGTCAATCAGAGCAGCATCGCTTTGTTTCGGTTAAAAGGTTTGGCTATCGGCAAAACTGACGCACATCAGACTGAATCACATACACCATTCAGGCTAGGTTACTCGAACAAGTCTATTATTATTTCGATGCTAAAATACAAAATACACTGTTTAAAATCTACTAACAAACAGCACATAAATACTAATATTGAACACGAAAACGACCGAACTCTCACACAAACACTCCAAACGCATTTGTGAAACCCTACTTACTGGACAGTCGGTAATGTTTTCCAACGCCATAATTTCATCGACCGCTGTTAGTACGCACTCGATCATTGTTTTTGCTAGCTTCAAACTTTCCAACGGTGTTTCTTCACTGTCCGAGGACTCGCCATTGCTCCCTCCAGTTTCATCGCTATCCACGCTGAGTTTGGATATCCGGGAATCTGTCTCGCTTTTCTCATTTTCGTAGTTACTGTAAGTCTTGACTAGGTCGGCCAGGAATAGTTTGTACCTGGGTATCCTTTGGACTGGTTCTAATAAGTAGCTTGATAAGTCTAATCTATCTCCTAATTCCATTTGTATTTCCTGCAATAAAAAAAAAAGGTTAGAGGCACCTAATGATGATGTCTGACTAATAGAATGTCACCGTTGGAGGATAGTAAAACCCGTAAAATTTACTAGTCAGTCACTTTATAATTTTACACAAATAATCAATTGGGCCGTAGCACTTACAATCCAAAGCATTTTAACGCGTAAAATTATGTTTTAAGAAATATATCCGTAAAACAATAAAATGACGAAACGCAAGACGCCCCGCTAATTGGCTTATAGGCCAATAAGCGCCACGCCGCGCCGCCAAATTTCGCTGTAATTCAACCAACAACAAAAATTTCATTGCGCTTTTTAATAGTTTTTTCAATTGTAAATAATAAGTACTTAGTTTAGTATTCGCATTTACTGCCCAGCCTCGGCGGTGAGATCGGCAGGGGCACGTCGCCGCCGCCGCTACGACGGAGCCGGGCACGGCTTCTGCGTCTTGACCCATGAAAGTGTTAGTTTAGTGTAATGTAATTGTTAACTATTTTGTAGAATTAGTGGAAACGGTGTTTATTAGTATCCAAACTGTCTGTGAACATAGATATGAGCGCCGGCCACGTTGACCAATTAGAGGGAAATTTACTAGGTAGTAGGTACCTATATTACGAGTAAAGTGATCGTCAGGGAATTCGTACAATAGTAAAACAAGGTCGTGATTGGTTCACAGGTTTGTTCGTTTATTATCTTACGAACAAGCTTAGAAAAATTATAAATTTACGTGTCTGAATGCGTTAAATTGAAAGTGCTAAGTCAAATTTAAATTAGTGACTAGGATTTATATAATTTTACGGATCTGACGATGGGACTCTTCAATCTATCAATATCTAGTACCCTTAATACTCTGCTACTTACTATAAACATTAAGTAATGTTACTTCGAAACTTTGGGGCTAGATGATGCTTTTTGGATTGTCTAGCATTATCATTATAATGTCACCAATAGGTGCCTATGCCATGGACTCAATGCAATACCCATACCAAGGCTATCAGAAATTGACATAATATGAAAAGTTTTAATAACTATTGTTATCTAAATTGATTTATCAACACAAGTGTTTATTAAATTAATGTAATATAATTCCATAGCCTTTCGCCGGCTTCCGTGCGTAATTTGGGTCGAGTGATATGTGATCGCTCTCGAGCGTGGGATAACTGGAGCAGAATTTGTGCGAGCAACTAGACTGAGACTGAAAAGGCTTAGTGAAAGAAATGGCGCGAGACTACGATTAAAACCATTATTTAAATATTATTCCGATAGTTTGAGGAATGATTACATTTGTTCGAGTGGGTGATTAAAGTCATACCTATAACTACTAATATGAAGAAAGACTGTTAAGAATCTAACCTAATTATGGTAAAATGTTAACGTGCAAACAACCTTTGGTCATATCTACGTATCCAAAAACATTGATAAGTAACAAAGATTATGCTAGCAGAACATGACGAGACTACACAGTGTGGTTGATTGTGAATTAACGGCAAAATAACAAAAATAACAAATTCAGTTAAAATGAGCATAGTCTTGAATTCAAGTAACGGTTTCTACAGTTACGTGGCTTGCATCTTATGGTCATATACTAAGGAAATGTCAGATTGACGATAAAATGTCAATCAATTTAATACATGTGGTTATCGGTTATAGTGGTGGCTTTTACGAATCGCAGAAAAAAAGAACACAGATAGACATTATTAAATTAAATTTAGAGGTAGACAAATAATTTTACGGCTCTAGCGCTAACGCTAACTAGACATAACTAACATGTCCCAAATACTTTTAACGAAACCGACTAAGATTTTGTTGTGGCTTAGTTAGTTAGAGCACACCCGTAATGAGGGGCGCAGGTTTGAGGCTTGACGGAGTCGAAAATTTTTGGGAACTTATTTAATTTCGTAAATAAATGATGTGCATCCGACAATGAAATGTTACTATTACTAAAGGTATTCGACGTCATTTATTATGATATTATCAATTTAGTTACTAGATTTTAATTTGTCGTCATAAAAACCCCTCCCCCTGAAGTCGGTCGACGCAGGCCTCCCCCTGATTTTTATCGCATGGGGGATAATGCCCATAATCCCATATGGGTTGGAGATTGCAGTTCGGTGGTAGATCTATTCTGCAAGAGGCGCTGCTGCCCGCTTCCCGGTGTATGTCCCTTAGTCGCCTACTACGACACCCACTTGAAGAGTTGGGGTGGTGCAAATTCTAAGCCAGCACCACATAGCTTCCTAAAGACGTTTTCCTTATTATTTTTCAAAACAAACTAAATTTTACGAAGTAGTCCCAAATACTATTAATTATACATGTTGATTAAACGTATCTAATCTAACCAGCTAAATTCCATTTCTCAGCGCAAAGGCCTTACTTTCCTAGGCTCCTTCTATAAATTCTTGAAATCTGCATCAGGTACTTACTGGCTTAGGTAATTTGTTTTGTTACGTGGCTACGTGTGAATAGGTCATATTTATCAACAATTATTCATGTTGCGTTTCATCGAAGTTTATAAACAAGCCGGTCATTAACCGTACCTACCTATTACCTTACATACCCAGTGAAATAATAACTAGATCTACCTAACAGTCATCACATCATACATTCACCCAAACGTGTCCTCAGAATGATGGTCAGTGTGTCACGCGAATTGAATTCTGCGATTAGAATCAGTATGAGGTTTTTAACAAGTCTATGGATAGTAAGTACGTAGGTTAAACGCGACATATTAGGAGAAAATGATTTTATTAATAATGGTGGAAAATTCAAACAGCATCACCTAGCCCAAAGCTATGCAGAGCTTGTGTTATGGATACATCTAGTACCCATAACTGTAGCAAAAGATATACTCCTATCTTTCTAATGGTGTATTAAATTACTATTACTAATATTATTACTTGACTGATTTAAGTATATATAATTTATATAGACATTTTAATAACTAATAGACTAATAGAGTCCACAGGTGATCGGAATGCTGGTTTTTATTTCGGTCAACGAATTAGCATTGCCATTCAACGTGGTAATGCTGCCAGCATTCTGGGCACTCTGCCTTCTGGTGACGGCTTAGATTTTTAGTAAATAGATGTAAGTGTAAATATTAGTTGTAATTATTTTTTGCTGGTATATCGAGAATTCTAGAACATGATGATTGATAAAATATATAATAAATATAGACATTTTTATAAACATCCAGAACACCTGACACAAAAATCTACTGATCGTAGAAACATTTGCCCCGAGGTGGAAATCGAAGCCGCAGCCTCCTCCAGACGGACCTTAGATCTTGGTCTACTGCACCATGGCTATCTATGGCACTACCTGCTTTATTTTGTTTGTTTTTTTTTGTGTATATTCTCCACGTCACTATTCTTAAAGGTTATTAGGTATATAAAGATCAATAAATAAAACAAATAGCGTTAAACAATCCACATCACACTGCATAAAAATTGCCTGTTGATTCCCATTTGTTATAGATTACGGGTTTTCCCCAATAATGCAACGGGTGTCTGTAATTTCTTCTATTCTATTATGGTATTTTTGTTATCATCCTGGGCCTCTGCGGTTGCAATATTCAAAATGAACCTCATTACTTTTTTAATAAAAAGGGACTCACCTGAAAGAACGGTTTGTGCTCGAATACAAGTCTCGTGGCTCTCTTATTATTTCTAGAGTACATTACGTACATATTGAACCTTTTTTCCTGGAACAAAAAACGTGCTTATTTTACGTTACAAAAATTCAATCATAAGTAAAAACTTAGAAATCCTTTCTGATTATCTCATCTCTTCGAATTGAGAGGAATCGAAGCATAAGTCCGTCATATAATAATCAAACATCACGTTCAATAAGAGGGCGAAATATTTTTTATAATAAGAACGAGTAAAACTTTAGTCGATTTCCTGTACTTTCACAAATAAATCGATGCAATGCTATGTAGGTATCCATGGGTTAATCTGCCGTTAACTAGTAGCGTTGGAAAGAATCGTGCATTACTAATAGCAGACTAAAACATCACCGGACCATTATATAAAGACCTTTGTTCAATTTATGCCGGACTATCGCGGCATATCAATGAATTTTAACTGAAGGGGAAAGATGATAAAATAATGGTCGGTGTCGATAAGGTACAGTATCTCCTGATTACAGTCCGTGACACCAATATTAAATATCTTGTTCATCACGTCTACTTATTTGTATTGAAACATTTAAAGCCGTAATTTTCTCATTAAATGCGACTGCGAGATCTTCCGAGAATTGTCTAGCTCTGTTCAAGGCTTAATAAATTGAAAAGTTGATAGATAGAAAGTTGTTATTGGTAGCACTTAGATCCGCAGGCTTAGCCACTGCGTTTTCCCTCGACGGAAATACCAATTTAGTTTTTTATAATTTAAAACCTGAGTAATTTGATCACGTTCATGCAATAATGTTTTATTTTCCGTTTGCTTGTTTGTCTTGCTTGATGCAGTAAAATTCTTGAGATTGCATTTCTCTTTTGATCCAACCACCTGTGACCTGACTGACGTGACAGGTACGTTTAAATTTTGGCGTGAAACACATTTGTTATCTCTCACCTACAACTACACTCTATATGGCGGCTTTAACAAAAGCTGCTTTTGAGCCTGCTGCCTACCAAAGTTTTATAAATAGATAAAAATATTTGAAATAATTTTTAGTTACTTACAAATCGCCTAAAGCATTGTCCCAGCTTTCGTAGATCGTTCTCGCAATCCCTCAACGCTGGCAGGAACTCTTCTGAGTGGAAGCGGAATATCCTCTCGATGTTCCCGAAGATTTCCGGCTTTAAAGCCCTGAAGGAGGAAGGCAGGTCCGACTTCGTCATCTCAGGAATGTAGTCTTCTACGACGTGCCTGAGCCGTTCCACGTACACGTTTTCTGTGTGGAGCAGCTCGTTTACGCGTTCTGTTAGTCGCCTGTAAATTTGTTTCTTTTAAACATCATCATCTACTTTATTCGCTATTTATCTTAAATCAGAAATACCTAACTTCGTGGTACCTATTAAAATATAGGGAATTGATACTAACAAAGAAAATACTTGCGAAATGAATCAATGAGGAATCTTAAATAATCGAATAATTCTTTACGATGGTCAGGGATATGCGTAATCCCATGATTGCTCATTACGATCAAGGCTAGGAAGCGAACAGGTATGCTGCATGCACCTGTCTCAATGAACTTTATCTACATTAACACTTGTCGTGCTGTTAATAGTTAATAATACAATGTTGCCTTAGGAGATGATAAGTGGATAACGTTTAACCAAAGTTAATTCTAACAAGTCAACTCTTCCTAACACGGGCGCTATGTTCCTTGCCTGAGGCCGACAAATTGTTTACACGAAAACTTCTTCGGGCTACCAAATATTGTTAGATATTTTTGACACAAACTGTCCAATTTTTTAGGTAAACTTTTAGCAATATTTTCCGGAAAATATAATAAAAATTCACTGGCACTAGTAAATCATCCTCATCTTCGTAATTATTTGTATCTACGAGAATGTATGTATTCTATTAATATCCAAAAATAAAGAAGACCTTGGGGTTTTCCGCTGTTTACAGAGATTAGGTGGTAGGTAAGTAAGTATACAATGGTATGTGTACCTTACATAACTATTCATAGTTGCACACACGACGTCAATGTGTTCTCAGAGAAATCATGTCATACTTAATTTATTTCACATGTCAATTTTTTTGCTCAAATTGATCTCGTAGGTCTACAAAAGTTATAAAATTTTAAGTTTATAGAAAAATTATATATGTCATGGTCATAGATAGACGTTTAAAAAAAAGTAATAACCAGAAGGGGATGTACTGAACTACGTACTAAACCCGGACCTAAATGAGGTAAAGCTAACAAAATATTAGTTCAGACATGTTTTTCTGATCTAAAATATTATTTGACTTATAAATAGAATTAGCCGTTTCAGATATATGCCTTCTTCAGAGTAAATCTTACTCTGAAGTAGGCGTATGATCAAACATCGATCGTATCATACTAATGAACTACAAGAGTCTTAAAATATTCATAAAAAGGACATTGCTACCATTAATTACATACCATTGCTACATTGTACCAGTAGCTATCTGAAACTTATAGCTGGAAGGCTCACGCACACATGCGCTTATGAAAATTGTGTTCCATAAATTTGTTTTTATTTTACTTCTGTTATTTAATAATAATGTATGGCTGAAATATGTATGTGTATTTGCTGAAATAAATGAATTGAATTGAAAGTGAACAAACACACTTAACTTTCTTATGGAGTTCACAGGTAATCGGAATACTGGCTTTTTATCCTTCAACGAATTAGCATTGCCAGTCTACGTTGCCACGTAGACTGGCAATGCTACAAGCATACTGGGCACTCTGCCTTCTAGTGACGTCTTAAAATTTTAGAAAACAGTTAGAGGTGTAGAGTAGATACTAGTTGTACCTAACTGTTTTTTTTCTGTAGTTTTCTTAAAAAATTACGTATAGATTACAAACAAACAATATAAATTAGAGCAGTTAACGTTATGTCAGTGAAGAAGCATAAAACAAAAGCAACCTTGGCATCCAAACCACCGCCCCCGCGTGTCTTTGTACAAATACATTGTGTGACGTCACTATTCTTTATACACAGTTATGTGTTATACATGGAGATGAGCAGAGCGAGGTTTTTATCGAAAATCAATGGTGAAACTAGTACCTTTACAAAAATGTGGAATAGTATCAGTAATCGCAGAAAATAGAACTATAAAATCATCTGTGTAGTCTGAGACTTTTAGCGAACGAAACTCGTGTTTAATTTTAGATCTCAAGAAAGAGCACGTGCCCTTGGTCTTAGTTTCCTCACGACTTATTTAAAATACCGATAAAATTATTATCTGATAAAATATTCGCCTTAGTAGGGAGGTAGGTAGGTTAGCAAGAGTAGTACCAAACCTTATCACTGCGGGTTATGTCTTCATTTGAATAATACCTACCTATCTAATAGCAGCCATGTCAATTATCTATTTTCTTTCGTTTGCTAATTATAATTTTGCTTTTAATTAGGTACCTACAGGTCCTACTCCTGCACTAGAAATTACCTCCTAATGAGTAGATAAATATATCGTCAGAAATGGTGTCATTAGAAATACATTATAATAAGACATCGCATCATTATTAGGTGTCTTACAGAAAATTGCGGTTGATATAGTTCATTA
Source organism: Eupithecia vulgata (assembly GCA_946478455.1). Classification (NCBI taxonomy): domain Eukaryota; kingdom Metazoa; phylum Arthropoda; class Insecta; order Lepidoptera; family Geometridae; genus Eupithecia; species Eupithecia vulgata. The sequence goes on along the minus strand of OX297862.1, from coordinate 10,950,117 downwards.
ACCTTGACTTTGTGATGCGTCATTATGTATTGTTATAGGTACGTCTCTACTCGTATTACCTCTCATAATTAACATTACGGAATGTATTTGTGAATCCTCTTTTGCAGATTTCTTTCTGAAACCCTACTGAGGTAGAAACAACTACCTAGTTGGTTGGTCTTGAAATAGAACGAGCTAAACTGACCGACCTTGCCACCCACCTGTTGGTAGTTACCGAAGAGTAGGTACCTATTCCTATAAATCTTCAAGTAGCTACCACTTAATTTTGATTTTATAAGTAATTGTTTCCATGTAGCTTAGGTATAGATACCATTCCTAGATAATCTAGACGAGAACAGTGATACCAGTTTTATAATCAAGAACGCTTGCAATCACTTAAAATGTACCTATACATAATACGAAATACAAAATCGAGAAAACTACAGATTAAGTTGAGAACTATCAAGCCAGTTTGACGGGTTCGAAGTCTGAGAATCTATTTGTTTTCATATTATTGTAGTAATCCAGTCTGCTAGAAGCATGTTAAGGCTTTATGTTGACCTGATATGAAATTATCAGAGCTATTGCATTAGATGTGTAAAACAAAATATATTCTATATTTCAGGCTTTGATACAATTCTACGTTGGTAAAACAACATGTACACTAACATAAACTTGATTAGAATGACTTATTTCAACATAACTGGCTGCTGTTGCAAATCGCGACACTGACCAAGCGATAAATGCGCAAAATATACGATAATTTTATTTAATTCGGATATTTACCCCTACATTTACATTATCCATCATCCACTGCTGCACTGCTGCGCTTAAGCCTACTGTTTTATACCGCTATATGGCGCTGGGTAATATTATTCTAGCATTTCCAGTAACATAGGTATAGGAAAGGCACCTTGCTTTGCACAGTTCGTACCATATGCATAAACATCAAGGTAACCTCGACGCGACGACGACGCCAACGTGTGCGCTTATATCCAGTTATTATTTCATGTAGAAACTCTTTAAAGTGTTCTCGTTTCTTGTTCTCTTTTATCGACAAAGCGAATCAATTACTTCATCATTACCTACCTATGAGTGGTTATGGGTCTACTGGGCCTACCTTATATGATAAAATTTTCCATTTAACATTTAATAAGGATCATGAGGGATGCATGCAAGTTTACCTTCATTGTAATTTCTTGATATTTTTTAATTTATCGCCATATAGATATATATGGCGGCTACCTGCTGAGATGGTACCAAAACTGAAGGTTTCATATTATCAAACCTTCATGTGGCCGGTACTATATGAAACAACACCTGTTTGATGTGGTAGCATAGCAACTAAGTTGGTACGTGTGCGTCGATTAGGTATATTTAGCTACTTTCACAATATTCAAGCACTGTCAGTCATACAATACAAATCATGTCTTATACTTACTACCTAACCAATAACGTACGGACAAAGGCGAACTAATCATATCAACACGCAATAGCAAGGTAGGTGATAACGCTATCGATATGTGACAAAGCCACTCCGATATGGCAAATATTTTTCTCCGAATCGAAAATAATCAAATGACCTCACCTGCGATACTTCTCCTTTTTCGTTTCAACGGGTATCAATACTGGTTCTGCGGCGTTAAGCACACACCACTCGTTCACTGCACTCACTGTAAGAAACTCCGTATCCGGCGCGTGACACACTTCTGATCCAAACTCATCTGAAGATACTGTAATACTATCATACTTTTGGTACGGGATCATATCGAACGATGATAGGGACTTAATACTAACATTGTCATAATTACTACGAGCACCAGATTCACCAGATGCCACAGATATATCATCATCACCATCATTGTTATCTTCGTTCATCAGGGTGTCTGTGGAATGATCTGTCGAAACCGTATCCGCTTTGTTATCGTCGGCAAGAGCGTATTCTCTTCCGTTACTTGAACTGTCATCACTACTATCAGAATCATCGCTACTGCTGTCCTTTTCTTTTTCAGAAGAGTTTTTGGTAGCAACAAGTGTATCGTCTTCGTTGTCTGATAGTTCAGAAGTTTTCAGTCTTAGCAGTTTCTCTAAATCACTTTGTTTGACTCCGTATGACCAATGTGCTTCATTTTTTTGCAGTCCAAAGTTCTCTGCCGTAGATTTTCTTCTCATAACTGGTGGCTGTCGAGCTCTTCGGGTTACTATAGGCGACGTGTTCGGCGTAGTGAAGGAAAATCGTCTCTCAACGTAAGTGGACTTTTCCGGAGTAGAGGCTGGTTGATGTTCGGAAGGGTCATCGATCAAGGGCGTAGGAGGCGGTGGTGCTGGACGATGTGGCACCATCAGATCAGTCCCAGATTTTCTATCCGATACAAATCCCGATGAACTAGATTCACAACTGTTTTCTGAAGCATTTGATAATATCGAATTCACCGAAACGTTAGAATTCCTATCATGAGATCGGTTCACTGGATACAACAAATGTTGAAAATGTGCTTGTATTGGATTCACTACACTTGTCAAGCTTCCCAAAAGTGGGTCTTTGGATTTTGCCAACGATTCGTTCGAGTCACGAAAACTGTTGCTGATACTGGTCTGCTCAAAACGCATTATCATTTCACGAACACTAGCTCTGTCTTTTCTGACGACCACGTCCTCGTCATCGGAGGCCTCTTCCGCGGACATTGGAGGTCCGTCGTCGTGGAGGGTGAAGTCGACCTCTTGAGTCATGGTTCCGTTTTGTTGTGTAAACAAAAACAGCAGAGGAGGTGCCTACGCTTCGAGCAGACGGGCTCATAATATCACCGCGCACATCGAGAGCACAGACACGCGCACGCTGCGGTATCTTTACGCGACTGACGGCGCGCGCGCCGCTCGCTACCGCTATCTGCTTTGCAATTATCGTAGAATGGTACGGAACGTTAAGTTCTTTTAACACTGGTTTATAAACTGAACGTAATGCTCAGTGCACAGTGTAATAATCAGGGATGTTACGGATATGCTATTTCGGATGTAGATACGGATACGAATATTCAATTATTTTGAATTATCAAGTAGTTTCGGATAGTTTCGGTTACGGATATTAGATTTCTTAAGAACGACATTTTGAAAGTTTATTTTATTATTTTAAAAGAAGTGGTTTTCGACAGCTGCGCTCTGAGTCCGGTTGACGTTAGGTTGACGATAGTCCTAAGACTTGATCAACAACGACACATAAGGACTACATAATAAGGAAAATATTTAGAAATCAATATTTATATTTCTTTAAGCTTACAATATAAACTCACACAAGAAAAGTCCAACCAAAACTGGTTATCAAATCAATATTATTTTATCACCAATAACAGGGATGTTAGGTGTCGGTCGACTCAGGAGTTATGACATCGCCCTGTCAAAATTCTGGTACTTACCTACTTTATAAAAAACTATGGTACTACGTTTATTAAAAGTCTCACACTGTTATTGTTTGGTTAAGAGTTGAGATATTACAATAACTTTTTACTAACTCGGCTAGGTTTTTTTTTATAATAATTAGTCTTTCATTTGATAAGAAGTAAGGGAAGTAGGTACGTATCGAAAATCGGGATAATTAGGCAAGTCCAGTTCCAACTTACCATTTATCATGCTAAGTTTGGTAACACTAATAGACTTGTTACACTACAAGCGCAGTTTTTTAAGAGATACCCTTTATTCAATCAACGCATAAAGACAGCATTTAGCCATTTAGCGCTCTGGCGGCGTTGTACAAGTTGAAATTAAGTTTATTGCGTTTCTACTTTCTAGTAGAATCTGAAATGAATTCTTCCATGTGTTCAGAAAATTAAACTAATTGACATTCGTTGTATTTCACGACAAAAAAGTTTGATGATTGAAAATTGTTTGATTTTTTATGGTCTGTGATTCGATTACTCATCCTACAATTTTTTCAGTCCCGCGAATACTATGGATCCCATGAGTGATATGAGCAAAGATCGGCGTATTTAGCGGATTGAGCTAATTATTATAATTGAAGAAGTAATTTAGTAACTAATACATTTGTATTTTAAGGGAAGCGATTGTTAAACGTTTATAGGTTATTTGATTTTTATTAACTTGTCTGACTGTCACAATATGACATGTCTCCATATATCGGTTTCGGTTACGGTTACGGATATCCATAACATCCCTGATATAATAGCTAGCACTGTATTTATATACTATTTTATATTGTATTGCTCAAATATCTACCCACATCTTCTATTATTAAAATGTAAAATTTCATAGAGGTATTAGATTTTCTTTTAAGATTTAATTAGAACTTGCTTAGCTACGCAAAAATGTTTAATAAATATTAAGGTAACTTAAAACTCAATACTTAATATGTTTTTATTAAAACATTTTTGCCATGTTATTCTTAAAAAATAGTTATAAGGAGGTAGGTACCTATGCCTATTGGTTCAAAACTTCGGGGTAGACTTAATTTTTTTTATGATAATTGGTATCAACAAGTCATTTATTGATAAACCTAATCAACTTCTAGCTTTCTAAAAGACCCCTCGAGTCCGAAGACAATTGATGAATTCTTTGGAGCATGATCCGATCTTTTGGACTCGTCAGACTTAATATTTTCTTGTTCCATAAACCATTCACGGTAGCTCTCGACCTTGGCTTTCCAGTAATCTGCAAATGTTGGTTAATTATTATATCAGTTTAAAAAAATCTAAGGACCCTACCTATCTCATTAGGAAACCATGTTCGTGGCGCATGGCACGGCGCCGCCGCAACCACCGATCCCGCCACCAACCAAATGATACCTGGTATCAGCTTGGTCGCGCAACCGAATTTGTTGCCGGCAACTAAATCACCTGCTGGTGGCGCAACTATTAATATGTACCTATAGAGCTATTTGGCGTCTCACTCATTCCACCACCAGTTGGTTATGGTGTTTGTTTTGGTGTCTCGCTTGGTAGCTAAAGACATCACAATGGCGCGATCAGTCTCGCCACTATGGTGACCAAATGAGATAGGGAACTAAAGGGGTAAGGTTTTATGACCATGATACCTAAATAATAAAAGTACTCATAGGTATTGCGTAGAGAAGATACTTAAAATACGTCAAATACTTTCTTCTTTGTGCAAGTGTACTTATGGAAATTTAATGATGCCCCTGCTTGCTTACCTATAAGGTTTTGCAAAGTACCATCTTCTCCACCGTACTCCTCTGGCAGAATTGTTTTCGGGATTGACTTGCAGAGATCCCTATAATTCTTATTATGGACTTGAAGCTGTAAGAGATCACATTAATAATTCCTGAGGATTAAATAACAAGATCCGAAGGTATTACGAAATTAGGGCAGGTTTTACGGCCCGAGATACCTACATATACTTTCAACGGGCTGGTTTTAAAGTTCTCGCTTTTGCTCGTAAAAATATTTCAATTGTGAAGTGAGGCTTGCAATATCCTTGAAAAGAATTGTAGATTTGAATCTTTGATGGGTAAAATTTACATGATTATTTTTATAATATTTATAATATAAAAGAACTAGTTATTATAAATGTTAGAATAGGTATGTTAGTCACCTTGTGTGGGATATACATAAGTTGGTAGCTTAATCCCTGCTCTAAGCTGAATCCCATTATTCCCATTGTACTTACTCTCTTTTTAATTTTGTCTCCCAGAAACATTTTGAAAATAGAATAAACTGCTTCAAAGCCGGGTGGTGTGTTTATAAAATGAGTGCTTTTGACTCTGATGGGCATCGCTTTTTCAAAGCACGTGATCGTCTTCTTGGCCAACGCTGGGGTCCACTGGCTGAGCATGCTCACTCCGACATCTTTAGTGTCCACCACTACTTCCTAATTAAAATAGTAAATCTTTTAAAATTACCACAGCCTGCTTACTAAGACTTATATAATTATTATCATCATCATATGTAAGGACTTTTATAATAAGACTATTAAAACTATCATGGTTAATAACATTAAATTTATTTATAATGGGATTATATACCATACCATGATTAGATTTTTGAGTTTTCCAACATTTCGGCACAGTTTCATGCGCCATGATCATGCATGATCACATGAAACCGTCTATTCCCGATTGTCCCTAGCTACGGTCATACTAGGAACAATCGGGAAAAATATTCCCGATCGTTCCTAGTAGTAACAAAGGGAGAAAATTACTCATATTCCTACCTACTGTTTCGCCAGCGAGAAAAAGACTGGGCCGAAATATTGGAAAACTCAAAAATCGAACCAAGGTAAATATCCCTGACTGACTTATATTATATATTATTGTATGTTTAACCATGTAAGCTTACCTACCTCTCCAGCTACTGTGAAATTATCATCTTCCAGCATCAGTATCTCTGTGGTCATTAGTGATACTTTTATCAGATCTATGAGATGGTATTTTTGAGGATCGAATATCCCTAGCCTCATGAAGCAAGCCCGCGATGAATCTTCTTTATCACATTTTCTCAAGGGAAGAAAAATTCTAAAATGATAATTGGGTTATTATATCTTCTTAAGTATTTTTTTGTCCTTCATCTTTTTGTTCCTACAAAAACAGTACCTAGGTGATTGGTGCATCGTGTTAAATATAAATTTAACTATTTCAAATGAGTTTGATTGAAGTTCTTACCCTAACTTGAGTATTTCTTGAATTTTAGCAGCCATAGGATCCCTATTAGCAAAAAACTCAGGGGCTAAGCCCTTCACTGTATAATACATGTCTAACTTCTCTTTACTTCTCTCCATACTGAATTTGCCTCCTCTCAAAAATGCTAACATCCACTGCTCCGCTGAAAATAAATAATAATACTTACATAAATTAAATTAAAATAAAATCAGCGCCATCTATATTATTAGGCTCAGACTACGAGAGAGCGTGCTCCTACAGAATAATTAGGCGTCACACGGGGCGGCGCGGTGGCGGCAAGACCCACAATTTTACTTAGGTAGACTATTTAGTTCAGTATAAGTCTAATAGATGCCGCTGTTGCACCGTGTATCTAAAATACCTACGTATCTAAGTGCAAGCAAACTTAGCATTACAATCAGATTACAATCATGAATTTATGCATAAGTATTATACCTATGTAACAAATAATGCTTACATGGCTGAACCGAGTGTAAATGTGGCTGTTTAGCAAGCCATTCTTTGAAGGATAGTAAATCGTCAGCTAACCTCTTTGGGTTTTCGTTTACCTCCTTTTCGGCTTTCTTCTTCAGCGCTGGTGATAGGACTCTTACATTCATCTTTATCTGTAAAATATTCATTATTAATTATCGGTCGATAGTCTACAATGTACTTGCCTATGTACAGATAGGTATCTCTCTGTTTACTGTAGGTACCTAGTTGTAGACAGAATTTGTACTAGGTAGGTACCTACCTACCTGCTCTACACTCCGATGCTTCCTTGGTTCCTACATAAGTACCTGCTCCCTGACCCCAGATTTTTACAAGGCATCATAGTCTAGTCAAAATACGTTCGCTAATTAATAATTTTCTACAATAGATACCTACTCAAAAATCATAGGTTTAGGGTAGCAGGTGGCGGGCCTGGTGCACCCTGGTTCCCACCGCTAATAATTTCTCCCTTCGGGGGGATATTGTTAGCGGTGGCCAATAATCCGACAACCAACGGGGATGATAACCCTTAAATTATCAAACAAAAATGATGGCAAGTAAAAAAAAATGTACATGAATGTATGTAAATGAACCTACTTACATGTCCTAGTATAAAAATAAGTCTTTAAATACTATCAAATGAGTCCTAAATTAAGCTACTGAATTAAAGACCAAAATAAAAACGTATAATTTCATAGGCATAGGCTACTTACAACAAAAACTTAGGTTAGTTACATACCTACCTTTTTTCACCACTAGTAAAACTCAGATCATTATTTTCATGGAAATCGTGACACATAAGAAATGCATTTTGAAAGGTGACAGGCACGTGCTAAGTAACACGATGCTAAAATGGAACTAAATGAAATGATTCTAACCAGTCTAACTAACGTTTATAATGTAAGATTAATGTGACTTAGCATAACAGTACCGGTATCTCTAATACCAAGAGCAATAGCTGAGCTGATAAGATAACAAGATTTGATCTTGGTTACTACGTCTAGTATAGTTTATATACAATATAATCTAGCATTATTAGATTATTACAAAGTAATGAAATGCTAATCAAGCAACTTTAGATCGACGATGTATGTTGCATATGATGTAGGTACATAATAATTATTTACCCCCGGCAGCTGCGCTATTCCTGGTCATGGTAGCAGCCATGGTGACGGCGGGGCAGGGGGTGCTAAGAATCTCCGGAAGAGATTGAGCTACCAATCCGCGGCTCAGGACCGCTCTTTGTGGCGTCGTATGAGGGAGGCCTATGTCCAGCAGTGGACGTATATGGGCTGATATGATGATGAATTTGCGAAGAATGATTTTAAATTCCTAAATCATCACAATCCAAAACAAAAAAAATGTGGGACCACCTCGGTATATTTTTTATACAAAAGCGCAATCAGTCAAAGGTCAAAATCGGATAACAATAATTAGCAAAATATCGTCGGTTAAAGGTTCAATTGGGGCAATCGACAAAACACGTAAAAAAGTTAGTTTGGTCTCCCGCGAAATAAGCCTAGTGTAGGGACCATAAGAAACCATGTACCCTGTAATAATGTTTTTTCTAAAGAAATGTTGAGATTTTTCTGCTTTTTCGAATGGTTGGCATATTTAAAAAAATCTAGTCTTTAATAATTCAGTGACGCTACACATTCATAAAGCTGTGAATTTTTCAGAATTTCAGACAAATTATGTTGTAACTGTAATATCCCAATTGAACACGTTACTGACTATAAATTGAACAGGAAAACAAACATGTTGATAACATCCTAGAAGGTTGAATTTAGTACTAAAGGTTATTTGTATTTAATTTAGATATGCAGAAAACAGAATCAGGGTGACAACCATCGTTCAGAAGTACGAAAGGAGGAGATTGAAGCCCTTAAAATTTCCTATTCGATCCTATAGAGTGAGGAATATTATTTAACCAACATCTGATATGTATTCTATGAAAATGTAAATTGTTCGTAATTAAATAGTTCAACGCCTTTTACAGAAGGGTAGAATTGAGTACATATCATCATACAGAAGACGTTTCCTATAATAACTGTAAATTTCTTGATTCACATGTGAAAAAACGCCTTACCAACCGCGTATTACGCGATTGGTAGTTATATAGCTATTTTTATTGATACATTCTATCTTCTTATCTTCGTTATCAATGTTATCCAGTTTAGCCCTTTTGTCTTGTACACCTTTGTATTATGTTCAATATTTTGAATTCTATTTCTAGGAACATTAGATATTATTTCTGTTTCACGAGTTACTGGTGAATTTTGCCCTTGGTAGGTACCTAGATAAGTATAATACTTAATTTGTTTTTTTGATTCAGTGAGCTCTATCGATAAGTAAGACTTTGTTGTTTAATTAATATTTAATCAGTTTTTTGTAATATAGAAGTGATTGATATGTCCTCTTTCAATAGATTCTAGTTTTGTAGTTTCTAGCAGACAAACTGGCTTTAAAACATAAGAGGTGGGTAAGTTATTTTAATGTGTTCTTTCTTATCAGGGGTTTGTTATGTCTAACCAACGAAAGAAAACTTTGTATTATATTTTCCTTTGATTATAAAAGGAAACAAATTAAAACTTTTACATGGTTTACACTAAAACAATTTATTTCAGAAAAATAAACAAAAATAAAACAAGTCGTTACCATATGGACCGTAACAAAATGGAGAATATCAGAGAAGTTTCACCTGAATTACAAAAGGTAGCTGAAGAAGAATTGGAGGAAACTCCGGAGAAGATTAAATCTAGTCTCAATATCTTGAAAGATTGGATAAAAGAGCAACCACATTTATATTCTGTCAACCCAAGTAAGATTTAAACTCTAGCTTCTACCGTGGCTTCGATCACGCAGTATAGGTCCCGGGTTCAAATCCTGAGTCGGACCAGGTTGATATTGGAATTTTTCTGGCTTTTTCTGGCTGATTAATTCACATTAATCAGTCCGTAGTTGGCGGTGAAATCACCCCCGTGCCTCGGAAAGCAAGTTTAGGGTGCGCTAAATGACGCCTGTTCGTGTAAATGATATTCATAGAGGGAGGCCTGCGTCCAGCAGTGGACCATTAATAGGCTGTTGAATGAGTGTGTGTGATATTCATAGGATTTCGCGTTCAGTTGAAGCGGGACAGTGCAGAGCAAAGTCAGTTCAAAAATCAAGTTTTTGCTTTTTATCTATTCGTAATTCAAAATAAATTCATAAATAGAAAAAGTAAACGATTACTTAAACAAAACGTAAGTCTGGCTATCGTAAAAAAAAACGTGGTTATCAGTTATCGCTGATAATTAATTTAGTTAATTTCAACTAAAACCTTTTTGTTTCGAAATTTACAATACAATACTGTATTGTAAATTTCGATTTTCGTATACTGTATTGGTGTACAATAAAGTGTTTTGTATTGTCAATACAAAACACTTTATTGTACACCAGAAAAAGAACATTACAAAAAGACATATTACATGAGACAAGTACAATGGGCGGCCTTATCGCTTAGAAGCGATCTCTTCCAGGCAACCTTTTGGTGGGAAGAATAATATGAATATAAGAAAGGCAAGAAATTTGTTTTTTATTATGAAGAAACCATTATATTTTCCTATTCCTATTTCCCTTCCTTTACCTATTTTGCTTGATTTTAGCATTAAGCGCGCTCTTAAGCCATTGGTCCTACGCCTAACCTCTCCCCAGTCGTGTCGGTCTGCCGTCCCATTGGATTATGAGAGTGAGGGAATATCCACCTGCATCCACCTGTGTTTGCTCACACACTTGGGCACTATAATGTGTCCTGCACACCTGGGTCCTGCCTGGCCGTTGAGAGTTGCCGCTGTGGCCGAAAAATCGGCTAGAAGGACTCATAGGTGGTATACCTATGAGTCCTTCTCTCATTCTCCTAGATATAGCATAATGAAGCTACAGCAACACATCTATCTAAATATACACCTCTAAACTTTTCAATTTACGTATTTTCTGAACTTCTTACCAGATTATTTAACTATTATTTATTTATTTTGTTGTGTATCAAAATTAATTATTTTTCAGCTAATCAATTCCTGATAGCATTTTTGCGTGGATCCAAATATAATATTGAAAAATGCAAGTCAAAGATAGATACTTATTATACAGTAAAAAGGACTATACCCGATTTTTTTGTAAATAGAGATCCATTTGACGAAACAATTCAAGAAATTTTAAAAGCTGGGTGAGTGGCCTTTATGCGTATTAAATGCGTATTAAAATAATACACGAGTAGTAGGTATATTTCGCTGGCTTAATTTTCAAACCTCGTAACTCCAAAATTTTCGAAATATTGATTTTAATGCCATCTGGTGTAAAATGCCGTCACGAACACGATGCAATCTCTCGTATCTCCTACTTGTTTTTAGTTTTATTGCTGTTTACGAAAAATAAAACCACGTATGTCCACGGTATGGGCAAACGCCATTTTGAATAAAGCAAAACTTCGTAACTCCCGCGCTCAGTTCGGCCACCGACAGATTGCAAGGAGGTCGCGCGCAGTTTTTCTCGTCTTCAATACTAATTGTACGTTGTTGTGAAAACTGATCTAGAATATACGATCGGGTAAGTCCCTTGTTTAATTTTATAAAGTTTTTTTATTGATTTGAGTGTAGAAAAATAAAGAAAAGTTGTGTTATAGTTTTTAATGGAGTTACGTAGTTTTCTCGCTGTAAAGCAAGTGTTGAATATTTCTGGTGTAAAGGAGTTACGTAGATTTCTCAAACCGTAAAACTGATCGATTTAATTTATGCAAGTTTTTATTTGTTTCAGCTTCTATGTAAGCGTTGAAAATGTCGAAGAATATTACAAAATGTGAATTTTATACGAAAAATGCCGTCTTCACCGGGGGCTTTTCCATTTCTAAGCTGCCTCAGAACCATCACGATCTCGTCTTGACTGATTGACAGTTCGTCTGAACTTGACAGTTCGTCGGTGTAGTGGCGTGTCAGGGTGGCTCTGGAATCGTGGTCGTCCCGTTGGGTATGAGGGGCATGTGCAGCGTATAAACGGCCATAGAAATCCTCTATCTCAGCAGAGATCTCCGACTTCGCCAATACGGTCCTCCCATCGTGCGTTTTAAGCTTCGTAAGGTGGCTCCTGCCCAGCTGCTGAGAGAATACTTTGGACCCTTGGTTTCTTTCTATCGCCTCTTTAATGAGGCGTGTGTTGGAGCTCCGAAGGTCGCGCCGTACCATCTTCGCATTTGCTTCTTCAGGTCTGACCTCTCAGACGAAGTCGCCTGGGTGGTTTCCCGTCTTCTTGTCATCAAACCGAGTGTCTAGGCCGAGAGTTTGGATTTCTTGCCAGTACGCTGCTTTTTACAAAACTTAATACCTTCGTTCCTCAGCGTTTCGACCAGATTGTGTAGGGTCTCGTCAACGTCATCAGTGGCTTCCATGGCAACAAATCTATCCCCAAGAAGCGGCTGGAACTTCTCGGTGTCCGCCATGATTTGGATTGGGTCGGCGACCGGAGCGTGGGCTTCATCAGACGGTTTCTTTCAAGCTTCAAGTTGATATTCAGAGAGCCTCGGAGGAGTCGGTGATCAGATACGGTATTGAACCTGTTGATCACTGAATCTCTGAATATGAATGACTGAATCTGATGAAGTCAATCTCATTTTTAGTCACAGTGTCGGGGCTTCGCCATGTCCACTTCCTTTGAAGCTGCTTCTTAAAGGAGGAGTTCATTAAGAACAGCTAGCCCCTTCTTTCTCAAAGAAGTTGACAAGCATTTGCCCCCTGTGATTCCTAACTCCATAACCATGTGGGCCTATTCGGGATTCGTTGCCATTCTGGGTTCCCATAACAACGTTGAAGTGGGCCTTGGTCGTGTTATGCAAGGCTTTGGATATGTCTTCATAGGTCTTCATACATATCCTCCACTTCATCAACCGAGTATGCCGAGGTCTGAGCGTAGACCTGAATAACCTTCAAGCTATACCTTTTGGATAGCCGAAGAATCAGGTACGCTACCCTGGTCGACACACTGGAGATTTCTTGGACGTTGCTAGACAGGACCTTATTGACGATATAACCTACACCACCCTGGGTTGTTTTATCACCCTCGCGAAAGTAGAGAAGATGGCCCGAGTCTAGGGTTACGGTGTCCTCCCCCTCTCTGCGGACTTCACATAACCCCAGAACATGCCACTTAATGTTCTCTAACTCCACTTCCAACTGCGCTAGATGTTGGTCAAGCCTCCGTTATACGTAGCCAGGGTCAGTTGTTGGTGGCAGTCTGAGGTAGCCCGGTGATTCCTAGCACCCCCTGCCCCGCCGTTACCATGGCCGCTGCCATGGCCAGGAATAGCGAGGCGGCCGGGAACTGGAGGCCATTTTTGCATGCGTCGTACCATTTGGGGGTAGTGCCCATAATCCCTACGCTGGGCATGCGGGTTGGGATCACAGTTCATTGGTTGGGTTTTTGTAGCTATGCAATAAACGGAATTTTTAAAAATAAAACCCTGTTTTTTAGTAATGCATAATACGTATATCCATCCAAAATAAAAAGGTTTATCACTATAGTAAAGATACCAAACCTTGTATCTCTGGTAAAACTTCGTAAGTCCATCATAAAAGTTAAATAAGTACACGTAAGTCCATTCATTTAATCATTTTATCAGATAATAAATCAAAATTTACAAGAAACAAAAGCATTAATATTAGTTGAATGTAAAAAAAGCTGTTTGTCAATGTTTTTATTGTTAATTAATTAATAAAATAGTTTTTTCTTCCTCCTGTAAAATTTAACCAAATGGAGATACGGAGTTTGAAAATTAAGCCAGCGATTTATATTAGTTAACTATTTGTATATTTATATGAGTATTGGGTATATTTATAGGCTATTCTGAGTGATATTAGGTCCAAAATACGAGTTTCCATGGCAAAACGGGTATTTCAAAACGAAAAACTATCTAAACTATCTCCAATCCATATTATATGAATTTACAACAGTAAAAAAAAGGTAAGAAAAAAAACATATGTTCGGAACATGGTCTATGTTTCGAACATAATATATTTTTTCATGACAACAGGATAGAGGTAGGATTGAGTCGTTATAAAAGTGGTGCCGGAGCAGGGTGAAAAAGATTAGCTGGACGGAGAAACTTACTGTGTGGGTGCTAATGGGGAGGTGCTGAAGATTTTGATGAATACCATTCAAAAAAGTAAAGAATCAACTATACCTATATGAGTCATCAAGGAGAATGCCACTATCATGTGGAATAAAAAAGTAAAAAAGACCGAATTGGAAAGAGAAAAGTAGAAAAAATTGCACAAAAGCTAGGCTCTTTAATTTATAAGTAGTAATGATTGACCGAGAACTTGGACAATACTCGGCACTCGGCGGTTGTCGCCGGAGCCCCATTAAATTTTTATATCTATTTTATTTTAATATTTGTTGTTATAGCAGCAACAGAAATACATATTCTGAAATAATTTTATCTGCCTACATGTTACAAGTTCTTGATATATATACAGCCTGCTAAAGTATGGACTTTAAACTGTTTTTGCGCACCAAACAAAGCATTTACATTTAACCGAGTTATTATTAAACCGAGTTAACTCGGTACTCGGTTAAACTTGTACTCGGCGCATCACTTATAATAATATTTATATTGATAACTGCACTGACCATTGTTTAACATTTTGTCCTCAGAATCTTTCTTCCTTTAAACTGCTCGAAAGAAGACTCACCGAAACCGTTTTTGACGCGTCTGGGCCCATATGCAAGCGGTTCCCAGTGCTCACTAGCAGAACTCGTCAAAGTATGCCTAATGGTTTTAGAAATTTTGGTGCTAGAAGATGACAACTTCATCATTTCAGGAGAGGTAGGTAATGAAAGTTACTTTGCAACTGTAGCATAAGCAGCCTAGATAAAGAATAGAGAAAAAGGTAACGACCTACCACATCATCATTATACGCAACTCGACTTCACCCACTGCTGGGTAGGTATAGATAGGCCGCTACACTTTCATGCCAACTAATAACAACAAGAATTTAAAATATTTAACGGTTTTTCGATAACATTTGTTTTTTAATAAAAATAAATTTAGCTATTTTTTTTGATCTGCTGTTATAAACATAATTTGGTACTTATGTTTTAAAAAAATTATGAACCGACTTGAAATTCCTTTATAATGAAAATGAGCTAAGACTTCGATAGTGCGATTTAATTTTTCAAGTAGCGACATATAGTAAATTTCGAGTCATAATTAGTTTGTGTACCTACGCCCGTTGCCACGGAAACTATTTGTTACCTTACCACTGATTGTTAAAATGATCATGTCATGATGTTTAGCATACGTTTTACAGCGCATATATAAATTTCTCGTGGATATTTTTTTATGAGACCACCTCCAAATTCACCTTTATACAACAACAAAAGAACTTGGTACAAGACCTCTATCGTGCCTGGAACTACGCTATTCTCCATACAAAAATTTAATGTTACGATGATGAGAATTAAACTAAATATAGTTTAATTAGCATATTACATAAATAAATCTTTCCTTTTTATTCATTAATCTAATTTCAATTTAACGTTTTTAAATGTATAAAGTACAATTTTTTTTTTTTTCAAAAAAAATTTTCTTATTGTTTTTCGTCGTCTATTTACTCTTACATTTGATTTTATACAAAATACATAAAAGTGTAAACTTGAACGGTACCCGAGCCAAACTAGCGCCACCACCTATTTTATCTAAATAATAATAATAATTGAGTTAGGTGGTCATAAAGATCATCGTCGTATCTCCTCCTAAACGATACAAAACAAAACTATGATAGAGGAGATTAAAAAGAAGCCTATAATTGGTATCACAAACTGCCCATTAAATTTTTTGAAATTACCTTTATTCAACGAAATAATATGATAAAATAGGTGGTGGTGCTAGTTTGGCTCGGGTTACCGTCTTAAGCAGCTGATCATGCAACCTCATGCATATATTAGCATACATAACAAACAACCACCTTATTGCAAAAAGCCTAGATGTAAGTTTTATTAAAATTTAAAAAAAAAAATGACTTCTAGATACTATTGTCAGACAGGCAGCAGGACACACTGGCGCGGGAACTTACATGCTTACCTGCTGCTGAATTAAGACTTCCAGCAGGCTGCTGAAAGTCTTAATACAGCCATTTCTTGCTTGTTGACAAAGGACATTTTCAGGAATCCATTATTGACTTAAAAGGCATTGGGCTAAGGTTGATGATGCAGTGGACTCCATTATTCGCTAAAAGAGTATCAACTTGCACGGAAAAGGCTCTATCAGTTCGCTTTAAAGGCATGCACGTTCTTAATGCGCCTTACGGGATCGGAGGACTAGTAGCAATTTTCAAAATGGTTTTCAATTCCAAGATAAGGAATAGAGTAAGTTCCAAGTATCAGTGTATTAAACGTAACCAAAAACACCCTTTGAATTTAAGAGTCTAGTCTACATCCCTGGAGAAAAGGTTTTGGTTTAGTGCCTTTTATCCAGAAAAGTACTAGCCAAGTACCTACTGACTAACACAAGAAAGTACACTTCACACTACATAGGTAATATAAAAATTTCCTGAGTCCTGTAAAGAGTGTCTCAATTTTTTTATCTTTGTTAAGTCTAGGTAGAAGTCAATCAGCAAATTAACGAGTGAACATTTTTCAATTTCAGATTTTCGTACACAGCAAAGATTCTTTGTACGATCAAATAGACAAATCGGTATTACCATTGGAATATGGAGGAACTGGGGGCTCTGTTCAGGAACTTGCTGGTGAGAACCATGTCACTCTAATCTAGAAGTGGTTACTAAAGCAACCACTTCAAACTACAAGATTTCATGCAGAAAATTTTAAGAGTTGGCGCGATTTCCTTTTGTATTATGATGCTGAAGGCGTTAGTATTATTATTATAAACTAGCTACTGCCCGCGAATTCGCACGCACTTTTTACGTAGCCTATATCCATCCCGGGATACCATTAACCTCCCTACCGTTTACCTTTGGCCAACTCCGCAGTAACATCAGCGGAGTTCTTCAAACGGCGAAAATAACTACGCTATTTTCAGAGGTCACCTATTTGAGCCGTTTCGGGTGGAAAGTCTAGGTCCTTGGGGTCCTAACAGAGTTGACAGGTGATCGGAATGCTGGCTTTTACTTACGTCAACGAATTAGCAACCTTTCAACGTGGCAATGCTGCCAGCATTCTGGGCACTCTGCCTTCTGGTGACGGCTAAGATTTTTAGGAAATATGTGTAAATACTAGTAATGGATTCTCTGCTGGAGACCGGACTTGTGATGTCAACGTGGATAATTGTAAGGAAAAACTACTAGAATGGGAAGAAACCTCGTCGACGTAAAACAAGAGTTTGCGAGCGAAGTAGTGACAATAATCCTAGTCTTACTATCGATGCAAGTTTGCAGACGCCAAACGCGGTTGGCTTGCATAAGGAGAGGCCTTAGTACAGCAGTGAACTAATAGGCTGATGATGATGATAATGATTTATAAACACGGCTCGAATAGGACCAGTTTTTTCTCATTGCGCGATAGTTAGACCTACTCTTATTGGTTTTCAAGCTAAGCTTAGCGTATTGATTTTATCTTCAGATTTCTGGAAAGCCAAGGTGGAAAGCTATCGAGACTGGTTCCTGGATGAAACTGCCATGGCAGATGAGTCAAAGCGTGTGAAAAGCACCGGCTTATTTGGATGGTTTTAGTCAATGTACTTAGTAGACGTAAGCACCAATACAGGGTGTTTGGCAGCTTGGTGGATTGATGGATTTGTTAACCCTGAAGAGATTCAGTTTTTTTTTAATTGTTTTAATTTTGAATTTGCTGACGGAAACTGTAATTTTTTTGTACACTCGGTTCCACCTACTCCCAACGGGGGGTTGGGAGTAGGTGGAACCGAGTAGCACGGGGATTGTTGTCTAGGGTAGAATAGAGAAAAAATACGTCAGTTCGTCATCGATTGCGTATAATTATTTGAAAAGTATTATTTTATTCAGTAATGTACGCAATGTCATTATTGTCTAGAAGGGCAGTACCATGACAAACGTTCTGCCGTACATTCAGTATAAATTGGTGCTACTATGCTAATATATAATATGAGTATAGATACTTTAAT
This sequence comes from Eupithecia vulgata, assembly GCA_946478455.1. Classification (NCBI taxonomy): domain Eukaryota; kingdom Metazoa; phylum Arthropoda; class Insecta; order Lepidoptera; family Geometridae; genus Eupithecia; species Eupithecia vulgata. The sequence continues at coordinate 10,931,899 of OX297862.1, read as the reverse complement.
CGCATTTTAGTAATACTTACATCCAGAAGCCTATAAACCTAATCTACCTATCTACTTCTCCTAGAAGAAGCAGTTATGATGATTCAACTCGATTATGTTACTATTTTAGTATGTTGTTCCTATTTTCCTGGGACTAGTTAACATGAGTTAGGTACTCTACCACTTTTTAGAACACCTAGTTCTATATTGACAAGGTATTCTGATAGAGATTCTACCATTAAATTGACTTTTTCTGATTGATACAATCTATCCTCTTACCTTCGTTATCATCTAGGTCAGCCGCCTGGTCTTGAAAACGTAAGGCAGACAGGTTCTTTTAATCATTTCTTTCTTTACTGGGTTCTTTTTCTATTACCTTTACTGTGTATATCTTTATGTACTTACCACGTACTTACCACCTACTTACTATTTCTAAAAATAAGAAATATAATTAAATGTATAAGTACTTATTTCAGTTTTCAATCATACATTGATATGAGTATTATTTATCCGTGTAACAAGAAAATACTAGTTTTTTATGTGAATGTAAGTTTATCATTAGTATAGTATAATGCATGTTAGGTATTATGGTAAGTAGTGTATGTATAATGTAATTATTTTATTTTGATATTACTCAAATGCCACCGTCTATATTGTTCTTTTATGTCCAGTCCATCCCAAGGTTGCCTTGAAGAGATCGCTCAAAGCGATAAGGCCGCCCTTTGTACTTCCTTTATTCCATGTATTTCCTTTTGCATAGTATTTTGTGTTTGTGTGGTACAATAAAGAGTTTTCTGTCTTTCTATCTATTGGTAGTTGAATAGAAAGTAAGTACCTACCTACTTATATTATTATGTAGCAACAATACTTACATAATAGGTACAAGTTGTTCAACTATCTATGTTTACCAATCAAATGAATAGGAAAAACAAAAACCTGTGAGTTGGTACCATTTTATCGAAGCATTTGTTTGCTTGTCCTCGCATAGTCATCGCGCCGCTCGGTCGGTCGTCGGTCGTTCTAACACGTAATACATTTTGTTTGATACATTTTCAAGGTTAACACGCGCAGTTGGTATGATATGATATGAACCATTCCGCTTAGGGACTTTAGACAATGTAGATTCGTACAACGTTTTGTGGATTTTAATCACTCGGTATTTCAGCATTATGAAGTAAGATTAGGAACAATGATGTATTAGGAACATAATTTACATTGCGTTTTGGATTTTGTGTTTCTAATCTACATTCAGTCACTCAGTTTAGTTTTTGGTGTCTTCGAGTTATATGGTGTGCGTATTTTTGCCCGCATTATCATTGTGAGTATTGTTTGTTAATTTATTTGTAACTCCCTGGCAGCTTCTTAGTCTAGTAACAGGTTAAGGTTTTGTTGTTTATTTCATTTTTTTAGGGTTTCAAAGATCGGTTTTGAAACCCTTATGGTCTCGCTCTGTCCGTCCCCGCTCTTTGAATATCTCAGTAACTACTGCAGCTATTAACTTGAAATTTGAAATAATGATACATTTCGTGCGCCATTAGGTACTGATTTCAAGAAAAAAAATATATTCCCCCTATCTCCGAAGATTGAAGACCAATCCATGTACAATGTATAAGGCGTTTGTAGATATCAATCTATATTTTACAGGAAAAATATAGAGAAGTCTGTCATAATAATAGTTTTTGAAAAATGTTCAAAAAGGCGGGTACCTACCCAGGTGGGGTATCAAATAAAAGGTATCGTTTTGACCATTTCAAAACATTTTTTGAAACTTCTGTAAATTTCATACTTTTTGAAATATTTCAAAAAAAGACGAAAACTTGACCTTTCCCCCTCCCCTATCTCCGAAGATTGCAGACAGATTGCGGAAAAATATAGAGAAGTCTGTAAAAATGAACATTTTTGAAAAAAAAACATACTGAGACTAGTCGAAAATGGGGATATTTTTATCGAAAGGGGGGCTACCTACCTATTGGGGTATCAAATGAAATGCATTGTTTTGTAAATTTTAAAACAGTTTTCGAAATTGCTGTAGGTTTCATACTTTTCAAAATATTGCCATTCGAAAAAAGACGGAAAATTGATTGTCCAAATAATTGGCAAATGTTTGAAACCCTCGGCGCGCGAGTTACACTCGCACTTGACGGATCTTGTTTAAAAGCTATAATATATTATGTCTTCTTTAATACAAGATTCTTGTTTTATAGTGTAAAAGTTTTTTGTGTCAATATAGTTTAAATGGCCTCAAACTTATCGAGTGGTTTACCTATCGATCTACTCTGCTCTTATGTACCTATACCTACCTTATTGAATTGTTCTCTTATCAGGGGAAAAGGTATCATAAAATCGTTATGTATATATAATTATGTACTTAATCAGCGAAAGAATACTTTTCGTTAATTATAATTATACTTTGATTATAAAGAGATAAACCAAAAAAACATTTAAAATATGCAATTCATTTCAGAAAAATAAACAGAACATCAAAATACCGAACAATATCACAAAATGGAGAATATCAGAGAACTTTCACCTGAATTACAAAGGAAAGCTGAAGAAGAACTAAAGGAAACACCGGAGAAGATTAAATCTAGTCTCAATATATTGAGGGATTGGATAAAAGAGCAACCACATTTACATTCTGTCAAACCAAGTAAGATAAATAAAACGCTAGCTTCTGCCGCGGCTTCCTACACGTAGTAGGTATAGAACGATATAGTAATAAGTATAGGTAGGTATACCTAAGTATAGTACAGCCATAAGGACTCTGGTATAATGTACCCATACTTTTTAAAAAAATAATGCTGAACAAATTCACACATTACCTAGCCCCAAGCTAAGCAGAGCTTGTGTTATGGGTACTTGATTGTTGTATTATGTATATCCGTGATATACATAATACAATAAATTACATAGATAGATATTTTTTTATTATACATAGAAAACGACCAGAACACCCGGAACAAATACCGGCAGATCTTACAAATATTTGTCCTAAGGCGGGAATCGTACCCGTAACCTCCTGCGTCGCAGGCGGACCTTCGCCCACCGCGCCACAGAGGTCGTCAAATGACTACATATAATACGAAATTTCTGAACTATTGGGTGTTAAAAAAATTCAGTGTCTCAAAATTTACTGTATTTCAGCGAATCAATTCCTGATAGCATTTCTGCGTGGATCCAAATATAATATTGAAAAGTGCAAGTCAAAGATCGATACTTATTATACAGTAAAAGGGACATTCCCCGACATTTTTGGCAATAGAGATCCATTTGACGAGACAGTTCAAGAAATTTTAAAAGCTGGGTGAGTGGCCTGTTACTGAGTTCTATGAAAGTTCTGTGACTAAGGTCTGTAAAAACACTAAACACCAAAATTCTGAGTAGCTCAGATTTTGAACGCTAAATAAATATTTTTGTTTGAGAAAAATTGTATTTTTAAACCTGATAATTTTTTCAATTAAAAATTTATCCCAAACAGAAATTTTATTTTTCTATTGTGTACAATATATATTATTGTGTATGTTTATTTGTGTTCAGGATATTTCTATGTAGAAATACCAAATATCCGAAACAAACATTTGCAGGTCGTACAAATGTTTGCCCCAGGGCGGGAATCGAACCCGCAACCTCCTGCGTTGCGGACCTTCGCCCGCCGCGCCACATCGGTTGTCATAATTTAACGAACAAGCAGCGCCTCGCGGTTTCCCTCGCGTAGTTCCCGTTTCCGTGGGAATTCCGGGATAAAATATAGCCCATGTGCTATTCCAGACTATAATCTACCTATGTGCCAAATTTCATCCATATCTGTTCAGCCGTTCTGGCGCGATTGAGCAACAAACATCCATCTATCTGTCCATCCATCCATCTAAACGTTCGCATTTATAATATTAGTATGGTTGTTCGTTTACTTATATTTATTTAGATTATGCATTGACCATTAATAACCTTTCTATTCTCAGGTTGTTTCTTCCTTTAAAATGCTCGACCAAAGACTCACCAAAACCTTTATTGACGCGTCTCGGCCCTTATGCGAGCGGTTCTAAGTGCTCAATAGCAGATCTCATCAAAGTAGGTCTCATGGTTATTGAAATTATGGTGCTTGAAGATGACAACTTCACCATTTCAGGAGAGGTAATGCAAGTTACATTACAGGAACGGTAGCATGAGCAGCCTAGGTACCCGCGGCGATTTTCTATCAAGCAACCGCCCCCATAAAAAGGCCATGTCCTAGTAAAGGTAGAGAAACTTTCACAAAAGAAATGGTAAAATTTAAAAGACTTGAATTTTTTTTGTTACAATTGCTAAAATATCCTTGTTCCCTAGACTTTGTTGAGTAGTTTGTGACCACCCAAAAATTTTTATCAATATTTTTATCGTTATCATCCTTTGTTTATTTAACTTTTTGTTTATGACCGAAAAAAAAGTGGAAATTAAATGAAAAAACATTCTTTGCAGCTGTTTAATAATCCGTTGCACCTCCTAGGGCATTAGCCACGGCTCTACATCGGCATGGCATGCTGAGTATCAAGTTATGAATTGTCGCCTGTGGAATAAGGTTCCATATTCTAGAAAGATGCGAAAAAAGTTCTTCTCCCGTGCTCAAATTTTTTGGAAAATCACTGAAAGCTCTTCTTCCGAGTAAGTCCCATGCATGCTCAATTGGATTGAGATCGGCGGACTGAGCAGGTCACTCTTATACCGTGATATTGTTCTCGCTGAACACATTCATCACCTGCCTTGCGGTGTGTGGTCGTTCATTATCCTGCATGAACACGAAATCTTGGCCAAACTGCTGGTGGTGGGGGATGACCATAGGATGCACTACCTGTTCAATGTATTGCTCTGCATTCAAATTGCCTCGTTTGCGAACGAGATCAGTTCTCCCACCCAGGCGAATTCCAGCCCACACCATGATCGTTCCTCTTTGATAAGGATGAACTTCCTGATGATTTCGGAGTCGACTTTGGCGACCAGGAACACGCCAAACAAGCACTCTCCTTGAATCAGGATGAAATCCGAAGCGAGACTCATGGGAAAAGAGAACACGTGCCCACTGATTGTCGGTCCATCGCAAATGTGCATTAGCCCACAATAAACGACGCCCTCGATTTCCACGTCGCAAAGCTGGAACTCTTAATGGTCTGCGAGCGCGGAGATTGACTTCATGTAATCTTCTCCTGGCAGTTTGGTCACTGATAACCACTTGGTGCTGGGACTGGAGTCTTCCTACCAACTGGCGAGCTGTAATCTGAGGCTGCCTTCTTGCAGCATTTTGCAGAAATCGATCTTGTCTCTGGGTAGTGACCCTGTATCTTCCTCGGTGACGTTCGGCTACATCTCCTGTAGCCCTTTAGCGTGCCCATAATCGGCAAATTACGCTTGGCTGTGTGTGAACAGCGGTCGCGATATCGCGTTGTCTGCGTCTAGCTTCCAACATACCCACAGCCCTAAGCATCTCTTCCCGCGTTAAATGACGACGTGACATAATGCTTAGAGTTTCAAAAATGTCGAAAAAGTAGGCGGTAATGGTTTTTCACAAGAATAAAAATCGATACATGACAAAAATCACAACAACTTTATGCTAGCAGACCCCTTACTCTGCGACCAAGTTCGGTTTTTCCTTCTTATTTTGAAAAGCTTTCGCACTTATGTTTTTTTTTTTTAATTTCGGTCATATGATTTATTCCTCTTCCAGCCTTAATTTATAAATTATAGTGACCAGTACTTTTTTACGAGTTTTCACAAAAAAGTTGAAGTATTTTTGCTTGTTCCCTAGACTTTGTTGAGTAGTGTAGTTAAAAAGATTGTGAAAAAATTAACAGCAACGAGAGGAGTTAGCTTTTACAAATTAGCAGAGTTCACGGCGAGAATAAATACCGAGAAGGGCAGTGAGCCGCAGCCTTTTTTAGTGAGACATGCTTAACAAGTTAAGGAATGTTATGTAGATAATGAGTTTAGATAAAGAACAAAATATAAGCATTTTTGGCGACAAATTAGGAGGATAACAGAAAATACGCTATCTTTTGAATTAACGGCAAGCGTAGCGAGCCATGAAATTTTTTATGATCTGGTTGCGGTTGTTCGTTTTACTTGTCACCCCGAATGGGTGCCAAGAACTGATATGCCCCTTGGAGCTTTTCTTTCTTTTTATCTACCATTTGGTGTGCTTGCTAACAAAGGGCTTTTTCAGGAATCAATAGTGGACTTAAAAGGCATTGGACTAAGGCTGATGATGCAGTGGACTCCATTATTCGCGAAAAGAGTATCAACTAGCACGGAAAAGGCTCTATCGGTTCGCTTAAAAGGCATTCACATTCTTAATGCACCATATGGTATCGGAGGACTGGTGGCGATTTTCAAAATGGTTTTCATTTCCAAGATAAGGAATAGAGTAAGTTCCAAGTATCTATCAGTGTCTCAAACCTAACCAATAGCATCGTTTTTAGAGCTCATGACCTTACCTTAAAAAAGAGTTTTACGCATTATTACGCTGCCCAGCCTAGCCGCTGCGACCCGCGCTGCCGCCCCGAATCAGATCGTGTCTTTTCTGGGACATGAGGCCATGAATGAAAGTGTGTATTATGTGTGGTGTCTCCAGAAATGTGCTAGCTGAGGGCTAAGACAAAATACAACACGTTAGGGAAAGGTTTACTGGGTACCTAACCTACTGTAAAGTGCAAACAGTTTTATGTTAGCTGATCAGGGTTAAACTGTAGATACGTACGAGTAGATAGTATGTATTTATATTGGTAATTAGCATATTATTTATAATGAGCTATTTCAAATTTCAGATTTTCGTACACAACAAAGATTCTTTGTACGATCAAATAGACAAATCGGTATTACCATTGGAATATGGAGGAACTGGGGGCTCGCTTCAGGAACTTGCTGGTGAGAACATTCCTGAAGATTTCATACGCACGCTATCAAAATGAGATGAAACCTAATCATGTCCCAAAAGTTCTCGATTTCGGCGGGACTCGAACCCGCGCCTCACCCTCAGCACGGGTGCGCACGAACTAAGCAACGAGATCGAACACACTCTTCGCCGAAAATATCTGGGACCTCTTAGACTCGAGCGTCGTCGTTAGCTCCACCTACAGGGGAAATAATGAAATAGAGTTTTTTTAGGACAATAATAGGTTTTCGTGTATGACAGCAGTCCTCGAGCAAAGTGGTGACAAACTTTAGTTTTTAGCAAGATGAGGATCTTAGTGACGCAAGTTTGCAGAAGCTGAACACGCTTCGAAAAGGTCTAATTAAAAAAAAAAAAAAACCTTACTACATACGTTAAAAATTTTGATTTTTAGATTTCTGGAAAGCCAAGGTGGAAAGCTATCGAGATTGGTTCCTGGATGAAACAGCCATGGCAGATGAGTCAAAGCGTGTGAAAAGCACCGGTTTATTTGGATGGTTTTAGGCACTACCATCAATAAAATACGTATCTGTTTATTATTATAAAAATAAATCTGAATTTTGACTTTTACTTTATCTATGTCGCGTTTTATTCAAACACGTACGCATAAAATAAAATATGTAGGTAAAATATGTACTTCTTAGTTAATTTTTGGCTTGCAAGTAGAGATAACAATAGGGTAAAATATTACTCTACATGAGAAAAAATCAAAAGATAAATTATTGAGATAGCATGAGAAAAAGAAGTCGGGAAATGTTCGTTATTACATTTATAAGTAACTGGTGGCGCAAAATTAATGGCACAATGTGAATGTGCTTTAATTTTTACAAATGGCGTCAAAGGTCACTGTGTTTTGATACCTATGTTGTGCACATAGTTATAGCGAATTGGTTTTCTAAAAGCCATGGAGCTCTATAGTACACCTGAATCACCACCAGATTCAGAAGTGATACAATTTTAGGGTGAGTGATTTCCCGTATCGAACCCATCCCGTAACGAATACATCCGACAGAGAACCAAGGTTATCGACATAGCTCAAAGTGGGCTGGCCATATCTCGAGAAGAACCGACAACCGCTGGGGTAAACGTGTTCTTGAGTGGAGACCGCGACTCGGAAAACGTAGTGTAGGACGCCCTCCGACCAGGTGGGATGACGATTTGCGAAAGACTGCTGGCAGATGCTGGATGCGGCAAGCTGAAGACAGGGCGCTATGGCGCTCATTAGGGGAGGCTTATGTCCAGCAGTGGACTGATGTAGGCTGATGATGATGATGATTTCCCGTATTGGAAATTTGAACTGGCCGTCTAGATCACCAGATCTAACGACTTCAGGCTTTTGCCATTGGGACTTTTTAAAATTTCGAGTTTACTACAAAATCAATTTTAAGTATTCAGGTTTCTTTAACTGTTTTTAAACACCATGAAATAGTAGGCGCAATGATTTTATGTCATACGGCTGTGTAGGCAAACAAAAAATATGCACTGTCATCAGCAACATCAGTGCATTTCTTCAGGTCTCTCATCCAACTGACGTCATGATCATGACCACAGAGCAATGTGGCGTCCACTGCGTCCAGCGTTTTCGTCAAGTTATGTGCGCAAATGAAAATGTTAATTTTAAATGCATTTTAGGGCACTTCTCGATTGAATATAGAATGTGTTTGTTTTAGTTAATAGCACTAACAGTACCTACCTAATTGAGACACTTAAAAAATGGGTGTAATACCCTATTCTTATAACACCAACATCCAGAATTAAATAATTATAAAACTGCCTATCTACTTCTTATAGAAGAAGCAACTATAATAGTTTCTTCTCGATTACTTGCTATTTTAGTGTCTATTTTTATACTACAACTACTCAGAAAGTGGATTATTCCTGTTCCGAACACAACCTCGAAAGTTTTTTCATTAATAATAATAATGCTGGACAATTCACACAACATTATCTAGCCCCAAGCTAAGCAGAGCTTGTGTTATGGGTACTAGATAACTGATAAACATAATACAATACATTACATAGATAGATATTTTTATTATACATAGAAAACGACCAGAACTCCCTGAACAAAATGTCTGCAGATCGTACACACATTTGTCCCGAGGCGGGAATCGAACCCTCGACCTCCTGCGTCGCAGGCAGACCTTCGCCCACCGCGCCACAGAGGTCGTCAAGCATTGCAAGCGTACTAAAAAGCGGGACGGAAAACTCAATGGAATTTCATTTGAAAAGTGTATGGAAATCCATGTGTTATTTTTTATGTCTGATGTAGCACTCGGTATCTATGATAACATTGATAACCATAATATTCATTTCATAATAGGTCAAACGACAAAAAGATTTTACTCCGAATCCGCCGCATGTTTTGGTCTCTTCCGTACTATTCGGAACAATAATTGAAAAAGAACCATGTGAAAATCGTACGCACGCATTTATTGAGTAAGATTTTCAAATAACTCGAGTTTACATTTCAATTTTTACGAATAATTTTTCCTCTTAGATATAAAGCACTGTGTACCTATCACTTGGGAGAAAGTGCGATTCCTACCTCGTGTGTTTTAAGACAAATGACCCAAATAACACGCTCGGTAGAAATCAGGCACGTTCTCGCTAAGGTGTACTATTTTGTGAAATAATGTGAGGATTTTTGTTTTGAAAAGGATGGACATAGGATTTTGCGTTCATAGGAGCGGGACAGGGCATGCCAAAACAATGCAACGCAAGGCCAAAAATTAAGTTTTGCCATTCAACGTGGCAATGCTGCCAGCATTCTGGGCACTCTGCCTTCTGGTGACGGCTTAGATTTTTAGTAAATAGATGTAAGTGTAAATATTAGTTGTAATTATTTTTTGCTGTTAAATAAATTCACCTATAGTTTTTAAGACTTTATTTAAAAAAACGAAACATTTTCTTTAAACTTAGTTCTATTAACATCTTAATTCTTTTTCAATAAACGTAAACGTTATTATTATTGAATAATTAAAGTTTCATTAAAAATTTAGAGGTAATTTTGTGATTTTTTTCTATCGAGAAGATTTTATGGAATCGTGTTTTCAAAACATATTATCGAGAGAATAAGTCCTGAACGTTGAAGTGTAGACTTAGGTACTGTACTAGGCTGTTAATCTAGAGCTCCCTCATTATCTTAAAGCTGAGGTTAATTTTGCTTAAGTATAAAGTACAAATTCAACAAAATGAATAGAAACACGTGGTAGCTTTTCTTATTTAAAGTATTTTTAGTTATGTATGAATTTTGTCTCAATGGACGTGTACACTAAAACATCACTCAACGTCAAATAGATTACAAATTAAATGCATTATGCTCATTGTACTCATTGAAATTATGTCTAAAACGATCAATTGCAATTTCAGTCTATATTCAATTTTCTGAAAGATCCATCAACTCCCCCATCTTGGTTGATCGGCGGTGGTCCTATTCGCTTCTTCTCATCAGTGCCCAAGAGTTCCTCCTCTTTCATCCATGCGTTGTACTCCTTGAACTTTGAGACCCAATGTTCTGTGAAAATAAAATCCGGATCAAATTAATGTACATTTTTTATATTTTACTGAAACTACAAGAATTTGAATTAAGTGCACGTGCACTGGTAGACACCAGTATACGTATTCATAAAACATAAGACACTATGTTAATCTAAGTTCTTTTCCTCAGGTAAACCAAACTCAAATTTGAGCTCAAATGTTTATGATTGATTATGATTACAAACTTATTCGCCAATGCGTCAACATCTCTATTTGACGTTGTCTCTATCATTTTACATTCATTTGTATAAATAATGGTACCTAAAATAACTCAATTTACCAATAGAACTAGCAAGAGTATCTCCGGATCCTCCATATTCTTTAGGAATGATCTCTTTAGGTATGTAATCAGGTAACTCGTCTACACTTTTGTGAATTTTCATCTGAAAAACAAAAGATACTTTATAATCGTCTGAAGAATCTTATGAAACTAGTCCAATAAGTTCATCACCTACCCTTTCCTTGCTTTTTTCGCTCAGGAATCCAGATATGAGAGAAAATATTTTTTCTATTCCGGCTGGCAGGTTTACGTGATGACTGCCTTTTAACCTCAATGGCATTGAATCCTGAAATCATTGTTCATTTAATTACTGCCCAGTCCAGCCACGGTACGACTCAGAAGGGCGCGCCGCCGCGCCGTCTCGTCGTTGCAGCGCCATTCTACTTCAGCAAGCACTTCGTAACATAGACCCTAAGATAACATATTCTACCCTCATCTCATCTCACTTAGTCCTTTAATTTCTGATTTATTTGCTAAGTCTGCACCTATCATCAGTATCTGCTTACGAGTCTTTCGAAAATAGGCTGAATTAAATCTTGTACAAGGACTAAAAGACACGCATCGACGACAAGATCTGTCTGTCTATAAATAAAAATAATGCATGGTGAATTGTACCTGACTGACTGCGATCATTTTCTTTATCATTGACGGACTCGCTTGTACCAAATGACTCATTGTAGCTCCGGTATAATCAACCATGATTTTCGTTCCAATTACAGAAGCTACGTCATCTTCAACTATTAAAATCTGGAAAAAATCAACTTTTTCCTTAATTTTCATGACAAATGGATTGGAATCGCTGTTTACTATATTTTTATATATTTGGCTGAAATGCAACCGGCTACTGACCTGAACCAAATAATATAGCACGCACAATAGTTCGGCAACGTTGTTGACTGCCGGATCATACGCACCCGGTCTAATCAGGAGAATTCGGGGAAATATCTTGTCTTTGGGCTTTGGTAGAACTATCACAGTACTGTAATCATTAAAATGAGTCATTGTCGATGGAATTATTATATACAAATTATCGCAGGTGCCTTTGCTTAGAGGTGTATTTTCTATCTATATATATATCTATATTTGTTTTAAATATATTTTCGATTACAATCTAATTTGATTGACCTTGGAAATCCAGCGTTTATAAAGTAAACCTCATTCATGGTGTTGATTGATATGCATAGCAACTTTCTAAGTGTTTAACAGGATATTGCTTGAGAAGTAATATCTATTAACTAAGTATTTATCTACGTATAATATGTCTTAGGCATTTTAGGACCATCTTGTTAATTTGCATTACAGTAACAACATTAGCATACCCCACTCTGAAGAAGTCAATAAATTCCTTGGAGCTGGGCTTCAGACTGAGTGTTACATCTGGTGCGGTCGTCTTCAAAGTGTAGTACATATCCAATTTGTGTTTCACTCTCTCTAAGCTAAACTTGCACCCTCTTAGCATGGCCACCAGCCATTGATCATCTGAAAAGAGATCCCTCAGGTTAATCTACGTAACAGATTAAATAATACTATACTCTATGTCTAGAAATAATTGACTTTTGTTTGTTAGTTCTTTCTTCATTTGTTTTTATTCGGATTGCTTTTGCTGAGAAATTTTTATTTTTAATTATTCAGAAAGGTTGGATATTGATCCCAGCTAGGCTAGGCTGTAGTAAACGCTTGTACGTTTTCCTACACGAAGCGAAAGTATAAAATTAAAAAAACATAAGTATGCATCTGCATAGTACCTGTCCTTCCATACACATAAAAATAACAAATCAGATTTTCATTTAAATGATTTGGAGAAGGCTCAATCAATGCTGATAACTCTACCCGTAACACCTATCTATAACTGATAGATATTCGTTCATGTCACGTCGCGTTGACAAGGTCAATAAAATCTCAAGTTAAAAATAGCTAGACTGTTTGACAATATCCTTACCTGTTCTTGCTTTTAAATGTGGTTGCTTCGCGAGCCATTCTTTAAGATACTGAACATCATCTTTTATCTGACCAGGCTTCTCATTTAGCTCTTCCGCTGCTATTTTGGCTAGCTCTGGTGACAGTTCTCGAATCATATTGACCTGAAAATCGCGGTTATTTTATTAGATATAAGTAAAAACAATATGAAATATTACAGGTAATTGAAATAACCTTACATACCTATCTATCGACAGTTTGCCTCGACGCCGTTGTATCGACTAACTGATAACGACCAGTTGTTATCATTATCAACACCTGCCTTGGTACCGTCCTCAATAAATAAACGATTAGATGGAACATAGGTAGGTACATGTATATAAGGGTAGGTAGGTAGGTAGGGCTAGGGACCTACCTACCCAACTGATCTCTTTTATTGAACATACTCGCTAAAACTGATATCTGACTGATACCGGTGCCTATTGCCCGCATACAACATTTTACAACAAAATACCCATAAGTAAAACGAACAGAAGCGTAATGAAATAAAAATTTACTAGGTACAGAGTTTATTACATAGCTCTTAAGACAAGTAAGTAATTATGTACTATACCAACGCAATTATGTTATAATTGCAATAACATAAACTGTTTTATTATATACTTAATCCACTTCAAGGTTTCTAAAGGATCCTTGAAGTCCAAACGATGACTCCGCTGTCCTTTGGTTTTCTGGTCTTTTAGACTCATCAGTACCATATTGTTCATCTTCTTCAGGCCATGCACGATAATCATCAAACTTCTGTATCCAATTATCTAAAAAAATTATTTGTAAAGGTCCAGTTCCTATCAAACATCAATTAAGTATAATTCAACTATTCGTACTCGAAGAACTCTGTAGGATATCTTCTAAAAGGACCATAAGGTTTTAAACTACAAGAATAGCTGTCCCACTACTGCGACTTACCAATTATTTCTTGAATTGTGCCCCCATGCCCACCGTATTCTTCTGGTAAGATGTCTTTTGAAACATATTTATGCAATTCATCAAAATCTCCGCCATGAACGTGTATCTAAAATAGATTGGAACCCATAAATGAATAACACCCAGTCACAGTTGGAACCTTTAAAACAGCAGTAACTTATAAGTGCATATTCTGTAGGTGTGTGATAAATATTTACCCTGTTCCTGTTTTTCTCATTCAACAATGTCTTTCCCATATTGAATAAGCCCTGCAAGAAGATTGGCATTCCGAAAATGTGTACAGACTTCAGCCTTGTAGGTGATGCGTCCTAAAATTGAAATAATCTATTAGGTACTTATATTATAAAGATATCTCTTGAGTGGAGACCGCGACTCGGCAAACGTAGTGTAGGACGCCCTCCGACCAGGTAGGATGACGATTTGCTAAAGACTGCTGGCAGGTGCTGGATGCGGCAAGCTGAAGACAGGGCGCTATGGCGCTCATTAGGGGAGGCCTATGTCCAGCAGTGGACTGGTATATGCTGATGATGATGATTATAAAGATGAAATATTTGATTGTTTTAATTGAATAGGCTCCGAAACTACAGGACCGATTTGAAAAAGTCTTTCACCATTATAATCTTAAATTATCCCTAATGAATATAGGCTATAGAATATACCCGTGTGAAGAATATACCCGGGGCGGATGACTGCTATTTATAAATATATTAAGGTATGTGCAACAATGAATTCGGCGATTACCTAGCGTGCAAAATTGCCGGAATCAACCGGTTGAACCTGTTAAGTTAGGTAGATAGTTAAAAGACTGAGGTAAGTAAGTAGGTAAAGAATGAAGCCTCAGAATAATATTAAAATTTTACCTGACCAGCAGCCACCACTTGCTTTAACTTTTCTGGAGTAACTTGACGTAAATGTGCCCTGGTAACTCCTCTAAGATCAATGATGCAGATGGTTCCAGATATCACAAATGGGTCATCCTCCATGTAAGTTATCTTAAACAGGTTAATATTATCAGTTAGGTTTAATATTATCATGTTAAAGTAAAATGTTCTTTATTTACGAATTAAATTACAATTAATAAAACTATAGTCTGTCTTATTTAGGATGATAATGTTGACAAACTGTAGTAAAAAAATTAAACAGTTGAGGTAGGTAACTGAAGATGATTAAAGCAATCTAACTTAAAATAAATTTATAGGTTTATTTTAATTTATCTATAATTTACTTAGACTAAGCCGACGTTTTTGAAGGTCATACACTAACTAATACAATAATAATTACACTAACCTGTTGCACAAACCAAATAATTGGAAGAAGATCAGAAATAACAAATTTGCTGGGTTCATATTGTGAAATTCTGACTAGAACCACTCTAGGATCGGTTGGTTTGGCAATTTTGGGGACGATTACTCCAACTCTGAAATATACTTTGATCAAAGAGAGGTGGTACATGTATGATTGCAGTTATGATGATGAGTCTAGGTTAGTTACTAGTAATAAATCTCTAAATGAATCTTTAAATCCAATAAACAGAATCTTATGCATAAGCATTTCCATAATACACATAGATCAAAAGTTTAGACCAGCTCATTAACGAATAAAGGATTAAAATTCACCATAAACTCTGAAAACGACTTATCTCACCCTGATTTAGCTAGCTCCATGAATTTGGGATCTGTATTCTTGTATTTCAGCACTGTTACATCGGGTGCGATCGTTTTCATAGAATAGTAGAGGTCTATTTTCTCCTTTGCTTTCTCCAGGCTATGTTTACAGCCTCTGAGAAACGCTGCAAGCCATTGATCATCTGAAAGAGATACGTAGGCAGAGTATAACTTCCTCACGAGAAAATTTTAAACATTCCTACAGTCGCCAACATATAAGCCAATGATATTTTAATACCAACTGACCGCTAGCATTCCTCGTTGCGAACTCGTGCGTTTCTAACAATTCGATAGGGTATCAATCAATTTATCGTCTAAAATCCAACACGCACTCTGTTTTTACTATACCTGCGAATATGGTATGATACTGTTCACTCACCGACTTTAGGTGATGGTAAACTGGTTATTTGTTTACTAACAAAGGACGTTACTTTACCTGTTCTGGCTCGTAAATGATGTTGCTTAGCGATCCATTCCTTCAGATGCTGTATACCCTCTTCAAGCTTCTTCGGAGTTTCATTCAGTTCCAGCCTGGCCTTTTCCTCCAACTCGGTGCATAGCGGTCGAACCATTACTGTTGTTTCTGGCATTGTTACTCGTATATCTATTCCCGAAATGCAAATGTTACAAGATGGTTCTTATCTAGTAACAACGTTCAAATCCAAACTTACCCTTGTCGAGTTAGAGAAATAATAAATCTTTTACTTACCTCACCGATGAAAATGCCACGATCACATTCAAGAATGATTGTGACTGCTCTATAAAAGAAGACACCGGTAGGTATCAAAACCCAAAAAATCTTCTAAACTATCAGAAGTATCTGAACTGAACTATAGGAGACTTTACACACAACATACGAGCCAAACGGTCTGACGCTTTCTGTAAAATTTTCTGTAAATATTTCCTACATTACCTTTGCCCTTCGCTGTCAATGGACCATTTGTAACGTAAGTCACAATAAAAAGTACATTTTATAGTCCTTGGTTTTGTAAATGTGCATGCGCACGAAATAGCATTGGAAGTTTTTCCTGCCACTCTCTTTCGTCATTGTTTTGCCTACATAAAGTACCTAAAATAAAAAGTTTCCTATAATTTTAGTTTCATTTACGCAGTCTGTCTGCTTTATCGGCAGATTTTATTTTTTAAACATGCGTGGGAAGGACTATCGCACAATCAATTTGATTGAAATACTACGAAGCATAAAAAAGGATACCTAAAGATTTATAAAACAAATATAATTTTGCAAATAATTTTATTAAAAACCTAATGCTAACACAAAAGATCGGTACATTCGTGAAACCCAGGGCCACGGGTACCTATTTTTTCAACGTAAGTTAAATAAGGTAAAGTTTGTACGATAAGGAATCTATTTTAGTTCACCACTCTGGCTTAGTGCAAATGTACCACCGCCTTTATGCATTACATGAGTCATTTAATCGAACTCAAGCTTCCTGAAAGACCCTTCTGCTCCGAACATGTCCTCTGCCGTCCTCGGTTTTCCGGGGCGCTTAGCCTCGTCGGTGCCAAACTTCTTTTCTTCTTCTAAGAATCCGCTGTATTCCTTCACCTTCTTCTTCCAGGAATCTGTGAAATTGGAATATATATTTAGTACTATTTTCTCAGGGTGGGCAGCGCCATTATTTATATCACCAGACCTTAAACTAGACCAGATTGACGCTACCGGGAGACTACTGAAGAGTAACTCTACTTGCTGTAATGAAGCATGCCCTAGATAGATAGGTTATTATCAAACACACGTCCACAGCTGGCCATAAACATTATCTAAAGTTTAGATTCTAAATAATACCACGAATAGCTGTCCTAATGGATGGACTCCCATGTAGATAGGTAAAACCTATGGGTAAAATACAATAATATTGGATATCTTTATTGGGACATAACCCAGCTTTTTAAATTAAGAAACTTTTACATAAATATAAATTCATAATGCTGTACAATTTAACCCACCTAAGATTTCTTCAGTACTGCCACCATTACCACCATATTCATTTGGTAGGATTTCTTTAGGAATATGCTTGTAAAGAGCCTCGTAGTTAGTGTTATGGACGTGAAGCTGTAATATACATAAAATATATTTTACATGTGACGGTTTATTTACAAGTTTCATAATATGACATAAACATAGGAGAATTCTAGATCATAGAATTTAACGGGTGTCAGAGTTGCTAACTGCTAACAAAATGTAATTATAATTTATACGTACTCTAGCCTTATTTTTTTCGTTGAGCAAAGCCTTCATAGCGTTAAATATTGTTTCAAATCCTGGAGGTGTGTTGATGTAATGTACTCCCTTCATTCTCAGAGGCGCTGCATCCTGGAATTAGGAAAGTTTTTGTAAGGTTTTATTGTTATTGTATTTCGTAACCCTCTCAGAGAAATTTAGGAAAATACGCAAGAGATCGTAGGAACCCCTAAAGATTTTCGACTAATCAGTTAGGAACTTGACCTTGTGGCCCAATGCTACGTATTCTGAGGGAAGGTTGCGGCTCAAAGTCCCTATAAAGATAATCTAAATCCCTGAAAACATATTATTTAATTTGTAAGGTTTTAGTCGTTTAGAAATTGTCCGTAACAAAACTATCCGAAAACCAGTTATCAGCTAGCTCAGAGAATTAGCAAACTAACGCGGCAGCTATATCTCCCCAAGACTGTCAACCGCTGGGGTACCTAAACGTGTTCTTCAGGTAATCCAATCCATTCAGTACATTTGAGGTGAAAACAAATTCAAAACATAACACTAATTCTTCTTTTCTTTCATACCTTATTTTTACCTTTCATTTCGGTAAATCGCGTGTGAAGCCACGGCCAGGAGCTAGTAAATAGTATAAAACAATTCGAAAAAAAAATGTTACTGCCCTCATTACCTAGTTAGTATCTTAAAATAATATCATCCTAGGACCTTATAGACTATAGACCGTTCACCGTAAGATGTCCCGTGCCTTGTATGTAATTATATACAAGGCTCTTGTATGTAATAATTACATACAAGGCACTTGTATGTAATTACATACAAGGCACTTGTATGTAATTACATACAAGGCACTTGTATGTAATTACATCTTACGGTGAACAGTCTGTACCTGGCTCATGACAGTCATTTTCTTCATATTCATCGGAGTCATCTGCAAAAAGTGACCCATAGTGACACCTTCCAAGTCCAAAATGGTCACGACGCCAGAAATTGTCGCGCTGTCATCGTCCATGAATATAATCTGTAGGTAAATGAAAAAGAAGTAATAATACAAAAAATCTAAACAAAAGTCAAAACAACGGCCTAATCTTTTTGCAAAAAGAAATCCATAGGTCACTCGATAGTGACCTATGGATGATAAAAGAATTCTTAGCGATACCAGAGAATATATAAGAATGCCTACTAACACGATTGACACAATACTCCGGACAAGTATGTATACCTACCAAGTAATTTGAAAGAATGAAAGAATACGGTTGATAAAGAAACTCAAAAACATGAACCCTGAAAACATAAAACTCCTTTTTGAAGCAGTCGTTTATTAAAAATATCCATATAAAACTAAAATTATAAATGTGAAAGTAACTTTGTCTGTCTGTCTGTCTGTGTACAAAAATAAAATGAATCAAATGAACAGGTCCTACTAGGCAGGTTCGAAGTACTAATTATCTTCAAATGTTAGTATTTTCAA
Organism: Eupithecia vulgata; assembly: GCA_946478455.1. NCBI lineage: Eukaryota > Metazoa > Arthropoda > Insecta > Lepidoptera > Geometridae > Eupithecia > Eupithecia vulgata. The sequence continues at coordinate 10,912,936 of OX297862.1, read as the reverse complement.
AATATTAAAACTGTTCACTGAGGTACCAGTTTAAATCATCATATTTCATTATCAATCACATATGAGGATGCTGACAAAATTTTAAAACATAAAAATATAAAAAATAGATTCAGGCGTTGCTTTGCGGAATTGTTACAAAATATTTTCATCTTTATATTTTATATAAAAATATTCTCGTGGAGTTCTACTACTCCCTCACGCACACACATCGGTAAGGCCTGTTGCTCGGACTCTTATGAGACCGGTGTCCTTTAAGAGCACCGAACTGAAGACCAGCGCTTGGCCGCTGTAGAATTTGCTCCGGCATGAACATGCTGAGTGGACACCGATTTGGTCAGTTTACCTCTTAATCTATGGTAGTATATTTTCTTGACTTGCAAGCACTATAAAACCCTTAAAACACTACATTCCCGTACCTTTTGTATGTAATGTGAGACTGACATCACATCCAAAATTGAGTACTTGTCTGGGTGGTATCGTCCAGGTCTCACCAAGCTCACCCTTGGAGCATCAGGGCTGATCAGTTTGGGTAGTATAATCATCGTTCTGGGGACAATAGGTACAACACCCTTCTTAGGTAGTAGATATATTTCCGTGTTTGAGGGTACAACAAAGGCCAAACCATTATGCTATTTAAAAATTTAACTTAATGACGGTGAGGAAAGTTAATCAGTAAGTTGTTTCAAGAAAAGGCGATCCCCTACGGCTGGTGCAACAGTTTGCTGGGGCCTATTTTAAGAATAAAGGTGATGTACCAGGATTGTAACTAATATTGAGGAATAAACTCATGTTGATGACGATGACAATACACACCCCAAGCCTAGAATTTCGTTGAATTTCGGATGGTCATAGTTTATCTTGAACAGATCAGGGGCCGTCGCTTGCACTGAGTAGTACAGGTCCAATTTTTCCTTAGCTCTTTCCAAACTGAATTTTGTACCACGCAAAAATGCGAGAAGCCATTGGTCATCTGAAATCGTGGAAGTAAATTAACTTATTATTTAAAATCTTGTATATGTATTGTAGTATGCTACAGCGTAGTTTATCGATTACAAGTGTTGATTTGAAATAACCAATCAGTCAAGTACTAGGTTCGTACTAGCTATCTATGTATTATCTAATAGGTATTATATAGCATTTAGATAGCAAAGACTGAACGAACAAAATGATAAGATGAGAGTGTTAAATTTTAAGCCAATGCACAAAGATAGATAGATATATTGTGGAATCTGTCCATAGAATAATAAATTGCTGTTAATTAGTTTTTTTATAGTTTATAGTAGACCTCCGTTTGACCAGAATTTCACCTGATGGAAAGTGAAGATGTGGCCGACGATTTATTACAAAAGTCTAGAAGATACCTATTCACTCTTGTCTAGTCTCGTTGAAACTTAAAACAGGCTTGAGCAATTTGTTTTGCTTGCTCATAATAATACAGCGGTATAGAGAAAAAATAGATACCTAATTATGTATGATCATTGTAAAGAGATTGAGTAGCCAAGCTAACTAAGTAGCGAGTTACAATTAGTTTTTATTAAATATGAGTTTGTACCTCCGTTATATTTAAACAGACAAAGCCAGTAGATACCTACCTACATATATCAATTAATTAGGGGTGCGAAGCAAACATATGGTGTGAGTTCTTCTGATCGAAAGCTACGCCGAAGCTATATCTTGAATCGTATACTTACAGCTTAACTAAACCCGACAAAACTGATGATGGTGATATGAAGGTACCTAATAATAGACGTAGGCAGGTATTTCAACTCTATCAAAATCAAGAGCAGTCACACACATACCTGTCCTAGCGCGCAAATGTCGCTGTTTCGCGATCCAATCCTTAAGATGCTGTATATCGTCAGGTATCCTCTTGGGATTCTCATTGAGCTCCTTCAACGCCTTCTCAGCCAGGATCGGTGGGGGAGCCCTAACTGCCATGGCGACACGTACACCAACTTACTTGATTACTATAAAACTGGCCGATAAATAACCTATCAACGATTAGCTATCGCGATTAATCTGCTAAGTTAATCTTTAGGACGTGTGATACTTGCAATGCTTGGCTTAAAATTACATTATATGTTTTGAGGAATAAAATTAAACTTTGCAACAGTTTGCAGATAGCTTAATTGTTTCTATTGTAAATACTAGTTTTAATTTAAATTTGTTATTTGATTGTTATTTTCTTTCTGAATATATAATAAATTTAACTTTGCAGTATTAAATAAGCCGCAAAAAACTAAAAATTTATTGCGGCATGATATAATTCTATATTTGCTCCAAGGACAAGTACCTACTGAGTCAGACGTTTATGAATAAAGGATAAGGTAGGTCCCTATTATTAAGGAGACTGACTAAGATCAAATTAAATCTTCACCAGGCGTACCAGGCAGACACTTGAACACCCATAGGCTTTGAACGTAGTAAAAAAAATCTATGTCTATGTGAAAAACTACAACTTCAAACTTAGGCGACTTCCTCGCGATTGCACTGCCATCTTGTGTAACACTATCTTGATAAAGATCCTCTCTAAATCCTTAAACTTGAGAATCTATATTATCTATACATATATTAAAGATACGAAAATAATCTGTAAATCTGTCTGTCAGTCACGCCAAAACGGCTAAACGGATCTCAATTAAATTTTGCAGGAAGGTAAATGCTATCCCGAGGAAGGAAGTAGACTACTTGAGAAGCGCATGCAAAGCCGCGAGCAGCAGCTGGTATATTGTACGTATACTAAAAAAAATAACAAAGAACGCAAAACAAATTGTTTAAAACATTTATTCAGTGTATTCAAGATGTTTCTAGTCAAATACCTACAACCCTGTTATTATAGGCATAGAAGTTACAATACAAGACACATTATTTAGGCATGAAAAATGCTTCTGACTGATATTTCCAACATTTATGTTGATCTTAATTTTATTTATAATAACTGGGTCTCTCACAAACCCTATCGATAAGGATTTTAAAGTTTTTACTGAAATGGTTTATTATTATGACATTCGAAGGAAAATATATAATAATAGATCTACCACCGAACTGCGATTCCAAACGCGCATGGCCAGCGTGGGTATTATGGGCACTACCCCATTAGATAAAAGCCTATAGGGCGATGATCAGGGGGAGGCCTTCGTCCAGCAGTGGTCCATTATAGGACGTTGAGATTGAGGTTGAGAAAGAGAATAATATTAATATATTTATAATAGTAATATTAAACTTGTATTGCGCCGGCGGCTTGGTCAAGCAAAGCAGCCAAGGGAGCACAAAGACGGGCGCACACGCCGTCGTCGGATTTTAAAATCTCCCTACTTTATACAATACTTTGGGTACCTAACGTTAATTTTGAAATAGCAGTTATGAACTGCTATCACTATCGAAAATATTTTGCAGAAAATTGATTCTGAGAGACCCATTGATAACAATTTAAGATTTAGTGACGGCATATTCAATTGAGCCTCTATTACTTTAGTTTTGTAATGTTTCTGAGATCGCTACTCAACAAACTATTCTATGTTATATAGTATTTTGTGACGGCAAAATTAATTTTAAAATTCAACATACATTATTATTAATTTTACACAGTCTATTTTATCTTTATGATTTCTGGATTTAAAAAAACAACATTAGAAAACTGTTTTAAGACCTACTCAGGTAACCTTTGTTATTGCCAAATATAATAATTTTAATGTTTAGTAATATGTGCATGAATTTTGAGCTACTGAGCATAAATATATTTTTAAAATATTATTTGGAGAGGTGTCTTTACATGGCTGAGCTTTAGTTTATTTTTATAAGTATACAACTTTTGAAAACACGTAGGTTTAAATCACTTGTGGAACACTAAACAATGTGCCAATAATATAATTAGGTACTTATGTATATCTATAATTCTTACTAACCCTCTATAAAGCATTATCTACGAGTTATTCGCTTGACCGAGGGCCACACTAAGCTTACCCTAAAACAATAAATTAACGTAGTTATAAGTAAAATATTTAATAGGATACATTTAAAAGACGGTAAGTAATATTAAAAATCACTAATAATTCATATTACCGACTAATTAAACTAATATTACCACTAAAAAGCATTGGAATTATGCGTGATTATGACATTTCACATTTACAAGAATCAGCAAATTTGATCAGATGTTCAAACCAATATTGCAATCTCTTGTTTTTAATTATTTGGGCAACTATACAGATTTTTTATCGTTCAAATACTTAATTAAACATAATTTGGTTCACAGAAATTCAAAATTTGGGCATAAAGTAGGTAAGTTCAAACACCCTACTAATATTTTATTTATCTATTTAATTAAACGCTTAATAAAACCAATTAAGTAAAATAAAGTAAATAAATAAAATAATATTAGTAAGTGCAATACCTATAACTATTGACCTACAAATGAAAAATAGGATACTAAAAACCTAGGTATTTTAATTAAACATAAAGGAACCGCAAAAATCAAACCATAGGTAAAAACCCTAGCGCTTAAATCGTAATTACTCCATAGGAACATTGATAAAATGCTCACGGCTGCCCATTACCATTCCCATTGGGAACTCCACATAATTCGAGTCAAATAGATACCCATTTTCTCGCTATACATATTTATCCATAAGCTTATATTTGTCAGGTGATCAAAAGTTGGAGAACAGTTTAAGTTCATCGGGATCTAAAGCACGCACCGCTTTCCAGTCGGTTTCAGGGTACTCGTCGAAGTTCGAGGTGTCACCTTCATACGACACTGAAGGCACGATAGGAGGCTGGAAATAAAACATTGTGAATTAGTTCAAATCAAATCAAAAATTCTTAATTTCCATAAATACAAAAATGGACACTTAGAAAACGTCAAATTCTTAAAATAAAACTCTGACGCGGAATTAAGTAATTGATATTTTTGATATCTGTCGCTACGGTAGACTAAAGTAAAGAAGCGACGAAGAAACCTTTAGCTTGTTGAGTAGTTATTATTTTTCGAGTTGGAGCAAAACCCGTTCCAAGCTTTTTTATCTTCTAGAGATAATCTGATATTTTGTAGTAGGTAAGCCTTTTTGTACAGAAAAGTTTTGACAACTTGTTTGAATTTATTTATTGATAGATTTTGCAACTCACTAGGAGTTTTGTCGTAGAAGCGTATACATTGCCTTTTAAAAGATACATTTATCTTGTGAAGCCTAGTTGCGGGCACAGCGAGTTTATGTTTATTTCTAGTATTAATATTATGTATAGCGCTATTTTTAGGGAATAACTTAATGGAATTACACTAGTTAAATTACTTGTATCAGAATAACTCATACTAATTATTATTTTAAGAAATTGACTCGTGTCTGTCTATCTGTCTGTTACCTTTTCACCCATAATAGGTTGAACGGATCGTAATGTTTAGCAGGGAGGTAAATGAAATCTCGGGGACGGACATGGTCTACATGAAATGAATATACATACTAATTACAACAGCCGAAACAAAAAAAAGCTAGTAGTTCCACAGACTAGACTTGTAAAAACTGTCAGACAAGGCACGTGTCATAAGATTAAACCGTATAACAAACTACCTCTAGAGATAACAAACCTTCCTATTAATGTATTTAAAAGTAAATTAAAATCTTTCTTCCAATCGCAACCCTTTTATCATGTTAGTGAATATATGAGTTGTTCATTTTCTGATATGCATTCCTAGTCAAAATTGTGTATAATATCTCTATTTATTTTAATTTATTATTTATTTCAATGTTTTTATATTATTACTACTTTAATTTTAGCATTTTAGTACTAGGTTAAATTATGATGTATGTAATGTTTGACTTACCGATGTTATCTAGTGTAACGTTATGGTTAATAAATGAAATACTAAATACTGAAAATCGCGTGCGTATAGCTTTTTTAAAGAAATATGTATAGAATAAAAAATATTTTATTTGTTTAGCGAATTTTATTGCCAATGACGCACATGTAGTTTTGCAAGCCCCAAAATCAAATACAATAGTGTTTTCCCCCGTTTTTTGGAATTGGGTTTGGGACTTGCAGAACTACATGTGCGTCATTGGCAATAAAAGTGTTAAAGGTGTCGTCTTAGTTAATCCTAAAACATTAGACTGTGCTGTTGCACATAAAATATTAAACCATTTAAAAAGTAAAGTAAAATAGTCACCTGAAGTTTTTTCATAAAGACATCAGCCCAGTCCAAGTGCTTGAACCATCTGTGCCGCTTCACGTCTTCCGAGCCGCACTGAAACAAGCAACACCAAATAAATCGAATGCGATACTACCGAATCAGTTTTATACAACGGTGATGCTTATTTTAAAACAAATTAAAGGTGTTTGAGAATATTTACATACATACTTCCTAGCTATTTTAATAATGAAGAACGGGTTATTCCACCATTTCGTTATTAGGGAAGTTACATCGAATTATGAGAGTGAGGGAACAGGACCAGTCGAACCCTGGTACGACTGGTAGGTACGCATTTTCTTTCGAATACTTCCATCGAATTCGAGTCGTTCCTATACATTTAGCGCTTGTAGCGCCCCTACCAGATCGAGAGGAACTACTTATCGTAGTTTGACAACAATCCAATCGTTCCTAAGCTCGATGATAGTTTTCGAATGATTTTATGTGATATGTTGCACATTGACATGACAGATAGAGCACCTCCAACATAGCTTGGTCACAGAAACGCCTTTAATTCTGCTTCAAGAAAAAAAAGAACACACGGAAAACATTTCACTGGGTAGGTACTTGCATCTAATCTTTTGCAACCTATGAGCGTACCAAATATAACTCAAACACGTCAATTACAGACGTAAAACACGCTCACTTAGCAATTCTCTTGATTTCGAAGATAAAAACGAATCTATGTATGTTAGAGTTTACAAACATAATAACGACTTCAGTGCTTTCACGTATAGCTCTACTAAGACGGAAAATGAGACTTATTTATCGCATTTTTTGGCTACAAGTCGTTTGTGTCTACTAATATTCTAAGCCCTTTTCGTGGAAGACATCAATGATTCTCGATTACGTTTATCGAATGTTTTTGTATAAACTCAGACTAAGACTCAGAGAATGCACCTGTATTCGCTTATTCCCAGTATTTTTGTGTTGTAGTTTTGAACAAAACTACTGGACAACTTTTGACCCACTAGTTCTCTGCACAATATTGATGGTCTTCAAATCAGTTCGCATTGCAACGACAAAAATTGGAACAACACTGTTATTGTTGGCTCTGATTGGCGACGGTGGTAGACATCGTAAAATGTTAGTATTAGATGTGCTTTGCAACTAGAATTTATACTAGAGCGCATTTTATCGTTCGGTAAGTCGCGCTGAACGTGCCAACTCACAAGTCAAGCATTGAGAGCAATGTAGGTATAGTACCTAATTCCTAAAGTATTTTCTAAATGCAATAAATTACAATGTCCCCAAAGCTGATTAAATGTGCGCACAAAAGCAGATGTTTTTAGCATCGAGTTAGAATCCTAGTTTTTAGAGATTATCATATTTTTTTGAAAAATGAATACTTCCAAACAGGGTTGGAGGTTTGTTTAAAAATTACAATGAATTAATTAGCAATCGCCACCTATCTAATAAATTAATAAACAAATGACTAACACCCGGTTTTAACAACAATTTAAACTTTTTGTTAACATAATTTTTAAACTATAGTCAAAAATAACAAACGTTTTACAAGCGTTTTAAAAACTGGCTGTAAATGACTGATAAAACATATAGCTCCATAATTATTTAAAATCGAGATCTTAACAAAATTTATAGTAGAAAGTAGCATCTAAACCAAGTATTCCACTCTATTTTCCTAATCTGCTTATATGACAAATTTAAAACATAATCTGTTTCTCTTTCAGAACCGCCTAATCAAAATAAGAGCTATAAAAAAATGGATATAGAAAAATCTCTATCAATTAACATCTTTTTGCAGTTTGCATAAGTTCATTAAACCAAATTCAACTTTCACTCAAAAAGATATCAAGTCCATTATTATCGATCGTTAAAATAGTTATAACCGAGGAATATCCTTATATTCCATTGGCCATAAAAACAGTGATTTAGCATAATAACATTACTATTCAGTAGGCGGTTAATAACGTGACAGCTAGACAACCGCATGATATTGTGATAAACGTTTACGACTCTGCCATTACGGGAAATTGCGGATTGATGTACAATACTCAGGTATCAGAAAACTATTGCAAGTCACCGCATCGTTGAAGCGTGCTGTGTTTGCATATTTACCTCGCACACCACTACATGCATATAGCTACTACGATCCTTGTGTCGTTGCTCTAGAAAACAGTTTACAAAATGTCATCATCATAGCATACTCATGTCATCATCTAGTATATATCAGCCCGTCGTCGTCGTTTGAAACACTAGCAATCGGGCCTGTGCGAGCAGCTTGCACAGTTTTCCGTTGTGAACACGCCTAAATAATAATGCAAGATTGGCAGTATCAATGAAAATGTAGAGCAATAGAACTATGTACATAGTCATATTTGCGTGCTATTGCTTTAGCGTGTCTAACGACGACGGGCTGATATATACTAGATGATGACATGAGTACCTATGCTATGATGATGATGACATTTGGTAAACTGTTTCCTATAATAATAAAAAATAAAAACCTTTCTATGAACATTCATAGAAAGGTTTTTATTTGTTATTATTATAAAATAAAAACCTTTCTATGAACATTCATAGAAAGGTTTTTATTTGTTATTATTATAGTGCTTATCCCGCACTTTGGGTATCTCTAGGAAAATGAAATAAGTTCCCAATTTTTTTTTTCAATTTCGGCGGGATTTGAACTTGCGTCTCATCCTCAGTCAGTACGCCCGTCCGTACTGACTGAGGGTGTGACGCAAGTTCAATTATCTGTCCTATAACCAACTAAACTAAGCCACGAAATCACTCGCTCGGGTGGGGCGCGGTATCAAGTCCCGCCGAAATTCAAAATTTTTGGGAACATAATTTCATTTTCTATGTTCATAGAAGTTCATTAAATTAATGGTGTGCTAGATAATATTAAAGTCATTTATAACGGGATATTTACAATGATTTGATTTTTGAGTTTTCCAATATAATAATATGATAAATATCCCGTTATAAATGATTTTAATGTTAATAACCATGATAGAAAAAATGAAGCGAATAAAATCAATAACATCATATTTCTTATTTGATAATAATGACTATTTATAAACCTGTTTATAGTATAAAATTTGACTTGTCTAAGTGCTTATTTTGTAAGCTTAAAGAAATAAACGTTATTGATATTTTGATATTTGATAGTTTTAAAAGTGCTACATAATAATGCAGATGGGGGTAATGCACTCGAATCAGAGTTCTATGTGAATGCGGCCTTTGAAGTCGCCGGTAAACACTTGACGGATGGCTTTCTAACCATCTCTGCGACACGGCAAAAAGCTCGGTGAAAACAAACCGCTAAGTGTGGTTTAAAAATAAGTTTCCCCGGCAGTACTCTCTAGTCAACTGTTTGACGGGCTTTACCGATTTCTAGTCGCAGACAGGTTCAGTTATGGACGCTCAGATGTCACTGGCATGTGAAATTATCGGACGTATAGACACATAGGTAGGTTAGGTATGCGTTGGTTGGCATGTATGTACAGTAGCAGTAAGTCTCAGAACGCTGTGAAACTTTCCTTCGATAGCTCCATAAAATCCGATGAAGGTGGATTTTCTTACAATGTATATTTGAAAAGCTATAAGGCTGATGCTGACCTAACAGGAAGAATGTGAGTTATTACGAGTATTAAGTCTGCCTGAATTACAGAGCACAGTGGCCTGAATAGTAAAACGGTTTACGGTTATTCGATAGATATTATTTAATTGTCCGGATGCTTCGATCATGCAACTGGACCGAATAATTTACGATTCGCAATAAAATTCAAGAGAAAAATGATGTCAGAAGTAAGAAAAGCCCAATTTTATTCTAAACTTCACACCGGTGGATTATGTCATAATCATAACGGTTGGAAAATACGTTGAAAAACCTACTTGTTTTCAAATAAATTACTGAATAGCACCAATAAAAAGAAGTTGGCTGAGGCACAGTAGTAAGAAATAATGAGTGTTAGCGCGGAGGCTTGTTTACTTTTTGTTGCATAACCATAAAAATCCCAAAATAACAAGACAAATTGACAAAATAATATGTAATTACATGAAATTATTTGATTAGAAGAAACTACGACTGGATACAAGCCAACATCTTGTGAATGAATAAACATTTGGTTATATTTTGGTGTGTCCAATCTATTCCACAATACTTCAAAAATCAGACGAAGTTTTATGTTTTTACTTTGCAATTTATTGTTATGAGTCCAGAAATTATTTTGAAGCAAAGTTAGTAACGGGAACCCAATTATGAATGAATGACAATCCTTTTTAGGTAGGTATACATACTCGTAGCTTCTTGTAGGTACCTACATGAATACCCTCGACGCAGAAATGGATGGCAAGATACTAGTAAACTAAATCTATGTAGATATTTTCAAATAAATTTATGAACATGTAAATCTCTGGAATCAGGAACTAAAAACTAGATTAATTAGTAGAATAAAATAGACGTAATCGTCTATCTTCAATAAAGTACTTTTCAAGGTTAACAAAAACTAAAATACGCATTGTTCGCTAAGTCTTACGGATTAGCAACGTTATTAATCTTCATAAATAACGTCGAGTGTCCCAAAAATACGAAAAATAACGTGATTTCCAACATTGACTACAATATATTGGCAATGAAATGTAAATTATCGCAGCTGCTACTTTATGTTCCACGGCTGTAATATTCCATCTAGTGAACAAAAGCAAAAACAATGGTTTACAATTTGAACAGTGTTTAAGTTCAAAATTGGCAAGTTGAGTGAGAGCTAAATTGGCCTCTTTCGTAACAAAGAAGATTACAATTAAAGAGTAGAAGGAAAACAATCAGCTAACTGACTGTTGCAGACAATCTACAGGTAGCTCAACTGATTCATATCAAAAGACCAATGTCAATATGTGTATTTGTTTGTAGGATTTCTATTATACCAAGCTCTGCATCAACAGTATTGACTATAACTATAAATATCGCAAGAAAAGTGCTATTGTGTATAGAAACGGTATTAAATAGAATTATCTACTTATATTATTATTATTTATTTCCATTCCTTTTCGCATTCCTTGCACCTTTCCCGGATCATTCAACGTAATACATACTTTAATCCGGGAAAGACGTGTTATTAATGATACTTTTTATTATCACCAATTTTGATGTAAAAAACGAAATAATGAATTTATTTTTATTTACGTTCCATTGCCAATATATTGTAATCAAAATTGGAAATTACGTGTATAATCGTGTTTTTCGGAAACTCGACTTTAAATTATCTGAGGTCGAAGCGACGCGTGACCCGAGAGGTGGTGAGTATCTGGCACAGCGCATCAGCATTGCCATACAGCGGGGCAATGCAGCCAGCGTCTTGGGTAAGCTTCCGACTGGTATTGATATAGATCAGTTGAGCTAGCTATATATTATTTGCGACCATCTGCAGTTAGCTCAATTGTTTCAAGTGTAAATACTACTATTTTAATTTAATTATTTTATTAAATTTTCTCCATTTATTCAGTAAAGCTAGCCTTAATGTATTTTTATTTTAACTTGTTCTGATCCGTAATTTCGCCATGACGAATTAGTTGACTTTAATAGCGGGGAAACTGGATACATATCAGGTAAGTGCTTGAAAGCTCATAATTATGGCACGAGCAAAATATAGAGCAATTTACCAACAGGAAAAACTCAATTTTGTACGATTACTTAGCATTCAATTATAACTTAATTATCTATCTCAGTGTCATTTAGGTTACTTTTTTCTTACTCCTTCTTATCTTCCTAGGACTGGTGCGGCGGCAGATTTGGCCGAAGATCTCAAGAGGCGCTATGCAGATCTAGTCAGAGCTCATTTCCTGTTCTTGGAGTCGAGACCCTAGGTCTGTGGGGTAGATACCGAGGCTCACCGGCCAAACCACACCTAAACTAAGCAGAGCTTGTGTAATGGGAACTCGATAACTGAAATCACACTAATATTGTAAATGCGAAAGTTTAGATAGATGGATGTTTGTTGTTAATCACGCCAGAACGACTGAACGGATCAAGATGAAATTTGGCACAGAGATAGATTATAGTCTGGAATAGCACATAGGCTATATTTTATCCCGGAATTCCCACGGGAACGGGAAATACGCGGGTGAAACCGCGAGGCGCTGCTAGTAGGTACTTAATACATTTCATTACATACAATACAAAAACATAGACAACATAGAATACCCGTTTTTACATTGAGTATTTGATATTTTACACCTTGTTTTTGATACAAAACTGAAAGTTCATCATCATCATCAGCCTATATCAGTCCACTGCTGGACATAGGCTTCCCCTAATGAGCGCCATAGCGCCTCGTCTTCAGCTTGCCGCATCCAGCATCTGCCAGCAGTCTTACGCAAATTGTCATCCCACCTGGTGGGAGAGCGTTCTACACTACGTTTGCGGAGTCACTGTCACTCAAGAACACGTTTACCCCAGCGGTTGTCGGTTCTTCTCGAGATATGGCCAGCCCACTGCCACTTCAGCTTGCTAATCCTTTAAGCTATGTCGATAACCTTAGTTCTCTGTCGGATGTATTCGTTGCGAATCCTATCCTTCAGCGAAACTCCGAGCATAGCTCTCTCTATCGTACTGAAAGTTGAGTAAACAACGACATTTGTTGGTGTTGGTATCCCCTGAATGCGATGTGTATCAAATGTAGTTAAACACCAACAAGGCCGTTCTTACAACAAACCCAGTCTCATAATAAACACCCATTGGCACAACAACCGTACCAGGTGTATATCATTAATTTTCATTATTCACGCCAAATTTTCAATTAATATGGAAGTTACCTTCGTCCAAGGTGTTTCTCTGATCTTGACCTAATAGTACTACTACCTATGTATTTGAACGTACGGTTCAGACACCCCTTGAAATAGTACCAACGGGAAAATTAGGTACTATCTAGCTGTCTAAGAAATATAATAAGTTCTCAAAAATTTACGATTTCGGTAGGACGATGTAATTGAAGGTACGGTTCAGACGCCCCTTGGAATAGAACCAAATGGCAAAATAGGTAGTGATTCTTGGTTAGAGCACACCCGTACTAAGGGTGGGGCGCGGGTTCGAGTCCTGATGGCAAATTATTTGTGAAAATAATATTTATTATAGATAGCAATATTATCTATAATAAATATTATTTTCACATCAATGCTAAAAACAGAATGAGAGATGAAACAATACAAAAAATTACAAATTAGTGTAATTTGTAATTATTTGTATTATTTCATCCCGTAAACGCATACGAATCCGCGGGCAGACACTAATGAAGAATTAGACAAAAGTATTTACCTTCATGTTCCCGAGTCGTTTCGTCCTGTCCTGGACCAGAAGTTTCTTGATGATGTCTTTGGCCACAGGGTCCAGGTGTCGGGGCCACTCCACACGTCCGTTCAAAATCTTCTCGTATATTCCAAATGGGTTGTCATCGTAGAATGGCGGGTAGCCAACTAGCATCTCGTAGATTAGTACTCCTGGAAGGTAAAATTAAAAAGAACTTGTTTACATCGATGTTCGAAGAAGTAGCTAAAGGTATTTTAAACATAGATTGTTATGTTCTGTGTCATACAATACAAAAATTATATCGGGAATCCAGAAGTTGGCGTTGACCACACAGTTTTTTTTAACTTTTTTATAAGTAGTCACTGTTGAAACGATGACACTACTGTCATCGTTTCAATAGTGACTATTTATACGCTTTTTATGTATTAAATTTGACTTGTCTAAGTGCTTATTTTGTGAGCCTAAAGAAATAAAGTTATTGAGTTTGAATTTGAAAAGTATCAGTGATCCTTTATCAAAAATGATAGATATAAATGTTTTTTTATTTATTATAATTTTTATTATATAATGCACAGCAGAGAAACAACGTAATAAAGAGACATTACTTAAGACAAGTATAATGGGCAGCCTTATCGCTTAGATTAGACAAACACTACATCGGCTTTAATATTAAAATCTGCAATTAAAATTACAGTAAATAACTTAATAATACAAGCCTTAGCTCTGACTGAGTTCGGGTACTCGAAAGTTTGGAGACGAGACGCCGACGTTTCGATATCGATTATCCGAAGTCAGAGATCTATTCATTGTAGGTATGTTTTTATTTTTATGAACACTAAAAAGAACTGTTTAAATTGACATCAGGAACGAAAGTATTTGGAAAGTGCTGAATATTAATGATCATTTTACGATCAATCCTAGATTAATATAATTAGTCTGCGAAATTTAATTCTCGGATTTTAATATCGGCAGATTTCATTGACATTTAATTTTTAACATTTGCAATTTCCCTGTTTAGAGTAGTCATGTAGTAAATAGTACATACTATATACGTAGACGTTCTTTGTTCAAAGTCTTTATATGTATAGTAAGTCTGTAAACTAATATAATTGAACAAAGGTGCCAACTCAAACAAATATAAGTGGATAATTCCTTTCAAGTGACGTTATTGCTTAATTATTCAGACATGTTATTTATTACAGCAACAGGTAATATAATTTAAATGTGTAATTATTTGTAGGTATAATCAATAACTAAAGTGAAGATTTTAAATTTAAGATGTTAAAAATAAGTTTCCAGAAAATTTCTATTTTGGCAGGACTCAAACCTGCGCCCGACCCTCAGTAAGGGTGTGCTTTAACCAAGTAAGCCACGAAATCCTTAGTCAATTCGTCAAAAATCTTTGGGACCTCTTACGGCTTTAGCGCTGTTAACTCCACATTTTTGACGAACCGACTAGGTAAGGATTTCGTGGCTTAGTTGGTTAGAGCACACACGTATTGAGGTGGAGGCACAGGTTTGAGTCCTGCCAAAATAAAATATTAAAGATTACCCAGAGTGTGAGGGCTCACGCACTATAAGTAATACAAAAACCTTAGTTTTTTTTTTATATATGACTTCCAACATGTGATCGATCACAAAGCAAGGTAAATGACAAAAGAGGAAGAAGGAATGATAGAATCAATAGCAGTTCATGAGTAGGTGAAAGATGTATAAATATAATATGAAAGTAGTATCAACCATAAAGCCGAAGCACCTACCTACCAGAATCTAGTCAAATTTGTCACATGAGAAGCAACAGAAGATAAATCAGAATTCGAATCAGTGAAAATATTTTGAATGGCAGCGAGCGAGTAACTTTATACATCGCGCTTTACACTGAACACTATACTTGTCGAGTACAGTGCCAATCAAATCACAGACCTAGAAACAACATAGTATCGACGAATATAAAGTAGAGGCTCATAAATTTTAAAAATTGGTACGTGAAGATCCTTTTGATAGACGGGAATACCAGGGTACATAATATTGCTGTAATGTAAACACGGGTGTGAGACGACGCCACGGGATGAACTGAAATTGTAAACAAAGATGACGAGCCATCGATAACAAGTAGATCCGGAATAGAAAACGAAGCTGGCATCAAGATGGTGTTCGTTTCTTGTATCAAACCGAAAGATTGACAGCAGAAGCTAATGTAAAATGAAAGACCCATCTATTTATGCATATAATTTTGTTTATAGACAGTGTTACATATCTAACAACTCTATTAGAATTCGATATCTTAAATCTACATATATTTGAATTCGAGGGCCATAGGTATTTTTAGATAGATAGATAAAACACTTTATTGTACCACACAAACACAGAAAACAGTACAGAAATTCTACAAGAAGACGAAGTACAAAGGCGGCCTTATCGCTATGTATGAGCGATCTCTTCCAGGCAACCTTGGGATTGACTGGACATGTAAGAACAACAAAGACGGATTTTTCTCATTCTTTACCAAAAAAAATAACTTTTGTAGCTACAGTAGCGGTTACTTTCTTGATATTAGTATAATTTAAGGTTAATATGTTGTTCATACAACTAAAAACGTTTAAGTACACTACATACTCTACTTAAAAAATTTAGATTATAATCGTCCTAAGCACCGCAATAAAATTCAAATGTGGTTTTTGACCCAATTGAAGGTAAACAGTTGACCTAAGCAATGAAACGGTGACATTACGATGAAAGCGCCGATGCTGTTTGCGTGCGCAACTTCCATTTACCGCCGATCTTATCACTGTGACTTATTATTTTATGAGCCAAACAAAACATTAAAAATACAATATTTAAACAACCTCATTCAAATATAAACAGCATACTGCCTTTGTAGCATAGCAAACTGCTTCCTTGTACGCTTTTTTGCGAAATATAATACAGGATCAAATTTGAGTACGTAGATAACCTCAATATTTTTTTGTTTGTTTTTGTGTCATAGGCCTTGCCAACGCGCCTGCAGGATTATTCATTCAAAATAGGACACTCTGTATAAAGTTGCATAGGTATGTCGTTATTCCAGAACTAGATCTACATGTTTGCAAAATTTCGAAGTGCCAATCAGAAGTTCTGGTAAAAAAAATGCTGGACAATTATCACAGCATTATCTAGCCCCACGCAAAGCAGAGCTTGTGTTATGGGTACTATAGATAACTGATATGCATAATACAATACAATCCATAGTTAGATATTTTTATTATACATGAAAAAGACCAGAACACCCGAAACAAATGTCTGCAGATCGTACAAACATTGTTCCCAAAGCGGGAATCGAACCCGCAACCTCCTGCATCGCAGGCGGACCTTCGCCCCTTGTACCACAGTGGTCGTCAAACATAACGGTGTGGTTAGTAACAAACATATCGGCACAGACTTCTATACTACTACTAGATCTATAAAATAGAAAGATTAAATTACATATTACATTTGCTAATGTTTTAAAATGTGCGAAAACATTGGCAGGATCATATTTCGAAATATCTATATAAATCTTTTAATGGATTCAGCCATTAAAAGTGAAGGTACCTTATAACATCTTTCTATTTTCTAATCCGTTTCTCGATCGCTAGTAGAAATGATATCAAAGTCATTTGTTAGGATTAGACGGATTGTATGCTGGGGTGCATTATGGTATGAATGATGATGAATGAGAGGTTGCTGAGATAAAACAGAGAAAGTTCATAGAGTGCTTCAATCAATAAAATTAAATTGATGTGAATGCAAAGCGAGCGATGTTTATACTGTGACCCTTGTTCTAAACTATACATATACCTACATGTTAAAAAAAATAGGAAGAGATGCGACCTGCAGAAGTAAAATACTGTGTCGTAGATCGCAACGCTTACCTTCGGGAACATATAAAAAAAGTTCTAACAGTATAGGTACATCAGTATGTAGATCAGTATGTACACACATCAACATTGTCTAGGGATATTGCATTTTGAAATATTTTGCTTACTACTACTAAACTATTTGCTTTTTAGAAAAAGTTTATATATGGAATTAAACCTCTTTTGTTCCCTTAACAAAATTAGGAAAAAAAATAAAAATTCTTGCCATACCTAGTTTTCTAAAGAAATTATTTTCAGTTTTTGTAAAAATCAACAAAATGTTGAATATCCTCAGACAATGTTGATGTGTGTACATCAGTATGTAGGTACATCAGTATGTAGGTACATCAGTATGTACATCAGTATACTTACTGAGAGTTCAAACTTTTCTTGTACAGGGTAGCAAAGGTCACTTATTATTGGTCGCGTTGTACGTTTTAACGGTCTAGTTATTAATTAACTCAGAAGTTTAATGACAGAGCTTACCTCTAATCGCTACGTTTATTGATTATCTTAAATGTACCAATGTTTTGTGTTAGTTTCTTTGATTCGTGTTTAATTTTAGATCTTGTCTAGTGAAGTACGTTCAATTCCTGCTATATAATGTTTCTCTTTGACTGTACTTATGTCTTGTATATCATTGTAAATAACTCACCTAATGCCCACCAGTCGACTGCTTTATTATGTCCCTTGCTTTGAATGATCTCTGGTGCCAGATACTCTGGCGTTCCGCAAAGCGTCCAGGTGCGATCTGTCAGCTTCTTCGCGAAACCAAAGTCTGTTATCTTCATGTGCCCGTCTTTTGCTAGGAGTAGGTTCTCAGGTTTCAGATCCCGGTAGACGATGTTCCTAGCATGAAGGTATTCAAGGGCTGATACTATTTCCGCAGCGTAAAAGTTTCCTGTAACAATTATATTCATTACTAAAATTCTTGGATGTGTTACAATACTAACGATTTTAATTCATATTATGTAAATACGTTTTAGAACGTGATAAAATGAGTTGAAACATTCACTAATCTTAACGATAATGTTTAATTTATTGAGGTTATTTAAAATATAATTTTTGCAGTTTATATGTAAACATTCTAGGTTTACGAAGTCACTTTCTCTTTTATTGTGCGATGCTGTATTTAATAGACTTTCATTAAATATAATAAATTATCATTCATAATGATTTTGTATATGAAACAAATCTATTATACTATTGACCTATGAAATTCATTTAGGACATAAAAAAATGCCTCGGCACGTATCGAATCGTTCAGTACATTTACGAATTAAGTCGATTTCCGAGAGAACAATCTTATATGGTGACAGTGTACCTATAGATTTTTTAAAAAACGATGGGAATAGCGATAAATAGCGTAGCAATATAAGTAAGCAATGTAACAAAATCAATTTTTAGTATGATAGTTCTGAAATAGAATTTACAGAAGTCGTAAATTTTTACCACAACCACAACACTATTAAATTATAAAATCTAGTTTTTGACGTTTATAACTAGTGTGAAGAAACGCGTGAACTATTTAAAAGTCATAAAGTGAGATCCTAAACCAGACAATAGACTACTGAAAATACATATCGCTAACAAGCAGATGCCTGCAGTATCTATCTAGCTTGATCTATCATACATCTTTTATAGATTATTGCGCTTTTTTAGCCGTGTGATACCGGATCAGAATTTGCACGACCCCAACCCTTCCCGTAGGTGTCGTAAGAGGCGACTAAGGGACATAGAACGGGGGGGCGGGCAGCAGCGCCACTTGCAGAATAGATCTACCACCGAACTGCGATCCAAAACGAGCATGCCCAATGGGAACTATGGGCATTACCCCTCAATGAGATAAAAATCACGGGGAGTGCTGCGTCCAGCAGTGGACCATTATGGGCTATTAAGGTTGAGGTGCTTTTTGACGTTACCCCGTTACCCTTATAAGAATTCGCTAGCCCAGTAACAGCCAATCCACACTGAGCTGCTCTTTCAATTCACAATTGATTTGAATCGCTTGAGAGCAACCTTGATATTGGTGTTATTTTAGCATTATACGAGCCATTTCGTTCAACAGTCCACAATACCCAGCTACTGAAAGCTTTTTGTCGGTACGTAACACTCGTATATCAATACTATCAGCCTGACGTCATAATCTACCAAAAAATACAAGCACTTGGTACAGTATTAGAGAAATCACGTTTATTTTTGTATTCGGAAAGTCAATGCCAGCTGGATAGGCCGCGGGCGTCTCTTGCGGTTGTATTATTAGGTGGGATCGTGCGCAATCTATGTCGTCTGGACCTAACGTGTGTTTGCATCTGGCTTTCATACATAGCTAATACTTATTCATTAACGAATCTATCTAAAACATCTGTTTCGAATTATAACCAACACCTAACCGTTTGCTATAGCGGAGAATGTGAGACTGTTTTACTTATCCCTTTTTATCAATTCTTACAACCTACAGCATAATTATTATGCTATTATATAATATACAGAAATGAAATTTATTTAATGGTATCTAGGTTGTGACGTAAAGTCTTAGTTCGATCATACGTTTTGCCCAGTTAATCATTGAAATACGTATTTATTTTCAAGAAAACTAGGCTATTATTCCTTTCATTTATTCCTGTGATAGTTATCTGATAAGAGTCGGTGCTGATTTCTCCAAGGAAGTTTTATGAACAAAGGAACTCGGTAGGTGTTAGCATTTAATTCCTGCATCCAAGAGGAAACTCAAGCAGTAAGATTTTTATTACCTCCTTTGTGCCTACATATCCGTTTCTAGATAGACTTTTCTAAACTTAGAGTACCGAACTATATAGAACTATACCTAGCTTTGAAACCTGACGACACAATCACCCCGCAACCTTTTCCACGTGTTCTGGCCTAGGTAGCTAGCTACTTATCGAGCTGTTACTATGGCTTCGCGTAATCATCGCGAACTGTTCAGCGAACAACTCAAATAGGATTTACATGTTCAGCTTTGCAAGAATCCATCATAAATCCTTATAACTGATGGGGCTATATTTGGACTTCAAAGCCGCTTTAAGGTCGACGGCTCGAGTGGGCGACACGAGGAACCGTCTCCAGCATGGCATCATGACATGACATCACGCCATGACTGAAGAAGACGCCTTCGTGCGTTCCAACAAGGGCATCTAAGCGAGTCTTAAGATCGAATGTTCTCGATGTTCTATATAGTTAA
Organism: Eupithecia vulgata; assembly: GCA_946478455.1. Classification (NCBI taxonomy): domain Eukaryota; kingdom Metazoa; phylum Arthropoda; class Insecta; order Lepidoptera; family Geometridae; genus Eupithecia; species Eupithecia vulgata. Next base: position 10,892,408 of record OX297862.1, on the reverse strand, counting down.
TATATGACAACTAAAAAGGTTTCAGTCTGACTGGTGAAGGGGATTATGGGAATTATTGTTCCTCGTTTGCTTTCGCTGCATATCTATTTTTCAAGACCCGTGGTCTTCTGTATATTCCCAGGATTTCGCTGTTTCAGATAGGGGAGACTAGGACCAAGTAACACGGGATGAACGTAACGAATGTGATTTGAACGACTCTTGTCGCCTACACTGACAGCTTGTTCGACGGATATGCGCCAAATCCCCCCCCTGCCTCAGTTGCGCTCGCGGCGCTGTGCAGTCAGGTTGTGACGTGACGAGTTTGTGCCGAAAAAAATGCTGTAAAGTAAGTTTTGACTGTTTTTTTAATTGTGATTGTTTCTCGTATGGTTCGTTTAAACTTGTGTGTTGTAAGTGTTTTAGATAGCATAACTATTCATCTTTCTATTTATAAATGTGGAATGTTTACATTATAACGTATCTTAAGGTTATGGGCATGTGTCTGCCATATTCGGGAAAATTTATAGGTCGGGATGAAAGTAACAAGTTGTTACTTCCATCCCCCTCAGGGTCGTGAGAAATATTCAAACAGCAGGTCCAGTGAAAAATAGAGAAATAGAGTGTCAGCTGTGGGCCCACGTGGACTGCAGTGACAACGAACTAAGATATGTTTGCCACAATTGCCTATCTGATTAAGATCTCATTTTGAAAAATGTTGATATATTAGAAGATTTTTTATGTTTGCTCGTAAAATTAGAAGATTTTTTTTTGTTTCCTTAAAACTTAATTTTATTTTGATAATTGTGATATTACTGCATGACTTCAAAGGCTGATTAGGTAATAAATATGTTGATTAATAAAGTTTCTTTATGTTTATTTACAATGTTACAACTATCCCTATAGCCTGTTACAATCATCCCTACCCCTAGGGATGGTTGTAACAATTTCCACATATTATATTTGTTCGATTTTTTCCAAATCTCTAATAACAACTATATTTAATGTGATGTCTACAGATAGCCAAAAGACTTGTCTATCTTGCGTATTGATTAGAATTTTGATATTCATAAAGGTGAGTGAGATATTACGAAAACATTGAAAATTGTTACGTTCATCCCTGGTCTCCCCTACCTCAAGAATTAGCAGCAATCATAAAAGTTGCATAACAAAAAACTTCCAGCTTTTGATCAAAATTCTGTTTTTATATCGCATTCACTTGCTGCTTTATTCGATTGTTTCTGTGCCACGCAACGGATAACAAACTTTTGTATAAAAGCAAAAGTTTGCAAGACTTTCGAATTAACCCAAATCTAAATTAGTCGCCCGAAAAATTGGAATTGGGGTTGATTTCAGAAAGGATAAAATGTTTACATACTCTGTACTACTTTTTAATTCATAAATAACTAATTAGCTGTGCCAATTCACAGTTTACGCCCATACAGACGGATATCGCCACTGTTTTATTGAATTCATAATGTTTGAAGATATCCATTGTTTATAACATTAAAAATTATATTATTCTTGACTGTACACTGCTTCCACGCACGTGATTCGTGACAGCAATATCATGTTATTATTCACTAGCTACCAGCTTTATCATTAGGTACAGTAGAGAGCATTCATCTATGAATCAAATGGAAAGCTTCCTATCATAAACCTCTATTCCGCAAAGACTCTCAAGTTGTTAAATCTTTGAGTTGATATTACAGTTTTATAAATAGAGTTATTGATGACTTGGCCAAAGCTGTTTGCTGCCACTAAGTAGAAACCTAAAACAGCTGAAGGTAAAAAGCCACGTGTCTCATCTTAGTTACTTTGCTTACTTATAAAATTCATTGCCCTCATTATAGTATTTTTATCTGTCGATGATTGGCTGATGTTCGGGAGTATGACTGCAACCAAATGTCAATCTTTGGTTACCGTGCTGCACGTACTTACATCACCATTTGGCACCATTCTAGAGGTATATGGAACCGTTTTTGACAGCGTTTATGGTGGTCATCAAGGTACATTAAATATGAAACGTTGATCGTCAGGAATGAAACTATTAGCATCTGCGCTATTCAGAGTTCAAGTAATTTGTGGTGTTACGGTTTTGGTTTTGGTAACAATTTCGTAAGTGGAATGGGGTCGCTGCTGTTCCAAATTCCATTTTGTTTTCACAAATCGTTGTGAAGTCGTAAATGTTATCAGCGGAATCGAAAGTCCCTTTGTATTTATGCTTATACGAAGTCATGATTGACTATATACACCAGATTTACATAACTGTTATTAAAACAATGCTCGTGCATAATAGGAAGGTACGTATTATTGTAGATGCAATGCAAAGATCACGGCGTCTGCGCGTCTGCCGAGTTGGGCCGGGCAGACAGATTTTTATAGTCGGACTGTCGGACCACATTGCTGACGTCACCATTCCATTCCCATCGAGACTATCAGCCCACACATAACTAAAATCCAATCTTTGTCCAATATTTGTGGACGAACCCGCGTCACTGAACCCGCCCGCACCCTATTTCTGTCGGTGATTTTTCTGGAATTAGAGGCAATCCTTTGCTCTTTCATGTTTTGCATGATTATTAGGTACTTGGTCTTCTACTTGTATTTTTTTTTTAAGGATTTCGATTCCAATAACGGCCTCTCCCATTCTTACGTTGTCAGGTCCGTCATCAAATTAACGATCCAATTTATCGTCTTACGTAAGTGCCTATTTATTGGTGATTTATTGGTAACTAACATTCATACTTTTAAAGTGACTACAAAGTTATGAATGCCTGTGAACATAAATTTAATAGTGAAATGTATTGAACTGATATCAAAGTATTATTACAAAAAGAAACCTGCAATCATTATGGAGCGTGATAAAAACCAGAAAGAAGTGGACAAATCGTAGATTGCGAGCATCGAATCGTGCGCACAAATCGCGTGGCTGGCCGCCTGTGCCTGATTGGCTGATCTCCAGCGCGGGGTTATTTATTTATTCCAGTTTATTTATTTACACCGATTTATTTGCAACAAAGCTATGTACAGATACTTACAAGATTATCGTAATATCGATCTTATTCAGGTTACATTTAAGGTCATCAGCTGAACAAATATTAAAGACATGCCGAACATCCTACCCATGTCCTATCTTATGTAGATTAGATTCTGCTATGCGTGGCTTAAAATTGGTTAAATAAAGTACATATCTTCCGCACCAAGTTATCCTAGAAAAGTTAAGATGTTTATTGTACTTACCTGACCTTGTTTGTGTCTTTACCTTATAATCTAAGGTTACGATATGCCAAAAAGTCGGAACGATCTGGCTTAGATCCCTGAGTTGTTGGCTGACTTGATATTTATAAAGTATTTGTCAAAAATCGGACTTACCTATGCTGTTGCTGAATCTGCCAGCGTTTCTCAAATACGAGAACAATTCTCCACCGCAGACGTAGTCAAACAGCATATAGATACACGTGTCGTCGTGTGTCCACCACCGCCTGCAACCAATAGCAATCCATCACAATCACAAAGTTACCTTTAAGGGAAACAGAACAAGGAAAACATCTTTGACATATTTATGAACTTCGAAGATAGCTGCTGGCAAGATGCGGGCAAAAGCAGACGACCTAATTATATTAGTAGTGAAAATGTTTATATTCAGTCCTTTCGTTTCATAATAACAAATACGCCGTATGTTTTACGGCTACAAGGTTTATTTTCTTTGATGTGTACGATCGTCAACATATGCTTTCACAACATGCTACCACTATTATTAGTGCTCGCTACGTGCAAATGTTGCTCAGTTATAGTCAATAACGAAGGCCAAGTTCAAGAACTGCAAATGTGTATGTATGTAGGAAGAGTAGGAACCTACGTAATGACATCGTGGAGTTAATCACTCAACTCGAGCTTGCCAACTCGTAAAATCGCAAAGTGGGAAATCTAAACGTACTTTTTTTCAAAACATCATTAGTTGCATAACAAAAAGTCTCTGTTATATCTTCACGAGTGTCAGTGCGTTGTGTGCGCTTAAGAACGTAGAAATAGCTTTTTGGAATGCAGTAAACAATATTCTTTGATGTGCAATATATGTGGCTACGGAAAACGGGATTGAAGAGTCTCATAGTGGTACTAAATCCCACCACACCCACAGAAAAGCTGAAACGAAGCTGTCAATCACCAAGAGTTCTGCTCCGGTACTTCAAGGAGCTGGGCTGGTTAGGGCCTAGTTAGGCAGGGGGACAATGCACAATACACTCCCTTTCGAGATGTCTGTGCACATCCCAGTTCCCCACTTAGAATTAGAAATAGAATTGGAATGTGCAATAGATCAGGGCGTTATCGAGATAAGTGACAGGTGCTACCAACTGGATGCTATCATCGTCTATCCATCATATGTACGTCCAAAGTTGGCGCCCTAATCTAGATAATAACTCAGTCAACAATTGCATATTCCTGCATCGCTTTTGGTACCTATACTCCCTATAGGTACACTTCATCAAAGAAGATAAAGATCTCTCAAAACGTCGGTCTGATTTGAATCCAATGCACTTCCACTATGCTTTGTGTAAAACGTTGTTAATTTGTTTTAATATCACTAACCGAATAACAGTCGGTAGACACTCTCAAAACCATAATTGCAATGTCCCGACAGAATTTGTTTATTTTAATCTCCGTTTAAACATTGTAACTGTGTGAAATGAAATGGCAACAAGGAAGAAATTGTTATCACGATCTAGAAAACAATCACAGTATTTCAGGTCAAGTAGTCTCGGATAAGCTCTGTTCAATTAAATAATAGGAGCGAGAGTGTGTTTATATTAAACAAACATCTTATAACCCGATTATTTAAAAAGGTTACGAATGAGAGGGAAAGACATTTTGAGAACGCTCTAACATAAACCAACCGCGTGATGCTGCTAATAGTACCTACCTACTAACACAAACAAAATGGATAAGATGTGTGAATCATTATCATCATCATCAACCCAAATAAGTCCACTGGGCATGGCCATAATGAGCGCCCTCTTCAGCTTGAACCGCTTCTTTTCCTTTATGTTCGAAAGCTTGCAGTCTTCCGCAGACAGGTGTCTGAATAATGAAATACAAAACTGACACTGTATGGCACAGGTAATTTTTACGGGACATTTCATATTTTCAAATTCCCTTAAATTTTGTCTATAATTTCAAGTAGAGTAAGTACTTGAAAGTAACAAGGCACCGGTAATATGTTGGCCTACTGCCGAATTTTGTTAATTGGACGTGCGTCACATGCAGCCAAGCGCCTCTAATTAAACAAAACACTCGAGGTGGCCATCATTAAATAGAAAACTGTCACCGAATGAACCGAAATTTGTATATCAAATTCCCTTAAATTTTGACCATCATTTCAAGTTGAGAAAGTACTTGAAAGTAACCTGTAACAACTTAACACGGCACCTGTATGTACCTAATATTGTGTATTGGCCTATTACCGAATTTTGTTAATTGGACGTGCGTCACATAAAGCCAAGCGCCTATATTTAAACAAAACACTAGCATGATCCTGCAAAATTGCCACCTCTAGTTTACCTTTGCATTGTGTAGTACCAAGGACGGTCTGTTATTTAAATGGGTCAAAATAGCCGAGAACCGGTGCATGTAATTAGGTTAACCACAGACTTTGTTTCATCGTCTACTTTATAGTTTATAACTCCTAATGAATTTTACGCGATGGATCTGATGTTACAATAGTCATGCTTTGGATGAACACCAAAATAATAAATCTTAACATGTGATGGATGCATCGCAATAATTAGATTGGTACTTGGTACATTGATAGCTCAGCTTGTTAATTTCGTTTATGGCTTGCCTGAAAAGCTGTAAAGTCTCCTTTTAGCAGGGTTATTTACAGGTTTTCCTTGTTTTCTTGTTTTGCCAAAAATACTTCAAAGGCTACTTATTCAGCTCCAGGTTTCAAATATACGGAACTTCAAAATGTATGACTGATACAACTGTATATTATTATCATAATACTGAATGATAGAGACTAAGGCTTGTTCAGTAATCGATATACGCTTGTGTGACGCTTTTTCTATAGCATAAACGTTGCTCAAGCGATGACTCAGCAAGATTTTATAACACGGGCCCAAGAGCAACAAAAATTAAATAATGCTGGACTATCCCCTCAGGGAGAACTTGTGTGTTTTTAACACAGCAAGCCCGCAACAAATATCTGATGATCGTCCAAACATTCATCCCACTGTGGGAATCGAACAATAAATCGAAGTCGTCTTAGTTTCTAAAAGATAGTTTGACGTTGAATGCTTACAGGTTGACGATGAAAGGATGGTTAATTTCAGATAGAATATTCTTCTCGTTCATGACGTGGTCGACCTGCTTTAAGCGGATGACGTCGGCCATGGAGAGGATCTTCATCGCCAGGTACTCGTCTGCCGCTTTGTCTCGACACAGGCATACTCTGCCAAATGTGCCAGTGCCTGCAACAACGGACAACATTAATAAAGTTCCTTTGAATTATTGTGCGCGGATGATAATGCTTGTAATGTCTCCACTTGAGTGTGGGGGATTGATTAGTCTGGCCAGCTGGTTCGTAATGTTTCAATTAGTTTGAGCAAAGTACAGACTATTATATTTTTATACCTACCTTAAGACGTAGTACCTACTCTAGCCTGTTGTGCTTACCGTAACTATCGTTTATAACTTTGAGAGCTATGAAAACAAGTCTCTAGTATTGTAGCTACAAAGTTTTTTTTATTGGGTTCTATTGCATGAAAAACAGTGAAAAAATGTTTGATAATTAAACTACACAGTAAAAAGATTCTTACAATCTATATTTTTCTGTGATCAAAACATTATCGAGAACACCGATGATTCAACTGGAGATTCCAGCTTCCATTTCAATGTATGAACATCTAAATTAAAGCTCTCACTTTCCGTAAACAAAATGAAAAGCAAATGACTTGTAAACAGTCCTCATTCGACGAACAGATTTAGCTTATTCTTTCGTTTCATGTTAAAAATAAACTTGCTACTTTTGGGGGCAACTACTTGAACTCGGAGCAAAAAGGTGTGTACTTATCTACCTATTTACCTACCGAATGATGACAGAATTATGTACCTCTGTTCATGTTATGTAATATAGAATAGAATATGAATTTATTTGTTAAAAGACTTACACATACTAAACTTACGACTAAAATACATAATAAACTTAGATTAAAATACATACTCGTAGTGTAGGCCCAGTAACAAAATATCGTAGCAATAAGGCCGCTTTTGTACTTTGTCTACTCTAAACATTTATTTCTGTTGTTTTCTGTGTTTGTGTGTTACAATTTACTATAAAGTATTATATTTCTGCTTATGGAACAAAAAATAAGATAAAAAGTATAATGACTGTACTAGGTAGCATAAAGACCCAGAGTCAACCAAAGCGCAGGTGGCGCAAAGAGATGTACCTACATCACTGCTTGGTGGAGTCGTACGTCATCATCAGCCTATATTAGTCGACTGCTGGACATAGGCCTCCCCTAATGAGCGCCATTGCGCCCTGTCTTAAGCTTGCCGCATCCAGCATCTGCCAGCAGTCTTTCGCAGATCGTCATCCCACCTGGTCGGAGGGTTCCTACACTACGTTTGCCGAGTCGCAGTCTCCACTCAAGAACACTCAAGAATCGTACGTAGTGGAGACGAAAAAAAGACGTTTTTCATCTAGCTAGAGTGTCTCTACTCTACCGAAGCTGTGCGAAGATGCGTCTGGCTAGACTGAACGGAGATGTGTGCTGGATTATGGTGATATATGTGCTGGTTAGAGTGGCTAAGTGCCGTGCGGCAAGCTTCGGATGCTTGTTGAGATGAATGCACTAGCGAGGCAGAGCTCACATCGGCGTCATCTTTTCTCGTCTCCGCTGCGTGACGTCGCCAGCTTGCGAGGCACAGCTCACATCTCCGCTTCGATCTTTCTTTGTTTCCTCGCATACAAATATGATACATCTCCTCTCACTACGCTCCCCTTACGAATAACACATTTCTTCTCCGCTCATCTCAGCTCATCTTTGATGGAGTCTGGCCCTCAGGCATTCACTGCCCAGTCTCAGCAGCGCGGGCAGCTACACTACGTACCACACAGTTGTATTTCCCTATGTGCGTGTGAGGCCTATGTCCAGCAGTGGACTAGTATAGGCTGATGATGATGCATGTGGTTACCTTAAGTTATATTCAATCAAAGCTATTGTAAATGGCGGTAACGTAATATGAAGTTTTTTAAAAATCGTGAATACGTTAAAAATTACAAGATATTATATAGTTACTACTTTTAATTATTTCTATATTTATTTATCCACCGTAGGTACCTACACTTGATTTCGTTATGATTTACATAATTTGATTAGGTAGGTTAACATGTTAGGTAGGTACTATAATATAATTATTTTTAAAAAAATGCTATTTATACCACCATATTTAACATATATTATGTTATATATAAGTACATAATTACGTAGGCATACGGGCTACAAGACGTAGGCTTCCATTTTTTGCATGACTCATACTTTCTGTGTTAGTAAAAATACTGTGTTACGGCCAGGCAGAGTTTTTACGTCTTATTTTAGTTTGATACACAACAGCTTCATAGACCATCTTCGGAAGTCTACCTTGATCTAGAGTCCTATTTAAAGTGCTATATTTATCAACATTGACTTACTTATAGATACCAAATTGTTAAAAAGTTAAGCACTTTGCACTTTTGCTTGTAGGTAGCTAGGTACTGGCTGATTACAGCTGGCCATACCAACGACCTTACAGTTCAATGCCAAGGATAAAAAACACTTATTGATCCCCTGCTCTTGAAACATTATCTAATTATGCAACAAGATTTGCCTCTACATGATTAGATTAAAGAGATTCCGAAATCCTTAGTTTATCTGAATTCTTTTCTGAAACTATGTATATTTAATCTGAAGGATTTTCTTTTTATACAAACCTTAGCATTTTTCCATTGCCTTGAGTCAGTCTTTTTGATTATGATGACTCGTATGACACAGTTTATTTACGATCTTAGTTGTAACAAAGTCCCAAAGCTCATATTTTAGTGATGAAAATGTTTTTTTTCTGAGTATTCTGGGTTTATTTTAAAATATTTATTGACTTAATTCAGACAACAAATGAGTACCTACGTAGTAGGTACTCATTAAACTACCTTACATGTATTCTGTGACCCAATATATACATTGTGTTATAGATATTCACTTATTATTGTTGGCTAGAAAGAACCAACACTTAAATACACGAAACCTTACGCAGTTGTTGCGTACTAGCAAATTGGTTTTTCTTTAGAGACCTTGAAGAGGTTATTGGTTGAACTTGCGTTGAACTTTCGGTGCTAAATATCGATGTACTAAAAGATAGACACTAAGTTTATCTATTTCGAGTTAACCTTGTGTTAATTTAGATTTGAACTTAGCCCAGCCCTAAAAGCTTAATTTGGTAGTATAAGGGCTGCACATTTTTAAAACGATTCAGATATCTACCTCTTTACATTAAAATCAGATTGATTAAGCAATCTGAATCTAACTAACATAAAGTTCATATCACACTTCATCAGTAAGCAATAGTTGGCCAATTTCTAGCCAACCCTCATCATCACTAGCCAGGGGCTAGTGATGATGACCAGTAGACTTGGTCATCAGTAGCACATGTACCGTGGAGAAGTCGTGAAATCGTTCAGACCCACTTCCTTTACAGCTATGAATCATAGTCGGACGTCCTCATAAAATTTCGCCTCAGGCGTTCTCGAGATGATTTGACACGTTTACGATATAACTTCTGGAAAATCCTGACGCTAAATATTTCGTCATACCCGTCTCGATGAAGGTGAAATACGAGTAAAACGTCGCAATTGCGTTATCTACAAAGTAGTAAGTATTGGTTGTACCAAGCCAGAGTGCGTACTCTGCAACAAATACAGATATCTAAATGTCTTACAACATCATTTAGTTTAGATGATAGACCTCTCTGACCTACTAATGTATACTTTATGATTATTTGCGTAACACGAGTGAACTGAGATATCCCATGGCGGCCCGTGCGTTCCCTCACACTTTATTTCTGCTTGCTCTTGCGCAAGGAACATCCACTAAGAATCGGGAACAGAACGTAAACTCGTCGTCGGCTATAAGGACAGTAACTGCTACAGCTTCGGTGGCCTAATTCTGTTTTACGTGGTTTACAATTAGGAATATTGCTCAACGCTGGAGCTCAGACGTAGTCGAGTGTCCTACACTACAGACAAGCTAAAGCGAAAAACCGCTACGCTGCCAGCCATTCCTCTGAACGTACCTCAGAACTCTTCGGAGTTCTTCCGTGATCATGGCGCATTAAACTGTATACCAAAACATTGGAAAACTCAAAAATCGAATCACTGTAAATATCCCGTTATAAATGACTTTAATGTTAATAACCATGATAGTTTTAAAAGTTTTATTCCTGTGATTGTTACTCAGATGAGACTACGCCATCATAGATCAAGGCTACAGAGAAGACCAGATATTTGTAAAACAAATGATTCATCAATCAGACGCGATAGATCAATAAAACAAGCACAACTTAAGGCACATACGATAATAAAATCCCTGGTGTAGGAATGTTATCAATTGAACATACCTACTTTCACTCAAGTTCAAATAAACCCTTCGTCTATGACTAAAGTTACAGCATACAAAATGGAACTCGTAACCAATGTTTACTTTTGCCAAGAGGATAAAAAAGAAAGTTAATGATCAAACAAATTACGAAACTGTGACCTTCCTATTGCGTAATAAATCCGTTTATCAAATTACGTCGGCGGCTTCGGTTCAAAAACCAGTGAAGGGCATTCAGACCCGAATCGCGAAGAACCAGCCGGGCCACTTTCACTGACGACGCAGACGACGACGCCCGAGACGCATAAACCACAAAAAATGTCACTAAGCATTTCATTTTACTGACATTTTATAGACCACAAAAGCCTGCAACAAATTAAAAAGTTGCCAAAATGTAGAAACCTATCAGAATTTTAAATTAAAGCTTTCATTTCGACTTCAAAAGCTTGCATTAGATAGCTACTCTGTCTAATGCAAGCTTTTGAAGTTGAGCTATTTTCTCTCGTCGATGGCGTCAGTTGTGTGATGACCTCAAACGTCTAATCGCGTCATCCTTCAATTCCCATCAATCTTCACTCAATGAGAGAGATTAAAACTTTGAGGCTAGAAGAATATTCATCCTGTAGAGAAAAGCTGAACAATGGCGCAACTAGAATCATTGAAGAGTTAATAAGCCATTTGACATTTGACATAATTGAGCCTAGTGTCCTATTTTTGGAATGTCTGAGCGGCTGACGGCCGATGACCAATGGAACACACGAAAAAACTGTTCAAGTCAGTCTTTTTTATGGCTTTAACCATAATGAACGAAAGTTCATCGAAATTACATTTTAGGTGAGTACCTACTGGTAATATCACGTCAAATGATTCTAGAGTTAAAATAAATAAGAAATAAGCTTTAGAAAACCCTAGCACTCCGATATATTTCATGAATGCATGGCATGACTAATAAGTGCCTTAGTTGCTATTGGTCAGACAAAGCAAATAAAAAATGATACTTGACCTTGGCCCGGAGCATGGCCACGATAACTTCATTCTATCAGTATCACGGCCGAATTAACTGAGAGAACAGACACCTATTTAAAACCTAGAAGTAGGTACTATTTGGACTAATTACTTTCAACAGTCTCTTTGGCTCTATAAACTTTTTTCGTATACAAGGATATCGTTTACAAGGATATGTAATAAATAATAATAAAAAGGTACTAATGTAAATTCACGTCGTCGTACTTATTTCACTGAATATTGTAATTTAATCTTTCTCTTATAAGCATGGAAAACAAATAAAAAATTCAATGCATGACCTTTTAACTGCCGAGTCACATAACATGACACACACCCATAAAATCTTATAGAAATTGATCACTCACGCACACGCACGCCGAAATCGAAACGTGTGTTGACGTACTACGTACCTACCAGCGAGCGATGCAGTTGGAGGGCTTTCATGGGCTTTTATGTTCTTGTTCCTAGACAGGTATATAAATGACCCTGAGGTACTTACTTGTCTTTTGTGATTCTTGTCAAGTGTCTATAAGCATCACGCTGTCAACAAGTGCTATATAAAACCCAATTAAGGTAATCAGTTCACGTATACAACAGTATTTTTACGCAGTCAAACGCCAATTAAGTCGAAACGTGAACGTAGGTTAGGTACACTGCAATATTTATTCTTATTATAATGACTTGGCGAACAAGTAACTTCAGGAAGACAGAAGACTAAAGTTGTTGCTTTTGTTAATGACGTAGGTTGGTAACTTCAGGGTTATTTCACTTTTCTTATTCAGAATGTTTACCAAATAAATTGCTTCAGAAACTAACAGTTACATACGTTTCGCGTAGGTGATACCGACGCACGTTGACCTATTACACAAACCTTTCGCTAAAATAGCTCGATATAATTAATTGGGACGGCCGATACGTTATTCTTTATAGCTAATAAACTCGAGTATTAAAGTTAAAGCGTTTATTTCAGTTGAGTAATATTTTGGTGCATTTTAGTGCCTATAACGTAAGGATTATTTCTGAAAGAGCCTTAACCTGATTTGTTTTCGTGTCCTAAGTTGTAGATATTGTCTTCTAAGGCCACAAAATGTCCATGATTTGCCTTTATTTTTAGCTTTGTTCGTTGTGTCGGGAACATACATAAATAGAGTGTTTGTTTATTTTATATTACAACTCTAACAAAGCAGAGAAATTGTGTCAATGAAAACGCAACGTATCTACGTGTGATCAGGGTCCGTATTCGCAAAAAACTAAATCGAAGTTTTCGTGCAAACGCTAATCTTACCTGTCTATTGTACGCCGTTATAAGGGACTAGCGGTCCGCCCCAGCTTTGCACGGTTATATTCTATAGCCTATGTTGCTTAGTGATAGTTATAATGTAGCTTGCTAACGGCAAAAGCATTTTTGAATCGATCTGCAGTTGTTTTGGAGCCTATTCAATTCAATTGAACAAACAAATAAACAAACAAATATTTTCCATGAAAATTTAATAATGTCCCAAAAAATATTGATTTCGGCAGGATCAAAGGGCAGGATTCGGCTGGATAATTTAGGGTGGGGCGAGGGTTCGAATCCTGCTGAAATCGAAAATTTTCTTAGAAAATGTGTCCAGTGCGTGTAACGCACTATAAAGCAAAACAAATATTTCCTCATTAATATTAGAATAGATTAAGACTTCGTCCGTCGCTCACTGTTCACTCAAATCAACGATGTCATAATAATATATTTTAACATCGTTGATTTGAGTTTTCTTTTTTTTTCTTTAATACCTAATAATACTGATGATGCTTTTATTTAAAACTTGAGTTGTATAAATTCTGCAAACATTGTTATATTCTATTTGGTTGGTAACCTGTGTAGAAATCTAGAAATAAGTGTCCTGAATATTTCAAAGGGAGACACTGCAATATTTATAACCACCCACTAAATCACAGAGAATGTGTTTAAAGGTTCAATCTGTCAAAGATTTATAATCTACCTGAAGCTGCGAAGAAACGCATACATGCAAGCTATAAGTCAAAAGTGTCTCCAGCATAAAATTTACATCCTTTTCCAAAACAGAATAAATCAACGTTTTAGAAAACAAGGTGGGCGAGTAGGCGTGTGTCCAGACAAGACTGTGACGTCATTGCACAGCTGTTTCTGTCACCAACGACAGGAACCTAACAAGTTTTTAAAACAATTCTATCAACATTAATCTTCAGCTTGTTCAAAATCAAAACAAAGCATTCGTTCTGGGCTGACACCCTGTAGACCGAATCCAGACCGACCTTCATGCGAAGGCAAAATAAAACATCTTATCGAATATAAAAACCAAGTTCAAGATTGTTTGCAAGGCGACTTTTAATACCTAAGGTTATTTTCAATTTTCTTTTTAAATGTTCGAGTGTTATACTATGTCTACGAAGCTTTTTAACATTAAACACTGGTTATTTAATTACGAAACAGACTAACCGTAATAATTATTATCAATGCAAAAGTTTGGATGGGTAGATTGGATGGATGTTTGCTACTTCTTCACGCAAAAAGTTCTGAACGATTGCTTAGATAGCTCTAAGCCGGGAACAAATCAAACATAAGCTTTTCATCCAATAAACAGTTCCCATGGGAAAGAAACGCGCGAAGTCGCGGGTAGAAACTAGTTTAATCATAAAGCTACCCTAACCTAACCAAGGAAAGTTGTCCGTAAATCATACTACAAAGGACAGGACAGCAACTCAACGTTATAATTTGGATCAAACTAGAACTATTGGTAACGATAGGTCACATAGCACAACTGCTAGTAATGGTCTGCAAACAACTCGTTATCCTTGTTTCTTGCAAATATCAACACTATAATAAAGCTGAAAGCGATACCTATCCAAATTACATGACTCTGTTACCTGGCCTGAGAACGTTAATAATTTAATTTAGGTTGTTCATAAAGACTGACGACTTCTGCGAAACACAGACATTAGAAAATGATGAATGAGGCTAAGTACCATCAGGGAGAGACAGCTTGTACGCAGACTCGCTAGAGTCAACTTTAGACCAGAACAACACAAATATAATTAATATTACTATTTTAAATGTAATAGTCTACCGCGTGTCAAGGATGAAAGTCAAAATAAGTGCTTCTTGGATGGACTCCAAAGTGACATCGGTTCAATTTGTATGGTTTATGAATGGACATTGTAGATGAAGCTACAAATAAGAGACCACTTGCCTACACAGACAAGTAAGAAAGAAATAAAACAAATCGTGGCATGGCGAGGCCATAGAATTATAAAAAAAAAAAAAAATAATGCTGGACAATTCACACAGCATTATATAGCCTCAAGCTAAGCAGAGCTTGTGTTATGGGTACTAGATAACTAGATACATAATATAATACAATACATAGATAGATATTTTTTATTATATATAGAAAACGACCAGAACACCCTGAACAAATGTCTGCAGATCGTACACACATTTGTCCCGAGGCGGGAATCGAACCCGCAACCTTCTGCGTCTTGATATAATAATTGAGTTATTACCAGAATCAAGGGAAACGACGAAACTATCGCTTAGAAATAAAAGTCACCACAACACTGGATTTCCAGTCCCTTATAAGACTAATGGGCGTCACATCAGCAACAACGGACTTTGTTCTTGTTTTCAAAAGAACATCGAAAACAATATCAAAGTTGAAATTCCATTTGTTTACGCAGAGAAATTTAAATCTGTCGAGAAATTTCCATACAGTTGACTCATAAAGAAGACTCTTGATTAAACATTTGTATCAAGCAACAAAATCTCAAGTACTTGTTCTTGCTCACAGCACACCACAAGCAATTATTGCCACTGACAATTACTGGAACATTAATCAAGTGCCGAGAATAGATCATGGCCGAAGGTTAGTTGGAGAGCAATCCGTTCCAATTGCCCGCCTCTCTAAAACGAATGCAAATGTCCTGCCAGAACTAAATACGCAGAGTAAACATGTAAAGCTAGCTTTATGACAGCTTCAGTACTTCTCAGAAGTTAACCTGTGTGTGACCGAACAGCCAGTGTAATGTAAGCTACGATTAAGGTATTAAAAAGAATGTAGGTAAGAGAAACATTTTAGAGGAAGTTACCAGAGTATCTTAGGAATCAATAAGGCATTTATTAGAGGAAGTGCAATTGCCTGCAGACACAGATAAATTGCTGTATGTTCTACATACAAAACCAAAACCCGTTATGATATAACAAACATTACTTAACGTTGAGATGAACGAACTTTTTATCGATACTTCACTTGCTCTACATAATGCTGTTTGGGCGAACTTCAATAAATACCCAGTGATTGAATAAGTCTCCAACAGTGATCTAGCTAGAATTTCAAGAAGGTCCCTGCGACAGAGGTATAGTTTATATTCTACCCAACGTGTAGGTACCCTACAGTGGTTAGCAGTGGTGTTAACGAAAACCAGTCTGTTTGATAGGTACTAAATTGAATGATCATAATATAATAGGTAATGTTTGAATGTAGGTAATATTTCCTAGCTTTCTGATATTTAATCCTTGAAACTATATAAAGCAAAGTGACCGTTATTGTGTTACTGAACCATTGTTTGCACACAAAGAAACCGGAACCTCATAATGTTACAGGCAAGGGACGAATGCAAAATGCAAAACGACACGCTAGGTGTGATTCAAATTTAACGACGCCACTTCATCACGATTTTTTTAATAAAAAATATACGTATATGTTTCACAGTAAAGACAAAACAACAGTGCGACATAGAAATCTTTTTCATGGCATTTGTTTGCGCTAGGTAGAGCCTAGCGCAAACAAAGCACTGTACTGAATAACGACCTGTATACAGGGTGTCCGGTAATTAATGGATAACCCCGCAGGCACGTGTAGGGGGGCAGAAGGGCAACTCAGAAAAAAATATAAAAAAAATCATAAAATATGAATAATAACGAATTGATTTCGTTTGAATTCGTTATTATTCAATTTGTAGCCGTAGTGCCCAAAAATTTGAACAAAGGTATAAAATTTAGCACTTAAAAAAAATAAAAAAAAATCCTAGACCGTTGCAGATAGATTTTTTTTATATTTTTTTCTGAGTTGCCCTTCTGCCCCCCCACAAGTGCCTGCGGGGTTATCCATTAATTACCGGACATCCTGTATATAGGCACTTTTCAATTTGTTTTTTTTTTTCATTAAAGGGATTATTTTGAAAGCAACATAATACTGTTTTAAAATTGACTTTACGGAAGTCGTGTTCGTGACAACGTTAAAAAAATAATTTCCATGCGAGTAGTCAGGATCGCGTGCCATCGTGACATCGGGGTTCACGACAAACATTGCACAAAAAGCAGGTGTTTGTGCTTACAGCCTAGCGACCAATGAGTTTGTAAAACTGCTCATGTAGTTCCAGACTCATTAACAAAGAATTTCAGGGAGCAACTGGTTGAATGTTTCAAAATATCTGAATAACACTGAAAGCTGTAAAATCTTTAATAAAAACGAGTTTCAAATAGGTTATCCAAATTCATTCAATAAGTAAATTTTTTATTATAATCTTATTGGATGAAACTGGATAGACGTTTTCGTCTACAGTGTGGATAAATCGATGGTGTTTTCATTCATGTGCAGGTGAGCAGGTTATCTAATCGTGACAAATATGCAAATTTCGTGCAGGTAAGGTAAGCAATGAATATTGAAAGAACGGCGACAAAAGGTGTTTTATATTCATGGGTTCAGATGGTTCAACGGTCTTTGATCGAGCTGGTAAGTAATTTCAGCTTCAATTTTCATTATAGGTGGCAACGATTGAAAGCTGGAGGCTCTTAAAAGACTTAAAAGTAAATTCATTAATCTGTCTATAGGACTTTTGAGCTGTAAAATCGTTAAATAAGCACGAAACGTCTATTTCTTGAGCATTTTGTTTAGCATCGCAACAAGAGAGTGCCGGGTGAAATGAAGAATTCAAAACTAATGAGTGGTTTTGTTTGTTTATGCATATGGAAACGTGAACGGTAACGGCCCTGGCTTTACAGAATTTGCTTCCTATTTTCACAAGTGCATTTTACGTAGGTAGGTACTATTAGTGGATGGCTAATTATGGCCAGCGTGCAGATTAACCGTTTCTGCGTTTTCCAGCATAAAATACGGAGGGTTTTTGTTCCGACTTCTCTACTTATTAATAATCTTTATTTATTGTACCGCTGTTGTGAGTGTTTTTGGCGGTTAAGACTGGACCGATATAGATAAAATTGGCACTAAGAAAGCCCCTGATCTAGTTCTCTTATTACTTTTAGGCCGAAATGAACGTCAGAGAAAATAAGACAAATTAAAATTTTTTGTTCGTTAATTGTTCCTCTTTTGACCATTTCTGATGGTGAAGTTATCAATTCATGTTCTTATTTCTTGTACCTCACCTCTAAAGCTGCTCGTACCTACAACCAACTGTCATCTTATTCCCCGCCATTTTGGTTCTATGCTTTTGAGTATCTGCTGATTTTTCAAAGAAAATGTTATCGCGCTGTAACGATACTGTATGTTAGGTTAACTAAAAATGAACTAAACTACCCACTTACCCACTTCTCATGACTGTTGTGTGATGCCGAGTCTGCATTATAAGTAAATTTACCGGAATCGGATATGTTTTCACGCTCACAAAAACGTGCGCGTGCGCTTTAACCTTTTTGCTGTTGCAGGTTATTACATAAACGATTAATTCTGTACTTCTGTAGCCTAATTTATATTAGCTTGCTGTGTCCAAGAAGGTAATCAGATGGTACATAGTGGACATTATTAAATACCTTAGACAAGAGAACTTTGGTTTAAAGTTCGTAACGTAAACTGTTTTATAAAAATCAATTGCTGTTCGTTAGTCTCGAAGTCTCGATAAAGCTTAAAAACAGCTTGACTGATTTGTTTTATTTTTTGTTTTGTTTGCCCTATCAATGAAAAAGAAAATTTGCTTATATGAAGTTCATGGGGTCAACTGCATAGTAGGTAACAAAATATACGAGAGATTTATGCACAAATCTAAGACCCTGAGTAAGGCACG
Source organism: Eupithecia vulgata (assembly GCA_946478455.1). Lineage (NCBI taxonomy): Eukaryota > Metazoa > Arthropoda > Insecta > Lepidoptera > Geometridae > Eupithecia > Eupithecia vulgata. Next base: position 10,873,767 of record OX297862.1, on the reverse strand, counting down.
ATCTGTTGGGTTGATCAAAGTCATGCATCATCGAAAACGCTGTATACTTTCCGGGGCATCAGTAAATATTTTCTATCACTTGAAATAAACACGCATTAAGCAGGGACACCGATCAAAATATTTGAAGCACGTATGTATGTATTTACCGGTTGTTATGATCAGTATGGTATGACGTAAACAAGGGGTGAATTTAAGGTGTATTGTATCCTCTAAACGTAAAATTATTTACATAGGTACCCGTCAGAGTTATTATTTTCCTTTCCGTTCGACGGCACGTTTTGGCAGCATCTAGCAATAATAATCTTTCAAACAATCATCAAGATCATAAACATGATATGAAGAATGAATGCATGAGAACGAAGAATCAAAATATTCGAAAATTGTTAGTTTTAGTTAACATTTATGAAGGTATCTCACCAAAATATGTCTGCAAAAAACCCGTTATGAATCAAAAGTCTGAAGATGAGTTGGGTGAGTTTCACTTTTGGCTAGATGTTCTAGTCTTGATCATGCACAGTACCATCAAAGCGATAGTTTTGTTTTAACAGTATTGTTCCGTATCTCTCCGCTCTGCCCTCGTCACCTGAATCAACAATTTCATTGGTTTTTTTTTTGCGCTGCTCCCTATTCTTTTTCTGTAATTAGAGTAGCCAAATTCACCTTATATAACATGAGCTATACAGTATAGCTCATGTTATATAAGGTGAATTTGGCTATAGAGTTGAGTGTAGCATATAGCCTATACTGCTACACTAGCCAGTGAACGTCAAGATCGGTAGAGACGTTTTGGAGGTTAGACAGAACAGGGAGAATGAAAAAGATGGTGTTTTGTTATAAGTACCTGCAGGCTGCAGTAGCTGTTGTGACATTACAAACAAACACTTCAGTTTATTTTTATTTGAATACTCTGAGATGTTTAGATTTAACCAAAACCAAGATTAGTCCAAAGGAAATTTAAAACATTATTATCGGTATCCGTAACCGCATAACTTGTGCCTTTAAATCCGTGAATCCGATTGGTGGTGCGTGGATGGATCTTGTGGAATGAAGTGCGTGTTTGGTGAAACAATAAATATCTCGACATAAATGGGATTCACTACCAAGAATCATCGAAAGATCCGAAATAATAAAATAACAATCTTTGAGAAGTTGATATAATAATAATTTGGTTCTATTATAAAATATGTTTATATTTAAGAGTTTGGAGCTAGATGATGCTGTATGAATTGCATCAAGCAGCTAAAACATCCTACTGGTAGTATCAAGACGCTATAGGATCAATAAACCCGAGGGTTAGTAGATACGTCAATGCTTTATTTTTATTATTGGCTGCGATGCGCAAGAGTTAGACATTTATTAAATTGTCAAAAAAAACTGAGCGTTTCCCAGAAGCGTGGGAAGTGTACAGACGCGGGGCCAGAAAGTGGGTCGCCTTCACTTCCTCGGAAGACGCGAAAACTGAGAGTAACGATATCGGCAGTCTTCTAAAGAGTGCGACGGGGCATACATGTAATTTTTTAAAATCTGGCGTTGTTTGTTTTCTTATACAATTTATATCCACGCCGAGACATCAGGAATCCAGGACTAAAATATTACATATATTGGAGTCCTGGATTCCTAACGTCTGACAAAAAAAATAGGGGATAGCAACCGCCTTAAAAAATACCTATATTGCATTGACGGTTCCTAAGATCTTAGAAGTAGTAGGTACGAGTAACCAAAGATGGGATTGGAGACTTTACTTATCTCCAAATTAAATAAGTCCCAGGAGTTTATATCAGCGCCCAACCTTTTTGTTCAATCTCATTTGAACACCGACGACAGAGTAAAACCAAATCCAATAAAAAATAAGTGATATGATCAAAAGCTTTCACAGAAAAATACGACATACTTGGGTTCCAAAATCTAATCTTGCTGTGACGAAGGAGCAGATGTTCCAGGTTTGTTTTTTATTTTTAATTTGAAGAATCTTGTTCTTAAGTATAACGTGATAAGAGAAAAGATTGATAGTCTATAAATGTCTACTTTGCAACACGTGAGAAAATACACAAACTAAAACACGTAAAATAAATCATAAGAAATAGGCAACAGCCTGAAATAGTAGGTAGGTATCGGACGATTCCCACGGTGAGGTTCACAAGATAATCCTAAATGTTTGCAAACAACGAATCAATGTTACATCTTCAGTATAAAAAACCCCTCTTTGTTTTGGAAGGCACTGCTATTTGAGCTAATTAATTCAAATTCTGAGCAGGTCTACATAAATGTGATAATCAATTCAATGCGCGTTTTCGCCAGGTAGTTTTTCCAGAGTTGTTCCGGAACCACAAACTGGATGCGTAGGAGCACCTGATTCATTAGAACATTATTAGCAAGGACTTATAGTGTTAGGGACACTTACACGCCTTCCGGCCTCGGGTACCCGCATGAATGTTAATAATAATGACGGGCTAATATCGCGAGTGGAAAACAGCCAAGGGCGTGTGTTTGTAAGAATGGTGTACGGTTTGGTACCATAGAAATCAAAGTCCTGTTTATTTGCGATAACATAGCAGAATAAAGAATTTTGGAGCTCAAAAATCATTATTTCCAGTTTTTATTTTTATTCCAAATAATGAATTATCAAAATGTTACCGGGCAGTTTTAATAATATAAAAATCTGTTATGTTACCTTTCTATTAAACTGTATAGATGATAGATTATCTAAAACACCTAACTAGATAAATCTTTACGACAGGGTTTAAAATAAAAATGCGGTGAGACTTTTCAGTATGTTTTACGAACATGAATAAAAAACCCATCTGTGTTAATTTGACTATACTTTCTATTTTTAATCTTCTTTGTATTCAATTGTGTGACTTCAAAAGTTCATGTGAACTTCGAATAATGCAAATTTCGTAGTAGAATCTAAACAGCGACCGTAAATTCATCTTGTATAACATGGGTATAACTTTTTCTATTCATCCTCTAACGAACCTGCCCACCTGATGAGTTCCGATTTATATTTCAAACGACGAAAAGATTAGCTTTAGCTTTCATATTTTATACAAATAGATATATATAGGTATTGAGCCGCAATCCATCTGACAGAGATGATGTAGGTAGATATGTGTATGTACATATGTCTACATAGCCGTGTTCGTTAGTACGCCCCGCGATGATGTAGAGTCGATTCACCAAACAAGAGTTAAAAGTGATGAGTCATCTAACAACACTATGTAATATTTTGATTAAAAATAAAGGGTAGGAGATGCCTGATGTAACATTAGAATCTATTTACACTGGCAACGGCACACTAACCCAAATAGTGCAGTGGCAATCACGCGTGACAAAACATTATCGCAGCGCATGCGTAAACAGTACGGGCAATTTGAAAAATGATACACTTTTCATAAGAATTATGAATGGATATAATTGTCTAATGGCTCGTTGAACAAACGAGTCTGTCTCTAAATATACCTTAGACAAACTCCTTTTACATTTTTGGTTATGGCGGCGAAAAATGTGTAATGGGCAAATTTGGGTTCCATTAAAACAATTTTTCTCAGACGGTACCCCGAGTCAAACTAGCGCCGCCACCTATTTTATCGTATTATTTCGTTGAACAAAGGTAATTATCCTATTATAAGTTTTTTTTATAAAAAAAACTATTTTTTTTTTATTCTACTAATTAAAAAATTCTACGAGTTTCCGTGTACAGAGAATGATAAAACGTACGGATGGGAAGAAGAACATTAATTTAAGTTTTATAAAAAATACATAATACGCTTCTGTAAACTGAGAACCACACATTCTAATTAAAAGCAAGAATCACATGACGATAATGGTTAGATTTGACTGTATAAATACTAGAATAACACAAGCTGTCATAAATATTTCAAATGTTTTTACTTACTTTATTTGCGTGTAGTTTATATTGTTTAATAAACTATTTTGTTTCCAGCCTAGTCGTATTGTATCCCCCAGCTATAGTGACAGAGTCCTAAGTGAATGCGACACTTTCTACGGCTCCACAAGTATTAGGGACAAGTGACAGTTTCAAGTCTCAGTTCGTGTCGTGACACAGTCGTTAGATGCGCAACTGGAGCAGCTAGAATAATGCACAAACCAGATCCAAGCGGTTTGTGCTCTGTTAACCCTTCACAATTGTCTCAAACATAAGCGGTTTACCATACGGATAACTAAAGCATATTCGATTTCATGTCGACGAACTTTCGAAAACTTCTATAACTTCTGGAATTTGTCAAATAAAGTGCTCAAGTATAATTATCCAGGGTCATCTTCAATCACAATTAACGAAACTATGAATTTTATTAATTTTAGTACTTTTATCTGTACCTTTATAGAAATGTGGGCTCTACAGAAAGAAATGAGCTTGATAGGAAGAGTAGGTAATCGTTCAATACTATACCTAATCTAGGTGCAAGACTTTTTTTTATAGTCTATTGACCTTAGTTTGACCAAAATGTCACCTGATGGAAAGTGAAGATGTGGCCGACGATGTATCATGAAGGACAGAGGCGACGACGTAGGTAAGTATGCCGAATTTGAATCATACCTACCCAACTCAACCCATTCAACTTTTCATAGACTTAATACAAATTAGGATCTATTTTTACCTGCGCTTGACCACAATCTCATTATAAGTGACGATGTTGCCGAAGATGTATCACGAAGTACTAAACTTTACTGCTCTTGAAGATACCTCGTTTACCTACGCTTGACAACAATCTCATTATAAGTGACGATGTTGCCGAAGATGTATCACGAAGTACTAAACTTTACTGCTCTTGAAGATACCTCGTTTACCTACGCTTGACAACAATATCATTATAAGTGACGATGTTGCCGAAGATGTATCACGAAGTACTAAACTTTACTGCTCTTGAAGAGACCTCGTTTACCTACGCTTGACAACAATCTCATTATAAGTGACGATGTTGCCGAAGATGTATCACGAAGTACTAAACTTTACTGCTCTTGAAGATACCTCGTTTACCTACGCTTGACCACAATCTCATTATTAGTGACGATGTTGTCGAAGATGTATCACGAAGGTCTAGACTTTACTGCTCTTGAAGAGACCTCGTTTACCTACGCTTGACCACAATCTCATTATTAGTGACGATGTTGTCGAAGATGTATCACGAAGGTCTAGACTTTACTGCTCTTGAAGAGACCTCGTTTACCTACGCTTGACCACAATCTCATTATTAGTGACGATGTTGTCGAAGATGTATCACGAAGGTCTAACCTTTACTGCTCTTGAAGAGACCTCGTTTACCTACGCTTGACCACAATCTCATTATAGTGACGATGTTGTCGAAGATGTATCACGAAGATCTAGACTTTACTGCTCTTGAAGAGACCTCGTTTACCTACGCTTGACCACAATCTCACTATAAGTGACGATGTTGCCGAAGATGTATCACGAAGGTCTAGACTTCACTGCTCTTGAAGAGACCCAGGTTGTAGTTGGATGAAAAAAGAGGCATAAATCGGTACAAATACTGATCCCTCACTGACTGACTTGCGTATACATGTGAATTTGCATCTTCTCTCTGCCAAGAGCACAATATCAAGCCGTTAACCAACGCATACGTTTGTGTAGTATCACCTCTAAGCGCGCGTCTCGCTTATCTAGATGAAATCTTGAATAAGATACTTTCAAAACAAACAATGGATTTAAGCGCGCATATAGCATACGAAATCCCAATAGATGCGTCTAGCCTAGCACTTCGCTATCACTTTTCTAACTTTCCACGATATTTGTAGTTCCAACAACGGTGCATTACGGAAATTGAATATATTCATTGTTACGTGTGAGGCAGGTAGGTACTCATTACGTATACAGGCCTATCGTCTATTTATTGACAACAAACACCAGCGGACTGCTCTTATTCATCATTAGTTAGTCAAACTGCGATAGGTTTTTATGGTAACACTAGCAGCGCCTCGCGGTTTCACCCTCATAGTTCCCGTTCATTCGAATTCCGGGATAAAATATGGAGCATGTGCTATTCCAGACTATAATCTATATCTGTGCAAAATTTTATCCACATCCGTTCAGCCGTTCCGGCGTGAATGAGCAACAAACAATCACTATCCATCCATCCATCTAAAGTTTTATTAGTGTGATATACTAGGGACTGCTTGGATATAGACCTAATAATAATGTTCAAATTAACAATACTATATTTTTAGATATAAGTATAATAAATAATAAAAATAATAAATAATGCTGGACAATTCACACAGCATTATCTAGCCCCAAGGTAAGCAGAGCTTGTGTTATGGGTACTAGATAACTGATATACGTAATATTATACATTACATAGATAGTTTTTTTTTTTTTATTATACATAGAAAACACCCAGACCAACGGAACAAATTTCTGCAGATCGTACACAAATTTGTTCCGAGGCGGGGATCGAACCCGCAACCTCTTGCGTCGCAGGCAGACTCTCGCCCGCTGCGCCACTGAGGTCGTCAAGTATAACTAATTATTTAACTGTAAGTAATAACTAATTATTTTTATTTGCTTTCAATTTTCATTATTTATCAATTTTATTTTAATATTCAGTTTTTGAATCACCTATTTGTTTCCAATTTAATCTATTCACTATAATGATTAAATTCTGCCAAGTCAACCAAGTCAACCAAGTCCTGGTTTCTTTTTGTTAACCTCTAGTGTGTTTACTTGTGTGGGGACAAGTAAACACACTAGCTAGAGGTTAACAAAAAGTTTAAACTATTGTCAAATTATGACAAACTGATTAAAAACATAGCTCAAAGGATTAGCAAGCTGAAATGGCAGTGGGCTGGCCATATTTCAAGAAGAACCGACAACCGCTGGGGTAAACGTGTTCTTGAGTGGAGACCGCGACTCGGAAAACGTAGTGTAGGACGCCCTCCTACCAGGTGGGACGACGATTTGCAAAAGACTGCTGGCAGATGCTGGATGCGGCAAGCTGAAGACAGGGCGCTATGGTGCTCATTAGGGGAGGCCTATGTCCAGCAGTGGACTGGTATAGGCTGATGATGATGATGATGATGATTAAAAACAGTCTGTTAGTGTCATATACACATAGACCACAATGTAGGTACCTTATTTACATATGTAGTATTGGGGTACAAGGGAGACTCCAAGATCATGTCTCCCAAGCCAACCTAACCTGCACGTGGTGTACCCTGCTAGATAACGAACTAGGCTCTGGTGAAAATATCAACATTCTTCATAATTTGATAACTCATTTTTTACTATTATTTTCCATTACTTGACACTGGCAGAAAAGAGTCCAACCAGACTCATATTGCCATTAACAAAGAATCATCATCATTACATGTAGTATTTGATACAATAAATTTTACTTTACATACGTACCAAGTGATTTTTGAGTGTTAGAGGTACCTTACAAGCAGATCGTTACTTGGTGACTTGAACAATGACGTTGGTTACGATTAAATTAGAGTAGGTAGTTACTGAGGTGAATTCTAATTACCTAGTTATATTGTCATTCAGCATAATAATTGTCTCGAGTTAGAAACTACATTGTCTCTATGCGTAGGTAAGGATTGGTATTTTAATTAAACAAACCGTATAAAGAGAACGCTGCTGTAAGCTTAATATATCTGTTGAGAGTTATTAATCGGACACTATAGATATTCTTTAAACGGTCCAGCATTTAAAGAATATATAGGACAGTAAAAAAGTTAGACACAATAATCGCGCTAAATCGCAAAAAATTGTACCTTTTAAATTATTATAACTTCTAAAGTAGACAAAATTAGCGACAATTTGAGTACAACCCCAGCTATTTGTCTTATATTAGAGAGATCTCGAAATTCTATGACACAAAAAATGGGGCACTTTTTATAAAAGTTAGAAATTGGCGACTGGATGACGATGCTGTAGAATGCATTGTTTAGAAGCTGTACCTAAGCCAAAAAACTTTAAAAGTCTAGGTTTTACGAGCACCACAAAGTTAGCACAGGAGGAATTTGGATACTTGGTTTTACACTATTGGTATCTATCTACCCTAACAACATCCTCTAAAATCAGAACCGTAATTTTTTTACGACAGAATGTTTTAGTTGACTGGCCAACTATGAACATACACAGTTCATAACTACATATTATTTCTAATCATCAAGCTTCATTACAAATCGATAACGCATTAAGTCTCAGTTACGAATAACAGAGCTTTTCTCTGAGCTTTTACCCTTAGTAGTTAAAAGACAAAATTATCGTTCCCTAACTTGTATGAAACATCTCTGTAAACAACACTCACGGTCACAATAATTTATATTTGAGGTAGGCAATAACAAACGCTTATAATGGTTGAGGAAAATGTCAAGTTGTACCGGGATAGCACCGGGTCAACCGGCTCGATCGACCTTGGCCCATATTCAGCCTCTTCTAGAATTGGGTCAGGCAATCAACATGCACTCTACCTATCACTGATAATATGCATATCGATAATTAGGTTGTACCTGACTACAAAAACACCATAGGACAAGTACACCGACCTTGCTCCATTTCTGATTGTGTTTTCGCATCGGTCTATCTCAAATCGCGATAGAAAACAAATAGTTAATGACTCACTTTACCTTCACTGTGTTGCCGGATATTGAAACTTCAAAGATGACTATTTTATGAATTAAAATATACTAAACAAACACTTTCATGGCCCACGCCGCACATGCCCATCTACAACACCGTGCACCACTACCAGCGCGGCGCGGCGCGTCGTTGGCACGAAGCTGGGCAGGTGGGCAGTGAATGCTATAATAACGTAGGACGTAAAGTAATTAAGGCGTAAGTATCGATATCGGTACCTGTTATATTTTACATATTTTATTATATTTTACGCACTATGTTATGCAAACATGATGAGAATAATGAAGAAGATTATGTGAAATGTTCCTAAAGTAGTTTAATGTTTATAGTACAAGAAGAGGATGAAGATTTATCTCTGGTTATGTAAACAAAGTTTGTAAAGAAGTTACTAGCTCCTACAACTATAGCACGACTATTATTTTGCTAGCTCGACTCTATGATTTATGAATTTACAAAAATTTTCTGTAGGTACTCATTCAAAGCAGAGAATTCGTTTATTTTGACAAAATCATGCAAAATATACTAAATGGTAGTGAAATGGCTCAACTTTGCAAAGCTCATTCCATGTTTTAGCAAAATTTACGATGCAGGTAATATGTTTTTGTGATCTATACCTACCTACTAATTTTATAATGAGGTAAAGTTTGTGACTTGTTTGTGACGTTGTAGGGGTACCCCCCTACAACGTCACAAACAAGTCACAAACTTTGGATCACAAACATACATAGGGAGGGACAGACAGACAGTGGGAAGCGACTTTGTTTTATACTATGTAGTGATTACTTGACACTTGCAGAAAAGTGTCCTCTAGAGAAACAGAAGCTGCGGAAGTCACTAGCCAGATAAGTGTCTATTTATTGTAAATCAAACTAATATTATAAACGCGAAAGTTTGTATGTTTAGATGTTTGCTCTGGATCTACTGAACCGATTTCAAAAATTCTTTAACCATTAGAAAGCTTATTTTTCAGTGAGTGACATAGGCGTATGTTTTATCCCGGAATTCAAACGGGAACGGGAACTATACGGGCAAAGCTGCGGGCAGCAGTTAGTTATATATAATTTGGGTAAACGACTAGGCTCATTTATTGTTCTATAGCCAAGAAATGTTACTGTGAATAAAACATTAAATGGAAGACATTTTATAGGTGTTTTGAACTTTTGCCTGAACGTTGAGTTGGTTTATTTCATTGCATAGCAGATGTTACCGAACAATGCAGTTAGGTAACGTTATCAATTCAATGTGTTTGAAGTTTACTACAATGTCGTTTGTCTGGTAGCTGGTTCAGTTTTTTGTTATTGCGCAGAAGGCATCCGAACAATTTCATGGAGGAGTAAGTCGATGCTATTAATAAAGAGAAGAACCTATTGAATCGTAATTTTAACCGGTTATTGCCTACCCAACCCATCAACAAACGAAACCGTTTTTTGTTACCGTCGTCAATTGTGAAACTTTAAAAGAAGAAGCCTTGGATCCTGAAATACAGCCTAGTTTAGGACCCATATTATACTAAAACACTGTTATTTTTGTTCAATAAATGATTTTAATGTTTTTTTCTTTATGGTCACCTTAATAGAGTACGTTTTGGCGTAAGTGCATTAAATGAAAGAAAAAGCTAGTGACGAGAAATTTCGTAAAGCTGTTCTCTCCAAATTATTTATGAAGACGAATTTCGTCAATAAAAGGAACCGGTGTGAGTTCTCCGTTCTCACAACCATAATCGCCACATCGAAGCAATAAACAAGTTTACTTCACACACAAGTTACATAAACAGAGTTTCCTCTTGCTTTCCTGATTGATTACATAGCTTTATAAGGTTTGTCTTTCGGCTTTACAGCATCACCAATATGCACAATCACCTAGTAACAAGAGAATTTACTCAGATTTCCATTTTATTGCACAATTAATAAATATTTAATTTGCTATTATTTATTTGCTATCGCTACCTACAAAACTCCAGACATAAAAGACATAGTTGCATTATTCAGAACCTAACCTATACACTAACTAAACTCGACGTAGAAAGTTTGTAAACAAACCGCCCATATTTAAACTGAAATTCAATCTGTTGCCGCGTATTTTTGTACGCAATTTAAATTACTAATCGATTTGAGATGCTTCCCTCAATAAATATTGCTTAATCATATCTGACATTCGACGCCAATATCTTAAGTTATTTGTGTCGTGGTTTGTTTACAAACATTCTACATCGAGTTTAGTTAGTGTACTAATAATTTATAGCCGAAAGTTTGTTTTTGCCTTTGTGAAATGTTTGACAACGCCAAAACTACTGAACGGATCGAGCTGAAGATTTGCACACATAAAGTCCTGTATCTTAAATATCATTTAGGCTAGTAGGCTAAAACGCGTGCGAGGCCGCAGGCAGAAACTAGTATTAATTTAATCCTCTGACGGAACATGAATGTCGAGGATAAATATTTTTAGAAAGCATGTTTTACGAATGAATGGAAAATAATAATTCTCCAGCGAAAACTTGTTGGCTTATTTGCTGTCAAAGTGTGGGCAGTGCTGGCAGATGATTCATATCGCTTTTACTATATTGGTAGCATGACCACGACAACTATGACTTCTTGTGTCTTCGGGGAGCAAATTATGAAGATTTTATTGAAAACATTTCAGTGTCAGTCAAGTTTCAACTTTTTTGAAAGCAGTCATTTATTTCCATGCAATAAATAAAAGATACAAAAATATTTACCAACCACCTTCATAGTTTTTATAAAATTTATGAACTCTTGTGTTGCTTATAAAATTCATGGCAATAGGTGTTCGTTTCCTAGAAACTAAACTAATAATAAATAGTACGAATCTTAAATATTAGGAATTTATGAATCTTGTTCAATAGTAATGATGAAACAAAACAAACAACCAAAAACTACGGACATGTACCTACATGCTACCTAACAAGTACCTACATAGTTGTAAAAAAGTAGTTAACTACAAAAAGGTTGACTTGACTCACCTATAGTCTTTAACATCTGTAGATCATCCAGCTCATATTCCTTCTCCTCCTCAGTGTATTCAGAATCCGTGGTGGTAGACTCCTGTTCTTCAATGGAAGACGCCACGGACAGAGACCGGACATCGGAACTCAGTTCAGAACTGCAGTCCCTCACCAGTTTCGCACTTGCCATCATCATTTTTAATGTCCACTGACTTTACAAATTAATCTTTCAGTTCATAATTTAATTTGCGTAAATTTGAGTGAGATTCTAAGATTTTTGTGACTGAAAATGCTGTTATGTGTGTTTAAAATAATATTATTGTTTTATTTACTAATAAATAATGTTTATTATTATTTGGTAATGATATCGTGAGTCGCGCGAGCTCGGAATGAGAGCGACAATGCGTCCGATGAACAGCGCGAACAAGATCTCACTGAGGGAAAAACACGCTCGGCTCGGGTCGGGCGAGTTGTTCGTAACGGCCACAGCTGTCGACACGCTGCTATCGAGGCGACAAAATAAACCCTGACAAATCAATTTTTTTGGGAAATTTACTGTACGTAGTAATTTTAAAACAAAAAAGCGTGTATCAAAGAAACCAAAGGAATTATTAAAAACTCGTTTATTTTGTCTTAAGCACCGAGTATATAACAATAACGATTATAGACAAAGTATAATATCACACTGAAATCCGATTTAATGGTTTTACATTATTCTACGAATAAATAATTTAGTGACCCTTTAGAAACGCCAAAAAGCTTCATATTACAATTTTAATTCTAAATCCTTAGCCTTAGCCTTAACCATAGCTTTTGCTGATTTAATGACACTTACTGCTTTTTGAATCAATAAAACTTTTGAAACTATCATGGTTATTAACATAGAAGTCCTTTATAACGAGATATTTACCATGACCAACTCGCAGTGACTTTAGTTCTTCCGTGATCATGACACATGAAATTGTGTCGAAATATTGGAAAACTTAAAAATCAAATTGGTAAATATTATAAATGACTTCTTTGTAAATCAAATTTATTATTTTGTTTATATATTTTAAGCAGTAGCTACAGACAGAATTATGTATTTGATTCTTGTAGCAAAATTTACCGAGCTACAATATAGCAATTAGGGTGGTGTTCTTCTGAAATATAATATGTACCTATGTTTAATTTTAATTGAGGTGTCTGGCGTGTTTTCGTTAATTTATACGTATACGTTTTCTAGTTAATTATGACGTCTCGTAAGATTATTTTTCAGTAGACAGCACCCTTGCAAGAATGCTATATTTTACAGTTAAATCCGATACCCTTTCCATTCTTTTATTTGCTGTTTGGCACATGGACGACTGAAATTTCCTAAATGTTGACAGGCGAATGAAGACTCAGTGACAGAATGAGTATTCATCTAACACAAATAAGGTTCATAGTTAACCCGCTTACATCCGTAATGAACAATAATTATAGTTTACCACAGTATCTAAAAAAAAAAAAAAAATGCTGGACAATTCACACATCATTATCTAGCCCCAAGGTAAGCAGAGCTTGTGTTATGGGTACTAGATAACTGATATACGTAATATTATACATTACATAGATAGATATTTTTTATTATACATAGAAAACACCCAGACCAACGGAACAAATTTCTGCAGATCGTACACAAATTTGTTCCAAAGCGGGGATCGAACCCGCAACCTCTTGCGTCGCAGGCAGACTCTCGCCCGCTGCGCCACTGAGGTCGTCAATCTCAATCGGTCTTAATTTTTATCACGGAAAAACGCTTGTAAATCAAACATTCAATGTGATTTATTTCCTTAAGACCTTACAGGAATCTTCGACACGTCGTCACATCAATCCAAATTACATAAGTAAAACTAAAAATTAAAGTGATCATTTTTATTTTTTGTTCATTTAATTTTTTTTATGTGTAATAGCCGTGGGTAGCGAATGAAACAACAATAATTTTTATTATTCTATCGAATATTCTGATTAAGTAATTGAGACGCATGAGTAAAGTCTGTAAAATAATACAAAATGTCGGACAGCTAAAACAAAAATCGATTACAACTTCCCCATAAACAAAATCGGTTGTCATAAAAATCGGATCAATAAAGCACATGACTATTTTACTGTCAGACGTACTACCAAACATCAAATACGAGAATGGAATAACTGTTGTTCTATAGTTTTGTGGTGTCAATTAATCCATAATCTTTTACTGCGTAATGTTCACTGCACAAATAACCGTGGAAGTAAATTAAAACACATTTTCATAATGTTATATATTACTTGCGATTCATAAATAAATTATTTACGTAATCCATGTACTTAAGTTTAGGTTATGAATACAATTTACATTTGTACAGCCAGAAATATTTACATAAGGCATGTATTTTTGTTCATGCGTTTATACCGCATACTTTCCACAAATATATTACCAAACTACCTTTCATATACACATTAATTTTACCCTCTACACTACAATTTTTAATGCCTTGTTGTCTATGCTACAATATACATTATAAACAAATATTTTTACACTATTCTACAAGATATAATTATGTAAACTATATCTATAATTATGTTTAATATAATAGTTACAACTATGGCAATGATTACTATAATATACATAAATCATCATTCAAAGAGATCAAGAAACTTATTCAAGGAAAATCGTAAGAGAATATATTTTGTATTCCGTTTATAATTAACATGAAAGTTAAAAACTTTAAAAGGTAAAATATCGTACATAACGATACTTGTGAAAATTAAAATTAGGAAAGTGTTGTGTTCCATTACCGACGTAATTTTTAAATACTTTATATTGTTGTTTAGTTTGTAGTTGGTCCTAGTTAAGGGCCTATACAATCTAATTTTTTGTGAAAAGAATAGATACAGGTTTTCGTTTTCATAAAAGCGGGATAGGGCATGGCAACACAGACCAAAATATAAAGTTCTAGCTTATTATCTACTAATTAAGACATTATTTGAAAAAACCGAAACATATATAAAATGTTCTCGAAACTGTTCTGTAACTTAGTTCTATTGCCATGCTTATTCTCAAAATCTTAACTGCTATATTTATTGAGAAATTAAGGTTTTAGTAAAAATTTAGAGGTAACTTTGCGATTTCGACAAAATTTCCTGCAATCGTCTTTTTGAAACATAATTATGATCGATAGAGTAAGTCCTGACCTTTAACATAATAAATTTCAAGTTACATAATTATTCGTTTGGAACATATGGAGATATGACGAAGTTGATTTGGGGTAGATAGTCCCGCAACTAAGTTTGCGCACACGCACATATTTGTGCAGCTTTATGTTCTTGGCATTTTATGTCCTGCGCAAATTGTTAGTCTCCATTGCGTGATCGAAATTCGGTTAGGATGACATCATCATCATCACTAGTTTCTATTCCATATGATTTATTTCGTTCATTTAGACAATAATGCCAACAGTTAAATCTAGCATAAGTAATTATTGAATACCTCCATCCAAGTAAATTCTTATTTATGACGTTGGTTGGACTCATAAATACTTCAGCAATGTTACTTTTCCATTAAAGGTTAGAATTTAAATGCTAATTACCATTCCATTTTTAGTATTACGTCAGGCTTGCGTAGGTATTTACGAATCTATATATAGATCAGTGATTTATGGCGGTGTTATTTCTCTTATCATTATCAATATTCCAGTGTTTTATGCGTACATATTTCATGCGTCAACGGTTGTTTTTAACATTTCTGATAACTAAGCGCAATATTTACAGATAAAATAAAATATTGACTGTCATTCAGTATTGTGAAATCACAGAAATCCAATTGGATGAGTCTTTTTAAAAATTATTTTTGAACGATGAAGATTTTGTGCGTTTTAATACGTTCCATTTTAGAACGAACACTCTCTTACTTGACTTTATCTGTATGAGTATGAAAAATTATCATATTCGGTAAATCTGAACAAAACAACAGTAAAAAAGTACTCTATGCAATAAATAAATTTTATAATGAATGAATGATCTTCCAACGTGCTTTTATAACCGTCTGTAATGATAGTTTCAAACTCTATATTGACATTAGAAACTATTTTATGAATGAAGTAAGATTTCCGAATTGTATTTTAGACCGAATGATGTCTTAAAACCGAATTCATGTCAGATAATCCCAACAACATCAATATATTGAAAAATGTACCTTATGCAATGATAATAAACACAAGCCCCGCATGAGAAGCGATTGCCAGTCGATTATGGTGTCTCGGCGAGGGACAAAACGCGACCGCAGGTATTTCGGATAGCGGGAAGCGTTCAGGGCACTGTTCTACTGCGCTGCACAGTTTTGACGGCTTCTGGACACAAAAAAAAATAAGTATTTAAATCTTGTTTTATTTGTATAGGAACTACGATTTTTGCTATAGTGCTTACCCGCACTCTGGGCATCTCTAAGAAATGAAATAAGTTCCCAAAAATTTTCGACTTCGGCGGGATATACTCCAATCCTTAGAATTTAGCAACGGCAACACCTCTCGTCAAACGAATTAAATGTAACTTTAGTCTTTGAACATTGGAAACTTCAATTGTTTTCTCTGTAGGTAGAGTCACCGGCGCTACAGTCCGTAAGAGGTCCCAAAGATTTTCGACGAGAACCGACAGAGACTTCGTGGCTTAGTTGGTTAGAACTTAGAGCACACCCGTACTAAGGGTGGGGCGCGGGTTCGAGTCCCGCCGAAGTCGAAAATTTTTGGGAACTTATTTCATTTCTTAGGAACTACGATGCTTCAGACATAGACTAACCCCCGAATACTCAAACGCATCTCGGATTTAAGCACGTCTCAAGTGACGAATATTTGACAGAGTTTCAATTAAAACTGTCGTAAAATCGCGACATGAGACGTTCTTAAATCAGAATTGCGTTTGAGTATTCGGGCATTAGACACAGATAGAGGTACCTTGGTACACATACTGGCACGTGTAACTTATTATAATACATCCCCCTTTTGCAAAACAAGGTAGGTATAGACCGTTCATCGTAAGATGTCCCCCCTGATGGGAATTGTTCCCAGGCAGGGGACAACTTACTGTTAACGGTCTGTAGTACGGAAAAAAATAACTCTGTTTGAGTTTATCACATTGTAATATTTGTAAACAATCAATACAATCTGACAACCTCAGAGTTCTTTTTCACCCTGACTTATATAAATAAGCAGATTTATTTCTCACTTACAACTACGAGAAGTAAATGCTTAGCAAATGTTATATTAATGCTGTTTGAAGTTAAAAGATTATAATAAATAATAATAAATAAATAATTCTAGACAATTCATTACACAATAATAAGTGTAATTAATAAATAAATATAAATGAATTAATAGGAACAAGTTTTTTAATACCATAACTCGGGACTCTTCTTGAAAAGACTCGCTGTCTAGGCTAGGATATAAGTTTTGGCGAATTGCCAGTAGAATAGGAGTAACAATACAAACCTGGTTTTTCTTAGATAACGCTTTGAACTCGAGTCCGTATTTCACAACGGTTTCATCGTAGGTTAGAGGTTCGACAACCATGCCCAAGTCATCAGTTTTCAGCTTCCTCTTCTGTGCGAGTGGCACCATTTTCAGTGTAGCTATGATCTGTGGAAAGATAAATCATTTACTTTTGGCACTAACAGGTTAACCAGCATGCAGTGTATTGATAATTATGGTACACATTACACAATTTAGCATTTATATTTTTGTAAAGTGGTCTGTTTGATTTGACGACCTCTGTGGCGCGGTGGGCGAAGATCCGCCTGCGACGCAGGAGGTTGCGGGTTCGATTCCCGCCACGGGACAAATGTGTGTACGATCTGCAGAAATTTGTTCAGGGTGCTCTGGTCGTTTTCTATGTATAATAAAAAATATCTATCTATGTATTTGTATTGTATTATGTGTATCAGTTATTTAGTACCCATAACACTAGCTCTGCTTATCTTGGGGCTAGATAATGCTTTGTTTTTTTTTTGTAATGAATTGTCCAGCATTTTTTATTTATTTATTTCGTCGTTCTATAAAAGTGTTGGGACTGGCAGCGATAAAATTTGTACTCCAAATCTGAAACTTCTTAGCAACTAAGAAATGAAAAATAAACGCCTTATTTCTATAAAAACGTATGTAACCTGTATACAGGTTATGTCTTTCCCATGGAAACTAAAATTTCATGGGTTATTTATAATGTAGCCTCTGGTTTATTCCAGGTCAAGAGCTGCACCTATGCAAATTTGCAGAACGATCTGGTGAGAAGTTTTGGCGTGAAGAAGTAACAAACTTACATCAATTCATCAAACTTTCGCATACATAATATAAGTGAGATGTGATGTAATTTCATTTGAAATCAACTACGCAAATTGCTAAGGAAATTTAGGAATATTGAACAAAGATATTTGACAAGTGGAATGTGACCCTTAGAGTTGATGCGGGATCGTTCGTATTTATTAGGAAATTTAGAAATGTTGGACAAACATATTTGTCGAGTGGAATGGGATGGGAACCTTAGAGTTGATGCGTGATCGTGCGAATTTATGATGGGTCATGCATGTACCTGTTTCTTGATATCCGTGTACGCTGGATGCGGGCACACCAGTCGCACGAATGGCGGCGCGGCCACAGCTAGCCGGCCGCAGCGCCCGCACCCAGCGGCCGTGCACGCGCTGCCGAAACGTCGCCCGCCGCCCCACCATTCCAGCACGTTTGTGGCTTTCGCGGCTGTACACAATAACTCATGATCAGCAAAAGTAAATAATTATAATACTGGACAATCCACATAGCATCATCTAGCCCCATGCTAAGCATAGCGTCACCAACTGACATTTTTCGGGTCTTTTAAGAGGGCTACTCACACACCTGCTCCAGGGGCAATCTAGGGTGTGAAACTGGCCTTAATCGCCACCCTAATCGTTATGTGTTTATGCAAACAATTTCTGAGGCAATTTCTTTAAATTTTTGGACAATTCAGATATTGTCGCGACCGCCGCCCTAGATTGCCCCTGCGGCTGGTATGTGAGTAGCCCAAGTCAGTCAATCGTTTACATAGTAAGATCCTTCCCTTTGTGCGATCCGACGAAGTCATCCGTCAGCTACGTTAGTTTTTCAAAGTAAACCTCCAGGCCGACATCGTCGAGCTATCACCAAAGAGCTGGCAACGCCGCCAATGATGAGTAAGTACAACAATAAGCTAACTTACTGAGCAATTCGTCGCTACAGAGCAGATTGGCTGGCCAGTTGGGCGTAGCTGCTATGCCGCTGGTGGCGAGATGCGCGCGAGCCACGGGCGGCGCGGCGGGCCAGGCCGACATCGTGGCGCCGGTCACCGACGAGCTGGCAACGCAGCCGATAATGCGACGCAGGTCTTGGGAAGCACTCAGCGATACGCCTGTAAATATTAGCAAGTGGAGTTTATGTAGGCCCCTCATTTCCCACATACTTATGAGCATATTAAGAAATCAAGATTTCCAAATAGTATTAATTGGATTCTAGACTCTTGTCTCTAGAATGAAGGAACTTAATCTCTTTATTATGAGCAACTAGCTGATCCGGCAAACTTGGTTCCATCTTAGAATCAGAGATGGCATGAAAAATGTATAAGAAAACAATTTTCATCATATTTTCCTTCGTGAATTTTTCATATTTTTCCCATCGTCTAGTCTAGAGGGTCTTCCTATCGTATAGCTCCAGCCGTTCTTGACTTATAAATGGTGTAACCAACATGACTTTGTCTTTTTTTTTTAAATCAGGGGGCAGATTATAGTTTTTTAGAAGTTGGTTGGATAGTTTCGTTAATTAATAAATCATTAATTATCTATTGAATTATATCTAAGCATAATTAATTGATAACTTTAAAATAGGTATACTTAATAAAAATACGAACCTGTCACAGGCGAGTTTTCTGTAAGCGCGTCGTGGAATGGATAAAATATGTGGACTCCATTTTCTATTGATTTCAAAAATGGCGACTTTGTTTTCAAATTATACAAAGCAGTTGTTCCATCCGAGTAGCCCACTAATACAATTTCATGTCCTTTTTGCTGTAACAGAAATTATACTTTACTTTTCTATTTTTTTACCTGCAGTGTATTGACGTCATCCATGACGTCACACAGGATATCGTTGTCGAGCTGACGGTAATTCAGTACGCGTGTGAGCGCAATAATATCGATTTTAGCGTTAAGGCCCATACCGGACCCAAAGTGGCGCCGCCAACTAATTTATGTTATTATTCCGTTTAACAAAAGAATTTTCAAAAATCCTTCTTCCAGTTTGTGATACCTATCATAAGCTTTTTTTTAATGCCTCTGTAATAGTTTTATTCTATTTAGTTTAGGAAGAGATACGAAGTTGCACTTGGTGGCCACCAAAATCTATTTTCGTATCTCTTCCTAAACTAAATAGAATAAAACTATTACAGAGGCATTAAAAAAAAGCTTATGATAGGTATCACAAACTGGAAGAAGGATTTTTGAAAATTCTTTAGTTAAACGGAATAATAACATAAAGTAGGTGGTGGCGCTAGTTTAGGTGCTGTATGCGCCTTAACCGTCACAAACTTTTACTTTTTTTTTACTACTTTTGCTAGTTTGGCTTGGGATATCGTCTTAACTGCCAAACATGTTGACATCCATCTTCACTCAAACTTTATGATATTAGTATGACAACATTCTCCGTCATTTCTGTATACTTACAGGAGACCAAGAGATGGAAGTGGCTTGATATCCCGTCCTAGATAAGAGATCTTTTGGTTTACTAGAAATTCTCAATTCTGCAACTGGTTTCGGTCTACATATCTTCGGTCCTCTGTAAAACAACACCGGTTCTTGATTTATTTGTATATTAGGTCCTTACATATGAAATTGGCGTTTTTCGTACTGGCCACTTTAATCACAAATTTCTCCTCTTTGGTAAGGAATTCCAAATTCAAATTTGTACAGCTATAGACTCATGTATTTGTGCTTCGATGATCGTCATTCATTTGTTTTTTTTCTTCTGTTTTTTTCTGTTTGCGTCACTCATTTTACAAAATGGAAAACTTAAAATATCGCATTATTTACGAGTACGAGTTCCGCCGTGGCACTAGTGCTGCGGAAACAACTCGAAGGGTGAATGATGTGTATGGCGGTCGTGTTGCAAAAGAAAACACAGTTCGTTTTTGGTTCCAACGTGGCCAGCCAGCCAAATCCTGCCCCAAGCGAAAATTAACCCCAAAAAAGTTACTTGTAAGCGTTTGGTGGACTAGTGCCGGTATTGTTCATTACAGTTTTCTCAAATCTGGCCAGACTATTACGGCTGATGTCTATTGTCAGCAATTGCAAACCATGATGGAAAAGCTAGCGGCTAAACAACCTAGGCTGGTCAATCGCTCCACGCCACTGCTGCTTCACGACAACGCTAGACCACACACTGCGCAACAGACGGCTACTAAATTAGAAGAGCTTCAATTGGAAAGTCTAAGACATCCTCCGTACTCCCCGGACCTTGCTCCAACAGATTACCATTTTTTTCGGAATTTGGATAACTTCTTGCAAGGGAAAAAATTCAACTCCGATGGGGCAGTCCAAATCGCCTTCAAAGATTTTATTGATTCCCGTCCGACTGGTTTTTTTAGTAAAGGGATCAATGAACTACCTATAAGATGGCAAAAGTGCATAGAAAATAATGGTTCATACTTTGATTAATTAAATATATTATATTAAAAAATATTCGACTTTTTGTTCCTCCCATACAAAACGCCAATTTCATATGTAAGGACCTAATATATGCCCCTAGCAAATAAATAGAGATAACACAAAATAATAGGAACAAACGTTCAAAATCAGAAAAAAAAAACATTAAGGTTACATTTGTATTTTGGAAAAATTTGGGAAAATATAGATTTTTAGCACAAAATTTCGTATTTTCCCAAATGCTCCAAAATACAAATGAGACAAAGTTGATATTATCATAATTTCATTGAAAATCGTCTACGATTTACAGTAAATTAATTTTTCGCTAGGTTTATTGCTTGTGGAACGCAGATCAAATTTAAAACCACAAAAATATTTAATCTCCTGCCAACCCGCGACTAACAACCTATGTAAGTGTTGAGATCACGAGTAGAGCCAAGTCAGCCAATTTGTACCTTCCACGAAGTTAGAATTAATTAGAATTCCATTATTTTAACACGACTAACAATGTAACATAAATGTTGTACTGAAGTAGCTTAGGATAACTTTCGAATAGGTAATTTGCCAAATTTATAGTCAAAGACAATTATTTGGCTGACTTGGCTCTTCTTGTGTTTTTAAGACTGAAGTAATATGAGACCTCACCACTTAATACCCATTAAAAAAGTTGTGGTGCGAAAGGAAAAGAGCCTTTGCGGCTTTGCCCGCAAGTGAAGTGGGACGTAAGTGTAATTTTTTATTCGTTAAGAAAATGAAAAGGTACTTACGCTCCAACCAGAGTTTGAATGAGCGGCACAGAAAGTATATAAGCTGATCCATTAGAACAAGCTACACTGAGCAAACCCAATCTGTACTGGCCTCCTTTCAAATCGGTATCAGTCGGTACTAGGTCTCTGCCGCCGGAAGGACACCAATCCATCGCCCAAACCGTGCCGAAGTCATGAGCTATTCCGAACTCAAACTTTGGTGTAGACCTGAAGAAAAAGAAAAGAAAATGATGTTGATGATAGTTTGGCAATCCGATGCACCAAGGCGGTCACAGAGTGGTACCCGGTAGGCGCGAAGCGCCCTCGAGGTAGACCACCTGCAAGATAGTCAGATGACATCGTCAGGGTGGCCGGAAGACTGTGGATGAGGTTCGCACAGGATACATTTAACTGGCGTGTAAAAGAGGAGGCCTATACCCAGCAGTGGGTGCCAACGGGCTGATGATGAATGATGAATATGGTCTGGTATGACACAATTCTGCCAGTGTCAAGTAATGGAAATAATTGTTAATTATATGAGTTATCAAATTATAAAGATTGTTTGATATTTTCACCATAGCCTATTTCGTTATCTAAATAAATAAAGTTATCTAGAAGGGTGCACGTGCAGGTTAGGTTGGCTAGGAAGACGAGATGTAAGTCCCCCTTATACCCCGAAAATATTTTTTTTATAGTCTATACATCTTCGTTTGATCACAAACTAACCTGATGGAAAGTGAATCTTTTAAAACATTATTTTTTTACTAAAACACGCTTTAATCTTGTCATTATTTTGACAACCTTTTTTGACCAATGCCGGCCCTGCCAGCTTACTCGAAAAGGCGACAGGTTTTCGGAAATAGATAGTATACTTAAATACAATACATTTTAATTCTAAAAAGTCACTGCCTCAGCCATACGTCGCTTCAAGTCGAAGCTAGTACCGGCAAAAACAAACTATTTTGAACTGTGTGCTAACATCTTCTAACTTTTATTGTAGCCATCTAGTTGGTATTAACTGACGAATGACAACCTCAGTTGCGCAGTGGGCAAAGGTCCGCTTGCGACGCAGACAGAAGGTTACAGGTTCGATTCCACTGACCAAAATTGTTTGTATAATTTGGCGGATGTACCTAAACTGCTTGCAGAATCTGCAGGCAGTTAAGGCCCAGTATAAGTATTAGGTAAATCAGCCATCTAGCACCCATAAGCTCTGCTTAGCTTGAGGCTAGATGACGCTGATTGGATTGTCCAGCATTATTTATTAAACATTTTATTATATTAAGATGCCATTTTATTGCTCACATGAAACTGTCCATATTCCAGATCTGTATCAGCCCAGGATGTTGATGTAGCTCGTTTTTGCCGTACCGGGGACAGTCTGCGTGTTGGTAACAAGATACCGATAGGTAGTTAATCTGTTCCTCGCAGGCAATGTTGTTCGGAACCCATTGCATGCATCGTATTGCAGCTCCGGTGAACAGGGTGATACTATCTGGAATATAAAACCACTTTTAACCAAAAATAATCGTAAATAAAAAGCTGCTTTCAAATGTTCAATGCCAACAAACAAGATCCGTCAAGTGCGAGAGTAACTCGCGCGCCGAGGGTTTCGAACATTTGTCAATTATTTAGACAGGAAATTTTTCTACTTTTTTCGAATGGCAATATTTTGAAAAGTATGAAAACTACAGCAATTTAGAAAACTGTTTTAAAATTTACAAAACAATGCCTTTCATTTGCTACCCTCAATCAAGTAGGTAGCTCCCCCTTTCGAGAAAAATCCCCCTTTTTAAAGACTTTTTTAAATATTTCAAATAGTATAAAACCTGCAGAAATTTAAAATCCTGTTTTGAAATGGGTGAAACGATACCTTTCATTTGACACTACATTTGCCACCTAGGTCTCTTTCGAAATTTCAACATCACAATTTGTACTGTAATATTCATTTTCATTTATTTATATATTTTATCTTTAAATCAGTAATGGCGTACGAAATGATTCATTATTTCAAATTTCAAGTTAATAGCTGCAGTAGTTACTGAGATATTCAAGAAAGAGCGGGGGCGGACACAGCGAGACCATAAAAGGGTTTCGAAACCGAACTCGAAACCTTAAAATTGACATCATCCTTCTCAAAACAAATTTACCATGTGCTGTGCATACTATCTATTAGGTGTTTTTTTTTTCTTGCATATTAAAATAACCGAATAAATATAGTAATTTTAATTAATTATTCTTTCACTCCAGAAATACCTCGTTTTTTCAGCCCTTCGAACCGCGTTAGGGTGCACCATTCATCTCCAAGTTGTACTTTGCAAGAGTTTGTCAGAGATGGCAAATAACTGGACGCTTTTTCTTCTGGTAACATTATAAATTCCTTAGATCGCCAGTCATGGAACAAACTAGCCCTAGAGTAATGGAGGTCACAGCTGAAAATATAAATGATGAACGATTAGAAAATTGTCATTACAGTCAGAAAAATATAATCTGTAGATCATACTTACAAATTTTCGAAACTTTTCTCACAGTAACGACTCAAATTATTCAATTTATAGGGTATAACTATCTTCGGTTGAGCTGTAAACATAATAAATGTTGTTTTGAAGAATTTCAGAAAATATTGTCATGTTCACAAATAAAATGTTATTACATTTTTTATTTTTTTACAAGGTTAATAACAACGAAACAATCGTACCAAAAAACTATAACTACCGAATAGCTTAAAAAGAACTCTATTAATAAGCCCAGTACTTTAATCCTAAAGGTGAAGTCCGTGACGTAACCACCCTGAAGGGGGCGGATTCATGATTCATTGACCAAAATCTTTAAAATGTCAGGGGGTTACTCAAACTTTTAGTAACCCCTTGACATTTTAAAGATTTTAAAAAACTCACAACTATCAAGTTTTTTCCTCTCTCTCCTAATTGGATCCTGTTCTTCTTCAGAGATACAGGAGTCTACGTCCATATCATCTTCAGATTCCTCCCCTGCTCCCTCCATTTTCACTGAGACATCTGAGTCGCTTTCATCATCCCTTGGTGGTTCTTGACAAACATGGTCATTTAGTAGGTTCTGGTTCTCGAAACCTATATGACAGGTAAGGCATACGTGATTTCCCTGTAACATAAAAGGATTGGGTACCTTATTAATCGTCCACACTATGAAAAAATTAAAATAATTCTGGACGATTCACACAGCATTATCTAGCCCCAAGCTAAGCAGAGCTTGTCTTATGGGTACTAGATAACTGATATACATAATAGAATACTACATAAATAAATATTTTTTATTATACATAGAAAAGACCCTGAACAATAATTGCAGATCGTACAAACATTTGTCCCGAGGAGGAAATCGAACCCGCAACCTCTTACGTCGCAGGCAGACCTTCGCCCACAGCGCCACAAAGGTCGTCAAAAAAAATCTTACATTAGTACAACTTACATCTGTTTTATGCGATGTGTACTTTTCCATTACTTTCTTCGCCCTGAAAACACATCAGATTAAAGTAAACAAAGAAATTAAACTGAAATATTTAATTTATCCATCGGACGATATTGAATATTTTTAAGTAACCCTAAGAGGCAGAAGAATCGCTACTCCGCCGCTGGTCACACGTGTGTGGAATTAGGTAATCTTAATGGCCTAGTGATCCTTTTTAAGGTTTACATACCTCAAAAGGAAGAAACGAACCATTATAGGATCACTTTGTTGTCCGTCTGTCTGTCAACCAATGGGGAGGTATCGAATTGAAATTAAACAGGGGTTGAAAAAGAGGAAACATCAAAAACTCCCTAACCATTAAATTTTATATTTAATGGTTAGGGAGTTAAGAAGTTAGAATAATAATAATAATGCTGGACATTTCACACAGCATTATATAGCCCAAAGCTAAGCATAGCTTGTGTTATGGATACTAGATAACTGATATACATTATACGAGTATTATACAATACAGATATATTTTTATTATACATAGAAAACGACCAGAACATTGCACCCTGAACAAATATCTGCAGATCGTACAAACATTTGTCCCGAGGCGGGAATCGAACCCGCAACATCCTGCGTCGCAGGCGAATCTTCGCCCACCGCGCCACAGTGATCGTCAAATTGCAATGCATACCTCTGTGCAGCTCGTCTTTTCCCCATTGGCACTCCGTCTTCCTCTCTCAGTCTTTTTTTCTCCTCCTCAGCCTTAATGGCGTTATTAACTTTCTGTTCATCTTTCTTCTGCTTCTCTCGGTGCATTTGAATATGCTGATTCCGATATATGCACAAGTATTTGTTGTTGCATATATCACAAACACTCATGAGACTTCGCAATTGCTGGAAAAGAATTACGATGTAAATTACGACACCGCGATTTTATTGACATAAAATCGTATTACTTAATTCTAATGATATAAATAATCATCAGTCCAATTATGTTAGTCCACTGCTAGACATAGGCCTCCCGCAATGAGCGCCATGTCTTCAGCTTGCCGGATCCAGCTTCTGCATGCAGTCTTCGGCATCCCATCTGACCGTCAAACGTATTGTAGGGCGTAATACACTACGTTTATCGACTCGTGGTCTCCACTCAGACCAGCTTATTTTATAAATGCGAAAGTAGTCATGTTTGTCTCTCTGCCAGTCGATTGCTTTTTCACGCCTAAACGGCCGAATAGAACTTATTGAATGGCATAGAGTTAGATGGAACTCCGGGAAAGCCAAGGGCTAAGTTTTATCCAGAAAAAACGCAGGCAAAGCCGCAGGCAAAACCTTGCTCTTTATGTAATTTAGCCGTAAGGACTTAAGAACAATGGTGGGTATCATCACAGGCCACTGTAAACTGTACCTACCACCAACTTTTTAAGACGGGAGCCACAGACAGCAGCCTGTGTCGTGGCTGCCTCCTGGAAGAAGAGACTGTGGAACATGTTGTGGTACACTGCACGGCCACAGAAGAGGCCAGACGGAAAACGGGATTGAAAAGTCTCATACAGACATCAAACCTGTCCACACCCATAGAAAAGCTGAAACGAAGCTGTCAATCTCCAAAAGTTCTGCTCCGGGCTGGTTAGGCAGGGGGATAATGCACTATACACTCCCTTGCGAGATGTCAGTACAGATCCCAGTTCCCGTACTTAGAATTATAATTATATAATTTAGCTTGAATCATTTCTTACACTTTCCGATTTCCCACAAGTCAGAATATGCGCATAAAATCCGTAACATGACGTTCTCGTCGCACCACACACTTTACACAATAAATTGTATTTCATCCGATACTCTTTTAAATATTTCTCCACCGCATAGGGATTTTTCAGGTTCTGTAACAGAAACATTATTCCATTTTAACTAGGTACCGATGAGGCGCAGCGGGTGAATGCCATTCGATTCCCGCCTTAAGCCAAATGTTGTACGATCTACAAATCAATATTTGTTCCGGGTGTTTACAATGTATAATAATAAAAATCTATCCATGTAATGTACTACAATAATAGATCTATCAATCATCTAGTCATCATCATCATCATCATCAGCCTATACCAGTCTACTGCTGGACATAGGCCTCCCCTAATGAGCGCAATAGCGCCTTGTCCTCAGCTTGCCGCATCCAGCATCCCTAGTACAGCATCCTAGTACCCATAACATAAGCTCTGCTTAGCTTGGGGATAGATGATGCTGAGTGGATTGCCCAGCATTTATTTATTTCAAACGAGTCTAATTTGGCATTACCGCCATTATCATCAGCATTTCATGTCATGTCCTCAGCCCAAATATGTCTCCCCCAAACAAGTGGGGTACAACCCTACTTACTCTAGTGATAATAGCCAATACGGCGCTTTCTATCACGGAGCCTTAACTTCAGAAATGGAATAGAATAGAAAGGCTGACCATATTTCAGCAGTCAATTTTAAATTGCTTTTTTTATTATTTTACTAGGTATAGGTAGGTACTTAGTTATTAAAGTTAAGTAAGTTTAAGGGATTATACAACCTGATTTTTTTTGTGAAAAGGACAGACATAGGATTTCGCGTTCATAGGAGTAAGACAAGGCATAGCAACGCAAGCCCAAAAATCAAGTTTTAGCTTATTATCTATTAATTAGGACTTTATTTAAAAAAACCGATACATATAAAATGTTCTTTATACTTAGATCTATTACCACGCTTATTCTCAAGATCCTAACTTCTGTATTTAATGAGAAATTAAGGTTTGAATAAAAATTTAGAGGTAACTTTGCGATTTTTTTCTATCGAGAAAATTTTATGGAATCGTGTTTTCGTCTGTAAACATATGATCGATAGAGTAAGTCCTTAACTGTATACATGTATACATTTCAAAGTTAAATATTTAATAATTTGAAAGATATTTCGATATGGCGGAGTTGATTTGAGGTAGTATAGTATATAATATACCTATATATATATTTTTTTTTTTGTATAGGCCCTTCTTAATCACTAAAAAATACTTACGATTGGAATTTGGCCAGCCATCCAAGCGATGTTGTAATGTTTACCCATGGCATGTTTCTTCCAATCATTTTTTGGACCTTTTTCGAGGCACACGGCACATTCATATTGATCTGAAATGATATCCAATATTTTTTTATATTTTTTTTCTATCTACACTAACTAGTCGGAAGTACACAATTTTATTATTCTACAAATAAAATCAGATAACTGCGAGTCGACTCGCATACGAAGGGTTCCGTACAAAACTATTTCGCAAAAGAACCGTTCGAAGCACTTTGTACAGAACCCTAATAAAAGAAAGCAAGTACCAAACAAAACTTGTAACTTGCTGATTAATCCCTACTAATATTGTAAAAGCGAACGTAAATTTGTCCATTTCTGTGTCTGTTATCTTTACATGCTATTATAATTTAAATTATTTTTTAATAATTAACAAAAAAAATATGGTATCCCGGCGAAAGACACATACTACTCTGTATCCCGGGAAATCGAGTGCGAAGCCGCGGAGAATTAATTCAATAAATAAAAGACATCATACCCGGTCTAACATTAGCAGATGCTTCCACGTAAAAGTCCTCGCGTTTAAACCCTGAGATTTCGCAGGCACTTATATGAGTCAAGAACGCCTTAGGATATTTTCTCGATATTCCACACTTGGCACAGTACAATGCGCCTTGTTTCTTCATCAATGCGTACAAGTGAGCGTTTACTGCATATGGGTCATTAGTATCCTAGAATAAGGATACAGTATTAGATATTACATAAAGCAGACATAATATTTATCTCGATAGAGAAAAATATAAAGTTTTCTACATTTAGTAGCGTCACTTTATTTTTGGCTCTTCTGTAAAGTTTGACCTTTATGAGAATTGTTAACTCTATCGTCAATATAGCAGATATGTCTCAGTCATTCATGAAATCAAAAGTAAAAATTAACTGGCTTACCAAAGGGGGGTGACCTTCGATCCAAGCTAAATAACCATGCTCTGTTTCAATGTGATCCGTCCACGCTTTGCTCGGCATTTCTTTACCACACTTGCCACATTTTACAACATCTGGTAAATTTTCAATTACATTGGCTTTAGCATTCGCTGATTTTGCAATAGGGATGTCTTCGGATGATGACGATTCATTGGCCTAAAATTGAAAAACAAAATGATTAGTAGGTGGTTGCAAAGCAAATTCTCGGTTATCTTTTTTATTTTTATTTACCAGCTTAAAATAGAATTACATAAAAAGTTTTGTAAAGGAGTGTTATTTGCGAGTCAGCCCAGTAACTATCACATACGTTTGACAATATTATTATTAGCAATTTGTCACTATCATAATAAGTAAATCTAAATTGAACTTGCTATTTAGCAGGTGACATCAGATTGATTAAATAATTTTACTTACAACGTCACCTGTGCAGTCCGCTTCATGTTTAAACCACTTCTTGACATAATATCTAACGGTACCGCATTTGCTGCAAATCAACCCGCCATTATGTTTAGAAATGTTTTGCAGAAATATCTTTACTTGTATATCGTCAGTCACATCCTGAAACGGGAAATGGATCATATAAGTATAGTATTTTTTTAAGTGATAATAGTACATAATGATAAAAGTGCGGTAAGTTCAAAATTACAGCCGAGGCGATATTGCTAGCCCGAGCCGTAGGCGAGGGCTACAAGAAAGAGGAGAGTTGAGTGGCTGTAATAATCAAAGCGCACGTATGTCATACGACGTTTTATAACATATTTGCGAGGAAAGAAATATAACTCGGACTTTCGAATAAATTTTCATACGCTTGTAAGTATCTATTTTTGTCGATTTTTCGGGCAAGAGGCTTAGAGTAGCCTTTTTCGCTGCCTCTGAGACTTCTGGCGGTGTTGAATTAATAAATTCATCATTACTTGACGACATTTTCAAGTAAAAACAAAACAGCGAAAAGAAAAAGCGCGAATAAATGGAATAGTTTTTACTTGTTCACAAATTAGCGATGCTTTTTTTAAGGCAAAGGCACAAAAACAGCCAGTATTAAGTAAAATTAATATTTTTGTGTTTTGTTACAGATAAATGGTTGTAATTTATGGTCAATATTAGTTAAATTAAAGAATTAAATGTTTATTTATTATATTTTATCTCCCAAAGTTAATTTTATTCATAAAATGTTGACCACTTTTCTGACATAAAAACTCTTTGCCAGGATTTAAAAAAGTACCGTTCGTTTTAGACGGAGCATCTTGATAAACCATAGACATAGAATTTTTCACTGTGATAAACCGTGCGTTTTACATTACATTACCGCACTAGTACGTAATGAGATACATTACGGCATTGAAATTGGTGAAATAATAGACCCTTTACGAGCAAATGTGTTATAAATGTCTTTAACACTCTTTCCAAATAGTGAACGATACTGAACCGTCACGCTCACCGACGACGCTCGTCGTCGGTTACGCAGAATCGCGTGTACCTTGTGTTTACCGTCTAACAAGGAGTGTCCTTTATGTTTTTATTTCTCTATCGGTATGCACAAAATACACTCTTTTTTTGTAAACAAAAAAACCTCTTAACACAATTCACAATACTTTTAATTTGATGCCATGATAGATTTTTTGGACGCATTCCTACTTACTAGGGGTGGATCTCCGATCTTCCACGCTAGATACTTGTGTTCTAATCTTATATGGTCTATCCACTTGTCATCCGGTACTGTTTCGTTGCATACTGCGCAAATTACGTCTTGCGGTGGGCCCGAGACAACCTTACGGGACCTACGCCGTGGTTTTTTTACTGAGGCATCTTTTGTGTTTGGGCTAGTAACATCACCGGTATCGGATGAAACATCCTTATGGATCTGAAAATAAATATAACAATAGAGTCGGTGTCAGATATAACTTACCTTTTTCTGTTCTTAATTATTGCGATGTCTTCTCAAATATTATTTTAATCATTTAATTTCGGTTAATGGCGAATTAAATAAAATTTTGTTTTATTTTTAGGGTTCCGTACCTCAAAAGGAAAAAAGGAACCCTTATAGGATCACTTTGTTGTCCGTCTGTCAACCCTCTTTTCTCAGAAACGCGTGGAGCTATCGAGTTGATATTCATATCATATACGCAGGCTCGTAACCTCTTGAAGCCTCGATATAAATCAAACTTGTAAGTGAACGCAATCAAAAGTTACAGCTGTTTATGTCTATTTTTTTTTATTTTCCAAGGGAATCGCATGCACACAAAACCTAAACCTATAGGGTACTTCCCGTTGACCTAGAACCATGAAATTTGGTAAGCAGCAAGTTCTTATAGCACAAGTAAAGGGGAAAATCCGAAAACCGTAAGTTTGTAGTTTATTCACAGAAAAAATATTTTTTTAATCTCGCCATGGACCAAAAACCTATAGGGTACTTCCCGTTGACCTAGAACCTTGAAATTTGGTGAGAAGCAAGGACTTATAACTATTTACCACTTTTATAACTTGGTCTCTCTCTCTCCCAATAAGGTTTGCTGGAAGAGAACTCTTTTTAGGGTTAAGCTCGCCTTTGCCATATTTTTCAAATTTAATGTTTTATGTATGTATTTTGTTTTTTTCTTGTGCAATAAAGAATAAATAAATTATAACACAAGTAAAGGAAAAATCCGAAAACAGTAAATTTATAGTTAATTCACAGAAAAAATAATTTTCTTATCTCGCCATGGACTAAAAACCTGTAGGGAATTTTAGAACCATGTAATTTGGCAAGAAGCAATGTCTTATAGCACAAATAAAGGAAAAAATCTGAAAACCGCAAATTTGTGGTTTATTCATAGAAAATAGTACATTGTTACCCTAGGGTTGGACGTAACTTATTTAGCGAGGGCGCCAATAGTTCGAGGGACTAAATAAGTTGCGTCCTAATTGTTATCAAATCAGAAAATTATTGTGCCTTATTCGTCTGGGTTGATTTCTTTGCTGAAGAGTAGGAGTTTGTACGGAACCGTTGATGCGTGAGTCTAACGCGCACTTGACGTTTTTTTTATGCTTACTTTTCGTAGTCGTCGCTGAGGACCCTCGTCTTTACACCTTGAAAGTGGAACATCATCAGGATCGTGTGTTGTATCCATGTCCACGCTGGCAGTCGAAGTATTCAATTGACTCTGCATAAGACAAGCCGCATTTTAGTAAAAATTTCAAATGGATTGAAATAACATTATATAGATCTGTTTGATTTTCATACAATGCAATTGGTTTTTATTGCTTTTAGTCAGTCATAACAATTACCTCATTCAACCCGCAGTTTTTAACATGTGTCCTGTATGCTCTGGCATATTTACGAACAGTATTACACTTGAAGCATTTTAATTCGCCATACCGTTTTGCAATGGCGCAAAGGTGCGCTCGTATAGCCTCTTCGTCTTCTAATTCCTGTTGGTTATAAAGAGACGGATATACAGGTTTAATAAGAAGAGTGGAAGTCAAACACAGTCATGTTGTTCTAACCTTACCGAGAATGGCATAACGGCAAGCAGAAGAATCAATAGCTAAGCATGTTGTATACAAAATCTTACCAATGGAGTTTCGTTTTCCCGCCATGCAAGATAATTATGTTCCTTTGCAATATGCTCTAGCCAATGCAATTCATCCACCTCCTCTTTGCACACTGCACATTTAGGTTTGACCTCTTGTTTGATATTGATAACTTTAGCCTTGTCTACTGGTGGTGGGTTGTTTTTATCTGAACCTTCTGAAGTTTGATTAGAGCTTATATTTGAACTGGAAGTTACATTTTGTTCACTATTCGAATTGGACGCCCCACCAGCGGCAGTACTTTGAGAGTTACTTGGTGCTGCGGTGCTATTGCCCGCTGTAGTTGTGTTGGCGCTCACCATTGGCGTGTTTGGTAATGAATGGTCATTTTTTTCAGTTGACGCAGCTATTGCTAGAGGCTTTGCTGGTGTTTCTGCAGATATTGTCGAAGAGACTTCCTGTGATTTAACATTAGATTTTGGGTCTTTGGTATTATTAGGTTTTTTCGATGATGAAGGGGCTTCCTTTGAGTCTTTATCATTTTTTGTTGTATTTAAAGTAAGACTAGAATTGAAAGATGATTTTTCTCTTTTTGAACTAGGTTCTGTGACGCAATCTGTAGTGGCATCTGGATATTTATTTTCATCCTTTAAGCTTTTATGAATTTGTGCATTAATATCACCAGATTTTCTCTTGAGATTATGTAATATTATTTCTTCTGAAGAGTTACTTATTTTAAGTCTAGAGGATCTTTCGACACAATTTTTCGGTGACTTTAGATTACTTTTCCCAATTTGCGACGTAATTATTGATTCTTGTGGGTCACAAATGGTTTTTTTACATGATTTACTTGAAGAAAATAGGTCGATTTCTTTTAATCTACGAGTAGCAAATTCTTTTATAGGAGTCGTTGTGACATCGGTAAAAGATTTTTTTGAATGAGGACTACTTCTATTTTTTGACTGTAAAGAAGCACCGTCAATTACGTCTTTTATTTGGCATTTTGATTGCGTTGCTTTTTCTAATGGTATTTTATCTTCTTTAGAGGTTGATTTTGAGTGTTCAACCACGTCCATTATTGTATCTGTGCTAGAATACGTTTTTAAAGTAATCTCAGCTTTCATAAAACGTGTTGTTGATTTTAGAGTAGCCTCTGATTCTTGTTTTGGAGTATTTTGTGATTCAGGTGATTGTTTAGTTCTCGATGGTTTCGAGATATTTTTACTTGATTCGAGAGTAGCTTCCAATTCAATTTTTTCGGTCAGCTTTTCTTTCGAAATCTCTGTCATTTCTTTTTGCGTATCTTTGATTTCATCTATTGTTGCTCTAGTCGATTTAGGAGTACTATTCGTCACTTCGGTTGTAGCATTTCTATGTTCAGGTATTAACTTTTTCTTTAAATCAGTGGAATGTTTTATAAATGTTTTTGGTGAGCCCTTTGATTTTGTTATTTCCTCTTCATTTGCCACTAAACTGTCCTTGATATCGGTTATTGATCTTCTTGTTGTTTTTAAATCTGCATTTGAAAAGTCTTCACATTTTTGAAAATTCCTTTCTTTTGGTGACTTTTCTTTCGTTTTAGATTTATTAGGTGTCATATCTGTTTTATTTGCGGTCTCTTTGGCTGGTAAAATGTTTTTATTTTTGATTGCTTTTGCACCGTTTTCTTCTTTTTTGGCAGTATCATTCGATTTTGTTATATCAGTCAATTTAGTTTGAAATGTACTTTTATTTTCTACAGTTGATCTTCTAGTTGTTCGTACACTACATTCCTTTTCTTTTGGACTGTCTACTGATATAGAGTTGCCTTTTTCTTCTGCTTTAGATGTATCAATAGTATCTAACATTGATGTTCTAGTTGATTTTATTTTGGTTTGGTGGTCAACTTTTGGTGTAACTTTCGTTTTTGTCATATCCTTCACTTCTACGTGGCGTATGACTGTAGCATTTTTAAGATCTTTTTTTTCTGTTTTAGGGGACTTTGGTATTGGTTTTCTATCTGGGTTTGATTTACTGTCTGGTTCAGAAGTTCCTGAGCTTAAAAATCTTGAAGATTTTTTGGGTGGTTGTGGTTTTTCTGTTTGTTTATCATTCCGTTTTGTTTCATCCTGGTTTGAAGTAGTGTTTTTTACCTAAAATA
The DNA here is from genome assembly GCA_946478455.1 of Eupithecia vulgata. Classification (NCBI taxonomy): domain Eukaryota; kingdom Metazoa; phylum Arthropoda; class Insecta; order Lepidoptera; family Geometridae; genus Eupithecia; species Eupithecia vulgata. Next base: position 10,838,650 of record OX297862.1, on the reverse strand, counting down.
TGAAATTAACAACAATTTATATAATAAAATCATATAAATCTTGCTTATTCACACAACATTTTTTCTACGATACGAAGCTAACACTTATTTAATCATGCTGCTAATTCTACAAAAAATATTTACGATTATAATATTTATTGATGAAAAAGAGTCAGCATTGAACGAAACAAAAAAAAATAGAACACAATTTCTGATCATGATCTGGTTTTAGAAAGGGCTTATTATTCGCCGGTATATTCGGGTGACTTGACTACTTTAAAAGCGGCAGGCATGACCAACTCCAGTTCAAACCTTTCGTTTAATGCACAATTTAACGTGTTGGACGAACTTCGTCAAATATATAAATTCTTTTTTACAAAAAGTGCATCTAAGAAATCCCAGCTTTTTCAACTTCTGTCCTAATTTTTTTAACAATACTTTGTTTTTCATATCCTGAGAAATAATTTACACGTATAATTTTAATAAGGACACAATTGTATTTAAAATGCCAAGGGAAATTCTTCACATAACTTACAACAAAGTACTTACAATCGGTTGATCTTCTTTCCATGCGATCAAATTATGTGCCGAGTCTTTGTGTTTATTCCATTCAGCTTCTAATAATAAAAGGCCACAAGCTCCACATTTAATGGTCTTTTTAGATTTGGGCTCCACTTTAGCAGCTAATTGTTCAGTTGCTGACTTTCGCTTACGATTCTGTCAAATAAAATTACAGTTACATATCATATAGTTTGCTCCTTACCTACTATTATTTTAAGAATTTTTTAAACACCTACACTTCTTCGAGGTTGATCAGAATCAGCTTGACACTTTATGTTGTTTTCAAAATCAACAGGGTTTCCATTCTCGTTATTATCTTCGCTCACCATAGAAGGCCAGCAAATGTTATATGTTGTAGACTCAACCACATCATCGACCATTTCAGTATATTCCATTTCAGTACGATCAAGCAACCGAGCATCTTCATACATACTCAATAGAGTTTCTAGATTGCAAACAACATTAATATGATTGTGAAAGTGTAAGTGTTCGTAAACATCATCACAATCATAGTCCGCGAATCTTCCATAATCACTGCAAATACAAAATTTATTTCCCCCACTTATGTTAATGTCATCCAGATCAGTTCGAACATCTTCTTCTAAAACATTATGATCCTCAATGTTATTACTATCAATGATAATTTCAGGTAAACGTTTCTGTTTATTAGTTCTTTGGTAAGTTTTGAGCAGATTTTCAAATTTGAATCCACCAGGTTTTTCAACTCCCTGTATTGATAATTTCGACTTAATAACCGTGTTTTCCGTATTTGACACTTCTTTTGTATTCCTGCATAACGCGTTCACTTTTTTATTTTCTTCCACGCTGATGTCTCCGTTAGATATCTTTTGGGTGTCATCATTCTTGTTGAACATTTCTTTGCTATTAGTATCATCATCATTTTCGGCGATTTCGTTATCAGTGTTCATTAATTGTGATCTAATATCAACCTCTTTTATAGTTAGCCTATTGTTATCAATACTTGCGTTTTTAATTATGCTACATGTTACAGTATTTTTGCTAGTGTTACATAGTTCATCTTCAACTATATCATGAGTTGATTGTTTATAAGGACAATCTTTAGTTACTTTTCCTGTAACTATCGTACTGACGGGTACTAGAAAACAACAGCCCTTTTTATGAATTTGTGTTTTCTTAATAATATTCAAATCAGAATTGTGGATTATTTCTTCTGATAGAATTTTTATTTTGTTTTTCGGTTTTTGATTTTCTGTAGCTAATTGTGAATTATTATTTGTTAGTTCTGTAAGAGTCCCAGGATTACTATTGCTACCATCCGATAAATAGGCTTCATCAAGGTGCTCATCTATTGGTGACATTCGAGTCAAACCACTCAAACTGGTGTTATTGTAAAATGTATTTGAATTTGTAAGAACTAAATCGCCACTTTCGTTATCAACTTCATATTCTTTAATAGGTTCATATTTCATAATATCTTCAAATGCTACATTATAAGTTGCTTCTTTTATGATATCTGGGTTTTTTTCTTCAGCTATTCCATTCATTTGAACATTATCAACTGTGTTTAATTGATTATCATCTTTTATATATTGAATGGCCTGTGCTGTTTGCGTTGTAATATTGGCTACAGTGTGTTCATTTGCAGTTTCAGGAGTATTTACAAAAGAAGGGCTCATAAAAACAGATTGTTTCATAAGATTTGCTGTTTCCAAAATAGACGAATTTGCAACATTTTCAGGTATAGCTTCCAGGTCTTGTTTTAGGTCTGAAATATGTAAATATGTTTAAATAAAACCGGCCAAGTGCGAGTCGGACTAGCGCACGAAGGGTTCCGTACCATTATCTATAAAACGACAAAAAATCATGTTGTATGGGAGCCCCCCTTAAATATTAGTTTTATTTTAATTTAATTATTCATTTTTAAAGTGATTATATAACTAATTATCGTGTCTTTTTTTCTCTGAGTAATGATTTTAATACAATAAAATTATTTTATGGTTAGTATTGATGTTACTACCTATTTGAAATGAAAGCTATATTATTATGTAACTCACAGATTCAGGGAATGCCGCAAATATAAAAACTAGGAATATTCTAAAATTATGTATTTTAGGGTTCCGCTGTTAAAAAAGATCTTGTATTACCTCTGTCCAAAAAAATAATATGATAAAAAAGGTGGCGGCGGCGCTAGTTTCGTTCGAGGAACCGCCCTAAGAGCAGTAGCGGCGTTAGGGTGGGGCGCGGTTGGGCGACCGCCCAGGGCGCCGGATATAAAGGGGCGCCTGCGGCGCCCCTTTATTTCCTCTTGCTCATTGAGCGAGGCCTACTTACTCGTAAATTCCCTAAATTTAGCGAAAAAATCGTTATGTTCTCTCCTGGCGAGACGATTCGTGACCACTCGTGAGAAAAGCTTATAGACGTGGCTCAAGAGTGTGATGGGTCTGTAGTTTTTAAGAAGGGTATTATCTCCCTTCTTAAAAAAAAGCACCACCAAACTCCCGCTCCACGCCTTTGGAGTTCTCCCACTGTGAAGAACGGCGTTAAATAGGCTCTGAAGCTCCTGCAAAACAGGGGCTCCTCCTGCCTTCAGAAGCTCTGAAGTAATGCCGTCTTCACCGGGGGCTTTTCCATTTTTTAGCTGTCTCAGTGCCATCACGATTTCGTCTTGACTGATGTCTGGCAGTTCGTCGGTGTAGTGGCGTGTCAGGGTGGCTCGTGAATCGTGGTCGTCACGTTGGGCACGAGGGGCATGCGCAGCGTATAAACGGCCATAGAAATCCTCTATCTCAGCAGAGATCTCCGGCTTCGACAATACGGTCCTCCCATCGTGCGTTTTAAGCTTCGTCAGGTGGCTCCTGCCAAGCTGCTGAGTGAATGCTTTGGACCCTCGGTTTCGCTCTATTGTCTCTTCAATGAAGCGTGTGTTGGAGCTCCGAAGGTCGCGCCGTACCATCTTCGCAATTCGCTTGTTCAGGTCTGACCTCTCTGACGAAGTCGCCTGGGTGGTTTCACGTCTTCTTGTCATCAAACCGAGAGTCTCGTCCGAGAGTTTGGATTTCTTGCCAGTACGCTGCTTTTTACAAAGCTGATGCCTTCGTGCAGCGTTTCGACCAGATTGTGCAGGGTCTCGTCAGCGTCATCAGTGGGTTCCAAGGCAACAAATCTATCCCCGAGAAGCTGCTGGAACTTCTCGGTGCCCGTCATGATTTGGATTGGGTTAGGTCGGAGCGTGGACTTCATCAGACGGTTTCTTTCAAGCTTTAAGTTGATATTCAGAGAGCCTCGGAGGAAGAGTCGGTGATCAGATCCGGTATTGAACCTGTTGATCACTGAGACATCTCTGAATATGTGCTTGCTATTCGTCATGATGAAGTCGATCTCATTTTTAGTCACAGCGTCGGGGCTTCGCCATGTCCACTTCCTTTGAGGCTGCTTCTTAAAGAAAGAGTTCATTAAGAACAGCTCCTCTTTCTCAAGGAAGTTGACAAGCATTTGCCCCCTTTGATTCCTAACTCCATAACCATGCGGGCCTATTCGGGATTCGTTGCCATTCTGGGTTCCCACCTTGCCGTTAAAGTCCCCCATAACAACGTTGAAGTGGGCCTTAGTGGTGTTATGCAAGGCTTTGGATATGTCTTCACACATATCCTCCACTTCATCATCCGAGTGTGCCGATGTCGGTGCGTAGACCTGAATTACCTTCATGCTATACCGTTTGGATAGCCGAAGGATCAGGTACGCTACCCTGGTCGACACACTGGAGATTTCTTGGACGTTGTTAGAGAGGGCCTTATTGACGAGGAAACCTACGCCACCCTGGGATGTTTTATCACCCTCGCGAAAGTAGAGAAGATGGCCCGAGTCTAGGGTTACGGTGTCCTCCCCCTCTCTGCGGACTTCACATAACCCCAGAACATGCCATTTAAGGCGAGGATTCCCGGATTTCGGAATTTTCAACTGTCCGTACCTCAATAACTATAAGACTTATAGTTTTGAAATTCATACATATTATAGTTGAGGATATTTTCTAGTGCATCACTAGACAAAAACACGATTGGTGATATTTCACCCGATAGAAAAAAATTACAAAGTTACCTCTAAATCAAACTTTGAATGATCAGTGTGAATAGAAAAATGAATAAAATGACACAAAATGTATACCAAAACATTGCAAACGTTATTACGCAGTGCATCACTAGAAAATATTTTAATATGCCATACAAATATTTTTCAAAACACCTAAATACCTACAAAATCGTGCTCGGCTGCCTGCGCATCGTCTTGCTCAGTAGTTCGCCGCGCTATAGCATCGGCCGCTCGGGAATCCTCGCCTTAATGTTCTCTAACTCCACTTCCAACTGCGCTAGATGTTGGTCAAGCCTCAGAGTTCGTCCGTTGTACGTTGCCAGGGTCAGTTGTTGTTGGCAGCCTGAGGTAGCCCGGTGATTCCTAGCACCCCTTGCCCCGTCGTTACCATGGCCGCTGCCATGGCCAGGAATAGCGAGGCGGCCGGGAACTGGGGGCCATTTTTTGGTTCCTTGCATCATTGAGGGGTAATGCCCATAATGCCCACACTGGGCATGCGGGTTGAGGATCGCAGTTCAGTGGTCGGATTGTTCTGCAGGGGGCGCTGCTGCCCACCCCCCGGTTTGTGTCCCTTAGTCGCCTCCTACGACACCCACGGGAAGAGTTGGGGTGCTATTCTATAGGCCGGCACCACACGACATATCGCAACTTACAAGAACTGTATCCAAATGTATGGATAGCAATGCGCATATTATTAACTATACCTGTAACGGTTCCTAGTGGGGAGAGGAGTTTTTCTAAGCTTAAGCTGATAAAAACCTATCTGCGATCGATAATATCGCAATCCCGATTGACAAACTTGGCAACTTTGTCAATCGAGAATGAAATTGCTGAAAACCTCGATTTTGATAAAATAATAAAAGAGTTCGCCGACAGAAAGGCTAGAAAAGTCAAGTTTTATTAGTTTTTTTTAAATAAATGGTTATTTCTTTTAATATGTAAATGGCAATTTCATTATATCTTTTTCCTTTTTTCATATGGGTTTGAATTGCAGTTAGGGGGCGCCGTATAAATCTCGCCCAGGGCGCTGGTAGTGCTAAAACCGGCACTGCCTAAGAGAATATGTCAGCCTATCGCGGTGGAGTTTTCATTCAGTATGAAGAGTCAAAATTAACCTTTTGAAAATGATTGATGCAAAAACAGAACTGAACTATTTTTTTTTATATATTAGTAAGTATGTTTTTATTTCATACATATTAAAACATTATAGCAACACGTAAAAAATACGTTTAAATTCACAAAATATTGACAACTGTAGTCACAGTATACAAAAGTTTGGCCCCGGGCAGATAATTCCTAATTTCCAGTAAAAAGCCTTTACCTCAGAAACCATTGGAGATAGACCCATGAATTTGTTGTTTTTCTGGGTCATCATGAACCCACCTGTCCTCCGTTTTCGGCTTGACGCTGAGTTTCGAGACACCCTGTATATAAGTACCTATACCTACCTTATTTACTTTGAAGGTGGAAGTAGATTGATTGGAATAATATTTTTATTTTACGAATTTCCGGTTACTAAGTTTTGATTTGAAGAAGCTTAATTTACATTTTCATAAGGATTCATTCCTATCAACTCTGATGATGATCGATCATACGAGGTGAAATGAGGATCATCAACCTGTAGCGGTTAAAGGATAAGTACAAATTACATTAGCCCCGCCCTATTCTCAATTTTCCCAATTTTTTTATAATTTTTGCTTTTGACAAGTAAGTATTTTCACTAGCAAGCAAATAGGTCGTTTTCGATCATCATCATAAGCGATTTGCTATGAACCCATGCTAAAATAAACTCATAATTGTATTTAATTTATTGTTGATGTATTGCGACTTGGTAATTTGTGTGACCATTCTAATTAAATAAATGAATTGTTAATTTCTATATATATAATTCTGTCATTTGAGAGCTTTAAACCTGAAATTAATTAATATCCAACACTTACCCTGGTTCACAGAAACATGTTCATTGGTTGTAGTTGAGGATGCTATGTTCGAAAGCTGGATGCCAAGCTTTTCCAAAAGATCAGGTGGTAACACAAAAACTTGTGCTTCACCATTTGTATCAGATGATGGTTTTACTGGTTCTTTGTGCCTTTTCATGTTTTTTTATTTTCCAATTTCCACATGAATATTTTTTCTGGAAAAGAGTTAATTTTTTTATATGTAGTTGAAAATGTAGTCCATAAACAAAAGAACAAAATAATAGATTGCAAAATACTTTGGCCAGAGTGGGGACTTGAACCACCAACTGTAAGATCACAATCAAGCTTACTTACAGCTGAGCCAAAAGATCAATTCACAACTTAACAAAAATAAGGACCACAAAATAATATTTGGGTCTTATTAAAAAAAATATAAGGGTAGATAGGTATGGCAATCAAGCATACGTACCAACTAACTACAGTATCAATAGTAACTACAGCACAAAAAACTAGACCAGCTTTCTTTATGTAATCATGTGAAATTCACAAATAAAGAAGAACCTAGTACGCTATTGAAGAATGAGAAAAAATAAATATTAGACCTTAAAAAATTTAGTAGTCGTGCGCAGAATTGAACCATCGCCTCTTGGTTTAGCATGCAAGCACACGTGTTCACAACTAAGCTAGGACGACATTGATAGTTACATTACATTCTTCATCATAACAAACCGGCAAAACCTCTAAAGTACATTATCCTAATAGCTGTGTACAAATTTGAATATGAACTTTAGGCATGAGACAATATTGCAGACATACCTGCGATCCCAAAATGAAAAAAACACTTCACTTCGCAATGTAACAATAAACTGCACGACAACTCCAATTCCTCACACATACACCAAACATGAAAACGAGCGAGATAGTTTACTCAAGCGAGTTTATGATTTGCCTTGCATGCTCATGCAGATTCCAACTTCCAAGCGACTCTAATTTATTTTATTTTCAGGTTAGGGAACTGCTTTTCAGGTGACATATTCTATTGAATACGAAATAAATAGCTGAGAGATTGTTTAATTATTAATTATCAGACTTTAACACATTACCATAAGGTTTTTTTTTGTAAAACAAAATGGAGTTTCAATTTGGTTTTTCTTCGCTTTTCAATAGATGTCGTTTTAGCAAATAAATTGTTATTGTCTATGGTCATTTGGACCTTTTCAATAGATGTCGTTTTAGCAAATAAATTGTTATTGTCTATGGTCATTTGGCTTTCTCTTCTGGTTTATTCCGGAAATCCCCCACGTCCATCCCCCACGTGGGGGATTTCCGGAAAAAAATTCCGGAAATCCCCCAAATCGAATCGATCAGTCTCATGGGGGATTTCAGGAAAAAAAATTCCGGAAATCCCCCATAAAGCTCGACCATAGAAATATATTAGTTCTTAATAACCTTTAACTCGTCACCGCTGGCTGCTAGTGGTAGACCGCTCACCACCACAATGAGAAGTCTTCCAAAGCAAAAAACATCAAATGCGATAGAATTTGCCAAAGACACTAACAGCTGTCGAATTGACACATACTGTCAAATTGACACATACTGTCAAAATGACACATACTGTCAAAATGACACATACTGTCAAATGACACATACTGTCAAAATGACACATACTGTCAAAATTACACATACTGTCAAAATGACACATACTGTCAAAATGACACATACTGTCAAAATGACAATGTCGGATGTGACTAACAGATCGGGCTTGGGGCTAGACAATGCTGTGTAAATTGTCCAGCATTATTTATTTATTATGTCTTATATACAGAAAACAGACCGTTTCGACCAAAATTGTTAATGAATGTCGTATTGACGGTAGATGTCATAACTAAAACTATCATATCTCGGGAACTACTAGTGCTGGACTTTCAGTTCCTGTCTCAAATGATAGGTACGAACAAAATCTACATTTCTAATGACAGCTGTCAAAACTAAAACTATTATATCTCGGGAACTACTAGTGCTGGACTTTCAGTTCCTGTCTCAAATGATAGGTACGATATGATAGTTTTAGTTTTGACAGCTGTCATTAGAAATGTAGATTTTGTTCGTACCTATCATTTGAGCCAGGAACTGAAAGTCCAGCACTAGTAGTTCCCGAGATATGATAGTTTTAGTTTTGACAGCTGTCATTAGAAATGTAGATTTTGTTCGTACCTATCATTTGAGACAGGAACTGAAAGTCCAGCACTAGTAGTTCCCGAGATATGATAGTTTAAGTTTTGACAGCTGTCATTAGAAATGTAGATTTCGTTCGTACCTATCATTTGAGACAGGAACTGAAAGTCCAGCACTAGTAGTTCCCGAGATATGATAGTTTTAGTTATGACATCTACCGTCAATACGACATTCATTAACAATTTTGGTCGAAACGGTCTGTTTTCTGTATATAAGACATAATAAATAAATAATGCTGGACAATGTACACAGCATTGTCTAGCCCCAAGCCCGATCTGTTAGTCACATCTGACATTGTCATTTTGACAGTTTGTGTCATTTTGACAGTATGTGTCATTTTGACAGTATGTGTCATTTTGACAGTATGTGTCATTTTGACAGTATGTGTCATTTTGACAGTATGTGTCATTTTGACAGTATGTGTCAATTCGACAGTATGTGTCAATTCGACAGCTGTTAGTGTCTTTGGCAAATTCTATCGCATTTGATGTTTTTTGCTTTGGAAGACTTCTCATTGTAGTGGTGAGCGGTCTACCACTTGCAGCCAGCGGTGACGAGTTAAAGGTTATTAAGAACTAATATATTTCTATGGTCGAGCTATATGGGGGATTTCCGGAATTTTTTTTCCTGAAATCCCCCATGAGACTGATCGATTCGATTTGGGGGATTTCCGGAATTTTTTTCCGGAAATCCCCCACGTGGGGGATGGACGTGGGGGATTTCCGGAATAAACCTCTCTTCTTACTCTAATTATTGCTCTGAGTCTAAACTTTAAATCATAGAGCTGATAGAGCGTACAGGGGATCTCTTTTTTTCATTGGAGCGTACGTACAAGCTGCAAGCGGTGCGTACACTTGTCTTACTAGTCAATGCTGCAACTGCTGCAAGCCCGAGATACTCTCACGGCGGCAGGTTATCTTCGAACAAAAATAAAGGACTTTATGTCTATGGTCTTGTCTACGGGTTCACATATCCAATATGACAATTCCCACCCCCTTCCTTCACACTTCTTTCCTCTCGTCTCTGACTGATCAAACCGATCAAACAGTGAGTGATAACCGACGCCATTTTGGTTCGGCTATGTTTGTTTACTTTGTTTGTTTGCGTCGAGATCGTTCGTATTTGGCTCCCTAAAATTCTTCTCGCAACTTCTGAGAGCTGCAATAACATCTTGCAATACGTACAAATAGTGCTATCTGTGTTGTGATAGTGATAGTTGACGAAGGACGTCAGTTTACATAATGTTCCCAAAAAAGACAGAACTAGAAAAGTTGTCACGTGGCATAAATAGTGAAAGACAGACTGCGAGGATTGAGTCTTCAGGAACTTCACCAATAGTTTGTGTGTTAATTTTGGTGCAAAGGTTCAAAATTTTATGCGAGTGAGTCTTCAAACCAAAACGTTCCTTCAAACAAATTGTTTGAAATAATGCTATGCAATCCAAACCTTTTACAATATGTAAAACTAAACGAAACAATAAAAAACATAAATTACACCAGTATTTTTTCTTACTTTCCTTTCCTTAATCAATAAATTTAGGTAGGCCAATATAAATTGAAAATATTGTAAGAATAGTACTTGACTAGCATACTTTGTGACGTCATATCCGGGTCTAAGCAAATAATTAAAAAAAAAAAGCTGTCATTCTTGATATGTGAGCTTTTTAGTGTCGAAATCATATTATCATTTTGTTATGCTTGTTGTTACATATTTTTAGTAAAACAAGTGGTAAAACAGGGACGAGAAAATTCCACTTGCTTGAGTGAGTGTGAGAAGAAAAAAGAAAAGCCAAAGAGAAGAGAATTATAAATAACTTATCGCAGTGGTTCTAATATCTTTGAAGAGAATAGGTACATACCAAAGATCCTACGTTCCGTAGGGTAGGGTAGAGGCAGGGACGATTCCCTCGTCCCTGGGTAGAGGTATACTATAATCTTTGGTATATACCTACATTAACAACAACTACTTTGGAGTTACTTCATTGTTTGAGTTACCGAGACTAACTGTAGCGTACCAGAAGAGTTTGCTATTGTAATGGCTAGATTAGCACTTACATTTAACTTACAGTCAGAATGCAATGTTACAAGAGCCCGCACTGGGCTCATGAAACTTCCTCATTTTGAAGTACGGACTCCAGTGTTCATGCCTGTTGGGACCCAGGTATCATTTCTATCTGTTAAGCTCTGCACTAATAATAAGCACTTGACTAGTACTACTGCTGATATTACATATTTACAGGGTACAATGAAAGGAATCTTACCAGATCAACTTGAAAGTTTAGACTGTGAGATCATACTTGGAAACACTTACCATTTAGGCAACCGTCCTGGTACTGAAGTTTTGGAAAAAGCTGGTGGCTTGCATAAATTCATGGGATGGAACAGAGCTCTCCTCACTGACTCTGGAGGTTTCCAAATGGTATCATTATTAAAATTAGCCGAAATTACAGAGGAAGGTGTTAAATTTAGATCACCTTATGATGAATCTGAAATTATGCTGACACCAGAGAAATCTATTGAGATACAAAATGCCATAGGTATTTATAATTTTTGTTTGTTCTAAAACACAGCAGGTATTAATTTCAATGTAAAATACTAATATCTCCATTTTGTTTAAAGGTGCTGATATTATCATGCAGTTAGATGATGTTGTACAAACCACATTCCAAGATTATGATCGTATTAAAGAAGCAACTGAGCGCACTAGTAGATGGCTTGACCGCTGTATCCAAGCACACCAGAGGCCAACAGACCAAAGTATATTTCCTATAGTACAAGGTTTGCTCAGTGCTGATTTAAGAGAGCAGAGTGCCAAGGAACACATGACAAAAAATGTCAATGGATTTGCTATTGGTGGTTTGAGGTACAAAATTTTGAATATATAATGATTTTTTAAATAGTCTATCATCATCATCTGCTGGTCCAATGCTGGACATAGGCCTCCCATAATGAGCATCCTGTCTTCAGCTTGACACATCCAGCATCTCCTGCAGTCTTTTGCAGGTTGTCATCCCACCTGGCAGGAGGGTGTGCTACACTAAGTTTCCCGAGTCATAGTCTCAAGTACATGTTTAACCCAACAGTTGTCTTTTCATCATTGAGATATAGCCTGCCCACAGCCACTTCTGCTTGCTAATTCTGAGAGCTATGTCGATAACATTGGATCTCTGTCGGATGTATTTTTTACACTAATCATATCCTTCAGAGAACCTATGTTATTATATAAACTTCTCTGTATTTCAGTGGTGGTGAAGCAAAAGATGATTTTTGGCCAATGGTGAGCCTTAGCACTGGAATACTGGATAAGAATAGACCACGCTATCTCATGGGTGTTGGGTTAGCTATTGATCTGGTGGTTTGTGTGGCTCTAGGAGTTGACATGTTTGATTGTGTGTTTCCTACAAGAACAGCTGTAAGTATGTTTAAAATAATAAACACAGTCGGGTAAAAACATTGATGTCTATTGAGTTTATAAGCCTTGTACAGTCATTGCGAAAATATGTATACACCCAAAATTTTACATAATATATGTTATTCGCTACTTTTCAAAGACACCAACACCAACTACATTTCAAATTAATGTAGCCATCTTAATTTCCTTGACATTCTTCCCTACATTCCAGGTTGTCTGGCAGAGATCGCTCTTGAGCGATAAGACCGCCAATTGTCACTTATGATATAATTGTTTTACGTGTAAATTGTTTTTTTTTTAGCTTTAAGTGTGCAATAAAGAATTTTCTATCTATCTATCTATCTAATTGTCAGAAATTTATATACATTTCAAAATTATGTAGACACAGTTTTTGTCAGAGATGTATGTTATGTATCATGGATATTATTAATATTACATCATGATAATATCTAAATGAAATCAACATGGTGTTCCGTGTATACGGAAATCCTTTTTGTATACCAGTTATTAAAGTTTAGTGGTGTGCAGCTCTTGTCCTTATGCCAAATGCTTTATAAATTTCTGACCAAACTCTGTATACATTTTTATGGCACTATATTGCATACTTACATCATTTGGGCGTGGTTTTGAAAACATTAATTTGTTATTCAATGGTATTCAAATATTTGACTAAAATTGTGTATACATTATTATGATAAAGTGTAATTACCACGTTAATAAAGTTTATCATAATAATACACTGTAGGTACTTACCGCGTTTTGTCAAGTCTGATGACTACATAACTTAGGAAAATTTTGTTATATACTTCTATTTTTAAAGATCTCGTGTATATACTTACCTAAATTTGAAAAATTATGAAAGTATACATATCTGAGCTGTAATGTAACAACAGAATTTATTTCATGCAAGGTACAGTAGCATGTAGTTACTATGGCGTTAATATTGCATATTATAATATATAAATTGATACTAATATAATTGTGCAGTTAATCTGATTAAGTATTTTTTTCTAATAACAGAGATTTGGATGTGCACTAATAAACAAAGGCCAGTTAAACTTGAAGCAAAAGCAGTATGAAGCTGATCTAAGCCCTATTGATGAGGACTGCACTTGCTCCACTTGCAAAACATACTCTAGAGCATATTTACACTCCATTGTCACAGTGGAAACTGTTGCTTGCCATCTCATTTCTGTCCATAATATAGCATTTCAGGTAATTTTTAGTTTGACAAAATTACTAGCTGCTGTCTGCAGCTTCGCATGCCCTTTTCAAGTAGCCTATGTTCGTCCCCCGGGTTCAATTTACCTCCTTGCCAAATTAAATTAAGAATTATTCGCCTGTTTAAGCGTAAAAAAGTAATAGGCAGAGATACTATCTAATTTATAATAAGATTTATCAATCCCATATAACTTTTAAAAACTAGCCATTGATTTTTTCTACAATATTAATATTAGAACATCTGTTAGTAAGTACTATAATTAAACAGGAAAAAAATTGCTTTTCAGATGCACCTGATGAGAACCATGAGGGAAAACATTGAAAGAGGAACATTCCCTCAATTTGTTGAAAACTTTGCCAATGAGCTGTATCCTGACAAAAATTACCCTGTTTGGGTGGTTAATTCTTTGAAATCAGTTGGAATAAACTTGACTGCAAGTTAAATCATATTTTTATGTTTATCTGTTTATTTTGAACCTAAATTAGAGTGAAGTCAAGACCGGAACTGATGCAGCTACTAAGTATCAACACAACTCAAATAGATTATTTTTTTATTGTTTAACATTACATGAAGTCATCAGAGTCATTTCCGTCATAATTGGTAGCCATATTTTCTGGTTTCATCAAAGTTGAGTAGCTTCGTAGTTCAGCTTCATCCTTTTTTCTTTTCTCTTCCTCTTTCTCTTTTTCCTTCTTCTCTCGGAGGAGTTTTTTTTTGTCTTCTCTTTCCTCTCTGTCTCTATTTTCTCGCTCTTGCCTAAAGTCAGGAAAGGCTTCTTTTTTTGTTTTGTTTAATCTATTAACAATATCATTACTCCTCTTAGCTACTCTAACTTTCCTGACCTCTTTGTCTTTGTGAAATGCTACTTGACCTACCTGTAATAAACAGGCATATTATTAACTTTTCCAGTCATCATAATTTTTAGTTAAAATTTTTTGGGAACTTATTTTATTTCTAAGAGATTTCCAGTGTGTGGTTCAAGTATCAATAACATTTCTTTAAGCTTACAAAATAAGCACTTAGACAAGTCAAATTCTATACTATAAACACATTTATAAATAGTAATTATTATCAAATCAGAAACAAGGTGTTATTGATTTGGTCCACTTCAATAAGGGTAAGCTCTATAACAAAAAGAACATACCTCCATTCCTGCAGTCTTCTTAAGATTTGCCCACATTGTGTAAACTATATCAATATCATTCATTTTGTTGCCCATAATTGAATTTGCTTTGACTAACTGACATGCATCATCCAGCACGAGATTTGGAATATCATCAATAGTTTGACCCTAGAAAAAATATAGTGAAATAATAAGAAAGAAGATAACGCCTTCTGGTGACGGCTTAGATTTTTAGTAAATAGATGTAAGAAAGAAGATATAAATAAATAAACAAAGATAATTTAAAACAGAACTAAAATAATTATGAGATACTGGGTTCTGCCAATAGCTTCACAGACTATCTATTTTCATCTTGATCAGTTCAGTAGGTACCTAGTTATGAAGATTTTAACAATGCACAAGTATTTAACATCACATCTTCAACAAACTTTTGTCTCTAAAATAGTAATTGGGACGATAAAAGTAGATAACCATGGGGTACATACAGGACCAAGTCTTAGATAAACATGGGCTGAAGAAACTTTGTCTACATGAAACCATACATCTTCTGGCCATCCCCATTTTATGAGATCTTCATCTGTAAGGGAGATACAATAAAATTAAATAATTATACGAATACATATTTAGACTAGGTGGTTTTGGTTATAACTTACTTTCGTGTTTATCTGCTCCCATAAATAAAGTAACCGAAGGAGACACCACATTACTAGTAAAATAGAATACCATGTTTTAAAACCAGCACAATCAACTCCGCTAGGAGTATAGTTTTCTATGATCAGCTCTACAAAAATAATATCTCAATCTCAGTCACAAATTAGAATTTCTTAAATTTTCTTTCGTTCCACAGACTGTTTCGTTCGCGCACGCAAATTCACGTCGAACGAAATGCAAATAATGCAGTACTCAACTTCAACTTCTTATTTCATGGCTGGCTCACTGCCTTGCTCGCTAGGAGTATAGTTTTCTATGGCCTTGCTGCCTCTACGACTCTCCCAGTGTCCATGTCAAAAGAGTATTTTATTTATGGTGGATTAAGGAATGGAGTATGGAATGAGAGGCATTCCATACTCCATTCATCCAATATTTGATCAAACTTGGATGGATGCCAATTCCACTCATCCAATATCTTTGTCCAAGATTCCTAATTAATTTGCGTAGTTGATTTTAAATGAAATAAAATCACACTAGTAATAAAAAACGGAAGTTTGGATGGATAGAAGGAAGTTTGTTACTTCTTCACGTCAAAACTTCTCACCAGATTTCGCTGTTTAATTGTGTTGCTCTTGACCCTGTAATAAACCTTATAGGTACTACAATTTAACCCATAAAATACATTGTACGAGTTGATTGACCCTCGGGAGGCCTATGTCTAACTAACTGTAAACTAATATAGACTGATAATAATGATAACTGTCAAGCTGTTGTTGATCCAATGGTCGTGAAAACAACCACACCAATTTCATAAATGCAAAAGTTTGAAATGACATGGATAATTAGAAATTTCTTACTTCTTCTCGCCATTACTACCTATATTGAATAGATCGTGCCAAAATTCTGCAAAGATGCAGGTCTGGCCTTGGAATAAAATATATGATTCCTATCCATCTGACTCTTAACTTAGTAACTGATTTATGATCAGTTCCCGTGGAATAGAAATAACCTTTTAACATTTCCATAGAAAATCCAATCAAATTTTAATAAAATAAGATCATAAAATAAAAAAAATCCATGCAGTCGTAATTTATTATCAATCAATTATTCAAAAATATTCTATGGGTACAATACAAAGATTCATCTAAGTACTTTAACTATCGATATTTTTCTGTATTTGATAATTCATGCAAGTTGATATGAGCAGCACATCACTGGTGAAGCCGCTATGGTTGATCGTCACGGGTTGGCGCGAAATTAAAATATTTTTGTGGTTTATAATTTTTGTTGCGTTTCACAAACAATAATACTTGCATTGCAAGCATTTATTTCCCTGATTAAGGTGGTTTGTCGCGGATAGGCACGAAATTTTTTTTATTATGTGGGTTTAATTGTTTTCTTTCCACAACCAATAAAACTAGCAAATAAGTAATTTGCCGCACATCGTAAACTATTTTCTATTAGCTCATGATAAAGCCCACTCCGATTTACTAGTATTGTTGGAATATTTGGGAAAATACGAAACTTTGTGCTAAAAATCTACAATGCTTCCAAAATAAAAATTAATCAAAGTTGATTTTACTCATCAATTTCATCAATTTTCCTAAATAATCGAGTAGGTACCTATTATGAAACAAATCAAATAGCCTCGCGTCGTATTCATGTTTTATTTTCAGTCATAATCACCATCGCAAAATGTCTTATTTTGTATCAATGTCCAATTAAACGAATGTTAATATTTTTTGCAAGCTCTATGGGTACTCCCCACAAGACAAGTGGGCGTACATAACGCGTTTTGTACACGAGAGGTACACGAGATAGTTTTATGCTTAAGGTAACTTATGCCAAAATTCTATAACAGAGGAAAACATTATTGACCTTATTGCTTTAGAAAAAGGTCACCCACGAATTTCTAAATTTGAATTTTAACTTTTACTACTAAAGGGATGCTGTACTCTGCACTTTCTCGCTCTGAATCGATATCGATAAAACTGACTGGCCGATTGACATTTTCTTAATCAGGTTTATTTTAGTTTCGTAGTTTAATATTATGTAAAAAAAACCGTCACCTTACAGGCGTGGATACATCCAGACTTGATTATTTCAGCTACTTCCACTGCATTATATCATATTGTATACTTTAGTCTACATAACGAAGCGACAGAAATAAAAATATCACTATTATTTCCGTGACAGTGTTTATTTTAAGAATTTGACTTTTTCGAAGTGAACATTATTGAATTTATGGCAATAAAGAATTTTTGATTTTGATTTTTTGTTGGAAGATTATTATACGAAGATTATATATTAATTAATCTAGTAAGATTAATTAATGTAGTTATTGAATAAAAGTTGTTTTTTTTAACGATATAGAAACGATTGGGTCTGATGAACAATGTGGGAGAATTTATCACAATTTTTTTTTATTTACTTATTTTTTAATTTCTAACTAATTACATTTAAGTAACATAATAAACAATGCATAATGAACTTTTCATATAAAATGGTCGTTTTAATTCACCACCATGTAAAATCATCGACATCGGAAATCATTGATATTAACTATCCCTACGAACTTTTGAGTTTCATGCAGTAGTGATACTTGAATATTATTTCCCCAGATTTTTGGTAGTAGGCCTAGGTTAAAAGTAATTTCTTAAGAATAATTTATAAAATATTTTTTCGAATGTATTGATTTGAGTCATCATCATCATCAGCTTATATTTGTCCACTGCTGGACATAGGCCTCCCCAAATGATCGCCATAGCGCCCTGTCTTCAGCTTGCCGCATCCAGCATCTGCCAGCAGTCTTTCGCAAATCGTCATCCCACCTGGTCGGAGGGCGCCCTACACTACGTTTGCCGAGTCGCGGTCTCCACTCAAGAACACGTTTACCCCAGCGGTTGTCGGTTCTTTTCGAGATATGGCCAGCCCACTCACTGCCACTTCAGCTTGCTAATCCTTTGAGCTATGTCGATAACCTTAGTTCTCTGTCGGATGTATTCGAATCCTATCCTTCAGAGAAACTCCGAGCATTTGAGTGAGTACAATGATTTGATCATGATTTGAATCAATGATTTGAGTAAGTACAATAATACATCATGATATCCTTCAGACAAATACCGCCAAGAAGCTGTAGTTTGCATAGACATTAATTTTGACTACCTATCAAATGTAAAAAATGAATCAATGTAAGCGAAAGTATATCACAAATTATTATATTAAATTTAAGTAAGTCATGATTATATTCGTCGGGGGGCGGCAATGGAGGCGGTTAGCACAGGACCGTGGTGGATGGCACAAACTGAGGGAGGCCAAGGGGAGGCCTATACCCAGCAGTGGGTACAAACCGGCTGTGGATGATGATGATGATTATATTATGGTATAATGCAATCATGATAAGGCATCACGACATTAATTCCTATTCCCGCTAAAAACAGCAGAATATTTTATAGAAGTTCTTTAGAACACACGAGCCTTGTCCATTATTGACAGCGGAGTAAATTGTCTAAGATTTAATTTTACCATACATAGAAAATGGTCCATAGACTTTAGATTAATGGCACCACACCACAAACGCAGAGTGTGTGCAGCAGTATACTTACTAGTCTATGGTGTGCTGTGATACAAGAAGCAATGAGTTTACAATATCTAAGAAGTTGAAATTTTTTGGAGGAGCTAGCGAGGAGAGGAAATTGAATTCTGAATTTAATAAATAATTTATTAACTAAGTAAAAACAAAACTGATCTGGCAAAGAGAATAGAATATTTTATTTTATCAACTGCAGTAGCGGACAGAGGTCTTGCCTATAGTATTTATTCCACATAACTAAACAAAATATGGGGAGCCCAGAAAGGGAACTGTGTCCTCCCCCTTCGGAAGAAGACGAATTGACTTTACCCAGAGCGAGCATCAATAAGATGATCAAGGAACTGGTGCCCTCTGTTCGTGTTGCTTTCGAATCTAGAGAACTAATTCTTAACTGCTGCACAGAGTTTATACATTTGATTAGTTCTGAGGCTAATGAGGTCTGTAACCAAAGCAATAAGAAGACTATAAACGCAGAACATGTTCTAACAGGTAACTGTCTCATAAACTTAAAACCTACCTTACTAATGCTTCAATGGATCAAGTAGCCTTTGTGCTTCCTCAGGATACAATTGATCTCTTTGTCTTGTCATTTCAGGAGTTTCATAATTAGGAACCATTTATTATTTCAACTGGGTTACATAGTTGGTCTTATTGAACTATTCATAAATTGTTTTAAAGTTTGTCCTTCGGACATACAACAATAACTATTTTATTAGAATTAGTAACGTAGATACTTAAAATTTTACTATTCTTTCACATTTTATAGTATAATGTATGAATTTCAGCTTTGGACAGGCTGGGATTCAGTGACTATACACTGGAGGCAGAGGCCGTGCTAAAAGATTGCAAAGCAGTTGCAGCTAAGCGGAGAAGACAAAGTACTAGGCTTGAAAACCTTGGGATACCTGAAGAAGAGTTGTTGAGGCAGCAGCAGGAACTCTTTGCTAAGGTAACATGATAAACCTGGTATGGTACACAAGGTTAAAGTGTGCTCATTGTATAAGTAAAAAGTCCCAGTGCGAGTAACACTGTAAAGCAAAACAGCTAAGTAAAAAAAATTGTCCAGCATTATTTATTTTATTTATTTTTTATTTATTTGTTTTTCCAGGCTAGAGAAGAACAAGCTAAGCAGGATCATCAGCAATGGCTACTCCTGCAGCAACAAGGTCTTGTGGGTGCTGATGGTGTCTCACAGCCATATGTGCCCCCGCCTATAGTACCTAAGGTAGAAGATGATCCTGATGATGATTATTCCTAAAACTCTGGAGGACAGCTATGACAAATTAATTTCTTCCTTTGCATAAGAAGAAAACTGGGTAACATGTCTAATACGTCATGTGCCTTACAACAAAAAAATGATGATTCTGCAAATTAAGCTAAGTTTTTAAAGACAAGTATGGTCTCTGACATTAATAATTTGCATACTCGTTTGTGTATGCAGAAACTTTATAACCTCAGTACCTACCTACTGTACTTCATTGTGAGATGTAGATAATAATCTAAGAAAGCCTGTATCAATCCACATAAGGAACTTTTCTATTTTTAAGACATTATGTTTAACAAATATCTTTGGGGTTACATGTAAATTTTTGATGTATTCTCAGATAAAATCAAATGCAAATGTTTACTTTTGAGTTTGATTTCTGTTCAGCACTTAGATTCTCCTTAGGCCTCGTGGATGGAGACGCAAGGCGTCGCGCGTTGCGTTGGGCGGCGTGTCTCGCTCTGAATTCAAACATTATTTCTTTAGCTTTACATAATAAGAATTCAGACAACTCCAATTTAATACCATTATATAGATTTAGTAGATACATAGTAATTATTACCAAATAAAAAATTAATTTTAGTCACCTTAATGTTTTGTCCACTAGTGGAAGAAGTGATAATGGCAAAGTAGAGTGCGACAGAGAGAGAAGAGATGCCACGCGAGCCCACGCGCCACGACGCGACGCCCTTCACTGATTGTAGCTTGGATAAGGTGGTTAGGACACAGGACATAAGGTGCCCTCGCACTGGAACTGCGCGATACGGCCTCCGCTAGGAGTAATAGTTTTCTGTGGACACGGCGCGGCCTGTTACAATACAATACAATACAAAACACTTTATTGTACACCAGAAAAAGAACATTACAAAAAAAAGACATAATATTACATGAGACGAGTACAATGGGCGGCCTTATCGCTTAGAAGCGATCTCTTCCAGGCAACCTTTGGATGGAGAGAACTATATGAATATAAGAAAGGCAGGGGGTGTACAAAAGATAAAATAAACATGAATAAGAATATTGAAAAATTAATTATATTAAATAAATAAATATTACAAATAAAATAACTCAATATATTTACACATAAACTAGATAAAAGAATATACATATATATATATATATATATAATATACTACTTAAATAGGTACATAAATAAATAATTAATTTGTACCAATATTCACTTTTCCGACAGGAAAAACTCCTTGACACGAGATTTAAAGACAGGTAATGATATTGCTTTTCTAATGGGCTCTGGTAGTGCATTCCACAACCTTATGGCCTGGATGGAGAAGGATTTGTCGTAGAAACTGGTTTTGTGAGGTGGCATATTCAAAACCAGATTTTCTGACGAACGGAGAACACGGGAAGGATGAGGATGAGAATTATGGAGGAATTCAAAACGCTCCTTTAAATACAAGGGAGTGACAGGGTTAAAGAGAATGTTATGAAGAAGAAAAAGGATATGGGAATTTCGGCGAAGACGGACAGGCAGCCATTTGAGTTTTCTGCGGAATTCCGAAATGTGGTCATATTTACGTAGACCGAACACTAAACGTATACATACGTTTTGGAGCCGTTCAACCTTATTAAGCTGCTCCTCAGTTAGGTCGAGGTAGCAAACATCAGCATAATCGAGAATAGGAAGCAAGAGAGATTGAGCGAGCACAATTTTAGTAGCAGTAGGAAGAAAGTTACGAAGTCTTCTCAATGAAGCAGCGGATGCAAATATCTTGCGACTCACCGCATCCATTTGTGGGACCCATGACATGTCTGTATCCATGATGATTCCAAGGTTTTTAACACTTCTGCTAAAAGGAACTATAACGCTATTGAATTCTATTTTAGGGAGAGTGGACCAGTCAATTTTAGCAGAAGTGCGAGAGCTACCTATAATTATGGCCTGCGATTTGCTGGGGTTTACCTTTAGACCGTAGGCCATGCTCCAATCACGAACACACCTAAGATCGGCATTAATGCAGTGAATCGCGGTGGACAGGTCTTGCAGTGATGCTTGGGTGTAGATTTGAAGATCGTCTGCATAGAGATGGTAGGAAGAAGTTAATTTAACAGAGATAGAATTAATGAACAATGCAAATAAAAGCGGAGATAATACGCCGCCTTGCGGTACACCAGCAGAGGTGTTGCACCAAGACGAGAACGAGTCGTCAGTACGGATCCGCTGCCGGCGCCCCTGCAGATAACTGCGAAACCAGCCAATCGCTGATGGAGATATGTTAATAGAGTGCAAAAGTCCAAGAAGGATTTCGAAATCAACAGTGTTGAACGCATTACTAAAGTCAAGTAGTGTAAGAATGGTTAGATGTCCGTTTTCCATTCCCGATCTGATATCGTCAGTG
Organism: Eupithecia vulgata; assembly: GCA_946478455.1. Taxonomy (NCBI): domain Eukaryota; kingdom Metazoa; phylum Arthropoda; class Insecta; order Lepidoptera; family Geometridae; genus Eupithecia; species Eupithecia vulgata. The sequence continues at coordinate 10,816,268 of OX297862.1, read as the reverse complement.
ATCTTTACAAGAGCAGTAACAGTACTGTGACCGGGACGGAAACCGGATTGGAAAGGATTTAGGAGGTTATGAGAAGAGAGGAACGTACTGAGTTGGCCGTGAACAAGGCGTTCAAGAACCTTAGAAAGGAAAGGAAGAATAGATATGGGTCGGAAATCTGTAAATGAAGAGGCCTTGGGTTTTTTGGGAAGAGGAATTATATTGGATTCCTTCCAGACCGCCGGAACGGTTTCAGAGAGAATAGAAAAGTTAAGGAGGTGACTTATCATAGGCAATATCTCCTCAATAATAGGAGTGATCATGTTGCGACCGATATTGTCACTTCCCATTGCGCTAGAGGAGATGGACAAAATGCACTTTTTAACATCACATGCGGCGAATGGACTGAAGCTAAACGAAGGATAGTCAGGAATAGGCAAGGAAGAAAGATAGTTGAGAGTACTAGTCTTGACATTTATATCCATGTTGGATGTCGAAGAAAAGTGAACGTTAAGTGAATCAATATTAACATTAGATGTACACGCCTCTAGACGTGCCTTGCCTATTCCCAAAGTTCTTAAAAACTTCCAGGCTTTAGCTGGGTCAGCATTTGAGAGTGAAGAGTGAATATAGCGGCGTTGAGCATCCCTACACATTCTATTGCAGCGATTCCTGGCGTGATGATACCTTTCTTTGTTTATATCGTTAGCACATCGTTTGAATCTCGCTCTGGCAGCTGCCTTCTTGTGCATAAGGGACTTGATTTCGTCCGTGATCCACGGAGCTGGCAGCTGCTTTATTTTGACCAAGCGGATTGGTGCATGAACGTCAAACAGATTCGTCAGAGTAGAGTTAAAAGCTGACAGCTTATCTTCGATCGTATCAGCCGCCATCACTGAAAACCAGTCGACCCTAGATGCGTCCGATCTGAGCTTTTCCAGATTCATACTACTAAAATTGCGCTGAAGAAGAGTTTTGTGTTTATATTTAGGTGGACGAAGTTTATAGGAGAGAAAGATAAGATCGTGATACGAGAAGGCATCAGCTGAACATTGATGTCACCATTACACCGAACATTGATGGCCTGTTATTCTTTGTATGTACCTAATTCTATGACACTGATCGCACTACGCGTCAGCGGAACTGCGCGGCTTTTTTGGTGATTTATAATTTGACGCGCAGTGCCATGGCCGCGCAGTTCCGCTGTCGCGCAGTGCGTTTGCTCTCATAAGGTGAATTCTTTGGCGTGGCCTCGTTTCACTTTCAGACATGGCGAATTTTTTTTATCTATCTTCCTTTGATCAGGAAGTTTAAAGTAATAACTATTACTATTTTTCTGCTACTAATCAAATGATTTCAAACCATCAAACATGAACCAGAATGAACAAAAAACCATCAAACAGCCATCAGACCTGAGATCAGACCTAAATTTGACTTAATCAAATACACATCAAATAATTGTAATTGTCAATCAATTTGTACAAGTGGTAAAATGATGAAATAAATTTGATCATAATAACTGCTTATTTTGCAGTTTATCAATAATTTACAATGTCTCCAATATGAGCAGTGAACCAAACAAGAAGTATAAAAGGCCTAAAAAGAGGAATCTTCAAGCACCATCAGTGTAATATCTATTGTTATGCTGCAAAGCTTTAGTAATATAATAACAAAATCTTTAAGTATTAGCTGGTCAGGCATGCTAGCTAGAGCGAACTTGCACCTTATTGTTATAAAGGCTCAAAAACTACCCCAGATTTTCCAGTGTCTAGTAATATAATTATGTTCAATCTACTTGGTACCAACAAAAATGTATACCTACCTATGTATGTATACATAAATATAAACCCACCGCATTTAGATATCATCAGCTTGTGATCTTAAAGTAGGTACCTTACCTACTGACAAGTACCTAATACTTACATTTTATTACCAACATTCCAGCGAGGACACAGAAAATAAAACACCTTCAAGTCGTTTAGAAATACATAGTTTACTCTGAATGGGTAGCTAGAAATTAAAAATCTTTTTCCAGACATCGCGCAATCAAAACCATGGATGTGAAACAAAGCCTTCAGTGAATGTATGTCCTTTGATAGCAAAGGACTCAGAATGGGTGGATATCTTGCAGTCAAAAGACAGTCCATATTTACGAGCTGACTTTTGTGATGGCGAAGAAGTACTACAACTTGTAATTAATGATAAATCATATGCTTATTATGTCTAGCAGACGAGGCAACGAGGGTTCGTCTAGTTAACAAATTTAAACAAACCGCTCTTAGTAGCGACTGGTTGCTTTAGGACGGAAAAAAAGCTTATAATTGGTATCACAAACAAATTGCCCATTGAAAATTTTGAAATAACCTTTGTTCAACGAAATTATAACATAAAATAGGTGGCGGCGGCGCTAGTTTGGCTCGGTGTACCGTCCAGCTCAGAACGTCACACTAACTTCTGCTCGCGGATGCGCGCGCGCTCTGACAAAATATTTCAATAATATCCGTTCAGCAGTGAAAAGTTAACAGAAAGTGACTTGCGCATTGTCTTGTGCCTTTCTCAGTTACAGTTCGGTCTCAACCGAGTGTCTTGATATCGACCTGCCCTTAATCATCATCATCATCAACCTAAATTAGTCCACTGCTGGACATAGGCCTCCCCTAATGAGCGCCATAGCGCCCTTAATGTTGCTTTCAAATTCAAAGTCATAGCCTAGGTTCCTAACCCCTCCCTGGAGTCTAGTCTAGAGGGGTCACTATAATGCACGACAATTTATTGTACGGCCGAATGATGTACACCTTGATAATCCGTGTCAAACCCTATTAAAATTGGAAGCCATGTCACGGATTATCAGGGTGTACATTATTTGGCTGTACAATAAATTGTCGTGCATTATTGTGACCCGTCTAGAGGACTGCTTTTTTCTTTTATGATATTGAGTTAAATATCTACAGTTTAATTACAATAGGTATTGTAGGCTTTCTAAGACTTACCTCTTATCCAGGTAGAATGCGAAGATGGACCTGAACTGAAACCTATTGCGATAATGTTCCCCGGTTTGGTAGACAGAGATCCACAAACCCTGCAAGGTGTAATAAATAAGGCGATGTCTACGACCGAAGTAACGAGGCACTTGGTAGACCTTGGGCAGAAAGCAAATTTCTCTTTTATGAAGAAAGCAGATCGGCTTATTCCACCAGATAAAGTAACAAAGCATTCTTATTCACTATGGGTATACCATTTATCGCGTTTAGGTACCTACTTTACTTGGTACCTATCTTTTAAAGTTATTACACGTGGCCCAGTTTAGCTTATGAGTCTTATGACGGAGGTAAAGACATAAAAAAGAGAAGCTCAAGCCCAGCTGTGGTAGGTAGGTAAGGTAGCGGCTGAAAATTAAAATATTTTATTACACGTGTGACGTGGCCCAGTTTAGCTTATGACGGAGGTAAAAGACATAAGAAAGAGAAGCTCAAGCCCAGCTGTGGTGGGTAGGTAGCGGCTGAAAATTAAAATATTTCTTATCCCCGACGACGTATCAGCATGTTTAGTAACATTTATTTCATCTGTTACCTACTTTGACGTGGTTACGAAAAGGAAAGACATGCCTATTATCTCAGCTAAAGTACCTACCTACCTAAACAAGATAAATTCCCGAGAATCAGTTTTAATATAAAATGTGATACGGTCGCATAACTCGCTTTTTAGGGTTCCGAGATCGATTTCGATAACCTTTATGAAATCCTCTAAGTAATTTGACATGTCTGTCAAGACCTGTGGTCAAGACCTCTCTGTGGCGCGGCGGGCGAAGGTCCACCTACGATGCTAGAGTTTGCGGGTTCGATTCCAGCCTTTGTATGGTACGATCTGCAGATTATGTTGTTCCAAGTGTTCCGGATGTTTTCTATGGTCTCGCTCTGTCCGTCCTTCTTGCTTGAAGATCTCGGTAACCTCTTTAGCTATTAGTAACTTGAAAATTGAAATTATAATACCTACCTACATTTCGTGTTCCATTACCACAGTATCCAATCCATTACTGTTATATAGAAAAATAATATGAAAATTTTCAGTCAAATGAAATGGGTTGGTTTGTAGTTACATTTCAATACAGTTTTTGAAATTTCTGTAGGTTTCAAACTTTTCGAAATAATTTGAAACACGTCGAAAAATTGGCTGTCCCCATCCCACCATCTCCGAAGTTTGCGGAGCGATCCATGTACAATGTATGTGGCGTTTGTAGATATAGATCTACTTAGGTATACCTATATGTATTTTATATGAAAAATATAGAGGAGTCTATAAAAAAACCCTAAAAGTTTCTAACTTGGTAGGTTCCTACCTACCTACGTTAGAAATTAGTTAGTATAACTACAATCATCTTGGAGCATTTATAACAATATATAATTGCTCTAGGACTAAGTTATACCTACCTAATTAATTATTCTTATGCTCGTACCTACTTTAATTTTTTATGTCAAAAAAGGTGCTTAATTTATGTAAAGGAAGGTACTTAGGTATATTAGTGAGACCCTACTCAGTACCTACATTACATTTTTAATTCGCAGAAATGGCTCGATAGCTTGTTAGAAAATACCAATTCAACAACGTCTTTGATATCGGGGCTTAGTGGTAAGTGATCTTCAACAACCATACCAATTCGTAAGATACCAACAGCTAACCATGGGGCGGCTTTAGCGGGGGCGCGGACGGGGCGCCGCGCCATGAATTTAGAAATGTTTAAAAATTCCCATTATGTACCATTATTGCAAAACTATATCAGTACACTTAAGAACCCTTAGAGCATTAAGAACATTATTTAATCTGTGGTAGATCCGCCCTTACATGCAGTGTCCTTTTCTTTCAGAAATTTCTAGCTGTCCCCAGACCAGCGGCGAAACATCAGATATTGATATGAAAACACGACTCAAGAAGAGAAAGACTAACGCACCTAGTAATCGAAATAATCAAGAAAAAGTTAACCAAATTCTGCAAGGGATGGTAAGAAACTCTTTTTTACTAGGGAAAGAAACCAATTACTAAGAGGGAAACCCCCAGTATCCAATTACTTTTTCGCTAGTTTCATTGCTTGCTTATAAAACTCAGAAAAATATATACTTATCGAAGTGACGTAATTTTTCTCTATTCTACACTGTACAACAATCCCCGTGCTAGGGGGGCAGCAGTGGACTTATTATAAGCTGATGAGGTAGATCTCATCTCACCAGCCCCACTTATCGGTGCTCATATTATTTCTTGTTTCAGAACCGTCCCAGCAGTGGAGGAAATCTTGATAAAATCTAATTAGGTATTAACCAAGGCATCTACTGATCGTTATTTACTTACATTATGGACTGAATAAATAATACTACTGTCGTAATTAATATAAAATAGATACCTACTCTCATAATTTATATTTTAATATTACCTACGATTTAAATCTATGACCTACAGGTATAGGTTCCTACCTCCGACTTCCGAGTACCTATATTAGGAAGGAATTACGGTACCTATAAGTACCGTAATTTTCACATTACGGGGCATTTAAAATGGATGTAAAATCCAATAAAACTTTTAACACTGCGTAATAAATACATTTATTATGCTTGTAAAATAAGAGGTCGTGTTTTACAAAAACATTAAAACCCCTGACGATTTAGGTATCTATTACTTGGAAATTCGGGTACCAGAGCTAGAATAGGATAAATTCAATTTATACAATCATAAAACATATCTAAGAATACGGGTGTATTCTTAGATATGTTTTATGATTTTATGTTTGTATAAGGAGTGAGCTTAGAGGTAAGAAAAAGTGATATTTGTTTTTATAGTGGAGTCGAAAACAGTTGTGTTATTCAGGGAACATTTTAAGAATGTATAATATCCCAAATCTACCTACTTTAGAGTAATTGGCAGCACCGCACTCCCGTAGAATGGAAGATTGGTTGTGGGGCGAAGTCCTGCCTTGCGATTCGTAAACTTTTGAGGAACTAAAAATGTCTTAAATCTCGTCCTCAATTATTAATACCATCTTTCAAAATGATTGCATTCGTTTCGGTCATAGAAATTCTAATTAATTTATGTAACATAGCGTACAGAAAACCGCACAGCACAGACTTTAATTATTACAAATACATAAATACAATTACAAATTTTGTTCAAATGACAATTTACTTCTTGACAATATAAACATTGCTGTTGTTTATTGGTGAAGAAATATTGTTTAACTAAGATTTCACTTCTTGACAATATTAATATTGTTGTAGAATCAATGCACATTTTTTGTTGAAGAAATATTGTTATATTGTTACACTGACAACTTGATTCATGACAATAAAAACACTATGATGGGATATGATGGACTATCATATGGAGGGCTCTCCCCTGTTAAAGTTTTATTGTTGGGCCCAACAATATTTTTTTCTGCGTGTACCCCTTATTTTTGTCAGGGATTAAAATATTAACACCTATGATGGTATAAATAATAATAATATAATAAATACAATTGAATTAATGTATAAATACAATTGAAATAAGTACATAAGTATTAATTAGGTACAAATACACCAAAACATGAATCATAGATTGACTGATAATTATCTTGGTAGGTTGATATGAGATCCCTACACAGGTAAATCATCCATTTTACTTGAATCTAAACATAATAATATAAAAAAACTTTCTACATTACCTACCTACTAACTAACAAACAAAATTACCTAAATATAACAATCGTGAGCAAATAAATCAACGCAAATATCTCACAAGAAACTAACACTAATGTTATTAAATTTAATAAAAATAATTATACATAAAAAGTATTCCAATATTTGGTATGAAATAGTTGTGTAGGTTTACATAATAACATCGATGTGGGTTAATTACTTACTTCTAATGTATAAAGGGTTTCCCGAAACTTAACATCAAGCCGAAAGTAGGTGGGTTTATGATGACTTGGACTTTTTCAAGCTTGTGAAAATAATTGATGCATTTAAAGAACGAAACTATTTTTTATTTTGCACTAAAATTAATGGGAGTTATTAGTTTGTAATACAAAAACAAAAATCGCAAAATATTTACAACTGTAGTCACAACATAGAAAAGTTTGGCGCCACCGGACAGAGAATTTCTGATTTTCAATGGATTTTCAGTAAAAAGCCTATAACTCAGAAACCATATTGGAGATAGACACATTATTTTGTGGTTTTTCTGGGTCGGTCGTCATGAACCCACCTGTCTGTATAGCTTTCGGCTGGACGTTGAGTTTCGGGACATCCTGTATAACAAATATTTATAATACAAAGATAAAAGAAGCTACCATTATTTCTACTAAAAGTTTCAAACGATTTTATAATACAATTTTTACGACTATGGCAGTTAAATTATGTGGTACCTATGTAATGTAGGTTTAAAGCGTTAATTCAAAATAAGACACACCATCACCAACTCTTACTTAAGTGAATATTAGAATTGTTATGATCCCGCATCAGCCTAGGAGCTACTTCTAGCTATCTTAATTAATTATTACAAAAATACAGTAATATTAATTATCAGGAAGTATAGGCACATATTAGGTACCTACTACCTACCATAAAAAGTACTTTGTGGTACCTATTTTGTCAACACAGCTTGTATGTTTATCAAAAACGCACATAAAATCTGAATGTGAGATGTATTTATATTTTTTAAATTTGCCTTTGACCTTCTAAAGTTGTTTTCCTTAAGGCGCATACCCCCCATACCCCACCCAAAGTGGCGCCGCCGCCGCCGCCACCTACTTTATATTATTATTCCGTTTAACAAAGGAATTTTCAAAAATCCATCTTCCAGTTTGTGATATACTTATCATAAGCTTTTTTTAATGCCTCTGTAATAGTTTTATTCTATTTAGTTGAGGCAGAGATACGAAAATAGATTTTGGTGGCCACCAAGGGCAACTTCGTATCTCTGCCTTCGTACAGAGGCATTAAAAAAAAGCTTATGATAGGTATATCACAAACTGGAAGATGAATTTTGAAAATTCCTTTGTTAAACGGAATATTAACATAAAGTAGGTGGCAGCGGAGTGCGCCTAATGCAAAAATCAAGCAAATTGTGTATTTTTAAACCCTTACATGGTAACAAACTTAAAGATTCTTATTAAAAAAATACGATAGGTGGTAGGGGAAAAACCCATAGAAGTCGAGTACCTAATCGAATAGAATTTCGAAAAATAAACTTGTTTCTTTACAAAAAATTATACAAAAATCACTTTAAAAAAACTGTTTTAATTGAAATGCTCTAAAGTATCAGCGACAACACCATATTATTTTTTACGAATTACATCATAGCCAGACTACTGTTTCATTAAAGTAATCGTTTAGTTTTTCTAATTTAATGCTTAAATTTTGAATCATTAATAGAAAAGAAGCAAAAACTTGATTTTTGCACTGACATTGCTTTACTCTGTCCCGCTCCTATGAACGCGAAATCCTATGCCTATCCTTTTCACAATTTTTGCAAAATCAATCAAATACTGACATAGCCAAGCTTATGCGGAAGCACTTCTAGTAGTGGGATTATTTACGCTTAGTATCCAAACAAAGCAATCGAAATATTCATTGTTATCATGACTTTATAAAAACTCTCCTAATAAGTAGGTATTCTAAATTCATAATATTTTAACATCACTAATGTGAATTGCTTTATCCTATGACACAACCGCAATAACCGTGATTGTTAATAATTAAAAATTTACTTCTAATTTCTGTCAGGTACTTCTCTCAAACAATACATTATTATGCATAATAGAAGTAGACTCTTATAGAAACAACACTACAATATTTATAAAATATAACTATAAACTTCATAAAGTCAAAACAACTACCTACCTAATAACTAACCCAAGTTTATATTAACCGCGCAATTCCCTTAATATTTACTTACTTACACTTATTTTAAAGACATTATTGCAAAAGGATTACAACAGAGTTTTTAATAATTTCCCAAACAATCAGTGCCCAGTTCAAGAATTTCAACTGATTAAGTACATATCTACAGGGCCCTCTTAACCATATCTATTAGGCTCCGGGTTGCGAAAATCTGACTGCGCCCCCTTGCCAACAACCAAAATATATCTAAGTAACAATTTTTATTATAAAGACAATGGAAAGATAAAGAACAATCAATTAGACACATTATCAGTTCAGTTTCTTTAAGCTGACGATTAAGTTGGCAAACTTTTTTGCCATTGGTATCGTATATTTATAATCTACTTTAATATTTATTAATATTAATAAATGGTAATAGGAGATGAAATAAAGGAGCGCCTCCCTTTAAGACCCGGTGCCATACACCTCTTTCAGCCCAGGGCCCTGCACATTTATAAGTTGGTGTTAGGCTATGCAAAGTTATACCTACTAGGCACTGAATATGCATGGCTTAATAATACATATTTATATATATTACATTTTCTAGCGTTCACCTATTCATTAAAATATTCTTTACTTATACTTATGCGCTTTTAAAATACACCATGGAGTTATAGGTACATTCCTTGAGATTTATTTTACAATAAATCATAATTATTTTATGTAGATGAGATGCAATCATACGATATACTAAAGGCTCGTCTAAACTGCAGTCACGGATATTGTAAAATTACGCTTGATGTGACGATTAAGACGAAGACGATTTCTTAAATACTCACTAGAATACTCAATAGATATGCGCTAAGTAGGTACTTATTTCGCGAGCCTTCCGTGCATATATATGGATATTCCTTATATATGCATAGATTCAGGGGTTACTTTGCGACAATCCGTAGCAAAAATATGAGACTGAAAGTACTTTGATTAGTAACTCTTCCGCGCTATGCTTACGAAGTAAAATTAGGTAAGTACCTCATCTGATCTGTGGCCTTCGTTGATAAGAAATACATCAAAGTCGTCAACTAGTGTCGTCTCTTCACGAGACAATCAGGACATTACAATACGAGTATACTGCCTACTAAATTAAGTAGGTAGTATTTTGTTCTTTGTTGTGATTATGAGTGATGTAGGTAAGTACATGTTTCTCTATCTCACATACCTACACGATTTCGACTCTGAGAGTGCCGACCAAAAGCTCTTGTCAGTCAGTGTTGCTTAGCAGTCTTGTGTTAAAGTCGAGTATTGTGCTATCCTGATGGTAGGGCGAAACTATACTTCGACTTAAAATCCAAGATATTTTATGTCAACAAAGGCATTTATAGTAAGGTTAGGTATAACTAAAAACTAAAACACAAACTTCAACAGCGCATTATAATTATACTCGACTATTGCAGCGAAAAATGTGTAAAATTGAACTCGAATAAGAGATCAAATAAATGATCAATTAGATTATTAAAGCTTTCACAAGCTAAACTTGTTTAGAGCTGCTGTGCATCGCTTCGAGATGATACCAATGTCGTTAAATATTTTTACGAATATTCCATTGGTTTTGCAACCCCTATACCTATTATAGACGCGAGTTGACGACTTTGATAAATTTCATAAAGACGGTTTAGCGCGGATTTGTTACCTACCAAATATTTTCATCCTAACATTTTTTATATGGAAAGTTCCAAACATGAACTCAATACCCAAGTCCAGGCACCAGGCGGAGCGAACCTCGCGCGAGGCAACGCGTGCTATATAATTTGGCTCGCGAGGCTTCTTGCCCAGCCTGGACACAGCCAATCAGATTTAAGAACTCAACAAAGTAATGAATACATTTGCTGATCCATCTAGCTTATGAACAATATAAGCCTTGTTCTCATACTTAGTATTGCAACATTTCAACATACAAGCCTAAGAAGACAATAATATCAATAGGATAGCAAAAATATACATTTCTTTTCTACATTGTTCATACATGTTTAGGAGGCTTAACAGATAAATACAGCATTGATTTTACTAAGTACCTAGTTACTATTAAAAAATCTCCAATAATAAAACATGTTATTGAGAGACAATGTTTAAAGACTTAAATCATATATGCTGCAATACATTGGTTTCTTAAAATAAAGGCTCTGGGGAGTTTCCAGCACAAAATTGTCTCTGCTAACTCTTCTTTATAATTTAATACCATCAACACTAAGGAACACACTTTACACACTCTAGTCCTAGATAGATGGATTAGAATTCTATCAAATTTACCTCCCTTCTTGAAATCCTCTCTCTACTTGACTTAACAGTTATAACTATATCATCGCATGCTGCTAAGACCCACCTCTTACTTTCAATGCAGTGTTTTATTGTTTACCAATATGTGAACAGAATTAATCAACAAGTCTTGGTAATTTCTTTTTTCTACCATCTTCCATTGCCCACAATGTTACTCGAACTATAATACTTCTTTGCCTACAACCTACCCCACCACAATGCACAAATCCAGGTAAACCTGTTTGATATGTGCTCGTAGGCTGGGCACTGAATGGGAAATTATTTACTAAAGTTGAGAGAGGTTCTTATGTAAAGTTCTAATTAGTAAGTATATCAAAGGGTATGTAGGTCAATGCCTCCAGTTTGGTAAGCACTACGCCGCCGAGCAGCGCCACGGCCGCGGCGGCGAGCAGACGTCAGGCGCGCGGCCTTTCAGTCCGCGGGTTGCGCGGGCGTGGGCAGGCGCACCGTCATTGAGTCGGCTTCAGTGCTGCCATCTTGCGGCCGCGAGCGCGAGCCTCTTGCCGCGACGTTGTGTACTCGAACCAGAGCACGTTCGGGATAAGAGTTGTGTCTCTGATCATAAGCATTTCACAAAGCTTCCTGAAAAGAAATGATGTTTTGATTAAAATCAAGCTGTGCTTAGGTACACTAGAGATAGCTAGATAAATTCTGTGTAAAATGGCCACGTTAATTTCTAAATAAAAATAACACCATTTCTTGAATTCTAAAACTAAAATATCCTAATAATGAAGCTTTAAGTTAGTGAAAAGTGAATTTGATTTTGTTACCTTATATATCCAAAACTACTGAACAGATCATGATGAAATTTGTCATACATTTATAACAAAGCCTAACTTAGATATATATTTAGTATATTGAAAATAGATGTGCAAAGCGGCTGGCAGGCAGAGGCTAGTATTAATATAAAATATTTACTCACAATGATACTAATTGAGGGAATAGTGGAGAAAATATCTTGTGCACCATTCCAAACCAAATTGTTGCAAATAGGAATCCCACAACTGCTCCAACAAGAACTTGTGATGTTGTGTGGTAACATAGATAGACTCTGGCTATGCTGACCAGAATGGAGAGTGACAAACAGCCTCCAACTATGATTACCCGCCATAATGCTGATATTATACTGTTGTTGTTTATGTGATGTAATCTGAAAGAGCAGAAATCAATATGAAAGTTCTGTTTGAAGACCTCCCAAGGCTTTCAACCAATTTTTAATCACTCAACACCGATACCATTAATACTACTATTACTCTCCGGCTCAGTGACTCAGCAATAATAATAATAATAAGCATCTGCGAAAGAAGTTGTCTCTCCACAAGATATATTTTATGCTGAGATTGGAAGATAGTTTGATGAGATTTGTACCTACAGTAGAATCATAAAACTGAAAAAGTTACAAGCCAGCTATTTTCCAGTTTTATTTGAAGGAGTTGGAAGATTCCATTATGTCCATAAACTAGGTTTTTTAAGGTTAATAAGATTGATTAATTGTCTTACCTGATAACTACAAAATAGAGGACATAAATACTAAAGAACCAGATGAACTGTGAATGAGACGATGGCATACCATACTCATTATATAAATGCCCTCTTGCTAAGGGCCTGGCTTCACAGATAGTGTGCTTCAAGACTATATTCAACAATTCATTCACTAAGGTCCCGATAAAAAATGCTATCTGAAAATAGAAGGAAATTTATAGCTCCTTATGCTTAGATATGTCACTTAGGTTTATTATTTTTATTAAAATCAAAGCACTCACTGTATGTAAATCTCTCCTAAATAAAATTAGTGTAACAAACCCAGCGCCTATTCCAAATGGAGAAAGACTCAGAAAAGCGAAGAATTTTCCAAGTAAATCGCCTAAAAGAGAAACAATACATATAAATTAGTTTTTGATGGATGTTTTAAATGTTAGTGCAGGGAGTTATTGTGATGAATTTGAGTAGGTAGGTATTATATTTTTGTTTTAATTTATTCTGTATGCAGAAATTAAATGGTAAACTATGTGGAACTATAGTTCAACTATAAGCATAGGGCCTGTTTATGTTATACGTACTTTAATTCATACATTCTAAAAGTATGCTTACCTTTTGGATATTCGACGAGAGTCAAAGACAGTGGTTGCCATTCAACATCGCCGTTATGCAAACCATTGGTTGTAGCTACAATTTTATCTTCCATTGTTTTATTTATTATATAGTCCGGTCTCTCAACTAAGCGGTGATACACAACTTTGGCATTGCTTAGCTCATCAGAAACAATTTATAAAATTCACAGGCAAGAAATAAAGTACACTGCTTGCTATTGCTACACATACACAAACAGTGTTGCCAGATCAAATTTGACAAATTAAGTAGAAAGTCGAGTAAAAAAGCAGTAGATATAACTCCGTTCATTAGAGAAAGGAATCTGCAATGACCGCGCTTATCACGGTCTCTCGCTTGCACACTAGTGCTGTCTTTTCACATTCACGCGCGTACAGACAGCAGAAAAAAACGCCTTGATTTGCTTTCACGCTGCCTTGACGCGGCCGGTGATTGATACGAATTAGACTTACTTGATTAATTATGACGTACTTGTAATATCGAGTACCTTCTAAGTCTCGTATAAAAACCAGGGATAAATTACTTGAAATCAAAATAATTTTTTTTTATTTCCATAAATACAATTAGAAAAAGTCAAATTCTTCTAAAATAAACACGAATATAAAGTGATATTTTTTTATTTCTGTCGCTTTGGTATGTAGACTAAACTAAAGCGACGAAGAAACCTTTAGCCTGTTAATTGTTATTTTTTGAGTTGGAGCAAAACCTGTCCCAAGCTTTTTTATCTTCTACAGATAATCTGATATTTTGTAGTAGGTACCTAAGCCTTTTTGCACAGAAAAGTTTTGTAGTCTTGCAAGTTTGTGGTACCTAGTACGTACCGCGCTGCGACGGGTGAGGGCTAACTGTATAAATACGATCCGGTCTTGTTTTTATTATTTTGAATTTGGAAAAAATCTTTGATCTGAAAAAAATTATATGACAACTGTACTATCTGTCAACACAAGTACAAGCCGCCATTAAGATTCCTTTCTCTATTGAATAGGGTTATAACAGAAAAAATCAGTAGATAGATTAAGAAAAAAAAAACCTATATCCAAAGAACGCGTGTAAAAGTGTCAATCTGTACGTTTTTTGTCCCATTTATAGCTCCTGAACAGATGAACCGATTTTCATTTAGTTGTTTTTTTTATGTTGCGAACATGTTTCAATTTTCAATGAGGCCGTTTTCATCAAGAAGGAAATATATTTATTGCCTACTCAAATTTTGAAAAACCAAGTTGTCAAGTAGGTACCTACTTACATAACTCATTTGTTCAGGGTGTTCTGATCGTTTTCTATAGTATAAAATAAATAATGTCTATCTATGTATTGTGTTATATTATGTATATCAGTTATCTAGTACCCATAACACAAGCTCTGCTTAGCTTGGGGCTAGGTAATGCTGTGTGAATTGTCCAGCATTATTATTTTTATTTTTTATTATTTTTTATAACACGATCACTGCTAGCGTCGGCGGTGTGACCCGCAGGGGCGCGCCCCGACGCGCGAGTGATCCGCATATCGCACTCTGTGTTTTCAGCCATGAAAGTGTTAACTAAGTTAATGTTAACTAAAATAGTTTATGTTAACCAGGCAATAATTATTAAGGTATTGTCCATAAAAATTTAAAAACCTTTTTGAGGTGTGTGTGTGTGTACATTACGGCAGTGTACTTTAAATATACTTTCCTGTATGTTCTATTGTCCTTAGTAGAAAAGACTATGTTTAACAGAGAAACAGAGGCGAACATTCAGCAAGAATAAAAAAAATTGATAAATAAATCAGTTGATCGGTACTGTTCAAAAATCTGGTAGATCTGCTGCTAAATCAGTAGAGCTGGCAACATAGCACAATCAAATTCCTAATCCTAAAAAAAAATGCGTGCGTTCATAAACATCATACATAACATTCCAACGACATGACATTCCATAATGCTGCTGCTTGCTCGACATTTAATTTTCGTGACACCTTTCTTGATCCGAATGAAAAAAGAGATCCCCTTGTGGATCAATGCTTGATGCACAAAAAAAAAGGCCATGACACTAATTTTTGGCCATCGCCATTTGAGATCGCCATCGAAACCATAAATAGAGAAATAAAAACATTTAAGGTCCATAGCACAAAGTACTTTTTAACTTAAACATAACACGGGAGAGTTCATAGTCACGAACCGCGCCGCTGGCGGCGCGGCGGCGGGGCGCCGCAAAGTCGATTGTCTCTCGATCTTTAATTTTATTGGATACATTTCAGAGAATGCTAACAGGAACTAGGTACATGAAACATGACCTAATTATACCAGGGGGCTTGACAGCGGGTTAAATTGTCTAAGTGGTCAAACCTCAGAGCAATAACTAAAGCATAGAGAGAGCGAAGAAATTACGATATATCTAAGCTCTTCTCTCTTATAGCGCAGATTGTACTGATTTAGGAGACAAACGCATATCTATCATGTAGGCTTAAAGCTAAATGGGCATTCCGAAGATGTCAAACGGTCATAGTTGGTCTCTTATTACACGACCAATTAAAAAAAGCACAATAGATGCTTAGCACACGGTTAACCGTACAAAGTATTTGATTTAGTTGCTTATTACGTCGTGAATGTAAATACGTGAGCTGGGTCATTACTTTACTAAAAAATAATAGATTTTGTGCATAAATTTGTTAAAAAAAAGGTGCAAAGGACAGATGCATAAGCTTTTAACATGGCTTGTTTTGTGTTATCGTGTAAATCACATTCATCACGGAAAGAAAACTATAAATGTGTAAGCTTTCACCGGTAAGTGTTTTTTTACAGTTTTCATACAAAATCCCGCGATATATTTGGATGTGATCACTAAAACCATACATATTAGATTGCTGTTGATCCCTCAAACCATATTTATTACAAACTATGTTGTAATCGCGAAGTAATTTACAAATTTAAATATTGTTCATTTGTGAGGTAATGCTATGCTAGTGATTTAGATAGGTACTTTTTATCGATTCGACAATTTTATGCCGATAGGTAATTTGGAGAAGTTATCGTTTTCTTTTTTAGTATGCCTGCAAATGAGAAAGAGAACTGGTGTAAATCGATACCGAGAGCCAGAATTAATTGGACTAAGCATAGCCGAATATGTTCTAAACAGTGTAGCATAT
This sequence comes from Eupithecia vulgata, assembly GCA_946478455.1. Classification (NCBI taxonomy): domain Eukaryota; kingdom Metazoa; phylum Arthropoda; class Insecta; order Lepidoptera; family Geometridae; genus Eupithecia; species Eupithecia vulgata. Next base: position 10,799,883 of record OX297862.1, on the reverse strand, counting down.
CAGTGATTTTTTTTTATGTCTGCATATTGAACTTTTATTAAGATTAAAGCCAGTTAGTATTTATTTACTAAGCTTTCATTGCTTCAGGATAATAATGATGATGAGAATCTACACCCAAATCCAGGACGGGAGCCTTTGAAATATTTGCCCAGAGAATATTTTAATGTGAGAGAATATGGAAATATCCATACGGGCGAAGCCGGGGCGGGTCAGCTCTTAATAAATTAAAATATCGTTTTGATCCGATTGTTTTTATTTCATTTCGTATCATGAAAACTGCTGAACTGATTTTATATTATAGAGTAACATTATGTGAATATTGTGAAATTCCAACAATGTTACATACATACGTATCGAATCGATAACCTTCTAAAGACATGACAATAACGTATGAACATTCAATTCAATAGTTAAATTATTATCTGTTAAAAATAAATTAATATCGATACTTCTGCAAAATCGGCACATCACTACCGAGACGAAAAAAGTGGACAGCATTGCCATAAGCAACCCATATATCTATATACCTATCCTCTTTTTTCACACTGATTGTGTTATTTATAAGTATAAAGAGTATAACTAGACTTAAATTTCACGGTCCCTCTATGTTATAGTTATTGCTCTGAGGGTCAAACGAAGGTCTATTGACAATTAAAAAAAATAGCCAGTTATTAGAAAGCTTACTTACACGCACAGATATACTAGGGATGCTAACGCATCTTGCACGTGTGGCCACTAGGTTTTTTGCACCGTCATAACTGCACAAACTGAACAGCGCAAGCAAGACGCGTGGCCGCCGGGTTGTATAAATCCACAGAGATCTTAATCAAAGATCCTTGCACAGCAAAAAGCATAGGCAAAATGTAAACTTGTAAAGGTTTGGAAATACTTAAAGGCTAAGACAAACAGCGGAGCCCTGATATAGGCTCAGGCAATCAGAACAGGCCTCCGGCACCGAAAACTGATAAAAACGTGAGTGCTTTTTCCCATGGCCAGTCCCCAGAGAGCGATGCCCGCCATCTTGCATCCTCTTCTTTTTTCACCGACCGGGCAAGCCAACACAATCAGTTGTCAGTGTCAGTTTTCCAAAGAATCTTTTGGACAAACAAAACCACGAACAGAGGATGGATTTACATCTCAACGACCCTATGTATGAGAATAAAACCACTCACCGCTACCTAAAATACACGCCTCGTCTACACGGCCAATGCCTGACAATGAGTCCGTCCACGGACGACGCTATAGTGTAACGCATACAGCCTTTGGCTACCACGCCAACAAACGCTGTCGGCTAGTTGTTGGCCACCTCAACCGCACTACAGAAAGACTGATACAGTTGTTGGCTGCCTTACGATACTTAGCCACTTTCACAACACTATAGCCATCTCCTTTCCAGATTGCAAGCCCGGAGGAATAGTCAGTCATCGCTTCGGCTTCGCCACACTCCCAGCCCTGAGAAATAGCCTCGTTGTGAACAAACGCAACGCAGCAATTAGCCGATTATGCCTTGTTTGTTGTTGTAGATGAAGATACACACTCCCGGCTTATTTACGCTCCATGTACTTACTACAGCACCCAAATAAAAAGAGGAAGACATCGCCATAACGCTATAGACTCGCTCGTCCAACCTGACATCATTCTTCTTGCTATGATCAATGCGCACACCAGGCAGACGCAAGCCGACACTGCAGCACGGACGCTCCGCCACCCCTACCAACCAACCGCACACATTACTCGCTGCAGCCGCGATCTGTCGAAAACACATCATCAACATGCAATAACCATTGGTACTCCAGCCAATTATACAAAGCTGTCCACAAACGTGTTTTTTTTTTAAGATCAGCCCGATTATGGGCACCTGCACACTACACACCGACTTCCAGCCTCTTAGCAGGTACATACTCTAGGTACGTCCTACTACCACCCGATCAACCATTGCTAGTTACCGACCACAGATGAGATCCACGGTGGCATCACCAGAGAGATGAGGGGACCCAAACCAGAAACACTCTGCTTGACCACAACACAGGTCAACACCAATTTCTTCAAGCAAGACACATGAAACTAGATCATAGAACAACAGACTCACAAGATGCAACCATATTCCACAAAACAACATCTGATCACCATTTAGAGACAACACAATATTTAGCTAGACGACTCAGACCACGACTAGAGAACCAATCTTGAATGAAGGAACTCAAGACACTCACCAGCTCTTACAAGCAACACCGTATGCCTGTAGAACTCATATTGAGACACCGTACTCAATATGCCCACACACGTCCTCTCAGATGGCCACCATGCTCATCCGGGACCAGTCTTGGGTGTAGGAACCCAAGACTATCTCACCAGCTCTTACAAGCAACACCGTATGCCTGTAGAACTCATATTGAGACACCGTACTCAATATGCCCACACGCGTCCTCTCAGATGGCCACCATGCCAACAAGGACCAATCTTGGGTGTAGGAACCCAAGACTCTCTCACCAGCTCTTACAAGCAACACCGTATGCCTGTAGAACTCATATTGAGACACCGTACTCAATATGCCCACACGCGTCCTCTCAGATGGCCACCATGCCAACAAGGACCAATCTTGGGTGTAGTAACCCAAGATGCTCACACTAGCTATGCCAAGCAGCACCATAACCAAATAACGACACAAAGACCTCACCTTCCAGCAAAAACAGCGAAACAGAAACAAAGATCAGAACCGAACAATATCATCCTTGAAGGACTGATGCTACATGAACAAGAACTAACAACAAAATATATCAGCAGACTACAACAGAAAAAAACACAAAGTAGGAAAGCAAATGACATGATAAAGAGTCACACAAGATTTACACATAGCATGTGGATCAGTGTTTAGTGATCTGATCATGGAATTATTAAAATAGAACACATCTTAGCACCCATACTTACTCCATAATATGTATCAAGTTTAATCAAGTCTTGTCTTTGTAACATGTGTAACTGAACAAATACATGAACAGAACAACAAAATGCAAGACAATATTCAGGTTTTATAATTTTATCAACAGTAAACTAATTTTATTGTTTTACTTTCTTTCTTTTTTTCAATAAACATACACTTACTTTGGAATTGAAACAAATCTGATTTGTGAAGGTGTGACTTATCTTTATAATAAGGCACTTCTGATTCCCAGACAGTCTATGCTAAGTAGATTCTCTGGCACTATCACACACATATTTGGCTCCGTCAATCACTAAATCCTTATGTGCCTCCATGATTGATGTGGTCTGCCAATATCTAGTGTCAGGCATCCTCCACTTCCATTGAACCCTGAAAACAATAATTCACAAGAAAACATTGCAACAGATGGGCAAGTTGTGTCATTGACAAGACATCGGCTATGATTATTAGCATTGGGACATATTTACACCGGCTATGCTTTATCATTGGGCAACTACTCGATTAGCTTTGATTAGCTACTTATGTTGACGAAAGACATTTGTTTAGTTTCTTTCTCAAGATTCTTTATACCTAATCAATCAAAAGTATGGTCACATCACAATAAACCAACTAAAACCCAAACTGTTTGCTTAATAACCATACTACCTTTAGTATTTACAAATCAATCCAATAGAAGTATTCACAAAACCAACAATTTTAGCATGAAACGATCAGACCTTACCAGCACCTCTATTACAAACCAATTGCATTTCTGAACATCCATAGCACTTGTTAATCTCATTCTCTTAGGATAGTAGAAGGAACCGACTGTAGTACTGGTAGTACTGAAGTAATTGGCACAGAACTCCCGTTGTAAAGTCGCTTGAGTCTTCCGCCATTATTGGTGTGGATGTGCGAGTCAGACTTTTCCTAGTATCATTCGAGGTAAACCATCAGTGGGCGTGAAGACAGACAGGGTTACATCCCACCTTCTGATAAAGGCTAAGACAAACAGCGGAGCCCTGATATAGGCTCAGGCAATCAGAACAGGCCTCCGGCACCGAAAACTGATAAAAACGTGAGTGCTTTTTCCCATGGCCAGTCCCCAGAGAGCGATGCCCGCCATCTTGCATCCTCTTCTTTTTTCACCGACCGGGCAAGCCAACACAATCAGTTGTCAGTGTCAGTTTTCCAAAGAATCTTTTGGACAAACAAAACCACGAACAGAGGATGGATTTACATCTCAACGACCCTATGTATGAGAATAAAACCACTCACCGCTACCTAAAATACACGCCTCGTCTACATACTAATCGTTTTCCAAAAAAATGTTGTTTGTCCACGGTCCTGACGCCTGTTTCGTACTGTCAATGTCAAATTGGCATTTTGAGGTTTATTTATGATTGATTGATTGATCATCCATCATCGAGGTTTCTTCTTGGATGAAGGAACCAATTTCTTTCTTTTCTGAAATTGTAAAATCCTAAGGGCTGTAAATATTTGGTTCACTAGAAATAAAAATTATAAATACGAAAATGGCAGATTCAGAAGTAGTTGATTTGGATTTAACGATCGATGAACTTCTTCCAAAAACTCCGGAAAGGTATGTTTGTTGTGCGTCAGTGAAAGTTCTTTTTCCACAATGTATTTTGTTCACACATACGACTGTGTATTTGTTTTGATATTGTTCGTAAACCCAGGGCATAAAGGTAAGATCATTTTAACTATTGGTTTGTAGGTGTACTCATTCATGAGGTGCCTTGACATTTGACCTAGTATTCACAAGGTACATTGGACTGGACTACTTCCTAGTTCAAAAATATCCAAATTGTGGGTAACAAACTAGTAACCCTACGGTTTAATTACGCAGCACTTATTATGATTTATAAAATTTGATGATAAGAATTCTACCTGTCGTTGTTGATTTAGGTACTTACTTTATAATGACAATAATAAAATAATATAAATGCGAAAGCTTAGATGCATTCGTTATCGTAATCGCTTTTACGATGCATTCGTCATTCGTATCTGTATCGTAATAGGAATATCGTTGCATCCCTATTTGTTACCTACTCACGCCCAAGCTACTGAACGGATCGCTAAAATTTTGCATACAGGTAGCTCTAGGCCTGCAATAAAACATAGGCTACTTCAACGCATGTGAAGAAGCTATTGCGAACATTATATTTTTGCTGAAGTCTGGGAGAATTTGGTAAAGTTATATAAAAACTATTTCATTAACATTTAATAATTTTTTTTATTTGCCTTGAGACTTCAAGTCTAGGTAAAGTTAAGGTAAGTCTGGTGCTGTGGTGCTCCATCCCAGATTGCTCTAAGTAGCTCTCAGACCTACCTACTCCATATTATCTCAAAATTCTTCTAAATTACTTTTTTAAAAATAGATTGGCCGAAGAAAAGAAAGAAAGTGGAAATCATCTATACAAATTCAAAAACTATAAAGGAGCACTTGCAATGTACGAAGAAGCGGTTAAACTTTGTCCAGAGAACCCTGCATATTTGGGCAACAGATCTGCTGCCTACATGATGCTGGGAATGTACAAGAAAGCATTGGAAGATGCTCAAAAAGCTGTGGCCTTAGATCCAACATTCACGAAAGGCTACATACGCATAGCTAAGTGCTGTGTTGCTCTTGGTAAGCAGTCTATTGTTCTCACATTCACTACATTACACAATTACCTAATAGATCACCAAATGGATAGATGGAATGCACAGTAGGAACAGAAACATTTGATAAAATAATGAGTAATTTTTGCCTGAATGAGAAACAGTAATGATGTAAATCAAACGAAAAACTTGTTTAGGTACACAGATCCAATGCCTAAGTGTATCCAATCAACCATGACTAACTGTAATAAAACTATGCTGCAATTTATCACTTGAAGGAGTGGCCTTTTATGTTGGAATAGTTAGTGTCACAAAACATTTTGAGTCGGCAATACATAGTGGTTATTTTGTGTAGAAATAGACCGTGACCAGTCACACGCAAAGAAGCCATCAATCGTGCCTACAAAAGAGGTTTTTTTACTGTATAATTTGTGTTCTAGGTGACATAGCCACTGGAGAGCAGGCAGTCCGAAGTGCCTCGGAGCTTGGAGGCGCAGACATCGCCAGCGGGGAGCGCCGCGCGTTTGAAGGCCTCCGAAGACTGCATGAGGATGCCCAGAAAGCCATGGATACTAATGACTATCGCCGCGTCGTGTACTGCATGGATCGCTGCTTGGATTACAGCCCTTCTTGCTCCAAGTTAGTCTAATTGACAGCCATTGTTAGTCCCTGCCTGAATTTTGGCGTATCCTGCTTTTAGTAGTCTAAAGAGTGTTTCAAAAAATTAAACTGAAATGATGTTTCTTGGTGGATGCCGCTCTTGTCTTCTTTATTTTTCATTGATGAAGGTGTGGTTTGAAATGCCTTAAAGGAGAGTCTAACAAACTTCTTCCACATCTTGACATTAAATCAGAAATCAATAAATATTTTTTTTTATGCTTATAAAATAAGCTCTTGGATAAGTCAAATTTTAAATTATAAACTATTATTAAAAAGAAATAAAATGTTCTACACTCTCATTTCAATTTGTTAGCAGTTGTAAAACGTGGCCAAATCTCATAGCCTACTTCTGGGTAGCATATAAAGCGATTCCCATTAAAGCCCAAATTTTATCAGACCAGGGAGTTGGTTAATACACTCATGCTCCTTTATTTATCCATCTCTCCTACTGCAACAATTTTTAAATTGTCTGTTTTCCTGACGATTATGCCATAGAAAAGCGTTATTCAAGCATGGATAGATGACTGAAAATACTTTCATAATATGGTCAAATAACATTATTTCATCTGTGATATGGTCCTTACACTCGTGTAAGGTTAGGATTAAGCACATAGTAGATAGCACACATAGCACAATAAGAATAATCTGAATTGCAACTATCCCATTTTAAACAAAAATAGACTAAGAGGCTTGGTACATTTTGTTGTTGAGTATTCTACCTTTACTAAGATTTAGAATCCAAGATATTTTATGTCAACACTGAATGAAAACTTAACAAAAACACTAACAAAACAAGAACAGAAAACCACAAGGTTATTTTTTTTTATCTAACAGATACAGTGGAAAAAAAAACAGTTCGAAAACAAATGAGAGATCAATTAAATGATGAATGAAAGCTTTTATAAAGAAAAATTGTTTCGAGCTTCTGTGCTTTGTTTCGTTGATGCCCAAGTCGTTAAACATATTCTACCCATATTCCTTGGGTTTCATAACCCCTTTGTATACAAAAATTATTCAGGTTTTTTTAATCCGAGTATAGGTACTTTTATAGTAGCTAAAAATGCTTGGGTGAAAGGAGTTCAATAGCTATAAAAAAATGTAGGTAACCAAAATTCATATTAATTTATTTGCTGATCATAATGATTGTGCTGGTTATTTACAAAGTGCAGTTAGCTTTGACCCAAATGACTCAGAATCGGTCGCCCACCGGGTTTTAGTGAATCACTTAATGACCCCAGCAACCCAAATATGTGTTTTTTATTGAACACAACTAACAACAAGATAAAATGAATTCCGAATGCGAAACTTGTATCTGATACTCATTCATTCCAATTGTTCTGAATGGAAAATTTGCAAACTTAAAGTTAAAGCGTAGGAATAACTTATTAAATGAGTCAAAAGAGTTCAAAGTCGTGGGCTGAAGCTAGTGATTTGTATGCTATCATTATTGTTGATGTATTCATCGATGTTAATTTCATTAAGACAAGTATATGTATACTTGCTTAAGCTCCTTAACCACAGATATGTATCGATACATGTCTGTGTCTTTATAAAAATTTTAGATAAGTGGAGGTTCTGTGTTATGTTGTTTTTTTATGTAAATACGTCGATTACTCCGTCAGTTGTGGACTGATTTCGATGATTATTTGGCTTTTGTATAAAGAATGATCACATATACATTTTATTCCAGAAGATTGTCCCACAAACGCCCACAAAACTAATAAAAACTGACTTGAAAAAATTTAAGTTTGCTTTTTTTTTTTTAAAACAATCAAATTATAAGTATGTTAGCCATCCTATCCATAAATTACTTATTACTATTATTATAAATGTGAAAGTCTGTCTGTTACCTTAATACAACGAGACGACTGAACAGGTCTTAGTATAATTTGGCATACAGATAGATATTAGATAATCTTGGAATGGATTTTTTCCGGTACTAATATGTTGGAATTTTTCAGAACTAAGCTTATAAAAGCCGAATGCTTGGCGATGATTGGGCGATGCCAGGAAGCTCAAGAGATCGCCAACGATTCTCTCCGATTCAACAGCTTCGACACTGATGCGATTTATGTCAGAGGACTGTGCCTTTATTTTGAGGTAGCTACTTATCAAACTATTTAATCGGAAATGCGGTTTTGCAAATTCATATCACAAACGACAATTTTGAATCATCATCATCATCGTGTCCGGTGGGAAAATTTTGTTTAGTAAATCAAAAAATATAGATAAGAAGATTTTTAGGTACTTAGGTTAGGTACATATTATATAGCAAGTCAAAGCTCAAACATGCTTTTTTTATTTTCGAAAATTATTCCGTCGCGCGCGCCGTGCACATTAGCAAAATTTACCACGTTTTATATTATTTATGTTTTGAACACATACATTTATACTGGCGGCTGAAGCTCGAAGATTCGTGATATTTTTTAAATAGTGTCTCTTTTTGTCGATGTTTTTTTTTTGTAAAATATAACATCCTAAATCAGAATAGTCTGCGAAAGTCTAAGAAATATGGTTTACGCTAAAATCTGAATTTGAAGTAAAATTTTGACAAATTATTTTTTAAGTCGTCGTTTTCTCAAAACTTTTCTGTACATTATTTTTAAAAAGATCTACATGGTTTTATCTATCCAAAAATGTGCAAAAGTTAGCGCACAGTGAACGATCTTTTGAAAAAATCGATAACATAGGACTTAGGTAGTCAGATTCAAGTATTTAAATATTTAGATTCAGATTCAAAAAGGTGTGGTTTGTGAGTTTTGTGTTCACGCAGGTGACTCTCGCCGAATAAGGGGTTGAGCTATCTTGGTGGAATCACGTGTGCGAAGTGTTCGATAAATCCTCAAAAACTCTGCAAAAAATATTGACTTAACCCGCCAGTACTCGCGCCTCAAGAAATTACATCAGCACTCGCGTGTAGAGCATTTTGCTCACATTTATGAATGTCAATAAGTGCAAGTTTTACCAAAAAATATGAATAAAAAATATTTTAATAAATAAAATACACATTATTTATTCTACAAAATATAAATTCAAAAAGTTAACAATATTAATCTTTTTTATTTGAATGAACAATCATAGGAACTAATTTGCCAGTCTTGTAAGGCAGTCTTAGGGAAAAAACGAAAAAAAAAAACTTTTCAAGAAAACCTTTTAAACTAAGTATGAATAAATAATCTTCGTCATATACGCGAGCTTTACACATATCACATAGTGTACGACTATGCTCGGTACATAAAATTTTTTGACAGTAAATGCAGCTCTTTTTGGTCTTGCGATTTTTGCGTCTTGGGCAAACCGCGCAGATACCACTTGGTTTTTCTTCTTCTGGTAACTCAGATTCTGGTACAAAACGTTTCATCACTTGCTGAAGAGGATATGAAATATTTTGGAAGGTGCTTCTTCTTTGGATATGTGGCTGTGTTAGTTGAAGAGCTAGTTGTTTCAAGTAGTCTCTGCGCGTGATGATTATACCCGTATTTTCTTTGTAAATGATTTGACTGTTGATTCTGGCTATGTTTAGGATCGTGAAAAATAATCTCAGCGGCCATCTACATGCAACTCTTGCCACAGAATACTCTTCTTTTAGTCGATCTACAACATCAACACCTCCTTTCGTTTTATTATAAAAGGTGATAATTTCGGGTGTCGCGTTAGTTCCAGTAGTTGGATCTATTCGGTCGTCGTTATGAAGTGTACCTACTTATCATAAGAACATTTTTTTAATTCTTTTTGTTTGGTACGTTAGACACCAGAACCTTTAGGTAGAAGGCTCTAAAAGACGGGTCCTCAATGTCTTCTAAATCTTCCTCCATCAACCATGCCAAAACATGTTCGTCCCTTCGATCACGATCCATCTATAATAGAAATACATAATAGATTACTATTTCAGTAATGTAAAATCATAATATTACATAAAAGTAGCAGTAAAACTGTCGCTAACATGAAAAAATATTAAATCATGAGTAAAAAAAGTACTTACGTCGATACCCGCGCGATGAGCAAAACGCCGCCTGATGGTACACGGCGCAACAAACCACCTCGTCCAAGTGACTGGCGCACACAGGCGCGAAGTGAACTGCATACAGGGGTGGGGGACGGAACAAAACTCAGCTACCGAATGAACGATGTACGTACGAATAATTTTGACAAAATGGCGCGTGTTTTATATTTACTGTGAGCAAAATGCTCATAGCGCGAGTGCTCGCGGGAATAATACTTATCGATAGTTACGATTTCTGCACGGCAGTTTCCAATAAAAATTTGTCAGGGCCGATTATTTGTTTTTTTTAGAGCGGCCGACAACGGCTAGGATTCTTTTGTACTGAACTTGTTAGTGTTTTCATCGCGGATTTTGTCTCTTTGTCTCGAGTCTCCAATACTGGCTGCATTGACCATTGTCTATGAACAATTGCATTTTTAAGGATATTTTGTTTCTTTGAAAAGTGTATCTACAAAATGGTACAAAATAATGGCGCACAAATTGTTTTGTGGAACAAATTCTTCTACTGTGAACGCACCATGCTCACTGGACCACTGTGAAATTATGGTCGTAAAATCCGCATTCTAGTCGCATCGAATGATACCTCTTTCCAGCTCATCCCTTCAACGGTTTTTGAAATATTCCATTTTAAATCAAAATCTTCCCGCCGGACATCCTGTATTAGTCCACTGCTAGACATAGGCCTCCTCACACGAGCACCATAGCGCCCTGTCTTACTACATATTATGTCTACAATTTTAAATGTTGGTCATAAACAAAAATAATTTGTTTTTGAACAATATTATAAGTTGATCATAATTACAGGACAAAGATGAACAAGCGTTTAAGCATTTCCAACAAGTACTTCGTCTTGCTCCCGATCATAAGAAAGCCATGGAAATTTATAAAAAGGCTAAACTACTAAAACAGAAAAAAGAAGAAGGTAATATTTTTACGAACTTTATTTTATTATTAGGTTTAATAAAATAATCTACAGGTAGCTCAACTGATCCCTAACGATACCAGACGGAAGCGTCCCCAAGTCGCTGGCTGCATGTATAGAATAATATAAAATCTAACAAATAATTTTTTTCATGCGTAAAATTTGACCCTTAAACCTTTCTACTTTTTAGGAAACGAAGCCTTTAAAATGGGCAGATGGCAACAAGCACTCACCCTCTACAACGAAGCATTGACAATTGACAAGAACAACAAAGCTGTGAACGCCAAACTTTACTTCAACAAGGCCACGGTCTGCTCCAAACTTAACCAAACCAAGGACGCCGCTCAAGCTTGCACTGCCGCTTTAGAACTGGACGATAACTATGTGAAAGCTCTACTCAGGCGCGCCCGGTGTTACACCGAACTCGGCGATTTCGAAGAGGCCGTGAAGGACTACGAGAAGCTTTACAAAATAGACAAGAGTAAGGAAAACAAGCACCTTCTCCACGAGGCTAAGATGGCCTTGAAAAAATCCAAACGTAAAGACTATTACAAAATTCTGGGAGTCGAGAAATCTGCTTCGGAGGATGATATCAAAAAAGCTTACAGGTAATGTCAGAGCAATAGGTTTATTGGTACCAGATAATTGTAAATTACTGTGACAAGGTCGCTACTGGTCGTAAATTGGTTAAGTGAAGTGGAAACGACGGCCTATTCATACAATTTACTGCGTTTTATGGGCTTCGATTGGCGGGGTATACGCGACTCATCGTTTATTTTAACTATCCTATCCATCTATGGCAATGCCAAAATGTATTTAAACAGCATCCCAATTATCATCTACACTGATAGAGGTAACATTTATAAAAGAGGTAACATTTTTGTGTAGAAGTTTGGTTTTAGGTGGTAGTCTCAGAAACTACTGTCAGAAATTTAAAAATCTTAATAGGAGACGCCTTTGCCCAGAATGTAGGACAGTTTATAAGCTATTAATAAAATAGTAATATATATATTATTTATGAGCGTCTGGTCGAAGCGAAGACGCGTGACCCTAGAGCTGGTGAGTATCTAGCACAGCGCATTTACATTGCCATACAGCGGGGAAATGCAGCAAGCGTCTTGGGGACTCTTCCGACTGGTATTGATATGGATCAGCTCACCTATAGATTGTTTGAAACAGTCTGCAGTTTGCTCAATTGATTCAATTGTAAAAACCAGTTTTAATTTAATTCTATTACTTGATTGTAATTTTCTTTGTTGTTAGAATAGAATAGAATATAATTTTTTTGTTAAAAGACTTGCACATACTATATAACTTAGACTAAAATACATAATAAACTTAGATTAAAATACATACGTAGCCCAGTAACAATTTTCTATATTATCAAAGTTTCTATATTATCCTTGTTGAGTAACAATGTTCTATCTAGGTACCGCGTGCTGAAGCGGCGACTAGAACTCAATCTTTTATAAGAGTAATATGAGTAAGAGAAGGTAGTAAGAGAGAGAATCTGAGAGAGTAAGCTACTTCTTAAACGTAGAAGAACTCTTGAATTAGAGTAATCTGCTCCTTCTGACGACCTCTGTGGCGCGGTGGACGAAGGTCCGCCTGCGACGCAAGAGGTTGCGGGTTCGATTCCCGCCTTGGGACAAATATTTGTACGATCTGCAGGTATTTGTTCCGGGTGTTCTGATCGTTTTCTATGTATAATAAAAAACATCTATCTATGTAATATATTATATTATGTTTATCAGTTATCTAGTACCCATAACACAAGCTCTCCCAAGTAACAAAAGCTCCTATAACCAAGGCGTTTTATCACCAAACTGTGATATAGTAGGCCTATAATGGTAACCATTGTGACTGCTTGTACTATAAAGGTTTTAAGCAGAACGATTTGGTTCTATAAGATTAAAGAGCATTTAAGTTCTATAATTTAGCTCTTAGAACGCTTACAGGACCGAACATTACAATGTTTAAAGTGCTGCACTGTAAAAGATATGAAAAAACCGATTATGGTACTATTTAGTGCTATAGATAAACTTACTGACACTTTTATGTATCTATTTTGCACTAAAAATGCGTCTAAATAACTTTTACAGTGCAAGTGTTTTAGCATTACCGAAAACACAAATTAGAGGGTCATTTTGCACTATTAAAGTACCTTGCACAACAATTACGTAACGTTTTAGCTACATAAAAGCTCCCTCTACATCAATATGGTACTAGTTCTGTAAAAGTCATGAAAAATCATCTATAGTACTAAATAGTACCATAGCGACTCTTGGTGCAGCTGCTTAGTCACTCACTTCTAAATAGCTCTATAATGTGAGTTTGTGTTACTGCTACGCGACTAAAACGTGACATAAAAGCACTAAAATTCATAGTTATTGAACTAATTAAATTTATACCTGCTCTTCAGTATCAATTATATCACTAGTATTTTATAAATGGTGGATTTTTATCAAACATCTGATTAAAAACTAAAGTTGTAATGGATTTAAGGTCTCTGCGTCGTAATAAAAAAAACATTAAGAATCGATATCGTACAGCATTATCATCAATACGACAGGCTCGTGTCCAAAATATAATAACTGGTCAAGCGAACGCTGAAATTATTGCACATGGTTCTGCACAAAATATTTGTTTTGTACCACAACAGGGCTGTAGCAATATTATGCCTATTTTTCAAGCCAGTAAGGATGAAGAATATATGAGTGAGAGTAACTCTGTTCAAAGTTCCTCAACATCGGAGTATTTAGATGAGGAGAGCAACAACGATGAACAATTACGCTGTGAATAAGAATTCCTCACCACGCAGTTAAAATTTTTATAAGTACCTACATATAATAAGTTTTTGATATACCAATCAAATTATTGTACTGAAATAATATACAAATGCGATTGTAATTGCAGGTACAAAAGTGAACTGTAAAGTTGAATCAATCAAATCAAAGATTATCTGCCTAACTTACAATTCAATAATGTATTTTGTCCCATTATTACACACTCTATGATAAAGTGATAAAGAAAAATACGTTAATGTTTTAAATAATTTTATCTAATATAATATAATATAATATAATATAATATAATACGATAATTACTATAATATAATTATGTAAAGATGTGATTTAATTTATACTCTTAACCTGGTACAAGTAGGAGCACCAGCCGTCAACAGCTCAATAAGTAATATTTTTGTAAAAAAAAAACTTCTAGTAACTAGAAAAAACCCATAAATATATTAAAGATTATTTATCGGGTGCGAAGGTGCGGGTAGAAACAAGTATGTAGGTATTTATAGATAAAATAAGTAATAAAAACGAGAGATTAAATATTTTTTGTCTTGTGTGAGCTAGGTTGCAAATTAAACAAATTTAATTTGGTATTTATTTTATTAATGTTGCTAATTAATTTTAAATAGCGACAGATAAGCATTTCTTGAGGACTCAACTAAGGTGAAACAGTTATTTTAACTTTTGCCCTTACCAGTACCACAAACTAAAGAAAAGTTATTAATAAGTTCCGACTTTTCATCTTTTAGGGTTTCTTCCAGTTTCTGCAGCGAATCCAAACTATTGATGGGGTCAAATCCTATTTCTTTTTTTAAAAAATCTTGTTGGTTTCTTCTCAAAAACTCTTCAACCTGAGCTTGCATTGAAATAATGCGTGACAAAAGTTGTTGTTCTTACTTCTGTCACTTCCATTTCCGGTTGTTACAACGGTTTATTCAATACGGACTTTATGGCTGCTTTTTCCTGATAACAAAAAAAAAGTAAAACTTGATTAACTTTTCTTAGTCTAAGGTCTGTGTTCTCCAAAAGATAATTGCATAATTAATCAGCTTTGAGTATTTTTGCTCTAGTTTTAGTACCTATTAAATGATGTAGGTACCAATAAAGTGAAATAGTTTCTTGGTTTCTGTTTGGAATATCCAAAATCATCGCAAATTTGGCCCCGTGCGCATTTAACGCGACTCCAGAAAAAGAAAATTATTTTGACCATAGTATTTTATGTTTGAACAATGGAACCCTAATTATAATCAATAAGTTTTCGGTAAAAATAAATGGCTGCTGTTTGCAAGCATGATAGCACATTAGCAGCACGGCTGGAGCCAATGAGTACTATAGCAGTCATAGTCGGAACAAGTGCTTATTTTATTTATTTAAATTTAATAAAAACACGAAAATTATGAAGGCGCTTTGTCGAATTTGAAGTCAGCATGTAGGTTTTAACGATACAATTAATTCCGCAAGTGCAAGTTACGGCAGACTTGCACGTTACGTCTATGCAACAATGGTGAATGACATAAAGCAAAATCATAACTTACCGAAACATTAGTTTTCCTGGGAATACTCATTGATTGGGAATACTCACGGCACACTTACGAAAAAAATCGCCAATAAATGTGATAAAAAACGATCACTCGAATCGTTTACAGTGCAAAAAAAGCTCTTTAAACATGTTTTGTTAACTTTAATAGTGCTAATTTGTGATATAAACGTTGCAGATGGCACTATTTTAGAATTAAAACGCGTTTCTGGTTACTTTTATATTTCAACTATAGAGCTGATTAATCACCATAAGAGCCTTTATGTAATGTCTATAGAATCAATTAGTGATAAAACTAGGGCCTATTTGCGGTTGTATAAACGTTTACAAGACCATTATAGTGCTAATCTTTAACACTAATTAGCACGTCGAAAACGTTCTCAGAACTTTTATAATACCAGATTTTGTTACTTGGGCTGCTTAGCTTGGGGCTAGATAATGCTGTGTGAATTGTCCAGCATTATTATTATTTGTTACTACTTCTTAAACGTAGAAGAACTCTTGAATTATAGTAATCAGCTCCTTCTTAAACGTAGAAAAGAGATTATACGAAAACGGTTATTTAGTAGAATAAATAAATAATGCTGGACAGTACACACATATTTTGGGTACTAAATGACTGCTATACTTAATAGAACACATTATTGTTATTATTATTACCTATAAACCATAGGATCCCACTGACCACTGCAGGGCAGAGGCCTACCATTCCTCCTTCCACTTTTCTCTATCAATAGCTAGACTAGAGAAAAGTGGAAAGAGGAAAGGAAGGCCTTTACCCTGCAGTGGAATCCTCAATAGCTAGACTTGGCCACTCTTTTTGACATGCGTCCTAACTCCTAGAACATAATAGAACACAGTACATAGATATATATATTTTATTAGGTTGAATCGACAGAATTTTTTTTATAACAACAATACAAACGATTGCGGGTTCATTTCCCGTCGAAGTCGAATTTTTGTAGAATAATACAAACGTCATAATACAACGGTTTTGGTCCAAATAACTTTTGTAAAATTATGTGCCAAGAATAATCTACAAATTTACAATGGTTCCTTTTATTCTTTGAGTTACGGAACCCTAAACATTAGACACTTAAGGAATAGATACATATTATAAAGTTGTGTGTTATGGTTATTTCAGAAAGCGTGCTTTGGTCCATCACCCGGACAGACACGCGGGTGCGCCTGACACGGAGCGTCGCGAGCAGGAGCGCAAGTTCAAGGAGGTTGGAGAAGCTTACGGCATCCTCAGCGACCCCAAGAAACGCGCGCGATATGACCATGGACAAGACATTGACGATGACGGCGCTGGAATGTCGGGTTAGTATGCCTATAATGGTCCACTGCTGGACGCAGGCCTCCCCTGATATCTTTCTCATGGGGGGTAATAATCCTCACGCTGGGTATGGGGGTTGGGGATCGCAGTTTGGTGGTAGATCTATTATGTAAGAGTATTATCACGATCTAGAACTTAACCCATGCGATGGGTGCGTACACCTAAACCCCATACAAACGTACTTTCTGATTCATCTGGAAAGTAAGTGCCTGATTTTAATGTTTTTTTTTCAATTTTTCAAAAATCAATCATCATTTAATTAGAGAGAAAGTAATAAAAAGTAAAAAAGAAATCGCAAAAAAGCGTATCAGCTGCATTGGATAGATGGATGCATTGGATAGAGGAGATATGGATCAGTTGAGCTTCTTGTAGATTGTTTGCAAAAGTCTGCAGTTAGCTCAATTGTTTCAATTTTATTTGAGAGAGCTAGTGAGTAGTTGGCACAGCGCATCAGCATTACCATACAGACAGCGGGTAATGCAGCCAGTGTCTTGGGCACGCTTCCGACTGGTATTGATATGGATCAGTTGAGCTACCTGTAGATTGTTTGCAACAGTCTGCAGTTAGCTCAATTTTTTCTATTGTAAATACTAGTTTTAATTTAATTCTATTATTTGATTGTTGTTTTCTGACAATAAAAAAATTAAAATTGTAATGAATTTTCGCTCATATTTGTTTATCTCAATGATGGTTATGTAATTTGTAAAACTAAAGCGATACAAACATAGCTATTTCTAATCCGATTATGTACCCTTGTAAAATTTCATTACATTAAAGGGTGTAGATTCCAAATATATCGAAGTCCTTTTTTACAAAAGGAGCGAACTTCTAAGCTCCCTTACGGGAGCAGTTCGCACCCACTTTAAGTCGAAGTAGGTTCGCTTTTTCGAGACAAGGACGAGCGAACACCGCGCGGTGAAGGCGAGAAAGGAGGCAAGAACCGACCCGCGCGCAATTTCACTGCTTTTTATTTATAAATTTGGTATTGCTCTAAAATAATACGCTTTCGCAAAAAATAAAACTATGTTGCGCTTAAGTGTTTTTTAGACGATTTCACCGCCATTTTGCATATTGACGACCTCTGTGGCGCGTGGGCGCCTGCGACGCAGGAAGTTGCGTTCGATTCCTGCCTCGGGTCAAATATTTGTATAAAATGCAGATATTTGTTCCGGATAACCAGGATGTTTTCTATGTATAATTAAAAATATCTTTCTAAGTGTACTTTGACAGTATGGTAATTATTTATTCAGAAAGAAAATAACAATCAAATAACAAATTTAAATTAAAACTAGTATTTACAATAGAAACAATTAAGCTATCTGCAAACTGTTGCAAACAATCTACAGGTAGGTCTTTCTAAGTTATGCATAATAATTAATCGAAAATAAATAAAGTACTATTTTCTGCCCACGGTTTTGCTCGCATTTTTCTTTCGAGATAAAAAGTAGCCTGTATTTGTGTGTGTCCAGGATTGCGTCTTTCTCCCTCTTTTCTCAACCAATGTAAATTGTTTGTTTCATTACGATTTGTTCAGCCATTTTCAGATGTAAGTACTGTCGAATTCGTAACATAAGTTTTTATAACAGTTAGTGCCCATAATACAAACTCTTGGGGCTAACATACCTTATTAAAGATATTTATTATGATTGTTTCAGACATAGACCCCAACGTAGTGTTCCAGTCGTTCTTCAACCGCGGCCCACCTCACTTCGACTTCAACGGAGGCGGCGGCGGCGGCGGCTTCCCCGGAACAGCCTTCAGCTTCCAATTCGGCTAACCCAACTAATAATATCACCTGCGTATTC
The DNA here is from genome assembly GCA_946478455.1 of Eupithecia vulgata. NCBI lineage: Eukaryota > Metazoa > Arthropoda > Insecta > Lepidoptera > Geometridae > Eupithecia > Eupithecia vulgata. The sequence goes on along the minus strand of OX297862.1, from coordinate 10,781,274 downwards.
ATAGAATGAATTGAAAGTGAGGTACACTCGCATCTCATGCCGTGCTGCTCAGCTCGAACCCGATCTGCGCGGGACAGTATGAGATGACGTCATATTCAATCCCTTTCTTTAAGTACGCAGGATTTACCATACAATGTTAACGTTCGGATTGCCCCTATACAGAACATACCTTATTAATTTTAAATAGTTCTCAAATTATCATTCCACAAAATACATTACTTGTAAAAAATGTAAATTATGTTGTTTTTGGTTGAATATATTTGGATTAATTGGGTGCCAGCCAAATTTAACTTGATCAGTAAACGATTTATAAATCGATTCTTTTAATATTATGTAGACTGATTCGGTTAAGTTATTTCTTTTATTTGATTTCATACTATTGTCTTATCACAAAATAATTATTCATGATTAAATGTGAAATAGTACGATCACCGTATAATTATACATTATCATTATTATTGATTAAGCAATTCGTCAGACTAGCATATAAAACTTTTTCTTATATCTAAATCAACTGATTCGTGGGGATTGTTCTCTATGGTATATGTATAGGCAATAATGAGACCACAGATTTATAAGTATAGTACTAAAATGAGACCCAGCATCGTCAACAATTCCATACATTATTAAAATTTAAGTTGAAGGAATAAATTTCAAATAATTTATCTAAAATTAATTCGTCTCTATTCTATTCAAGACAACAATCCCCATGATTGCCCTGATGGCCATCGTTAAAATAGGTTTGTAGGATAGATATATTAAAATTTGCGATAAGTGGAAGCTTAGAAGTTAATTATTAATGAAATGTTGTTCATTAAATACGAATAAACCTAATGCGCTATAGTTATCATATCACACAGCTGAAGGCGCATACCCCACCCAAACTAGCGCCGCCACCTACTTTATCTTTTTATTCCGTTTGACAAAGGAAATTTCAAAAATCTATCTCACTGTTTGCGATACCTATTATAAGCTGTTTTTAAATGCCTCTGTAATAGTCTTATTATATTTAGTTTAGGCAGTACATCGAAGTGGCCCTTGGTGGCCACCAAAATCTATTTTTGAATCACTGCCTAAACTAAATAGTATAAAACTATTACAGAGGCATTAAAATAAAGCTTATAATAGGTATCACAAACTGTACGATGGATTTTTGAAATTTCCTTTGTTAAACGGAATAATAAGATAAAGTAAGTGGCGGCGCGCTAGTTTGGGTGGGGTAGGTATGCGCCTTAACTGATGCTAACATAAAAAAGATAGTAAAGTAAAAAAGATAAAAATAAATATGAAGGTTTAGAAAGGAATTTTGTTGATAATACTCTTCGGTTAATCTTCCTTCATCGTAATTAATTGTGTATCAAATCTTTTTGTAACAAGAGACACGGTACTTAAGGCGATGGTGTATGCGTGAAACTAGCGCCGCCACCTATTTTATGTTGAACAAAGGAACTTTCAAAAATCCATCGTACAGTTTGTGATTCCTATTATAAGCTTTTTTTAAGGCCTTTAATAGTTTTGTTCTATTTAGTTTAGCCAGTAAATCGAAATAGATATTGGTGACCAGGGCAACTTCGATATTCTGCCGAAACCTAATAGAATAAAACTATTACAAAGGCGTTTAAAAAAGTTTATAATAGGTATCTCAAACTGTATGTTGGATTTTTGAAATTTCCTTTTTTTCAACGTAGTAATAAAACGAACCGCCTTAATGAATATTTGCCGTAGGCGTAGCATCGCTCGGCATCGACGGCTGCGAAAACGACAATGCTGTTTTGAGTCTGATATATCGCGAAATATTTAAGATTTTAAGTAATCACGGCACATCTGCGCTTATTATCTTTACATTTTGCGACAGCCACCTCTAAGTCGCGTCCATCGCATAAATTGTGCAACTAATAGTTGTAAAAGTGGTTTGTTTTTAGATTTCTTTTGATAATAGGTACCTACTAGCCGACCAAAAAAAGATGGCTCTATAAATATGACCCAATGATACCACCAGCTGACAACTCAACTCCATTCTTTGGAGAAGTAATCTACATTTTTTTAAGGGATTTGCTTTATTGTTAGAAATGAATGTACTAGAATAGACCAATAAAATAAAGGATTGATAATATTAATGTCCCTAGACTTGTGTAGATGTATCCCTTTAATAAAAGTACAAAAAAAGTAAAAGCTCTTTTAGTTTTGGGATTACGCACTTGGGAATATTTTAGTTATGCTTATTATCACTACATGACATATATAAAAACCTATAACCCATAACAACACTGAAATAGGTGAAGTAAACACCTACCTACACTACCCAAGTCCAATGAGACGTTTTCGTACTTACTAAATTTGAAAGTCGGCTGTTCTGTTTGATACTAATTTTATTGTCTGTCTTAGTAAATTATTATAAAATAAAAGTTGTTTTGTATAAGTAATGAACAGTACAAAATAACACAACTGAAGGCTCCGGTTATTCTAATAGGCAAACAGGTAGGTTAGATGTAGGTAAGTACTACGTTATGTTAGACAAGTTACTTTACTTCGCCTTCGATTTCTTTTCAGCGGTGGTAGGGCTTCTCAGCGCCTTATCACCGGCAGGTCGTGAACTTGTGGTCTTGCTTCCAATCCCCTGGAATCTGTAACGTTAAATGAGTACCTAATAGGTATAATAGATACAAAAGATTGAACCGGCGCAATATATTTTTACACGCAGATGTTTTCCTTTCCTTGCTTAAAAAGTCATTAGTCAGCCAGTGGTCCGGGGCGCTTCAGCAAGATGTTCAAACTAGTGGACCAAACCAATAAGTAGGTCCCACTCAGAATGGGTGGGGGGCGGCGGCGGGGCCAACAATAGGAAGGTGGTACAGTACAACTAGTTTTTACTGATCTGACATTCCTATTGTTGCCAAAACATGAATCACGAAAACTTCAATACCACTAGCCCAAGATAGTCCACAACTGCCAGCTGAGGGATATCCCCAATCTGTTGGACATTGACCTTAGTCTTCAGCTTTTCGTACTATCCCAACCAAGGTAGATCCATCATCCCACCCGGCCGAAGGGCGTCCCATGCATCACACTGGGTTGATTTCACGAGTCGCGTATCCACTTATGAACACGTTTAGGTACCTACTAACATTTTAATCTATGACGGTACCCACTTCTATGATGGGAGATAGGTAAGGTACCCCATGTAAACTTATACGTACATACCTCTATAACTAACCACTTTGCTCCGTGATACTAACTATTGTATATGACTGACGACCTCTGTGGCGCGGTGGGCGAACGACCGCCTGCGACGTAGGAGGTTGCGAGTTCGATTGCTCGTATGGATAATGATTTTATTAATGAAATAAGTACATACTTTTTCATCATGAAGGGCTTCTTTTTTTCCGCTTTTGGTGGCGCGTTATTGGCTTTGAAAGTAAGAACGTAACGTTTTACAATATCAACATTAACTGTGGTGTTTTCAGGATACATGCGTTTCTTCCAGAGTTCTCGTTCCTGGAGCCACATGCGTTGATACTCATAGGACAAAAGCCACTCAACCCGGGACTTGTTTTCCTGACAGACCAGAACTTGTTAGTAGACCTACATACTAGGTCTGGTTAGGTAGCGACTAGCGTAGGAACCTTTGATGACGTCCTCTTTGCAGAATTTTGGGTTTTTTAAGTCTAATCACTTGATTTACATGATTGACTGACATTCCCTTATTACTAGGAATTGGGGAGAGTCGGATATTACCGTACTCCTAAGCGAGTAGGTATGCCTACACCTCAGCCGGGAATAGGGATTAGAATATTTTATTAAGGTGCTGCTGCAGTAATTTAATGTAGGTAGGTAGTTAGTTATAGTTACCTATCTACCTACATTATATTACTGCAGCAGCACCTTAAAAAAAATATTCGAACTAACCTTTAGTAGCGTGAAATCAAATACAGAAAAAAGAAATATCGATGCAGGGACCAAAAAATGGGAAAACGCGGTATTATCGAACTGGTATGATAATACCGAAGCCGAGATTAATAATACCGTGCTCATGCTAATTCCCTCAAAAATATATACTACTAGCGGTCCGCCCCGGCTTCGCACGGGTAGTTATTTTAGCAATAAAGCTCAAATTGACTACGTTTTAGTTACAAATCATTTGTATGGGAAAAAGAAGGGCTATTTTTAGGGTTTTTCCAGCAATAATTCTAATTTTTCTCGCCATAAAAACCATCCTTGAACTTCAACGAACATTTTAAAAAAAGATTTGGCCAAATTGGTCCAGGCGTTGTTGAGTTATGCCTTACCAACACATTTTGCGATTCATTTTTATATTATAGATTATTTCATACATAAACAATATTTGTAGGTATTAATTGTACATTACGGTAGCCGTGTGGTGCCGGCTTAGAATTTGCACCAGACCAACTCTTCCCGTGGGTATCGTAAGAGGTGACTTAGTCACCAGATGGCGCGGGCAGCAGCGCCTCTTGCAGAATAGCGATCCGACCACCGAACTGCGCTCCCTAACCCGCATGCCCAGCGTTTGGATTATGAGCATTATATATGCTCATAGAGATACAAAAATCAGGGGGAGGCCTGCGTCCAGCAGTGGACCATTATAGGCTGTTGAGGTTCTTTCAGTTATAATTAACCTGTCCATTTATTACCCTCTGATTATACAGGGTATTTCGTGAATGTAGAGGTTTCATGCAGGAGCTGATCAAGGGTACCAATGTGATTATTTTTGGTAGAATCCAACTATCCCCACCACTAATTTAACATGGCCAGACCACGGCAGACTATTGAGCCAAAATTTTGGTCTAATTTTTTTTTCAACAGACTAATAACTTAGCTACCTAGGTACTACTATGTTCGTCGATTGTGGACCAATTTGGATGATTCTTTTGTCATGGTATGAAACAGATAGAGAATGGTCCCATAAAAGAGGGTTAAGTATTTGTCTCACAAAACTTGAAAAAAAATACAGTGTAGGTACGTACCTACATATATCAAGGATTTTGAAGGCGGTTTCTAGTTTTATCAAACAATCAAATTATTCTAAATGTACTGTGTAATTATTTTTTTTAGCTAAAACATAATTGATCAATTCGTCCTGCTTGCCTTTCTGCTTGTGGTCCATTGCTCGACCACATCCGCAAAAAATAATAAAAACTAAAAAATTCGCGTAGGTATTGCTACGCTCGCCGCTGACAAACAGAGCCCTTACTACCATCAAAACATTTCCTTCTGACTTGCTCCGCTTGCCGATAACGTTTCGAGGATTTCGATTGGGTCTACAAGAATCACATTATGCATCGAGGGCAATGAAAGTGTAAGTATCTAGGTATACTATTATATATATATTATATTATACTAATTACTATACCTGAACCTATAAGATTAGTGATCCAGTTCAGCACTTACCATAAATTTCCATGGCTGAGGATAGTATTTGGGGAAATCAGACGAAATTATATTATGAACAGGAGCACATCTTGTGGCCCTCTCCCATTTAATTCCTGACATTCGACCCATTCGAACAAAATTTTTTGCGTTGAAAAAAAATAAAATCGGTATCGGACGGAGATTTCAGTGTGAATTTGTTATGAAAAAAATTCCTAGTCATGTCATGTCATGGCTTACGGTAGTTAATGTCTGAAAGTTAATGTATACTCATTAGTCATGGCCTACAATTATTTGTGACTGATTGATTACTGATTCTACAGGGATCCAGCCAGGGAAAGCATAGATAGAGTTTACATACCTAGTACTAATATAAACTCTATGAGGGTAGATAATATGGTAGAAAAACCATTGACTAAAGTCTAATACCGAAGATCTCTTTTTAAATTGAGAAAAACCTTTAAATCAATGAGAAACAAGATCCGTCAAGTGCGAGTGTAACTCGCGCGCCGAGAGGGTTTCAAACATTTGCCAATTATTTGGACAATCAATTTTCCGTCTTTTTTCGAATAGCAATATTTTGAAAAGTACGAAACCTATAGCAATTTCGAAAACTGTTTTAAAATGTAAAAAACAATGCCTTTTATTTGATAAACCAATAGGTAGATAGCCCCTTTTCGATAAAAAAAATCCCCTTTTCGACCATTCTCAATGTTTTTTTTTTTCAAAAATGGTAATTTTTACAGACTTTTCTGTATTTTCCTGTAAAATATAGATGCCTATCTACAAACGCCTAATACATTGTACATGGATCGGTCATCAATCTTCGGAGATAGGAAGGGTCTCCCCCTTCCTATCTCCGAAGATTGATGATGGTAAATTTTTCGACTTTTTTTTATATATTTCAAAAAGTATGAAACTTACAGAAGTTTCAAAAAGTTTTTTGAAATAGTCAAAACGATACCTTTCATTTGATACCCCACATAGGTAGGTACATACTTGTATTTGAAAAAAAATTCCCCCCTTTTTTGACCATTTTTCAAAAACTTTTATTATTACAGACTTCTCTATATTTTTCCTGTAAAATATAGATTGATATCTACAAACGCCTAATACATTGTACGTGGATCGGTCTGCAATCTTCGGAGACAGGGGGGGAGGAGGGAATAGTCAATTTTTCGACTTTTTTTTAGAATATTTCAAAAAGTTTGAAACTTTCAGAAATTTCAAAAAGTGTTTTGAAATGTACAAAACGATACCTTTCATTTGATACCCCATTTGCCTCCCTAGGTCTCTTTTGAAATTTCAACATCAAAATTTGTACTACTGAAAATATTCATTTTCATTTATTTATATATTTTTTTCTTGAAATCAGTAATGGCGCACGAAATGTATCATTATTTCAAATTTCAAGTTAATAGCTGCAGTAGTTACTGAGATATTCAAGAAAGAGCGGGGACGGACACAGAGCGAGACCATAAGGGTTTCAAAACCGATCTTTGAAACCTTAAAAATGCACAGCTAGAACTTCCTAATGCGCCACTTTTTTGTAGGTAGGTACCTACCTATATTACCCTAGATCAAGATAAGCTTATTGCCCTGGATACCTGCTTTTAATCATTATTACAACAGATTTATAAGTATAGTAGGTACCTAACCTACTAATTATTACAAATGATCAAAGGGGCAAAAAAGTATACCTACTCTAAAGAACTTTACATCAACTTTTTATAGTGTTTGAATGGTTTGAATACGAATTTGCATAAAGTATGACTACTGGGAGAGGAAGTACTTCACACACTATTTAGACATATAGCATTTACATTATGAAAACCTCGTTTTCTATAGGAACTATTTCGGTTTTTAATGGGTACGCTAGCATAACGCCAGCTCAGGCGTTAGTTTATAGTCTTGTTCCATATCTCTGTTCCTATGAGAGCAATCATTATGAAATTTTGCATAGCTAAGACGCTATTTATACTCTATTATTGTGTATAAATTTTGTTGCTATAGTTTAAGCCGTTTTTGAGAACGGTCGTGTGTACGTGTACGCTAGCTTGATCGTTATGCTGGCGTACCCACAAATAACAACAAACGTGAATTCGGTTATGTGTACGCTACCATCACGGACACATACAATACCGGTAGAAGAACAGCAATGACAGACAAGTCTGTGTACGTGTGATTATAGAGTTGCCAACTGATGAAAAAAACTGCCGGAATACACGGAAGTTTCGTAGTAAGCCTAAAAGATTAAGTAGCTAGATTTAAGTAGGTGTGTATATGTAATTACTTATTATTATAATACCTATTTATATATTAAATTACTTGCCAGTCAAGGGGATAAATTATGATATTGAGTAACAGAACGAGCAGGACGCAGGACGGAGGTAATCAAATCAGGCATGCATATGTGGCACAGCGCCACGCAGGCTTTTTGAACTTCAAAACTGTCGGTTCCTGCTGGGGTAACATTTTGCAAAATCTTGGCTCTCGGAAACTATTGAATTAGCATCAACAAAAAAAAACCGTGCATGGCTTTAAATTTAGGTACACTAAAGTTTAAATTACTTATAATAAAATCAGTAATAAAGCCTAGAACTATTTTTCCCCCAAACGAAAAAGTTTGAGAACCACCGTATCCATCGCTAGTGGCACCCACACCAAAGAGAATACAATAACTACTAACCCACAACTACTTATCTCTGAATGGTAATACCTGGCGGAGTATATTATTGTAACAAGATGCGACTTAAATCCTAGGGTAGGTTTATGGATTTGTTGAAATAAGAATAAACATTGCGATTTTATATTTTTTTTTATTTTTGATACATAAGTTTTATTAGAATGTAAGATTTAAATTCCACTTGTGTACCTGAAAAAGAAAAAACTTGGTTATTCTGATGCTTGATAAAGAAATAATCTACAGACCGTTAATTAACTAATAAAATAACATTATAAGGCATGGGACATCACCTTACGGTGAAAGGTCTAAATGCAGGTTAGATGTCTTGTTATCCTTCATGATTTTGTAGCTGCTCTGACTGTGCCAAAGCAGGGTACCTGTTACATATGTATCTCCATTCATTGAAGATTTTAAGTATTATCGGGATAATGTAACTGTTAAAGTATGGTTTTCTCAACAATAGCTAACACATTAATTTTTTGTATATTTGAAAAAACATAAGCATAATATATATATAAGCGTAAATATGTAAGTGTTAGCCTTGTTTAGTCCCCATAACACTATAAAACATTACAGGGGTGGAGAAGGCTCAATTTTTTATACCCTCCGATTCTTTGCATTATTCTCATGGGGAGAAAAACGACTGCCTAGGAGGGATGTTTCATGCATTAGATAAGTTCTATGATTTGTTTTGAAATGTTTGTAAATATAAATCTATAGCCCGGTCACAATATCTGAGAACCTCGCACCCTACAAAATGTTTGATGCAATGTCCACAATTTCCACACAAAGTTCAAATAATGTGACAGGGTTATTTTATTCAAGTTCAGATTAGAAATTTTCTAAAGCTAGTCTTTTTCTGATTGTATTCATTAAAATTTCAAGTCGTTCAAAATATTGTGACAGGGTTATTTTATTCAAGTTCATATTAGACATTTTCAAAAGCTTTCTGATTGTATTCATTTCAATTTCGTAGGTAAGAGAAATGGCAATAAATAAGGCTCACACAGTTCTTTAGACTCGACCAAACTTATATGGTACCTGGCCAACATAGCTGATGTCAAGGATAAAAACCTTAACACATTCGAATCTTCCACATCAGTATTATACATAATATATCATAGGTGAGCCCACATGGGTTTGAGGCTAGGTATGTATGTGGTTGTGACATAAAATAGCATTTTTTGCAAATATAAGATACTTTCACTTCTTATAAACTTATTTGTGATTTGTAAATAAAAATGTTGTGTGTATATTTTAGTCACGAAAACTGTGTAGTCATAGTCATACACACAACACATAACATTGGTAACCATTTCAAGTTTTCATCCTATGAAAAATGTTTCTAGTAAGTATGTATCATGTGTATGGGTTGTAATTGAATTTACTATTATTTTTGTTGTTATTTATAGTAGGATGATATGCAAGGTAATTCTAGGCTAGATATGCAGTGTGAATTGTCTAGCATTATAATTACTAATTAAACCAGATGTTATACAGGTATTGGGTACTTTGTGTGTATATTTGTTACTATATTACCTCCGTAACTACTAATACGATTTTGGAGAAATTTGGATCAATAAATTAACCTCATTTATTTTCATAACTATGCCCTATTGGGTAAGAAAATGCAAGTTATGAGCCCGCCTCGTGGACTGCAAGCCCCACGAATGTGAGAATTGAGCCCGTCGTGGGTCACTGGCGTTGACTGTGTTAAACTTCTTTCAACAACTACCTATGTATAAAATTGGTGAATGAGAGATTAATGGGTGGATCAAAAACGCTTCCAAGCTAGAGGTTATGTTATACGGTGAACACATGGGATCTAGGTTCTTAGGCGACAAGTTGCTACTAAGTACTTATCCGTAAGTATATGATTGGTGCCGAATGTGATAAACTGCTAGTAGACCAGGTACCAAACAAGGAAGGCTTATCGAGAAAACTATGAATAAAAGAAACTCACCATTTTATTTGGACCTCGCACGCATCTTCCTCCTTTTGCGCTTTAGCCTACGCATACGCTTCTTACGCCACTGAAAGATACAAACATTTTATAAATAATGCACAGAAACGCCGCGCCGTTCGCGTAGAGTTATCTTCTCTTAACACATAAAAAATACATTCAGCACATAAATAAAATTACCTTAGCTCTCATACTTGAAAGAGAAGTAGTTAAGAGACGGTCAACGAGCCAAAGCTCGTGTGATTACTCAAATAATTCACGATAACTACACCGACCCTCGCAATACAAGGTCCCAAATGAAAAGAAAGAAGAAAAGGAAGGAATTCGATTCGTTCATTCGAGAGAAGCCGAATAGGGTGGCACCATATACTTAATTTACTAGTCTATGGGTGTCACCAAAGAGTATACAAGATCTGTGGCACCACCACCGGCACGAACCGAAAAAAGTCTCTGACGGCGGCACTAAAATTATTAGAGAATGCCAGCCAGCCTTAGAGCATTAATGCTCTTCAGCCAGCAGGCAGCAGCGGCGAATATCCGTGAAATCTACTCTCCGTTTTCACTAAGGTATAAAACATGTTTTTGACAAGTTTTGTGTACTGTTTAAACTCGTCTCACACATGTTGGATACCCGTAAAACTTGTTTGAATCATTTATTTGTGAACTTTTAGTTGTCTACATGTTTTGGACATGTTTATTGATAGGTACTACTTGTTATTAAAGGTTTAAACATGGAACCAACAAGGGCAACAAGCTACACAACAAGGATGTATAGCGTGTAAAACTTGTTTTATTATGTTGTATGTTTCTATTATTTATTAAACAGCCCTCGTTTTATCCAATAAACAATACATAGGTAGGTAAAACACGCCTGTTTTTTGTAATGAGAACGCTGTCAATGTTTTGAACATGTCGTAGACTTATATGTATAAACGCAGTATTGTTATAAACTTATTTAATACAGTGTGCACATAAGAGTGATTGAGACCTGTATTGGACTAATTTAACATGCAACTATTTGTAAACATGTTTTCTTGTCTTCTTGGTAAAAACGAGGGGTTTAGGCAATTTTATGTCAATTTGACCCGCCGCCAAGCCGTGGAAGGAAGGTGGAACACCTACGCTAAAGCATTATTCATCTGTGACTAAACGAGAATGTACCAAAGGGATCTATTTTTTCATTGGTGCAGGAGGGCGTTGAGTGTATGATCTACACTCAATGCACCCGTACCTTATGGATAGGCTGATTGCGTGCGTCAAACAATTTAACCCGAAAGGCTGTCCAAGATATCGTGAATGAGGTGTCAAAAATGAATAACCCCTATTTAATTACCATAGAACTCAAAATATGGCAGAGATCTTTTGCGGAATAAGTATTAAAATATTTTATAGTATTTCCAAAATATAATTACCATATAATATATCAATAAATAAAGCAGCTTGGTATTAAAAGTGTTGAAATGTGAAAAAGGTAGTTTGCATGATGTTCAATTTATTTTGTGGTTTTTAATTTTCTATAAGCAATAAAACTAGCGTTTAAATTATTCACTGCAAATGGTAAATCATTTTTGTATGAACTTATGATAAAAGGAACGAACTTCAATTCAATGGTATTTTTGGATCACTTGTTAAAATGTTGATTAGATTTCTATTAATATAAAGCTAAATGTAAAGATAAGCATTCCTACGGTTTTGTTGGTCTAAGTAGGTATATAAAACATTTACGGGTTGAGTGTATGAAAAATACATAGATCTATGTTAATCCTAAAATATATTATTTTGGGACGAGCGAGATGCTTTTAGGGTTTTGAGATCGGTTTCGAAACCCATATGGTCTCGCTCTGTCCATCCCCGCTCTTTCTTGAATATCTCAGTAACTACTGCAGCTATTAACTTGAAATTTGAAATAATGATACATTTTGTGCGCCATTATTGATTTCAAGAAAATTAATATAAATAAATGAAAAAAATCTAATAAATGAAAAGAATCCGGGGGATGGTCTATTTTTTGACTTTTTTTTTAATATTTCAAAAAGTATAAAACCAACAAAAGAAAAAACTGTCAAAAACTGTTTTGAAATGTACAAAACGATACCTTTCTGTACCTTTTATACTTTTTGAAATATTTCAAAAAAGTAAAAAAAATTACCATTCCCCCCCTATCTCCGAAGATTTCAGACTGATCTATGTACAATGCAGGGAGCGTTTGTAGATTATAGATCTACATTTTACAGGAAAAATATAGAGAAGTATGTTAAAGCGACCATGTTTGAAAAAAAGTCATTTTGAAAATGGTCGAAAAGGGGTGATTTTTTTTCGAAAGGGGGTTAACCTTCTTGATTGGGGTATCAAATGAAAGGCATTGTTTTGTTAATTTTAAAACGGTTTTTTAAATATCTGTAGTTTTCATACTTTTCAAAATATTGCTATTTAAAAAAAATCGTAAAATTTTATGTTTAAATAATTGGCAAATGTTCGAAACCCTCTGCGCGCGAGTTACACTCGCATTTGACGGATCTTGTTTTAGTTTTACGAATGGAGGTAAGAATAAAATACTAAGTATATAAATATTATTATTTAAGTATTAAAATAATGGAAGTTTAGTACTTCTAATTTTTAGTTAGTTAGTTTTGTCATGTTGAGACAACCTATCAATAACTGAGAGGACACATATAATTTAAGATATTTGAAAAAATTGTGAAATAAAGAAGTACTTATGAGGGGCTCCCATACAACAAACGTGTTTTTTTATGCTGTTTTTATAGATAAATGTACGGAACCCTTCGTGCGCGAGTCTGACTCGCACTTGGCCGGTTTTATTTTGTTTTCTTTGAATGTTCCTAACTGCCACTTCATCATCATCATCTTGGCCTCCCATCCCTTCGGGCCTCTGACGTGCTCAGACGCGTTCTAAGTAAGCCCACGTATTCTCAATACGAACTAGTAATATCAGCGAGTGGAGCGAGCCGCGTTTTTTGTCGCGATGGGTAAATTTTATCGATTTGATAGAAGTTAACAGCAATAAACAAGTATCAAGCTGTGAGTTCGCCACAAGCTCTGCTGCTTAGCTTGGGGTTAGATGATGATGTGTGATTATCCAGTCTTAGATATATCTTTATCTAATATTATAACGAGAAAAGATTTGTTTGTTTGTTTAAATATAATAGAATCCGAAACTATTGGACCGATTTGAAAAATTCTTTCACTATTAGGATCCTACATTATCGCTGATGAACATAGGCGTATAGGATTTACCCGTGCCAAGTCGGGGCGAACCACTAGTATATTAAATTTTTACCATTTTTATTAAATAAGGCTGGGATGAAGTTTTTAACTGTGTAAACAGGGAAATAGGAATAGCTTAGAATAGGTATAAAATAATGAAACAAGTAGCTATGGGAGCCATACATAGCGCGCGGAACCGTAAGTATGCGGCGGCGGCGCGGCGCGGCGGCGGCGCGGCGTTTGCTGACACCATAAACTAAGAAGTATACTACGTAGCTGACACCTAAGTCAGTAAAAATAAAGCTTTGGTGTTGCGTAGAGCATACCATTGACTAATAATCAATAGACAAGTGCAAATGGGTTCATTTGCTTTCCCTTCCCTAGCTACTACCAACATTGTGAAAACAATTTTTATTTGACGTTAGATCGGCTGAATTGTGTTTTTATATTCGCGCCAAAATCTATTTTATTGTTAGATTTACAAGAAAAAGGTGGTCTGGAATCTGGGTTTGCTCCTCCACAAGTAAGTCTAAGATCTTTGGGTAACATTTTTAAGATTCATAAGAACAAATCATTGAAAGCGGCCCCATTTTTGATAAATAAAATGTAGATAAACACAGTTGTACCAACCTCCACAACCATCAATCAATGAAAATGAATACAATGGCGGAATTCGTTCGGTCCATCAAGCAAGAATTACCTACTACTGGCTAGCTAAACTTCGCGTTTTTTCGTGTCTTTGTGGTTTACAATATTTAAAATGCTGTAGTATCGCTAATTGCGTGGAGTATCATACTAGTTTTTTAGTGTTTATTACTCATGTGCATCTTTACGCGGTTACGCCAGCAGCTGTGCTCCCAGACTTTTCGATAGCCGATAGCATTGGCTATTTACAATGGTTACCTCCACCAAAGTGCCCGAGAAAAAAGTGGTGAAAATGGTTGAACAGAATAGCACAGAGGTAGTTCCTCAAAGAACTCTGTTAAGTGAAGTGAATGAACACATAACATGTCCGCTTTGTCGGGGCTACTACATCGATGCAACAACAATCGTCGAATGTTTACATTCTTTTTGTAGGAGTTGTATAATAAAACACCTAAAAGTGAAAAGTTATTGTCCTGTTTGTGAAATGATGATCAACTCAGCTAAACCGAACATAAAACTTGACAAGGCACTGCAAGATATAGTTTACAAACTAGTGCCAGGCCTGTTTCAAAAGGAAATGGAAAGACGCCAAAACTTTTACTCATCTAGGCCAGGTCCAGCTGCCTCGGCTACTCCAGAGCAGAGAGGAGAAGACACTGAGAGAATTATTTTTAGCCCTGAAGATGTCATATCATTTTCTTTAGAGTATGTTGATGCTACAGACTCTGACAGCATATCCAGTAAATCATCAGATAGTAATGAATCTTCTTCAACAGCAAGTGCTAGAAGGTATCTGCAGTGTCCTGCTGTTGTAAACATTAACCACCTTAAAAAATTCTTGAGCATGAAATTTGATATTGATAGTACTCAATATGCTATTGATATCCTGTACAAGAGAGTCCCACTCCCCGACTACTACACTCTGATGGATATTGCTTACATATACAACTGGAAGAGAAATGTACCAATGCGTTTCTTTTATCAAGTCATTGATTATGTTGCTATCAGAAACCGAATACTTGAAATCAATAGACAGTGCTCTAAATTTTCTGAGAGCAAATTAAGTCCAAGCGATGATGCTAATAGAAGTAGCCCAGCACCTCCAATCAATGATCAAGCATCTGAAGCTTCATCAGGAACCAACAGTCCTATGCCTGAAGAAAGCGGCATGAATCAGACAATTGACAGCAAGAAAATTAATAAATTTGAACAAAGTAAAGAAACATTTGAAAAAATTAATGCGGAGAGAAGTAGTTCATTTCCTAAGAAAAATGAAGATGATGTGGAAAAATCTCAATTTCTTAACTCTTTTGAACTGGCACCTAAAAGCACATGTGTTAGTAAATCACCAACAAAATCAAACATAAGCGAACCTGGG
Organism: Eupithecia vulgata; assembly: GCA_946478455.1. Classification (NCBI taxonomy): domain Eukaryota; kingdom Metazoa; phylum Arthropoda; class Insecta; order Lepidoptera; family Geometridae; genus Eupithecia; species Eupithecia vulgata. The sequence goes on along the minus strand of OX297862.1, from coordinate 10,765,992 downwards.
CCTTCAGGTGATGCAGATGCTGCTACAACTTCTACTGAAACAATGCTTACAAAACCTCAAGATAGTACACCAAAACCTGATAATAAACAAGCAGAACCTCAAAAACGAAAACAACAGACTGCAAATGCCCTTGAAATGAAACGGTTAAAGATTGAATTAGAAAAAACTAAAATAAACCAGATACTAAATAATTATGCAAATTCTGCTGCCATTGCCAATTCTCCATCAACCAGTCAAGGTATCAAAGGTGAAACTAGTATGAAACCTAAGTTGCCTGAAACTCCTACTAAAAATGTGGCAGTAACAACCAGTAACACTGTACATACACCACAAAGCAAAGAAGTTAAGGCTCATCCAGCAGCAGCAGCTCAACAACTTTTGATAGACTGCCCTGGAATCAGGAGGAATGTGACAGCACCCCATAGTGTGCCTACTTCCAAGCGAAAACCTTCTGAAAACCCTCCACCATTGTCTCTTCAACAGGCATCTCAGGCCAAAGCTACATCACCTTTAAAGATACAGGTACCTAAGCCAGAAATGCAAGTACCTCAGAATAAAACTCCAGAGGCCCCAAAACCTATCAAAAAGATGCCAGATCTAAAACCCGGTGTTCCTCCTTCACATATACTTCAAAATAAAAGTCCTATGGTGAATAAAGTACGGATGGATCTTTTAGCAAATAACAGTGACCCTACCATGGACAGAAGCAAAATATTGTCTCAAGTTAAAACTTCATTGTCAGCTCCTCAGACACCAAGTCCTGGCCCAGCCACGGGAGATCCTCTGAAGTCCTTATTTGATTCCTGTAAAATCAATATACCTTCTTCACTGTCAATTACTCTGTTTGATCAAAAAGTTGACCCCCGTAGTCCAAGTGAACAACACCAATCACCAATCAACACCAATCTTAATAAAAATAAACTTGGTAACAAGAATCTTGCTGGACCTAGTAGCAATATGAATCATATAATACCTGGTCCGTCTGTACCCAATCACATAGAAATAATGAAAATACCTGATACTGATGCCAAAAAGCCTAGTAAGGGGGATGAAATTAAAACCACACAACAAAATAAAACAGATTTAGGTGCAGGTCCTTCAAAACAACCTAGTAAATCTAATGAGACTCCTGCAACTTCTTCTGCCAAAGGGCCAGTACCAAACTTAAAACCAATTGCTGACACCAAATTAGGAAAGCAAACATCAAATACAAATTTTATTGGTCCAATTACTTTTCAACAAACATTTGAACAGCAATTACAAGCTCTGCAAGGAGAGAAAAAGTCCAAAGCAATCAGAAATAAATCTGTTCCTAAACTGGTTCCTGCAACACCTAAATCATTGAGTGCTGCAAATTTCCTCAGTAAAAATAATACATCAGGAGAAAATAAAAGCAGTGCTGCTCTTGATTTGTCGTCAAATACTGCAGGGGCTTCTGGAACCCAACAGACATTTGATAAAACCTTTGAAGCTATGCAATCAATAGCTAATTTGGCAAAGAAGCAAAACCTTCCATCAAAAGGGACACCTCCAACTATTCCTCAAAGTAGTTCTTTTCCCATTATATCAAATAGGTCTGTGGTATCTGAGGGCATGACTCCATTAAGAATTCCTTCAACAAATAGCATCAATCAAATTAAGCTTGAAAAAGTAATACCGACTGCTTCACAAATGAATATCGCCCGACAAGAAACAATCAATAAAAGCAGTCTGATGAAACAAGCAAATATTCCAAGTCCATCGACGGCTGCTGGATACCAGATGTCGCCAGCGCATGCTGCCCCAAGCACCAGCGCGCAGCCCTCGCCTCGTCAGACCCGTTCGCCTAGCTCATCCCCTAAGCTCGTAATAGCTGAGGAGAAACAAATGATCAATGTTCCTCTTGAGCAACCAATCAATCAGTCCAACCAAATATCAAGTACACAACTATCTAGCATAACTTCTTCAAACACCGAGGCACCAACAATTGTAGCTGGGCCATCTAAGCCGGGAATGAAAACCTTAAAACCCTTTACATCTACGGGGAAATTGCCGTGTCGTCAACCTATAACACCCACTGTTAGACCAGGTCCACCTAACATGCCTACTGCGGCAGATTATGGTCTTCGCCCTTCGCAATTTATGGCCCAACAAGCAATTATGAGACATCAAATGGAGATGAGTGCTGCCTGGATGAAAGCTCAAAGGCAATATGACTTTGATCTTTTTAAAAATATGACTAATATGGCGCACCAGGCGCAGAATGATCGAGATAAACAACAATAGAGTTAATTTAGCATGGTCCAGAATTTATGCAATCTTTTAAAATGTCATAGGATAATATCTGGATACGCACCTGAGTTTTTCTAGATAATTGTAGCTATAGCGTTAACCGTTGCCATTTCCTTTGGCTAAATTGTGTTACATTATAAAATCTTGTGGTAATGTGTGTGTGTGTGTGTGAAACTATTTAATATTTTAATGTAACTATTTATCAGCTTTCCATGATGTATTAGGTCTAGGGGCTGCTTGCTTAAGGATTCCTAAATATATTTAGAGAAATTTTGATATGATTAGTGACTAAATAAATTTAACTATACTTACGCAAGTGGCTAGGTGTATAAGTTTTTAAAATAAATTTAAGGTGTTGTTAATAGGTAGCTGTTAATTGATAGGTGTGTTAAGATTGCGTTCGCTATGTAAAGTTTGACCTTGGTCTTATATTTTTTCTTGTTACTGTCTTAATTACACACATGCCTAAGTAATCATAAATCTAATAATGCGCTGCTGCATATTTTTTAATAATGTCATTTCCTACGAAGTCATTATATTGCTGATCTGATATGAATTTCCTCCATTTGCAATGGTAACTCAGCTGAGTGACGGGTTCTGTTTTTTTATTCGTTTTTAGGGTTCCGTACCTCAAAAGGAAAAAAGGAACCCTTATAGGATCACTTTGTTGTCCGTCTGTCCGTCTGTCCGTCTGTCCGTCTGTCCGTCTGTCAACCCACTTTTCTCAGAAACGCGTAGGGTTATCGAGTTGATATTCACATCATATACGCAGGCTCGTAACCTCTTGAAGCCTCGACATAAATCAAACTTCTAAGTCAACGCAATCAAAAGTTACAGCTGTTTATGTCAATTTTTTTTCAATTTTCCAAGGGAATCACATGCACACAAAACCTATAGGGTACTTCCCGTTGACCTAGAACCATGAAATTTGGTGAGAAGCAAGGTCTTATAGTACAAGTAAAGGAAAAAATCCGAAAACCGTAAATTTGTAGTTTATTCACAGAAAAAATATTTTTTTAATCTTGCCATGGACCAAAAACCTATAGGGTACTTCCCGTTCACCTAGAACCATGAAATTTGGCACGAAGCAAGGTCATATAGCAAAAATAAAGGAAAAAATCTGAAAACCGTAAATTTGTAGTTTATTCACAGAAAAAATATTTTTTTAATCTTGCCATGGACCAAAAACCTTTAGGGTACTTCCTGTTGACCTAGAACCATGAAAATTGGTGAGAAGCTAGGTTTTATAACACAAGTAAAGGGAAAAATCCGAAAACCGTAAATTTTTAGTATATTCACAGAAAAAATAATTTTCGAATCTCGCCATGGACCAAAAACCTGTAGGGTATTTTCCGTTGACCTAGAAGCATGAAATTTGGCAAGAAGCAATGACTTACAGCACAAGTAAAGGGAAAAATCAGAAAACCGTAAATTTGTGGTTTATTCATACAAAATAGTACATTGTTACACTAGGGTTGGACGTAACTTATTTAGTCTCGAGACGCCAATAGTTAGAGGGACTAAATAAGTTACGTCATAATCGTTATCAAATCAGAAAATTATTGTGCCTTATTCGTCTGGATTTGACTGATTTCTTTGCTAAAGAGTTTGTACGGAACCCTTGATGCGCGAGTCTAACTCGCACTTGACGTTTTATTTAAAATTACACAGTACATACATAGGTAGTTATTTTAGTTCACTGATTTTAAGGTGATAATAAACTTGTACGGTGTTTTTAACAGATTGTTTTATTTTTAAACCACATCTTCATCGATTCTTCTGCAAACAGGTAACCTATTATTTTATAGTGAACTATTTATTTGTTGTTAAACTTTGGCCTTAAGTTTCAATTCACTTTATTTTTACAGATGGCTGCGGTTCAAGCTACTATTCCCTTTAGATCTCGCAAGAAGACCTGTTTGAGAAGCCATGGCAAAACTGACGAAAATAAAGATATTTTAAACACACAAGAACCAGTGAAAGACAAAGTCTTGAAAAGACGCATAAAAAGTAATTTGAAGGAAAGAGGTGAGTTGCTTAGTTAAGCTGCGATCAGATACCAGAGGTTTGGTTATTCTTGTTGATTATGTATTAATTACTACGACTTATTCTATTTCAGATTCTTGCCCCGCATTTAAGATAGCCAGAAGACAGACAGGCGAAACAGAGGAAAAAAACGAAAATGAAAGGTAATTCTTGCTCGATTTTCAACGTAGAGTTCTGTTCTGATATAAAAACATCTTTTCATCCCATCTATTTGAGAAAAGGGGAAGTGTTCCTCGGTAAGTGCTAGCAAAACGGCTCAGTTCGGCGCACCGAAATGACTTGAATTGGGGACACAATTTAATTTGAAAGTTTGTACGCGATTCGCTTCGAAAAAGTCCTGGCCGGTACCTAATAAAAAAATACGCTATAACTTATTAGTTTTTGCATATTACAGACACTTAATTTAATTTACGCAAATGGGTAAAATGTGAGCAGTGAAAGTGAAATATTTATTTTTCTAAGCTGAGTTTGCACACCTACACCTATCAAAATTATTTAACCTCGAGACGACGTAATTATAATCCCTCTTCGCTTAGCTCTAGACTCTCTCCATAATATATTGTGTGAATTTGTGTGCCCAGCAGGGTCTACAGTGACACTAAATACCTAGATTTTAAGCAGTATCGACTCAAACAATCACTCTCGCCCTAAAGACATTATTTTGGTCCCTTGTGACACAATCTACTGTCTATGTATAAGTTGTATAGAGTTTACACGTATGAATTTCTTATTATGTAGATACATATCTTACTCATTCTTACCGTACGAGTTTGTTGAGATCGGCAAAACTCACTTAGAAACTGGAACGCAGGCAAGCTCGCTACATTTGCCCGCTCCCTCACGAAGTCCTCAAAGTTAACCAAAATGTGCGGGAAAAATGTATGGACACGGCAGTGAACAATTAACCCTAGGTATAGGTACGGAACGTAGGATCTTTGAATCAACCAGACTCCGTCACCGCTATAGCAGTCCACGTTGCTTCAAATTAAAATTAAAATGTTTGTCGAGCTGAGTTTCTATTCTATGATTCAAACTAATAGAATACAACAGTTAATTTATAATGGTTGTACATTTTTTACTTCTGTTTTTTATATGTAATTTTTTTCATGATACTTTATTATTTAATTAATTTAATTTGAATATTTAAACTCTAAATTTTAGTGATACAATTTATATCACAACTATTTTTAAGAAAATCTGGCATGTAATTTTTAGCATGTGATTTAAGGTGAAGTAGGTCCCAAAACTCAGGTTTTGCCTAGACGGAAAACCAGTTTTAAGGCAAGAAAACATAATTTTTTAAAATCTTTTTTGATGATCATCAAAAGTTTAGGATTTTCGTTAGTAAGTTATGGGAGCCGAAACACGATTGACTCAACTTGACTCGATAGAAAAAAATCGCAAAGTTTCCTCTAAATTTTGCATTTTTACTACGGAAAACCAGTTTCATTTGTTCGTTACTTAACATATTTGAATGAAATATTGTCTAAAAAATACTTAACTAAACACTTTAGAGAATTATGGTTTTAGTTTTTTGCGAAAGAGTATTATTTTAGAGCAATAACAAATTTATAAATAAAAAGCAGTGAAATTGCGCGCGGGCCGGCTCTTGCGTCCCTTTCTCGCTTTCACTGCGCGGTGTTCGCTCGTCCTTGTCTCGAAAATACGAACGTACTTCGCCTTAATAAATAAATTTTATTTCTATTGCAGCTCCTACATTGCAAAACCTCTGACAAGTAGAGAAAATGAAATAGAATTTCTTGAGTCGTTTTGATGGATCACGTAGAGAATGAGAAATCAGCTTCGCTGTACGTTTCGGGACAACCTGGCACCGGGAAAACTGCTAGTCTCTCCTACATACTACAAATGCCAAAGGTAACAACTTATACTAACTACCGGCGTCTATATTGTTCTCTTATCATTCTTCAAATGCCCAAAGGTAACAACTTCTGCGAACTACCACCGTCTATATTGTTCTCTTATGTACAGTCCAACCCAAGATTGCTTGGAAGAGCGATCTCTTCTAAGCAATCTTGGGTTGGACTGTACATAAGAGAGTCTGTACTCAAAGTGATAAGGCCGCCCTTTGAACTTCCCTTGATTCTCAGCATTTCCTTCTATTCAGTTTTACTTGATCTTCATTGAATGAAGCTGTAGATTATCTTGCACTTATAAGACAAGCTTTTCCTATATCCAGATTGTCTTGCTCTTTACAGGTAAAACAAGCTTATAAACATGTATACGTCAACTGCACAATGATGAAGTCGGCAGCTAGCATCTACAGTAGAATTTGCAAAGAACTACAATTACAAACGTCAGGCACTTCAGAGAAAGCTTGCTGTACTGCTATAGAAAAGTATTTGAACAAGAAACATAAAATGATGTAAGTTTTAATCTGTAACAATTACCGACAATTTTGCCTTTTTACAGCATCGATTAAGGTTTCCGCCGACCACCCCAGCGGCGGCGGTTGGATATATGCTCGAAGTTTTACAATATAAAAAATGTCGAAGACTATGTTAAGGAGTCTGCGGATGATGATTTGCCAATTCCAGCATATTTCCGCATTCATTTTTTGTATTCGAATAGTATTTATCTAGGTCCCTGATTGTTTTTTTCATAATAATACACACCTATAATGAAATGTAAGCAATAAAATATGCTAAATACGATTTTGCATATTTTTACACCGAAAATGACATGTTTTCGTACTATTTGTTTTGTATAAAAAACAACAATATCTCACGTTTTGTTTAATAACTTTAATAAGGAACATAGCTTATATTGTTTAGTCACAGAATTACATTACAACACATTGTCGAAAAAATTAAAAGTTTCGAATTTACGAATTGATGTTACGAGCAGCTGTTGCCGGATCCTTAACAATAATAATAATGCCGGACAATTCACAGAACATTATCTAACTATCCTAATTAAAGTATAAAAAAGTAACAACTTTTTTTTCAGCCTTCTAGTATTAGACGAGATCGACCAACTTGACAGCAAACGGCAATCAGTTCTATATACGATATTCGAATGGCCATCCCTGGAGAACTCTCGCATAGTCCTTATCGGGATCGCAAACGCTCTGGACCTGACAGAACGGACATTACCCAGGCTTCAGGCCAGGTGCTCGCTGCGCCCTAACACCTTACACTTCCCACCGTACACCAAAGAGCAGATCATCAAGATTTTTACGACAGTTCTGGCTAGTGAGGATAGAAGCAATGTTTTCTCGCCTGTCGCCCTTCAGATGTTGGCAGGTAAGACAGACTACTAAACTGTGCATCTCAAGTCTCTGATCCTGGATAAGTGGCCTATCCATATCACAATGCATTTTTTTAGATTTCTGCTCTCTACTGCTTGTTTTACTGTAGGGAGTGGTATGGTTGTGGTTCTAATTCCCATCTGAGTATTATTATTTTATTAATAGCCCACTGTTGCGCACTCTTTCTAGCGAAATAAAGTACATACAATTTTGCGTGATACCATCTATCCTCCTTGTAATTTTTTTGAAGATCCGTTCAGCTGATATGGCCTGAAAAGGTAACGGAATCAGAGAAAAAAAACTTCGCATTGTAGCTTCTGTCCGCAGCTTTGCACGTACTTTACCTGGATAAAAAGCCTATGTCCATCCCCTGGGATACAACCTAACTCCTTGCCAGATCCTATCAGATGTTTAGATGTCAAAAATAGACTGACTAACCCCTGAATACTCAAACGCATCTCAGATTTAAGCGCGTCTCAAGTGACGAATTTATGTTATGACACATTTTCATTAAAAACTGTCAAAAAATCACGACTTGAGACGTGGTTAAATCTGAGTTGCGTTTGAGTATTCGGGCGAGAGAGATGCAAACTCGCATTTATGAAATTAGTAATGGATGCTTTACGTAAACGATATATTTATTATTCTTTTGTTTCATAGCTAAAATCGCTGCAGTGTCCGGGGATATGAGGCGAGCGCTAGATATTGGCCGGCGGGTGATCGAGCTCGCAAAACGCAGCAAATTCTCCGAGCACCAATCAGTAGACGCCATGATGAAAGACTCTTCAGTCACAGTTGAATTGAAGCAAGTATTGGAAGTCCTGAACAATATCTACGGAGGATCGAGGCAGATGGAAAACGACGTCGAAGACGGATTCCCGATGCAGCAGAAGCTGATATTGTGCAGTTTGATGCTCATGCTGACGAAAGGGAAGAATAAGGATATTGTGATGGGGAAACTCCACGATGTTTATAAAAAGTAAATATCTAACCTCTTTTGGTATTTAAACACTCAAGTGCTTTTCTAACCAGCCAGTCTACAGATTTGACAAATCATACCAATATTATAAATGCGAAAGTTTAGATTTGACAGCGGGTTAAATTGTCTAACTAAGAGATGGATGGATAGATAGATAAATGTTTTAAACTTACGCGATCTGAACCTCTAATTATAAATACTACTTAAAGGGCATTTATGGTGTTAATTTACCTATTTTTCCCGACGTTTCGACATCTTTACACACTGTCGTGGTCACGGGAAACATCGGGTAAAATAGGTAAATAAACGCGAAAAATACCCGTTTAATAGTAGGTATTTATAAGGATGGATAGATGGATGTTTGTTGCTTAATCACGCCAGAACGGCTGAACGGATCTAGATGAAATTTGGCACAGAGTTAGATTATAGTCTGGAATAGCACATAGGCTATATTTCATCCCGGAATTCCCACGGGAACGGGAACCTCGCGGGGGAAATCGCGAGGCGCTGCGAATTATTAATAAAGGAAAGTAAACGTAGTGTAGGATGCCCTCCGGCTACGTGGGGTGACGACCTGCGAAAGACTAGGAAGATGCTCGCTGCGTCAAGCTGAAGACAGGGCGCTATGGCGCTCATTAGGGCAGGACAGCAGTGGACTAACATAGGCTGATGATGATGAAAATTTCGACGAAGCTTATCTTTTAATAAACACGAGTCTCACTTGATTTTTATCAAGAAAGTATTCTTTATATTAAGCGGAATTAAATTTTAGTTACCGACCTAGGTAACTAAAATTATATCTGTACGTGTTAATCTATAATGGTATTTAACACGTTCGTTCGTTTTGTGAACGTGGTGATAAATAGTTGTTAAAGCAAACTAATATTTTGAGAGGATTCAGCAGGCTGTGGTATGCGTGAAACTAGCGCCGCCACCTATTTTATTACTACGTTGAACAACTGAACATTCAAAAATCCATCGTACAGTTTAGGATACCATTATAAACTTTTTTAAGGCCTCTCTAATAGTTTTATTCTATTTAGTTTAGCCAGATATCGAAAATAGATATTAGTGGCCACCAAACGCAACTTCGATATTCTACCTAAACCCAATAGAATAAAACTATTACGGAGGCGTTAAAAAAGCTTATAATGGGTATCATAAATTGTACGATGGATTTTTGAAATTTCCTTTGTTCAATGTAGTAATAAAAAAAACTAGGTGGCGGCGCTAGTTTGACGCATAACACCCCGCCTTAACCGACCTTTCGAAAGAACGTACTCGTATTCACGCTGATGATTGTTGCCTTTCCCACAGAATAGGCCCTTAACAAACTAGGTTAAGTGCGTGGTTTTGGTGGCATTGGGCAAGGGTGATTTATTTGGATCTCTGGAGATCCATAACTTTTCAGCATCGTATTTGCGATTGCAGCATGTGGCCTTCAGACTAAGATCGAATTGTGCCTCTTACCCCATTCAAATAGTTATTATTTGAATCGGTTCCGAAATCTAAGATATATTTGTAAACAAAGGGATTTCAAAACCAAACAAAATAAAGGTCGAAAATATTTACAACACAGTCGGAGCAAATTGCAGAAGCTCAAACAAAAATTATTTTTGGTTTGAAACCTTTCAATATTTAATTCATCGCTCATCCGTTTTTGGACTCAAATTTGAACATTTTTCACTGCCAGTGTGCAATTATGTATTGTTGAAGTATTTGTTTTAATGATAACTTGCTGTGTTCTGTTATTGTTTGATTCTAGAATCGAATATAAATATAACTATTTGAATCGGTTCCGAATCCTAGATATATTTGTAAACAAAGCGGTTAGAAAACCAAACAAAACAGATCGAAAAGATTTACGACAGAGGTATTGTGTCGGAGCATGGACGAAATAGTTAAATTTTGTCTATGGTCGGAGGCCGGAGCAAAGCACAGAAGCTCAAATAAAACATTGTTATGGGTTTTAACCTTCCATTCATTTAAATTCGACGCTCATCCGTTTTCAAATTCGAATTTGAACAGTTTCACCGCCAGTGTGCAATTATGCATTGTTGAAGTATTTTGTTTAGAATTGATTATGGTTAGGATACGATCTGCCTTTGACATCTTCTACATTCGTGACTTTGACAGCTGGCATCGCGTAATATTGTTGACAGCTAGCTTCTTCCCGCGAAATTGTGAAAAATCCATTCATTCGGTTTCGGACTTCGGACATAACTAACGGTCACATTTTCGCGCGCGCATATTATTTAACGGAAAATAATCGTCTCGTATCGTTTCCTTATAAGTACTTGCGGAGCAACCCTTTTCGGATTTGGATTAGGAGTGATATATGCAGTGATCCAGGCTACCTCAGGACTCCACACTGTGCTGCACTCGGGAAAGCTGGCCTACATTTTACTGAACCAGGGAGTACGACTTGATAGGTATAGTGTTAGCGCAGTAAGCAGACCCTAGGTGCAGAGCACATGCCGACTCGCCACAACACATCTGGACAGGTTAGTGGAATCCTATTGTGCCTCACATCACGCATTTCATCACCTCATTCAAATCATTGTCATTATCATTAGTTTAGTTTATTTCATTTCGTAATACAGTCCACTCATTAATTTAAATTCTTAATTAAATAATCTCGTTCTCGTATTGTAAGCCTGAGCGTCGAACATTTGGCCCTACGACCGGATTAAACTAGCTTTTATAACTTTCGTTATACATTTTTTGTTTGGAAATTGCCGTGGGAATATTGATTTTAACTTGTAAAAAGGTAAATTGTCGTTTGTTGCCTTTTCAGCAATAGTTTCTTTGTTTTCGTTTCGTTAAAAAACTATTGTTGGCGGTATAAAATTCTTTATTTCAACGGTCGTACCTTATATTTTTAAACCTACCGTCTAAATTTGTGATCTTGCTTGTAACTTATAATTTTCTTGCTCGGTCCGTTGGTATCACGTCAACATCAAACCAAGTTTTCAAGGTAGAATTTTATTACCTGTGGTATCAAACCATTCACTCATTCACAGCTACAGATAATTTTGAGGTTTGACTTGACAAAAGGGTTGTCTGTGGTGGTGTTTGCTTACATTCATCGTGGATGTTTTGATTTTCGTATGATATTTTTATTGATTGTGTAAGTAAATCGTTGATTTCAGTTAATTAATAATGGAACCTGACATGGAAATAAGCCGCGACGAACGTGGAATGCAGGCCGATCAATTCAGAGTCGCCCGCGATTATTGTTATATGCGAATGGAAATATTATCCGAATCTCCAACTGTGCTAGGGATTAGTGTTGAAGATTTAAATGAAATTTCAAGGGATTTTCACACAGCTCAAATCCACGTTTTAGAATCAATGCCAAAGGCAGATCGTAGTGCTGAGTTTGCGCATACCATAAGTTTCGATAAAAGGTTCCTGAGCCTAAAATCTAGGATAATGCAGGCAAGTAAAGAAAGTTCTTCGTCAGACAAAAGTTCTACTGGTGGGTTAGCTAAACTGCCCAAAATTACTATGAAGCCGTTCGATGGGAAACTTGAAAGTTGGGTATCATTCAAGGAGTTGTATGACTCTCTCATCCATAACAGGGAACTGGCAGATGTGGAAAAACTTCACTATCTATTGTCGAGTGTTCAAGGAACTGCATACAATCTAATAAAAAATTTCCCACTGACAGGTAGTAGCTACAAAGCTGCCTACCATGCTCTTCATAAATATTATGATAGAAAACGGAACATTGCCACTACCTATTATGAGAAGTTGCTTAAATGTGAGTCAGTTAGAAACAAAAGCGGTTCTGAATTGGAGAGAATTCATCGCACCTTCAGTGAGAACTTGGCGATCTTGGCTAGGTATGAGCTACCAAACCAAGATTACATGCTTTTTCAGATGGTGTGGTCCAAGCTTGACTCAGCAACCCGCGAAGCATTTGAATTGCAACTTGGACCCAATATTGATATTCCACAATTCGATGACATAATGGATTTCCTAGATAAGCGTTCGCGGGCATTAGAAAACTGTTATGGATACCATAATTCATTAAAGCAGGTGACTTCAAAGACAAAAACTTCATTAGTGGTACATCCTCAATTTAGTTGTGAGTTTTGCCATACTGAGGGTCACATCGGTGAAGCATGTCCAACATTTTTAGAGCTATCTCCTGCAGGACGGTTTAAGGATGTGAAGGAAAAAAGGTTGTGTATTTTGTGTTTGCAGCCTTCACACTCAGTAAAACGATGCACGGTCAAAGTTTTGTGTAGTAAATGTAACCAACGGCACCACACATTACTTCATTTTGAAGACCCCGCACCTACTCAGTTTTCTGCCCAGGAACATGAAGAGGCACCTCCGGTAGCTCTAGCAGCATATTCCTCCAATGCAGATGCCTTGTTTTCCACTGCCATTGTGCTGGTAAAAAATGATCATAACAAATTCATTAAAGTTAGAATCTTGTTAGATAGTGCTAGCGCTTGCAACTTTATAACTCAGTCATGTGCATATCGTTTGGGACTAAAAATACAATCAAATGCCCAATCAGTCCATGGGATTGGTAGGGTATCGACCAACACACTAGGGTCGGTCAAGTGTGAATTGGGTCCTCAAAATCATGGTTCATCAGGGAACCTAGTTGTGGAAGCTGCGGTGCTCCAAACCATCTGCCAGAATATGCCTACTGGTTATATAGATATTTCTTCGTGGGAGCACCTCAGGGGGTTAGAGCTTGCTGATCCAGAGTTCAACACCCCAGGGCCAGTCGATATGTTGGTCAGTGTAAATGTTTTGTCGTCGGCATTAATGCCTGGTTTGAAGAAGGGTGCACCTGGTCAGGCCATCGCTATCTCCACTATTTTCGGATAGTGATGGGCGAATGCACAATGGGCACTGACTTCTCTTGCCTTCGCACCAACTCGAATGGTAAAAAGGACTGTTTGTTCGTGTCCAATTTGTCTTTAGATGAATCGATAAAAAGGTTTTGGGAATTAGAAAATATAAATCCGCCCATGCCCACCACATTTTCGTCGAAAGTGGAAACTACTATTAGTAGGTATATGGAAAATGCCTGCCGACGGAATTCTGATGGGAGATTGGTGGTACCGTTAACCTTTATCGATCCTAATCAGAAACCTAACTTTTCAGATTCGCGAAAAATAGCCTTGAAGCGGTTCCTGAACCTTGAAAATAAGTTTAAAGTGAACGCGCAATTCAAGGCTGCGTATGTTGAGTTCATGAGAGATTACTTGGAGAGCGGGCATATGGAGGAGGTGAATCCTCCTGCGGCTAGTGCTGGTCCATTCTTTTATATCCCGCACCATGGAATTTTGCGTCCAGACTCCGTCACCACTCCGCTCAGGACCGTTTTTGATGCTAGTGCCAAGGATATCGACGGAAGGTCGTTGAATGATTCACTGGCACCAGGTCCGAAACTTCAGAAAAGTATTTTCGATATACTTATTCGATTTCGCTGGCACAAAGTTGTGTTCACCGGAGATATCAAGAAAATGTACCGTCAGTTCTTAGTGACACCTAAGGACACTGATTACCAGCGAATCTTATGGCGCGATGATGCGGATTTGCCTATCCGTGACTTTCGGTTGCTTACGGTCACATATGGTGTGTCGTGCGCGCCATACCAAGCTCTATGGTGCATGTCTCGTTTGGCATCGGAATTTGCTGCTCAGGTCCCTCTCGGTGCATCGATTCTCCAGCGAGATACATACGTTGACGACGTCGTGTCAGGGGCGGATTCCATTGAGACAGCAGTCCAGATTCAACAAGAACTAATTGAAATTTTGTCGTCGGCTGGTCTTCACCTCCGAAAATGGACTTCTAATTCCGAAGAGTTCCTTGAAGGCTTGCCCCCATCAGAATTGTACTCCGAAAAGATGTGCAATTTTGAGGATCTTCAGGATTTATCGCTAAAAATCCTTGGCATGTTGTGGATCCCCACCGCAGATCAGCTCGCATTTAAAACAGCATCAGTTGAAACCCGATGTACTAAGCGGTCTATTTTATCGGACATAGCTCGGATCTTCGATCCCTTGGGCCTATTGTCGCCAGTAGTCTTCTTGGCTAAGTACATCATGCAGCTGCTGTGGATGGATGGTGTAAATTGGGATGAAGAGGCTCCACAAGTAGTTTCTGTTGAATGGCTCAAAATAAAAACCCAATTGCCCTCGCTTAGTTCTGTCGCCTTGCCTCGAAGGATGGTATCTGAGTTCAGCTCACTTCAATTTCATGGATTTTGTGACGCCTCTGAGCGTGGATATTGTGCCGTTGTCTACTGTCGAGCAGTGCAGAGTAATGGAGTGGCTGAAGTGCGACTGTGTTGCGCCAAATCCAAGGTAGCCCCGCTACGTAAACGTTCAATACCTCGCTTAGAATTGATGGCAGCTGTCTTACTGACTGAGTTAATGTCATCGGTGACTTTTGCTTTGGAGGGCCTTTATCAGCTCGAGAATATCGTTGCATGGTCTGACTCCAACGTCGCTCTTACCTGGATAAAGTCTTGCCCTTTGCGTTGGAAAACTTTTGTCGCCAACCGCGTGACAGAGATTCAAGATGGCATCCCTCCTGATTGCTGGAATCATGTTCCAACCACCGACAACCCAGCTGACCACGGTTCGCGTGGCTTACTGCCTGACGAGTTGATCCCGTGTCAGTCATGGTGGTCGGGTCCTAGTTGGTTAGTGAACCCGCCGGAAGAATGGCCACAAACATCGCTAATATTGAGAGATGAATTAGAACTCGAGGAAAGAAAAGTATTAACGTTTTTCACAGAAAACAATATAACTTTCGTCGATGGAATACTAAATCGGTTTTCATCTTTTTTTCGTATCGTCAACATTCTTGCGTATTGCTTTCGATTTATTCGTAATTTGAGGCTGTCTGCAAAGACAATTGGTGCCCTATCCACGATCGAAACCAACGAGGCGCTGCACTTCCTTATAAAACACGTCCAGGAAGTCACATTCGCTTCCGAAATTCGTTGCTTGAAGCAAAACACGCCTAATTCGCTTCCAAAAGCGCTTCGGAAGCTATGTCCTTTTATGGATACCAACGGGTTGTTGAGAGTAGGCGGTCGTCTTTCGCATAGCGACCTGAACTACAACCAAAAACATCCGCTGTTGCTACCAAGAGAACACCGTTTAACACACCTCCTAATCGAGGATTATCACCGCAAGTTCCTGCATCCCGGTCGGCAGACATTGCAGAATCTGCTAGTGCGGGACTTCTGGATACTTTCGGTAAAGCGAGCCATTTCGTCCGTAGTGTCATCCTGCGTTAAATGCTTCCGCGCCAAGCCCCGCTTGACCGCACCACCGCTTATGGCCAACCTACCATCTTATCGCATTAATCAAATCAAACCCTTTTCGTCATCTTCGGTTGATTTCGCTGGTCCATTTGATATTGCGCTCGGACGTGGTCGCGGTGTCAGAACGTACAAAGGGTACGTTTGTGTATTCGTGTGCACGGCTATCAAGGCGGTTCACTTAGAGCTCGCATCGGAGTTGACTTCCGAAGCATACCTGGCTTGCCTCCGGCGGTTCATTGCACGACGGGGGCGTTGCTCGCGTTTGGTATCAGACCAAGGGACGAATTTCGTCGGGGCCAGTAATATGCTTAAGGATCTTATGTCGCAGGCGGCGCAGACTGAGCGGGTGGAATTCAGGTTTAATCCTCCTGGTAGCCCACATTTTTCGGGGCTAGTCGAGGCAGGAGTTAAGTCTGTAAAGACCCACCTTGCTCGCGTCGTCGGCGGGCAACGCCTGACATACGAGGAATTTAACACATTGTTGATCCAAATCGAGGCCTTATTAAATTCACGCCCTCTGTCCCCCCTGAGTTCGGATCCGAACGACCTCATGGCGCTGACCCCAGGCCACTTCCTCACTCTTGAGCCACTGACTCTATTGCCCGAAGCGCCTATTCTGGAGAATCAGGTCAATCCTTATCGTCGATGGAGACTCATCCAGAAGATGCATCAAGACTTCTGGGCCAGATGGCATCTGGAATACATCCACACTCTGCAACAACGCCATAAGTGGGTAGACGCACGAGACAATATTGTCGTCGGAACTCTCGTGCTCATATCCAATGAACAATGCAGCCCTCTGAAGTGGAAGTTAGGTCGGGTAACCCAGCTTCACTCTGGAACTGATAATGTTTGCCGGGTGGTTTCCCTAAAAACTCAGTCCGGAGAATGCAAACGGCCGGTCGTAAAACTGTGTGTACTTCCGGTCCCACAGGATGTCGAATCTGGCCCCCCATCGACCTAGCCCCAAACGACGACGGCTTCATCGTAAATTAGTTATCTTGTTTTGTCGAAAAAATTGTAAACTTAGCTGTATAAATTGTTTCATATCTCGTGTTTAATTAGATTAATTTATTATGTTAATTTTCGTATACTTTTGTTAAAAATACGCGTCCTGCAAGAATAGCGTATTTTGGTGGTCGGAATGTTTAGAATTGATTATGGTTAGGATACGATCTGCCTTTGACATCTTCTACATTCGTGACTTTGACAGCTGGCATCGCGTAATATTGTTGACAGCTAGCTTCTTCCCGCGAAATTGTGAAAAATCCATTCATTCGGTTTCGGACTTCGGACATAACTAACGGTCACATTTTCGCGCGCGCATATTATTTAACGGAAAATAATCGTCTCGTATCGTTTCCTTATAAGTACTTGCGGAGCAACCCTTTTCGGATTTGGATTAGGAGTGATATATGCAGTGATCCAGGCTACCTCAGGACTCCACACTGTGCTGCACTCGGGAAAGCTGGCCTACATTTTACTGAACCAGGGAGTACGACTTGATAGGTATAGTGTTAGCGCAGTAAGCAGACCCTAGGTGCAGAGCACATGCCGACTCGCCACAACACATCTGGACAGGTTAGTGGAATCCTATTGTGCCTCACATCACGCATTTCATCACCTCATTCAAATCATTGTCATTATCATTAGTTTAGTTTATTTCATTTCGTAATACAGTCCACTCATTAATTTAAATTCTTAATTAAATAATCTCGTTCTCGTATTGTAAGCCTGAGCGTCGAACAATTTGTTTTGATGATAACTTGTGGTTTTCTGTTATTGTTTGATTCTAGAATCGAGTATATACATATAATTCTAGTCTGTACTCTCATGACATGACTTACTGTCGTTATTAGTTTTTCATGTCTACATCACGAGAATATTTTATTTGAGCTCTCAAAAGGGTAAACATACCCAATTTATGACTACAAGCTCACTTTCCCCGTCTTTGTTACGTCGTTTATTTGCACAAAAATGACTGGTGCAAAGCAAATTATTTAACGGAAGTGAGCATCTCGAGAAAATTGCCAAATAAACCAGCAATGCCAACCATAACGTTTATGAATTTCGTAATTAATGATGTCAGTAGGCAATTAGGCCTCGTTCTTATAAAACAACAGATGGTGGTAATAATTCCTCCAACTATGATAGTTATTATAGTAAACATGGCTTCTACCTGCGACTTCACACGCAATTTACCGTGATAAAAACTATTCTTATTCTATTTAAAATGTTATTTTAATATCTGCCTTAATTTAAATCATCATTAATGACATTATAAATCAGACACACGTAACAGTAGAAATACATTGAATCATGCTTATACCTACCCTCTGTACACATGTATGTATTTCACGCAATAAATAATACTTCACGTTACTTTACTTTACTTACGTTACTTAAAAGACAGTTAAGTAAAGTAACGAATAAAAATTTACACTGTAAAAGTTTGTTAAGTTTGTAAAATTTACAGAGACGTTAAAAAAAGTGGATAAGTAGCTAACTGTGCGATGTATTTTTGAAATTTTCTTTGTTAAATGGAATAATAAGAAAAAGTAGGTGGCGGCGCTAGTTTGGGTGGGGTATGCGCCTTAACTCGCTTACATCATTATTGCAGTAATGATAATAATAATAATGCTGGACAATTCACACAGCATTATCTAGCCCCAAGGTAAGCAGAGCTTGTGTTATGGGTACTAGATAACTGATATACGTAATATTATACATTACATAGATAGATATTTTTTATTATACATAGAAAACACCCAGACCAACGGAACAAATTTCTGCAGATCGTACACAAATTTGTTCCGAGGCGGGGATCGAACCCGCAACCTCTTGCGTCGCAGGCAGACTCTCGCCCGCTGCGCCACTGAGGTCGTCAAAATGATAATGAGTAACTAACTATTAACTCTTGCCAACAGGGTAGCAGCAGGTCGCAACATTGCGCCTCTCGACATGAGCGAGATGTCCAGCGCCTGCGCATTACTGGAGGCCCGCGGCGCGCTGCGCGTGACGGGAGCTCCTGCCGCCGGCCGCGGGCGGCGCGTGCGCTTGCAGTGGGACGAGACCGAGCTTACTGCAGCGCTCAGAGATAAGCCACTACTTTCCGCTATACTCAAAGATGTCAACTGCTTGTCTTAGTAGTTATAAGTCCAGCCAAGTTCGATGTGAAATTTTTGTAAACAAATCTCCCATAGGCAACCTAAAATTCAATCTGCTATGAATGTTATGATGTATTTTTACGCATTTTACATTCCTTGTAGATTTGAGATTGTTCCTTCAGTAAATACTGCTAACAATTATAACTGAAACTCGACGCCAAGCACGTAAGTTTACGGTTTTCTGTTGCTGTTTGTTGACAAACTTTACATATCGAATTTGGCTGGAGTATAGTTCTAATATCCTCATGTTGGTCGAGGATCGCCGAGTCGTGGCCTGCGATTACGGTAGCCGGTTGTTATGATAAACACGCATTGCTCACGACGCACATGTGGGTCAAGAACTTCTTTTAGCCACGGCGCGCCCCTGCAGGTTGCACCGCAGACACTGGGCAGTGTAAGGGTTAACTAATAAATGATCAAATCGTTTGTCAATTCGGCACTAGATACTTGATCATTGATTAGCTAATTTATAAACAACCAGCTGTAAGACTTGTTCACAGACTGTAAAATCTACAAAATCAAGCGACCGTCATTTGCGATAGCTCGGCTAATATGAGGATACACCTTTAGGTATTATTTAGAGCCCGCTAGAGGTTTTTATTTTATCGACCATCGACTTGAGATGCTGTACAAAAAATATTCATAAAGATAGCATCTTGAAAATTTTCGCAATTAGGTAGCATTGCGTATTTTAGTTTCGTTTTAGTTAGTCAGCGTGTCTACAAGATTTTTTTAACCTAAAGACAAAAAACGTGTCCATTGATTTAGGCAGGTACATATATTTTTATGTCTAGAATAAAATACGTAGGTTACCGACATTTGCAAAAGCCCAATCCACTTTTTACATTGACGTTGCCATAAATCTGGATAATGGTTTTATTTCATTGGACATATCTTACTGTTCACGTTATTTTTATGAGTTCGCGAAAGTGTTACAACTCAAACTTTGAAAGTCGCGATGAAATTTAAGGTGTGACTCTCTCGTAGCCAATTTAAAATACGAATTTCCATTTCAATGTCA
The DNA here is from genome assembly GCA_946478455.1 of Eupithecia vulgata. Lineage (NCBI taxonomy): Eukaryota > Metazoa > Arthropoda > Insecta > Lepidoptera > Geometridae > Eupithecia > Eupithecia vulgata. The sequence continues at coordinate 10,745,931 of OX297862.1, read as the reverse complement.
ACTGTGTAGTATTAAGTACAGACTTGTAAAGTGATCCAAGGTTCCTACAGAAACTTTTATTCAAACAATCCTCACTATTTTAAACAATGACTAAAGTCATAATCTAATCCGATGCTTATTTAGTTATATATTTTATTATATAATTATCTCATTACTTTTACAAATTTGACGGTACCAAAGTGTCTTGCAAGTTATGCAAGATTTAGGTTATACATATGTATGTCATAGAGGTGTAAAAGGTTACGTGTTTTAATGACTAACGAATTTCATGCGACGCTGACCAGTCAGCGTGAATTGGCATTTTTATAATAATCACCATGATGATGAACCATCGAATTGTCATTACATTTTCACACTATTGTTCGAAATGTAAGATAATTTAACGTTAGCTTGATATGTATTATATAAAGAACCAAAGGAAGGAGGTTCCTAAGATACAGGTTTATCCTAGTTTGGGGATCAAAGATTGTATTAATTCTAAGTCTTAATTCATTTCAATTATTATTATTATTATTACAATTCGATGGTTCATCATCAAAGTGCAGCCTCGCTCCGCGCAATGGACAGCCAGCCTTAGCATTCTAAGTCTGGCTGTCCATTGACGCAGAGCGAGAGGGAGTAATGCGGAGCGGAGTTGCCGACTCTGTCTATCCATTGATGCGAAGCTTTCCGATTTTGTATGAATTCCTGTCCGCTTCCATGTTATATAATTATGAATTTTTCAACTACTTCGCTAATCCCTATCCACTGAAGCGGTGCGGGGATTTTATGCAGTTGCGTTGGTTAAAATTGGCAAACTCCGCTCTTCTCTCCGCGGCAATGGACGCGCAGTCCACCACAGCCAAATATGATATGATACGTGTGTTAAAGCTATGGTATCATCGCCCTTCAGTAACCACTTCGCACTGTGAAGTAATTCACACTAATATTATGAATGCGAAAGTTTGGATGGATGTATGTTTGTTACTTCTTCACGCTTAAACTATTGATCGGATCGGGCTGAAATTTCTATAGATGTAGGTCTCGACTTGGAATAACAAATAGGCTTCATCCCTTAGTTCCAAGAGTCCTGTAAGGTCTAAAGGAAATAAAGTTCATTTATTCCATAGTATCAGTTCCCATGGGATAGAAATACACGTTTTCCCTGATAGGTACGCGTGCGAAGCCGCGGGCAGTAACTAGTATGCAAATTTTAATCTTAGAATTAGTAAATGTTAGATCTAAAGATGTTAATTAATAATAAGTTTATTGTGATTAGGTTTACGATTTCATTAATTCTATTTCTGGTGAATGCTGGCCCCTTCACTTTTAAGGCTGCTATCATATCACCATTTTATTAACGTAACTCTTAATTTATTTTGTGATAATTGTATGGATTAATATTACACTAAATATTAATATATACTGTTATAATAAATAAAAGTCACTACTTATTTTATACAATTGACACTTTCTTTGAACATTGTACTGTTCAACACTGAGAGTCATGTGCGAGGTCTAAATCAGAGTCCTTAAGAGACCTGCGGATGATGATTTGCTCATACAAACGTAGTACCAAAATGATTTGTAATTCGAGCATATTTGCACCATACAACACACTTGTATTTGAATACTATTAATCTAGGTCCCTAATTGTTTGTTTTTTTCTCTTTAAATCACCCTTTTAATAAATGTAAGCAGTACGTCGAAAATTACATCGCTTGTTTGCATTAAGGATGACATAACTCAAAAAACACGATTTTACACCAGAGCATTTTTAAAGTTTGAAAAATTATATTTTGCTAATTATGGCTTTTTGAAAGAAATTTCCTTACAATTAAATATTGCCTGATTCAATACTTATCAAAATATATCAGCAAAAATTATGTACGATTATATCATAAGATCTTAATTATATTTTTATTGAACAAGGTAGAAAATGAGTCATTCTTTCAGAAAAACTCAAATATTTTTTTGTATTTTTTGGACTTAAGACATTACTGACAATATGTCGTTTTAATTTTTGGTTTTTGATTTACTTAATAAAACAAAAAGTGACATTATAGAAAAATCTTTTATTTAGAATTCATAACAAAATTTAACGAAACATAGACACTTCTAAATTCTAAATCTCCTTAGGTCATTCAAAACGTTAGCTTAAACTATGAAAAACAACAATCTTAGCTTAGTACTAATCAATCAGTCTTCATGACATTTCCACGGAAATTAATACTTTTTTTATAAGTTACTTAGATTAAACAGACTTTTTCATTTGTAAAAGTTATAACAAATCAGAAAGAACATTTTGATACAATCAATATAAGGCTGTGCTTTAGACGATATTTGTCTCCGCACGGCTCCTTCATTTTTCTCTTTTCTTTAGTTTTGTTGCCAGTTGATTCGTATGCCTTTCCTGTGTTTCTTAATGTTTTCTTAATATTTCTCTTCCACTTACTTTCATTTCTTTTGCGTTTTCTTCCAACTTTTAATGGAGGACTTGCAGGTGAAACAGTTGCGTCTCTATTTTCTTGTGCAGTTGATTGTACAGAAGGTAATGTACCTTCTATATTTTCAGCTACATGGAACAAATTTTCATCGTTGTAAGGCAAATTCTCCATTTCTCCGTTAGATAGTTCCGCAAGATTTTGTCCAAGATATGGCGGTTCTGGCAGTGTGTACAAAGGATCTCTTACCGAATCGTCGCTGTCTGAAACAAATAACAGTTCAGTTTTACACTAGTAACTGGACACTGTCGCCTTAACAAGCACATGTTTAAATTGGGGCTATGCGACACAAAATCCTGTAGAGTCTGTGAGGAGGCGGACAAAACGCCTCTCCATCTGCTAGGAGAGTGTGGAGCACTGATGCAAAAACGTAGTACTTATCTGGGCAAGCACCTGCTCGGCCCAGACGAGCTACGAGACTTCTCCCCGAAGGAAATCCTTCAGTTCCTAGCAGCTGCAAGGGTAGGTGGCGAACTCTGAACGCCGCAGCTTTAGGGGAGAACACATAAAGTGGCGATCACAATAGGCCCATCATGGCCGCAGTGACACAAAAGCCACCAAGAGCAAATAAAATAAAAAAATACACTAGGTACAAAAAGATAAGGACCTAAAAACAAGTAAAATAAAAATTTGGTTAGGTACCTTCACAAAATGTAGTATTGGAAGAATCAGATGACGAACTGGAAGAACTGCTGGAATCTTGCACATCTGGTGGTTCTTGAACAGGTCTTATAAACTCATGAGCAGATGGCCCCTGAGATCTTTCTGACTCCGGTGGCAACTCATCTGAATCAGATGGTACCTGAGTAGGTATATTAAACTCGGGTAGAGCTTGGATTTGCTGTTTTTCATAGCCTAAAAAAGTAAAACACAATAAACAAACAATTTACTTACTCATTAAAGCAATAATTATTATCAGTAGTATTTTTGAGGTGGTAACTAGGCAGTACATACTACTTTTATCCAATGTCGACTATTGATCGGGTGCTTTATTCCTGTTTTGGTCTATTAGAGCCAATATTTTTTTGCTCCTTGAAGTACCTGACAAAGCCATCGTAAGAAATCGACTGCAAACAAAATATTTTAACGTCAAAATTTATCACTAAATGTATGTTTTATTTTACCTAAAACGTTTCAACTAAAGATAGCTTACAATTAATACAAAAACAACCTATAAAATTTCAGCAAGAGAGACCTTTTTTGATTAAATTTATAACTTAAATCATTGTTTTGTGTTTTGTTTACAGTCAACATCGTCATAGTTTATAATAATATTTTTATTGTTCCTTCTTTTTTCGGCTAAACTGACATAACGCGAAATAAATTCGCAAAAATGTGCATAATTATTTTGAACAAAAATGACACATTTTATATAGATACATTATTTTCGAAATAAATTTATAATATATTCAACCAACCTTTTCACGTAGAACGTCACAGCCAGAAATATGTCGTCCTTGAAGAGAATCAGCACAACTCATCGCGAACACAATTGCACCAATATTGAGTAATGACCTTCTTGCCGCAAACCATTTACACAAAGTGAGATAGTGCAACAACGTCGTATGTTCTGTCCTGCTCTAACGTTACCCCTTAGAGAAATGTCGTTTTGCAGGAAAAAAATAGATTTTTTTCTGAACTTAGCTGTATACTTAAATCCGAAATCGTGTTTTTTGAGTTATGTCGTCCTTGTTGCAAACAAGCGACATATTTTCTTCCTATTTGTTTTGTATTCAAAACAACAATATCTTACGTTGTCTAGTTACAGAATAACAATACAATGTCGAAAATACAAAAGGTTTTCAGTCATCATTTTTGGTATTACGGAACACAATAATTATTTACGAATTGAAGTTGCAAGCAGCTGTCGCCGAACCCTTGCTTGCGTACAAGATATTTTAAACGTTGTTGACTTGAGTACAACTTGTTTTAGGTGGTGAATTTATTAGGGATGTTTTTGCATATATTTGCATTTAAAAACTTTTTCTTGTCTTAATTTTGACGAATATTTTGTTTGTGTCGTTTTTTTGTGTTTATTCACTGCCAAGTTACGAGTATGTTTGTATATTAAGTATTTTGTAAAGCAATTTTATTTTCAATGCTGACTAAGTGCCTTTTCTGTTTTGTGTTATTTATTAATTTCTATTTATTTAAGTCTAAGAAACAGCGTACGCAACTACGCGTAGGGCAAAAAGTTGAATCATCAATTTGTTTTAATTATTGTTGACGTTTTTGGTACTCAAATGTTAAACTAAATCATGTTACAATCTTCTTTGAAGTAATTAATTTACGTATTATATAAACGAACGCAAAATAACATATGTGCGGAAGAGGTCTACCACAAATAGGTTAATGTATGAGAGGGATAAATAAAAACGATTCGTTATAATAATAACTTTATTACATCTAATTCTTATAAGTTAATCCTATTTGTGCAGACAGCTTTTTACAATTCATAAATTAATTTAGGAAATAACACACCATGTATGCATTTCCGTGGGATGACTGACTGTCGAATAGAACTTAAGTTTTTGAATATAAATTAAATTTTAAGTAATTTTTTATGGTTTTTATCAATGAAACTCCCAAATAACTTAAAATAGCTGCCAAAACCCCTATGACACTAGATTTCAGGTATACAAGTGAAGTGTTAAATTAATAAATAACTTAAGCGTAAGTAGATAGCCATTGAGTTTTGTACAATGCCAGCCATCTAAAATACTAAAAGGTGTGTGCTATTCGCATCGCAGTCGCAGCCGAGGAAAAACTCGACGAAAGGATAATTTATTTAAGATTATTTATCGGGTATTTATCGCGTACCTTTTGCTTTCTTTTCCCCAACGTTTCAACCGCGTTTCAGCGATCGTGGTCACGGGGCGACTCAATATGTTATCAAATCGCGAAAGTTTAGAAAGGATAATTACTAATTCTGAACTAAAATTGAACAAATTTTCCAAACGATGATGGTTAAAGGTTGGCGCTCACACGTCCACACCATACACAAAACACAAAAATGAGCATTCAAATCACCCAGGACTCTCATGAGTCAGTCTCAGGGGACTGACGCATGTTACAAACGAGTGGCCCGAGAACTCTCTGTTATCTGATGCCATCAATACAAAAAAGCATCGAATAAGTTAAATCCCATATTTGTATGGATATTTATGAGTCACGCGGCAGTAGTGGTGCGGTCTAGATGTGCGACAATCTTAATCCTCGGCTACAATCACGACGCCCTGATTTGTTGGAGTCTCAAATACGTAGATTGGGGTTGCGAGAACGCACGAAGTTGAGAAGCTCGTCGCTGTCCTCACAGACGAAAGGCTTGACGTGGTGACATGCGACGTCGTGCCATTTGATACCGTCGTTGTAGAAGTTATTCAGGATCGATAAGCAAGACTCGTCGTTACCCTGCGAACAAAGAAACATCATCAAATTCAGAGTATAAAGACAATTGAAATGTATAAAAGGCCTGGATAACAGGGCTACCAACAATGTCAGTCAGGAAGGAGTTATGTTCTGATGACGTAAATATGAACAGAGTAGGAAGAGCATAGCACAGGAATTATTGTCTAGGGTAACAATAGATGACAGCACATTGCGTAAATTATTGAATTTCAAGGACGGAATTGATTTATACGTACTATTTTACGCATTCGATATTGATTCGATGTAATTTTACATTAGTTTAGCTAACAAGCAGAGCTTCTGCTTAGCTTAGGGCTAGGATGATGCTGTGTTAATTCTCCAGCATTGGTTATTTTATTAAGCTTGGCCTACAGATGTTGTGATTAGTTCTCTGGGTATCGATATCGGAAATAAATAGGCTGGTAAACATGTCTCGAAAATATTCAATTAAAAAGCCCAAGACACTAGCGGAGCTTGCCAAACTTGATTCTCCCCGAACGAGATGCAAACTTGAAGTCACAAAATACCACTTCCGTGAATCATGTCTAAATTCTGCGGAACAACTTTCACGTCACGTTTGCCTGACGAAGAAATTGAAAATTTTCCGATGCGAAAGCGTTTATAAATAAAACGACGAAGAAATTCTTGCTCGTTTCGTTTTGAACAATCTGTTATTTTACTGGACCGGTTAGCTGAGGTCGTGTAGCTATAGAAATAACCCCTTTCTATCGATGCCTCTCGGGTCTTTACATAATAGGTCGATAGGTGAGGTCGTAGGAACTTGGTAGGTACCTATAGGTTGTATTGCAAGTTATCAAGTCTTGCCTTTCCGGGTATCATTGGTAAAGGTACTGAACTTTCCCACAGAAAATGTACAGAACTTACGACAGATGTCTCCTCAATTTTTTACCGGCTTTAGTTTTCAAAGGCAAGTTCCCTATTTTACTTCAAATTTTATTTATCGAAGTATGGTGTTGACCAGTTTATATTCTAGAAAGAAAGGTAATGTATGTGTCTTACTTGAGCGGCTTCGCGGTTGTCAGGTTGCGCTTGTCCATAACCTCCAGTGTATGACCAGTCTCCGGTATTCCTCTGGGCAGTAGGTCCGATCTTGGCACCAGAGCCGGACCAGAACCAGCCGTTCACATTGGGAGGCTGCAGGTCGGGGCGGTCGCAACCAGCGAAGTTGCATTTGCGGCCAGATGTCCAGATGTAGCGGACGTTGCCTCGGGCAATCCTTTGCTTGATGAACTCATTCTCCTGTGGAACAAAGCTGATGATTAGTTCTGATTCAAGATAGGTTCTTAAACTTTTATGGCTACGTAAACCTACTTTGCAAACCATTAAAAATCTAGCTCATAAACACATTAACGTAAACATAGCTGCTTAAGCCCAGTTAAATGCATTCAAAGATATATTATCCAACTTGAATATCTGCTCCTCAAAAGGAAACATAAGTGTCACGGTCGCGGTCGACGACTTTTCTCGGAAACGCCTTCGGATTAGGTACACGTTACGACTATAATCTCGCTTCAACCACGAGCTCATCTAAAACATGTCTTCACTTCGACGCAAGTAATTGTGTAATTCGACAGCTTTCCGGAGTGTTGTTTCTTATCTTTGGTTGCGTCTCTATTGTGTCGGGCGGCAGTTCCTTAACGAGATGTTTGCTGGGGCAGCATGTCAGGTGTATTGCGGGAAGTCGACGTCCGGCACCGCACGAGAAGTGGGCAACGGCCGGCAGGAGGTATTTGTGCCGCGTGCTACTTGTCCGGCCTCATCACCGCGACCATAGCCGTCCGAGACGCGCTCGGCCGTTGCACCCCTTTCACGCGACTCAACGCTCTACAAATCGAATCGATCTAATCGAACTGCCGACTAATGAATATTGATGCTCGCGATAACGAGCAACACATCGAATGCGTAAAACAATCGACGTGGAATTCCGGATGTGAGAGCCCTAGCTCGTCTAGAACGAGAAATGTTTAAGTCATAAAATTCAGTGCCTTGTGAATCAATTGACCTGTTCACGCACACCATGCGTAGAATTTGTTTTGTCTGTGATGTCGGGAGAAAACCTAGTTTACCTACATCCATAATAAGTTCTATTGATATTGTTCGAAAAGTTATATAATAAGCGTTTACGTGGCATAACAATAGGTTTAACTTTCATTACAATGACTTTTTGCAAACTTTAATCAAGTAAACTCTGCAGAGGCGGTTGGTCTAAAGAACAAAATTAAATGATGTGTTCCCCATTCTGTAAAAAAAAGTGTGAATTGATTGTATCTTTCTTGCGTTGCGGTAGTTATTCGCCCATTGTTGTACAGATTTAGTTTTTGCCATACTTATGTAGGTAGGTAATAAGGTAAATAAAATACCTAACTTACTACATTGGCGCTACATCCGGTTGAGCTTTTTAGGAAATTAAAGTAAGGTCATTTTGCAACGAAGTCGTTTACAGATCGTGCCGCGATCATTAGTCTCATCATGCAACGGATACATCACCTAGGGTCCGGTGTTTTGTGTTTGGCAGAAGGTATCCACATACAATCTCTTGTCGACCTCGACCGAACAGTTGCGAAAGACATAAGTGCGATCTCGACGCAGTTTATTTGATCCTTACGACATCCCTAATTGCAATCTCAATGGGATTGCTGCCTGAGAAACGAGAATGGAAGTCGAGAGATTTTAATCGCCTCTAATACTCATCAAATTTGTCTGACGAGGTTCATCCAAACTGCTGCAATTTAGGAGTAACATCACGACGCGCGACGTGTGTTGTGTATATCAGAAAATGTCAAACTGGATTTCGATTAAATAAAACTTGCTACCTTGCCTTTGCCCAGCTTGGGGCTGAACAGGCTGACAGAAACAACGAAACAACCTTGTTACAAAATCAAATGATCAGTTTTGTGTTTCCGTAATTATTTTTGAACTAACCTGTGGCGTCTCCAAAGAGACGGCGTCCATGCAGTGGCGACGGCAGATGTTCCTGGCGTCCAGCCAGTCTACCTCCAGGCTCCTTGTGGGAGCATGTTCCCAACTGAAGAAGTATGAGTGAAGGATGCCTCGGGCATCGCGGTACGTTGAATGGCGGACCCCTGTACACCAGAAATTTGTGTGTTTTTTATTTTAAATCTATACTATCTTATACTTAATTACTAATATTATAAATGCGAAAGTGTGTTAGTTTGTTTGTTTGTCCTTCCTTCACGCCTTAACTAAGCAATCAATCGACTTGTGTCGAGTTGTTGACGATTTTTGGGATTAGTTGAAAGGATGGAGAGTTACTTATTATAACTTTTTAACCCATCAATCAATCAGTTCCCACAGGATAGAAATAACGAGCGCCAAACTGTTTTCTCTCCGAACAGTTCTGTGGCGCAGCGAGTGAAGGTAGACGTGAGACTCAGTTAAGGTTGCGGGTTTGATTCCCGCCTTTAGACAAATATTTGTACGGTCTGCATAATATACTTGTATGTCCGGGACATACAAGTATATTATGCGGCGATCTAAGTAATTTATTGTATCAAATAACACAAGCTCTGTTTAGCTTAGAGCTCACGCGCGACGACTCTGTGGCGCGATGGGCGAAGGTCCGCCTATACGACGCAGGAGGTTGCGGGTTAGATTCCCGCCTTGGAATAAATATTTGTACGATCTGTAGGTGTTTGTTACGGGTATTCTGGTCGTTTTCTATGTATAATAGAATATAGGTATATCAGTTATCTAGTAGGTACCCTACCTACCCATAACCCACAAGCTCTGCTTAACTTGGGGCTCGATAATGCTGTGTAAATTATCCAGCATTATTTGTTTATTGTTAATGCGTTAATTTAGATGTTGTACAGAAATTGAAACGCGATCAGTTCCTTGGAAGTTGAATAGTCTGAGTCTCTACCTTTTTTTTCCCCAATGCCTAAAACTAGGAAATCATTTATTTACGATGACGTCGACTGAACTTACTAGTGACTCCATGGACCTAAATAGCCTAGCTAAGTGTGTTACTAGTCGCAGATTTCGAAATTACGTCTCCAACCGCTTCTAGTTAGCTTTGCACAACAACGCACGTAGGTACCTTCCCTGTGTGGTGTACTGATTCTCACATTTCCATTCGGTGAAATCTAAACCTTATCTGACTCATTTCTTATCTCACCTTCTACGTAACCTTTTTGTTTTTCAACATCTATGTCAAACATAGCACGATGGCACTTATTTAGGCCATTGAGCCAATAGAACACGTATTTAATGAGGTAGCGCGATTAGGGCAGGAGAGTGTTGGCGATAAAACTCTCGCCGTAATGTAAGGCATTACTGTTTGACGTGCAATCAATCGAAGCTATCGTCAGGTCGTTAAATGAACCGACTCTTTCGTAACTAGAAAGTGCCTATTCGCAACCTATCTTCCCATTACCATAGCACTTGGCAGCAAGAGATAGCTATCCAACTGCCCAACACCCATTGTCTTGAACTATGAAATTATGTAAATTCTTTCAGAGACACGCTTACTTTCAAACTCATTAGCTATTCACGAAGTCTCGGAAGTATGATTTAAAGAATATTCGGTAATACGGCATTACTTCTTAAATGTTTTTTTACGTAATAGCAATGTGAGTGGCGGAAAGTGAACGGAAAAAATATTTTCATTGAGATGTCGAATTAAGAATGAGTAATTGTTATGTTATTATCTGTAGATACACAAATTATGCAATCAATGAAACGTGTTCCTTTCCGTCACCAGTTCGGCACCTAACTTAAGAAAGCAATCGACTGTTACGTATGTAAAGTGCGTGAGGTAAACATCGTTGTCGCGTCTCAATTCTGAAGTGAAAGCTGTCAATATTTATCTTATTGTGTTGTTATTTACCGACTTCTTGCGACGACCATTGACAGTTTTGAAAATGTAAAGCCGTTCGCATCTATTTGTATTCTAAGGACATCCATGAAGTACCTAGTTTGTCACAGAGAACTATGTATGCCTTCAACAAAGATTCTTTGTTCGCTTTGTGGCGAGTACATGCGCTGAATGTCGGTCGATTGTGATCACGAGTGCGCTCCCACATCGCATGGGAGGTGCCTCACCGCACCTTGCATACGGGTATTGCGAAAGCATCAAACAAATGACATCCTAAAATAATCGCAGGGTTTGTTCTCTCCGACTTGAAACAGAAATGTAATGAATGATAAGGTCATAGCATTCATCAAAACATTACAACTGAAATATTGTTCGTAATTGCTCGCAATTATGACTCGTAGAAACTCAAGTAAATATTTTACGCATAATAAAAACAAATGAACGTGTTACGAAATCGTTGAAGATAAGCACTTGATAAAAGCGTGACAGACAGCGACCTAGCTTTCTAGGTCTACCAGTCCAGATGTTAGGTAGGTATCATCAATTCGTTTTAGGTCAAGCAATTACTTGGGCAAGGTAAACCACCAGTAGTTGACCCTACAAATATACAGAATGCTTTGAATCGTTGCACAAATATAGGGTTTTATTGAACCTCGGCAATAAATGAATGAAAAGATCATTGAGATTCCTCGAACGTTCGCGGTTTTGCATAATTTGGTTGTGGTGCAATAAATATTTTATTGTCAGCTTGACAGAATCGATAATGGGGGTCATAACACGGCTGCGCCTGTGGTCATGGGTCGCAACGGTTATGCAAGGTTGGCTTCAGCTAAATCTACCTCCATTACCTACATTCACTAAGTGGCAAGTACTAGAACATACAAACTTACAACCGAACTCGTCAAAAACTTATGTAGATATAGGTAAGTCCTTTGTTTAAGAGAAAACAGTTTGTACTTTAACCACCAAAAAAAAAATACGTCATAAAAAGGTGGTTCGTGGATAACTTACGGTTTGCACAGCTTTTGGGGTCTGGGAGGGCTAGACGTCTTTGGGCATCAGCTACGCAGAGAGCAGCCAGCAAGGCGAGGCCTGCTAGGCAGAAGTGCCGACTCATCTGTGGAAAACATTTTACTGTTAACATAGGTAGAGTTTACTGTTTTTACAAAAACTTAACGCAAGAATATCGTCCTCCTTGTCGAAAGGTTGAAACAGACAGGCGATCTTACTCGAATTTATAAGTATTTATTTGTGTATTGATTGTAAGCTTGAATGGCACTGGTTCTGTTGCACTATTATCATTGCCGTGTGCTATTTATTAATTTAACCATTTAAACCAAAGTACTAAGTACCTACTTATTAAAAGTTACGATAGGTTACGGCTCAGTCAGCAGTAGGCTAGACTAGCGGGTAAAGAATGGGTACATTATCTACAACCCGCCCATGTCAATTAAGATTTTCCCATGAGATTTGGAAACCAAAGATTGATGGCGAGAAATCAGCCACGAAATTAGGGGTACCCGAATTAGAAAACGTCTTTTTTAGTTCATTTAGTGCGCTTTCTCCCAATGCAAAAATCTACATAATTCTGCCACTTGTTATCTATTTTGCATCTGCTCTTTATTCAACATCTTAATTTCACTTGCTTCACATAACATGTGGAAAATAATGGAGTTTAAAGGGTAATTTAGGCTAGTTTTATACGTGGAATAATTTCTAGAAATACATCACAATCAGCCTGATGTAATGAGTGAGATGATGATGATGACTCATCGATAATTTCTCAGACTTTTTTGAAAAAAGATATCGTTACCTCTGTCACAGAATAACTGCCTTTAGGTGCTAAGTATATTTGAAGCCATGTCTGAATTTTATGGCACCTAGGTAATAGGCCCCTTCCATCATTAGACCAACAAGGACTCTATCCTTGTTGGTCTTGATTTCGTAGGTATCTAATTTGCAAAACTAAAGAAGAAATTATGACCAGCTATCACAATTTCTTCTTCATTCATGTTCAAAGGCGAGCCCCGTTGATGCTTCGATTAAGGGCCCTTAGCAATGCAGGTTGCGTATTCAAGCTGCACCAGCAAGGCACAAGTGTTGACGAAAGTGGTTACTGTCAACCTCCGTATACCAAGTTCGCTTTCTTTTATTTATGCAGCGAACGCTCGAGGACAATCAATACGTGAGATGAATTTATTTTGTTGTTTTGTGAAAGCCAACCGGCTCGCTGACCTCTTTGGTTGCTTTTGCGCGGGGAGTTACGAGTGGTATGTGGATAACATGACTTATGGTAATGGGGTCCTCCATTCACATTCCATCATACTCATACTCAGAATCCATTGGATTTATTTTACATAACATTGGCCCATGTCCAGATCTAGTGAATGTAGGTACTCCAGTTATGGGCTGGCAGTTATTTTTTAGTAGCCTAAGTTAGGACCTCTAAGACCTTGATGGTAAGGCTCTTATAGTCACTTGAGAGTATGAAGCAATGAAAGCTCATCGGTTTTTTTTACATATAATATAGGATTAAGTTATTTAAGTTTAAATAATTTATAGAGAAGGAACTGGGAAGCTTTTGCCCAGCATTGGAAGTGAACGGGCTAATGCCTAGTCTAGTAAGTCTTAGGTACTTAAATAAAGATTATGCTCATTAGTTAGGTTAGGTAATACATACTAAGGTTTTTTTGTATAGTGCGTAAGCCCTCGCATTCTGGGTAATCTCTAAGAACTTAAATAAGTTAAGTAAGAACCTACTGAGGGTGGGGCGCAGGTTCGTGTCCTGCTCCTGCCGAAATCGAAATTTTTTGGGAACTTATTTAATTTCTTAGTTAGGTAGTATTTAATCTTTTTTAGGACTTATTTATTAATATAATAATTATCTAAGTTAAAACCCTTATTTCGCAATTTAAAATAAAAAATAACCTAGGTTATTTATGATCATTAAATTCTAACAGCTAAATAAGTAACAAAAAAAGCTTCAATGACAACTCAGTTTACAACAATTGTATGTGTAGGTACTTAAGTAGGTGCATGTACCTAAAAGTTATCCATAAGTACTAAGTAATTTAAATTCAAATAAAAATGAAACATAATATTTTACTCTTAAGCACGAGCTTTCAAAAGCTCACAAAACGGAAACAGCGATAGCTTAAAATGTAAGATAATGCAGCTTTACAATGGGTTATAATTAGTAAAGCACGCACTTGTAATTGAGATGGTATCCTTAGTTCCAACTGAAACGGGTTTGTTGCGCGTACCTCGATGGTGGTGATGGTGATGCGCTGGAGCGTGGCGGTTCGATGCACTTGGTACTGTATACGCGGCTACGACTCGCGACGGTGCTCGAGAGACTGACACAGCAGCAAGCTTCCTCTCTAATTAAGCCTCCGGCATTCATTCACTTTCACTTCCAATACGAGAAGAGCCCGCCCGCTCCTCAGCGCCTCTTCAAAACATCCGAAGACCTTCTGGAGGTCGTACCGGATACTAAGTTTACGTAATACAATTCTCTTATCTAAACAACTTGTGAGGGACACACCTACAAATGATTTAGAGACAGGTGATTTAAGGTTGACAGGTACATGGGTACCTTAACCAGTCTTACAGTTATTATTTATTCTTATGCTTACACTTGCTATAGTTGGAATCCATATCCTTGCTATTATATCCATCCATACACACTAATATTATAAATTCGAAAGTAATTCTGTCTGTTTGTCAGAAATTAATTTAATTTTTATTTATTTTCTGTTGCCTTTTCGTGCCTAAACGGCTGAAAGTAACGGATGGCAGGGAGGTACCTAAATGGTATCCCTGGGACGGACACAGGCTGTTAGGTACTTGTATAAGCGCGTGCGAAGTCGCAAGCAGTACCTAGTTCTGATATAATTATTACATTATAAATTCGAAAGTACCTAGCTCTGTCCGTATGTTACCTCTGATCTTCATGACATTTGGCAGGGAGGTACATATATACGGTATCCCGGGTTCGGATGTAGACTAAGTATTTTTTATCCCGTGAAAACACGTGCGAAGCTGCGGGCAGAAGCTATTTTATAATTATTTGTAATTGATTTTACAGATGGCGTTTTATTTTGTATTCATCTCTTTGAAATAGTTAAGTAGGTACATTAGAACTGAACTGTGTGTGATGCACGTCGCGTCGGTCGGGTCGTCGTTCTTAATCCAGCTTTAAGTTTAAGCTTCATCAAATGGTCCCTAAATAAAACCAGCCAAGTGCGAATCGCCTCTCACACGGAGGGTTCCGTAGCATAGTTCATAACTATTTCGAAAAAGGAAACCTGACTGATTTAAAAAAAAGCCGTCATGGTCTAGGTCACCCATCCAAGTACTGACCGCGCCCGATGTAACTTCAGTGATCGGTAGGTACTCACTTTGTATGGACATTGGATGGACTTCTTGACTATAAAATTTATTTTATTTGAGCAATACTCATCTACACCATGTCAAATTTCAACTGCCTACCTATTACGGTTCAAGAGGTAGCCTCGATAATTGTAGAGCAAAAAAGCCAAAAATGTGTTTTTTTGTATAGCCCTATTATTTTAATTTTATCATTTGTTGTTATAGCGGCAAATAATGCATATTCTGTGAAAATTTCAACTGTCTACCTTTTACGGTTCATGAGATACAGCTCATACAGCCCCGCGGACGGACGGACGACTGACAGACAGCGGAGGTTTAGTAATAGAGTCTCGTTTGCACCCTTTGGGTACGGAACCCTAAAAAAGTATCTTTACTTTATGAAAGTTTCATAACTCCGAAAACACTGGAGGTACACCAGGCACCACACACAACACCAGGGGGTGCCTTGTGTTGGGTCACTAAGAAATCAAAAGACGGTCACGACGATTTTTGTTAGGGCCTATAAAAGGGGCTTTTGTTATTGTTTCTCTTATAAATAAAAAATCTGGGGCCCGTCGCGTCGCTTTCTGTTACTTATTTCGTTTGTCTTAACACTTCTACATCTTGAATTTTTATAAATAGCGGGAAAAAAAGTTACCAATATTTTGGCAAGCCGCAATTTTTTTAAGTAAAGCTTTTGAACTATGATGTACAGTACAGATACTGTGAAATCACACTGTTCAAAGCATTCTGTACATCTTTGTATACAGCAGTCTGTGGGTCAGTTATGCTTTGCGTATCCTGTATAATAGCGCATTTAGGTTCCTGTTGCGGCTGCCGCGGTTCTGCAGCGCCTCAGGTAGGTATGTTCGCCGAGGCTCGTACTGACTCTTTTGATGCAATATGGTGTATAAAAAGACAGCCTCACTGCTCAGCAGAACCTGCGGGAGCAGTAACAGCATCCTGAATGAAATATCTATCAAATTTGATTGTCCTCTGATGTATTCCCTAAATCAGAGGACAAAATCCCTGTTTAATATTAAGTACCTTCTAAACCTCTAGCCAAGTGTACCTACTAACACAATAGACTAAGTTGTCTGAATAAAGAAATTTTTATTTTTAAACTTTTATCAACCACATCGAGGTTCTTTTTTCTTGGCTTTTTTTTCTAAGGCTGCTAAAAATGTAACAAAATGGGTTTGCTCTGCTCGCCGTTATTTCTCTTTTATTTGCTCTCCGTGGTTTCTATGCCCTCACACTTGCTAGCAAAGCCCACTGAAATTTTTCTATAGAAGTGGAAGGAGCTTCTTTCTTGAATGAGCCTTTTCAAAAAGACTTCTTCAAGGATCGAATGACCTGTTTGTCAGTCTCATTGGAAGGTGTGGGACATTCTAACACTGAAGGTCATCGGCAGTCACCGGGTCCTAGGATTCAAATTACTGTGCAATCTTCACGTGATTAAATGCAACGCGAGGTCGTGCACAGATGATGCCACTCCGTGATAATACTTAGACAGGAAGGTGAAAGTCAAATATCACTACCTAGATATCTGTTTAGTGGTTTGGCAAAGGAATGGGTAGATCAAAGACAGAATAGTAGATGGCTATGATTATTCAATGGTAATTGTATAATCATCAATGTTGTCGTGTTAAAAGCGTACAAGCTTCATACAAGTGTATAGTACGACCTCTTACGTGTCTTTTCAAACATCATAGCGATGTGTAACGCGTTGAAATCTTTTGTTCGTAGAATTCATAACCGCGCTGGGTGTAGTTTACAATGAATACAATACATAAATAGGTACCTACTTTATGGCACACCAAAACATCATATATACAGAACACAAAAACAATTACAGATATACAATAGGCGGCCTTATCGCTAAGAGCGATCTCTTCCAGGCAACCTGTAGTATACTTATACCTACCTAGCTACTTAACTCGATGGCTTTTTGTAGGTTCTTAACTTACCTACTTATTTCATGTGCGGTATTTTATATCTTACTTTGACAGAATATTGCAAAGATCCTAGGAATTGGAATATTGTTGTCAAAGCTTATTTTTAGGGTTTCAAACATCGGTTTTGAAACCCTTATGGTCTCGCTCTGTCCGTCCCCGCTCTTTCTTGAATATCTATCAGTAACAACTGCAGCTATTAACTTGAAATTTGAAATAATGATACATTTCGTGCGCCATTACTGAAATAAATGAAAATGAATATTTTCAGTACAAATTTTGATGTTGAAATTTCAAAAGAGACCTAGAAAGGCAAATGAGGTATCAAATGAAAGGTATCGTTTTGTACATTTCAAAACACTTTTTGACATTTCTGTAAATTTCATACTTTTTGAAATATTTCAAAAAAAATCGAATCGTTTGTAGATATAGATCTATATTTTACAGGAAAAATATAGAGAAGTCTGTAATAATAATAGTTTTTGAAAAATGGTAAAAAAGGGGGGATTTTTTTTCAAAAGGATAGGGTATCTACCCATGTGGGGTATCAAATGAAAGGTATCGTTTCGGCCTTTTTAAAACACTTTTTGAAATTTCTGTAAGTTTCATACTTTTAAAAATATTTCAGAAAATTGATTGTCCAAATAATTGGCAAATGTTTGAAACCCTCGGCGCGCGAGTTACACTCGCACTTGGCGAATCTTGTTTTTATTTCCTGCCCTTCGCACAGACTTTATACTGGCGGCTGCGCCCTAAAGGCGACTTTTTTTCAGCGATTGTGGTTCAAGATATTATTGATGTACTACAGACAGCGGTAGGTAGCAGTACCTAACCATAGAGTAAAAACGCGCCTGTCCCAATCAGAAAGAATACCTAACAATTTAGCGCATTAATCGGTTCGATTTCCTGCAAAAGGAAAGATTAAAAAAATCTAAATACTTAATACACTTTTTATTTTCTCATAATATTGAGTTCTATGAGTATTGGATTTCAGATTTTGCACTCCCATCCCATATCAAAAAGTTATCCTGTAGAGTGTCTCTATTCCATTGGCGGATACAGGGGGGGGGCCACGGGGGCCATGGCCCCCCCCAAAAGACCCAAACGTTCCATACTTTCGACTGAATTTTTCGATTTTGATTAAGGTCCAGGTTTATCATACTCTTCTTAACTAGTTTTTGAACACCCGAAACAAAAATTTCGGCGGCTCGCTACGCTCGCCGTTGCTATCAATCCATTGGTTTGTTTATCGCCGAAAAAGTCGCGAAAATGTTGCGGCTCCGTTCGCAGTCTTCTTAGAATACCTACATGTATTTTTGCTAACCTCACCAAACTCCAAAATTACCTACTGCGGCTCGCTCCGTTGGCCGATATTTATATTCATATTTGTTAATTTCTTTACTTAGTTTTCAACAAACATCCAAAAAGTTCGAAAAAGTTAAAAAAAAGTAGTTGACGGTTGTAATTGTCAACCATTTTCTCCATATTGTTCTGTATTTATGTTTCCGTTTTTTGGGGTGGGGTGCTTGGTAGTAAATCGCCCCGCCAGCCCACGCTACGCCGCTACTGGTAGGTATAATAGGGATAAATTTACAAAAATACTGAAGCACTTCTCTATTATTTACTATCTGAAAAACTAAATACTTAAAATACTTAGGTATCAAATTTTATGGGTTTAACTTGAAATTGAATTGAAAGGTTAAACAGAAAATTGCCGAATTCATTGTTAAACTAAATAAATCATTATTTTATATCCTTAGAGAATGAATTTCTATTCGGCGACGCGACGTACACGTACCTACCGCGCCACTGGACTCGATAATACGACATGTTCATTCCGTTTGAGTCCAGTCTGTTATGCGCAACGTATGCATACATACAATTTAATCAAAAAAAGTGAAATGTCTTTATTTTTTGTTTATTTGTGATTTTTAACCCTATATCTGAACTTTGTCAAAATGGCCCCCCCCAAAATGAAATCCTGGATCCGCCCCTGCTCTATTCAGAAAGAAAATAACAAATAGAGAATAATAATTCCTGTAGAGTGATTATATTGACCACAGATTTGAGTAACTAGACAAAAATAAGCGAGCGCGGGTTGTTACCGTCAAGAGCCGACTAAGAGGATACGAGCCTTAGGTACTGACTGCATTGCTGATGACCTCAAGATAACCGTCTATAGTCCTCGGCCTTCAAGCTTGGTCATCATTGCAGCCCTGCAGGTCTTTAGGATCGGCCTTTATTTCAGCTTGTCCTTCAAGTGCTTCAATGCTGACCGGTCTAGATCTGCCACTACCCTGTGCTTTTGAAATACCTAAGTAAATGTTGAGAATAGTTAGAGGTATTAATGGAAACAGCAAAAAGTTTAGTTTTGGTATGTCTAGTTCGCATATTTTTGGGTAGGTATTATGTTTAAACATAAAACTTCGGAGAGTAGGTAAGTAACTCCGAACAATCTCTATAGCCATTGCATAAGCCGTAAAGGAAAGACATGTCTGCCAACTTTCGTAGATTTTCGAGACTTATGAAATTGGCAATATTCCCGGTAATCAACAATCCCATAGCCACAGGAACATCGATAGTTGAGGCAGTGCTCCGTCACTCGCGTTCAGTTTCCAGTGCCAGCGTGGTATGCCTATCAAGCATAATTTGATAAACCATAGACATAGACCGTGCGTTTACATTACATTACCGCACAAGTGCGTAATGAGATAAATTACGGTAGGTATTGAAATTGGTGAAATAAGAGACCTTTTACTAGCAAAAGTGTTATAAAAAAAATACCGGCTCGTTTCGCTCGCTGTTTATTTTGTTCATAAAGCCATCGTAAATAAAGTAAACATTGCAACACACTACTCAATTGGAATGGATTTCAGTGTTCAGTAGTACATAGGTATTTAACTTAAATTGCCGATACCTATAGGCCAAAAAGGGCTCGTTTTCTTCGCCGCTAAAACGGTATGCTCACCGTGCCTCCGTGGGTGGATTCGTGTCAATCCTATTTTGACTGGCTAAGACGTAGGTACTTTCGATGACCAATTTTTTTTTTCCAATTACTAAAATAAAAAAAAAACAGAAAATGGCAAATGCTAAAACTAGCGAGCCCAAAAAAAAACCTCCATTTTCACATGTTAAAATATGCAGTCAACTGAAAGTAGAACAATACTGTAACTACGTTTTTAGATAAATAAAAAATTAATAGGAGCTTTAATAATCAACTTTGATGTAGGTAAGCAGTAGGTACCTAAGTATAGTTGACTGCCGACTGTATATTTATTTTTGTAAGTATGTTTATTTTTTTATTTTAGTATTAGCTCAGCTGATTTTAAGCTTCCTACGTTGGTACACCTTACTTAAACAATGCTGTAAGTCATAAACATTGTTTCTACAGTATTGTTGTATTTAAGATAAGATTTAAAATGTTATTTTAAAATGATTACCTACCTACCTGTTAAGTTTCTAAATGTTTTATTAGTAAATTGTCAATGTAAAGGTCCAAATGATTAAAAATGATCAATGTTGGTTGATGCTTTCAAAATCACCACGTTACCTAGTTTACCTACCGTTTAAGTTTATATTTTATTCGAGACTGTGGTTTGAGACACAGGTTTGAAAGGACGAATTAGTGTCAGTTGCTAGAACAGATCGAGGTTGATGGAAAGTGTCCTCATTTCCTTTTGTTCTGTTCCTTGAGATTACTCAGCTCTAAAGTGGTATTTATTACCCAGCAGTTTCTTTAGAATAAAACTATTACAGATGCATTAAAAAAAAGCTTATGACAGGTATCACAAACTGGAAGATGGATTTTTGAAAATTCCTTTGTTAAACAGAATAATATAACGTAAAGTAGGTGGCGGTGCTAGTTTGGGTGGGGTATGCGCCTTAAGTCGGTAATTTCCTTTCTGAGCTCTTTATGTTGCGTAGGTACTAACACAGGCAATAGATTCCTGAAATCCACTGCACTGATTATTTATAGACTTCAAATGGTTGGTATCGTTTGTCTTGATTATAAGATGAAAAACTTGATTTTTGAGCTTTCGCCGCACTGCTCTATCCCGCTCCTTTAAACGCGAAATCCTATGCCTATCTCATTCACAAAATGGCGTCATATATCATAAGGTAAGCCACCCACTTTACTAGGCGGTACTTTACAAATATTATTTTTATATTTGCCGTGCTTATTTCATGCTCAGCTTTTAAAGGCTCAAAGAACTCAACCACAGATTTATAAGTATTGAACTCAACTATTTTGCAGTACATAGCTTGCTCCATCTACGTAGCTTATAGCTGTAGACTTCGTTACACCATCTAGTATTCTAAAATGACGTAACAGATTCTATTGTAGTGAGCGTCATTGTCGATATTTTATTATCGACAATGACGATTTCGCGTTTATAGAAGCGGGATAGAGCAGAGCGGCGGCCGTCATTTTAAAATACAAGACACGTTGACGTTGACAGCGTTCTTGACCACGAAAAACGTAAACGTTTTACGTGGTCGAGATCGATGTCAACGTTTTGAACATGTCGTAAACTTAGGACCTACGTTGCAGAAACTGATCATAAATCAGTTACTAAGATATGAGGTAGGTAGTTGGATAAGTTATAAGAATCGTATATTTTATTCGAAGGCCTACATCTATGAAGAATTTCAGCACGATCTATTTAATAGTATAGTAATGACGAGAAGAAGTAACAAATTTTCGCATTTATAAAATTGGTGTGGTGGTTTTTATGAACATTGGATCCACAATTGCTTGACAGTTATCGTTATCATCAGTATATATTTAGTCCACTGCTGGACATAGGCCTCCCCTGATGTACTCGTACAAAAGTATACATAGAAATTAATAGAAACAAGTCAGATCTTGTAGCGCCCCAACGGGGTACATGTTTGATACTTTTTACAACTACCTACTTAAGATCCTCTGTAACAAATAAATAAATAAATAGATACAATCTAGGTGTCAACATCGATGTTTTTCTAATTTCGATCATCCTCAGACAGCATAAAACCAAAGAGCATGGTAGACTTTTAAGTTCTTATCATGGCTGCAGGCTGACCGACCTGACCATGGAAAATGAAGTTTTTGTAATAACCTATACTATCCTTCCATATACCGAAGGGGATCTCTTTTTTCTTTGACCTACTCCCAGCGGCAAAGGAATAGAGTCTGCCATAGACAATTTGATTTGTATATTTTTGACATTAATCGGAATATGACAGGTAGACATTTTTGTTTTAAAAATCTTCTGCCGTCAAAAAGATAGTCAAGCAAGTCACTTCCTCGTTCACTCCTTCTTTCTTTTCGGTAATTTCGTAGGGAAAATGGCTGATAATAAATTGTACGACGTTATAGGAGTTTCTAGAAGTGCCAGTGACTCTGAAATCAAACGAGTAAGTGCTGATTATTCAAATATTTCAGCCCTATCATACGTTGTTTCCCACATGTCGTAATGTCACCTAATCGTTGCATGGTCCAACCCATTGTCCTCCGTTTAATTTTTGAGGCAATAAAAAGCATTCTTTATGTTTTCAGAACTATCATAGATTGGCGAAGGAATTTCACCCTGATAAGAATCCGGCAGCTGGTGATAAATTCAAAGAAATCAGTTATGCCTACGAAGTTTTGTCTGATCCTAAAAAGAGGCAAATATACGATAAGTATGGGCTGAAAGGTCTTCAAGAGGGTGCGCAAGGCGGTAACTTCGCACCTGATGACTTACTAGGGCACATATTTGGAGACTTCTTTGGCATGGGAGGATCAGGCCGAGGCCGAGGCCCTGCTCGAGGCGAGGACACTGCTCATCCACTCAAAGTTACTTTAGAAGACTTGTATGTTGGGAAAACAACGAAACTACAATTGAGTAAAAATGTTATTTGTGCTGGTTGTAAAGGGCTTGGAGGTAAA
This sequence comes from Eupithecia vulgata, assembly GCA_946478455.1. NCBI lineage: Eukaryota > Metazoa > Arthropoda > Insecta > Lepidoptera > Geometridae > Eupithecia > Eupithecia vulgata. The sequence continues at coordinate 10,722,945 of OX297862.1, read as the reverse complement.
CCTGGAGCAGTTGTAGTATGCAAAGACTGCCATGGACAGGGTATTAAGGTGTCTTATCAGCAGATTGCACCACACATGACAAGGCAATTGCAGTCCCGTTGCCCTACTTGCCATGGTCAAGGTGAGATCATCAATGAAAAAGACAAATGCACTAAATGCAAAGGAAAAAAGGTTTTGAATGAATGCAAGATCTTAGAAGTGCATGTTGAAAAGGGAATGAGAGACAACCAGAGAATAGTTTTTCGAGGTGAGGGTGACCAACAACCTGACACCCAGCCTGGTGATGTGATCATTGTGGTGCAGCAGAAGCCACATGAAGTCTTTCAGAGAAATGGAGATGACCTTCACATGAAACATGAAATTACTTTGACAGAAGCCTTATGTGGTTTTGAGTTTGTGATCAAGCATTTAGATGGAAGAGATTTGCTTATCAAGCACATTGCTGGCGAGGTTATCAAGCCTGGAGATACCAAAGGTATTCAAGGTGAAGGAATGCCTCAGTACAAGAACCCATTCGAAAAAGGGAACCTTTATATTAAGTTTGATGTAGTTTTTCCTGAAAATAACTTTGCTTCAGAGGAGAATTTGAAAAACCTTGAGCGTATACTGCCACCACGACCTGATTTTGAAATGCCTACTGGAGATGATGTGGAAGAGGTAAATCTGATGGACTATACTGCTACTGCTGGAGGCAAAGGTGGTCGCGAGGAAGCCTATGCAAGTGATGATGAGGAGCACATGCACGCAGGGCCAGGAGTTCAATGTGCCCATCAGTAGTTCAATTAGTCCCTAGCTGGTGGACTTTACTCAAACCTCACTACAAATAATTCATACCTACATTAATTTAATCATAGGTAGTTTATAAAATATACACTGTAAATGAAAAAACTGATACTGTTTTCATACACATAATATGCTAAAATTAGTATATTTATTTGTGATTTAAATACATATACCAATTTCTATAGTATCTCAATAAATTTGTGAGGCTTTAAAGTTGGTTTAGATATTAAATTTATGCATTGTAATTTTTAACATGAATAGAAATCACTTCATGTATCACTATTATGCATATTTTATATTCTGTTGATTGTATGTCCTCTTATCATATCAGTTTCCAGAGATACTTAGCATTATTATCTGCATGATAGCATTCAGTGACTTCAATTTAGGTAAATAGAAACTTAGTTTTTGCATTAAATCAAATTACAATATTTAGCACCAAATCGATAAGATTTGTTTTATCATCACCGCTCATGGCTTCATTGGGGCTACAACTCCATAAAAGAATTTTTTCAAAAGCATATGCCTGTTCTAATAGTAAGACGAGCTTCAGCTGCTATGGTTGATGCCCATTAAGGGAAACCTAATATTATTTAATGTTAGTGAGCTGTTAGTTTTTAGGTGCTGGTCAAGTGGTCTTAATATTCCATTTCTTCTTCTGATGACATGACATGGCTGTACTTTAGTGTTAAAATTGTGTATGGTGTAATAAATTTGTAGGTCATTCCATGGGTCATTTTCAACATTGGATGAGGAAAACAAATATTCATTTACTGTGTTTTATTTAATCTTTATACCACCTTAATTTTAATTAAATTTGCACTTGTTTTATGGAAAATCTTTACCTGAAAGAAAACAAATATTTTTAATAGATTGGCAACTTTATAGTACATAATGAAAACTAAGAACCTTTGGAAAAATAAAGAGTAGGTACCTTTTGTTTTTATGCTTATTCAATAATCTGTAATATGAAAACAAGTTTTAATCGCATATTCTATTTTACATTATGTACTACTTGTGACGCTACCTATTTATTTTTTTATTGTTTAAATAAAATAACTTCTCATTCTGTACTTTCTATCTACTACACATGTCCTTATTTATTTTACAGAATTAAATGATACCTAATGCACATCCTATTATTTTTCAATTGTTAGTTCATACATTGGTAGGTATAAGATACTTACTATCTTTTTTATCTAACTCAAAACTCTCAACATACTTTTCAAAGTTCTTTCTACTTCTACAAAGTAAGTTAAGATTAACATTGTGTAGTCCTAAACTGCGAACTTTGTCCAGTCTATGTTTGACAGTTTTTTGTGATGTTGTCAAAACTCTAGGCCTTTTTGCAATGTCATCCAAAGTATATCCTTCATCTATTAGGAAGTCCAAGAATTTTTTCATCTGTAAATTAAGATATGTAGTATTAGGTTGTTACTCTTAATTTATATCTATACTAATTAGGTATTTCTAAATGCGAAAGTGTTTGTTTGTCCTTCCGCTCTAACTAAGCAACCAATCGACTTGGTTTTTTGCATAGAATTAGTTGAAACAGGCTACCTTTTTATCCCATAAATCAGTTCACATGGAATAGAAATAATTTTAAACAAAGCTTTTGCCACCTTCTCAACACCCTCAAAAAAGTCCTGGCCACACGGAGGACTACATAATATGCCAGTTTTTTATTTTATTTAAAATTTACAAACGTCTACATTTTATAGTAGAAAAGTTATATTTAAAAAAAAATGTATTTGCGGTGTAGCCTCCAAATTTGTGTTAGATTTTAATTTGTGATGTTGTATGGTCCTATCGATATCAAAATTACTCGCTAGCAGTTGCTAGTTTTTAATCTTAAAGAGTGAGATGGCAATAAATTACTACCGCACATTTTTTTTTTAAATTAAAGTTTCAATACAGACTTGTAATTTTCAAATAAAATTTTAAAAAACGTCATAATATCCACCGTGGGACCAGGATTTTTTTGATGGGAGTGAGAACGTAGCAAAAACCTCCCCTCAATACAATTTTATTATGGCAAACAATACTCAAATACTCTGTATTAATGCTGGACAATTCACACAGCATCATCTAGCCACAAGCAAAGCAGAGCTTATGTTATGGGTTGCTAGATAACTGTTAAAATACATAATACAATTGAAAAAATAACATTATAAAGACATAAATTGCGTACTAGACGACGATATACTTAAGGCGCATACCCCACCGAAACTAGCGCCGCCCTACTTTATGTTATTATTCTGTTTAACAAAGGAATTTTTAAAAATCCATCCCAGTTTGTGATATATCATAAGCTTTTTTTAATACCATTGTTTTATTCTATTTATTTTAGGCTAGAGATACGAAATTGCCCTTGGTGGCCACCAAAATCTATCTTTGTATCTAATTATATCATAGGTATAATTATTCGTATATAATTTATCTACCCAAGTGGGGTATGCGCCTTAATACAATACATTGCAGAGATGCTTTTTGTACTATACATAGAAAATACCCAGAACACCCGGTTAAAATATTTACAGATCGTACAAACATTTGACTTAAGGCAGGAATCGAACCTGCAACCTTTTGCGACGCACGCGGACGTTCCCCCGCCGCGCCACTGAGGTACTATGTATTTATTACCAATTCATTTCGGCCCTGGTAACATTATAAAATAATGTAATCGCACATACCTTTGTTGCTCTGATTGTCCTTAGAGCTGGTATTTTTGCCCACATATCTTCAACTTCCGCTTTGGAAATATTGAGTCTCTCTGCCAAGTACATTTGTGTTGATTTAGTGTCCCTTAAAATGTTCTTGGTTTCTTGTGTAAGGCTAATATAACTGAAGCAGTGAAAATATTAGGGCTGGCATGTTTCACAAGAAATTACAAGTAAATTATCTATGAAATAGCTATACATACCTACATGAATCAAGTTCATTCCGTCAATACCAACAAAGTACCTATAGGCTTATTTTTGAGTAAGACTATCCTTCCTCTGCGGCTTAGAGGGGCATCCATAAATTACGTAAGGCGACTTTTCGACCCCGCTCTCTCCTCGGTAAAACGTCGTCGTCGTGAGATTTGGCTCGATCCCCTACCCCTCCTAATCTCACGTGAGATTTTTAAACGCGCGAAATTAATCTGTGCTTTTGTTGTGTTGTATTGCATAATTTAAGACTGGCTATGTGGTGCCGGCCCTAGAATAGTACCAACTGGTACCAACCCAACTCTCTCCGTGGGTATCGTAGGAGGCGACTAAGGGACACAAACCGGGGGGCGGGCAGCAGCGCCCCCTGCAGAACAACTCCATCACAAAACTGCGATCCCCAACCCGCATGCCCAGCGTGGGGATTATGGGCATTACCCCCAATGATGGCATGGACAAGAAAATGGCCCCCAGTTCCCGGCCGCCTCGCTATTCCTGGCCATTGCAGCGGCTATGGTAACGGAGCAGGGGGTGCTATGAATCACCGGGCTACATCAGGCTGCCACCAACAACTGACCCTGGCAACGTATAACGGACGCACTCTGAGGCTTGACCAACATCTAGCGCAGTTGGAAGTGGAGTTAGGGAACATCAAATGGCATGTTCAGGGGTTATATGAAGTCCCACCGTAACTCTAGACTCGGGCCATCTTCTCTACTTTCGCGAGGGTGATAAAACATTGGGATGTTTTATCACCCTCGCGGTACCCTCGGGTAGCGTAGGTTTCCTCGTCAATAAGGCCCTCTCTAACAACGTCCAAAAAATCGCCAGTGTGTCGACCAGGGTAGCCTACCTGATCCTTCGGCTATCCAAACGGTATAGCATGAAGGTAATTCAGGTCTACGCACCGACCTCGGCACACTCGGATGATGAAGTGGAGGAAATGTATGAAGACATATCCAACGCCTTGCATAACATCACTAAGGCCCACTTCAACGTTGTTATGGGGGACTTTAATGGCAAGGTGGGAACTCAGAATCCCGAAAGGAATTAGGCACGCATGGTTATAGAGTTAGAAATCACAGGGGGCAAATGCTAGTCAACTTCCTTAAGAACAAGGGGCTGTTCTTAATAAACTCCTTCTTTATGAAGCAGCCTCAAAGAAAGTGGACATGGCGAAGCTCCGACACTGTGCCTAAAAATGAGATTGACTTCATCATTGCGGATAGCAAGCACATATTCAGAGATGTCTCAGTGATCAACAGGTTCAATACAGGATTTGATCACCGACTTCTCCGAGGCTCTCTGAATATCAACTTGAAGCTTGAAAGAAACCGTCTGATGAAGTCCACGGTCCGACCTAACCCAATTCAAATCGTGGCGGCCACCGAGAAGTTCCAGCAGCTTTTCGGGGATAGATTTGTTGCCTTGGAACCCACTAATGACGTTGACGAGACCCTACACAATCTGGTTGAAACGCTGAGGAACGAGGGCATCAAGTTTTGTAAAAAGCAGCGTACTGGCAGGAAATCCAAACTCTCGGACGAGACTCTCGGGTTGATGACAAGAAGACGGGAAACCACCCAAGCGACTTCGTTCGAGAGGTCAGACCTGAACAAGCTAATTGCGAAGATGGTACGGCGCGACCTTCGGAGCTCCAACACGCGCCTCAAAGTATTCACTCATCATCTTAGCAGGAGCCACCTGTCGAAGCTTAAAACGCACGATGGGAGGACCGCATTATCGAAGCCGGAGATCTCTGCGCGCGCATCGTCTCGCGCTAAACTCAAGTGGTTGCCCATCCGACTTCGCAGGAATACTCACATACTATCCCTCTTGTACAGTATCTTGTTCTATCCTCTCAGTCCATCTTATCTCAAGGAGAGCTTTGAATTCCTGTCTGACTCTCATTCTCTCTCATTGCGTTCATCAGCAACTCTCGTCTTAAAAGTTCCTGCCCACTCTACTACTTTTTATGAAAAATCCTTCACTGTACAAGCTATCCGTCTATGGAATGCTCTTCCCCTGGACATCAGACGTGCAAAATTACTTCCTATATTCAAATAAAACGTCAAGTGCGAGTTAGACTCGCGCATCAAGGGTTCCGTACAAACTCTTTAGCAAAGAAATCAGTCAAATCCAGACGAATAAGGCACAATAATTTTCTGATTTGATAACGATTATGACGTAACTTATTTAGTCCCTCTAACTATTGGCGTCTCGAGACTAAATAAGTTACGTCCAACCCTAGTGTAACAATGTACTATTTTGTATGAATAAACCACAAATTTACGGTTTTCTGATTTTTCCCTTTACTTGTGCTATAAGTCATTGCTTCTTGCCAAATTTCATGGTTCTAGGTCAACGGAAAGTACCCTACAGGTTTTTGGTCCATGGCGAGATTCGAAAATTATTTTTTCTGTGAATATACTAAAAATTTACGGTTTTCGGATTTTTCCCTTTACTTGTGTTATAAGACCTAGCTTCTCACCAATTTTCATGGTTCTAGGTCAACAGGAAGTACCCTAAAGGTTTTTGGTCCATGGCAAGATTAAAAAAATATTTTTTCTGTGAATAAACTACAAATTTACGGTTTTCAGATTTTTCCCTTTATTTTTGCTATATGACCTTGCTTCGTGCCAAATTTCATGGTTCTAGGTGAACGGGAAGTACCCTATAGGTTTTTGGTCCATGGCAAGATTAAAAAAATATTTTTTCTGTGAATAAACTACAAATTTACGGTTTTCGGATTTTTTCCTTTACTTGTACTATAAGACTTTGCTTCTCACCAAATTTCATGGTTCTAGGTCAACGGGAAGTACCCTATAGGTTTTGTGTGCATGTGATTCCCTTGGAAAATTGAAAAAAAATAGACATAAACAGCTGTAACTTTTGATTGCGTTGACTTAGAAGTTTGATTTATGTCGAGGCTTCAAGAGGTTACGAGCCTGCGTATATGATGTGAATATCAACTCGATAACCCTACGCGTTTCTGAGAAAAGTGGGTTGACAGACGGACAGACGGACAGACGGACAGACGGACAGACGGACAACAAAGTGATCCTATAAGGGTTCCTTTTTTCCTTTTGAGGTACGGAACCCTAAAAACGGCTTCACCAGTATTATTTATCCGCATAACAAGAAAATACTAGTTTTTTATGTGTATGTAAGTTTATAAATAAAATAAATAAAAAAATATCAATGTATATGTATATAAATTTTATTTTATTTTTATCATTAGTATAGTTTATTGCATGTTAGTTATTATGGTAGTTAGTGTATGTATAATGTAATTATTTTATTTTCAATGCCACCGTCTATTATTGTTCTTTTATGTCCAGTCCATCCCAAGGTTGCCTGGAAGAGATCGCTCAAAGCGATAAGGCCGCCCTTTGTACTTCTTTTATTTCATGTTTTTTCTTTTGTATTGTATTTTGTGTTTGTGTGGTACAATAAAGAGTTTTCTATCTATCTATCTCTGCCGAGATAGAGGATATCTATGGCCGTTTATACGCTGCACATGCCCCTCATGCCCAACGAGACGACCACGATTCCAGAGCCACCCTGACACGTCACTACACCGACGTACTGCCAGACATCAGTCAAGACGAGATAGTGATGGCACTGAGGCAGCTTAAAAATGGAAAAGCCCCCGGTGAAGCCGGCATTACTTCAGAGCTTCTGAAGGCAGGAGGAACGGAGGAAAGGCCTTTGACTCTGTCGAAACCTGGGCTGAAATCCTTACAGCGATGCCAAGTAGACTATCGTTACATCGAGGTGCCGAGATGTTTCTATGATGCCGCCAGCATGAGTGTCCAAGTACAGGGCCAGCAGTCTCTAAACCAATCCAACTGCGCAGAGGGGTGAGACAGGGGGATGTTATATCCCGAAACTGTTCACAAGCGCTTTGAAAGATGTGTGTTTAAGACGCTGGACTGGAAGGGCATAAACATAAACGGCGATTACATCTCACACCTACGATTCGCGGATGACATAGTCTTGATGGCGGAGTCGCTGGAGGTGCTGAACCGGATGCTGGACGGCCTTGCTTCAGCCTCACGACGCATCGATCTTGGCATGAACTTGGATAAAACCAAGGTCATGGCCACATTGATCCGGGACCGGTCGTCGTAAATGGCCACTTTCTCGAAATTGTTTCCGAATACACTTATCTTGAAGCAGATTCTGCAGTTGGGTAGAAACTATTTCGAGAAGGAAGTCAAGAGAAGGATCCAGCTAGGTTGGGCAGCGTTCGGGAAACTACGTCGAGTCTTCTCGTCATCCATACCGCAATGCTTGAAAACGAAAGTTTTCAATCAGTGCGTCCTACCCGACATGACCTACGGAGCTGAGACGTGGACACTCACGGTAGGGCTGGTCCACCAGTTTAAAGTCGCCTAGCGAGCTATGGAGAGAGCTATGCTCGGAATTTCTCTGAAGGATAGAATTCGCAACGAATACATCCGACAGAGAACCAAGGTTATCGACATAGCTCAAAGGAATAGCAAGCTGAAGTGGTAGTGGGCCGGTCATATCTCGAGAAGAACCGACAACCGCTGGGGTAAACGTGTTCTTGAGTGGAGGCCGCGACTCGGCAAACGTAGTGTAGGACGCCCTCCGACCAGGTGGGATGACGATTTGCGAAAGACTGCTGGCAGATGCTGGATGCGGCAAGCTGAAGACAGGGCGCTATGGCGCTCACTAGGGGATGCTTATGTCCAGCAGTGGACTAAAAATAGGCTGATGATGATGGAACTGCTAAAATTAATGAAAAAGAATAACGTGATATTTGCCGAAACCCCCTCGACTCGATGTGAGATTGGGTGAGATTTGGCTCGACCCTTCCCCCTTAAACGCCTCACGTAATTATTGGACACCACCCCCTTACTAATTATAGAGGCATTTTCTTAATTTAAAAGAAAAACTGAATAGCCAGCCACCAACTTTAAGTGGCTTAGAATCTTAGAGTAATAAGTCAAAGTCAATAACTTTATTTCTATAAGCTTACAAAATAAGCTATTAGACAAGTCATTTTTAATACTATAAACACAGGTTTATAAATAGTCATTATTATCAAATAAGAAATATGATGTTATTGATTTTATTCGCTTCAATTTTTTGTCCACTAGTGGAAGAAGCGAAAAATAAACCACTAGTAAGTTTTATAAAACTTAAAATTAATACATTATCTCAGTTTAAATATAATCTAATTTATATAAAATCCTTGTTCGATTTACTAACTCTAAGCATAGAATAGAGATAGATCATACTTATTTGGTTATGCAGGAAATGACTTTCCATTGACAACTTAACTCCTCTCTGTTTATGAACCACAATCTATCAGTTGTAAGGAAAAGGGTTTTTCTTTTTTGGAAAATGCCTGGTTGCCCGACCGAAAATGTCATTAACACTTATATCTATACTCTAGCTATTCTTAACGTACAATGTTTGTAAACAAATCTCAACACAAAAGTACGTAAGTCTCTTTGTGTTCCCATAAATTATTGTCAGCATTAAGTATTGTAGGAATGAGCTTAAATTGACAAGTAGTGCAAATTCTGTCTCAAAATGGACCATGACAAAAGTGATTTTAGTATAGGGGCAATGTTCACAAAAAATTGTATATAGGTACAGTTTGGCCAGCAGAGTAGCAGTGATTGAAAGAAGGACAAACCTTTCTAGTATGCTTGGGGTACATCTGACCATCCATGGATAGAGCACATCAATTCCCATATCTTTGATCTTTTGCAAACGTTGCTTGATAGTTTTGTGATTATATTTCAACACCCATAAATCTCTCAGTATTCTATCACCAGTCACACCTAGTTCTGAAAATAAACTTCATAATTTTATGTGTTAAGCTATGAGCCAAGCTTAACTTTACTTGACTTTGACGCCAAGCTTAACTTGATTTATTAGATATTATGCTGTTTTGCACATGACTTTCTGAGATGAAATGTTGTCTGTGTATTCTTCTTAAGAGTGTCATTCATTATGCCTGTTTAGCCATTTAGGTGTGAATAGGTAACAGACAGAATTACTTTAATTTTTTTAATTTAACCATCCATGATTTCATCGCAGGTAAACCAGATGTTTGCAAATACATTGAGTAAAAAATTTCTATCTTTTTACCTGTACTTACTTAGTTTTTTGTAACAGAATTATTGCACATCAATCCCTGTGGGGGATGGGTGCCCACAAAGTATCTATTTGCAGGTTGATAACTTTGCAAAATAAACTTAAACCTAATTAGTTTTTAGTAACAGACTTATTGCACAACAATCCCTACAGGGATGGGTGCCCACAGAGTGGTTAAGGAATCTAAATAAGCTACTTAACTTACCAAGTAATGTATCTAAAGAATTTTTCAACCAATCAAATGTTAAAGTGTACACAAAAGTCCTATTAATCAATTGTTTACTAACAGCTGATGGAGGACACTGAAAAATAAATATGAGAATTTTGAGAATGATCTCTAGAAGCTCCGATAATATAATATATTATGATAACATAAATAGGTGGTACAAAACTTTTCAATATTACCTATCCTAACAATTAATTTACTAACCTTTAATTTGGAAGAGATAAAATAAAGACGATTTTTGCAAAACTTTTTCTTTTCATCATTTTCAGTTATTCTCTTTATCATACAAAGTTTGCTAAGAGGCAATTTAAGAAATGGTAGAGAATCTTCATTTGATTCAAAATTGAGGGACATGATAAGTTTTGCTTTGTATTGATTGAAATCTGAAAATAAAATGTAAAATATTAATTCCTCTTCTATTTTGAATGTTGACTGATGAAAACTGTGTTACAAGTGTCCTTGGTTTGAACTAGTTTGAAGTAAACTAAATACCTGTTGGATTTTGTTGTTCTGTCTGTTGTTCACGTGTTTTCTTCAGATTAAGAGGAGCTGTAGAAAACTTTCCAACACTGTTCGTAAATAGACATAATTCAAATCCAGGCTTTTTAGAGATCACTTTCATAGGTTTTACTTTATGTAAAGTGGAAAATAAAGTCCAAAACCACATTGTATTATCTTGTCTGTTAACGGTAAAGTATTGACGAAGGCATTTACATGCAGGGGTTGGATTGGGATTGGGGCCGAAACTACTGCTCTGCAGTCTTTTTGTTCTTATAGCTAGATCGTCTTATAGCGTAGAGCGTAAGTTTTTGTTTATTGTTATTTTTATAGTAGGTAAGGTAGTAATTTTCATCCTAATAAATAATTAATACGTACGTACATAACGTAATCGATTTTATTTCAACTTCTTTTTTTTTGGTCCGCTTGCTTTTTGCCGCTTAACACAAGAATTGGATATTCCACCAGATTCTACCTTAGAGATTTTTATCTGGAGATGTCATCGCACGGCGTACCCCTCTGCCGCCGGCCATAAGGCGCTCTTGGTCGTACGCGTTATACAAAACTACATCACTCTTTACCGCGCGGCCATTAGCTGTCGTTTTGTGTCGCGAAGTAGTGCTTAGTGAAAACGGTGAATTGTGCGGTATTTTGGGGTAAAAGGCGATCAGAGACATCAAACTTAAGGGAACACGGTATTTCCTATCACAAGTAAGTGAAATTTTTGTCAATTGTTTTTGTAATTTTGTATATTTTGATTTAAATGGAATACTAGTTGCGACAGTTTCAAGCGTCTTGGTAGGAGGTGTAGGTGAGTATTGATTTCTTGGTAGAAGGCGAAGTGCGTGTTATTGTGTAACTCATTAATGGTGTAACAACAGTCATTGTATAATTGTGTGCTTGTTTTGTGTTTGTGTCACAGCTTTTACTTGCGTGTGCGTTTGTATGTGTGCTGTACCGTATTAACTCGCCTCCCGCGAAAAACGGCAGAAAGATTTTAGTACTAAAAGTGGCGCTTGCCAACTCCCGTTATAAATTCTCTAAGGATTCTACCGTAAAGGGTGGTGTCCGTGATGGTAGCGTACACATAACCGAATTCGAGTTTGTTGTTATGCCTAATAAATAGCGTATAAATAGAGTATAGTTAATTAGTGCATAAGTAAAATAAATAGTGCCTCCTTGGTTTAAGAAATAATGACCATTGTTTGTGGGTACGCTAGCATAACGATCAATATTTAAAAGAGAGCAATCATTATGAAATTTTGCATAGCTCAGGCGCTATTCATACTCTATTTTTGTGTATAACTTTTGTTGCTATACTATAAGCCGTTTTTGAGAACGGTCGTGTGTACGCTAGCTTGATCGTTATGCTATATATTAGTAGAATACAAAATTCTCTACAAATTTTGTTTAAAAAAAATACGGTGAACCGTTTTCGAGATAGAGGGCGGAGAGCGCGCGGTCACAGCATCACTTCAGGTCAACCGGTCCCTCCGGTCGAAAACGCGCCATATAGTTGATGAACTATCGATAAATCAATGATTATAAATATTTGTCAATTTTTATTAACTATTATATTATATTTTATCAATACAATATTGATGAGATATTTACAAAAAAAGCGCAAAAAAACCGTGACCTTTCACCTTAGTTGCGTACACCCTACCATAATGTAGGTTTTGAGACAACTTTTAGGGTGTCAATATACAAGTATTTACAGACTTACAGCTGGGTATCTCGAATTCCGAGGTAATTAAGATATCTGATGAATGTTTTATTACTGTAAAGCAATAGGTACCTAAAAGATTTTAAGCTACTAAATTAAGTGCCACAATTTTGAAAAGTTTTACCAATTTTAAACGACAAGAAGTAATATTAATAATCTTTATTACCTATGTGTGTTTTTGAGATGTCTCTCAGAATTTTTCTATCTTAAAGGCTATTCTGAACATTTTTTCGACTTACTTAGCTTATTGTATTAAGAAACCTAAAGAAATAAAAAAAACTGTCTAATGTAGGTACATAACGATACCTTTCATTTGATACCCCATTAGGACAAATAGCCCCCCTTTCGAAAAAAAATCCTCCTTTATGACCGGTTATTTTTACAGACTTCTCTATTTTTTTCCTGTAAAATATACATAGATCTAAATCGTCAAACGCCATTTTTCAACTTTTTTCAAAATAGGTACTTCGAAAAGCATAAATAAAACCTACAGAACTTTTGCCCCCGTAGGTCTTTTCATTTTTCCTTTTTAGGGTTTCAAACATCGGTTTTGAAACCCATATGGTCTCGCTCTGTCCGTCCCCGCTCTTTCTTGAATATCTCAGTAACTACTGCAGCTATTAACTTGAAATTTAAAATAATGATACATTTCGTGCGCCATAACAGATTTCAAGAAAAAAATATAGTAATAAAATGAAAACTGAACATGAATAATTTCAGTACAAATTTTGATGTTGAAATTTCAAAAGAGACTTAGGAAGGCAAATGGGGTATCAAATGAAAGGTATCGTTTTGTACATTTCAAAACACTTTGAAATTTCTGTAAGTTTCATACTTTTTGAAATATTTCAAAAAAAAGTCGAAAAATTGACCCTAGCTCTGAAGATTACAGACCGATCCATGTACAATGTATTAGGCGTTTGTAGACATCAATCTATATTTTACGGGAAAAATATAGAGAAGTCTGTAATAATAATAGTTTTTGAAAAATTGACAAAAAGGGGGGGATTTTTTTTTCAAAAGGGGACCCCCCCTTTTGAAAACCTACCCATGTGGCATATCAAATGAAAGGTATTGTTTTGGCCTTTTTAAAACACTTTTTGAAATTTCTGTAAGTTTCATACTTTTTAAAATATTTCAGAAAATTGATTGTCCAAATAATTGGCAAATGTTTGAAACCCTCAGCGCGCGAGTTACACTCGCACTTGGCGGATCTTGTTTTTTCTTTAGATCAGTAATGGCGCACGAAATATAATAATTATTTCAAATTTCAAGATAATAGCTGCAGGGGTTACTGAGATATTCAAGAAAGGATGACGGCGGCCAGAACGAGAACATTTTGAACCCTAAAAACGCTTTCTTTAATTAATTCGTAAATTCGAGATATGTACTTATCTTGAGTAGTTTATTAAGTACAATTTTTTTCTCCAATAAACTTGCTAATAAGTATTTTTAGCCGTTTTCGAGTTGCAGCTAGATAAAGTTTAATAGATACCATATAGATACCGCCTACAGCTGATAGTCTATAACCGCAACTTGTCCTACCTAGTAAACACTATCTTTGTGACGTTATTGATCGATGATATTGATTATAAACTAGGTGTATTAGGGAAATTAAAAATCAGTGTTTCTAGGTAAGTAGGTACATATTTTATTTTATTACATCTCGGCTCTATGTATTCTATTCCTACGCTACGTAACAAAACAACATACCTACCCACATAACTTAGTTCTATGACAATTTACCATACCTACCTACGAGACACATACCTACAACTATTTTAGAAGGTTAGTTAATCATAATCAGATAGAGTAACGATACAAGAGCGGCGAAAAAAAAATTTATGGTTTCGATTAGTTCTCTGCGAAACACATGTGTGATAAAATAGAATATAATAAAATAAAAAAAAAAAAATTAGGTAGGTTGTACATAAAACGTACTATGTAAGCACCTAAATTTGTTTTTAACTCTCAAGCTTTAACACAAATTTACACCGTACGTAAGCTCTATTAAGTTTAACAAACTTAGAAGGGGTTTTTTTTTCGATTTACATTATAATTTGTCGTGTTTTAAAAACTATAAGCCGACTTCTAATTCATAATATTTAAATTCTTTATTTCAGACTTCATGGGTCCAGGTAAATTACTCAGAAAACTACGATAGCGCGACTTTTCCCTCAAACCGAGACCACCAAAGAATCATCAAAATCTATTAAGAAATGGCGACAATACCAAAATTGTTGTTACCTACTAGTCGTAATTTTTCAACATTCTGTTCTTATTAAGCTTGACGGGATAAATACAAATCTATCGGGAATATTTTTTTTTAAGAGACCATGAAATAATTTTTAGTAGGTATCCATAAAAAAAATTGACGGAGAAATGGACGGTTTTACATTGAAAAAAAAACATGCATCCGAATATTCACGTGTATGTCTTTTTTATCGCCTATTTCTGAAGTCGGTTAAAAAACAAAGATATAAATTATAATATGTAGTGGTAAGTAAATACTACAGAAGAATAAAATACAATAAGTAGTTTGTAAGCAACTTGGTAGACAGCACTGGCGTCGTATAAAATAATCGAAAGAAAAGGAATCTGTAACATCAAGCAAGCGCTCTCGTGACGTTCTACCTTAGCCAATCAACCCCACAGTATTGTTTATCTTTTAAGGTGAATTACGTTCGTAATTTCTAGACAAGGACGAGCGAACACCGCGCAGTGAATGCGAGAAAGGGACGCAAGAGCCGGCCCGCGCGCAATTTCACTGCTTTTTATTTATAAATTTGATATTGCTCTAAAATAATACTCTTTCGCAAAAAACTAAAACCATAATCCTCTAAAGTGTTTAGTTAAGTATTTTTTAGACGATATTTCATGCAAATATGTTAAGTAACTAGCAAATGAAACTGGTTTTCCGTAGTAAAAATGCAAAATTTAGAGGAAACTTTACGATTTTTTTCTATCGAGTCAAGTTGAGTCAATCGTGTTTCGGCTCCCATAACTTACTAACAAAAATCCTAAGCTTTCGGTGCTCATCAAAAAAGATTTAAAAAAAATGTGTTTTCTTGCCTTAAAATTGATTTTCCGTCTAGGCAAAACCTGAGTTTTGGGACCTACTTCACCTTAAGTACTTTCATTACCCGTTACTACTTCTTTTATAATTAACGTCATAATCACGGTGTCTGTCTTTAGTCCGCGAATGCCGATCTTTATCACTGGTTTTGTCTCTATCCCGAGATCTTCTTTCACGTTTATCATTGTCACTTCTTCGTGGAATATTTAGCTCCGGTGACACAGAACCCCTCGACGATCTAGAAGGTCTGAAATAAACATAATTATAGTGTTTATGTGCCTGAGTAACTTGAACTTAATAGAACGGTTTGGTAAATTTGAGAACTCTACCCACATTGAAAATATTGATTGAATGGAATAAACTCTCACCTGTCATTGTCTCGTTTTTCTGGATGCCTAGGATTCTTTCGATCATGTTTATCATTGTTACTTCTTCGTGGAATATCTAGCTCAGGAGACTCAGAACACCTCCAGGATTTAGAAGATCTGAAATAAGCAAATTATTAATAGATAAGTAGGTAGGTACCTAAGTAAAAGACTGTAAAGACACGAACTTTAAGGGCTCTATCTCATAAGGACACGATGTTGGCGCCGCCACCGGACGCAAAAATATAAATCTTCATTTGTACAGAGGGTACCTCATCTGGTATCAGCTTGGTTGCGCAACCAAATTTGTTGCCGGCAACCAAACCATCAGTTGGTGGTGATGTTTGGTTTGGTGTTTATCGCTTCGTAGCTCAAGACCTCAGTGGCGCGACTGGTGGCGCCACCATGGTCCTGATGCAATAAGGCGTTAGCACAAGAGCCACTATAATAAATACATAAATAAACAGTATTGGATAATTTACACAAACATCATCTAACCCCAAAAAAAGCAAAGCTATGCTTGCTACAAGTCATGAATGATTGAATGTAATAAAATAAACACACACCTGTCATTGTCAGTTTCTCTTGAATCATATCTTGGTGTCCTTTTATCACGTTTATCATTGTTACTTCTTCGTGGAATATCTAGCTCAGGTGACTCAGAACACCTCCACGATTTGGAAGATCTGCAATCAAAAATAAATCATAATCTAACAGAAAGCCGCGGTAAATTGAACACAATAACCGCTAAAAAATAAATAAAAATCAAATAAAATGGTTTTATTTCAGACAACACATAGTCCATAGGTTTATGACAAAAAATACAAGAAAAATTTAAAAACACACTAAATTAAAAATAATAGATAATATCAAAATCCTACAAGAAACATAATACGGAACCGTGACAGGAACCAACTGAGTCGAGGATAATCAATGCAGGAAATATTTTCCTTCATTGATCACCCTCACCACACCACAAAGTGTCTCCAGAGAGTGAAGATGATAGTCCATCTGCCACAGTCCCCAAGATCTTGTTGCGAGATGTTCTAAAAGTTCTGCAGGAGGACACTGTATAAAATTAAATAATAGTTTTAGTAAATAACTGTTTTTCTTTAAATATGTACAAATGTATAAAATTAAGTAAAAGTGAATATCACTATCTATATATACACAATACTAGCACTAGGCAGGTTTATGTAAATATAAATTTATTGCTTTAGGTTAAATTAAGTATCTTATTTTATATAATTAATAATTGTTTCTTTATAATAGTTTCAGTAAGTTGTATTTTGTTTATGTTAGACTGTCGGTATTTTGTATGTTTATTTTATAAAATGTAAATCTCTCATTGGTCGTAAGTTAGATTAGCAAGGTCTAAACTGTTAAGGTGAAGTAGGTCCCAAAACTCGGGTTTTGTCTAGACGGAAAATCAATTTTAAGGCAAGAAAACACATTTTTTTTTAATTTTTTTTGATGAGCACCGAAAGCTTAGGATTTTTGTTAGTAAGTTATGGGAGCCGAAACACGATTGACTCAACTTGACTCGATAGAAAAAAATCGTAAAGTTTCCTCTAAATTTTGCATTTTTACTACGGAAAACCAGTTTCATTTGCTAGTTACTTAACATAATTATTTGCATGAAATATCGTCTAAAAAATACTTAACTAGACACTTTAGAGGATTATGGTTTTAGTTTTTTGCGAAAGAGTATTATTTTAGAGCAATATCAAATTTATAAATAAAAAGCAGTGAAATTGCGCGCGGGCCGGCTCTTGCGTCCCTTTCTCGCTTTCACTGCGCGGTGTTCGCTCGTCCTTGTCTAGAAATTACGAACGCACTTCACCTTAAGACATACCTAAGGACTGTTGATTTTGTTTGAACAATAAAAAAAATAGGTTATTGTATTTGATTCGTAAAAGCTATGATTGAATGGAATAAACTCGCACCTGTTATTGTCTTGTTCTCCTGTCTTGTACTTAGGTTTCCTTCTATCATGTTTATCATTGTCACTTCTTCGTGGTATATCTAGCTCTGGTGACTCAGACCACCTCCACGATCTAGAAGATCTAAAATCAAACTAATATTTATAAATGCGAAAGTTTCGATGTACTTATATGGATGGATGTTTGTGAACTTTACACGCCAAAAATACTGAACGGATTGAGCTGAAAAATATACAGGTAATTCTAGGTCTCGTTTGCCTTGTTGTCAAACATAGGGTACTTTTATACCATAAATCAATTCCAATGTTATAGAAATCAACTTTAACGTTTCCATTAAGCCGAAGTCGCGGGCAGAAACTATAGGTAGTTCTATTAATAATTTATGTCAACATAGACTAATATGAATGAAAATTTTATCAAAAACTGATACTTGACTGTAACAGAAAACAACAAGGTACCTACCTAGTACAAGCAAGGTTATAACAAAAAACTAAAACAAAAAAAAATATAAGTAGTTTTTTTGAATAGGAGTTTATTGTTTGTTTTTTTTTTTATAGGAGGTACTAAAATAATAAGTACATAACAGAAAGCAGCGGGAATTTTAAACAACCAGCTGCTATGGAACTCATCGTAGAATGGAATAAACACGCACCTGTCATTGTCTCTTTCTCCTGTATCATATCTTGTGAACAGTTTCTTTGGATTTTTGAAGACATGCAAGTAGTTGCAAGCGCGGCCTTTTGGACAGTCATTGAATTGCAGCCCTGAAAAATTGGTTTCGTTTAGACATTAATGACAGATAAGCGAACCGCGTGTTGTTAGTAATATACAATATTTTTTTTAATATTGCTGGACTCACACACTCAGCGTTATCTAGTAGCCCCAAGCTAAGCAGAGCTTGTGCTATGGGTACTAGTTATGATCTGATAACTAGTACCCATAGCACAAGCTCTGCGTACAAACATTTGTCCAGAGGCGGGAATCGAATCCGCAACCACCTGCGTCGCAGGTAGACCTTTGCCCACCGCGCGACAGAGGTCGTCTATTATAAAAAGAAAAGATTTTATTTGATTGAATTGAATAGGCTCCGAAACTACTAGACTGATTTGAAAAATTCTTTCACCATTAGAATCCTACATTATCCGTGATGAACATAGGCTATAAAATATACCCGTGCGTAGCCGGGGCGGACCTTTTGTACAAAATAATCACATTAATATGACGAGATAATTATAAATGTAGAAGATTAGATGTTTGTTTACCTCTTCACGCCCAACTATAGCTGGGTGTGAAGATCCGACTTCTGTATAAATACATAATGGATCGGGTTGAAATTATGGTTAGATGTAGCTCTTACCCTGGAATGAAACAGGCTACTTTGTATCCCATATAAATTAGTTATCATGAGATGTAAATAACCTTAGAACGTTCCCAATTCCCATAGAAAACGTGCGAAGACGCGGAGAGAAGCAGCAGTACAACAACGTAACGGGTAGGCAGGCAATTGTCTTAAATTAACCGTTTGGCCAGGATATTGATTCAGATTCAGAGTCATGAATTGCATACAAAGACGCGCTTACGCGGGCGGGACGCAAATCTAGGTATTAAATATATTCCCACTTCCCTGCATAGCCATTGCTGAATAACCTTTTATTTAACTATATTTTTTTTAATGTTCGAAGATAGAAAAAAAATTCTCAGTGGTTCTCCAGACAAAGGCGAGAGGAGGGAAAGCTGATGTTGCAATATCGAACCAATGTATGTATATAAAATATATAATACCATGGTAGGTATAACTAATACCAACCACAAATAGCTCCTTTCCATTTTTGTATGAGGGTGAACTGCAATGAAAGCTGCCTGCCCCCGTACCAGCGCGTATGCAAAGCGCGGTAAGCAGCCACAGCGCATCGCAACTTATCATATTCTATATACACATTGCCTCGTAGATGCTTCTCTAAGTTATTGCAAACCTGTGAATAGACACAATAATTATTAATATCCACGGTATCCAAAACATATAATTTTAATAATTTCGTTTAAATTTCTATTTTCTTATAAGTAACGTCTATGTAGGGCCCCTACCGCACTGGGACGCCACGCGGCCACGTCGTCGCTGGCATCGTAATAGTATCCAAACTTTACATTCTATATTATATGGCAGCTAACGTACCTACTTGGCGACGACTGGCTGGCAACGTCGTCGTCTCGTCTGCTATGCTATAGGTACTTAGGATACGTTGCCAGCAACGTCACCGAGTCCCGACGAGAAAGTGCTCTAAAGTCAAGATAAGGGTATATTTCCCTAACGAAATAATAGTAAGTTTGTAATTGTTTTTTCAAAACATCAATTTATTCTTAGCTACAAATATATCAGGAAAGTGAACATTTATGTTAGATGCTACTTTCCCTTTGGTATCTTACTAATAACAAGTCAAATATTATAACAATAGGTATAGGAAACAAACAATGAATGATGACGAACCTTGCATGAGATACCCGAAGTTCCACAAGGAAGCAGTTTTATTCATCTGAAGTACTGTCAAGGCTTTATTTGCCTAGGCTTGGGATCGCCAACATAAGTATTTCAAAGGATACATTGCACCAAGATTATCTGGAGTTCTGTATTTGAGCTAGTGAAGTCCAAATGGATTTGTTTTGAATCTTACCTTGAATGTCACTATTTTACCAAACTTCTCAAACTCCTCTACCACATCAAAAAAGAATTCTCTGAACTGTTTGTATGTTTCAATTTCTTCATATTCTAGCATTATATCGGTGTCATACTCCGAGGGTCTTGAATGCTCCATACCAAAATGAATGAAAAAGTTTGGGGCTAGTAAAACCTGTAATAAGAATTCTTAATTTACCTTGTCCCATGTCCAAAATATGTTTTGAATTTTTTTTTACTGTTTTTATAGTTTTAAGGGATATATTCTAATCATATTAATAATATTTTAGTTGCTGAAATGTAGGTAGTAGTAGGTCTTAGATTTAATGTATGTACAGGTTTAAATATTTAATATAACCATAAATAGGAATATCTTTTATAATACCTAGTGAAATACGGATAAAAGTCAGCAAACCTACATTATACCCATTGGTACTTGGTACATACAGCAGAACAGTTCCTCCTAATTTTTTCGAAGGCTGTTAAAAAAATCATGTTGATAGTAAGGGTCTTTGTATTATAATATAAATTATGAGTTTTCCTAATCTATACAGTACCTTGCTGATTCCCGGGTATTGGTGGTTCCTAGAGCAAGCATCTCCAAATCTACAGCATCCAGTTTTCGCAAAAAATGGACACTTTGCCATTTCAGGCTTTGTTTCATGAGAAATTAGTAATTCTGTTGGTGGATCTATTGAATCTCCTGACAGAAATTCTTCAAGCTTTGTCATGAAATTTTCTTGTCTGAGCCTATTCTGTTCTTCCAAAGTTCTCATTTGTTCTTCCTCAACTTGTGTCTTCTTTTGTTCCATTTCCCATTCCTGTAATAATATAATTGACAATATTAATGAACAGCACAGCAGCTCTCATTGGGTATCTGTTTAAAGTTTTTAAGTAACTTTAACCTCTTCTACAGCCTATAATTAATAGTCCTGTGCTGGACGCAGGCCTCCCCCTGATTTTTAATCTCATGGAGGGTAATGCCCATATTCCCCATGCTGGGCATGCAGGTTGGGGATCACAGTTCGGTGGTAGATCTATTCTCCAAGAGGCGCTGGTGCCCCGCCCCCGGTGTATATCCCTTAGTCACCTCTTATGACACTCACGGGAAGAGTTGGGGTGGTGCAAATTCTAAGCCAGCATCACAGGGCTTAACAGTTAGCAGTGACTTACCAATTTCCGTTTAGCTTCATTTTGAAGGTGTTCTTGCAGTAGTTTGTTTTTCTTTTCTTGTAGCAATTCCCATTGTTTTAATGTTATGCGTTCTGCTTGAAGCCATTTTTCATTTTCTTTGGCATTTGTATTTTCTATCATTTCTAATTGAATAGTTTGCAATATCTCTTGTTCTTGGATGTATTCTATTCTGTCATAAATCTTATCTGGAATAATATAAAGTGTAAAAATCATCTCTGGACCCAACAAATATACAATTTCAAAGACATTTTTTTATAGTCAGTTGATCAGGTGACTTTAAGTACTATTCACACCTTTTTCTTTAGCTATTTGCGTTCGGATTCTGCGTCGCCTTTCACGCTTTGCTATTTTTCTCCATTCTTTGTGCCTAAAACATAAATGTAATAACGAGTAAAAAAATATTACCTAGGCTAAATAATTTGGGGACTTTTTAGACATGTAGCAGACACTTTGTGATATTGACAAAAATAGCGACCCGTAGTTTAAATCTTTTTCTAATGCATTAAATCTACGAGGGTAATTCTGATGGAAAATTAAGCTATAATTTGAAATATCACTAATTCTTACTTTCCCATCCCATGAATTAACAAAGTTATGCTACAAGCTTCCGCTTTCTGTTTTTCTATTCTGAAATGTGAAGATTGTGAACTTTAGTACTATACTTATAAATCTGTGATTGTGATTTGTGAAGGAAAAGCAGTAATAGTTTTCTTTCTGTGAGGAAAAGAACAAACAAACAAGTTAGAAAAGCCAAAAAAACCTCAAAAAAACGCATTGCCGGAAAACTTCACGCCCCCTCAGCTTTGAAAGGTTGTCATTGTCAGTGTCATAGAGCAGAGTTGGTCCCTGAGGTCCTCTTGAAGGGGATCTCTTTTTTCATTGGTCCGCTCGATAGAGGTTAACTCTATGACAACCCCCTGAAGGCCCTATACCTCCATAATACGCCCTAGAAACATAGACTGCGTCTACAGACTGTCTACATATACATACCTACTCTATATCCAGACTTTAATCATGCTTGCAGGTTAATTGGTTAGTTTTAAACTTTTTACTTTGTAAACGAACTTGTAACGTACTCAGAACAACGATCCTATGGAACTGCCGCCGTATTGTTCAATTTGACACGGAAGCAATACTGGACTACCAGTCTCTTTCTCACAACAGTGGTTTTACGTTAGGAAAAAGCATACACACTCTTTTTATCAGCGCCCTCTTCCTGATTTCGATGTACTTTTGCTGTCACGGACGCCATTTTATTCTACGGTTTTGTTTACATGTGAGGAGATGTCATTGTGAGATTTTCATGTTTTCCCCGTGTTTTCGACTTATTTATTGAGCAAAACTGTAATATAAATTGAAAATCATATAGAAGTGTTTTGTAGCAGGCTGTGGCCTATGCCAAAGCAAAAACAGGCCGAATCTAACCATAATCCGCCATGCTTATCAACCGATTTGTTTATTAGGTATCCAGGAAAAGTACATGCTTAGGGCAGTTCCATAGGATAGTTGTTCTGAGGTAACGTACCGCATTTATTCTTTATTTTAAAAAGAAAGAAAATACATTATAAAGGTACATACACAAAACATAAATTAAGTTAAAAGGAAGGAGAGTGGAGTGGTCTAAGAAACAAACTTTAGATCTAATTTTTATATTATTTTTACACTAACTATGTATCTACAACTGTTGCCTCTATAGCAAAAAATAATAAAGATAAAATAAATATAATAAATAATGGATCCAACATTCATTTCAAGTTGAGTATCTACCTCCTCCTCTACAACATACAACTATGACGATCGCTTGCATTGGAGGCCCTAGAAACTTAACTGCGTCTACAGACTGTACTTATGCGGTTAGTTTGTGGTTGTTCTGTGGACAAATGGAAACGATTTTTTTTTGCTAACCCTGCAGGTGAGGGTAGATCAAGGTTTTTTGTCCGTAATCAATCTGTAATTTACAATTTACTTTCTCATATCAAGTTACCAAAGTTGTCAGCAAGTTATTTTAACGAAGTTGATATCTCGTTATTTTTTGATTTTGGACCTTTCATAAAATTATAAACTAAACTAGATTCGATTAGTTTGAACCACAATGGAAATCAATAGCACTTACATAAAAAATTTGATCATGTTCAAAAGAGTAAAAGAATTGGTCGAAGTTTTAAATTCCGGTTGGGACCCTAATGTAGACGGAGGATGGCCTATAAGGCTAGCTGCAAGATATGGATGTTATCTTATTGTAGAAACTTTCATCCAACACGGAGCGAATCCACACTTAGTTAGCGAATCCGGTAAGTTACTTCTGCAATAAACAGTCTATTTCTACTATTTCCTACTATAAAATTAGGTTAACCTTCACTCAACATCTGATTAATTACTTTGTAGGGGCATCAACGTTGCAGTTAGCTGTATTTTCTGGAGAACATTGGGAAAGCGATCGATGGACGTTCCTGCTGTCTTGCTGTGACTCTTCACAACTAGCAGATGGTGCGGCTGTGGCAATAATATTTAATATCACTACCGCATTGACAAAAATTTTGGAAACGGGGCGTTGTAATACTCACATACCGACCACTCTTACAGGTAGGTACCTATACCTACTTATCCGTTTTTGAAGCCGGTTACAAACAAGCAATATATATATTTTCTGTCCTGTTATTCCGTGTACGTAAGGTGTAAGGTATGAATAGCTTTTTTCATTTTAGCTAAAAAGATAGGTGTCCAAGTGTCTAATAAATAAGCGTAGTAATTTAGCAAATTTTATCAACTTTTAAGGTAAAACATTGGAAGAACTAGCCAGAGGATACAAACTAACGCATTTGCTGAGTCCAATAAATGATCGAACACACTCTCCAAATACAAGGTCAAATTTTGATCAAGGATATTCGAGAACAGCAAGGCCTACTAGATCGGTAAATACTTAAACTTTCTCTTTCACCGAGCAAGACAATACTGTCAATACTACCACCGTACCTACCTACTGTAATCGATCGATCGAAACAAAACGAAATTTCGCAGTGAAATAATAGGCCTCCAGTGTAGGTATATACCTAATATAGGAAAAAAAGAGGATCGCGCCTGGTTTCAGTAGTTTACCTTACCTATATAGGTAGGTAGGTAGGTACCTACTTACATTTACTATTTTCATAACAGGTAGTACCTCTGGGAAATCTGACATACTTAGAGCACATTGACAAAGATGTTGGTCCTGTTACCTACTTTGAAGTCGATGATACTTACATGAAATCGCTTGGCTTCAGCGATCATAATTATCTTCCATAATACTGAAACATTTACTTTGGGATTAAATTATGTTTTAGTTCAGGATTGATGCTAGAACTAGTGTTTCAAAAACACAAAAAATTCTCGACCTGCAATAAATCGTCGCTACTCAATAAATACTTTAAAATAAGCCTTGATACTTAGTACCTACAGTAAAGATTATTTTAATAGAAAGCAGACGGCGCGGGCGGCGGCGACGGCGTTTATTGTATAATAGCTAGACTATGTTTTTAGATACCTTAGGTAGGTAATATGCAAAAACTTGATTTTTGTACTTACTCGTCTTTAAACGCGAAATCCTATGTCTATCTTTTCACAAAATGGCGTCATACAACCCCTTTAACCCATTAATATTATATTTTTTGTTGTAGGAAATGAGACACACAGTGGCGATTCCACCGACCAATCGAAATTTGTCTCCATCGGTAGCTAGATTCTTCCAACAAACAGCTGGCCAGCCATCTCTTTCATCTCCACGGCACACTTTACTGGAATCTTCACCAACATCAGGTTACCTGACGAACTAGTACTTAGTAGGTATAATTATGTAAAAAATTTACTTGACCACTTCTAATAAATAACTAGGGTTTTTGTGATTCTTTTTTTGAAAATAAAACGGAAAATATGGTTATTATTCCGATGATTGACGTTGACGATGGATGTTAGTCCTAATATTATGTTCCTTTTAATAAATGGCAATGATTACATTTTTAAACAATTATAATTATTACTGTAACTAATAATTATATCCCTTTTTTATTTCCTACAACTCTGTTACACATACACCTAGGTAGGTACCTACTTTAATCTGCATATTGCCTGAGATAGGTAAATCAGTTGAACATTTTATTAAATAGGCACTTATCCTTAGTTTATTCGATAACTTATAATTTATATTTCTATATAAATAATTATTTGCAATCAAACTACAATCAATGCTGTGTCGGCGTGCATAAGCTTATCGCTTGAGTTTCAGGCAGCTTTCTATCATTCTGAGTCTGTAACAAAATATATTTTTAGGTCAGTTTTTTACCAAACAAAACTGGCAATTACTTACCACCTGAAATTAAAGTTTTGATACTTAAAAGTAAATAATAATATAGCAGTTCTCACTCTTATCAAGTCTTCATCATTGCACTTGATAATCAACGGCATTCCGAGGAAATGTGGCATTCGAGATTTCATGGAACTTATAAAGTTCTTTAGAATCGTTTTCTGTAAGTTGAGAAATTAGTAAATTGGTTAAGGGCTTATAAATTAAATTATACAGATAAAACTGAAATACTGTTCTGTCTGACCTCCAAAGGTTTGGTTACTGGTGTCACGATAGGAAAGTTTCTAGCCAAGCATACTTTAGGGTATGTCAGAGGTTCTCCCCGCCAGAATCTGACGGTGATGTAAGCGCCTTCTTCTTCAGGTAATCGGTAGCCATGCTACAAGGAAATGGCAAATTAGGCAGGCGCTCATTGTTTTTCATTTTAATTTGGTAGGTACCTATGGTCTATAGGTACCAAATTAAAATAACCGGTCTGATAGGCACTCACTATATTTTTCCAATGACGACGCAAATCTTTGTAACACTTGAAGTTAGCAGACTCCGGTAAGGATTCATAGAAATCTTCGACAATAGCTTTGTTCAGACTGAAACAGTTGGTTTTGTAATGAATTATCACAATCTTAGGATGATAGTCCTAAACCCTACAGCCAAAACACTGCGCACCCATCAGGTACTTATTGACTTTTGGAGTTTTTCTGTTCCGTGTGCAGAGCAGTCAAGAGTCACTAAAGCCCCCGGGTTCGGTTACTTGATAGTATCGTGTAGTATCGTCTTGACATTTGTGGTAAATATTGAGTAATTAAAGAACTTAAAAAAATCATAACACAGCTACCGTGATACCTCAGGCCATTGAGACTTCCGGAGAAACGCCAGACTGGGGTTTCTCTTCATTTTTTTGGCCCTAATACCAAACACCCGATGATCAAGTACCTACATAACCAAATTAGGGTGTGCATTAGAAAAATACACACCGACATAAGATAAGATAACATATTACACATCGACATAAGATCTTAAATTGTAAATAAATATTACCTAGGCAGCACCCTGATCCATTCCCCGGGATTGAAATCTTCATCAGGTGTTATGAAATTAATCTTTATCGGTTTCAATTCTACGACAGTCTCTTGATCTGTGAATAAGAGCAAATTTACCATTTTAGTATGGGAACCTATATTATATAATATTTATAATACTTTACCATTATTATTAGTTACAGTAGTAAGTACCTAGGTAGGTCTATCTACGTTTTAATGACTGTTACAACAATTAGGTAAGTAGGTATGTAGGACATAAATAAGTAATTACCGGTGCTCCAAATATTGTATTTAACTCCATCCTGAGGACCTCTGCATGTTAGAAAATCCCTGTTGTTTATCAAATAGCATAGCATTGACCCAAAGTATTCCACAAAGGAGCCAGCTTAGCAGTCAATGTGTAATTGAAGCACATTTCGTAATCTTCGGGAGAAGGCGTCTTGATAGATCCGTCCTATGTCATGTAGGTATTTATTAAAAACATTGATTAAAATAAATCGTCATTATAACCTACTACTTAGATAGGTATATTTTATAGTGAAAATCATTAAACATTTCCATAACCTTGCTTTGTGATCTCATGTTGGATTTCCTAAGTTTTTCAGAGGGCGCAATTTTGTGACAGAGTATAGGTTTTTGGAACGGGGCGAGCAGGCAAAAATCAAATTTTAATTATTAAAAAAAGTAAGTTTCAAGAGACCGCAGGACATCTGAGATCTCGGCCAAATTAGGTATGTGCAAAACAGTGCATTTTCAAGATTTTTATTATCATATTTTTAGATTCTAGAAACTAAAGAACTAACGTTGAATTACATGTACCTACCTAGGTCATGTTTTAACAAAGAGGATTGCCTGAGCACTGATCTAGGCCGAGTTTGACAACCAAACCCATTAGGTTCGCATCTTAAATAAATAATAAATCATCATCAGCTAACGCTAGTCCACATGGACCTCTATGCTCGAAGATATGGAAACTGGACACAAACGCTCATTAGGGGAGACATAGGTAATAAGCGCCCGTCTTAGACCAAAGATCCTAGGTACGTTACTATAATCTTTTTCTTGCCGCATGTAGCATCTAAGCAGGTTACATATCCCTACTTTTTACTAAGGTAACTCTTTAAAGACAGGCAAATAATAGGTACTTACATGGACAAGAGAGAATTTCAAAAACAACGAAACCAGTTTATCGTAGTCGTCACCCATTTTGTTGAAAATTATATGAACTTGTTGGAGTTCTTTTTTGTCCGGACAAGATAGTATTGATGAATTGGAGAATATTATCATTCTGTAAGATTTTCATGTGGTTATTTCACATTACCTACTGATAAAAAACCTATTTTGGAAAAATTAGGTGCATTTAACCTGCATTTAAGAATTTTCCAGTGAAAGTGCGAAGGCGCCGATCGGTCATGTTTGTCTTGCGTGTTGGCTATTACTGTTATGTATCCTAATGTAGCCATATTAGGATTTTTTATGTAATGTTTGTATGTATTTTGCATTATTTAACTTTTCCTTTCAAACTGTATAATCCGTTAATCCGTTTTTCATCACATTCAAGTGCTCAAGTTCACACAACACAACTTACGCGGGTTTAAATTTATTTTATTAGCTCATTTTTCCCGCCTTTATTTTATTTTTTTCTCTGAGACAACGAAGCTAATAGAAACTCTTTGGTTCAGTCCACCCACTGACAACCAGTATTGGTCGATTTCATTCGATCTGAGTCTAGACTAGATTTTTTGGTCGATGGTTGTTTTAGTAATTTCGTTCAGTTAGTGTTTTCCACAGATGTAATAGGGATGCTAACGCATGTGTTTTCATAGGGTTTTTTTCTACAAAAGATGCGAAAGTTTAAATGGATGGATGTTTGTTAGGTACTTGTATTTCTTCACGTCAAAGCTACTGAACGGATCAGCCTGAAATTTGCGTTAAGTCCCATAAAACAGTTCCCATGGGATATAGGTAAATAACCTTTTAACTTTCCATAGACACAACGCGTAGGAAGCCGCGGTTCGGGTAGTCTTTTATAAACTTAACTAAATAAGACGCGTATACAGAGAAAGGGCTTATGCAAAGATCCTAGGATCCTACGGTTTATGATTGGATGGCAGCCTCGCGCCCTCTGTCATGCATGATGGAAAAACATGAAAGCAATTTGATTGCGTATATCAAATTGTTTTTATGTTTTTAAGATAACTGAGAGTTTTGTTTGCTAAAATAATTTTGATCACTCTGACTGCTCATATAAATATAAAACAATGAGTAGTAAGATGTTTTGAACACCTTGGGTGCTTACAACAATATGATCATTCGAACTGCGTATATCAAATTGCTTTTATGTTTTTCAGATAATTTTGACTAGATACTCTTCACACTTATTTCAATTTGACGCTGACTGTCCCACTCGGTACTTAGATAAGCGATGACGACACGCAGAAAAAATATTAGTCAGCTTCTTGGATGAAGGAAATCACCCGCCCCTGTTCTGCCTGGATTCTCATTCTCGACGCGCGGAGCGGTGCGACGCGCAGGGGCGCGGCCGCCACCGCGCCGCGCCGTGTCGCGACACGACACCGCAGATCGACTTCTGCATCTTGGGCTTTGACAAAGTAACCAAAGGACTAGCGTTGATGGATCTTACCCCTCTGCCAAGGACCATGATTTTTTAATCAAGGTCGTTTATAAAAACTACTTCTATAATCGATTTCATCAGTCGCAGCGCAGTATCGTTATGGCCGAGTAAGGAGCTCTGATAAAAATGCCTACCTGTGCGGTCAGCGTCTTTATAAAAAAATCAAACACCTTGAACAGACTAAAAGATGGTTGTTCATTTCACATGCGAGTATTTTTTTGTGTAAATAATTATAATTTCCTCCAATTTGAATCGTTGCAAATTATTTTCATAGTGCATCCATTTTCCGAAATAATCAAGTAATATGAAAAAAAATCGAATTGCTTCGCGTCGTATTTATATTTTATTTTCAATCATATCACCATTCTGTAAAGTCTTATTTTGAATAACTATGTCCAAATAAACGAGTATTTAACATTTTTTCGCAAGCTCTATGGGTACTCCCACGAGACTAGTGGGCGTTTCTGACAGGAGATAGTTTTATACTTATGGTAATTTATGCCAAATTTCCTTATCACAGGAATGTATTTTTGACCTTATTGCTTAACGCATAAGGTCACCCACGAATTTCTATATTTGAATTTTGACTTCTACAAGCTTTGAGTTTTTATGTACCGAGACTACCTGAAGGGATGGTTTACTCACTCTGTATCGATATCGATATAACTGAGTTAGTTCCGGCCGATTGTCATTTTCTTAGGCATAGGTTTTTTTATCTTTCGCATTTTGAAGAAAAAGTCGTAGAGCACATATTTATCTGGATATTTGGTATTTGCCCTCTCTAAAAATATTAAATGTGATAATTGCCTTAAGGTTCAATTTGGTCCACGTGATGACAAAAGCTTTACAAATATCACAAAAACGAACGATAGCATTTTTGTTATAGTGCTTACCCGCACTCTGGGCATCACTAAGAAATGAACAATCTCAAAGATTTTCGACTAAACCGACTGAAGACTTCGTGGCTTAGTTGGTTAGAGCACACCCGTACTAAGGATGGGGCGCAGGTTCGAGTCCCGCCGAAGTCGAAAATTTTAGGGAACCTATTTCATTTCTTACGCACGAAAGCGTTATCAAGCTTAGTCGTTTATGTGAAAAATTTATAAGACTAGGCCTAGACGACTACAAAAAGTTAAATAACAAATTTACAACTGCATACAAAATAACAAAAGGTCTTCATCACTTGAATGGTGATGATTTATTCTCAAATACACGATACAGATATTTATGTTAATCAAAAAAAATTAAGTAGCCACAGCTATGCTATCTATGCTATGATAGCTAGCTATATATATATGTGTAAAAATATACAGATACCAGAATCTCATATATTGCAAAAAAGCGACCCTGAAAAATATATTAGGCACATTCACACAAAACTGAATCTTAAAAAAAAAATTGTTTATTTGATATAATGTCGGTTCAGAATCAAGCGATGTCTAGCCAGGCATTACATACATCATTTAATAACCAGCTGATCCGCTTGCGATTTAATTCGCGTGAACTTTAGAATAAAAAAAGGTCGATATCAGCTGAAATCCTGGTATAGGAGTAGGAGCATACTTAAATCCGTATTCAAAAACCGTTTAAGCTCGTTTTGGATAATTTCGAAACATCCTGAAATCTGTATTCAGTCATTATCTGTTTTTTTTTTTATTTGAGTTTAAACATTAGTTATATTATTATAATAGTGTAATTACAAAGAAACGATGTCACAAAAAATCTAATTAGGTACATTAAGTAAAACTATACAGTGATCATTTAGTTTTTTTGTTCATTTCAATCTTTTTAAACGTAAAGAAGCGAACAAGAAACCAAAAAGGTTTTTTTAAGGCAGACCAGAAAATTGCGTCTGATGAACAATGAGAGAGAATTTATTACTAGCATTTTTTTTTACTTTAGTTTTAATGTAAATCTATTCATTGCTAAGTAATAATATTTTAATAATATGTATATTAAAAAATACATAATGGACTTGTCATGATTGTTTTAATTCGCTACCAAGTGAAAAACATGGACATCGGAAATCATCGATATTTATCAATCCCTACGAACTTTTGACTTTCATGCAGTAGTGATACCTGAATATATTTTCCCAAGATTTTTGGTAGTTTAGGCATAGGTTAAAAGTAATTTCTGGAGACTAATTTATACTAACAATTTTTTCAAATCTAATGATTTGAGTAAGTCCATTAATGATTATGATTTCATTCAGACAAATACATAGTAATGCCCACCAGGAAGCTGTAGTTTGCATAGGCATTAATTTTGACTATCTATCAAATAAAAATAAATAAATTAGAATTGTTCTAATTTCATTTTTTAAACAAAATATTTCACAAACTTTCAAATTTAAGTAAGTTATGATTATGTTATGAGGTAATGAAGTTTGATAGTAGGTATCACCATAAATTTTCCCCATTCCTCCCCTCCCGCTAAAAATGGCAGAATATTTTGTTTGTAGGAAAACAGGCGAGCCTCGTCCATTGACAGCGGGTTAAATTGTCTAAGATCTTGGGCCATAAAAGTGTTAACGAAATATGCCTACGAACCATAGGCTTAGAATGTAGGAATGTAGTGAAAAAATTCTATGTCTATGCTACGAACTTAGAATAGGCAGCAGCGAGCTTTTACTCATTGCCCATATTTTTGTCTATTAGCTGCATGGTAGCATTTCTTCTTCCATGTAAACAATTTTGATCTGTGGCTAGATTTCGAGAGTCTAGCTGGAATGATGAGTTTACTTTAGTACTATACTTATAAATCTGTGGATGAGTTGGCTTGGCAGATAATGAAGCTTAAGGGGCTACTATGGGCCAAAGGCCTTGAGGATTCGGACGGAGCCAAAAATTTTCCCCGCGCCAACCGCATAACCCCGCTACGATTTTACGCACGCAGACGGCGGCGGCGCGGCGGCCTGCGCTCATGGCAAGCGGTCGTGCATCGCGACGCGACGTTGAAAATAAGAACTGAAGGACTTATGTACCTACTACTACTACTTCATATTATGACTATTGTACCTACCTACCTCTATTAGATTTAAGTTGGGTGCACTGCACATCTAACCGATATTTTTTTACATAAGTAGGTACCACTTGAGAGAACACTGCACATAATACCAACGTGTGGGTCAAAAGGAATTATGTACAGAATTCAGAGATAACTCTGTAATCTGTAGTATTCAGTACAATGTTGTCTAAAAATATACTGTACACATATCTACTTAGGTACTACCTAATAATAAGATGGAAAGATAGGCAGGATTGGCTAGGTATCTAGGTAGGTCGAATGCGAATCTCAAATCATCTCTAGAGATGTAAGGAATATTCGCATTCGCATTCGCGAATATTCGCAGGATTTTCAATATTCGCATTCGCATCCGCATTCGCCAAAATCTATGCGAATATTTGGCGAATAATGATGGGGCAAAAACTTACCTAATATAATATTAAAAAAAACTGTTCTCTTTAACATGCCGAATTAAAAAAAACATCTCGTGAATAGAGATGATGACAGTAACAAAAAAGCAACATTATTATGTATTTACCAAATTATATCTGAGTCAAACATGACAAAACGCGTATTATAATTTTTATTTTGATCAAGATCAATTATTATTTTCATAAATAACATCTACAAAATACAATAATCCACCATGACACGTTGGACACCAATTAGGGAACACAGACCCATGACGTCATGTCGTCACAAAGTAAAATGGAAGACACAGAATAACCACAGAAATAAGTAATAATAAACGTATGACTTTCTTCAATCAATAGCTTGCTTCTTTGTTTCTTGCCAATATTGTTAATACTTGTTTCTATTATTTGATTGTATTTATTATTAGTAAAGACATACTAATGAATAATAAAATATTATGGTAATTCTGTATCATAAAAATGTGTGCATCGGTGACGTCATAGACAGTCGCCACGAGTATTGTAGCGTTTTAGACGAAATTGAAATTATATTTTTAAAGCTCAATTTCACTTCAATATCCATGTCTTTTGCAGAAATATGTTTTATTTTCTATTCAGTAGATGTTTAAAAATATCAAGGAGTAAATTCTTAAAAACAATCATCATGCATTTTATAACGGCACTCTTATTGCTTACTTTAATTGGAACATTTGGAACTTTGTAAGAAGCTTTAACAAAGGTTTAAAAACTTAACTGAAAAAAATATTATGTTGAACTGACTTTGTTTGGTGACTAGTGTCTGTCCGTGGCATTGCACGCGTTTCTACGAAATTAAAGAAACTAAACGTTTAATGTTTATTTTTTCCCTATAGGAACTAATTTGTGGGATAGAAAAGTAACCTAGCCTTTGCTTTGAATGATAATGTATTGAATATTTTAACCCCGCTGGGTTAGAATAATCAATACATTATCATCATCTTAACCTTTTAATGGCGGGAACCACTTGACAAATTTATGGTATGTTTTTGACGTGCACAGACCACGATTGGAGGACCTAGGACAAGGCTTTCTTTTATTTTTCATTATTATTTTATACTAGTTAATAAATAAATATGAACATTTAAAATATAAAAAAAAAACAAGTTATTTTCTAGTTGCACCCAACCCAAACTTCATAAACTAGAAATCTTAAATTTGAAGCATATTTACTTTTTCTTTACGATTCTCGCTATGAAAGGAGTTTTGGAAATTACACCCCCGAAGGAAAAGAGGATTGAAGTTTTTATTGTAACTTTTTAAGAGTTTTCTTGAAAATTTCTGATAATGCGTTCTTATTCGAATACTCTTCGAATACTCGCATTCGCATTCGCGAATTTCGAAAATTTGACATTCGTTACATCCCTAGCTTTATTTCATTCATCCATGACATTGACAATTCACAATCTTGATAACCACAGAATTTGAAACTGATATTGGCATAATTGTATCAAAACAGATGCAGAGCCAAAAATGAAAGAAGATGAATCACTTGATAATTGCTATCTTCGTCTACAAATCGCGTTGTTTGTTTGTTAATATTTTTATCCACACATTTGTCGGTTGGAGTTGGATTTGTTTGTCTTTTTATATGTTATTTTGGGAAAAATGAGTGCCTCCTTAGTGAAGGCATAATGGGTAAAATTTAGACCACGTTTAGACTTATTTTACTTAGTAGATGCGTAACATGCAAAATGTAAAGTTATAAATATATTAATAAATAGGTACTGGTTTAAAAGTTACAAGCATAACGCTATTGATATAACATATTACGCTATTGTACTGAAATTTTCTGAGTATATAAAATACAATGGATTGAAAAACGCATATCATAATTAAGAGTTTTCTTGAAAATTTCTAATATTCGTTTTTCAATCTACTGTTTTTTATATACTCAGAAAATTTCAGTACA
The DNA here is from genome assembly GCA_946478455.1 of Eupithecia vulgata. Taxonomy (NCBI): domain Eukaryota; kingdom Metazoa; phylum Arthropoda; class Insecta; order Lepidoptera; family Geometridae; genus Eupithecia; species Eupithecia vulgata. The sequence goes on along the minus strand of OX297862.1, from coordinate 10,688,014 downwards.
ATAGCGTTATGCGTTAGAAAGTTACAGCCCTTTTAAGTCGGACGGAGCCCAACTACAACTCTCAAACTTTCATATACCTAACCATTTCATTAATATTTTGAAAAATCCTGAAATACCTACGTGTTCAACGGCTTTGTATTTTTGGTAAATTTCAAGCAAATTTGGCCACTTCGTAGAGTTAAAAGAAACACATAAAAAATTCAATCCTCTTTTCCTTTGGGGCCTGGGGCTGTAATGTCCAAAACTTCTATGCTTCAAATTTAAGATTTCTGGCTTGAGGTTTGGGTTGGGTGTAACTAGAAAATAGCTTGTTTTTTTTATATTTCAAATACTCATATTTATTTATTAACCAGTATAACATAATAATAAATAATAAAGGACGGCCTTGTCCTAGGTCTATGCACGCCAAAAACAAACCATATATTTGTCAAGTGGTTCCCGCCATTAAAAGGTTACCTTAATTTTAGTCATTCAAAGCAAAGGCTAGGCTATTTTTAATAAGTTAAAGGTAGTTCAGTGCTTGTTTGTCCTAAATAGCATCATGATAAATCTATAGATACAGGATGTTCATTGTTTTACAAATTTAAATTACCTATTTATAAAACCATACTACGAGTATTATTATATTTTTTTATTGACAACCTCTTTGGCGCGGTGGGCGAAAGTCCGCCAGCGATGCAGGAGGTTGCGGGTTCGATTCCCGCCTTGGGTCAAATATTTGTACGATCTGTAAGTATTTGTTCCGAGTGTTCTGGTCGTTATCCTTGTATAATAAAAAAAATATCTAGGTACTGTATTTTATTATTTATATCAGTTATCTAGAACCCATAACTCAAGCTCTGCTTAGCTTGGGGCTGGATAACGCTGTGTGAATTGTCCAGCATTATTTATTTATTTAATTGATTAAGATTAGATATACAGAACGACCGATATGGCGCGGCGGGCTAAGTCCGCCTGCGACGCAAGAGGTTGCGGGTTCGGCTCCCGCCTTGAGATATTTGTTCCCGGTGTTCTGGGTATTCTCTATGTATAATAAAAAAAAATTATGTAATACCCCTTTTTGACCATTTTTCAAAAACTATTATTATTACAGACTTTTCTATATTTTTCCTGTAAAATATAGATCGATATCTACAAACGCCTAATACATTGTACATGGATCGGTCTGCAATCTTCGGAGATACGGGGGGGGGGAATGGTCAATTTTTCGTCATTTTTTGAAATATTTCAAAAAGTATAAAACTTACAGAAATTTCAAAAAGTGTTTTGAAATGGTCAAAACGATACCTTTCATTTGATACCCCACATGGGTAGGTATCCCCCCCCCTTTGAAAAAAAAATCCCCCCCTTTTTGACCATTTTTCAAAAACTATTATTATTACAGACTTCTCTATATTTTTCCTGTAAAATATAGATCAATATCTACAAACGCCTAATCCATTGTACATGGATCGGTCTGCAATCTTGGGAGATGCGGGGGGGGGGGGAATTGTCAATTTTTCGACTTTTTTTTTAAATATTTCAAAAAGTATGAAACTTACAGAAATTTCAAAAAGTGTTTTGAATTGCACAAAACGATACCTTTCTAGGTTTTGATACCCCATTTGCCTTCTTAGGTCTCTTTTGAAATTTTAACATCAAAATTTGTACTGAAAATATTCATTTTCATTTTTCATTTATATATATATTTTTTCTTGAAATCAGTAATGGTGCACGAAATGTATCATTATTTCAAATTTCAAGTTAATAGCTGCAGTAGTTACCGAGATATTCAAGAAAGAGCGGGGACGGACAGAGCGAGACCATAAGGGTTTCAAAACCGATCTTTGAAACCCTAAAAACCTACTTACCAAACAAGCGATTTCGAATCAGCATGTACATATCATACCGGCGGCGGCAAAATTTATGTACCGGCAAGACTAATACTGTAAAACAAAACTTATAGCCAACGTACCTTTCTAAATCCATTTCCATTTGTCTATAGTCGTTTTTTTTATTGGTTAAGGACATTATAAAGCACAAATTTGCTTAAAAAGCTATTAAAACTCTTTAATTACTTGACACAATCACAATAACACCGCAACTCGTAAACAAAACAAACAAGATGGCGAACCTGTCACTGCGTGAATGCTGAGCTGTGATTGGCTGGCCTATGGAGGTTGGACAAACAAGCACTCGGCTTGATATTCGGATGCGTTCATTTTTCAAATTATGGAGTTTGGCTAAACAAGCACTCAAGACGATTTTAATTTTGGAGATAGGATATTTAATTTTTGCAATTAGTGTAGGTTGTAACAAAAATATATTAATAAAAATTTGTGGTAATGCGCGTTATTATAATATCTAAATTTTAAAATAAAAAAATCGTTTGAGGTAAAATTGGTCGGTTGGCCATTCAAGCACTAATTACGTTTACCATTACTTATTTCTGTGGTTGCTCTGTGCCTTCCATTTACTTTGTGACGACATGACGTCATGGGTCTGTGTTCTCTAATTGGTGTTCAACGTGTCATGGCGGATTATTGTATTTCGTAGATGTTATTTATCAAAATAATAATTGATCTTGAACAAAATAAAAATTATAATACGCGTTTTGTCATGTATGGCTCTGATATAATTTGGTAAATAGGTACATAATAATGTTGCTTTTTTGTTACTGTCATCATCCCTATTTACGAGATGTGCAGAGTTTTTTTTTGTAATTCCGCATGTAAAAGGGAACAGTTTTTTATACCTCTATTAGGTACGTTTTTGCCCCATCAACATTCGCCAAATATTCGCATAGATTTTGGCGAATGCGAATGCGAATATTGAAAATCCTGCGAATATTCGCGAATGCGAATATTCGTTACATCTCTAAAATAAACATTATTACTCGTACGTAATTGGTGGTTGAAGATAGCTAATAGCAAGCGTTGGTAATTGGACAACGCGCGCGCCAAAAAGCAGTGTGTGAAGTTGGCGGCAAGTTCGAATAACCAACATTCGCATTCGCGAATGTGAGCATCGAATACTCGCATTCGCATTCGCGAATGTCGAAAATTTTACATTCGTTACATCCCTAGTAGGTACATACATCTCACTAATATTATAAATGTGAAAGTTTGGATAGATGGATGTTTGTTACTCGATCGCGCCAGAACGGCTGAACAGATCTGTTTGAAATTTGGCACAGACAGATAGATTATAGTTTAGAATAATAAATAAATAATGCTGGACAATTCACACAGCATTATCTAGCCCCAAGGTAAGCAGAGCTTGTGTTATGGGTACTAGATAACTGATATACGTAATATTATACATTACATAGATAGTTTTTTTTTATTATACATAGAAAACACCCAGACCAACGGAACAAATTTCTGCAGATCGTACACAAATTTGTTCCGAGGCGGGGATCGAACCCGCAACCTCTTGCGTCGCAGGCAGACTCTCGCCCGCAGCGCCACTGAGGTCGTCAGAATAGTACATAGTACATATGCTACTTTTTATCCCGGTGAAATGTATGGTTCCCGTGGGATCATTCTAATCGCGGGTAACACCGCGGGGTACAGCTAGTAAATAATAAAACAAAACTGTTTCATAAGTATTTTTATGCAACTATTATAATTGTATTTATTCGTAGGCAGTAGTAAAATAAAATGACAGCAAATGCTAAGTATATAAAAATACTATACTAGGTACAGTATAATATTTTCTCATAAACAAGAGTCCGAGCTCAAATAATACCTACTAGATAACACTACAGCGTCCATGCGCAAACAATAATGATTATTGCTATATAGGTAATAAGTATCTAAAATAGGTACACTAGGACCGACGCGACGACGAGCGACACAACCTCCACGTCCGACAGTCTGAGCCACACTGCCGCCCGTCGCCCGCGCACAGGCCAACCCATCCCATTTCATATCGAAAACATAAAATAATTATTTGTAGCCTGATTAATAATTTGTTTTACTCGTGAAACGTTCAAATTGTGTGAAATACTTTGACAAATAATTGTGTAAAAGAAAAATGATATAACTCAATACCGTTTAAAAGATATATCCATATTTAGAACAAAAAATGCTTTACTTTTGGTTTTTTTTTATATAGTAATAATAAAGATACAATCATTTTAATCGTACAAATTTTAGTTTAATATCTACTTTGCAACATATATTTTTTTCATACATTTTCATTCACTCATAACGGAGATATATCATTTTGAAAAAGTCGTGTTAGCCCATACAACAGCCTTAATATGGTGCTCCATGTACCGGCACAAATTAGGCAGTGACCCACAGATTTATAAGTATAGTACTAAAGTACAGTGACCCTTTACCACCGGTACTCTAGAAGCGGAGGGCGCAATGCGCGCCATTTTGAGAAAAGGATAGGTCTAAGATTTCGCGTTCATAGGAGCGTGACAGAGCATGCGTTTTTGGAAAGGTCAAGTGCAAAAATGGAGGTTTTGTCAAAACCAGAACAAGTTAATCTGTTAACAGATTAATCTGACTCATCAGGGACTAAACAGATTAATCTGTTTAATCCCTGCGGTCTATTGAAATAAGTTGTTTAAATCTATATAAATTATAAAAATATAAAAACTACTACTAATATAAAAACAATAGAAATAAGTGTTTTCACGAAACAGAAAAAATGATAAATTTTATGTAAGAGTTTGATAATGAAAGGGACAGAGGGCTCTCGCAAGGCTATCTCACTCTGCATACAAATCGGCAGCCCAGAATTACATTCCAGAATCTGGAATGTGCACGGGCTGGAATCCAGGTTGAGTTCCTTGGCCGACTAGTTGACGGGAGAAATTCCTATGTAAAATCAATAATTGAGAAAACACATTCAATTAAATTTTTAATTTATTTTATAAAATATGTAAGGACTATGTATCTATTTTAAATTAACACAACATTTCATACAAAAATATTGTAAAAAAATTACAAAACTTACACTGTATCTTCATTTTGTGATGTATTCAATCAACCATGTCTCTATTATCATTATCAAACGGAACAGAAATTGTGAGTTGCTGTCTCGGGTAAAATAAGCCGCGACCGTGAGCCCCTTCACCGTCATATAGTGACCCGTAAAATTATAAAATCCTAGTCACTTAGATTTTTTCACAGGTTTGTTCGTAACTCTCGGATAAGCTTAGGAAAATTATAAACTTACCTACGTGGTTCAATGCGTTAAATTGTAAGTGGGACATAGGTACAGTCTTGTTGAATATTTTCCGGAAAATTATAAAGTGACTGGAAAAGTGATAGAATAATTTTGCGGGTTTTACAATCCTACGGTGAAATATTAACCAAAGGTCGCGGCTCGTTATCCTCGAAACAAATGGAAACGCGGCTTACATTACAGACAAGTTGCATAAAACAAGCAAGTACATAAACAAGCAAGTACATAAACAAACAAGTACATAAACAAGCAAGTACATAAACAAACCTTTGTACACATTTAATAACGTAATAATCATAACATAACATGTCAAACAAGTAGGTACATAGGTTAGTGAGCCAATTTAGAACTTTTAATAACCTACCTACATATAAAATAAATGATAGTTACTTAACTATAAGTAAAATTATTTAAAAATTAAATTTAATCACAGAGTAATAGCAATAGTCATGTAAAATACCCACCGGCGTGTTATCAAAAACTGCTGCTGCTGAAGCTTAGATAAATCTAATCCATTCTTTGAGTATGATCTACTCCATCCCTATTAGCAACCTATATAAAATAAATCCTAAGATTAAACTTACATTACCTTAGGTTTAATTTTTGACAGCCTTTATATAAATCAATCATAATTTAATTGAGTGAGTAGCGATAATTAACAAGAATTTCGCTATAAAAGTACTTACACTCAATTTTGAAATTGATAAATATAGGGCACAAGTATTATCTTACAGCGATCATTATTGAGGCGGTACAGCAAGTAAAAAACTTACAGCTAATTCTGGTGTTCGAACTGATCACGTGCTTTGCGTAGCACACCTTGAGTCTTGTGTATTTCTCTACAGATGGCGCGCTGGACACTTCTTTTTCGCAAGTTTGCAGCGTTCAGTTGAGTCAGGGTTTCCGCCAGGGTAGCTTTAGTTCTCGATAACTTCTGCTTGAGCGTGACGTTTTCTTCATACAATGAGCCTGGAAAAAATTGTTTAAGTATTTATAACAAGCATAATATCGAGCAGTACAAGTGAATTAGATATTATCGGTGACTTACGAGGTGATAAAGCAACAGCGTCGTTTTGTTCCAAGCTTGACAGTCTATCGCTATCGATGCCTTGATCGGGAGAAGTAGGACGATCTTCCTCGAACGGCAGAGCTTCGTGCACCGCTAACATTTTATCATCGACATCCTGGCCTACTCTTCGTGTCACTTCGATTTCAAGCTGAGTATTAAACTCCATGACGGAGGCAAGTTTCTCCCGAGTGTCTTCAAGCTCTTTCTCGACGCGGAGCCTGTCATGCTGAGCGCGAGCTCTTTCTAGCGCTACTTGCGATGCTTGCAATGTAGCTTCGTCAGCCGCGCGCCTCAATGAACGCTCTTTTTCTAAGAATGTAGCTTCCAATTCATGTCTCTCAGACTTCATCATTTCTATCATTTTCATTGAATCCACCAGCTTCTGGTCCACATCCTTAACCCGCGATTCTAGGTTCAAAATCGTACTCCTCAAAGCTTCTACGTGTTTTTCCGCCTCTACAGCGTTGGCTTGTTCAATGTTTAGGTTATTTTTCAGATCACTGTTTTCAGCCGAGAGTTTTTCGATTTCGTTGAGAGTTAACTGTAATTTGGCACTTAGGTCGAGCTTTTCGCGTTCTAGGCTCTCGCAGCGCGTGTTGAGTTCACTGACGATCATGGCGGCCGATGTTGTTTTGTTGTCTTCTGAGCGTGAGCCGTAGGACAGCTTGGCGCGGCGAGCTCTGTTGTACTTGTTACTGTCTGAGATAGAGTCGCGCGCGCTGACTCCGGTGTCGCACAGGCCGACGCGGGCGAGGGATACGTTCCTATCCGGCTCCGACCAGCATTCAGACTCGGAGATCACGTCGGCTATCGGGAACTTCATTGGCTTCCGCATCGAGTGCTTTTGCTCGTCTATGGAGTTCATGTGATGTCCAAACATCAAAGTAAGGTCCTCTATCCTCAGAGACTGTGACATTTCGAGGTTACTCTCATCCATCGTAAACTCCTCTGGTGCCATTGACTCGTCCAGTTCTAAGCCGACAGGTAGGGCTAAGCTTTGTTCGAGAATGCTCTCTGCTAACCTCTTCTTGTCTTCGCCCAGCACGCATCTGAAATGATAACAAGATATAATCTATCACTATTATAAAGCATTCACTCTTTATTATAACCTGATAAGAGATAGGACAAAACTTACTTGTGTGAGAGCAGTTTGTCCAGAAAATATGCAAGTCCTTGTAAACGACGAGTCAAAAGCTGCTGAAGGTTTCTGTAACAATATTTAATATTTTAAAATAATTGTAAAAATAAATGACAAACTTTTTTATGTGAAGTTTTAAGGTAAATATATATTTAAAGTACCCAGATTCTTCATCGTCTTCGGTAACATTTTTCTGAAGGTCACGCACTTTTCCTTCCAAATCTTTGATGTGCTCGTCCTTGCATTTCAGAATTTCTTGATACTTTTCCAACTGCGAATCACTGACTTGAGCGTATGTTAATTCTTTATTCTGAAAGAAAACATACCATCAGATAATAATTCTTCTAAAGCAGAATAGTTCTTGCAATAATTAAGTCGAGTTGTGAGTCAGCGCATAGAACGGTAGTTTAAGTAGATTATAAAGTAAGGTTAGTATTGTATAAAGTAGGTACTTACCAGTTTAATTTTCTTCATTTCTTTGTCTTGTTGCTGTATCTTCTTCATGCAGCCTTTTATCATTTGAAGGGCTTTGCGGTTCTCTCTACGTAATCTCATTAGCTCACCCTAAAACAATTTTTGTTTGATTAGTTACTTACGTACGTGTTATTTAGGGGCTCTGATTCACAATAATCAAAGACCAACACATAAAAACAAACTTAATAAGTGTGTACATACCTGGTCTTCATTGTTGACCGATACCGCCAAATAATCCCTGAAATAATTATAATAAATTTTGTTTTAGGGGTAATTTTTACATTGATCTATTGATCTAATTTTGGCCACGCCTTCACATGCGTCGTTTCTAGGACACAAGCAATCTATGGACTTGAAATAGACTTTAAATAAATAAAGGATTTAAAAACAAAGAAATTACAATCAAATAAAAGGATTTAATTGTCTGTCATTTATCTAATACCCACAAGCTCTGCTTACCTACTTTGAGGCCACATGCTAATGTTTGGATAGTCCAGAATTTATTTATTTATTTATTCAATTATTGTTATTATGAAAACGTTATATGGTTATTGCATTCCTTTGGGAACTGCTATGTGGAAATAAAAGTAGCATATACGTTAATCCAGATATCTAATCAAAATTTCAGCACAACCGATCCGTTCAGTCGTTTTTGGGTGGAGAGGTAACAAAAAACCATCCAAAATTTCCCTTTTATAATACTAGTGTGATAATGTGATTGTCTTACCCTGCCGATTCAGATTCCGCGCATGTGTCATCAGTTACATCTTTGCGATCGAGTGTCTGAGAAAAAATACAATGTTTTTATACAAAACATGAAATTGACTCTGCACTGGAGGGAGACCTGCAGTTACAGGTATTTTTCAAAAAACCTATACCAGGCTCCAGCCTCTCACAATACAGGTTTTTCTCAAATTATATCACTAGATACTATGCTTAAGTTAATCTAAACCTATTGTAAGAAGAAAATAAATAAACACAATGCATGCAACATACCACACACACGTACATTTAGGTAAGCAACTAAATGTACTGTACTTATACAAAAAAGGAGTAAATTATAAAATTTACTAACATAATATTATCTTGATCATAATTTAAAACGTTAAGTATAGTTTGCACTTGAATGCCGAGTCTCTGCGCTTTCACTATACCTATGTAATAGATTTAGAAATACGTATTACCTGTTCTGAATTTTCTTTCTTCATAGTTACGCAGTTGTTCATTGACATATTTTCAACGCTGTCTGTTGAGACAGATCCCTGCAAAAGAAATTTCAATTTAAATTTGAAAGTTAAAATATTTAGTAGTTTGGAAGATATGGAGATCTAACGGAGTTGATGTGAGGTAGGCCCTTAAATCTAGCTTAACATGGACCGGGTAGACCTTGTCTTCTGGGATAGAAATAAGGATAAACAATAATGACATCAAATCGTCATTGAAACGTAAAACGTTTGAATAGAATTTCATAATCTTCAATAATTAACGCTTTTTATTCGTTGATCTAGATATTTGCCGTCCTAAAATCTTGTAGTCGACCCGAAGTTATTTCGCACTTAACACTAATTTCCCTCGTTAAGAGCGGGCCTAATGCAAAAAATTGTGAAAAGGATAGGCATAGGATTTCGCGTTCATAGGAGCGGGACAGAGTAAAGCAATGTCAGTGCAAAAATCAAGTTTTTGCTTCCTTTCTATTAATGATTCAAAATTTAAGCATTAAATAGAAAAACTACACGATTACTTAAATAAAACAGTAGTCTGGCTATATAATTCGTAAAAAATAATATGGTGTTGTCGCTGATACTTTTATGCATTTCAATTAAAACAGTTTTTTTAAAGCGATTTTTGTATATTTTTTTGTAAAGAAACCAGTTTATTTTTCAAAATTCTATTCGATTACTCGACTTCTATGGGTTTTTCCCCTGCCTATTGTATTTTTTAATTATAATATTTAAGTTCGTTACCATAGATGTAAGGGTTTAAAAATACACAATTTGCTTGATTTTTGCATTAGGCGCACTCTTAAGGGCTCGTTGTTGACTGGCTCAAGACAAAGCGAACTTTGTATAGGAGTTAGCCAGCTCATATTCATAATTGATGATACACATTATATGACATTTTCATTATTCTTATTGACATTCAATTGTATCCTAGACAAAAAACTTGTTAATGCTGTCCATGCTAGAAGGCTCAAAAAGTCAAAATTAAGGTTGCCTGGCAGAGATCGCTCAAAGCGATAAGGCCGCCTATTGTACAACGTAATCTGTATTAATTCTTTCCAGTCCTGTGTATCTGTCTTATTTTGGTGTGCAATAAAGAGTAATTGTATTGTATTGTATTGAACTCGCATGATCACTTCGAAAAAAATCAAGTTCTTAAAATTAAAATAAAGAGCCTGGCTGGCAGGTTTACCAACCTGTTGTTCCAATACGTCGATAGCTTCAGCGGCCGCCGCGAGCAGCTCTTGCTTGTCGGACAGTTGTCTTCTCAACTCCTCGACTTCCACTTGCAGTCTGACATTGTGTTCCAGAAGACCCTGAAAAAAGATTTATGGTACTTACAATGCCCTACGGCCTACGTAGTATAACATCACCATTATGACCTGTACGATGACCACTGCTGATATAGATTCCTCAATAAATGCAAAAATTACCATACCTGCGCTGTCCGGATCCAGCGGTTTCTCGTGACCTTCACCCGGTCGTCTTCAGTCCGTACGTGCAATATGTGAGTTCAAAAAAAAGGAAGAAATTCTTAATTCCTTAATTGTGTGCTGTGTACTATTGTATAGATAGAGAATGGTCCCGGGGGTTATACATATACTAAATAATGATTTCCGAGGGATAGGTAGTATTCATCGCGTCAAGCTTAAATAAAACGTCAAGTGCGAGTTGTACTCGCATCAAGGGTTCCGTAAAAATTTATACTCGTAAGCAAAGAAATCACCACAAAATAAAAAACAAATTAATAATAATTTTTAAAGTGAACGGATTGTTAATTTTTGTCCATAGCGAGAATCAAACATTATTTTGTGAATTAACAACAAGTTTACGGTATTTTTTCTTTTCTTGTGCTATAAAACCTTGCTTCTTTCCAAATTTCATGATTCTAGGTCGACAAGTACATGGGTTTTGTATGCACGTGATTTCCTTGGAAAATTAAAAAAATTGGCCTTATACGGCTGTACCTAACTTTTGCGTTGACTTAGAAGTTGGATTTATATCGCGGCTCCAATACGAACCTTAGAATTGAGAACTTCTACTCGATTCGCGTTTCTGAGTAAAGAGGGTTGATGGACAGGCGAACAAACAGTGATCCTATTAAGGTTCTTTTATCCTTTTGAGGTACAGAACCCTAAAAACAACATAATCTTTAAAAAATTACGACTAGCTACAACAATTTTGGTGATATCTTCGCCAATTTCAACGGTGTCAATATGACGGTCGTCGTCTTCGCGAATAGGTTTTTTTATGGTCCTACCTTTGAACAACAAGCACCCAGGTTTTTGCTTTATAGTGCTTAACTCGCACTGGGGTAATTTTCGACGATAATTTAATAATATTTCAAAAACTTTCGTTTTCGGCAGGATTCGAACCCGCGCCTCATCCTCAGTACGGGTGCGTTCTAACCATTCATTAGTTGGTACTAAGCAAAGAAATCGATTACGGGAGTCTTCGAAAAAATTTGGGACTTTATAGAATTTTGGTAATCAAGCATCCATTTCAAAAACAGATTTTTATCGGATTACAGGACTGCTATGGCTGCAAAAAGCGAGGTTATGATAATACTTATTTGTAAGTACAAAATATTATTTTAAAATATATCTCACTTGAACAGCAGGAGGCGATCCACTGCCCAACTTTTCTTCCAGAAAATAAATCCTCAGTTTCAAATGAAAGTTTTCTTTGCGCAATCCGTTGAGTTGCTCTTCGTACTGCTTCATGCTGATGCCGCTTGCATTCGTCACATCTGTAATATTTTCAGGTGTGATATAAGCTGATTAACTGTTCAATTTATCACATACAGTTGACCTCATCAGGGTGTTAGACCAGTCGGCCAAGGCCCTTATGAAGTGGGGGGAGGGGTTTAGCGGCTCGCTCCGCTCGCTGATAATGTCATTCCGGGTATGGTCAAATGCTCCACCCCCACATAAGCTCACATAGCTAACCACCGCGGATAATTAGCCTAGTTAAAAAAAATTTGGCTCGTACCGTTACAAAAATACGCAAAAAATAGCAAAACACAAATTTTTCGTGGCTTGCAACAATTCCTCTGGTCTGGTCAACCTTTGGTCAGTTCTTAAGACATTCACAGACGAGTTGGAGGGACGATTCTGAGGCGATGGTTCACACAGTAGTTTCATAAATGCTGACCAAACGAGGTAATATTCACTGCCCTCTTTAACAAGTCTACATGCATCACGCATGGCTGCACATTAGCTTAATCGGAGCCCAGCAACAGGACTCTACGATTGTTTTGATAATTTATATTTGACCTTTACGTACCGTGTCCGTCTGTTTTCGGCAATGCCATCTCCTGCAGTTTCCGCGGACTTGTGCTGAGGAAAAATAGAATTCTTCAAAAAATTTATCAGTTCCTGATTATAACAATGGCTTTTTGACGACCTCACTGTGGGCAAAGGTCAGCCTGCGACGGAGGTTCCGGGTTCGATCCCCGCATCGGGACAAATGTTTGTACAATCTGCAGATATTTCTTCTTATTCAAGGTATGGCCTAGTCATCATCCTTTTATAAAACGTAAATCTTTAAGGCCTCCCGCACACTAGGCAGATGCAGCCAGTCGAACACAATGTGGGTGTATGCCGTGTATGGGCGCACCTAAGCCATGAATCTATCTTATCCTAAATTCATGACATCATGACCTACCTACGTTGAAACGTGGACACTCACGGTAGAGCGGTCCACCAGTTTAAGGTCGCCCAGCGAGCTCTGGAGAGAGCTATGTTCGGAGTTTCTCTGAAGGATAAGGTTCGCAATTTAACGAATACATCCGACAGAGAACCTGCAAGGTTATCGATATAGCTCAAAGGATTAGCAAGCTGAAGTGGCAGTGGGCTGGCCATATCTCGAGAAAAACTGACAACCGCTGGGGTAAACGTGTTCTTGAGTGAAGACCGCGACTCAGAAAACGTTGTGTAGGACGCCCTCCGACCAGGTGGGATAACGATTTGCGATGACGTCTCGATATCGTCAAACTGAACTGAGGGCTCTGGTATGGTATAATAGGTAGGACCGATCCAAATCCAATACATTTCTGTGTGCAATCCTAGGCGCTAGATAAAATTTACAACACCGACAAACAAATAACAAGTCACGATTTTACAGGCGATGTAATAAAGGGCATCTTCAAACGTGCATCATTCATTCATCCATGCTAATATTATAAATTCTAAAGTAACTCTGTCTGCCTGTATGTCTCCTTTTCACGCCTAACCTGAATTGGGCAGAGACGTAAATGGTATCCCGAGGAAGTAGGCTGCTTGAAAAGCGTGTGCGAAGCCGCGAGAAACAGCTAGTAATTTAACTCATAATCATAACATAACGTTAGTAATTCTGCTTCTGCACTGCAAGCAGTTTGATTGATAAAATAAACCTACTGCGCATTTTGTTTTCGAAACATTATCTCGTACCTATAAGGTGTCACAAAACATGTTTTCTGAATATTTGAAACTAATCAACTAGCTAGGCAATTCGTTATGTACCTGGGCGTAACATAGGTACTTCATGAGTAGGTTGATTTGATACTTTACCAAACTACTAATAAACATTACCAGGTATAAGGTGTCACAAAACATGTTTTCTGAATATTTGTAACCAATCAACTAGGCAATTCGTTATGTACCTGTGTGTTTAAGTACTTCATGATGAAGTACTTTACCAAACTAATAATAACTCACCTAAATGGGGACGGGACGGCGGCAGTGGTGGCGGTACTTCCATGTTTATTGTGCACTCTGGGTAACGTTGCCATTATAACGAAGATGGTTACGAGTTCAATGAAATTCACTGCATTATTGACACAGGCACAACAAATAACCGATAAGACTTTTTTCTAGATAAATATTCAAAACGCAAAACTATTGCTTGCGCTAAAACTAATTTAATGAATTATTTCACTGCCATTTTAATCAGCTCAAACAAACAACACTAAAAGTTTATTGTAAACAATCGCTTAATGGAGCGTATTGTTGTGGAGAGAAACGAGATAAACTTACAAAATACTGCGTTCGAATTAATTAGGACAGGACGTCATGACTTCATGAGACATCGTCCCAATATTCGGGAATGCTCGCCAGCTGTCGGCTACTAGAGGGCGAGATAAACACGAGCCGCTATTATTTGGTGGAATCTATTTCTCGGGAATAGCGTGCAGTGGGACTGGAAAAGTGATTTACAAGAGAGAGATAAAATATACTACGTAGGGCTCGACAGAGGGGGATGAGGCGGATGCTGTTTAATGCCATACAGAAATAGAAAATGAACAGCGCGTGTCGCCTTGTAGTAGCCGTTCTAAATTTTCGATTTATGTGTTACTTCCTGCTACTTTAAAGAAAACGATAGATTAGATTAACGTTACCTACTCTTTGTTTTTCTAATAGTTTTTATTAAGAGGCGAACCTAGCGTGTTTTCTTGTTCAACTAGGCCTAGATCTCAGTACTCACGGAATGGGATTCCCATTGTTAAAAACTCAAATAAGTAATAAGTTCTAAATTTGTTCTTCTTCTACGTGAAAACGCGATTAAGAGAAATAAGATCCGTCAAGTGCGAGTGTAACTCGCTCGCCGAGAATGACCAATTCCTGATCTACACGATAAAATATTTAATTAAACATTATTTTGTATAGTTTTTTAATAAATCCCTGTAGAAAATAAACAAAATGAGCGCGGGGCTTAATTCTGGCAATATTTTGAAAAGTATAAAACCTACAGAAATTTAGAAAACTGTTTTAAAATTTACAAAACAATGCCTTTCATTTGATACCCCAATCAAGTAGGTAGCCTCCACTTACGAAAAAAAATCCCCCCCTTTTCGACCATTTTCAAACTGACCATTTTTTCTAATCAAGTAATTAGTAATAATCTACGAATCATAACATAAATCATTTCAATAGACCGCAGGGCTCCTGAGATCTCGACCAATTTATGTCATCATCATCAATTTCATGTTTTCGTGTAAAAAAATCACGTAGAAGAAACCAAAAAAACAATGTAGAATTTTAAGTTTTATTTTAACTATTGAGTTTTTATTTTAACCACGGGAATCACGTGAATTTGATTTGATCTAGTCCTAGTTTTATTATAAAATATAAGCAAAAACGCTAAGGTAGGCTCACCTCTTAAGGTGAAGTAGGTCCCAAAACCCAGGTTTTGTCTGTACGGAAAATCAATTTTATGGCATGTAAACACAATTTCTTTAAAATCTTTTTTGATGAGCATCGAAAGTTTAGAATTTTAGTTAGTAAGTTGTGGGAGTCGAAACACGTTTGCCTCAACTTGACTCGATAGAAAAAAATCGCCATCGCAAAGTTTCCTCTAAATTTTCATTTTACTACGGGAAACCAGTTTCATTTGCTAGTTATTTAACATATTTTAATGAAATGTCGTCTAAAATATACTTAACTAAACACTTAAGAGGATTATGGTTTTATTTTTTTGCGAAAGAGTATTATTTTAGAGCAATATCACATTTATAAACAAGATTCGCCAAGTGCGAGTGTAACTCGCGCGCCGAGGGTTTCAAACATTTGCCAATTATTTGGACAATAAATTTTCTGACATATTTTAAAAAGTATGAAACTTACAGAAATTTCAAAAAGTGTTTTAAAAAGGCCGAAACGATACCTTTCATTTGATACCCCACATGGGTAGGTACCCCCTTTTGAAAAAAAATCCCCTTTTTTGACCATTTTTCAAAAACTATTATTATTATAGACTTCTCTATATTTTTCCTGTAAAATATAGATTGATATCTACAAACGCCTAATACATTGTACACGGATCGGTCTGCAATCTTCGGAGCTAGGGGGGGGGGGAATGGTAAATTTTTCGTCTTTTTTTGAAATATTTCAAAAAGTATGAAACTTACAGAAATTTCAAAAAATGTTTTGAAATGGTCAAAACGATACCTTTCATTTGATACCCCACATAGGTAGGTACCCCCCCTTTTGAAAAAAAATTCCCCCCCTTTTTGACCATTTTTCAAAAACTATTATTATTACAGACTTCTCTATATTTTTCCTGTAAAATATAGATCGATATCTACAAACGCCTAATACATTGTACATGGATCGGTCTGCAATCTTCGGAGCTAGGGGGGGGGGGAATGGTCAATTTTTCGTCTTTTTTTGAAATATTTCAAAAAGTATGAAACTTACAGAAATTTCAAAAAATGTTTTGATATGGTCAAAACGATACCTTTCATTTGATACCCCACATAGGTAGGTACCCCCCTTTTTGAAAAAAAAATCCCCCCCTTTTTGACCATTTTTCAAAAACTATTATTATTACAGACTTCTCTATATTTTTCCTGTAAAATATAGATCGATATCTACAAACGCCTAGTACATTGTACGTGGATCGGTCTGCAATCTTCGGAGATAGGGGGGGGGGGGAAAGGTCAATTTTTCGACTATTTTTGAAATATTTCAAAAAGCATGAAACTTACAGAAATTTCAAAAATGTTTTGAAATGGACAAAACGATACCTTTCATTTGATACCCCACATAGGCAGGTACCCTTCCTTTTGAAAAAAAAATCCCCCCCTTTTTGACCATTTTTCAAAAACTATTATTATTACAGACTTCTCTATATTTTTCCTGTAAAATATAGATTGATATCTACAAACGCCTAATACATTGTACGTGGATCGGTCTGCAATCTTCGGAGATAGGGGGGGGGGGGGGAAAGGTCAATTTTTCGACTATTTTTGAAATATTTCAAAAAGTATGAAACTTACAGAAATTTCAAAAAGTGCTTTGAAATGGTCAAAACGATACCTTTTGTTTGATACCCCACATAGGTAGGTACCCCTCCTTTTGAAAAAAAATCCCCCCCCTTTCTGACCATTTTTCAAAAACTATTATTATTACAGACTTCTCTATATTTTTCCTGTAAAATATATATTGATATCTACAAACGCCTAATACATTGTACATGGATCGGTCATCAATCTTCGGAGCTAGGGGGGGGGGGAATGGTCAATTTTTCGTCTTTTTTTGAAATATTTCAAAAAGTATGAAACTTACAGAAATTTTAAAAAGTGTTTTGAAATGGTCAAAACGATACCTTTCATTTGATACACCACATAGGCAGGTACCCCCCCTTTTGAAAAAAAATTCCCCCCCTTTTTGACCATTTTTCAAAAACTATTATTATTACAGACCTCTATATTTTTCCTGTAAAATATAGATTGATATCTACAAACGCCTAATACATTGTACGTGGATCGGTCTGCAATCTTCGGAGATAGGGGGGGGGGGAATGGTCAATTTTTCGTCTTTTTTTTAAATATTTCAAAAAGTATGAAACTTACAGAAATTTCAAAAAGTGTTTTGATATGGTCAAAACGATACCTTTCATTTGATACCCCACATAGGCAGGTACCCCCCCTTTTGGAAAAAAATTCCCCCCCTTTTTTACCATTTTTCAAAAACTATTATTATTACAGACTTCTCTATATTTTTCCTTTAAAATATAGATCTATATCTACAAACGCCTAATACATTGTACGTGGATCGGTCTGCAATCTTCGGAGATAGGGGGGGGGGGGGTTTGGTCAATTTTTCAATTTATTTTGAAATATTTCAAAAAGTATGAAATTTACAGAAATTTCAAAAAATGTTTTGAAATGTACAAAATGATACCTTTCATTTGATACCCCATTTGCCTGCCTGGGTCTCTTTTGAAATTTCAACATCAAAATTTGTACTGAAAATATTCATTTTCATTTTTCATTTATTTATATATTTTTTTCTTTAAATCAGTAATGGCGCACGAAATGTATCATTATTTCAAATTTCAAGTTAATAGCTGCAGTAGTTACTGAGATATTCAAGAAAGAGCGGGGACGGACAGAGCGACCATAAGGGTTTCAAAACCGATCTTTGAAACCCTAATAAAAAGCAGTAAATTTGCGGGCGGGCCGGTTCTTGCCTACCTTTCTCGCCTTCACCGCGCGGTGTTCGCTCGTCCGTGTCTCGAAAAAGCGAAACTACATACCAAGTATAAGGTACGCTACCCTGGTCTACCACACTATTAAAACCTCATTCCGGCCTTATGAGGGGCACGGAGGGGGACCTCGAGCCTGAGCCTCTTTACCCCGGCATCAACTCGAGAGATGAAGACCCCCTCGGTCTAAACAGGAGATTTCATCGACGTTGTTAGCGAAGTTTTTTTAAAGAGAAAACCCTGGGCTGTTTCCAACCGATTTCAGGAGGAGGTTTTATGTTCGGCGGTATACTTTTTTATGCATTTTGACTTGTAAATGTGATTTTACCAATAAAATCACTATCTGACTTTCTGACTATCATGTTCGTCGATTTCTCCGTCAATTACCTACCTATGGATCGATTTTATACATTATTTCGCTAAGGTCAAGAAATTATCCCGAAACGGTTCCATAAAAAATGTATTTCCGAGGGGAGAGAGAGTATTCTTCCGTCAAGCTTAAAAAAACAAAATAGCACTTTTGAAAAATTACAACAGTTTTGGTGATATCTTCGCTAATTCTTATTAGATAATGATGATTCCTTCCTTGTAGCCTATAGATGGATTTTGAGGTGGTCTTATAAAGTTAGAATTTTGGTTCTTGAGGAATATATGTGTGTATATGCATTAAAACGTATCTTAAACATCATCACATGATAGATAATTTCCACAATCACTGGTGTTACCAATGGTTTCCATGGCAACTGACGTTAATAAACTAAATTTGACACGAATTTTAACTAGATGTCGCCTCTTAAAAAATTAGATCGCGCTATCCAAGGGTTCCGGGTTTAAAACTACTTCCAAACCTATTAATGAAAATAGGTTTGGAAGTAGTTTTGAACCCGGAATCAGGCATTTGAAGTCGGTAGTTTTTTTTTATAACACGCTAACTTATAAGTTTATAACCTGTAAATAATAACCCTCGCGAAAGTAAAGAAGCCAGAGTCTAGCTAGGGTTATGGACGTTATGGTGTCCAAATTATCTCTACAGTATAAATAGTTGAATAAATAAATAAATAATGCTGGACAAGTCACACAGCATTATCTAGCCCCAAGCTAAGTAGAGCTTGTGTTTTGGGTACTAGCTGAATGTAGAGTTGAATATATATACAGTTGTTATAAGTAGGTAACGTTCGGTAGCCCGGCGAATCCTATAACCCCTGACCTTCCAAGCGGCAGGGCAGATGGGATAGGATTCGCCATGGATAGGAATAGCGCGACGGCCGGAAACTGAGGACAGTTTTTCTGACATCATATGGATAGTTATAAGCACAGTTATAACCATAATCCCCACACTGGTCATGTGAGTTGAGTGGGGATCCCAGTTTGGTTGTGCATTTCTCTGCAGCGGAGGCTGCTGCCGGTCTCCAATGATTGAAACAAAGTAGGAAGGAACACTTACATATGGTTGGTGGTGTCCGCTGCATAATCTGACATCGTATCTGATCTGTAAAGTAAAAAGGAGTTTGTGAATAAAACATCAATGAAATAAAAATTGAGCAGTTTTTGTTACATTTCCAAGGAATTAGTGTCTAAATGGAACTTGATGTCTGTGGCAACTTGCATAATTGAAAGTTGAGGATAGAACAAACAATATAAGAGCATTTAGCTATCAAACCCACTTACAACAAATAATTATGTCAATACACAACCCACTTAATAGCCCAGCCATACTATCTGTAGTGTCTTGCTTGCGCAGTTAAGTTTGTGCATTTTCAACTGTGCATAAAGATTGGCTGCGCAAGTACCGAACTGTCAGGTCAGTACAGAGATTATAATATTGTTTTTACTTTTATATTTTTGATGTCACAATGTCTCCAACAGATAATTAATTAACTTTCTTTTATTGTTTGATGATGAAGAAAGCAACATACAAATAAGTGACCTTTTCCGGACTGAAGTGCGTTTTTTTTGTTGATTACTCGCTCAAGTAAATACATGCAAGTAGATGCAAACTAAATTTGTTCAATCCAATCTTCAGCTTGTCAATAATTGCACAAACTGCTCTTCCAGGCTTGTGCGAGCTACCATCTTGCCATCCAGATGCTTCTTGCTCTTACCTGCGTACTGGTTTGTGCAGACATGCTTGCATGTAAGATGGACCATGTGACTAGGCAAAAAGGTTCCTGATCTCTATCATTAAAAGATCTCAATTTAACATAAAGTGTTCATTGACTTCACAGATAGGAAAAAAAAACATTTAAGTAAATAGATGTTTTCCATAGATTTTTTTACTAGAGGTAGGTAGGTACCCAAAATGGAATCAATATCAGGGCATGGTGAATAGTCATTCATTATTCTTCACACATTCTGTAGTGATGATGCAGCTCAATAATAAAATAAAATAACAAATAAAAGAACTCTTATTTCGGACTGCAATGATCCATGCATAATGCAAACAAATAAATAATGGACAATCAACACAGCATCATCTAGCCCCAAGATAAGCAGAGCTTGTGTGATGGTATCTTGGTTCTTATTATTGCAAAAGAATGCAGGGTGAAACAACTTAATTCCCTTGGATTTTCAAAATTTAGTAATAGTAGAATGTGCTGAGCTTTGAGTTTGGTAGAGAGACCTAACTCATTATGAAAATTTCAGGGACCTCATCATCTTCATTTACAGCCTAAGCATATCCACACTGCCGGTCATAGCTCCCCTATGATAAGTGCCCTAATGGCTTACTCACTTTCACATCATCAGGTCGGTTGGACCTACGCGATTATGGCATCGACATGATCGTAAAGGACCACAAACCCTTATATTTATGGGCATCAAATTATTGAGAACTTCATTGTTTACCTGGTTATGCTCCAATTATAGACCACTTGGAATTATTGGTTGCTTGTTACAGCTTAAAATAAAATGGTTATAGCGATTTTGCAAAGTTCAACAACAACTAACAACTTAGGATTATGAACAATTTTCAAATTGCAACTGAATTTTCGTAAATCCGAGACAACACGATTAGTTGTCAGTGTCAGTTTTCCAAAGATTGTCAATGTCATCTTTTGGACAAACAAAATCACGAACAGATCAACAGAGGACAGAATATTTACATCTCCACAACCCTTACCAAAGCTTCCCCTAAGTATGAGAATAAAACCACTCACCGCTACCCAAAATACACGCTTCGTTTATAAGTATTTATAACGCTCTAAGCTGGGAAACGAGATATTGAGTCCCCCATAACTCCCAATATCCGAAGACTTGAATGTAGACTGATAAAACTTCAGATCAGTCTTTTTTCAAGTCTTTCTTTCCGTACTCAGAGTTATGTCAACGTCATTCAAGTCTAGCTAGAAGAAAATCAACATAACCTACAAATAACTGTAAACAAATCAAAGAATCCAAAAACCCAAAGATTCTAGTAACGTAGGATCCTACAATCTTTGCAAAAACCTTGATTGTATATCTTGTAAATAGTGGCATTTAGAACCTACCTATTAATTACCTAATTATTCGAAAAGCATGGCTCTAACCAAAAACCTCCGTTCGTTTATGAACAAAATTATACTCGCAGACCTCAGACCTACCTTGCGTTTTTACTCTGATTCTCCTGAGGAAACTACTACTGAAGAAGCAAAACCAATAGATCCAGCTAAAGACAGAACAAAAGTGATACCAGTGGAGACCAGTATAAAATACTTACAAAGTAAAGCCTACAAGCTAACATACGGAGATGATCCAGTATGGGTTATGTATCGCCGTAATCACAAGGGTGGTTTCGCACCCCGAAAGACAAGACGATCATGTGTAAGGAACGGTGTCATATCAACTGGAAATCCCTGCCCCATCTGCCGTGATGAATACTTGGTACTAGATCACAATAACACTAAATTACTTGAGCAGTTTATATCTCAGTATACTGGACAGGTATGTAATGTCACTACTCTTGTTGAAGAAACCTATTAGGTACCTATACTTGCACAACAGAGAGTGTTATTTTGCCCAATACTAGAAACTAGTGTTTTATTTTTTAATATTTAACACTTTATTGCACACAATTATAAAAAGTACACAACTTGTGGTTCCCAACTGGTTCTATCCCTATTCTATACTCTTATCATTTACTGCTTGTTATTAAAACGAATTAAATGCTTCTTAATAGCTAGTCATCAGTAAGTGACCTTGATTTCATTGATGTATTCCAGATACTCGATGCCTACAAAACAGGCATTTGCCAAAAGAAAAATAAGGAGCTGCTAGTGGCCATTGAAAGGGCTTGGGACCACGGCCTGCTCACTTACGATGTGCCCTTCAGGGAATATGACTATTCATTATACAAGTCTGCATAAATAAGTTTAACTTAAAACAAGTAGGTTAAAAAAAGTAAGTGTGTCAATGTAATTTTTTTATTGTGTTATAAATTACATACATAAACTTAGTTCAAATTATAAAATTATGGCACATTATTTTTTGCAACATTTACGCCATACCTTACCTTACATTATTAATTAATAACAATAATACAAAACAGCCACCCTGTAAAACAATTTCTTGTCACGGTCAGAACATGTACATGATATACATTATTGAAGTCAACAGAAGTAATTTCGAGTATTTTACACATTCAATGATGATTCAATGTATTTTTTTTCTACCCAAAAAAATGCTTTGCTTGGCCTACGGTATCTATACTAATATTATTAAGAGGAATGATTTGTTCCTTTGTTTGAATTGAATAGGCTCCGAAACTACTGGACCACTTTGAAAAAAAATTCACCATTAGAATCCTACATTATCCCAAACGAACATAGTCTAAAGAATATACCCATACGAAGCTGGGGTGGACCACTAGTATGAAATATTTTTAATTATTACATCATCCAACACCTGATACATAAATAATTTATATATTTCTAGAACACCGAAGTGGACATCAATTAAAATTATCCATAATTTTTGTTCTGTTTCTTTGTAGCAGCAGTTCTCTAATGAGTGAGGACTTTTCTCTTTCTAAAACTGATATTCTTTCATTTTTCCGATTCACCTCCTGTGAAAAGTAAAAATCAATTTAATAAACGTAGGAGTTTATTTAGCATAATTGACTGATGTTACTTACTGATAACTTAGATGAAAGTAAAAAAGGGAGATAAGATAAGTACTAGCTTCTCAAAATTGGAACGTCCACCCTCGGTCATAATCTGCTCGGCGGCGGCGGCGGCGCCGCGCCGTTCGTGTTTCGCGCGTTTGCTACTTTTGTGTGATTATGACTACAGCAATGCCCTAGTAGTGCCAAAGGCATTCCTTTTCACTCGTAAGTAGTTTAACAAAACTTTTAATTTCTAAATAATCTACTGCTTTATTTCGCCATTTGTAGGCAGAGATATACGACCGTAAAAAGCGATAGCAATACTCGTCCCGGTCGCATTTCGGTCTAGGTACGTCTTTCCATCTTTGTTGTTATTATAAACTTTATAAAGTAGGTATAATGCACAAGATATTATTATCAAGAAAGGCCTTTGCGTTTTGTTGTAACCACAGGTTGTAACACAACACAATCATCATCAAGGCATTTTTTGAGTAAGCACTGGAGAAGAAAAGAACGTACCTACCGTATCTCCTCTTTTTAGGGTACCGTACCGTACCCAAAGAAAGGGTGAAAAATGGGTGACTTAACTAAGCAAGCATCCGCTGTCTGTCCGTCGTCTCCTCGTCTGTCTGACAGCGGGCTGTATCTCATGAACCGTAAAAGGTAGACAGTTGAAATACACAGAATATTATTATGTATTCCCATATGTACAAAAATTAAATTTTTATCGCTATTTTTGTCCTACATTTGTCGGGGCCTTTTTTTATGGGTTACATTACAACAAAAAAAAAACTTGAGAAAGGAAACCAAATACGTTAAAAATAATTATAAAAGTGCACATAAATTGGTCGAAATCTCGGGAATCCTACGGTCTATTGAAATAACTTATGTTTTGATTCGTGGGTACTTGATTTATGCGCCTACGCCGCCAAAAACGAATGCTTTGTCCCGTCTCGTATGAACGCGAAATTCTGTGCCCAGGGAGGAGAATGGAATTTCCCTTGTCCCTGTTCTGTGCCAATCCTTTTCACAAAATATTATTATTATTACAAAATAATGCTGTACAATTCACACAGCTTTATTTATCTAGCCCCGAGCTGGGGGGGCTAGCTAGCTAATAACACAACCAGAGCTTGTGGTATTAAAGTTATCTAGTTCTAGATAGCTGATATGTACAAAACAATACATAGATAGATTTTTTAAATTAGGTAAGTACTTATAGAAAACGATCAGAACACCCTGAAAAAATGTTTGCAGATCGTACAAACATTTGTCCCGAGGTGGGAAACGAAACCGCAACCTCTTGCGCCGCAGGCAGACTTTCGCCCACCACGCCACAGAGGTTGTCAAAATTGCGCCCTCACCGTAATTTTGACAGGGTGTAGATTACTAATTGCCGCTATAACAATAAATAAAATAAAAATATTTAAGGGGTCCAACTTCCATACAAAGTTGAGTACCGATCACTGGAGTTAAGCTACGTCCGCATCGTGTGGACGTCGGTACGGTACTTGGGTGGGTGACCGACCGCGTCATGAAGACTTTTTGCTATTTTTTTTATCTGTCTTATAGGTTTTCTTTTATGAAATAGTTATGTACGATGGTATGGTACAGCACCTGCCGTGGTGTGCGAGCCGACTCGCGATCGGCCGGTTTTATTTACTAACGAACGGCATAACTATAAATTAATAATTATAAAATAAATGTTAATACATACCTATTGTGAAAAAGCATATGAATACCTACCTCAGATAACATTCGGTTCTGTGATCGAAGCACAGCCGCGTTCGGTGCAGGTGTGAGAGTCGCGGAAGGTAGCGCCAGGTTCATATGGAGGGACAAGGGTCCACGCCGCCAGCCAGCGGCTAAGGCGGCTAGCTGACGGTTTAGCTCGCAAACTCGCGCTTTTAGCAACTCTATACGCTCCTGCTGGGCTTCGCTCCATGGCTCCTGAATTTTTTTAAAAATAAACATGATTATTTAGAAAAAAGTTTTAGTACATTCGATCGATTAATTAAATCGTCAGAATCGGCTAATGCCCTTGGGAGTTTTAATAAGTTACTTTACTTACCACATATGCGCCCATTCTTCCGGCGTATCGCATTTTGTCTTGGATTTCGGTAAGCTGCTTTAGATACCATTCACGCGCCTCTTCTACTGCTGATAATCCTTGCAATAGAACATCCCGTTCTTGTTCAATCTGTTTCATTCGTTTAAGAAGATTGTAGTCTACTCCGTTGTGTAAAGTGTGGCGCCGCGGTTCTCGGCGACGAGATGTCCGACGTAGTTGCGAATTAATTTCGTTGGAAGATCTACCATCTCCGAGCCCTCTACTGTGTTCGTCCATGGCAAGAGATAGATCTTCATAATTAAGCTTTACTTGCAACTCGTCTCCATCGAATACGATATCCTCAACGGATTTGTAGCTTTGCCTAGGTGGCTCCTTCCTCTCGAGAGACTGTTTCTCCAGGCGAGGTGGTTTTGGAGGTCCAAATATTCTGTTCGAGTCTTTTTGCTTGAGTGCAACCATTCCACCACCGTGCTGTGAAGGCTCCTGAACGTTAGATTCCTTACGCCCTAATAACTGTGGCATACTTATTGTACGATGTTGAGGGGGAGTGTTTTCAGAGTTTTTTAAGACATTCCAATTTCTGTGTAGATTTTGCGTGTCATTGGAGTCTAAAAGGGGAGCTGATGGAGGGCGATGAACTTGCGCGCTTGTTAGTTTTGCATGCAGTCCTGTATCATCGCTGAGTCGATCTACTTTATTTGTAGCATGCTCTACTTGATTACGTAGAAGACAGATTCTGAGCCCTGAGCAGAATCTTTCAAATGTTAGCAATCCATCGTGGGAGGCAACCTTTTGTAAGCTTTCAATCACGCCGCGCGGTAGTCCTTTGGTGCGGTCATCACGCCAACGGTTTTCTATATCGGTGACTCTAACGAATCCAGTACGCTTGTCATCCATAATATCAAACAATGTTCTCATAGCAGACACAAACTGCTTTGGCAATGACTCCATGCTGTATAGCGTAACTTGCGTCATTTTATTTAAAGTTTGTATTGCGATACGTCCATCTACAAAAACTTCCAAGCCTAACCTGGGAGTTATTGACCGATTTAAGTTTACCTAAGTAGTTACTTACTCATTAAGCACCTACAGCTACTGTATAAGCGATTCAGAATAGAATGCCGTTTTGCATTTCCAATAGAGCAGAACTCAACTTGTGACACAAATAACAACAACCACAAACGAGTTCATCGCGCCGTTCACAAGAGGACACAAATCTGGCTAGCGTGTGATCTGTTGAGTCGTGGGCGCACCTATTGGCCACAGGCAGGGAATTCGCGAACGTGTGAGAGGGGGAACCGGTCTGACCACATTTCGGCCACTTCGACGATCGGAGCCTGGCGCATGGCGTGGAGCGCGGGTCGGGCGGTCATCGGTCGTAGGTAGATCGAGCAGGTAGGCAACAGACGACCAACATCACAGCGTCCCCGTTGTCTGTAAACTACTACCTACTTGTTGTATAATGAATGTGTTAATAATGTAAACCTCCCATAGGTTTACGGGCGCGGGCGGTAGCTAACAATAGGT
The DNA here is from genome assembly GCA_946478455.1 of Eupithecia vulgata. Classification (NCBI taxonomy): domain Eukaryota; kingdom Metazoa; phylum Arthropoda; class Insecta; order Lepidoptera; family Geometridae; genus Eupithecia; species Eupithecia vulgata. The sequence goes on along the minus strand of OX297862.1, from coordinate 10,661,287 downwards.
AGGTATAGGTACCTAACTCCTACCTACCCATATATTTTCTCTCTAATGTTATCAATCTCATTCATCATTAGTAAGATTTTCAAAGTCTAAGTATATTATTATATTATGTAGGTACCTTACCTATGTATAGTATAGTACTGTCTGTACTTAACTACCTACCTGTGCTAGAAGCTGAAATGATGTAGACACGTAACGAGACAATAACAATGTGAGAAACATCATATTTTTATCAGGCCGCATCGTCAATATGAAATGGACCTATGAGTATACAATAACTACCACGTACGACAAGGGACATCGTGGCCAAACGCTTGACCACCACAGTAAAAAAGACCCGTCAAGTGCGAGTGTAACTCGCGCGCCGAGAGGGTTTCGAACATTTGCGAATTAGGTAGGTATACAAATAATATACCTGCCATAAGTACTGGTTAGAGACTGCTATTTAAGTTATACCGAAAAATAGTAGTGCATTCAGATGGATCGCTCCGAAAACTTAGGAGATAACTGGGAGAACTGGTAATTTTTTCGACATTCTTTTAAATATTTCGAAAAGTACGAAACAAAAAAGAAACTGTTTTGAAATGTCCAACCGATAGGTACCTTTCATTCCAAACCCTTTCCACTACGTAGCCCCTCGTCACGAAATATATCTCCCTCCACCTTTTCAACTTTTTTTGGGTTCCGTACCTTAAAAAGAAAAAAGGAACCCTTATAGGATCACTTTGTTATCCGTCTATCAAACCTCTATTCTCAGAAACGCGTAAAGTTATCGAGTTGTCACATCATATACGCAGGCTCGTAACCTCATGGAGCCGCGATATAAATCAAACTTCTAAGTCAACGCAATTAAAAGTTACAGCTGTTTGTTTGTCTATTTTTTTGTTCCAACTTTCCAAGGGAATCCCATGCACACAAAACCTATAGGGTACTTCCCGTTGACCTAGAACCATGAAATTTGGCAAGAAGCAAGGCCTTATAGCACAAGTAAAGAAAAAAATCCGAAAACAGTAAAATTGTAGTTTATTTACAGAAAAAAAATCGAATCTCGCCATGGACCACAAATCTATTGGGTACGTCCCGTTGACCTAGAACCTTGAAATTTGGCAAGAAGCAATGTCTTATAGCACAAGTACAGGGAAAAATCTGAAAACCGTTAATTTGTGGTTTATTCATAGAAAATAGTAGGTACATTGTTACCCTAGGGTTGGAAGTAACTTATTTGTGTGCGTTACCCCAGCGACATGTGGACTCGGATCAAGATGAATAATATATATATTAAGATGAATAGATATATAGGTTTAAAAATAAGAGGTTTTCACTGTTTGCAATTTCTGCAATTGAAATGTTTAAATATTGTATGTCCGAAATGGATAAAATTGTTGTTACCAAATTATGCTATAAGACCTTTCCTATGGATGTTTTACACAATTTTACAATAAATATATTCTTATTCTTATAGAAAAATCAGAGCGCTATGCCCTGTGAATGAGCCCCAAAAATTTAATTTGTGCGCATTAAGGTTTCAGATAACTGATTTACCTACATAATACAATACACTACTAAGATAACTGATTTACCTACATTATACATAATACAATAGAAATGACAACTAAATAATATAAATTCACCAAAATAGATTTTCTGCACCACTGTTCAAACATAACAAAACCTGATAGATAAATTAGGTAAAGGTAAGGTGAATGTTCCTGACGGCCGCTTTTTAATGGCATTTCGAATTTGGTCGGATAACTGTCAAAAAGTTCTCGTTTGTTGTTTTTATTCATTAACGGTTAATTATAAGGCGTAGAAAGCTGGAATTCAGCGTGAGTGAATTTGAATATGCACTCTAGTTATTGGCAAATCATTTAAAGTTGTTATCTTGTTCAAACTCCCTTATTTTAGGCTCGAAATAAGTAAACCATTTTCAGTTGTAAAATCAGTAAAATTGATTTATTTCGTCGAAATTCACAGCGCTCTGATTTTTTTAATATAAATAATAATAATAAATAAATAACGCTGGACAATTCACACAGCATTATCTAGCCCCAAGCTAAGCAGAGCTTGTGTTATAAGTACTAGATAACTGATATACATAATACTATACATTACAAAGATAGATATTTTTTTATTATACATAGAAAACGACCAGAACACCCTTAACAAATACCTGCAGATCGTACTAATATTTGTCCTTAGGCGGGAATCGAACCCGCAACCTCTTGCGTCGCAGGCGGACCTTCGCCCACCGCGCCACAGAGGTCGTCGTATATATTCATCTTGATTCGAGTCTACATGTCGCTGGGGTAACGCACACAACTTATTTAGTCCCGAGACGGGGTTTCGCCAATATTTCGAGGGACTAAATAAGTTACGTCATAATCGTTATCTTATCAGAAAATCATTGTGCACTATTTGTCTGGGTTGATTTCTTTGCTGAAGAGTAGAAGTTTGTTCGGAACCCTTGATGTGCGAGCTAACTCGCACTTGACGTTTTATTTTTTGGTAGTATCTGACTGACATAGGTAACCATTTTTAGGATCCTACACGATCATCTTGGCATGTCAAAAGTCAGTGCAAGATGGGTTCAGATCTGTTCAGATGGGTGCCAAGAATGCTCACGCCGCCGTCGCGCCGCGCTGCGCCGCTTCACAAGCAACATTCAACGTCAAAGCACTTTTTGCAGCTGTGTAGCGAAGACTAGGTACGCCTATTTTGGAGCGTATTGTTGCCGGGGATGAAACGTGGGTTCACCCACGGTTCACCACTTTCAATCTGAGTCCAAACAGGAGTCTATGCAGTGGCATAAAAAGGGCACACCCTAACAAGTCCCTAAGAAGTCTAGGGGGTCGGAGTCGGCCGGAAAGATTATAGCTACGATTTTTTATTGATCATTTACTGTTTCAATTTATCTCATTTTAAGTGAACTGTAATGAATCTATGAGAAAAATAAAGTTCCTTAAGTCGAGACGAGACATTTAAAAAATCAAATAGTATCAGTGCTAAATCTGTGGCGAAATCAGTAGATCTGGCAACACTGTTTATTCACAACAGACAAAAAATCGGACGGGTGATGTGTCCCTAAGTCCATCCCTAGTACATCACTGTGTTAAGTCCATAAGCAGAAGTATGAGAACTGCGCCTTTAAACAATCGGATCGGCAATAAAAATCGTAAATGCCTTCCGTTCCGACTCTTACTTTCTACTTTTTGTAGGACGACTAAATAAATGTCTGACGTATATGTACTGCCATTGGCTTAGAGCATTTATAAATGCTCTAAGGCCACTGGTCATACATAACACACTGTGTATTTTGCCCGGCCCAGAAACTTGGGCCAGCAGCGGCGCACTTCACTTCGTCCTATAAAAATAATAACTTTTGGCTTAACTGTGGCGGGTTTTTGATTCATGAGCTGGTAGCACTTTTTGGTGGATGGTTGGATTGGTTGGATTATTTTGTTTGTTGTCTATCTTGTACATTTCCTTTCTCTCATTTTCTGATTTTCCGTACGTTTGGTTGGCTGGCCGTGTGTTTTGTTTTTATGTACCTACTCGGACTACTCGGAGGTTTTGTTGGATTGGAGCAAAGAGAATAAAACCACTCGAAAAGAGGAAAGAAAAAGGAAACAAACGAAAATTACATCCAGGTACCAAAAAGAATAAAACCACTGCCAGGTACCACCAGGTACCTATAGAGGTACAACGCAGTAACTAATGATTTCTGCATAAACATGAGCAATATCGAAAACAAGTCTGAGTTGCATGAAGTGGCTGAAACAAACGGAAAGTTAGATCCAGATAAAACTCGGCCAGGGTGGGTAAAGTTTGACGATAGTGAAACTACACAAGAATCTGCCTCTGCAGCCGTGGCAGGTACATCGGGCCAGTCTTCACCCCGATTGCCTGCCGCCGCCGTGCTTAACACAGAGACAGTCCAAGTAAACTTTGATAGAGGAGACAAAAATGTTGAAGTGCCACAGAATACCTTATCGAAAAATGTTGAATTTGTAACCATTCGCCAAGGCTTTAGTAAGTATCAACTATGTGCTAATTAAATAAATATGTCGTCATTAGCTGATCTTTATACACTTCGTATACAGTGTGGAAATTAAACTCAGGCCCTGGAGGGAAACTACTTAAAATCCTTAAGCTAGCTCATTTTACTTAAAGGAGACATTCCTTTATTTTTAAAAAGAAACAAATCTGCATTAAAATATTTTTTTAAACTCGCTTGCTTCGCCCGGGACTCGAACCAACTAAAATTTAAAAAAATAAACACTCTTTATTTTATTATACTAATCGGTAGTATTAATATTCAGGATAAAGTTTCTGTAACAAACATTTGGTCTTAAAAATAAAAATAATCGTTAAATCTAACATCAACTTTATTTTACTATCAATTTTGTAACACTTAAATTATTTAACTGATAAATTGTTCGAAATGAGCCCCGTCGTTCCGGCTACACAACATTAGTCGCCGTTGAAATTTATTTCTTGTAGCCTTCAGCAAAGTGTTGTGGTGTATGCCCCTGATAACATTTTCTACCGCAATCCTTAGCTCTTGAACGGTTTCATAGCAAGTTTCATAAACAACATTTTTTACATGACCCCATAAAAAGAAGTCCATGGGCGTCAGGTCTGGACTTCTTGCAGGCCATCTAATCGTGTTGTGTTGGAGAGATAACAGAACTGTTACGTGTCTTTTACTTGTTAAAAGTGAACAGTAACCAAATATTTTTTAGAGAAACTTTATCCTGAATATTAATACTACCGATTAGTATAATAAAATAAAGAGTGTTTATTTTTTTAAATTTTAGTTGGTTCGAGTCCCGGGCGAAGCAAGCGAGTTTAAAAAAATATTTTAATGCAGATTTGTTTCTTTTTAAAAATAAAGGAATGTCTCCTTTAAGTAAAATGAGCTAGCTTAAGGATTTTAAGTAGTTTCCCTCCAGGGCCTGAGTTTAATTTCCACACTGTATGTTACAGGCAACGGTGATATAATAGTAACTGTTCTACCTGTAAATACAAAATGGCCTTGGGTTACTGCTGCCCAGTTTCGTCCAGAACTTGTGCCCGAGGAATTGATGGCACAAAGCCTAACAGTGAGTTTCAATTCCAACTTTAAAATTTAAATCCATCCATCTGGCGAGTAACAAGCCACATTACCAATAGGATTCTTATTATAATTTCTTTTCAGCTTACAGTAGAAGAATATGTTCATGCTATGGAGCTGCTTGTAAATGACGCACGATTCACATTGTACAATATCTGTTACAAGAGAGTTCTAGTTTGCTGGATCACACTGGCATTTCTGGTTCTCCTAGCGCTACTGTTTTCGGGACTAACAGGTCTCACTCTTTTCTCATTGGGTGTGCTGTGGCTCATATTAAATGCAGCAGCTATATTCCTCTGTATGTGGGTCAAACTACGGCTGTCTAAAGGCTTAGAACAATGCCTGGCCCGAGTTAACAAATTACTGAGTAAACACAAATTGATTCTTGCCCTCGATGACCGAGGAAAGATATCATGCCATAAGGTAAACTTATGTTTTATTTACTTTGACTCGGGACCTTGCATTGCCCACTTGCAACAGTTCATTGACAGTGAAGAAGGAAAAACTATTATGCAAGGCTGGGAACAGAGACTTGATGTCGGTGCCAATGATATAGTGATACAAGGGAGTCAAACAACCAGATTATCTCGGAAGCAGGTATGTTCCACCAACTTTATTGACATTTTATGTGCCAATAATAACTAGCTTTCAGCTTTATTTATTTATAAAATACTAAGAAAGTAATATTTTGAGTGACTATTTTGGTACTATGCAATGCTATTATGAATATGTTATATATCGGTGGTATGCAATCCTCCATTCAGTCATAGATTGTTAAGTCCAAGTTGTTTATCAAGTTTTTTTTGCCATACCTTAATCATTCTTAACATAGTGTGTATAATAAAATAAGTGTAGTGTGTAGTGCATGTAAGTGATTTTTTTTTGTTATTTAATTTTTATATAGAAAGCATAAAAATCAATAGAACCTAAACCCTATGCGGGTTTAGGTTCCATTGATTCCATTGATTATGCTCCTCCTTTCCTCTTAATTACCAAGTACGCTACGGGCTAATAACTCATATGGCTTTAAACTTTCATAACTAACTATTCATCGCATATTATTAATCAACAAATTTGGAAAACTTACATGTTTAAAGGATTTTTGTTATAGTGCTTACCTGCACTCTGGGTGTCTCTAAGAAATGAAATAAGTATGTCTTACATGTTTTATTTAGATTTTTATTGATGAGCGAGCAGTAATTTATTGCAAACTCATTATTATTCATTGCATGCATCTATTCTTTACTGTAGGTAACATGATATCATGCTTGCCTTATTAAGGTGAAGTACGTTCGTAATTTCTAGACAAGGACGAGCGAACACCGCGCAGTGAAAGCGAGAAAGGGACGCAAGAGCCGGCCCGCGCGCAATTTTACTGCTTTTTATTTATAAATTTGATATTGCTCTAAAATAATACTCTTTCGCAAAAAACTAAAACCATAATCCTCTAAAGTGTTCAGTTAAGTATTTTTTAGACGATATTTCATGCAAATATGTTAAGTAACTAGCAAATGAAACTGGTTTTCCGTAGTAAAAATGCAAAATTTAGAGGAAACTTTGCGATTTTTTTCTATCGAGTCAAGTTGAGTCAATCGTGTTTCGGCTCCTATAACTTACTAACAAAAATCCTAAGCTTTTGACTATCATCAAAAAAGATTTAAAAAAATTGTGTTTTCTTGCCTTAAAATTGATTTTCCGTCTAGGCAAAACCTGAGTTTTGGGACCTACTTCACCTTAATAGCATTTTATTAATTTATTAGATATATTATTGGCTTGAGATGATGGTGGTATTGCAAACTGTAGCTGTAAGTGAAATGAAGGGCATAAATCTTGCTATAAAAGCACTATCACATCCCACTTATTATCATAAATGAAAAAGTTTGGATGTTTGGAATATTGTTACAGTAAATAAATTTGGCCGAAATTTTACAAAGATATAGTGCTAGATAATAATCCAGGTCACACAATAAAGGCTACTTTTTATCCTGGAAAAACGCGTGCGAGGCTACGGGCACATGCTAGTCAAACAAAATAATAAATAGGATTTTTTAACATCGTGCAGTGCTTATTATTTCTTTCTAAAATTCTCTTAAGCTACCTTACAATGTGCCTTGACCCTGAGTAAAGTTAACTAACACAAATTAATCTATCAAGTATCAACTCTAACATAGCTTTGTAGATTAGTATTAACGTGTGAAGGGTAATGGTGGAATGAATGTGCAGGGTATGGCAGAACAAGTATACTTCCGATACCTGCAACGGTGGGGCAAGGACTTCTTGCGTCGCCGGCTGGACTGGACTCTAGACGAGGAGGGTGGCAGCCCCGCCGCGCCTAGACATCTGACGCAAGCCTTCTGCCCGTGTCAGTACACTGAAGAGATATTGCGGAACAAAGAACCCAAAGATACTCGAGCCTGTTGCCCGCTCTGCAACAGTTGGCTCAGACGACGCGGTCTTGACTGACCAAAGTACATAACGCTTGGCAAGTCATCTTCTAAAACCATATTTACGCACATTTTCATTGACTGGTGGTTTATTGAAACTTTTTGTTTTAGGAGAGAGGGGCGCTACTATTCATGCGTTACGCCGGACGCTGGGGTTCTCAAGCAGTTAAAAACAAACTGAACCTCAGTAGCTCCGTGCCCGGTCGGCATGGCGAGACATATGTTTGTCCTTGTCAGTTTATAGAAGAGCATCTCAAAGTGAAACCCCCCGCAGGTATCTCCAAGTTTTTTATATTACCTAATCAAAATCGAAGCGATGTTATACAGATATATTAGGTAGTCTTTTAGGCATAATAACTTAGGCACACACATATAACCAGCTAAAATCCCGAAGGTCGATAAAACATGTCATTAATGAAAGGGGAAAAATTATTAAACCATTTTTGATCATCTCTGTACTTATATCAGCTAAATTTTGGGATGCATATTATTATAGGTACTGCATTAGAATATGTAAACCTGTTATATAATAAGTTTTACAAATAATGAAATATCCGTCCAAGTATTTTTTGTAGGTACCTACACTTATAATTACATTGTATTTTATTGAAAAAACAAGAGATGCGAATATAATTACATAATGTTAAGAACGTAAAAGTACCTGGTAAATTTTTTAATGATGTAAATAAACAATGATGTTTCAATCAACAAATAAATTCTAGAAAATAAACCAAGTATCTAATTATATTGCTACGAGTATGTATAATAAAATAATTTTACTGTAAAAAATCGTATTTTGGTTATGATGATCACAGAACTCTTCCGACCTTAAGAGTTGGTAAATTTTAGTATTTTCCACAAAAGGTCAGATCCTTTTGTGGAAAACATGTGGAAATTATTAACCGTAGTTCCGGCTTTAACAGTAACATAACTAAAGAAAACAGCAACAAGAACATGAAACTACTATCTCAAAAACCTAAAGTGAAATAAAGTGCCTTAATTTGTTGTGTTCATTTTTTTATAGGTTTTTACTGTTATTAAACTGTCATGGTTTGTACTAATAAGCTCGAAATTTTGTTATTATCGAACTTTACATAATATTTTTATCTGTAAATAAGTATTTTTTGTATCAGAGCCTACTTTAAGATAAGTCAAAATACTGTTTGAGGTTTTACAGCCCTTTTTACCCGAGCTGTGTTATTTGTATACATTTAAGTATTACGTTCCTGATTTATGAAGGAAAATTAAAGCACAATATTAACTTACCCATTCCTCGTTCCTCCACACACTGCTTTCAATTATTTATTTTCATTCCCAGTAACATTTTATACAATTATTATACCTATTATAGTAGTAATATACTACCTATTAATAATTGTAGGTACGTACTTTGATGGGGTGATTCCGGAGAGGACGGGGTTAGTTAGTTCAACTTGTCTTTTTTTTTAATTGACAAAAAACAAACGGAAATTAAAATATCGCTGTTTACAGAAGTTTCCACTCCTCCAAGGTCCTAAATCACCTCGTTTCTTTTGTAGCAGCTTACACGTGTTTTAGTTTAGAGTAGGTACCTACTTTTTTCATTCTCTTGTTATAATTACCTACATTATTGTGAAATTGAAATTTTGAAATTTATTTATTGTAGAAACTGTGTACAAAAAGATCTTAAAAACTGGGTGAAACAACAGTTTATCCATTAATTATGGACGTACAATATTTAACTTATATATTATGTGATCTAACGTTCTTATTTCATTTTGTAGATTTATGCCATATTTTATTTATGTTATACTTAATCGCAGCGTTGTTGCTAAGTACGTACTTTTAAAAGAAAAATGTTGATGGTATCTATAAATGTAGGTATAGAAAGCTGGGTAGCTAAACGAGCTGTAGACACGCGCCTTGAATTTTTTTGGTCAAAATCGTAGAAAGTACCTACTAGTGTTCCGATTTGTAATCGACTTTGCCATGAATAACCAATCTTAATGGTTAATTTTGCTTTTCCTACGTGTTAAATCCCACTGCTAGATCTCCCCTATATTTCTTTCCACACCTTGGGGTTACCAGCTGCATCCCAATTGGAAACAATCGACGATCTCTTCGTTGTTGCCTCCGCGCCGCGCCTGTCAACAGGGGCGTAACTAGCGATCGTTGCCATAGAAGTTTAAGTATTTAAAATGCTATACCTACCTACAAAAATTTCCCCGATCACCTCTCTCTCGATTTTTAACGGGGAGGTGAGGTGGTTAGTGGTGCGGAACGTAAATAACCACTGTTTTCAATCATTCCACTTTATAAGAAACGCTTAATTTGTGTGTATCTCAAAAATTACCTACTGTGTCATGATCACTTAATCTAATTCTTAGTCCTAAGTGTCTTTAACTATCAATTAATCTTAAGTTTTATTTAGGTACCTAAGTATATTATCTAGAATGTTGTGATTTGAAAGAAAACATTCCGTCCAAATATTGAACTTATTTTTCTGTACTTATTAATGTAGTTTTATTTTAGTACCTATTATGTTTTTATTCTTAAGTACATAACTACATACCTACCATTTTACGTAATTTCGATTTTACGAGCTATTAAAGTGTCACATACCTTATTTTAGGTAAAAAATATAGAGCTTGTGAATGGACCTTTACAAGAGTTAACTTTGGATGTACATAATTAATTATATTACAAGTAGGTACTATGTATTTTTATGAAATTTATCTATTTATTATCTTAACATACACTTTTTGTGTAAATTTTGTTGAAAGTATTAATATAGTCATTATATTTAACAACTGTTTTTCATTGCCCTATCCCACCTAGCTAAGTTAAACTCCATGTCTGGTGCATGGAGTTTAACTTAGGTGCACTAACTAAAAAACTAAAAGTTTCAGATTTTTTGGGATGATTGGTTTGGTATCATAAGTAACCTAACATAGTGTAAATCTAAGTTTTTAACTTTGAAAGACCTGTTCTAAATTCGTGCTCAAAAAATCTGAATTTCTAGACGATTTTCAGTTTTTAGCTTACAACTTTTAAAATATACATTCTACGGCAAAATAGTCCATGACACACGGAGAAGACAAAATAAGCGACAATTCGAGCGTTACCCCAGCTCTGTACCTGATCTCGAGGGAGAGAACATTTCTTTGCTGAGGAATGCATTTTTTAGAATTTGTAAGCAATAAAACGCTTTTTCGAGCACCACGAAGTAAGCACGTTTTTTTGCAAAATAAAACTTTTTTTACTATTACTATCTTATCTATCCAAACAAGACAACCTTGCATTTTTCTGCGACCTAATGTGATTTTTGTGCCTACGGTAACTGGCATAATAGGCCTTAAACCCTTAAACCTAGGATACCATAATAGTTATTTATAAATCCAGAAAGAAACGCTTGCGAACGCATTGGCAAAACCTCTTCTACGAGGGAGAAATAAGCTCTGTTACTAGCCATGATATTTTAATAAAAGGTAATTTTTTATCACAGATGATTTTATTGCAAATATGTAAGCATAACATAAGTAAGGGTGGATTGATTTTGATTTACATTATTTTTACAATTAATAAAGGTTCTTAGAATAACTACCTAAATATCACTATACATACAGACAAGTTGGACTGATGAACAAAATAATATATTTGAAAGTATTTTTCTACTGATTTTGAAAGCTAGAACCTAACACACATGCAGTTGTTGAAGAGCGTGGAGCTAAAACTAGATCGCATCGCTCAAGCTTGGCAGTGAACGCGTTAATACACATACGCGACTTAAAAACACAGTTCAACGATTTTTTACCATTGTCAAAAGAAACTTGTTCTAATATAACAGATTTTAGGAAAATATTCAGTTATTACTACATAAAAATGGATTTTGAATTAAAAATACAATCCGTAATAAAATAAATTCGTAAATGTTATTAATTTTCTAGTAATTCAGAAAAGAAAGGTTGAATACAGTTAGGTTTCATAAAAATACATTTTGAGCTAAATAAAATATAAGTTCCATAATATTAAACTAGTATCAAATAAATTCGTTATTATTTTTCTAGACGAGTCTTCTTCGGACTTTCCTTAGAACTGTCCCCCGACGGGAACTGTCCACGGAATGAATTAGATTGTTCTTTCACTTGTGACTCTTTACCGGTGGGAGAGTTGATATTGCGTTTCAAATTCTTATCAGGGGTTTCATCTTTAATATCGATGGACGAGGCTAGCGATTCTAGGGAGGTGACGGTGGAGCGTAGCTGTATTTTGTTACGCAGTGTAAGGTTGAGGTATGGTTTGGGAGCCGACGACGCCGCGCCAGAGTCGACAATGCTGGTGCTCTCGGTGTGAGGGAGCTCATCCAGAGCAGCGACGCGCATGAAGTCTCGCTGTGATTCGCGCGCTTCCACCAAAAATATGCTTTCCTGAAAATAAATTAAAAATGAGTTTATTAATCAAAACAGTAAAGTAGATTACTATTCGAAGTCAAAGTAAAAAGTCTTTATTTCCATAAATACAAAAAAGTACACATAAAAAGCTCAAATTCTTAAAAAATCGGTCGCTTCGGTATGTAGACTAAAGTAAAGAAGCGACGAAGAAACATTTAGCCTGTTAGTTATTTTTCGAGTTGGAGCAAAACCCGTTCTTAGCTTTTTAATCTTCTAGATAATCAGATATTTTATAGCAAGCCTTTTTGCACAGAAAGGTTTTGACAATTTGTTTGAATTTATTTACTGATTAGTTTTGCGACTCACTAGAAGTTTTGTGTAGTGTACAACAAGTTTTCATAAATATATTGACAGGGAACTGTCACTATGTTTATTTCTTTGAATTTATCACGCATGGGATTCTCTGGAACCCATATTATAGATTGCACGAACAGCCCTCTTCTGCAGCACAAATACGGTGTTAATATCTGCAGCGTGCCCCCACAGCAGTATACCATATGACAAAATACTGTGAAAGTAGCTGAAATAAACAAATCTGGATGAATCCACATCTGTAAGATAACGTTATTTTTTTACTGCATACGCTGCAGAACTAAGTCTCTTCGATAGCTTATCTATGTGTGGGCCCCACTGAACTATTGAACGCGTGCACTACTTGCTAGGCCTAGTTGCTAGGGTTTTGGGTTGAAATATGCTCTATCTAAAAGTATTAAAGGGGCCAAATTATAATGAATTTGAATTCTAGACCTTCGTGATACATCCTTGGCCACACCTTCACTATCCATCAGGTGAAATTGTAGCCAAACGTAGGTCTATTGCATTGACATTGTCAATTAACTAAAAAAACAAGATCACACGTCCACAATACAAACATTTGTCCCAGGACGAGAATCGACTTTAGCCCGCCGCGCCATTGAACACGCGAAATAAAAGTTAATTAAGGATACGTAGGTACTATTAGGAAAACTCTGGCTAGCGGCTAGCTAGCTATTTAACGGGCTAGCCGTTGAAATCTGATTTAGAAGGCTCAAAACAAAGAGAATCTTGTAGTTATCTACAAGATTCTCTTTGTTTGCACCTACCTTGATTTCCTTGGTGATGTATTGATCAAGTTTGTCGTAAATCACAGCATGCAGGCCCATGGTCTTCAATCTCTTTATCATGTTCTTATCATTATTGTCATCTCCCCAGCAGAATATCACAAGACCAGCGTCAGTAGCGAGTTTCACCTGGAATAAATAAATGTCACTGTTCTTCACAAAATCAAGTTTAATCCGAAAACAAAATCATATACCTACTGATAAATCTATTTTGTAACTCATAAAAGTGGAAAACAATAATCGCCAATCCAGATGCCGATAACTTAAAATAATAGTAAGTAATTGTGTCGATTCGAAAACTAATTTGACAGCACTAAAATTATTGCCGTCCTTTTACGATCAAAAAGTGTCCATTTAGTTTTATAAAGGTACCTAATATAATAACAAAATCGACACCATATGGATAAGATCATCATCATCATCAGCCTATACCAGTCCACTGCTGGACATAGGCCTCCCCTAATGAGCGCTCGCATCTTCATTGGGGGGTAATGCCCATAATCCCCACGCTGGGCATGCGGGTTGGGGATCGCAGTTTCGTGTTGGAATCGTTCTGCAGGGGACGCTATGGATAAGATAGAGTGCTTCAAATAAGCAATTTTCTATCAGCATAGCGTTTACTTCTTAACACGCCTCCCCGAACTAGGGGGGGGGGCTCCATTATCAGATCATCAAGCTTGGCAGGCGGATTGGTGTTCGCAGTGGAGGTATCAAAATACACAGAAGGGAGATGCTGCCCGTCCTCTGGAAGTTTCCATTCTAGTGTGTGCTGTGACACTGCCTCATAAACACTTGCTAAATGTCCGTATGACGTCACAGCACCGATTTTATACATATTATACTATCCTTTTAAATAACTCTATGCCAAAAATCAAGTCGATTGGTTGCTTAGTTAGGTTGTGAAGGAAGCACAAACAAACAAAACACATGTGGCTGGGAGCGTTATCGGCCGCTTACGAAAAATAGGTCTTTAAATCAGTAATGGCGCACAAAATGTATCATTATTTCAAGTTAATAGCTGCAGTAGTTACTGAGATATTCAAGAAAGAGCGGGAACGGACAGAGCGAGACCATCAGGATTTAGAAACCGATCTCGAAACCCTAAAAAGGTCAATTAGCCTATTTATGCATACCTGCGTGGGATCCCGCAACAGATCTTCGGTGTGGACAACTATGCCCAGGATATCGGAGCTGACGGCGCTCTGCACTGCGGCCGGAATCGAGAGGCATCTAGGATCGCGATATGGTTGATATTTCCTGCTGATGCCCTGAAATAATTGATAATGATGTTGATATCAAATGTCTCAGTCGATATAGGTACTCCAAAAGGCCAAATGAATCGACGTTCACAGACTGAAAATGTACTTTTCTTTCATGACACAGATCGAATACGTAACTAAGTATTAAAAAACTAAGCTGAATGTTCACCTTATAAATATAATAACAACGAAAGTTGATAAATAAATTGTTTACTGTATTTTAAGGAGAATTAATCGCCCTTATACAAAGAACAGAACATAATCTATCCATAATCCACCACTTTTCCCTATTTACATTAATATAAATGCGAAAGTAACTGTCTGTTTTCACTCCTAAAAGGCTGGATCTTAGGTATGTTTAGCAAGGATATGCCTTGCCTAAAATAATCATTAATCAAGATAGGTTGGTAGTATCATAGTATAGGATTACTAAGAAAAGTGATTAGGGAATCGTTTTTCTACCATTTTACAAAAAAAAAACCACGTCTAAGCGTCGACCTAGTCGTTTTTGTTTTCTAATCATCAGCCTATATCAGTCCACAGCTGGACATAGGCCTCCCCTAATGAGCGTTATAGCGCCCTGTCTTCAGCTTGCCGCATCCAGCATGTGCCAGCAGACTCGCAAATCGTCATCCCACCTGGTCGGAGGGCGTCCTACACTACGTTTGCCGTTTTAGTTATTTAATAAATTCGTCAAACTACAGCGATTTGGTAAAATTGCAGATACTCACAACAGTCAGGAACATAACAGGGTATTTGTTCTGCTTGTACCGAACCAAAGTGCAGATGTCCGGGTTGAAACAGGAGAACACAATGCGACGCTCCCCGCCATGGACCAGCACTGTTTCTAACACCTGGAAATTCATGAATACCAAATTTTATAGTACGGAAGGAAAGAAAAAGAGATCAGCATTAGCACCTGGAAAGTGGTAGGCTCAAGTCAGGTCAAAGTATGTTCCCCTAACTTAGTCATAGTCCGACGGGCGACGCTGGCGGCGTAAGTGTAAAAATTCATGAAAAATTTACGGCTTTCGGATTTTTTCCTTTACTTGTGCTTCAAGACGTGAGGTCTTGAATCACAAGTAAAGGAAAAAATTGAAAAAATTCTTGTCAATTTTCATGTTTCTAGGTCATCGGTACTCTATTAGGTTTTGTTTTCATGTGATTTCCTTGAAACAAAAACTTTGCATAAACGGCACGGCTATTTTGATTATGTTGACTTTGATTGCTCTGTAGTGACACAGATTATTGAATAGTACTCGTGCCAAACGCGGATTGCTATTCTGCATTTTCACTAGCTAAAGCGAGAGTAACCAGTCACTTCATAAAGCTCTTAGCTCCCTCAGAACACACATATCCTAAATAAGAGGATTATAGACTATCGACAAATGTAAATTAATGTACTCGTGTCCTGTGTAAAGAATATACCCAGTTAAAAATATAAAATCTTTTAATCACAACCAACCCACAAAAGCTCCAAGAGGTTACCAAAATTATATGACATGAATTTCAACTCGATACCTGATACGCATTTCTGAGAAAAGAGGGTTGACAGACAGACAACAATGTGATCCTCTAGACTCTCTAGACAGGGGCGGCCCTAGCTAATTTTTTAGGTGGTGCGAGATCTCGTTGTGTCGCCCCTTCCCTCGTAACAAAAAAATGAGATCTTTTTATTCGATAACATTTACTTTTTATTATTAGAGACTGAACACATACCGAGATTTAAGTACTAGTAAGTACGACGAATGAAAAATAATAACAGAAAACATATATGTTTAACAACGTTTATTTAAAATTGAAACTCAAATAGTAAGTACATTATTACGATACAAGTGCGGTAAGTTGAAAATTACAGCAGAGGCGATATTGCTAGCCCGAGCCGTAGGCGAGGGCTACAAGAAAGCAGAAGCTGCAATTATCAAAGCGCACGTGTGTCATACGACGTTTTATAACATATTTTCGAGAAAATAAATAAAACTCGGACTTTCGAATAAATTTTCATCCGCTTGTAAGTATCTATCGATCGACTTTTCGGAAAAGAGGCTTAGAGTAGCCTTTTTCGCTGCCTCTGAGACTTCTGGCGGTGTTGAATTAATAAATTTATCATTACTTGACGACATTTTCAAGTAAAAACAATACAGCGAAAAGTAAAGCGCCCGTAATAATTATTACTTCTTCATAAATTAGCGATGCGCGCCGCTTACAAAAACAGCCTATTACTAATAAAGTAAATTAATATTTTTGTGTTTTGTTACAGATAGTAATTTATGGTCAATATTAATTAAATTAAAGAATTAAATGTTGATTTATCATAATATATTTCATCTCCTAAAGTTAATTTTATTCATAAAATGTTGACCACTTTTCTGACATAAAACTCTTTGCTTAGATTTAAAAAAGTACAGTTCGTTTTAGACCGTAGACATAGAATTTTTTCACTACAGACGGAGCATCTTGATAAACCGTGCGTTTTACATTACATTATCGCATTAGTGCTAAATGAGATACATTACAGTATTGAAATTGGTGCAATACGAGACCCTTTACGAGCAAATGTGTTATAAAAAAAATTAGAACACCACTTTTCTTGCTTTTGCTTGCGCTTGCGATTTTTTTTATTAAATCAGCTTAATTTAATTTTTCGACCATATTCAATTGATAAAATTGCAAGATCTGATAGTCTTTCTTGACTCATAGTCGAACGTAAAATCTAAGTTTTTATTAATTTTAATTTACTGAAGCTTCGTTCTCCTAAGGCGACAGTTACTGGGATGGTCAGCAAAATCCGAAGAGCTGTCCACACATTCGGACAAAATATCCTGCCAATCATTTTTTTAAATCAGTTGAAGAACTTTTAATGGCTCTGTTGATTCAAAGTTTTTTAATAATGGGTTCAGGCTCAAAATTTCTTCAACCAATTCGCGACTAGAGACGTCACATTTTTTCCCATCGGTTGAAATGATTTGCAAAGCTGCACAGGCTTTTTCCAATAAAGACTTATCAGGAATGATTTTGATGTTATACAAAAAAGACCATGTATCATTGAATTTCGATAATTGTCCAAACCGAGTGACCAATGCATTTTCAATTGTATCTATATCTATGATTGGGTAAAATACGTTAATATTAAACAGATCTTCGGGATTTGTTGGTGTCTCATCTACAGCTTCATACTCAAATAACAGTTTTTTACGTTATTTTGAACTACTATAAGGCTTTGAAACTATCCTAGGGACATACTTTTTCGTGTGAAAGTTTAATAAATCAGAATTTGACCGGTGTAACACGCATAAATACTTAGTTACTTGAACTGTGTCTACTACGAAAGTAATTATTGTTTGAAGTTTCATCGATAGAAAAACAATAATTCTGGTAACGGTTTTGCTAATAATGACTTGATACACAATTAAGAAAGTACACAAACTATACCCATGCACGTACTGACGATGTTTGAGCGTGACTGAAGGAAGGACGAAACGAAATTTCACCCGCTCCCCCGCACCGTACGCACCGACACTACCTCTACTGTCGTCGTTGTCGCCAGCCAACAACACGATTTGCGGCCATGATCGATAGTCGATCGGTGATCGGGTAATTTCGGCGCCCCCCTCATGCCGGCGCCCGGTGCGGTCGCACCGCTCGCACCGCCCTAGGGCCGCCCCTGTCTCTAGACCGTCTAGTACAGTTTAAGGGTTCCTCTTTTCCTTTTGAGAAACGGAACCCTAAAAAAACAACCAGGGCTAATTAAATACTAGTCGAATCCAAAAAAACAACAATAAATGGTGAAGTCGTATTACATATCATTTTGGTTGTATGTTTGTATGGGACATGCATCATCCGCAGGCCCCTAAGAGATTGGGCTTTATCAAGATTAGATAAAACGGAACATCAACATACCTTATCAACATATGTGTTCATATCAAATGGGTTATTCAGTTCAAAAGTGCCATCTTCCAACTCCATTGTCCATTTGAGCTCCACATTGAATCCCGTGTGCACATCAATCTCATGGAGGGCAAACTCAAGCGTAGGAAATGGTTGGTGTTCGTCTAAATCATCATCAGTGAAAAGTTTTTCGTGGCTGCGGCCCTCCACCAAATGATATACCTTAAACAGAAGTAATGCTCATAAATGCGAAATTAATTTAATGTTAAGTACTCAAAAGTAAAACGGTGCTGGATGGAATACCTAAGCATAATTTTATTAGTCATTAGGCGCTCATTAGGGGACATAGGCGTCCCCTAATGAGCGCCATAGCGCTCTGTCTTCTTCAGCTTGCCGCATCCAGCATCTGCCAGCAGTCTTTCGCAAATCGTCATCCCACCTGGTCGGAGGGCGTCCTACACAACGTTTGCTCAGTCGCTGTCTCCACTCAAGGACAATGTTACCCCAGTGATTGTCAGTTCTTCTCGAAATATGGCCAGCCCACTGCCACTTTAGCTTGTTAATCCTTTGAGCTATGTCAATAACCTTAGTTCTCTGTCGGATGTATTCGTTGCGAATCCTATCCTTCAGAGAAACTCCGAGCATAGCTCTCTCCATAGCTCGCTGGGCGACTTTAAATTGGTGGAACAGCACTACCGTGAGTGTCCATGTCTCAGCTCCATAGGTCATGACGGGTAGGACGCACTTATTGAAAACTTTCGTTTTCAACCAATGCGGTATGGATGACGAGAAGACTTGACGTAGTTTGCCAAACGCAGCCCGACCTATCTGGATCCTCCTCTTGGCCTCCTTCCTTCTCAAAATTATTTTTACCTAACTGCAGAGTCTGCCTAAGGTAAGTGGGTCCCGGATCAATGTGGCCATTGATCATGACCTTAGTTTTATCCTAGTTCATGCCAAGACTGATGAGTCGCGAGGCTGAAGCTAGGTCGGCCAGCATCCGGTTCAGCTACTCAAGCGACTCTGACATTAAGAATATGTCATCAGCGAATCGCTGGTGTGAGATGTTATCACCATTTATGTTGATGCTTAACCTTACCTTTCCAGTCCAGCATCCTAAACACATCTTCCAACGAGCTTGTGAACAGTTTCGGGGATATAATCATCCTGTCGCACTCCTCATTAGTTTTTCAAACAGTATTTTTTTTAATTATATTATAATGCTTGTCCATTCACGAAGTATCATCGAGCCCCAAGCTAAGCAGCAAATGGTACAACATGATAAATGCACCTACATGAGAGACTGCAATCTTCAAGTCCCTACCTTAAGTTTCTGTAGGTGTTCCAAAGTCAAGTCCTTCACAGGTAGCTCTAACATTTCAGTAAACTCAATTTCCTTTTTTCTTTTCATTGATATACAAACATAGAAGTCATGGTAGATAACAGGTATCATATCTTTGCTCAGTTGAACATCAAATTCAAGCAAGTCTGCACCACTTGCAGCTGCTTTTTTAAGGGAAGCTATTGTATTTTCACGAATAGCATTTCCTCTGAAAATTGTAATATAATAATCTACATCACACAAAACAACAGAAAACTGTATACCACTGAATATTACCAAGTATTTCAAATAGGTAAATAATCTTCCCAGGATTAAACTAAGAGGGGTGTTCTAAATACCAACCGGCTTCAAATAATATTCCCATGTCTAAGATGCTACCTAGAGCTAGAGATATTTTATACAACATACCAACTATAAATAGCATCAGGAAAGAATCTGGCATCGAACCAATGTTAACTAAATTTGAAAATCATCCGAGGTTAAGACATTTAGACAAAAAACATGAGCATGGATTCATTTCGGTATTCTCATTGCCAAAGTTGCAACAGACTAAGGAGTGTTTCCCTTAATCTTATTTAATTTATTATTAAATTTAAAATCATAGCTCTCAGTATTAAAGATAACCAATAAATTAAAAGACTTACTCTTTGGTTTTAAAGCTAGCTCCAAGGCCACGATGTCCCACTTCTAACCCGGTCCATGTAGGGTCCCAATATTTGGCATATGACACCTGCATGTTACATAACTTTTTCTGCATAGGGACTATTATCAAATACTCAATAATCACTGTCCCAAGTGGACGATGTTTGATATTACAAGTTATTGGTAACTCAAGCATACCTTCTGATGGTTTGAACATGTTAGGCAGCACATATGTATAACCAATGTGGAATGGTGTATCATCAGAAGAGGCCCGAGAGCTATAAGAATAGAAATCTATCAAGTATGCAAGTCCAGATGGCTCAGGAGCTGATATATTAACAATTAACACATCATTTGGTTTGTATTCTCTTCCAAATTGATCTTGCGCTTTTGCTTTGCAAATATCTGAATCATTGTCAAGTGTAGCTACTTCGATATAAACACCAGCAGGTAATTCAACCTCTTCTGAATCCATACTTTGACTAGAATCTTCATTATTTTCAGTGCTTAGGGATAATTTTACTGGAGTCACTTTGATGTTCACAAACCTTCCTGCAAAGCGGCCTGTCATTTTCAATGGGTTATTACAGAACTTGAACTGCACTACAGTATGAGCTGTGAGCCAGCCAGAGGTGACTGATTGTTTGCCACCATAGTCACCAAATATGTCTGTAGTTGGGTGCAACATATTTTCCTTTATTACTCGTGGTTTGATATTTGTTTCCCAACGGCGAACAATAATTTTATTGTTGTCGCCTACTATTAAACATACAGCATAGCGATAGAACACATCACAAGTATTAGGAATGGTGATTGATGTGGTCCATGTATCAGTGCCTTGTACATTCTCCAATAGTCTCATTTTATTGTAATCCCACTCTCCAAGTTCAGGAGTACTGCCCGTGATAAATATGTTTTCTTTGGGTTCCATAGAGGGTACAGATACGGTGAACAACCATTCTTGAGAAAGCTTTTGGGGCTGCGCCTGCGGTTGGGGATCTTTTATAGACATTTTCCTAGGTTTCCTATGTTCTTTTTGTTTTCTATTGTCTAAAAAAAACCAACGTTGCATTATGAAATTTGTAAAACGATTAGGGAATATTCTTTTCACAGAGTACTCAATTACTAGTATGATTTATAGTCTACAAAAATCCTAATTCTATTGCAAAACTAGGAAAATGTAATGTATAAACATGATAATCAAAAGATAATAAAGCCAAAGATCTACAAAGCATTTCAAAGATTCTTCATAAAATACCCGGACTTGGCTGAAAAGAGAATCTAGTCAATCACATAAAAACATTTACGTACATTAATATCTCTTTGGTTTAGCTGCTGGCTGAAACTTGCCAATTGCCAACTTGCGCTGCGCAGTGCGCGCTGCAATGGGGCGCGCTGAATGATTTTATCATGGTACCTACAATCAAAGATCCTAGGATCCTACGTTCCCTTTGGGTACAATAATATCGTAGACCGTAGTATAAGGTAGTATACTTCTTAGTTTATGACACGTTGACACGGAACAGGTTTAAGAATAATTATACTCCGCCAGGTATGCCATTCCGAGATACGCATGTGTGCGTGTTTAAGTAGTTATTGTATTATCTTTAGTGTGGGTGCCACCAGCGACGGATACGGTGGTTCTCAAACTTTTTAGTTTGGGGGAAAAATAGTTCTAGGCTTTATTCCTAATTTTATTATACCTGATTAATTTAAACTTTAGTGTAAATTTAAAGCCACGCACGGTTTTGAGGTTCAAAAGCCTGCGTGGCGCTCTGTGCCACTTATGTGCATGCTTGATGATTACCACAAGGCACAGGCATCGACATTTTACCCAATAGACTCCTAATATAGGGAGAACGTTTTCAGGTAACACATTAAGAAAATAGATCTTATATAAAACCACGCCCTCTAACTTTCGGCCAGTAAAGACCAGATTAGTGACCCGTAAACATCTCTGCGCTCGCTTACGAAAATATCGTATTATCCTAGCTGCAATGGCTCCTTGTAGCATAAAATGGCGTGGAAAAGAGAGCAAGACCTCAAATTTGAAAATCGATGGAATAACATTTCACAGTGGTAAGCTGATTTCTTTCATAAACAGAATAAAATTTGCTTATTCATTTAGTTTTGACGGAGATCAACTTAATTTGGTTGGCCGGTCGACGTCACCAACGGTGCATCCCTTTCTTTGATAACTAATTTTATATTTGCTTTCCTTTCTTCTCTGACAAGGCGCGTGCAAGTAGTGATGTGCCGTTCCGGGCCGGGTAGTGATCAGAATATCGATATGGGTTTATTACAATACAGGACTAATTATAATTAATTCTGTAAAAATCGATTTGAATAATATTCACCGTCACATTGCTACATGGTATCTATCTATATGTCAAGTACCTACTTAAATGTTAACCCTAATATTTATCACCCGATTATTATACTGACTCACTGATTCACATAATTGTTCTCCATGATGGTATGTTTTCCATGCGGATATAAGCTAGTTATTTATTTAGTTTCAGTGGGTGATTTACATAATTAATAGAATACATACCTAGTCTGTTTGCTTGATGCAAGAGAATAAACAATACATAAACTTAGAAGCTTAACGTGACTACCTACTTCAACTTATTTCACTATGCTTAGGCTATTATTGTGTATGTAATGTACCTACACCATAATATTAGTGTTAAAATCTTTGTCATGGCGCAGTGGGGCAAAAGTGCCGTTAAATACTTACTAGTATATACCTACCTTGTGACAAGTATCGATTATTGTTTTCATAAAAACTAAGTACCCCATCCCTAATATAATTTATGATTTGTCGTAACCTTGAACGGACCAATAAGCACTCACTTCCCCGCGCCCGCACACCTCAGTTGGTTGACAGACTTGTTTGCATAGCGAATAAATAGGTATTAGGAGTCTATTGGGTATAATGTCGATGGCAGGGCCGTCTTTACCAGGGGGTGCAAGGGGTGTGGTGCACCCGGGCGCGGAGCGCCCGGGGGCGCCTGCCGAGCGTTGAATATTTAGATATTTCATTAAACTTATCACCATTACACAGTTTCATATAATTGTTACGACAAATACGTACATGCGCAAAATTTATAGGTACTTAGACCTACGAATAAATAATAAGACTTATTATTTATTCGTAGACTTAGACATATAAAAAAAATATATAGTCATCAACAATATCGCACCCCTAGAATAAAACTCCGTCAACTCAAAAAGTAGGCATTTTGACTTAGTGGCGTTTTCAATATCTTCATTAGAATACCTACACGGGAAAATAACTCGCGTAACGATACCTTGAACGGCTGTCAAAAGATGGCACCAAACGTTCCTTTACTTGAATGAACTTGACACGGAGAGCGCAAATACTATGCCGCCATTTTGAGTTGCCACGCGGTGGTCGTAGGTGGAGGACGTTTGCAAAGTGGGTGATTTTGAGTTGCTGGAGTTTACGTGATTTTTTTTGGGTAAGTTGAATTTTTTATTTCGAGTTGATTGAGTTTTACTGAATTTTCCCTGATAACAACAGTTATTCATTTTGACTTGCGGGAGTTTTGATGATTTACGATCGTCATTTTATTTTTGTCATTTCTAATTAGTGAGGTTTACATGAAAGTAAATGATAATTTCGATATACGGTACTTTTGTTGAATGAAAATTCAATGTTATTTATTAGTGTTTGTTTAGTGAAATAGATACTTTTAGCACAAAAAAAAGGTTGTGTAAGGCATATTTTATAAGATAATTTCAACAGTTTAAAGTTTTGAAAAACAGTAGATGGTATTTTTGGATTTTTTGAGTTGGTGGACTTTACTTGATTTGTTATTGATTATAAATCTTTATTTATTTTTAGGACGATGAAAAGCCGAGGAAAACTCATGTTAGAGATGATACGAAAAAAGAAAAGCGAAGCAGAAAGCGCTGATCAGCCTAGTATAGAAATGCTCAGTAAAGAAAAGGAGCCTGAGTTGCCACCTGAAGGGAGGTTAGTCTCATCTTGTCTTATTCTCACTTTTTCCACTAGCGGTCAAACAATTTAAGTATTTTGAATCAAAATAATTATTGTCATGTCCAAGAACTTGTTTCTAAGTATAACTAATTAAATCAATTTCAATGTCAGTCTTGATCAACCAGCAGCATTGGATGCTTCAAGATCCGTACTTAGCCCTGGTATGAAAAAGAAGAATGAGTCATTAGAGATTATTCAAAAAAGGAAAAGCGAAGCAGAACGCGCTGACCAGCCTGCTATACAAATTCTTAATAAAGAAAAGGAGCCTGAGTTACCATTTGAAGGAAGGTTAGTATCAGCTTGTTTTATTCTCACTTTTTTCACAAGCACAAATATTTAACTGATTAGAATGAAGATAATTTGATTTCCAAGAACTTGGTTTCTAGGTTTACCCAAATTAATTAATTTCAATTTCAGTCCTGACCAGCCAGCAGCATTGGATGCTCCAAGAACCATTGGTATGGAAATGCTAAAGGAAGTAAAAGGGCCTCAGTTACCAACTGAAGGAGGGTTGCTTTCATCACCGAGCATTTTAGAAACTCCATTAGACCTGGATGAGCATCCAACAAACACTCAAGGGAGACAAAGAGTTTCTAAACGTCAGTATGTTGTTTCACCGGTTAATGTGATGAAAGCTGTTTTGACGATTGACTTTAATAATGTATAGATTTTGAATTCTTAATCTAGACTAATTAAGAATTCAGTGCCTATCTTAAACTAATTTTACTATAGGCTACCAAAATGTTATACTGTGATTTGCAACTTTGACTGTTATTATTAAGCTAAGTACATAAGTAGAATTAACATTAAAAATGAAAATGGAGACTGCCCTAATTTTTAAGGATAACATTTTAGAGTTTTAGATTTTTGCCGTGCCATAAAAATAATTGTTTTTATTGTTAATTGAGATTTTAAAAAGTAAATCAACGTTGACTTTGTATTAAAAATACAATAACTGTTTTTTTAGACCATAACTACAATCCCCAGGTTTAGAGTTATGCTAAGAACTCGTCAAATAGTTATGTAATTTTTGAGGTGAAAAGTAACGTAACTCAAAATTTTTTCAGGTTAACCAAAGTAACTCAAAATAGTGAGCAAGAAATTGGTTTATTCTCCCTACAAAAATAGGGTAACTAAAAAAAACTGATTTTTACAGCTTGGTTACAGACAATAAACAAATAAATTAATAAAACAAGCTTTAAAAAAATAATCCTTTCAGGAACAATAATTAGATTTTTTTTATCTTATCTGCATATGCAGATATCAATTTTTTGTCATTTCTGAAAAATGTGGTTTTTTGAGTTGACGGAGTTTTATTCTAGGGGTGCGATATGTAAACATTGTTTTACTTTTATTACGCTTTCGGCGTTTGTCATACCGCTCGTGATGTGCAACCTAAAATGACTCTTATTACTACACAGATAACAATTTTATTTAATATAACACGCGCGCGGCAAAATCTCTAATCCAAAGAGAGTGATAACCTTTGACACAATGCCGCCCGGTCGCCTGCATGCACTTAAGCAAAATGATCTCTAAGTCAATAAAATGTAAGTTCATTTGAAAAGGGCGCACGGCGTGGCACCTGTGCGTCTGTCATAGGCGCCCTTTGACATGCCGTTCGGGCGCTCGCATTTAAAGAGAAAATTAAATGATCTCTAAGTCACCACAATTAGGTGTAAGTTCATTTGAATTTAAGTACAATCAGTACAAATAGCAGTAACAATTAGAAGAGGAGTACCCCAGGGTTCAATACTTGGACCTATATTATTTGTTATGTTCCTTAACGATATTATAAATTACATATCTTGCACCATACCTGATGTTGGGTTAGTGATATATGCAGATGATACAAATGCTGTAATTCCAGCGAACAGTCTTCAAAAACTTAAGCACGTAATGGAATATACAATTTTGACGTTTAATAATTGGTTCCAAGCGAATAAACTTAAAGTCAATCTTAACAAGACTAATGCCCTACTATTTAAAACCACCACTCGTCAGCAGGATACAATTGATATTATATGCGAGGACATAAAGGTAAAATTCTCTAAAAGTGTGAAATTCTTAGGCGTACAAATCAATGAATTCCTAAACTGGAAAAATGAGCTAGACGCGATTTCTAAATCTCTTAGTTCTGCATGCTATGCAATTAGGAGTCTTCAGGATGAAGTGACGGTAAAACAACTCGTTATGGTGTATTATGCTCTCGTAAAGTCAAAGCTTAGGTACAGCATCAAATTCTGGGGAGGAAGTTACAACTACAACATAAGCCGGGCTTTCATCATACAAAAACGCGCTATTCGTACGATAGTTAAAATACCACAAAGGGAATCATGTAGAGAGCACTTTGAAAAACTATATATTTTGACCGTGCCTTGCTTATATATCTTGGTGACATTAGTTGACGTTATAAAACATCCATTTAGATATGAAACAGAGGAGGAAAAACTACAACGTCTCACAACAAAGAGAAAAGATATGCGTACTGCCTATCAACCGACACTAAACATCTCCAAACATTGTTGTAGATATTTAGCTGTTAAATTATTCAATGCATTACCTACTGTCATGAAATCCATTGACAATCCATTAATATATAAATTAAAATTGAAAAACATTCTGTTGAAGGGGTGTTACTACTCAATAGATGAATTTATTAATGATGACATAGTTTTATGAAACTTTGTGATTTTGTTATATTTGATCAGAATGAGAATATTGACATTTGTTAATTAATTTTATATTATTCTTACTTAATACTTTATTATGTTTTATGTATTATTATTAATATTTTTTTTTTGTGTATTGTGAATTTTTTTGTGTGTGACATGTGTTATTTTATAAACTAAGTTTTCAATGTACATAATCATGTAAAAACTTTCGTATTGTGTATGAATAAAGATTATGATTACAGCGCGGCGCGCAGCGCCTGCCTATGTAAGTGTCGGTCAGTGGTTGATCTGATTTCTTCTTTATAAGTAAACAAATTCGTTAGCTCATTTCATTTGCAACCCTGTACGACCCGAATAATGGTAATTTTTAAAGTTGGTGGAGAGTATATCTAATTTTGATAGTACTCTATCAGAACACATTGCTCGAATTCAAAGAGCTCAGCATCGCATGCCACATTATCTTGGTCATAACATTCAAAATGAACTGATTAGTATAATTGCTGAAAAAATTAAAACTACTATAATTAGTCTTTTGAAGGAATGTAAATACTACTCTGTAATTCTAGATTGCACACCTGATATTTCACACCAAGAACAACTTACTGTTATTGTGAGGTTTATTTATCGACAAAAAGCGCTGAGGTAGGAGAACATTTTTTAGGTTTTTTACCTGTAACTGATACTACCGGACAAGGGTTGGCGACTTTATTTGTTGGTTGTGGAGTGTTAAAGTCTTATAGATTCATATGTTCAGTAGTTATATGTTACAATATTTTACTAAAGATTAATATTGTAAGCAAAAATTTGCAAAAATCAGACGTAATTATTTCAGAGGCTACCAAAATGATTAATCTGGTTAAAAAAGATTTGGAGCAATACCGCACCGATAGTGCGTTTGAACAGTTGTTATCTGATGCAAAATTAATTGCTGAAGAATTAGAATGCAAAACAGAATTTAAAGAAACTGCACGTCTACTTCCCCGAAAAAGACATTTTGATTACGAGGCTGCAGATGAGCCCATTTTAGACCCAACCAACAAATTTAAAGTATGTTTTTATTTTTTCTACTGGACACTGCTATCTCGAAATTAAATGAGAGATTCGATTTGCTGACGGAACACAATTCAGTTTTTTCACTCTTCCAACATATTGAATGTTGGAGAAAATTAGAGATGCATGAAAAAAAATCACAATGTTCTCGGCTCCAAGAAAAACTAACATTTGAAAATAGATTTGATATTGACCGGGAAGATTTATATAGGTAATGAATTAGAATTGTTGCAAATATTTTTTCCCAATGCATCAACAAGTACTCCCATTGATATTTTAAGCTATATATATTCTAATAATTTAATCTCCTCATTTCCTAATATCTCAACATCTCTACGTAGGTGTATATTTTAACACTGCCTGTTACAGTAGCTGAAGGTGAACGATCCTTTTCGAAATTAAAATTAATAAAAAATTATCTTCGGTCAACCATGACCCAAGACAGACTGACAAACTTATCTATTATAAGTATAGAATCCGAAGTTGATATAAAAATAAATGATTTAATTAAAATCTTTGCCAACTCAAGAAAAATAGAAAAATAGTACATACAATAAATAAATTTTTAGCAATTAAATAATAATATAAACGAGAGTATTACAATAACTGTTAATTGTAATTAACTCATAATTCTATTGATTTCTCAACTAATAGGTTCCTTCTTTTCTTTGTTTTTGGATCATGTTCTTTTTCATGTTAAAATAAAAGTATAAACTTTAGAAGGTTCATAGAAAATTTTTCCCTTTTTTGAAGAAGTAGGTATTTAGGTACCTTTTCTAGAGTGTTAATTCCAGAAAATGGACATAATATCTCGAATGGAGAATAGTTTTGTTTTTTATAATTGGGTTAAATTTGTATAATTTAAGTTTAATTTTAGTTTTGTATTTTGATGTTATTTATCAAAATAATAATTGATCTTGATCAAAATAAAAATTATAATACGCGTTTTGTCATGTATGGCTCTGATTTAATTTAGTAAATACATAATAATGATGCTTTTTGTTAGTGTCATCATCCCTATTTACGAGATGTGCAGAGTTTTTTTTATAACTCCGCATGTAAAAGAGCAGTTTTTTAAATATACTAGGTAAGTTTTTGCCCCATCAACATTCGCCAAATATTCGCATAGATTTTGGCGAATGCGAATGCGAATGCGAATATTGAAAATCCTGCGAATATTCGCGAATGCGAATGCGGATGCGAATATTCGTTACATCTCTAGTCCGTATATATTGTAACATGATAGTACCTACCCACGGAACAGAAAAAACAAGGTACCTACCTACCTATATCACTAAGGAGACTTGCTTCACCTTCGTTCACCAATTTATTTATTATATTTTGTCTGTAAGTGTGTTAGTGGTGCGACAGTAAAAAGAGGGTTTATTAATTTTTGGTTGGAGAGATAATTGCTTCTTCAAATCCTTCTTTTAATGTTTGCAAATATTTTTTTGCAATTTTTTTATATTGATGGTTCTGTATTTTGTTTTGTATAATGATGGAATTAATTTAATGTATCTATTTAGAATAGCAATGTCATGTAAATTTATTTAGACTTAGGTACCTACCTAGTATAACACTCATTGATTATAAGATGGTGAATTAATAAAATCTGAAATCTGATATATGAACACGCATGGAAGTAATCATGAAGATGGAGTTGCTGATAGTACGTTTAAAATATATTATGTAGATGTATGGTAGGCAGTAGCGGCGTTAGGGTGGGGCGCGGTTGGGCGACCGCCCAGGGCGCCGGATATAAAGGGGCGCCGCAGGCGCCCCTTTCGCTCATTGAACGAGGCCTACTTACTCGTAAATTCCCTAAATTTAGCGAAAAAATCGTTATGTTCTCTCCTGGCGAGACGATTCGTGACCACTCGTGAGAAAAGCTTATAGACGTGGCTCAAGAGTGTGATGGGTCTGTAGTTTTTAAGAAGGGTATTATCTCCCTTCTTAAAAAAGAGCACCACCAAACTCCCGCTCCACGCCTTTGGAGTTCTCCCACTGTGAAGAACGGCGTTAAATAGGCTCTGAAGCTCCTGCAAAACAGGGGCTCCTCCTGCCTTCAGAAGCTCTGAAGTAATGCCGTCTTCACCGGGGGCTTTTCCATTTTTTAGCTGTCTCAGTGCCATCACGATCTCGTCTTGACTGATGTCTGGCAGTTCGTCGGTGTAGTGGCGTGTCAGGGTGGCTCGTGAATCGTGGTCGTCCCGATGGGCACGAGGGGCATGCGCAGCGTATAAACGGCCATAGAAATCCTCTATCTCAGCAGAGATCTCCGGCTTCGACAATACGGTCCTCCCATCGTGCGTTTTAAGCTTCGTCAAGTGGCTCCTGCCAAGCTGCTGAGTGAATACTTTGGACCCTCGGTTTCGCTCTATTGTCTCTTCAATGAAGCGTGTGTTGGAGCTCCGAAGGTCGCGCCGTACAATCTTCGCAATTCGCTTGTTCAGGTCTGACCTCTCTGACGAAGTAGCCTGGGTGGTTTCCCGTCTTCTTGTCATCAAACAGAGAGTCTCGTCCGAGAGTTTGGATTTCTTGCCAGTACGCTGCTTTTTACAAAGCTTGATGCCTTCGTGCAGCGTTTCGACCAGATTGTGCAGGGTCTCGTCAGCGTCATCAGTGGGTTCCAAGGCAACAAATCTATCCCCGAGAAGCTGCTGGAACTTCTCGGTGCCCGTCATGATTTGGATTGGGTTAGGTCGGAGCGTGGACTTCATCAGACGGTTTCTTTCAAGCTTCAAGTTGATATTCAGAGAGCCTCGGAGGAGGAGTCGGTGATCAGATCCGGTATTGAACCTGTTGATCACTGAGACATCTCTGAATATGTGCTTGCTATTCGTCATGATGAAGTCGATCTCATTTTTAGTCACAGCGTCGGGGCTTCGCCATGTCCACTTCTTTTGAGGCTGCTTCTTAAAGAAAGAGTTCATTAAGAACAGCTCCTCTTTCTCAAGGAAGTTGACAAGCACTTGCCCCCTGTGATTCCTAACTCCATAACCATGCGGGCCTATTCGGGATTCGTTGCCATTCTGGGTTCCCACCTTGCCGTTAAAGTCCCCCATAACAACGTTGAAGTGGGCCTTAGTGGTGTTATGCAAGGCTTTGGATATGTCTTCATACATATCCTCCACTTCATCATCCGAGTGTGCCGAGGTCGGTGCGTAGACCTGAATTACCTTCATGCTATACCGTTTAAATAGCCGAAGGATCAGGTACGCTACCCTGGTCGACACACTGGAGATTTCTTGGACGTTGTTAGAGAGAGCCTTATTGACGAGGAAACCTACGCCACCCTGGGATGTTTTATCACCCTCGCGAAAGTAGAGAAGATGGCCCGAGTCTAGGGTTACGGTGTCCTTCCCCTCTCTGCGGACTTCACATAACCCCAGAATATGCCATTTAATGTTCTCTAACTCCACTTCCAACTGCGCTAGATGTTGGTCAGAGTTCGTCTGTTGTACGTTGCCAGGGTCAGTTGTTGTTGGCAGCCTGAGGTAGCCCGGTGATTCCTAGCACCCCTTGCCCCGCCGTTACCATGGCCGCTGCCATGGCCAGGAATAGCGAGGCGGCCGGGAACTGGGGGCCATTTTTTGGTTCCTTGCATCATTGAGGGGTAATGCCCATAATGCCCACGCTGGGCATGCGGGTTGAGGATCGCAGTTCAGTGGTCGGATTGTTCTGCAGGGGGCGCTGCTGCTCACCCCCCGGTTTGTGTCCCTTAGTCGCCTCCTACGACACCCACGGGTGCTATTCTATAGGCCGGCACCATACGGCATATCGCAACTTACAAGAACTGTATCCAAATGTATGGATAGCAATGCGCATATTATTAACTATACCTGTAACGGTTGCTATTGGGGAGAGGAGTTTTTCTAAGCTTAAGCTGATAAAAACCTATCTGCGATCGATAATATCGCAATCCCGATTGACAAACTTGGCAACTTTGTCAATCGAGAATGAAATTGCTGAAAACCTCGATTTTGATAAAATAATAAAAGAGTTCGCCGACAGAAAGGCTAGAAAAGTCAAGTTTTATTAGTTTTTTTTAAAGAAATGGTTATATCTTTTAATATGTAAATGGTAATTTCATTATATCTTTTTCCTTTTTAGGGTTCCGTACCTCAAAAGGAAAAAAGGAACCCTTATAGGATCACTTTGTTGTCCGTCTGTCCGTCTGTCCGTCTGTCCGTCTGTCCGTCTGTCAACCCACTTTTCTCAGAAACGCGTAGGGTTATCGAGTTGATATTCACATCATATACGCAGGCTCGTAACCTCTTGAAGCCTCGACATAAATCAAACTTCTAAGTCAACGCAATCAAAAGTTACAGCTGTTTATGTCTATTTTTTTTCAATTTTCCAAGGGAATCACATGCACACAAAACCTATAGGGTACTTCCCGTTGACCTAGAACCATGAAATTTGGTGAGAAGCAAGGTCTTATAGTACAAGTAAAGGAAAAAATCCGAAAACCGTAAATTTGTAGTTTATTCACAGAAAAAATATTTTTTTAATCTTGCCATGGACCAAAAACCTATAGGGTACTTCCCGTTCACCTAGAACCATGAAATTTGGCACGAAGCAAGGTCATATAGTAAAAATAAAGGGAAAAATCTGAAAACCGTAAATTTGTAGTTTATTCACAGAAAAAATATTTTTTTAATCTTGCCATGGACCAAAAACCTTTAGGGTACTTCCTGTTGACCTAGAACCATGAAAATTGGTGAGAAGCTAGGTCTTATAACACAAGTAAAGGGAAAAATCCGAAAACCGTAAATTTTTAGTATATTCACAGAAAAAATAATTTTCGAATCTCGCCATGCACCAAAAACCTGTAGGGTACTTTCCGTTGACCTAGAACCATGAAATTTGGCAAGAAGCAATGACTTATAGCACAAGTAAAGGGAAAAATCAGAAAACCGTAAATTTGTGGTTTATTCATACAAAATAGTACATTGTTACACTAGGGTTGGACGTAACTTATTTAGTCTCGAGACGCCAATAGTTAGAGGGACTAAATAAGTTACGTCATAATCGTTATCAAATCAGAAAATTATTGTGCCTTATTCGTCTGGATTTGACTGATTTCTTTGCTAAAGAGTTTGTACGGAACCCTTGATGCGCGAGTCTAACTCGCACTTGACGTTTTATTTCGTATGGGTTTAAATTGCAGTTAGGGGGGGGGCGCCGTACAAATCTCGCCCAGGGCGCTGGTAGTGCTAAAACCGGCACTGATGGTAGGTATCGGTATAGCAAGCTACGACCCCAGTATACTTATTAGTCTATGTACGACCCGCTATTCCAACCCTTCGGTGACCGACCACCTACCTGACGGGAGTAGTTTTAAAATCAGCGCCGTATGTTCCTTGCATGCAGCACAAAGCTGAATTTACTCCCTTTGCCTCTATGTAATATCTGTATTTTTTGTGTATAATTTTTAGTTTACGTTAAGAAATTCATAGGCAATAAATGTAGTTAACTCAGTGGGCAAAAAATGATTTTTATTTTTTCTTAATAGGTAATTGTGAAAATAATAATAATAATAGGGGGTATAATACCACGGATATAAGCTTCTTGGGTGGGGCACAGTCAGACATGTCTAAGGAAGCGCAAGCTAGTCTAATGAGCGTTGAGGTCTGTGTGACCTGACCTCGTTACTCTTACGTCGTTAATGTATCCTCTTTGCTCGTGTAGTTCAATGACCTTGCATTGCAAATGCAAGAGTCAGACAAAAACCAAGAAGCTTTCTTCTTGACAAAAACGAAACGAGCATAACATTATTAAATAAAGGTTCATCCTGGGTTCATCCTTAGAATAAGCAGGGTTCATCCGTTTTACGGATTTCACGTTTTTTGGGTCGTCCGTCGCGTCGTGTCGTCGTCGCAGTAAATAAGACAGGCAGGCGCGCGGAGGTACGAGCGGGGCGCGGCAGCGGCGCGGTAGCGGCACGCGGCGGCGGCGACGCTCGGCGGCGCGGCGGGGCGGCGGCGCGGCGCGGCGGCTCGACGTCGTCGGTGAAAAGCTATTATAATAGATAGATCTCTTCTATTTATTTATTTAGTAAAGGGCATCTTACGTGAAAATCACATTAAAGCTAACTATGTAGTACACTACAAAGTTATTATCTAGGTAAGTATGTGATTTCACACATATGGGACGCCGCAGCGTGCACAAAAATTTTACTAAACTAAACAACAATAAATAATAATTATCTATCATATAAAAAACAAAGATTCATTAATTCAGACAACAAACTTCTACTGGATATAGGGACTTTACTTACTACCTAAGTACTTATAATTTGATTTTTGGGACCTTGTACCTTCCTAAAAATAACTAGTATACACCAGATATACACGTTATTCTTTATGATAATATGAACCGGCCGGTAAAATCAATGTGTGACGTCACAGAACCGGGTCGCTGCCCGCTGCAGTGCAGTAAGCCCTGGTAGGGGACTAGGTAAACGTTTATCGTTATTTACTTGACCATTTTTCAATTTTAGAAAAAAAACATTAAAACTATAAATTGATTACCAGGCAGCAGCATACATAATATGTAAAAACAAGATCCGTCAAGTGCGAGTGTAACTCGCGCGCTGGACAATCCATTTTCCGTCTTTTTTCGAATGGCAATATTTTGAAAAGTACGAAACCTACAGCAATTTCGAAAACTGTTTTAAAATGTACAAAAGAATGCCATTCATTTAATAAACCAATAGGTAGATAGCCCCCTTTCGATAAAAAATATCCCCCTATTCAACCATTCTCAATATGTTTTTTTGTTTCAAAAATGTCCCCCTATTTGTAACGGTGGGACAGATATAACTTTTTTCCCATTTGTCCCCCTAAGGGGGACATATCAGGGTGACAAATGGGAATAAACCATTTTTACAGACTTTTCTGTATTTTCCTGTAAAATATAGATCCCTATCTACAAACGCCTAAAACATTGTACATGGATCGGTCATCAATCTTCGGACATAGGAAGATAGGAAGGGGAGAATGGTAAATTTTTCGACTTTTTTTGAAATATTTCAAAAAGTATGAAACTTACAGAAATTTCAAAAAGTGTTTTAAAATGGCTGAAACGATACCTTTAATTTGAGACCCCACATGGGGAGGTACCCCCTTTTGAAAAAAAATCCCCTTTTTTGACCATTTTTCAAAAACTATTATAATTACAGACTTCTCTATATTTTTCCTGTAAAATATAAATCGATATCTACAAACGACTAATACATTGTACATGGATCGGTCAGCAATCTTCGGAGATAGGGGGGGGGGAGGTCAATTTTTCGACTTTTTTTGAAATATTTCAAAAAGTATGAAACTTACAGAAATTTCAAAGTGTTTTGAAATGGTCACAACGATACCTTTCATTTGATACCCCACAAAGGTAGGTACCCCACCCTTTTGAAAAAAAATCCCCCCTTTTTTGGCCATATTTCAAAAACTATAATTATTACAGAATTCTCTATATTTTTCCTGTAAAATATAGATTGATATCTACAAACACCTAATACATTGTACGTGGATCGGTCTGCAATCTTCGGAAATAGGGGGGGGGGGAATGGTCAATTTTTCGACTTTTTTAAAATATTTCAAAAAGTATGAAACTTACAGAAATTTCAAAGTGTTTTGAAATGCCTACCCATGTGGCATATCAAATGAAAGGTATCGTTTCGGCCTTTTTAAAACACTTTTTGTCCAAATAATTGGCAAATGTTTGAAACCCTCAGCGCGCGAGTTACACTCGCACTTGGCGGATCTTGTTTACTAAACCCAGAGCTTGTAAATATAATAATATTAATAATTATCCCTAATTAGAATAACTGTCTAACACTTTTAGCAAGACCCATGTAGATCCACAATTTCACATGGATGTATCCCTGCTGCTCGTAATACTGTGAGGCGCGTGCGCCCTCCCGCGCGGACCGCTGAGGCTGCATGCCTTATTGTCTAACTCGAAGTCCATTACCAGTGAACTTCAAATCGATTACCAGTTGTGAACTCATTCAGAATGTTTTCGGTATTGTGTATTGTAAGGCATTCAACTGGTCATGGGTTTCGGAATGAATGATTCATGTGAATCCAATTTCACTAGTTTTCTTGGGTACCTACTAACCTAACTGGAAAAAATACCTGCGTATCAAATATTTGTCAGGACAAAATAAAAGATATTTTTTATTTCGGCGGGAATCGAACCTCCAACCATTTGGGTCCTCTAGCGGGCCTTTGTCTACTGCACCACTGAGGTCGTCAAATTAAAGTAATGACTACCTAAACTAGCTATAAGAGCCTAGCATTGCGCGCCATTTTGTAACATTCCTAAAGGATTTCGAATTGTTGTAGGTACTTAAATGGATTTTGATATAAACCTATAATTCTAGTGGCACTTAGATGTGTTATTTTTAAGAAACGGCATTGTTTTTAAGAACGGCACGGAAATCCATGCTTTGGTGCAATTTCAAATAAATAAATACGAGCGGGATAAAATTCGACTAGGTATTGTTTATTTACAACAAATCTGTGCAACTTCGCAGGGTTTGTGAGAGCTCGACCTACCTCTACCGTCCTCCAAACTTTCACTTCACTTCATCACACTTTCATTATTTTCTTATCTTTTCTCGTTTTTTACTGTAGAAGAAATAATGTAGAATTTTATGTAGGTACATAATTCGAGTTGTTTACCACGGGGAGCGTAAGGGGTGAAATCTAGACCTTATCAAATCTGTTAGGTTCTTCTATGCTACTTAATTATGTAAATTATGTATGTATCCAAACAAAACTTCAAACAATATCTTTATATCTTTGTTTAATAAATTTTGTATGTAACAAACTAAGTTAGATAACCTATTTATGATAATTATTTACATTTTATACATTCTTTAAACTTAGTTTATTTACACGCAGTCTTTATGAGTACTATCAATTCATTGTACTCTTTTAAACAATAATAACAGCTAACTATTTTTATGTTAGGTTACAAATTTACAACTATTTACTTTAACTTATTTCTTGTATACCTAATAAAAATATGTACACGCACTTGAAAGTAGATACATTTAGTAGGGTCCATTTACACCAGGATGCAAAAATGTACAATTATCACCTTGCCTACATGAACCTTTCCTTTGGAAGTACATGCAGACTTTACGGCCTCCTCTTTGTCCACCTCGCCCTCTCTGGGCATTGTCCCAGTTACCGGTCTGCTTGCCGCGCCAGTGGCCGCCGTTGCCTCGGCCTCGCATAGCGCCGCGGAAGTTGTTCGCGCCTCCAAAAGCTTCCGGCCCGGGCGCGACAGGCGGTCCCGACATGTTATAGTCCATTGGGGGAAACATATTAGGCTGCATGTTAAAGCTGTCTGGTAGTCCCATTGGGTACATCTGATTCACCCCGAACATTTCGGGTCCCATCATCATTCCATCGGTCGGCATCATCATTCCAGGAGGCATGCTACCTGGCGGTAGGGCACCCGGGGGTATCGCACCTGGTGCGAGGGTGCCAGGTGCCATTGGTGCTATCATTCCATTTGGCCACTCACTAGGCACCATGTTAGGACCTGGGAATCCAGGCACACCGCCGGGGAACTGAGGATTCGGAAAACCAGTCGGAAATTGTGGCATATTTGTGGGGAACATAGCAGGTACACTTACGGAGCCGATTGCGGGCGCATTGCCTTTGGGTTCGGGCCAAGGCATGTTGCGGAAATCACTCACGTTGTCTTGGTTACCAGTAACATCTTCTAGTGGTATGATTTGTGGTTCTGAATATGTATGCGTCTCGGGTTCAGCTTCGAATGGAGAGTCGGGAATCATCGACTTATGGAAATAAAGGGGCTGCAAGGTTCCTTTCTGACGTATTGCTTGAATGTCTTTTTCTTTGCTGTTCTTTCCATATTCCACTTGGACTTGTCCATCTAAGTCAATGGGGATCAACACCTTCCAACTTGTTTTTTCCTCCATAATATCGTCGGTACTAAGATTTCTAGCTTTCTGGAATGCTTCTCTTTCATTTATTCTTTCTAAGTGTTTCATATCCGTAAATGTTTTTGTTACATTAACCCGTTCAGTCTCATCAAGTTCGAAGTATTGGATTTCTTCGAGTTCGGAGTCTGGTTTCCATTTGATACTTTTCTTGGGTCCTTTTTTCTTGTGGTAGCATAATACTCCTTTTATGCCGTTAACGATAGTAGTGTGCGGAGGCGGTAGTTCAATGTCTTCTAACGCGATTTCAAGAACGGCTTCTGACGTGTCATTCTTATCTGTGCTATTTTCTGTTTTTTCTTTATTTTCCTCTGTTTCTAGAGTATCCTGGTAAAATCTAGGTGGTACAGACTTGCTTTCACTGCTCGGGCTGTTCGGCGTGGGTGTGTGTGGGGGTGAGCCGTCAGATGCTGGGTTTCCATCTTTGGAACCACTTGTTCTTCGTTTCCTTTTCTTTGGCTCCTTCTTATTCGTAGCCGACGCGTTGAGAGCGTCCATAAACATGTCACTTTCAAGCAACATCATCGCTGTAACAATAAAAACAATAAGATTAGGTCTAACAAGCACAGAGATAAGAACTAAGATTTTAAATTTTAACTATAATAATTAGCCAAAAATGTGTAACAGTATGTAACAATAGGTTCATTTTCCAGACTATTTTTTGTGAGATTGAAGTCGCTACTATCTACATATAATCTCCCGACCGCAATTTGTATTTGTGGTAGAACTACGCCAAACAAATTTCAGAGACATGCAATTCGAATTATACTACATATCAAAGATGGCACTTTTTAGGTAAGAAATAATGTTGTCTATACATAGTATGATATTTCCATCCTTTTACTCATACAATGAATAAAAACAGCCTTATCACTATGTAATTTGAATGACTAAACAAACGTCGTTGTAAAACATATCAGTTCGTAAACACCAGCAACTTTCGTTACCGACTTTACATTCAAGTTATTTAAAAATCATTTATTTTTCGATGATTTACTATCGATCCCTACATTTTCTCATGCAACTTGATTAGAGTAAAAATCTTTTGCGGATGATGATGATCATCTAATCTACCCACTTAATGAGAGCAGCTAATCTCGGGAGTCTCTTTTTTTACCGACTTCGAAAAAAGAAAGTTCATGTTTAGCGAAATGTGTATTTATTTTATACCAACCTATTCTGTAGGTAGGTACCTAAATGGTTGCCTAAGCTATTTTCAACAAAATGCCTAAGCCTAGGCCGGATAAGTAAACGGCACTCGGGTAATTATAAATGCCATAGATCCTTTAAACCTATGGCATATAAGTAGGTAACTTTTAAAAAGGGATGTCAATAAAAACTGAAAATATGAAACGAACTAGTGCGACAGTAGGGACTTCTAAATTAGACGGTTTCGGACTATTGATGATGATGATGTTCCTGGTATCTATAAATTACAATTCAATTGAATAAATACCTAGTCGTAGGATTTCATCATCACCCACAGCTCGACTATTTAAATTTTAAACCGTTAACTTTCATTGACATCGAGCTAACACTGAACAGCGAGCTAGACCAAGGTACTTTCGTGGCCCCAAACCCACGTGGATGTCTTCCTGCTCGTAGAACTGCGGCGCGCCCCTCCGGTTCGCACCGCAGAGCCTGGGCACTGAATAGGCACTTAAAGTACATGTAATTCTACTATTCTAAAAGCAGGCAATACCAGTTACTAATTATAGGTACAGTATTTAATTATCATTATTTTCATACAATGTTTCTCTTCTCATTTTGAATGTTCTTCACAACCCGCAGCGAGTGTGCTCCGATGTGGTGTAAGAAAACTTTGTGGACTTCAGAATACAGCGCGAGCGGCGGCATCAGTCGTAATTTTTAGTAATTTATTTATTGGCCAATGTTGATCACAACCATTAATTTCGAATGTATAATTAACTATAGAAATTAACATAATTGCTGAGCATAATTCTGTTTCTATTTTTGATTCGTAATGAGCAATCTAGGAGGTAAATATTAATAATTTGATATGCTCGTCAGGAAGACGTAGATTATGATATCCGATACCACCCACCGCACCGTTCGAACAGAATAGCACCTCCAAAATATAAATATAATAGCAGTTTTATGGAGGTCAATAATGTAAAAAAAGTAAGTATTCTACTAACGCGAGATATTATTTCGGCATGAAAAGTTATACCTAGTAGGTCCTTGTCTATAAGCCCAAGCCAGGAGTTTACTAGCTATTTATAGTCATCGTATTACGTGCACCGTAAGGGAGACCTCTGGATTGCTTGTATGTAAATAATGCAGTTTATTTTTAGACTAACGCAGCGTCAGTCAAGCAAGATGCACGCACGAGCCATATTTGTGCGTAGAACAACCACCTTGCAATATCAATTCATGATAAGCGTCACACTGGCAGCGAATCGAAACGAATGAATAAACATAGTAATTTGTACAATAATTTGATAATCCGCTCAACGTTGAAATGTACATAATTATCGTTGTGGTGTGGAGTTATGTGTCAAATTAATTATATAGAATCAGAATCAGAATCAGAAATAATTTTATTGTTAACTGTTGTACAAAAAAGATCTTATGTATAATGAATGTGTACAGTTTCAACAGCTTATCTTTATTAGACATACAATAACAGTTGTAGGTAGGTACCTAAGTCTACCTTTATGGGGTATGTTTTTAAGGTATCATGATGTTATTAATTTTATGGACTTAAAAAATAGGACACATTTACAACAACAGTTTCTAGGGTACCATCAGTTGTCAAAGAATTCTTTGAGCGAATAGAAAGCATTTGATTCTAACCATCTTTTTAATTTATTTTTAAATATGTTTCCATCTAAGGTTTTAAGTTCTATGGGAAGATTATTGAAAATTTTTATGGCTGTGATGAAAGTGCTCTTATGATACATGTTATTATTTACTTGAGTGATACAAATATTGTATTTATGCTTGGACCTTTGTGAGGAAGCTTATATAAACTCATCCCAGTGTAAAAAGCCCATTGCACATAGGAACAGTTTCTTGGCGGGTCTATTTTTCTTTGTCATGCTCAAGCGTGTTATGATAGGACTGAAAATATATTTCGACTAGCTTTCAGTGTGCCTTGACCCTAAATTGTATTTTAAAATGCCAATTGAACCGTATGGTCTCGGGCAACTAAGTCATGATTATAACTCAATAGTTTGACTGAAGTCTTTGTTAATCATTTCCTTCCCCTGTGCATGTACGGTCAGCGCTGAAAGCGCGCCCTTAGGCGAAACTAGCGCCACACACCATTTTTGATGTTTCCTTTAATTCCATCTTATTTCTTTCTCAAATTTTGGTTATTGGACACCTGTGTCTAGAACCATTGGTAAAATAATATGAAAAAGTGGAGGTGCTAGTTTTACCTTTTTATTTTAATTAATTACAAAGATCGTCAGTTTTTATCTTCCAAAAAACTCTCTTAACTGCATGCAATTACGAAAATTAATGTATGCTTACTCAAGATTAAATATATAATATGTAAGTACCTAAACGACGTTGTACATTGGAACAGCCCTGTAATGATTGAACAATACAATAATTACAGGGCCAATAGGATCACAAACAAAGTCGCGATGTGAAATCGGATCGGAAGCAAGCTGTTTTGTCGTTTTTGTAGGTGGTTTTAGTGTAGATAGGGCCTCGACGACAAAACTATTATTGGCGTTGTCATGGCGCACCGTAGCTCCCTAATGAACCGGATTGATTTAGTTTTTTAGGGTTCCGTACGCAAACGGTAAAACCCTATTACTAAGACTTCGCTGTCCGTTTGTCATTATGCTGTATCTAATGAACAGTGATATTTAGAAATAAGATAAAGAAATAAAAATTGAAAAAAATACATCATCTGTAAAAAAAAAAACACAGCTAATGTATTTCTGTTGCCGCTTTAACAATAAAAAATACCATACAACAAACGTGATTTTTTTCTCGATATTGATAACGGCAACAGGTAGACGCTTGAAATATTCACAGATAATTTAGATATTATTATATTCACTTTAAAAATAAATAATCAAATTAAATACAATAATTTAAGGGGGGCTCCCATACAACTAACGTGATTTTTTTGCAGTTCTTATAGTACGGAACCCTACGTGCGCGAGTCGACTCGAAGAATAAAGAATGAATTCGAGTGTTCTTTTTAACCGACTTCAAACATTCAAAAAAGGAGGAGGTTCTATGTTCGGCTTTTGTTTTCGTATGCTTGCCGATTTTCCCTTTAATTATGGATTATATTCACTTTAAAAATAAATTGTTTTTTTGCCTTTCATAAAGTTCGGAACCCTTCGTGCGCGTGTCGACTCAAAGAATAAAGAATGAA
This sequence comes from Eupithecia vulgata, assembly GCA_946478455.1. NCBI lineage: Eukaryota > Metazoa > Arthropoda > Insecta > Lepidoptera > Geometridae > Eupithecia > Eupithecia vulgata. The sequence continues at coordinate 10,618,969 of OX297862.1, read as the reverse complement.
TTCGAGTGTTCTTTTTAACCGACTTCAAACATTCAAAAAAGAAGGTCTACGTTCGGCAATTTTTTTTGTGTGATCGTCGATTTTCCCTTCAAATATGGATTGATTTGGAAAATAAAAAAGTTAGAGAATGATCCCGATGTGGTTCAATAAAAGAATTATTCCTGAGAGATTAGGGATTAGGATTTATCAAGCTTACCTAAATCAATCAAATAATTAAAATCTATTGAAAAATCACGACTAGCTAGAAAACATTTTGATAATACTTTTATATTAAACATGAATTGCTAAAATTAATTATATCTATAAATTTAAGTACATACCATAGTAAAATTACTTATTAAGCTAACAAAATCGAACTCAAACTACCTATGTAATTGTTGCGCAAGGACAGGGTTCCGGGTTTATGACGAAAAACTTCCAAACCATTTTTCATTAATCAGGAATTTAGTCGTTTTTTAAAACCCGCCAAATGATCTAACTAGATTTGATGAAAATCGGTAAAGTAGTCTTTTGTTTTGGTTGTAAGTATTCATGTCTGTACAAAGTTCTAAGTAATATTAGTTGGTGTGGTTTGAAAAACCTTTAAATTTTACCAATATCAAATACCTGATAATTAATTTCCCCACCTCCAATGGAACCTTAAAGAATCACAATGCTTGTCCGTCTGTCTATTTAATCATTATTACTCGACTGGCTCTCTAACTGCCAAAACCGATAAGGATAATAGAACTTCTCCATCTCATAACTGACAATAAAGAAGCAACATCTCATAGCACAATAAAAGAAAAAAGCTAAAGTAGGTAATTAGAAAAAAACATGCAATTGACTTCGATTGGAGTTGGAGATTTTATTAGCCGTCAAGTTTAACGGTTCCCGGCGATAAATTATCAACAGGAAAGATAATCTTTATTCTTACAAAATTGTCATTTTTAATCAGGCTTGTTATAAACAAATTAATTTTGTTCTTTACATAAATTCATTTTACCAAGAAACTCTGGCACAGAGCTGATGAATACATAAACTATATTAATAATATCATGAATTCAAATCATGACATAAGAACAGCTGAACCGATTTTTGTCAAACATAGATCAGACTGAATAGGTACTCGCAAGAATATTATTATCTTAAATTCATCCTTATAGGACTTACGATGCCACACACAAATACACTACGTTGTACCTCTCCAAGCTGCGAGCTATAAACCAGAACCCTTAGGAGGGTTCCAATTTCAGTCCCACTTCCGGTCATATTATATTATTATTTAGTACGTACCTAAGGTGACGTAGTGCCGACAAATAAAAAAGGACTTCAATCGCTCAGCGCTTTTTTATGATTAAAATTTACGCGAATATCCGTAGAATATTATTACTGTGGTAGTGTCTTATGGTCATAATGGTCTTCCGCATTTTAAAATCATCAGCTCACGCAAGTTAGAGTTCGGACCATGATAATCGGCACCATGTCCCTTCTCTGTTAAAAGCAAGTTCATTCAACATTCAGTAATTTCTTTTGTCCATCACACCACACAAATTTCTATGGCATTAAAGATCCCCATCAAAAACCAGTATCCTTTCTAGCCCCTCGACTCATTTGTCCCGTCTTTCACACAAGCACAACTTTCAAAGTAACCGATTATTCATTCATCCTAGAGTCGCACCACACTAGTCTACACAAATCAGTTATTTTCTCCACAGCAGCTGCGTGTCTATTTCATTCGTCACTTTCGTAGCGTGACATTCTGGCGTCAGGTATATATTTTAATTATATACACATGGTACCTACACCTCTCCCCTTTTGACGAGCAACAAACGCGACAAGACGACCACATTTTTTAAATTAATTAAATAAACAAGTTGCGTTTGTCGCTCAGCAAAACCAGAGGGTGTACCTATTGCAAAGGCGTTTAGCTTTATACTCAAGGCATGATCGGAGCAATCGTGTCTTACAGACATAATAAGCCTTAAATTTGTGAAAGCTTAGCTGGAGCCTTAGTTCATCATTATGTCCCGAGGGACACGTCCATAATATTCCTGAACCTTGCTTGGAATGCTTACGGGAATCGCAAAGAACTCGACATGGCTACAAAACTACTTAGACCAGAAAGCCCATCCTGGCAGGACGCATCTAAGAGCAGACAACGGCGACGCTTCCAGTAGATACGTCATAGCTTTACGACTTATGCATACCTAAGCTTAAAATTCAGTTATCTGCTCAGTTATTCACTAGTTATTTTTTATTTTTACAACTAACCTCTGCAACCGGTGGGTGCAAAGTATACCTGCGACACTAGTGGTAAAAGATGCAGATAATTGATTTTTATTTTTAGGCACCGTTTGTTTAAAAACGAGGCGTGCATAAATATTGGTTCAGCAAAATCGGTTAAAATTGTTATGCAATTTTTAACCTCTACTGTACCTACCACAGATCATAACTAGTAGGTACTTATCGGCCACCTATCACCTATCCATCAAGGTACTATTACTATAGTCAATGAGGAGGTAACTCATGTGCCAATTAACCGATTTCAAAAACGCTCATTACTAAAACAATCATTCCATCACCATTCAAAAGCTAAACTACTAAAATTATCTTATACTGAGATCAGATTCGTGCACGGTTTTGATGACAGGGTGTTCTCGCAGCCAATCGAGAATAATAAAATATTATTCTGTTACCCAAGGGTTCATTGTGCCTAATTATGTTGCTTGCGTTAACGGTTAGGTTAGGTTAGGTTAGCGGAAAACCGGGAAACTACCCATAACCGAACCAAAGCGATGACGTGGTTAGTGGAATGCATCATTGCCATGAAACTAGAATACATAGAAGTTTGTAATAGCATTGAAATGCGATGATACTATGATTATTGTAAAGTAAATAGCGAGGCTCTAGTGAGATATGTACAACTCAAGACAACAAAAAAATTTTTTGATTGGTTATCAAACCAAGCAACCAATTTTTGTTGTTATCCCTCTGCCCCTGCCGCGTCGTCATGGGCGCGGCTTGGCGGCAGGGCTATAGAAAGTGGGGATCGGCCTCATTAAATGGGTGCTTTATAAACTTTACGGATTATATTGTGCTTAGTCAGCATATACCGAGCCTAGCGAGTGACGCGAATGCGTAGGAGGCAACTACGTAGATTAATAATGGAAATTTTAAAGTGGCGCAATACGTTTCCTATTGATCATTCTGGGGAATATGTTAGTCACTCATTAATACTAATTATATATAATAATAGGCATTTGCACCTCTGACAAGTGATCCAAGAAGCATCGCGAAGGTGTGCCGCCGCGGGGCGGGCGACGGCGGCGTATTTGCAAAGAGGGTTCTTAGATAGTTTTCCAGATTTCAGCGATCATTAAACGAAATATTATACCTACTATGTTGTTCCGATGGATTATTATGTTGATAGAATTTTCCTCTAAACTAACCCATCTTACAAATTCTCGTTAAAATATTCACCGACCCGTTTCCCCATTTACTTTGAACGAACTATACCTATGTACCTACTATGTTGTTCCGACGGATTATTATGTTGTTAAAACTTTACTCTAACCTAACCCAGTCTTACAAATTCCTGTTATAATGTTCACCACCCCTTACCCCATTTATTATCTAACTTTGAAATATCACGTGTCCATCTCTTACTCGCTTTTAGTAGGACAACGCATTATTTATTTCAATGACTGTCGTCAGTCCCACATCATGTGTATAACAGGTAGCTTCATTACTGCACATTGAAGGAATGATCGAACGCCATATATATATATATATAAGCGTTACATCAATTTTATTGTCATTCACATAAGCCATAATAATTATATACCTAATTTTTCTTTAATCTCTTCGTATTTACCTGACTGTAGGTGCAATTAATTTGTAATTTTTATTATTTATAAAATAACATAAACATCAATTTGACATCTGCACTATAAAGCAAAAAGCTTAGTTTAAGTCTTCTTAATTTGATTTTAGACAGTATTTGAAGGGCAAAAAGGAATAACCTATAGGTATCTCATTGTGGGACTTACGGACACACCGCAGTCATGTATATGTGCGTCATGAATCTCTTAAGACTAGGTAGACATTATAAATATGTGTTTATATTTCGTCTCATGTAAAGGTTTAGTTACGGATAACAGTAATTTATGGTAGACAGACATGTAGGTACCTGTTGTTCAATATTTATGATTAGATTGATTAGGTTACGTACACTTTATTGTCCGTGTACCATTAATTATTCACTGTAGGATTCACTTTATGAGACTTATATTTATCCTAGTTATAATCCTACAAAATCATGCAAACTCGTATGAAATGATTACTAATTTCCCTAAAATCCAGGCTAGGCTGAGCGGATAGGCTGTATTCCTTTGTAAGGTAGGTTGGTATCGCTTCTGGAACAGCTGAGTCCTTCGTACGTAGCCCACTGTCTTGAAGGGAAGTCGCCTTAGATGTCCGATAACAGGGCTGATCGGCAAATTCCTCCTTGTTGCCAACAATCGATTAGGAAAAATATAACGGAAAGATTGCATTAAAAATTGAGTTTATTAGTGATAAATACTTAACAAGAGGTAATATCACTTTGGAACCCATAATGTTACACATTTTTGACTTACCACTGAAGTAAAAACGACCTAAACTATTGCAAGTTGAAGAATGTAACGGAAGTAGTAGACACGAGTTCAAACCTGAAAAAATAAAATATGTTAGTTTTAAATAGATATAGAGACAAAATGATTTATACTCACGCTTTGGTTTGGGAGGGATTAATTTAATGGCTCCAGGTTTTTCGATACTCTCTAAAATTTTAAGTTTCTTTTCAGGAGGAGTTTCATTATGCGCTGGCGATGGTCGTTTAGGTATAGGTACTGAAGGAGGTAAAGCCGGAGGCGGAGTCTTCTTATTTAGCAGCGTAGCCCGCGAAGGAGGTGGTTTCACTTCTTCTTCCAACCCATGCTTTCTAAATCTAGAATGAAATGTTTTTACAGTCTTCGGTTTAGGTTCATCTGGTTTTCTGACTTCTATTGATATAGACGGCTTTTCTTTCTTGACATCGCTTAACTTAGGGATTTTCCCCAACTTGTGAATGGAAGGTGAGTGTGATTTTTCATCAGATGACTTTTCGCTAGACTTTTGAGAACTGTCTTTATGTTTATCGTTCTTGTCATCTTTCTCCTTGTGTTTGTTTCTGTCCCTTTCCGAAGACGATTTACTGCTGCGTTCATCTTTAGATTTGCTGCTAGACGAACTTGATTTGTCGTTTGACTTTCGGGATTTGCTGTCGCTTTTTGATCTAGAGCTGCTATGCCGGTCCTTATCCTTTTCTTTTGTTTCATCTTTACTACTTCGACGACTAGAGCTACTGCTACTACTTTTATGGCTACTTTTATGTTTATCACTAGAAGAAGAATGAGATTTATGTGAATGTTTAGATGAGCTGCTGCTACTCTTCGAGCTACTACTTCTGTCTCTCGATTTTTCTTTACTTTTACGTTCTTTCGTTTCTGCGTCTGAGCTTTTTAAACTTTTACTGTCGCCGTCGTCAGCTTGGGAAACAATTTTATTTCCATCTTTTAAACTTATTTTTAAAACCAATAAATCTTTTTTATCCGAATCTTCATCATTATCTGATTCTTTTTCGTTTTTAATATCAACAGTTTCACTTTTGATATCAATTAACGATACTTGGTTCTCGACAATACCATTTTTGTTTTCAGCGATGTCTTCATCACATACTTCGGCGTTGTTTACAATATTGTGAGCGTCAGATATCAGTTTAGAAATCTCAGATATGTCAATGGGTATGACTTGTTCACCTTTAACAGTCTTCAGCCACTGCTCTACAAGTTTTGAGGCTAATGCTCTGATATCTAAAAATAAAACAACATATTTAAATTTATATACCAGGCAGTGCAATAAAAAAAATCTAAATGTAAAATTTGTACACGAAAAAACAAATAAAAGATCTTACCAATTTGATGGTCCTCTTTTGATAGTTCCTTGACTAATTTGGGACAATTGTTGGTTTTTAAGCGATCTATGTCCACTGGACATAGTAAAAGTAGTTCTAATAGTTCTCGGACCAGTGGCCAATTTTTGGCGACAATACTTTCTGTAAGCCACATGTGGACTAGGAGCCAACCACCAGATCCCATAAATAGTCCCAAGAGTTCCGTTTCGGTGCATTTCAAAATTTGTATGTAAATGCATTTGGACACCAATTTCTTAGAAAATTTCGTCATCAAACTGAAACAAAGGATATAAATTTAAATTTTCAGCCAAGTTTCAGGCAATAACACTACATTTAGCGATATTGCATGAAACAAAGCTAGTGAGTTGCCTATGTTAGAGCAAGTGCACTGAAAAATAACGCAATATGCCCATTATCGCTTTTCAGCATGCATTCACACAGCATCATGTAGCCCCAAAATCAAATAGCTCGAGTTTAGAGAAGGTACCATGATATACCTATTATTTATTATTTCTTGTAACTACGTACAGAATTAATAAATATTCATAGAACTTAGACCATTAACAAAGATTTCTAGATCATAAGACTATTTATAGCGCAGCGAACCTATCACAAGCCACTGAGGTTGTCAATCACATTAATATTATAAACGCAAAAGTTTATATGGATAGTTGGATGTTTGTTGCTCAATCACGCCAGAACGGCTGAACGGATCTGGATGAAATTCGGCACAGAGATAAATTATAGTCTAGAATAGTACATAGTATATGGCATAAAATCAATCTATATTTTTTCCCGGAACTCCCACGGGAACGGGAACCACGCGGGTGAAACCGCGAGGTACTTGACTATTGACTTTATAAGCCAATTGTAATTAATCTAGAGATGTTGTAAAAAAAGACTATTTTACGTAACTTAATTTTTAATTTTCAATATAATATGTACCTAATACAAAATATGAATTAATAAATCTTGAATTATCTCAAGGTGGCCGTTCGCAGCACGACTGAGACCAGAAATCAAGACAATGTCTCCAATTGTTTAGTCCGAGACCGCTCCTGAACTCCACGAAACTAACATACCTATAAAATGAATTGAAAAAGAGAAGTATGGTGTCGTGTCGGTCTCTGTCGCGGTCCGATCCTCGATCTACACACTCATCATTTTCGTTTGCTGGCGATATCTAGATTTTATAATACACAAACTGCTGCCCGCGGCTTCGCACGCGCTTTTCAAGTAGCCTATGTCCGTCCCCGGGATACGATTTACCTCCCTACTAAATTTCATTAAGATCCGTTTAGCCGTGAAAAGGTTCACAGACGGTTACTTTCGAATTAATAATATTAGAGTATAGATTCAGGCCATCTTGGAACTAATTAGGTAGATCTGGCAGACCTTGTTATTTAAAAGGATTTTATAAATAGGAAATTGCAATAACAAAACCCTGCGTTTTGAGCAATTCCACCCCGCACAGAAATATTCGTATTATTGATGTTAAAGTGTGATCTTTTAGTGTTGGCGCAAATTCTCCAAAAATAACCGTCATTCCTAAAACCGGACTTCGGTTTTAGGATTCCAAACCCGAATGGTAAAACGGGAACCGGGACCCACCGTGTCTGACTATCTGACCGTCGTCGTCCGTTCGTCAGCGGGCTGTATCTAGGTAGACTGTTGAAATTTGTTTTTACGTTAATAATGATGATGATAAAACAAAGATAAAGAAGGGGTTTAAAGATTTTGGCTCTAACAGGGTTAGCACACTGTATTTTTTATTTATATGAGAAGTGCATTAATTTCACCTGTGAATATCTCAAAAACTTGACATTTTGGAACATTTTTTATTTGTATTAGTGTCCTCTATCCGGAAATTAAAATAAAACTCCCATTGTGCTCCGCATATTTGAAATATAAAAAAAAATATGTTAGGGCCTCGATACATAAATATTCAAAACACTTAAATAATTAACAGAGGGCAACGTTCATTCCTAGTTGAATAACGACCATCGAGTTATGCAACATTAAGCACGGTCAGGAGGTAGGTATACTTTGAAAAACAAACGAAGATTAGGTACGTATGACGTCTTCTTAGAGATCCGAAACGAAAGGCGTCCTTTGGTGACGCTCCCAAAACAACTTGGTGGTAATGTTATTCGTTTCTTGAGATCTGACAGCTTCATTCGTTTTCCAAAGGAGACCTGTACTTGGATCGGTGTGACCGCGTAATTGGCCGGCTATTAGTTTTTTTGGCAATCGAAAAATGCATGTTTTTATGATCCTGAACTCTAAGCCACGCGCATAGGTGCTGGCTACTACTAATTGTGGACCGAAAAACCGGTATCGATGTCTTTTGATTTTACTTGAAGAATGATTCCAGGGTTCACACCATCAAAAACAAATTTTACGCATTGCACACATCGTTTTTCATACAAACACAAATAAACCCTCCAAAGTACCTACCTACCTAAAGTAGAATATTGAACAAAACGTAAAATCACAAAAACTCCAACATGAACATAAAAACGTGCACATAAATAAAGTCACCTGTAATCGGTACATAAAATAGAAGCGATAAAACATACGAAAACCAAAATGTCTTACCTGGCGAGCCTCTGAACTTCGTCCCTGCTTTTGATTCCCCCATTAGGTGACAAAAGCACGCTGAGACAATTTAACAGCTGGATAGGATCAATCCGCGGCTAAAACAAACAATAGTTTTTGTTAAGACTAAGTAAAACATCTCTAATTATATTATTAACAAAAAGGAGTTTAAATAGGATTAGAAAAATGCTGTGATGTACGCAGCTCTCGTATAAAATAACGTAGTAACGAACCTACTTTTATAATGTATACATAATGTTTAATCAACAACTTAACTAACGCATACGAAATTGAAAATCACGCTTTGCTTTATTAAATTTAAAAAGCGCGCTGCGCCGCCATTCACTGCGCGTTTGACTAACGCATCGATTCTGTCTTGGTGGCTAACGGGGTTCACATGAGGAGGAAATGACGTCAGGCACTTTGTTCATTCATTCAGTTGTGATAATCTAGGCCAGTACCGGATCTACGATTTCACCGGGGGTTATTTACAGTTTTGTTTATTTTACGGGGGTGAAAGAGCGGCGAAGCGTGTTGCAATAAAAAAAACATAGCGAATATTAAAAGGTCGTTATGACGCGCTGACTGCCGTGAGTCAAAATGTCGTCATGGTAGGTAGGTACAATGGGAACAACTAGAACGAGTTGTTCAACAATTAAAAATCGAAACGACACAATGGCCACAAACAGTCGTTAAAATGGGAACAGCTAGACGATAGTCGTCCAACGATAATTTACGGTTACGACACAGTGGGAATACGCACTCACTAAAACTTGCATGAGTCTATTTGCGCGAGCGTAGGTATAAACATAGGAAGTCACTTTTTATGCAAGTGGACACAAGCACAAGAAATAGCTGTTTTTTATGAACCAATCATCACACTGGCCTCCTTATTCTTAATGGTCTGCTAACTTAAAACACTGTTTATTTCTCTTTACCTCTCCTTCTGCATAAGTCAAAGTGAGAACTATAACTACTTAGTACCTACCTAGATGTTTCAAGTTAGTTGACCATTATTTATGAGGGAGTCGGCCTGTAGGGGGGCGCGCTTAACAAGTCTGCTCCATTTTGGCACCCATACGAAGCTGTCACCCGGGCAAGCGACTCGGCTTGACCCGCCCTAGATCCGGCACTGGGTAAAGCAATAAAAATAAAAAAGTTTATGGATCGTGGCGCATGGGATACAGCTACCTGCTGCAGCCCTGCCAGGCCATAAAAATGCCTCGACATTTTGTCGTCTAGGAGCTAGGTGTATGCTAACTTGCTAACCATCTTTGATTGATTAATCAATTTTTTTATCAAAGCCTGACATCATCCCGCTCATCACGAACTTCCAGAACACTCGCTAATAATTAAAGTAGGTATTTTCTACGAAGTTCGATGGATGGTAAGCAGTTCGTAGGAATTTAATACACCTACCTACCTACCTATTATGTCTCTAATATCTATTGATACTGTGATGCAAGGTTCCTATATCTATCAGATTCAGAATAATAACGAAGGTACAAAGTCCAATTCTTTCATTTTGTTGCGTCGTTCGTTTCGCTTTACAAAGAAAACAAGATGGCCCTGGCCCGTGGCCATGACGATTCCAAAGATAGGAAAATAATCCTAGCAAATCCTGTTTCTTTATGTACCTACATTATTAGACAAAGCCTGCCATGAGTATTTAAAATAGCCTCTTTGACGATAAGTAGTCTTCATGTTAGAATAATACATGGAGTAGGTAGGTATGTAGATTTGAAGTTTATGTACCTACCATTTCTCGTGGCTTTTCTAGTTTATTTCTAATTAGCTATAAATTCCAGCTTTGCAAAATCAACTTACCATATTTAGTAATCCAAAATAAGTAACACGATACGGGCGTAGAATGACCACGCCATAGGAAAATCTCGATGTCACAGGACCACGCCTTACGCAATCGCTATAAATGGCGTCTCATGTCGGATGGCATGAAATTTGCTTTATTCACGTTTAGAAGAGCACTATTCTTAAATTAATGTTCTTTACATTTAGTTAAACACAGTCAGACAGTTCTATAGTCTCTAAAAAATCATCAGGCCACAATTTGTCAATAATGTGCCCGATTTGTGGATCCAGAAAACCTAAAGATTTGGCCTAAATCGCGATAAGAGTAGTCAAATTGGTATTTTGATCTAGTCTTTCTTAATTCACTTAGTTGATTAGCTAATACAGAATGGTTTTCAATAATTCCAGACAAAGGCAAGAGAGTGACCACGTTGCGTAGCAGATTCAACACCTGCGATCTCGCGGCTGGCAGAAGCAGAAATGAAAATGTAAAAAACAAGAATGAATGATGACCGAACAACAAAGAAAGGAAACGGAAATGAATATCTAGAGTGAATGACAATATTAGTGTTGCCGACTCCATTTTCAATTTTGCGTCAAGATCATAAAATTGTGCAGGTACCGAAAGGAGTGGAAAACAAATATGAGGACGCTGCTGTTGTTTGGATGGCAACATGTTTACTACGACGCAACTCCTTGCAATAATTAATTGGATCTTGTCGAAAACGTGAGTTTAAAGATAGGTAGGTACTACTGGTACTAGGTAGAAGACCGACCAGAAAGAAAATAAATCAATTACCAAGCCAGGAAGTAAAATTTACGTACTAGTACTATCTACCTGGCAACCACTAATGAGTGACGCTCGAAAATTGATGTCTTTTTCCGAATATTAAACAACAAGGTACAATGTTTTCTGATTGTACAGAAATTGAAGTCGTCCAAGTGATTTAAGGTTTGCCTATTCTTCTTTCTGTAGGAGTTTTGAATATTTATTTGCTATATTAGTAGAACATTCAACCTCAATCCCTGATACATAACGGATGCACCTTCCTATCTTAAACAAAGTTAAATTATATTGTAATGTAATGCAGGACCGTTAAGAGTGGCACAATAGTCTTCAGTCCAACTGGCCAACAGAGGGCAAAATCTCTTTTTTTTTCAAAGTGTCATTAGGAATATTAGTACTATATTTATTTATTTAGAACTACCAACAGAGGATACACTTAAAAACACAGTAAAAATCACATAATGCATGGACAGTTGTAACCCTCCACCTACAGGTAGTACTATACTACAGTCAGGCCATTTTAATAGGTAACATTTGACAATTCATCAAAATTCAAGAACGTAACCTTGTAACGGCGGGCATAAAATAATATAATTTTTCGTTTTGTTAGAACTGCACAATTGCATATCTTTTTTCAATTACGATTACATATTTATTGTAATAATGACCGATACGAGTAATTTTACGATTTGCTTTTACTAATAAACCATTCTAAACATAATAAACAATTTCTGATCTAAAGAACTGAACGTCGCCGTTACAATGTTGCGTCAGTTAACCCTTATTCTTTTTAAACATTATTATTGTTACTCTAAAAATCGAAAGCACTTGTGAAGAAATATCATCATAAATTTATAACCAGGTTGTGATTATAATAAAACAATTATATTTAATATTCTTTTAACTAACTATAAAAATAAAAAAATAACTCGAAAGAAAAATCATTGATGTTAGGTACAATTAAGGTGGGATGTTGCTGGCAACACCAGTGCCTGTCGATAGGCAAAAATAAGATTTACGGAAAAAAATAATAATAATGAGACATTGATTCGCCTGATGATTTTTAACATTCACATATGTTTCAAGTCCGTATCGATTCATTCACTTTAATCGATGTTTTTAAGCCGGTCACCTCACTATGAAGATAAAACTGACAAACGTCAAATGTTACCTATTAAAATGGCCTGACTTTAATAATACTCCCTCTGGTCAAGCTTAGTGGCGTAGGTGGGTATTATTTGTGACCGCGTACAATTTTTATACAATCTGGATATCGCTTTTATATAATTATTATATAACTTTTACCACTTGTAATGTTTAAAAAGGTAACTAAGCAATGCTGCTAAATAGGCTGATTTTTTTAGAAAATGCAGTAAAATGCACATAATTTTAAAAATCTGCGAACAGGGATAAAATGTTTTTAAAATATAGCAACTGAAGACCATATTCCGTAGCAACATCGGATAAGGTACCTCCTCTCACCAGTCATACCGTCGTCGGGCATAATTTAATTAGATCTGACGTCAGTCACTATTAACTGGTAACACGAAAATTGAACGAAAGAATGAAGTAGTGACGTTATTTCCTACATTGATATTTTTTTTTAACGCTATATTGTCTACGGAATTGAGTGTCGAATCGGGGGTGGTCAGAAAGTGATGTTCAACCTAGAGTGCTTTTCACGAAAGTCCCCGGAAATTATTAGGACTATATTACTTTTATTATATATACTTTTATTAGGAGTAAAAAATGTTCACTAAACTCCTTCGGTTGCTGGAAGGAAGGCAATTCTCGCAATATATCTACTCGATAGTTTCTCGAAAGTAGTTTATGGCGGGACTCGATATATTATCGAAGGCTTCATGGTAGTGCGCGTCAGAATTAAGCTTAGAGAATTTATAACTGGAGATGTCATCGCAAGACGTACCCCTCTGCCGGCCATAAGGCGCTCTTGGTCATACGCGTTATACAAAACTACTTCACTCGTTGCCGCGCGGCCATTAGCTGTCGTTTTGTGTCGCGAAGTAGTGCTTAGTGAAAACGTTGAATTGTGCGGTATTTTGGGGTAAAAGGCGATCAGAGACATCAAACTTAAGGGAACACAGTATTTCCTATCACAAGTGATATTTTGTCAATTGTATTTGTAATATTGTATATTTTGATTTAAATGGAATACTAGTTGCGACAGTTTCAAGCGTCTTGGTAGGAGGTGAAGTGCGTGTTAGTGTATAACTCAATAATGGTGTAACAACAGTCATTGTCTAATTGTGTGCTTGTTTTGTGTTTGTGTCACAGCTTTTACTTGCGTGTGCGTTTGTATGTGTGCTGTACCGTATTACCTCGCCTCCCGCGAAAAACGGCAGAAAGATTTTAGTACTAAAAGTGGCGCTTGCCTACTCTCGTTATATTCTCTACGGAATTAAGTATCCACCTATCTCTATGTAGGATGTGGGTTCAAATCCTACCGCCAATCGTTGGAGAAAGGGAGATCAAAACTACATGTCATTTATAATTTTCCTTTTTCTTTTGATATTTTTTGACGTTTCCAACAAAATTTCTATCTATAAAACGCATTTTTTTATAACTTGTAAATTTAATTCATTTTTATTTGAAACCCTTACTTATAATTCGAGCAGTTCAGTAAGTAACATCTTGGCCATGTGGCAGTAACAGGCAAATTAATACAAGATGAGAGTGGTCAGGGTTCGAACCTCGTGAACAATGATTCGTATATTTTTTTTCAAATGTTGTCTATTTTCGTGGCACTATTTTTAATAAATAATATTTTTTACGGCCTTTATGGCAAATTAATGAAAAAACCAATTTATTATTAAAATATTTTTATTTTATACTTCAATCGTCTACAACATTAAACAATCAATAATGAAGTAGCGAAATAATAGTTTTTATAACAAACAATATTTGTAAACAGTAAATGGTTTTTTGTAATAGATATTGATAATTTCTTCAAAATAATTTGTTAACATCGAAGGAACAGACATGTTGACTAGTAACAATTTCGATCTCTCGTTAGTAAACTAATGTTTTTAACAATCAAAACTGTTGGAGATACGCACAAAGAAAACCACAAGAAATAAGACGAGTGACAATAATATTCTATTCACTATAAACAACAAAATCAAACCCTACCCGCAGCCATGAAATAAAAAAATAATGGTTAGACCTGGGTAAGACTTCGCATTAAAAACTAGGAACTAATTAGGCCGATAGACAAAATTGGACGCCCTCTTTCAACAGCTAAATAGCTAAGTTGATTGAGTGTTGGGAATTCGTCTCGTTAATAACGGGTGGTTCGATCCTATGCGGCTTGATTAGTTTTTGCATTTGAAAATTGGTGATAAGACAAGCGAATAGAAGTTAAATATTTAAAACAAACTATTTTGTAGACAAGGGGGATACTTAATTCTGACGCGCACTGTACATATTATACTCAATGTTTAATTTGACCATGGAAGGCTTGATACTAATTGATAATTTATCCCGTGATATTGTGTATCAATCGATAAATATCACGTGATACTCAGAATTGGCCCTGAAAACGAACGTAGTTTGGAACTCATAGGATTAGATGATCCTAGGATCTTTGAATGAATGGTCAAAGTCAAAATTGTACCATGATTGAGGAAACCTTCATTCCCAAGAAAATATAAATCAATCACTATATTAGTTATGTTCTTACTTACGAAGTTATTGTATACTCTTCCCTATATATTATTATACTCTTTGGTATACTCATTGACTCTGTGCACAGGATGTGCTAGGAGGGATGCACTCTGTGCATTGACTCATTCATTGACCGGTGGTGTGTAGGTCACATCCCTAGTACATCTGTGGTGTAGGTAGGCCCGTAGCGTAACCGTACACAAAACTTAACCTACGTATCGTATCGATCTCTAACAAAAACACACAAATTGCTAAGGGCTCGACGATAGCGGAAGTTATAAAATGTGGAGTGATTCTTTATTGATCGTATTCATATCAGTATGTACTGCGTTTCTTGGAGAAGGTAAGGCAAATATGTTTTAAGATTCTACACCTACTGACTACATTGATTCTGTGTTCAGCTAATTTGCACAGAACTGCTTGGAATGTACTACACTACACTTTAAGAACCTAATCTTTTACTTTAGAGCAATCCTAAATAAAAAACGTTTTTTTCAGGTCTTACATGGATTCTTGTTTACAGAACTGAAAAATATCAGAAGCTTAAAGTTGAAGTGGAACGGCAAAGTAAAAAATGTAAATTGATGTTTTAATTTTAGATTGAAATAATCCAGCTTTATATAGTATAACCAGCTTTATATAGTATAATTTAAGCAATAGCTATTGCTCGCAGCCTCGCTCACATTCTTTAGGGGGTAAAAATTTGCCCTTATGAGTTATTCCAGGTTTAGTAAACATACATAAACAAAAGATCAGATAAAAACTTTGGCCGAAATAAGTAACAGACCATGTTTTAATTCTAAAATTCACATTCTCATTAGTATTGGGATTATTTCTTGTAATATGTAAAGTAATTTTTATCATTTCAGTGGAAAAACGCAAAGAAGCCCATGGAGATTCTTTGGACAAACAGCACAAAAAGAAAATAGAGAGAGAGGAAGAGCGGTTGAAAAATAATAACAGAGACCTCTCACTTGTTAAAATGAAATCTATGTTTGCTATTGGTTTTGCATTTACAGCATTACTTAGCATGTTCAATAGCATGTCAGTATCTTACAACCAATTTATACACTACTAGCTTCTGCCTGTGGCTTTGCACATATATTTTTTGGGATCAAAAGTAGCCTGTATTTTATTCAGATATGAACACTAGAATCACCATCTTTCACATTCATAACGTTGTACATGTATAAACATAGAAACATGTTATCATTCTATCTACCTATTATATATGTATATTATTTTTGTAGCTTTGATGGCAGGGTAGTAGCGAAACTACCATTTTATCCAATTTCTTGGATCCAAGGATTGAGTCACCGAAATTTACCTGGAGATGACTACACAGACTGCTCATTCATATTTTTGTACATTTTATGTACAATGAGCATAAGGTAACAACAGTTTATTGCATCATAAATTTATCAAACAGTTGTCTAACGAATGAATGTTAAACTGACTGGACATTTTTGTTTACAGACAAAACATACAGAAGTTACTGGGATTTGCTCCATCTCGTGCAGCTTCTAAGCAAGGAGGAGCACTATTTGCTGCCCCTTCAGCACAATTCAAGTAAGAGCCTAACCCAACATACATAAAATCATTGCAATTATTTGTAGGATCTGCAAAAACCAACTTCGTGAAAAGGAGAAGGTTCTATGATTGGCTGTATGTATGTTTTTAAGATTTTTTTTGGGTAGCTTGTGTGCCACTGTGGCCATGATAGACCTATTATGATCACCACTATACATTCTAATTATAAATACTATTTAACGGGTATTTATCGCGTTTATTTACCTATTTTTCCCGACGTTTCGACAGGTTTACACACTGCCGTGGTCACGGGATGACTGGCGTACTGGAGCTACCGCCTCTGCAAAGCGGGGGCAGCATTTTTTGTAGCTACCCTCACTTGGTTTTCGGGTGAAGTAGAAATGTCCATCTGCACACTCGGACGACACACAACGCTAACAGTGTCCGCGACGCACTGAGTAACCGGTCTTCGACGAGTACACCTGGCTATAACTGGATTCCACGAGGCAGAGAGCTTGAAACCGTCTTCACGATTGAAATTAGGATATTTCTTAATTTCAATCGCTTCCCGAACTATTCTCTTGCAGTATTGCCTCTCATTACAGATGATCTGCGGTTTGTGTAATTCAATCCAGTGATTGGGTCCTGAGTCTACTACATGCTCAGCTATTGCTGACTTGTTAATTTGTCGATTTTTGACCGCTGCTATGTGTTCCTTAACTCGTTCCGCGACCGTGCGTTTAGTCTGGCCTATGTAGGAACGTCCACAGCTGCAATCGATCTTGTAGACTCGAGGAACTTGCAAGGGCACCACATCCTTTGGTGTTCGAAGTCGCTTCGCCATTTTAGTGAGTGGAGTGTAGATCGACTTAATTGAAAACTTTCTAAGAACGTTTCCAATTTTGTCCGTCACTCCTTTCACATATGGCAAAAACGCCGGCTGTCTTGTCACTTCAACATGATTTTCTTTGCGCCTTCGATTGGATTGCCATCTGATACTAGTCTTGTAGCCATTACGTTTTAGAACCTCGTGAACATGTTCCAACTCACTGTGTAGGTGTTCAGGGTCACAGAGGTCATGAGCTCTGTTTACTAGAGAAGATACTACTGACTCCAGATGTGACGGATGGTGGTGTGACGCTGCGTTGAGATATCTGTCTGTGTGTGTAGGTTTTCTGTACACAGTGTGTGTCCCGTCGGATTTTACCGTCACTTTTAAATCAAGGAAAGCTAACGATCTGTTTTCCTCCATTTCATGCGTAAACCTGATCTTAGGGTGTATGGAGTTCAGATACTCTGTTAGCCGATTTACTTCCGTTGATTATGCAAAACACATCGTCGACATATCTCTTCCACAATTTTATATCAAAAGCTGCTAGGTCTATCATGGATTCAAAATGTTCCATCCAGATATTGGCAAGTACAGGCGCTACCGGACTACCCATCGCTACACCATCTATCTGTAGGTAATGTTGCCCTTGATACAAAAAGACATTGCCGTCGAGACAGTTCTGTAGAACTCAGTGTTCCCGTTAAATAGTATTTATAATTATGTGTTCAGATCGCGTAAGTTTAAAAACATTTACTATACATTCTCCCCTGAAGCTCTCATAATTCACCACTAACCCTTGCAGCTGCTATGAGGTGGTCCCTAAATTTATTGATGATCCCTAATTGATTGACCGATGATTAGGATAAGGATTTATTATTTATATATCCCGCTAAACTTAAAAAACAATATAAGAGATTTATAGGTTTTTAGTTTTTTCAAAACAATCAAATAATTTAACAACAAGTTTAGGTAAGTATAGAGCTCTTTTTTACATTTCAGCTAATGATGATGAAGTCCTGTTCAACATGTCCATCAAAGGCAATAATTTCAGCTTAGTCTCCAATACTACATGACGTGTTGTGTTGATACAACAACACTAAGATTGTATTAGATTATTATTTAAATATTTTTTCCTGGTGTTTGTAATTTATTAAGTGCTTGTTTGTTTTCAATGGTCTGTTCTGTTATAGGTATATCATTGTGTAATGTTTAATAAAATGATAATGTGTGCTCATAGACTACATTTTATTCTAAATATTTTAATATACATTGAATTCTACTAGAGGTTCCAATGTTAGTAATCTGTCAAAACCAGCTCTAGTAAAGTCTATAGTGGTATAGCGACCATTAATTATTAGTTCTGCAATGGCTCTTCCTATGCCTGGTGAATGCTGACAACCTGAAAGAAGAAAAATCTTTTATGAATTCTGATTACATTTCCTGCATCTTCATTTATAAATCTCTAGCAAAGAACAGAAACAAGCTGGGGTAAACGTGTTCTTAGTGGAGACACTCGAAAAACGTAGTGTAAGATGCTCTCCAGCCAGGTGGCTGAAATGACGAAACGCCAAAGTCTGCAGGCAGATGCTGGATGCAGCAAGCTGAAGACAGAGCGCTATGGCGCTCATCAGGGGAGGCCTATGTCCAACATCATGTATAGGCTAATGTAATGATGATAATGATATTCATTATAATAATAATCACAGACAGTCATTATGGCTTGCAAACCACTAAGCATCCTAACACATTTTTGATTAGAATTATTAGTATTTATTTGAACAGCTCATTAGGGGAGGCCTATGTCCAGCAGTGGACTGGTATAGGCTGATGATGATGATTTGAACAGTTTGATTTACCTAGTCTTCCAAATCCTGTGGCAAAGTATAAATTGTTATGATATGGATGAGGCCCTAGAATTCCAGTATCATCATAAGTATTACAGTCTTGAACTTCTGTGTTAACACATTTAATCTGAAACAAATTAAGCATTTTATATTAATGGTAAGTATTTTGTTGGGTTTTGTATACAATGAGGTTACAAAACCCAAGGAAAATTGGTAGAAAATATTTAACAACATTGGTATCTTCGAAGAAAAAAGCAGAATATTGAAACCTATTTAGGGGTGTGAAAGCTTTCTTTCATTATTAAATTGACCTCTCATTCATTTCCGAATTATAATTAATTTTTTTTGCTGTACATTTGAAATTAATGGTATTGAAGTTTGTGTTTTAGTTTTTAGTGATAACCATACTACCTTGTTGTTTTCTGTTATTGTTATCACTTTGTTAAGTTTTCATTCATAAATGTTTATAACAACAAAGTGTTATAAAATATCTGGATTCTAAGTTGGAGTATTTTAGAATAAATCTATAGTAATAATAAATATTGAGTTAAGTGAAGTAATCTTTTTTTTAATGAATCTAGATGTAAATTGAGCTTACTTTTGTACTGTCACATTTGGATAGCCTATTTTTTATTGAGGGTAAAACCAGGTTGTTGTAATACTCTTCTTCTGACAAATCTTTTGAACTATCTGACAATGGAATCATCCCACACAAGAGACTATTTTCTAGTAGACCATTTCTTTTCATCCAAAGACCGCTGCTGTCCATCACATTTGGTGTGCAAAGTCCCAGCTCCAGGGCTTTATCTTGAATGGAGTATACTTTGTATTCTCTGCAAATAATGAATGAAAAAATAAGCTTGTTATGTAGAGTAGTAAATGTCAAATGAATATATGAAATGTTACAGGTACCGTTTAGTTATAGGTAAAGGAACTTTTAACAATCCATCTTCTTCACCTATCCTTGCAAATTTTGCAATTTTTGCTGACTCATCACCAGCTGCCAAGACACAAGCAGCAAATTTTAATGATTTCTCTATGCCATCAGGAGTTCGATAAACGATTTTGTTTAGTTTTTCAAATGTTCCTGGTGTTACACCCTCCATTAAAACGTCCCGCAAATGTTGGAATTCAAATCCTATGACTTCAGCATTAATATAGTTAACCCCTAACTGTATTGATTTTTGCATGTATCCTTTTAGCAGTGCCCATGAATTGAATATTCCTTCCGATTCAGAACCAACACAGCCTGCAACAGAGAAATAGATGAACATGCTGATACTGTTTATCTCATGGATGATGTATCTTATTTAAATCAATAATAATTAATTCTTACCTAATTTTACATCTGTTGTATTTAGCCATGGATACCTCTGCTGTAAGTCCTCAACTTGTAACAATTCTACTTTAGAACCTTGTTCTTGTTGCACTTCAACATTATATTCCAACTTTTCAGCATATTTTTCACCAGCTAGCACCACCGATCCAGTTGGTATATACTGAAGGTCAACATCACTTGCCAGGTGTTCTTTGATATTACGAAAGAATTCAGCACTGTATTGTGAGAGCTGAATATTTTCAGGTAATGAGAAGTGCTGTGTCAGAGTACCCAGTGATAGATTCTTTTGTACACCTGTAAACTGATGAACAGAGAAAATAGGTGTGCAATTCTGCTAAAGGAGTATTATTCAATTCTTTTGGTATTGATGTTTTACCAGGTTACTTACCGCAGTATCTCTGTCTATTATTACAACATCTAGGCCATGAACAGCTCTGGACTTTAGCCAGTATGCTGCCGAAGAACCAATAAAACCGCCGCCTATTATCACGACATCGGCGTGTTCGGGATAAATAACTTCAGTCTGCCTCTCCAATACCAAATGTCGCCGGAATTTCTCTTGATAATAACTTCCAGGTCTTAATCATAGGATTGACGTCATTTGAAGCATAGCGAAAAGAGAATAGTTTATTTCTTCTTTTAAAACTCGTGAATAGTCTTCTTCGAAAAGCTAAAGCCATGATTTAATTAATTGTCTGTTTTGAGAAAAAGCTGTCAGCGCCAGCGCTATTTTTTTTAATTATTTGTGACAGTGACAATCTATTTCAGCAGATTTCAACTTGTGACCACGGAACAGAAAGATTTGACCATGTAAGGAGGTTATCCCTTCTATGTCTCAGAAGAATTACTATCCTATGGAACTGCCCTAAGCATGTATTTTTCCTGGATACCTAAGTAAACAAATCGGTTGATAAACATGGCGGATTATGGTTAGATTCGGCCTGTTTTTGCTTTGGCATAGGCCACAGCCTGCTACAGAACACTTCACGGTACCTCTTCTATATGATTTTCAATTTATATCACAGTTTTGCTTAATAAATAAGTCGAAAACACAGAGAAAACATAAAAATCTCACAATGACATCTCCTCACATGTAAACAAAACCGTAGAATAAAATGGCGTCCGTGACAGCAAAAGTACATCGAAATCAGGAAGAGGGCGCTGATAAAAAGAGTGTATGCTTTTTCCTAACCTAAAACCACTATTGTGAGAAAGAGACTGGTAGTCCATTATTGCTTCCGTGTCAAATTGAATAATACGGCAGTTCCATAGGATAGTTCTTCTGAGTTCTATGTATACCCATAGGCTTAGAATAGTGAAAAAATTCTATGTCTATGTGTATACTTACGAAAAAAACATGTTTAGCTGAACTTGCCCAGACAGAAACAAAAATGGCTCCTTTCCATTGGGCTGCCATATTGCGTATCGATACCTACATTTATCGATGAAAGTATTTTTGCGACAATTATTTATTTTAAGCAGTTTCGTAATGTCATCTCATTGTTTTCACGACAATATGAAACTGAAAAAAAGTAGCAAATTTTGACCGCCTTCGGAGAAATGAAGGGGGTAAAATTAAGCCATTTGTTAAGCTTATGAAACTGGTCAAGAAAAAAACTGACTGAAAAGATTCGTGGACCTACGGAACGGTAGGGCTGGTCTACCACTCGCTGGGTGATTTTAAATTGGTAGTACCAATTTAAAATCACCCAGCGAGCTATGCTCTGAGTTTTTCTGAAGGATAGGATTCGCAACGAATAAATCCGACATAGAACCAAGGTTATCGATCGATATAGCTCAAAGGATTAGGACAAGTTGGCGCCTTTAACTAGTTTGTGCACGTGGCTTCGCACGCGTTGTTTTTGTGAAAAACGATAAAAGGTTAGTTCTATCCATTGGGAATTGATATTAGATATATACATAAAACAAAGTCGTGTTAGTTACACCATTTATAACTCGACTAGAACGACGGAACCGATTTCCATGGTTTTTGATTTGTTGGATTTCTCTTAGTCTGGAATAGGAATAGAAGTATTAAAAAATTTGTAAAATTCACGAAAAATTAACAACCCGTGTGAAGCCGCCCCGGGGCCGACCGCTAGTTTGGTATAAAATATAAGCACTTATGTTTTTTCCAGGTTTAGAACTACATTTTTCCAAAATGTCAGCCTTTTAGTAGTTTTAGTGCGAAGAAGTAAAAAACATCCATCTATCCACCCATCCAAACTTTCGCTTTATAAATAAACATTCTGCTTGTACTGTGAGTAAAATACATCGACATTTTACCCAGTAGACTCCTAATTAGGGCGTGCAAAACCGGTTTTCGGTTTTTGCGGAAAACCGGAAAACCGGACCAAATTTACCATTTTTCAAAACCGGCGTTGAGAGCCAAAACCGGAGTTAACTCCGGTTTTCCCGTTAATGAATTAAATTTTGATTTAAATCCAAAATATGTAATTTTGAGTCATCAAATATATCCGAACGCAACCTATACCAACTAGGGCCTGCAATTATCGAAACATTTCGATAATCCGATGTTTATCGTTCTATTTTTCGATAAAAAAATTCGATTATATATCGAGAATTATCGGTTTTGGTTAAGGAAAATATCTTTATGTTTCGGTTTCTAATTTGCTGCTCTGTTTGTTCAATTTGCTGCACCAAACAAGAATATTTACGTATTACCTAGCATTTATCGATCTTTATCGTTAAATGTAAGTATTAGTAATTAAATGTTTTTTTCTTATAGCTTTCGTTCTTTATAGTTTCAAAGATTGAATGTACCCTTAATAATATGGAAAATAGCTTAAATTTATTGAAATTTTATTATGAATTAGTATTGGATAAAAGATAATGATAACTCATTATTAACTTAAGAATATAGGTGTAAGAATAGGTCAGACCTGAACAAGCAAATTGCGAAGATGGTACGGATCGACCTTCGGAGCTCCACCACACGATTTATTGAAGAGGCGATAGAGCGAAACCGAGGGACCAAAGTCACTCAGCAGCTTGGTCAGGTGGTTCCTGCCAAACGAACTTGAAACGCACGATGGTAGGACCGTATTGTCGAAGCCGGAGATCTTAGCAGAGATCTTGATCTCTGCTGATTTCTATGGCCGTTTATACACTGCACATGCACCTCGTGCCCAACGAAACGACCACGATTCTAAAGCCACCCTGATACGCCACTACGCCGACGAACTGCCAGGCACATCAGTCAAGACGAGATCGTGCTGGTTCTGAGGCAGCTTAAATATGGAAAAGCCCTCCCCCCCCCCCCCCCCCGGTGAAGACGGAATATCAGGCATGAGCGGGAGTCTGGTGGTGCTATTTTTTAAAAAGGGCGACAAAACCCTCCTTAAAAATTACAGGCACATATCGCTTCTGAGCCATGTCTATAAGTTGTTCTCATGAGTGGTCACGAATTGTCTCGCCAGAAGACTCGACGAGTTCTAGCCACTGGAACAGATCGGGGGATATGGCACCATAGACCATATACACACAGTGAGGCAGATTATACAGAAGTCCGAAGAGTATAATCAGCCCCTGTGTCTGGCCTTTATGGACTATGAAAAAGCCTTTGACTCAGTCGAAACGTAAGCTGTTCTGGAATCCTTACAGCGATGCCAAGTAGACTATCGTTCGGACTGGCCAAGGCGGCGGCCAGTCTCGACGAAGACCCAGGTGCGCAGGACATATAGTGCCCAAGTATGTGCCGCAAACACAGATGCACTTTCTATTCCCTCGATCATAATACGATGGGAGCGTAGACCAACACGATAGGGGAAATCAAAATTTCTTTATTTCCGTAAATACAAAAATGTACACTCAGAAAAAGTCAAATTCTTAAGAAATAAAGTGATATTTTTTATTTTTGTCGCTTCGGTATGTAGACTAAAGTTGATTTGATCTCCTTTTTTACCAAATATGAAACCTTTAATAATGTTGTTAATAGGTTCGTTCGTAATTATTAAGTCAAGATTCCAGAAATCTTATTAAGATGACGACTATATTTTGTGTTTAAATTTTGTGGTTGTGTTTAGTATTTAAAGATATTACTATGTTTTGTATGTTTAAAAAATATTATTCTTGATTCGTACTTGTAGTTGATTTGATCTCAGTTAGTTAAAGTTTATATTATTTTAAGTTCATGTTAACTAAACATATAATTTGTGGTCTACTTATTTATTATTTATTTATATATTTATTTGTAGGTTTTGTGGGTATCCAAAAATATCGTTTCCTTCTTCAAAACTATATAAAAAAATATAAAAATGTTGTCAAAACCGGGGCTAAAACCGGTTTCCGGTTTTGGGCCCTCAAAACCGAAATTCAAAACCGGTTTTAAGAACCTTCCGGTTTTGCACGCCCTACTCCTAATACCTATTTATTCGCTATGCAAACAAGTCTGTCAACCAACTGAGGTGTGCGGGCGCGGGGAAGTGAGTGCTTATTGGTCCGTTCAAGGTTACCACAAATCATAAACATAATTAGGGATGGGGTACTTAGTTTCTATGAAAACAATAATCGATACTTGTCACAAGGTAGGTATATATTTACTAGTAGGTAAGTATTTAACGGCACTTTTGCCCGACTGCGCCATGGCAAAGATTTTAACACTAATATTATGGTGTAGGTACATTACATACAAAATAATAGCCTAAGCATAGTGAAATAAGATGTAAGTAGGTAGTCACGTTAAGCTTCTAAGTTTATGTATTGTTTATTCTCTTGAATCAAGCAAACAGACAATGTACCTATTCTATGAATTATGTAAATCACCCACTGAAACTAAATAAATAACTAGCTTATATCCGCGGATTGGCCCGCATTACTTATAGATGAAAAAAATAAGTCTAAATATAATTTGATTGACACCTCTTCCTGTTCCTTCATTTTCCGTACAACTTTAAAATTCCTCCATCGCCTTTTACCCATTTATATACCTAATCTTAAATTTCGTAACTAAATAATAATTTGATTCAGAAAGAAAATAACAATCAAATAACAAATTTAAATTAAAACTAGTATTTACAATAGAAACAATTAAGCTATCTGCAAACTGAGCTACCTGTAGATTGTTTACTAAATAATTAAATCTGATATTAATATAAATTAGTGCAATAAAACACAATTTAGTAATACACAATTTAGTATCGCAGAGCTTAGTAGCCTTCGTCGATTTTTCATTTGTAAAAAGCAGTCTTGAGTAAAATGCCGGGAGCATACAACGCTATATTCTGATGGGAACCAATTTTCCCGCCTGGTAGCTTTGATCCATTTTGCTTTTAATTCAGCATCTTTGGGGTACCTGAAATATTAGAGCAAAACATTTTGCTTAAGAGACGCCATAGCATATCTTCTTCAAAACGTCCGAATAGTAAAAAGTCACACAGCAAGGCTCGCTTCCCCCTTGCCTTGCAGATCCCCCCTATAGGCGAGGGGGGGGGGGTAAAACTCAATAAGTCCCTAGGTCACACCGACCCCCTATTCATACATTGCCTCAAAAAAACATACCATCATGAAGAACAATTATGTCGATCAGTGAGTCAGTATAATAATCGGGTGATAAATATTAGGGTTAACATTTAAGTAGGTACTTTACATATAGATAGATACCATGTAGCAATGTAACGGTAAATATTATTCAAGTCGATTTTTACAGAATTAATTATAATTAGTCCTGTATTGTAATAAACCCATATCGATATTCTGATCACTACCCGGCCCGGAACGGCACATCACTACTTGCACGCGCCTTGTCAGAGAAGAAAGGAAAGCAAATATAAAATTGGTTATGAAAGAAAGGGATGCACCGTTGGTGACGTCGACCGGCCAACCAAATTAAGTTGATCTCCGTCAAAACTAAATGAATTAGCAAATTTTATTCTGTTTATGAAAGAAATCAGCTTACCTGTGAAATGTTAATCCATCGGTTTTCAAATTTGAGGTCTTGCTCTCTTTTCCACACCATTTTATGCTACAATGAGCCATTGCAGCTAGGATAATACGATATTTATCGTAAGCCAGCACACATGTTTACGGGTCATTAATCTGGTCGTTACTGGCCGAAAGTTAGAGGGCGTGGTTTTATATAAGATCTATTTTCCTGATGTGTTATCTGAAACCGTTCTCCATATATTAGGAGTCTACTGGGTAAAATGTCGATGGTAAAATATGTTTAAATTGCCGCGGCTGCAACATATTCCACGTCTATTTTTGTCCACCAATGCAGAATAATCAGTACGTTAATGTGTAGACGAAAGCTGACGTTGACCCTACGCATTAGGCCAATGTGAATGAATTGGCCGCTTATAAGCTAAAAAGCATGCAGGATATTTATTTATTTTTATTGAATAGGACATCCAACATAAGATCACTTATGGCTATTAAATAACAAGTAATTTATAATACTAAATTAAATCTATGTACAGGCAGACTATCAAAAGAAGTGTCAATAAATAACAATTTTTTTTTTAACTAAGCGGACAAAGTACCTTCCTATAAAAAAGAAGGAACAAAAGAGAATTAAACAAATCCGGACTAACTTATTAACAGTTATAAAATCCACATAATTATAATGAAATCGAAATCGACGGACGGACGTGGAAACAATAGTTTTGCTTCCATTCAAACGAAAGGATCTCGTTGAGAGCCATCATCAACAGACAAGAAGTTGTTCATCGACCGACCATACTATACCGACGGTCAAAGATCCTAGGATCCTACGTTCCGACGGTACACCTATTCTACGATACCGACGATTAACGACGAGACGGGGGCCGTCGTTAATTGATTTATACTCAACTCATAGACACCTCGTAGATCCTTAGAGCATTAATAACTGGAGATGTCATCGTAAGACGTACCCCTGTACCGGCCATAAGACGCTCTTGGTCATACGCGTTATACAAAACTACTTCACTCGTTACCGCGCGGCCATTAGCTGTCGTTTTGTGTCGCAAAGTAGTGCTTAGTGAAAACGTTGAATTGTGCGGTATTTTGGGGTAAAAGGCGATCAGAGACATCAAACTTAAGGGAACACGGTATTTCCTATCACAAGTAAGTGATATTTTTGTCAATTGTTTTTGTAATTTTGTATATTATTTCGATTTAAATGGAATACTAGTTGCGACAGTTGCAAGCGTCTCTAGGAGGTGTAGGCGAGTATTGATTTCTTGGTAGAAGGCGAAGTGCGTGTTAGTGTGTAACTCAATAATGGTGTAACAACAGTCATTGTATAATTGCTTGTTTTGTGTTTGTGTCACAGCTTTTACTTGCGTGTGCGTTTGTATGTGTGCTGTACCGTATTACCTTACCTCGCCTCCCGCGAAAAACGGCAGAAAGATTTTAGTACTAAAAGTGGCGCTTGCCAACTCCCGTTATAAATGCTGCGTAGATCTCATCTTCTTTCTTTCACGGAACAGAAAAAATAAAGTTTACTCAGTTTATTCCATCGACATAGAATTTTTCACTACGTTCAAATTATTCTCTATTCTCTTCACAACATAATATACCCTAGGCGGGATCACAGAACAATAATAATCTATCTATTTATCTTGATTATTGACTAGTAAACTGTGAGTAAAACTTTAAACTTAGCTAAATATACTTACTAGTCAGACTAGTAAGTATATTTAGCTAAGTTTAAAGTTTTACTCACAGTTTACTAGCTAAATATACTTACTAGTCTATGACTACTTGACTAGTAAGTATATTTAGCTAAGTTTAAAGTTTTACTCACAGTTTACTAGTCAATAATCAAGATAAATAGATAGATTATTATTGTTCTGTGATCCCGCCTAGGGTATATTATGTTCCTTGTCTGCACAGATGTACTAGGGATGCTAACGCATCTTGTCTGTGATCTTCTTCCAATAAGAAATATATCTTCTTTCATCAACAAAATTATTTGTGTGTATGTTGTAGTATACTTACTATACTTATAGTCTATGTTTGTGTGGTGGGTGCTCGTGTGGTGCGGTGCAACTTTAATAAGAAGTATACAAAGATTATAGTACGGAACGTAGGATCCTAGATCTTTGGAAGTATAATTATGATGTGCTTCGTGCTTCGCTCAACAAATGAAAATAAAAATAGCGTCAATAAAAGAGCTCGATTTTAAGCTCTCTTTCTTTTGAGCTTGAATAAAAGTTTAATGTGAGGATACACCTACGCTTGATTACAACATGTGATTTGGTGGATTTGCTAGAATTATCAGTTACTCTACACATGAAGATACGTGTATTGTATTGTAATCCGTGGTACGGCCATAACAACACAGCATGAACACAGCACACGTGTGCAGGCTGTTTATTGTATAGCGTCACATGACATAATTTACAGCTGTAGATTCTACAAATCCGAAAAGTTAAAGACATAAACAATCAGATGATGATCATGATGATCACAGATTTGTAAGATGATGATGTAGTTATTATATTATCTTTGGATGATGATTCTTTATTGGCAGGATGTGTCTGGGGATATAAAAAAAGTAAATATCTGAGATAACAAATTATAGCGCAAACGCAGTCAGGCACCTACCTACCTTTGGTAAATACTGAGTTACCGGCTGACACTTGCACTGACTAACTTTATAGACAGTGGTTTTTATTAGCGGATATTAACAAAACCATCATTCTAGTTCTTATTCAGTGGTAATGAAAGCACAGAACAATATATCCTAACTTTCCTGTGATACAAAGTATTTTGTAATCCTAACCATGAAAGTAACCAGAACTAACCTTCTGAGGATGTTACGGATGATGTAAGAAGTAGTTTTCAAATAGTAATTATTACTCCACAATGGATTCTAAATATACTGCCATTAGTGCGCCAAATGGAGTGAAAAAAATTAATAAATTGAAAAGAAAAAAGAATTCTTTGGATACATCTGATATTAAAAAGTTGAAGCTCACTATTCAAAAACATGCGACTGCAGCACACCAAAGCGAATCAAATGGAGATTCTAGCCAAGCAGGACTACAAAATAATATAAAGCAATCAAGCGAAAACATACTTGAGTCAAGAAGACAACTTCCTGTCTATATGGTAAAAGGAAGGTAAGGCCACATCGCATCATGTTATTTATAAATTATTCTGGATCTCCATGTCTTCTTTATAATTCTCATAACGCAGGCTCTGCCCACTGGTTAGAAGATGCTGGGTAGATAATCCAGCATTATCTTTATTAATAAAATAAAATAATGTTGGACAATTCACACAGCATTATCTAGCCCCAAGCTAAGTAGAGTTTGTGTTATGGGTACTAGATAACTGATATACATAATATATGCAATACATAGAAAGATATTTTTTTATTATACATAGAAAATGACCAGAACACCCTGAACAAATGTCTGCAGATCGTACACACATTTGTCTCGAAGCAGGAATCGAACCCGCAACCTCCTGCGTCGCAGGCAGACCTTCGCCCACCGCGCCACAGAGGTTGTCATGACTTTGTGGATACGCTTATTTATTTAGTATAATAACCTATTTTTTAATTTAAATCTAAAATAGACATGCATAGTGCAAAATAAATGATGTTTTACAGACTTCTGGAAGAAATAAAAAAGAACAACACAATGATATTGATCGGTGAGACTGGGAGTGGGAAAACTACACAAATACCCCAGTTGATTCATGAGCAACGGTTAGAAGGTGCTGGTGCCATTGCAGTGACCCAACCACGCAGGGTCGCCGCTATTACCATAGCACTCAGGGTGGCAACTGAAATGAACTGCCCTGTGGGAACAATTGTTGGGTAAATTCCATATCTTATAAAGTTTTAAAAGTAATAACTGATATGATAACTGATTAAATGTCGATCCAAGACAAATTGCTGCTTCTTTTGTCCCTGATTGGTAGGAACCACTTGGACAACCACCTGCCAGATGGTTGAATTATATGGTTGGGGTGGCTGTAAACTGTAGATGAGACTAGCACAGGACAGAATAATTAGGATGATGTCCTGCTAGCCAAATTTCGGCCACATATGCCAGTTTCGACTCTCACGGGGGGACAGAGTAAGTAAAAGTTTAAAAGAGGGGGCCTATACCCAGCTCATGTCATATTTAGCCAACATACTGAGATGATGATGATATCATTGTGTGTAGTATTTATTATTAATGAAACCTGAAGAAAATAATAATCATGCATCTAGGCCAGGTGGGATGATGATCTGTGAAAGACTGTTGGTGGATGCGGCAAACCGCAGACTGGGTGCTATAGCGCTCATTAGATATAATGTCCTGTCAGTAGAATTGTAAAGGCTGATGACGATGAATGATGACAAAACACCAACCTACATGTGGCAGAGTAGCACAAAATTTTAAATGATACAACTTTTCTTGTGCACTCTGGTATGCCAAGATTGCCAAGCATAGAATAGCTTGGTAGTTACCCAAGTAAAGCAACATCAGACCTTTTTTCAGATATTCAGTAAGATTTGAGGATGTGACATGTCAGCGAACTAAGGTGAAATATTTGACAGATGGCATGCTTCTGAGAGAGGCAATAGTAGATCCTCTATTAAAGAAGTATTCCATCATTATTCTGGATGAAGCCCATGAGCGTACAGTCAGTACTGATGTACTCTTTGGCATTGTGAAGCTGGCTCAGAAGGAAAGGAGTGAAAAGAAGTTAAATCCTCTCAAGGTACCTATCAAGCATTTTTTTTTACTGGAATTGTATCTTACATAATCTGGGTTCATATAGAATGAGATTAAGAATGACGTACTGTCATGATGTTTGATCTGAGCGAGAAAGCAAGAGAAATGACGTCATTATAAATTGCATTCTTTAAAGTTGACAATCGGCGTCAACGGGGAATATTGAACAAAAAGTTCGCTTATCCCCGTTGATGGGGATTGTCAACGGGGATTAGTGGAATAAGCCCAATAAGCCACAGTTTCGAGTTGGCGCGAGATTAAAGTTAAAAAATATTTTAAACAAAATTGAAGTTTTTTATTTGCATTCTACAAGAAATAAAACTAGCGGAAAAGTAATTTGCCGCAAATAGTAAACCTATTATATATATATTCTAACTTATGAAGAAACTAACTTCGATTCACTGGTATTTCTAGAGCACATTTAATAAAAAGAATTGGGCTAAAAATCAACATAATAAGTACGCTGATAGCATAATATTCCCAAATGCTGCCTAAATACAATTGCATCGAAGTAGTTTTTTAAGATTTGCCGCAAATTACTAATCCATTACGAATATTTATCCACATATGTTATTTTTTTCTTCTTTTAATTTTCAGATAATTATTATGTCAGCGACGATGGATGTAGATGCGTTCAGAGCGTACTTTGACAACTGCCAGGTTATTTATCTGGAAGGGAGGGCTCATCCTGTGACCGTCTACCATGCAAAGATGAAGCAAGATGATTACCAATACGCAGCTGTTTGCACAATATTTCAACTTCATGCTACAACACCTGCCAAGTATTATTCTTTTTATTATTCTATTCAAGAATTAAATACCTTTATATAACTTAAATTACGATGTATCTTCTTGTTCTGTGTAAATGGATTTTGTATTGTTTCAGTGAAGACTTTCTGGTATTTCTTACCGGACAAGAAGAAATTGAAACTGTTATGTACAACATAAAACAAATAGCAAAGGTAAGATAATAGGTACGTAGCACCAGCAGTAGTCACGGGAAGTGCTTTCACAATCCACCTTAGAGCCATGAGTAAATCTTATACCTATAGCTTCAGACGCACGTGTTCACCACCACGGCTGGGCAGTAAATGCGTTAAAATGCGCAAGTTTAGATTTATGGATAGATGGATGTTTGTTATTTCTTTACAAAACTACTGATCAGATTGGGCTTAGATTTGTCATAGGATTTGATCTACACCTGGAATATATCACAATATAATACCCTGCTACTTTTTATCGCATAAATCAGTTCCTACGACATAGAAGTTACCTAAAACGTTTTCTAGGACAGTAATATATTAAACTATTTGTTTGTTGTCCCGAAAGGAACGCAGGCGAAACTGCAGGCAGAAACTAGTAACTAAAATATCTTGTTCTGTCTTTCAAGGAAGCGCCTGGACCTCAAATCAGAGTGTGTCCCTTGTACGCCGGCTTACCACCAGCCAAACAGCTGCAAGTTTGGAAAGCGTCACCTCCGGGCACTCGCAAGATTATCCTGTCTACTAACATAGCCGAGGCGTCCGTGACCATACCGACGATCAAATACGTCATAGATTCAGGGGTGGTGAAGGAAAGGTAATTTTATTCTCGCCAAATACTATACTCGCAGAGAGGCTGACAGCACCAAGAACACTGGCGAAATCGGGAAAGCTGACGCATACCATGGGTCCCACCGTGTACAACAAGATCCTAAGGTACATACTAGAATCGTCAAGCCACTGGGCCTTCAAGCGCAAACTCACACATGGCTTGTCCATCAAGCATATTCTTTCGATGAGTTCGGCCGCCGAAAGTTATTACATAACGTAATTATTTATGTTTTAAGTCTAATAATTAATGATACAACCTACCTTACATTAGGTACCTAAATGTACGTGTGCTATTTAGCATGAATAAATGAGTATTAAAATAAATAAAATAATAATCACACAGCATTATCTAGCCCCAAGGTAAGCAGAGCTTGTGTTGTGGGTACTAGATAATTGATATACATAATACAATACATAACATAGATATTTTTTTTTATTATATATAGAAAACGACCAAAACACCCGGAACAAATACCTGCAGATCGTACAAATATTTGTCCCAAGGCGGGAATCGAACCCGCAACCTTTTTTCCGTCCAGCCCCCTTTCACAACGCGCGATAAGGAACTTAGTTCCAAAAGAAAACGTCATTTATTTGCAAAACACGTGTAAAAAGGTGACAAATAGTTATTTTTGAGTCAACATGTTTGACCAATATAATTGGTGTGCAAAATAATTAAGAGTATGGCATGCAGGTTTTAATTTAATTGTACATAGCAACAGCAAATTTATAAGAGTATTAATTTATCGATTTGAATTTAGTATACCTAGCTTAAAATTACAATACATCAAGCTAAAAGTATATTACCTTATTATGTATGTATATTAGCTTCTTTTGATATGTTCCCTTTGTCGGCGGTTTAAACATCTACGGGCTAACTTGGATGTGTCGATTCTTCGCGGCATTAATCTCTAAACAGAGTTCAATGCAGACTCGTCGGGACTTACCATTTTATTAATATTTAGTTTGTTTTAGGACTTGGTGCACCGCGACCGGCGCAGAGCGTCTGCGCGTGGTGGAGTGCGCGCAGGCGGCCGGCTGGCAGCGCGCCGGCCGCGCGGGGCGCACGCAGCCCGGCGCCGCCTACAGACTGTACACAGCACGGGACTTCAGTGCACGCCCGCACCATAATACACCGGAGATTGTCAGGTAACAAGGGTGTTAGAGGTACCTATCAGGAAATGACAACCTCTGTGGCGCGGTGGGTCTGCCTGCGACGCAGGAGATTGCGGGTTAATGTTTTCGTGTTAAACAGAATCTGATAAATATGCAGTTGAGAACTATCATCGTTGGAGTAATCATTAAAAATAATAATAATGCTGGACAATTCACACAGCATTATCTAGCCCCAAGCTAAGCAGAGCTTGTGTTATGGGGACTAGATAACTGATATACATAATATAATACAATACATAGATAGATATTTTTTATTATACATAGAAAACGACCAGAACACCCTGAACAAATGTCTGCAGATCGTACACACATTTGTTCCGAGGCGGGAATCGAATCCGCAACCTCCTGCGTCGCAGGCAGACCTTCGCCCACCGCGCCACAGAGGTCGACATCTTGGCCAATACAAAAATGGAAAACAATAATGTGTAAGAACTGTGTAACACAAGAATCCAGACACAACTATTATTCTTCCCTGCTAATGAACACTACAATGTACTTCGTACAAAAGGAAAACGTTGTTTCGGGGTTCCGTACCTCAAAAGGAAAAAAGGAACCCTTATAGGATCACTTTGTTTTCCATCTGCCCATCTGTCAACCATCTTTTTACAGACCTCTTACTCTTGGAGCTCTTGGAACTGCGATATAAATCAAACTTCTAAGTCAACGTAATAAAAAGTTACACACAAAACTATAGGGTACTTCAAGTTATTCAATTCCCGTTGACCTAGAATCATAAAATTTGGCATGAAGTACCTCAAAAATCTAGGAATAAAATGGCAGACTAAGCAACTATTGCTCTGTTTTTAACATCGGCAGTGTTTTGTTATAAGTACAATTTTCTTATTTTACAGATGCCCATTGGCCCCGACAATACTCCTGCTAATCGCAGCGGGAATCGAACCCAGCACTTTCCCGCTGATTGACGCGCCGCCAGCAGATGCCATTAAGTCTTCATTGACTCTCCTGAAAGAGCTAGGTAATATACTTTTGGTTTATTTTCACATAAATAAAAGACACGAGCAACGTACGCTCTGAAATATTTCGTGATTTTATGATATCACACAATGTAGGAAGAGCTAGCCGCAATAACAACAAGGAAACAAAGAGGAACAATAACTATTTAAAATAAATAAGACTAGCCGTGTGGTGCCGGCTTAGAACTTGCACCACCCCAACTCTTCCCGTGGGTCTTGTAAAAGGCGACTAAGGGACATACACCGGGGGGCGGGTAGCAGCGCCTCTTGCAGAATAGATCTACCACCGAACTGCGATCCCCAACCCGCATGACCAGCGTGGGATTATGGGCGGTAATGGTAATAAATATTAGGGGGAGGCCTGTTTCCAGCAGTGGACCATTATAGGCTGTTGAGGTGAGTTATGAGGTAGGTACAAAACTACGACTAATTATGATGTTTCCTGAATGTGGTTTGAATAGTTGTTGCTGATGCACTGACCTCCGTAGGCGCTCGATCCCCACTCGCGGCACGGGAGTCCCATTCCATTCATCCAATACCTTTGTCCAAGTTCTTTGTCCAATATTTGATCAAATTTCTTGAATGGATGCCTAATTCCACTCATCCAATATCTTTGTCCAAGATTCTTAAGTAATTTGCGTAGTTGATTTTAAATGAAATTACATCACATCCCACTAATTAAAAATGCCAATGTTTGGATAGATAGAAGGAAGTTTGTTACTTCTTCACGCAAAAACTTCTTACCAGATTGGGTTGAAATTTGCATGGGTGTGTACTTATTCTTAAATAATTTTATTAATTTAAAATAATAATTTATTTTTAGGTGCGATCGAGAGTGACACCATTCCGAAACTGACGGTGCTTGGCAAGAAAATGTCGGCATTTCCGATAGATCCAAAATACTCTAAAGTGCTCTTAAGCGCTCCTGAATATAACTGCTTGGAAGAGGTAAAACAATACATCTTGTTGTATATAAGAAATTATGTAATGTCCCAAACAAATGGACTTTGACAGAACTTAACTAGCAACCCTCCCTTAGTACGGGAATGCACTACGATTCACGCTCGGATTGGATTCGAACTGAGCAGGACAGCATGAGGTGTGGCTTCATTTGTTCTTCCTGGTTTTGTTTGGCTGACATTTTCCCACTTTTCTTTTTCAGGCCCTGAGTTTAGTAGCCGTGTTATCCAGTGAGAACATATTCCACACCCCAATGCATAAAAGAGAAGAAGCTATAAAAGTCAAACAGAAGTTTGTTTCACCAGTGGGAGACCATTTGACTCTGCTCAACGTGTTTAAAGCATTTTGTAAAGCTACTTTGAAAAAGGTATACTTAATAAATATTTATTTAACGCTGGACAATCCACACAGCATCATCTAGCCCCAAGCTAAGCAGGGCTTGTGTTACGGGTACTAGATGACTGATATACTTATTATTACAGTTACATTATTTATTATACATTACATGGTATTTTTATTATACATACAAATACCAAGAACACCCGAGAGAAAAATATTTGCAGATATTACAAACATTTACACCACGGCGGGAATCGAACCCTTAACCTTTTGCGTCACAGGAGGACTCACCCGCCGCGCCACATCGGTCTTCGATCGTATGTAAGCTAATTTAGTTTGTGCTTGCTTTAGCGTCCATTCTGAAAACAAACTTAGCCATTTTTTGGGCTTTTTAGTCTTACTGCTGGGTAAATAAATAAATTTAAATGTATATATATATATATGTACTCGATTTTTTTTTATCAAAGGTGTTTACAAAACAAAAAAAGTTGAAAATATTTTATGACACCATCGGAGCAAATTGCAAGAGTAGAACTCAACTTTAAATCTTTTCGCTGCGTGTCAGCGCGAGTTCGCCGCTAAGCCGCTGTCGCACCGCCACGCACGCTGTGCACGGCCACGCGGCGCATGTTAGCTGCGTGGGTTCGTTTGTTTGACAATCTTATACTCGTGCGTAGCGTGTTCGGGTTGCAGTGGACGTTAAAGACACGTGCGTAGACTCTCCGTGCGTTGCGGTGGGATAGCGATTTTGTTTTGCTGTAGTTTTTTTTTGTGATGCTGTTCTCTCTTAATAGGTATTATCAGTTTTTATTCATAAATATCTTAGATATACAAACTGGCTTAAAAATCACTGAACCAAATTTAAACGTCCTGCCAGTATTTAAAAAAGTTTATCCGTAAAAAAAGATTTGTAAACCACCTTTTTTACAATACAATACAAAACTCTCACCATAAAAAAAACTAGAAACAGGCATACACCTTAAACATAAAAGTACAATGGGCGGCCTTATCGCTTAGAAGCGGTTTCTTCCAGGCAACCTTTTTTGTGTCAAAATAATGAACAACGCTTACGCCTAATATTTTACTTCACAGCAATGGTGTAAAGAAAACTATCTGAACCACAAGAACTTGTCCCACGCGTGGGACATCCGACAACAGCTGCTATCTATATGTCAGAGGCTGAACCTTAGCGTTACAAGCTGCGGAACTGCTACTGATCAGGTAGGTCTTCTCTAAAGCTTAATTTTAAATCTAGGATTAATGTTTTAAAAGTTGTTGCCTAATTCGTTACACAAGTTATTGCCATAAGTTTTACGCAAGCATCATAAATAGGTGACCTCTGTGTTATATGGGTATTATGAAATGACAGACATGACTGTGATTAAAAAATATTGAAAAAGAATGCAAAATCTGGCACAAGCTTTACTCAGGTTAGGTTACCTAGATGATGCACCTGGATTAGATAGATATATAATACTTGTATTCAGACTTACAAAACAGATAGCATTTAATATTATAGAGAACAGCAATGGATTTGGCGTCCTTATCGCTTAAAGCGATTTCTTCCAGGCAACCAGACAGGCTTTGTCACGTTGTGTGCTTTATTTCTATTAGTGAAATTATTTTTTTATTGTTTCCAGTAGTTCCATATACTCATAAACACATAATTAAATTTTACATATTTAGTGAAGTTTCTAGCTATTTCATCTTCCGAATGTACTCAAAACCAGACATCTTCATAATAAAAAAATAATATTCGTTAATAATGTTCGTTTAACCAGTTTACAATAAGCTACTACATAGTTTAGTGAGACCCTTATTTACGGATAAAAAACCTGTGTTTAAGGGTCTTACCCGCTGTTCCACAACACGCGTTACAGATACAGATTACTTAATTTATGTAAGAAAGGAACATAAATAATTACAAAAAGCTAATTTTATATATACATAGTGCCGTCTAATGTATTAAAATCTTACAGCTTAT
The DNA here is from genome assembly GCA_946478455.1 of Eupithecia vulgata. Classification (NCBI taxonomy): domain Eukaryota; kingdom Metazoa; phylum Arthropoda; class Insecta; order Lepidoptera; family Geometridae; genus Eupithecia; species Eupithecia vulgata. The sequence continues at coordinate 10,580,868 of OX297862.1, read as the reverse complement.
CTATCTTTGTCTAGTTTATATAATAATAAGGAGGTGAAATGTGTGATTTTGTGTTACGTGTGAGTGATGTCTTGGGTCAAATTGATGTAACCTATAGTCACATAAATAACTTGTTACAGGATATTTACCACGATTCGATTTTTGAGTTTTCCAATATTTCGGCGCAGTGACTTTAGTTCTTCCGTGATCATGGCGCATGAAACTGTGCCGAAATATTGGAAAACTCAAAAATCGAATCATGGTAAATATCCCGTTTTAAATGACTTTAATGTTAATAACCATGATAGTTTTAAAAGTTTTAACTTGTTACAGCTCCTAAAATGCCTCCTAAGCGGTCTATTCACGAACTGCGCGTGGTCCCGCGGCGTGGACGGCGCCGGTCGCTACGTTACGGGAGCAGGCTCAGCCGCCGCCCTTCACCCCGCCGGCGTCTTGCATTCCACACGACCAGCCCCATCAGCGGTCTTATACACCGAGCTGCTCCACACGAGACGTTCCTACATGGTCACTGTATCGGCTATACAACCACAGTGGTTGCACCAGGTAGCACCGGACTACGCGAGGCGATGCCGTGCGAATCGGTGACGAATAATGATACATCTAGTTGAATGTAGGCATAATTTGAAGAAGTTACCGTAAGAAACAAATGAATAGCGATTAAGCAAGCGCCTTACTTACACTTCATTCGACCTGCCTCATTGTCGGTCTTATACACCGAGTTACTCCACACGAGACGTTCGTACGTACATGCTCACTGTCTCAGCTATACAAGGTGTCCCGAATCTCAACGTCAAACTGAAAACGGAAGACAATGGGTACATGACAATTCAGAAAAACAACAAAATTATGGGTCTATCTCCAATGGTTCCTGAGTTAAAAGCTTTTTCCTGTAAATCGAAAATTCTATGCCCGGCGTCAAACTTTTCGATGCTGTGACTTGGTCAATATTTTGTAATTTTTATTTCTGAATTACAAACTCATATAACATTTATATTTTTGTGTTTTTTGGGGTCGTCATGAACCCAAATCTGTTCCATGAATCCAAACCCTGTCCTCCGTTTTCTGCTTGACGATGAGTTTCGGGACATCCTGTACGAGTATATACAACCTCAATGGCTGTAAGTGGCACCGGCTGCGTGAGGCGATGCCGCGCGAATCGGTGACGAACGATAATAATTATAATCTAGTTAAATGTAGGTTTAATTTGAAGAAATTTTATGTATTGAAATGTAAAAAATAAATAAATAAATAATGCTGGACAGTTCACACAGCATTATCTAGCCCCAAGATAAGCAGACCTTGTGTTTTGGGTACTAGATAACTGATATACATAATACAACACAATACATAGATAGTTTTTTTTTATTATACATAGAAAACGACCAGAACACCCTGAACAAATGTCTGCAAATCGTACACACATTTGTCCCGAGGCGGGAATCGAAACCGTAACCTTCTACGTCGCCGGCAGACCTTCACCCACCGCGCCACATCGGTCGTCTAATATGAAATGTCGCCAACCCGGCGGGCTATGTCGCCGACATCGGTGTGTAGACTCCAACCAGTTACAAAAAGATATATAAAGACAATGATTGTATATCACACATTCAGCGGTATTTGTTATTTAGTGAAATATTCAAATTCTTTAGTTAGCTGTTCTATAGTGTAGCTGTGATGTGAGTACTTATTTTACTTTTAAGTAATGTTTAACGTATTTATATTTTTATATGGATATTAAAATAATATTAAAAATAAAGGGTTGTAAAAATCTATAGAGTATTTGGTACATTGGTACAGGGACGTTCAACGATATTTATATAGTTGCCGCCAAATATCTTGTCCGGTGACGGGCAGCTAGAATAGGAATTTGCGCAGGTACACTGATGCGATATAATTAATATGTCGCCGACAACGCAGCAGGCGAAGCGATACGTACAGCCTCGTATAGCTCTGTTTCGCTCTTTCATTGTTTGAAACAAAAACTTTCAATGAATAGTCGACGCGACTGTCCATTAGGTAGCCGCCCACCAATTTGTCCTTATAATTGCGTTCTGTCCATCTTTGCCACTTGGTTCGCAAGAGGACAAGAAGAATAGCGGTTATCATAAGCTAAGCTAAGTTAAGTTTGAATTGAAGTCAATTTTCTGTGTACATACGAGTAGATAAAGATTTTCTATTGATTTTGTATTAATACCGAAATATTTAAAAAACAATACATACAAAAACTATACATCTTTTGTTGAAATTTAAAAATAAATTGTTTTTTTATAAAATGAACAAATTAAATATATTATAAACCAAAACCTGTATACTGAGGAAACTTGGAACCTGTCAGATTATCTATCGATGAACGCCACTGTACATACATAACCTACTTGTGTATGTGTTTTTTGTAATTATTTACGATAAAACTAGTCTTTGAAGACCCTCAAGTGCCTAGTTTATATTTAGTAAGTAAGCACATATTTTGTTAATTATGTATTGTTATTATATTAATATAGTTCCAAAACTATGCCATTGCATTTTTGTTCGCTTGTTGTACAATTTTTTTAGCCTAGTTATTTTAAGTTAAACGTGTTACATTTTAATTTTATGACTTAAAATGATTTTAATGACTTTGGTGCTAAATAGAAAACATTTTTAATGTGTAAATATTGTTTGCCGCCTCTGAATAAAATTTGGTAATGATTTTGAACTTGAGTATTTACTTATTTATAACTTGCTTCTGCCTGCGGATTCGCGCGCGTTTTTGGAATAAAAAATAGCCTGTATCATTTTCTATGTTTTTGTGAACAACATTTCACCCCGATCCATTCAGTAGTTTGGCGATTTCGTTTGGGCGTAATCGCCCGTTTGGGCGAAAAAATTCTTCACTTACATGCACGAATTGTCGCCTTTATTAATAAATTCGTGCAGATGTAAAGATGTTACGAAACATATACCTTTACCCTCCAATATTTTGTACGGTAAGGTATGTTTCGTTATGTGCCTCTCTAGGTGGCTCCCTTATTCGCATTTCGACAACGGGCTTTACCTAGAAAAACAAATTTATGAGTATCTATCTATACCTATATAGATAGGCTATTTCCTGAATAAATTTTCTGCCTGGCGCCAAACTTTTCTAACATCATAATGCCCATATTGACATCATGATTTTTTGAAATTCTACAAAAAATATTAGTATATGCACAGATAATTACTATACCTACAGATAGGTAAAGGGATAGTCTGTTTTTGTAATCAATCATTTTCAATGGGTTAACATTGACTCTTCAGTCTGAAATAAAAGTCCATTCAGGATAGGCTGGCAAGTTCTAATAAAAGTTGGCACATCATCATTTTCATCATCAGCCTATACTAGTCCACTGCTGGACATAGGCCTCCCCTAATGCGCGCCAAATCGCCCTGTCTTCAGCTTGCCGCATCCAGCATCTGCCAGCAGTCTTTCGCAAATCGTCAACCCACGTCAGAGGGCGTCCTACACTACGTTTGCCGAGTCGCGGTCTCCACTCAAGAACACGTTTACCGCAGCGGTTGTCGGTTATTCTTGAAAGATGGCCAGCCCACTGCCACTTCAGCTTGCTAATCTTTTGAGCTATGTCGATAACCTTAGTTCTCTGTCGGATGTATTCGTTGCGAATCCTATCCTTCAAAGAAACTCCGAGCATAGCTCTCTCCATAGCTCGCTGATCGACTTTAAACTGATGGACCAGCCCAACCGTGAGTGTCCACATCTTAGCTCCGTAGGTCATGACGGGTAGGACGCACTGATTGATAACTTTCGTTTTCTAGCATTGCGGTATGGATGACGAGAAGACTTGACGTAGTTTGCCAAACGCCGCTCAACCTAACTGGAACCCCCCTATTGGCCTCCTCGAAATTGTTGTTACCCAACTGCAGAGTCTGCCCAAGGTAAGTGCACTCGGAAACAATTTCGAGAAGGTGACCACGACGACCGGTCCCGGATTTTGTGTGGTTTACATTTTTCGCTGTAGGAGCACAAGACACACTTCGATACCTACGTCAATTTACAAAACTAAAGATGTGACTAACGGTGACAGTAGTTTAGGGTGCTTAGATTAGGTATAGTTCAAAGCCATAAAACAGACAATTTAGGAAACAATCAAGGAATTACCTATACCTACATTAATAAATTAGGATATACCTTTAAATAATTATTTAGCTTGGGGCTAGATAATACTGAATTGTTCAGCACTATGTAATAAAATGAGAACTTATACTTACAAGACGAATTATAAATACCTAAAATTATTTCGGCTAACGCCGCGATCAGCCGCAAGCTACCTTTTTTCTCGGAAGCATGTACGAGCCTAAAAATAATAGCAAAGAAGCAATTATAACTTATAATTGAATGTTTCTATAGATACAAAATATTGACATCAGTGTCGTCACAGCATAAAAAAGTTTGGCGAAGGGAAGAGGATGTATGATTTTCAGGAAAAGCCAATAACTTAGAAGCCATTGGAGATAGAGCCATGATTTAATGGTTTTTCGTGGTCGTCATGAACCCACCTGTCCTCTGCTTTAGGCACAAAGTTGAGTTTGGGGGACGCCCTGTAGAGTAAATAGTACGAGTATAAGAAGGTTTTTTTTTATATATATTGTCTAGTATACATATTACAAGGTACACTAGATTATAATTACAATCTAGCCATAGAATTGGCTAATGGGTAATTTAGTTTTAACTTAATTTTATAACAAAAGTATAAGAAGGATGATATTTTGTTTATCCATTTTTCGTTCGTAGAATGATATTTTTGTATCCTGTTTTGGGGAAAATAGTTTTTACGTCTTCTTGTAAATGTTGTACTCACTACCCGAACAAGACAAAATACTAGAGCAGAAAATGATAAGGGTTTTAGCCTTTTGGCACCGGAACACTAAAAATCAAGAATTCCCAGTGGAAATGAAATGTCTCCCAGTATCAATTACTGCGTCGCGCGTCGTCGACAATTAAAAAGCTCCGTGCCGAATTTAATTTCGTAGCCCCACTTCTTTAAAATTTATTCTGTAATAAGCAGCCAAGGCAGTCGTAAAAAAAGGATCCAAGAGAATAGCGGGGACACTTTCCTCATTAAAATGATTCCAGCTGGAAGCAGAACAATGTTAATTCGATATTTATGCAAATTCTACGAAATAATTCATTGGAATTTATGACACCTACGAAGGAACCGGTGACGTGGCGAGCAATTCTCATTAAAACTGTCCTACCTACTTTTCACCAATTAGTGTGGAGGGGAACTCGAATAGGTACTTACCTTACTAATTTGCGGAAACTTGGCAGGGCTTTTTACTTTCTTTTAGGGACCTAAGTACCTATTCAGTATTCATAGTTCGCGTACGCTATGAAAAGTAAAAAATGTAAGGTACCTTACCTACCTCCCCGACCGAAACGAATGTAAACAAAAGTGGCTTAGCGTAAGCGTGGTTAGCAGAAGGCCAGTGGTTCGCACATCGCCCCCGGCTAATGGGACTTCGAAATGGATGATGTAATCGATAACGCTCTCTTCGCGTCTGCTTTTTGTGTTTTCAACGCTAATTGCCCAACTTTCTTCCTAATAAATCGCTTGCCTTTGATACGCCATCATTTATCACGGCTCTCAAAATGAAATTCCTCTAGGGTTTTATACGAATAAATAAAAAATGATTCGCCCATATTTTACGTCCGACGCTCTGCTGTAAGGATATGGGTTAAATTGTGGAACGATAAGAAAATGAAGTTCTGTAAATATTGGCCATGGTTGGTTTGGTACCTAGTCCTCAATTACCTGTTAGCAAACCTGGTAGCCATGCATAAATCTAAAAAAAAAAGCTTTAAAATTTAAGGCGAAAAATTCTGAGTGTATTTTCTGATCCCACTATCTACAGGTATGTGTGTCGCCCCCGGATCTTAGAATCAGCCCTTTTGCAGAAAGGCTAGGCCAATTTCAAAACGAACGCAAGCTCTGCTTAGCTTGGGGCTAGATAATGCTGTGTGAATTGTCCAGCATTATTTATTTATTTGTTGGGAATACCTTATAAATTAGGCTAGATGGCTAAGTGAGTTTTTTATACAATTAATTGAATTGCGCCGTTTTTGCAATCGGCCTAAAATTTCTATAAACGGGATGATTCTACGATCAGGCGACGACATACTTGGATAAACGGGAAATCAGTGGAGTGAGAAAGCATTAGTATACTAAGTATACTCAACAGAACTCTTACTAAACTCAGTACAACTCAACATATAGTACTCAGTCTTATTATTTACGACTACAATACGTACAGTTTTACCGAAGGTACGTAGAGTGGTAGAATAGACTATCAAAGCCTCGTTAATAATTTCTCTTTAAAATCTTTCTTGTTTTCCTAGAACCAAAGCGTTCACCTGTGGGTTAGTGATAAAAACTACACGGAGAGAAGGCTAAACCTAGTTATTTTATTCTCCGTAGCTCATTCTCTACAAACAACTGAAATTATCACAATCACGCCGCAAAGCTACGCCGCCTGTGCTTGGTATTCCTGGGAATAAACGACGTAGTTTGTTAGGACAGTGTCGAAAGCGGTTTTAATTCTCGTTTAATTAAAATTTACCGGCAGTAAATCATTACCTTCCGGACAAGTTGCGGTTCGGCTGCGCACACTGTCATTTGTTTTTGAACACAGCCCGTGTCGCGACAAGTCATGCACTTTTTGCTATAGATTTTGTTCATTTTATGCGGCCTATATTATAATTATTTATTTTTATTCGGCTGAATAATATTTTACGCACCGACAATAATATCAGCTATCACTATGATTTCACGCTTGATATTTAAAAATTATGTAATGGAAATAAGTCCTTAAGATTCACGCTTCACAGTACAGTGAAAAGTTGAGTTGTTCAGGCGAGCAACATCTAGATTGTTCGCAGTTAGCTCAACCGTTTCCATTGTAAATACTTTTTCTTATTATGTAATATGTAATGTTTTTATTATGTATGTAATTTTCTTTGTTATATTAATAACTAGCTTCGGTCCGCGGCTTCGAACCCGTATTTTCTGTATAATAAGTACTTATGTCTAAGTTAGGCTATGCCTATTATCTAAGTTAGGCTAAGCAAAATACCATCATGATTGATGCCGAAAGTTTGTGAAATGTGAATTTTATTTTGCTGCCAAAAATACTGAACAGTTTTGGAGATCCTAGGTAGCAAAATAAAATTCACATTTCACAAACATTCGGCCCCATAATAGTAGTCGAAAAAAAATAATAAGTATGATAGATATGATGATAATATTATGTTAAGCATTTTATTTGATAAAATATCCAATGAACACGTTACAAATACCTTTCTTTCTTCTCTCTCGATCTTGCTTGCGCAACAAAAATATCATATCGCATTAAAAATACCTACTACGTAAATATTTCCCGTAGCAACTCGTAATCACTACGCCGTAGAAGCCTACGCCTACTCGATCGCTCAGTATAAAAATTCGTTTACAAGCTAAAAGCTTTCCATTTGCGGATAAAGCGGTCGGTAAGTTCGAAGCTAGATCCATCGTCTAAACATTTTAGTTGAAACACATGACCTACGCACTATTATGCGTCTTATTAGATACTAGCAACCCGCCCGGCTTCGCATGGGTACTATATTATGCATGTATTATACATATAAACCTTCCTCTTAAATCAAACTGCATTAAAATCCGTTGCGTAGTTTTACAGATCTAAGTATACATAGGGACAGACAAACAGCGGGAAGCGACTTCTTTGCGATTTGTTTTATACTATGTAGTGATATTTAGAGTATCACATTGACACAGATATAATTTCTAATATTCGGCAGCTCTGTGAATATATTTATTCCATCTTTCATTTAATCAGTAGCATCGAACAAAAGGAAGCTATTTATATAGGCTGATGAATTTAAATAAGGTATCTATCTACGCAAATTTCCACCTGCTGAAACAATATTCTTATCAGTACAGACAGATTATAATGCTATGTATCTAGGTAGGTATGTATCTGCCTTTTGTGCTAATTCAGTCTCGCCCACGTCTTATAACAATTTGCCATCATTGGTCCTTCGGGCGTAGTTGCTATCGAGGTCCCATCTAATCAAGTCGATAGTGTTTTGTTTTAGAATTCATTTACAAGCAAACGAAGCGAAAAATACATGCCGAGAAGTTGAGACGTAGGTGCACGTTGTATGTTATAAAAATACGAGATAGAATTTGAAGACGTTTGCTTTTTTTTCTTACCAACTGAAACTTTTGTTAAGTACCAACAATCAGGGGCCAAATTCTGATAACCAATCGCTTTACTACAATAAAATAGTAATAAATAAATAAATCGTTTATTTTGTGAGACAAAAATGGTACCTACCTATTACATCTATCGTTTTACAAATTGAGTTAAAAATCAATTAGACTTAGTTGGTGGTAAGTTTAAATCAAGATATTAAGTACATACTTATTAAAAAAAAAAAAAAAAACTTTATAATAGCTGATTCAATTTGTAAAAAGCGCTAGCTCCCACCCTAGGATAACCCACGTTGTGGATAGCTAGCCTATTTGTGCAAGAAATCATACAAAAAGTTGAAACACACTAAAATGTGGTGCAACAAGTATATTAGATACAATTTGTGTTATGGGGATATGATAGGTAGGACAATAGTATCGTCGTAGAATCGTCAGAGCGATCTCTTCCAGGCAACCTCATATATATCGTTCTAAACCTTCATTAAAATTAGAGGCTTTTCGGAAGAACAGTGCACAGCCATAGGCTGAAGTGAGTTGTTTATCTAAAGGCGGCTATAGTTAACCTAGCAGGTTAACTTCCCTGTTCTGAGGGTAGACCGTAAACCGAACTGTAAAATGTCGGGAGGTAAACAGAGTTCCGCCTATCAATGAGAACGGTAGGCTGTGCTCCCGACAGTAAATCAGGCTTGCTGCGGTACGCGCATCCTTGATTGGCCGCCTCCTTCCCGAGCTCCACGTAAAACTATTTAGGTTAGCTTTCGAGCGGAAATGCTGTTTGTACAGTCACGTGCATTAATAATATGTTGGTATACTATAATAACACATTAACGTGGAGTACCTTGTCGTACCAAGGTGCGCTTTCTGATGGATGAAAGGCGGTCGTTGAGTTAGTCAGGTTTAAAGCTTTAAAGTGACGAGGTTTAAGTGAATGCAGTTGACTGTACCTTAAAACATACCTCTACTCCTATACTCTACCTACTCTAACCATCTTTTTTCGTAATATAGATACAGTATCATTTAAGAAGGTAAAATTTGTCGACGAATTGCCCATACAAATAAAAATTATTTGTAATTCGAGCATCATTCCGCCATATTGTTATTTTTTGCATTTTAATAGTACCTTACCTATTTATCTAGTCCCTGTTTATTCTTTTTTCAAAATACTCACCTAAAATATATGTAAACAAACATCATTTTGCATATTTTTAGGTACATAGAAAATTACATGTTTTCGTCCTATCTATTTTGTAAGAGGCCTGCGGATGATGATTTGCCCATACAAACGTACTACCAAAATGATTTGTAATTCAAGCATATTTCCACCATATCATGTTGTTTTTCGTATAAGAATAGTATTTATCTAGGTCCCTGGATGTTTTTTTCGTCATAATAACACCTACAATGAAATATAAGTTGAATTATGCAAAATACTACTACTAAACTGTAAGTCGAAAACGACATGTTTTCGTCCTATTTGTTTTGTATTAAAAACAAAAATATCTTACGTTTTGTTTGAGAAGGAACATAGCTTACATTGTCTAGTATAACACCACATTGTCGAAAATACAAAACGTTTTCAGTCATCAGTTTTGGTATTACGGAACACAATAATTCACGAATTGAAGTTGCGTGCAGCTGTCGCCGAAGCCTTACGTTATGTTTGAAAAAGAACATACTTACCTTACGCCTTACACTGTCTATTAACGGAATAAAAACACTATGTGGAAACAACAAAAAGTTTTCAGTGTACATTTTTCACATAATAATATTACGATAGAAGTTGCGAGCGGCTGTCGTTAAATCCTTCATCAATGATTCTATTTACAATACCTTCTAAATTATGAATTACGTTGGTACCTCTTAACAATTTAGAAGGTACTTGGTACCTATATACACCACTACACATACCTTACCAACCATTGTTCAAAACTATTAGGTTATCCAACTAGGTAGGTAGGTATAAGTTTGTAAATCACAAAGTTCTACCAGCATTTAAGTTTACTTTGCGTTGGTTAGAGCACCTACAGGGTTTAATTTCCAAGTTGGTTACTTAGCAGTAGCGGCGTTCAGATTTCCATAGTATGTACCTGTACCAAAGTAATTTAGTGTACAAGTATCGACTGCCTCGCTGGTCTAGCGGTTAGCTTGTTCAACTGCTGATAATGAGGTACTGTGTTCAAATCGCGGGACGGGCCAATAGTTGCTTGTTATTGGGGTTTTTTGAGCGAGAAAAAATCACAATAGCAGCCCGGTGTCAGTAAGTTCGCGATTTTAGTGCCTCGGAAAGCACGTTAAGCCGTTGGTCCTGCGCCTGACCTCTCCCCGGTCTTGTTGGACAGACATCTGTGGCGAGGTGGGGGAAGGTTCGTTTCCCTTCTTGGGACAAATATTTGTACGATCTGCAGACAATTGTTCCGGGTGTTCTGTTCGTTTTCTAAGCATAGTAAATTTAATATGTTATGCATTGTATTTATATACATCTGTTATCTATTACCCTATAACCTATAACACAAGCTGGAAACCTGTTTCAGCCCCAAAAATATGCCAGGGAAAAATGGTCAAAAAGGTTTTTTTTTCGAAACGGGGCTCTACCTACCTTAGTGGGGTATCAAATAAAACGCATAGTTTTGCAAATTTTAAAACAGTTTTCGAAATTTCTGTAGGTTTCTTATACTTTTTGAAATATTTCCATTCGATTAAAGTCGAAATATTGACTGTCCAACGTGCTGAAACGTCAAGAAAAAATAAATAAATAATACTATAACAAATATACGTAAAATATTCACAGTCATAAAGAATAAAAGACCCCGAAAATCATATACAAAATATGTCAAATGGAATCAAGGATCAATCGACCAAACACTCTTTCCATAATCTCCTTAGCTTTTCTACTTTTATCTTCGTATTCGAAATACTTTTTCCCAAAGACATAGTAGCCTACGTTCCGTTGGGCTTTTCCTTAAATATAGAGATGCTAGGCATTGGGCTTTTGGGTATAAGGGCAATGTGCAGACGATCCAAGTTAGACACACTCAGTGGGTTAACAGCAGTCACGTCCACGCCAGCTGCGCGCCGCCGCCGGTTCAATAGATAGGTAGGTATTACCTTAGAAAGTTCGACGTTACGTGTACATAATGTGCTATTGGTATTTTGGTTTAGAGGAACGAAGGATCAAGCCAGAAACTCGGAGCCCGAATAATGTTTATTTGACTAAAAATCGTATTTCGTTATATCTCCGAGCTCAGCCAATTCCTGTAATTTTCCTCATTTTTGATTCCAATATTGAATCAACTTCGCACATAAATTCGTTCTTGAAAATCGAGATCGGCCGCTTTAACCACACAAACAATGGCTTTTCTTACAAAACTCGATTAACGATCATAAAACACGATGTTGGCTTAAGAACTATTTATTTATTGTTAGGAGCTGCGCTAAAAGTTGCCCCTTCTGCCCCCACCCCGTTTCAAAGATTTCTCTAAAACTAATGCAATCTATATAATATAAAACAAATTCGTATTAGTTACACTATTTATAACTTATTATGAACGACGGGACCGATTTTCATAGTTTTTGATTTGTTGGATTTCTCTTAGTCCGGAATTCGGATAAGAAGTATTAAAAACTTTGGAAAACTGACGAAAAAATAACTAACCGTGCGAAGCCGGGGCGGACCGCTAGTAATTAATGAAAGTAATTGCAAAATATAACCAATATCTGATATCTACACAATAAAATACCTAATTTTAAAACTTTTGTAGCAGTTTCATAATAAATTATTGTAGAAAAAGAAAAAAAAAATAGCGCGACGTTTTAACCCTCTCCGGCAACAGAAAACAGCAAATGAATAAAAAACATACGTTTGTATGTTCGGATGGAAGTCAGTCAATCGCATATCTGCTGCGACACGTACCTACTGCGAAACAGATTGTAGTCTTGGTTTTCTGAAAGTTTAGGGATGGATTAAAAATAAGTAATAGTCTAAGTATTTCAATAGGCATCATCTTTCCTCTAAAACAATAAGTTTTTCGTAATAATTTTTAAAACCAATACTAATAATAATTAAAAAATCGCAAAAAAACACATATATTCAATTTATATTTTTCAAAACAATTTTAACCTTACTAGTCATATTTTGATATGATATTAGTCATGTTTGTGATTTGTGTCATGATTTAATATACTTATTAAGAAAATTACAATCAAATAATAGAAGGAAATTAATACTAGTATTTACAATAGAAACAATTAATACATAGATTAGATTCGTTTTAAAGAAATATCTTAACGCATTCATTGCTCAGCCTCGGCGGTGTGTCGTCGTCATGCGGTGGTGCCAACTGACACGTGCGTCTGGAGCCATGAAAGTGTTAAACGGTGTGGACAGAAAAAGGCAATTTTTGGTGGAGAGGTCAAGGTAAATCAAACGACTCAATGACTATTACATCTACTCGTATGAAAGTTACCTTAAATAATATACAGTTTTAAAAGACATTCATAATGCAGACCACTAAAAATCACAAAAATTGTGTATACACCGATCAATACCTTTCATTTCAGTTTTTTTGTAATCTATGGCTCAGGTATACCTGAAATCCACGATGACATGTTGAACTCAATTTATTAATCTACATAGTACGGTTTATTCATATCATTTATTGTGATTTTATGCATACATATATTTTTATTAGGTGTAGGTAGTGTTAGTTAGTGGGTACACAATGCATAAAAACCCTGTCAGGGCGCAAAAATTACATAGGCGTAGTTTGAGTTTGATTTTGTAGCAGTACGTCTACCATGAGTTGTAAAAGTTAGATCGCCTGACGTTACTACAGTAGATATGCGTAAATACGCAGATAGTATACTTTGCTTCTTTGTTGGTACCATGAGCTATGTCAAATTTGTAACTCATGCTACCAAATTCTAAGCAAAAATGTTTGAAACCCTCGGCGCGCGAGTTACACTCGCACTTGACGGATCTTGTTTCAACTACAGTCGCTAGCGAGTATAGATTGATAAAAGTCATGGTACACGTACTGTTTATACATAAAAACACGCAGCAGTGTACTTTTTAAAGATATTCACAGGTACTAAATTACAAGGTGTTGCTGAGTCAGCGCGAAGACATTGAATGACTGGAGTCTGCGTCACCCTCTGCTCATTACGCGCCTGTCTCTGGCAAGCTCCTAGCGCCTAGTACCGCACTCGTTTTGATGACTCATCAAACAGGTAACGTAGGGCATAATAGAAGCTGACATTTTGTATAAATTATACTATATACTATGATTAAGACAGAAGGTTGAATATATGCAGAAATCAGTAAATGTTGCCTTTCTAGCCGAATTTCAGATACGGCGGTCAGTGTCAGTACATACCAGTTTAATATAAACTGGTCTGTGGTCTCAGCGAAGACTAGCCATGTGCGCAGGACATATTAGGTAAAGTGCATAAGTGTGCACCCAAACACTAGTACACTTTCTATTCCATCACTCTCATAATCTGATGGGACCGTAAAGATATCATATTTTAGGAGGTTAAAATCTAATACTAGCATCTTTTTTATATGATTTATTTTCGTAGCCCTGCTACGCCGTAGACCTACGGTTGATGTTTAATGAATTGCTGTATTAGTAACGTACGCAATCAAAAACTAAATAAAAGTTTAACTTCCACATTGTAACTATAGAGTATCAACTTACAAGCTGTTGCCCGTTGCTTCGTACGCGGTTTTTAAGTGGCCTATGTCCGTCTCCGGGATAACCATTTACCATCATCATCACCATAATATCAGCCTATACTCATCACAAGACATATGCCTCCTCCATACGACGCCACTCAGAGCATCTTGAGGCACCTCCATCCATCGACTTCCTGCGTCCATCGAGTTGCTGGTCTCCCAACACTCCGTTTCGCGTTGCATCGCGGCCGCCACTCGAGAACCTTTACTCCCCAGCGGTTATCATTATCAGTTCTGCGAGCTATATGACCTGCCCTCTGCCATCTAGATTACTTATTCTGGATTCTATCACGCAGAGAAACCCCGAGCATAACCCTCTTCATAGAGCTTAGCAGCTCTAAGCCATTATATAGATAGATAGATAGAAAATACTTTATTGCACACTTAAAACTAAAAAAACAATTTACACATAAAACAATTATATTATAAGTGACAATTGGCGGTCTTATCGCTCAAGAGCGATCTCTGCCAGACAACCTGGATATACAGGGTTATTGGTAAATTAGTATAGTAACACTAGTGAACTACATGTTCTGCCCATTATATTGAACACATTCGTGAAGACGACAGGTCTTTATTCTTAAAAAAAATGTAGATCACTCAAACCAATCTACCGACTCTATATTCCACTCCCCATACCAACTGTTAATTCAGGGCAGATCCGTTTTTACATTTAGTTTAAATGAAACCTCTTTGACGAACAATTACCGCATCGTGGGGGGTACCTATTACCAATACCGAGTTTAAGAATACAGACCTGACTGCACAAACGTGTATGTCATGATGGGGAGAAACTGCAGTTCACATACTAAATTACCAATAACCCTGTATATAACAGTGGCGTGAAATGGTAACAGAAAGACAGAGTTACTTTCAAATTTATAATATTATAATGGAATCGAATGCATAGGCGTTCAGAAATTGCCGACAATTTGTTCATTGATTGGCGACTTTGGCGAGGTATCGCGGCTCTGCCGTGAGTTGTCAGTTTATATTCGGCGTTGGTGCTCGCACGGCACATTTGCCTCCAATTCAATTCCGCGCTCGGCTCGTTGTAGTGCCGAATGAGCCATCGAAGAGATTGTCTCAGCTCGAGCCTGCGCCAACAGCTTTCTTGGAAACAGTAACCCATCTTCCTTAATTTGTATAACAGCGAATACTGAAAAACTTTACCAAAACGAAAATAACTACAACTATGAGAGCGTCGTCGTGAGTGACAAAAAAGGTTGGTACTTATATAACTAGCACAAATATAACCCTAAATCTGGAACATTGATTAAATCATCTATTTTCTTGTACTTAGGCCTTTCAGAATGTACCTTATCAGTTTAAATACCATCCGATAAAATCGATATCGAAATTGTCTAACTGGAATTCTTGACTGTGTCACGAAAGCTCGCAACTCCCAAATGCCGTAGCGTCTTCACATGCTTCGTAACGGTTATTTAGGTGCTAAATACCACTTTCGTAGTAATCCGAAGACTTTTCACTATATTAATACCGTGATCTACGACTTCGTTTAATTAACAAGTTACTTCTAAGTAAATGTAAGGTTGTTTATTAACAGGAACATGATTCCTAATTAATACTCGTACTTAGAACTCTATTATTGTTCTAAGGAAATCTGTTTCTTGGTTTAAAGAGTTTAAAGCTCTTTGCTCAAAAGATTTTTTATGTGAATAATGATAAAATAAATAGTGCTGGACTATTCACACAGCCATTATTACGTAATAACTAAAGAGATTTTAAAAGAGGAAAATATCATGTTTAAAGCAACTACACAGTCGTTATTTTGGGAATTACACGAAACTTGAGTAAAATACTTTCATCTCCAAACTTGAGCTTTGAGCTTTTATTTATATCTCCAAAAACTTTCTCTCACGGCCCCGATATAAAAATTTCAGAAGTGTTCGTATCGCTAAAACTTTTAAGTTACTTTAAAACAATATAAGCCTCACTTAAAACAATACCTACATAGAACTTTGGGAAGATTTTATCTAAGAAGTTGAACCTCTTGCAAGGATTTTTAGAAAAAGAAAGAGAAATTTCGATTTTGACTGTTTATTTAGATTTTGTAATGATCAATATGAATTATAAGGATTTTCACATACTTATAGGAGAGCCTTTGTCTAAGATGGTTGGGATAAGAAGCTGTAAAGCGATCCATTAGTGGGCGGAAATAGGGACGCCGCGACATTCTCGGAAATGAGCTCACCCATAGCTTCTCTCAGCTTCCGGTACAACGCCGCGCACGCAGCCGACACGTACCTACTCATATTTACAAAGTTATAAGTAATTTGGTAGGCGGCTTCATCCGTTATACCAGTAGCACTCAGCGTAGCGAATTCGAACACATACCTACTTAGTGACTATACGGTACCTCGTAACAATCAGTTATATGGACGATATCTACGATGATTGAAAACAAATATGTACTTAATTAATTTTATATAATATGATGGTTTAAAAAAACAAAAAACCGACTTCGAATCCCTTATATATATATAGTGTCATTACTCAAAAACTCCATACAAAATGTTCGTAGTTTTTTTAGGGTTTCAAAGATCGGTTTTGAAACCCTTATGGTCTCGCTCTGTCCGTCCCCGCTCTTTCTTGAATATCTCAGTAACTACTGCAGCTATTAACTTGAAATTTGAAATAATGATACATTTCGTGCGCCATTACTGATTTTAAGAAAAAAATATATAAATAAATGAAAAATGAAAATGAATATTTTCAGTACAAATTTTGATGTTGAAATTTCAAAAGAGACCTAGGAAGGCAAATGGGGTATCAAATGAAAGGTATCGTTTTGTAAATTTCAAAACACTTTTTGAAATTTCTGTAAATTTCATACTTTTTGAAATATTTCAAAAAAAGTCGAAAAATTGACCATACCCCCCCCCTATCTCCGAAGATTGTACACCGATCCACGTACAATGTATAAGGCGTTTGTAGATATCAATCTATATTTTACAGGAAAAATATAGAGAAGTCTGTAATAATAATAGTTTTTGAAAAATGGTCAAAAAGGGGGAGAATTTTTTTTCAAAAGGGGGGGTACCTACCTATGTGTGGTATCAAATGAAAGGTATCGTTTTGACCATATCAAAACACTTTTTGAAATTTCTGTAAGTTTCATACTTTTTGAAATATTTCAAAAAAAGACGAAAAATTGACCATTCCCCCCCCCTAGCTCCGAAGATTGCAGACCGATCCATGTACAATGTACTAGGCGTTTGTAGACATCGATCTATATTTTACAGGAAAAATATAGAGAAGTCGGTAATAATAATAGTTTTTGAAAAATGGTCAAAAAGGAGGGTAATTTTTTTTCAAAAGTAGGGGTACCTACCCAAGTGGGATATCAAATGAAAGGTATCGTTTTGACCATTTTAAAACACTTTTTGACATTTCTGTAAGTTTCATACTTTTTGAAATATTTCAAAAAAAGACGAAAAATTGACCATTCCCCCCCCCCTAGCTCCGAAGATTGCAGACCGATCCATGTACAATGTACTAGGCGTTTGTAGACATTGATCTATATTTTACAGGAAAAATATAGAGAAGTCGGTAATAATAATAGTTTTTGAAAAATGGTCAAAAAGGAGGGTAATTTTTTTTCAAAAGTAGGGTTACCTACCCAAGTGGGATATCAAATGAAAGGTATCGTTTTGACCATTTCAAAACACTTTTTGACATTTCTGTAAGTTTCATACTTTTTGAAATATTTCAAAAATAGTCGAAAAATTGACCTTTCCCCCCCCCTATCTCCGAAGATTGCAGACCGATCCACGTACAATGTATTAGGCGTTTGTAGATATCGATCTATATTTTACAGGAAAAATATAGAGAAGTCTGTAATAATAATAGTTTTTGAAAAATGGACAAAAAGGGGGAGAATTTTTTTTCAAAAGGGGGGGTACCTACCTATGTTTGGGAATCAAATGAAAGGTATCGTTTTGACCATTTCAAAACACTTTTTGAAATTTCTGTGAGTTTCATACTTTTTGAAATATTTCAAAAAAAGACGAAAAATTGACCATTCCCCCCCCCCCCCCTAGCTCCGAAGATTGCAGACCGATCCATGTACAATGTATTAGGCGTTTGTAGATATCAATCTATATTTTACAGGAAAAATATAGAGAAGTCTGTAATAATAATAGTTTTTGAAAAATGGTCAAAAAGGGGGGGAATTTTTTTTCAAAAGGAGGGGTACCTGCCTATGTGGGGTATCAAATGAAAGGTATCGTTTTGACCATTTCAAAACACTTTATGAAATTTCTGTAAGTTTCATACTTTTTGAAATATTTCAAAAATAGTCGAAAATTTGACCTTTCCCCCCCCCCTATCTCCGAAGATTGCAGACCGATCCACGTACAATGTATTAGGCGTTTGTAGATATCGATCTATATTTTACAGGAAAAATATAGAGAAGTCTGTAATAATAATAGTTTTTGAAAAATGGTCAAAAAGGGGGGGAATTTTTTTTCAAAAGGGGGGGTACCTACCTATGTGGGGTATCAAATGAAAGGTATCGTTTTGACCATATCAAAACACTTTTTGAAATTTCTGTGAGTTTCATACTTTTTGAAATATTTCAAAAAAAGACGAAAAATTGACCATTCCCCCCCCCCCCCCCTAGCTCCGAAGATTGCAGACCGATCCATGTACAATGTATTAGGCGTTTGTAGATATCAATCTATATTTTACAGGAAAAATATAGCGAAGTCTGTAATAATAATAGTTTTTGAAAAATGGTCAAAAAGGGGGGGAATTTTTTTTCAAAAGGAGGGGTACCTGCCTATGTGGGGTATCAAATGAAAGATATCGTTTTGACCATTTCAAAACACTTTTTAAAATTTCTGTAAGTTTCATACTTTTTGAAATATTTCCAAAATAGTCGAAGAATTTACCTTCCCCCCCCCCTATCTCCGAAGATTGCAGACCGATCCATGTACAATGTATTAGGCGTTTGTAGATATCAATCTATATTTTACAGGAAAAATATAGAGAAGTCTGTAATAATAATAGTTTTTGAAAAATGGTCAAAAAAGGGGATTTTTTTTCAAAAAGGGGTACTTACCCATGTGGGGTATCAAATGAAAGGTATCGTTTTGACCATTTCAAAACACTTTTTGAAATTTCTGCAAGTTTCATACTTTTTAAAATATTTCAGAAAATTGATTGTCCAAATAATTGGCAAATGTTTGAAACCCTCGGCGCGCGAGTTACACTCGCACTTGGCGAATCTTGTTTTTAACAGATCACAAAACAGAGTAAGATCCTTATAAAGACAGTAGGTATGTACTCATTGTTGTTACGAGCTAGATTTTACCCAAATATGCAAACATAACAAGTATAGAAAAAATGTTGTAAGCTATAATTTAAAATTTTACCAAAAAACGTGAAATTTCACAAAACATAGTACTAATACAGTTTTAACATGTTGGCTAACGGAAAGGTATGCACTATGTAGTCATTTGCAAAAAAGGAAAAAAATAAGAAAAACGTAAAAATAGCAGATCATTTGCAATGTTCATAAAATAAGAAAAACGTAAAAATAGCAGATCATTTGCAATGTTCATAAAATATTATGAACGAAGAATAAAAAAGAAAACGTAACTTCACTCGTAATTTCGAAGTAAAGTGTTAGATTAATCACTTCAGTATATTTTTATCTTCAAATAACGACTCGAATACGATTATCTGTAAAATATAGACGAGCGAAGTTTGAAATAAAAGTTTAGCTTTAAAAACTTGTGTAAATTGCTAATAAAATGTTGAAAAAGAGCCGCTGGCTTATGTACACAAAATTGAAATATCAAGAGAACTGGACTCACCTTGGGTAGCGAACGTAAAGTAAACATTTACATAGCCACTCCAAAACGATAGTTATACGATGAGTTATTTATTAAGTACACACTATGCTGCATTCAATAGCTACTTTAGTTTGGTACCAACATAGAGTGGCTATACCTCAACGTATAAATGTAATTTAGGAGATATTAAAGGGTATTACATCCATTTTTTTTTCTTTTTTCCCATCATTGGCCACCAATCAGTTGCTCTGTGGCTCCACCTACCATCACCTCGCCTTGCAAGTGAGTAGTTCCAAGTTGCAAGGTGGGTGGACGACATAGTACGCGTCGGGGGGCGGCAGTGGAGGCGGTTAGCACAGGACCGTGGTGGATGGCACAAACTGAGGGAGGCCTATACCCAGCAGTGGGTAAAATCCGGCTGTGGATGATGATGATGACACCCATTATTGAAAACTGTCTCAATTAAATACAATAGTAGTAAATGAACCACTAAAAATACAATATTTTTATCCAATCGATTTACTTTGTGTCATCAGGTGTCAGTTGGATGTGAGACCTGAACATATTCGCTGATGTTGCTGATGACTGTTGATACTTTTTGGTTAGCCTACACAGCGGTATGACATAATAACATTGCGCTTACTATTTCATGGTTTATTTCACAGATTAAAAACGGAAATCTTTGAATTAAATTACAAAATGTATTTTGTTATTTCTTGAACTAAAACTAACATTTTCCGACTTCGTTTTGCCTAAGCTATATCATTATTGAATATATTTTTAGATTTATTCTCTTAAAGAGTAAAATACCCTATTGGTTCGGTGGATATTTACAGGATAGTCTGCTAACTGCGAATTCTAAATGTACATACATTTAGTTAGGTTAAGAAAGAGATCTTGGTACTTACAGTTACAGTGAATCAGTGCAATGGTTCGCTTCAGAGATACCTTGCTGTTTGGTTTATTCCTTGGTCGTTTGTTTACTTTAATGGTGTATTGGAAATGTTTACGACTTTGAAATACTACTTAAAAACAGAGCTTAGTTCGAATATGGCACGATGCGACATCGTCTTTTTTCGGAGTAAGGTTACTATGTTCCATAACGAGAAGAACCGACAACAGCTAGGGTAAACGTGTTCTTGAGTGGAGATCGCGACTCGGCAAACATAGTTTAGGACGTCCTCCGACCAGGTGGGATTACGATTTGCGAAAGACTGCTGGCAGATGCTGGATGCGGCAAGCTGAAGATAGGTCGCTATGGCTCTCATTAGGGGAGGCCTATGTCCAGCAGTGGACTAATATAGGCTGATGATGAGGTATATGTTAAGCCAAGTAACGCAGGTTTATAATGTTTCTATGGTAGTTACGTAGAACGTGTGATACGATTTTTGCCGCTCCAATATGGAGAATTATTTTAACGTTGTGCCTATATTTACCAATAAATTCGAAGCGAAAAATGCTGAATGAAAATATATTTACCAACTGATTCGTTGAAACGTAGTAAGAACTATTTTCCACCCATCAAGAGGGCTGATTGCAATATTCTCAAGTAAATTGGAATTTGTTCTGTCTGCTCATCCTGATTGCAAATTATGTTGCAACAGCGCGTCGACAATTTGGTTTTTATCAACGAGAAGAAATTTTTTCAAATCTTACTTATCGTACATACCTTGCTACGAGCATTTACCATAACACAAGCTCTACTTATCTTGGGGCTAGATAATGCTATGTGAATCGTCCAGAATTATTTATTCTTTATTTATAGGTATATTTGATATCGGTACCTGTTATAAAACAAAGTAGTAGTAAAATACAGTTTAAATAATAGTTAGTAATAATAGTTTATCAGTTTTAATTTAATTCCATTTTTAATTTGCTGTACAAATTCTAATCCCTTGTAAAATACACCATATGTATATAGCTCAGGAACAGCTGGACTGATTATAGCGATCTTCGATTCGTTAGATTTGTCTCCGAATAGCATAATACTTAATTAATTAAAATAAGAAAAACTGCTACCAGCGGCTTTGCACGCGTTGTTTAACGTTATTCCTATCCCATGGGAACTGATATTTGGGATAAAAAGTAGCCTAGTCTATCAAGCCAACGTTACTCTCCATCCTTTCAAATAACTCCACCAAAATACCAAAATACACGTCGATTGGTGGCTTAGTTAGAGCGTGAAAGAAGGAAAAACAAATAAACAAACGAACACACTTTCGTATTTATAATATTAGTACAGATATTCACGATGGGAATATATACGAAAATCGTTATTATATACATTAGAAGGCGGCATGAAGTTTGCCAGGCCAGCTAGTTTTAGTATAAAAAAGCGAAGGGTTTAAAAAAATTAAGGCTGATGTTTATCATAATATAGTTAACTACGTCAATTTTTATTCCCTCTGTTCACGTGTTTCAAGGATGCAAGGAAAGGGCGATCCTTGTCCTAAATATGAACAAAATAATAAAAAGATATCTACCGAGTTACTGGAGGTTGTCTGGAAGAAATCGCTTCTAAGCGATAAGGCCGCCCATTGTACTTATATTATGCAATGTATCTCAACATTATTACAGATTACAGTTCCCTGAATTTCAATCCCTGAAGTTCGGGATTGTTCCAAATTGGAATAGAATCGATTGACTGAAGATTGTTCGATATATTTAACTGCAAAGTGGGAAGAATCTATTTACAGCTATAAAGCTTGTTTTGATTTGAGCTTGTCAGAAGCCCCTAGGCTTTAATACATAACTGTCATGAAATGCGGGGCTTCGCTTTGTTGGAAGGTGCCTCTCCTTTTGAAGCGAGTTTTCTTTAAATCTTTCAATACAAAGATGTTTGTTTGAATATCATAAAGTTAAATTGATTGTTATGGTATTATTTATGATTCGGTCTGGAAAATGGAAGATTTTCTTTACAATTTTATACTATTCTAAGAAATGAAACTATACCTTACATTAATTATACTGTATGTTGCAACATTTTATAAATTCTTCATAGACCTTAAACCTTTAGGAAAATAATCTCTGGTAGGATGTCAAAGAGCTAAGTTGGCAATTACTTAAAAAAAAAAAACTAAAAAAAAGAAAACAGAGATGAAATGCGGAAAGTTCGAAGCACAAGTTTTGAAAACAATCTCCACATTGTTTTGTGGGATGAATATTCGAAAATTTAAATTCAAATTTGGAACTGTGGTTCCAAATTTTAATTTATTGTTGTAGGCTACACTGCCAGCTATTTATCAGCGTATTTTCCTAATGATATTATTCCTTTTTTATGGAAATGCCACCTGAATAGTACTTGCAGTAGGTACTGTTTTTTTTTTTGATAAGAAGTGTATTGACGTCTGTTTCATATTGAATTGGTAAATGCCATAGACCGTAACCTGAAGTGAAAAAGTACATCTCCAAATTAACCCGTGAAAGTCGTAACAGCCTAAGGAAACATACCAGAGGAAGAGTTGCAGCTACCTTCTGCTTTTTTTAACACCTCCACTGCGAACACCATTCCGGATGTCAGTATGGCAAAACCACCCTCGTTTGGGGCAGGCATGTTCAGCAGTGTGGCCCGGTGGTGCCGCCGGCTTAGATTTCAAACTCTTCCCGTGGGTGTCGGATTAAGCGACTGAGGTACATACGTCGTCGGGGGCGAGCAGCAGTGTCTCTTGCAGAATAGATCTACCACCGAACTGCGATCCCTAACTCGCATGCTCAGCGTGGGGATTATGGGCATTACCACCATGAGATGAAAGCCAAAAAATGATGTTTAGCTGTGGACGTACATGTAGTTGCTTACCTATGCCCTAACAATAATATTCGAAAATACAAATATACCCATTATTGAAAAGGTATGTTACGGTTGTTGTTAGAACCATAGACATAAATATTTTTCACTTAGAACTCAGTCTAGGTTAAGGTACACGACCTTAGCCTACGCTTAGGTTGATCGTTTCGCGAGTTGTTTTTTCGTGGTTTTTATTTTTTGTTGCGCTCGACATGAAATAAAACTAGCGGAAAGTAATTTGCCACAAATCTTAAACCATTTTCAAAAACGATTTTTTTATCAGAATATTTTGAGCAGTTGGAAAAATAAGAGATTTTGGCTTAAAATCTACGTCCCATAAGCTGTTAAAAGTAGGTTTTATGATGGGTTCATAGAAAATGGTAAACAATTTGCGACAAGTTACCTGTCCGTTAGATTTATTCTTTGATGAAATCATAAAAAAAATTGAATCTCGCGCCAACACGAGACGATAAACCTTAAATACACTGTTCCGCATAAACCCAAACAAATAAACCTCCACAACCTTCGAACCGATAAATTATTTTGTAGGAGTATTGCCTCACCTGGAAACTTCGCTATGGACATGAGTTTTCTTACGTGGGCTAGAACCGTTAGTTTATTTCCGATAAACTTCGTCGAGTTTAGTATTCCCATGACAATGCTGTATCTTATTTGTTGTTTAAGTTAATCGCAGTCTATCGAGTTTGGGAAGTACGAACTTTGGTGGCCGTTTTGTCCGAAAATTCAATATGCAAGATGAAAAAAAAAAGATAAACGTAGTATTCGCTATTGTAAGCTGCGCTGATCCAGTGAAATATGAAACATGTAGAAGAGCTGGCAGCGGGCCAGTTGCTTGCATCACACTTTAACAAAGGGTTTCATATCAGGAAATTGTTCCTGGAACAATAGAAGAAAATATAAGCCTGCTTGTGATACTCCGACGGAGTGTTCCCGTCCATCAGACTGAAGGTAGACCTTCAAGTGTAAAGAAACAAGTTATATTCTATGTTGTAGATAACAATCTAACAAGTGGACTTACAATCATTTGGAGACCTACTTTTTCAGAGAATCAGAAATAGGATAGAGATAGAGAATCAGGAATAGACTCGAATACAGCTAGATTAGAGCAGTATTTCCGTGTTTGTACTAGTTTGGGCCGAGGCGAGTGGGACGAACTCGGAATACCTCAATATTAAGCTTTTAGGATGTGTCTTTAAAATAAAGTTCAAACGAGAGGTTTTGGGACTTAGAATAGAAATACATTTTTAGACACAGGTACACACAAGCATAAAATAAGCGGAAAACAAGAAAAATTTAACATGGAGGTAAGTGACACAAAAGGGTGGTAGTAAAAATTTGACGATTATGATGAGAGCAAATTTCATATTATATACTTATTAAAAATTCTCGAGTGTGAGCATTAATTGATTCTGTCAGTTGTATTGAGTTAAAAGCGTAGTTGCAAACGGTTAAACCAGTTGGCTGGGAGCCACAGCGCAGACTAGAGCTTTTTATTGCTTTTAAAATATGACCTAAAATGTACGCTGAGACGTTAAACTGCGTCATGTGAAAATGAAATAAATACGAAACTTACCCACGTTCTTCTCGAATAATTTATGATGTGCTAGTGAAATTAAAAACGTATGGCTGTGAATGGTCTCGTTCTTCTGAATATGTACCTACCTACAGCAAGACCATAAAAATATACGGAACCTACTTAAAACTCTAACTAAAACCTACTTTGAAAACATCTACTCAAGATGCAAATTGTTGAATAAGTCCTAATGCCTAAATAAGCTTGTCTTTGACGTTGAAATTATGAGTTCCATACTTCCATAGTTACATTTGAAAATGTAGACTGCATTGTTTTCCATAACTGAGACATTTAATAAAATAGAGTATCTTGTCATGTTACCCCAACATCATGTACATTTAAAATGGAAACTTCGGCAAGAAAAATAAACTCTGCTGACTGGAATCTGAAAACTGTGAAAGGTGAATGGCAAGAAAATCACTTTCCCACCCCCACAATACAGTTTATGAGACTTTTTGTTTACCTTTATCCGTACCTTTCGTAATGGCTTCATGGCGCTCAGAGTTAACGAAGTGAGCCACCGAAGTAATTTTGGTGTATTTTGCATACTTTACGGAGGCCTATGACGCCTCCGTAAAGTATGCATGAGTAACGGAATTTCACTTTGCGATACTTAACGTATATTGAAATTTACACGAGGGTTGTGGTGAGTCGGTCGATGAGCATCCTTAAAGTTCATGTGATTTATCACGAACGAAAATTGATTTAATAATTTATATTTGACTACCTCTGTGGCGCGGGGGGCGAAGGTCTGCCTGCGTCGCAGGAGGTTGCGGGTTCGATTCCCGCCTCGGGACAAATGTGTGTACGATCTGCAGACATTTGTTCAAGGGTGTTCTGGTCGTTTTCTATGTATAGTAAAAAATATATCTTTGTATTGTATTACGTATATCAGTTATCTAGTACCCATAACACAAGCTCTGCTTAGCTTGGGGCTAGATAATGCTGTGTGAATTGTCCAGCAATATTTATTTTATTTATTTATCTAATGCTCCATCCACGCTTTTATTTTGATGATGATGAGTCTTTGTTAATGGCAATATGTTAGGCACAATTATGCCAGTGGCAATGGAAAATATTTGTAAATATCTGAGTTACTACCAAATTATGAAGATTATTTTGATAATTTCACCAGAAACAAGTTTTTATCTAGCAGGGTATACCACGTGCGTGCAGGTTTGGCTCGGCTTGGAAGACGAGATGTTTAAGTCCCCTTTACAACCCGCTCTTATTTTATTTGAATTCACATCCATGAAAGGTGAGTGAATAAATACTGACAGAAGGAAATATTTTAAATGATACACTGGTCACTTTTGACAAATAGAGATGCGAATCTGTCGACTCGAAAAATACGAAATTTTAAATATTTCGGGTCTTACGAAAAAAAATTTTTTATTGCTACAGTTATCAATGAAAATAATAGTTATGGCTACTAGATAACTGATAACATTTACAATACAATACATAACTATTTATTGTACCTACATTACAAGATTAAATTAAATATGTCATAGACATAACCATGAAACACAAAAGAACAACGGCCTTATCGCTTAAAAGCGATTTCTTCTAACCAACCTCAGAATAAATTAAAACATATAATCCTAAATGTTATAGTACCTACAGATATTTGCTTCTACCAATCCGTCGCGTTCCTCGAATTCGGTATTGATGGAATGTCGCTACTACGTTCTTTATTGGAATTATGCCGAAGAGACCGGTTTTTTCGGGATTCCGTACGCTAGTTTCCACTTATCCAACATTTGTGTGATGAAGAATTAGCAGAAGTGGCAGTGGGCTAGCCATCTCTCGAGAAAAACCGACATCCGCTGGGGATAAACGTGTTCTTGAGTGGAGACCGCGACTCGGTATATGTAGTGTAGGACGCTCTCCGACCACGTTCTGCGAAATAACACAAGCAGTAGCTGGATGCGGCAAGCTGAAGAACTATGGCTATATGGCGCTCATAAGGGAAGGCATATGTCCAGCCGTGGACTAGGCTGACGATGATGATGTGTTGAAACTGATTTTTCTCGCTGGTTTTACATCTGCTGGTCGATTAAAATGTATTTGTAAGTTTCAAGTCCATCATTCCACTTTTCCGCTTTTTGAGTGCAGTTTGATAACGAATAAAAAACAGGGAACATCAACCAATGACCGGCAAAAATACACACGTGAATCTAAGAGAAGGTATAACGAAGGTACAACACAGATGAGTCATCTGTTCACACTGTTAACTGTCATCTGAGATGACAGTCAACAGTGTGTTAACAGTTTATAACAAGATATAATAGGGATGTTAACAATTTTTCGGAATTGCTTTTATTTTGAAGATGGACTCTTGTTTAGCATAAAAAAAAATATTTTCTTTAAAAATATTACTATTTTCGATAAGAAAATGTACAAAAATAGAGTAATTTTAAACTTTTCCGCTAAAACACTAACAACTGTCACGTAACAGAAATGACGTCACGAACCGCAAAACGATGGTCGCGATTCATGACATGACTGTATGTTGTATGTCCATTGTTCGATTAGGACATGTGTTTTCTTAATTTTACTTGAATACAAACAATCAAAATGAACACAAAGTTTTACAAAACCTGTGCAGTGCCCCCTGTGTAAAAGTACAACAATTACTATACCGGAAAAACTGTTTATTCATGTGCCAAAAGATAAGCAAATGTTACGAATTTATTGTTTTAGCACATAACCTAACTTTGTAAACAGTGATTTAAACGATGTTCTAAACACGATAAATTATATATAAAAAGCAGAAAATCATCTATTACACATGTACTTGACTGTTATTTATGTATTCGTAGATAGATAAATGGTATTAAACGTAAAAGAGTACCTACAAAGATGTTTTCACGTTCCTGAATTCTGAACCACAAAAGTCTTCGTTTCTTGCAAAAAAGTTTGCCACCATCAACAAATCTACTTTTGGTAAGTTGGAACTATTCCCTTTAGTGAATCCGGATTCCATCATGTATTAATATTATGTAATTTACAGACTAATTCGTCGTTATGAGAAAATGCAGAAAGGTAAACAAACAGTGCGACAGCTAGTTTTGCAGCTAGTGACGTCATAAGCTTATAATGGCGTTTGCAGTCACTTGACAACAGATTATAAATATAGCATTTAAAATCATTTTTAATAAATTCAATAAGTTATATTATATTATAAAAATGTGATTTTCGATATTCTAATAATACAAATGATTATAAAATTAACACTAAACTTTAATTTGTGATTATGGTTAACATCCCTATTATATCTTGATATAAACTGTGGTAGTTACGAAGGCTACTAGATCTTAGATGTGAATTTACTGCTGATGTAAATCCATTATAACAAAATATGTAGATAGATATGGATTTTCTTTTTAGGGTTTCAAAGATCGGTTTTGAAACCCTTATGGTCTCGCTCTGTCCGTCCCCGCTCTTTCTTGAATATCTCAGTAACTACTGCAGCTATTAACTTGAAATTTGAAATAATGATACATTTCGTGCGCCATTACTGATTTTAAGAAAAAAATATATAAATAAATGAAAAATGAAAATGAATATTTTCAGTACAAATTTTGTTGTTGAAATTTCAAAAGAGACCTAGGAAGGCAAATGGGGTATCAAATGAAAGGTATCATTTTGTACATTTCAAAACACTTTTTGAAATTTCTGTAAATTTCATACTTTTTGAAATATTTCAAAAAAAGTCGAAAAATTGACCATACCCCCCCCCCTATCTCCGAAGATTGCACACCGATCCACGTACAATGTATTAGGCGTTTGTAGATATCGATCTATATTTTACAGGAAAAATATAGAGAAGTCTGTAATAATAATAGTTTTTGAAAAATGGTCAAAAAGGGGGAGAATTTTTTTTCAAAAGGGGGGGTACCTACCTATGTTGGGTATCAAATGAAAGGTATCGTTTTGACCATTTCAAAACACTTTTTGAAATTTCTGTAAGTTTCATACTTTTTGAAATATTTCAAAAAAAGACGAAAAATTGACCATTCCCCCCCCCCTAGCTCCGAAGATTGCAGACCGATCCATGTACAATGTACTAGGCGTTTGTAGACATCGATCTATATTTTACAGGAAAAATATAGAGAAGTCGGTAATAATAATAGTTTTTGAAAAATGGTCAAAAAGGAGGGGATTTTTTTTTCAAAAGGGGGGTACCTACCTATGTGGGGTATCAAATGAAAGGTATCGTTTTGACCATTTCAAAACATTTTTTGAAATTTCTGTGAGTTTCATACTTTTTGAAATATTTCAAAAAAAGACGAAAAATTGACCATTCCCCCCCCCCTAGCTCCGAAGATTGCAGACCGATCCATGTACAATGTATTAGGCGTTTGTAGATATCAATCTATATTTTACAGGAAAAATATAGAGAAGTCTGTAATAATAATAGATTTTGAAAAATGGTCAAAAAGGGAAGGAATTTTTTTTCAAAAGGGGGGGTACCTCCCCATGTGGGGTATCAAATGAAAGGTATCGTTTTGACCATTTCAAAACATTTTTTGAAATTTCTGTAAGTTTCATACTTTTTGAAATATTTCAAAAAAAGTCGAAAAATTGCCCTTTCCCCCCCCCCTATCTCCGAAGATTGCAGACCGATTCATGTACAATGTATTAGGCGTTTGTAGATATGGATCTATATTTTACAGGAAAAATATAGAGAAGTCTGTAATAATAATAGTTTTTGAAAAATGGTCAAAAAAGGGGGGATTTTTTTTTCAAAAGGGGGGGTACCTCCCCATGTGGGGTATCAAATGAAAGGTATTGTTTTGACTATTTCAAAACACTTTTTGAAATTTCTGTAAGTTTCATACTTTTTAAAATATTTCAAAAAAAGTCGAAAAATTGCCCTTTCCCCCCCCCCCTATCTCCGAAGATTGCAGACCGATTCATGTACAATGTATTAGGCGTTTGTAGATATGGATCTATATTTTACAGGAAAAATATAGAGAAGTCTGTAATAATAATAGTTTTTGAAAAATGGTCAAAAAGGGGGGGATTTTTTTTTCAAAAGGGGGGGTACCTACCTATGTGGGGTATCAAATAAAAGGTATCGTTTTGACCATTTCAAAACACTTTTTGAAATTTCTGTGAGTTTCATACTTTTTGAAATATTTCAAAAAAAGACGAAAAATTGACCATTCCCCCCCCCCTAGCTCCGAAGATTGCAGACCGATCCATGTACAATGTATTAGGCGTTTGTAGATATCAATCTATATTTTACAGGAAAAATATAGAGAAGTCTGTAATAATAATAGTTTTTGAAAAATGGTCAAAAAAGGGGATTTTTTTTTCAAAAAGGGGTACCTACCCATGTGGGGTATCAAATGAAAGGTATCGTTTTGACCATTTCAAAACACTTTTTGAAATTTCTGTAAGTTTCATACTTTTTAAAATATTTCAGAAAATTGATTGTCCAAATAATTGGCAAAGTTTTGAAACCCTCGGCGCGCGAGTTACACTCGCACTTGGCGAATCTTGTTTTATAAGTACATTTCTGTTTGTACATGAAGGTCTTGACATACTTTTATAACTAGGTCTCCATAAAATTTCCGAGAAACATAACATTTTTCTTAATAAGATTTTTTCACTTTACACTTTACGAGATGTTTTTATGGCTAACTTTGATGACGTATCCAGTTTTATGTTATAAGTATTTTTAAATCGAACACAAACATTTATGTTACATTTAAGGAGCCATTGAAGAGTAATGATGATATCAATGCCCTTCTTTTGATATTGGTAACGTGGTTCTTTTTATGATATTACGGGATTTGCCGTCGATCGATGAGGTCTGCCTCTTTATTTCTATGAGTAGCTGCGCCTTGCGGCTTCTCCCGCGTACAAATTCATGTGTCAATTAGAGAACAATATGGATATCGAAGATTGAGATTAAAATATTTTTGTCTTATAATTTTCGACTGGTAATCATACGCCGCGCTCACCGCCGAGGTACCCTCGGTTGAAAGCTGTGGTGGGTAAGGCACGTTTTGGATTGCGACAGTAAACTCTAGCTGTGCGTGGTTATACATTTAGTATATTTATAGTTTATTTATACTGAGTTTTGAGTGAATAATAAGAAAGGAATAATAATTTTCCATAGTAACTTTACCACTCTTTTTAACCCCTTCCATTATTAATTTTTGTTAATTAGATTCCATGTGTTATTCTAGAACCTACATCATCTCATCCAAATAGATTAAGTTATTACGAAGATACGTGGTGACAAACATTCACACCAACTTTCGTATTTATAATAATGAGTAGGATAGGATAGGATTTTGTGCTCATAATTTTTTATTTGTCGTTAGTCCATTATGTCTGATAATAAAGATCTTATACTAGATTCATTTTACCTAAAACCCAAACAACTCTATATGATTTACTTACATTGATTAGAAAACTACGGCTAGCTTCAATTATAACTTTTCTAGTTAGGCACTTGATTTATTATTGAATCATAATAACTTTATGAAGAAGTTTTTGTGTTTGAATTGAAGTTTAGCTTTGATTTAATTATTCGATTACATCGAGCACTAGTTCGATTACCACTTATTTTTCGAGGCAAATACAAACAGAAAATCTATAAAATTACTTATGGTTAGGGTTATTCAGTTTACAAGACTAGATAAGTTAAGTTTATCGCATTCACTGCCCAGCCTAGGCGGTGCAATACGCAGGGGCGGCGCGCCGCCGCCACAAGGAGCGTGGTGCAAAAATAATATTTTGCATAAAAAAAAATCAAAATAAGTGTAAGAATAAAATAGAAAAACTAAATGATTACTTTACTAAAGCACTAGTATTTAAGTAACGATATATTTATCGTGAAAAATTATGTGGTGTTGTTGCTGATAATTTAGAGCATTTAGATTAAAATCAGTTCTTTAAATGTAAAACATGTATTTTTATTAAAGAAACCAGTTTCATTTCATAAATTATATTCGATTACTTGCGTTTTACAGGTTTCCCCCTTACCTATCGTATTTTTTTAATCCGAACATTTACGTTCGTTACCATAAATCTAAGTAGGTATACATTTTGCTTGTTTTTTTGCATTAGGCGTACTCTTAAGCGCAAAAGTTTTGATTATACGCGGGAAAAGCCGGCGGCCACAGCTAGTGATAGATACCATTTACAGGTAAACTACAGATCTCTAATCTTACGGTCCAACACACCCTTAACCGCTTCAGTTAATTTCTAAGCAGTATTTTCCTCAGAAAACATTCGATAGAATTCCGGGACATTATTGCTTGCCAGATTAATGCTTCACAGATTGTGCGGACAATTCTTTGCTACGTAACTCGATCCAGTTGTTTGAGATTAAGCTAACCCGAAACCAGCTAATGCTTTAAGGAAAGTGTTCGGTGTTCTATTTATATTAGATATAGTTTCTTGTATATATAGGATACCGATATATGTACTTTGGAAAAATTGTGACAAGGTCGTGTTCACTACCAGGTTGTAAGATATAAATAGCGGGTTCTTTATTATTGACGCTTCAGATTGATTTGGTTCAGTTGATTCTCTTGATTGTTTGCAACACTCAGCGGTTAGCTCAACCGTATCAATTGTAGACAGTAGTTGTAATTTATTTATTCGTTATTGCACGAGAAAAAAAAACAAAATACATACATGAAACATTAAACTTAAAAAATATGGAAAAGGCGAACTTAACCCTAAAAAGAGTTCTCTTTCAGCAAACCTTATTGGGAGAGATAGACCAAGTTATAAAAGTGGGTAAATAGAGGATATTTTCATTTTAACCAATATTTAAAACAACACCATATAGTTCATTAAAATATAAATAAAATACTACTACTAAAATACCTTTGTTGATAATAAAATAACAAATACTATAAATACATACGGCATATAAACTTAATTCTATTAGTTGTAATTTTATTTGATCCCCCTTTATGACAAGAAGAAGATGTAGAACTCTTATCGAAAACAAACATGTGGAATCTAGAGATCTAGTAGAGGTATTAGATTGTTCTTATAGCAAATTCGATAATTATAGCAAAAGCGCCACGTTTCATAGCAGTTTATTAGTCATCTTATTTGTTACGTTCTTTTATTGTTGAATGAAATTAGTGTCAAAAGGACGTAATCAATTAAAATTATGAACTTGTAACACCCCTACCTATCTATTATAAATAAAATAAATATAACTTCAAATTTACAGATTTAAGACATTTATTACAGAACTTATTAAACATAGATCATTAGATAATTTATGATTATCTTAAAATTCAGAGAGAAGCTGCAAATCTTCCTATACCAAAGAAACGTCCTTCAAGAGATGGTTATTGTAGATAAACGAATATAATATAGAAAAGTGATTTATAATGGCCAATGTGATCGTCTAGTGTCGTCTAGTGGTAGGACACCCGTTATGTTGTAGTAACTCAGATTCTTTTAGAAGCTAAGACAAACGATCTAACTACAAAATACCCTAATTCTGAAGAATACCTACCTACTTAAACCTGATAAATCCTAATCCTCCATTTACACAAACGACTAAAATAACTTTCAATCTCACTCTCGCACACCGAACTTACGACGGCAAGGATGAGGGCACCGCCTCCGCCCAACATCTGTGATCCTCGACATCCTGACTGGACAGACCTCCACCGTCAACATAGATAAGACCGCATGCTGGGTTTCCATGCCTATTACTGTGTATATAGGTAAAGGTACTGGGACATATCACAAAAGAGTCAGTCGGGAAAGGAGGGCATTATCTTTTAGCAACCTAAGCCAGCCTCAAAGTCTTGTCATAATCTACCTATCTAAATTGAAACACTTTCAGAAAGGAGTTTACTTTGTGATGTTTAATTCAAACCTTTCAGTGGGTAAGCAACGTTAAGAATTAAGATATTATGCAATTCAACTCTTCCATACATCATCTCTCTAACTAAAAAGCTAGATAAGTCAAGTCATCTGGTCCCTAGCTGTACTTAACCAGAGAAGTAATGAAGTTCCAAATTTATCTGCGGAATCAAACACTACTAAACTGGTAAAGTTTAGCACTATTCGTCTCCTATTAGGTTCTTCTCCCAGAGTAGGAGCTTTAGTAGAAGCCTGGAGACTTCCCTAGAATCTTAAGATCTGAATTTCAAGCTTCACTATAACTCTTAGACCGAAAGAATATATATAATAACCCTGAAATATCCGACGAAATGATCATCTAAGGATACTCCTTCAGCTGAGAACTTTGTCTCACGGATTATGGGAGACTACCGCTCCCTCTCCGTTTGCCGAATTTAAAGTCTTCAGTACGGTTGCTTTTCACATACCAAACACCCATAAATACAATATTCAATTTAAAGATAGTTAGAGCGAACCTGGAATTCATTTCCTTTAGGCAAAATATACAAATTACAATATCGTTGAATCGAAGATGACCTAGATGATGAAATAGGAATGATATAGGTACCTACTCGTGATATACGCACTAATCCGAAATAGCCCTGTATTGAAAATAAAATAGATTCCTGACCTGATTCCAGTAAAACCTTTACCAAACGTTGGAATCCTTTCTCTTGTATTTAACGTATTATAACCGATGAGCGTTCTGTCCTTTCGATATGCATTATCCGCTTCTCTTTATCAAGACCATTATTTATATTAAAATCACATGCGTCACGTCTGAAAGCAATTTTCCAACCGTCTCCTATTTTGTTTTCCGTCTTCTCCTTATGTCCGCGCCACGAATTCAAATTATTTGTCTATTATTCTATTCAGAGAAGTTTAAAGAGGTTTTTATGTAGTTCACCAAAGCAGTTTTATAATTGATTTATTTTTAGGGTTCAATATTATTTAAAAGAAACGCTAAATGTAAAATATTTGCATAAAACAGTGTAGCCACTGTCTGGACTGTTACAAACTGCTTTCTTTAATGACCTCAGATCTTCGGTGAAGCCACTATTTTAACGAAATTGGCTAGATCACATGTATGTTTTTGATTAGATTTCATTACTTTTTGACAAGTGGGTAAATAGGTGACTATTTAATTATTAAGTTTTCAAATCGCAACCCACCATGAGTAAGAGTTTGTACCATGATAACCGGCAAATTCATACTATTAGTAAGAGACGCGCTTTTCCTTATCCGGACTTTTTCTTTCCGCAGTTTGTACCATGATAACCGGCAAATTCATACTATTAGTAAGAGACGCGCTTTTCCTTATCCGGACTATTTTTATCTATCGTCATAAATTTTGCATTAAGCAATCATTTTATTTGCTCAGGACTTCCAAAATGACCCAATGGTTTGTGTAAAGATACTGAATTACTGACTATTATTTCGTCGCCAGTATCTTTCCGAACGTGGCTGGACGATCTATCGCGCGTCTCAAACGTAATTTATGTCTTCGAATGTTTGCTTCTAAATTTTCTCTAAAAACCTGCCCTGAAGTT
The DNA here is from genome assembly GCA_946478455.1 of Eupithecia vulgata. Classification (NCBI taxonomy): domain Eukaryota; kingdom Metazoa; phylum Arthropoda; class Insecta; order Lepidoptera; family Geometridae; genus Eupithecia; species Eupithecia vulgata. Next base: position 10,545,237 of record OX297862.1, on the reverse strand, counting down.
ACCCTCAAGACTCGCTAGTAATACACGGATTGATAATTTTAGCGCATAACCTAAAGTCTCTACTGAAATCCTCGATCTTGCTCTATCTGATCAATGATCATACAGCCCTGTGTACAGCCCAGATAACAAACTGTCCTGTCCGAAACAAAACACGGGCAATATGCCTATAACTAGTATTATTAATTGAATAGTTTACTATTTTTTTTTTAAACAAAACTATCAAGTAAAAAATTATCAATAAATAAATTCAAACAAATTGTCAAACATTATCCTTTGTAAAAAGGCTTACTAGATAATATCAGATTATCTAGACGATAAAAGAACTTGGGACGAGTTATGCTCCAACTCGAAAACTAACATTTTAACAAGGTATAGGTTTCTTGTTCGCTTTTTCACTTTACCCTAAAAAGCTTGAAGTGGACAAAAAATCAAAGTGATCATGATCGATCACTCTATTAAATAGTTTTACTTATTTAATCTGAGTTTGTGACGTGTCCAAGAATCCTGTAAGGTCTAACTCTAAAGGAAATAAAGCACTTTGAATTTTGAATTGGAAATAATTATATCTATTTCTGAAGTAGGTATACTGCGAAATGAAACCTTACGCTGCATACAACTAATTTATTGATAGTTACTTTATTAGTATTTTTTAACAATGAACTAAACGACCCCTTTTTATACGTGGTTGTTATACGGATAGAATGACAAGATCGAGTTATAGGATTCGATGGCCACTTTTATTCCTGCTGAATTCAGTTTTCCAATACCATTTATACTGTGGGTCATAATAAAATGAAATGGAAATCAGAAACATACTGACCTTTCTGACGAAGATTGGGTTGGGTACAATTTGACCGACCAAGATTAGTTTTACGGGATTATAAATTGGACATAATCATTTGATTACAAAATATGAATTTCAATTTGTGTTTGGGTTGGGTGTATGAATATTTCGATTTAAGAGGCGAACCTTACGGGTTTAGTTGTCAAACACGGCCTAGATCTCAGTACTAACGGGATCCCCAATGTAAAAAACTGGAATTACAACAAATTCTACATTTGTTATCTACAAATTACAAAGTTCCATGAACGTCAAAACATGATTGAGAAAAAGAAATACGATAAAATAAAACACACTGTTTTATAATTTGTTTAAAATCTCAGGAACCCCGCGGTCTTATGTTTTGATTCATGTTATATGTAATAATTTGGTTCTCTGAACCATTTTCTTCATAGGTTGCGTAGTTTTCTTGTAAATAAGCAAAAACTTGATTCTGGCGCTTACGCCATTCCAAAAACGTATGCTTTTTCCCGCTCCTATAAATGCGAAATCCTATTCTTTTTCCAAAATGGCGCGCGCATTGCGCCCTCCTAATCAAATGTTTTATTTTTAGAAAAATCTAAACTAAACGAGATCATTTATTTAGTTAGACACTCAAAACTATTTTAAGCTTTTTAATTGGAATTTTCCCACAGAGTTTCCCTAAAGAGCTTGACCTGAATACGAAGATGTGTTCTAAAATAGAATAAAAATGTAATAGGAGTTTTTATAAAAGCTAACTCCCCAACCACTTCTACGCCTACGCGGGATACAGACGAACCACTCATTCTCAATAAAAACATTATTCGATTATTATGTAAATGTGGTAACAAAAGACCATGCAATATCACTAAAGCCCTATTGGTAATTTGGTACCTATCTATTTCGACTCTTGGATATATATTTTTTTGACTCTGTAAAGTACATTCATAAACAGTTATTCTGAATAGGTACTGAGCTTTATAAATGTTGAAACGCACATTTGAATATTGATCCTTTTCCACGATTTTTTTCTTGAATACAGGTCCATATAACTACATACTATGCATAGACAGACATTCAAAATGACCGTTCAGTAAATAACTTACTGTTTTGTTAATCAAGTAAAGCTCCGTGCATTTTAATCCAAACAGAAAAAATATCTTATCTGATCCTAGAATGGTTTTCTGTAAGCTTTGTTGTTACCTACCTATAGGAAAATTCCGTATCCTATCGTATATTCGTTCCGTATTCCGATCTATTTATGATGCCTGCTTTTCCGTAGATTCAGAGGAAAGATTCTTCGCTGACGTTAGAAATTTGAAGCTTTTTTGTCAACTCAGATCTACCATATACATACCAGCATCGTAATGTGGCGTCGGGAAGATTTAGCTGAGCCGCGATACTCTTTTATGTAGTGGAAAGATATTGGAACTCACCCTGTATTAAACCTTGTGCTCTGCGCAACTCACTCGGAATATACCATTCGTAGTTATAGACAGAATGTGACTTTTCTTTGTTCAAATATAATTAATAATGTTTCTTACTAAAACTTAAACTTGATTAATGTGTTAACTGTTTTTATTTTTTACGAGACTGCTGACTGCTGCTCGTAAACAAACAGCCTTTTGTATTTTAAAAGCTAGCTAAATTTTGAATAAAACCTTTATGGTAGATACGTAAGGATCATCCACTATAAAAAAGTCAAAAAAATATCAAAATCGGGGCGAAGATTACGAGTAGCAAACCTACGTAAAAAATATAGATACGCATCGAAATCCACCTCTTTGTTTTCATCGGTTAAAAATAAATTCCAGCGATTCTCTAAGTTCCAACTAAGCAAGATTTGCAGTTTTTGTAGGCCCCATTATTTTGTTACTTTGTCACTTCTTCGGAAGCAATCGGTGGAACTTTCTGTTGACCTACCTGAAAGTTTAGGGAGTAACATCTGCAAGGTCTGTTATTTACTGCACTTACGTGACAGACTGGTGTTAACCAACTAAGTATCCCGGGGTGTATTTATAGGAAAAAAAATCTGGCGCGTTCCTCTTTTGTTTTTCGTAAACTTACTGGAGACTGAAGGCCTGGATTTGTGACATCAGCAGCGTGGATGATTGTATGAATTAAACGTCAAGTGCGAGTTGGACTCGCGCACCGAGGGATCCGTAAAATTAAGAGTTTGTTGTGTGTGTTCTTGTTTCTTGCCAAATAGCATGATTCTAGTTCAACGGAAAGTACCTAGTGCCTTACAAATTTTGGTCACTAGCAAGATAAAAAAATCCTTAATTTTATCAAAAAAATTCCGGATATCGGATTTTTTCCTTTACTTGTGCTATAATACCTTGCTTCTCGCCAAATTTCATGATTCTTGGTCAATGGGAAGTACTCTATAGGTTTTTTGTGCATGTGATTCCCTAGGAAATTTCAAAATATTAGGGCACAAACGTCTGTAACTTTTTATTACGTTGACTTAGAAGGTTGATTTATATTGCGGCTCCAAAAAGTTACGAACCTCAGTATATGGTGTGAATTTGAACTCGATACCTCCATGTGTTTCTGAGAAAAGAAGGTTGACAGACGGACAACAAAGTGACCCTATAAGGGTTCTTTTTTTCCTTTTGAGGTACGAAGCCCTAAAAAACAAAAGACGATGCCAGCTTCTAAAATCAAGAGTCAGGTTGAGTAGACCGCCATCAGGAACCCTTCTATGGAATCATCATCTTACAGTACTTTTCAACTATGTGAAATTTGGAATGTAGGTAGAGTTCATATAGCCAAACGAAAGAGACTGAAATCATGATTCCAGATATTTCCCTTTCGTTGTTTCTTTCTGGGTTCCGTCATCATAAAAAAAAGCCAGAGATTATCTGATTTTAATTCTCGCGAAAAATTATTAGAACTTGTTGTAAACTTATAAAAATATCAAAAGCTTGCCTAAAAATAGCGATGTACATAATATAAAAACTAGAAATAAACATAAACACGTTGTGCCCACAACTAGGCTTCACAAGATTGATTGCTGTATCATTTAAAGGGCAATACAAGACGTTGCGTCGTATAATTCTACAACAAAACTCCTAGACAGTTGCAAAAATTAAACAAACTGTCAAAACCTTCCAAAAAAGGCTTACTAAAAAATATCAAATTATCTAGAAGATAACAAGAAACAGGAAGAAAAATATTAATGTTAAAATCATGCCAAGTCTCGTCTCGTAATATTTCCGCTGTAAAAAGTATTGAGATCACGAGAAGAGCCAAGTCAATCATTTTGTTATCCTCGACTATGCAATGAAATTGACAAATTTGACGACCTCAGTGGCGTAGCGGGCGAGAGTCTGCCTGCGACGCAAGAGGTTGCGGGTTCGATCCCCGCCTCGGAACAAATTTGTGTACGATCTGCAGAAATTTGTTCCGTTGGTCTGGGTGTTTTCTATGTATATTAAAAATATCTATCTATGTAATGTATAATATTACGTATATCAGTTATCTAGTACCCATAACACAAGCTCTGCTTACCTTGGGGCTAGATAATGCTGTGTGAATTGTCCAGCATTATTTATTTTATTTATTTTATTAATTACACCTATGTCAACGAAGTTGGTACGTAGGTAAGGTTGGTTAGGTTAAGTTAGTTTTTTTTTCTTTTAGCTTGTCCTCCGTCGAGTATGTGTCGGAGTATTTCATGCGTCTCTTTCATTCATTACTATTTCTTTATGTGTTGTTATTCTTATACAAATATAATCTCAACTCTTCAACTCAAAAAGTTTTTAGACAACTTTTTTTTTATTTTCTTTAGGTTAGGTTAGGTGAGGTTAAGTTCTTATCGCATTGCCTGTGTGCAGATTTCCCCTCGAAAAAAAAAAGAGGTTTAGTTAGGTTAGGAAAGGATAGGTTACGTTAGGTTTGGCTAGGTAAGCAAATTACCCTGTAAGTAGGTATTTTGAAATTTTCGTTGTCGATGGTAATGAAGTGGCTGATCTGGCTCTTCTCGTGATCTCAATACTTTTTACAGCGGAAGTATTACGAGACGACACTTGGCGTGATTTTAACATTAATATTTTTGTTCACATTTTGTTCACAACATTAACTTTTTTTAGACTATCTTTTTATAGAGAAACTACTAAATTACTAACTTTTTAAGGAGAAATTACTAGTTTGATTATTTACTTGCTCTATTAAAGTGATTGTAAGTAAAACTCATTTGCTGGTATATTTGATGGGCAGTCATCTTGTGGCCACGGCTCGGCTGTCCCTCGAGCCTACTTTTAGAGCTGACATAAAAGTTTATTGGTGCTTACTCCGGCTTTATTATGTGTTAAATATATACACTCAATTCCGCTATCTATTCCATTTGCTGATAATAGAAAACGTCATTTTATCTTAAGGCCCTATACTACCTCAAATCAATTTTACCGAATGTCCATATTTTCCAAACTACTGAATATTTAACTTGGAAATTAATATATGGTAAAGTTCAGGACTTACTCTATCGTTCATATGTTTCAAAAATCCGATTTCATAGAATTTTCTCTATGGAAAAAAAATCTTAAAGTTACCTCTTAAATTTTACTATAACCTTCATTTCTCATTACATACAAATGTTATGATCCTGAGAATGAGCATGGTAATTGAACTAAGTATACAGAACATTTTACTATTTGCGTTTTTTTTAAATAATTTCCTAATTTTAGTTAAAAAAAAACATAATTTTTGGGCGGCTTGCTATACCCTGTCCCGTTCCTATAAACGCGAAATCCTATGCCTATCTTTTTCACTAAATGGCGTCGTAGTATAGGCTCTTAAAAGTAGGGCTTATGACTAAATTTAATTATATTAATAGGTACCTACCAACAAATGTATGCTAAAATGTATCACAGTACCTAATTCTGTTCCCTGTTCTCAAAGCTAATTTAAGTCTAGGTGCTCTGCCGTAACTATGCTTGTGTTGTGACCAACACATTTGCCACAGCAAAGGTTTTCAGTTTTCATTTGTCACAAACGTAATTAAATGGGTTAGCTAGCATAAATCTGCGAGGGAAAGCAAGAGTCCCCGGCGACGGGCTGTAACTAAGTTAAGGCACTCCGCTCGCCTTTGGCTGATCCCCCGCTCACCTTGAAATAACTCGCGATAAGTGTTGACACTTCCATATCGAAACATTCCCTTTTAGCTCCATTTACCTGTACCTACTGATTATTTTATGAGGTTTGATTCTATTGGATTATTATAAATTTAGGGCAAATAACAACGATGTTGTAAAGACAATATAATAACTGGATTCGGAATGGCCCATCGTAAACAGTACTTATATGTACGTAAGATGTCACAAGCGTAAATAGCATTTTGTAGCTTTTACCTTAACATCGTAAGCTTTTATCTTTAGAATAAGAAATGAATTTTTAGGTTCCATTGCTGATAAAAGGTAAAATAACAAGTCGAGTAGGTAAAGAAAAATCTAAAGAGGCACAGGCAGATTTATAAATTTATTGATGTAAAATGATATAATTGTTAATGTAGGTCAAGGTCAAAAAGGTCATGTAATATAAATTAAAGTGTAGGTACTAGAATACCTTATTAAACATACGTTATATTATTATATACATATAAGGTAATGAACAAATGATTATATATAGTACGTACCTATGTCAGTAGTTCATTATATTTAGATATAGTAAAGTAGTTAAATTTTAGCTTTTGCAACTTTTTGCAAACTTACCTCCTACTCAACAGGGTTCAACGTGGTTCAACTTGTCACAGACTAGTGTAACTAGGTAAGCAAATGTCTCATTGGTCCAAATCTCTAGCGCAACTTGTTAATCGATCTTGTGGCAACTAGTTAATTGATTTAGTTCGCTACACGGGACCTAGTTACCTCGAACTACGAGACGTCATAAATTTAGTTATCACAGACTTTAAGTAGATTATGAATAGGTATGCTACAGGAGATTTTGTTTCCCTAGCTTGCGGGCAATAAGCTATCCCCGAGGTCGCTAGTGTCGCCACTTTAGCAGCCCGGAATTACCCCAGGGCACCGTTGCGACGGTTTATCAGTTAAAACCCGTACATTGAGATAGCTCCGAACAAATGCATGAACTAAATTTTTTCATTTTTCTAATCTCGTACAACGTATCTCGAAAGGGAAAATATGTACAGAAACTCGTGCGATTTTCCTTTTTGTTTCTACCCTGATATTGTTAGGTTTTCCTCTTATCTATTTGTGTTTCTGGTTCTGGCTGGTTCGGGTTAAAAAAACTAAAGCAAAAACATTCGACAGTCCCAACGGGTGGGCTCGTATCTGGTTTTATTCAGATAAAAATTATAATAAAGCTCTGGTGATACAAAATTGAATAAATAGGTATTAAAATACAAGTGAAATTATAGCACGAATTTAAATGAAAACCATTTTACTCATAATAAACCAACGTTTTAATAGTTTCACTTACGAGTTCTTCATTATAATAGCAAACAATTTACATGATTTAAAAAGGCAAAGAGATCATGCATATTTAATATCTATACGTCTTTTATAGCTTATTCACTGGTATTTTACATGGTATGAAATATAGAGGTTCATGAATAAGGAATGAGACGATGAAAACTGGTTGGGATAGGTATTACAGCAAACACAAAGCCGAGCGGGGACCTCACCTCAGGCCTTCGGTTTTACGCGTCGAATCAAATACACAGAGTGATTCGTTTCAGTCAACTCGATGTTTTTTTACTCTCACATTATTGACGTTAGAACCTCTTTTCCATGTGAAAGGGTGTAATGCCGAAAGGGGGTTTCAGTATTCATAACCGGACCATTTTTTATGGCTCACAAAAATTCAAATTAGCTTTACGGGAACTTCGAATATTATAGTTTCCATTTCTTTTCTGTCATAAAGCGGAAAGGCATTCATATTTATTCGCTGTCATCTTAGAGTCCGGGTCCTATCTCCGCATTCCATCATCATAATACATTTTTGTTCTGATTTCTCGAAAAAGAAAAAAAAAACAGAATCGAACACTTAAACTTTTGTATTTGTTGCTCTCTTTTCATATATTACTAGCATTCTGCCAGCGGCTTCGCTCGCGTAGAATTGTATTGTATTGCTCTTGAATCTAATCCCACTAATCAGAAGCTAAGGTACGAATTTCAATCTTTAATAAAGCCTAATTTTCATAACTATTTTGAAATATCCTTAAACACGTGTTCCATAGTTTTGTATTTTTGGTACCTATTCTCTTTAAGTTTCAAGCCAATCGGGCCACCGGTAGGGTTACAAACAACACCAAAAAAAACCTCATCATACATCCCTTTCGATTTTATTGAAAATTCCTGAAACACGTAGTAATTTTAATTTATTGTGTTTTTTATATTCATATAGCACTTTTTGTTTAATATTATGTACTTTATTATGCTAAAAAAATATTATTTTTAATATAATGTCTTCACATCTATTAAACTACCGTCAGGTTTAATACGTACCGATCCTGTCCCATGCGAATGTAGCCTAGAAGAAATCGCTGTTATCGATAAAGCCGCCGATTTTGCCAATAGATATAGTAAGTATTAATATTAAAATTTATGTTTTATTATGTATTTTATGTACATTTACTGATACAATAAAGATATCTTTACTGGTGCAATAAAGATATAATCTATCTAAACTTTTGGATGTGAATAGTTAGGTAAAGTAACTAGCAAATAGAATATAATTTTATTTGTAACTTAAACAACAAAAACAAACGCGATTTAAAAATAAAAACTAGCTACTTTTACCCAGTCTAAAGGATTATCTTATCTACTGATCTGCACAAAACATTCTATGCGGTAGATGTAACGCAAGTGGACACGACACGACACGTCCAGCTGAACATGTTTATAACGTGCACGTTATAACGGCGATAAGTCACAGTTATCTCGGTTACATGTGGAATCAATTACTGTGAAGCAGCGCGGCTTGCTCAGACAGCATTATCTATGGGACGTTAGGGAGACTACACACACCAAGTCGCCAACGCAGCCGTTGGATATTGGCGATTCGGTCGGTCATATTTTGACAGCTTCACAGCTAGGAGTGAAACCAGTGTCACCAGGATGTACTCGTATCACCGGGTTGGTAACTTTGTCGCTGGCCGGAAATCAGCAACTTTGGTCATGCTGTCGTCATTTGACGCAGAGAGGTTGCAAAAAGTCGGCGGACACTGTCGCCGCTTCTACTACTCACCTCGACTACACGCCTTTTTGAATTTAAAAGTAACTGTCTGTTACCTCTTCAGGTCTAAACGGATCTAAATGAAATTTGGCAGGGAGGTACATAATATCCCGGGGATATTATCTACCTCCCTGACACCGGATTCTTTAAATAATGTTGCTGTGCTGACATCAACCCACCGCCGCCGTCCTGTGTTGGCGACGGTGGCGCTGCGGACTTTAGTGTGCAAACTCTATTAGGACATCTTCCTGATGTGCTTTTGTGTAATTAAATACGACTGGGTGCGGCGTTGTGAAAGTGAAAAATGATTCAATACAAAATCACACAAAATAAACCGATTTCCGTAACATATACAAATATGGTGTTGCAATGGTAAAATTGACGACATATTTCAATTTACCTGATGAAATTTTTTAAGGAGAAATATAAGACTCAAGACAATATTTATGACTAGCAGCTGTCCGCGGCTTCGCATGCGTTTTTAAAATAGCCTTTCTCCGTACCCGGGATACCATTTACCTCCCTGCCTAATTTCATTGAGATCTGTTCAGCCGTATAGGCGTGAAAAGGTACTACAGACTAACAGACTGACAGACAGTATTAATTAAAATATATTAGTTTCTGCCCGCGGCTTCACACGCGTTGTTTTTAAGGTTGTTTCTATTTAATGGGAACTGATTTATGGGATAAAAAGTAGCCTATGTTATATGTATATCAGGCCAGTGTTTCTACTACGCATGCATGCAAAATATCACCCCGATCCGTTCAGTAGTTTTGGCGTGAAGAGGTAACAAAAATCCATCCAAACTTTCGCATTTGCATTATAAGTGTGAATGGATCCTTGAAATTAACTTGCCATTCTATCTTGAAAGCATTAAGTTAACGAATTTATGATGTCAGTATCATCTAATCATTTGTATTCTACCCCAACAAATGGTAAAATGTGAAAACTCCTACAAACAAATATTAATATTTTATTGTATCCGGAAAGCCATGGGTGGATGGTAGTTACATAATGCTGTTTACATAGGTTGTTTGTGTTACGAGGATTCGGCGTGCGTCCAAATAAATTATCAGAAAACACAAAATAATGACCAATAACAATTTTTTTGCAGAAGCTTTCAGCTGATGGGCGAGGGGAAGTGATCTGTAGCCAGCTGGAGCCATATTCTTTGGATTTAAATGCTACTGTTAGTTATCGCAAGCATTTGTTTTCACTAAACGAATTATTGACTTTTTTGTTTTGTATGTAGGCACAATTTTATCTTTTACACATTCGTTTCATTACTTCTCCTTATTAACCATGGAGTTTTTTTACAACAAGAAAACTCTTTTAACTCGCTTTTGTACTTAAGTTATTTAGTTGTAAACTTGTATATGGGAATTAATTGAACCGTGTGTGCAATAAAGAACAGGGTTTTTTACTCTATATGAGAAAAATCTAATAATATAATATTGAGATAGCTAAGGCAAAAAGCAATAGGAAAATGTTAATTTGATTTAAGTAACAAGATAAATTTTAAAATAAAATTCAAAGTTTTCAGTTTCTTTAATTTGTTTACAGCACCATGAAATGGTAGGCGCTATTTTGTTACCTAAGTCATAATCATAAGGCTGTTTATTCAGGTCGCATTTGTTCAGGTCAAACATCTAACTGACGTAGAGACCACAGAGCTATATGGCGTCCACTGTGTCCAGCGTTTACATCAAGTTACGCGCGCAACTTGAAATTTTCAATGCTTTCAATGCTTTTAATTTGTCAATATGGCACTTATCTTATCGATTGAATAAAAATTTTGTATTTTTTTTGTACGTAGTTTATTAGCATAAAAGATCCTAATTTAGATACTTTTCAAAAATGGTTTTAATACCCTTTTGTAAGAATTGACCTCTTCAGTGAAACCAGTTTCCCCTACCCCAATTATAAACAAGCCAAACACCAGGCTTGTTTATAATTTTATTAAAAATGACAAGTTATGTAATGTTGAAATATATTCGCCGCTGTCGGACCTGCGTCACTCAAGATTTTCCCACCGACCCTTTTTATTGAAGCAAGTTGTAGAAAATACGCAAATCATCCAGGAAAACACAACGATTTAATAAAACGCAGAGATTCGAGTTTTTTATAATCGAAATGGTTTCTTTTCTGGAACCCTCGCCGCCTCGTAAAAACAAACATTTGTTGTGGTTTTCGAAATCGTGTTATTAAGCAAACATTGCCATCGGCTCTACCATGTGTGATGAGCGGTCTACCAGTTCGGAATTCTGTACGTCACTTCGCACAATTTCATGGGCGTATGAGTTTCTAACACGTTTGTTCTGTAATGTGTTAATATTGGGAGGATCCGCTATAATTGTCGGAGGCGGGCAATGATACCGGCGGACTCGTATGCTGGTCACGTGCCGGGTATATGAGGCATGGCAGTGCCACAGATGAACAACTCAACTTGTACCTCGAAATAAACTTCACTATATTAGGCAGAGGTCCCTTTCTTTGGCTGTATTGTATCCGCGGTGGGCGCAGGTCCGCCTGCGACGCAGGAGGTTGCGGGATCGATTCCCGCCTTGGGACAAATATTTTTACATTCTGGAGGTATTTGTTCCGGGTGTTGTGGTCGTTTTCTATGTATAACAAAAAAAATCTATCTATGTTATGTATTGTATTATGTATATCAATTATCTAGTACCCATAACACAAGCTCTGCTTAGCTTGGGGCTAGATAATGCTGTGTGAATTGTCCAGCATTAGGTATTTATTTATTAGTTATCTTGTGCTAGTCAACTTAACACAAGTTCTGCTTAGCTTGGGTTTAGATGATACTGTGTGAATTGTCCAGCATTATTTATTGCTAGCCTAACCAGAGAAGTTAAACCAAAAATTTTAACTATAAAGTTTTCAATTCCATCAATACATTTAGCGCCAGCGTCCCTGCCGGATAGAGATCAATTGGAAGTCAAGAGTGAATAGGTATCTTCTAGACCTTCGTTATACACCGTCAGCCACATCTTCACTTTCCATCAGGTGAGATTGTGGTCAAACGAAGGTCTATTGGCTATAAAAAAATAGAGAGGAACTACTTTTCACAATCTGACCTCTTACTTTGCAATGCAATAGTTTCATACGAATTTCATTTTAGTTTTCGAATAATTTTGAGTGGCTTTGTTGTATTTAAGTAGTACCTACTTGCAGCTTGGACAGGTCAGCCGTTGTAGACGCAGACTGACGGTTCTGATTTTGTGCAAACCGATACTAACAACCCCGAAGATTATTAAAGTAACAATTAAAACTGCCGCCATTCACAGATGCTTGTTAATTACTAATAATATAAATATAATATAATATACGTATGTAATTGTAGCAATGTTTATGTGGCCCTCCACATAAACATTGCTACAATTACATACGTACATTATATTATATACAATTACGTAACATTTTTCAGAAAAGTCGAGAGTGACTACGGCAAATGCAGTGGAAGTAACCCTTCCAATGTTGAACCGCGTCCGAGTGGAATTGTTTTATGTGAGAATTTAATGTTCAGTGACGTAGCACATCTGTAGTGAACTGTATTGAGGGTGAATACCAAGCACGGATCACCCGTAATGGCTGGATCTGATCAGTGTAGCTCAACGTCCACTGCAACAAAGTCTACATGAACTTCTGGGTCTCAACACTGAGTAAAGTTTTTTAAATATTGGTACACAAAACTGAAGTAACCGAGCTGACGTTCAGCTATTAAATGCGTCGAACGCTTTAAATGGTTGGCTCGGAGTTTTGGCCAGGTAAGCCGGCCAAAGAAAGTGTCAGCTGTGTTAGAACGCGGGTATGTTTGCTGACCCTCGCCCGAGATAATTTGGCCGTTGTGAGCTCGTAGGCATATTCAGGTAGTGTGGAAGATAACTGAGATTTACCGAGATGAGATTATGCTCGTTACCCGTGACGGACTCAAGACCATGGGGTGTATTTTTATTATACCTTCACGAATTTAACTCATTTCATTTCATTCATTAATTGCTAATATGTATATAGGGTAATATGTATATAGCTTAAGATTTATTTTTAGCCTAAGTTAGTACACAGTTAGTAGTTACATTTAAGTTATAATTTGGTCATGTTAATGTTAAAAATATTAAAATTATAAATCTAATGTCACATTTACAATACAATGTCAGTTTCAGTTGAAAAATTAGTACTATTCTAAATATATTTATCGATTTTTTATCGTGTTTTTGTTGATTAAGATATACCAAAGAAACGCAGGCATGGCCGTCTCTACCTTAATTAACAAAACTTACTAGCCACTGAATTAATACTAAATTATACCCATAGGTAAAAATCTAATTATAGGAATTCCGTAATGCAGACGTCAGAATAGGTATTTTTGATCAGTTGCAATATATACCCATAGGTAGGAACTATTTGCGCACATTACGGAAATTCTCTCCAAACATTTCGCCTGCGGATTTAACGAATGCAAATTCGCGAGAGTCCGTTCAAACTGTTTTAAAGCGGAATGATTGAAGCAGTTATTGTTACTTGTTACACAAAACTCTCTTGGAGTTCGCTTAAAAACCACATTTATAACAATGGCATTCAAATATGTAATAACAAAAGTTTTTTACGCACCTTATTTGGTATTTTTTAGAAGCTGACAACCCATGTCGACTTATCTGACCAAATTAATCATTTTTGTAATTGGAACGCTGAATATCTGTTTTGATGTGTGAGGTACATAATGTTTTACACGCACACATGTTCGTATTGACTTTTTAAGAGCGGGCCTAATGCAAAAAATTGTGAAAAGGATAGGCATAGGATTTCGCGTTCATAGGAGCGGGACAGAGTAAAGCAATGTCAGTGCAAAAATCAAGTTTTTGCTTCTTTTCTATTAATGATTCAAAATTTAAGCATTAAATAGAAAAACTACACAATTACATAAATAAAACAGTAGTCCGGCTATGTAATTCGTAAAAAATAATATGGTCTTGTCGCTGATACTTTGGAGCATTTCAATTAAAACAGTTTTTTTAAAGCGATTTTTGTATAATTTTTTTGTAAAGAAACCAGTTTATTTTTCAAAATTCTATTCGATTACTCGACTACACTATGGGTTTTGCCCCTACCTATCGTATTTTTTTAATTAGAATATTTAAGTTCGTCACCATAGATGGGGTTTAAAAATACACAATTTGCTTGATTTTTGCATTAGGCGCACTCTTAAGCGTGGTTGATAAAAAATATTAGGTACGTTCGTAGAAGAAAGGTTTCAAAAAAGTTTTATATCAGCAGCTATCCTGACTAGTTTCATAATAGCGACTCATTTTATGTTTAACTAAGTTTCACAAATCTCAGTTTTCCGTGTGATTGGAATAAGAACACATATGCCCATTCAAGAGTTTGGCATCAAACGCGTTAATAATAAACAAATTTGTTTATAAATTTTTCGACTAAAATTTTAAACCAAATATCCCAGCAACAAAAACTTCCGAACCAGCTCGGTTTTTGTTGCTCACCAACTCTTGTTTATAGCTCTACTCGCTTCTTAATAATCGTCGTTAGCGTCTCATTTATCGAAGGGTTTTAATTCCATTTAAGTCCAGATTAAGTTTTTTTATAAACATACACACTAATAGGTTAGTGATGTGGAAAATCTAGCGGAAGGCAGAAGCCGGACGTCTTCATTGTCTGAGGCTATCGGCCGGTAACGAGGGTAATCAGATTCCCCCGGGCGACACATCTGCCGATGAGTTGGACCGTTTATCTGTATGAAGGTCTACGCAGAATAAATAACAGAACACAAATATATTACTGACACAGAATAAAAAAGTTCACACCTACTATAGGTATTGTACTAGGGTTAGTACCGTCTCTCTTTAATTTATCGTAGGCTTGTAATAGGTAAATAACTGAAACCTGTCGCGATTATCTTTTGATTTACATAAACTGGAGGCCTACTTTCATTAAAGCGCATACCTTACCCAGACTAGCGCCGCCACCTACTTTATCTTATTATTCCATTTGACAAAGGAAATTTCAAAAGTCCATCGCACAGTTTGTGATACCTATAACAAGCTTTTTTTAATACGTCTGTAATATTTTTATTCTATTTAGTTTAGGCAGTGAATCAAAAATAGATTTTGGTGGCCACCAAGGGCAACTTCAATTCACACAATTTTTTAGTTCCGTTCGATCAGTATTCTATTCTAATCTAACGAAAACGGTAATTTTATGCAAAGTTGAGCTGCTTTTTACTTCGGAATAATGTTTGAAATTTAGTTTTTAAAATGGTTTGTGTAAAATATATACCAAAATGTCACTAGTCATTTAATTCGTCAACCAAACCGCCATTTCTCAACTATTTAAGTTAACGAGAGTAGCTACACGTTGAGTTGTGCGGCCGTACTTCGCAATTTTGGTGAAAAGAACAAGAGTAAGCTTCCAGTATTGAGAGATTTGTGACGTCAGCGTGGTTAGTTGCATGAAAAAACAAATCACAGTCGCACCAGGTTTAAAACAAAATTGGTATTATATTAGTACGCGTACGAGTTCCATGCATGCAGTGTGAAGGAGTTGAAATTAACTATTCAGGCAATGTACGTCCCTTTGAAAGATATCTAGTTCAATGATACCTCCCTATTAAATTATAAATGTCACTGTCAAAATTATTGAATTTAGGGGCATGGTTTTAAATTAAAATAAATAAATAAAGCTGGACAATTCACACAGCATTATTTAGCCCCAAGCTAAGCAGTGCTTGTGTTATGGGTACTAGATAACTGATATACATAATATAATAAAATACACAGATAGATATTTTTTATTATATATGGAAAACGACCAGAACAGAACAAATGTCTGCAGATCATACACACATTTGTGCCGGGGCGGGAATCGAACCCGCAACCTTCGCCCACCGCGCCACAGAGGTCGTCGAATTATTTTAAGTTTTCGATTTGCATGATTCTATTTGTCTGAATAAAGCATTGTAGCAAAACACGTCCGAGGAAAAGTGCGTCAAAAAATAATACAGCCGATGAAAATTGGTTTCAGGCACTTTAGGCACTAACAAACTACCTAGTCCCTATGTCAAGATCAAGACACAACAGTCATTAGGATTCATTATCTACAGACGTATGTCTGTCTTTACGTACCAGTATCTCACCTAATTAACCATTGGAACCCAGTCTGTAATACATAATTGTTGATTGGGTAAAGGTTGTTATTTGAGCGTTCTGATAAAATATTGTTCTGTTTTGTTGAATTTTGAAATACACGAGTGGTAAAATACACAGTATTGAATTAACTCAGTAAAACACAATATCAAACTAAACAACAGTTTGGTTTTATAATATTCCAAACTAAAAAGAGAATCTTAAAAAAGGATTCTAGCATATAAAAAACTATCATAGATTTACGAGTACAACAGGGAAAAGTGACATTATGGAAAAAGTGTCATTGTGCCACTGATATTTTATTTTATATCCCTGGTCTTTCTTTCTCTGAACAAGAAAGTCCAGGGAAATAAAATAAAATTTCGTCGTTGTATAGTACTGGAAATTCCCTACAAAATTGCATTCACAGGAAATTTCGAAAAAAATTGGCAAGTTCGTATTTACTCCTGGAGTCTTTACATTATTTAAATTATTATTCATGTAATAGTTCTTAAGGCAGTCTACAAACAGTGGTACTTATAATAAGCAGAGAAACTCAACATAATTATTAACGTCAACAATCGTTACTAAAATGATTTTCCTATATTTTGATTTATGCCTAACGCTTTTCTACTTGTCTTATAATTCTGTAGTTCAAAAGAATCCTCTAGAACGGTAAAATGATAAGAATTTTTCCATTAAGCACATTGGAATATTCACTCATGCAAGAATGCGCCGCGCCGAATTTTATCCTTGCGCTTTTCACATAATTTTACTTAACCATATATTATGGCCCGGAGTCTAGTATCCTCACAGCGGTTGGTCAGTCTATTATTTACAAAGATAAATAGCCTAGAAGCATGATGTTGAAATAACATACAGCTACAATCATTAACCTGTGTAGAAAACTCTTGCTCTGTTATCTAAGTGAATTCTAAATTTGATTCCATGACTAAAAATTCCCGTTATTAAATTGAATGATGCTAAATTTTAACAGGATTTACTTTCAGAAATACCTAGGCTTGAGTAAAACAAGAAAAGAACCCCGTTATTGGATTTGTTCATACCCGTAATTTCAGGTTATTTGCCAATCAAATAAGTACTCAGCTCACGGTCCGTACAAATCCCAGGTAAAATTCTCATTCGCTTAAATTGCGGCTAGATATCCGTTGCCTGATATCGTAACTCCGAAGTAGGCGTATCCCATATTTACCCTTGATAACACTCGGATAAAGAGTGTTTCCAATCATTGATCAAATCATTTTCTCGTTTCCACATCTTCATTGGGCTTGGGTGGTAATAAATGGGGAAAAAACGGTGTGTATTGATTCCTTCAAGTCCCTTTCTTGAGTTATTCTTTTTTGACGTCCGACCTTATGTTGTATTGTGTACTTTGTTCAGCAGACTTGTTCATTAAACCATTGTTCTCACCTACTCGCATTTACATAATAATAGATTTTTCTCGGTGAATACGAAAAAAACAAGGAATTGATTCTCCCGTTAGTTTTTTATAACCCACTGTCATGACTGATTAAAAGCAATTTTTTATCAGCCCATGACCCATGTAAATGATGTCAATGTATCTACTTGTAGGTGGGTATGTACTTACCTAACCATACCATGTTTGTACGCATGGTTGTAGTTGGAATACAATCCATACAATATGACGCTTGCTATATAATTGTAAATAATAATCATGAAAATATACTAAATAAAATGAGTTCTGCTGTGTCATGTAAATATTTGTACATACATATGTATTTCAAAGAGGCTGACTAAAGATACTTAACAATTTAACACAAAAAAACATTAGTTATAGTCTACATAAAAGCTCGTTACGTTGTCTCAAGTTACATTTTCTAGCTTTATTAGCTGCTTTGAGCTTTATCACAGAAAGAGAAATTACTTTGAGACATTCCATCTATAATTTGATCCACTTAAACATTTTAGGATTATTCAAACAATCCGTTTGAAGGAGGTAAAGTTCCCTAATGAACTCAAATGGCCCGCAAAAACCTATCTCGAGATTTTGGTCCACGTTTTTGGTAACAATACAATGTAAGTAAAAACCTTTGTTCACGACATTATTCAATCAAAGGTCACAATCAAACTACACGTCATATATTGTCAGCGATGTTCAAATGCTATAAGATAATACTAATAATATATGATACAAAAATAGCAACGGTCTTTCTGCCTCACTATTGCCGGAAAAGAAAGAAGGTAAAATGAATTTGGAAACTCGCGAAGTACGTAAAACACCCGCGGGCCAAGAACTTGATTGCCTAAAAATATAGGTCCTTGTTTTCGATGTTTACGGTATTATCACGTTGTCGAAGCGTTGTACAGTGAGTCGTATATTCAAAATAATAAGAATAGAAATTTGTAGGTGCTGTTGTTGGCTTTAGTCCCAACGTCTAAAGAAGTACGGACGTTTGAATAGTTTTCTTCTTGTATCTTTATTGCTTTGCATGTTACCGACATTATGTAATCAGACTATACTTACATACGTGTTGTACACACCTAAATAATATGTACTTTTTAACATAAGGTCTTCTTTAATATCGTGCCAGAAGGCGGGCGAAGAGAATACGCCGCAGTTTTTAACTTTTGTTCTTCGATCCACATGTAACTTATTTACATACATTGAATGGTTACATGTTGAACGAACTATACCTAACCTATACTGTGTACTTGTCCCAAGACATTTTTCCAAATAAACGGTTTTTATATTTTGTATTTTTTTATAGGGAAGACAACTTGCAAATTTTGTACCTATAAAAGTAAAGGACTTATTTTCCAGAAACGAAAACTGCACAAATCGTTGGATTTTTAAAAAAAAAACTTAAAATCGTCTTCAAAGCCCTTAAATTTAAACCGTTTATATGCGATAGATATAAATCCCTTGGGAATAATTCTTTTATGTGACTGTGTGTGCAATCACGAACAAAGGTAGGTACATAAAAAACAATACAGACGAACATAGAATCTCCTCCTTTATCGAAGTAGTTAAAAAGAGCCTCACGATATGAAAAGCAACTTTTGTTTTTCGTCGCGAGATGTAATACTTTGCGGGAGCTGTGTTGTTCATTTTGAGTGTAATAATGGATCTGGCATGGTTTCAGCGCAGACCTGCGTCGTATTTTAACATTATCGTGCATTGAATAATACAAAAACTTGCGCGAACCTTGCAACAGGTATGAGCATCGGGTCTGATAAACTCGTTTTTAGCGTAGCAATATACCTACTCGGCAAGAGTCAAATCGACAATTTGTAGCGAGCAATGAATTGCTTTGATTTTAGTTTTATTTATGGATTGCTAAATTTCACATTGCTTTGTGGTTGATGCCTAGGGAGTTATGGCACGAACTTACCAGAATCAAATTGCACAATTACACAGCTGTAAAAGTTTCGAAGAGCTATAACGAGGTACACAAATAGTGAAATGCAGTTTGCACCATTACCTTTAAAATGGATCATCGGTTCTCGAATCGGTATCCTATCTTTTTCCTTTTAATCAGTATTTGAATAACCCATAAATAATTAAGTTGCCTAATAAATATGAATCAACTTGTAGATATTGACATAACTCGGTAGATTTTCAACTTAGCAGTTTAATTTCGCAAAATGATTAATGGAAATAATCGATTAAGCTGTCACTTGTTTATTTCAGTTAAAAGCACCGTGATTCAATTAAGCGGAGCAGTGGCAAAATTTATGCTGTAATAAGAGATGTCTTCTCGTTGTACATTAATTGGACGTTGCTTGCTAAGGTTTACAGTAAGTTGCTGTTGGTTTATGGAATAACTGATTATTAAAATGTCAATGGATATATTTTTTTTTACATTTCAACTCATGCCTTTCATTATCTTGTTCAAGATTCCTGTAACGTCTAAAGGAAATAAAACACTCTAATGTAAGTTTAAAAATGCCTTTTATCTCAATATCATTCCAATAATTCGATAGCAAACAACCTGCACTTGCATATACATAATAAATAGATACGTAGATAACGATACAAATACATATATTATTTTCCACTTCTTCCACTAGTGGACAAAATCAATAACACCTTGTTTCTTATTTGATACCTAATAATTACTATTTATAAACGTGTTTATACCATAAAATTTGACTTGTCTAAGTGCTTATTTTGTAAGCTTAAAGAAATAAACGTTATTGATATTTGACATAATATATATTTGCGATCGTTTTTTCAGTGTGCCCCTGGCTTTTCAACGTAAAAACATTTCAATGAAATGAATAGTATCACGAATTGTGATTTCAAAACGAAACGAAACATTTATTGTTTCGGAAAAGCGATTGCATTTTATTCGTTCATGTAAAGCTTCCAAATTCAGGACGGTATTCGTAGAATTCTATTAAGATTCGAAACACGCCAATTTTGATAATGTCAAAGAGAAAAATATAATACTTTATGAATATAAATTAGGACGTAATTTTTAAGGTTCCAAACCCAAATAACAATTATATATAAATCGGATTCTTTAATATAAATACTTATGATACCTGTAATATTTTCAAAGTACTTTACACGATATGTTTTTGTGAGCATGAGCAAGCAAGTCAGCGGAGCGTGTCAGTTTCAAATTTCAAGAAATTATGAAGAGCTCCGGCGTTTAATCGAAAAGTACTCTCCTTTGATCTTTGTCGAGTTGCCGTCTACGACGCCTCAGTCTCGCG
Organism: Eupithecia vulgata; assembly: GCA_946478455.1. Classification (NCBI taxonomy): domain Eukaryota; kingdom Metazoa; phylum Arthropoda; class Insecta; order Lepidoptera; family Geometridae; genus Eupithecia; species Eupithecia vulgata. The sequence goes on along the minus strand of OX297862.1, from coordinate 10,524,383 downwards.
CGTCCGTGCCCGAATGAATAGTGTGATGAAATAAGCTCAAGCAAAAGAGACCCCTTACAAAGACTTTCTAGTAATTTCCCTCGTGTACTGCGGGATTAGTGTTCGATGGCTAATGAAAATGATACCTTATATTGATAAGCTTCAAACCTAGTTCCTAAACTATTGAGTATTTCCTTTGCTCCTTGATGCATTTGAGTGCAAAACGCCATTAAGGCAGAAAAATATTTCATTTCATGCTATAACCATCGCGTTTCGATACATCAGATTGAGCCAACAAATAGATATTCAGTTTTGGCACTATTCGTGCTTTGTGTATAGTTTTCAAAAGCGCTTTATTGCCAAATTTTATTTTATGTGATCCACTTTTTACTACAATGTTTCAGAACTATGGTTGTAGGCTATCTAAAGTACTTTTTGTGATATTTTTCATAGTTATAATCACAGTTGTGAGTTAATATTTTTGCCTTATAAAAAGAACGTGGAATTTACGTGGACCCACATAACTAAAATGTTGTTTAGGAATGTTTGTTTAATTATACTGAAAGTGGGATGCTGTCAGACACATGCAGCATATAAATCAGTCAGCACAATAAATAAAGTTTTATCTGGATGGTACCTTTGGGAGGGCGGATTTATGAGGTTTGTGAAGCTCAGCACAAGAAGAGAGCAGTTACTGCGGAATGTCTCTCGTCACGAAAGAACTTAACAGAATTTGAATTGTATCTAGTACTAGCCTGGTGTTGCATTTCAAACAAGATTAGATGTACCGTAAAAGCCCAATCTCACTATAAGAGATCTCATTTAAATGTTTTATTTATTTTATCTTACGACTTCTTAGAAAATTATACCGTTATGCTTTTAAATACGTTCCTATAAAAACCCTGTAGGCTAACATTCCTATAATGAGTTTTTCCTACAAAAAAGTTTTCACTGAGCACACAAAATCACAAATATTTTCATAAAAAATTACATACTAAAGCATCAAATTCAAATTCAGTTCAGCTTACGGGTTAGAAATTTTTAGTAAAATTTATAGCATTAAGAAAAACTCTTTCTCAAAATTTATGAGTGAGAGATTTAGCCCCACTTGCAGAACAATATTTAATAGTCTAATTTTGATTAACTTTGACGTATTTGTATGGTTTGACAACTCACTAATCAAAATTAAGCTAGTTATTTATCGTTGTGCAAGCGGTTCTTAGTAAAGAAGATTATTATTTTTTTCTGGTTCCTCTCAATGAAAAGTTACTTTGTAATAAATTCAGGAATGATTCAATGAAGCCAAACAAATTTGATTTCCATGTGGGCAGCGGTACATTTGTCAGGTTGTACTTCAAAGCCACTGGGTTTGCTCATATTTCGATCAAAGGTGCTCTCGAAATACAAATTTTGCATGCAGAGTCGATACTCGTATTCTTTGTTTGCAAAAACATTACGGCGTATAAATGATGTAGAGTATAAATCACGATGCTCTGACTCTCGTGAGATGTTGGGAATACCTATTTCAAGACGTTGGGAATAAGTGCGTCTGACGTGAGACGCTGGGTCAATAGTTAAGAGTGAGATGTTTGGTAAAACTACTGCAAGATATAGAATAACATTTTAATGATTTGCGTAAGAATGAGAAAATAATGGTCTGATGGGGCATCAGTGGGTGCGCAAATTGACGTTGACAAGAGAATTAATCGTACTAAAAAGCGGTTGTTAAATGCCATTGTTAATCTTAAGACATCGTTCAATATATCTAAAGAAGTTTCCGAATGACAAATCGTCCAACAAACTCAGTTTATGAGGTATCTTTTATTTCAGTGCAAAGTACTTACAAACAATGTCACCGGTTAGAGTTTCCAACTCGCTGAAATATTGGATTAGTGATTAATATCCACGAAGAGTGGGCAACACGGAGTTTACTTTAATGATTAAATTTTATTTGCTTCGAGTGTTGTCATTTGGATTTATGAAAAATGGTTTTTGCGTGGATTTATGTGGTTTTATATTTATTCAGGGGTTTTTGGGCGCAACAAGATAAAATATGATGGTATTATTTTAGGAAGCTGTGGATTTATGTACCTATATCGTACGTGTATGATGTTATGCATGGAAATCATCGGCACTGTACCATGTTATTATGAATTTGGACATGTTTTTCAACAAGTACCTAATTACTTAAAAACTATAACCCGAGTAGGTTTCCGCTTTTTCACATTTCTTTCACAGAATAAGAAAGCTAAGACCCATAAAATAGTAGCTGTGAAGTTTAGAGTGATCCAGGCAAGTAACCTCATTTATCTACAGCCGTTGGGATGATAAGAGGTAATAAAGTGTATCGGCCAACCACATAGAATCACCCAAGAAATATAAACACGTGGGTTGAAAAGGTTGAGTTTTGATTAAAAATTCACAAAAAATTTCTTCATCCCAAATAACCAAACCACTCATATACCTACTGTATTGATTTCCATACCACCCTAACGTATTCATAATATCATTGTGATGCTGTCAACAACGCCCTCTATCAGCGCACGCATCTGCAAGCTATCGCCAAGATTTATAGAGGCAAAGAAAAAGCATAAAACTTACTTTATTATTCCATCAAACCGTCCACTGACTCAGCCGCCCCGATTTAATATAACCATTATATAATTCGCGTAGAGCGTGTTTACTACCTCTGGTTTTATAACTAGACTGATAAGGAACATAACGAAACTTTTTCCAGACGCTTTCCTAACTTAAAACTCTTACGGCTCGAGGAGGCTCAATGTAGTTATACATCCAGCCAGTAGAGACATCGTAACATTGAATGCCTAAAGTGCAAGCTTGCACAACTGGGTGGGCTCTACTGCGAATGTTTATCACCTCGCCTTCGCCCACGCGCGTCTGCGACGCGTCGATAGTACTTAGGACCTAAGTTTGTTTTAATTAAATTGTCATTCGTATTGAGATTAAACACGCTCATAGACGTCTCATTGTAAAAGTGATTTTTATTGTCAATCTCCAATAGATTTCATTTAAAGTTAGTTTTTAAAAACATCTACAACGTTCCCGAATCCTTTACTGGCGCAGCCGGGGCAGATTTTCCGAGTTTTCCACGCGAATTTCCGCGAGTTTTCGTGAATTTTCCGACGGATCGGATCTGTTCGAACCAAATAAATTTGTGAAGATCCTGGGAGGCGAACAAGCATGTTGGTGACTGGCTGGTGAGTAGAATTTTCGCCATCCTTTCATACCCTTAGTGCTTTGTATTTTGTTATTCTTGGAATCGAACTTCTTCCATTATAACGTTTTCTGGTTCCTATTGTAGGGATTTTAGAATAAGTAGAGTTAAGTAAACTGTTCTTTAAAATTTAGTATAGAAATCGTTAAATAGAAATAAAAGTAAAATATAATAAAATAAAAATGACCACGTTACGGCCGATTCCAAAGGAACTATTGTGTATAATACCATTTTTTAATGGTAATAAAAGGCATTTAAATCTTTTTTTAAAAAAATGTGATTATGTTGTTGATAAATATCGTGGCGAAAATGAGCAAAACATTTATGTTTTGCATTCGATAACGAGTAGGTTAACTGATGAAGCCGCTGCTTTAGCAAGTGAGCGAAATGATGTTGATACTTATGAAAAACTGAAAACACTATTGGTACAGCATTTTGGTGATCCTAGAAGTGAAGAATGCTTAGCGATAGAGTTAGAGACTTTAAAGATGAAACAAGGGGAAAGCTATCAGGAGTTTTGCAATCGTATTCAGACAGTTAGGTCGATACTTATCTCTAAAGTGAATCAGACAAACAATCTTAGCATGGCAACTAGAACCGAAATCTATAATAACAAGGCGCTGAACGTTTTCTTGTACAACCTGCCTGAAAATGTATTAAGACCAGTTAGAATGAAAAACCCACATAATCTAGAAAAAGCATTAGAATATGTGTTGGAGGAAGTGAACTTCTACGAGCAGTATACGCTCAGGAGTAAAATGCTCAAGCTTCAGCTTGCACCTGCAGCAACACCTGCAGTAACACCAACACTTAATAAGTTCAATCCTCCTACGCAGAACATGCCCTTTCAGCCGAATGGCTTTAGACCAACACTCGCCCCTATGGCACCCCCTCGTTTTAACTTTGGTATTCCAGGAAACATGCAGTACAGGCAGCCCGCTGCCCCTCAGTTTGCCCCTCAGGCTCCTATGGGTTTTAGACCGCAGTTGATGCAACCACAACAATTTGGGTTGCAATCTCAGAATTTTAGGCCGCAACAATTTGGCTACCGGCCTCAAATTAATCAAGGCCAATTCGGTTATCGGCCTCAATTCCAACAAAATCAGTTTGGCTATCGGCCTCAGTTGAATCAGTTCGGTTACAAGCCTCCCAATGCAAAACTTGGAGATACGGATGTTTCTATGAGGACTGCACCTCCTCAAAAACCACAGATGCCGGCAACGACTCAACAACCTCAAGGGTTTCGCCTAAATGAATTAGAATTAGGCTATGGTTACGGATATGACTGGTATGGACATGAAAATGAAAATTTTGGAATCAATGACGGGTATTATAGTGACTTTGATTTCGTAAACTATTCTGAACCGCAAATAGATATGAATTTTTGGAATGAACAGCAGGTCGACTCTACCCAGTTGGGAGATACCCATTTAGAGGAGAAGGCTGAAAATTTTTCAGTAGCAGCCTCGAAAGAGGATGTGAAGTGATAAAAATAAATTGCGATACTAAAATAAATCTTCCATACATATACTTACCCGAAATTGATGCTAAATTTATGATTGACACTGGTAGTACACGCTCCTTTATCAGTCCAGCGAAAGCATACCAATTCTTTGGTAACTCTATTAGGGGTGAATTATTCACAGTTATAAGCACGCACGCATCTAGCAACCACAACGAGGTTATCGAAATCCCCCTAATGCCTTCGTTTAATAGCTGTGACTATCATAAATTTTATGTGTATGATGTAGACCCTAAGTATGAGGGACTAATAGGAAACGACTTATTAATGCAACTGGAAGCTGTCATTGACTTAAAACATAACAGTTTTAGAACTAGAACAGTAGAGTTGCCTATAATGAGGTGTATGGGAAATCACGTCATCGAATTGAACCCGCGGTCTGAGCAACGCGTAAAAATGCCCACAAATTTGTATTCAGGCACAGCGATATTAAATTTTAAACAATTTTGTAACGGCATAAGAATGCCAGATGCAATAGTAAAATGCGAAAACGGATATGCTACCACCATTATCCAAAACGCAACTGACAAGTTGAGAAAGCTAGTGATAACAGGTCCATTTGAGGTTGAAGAATTTCCCAATGATAACTGTGTAGGTGTAAATTGCCTTAATGACGTTGAAATGAAAGACATGGAAGTAGAAAAGATATTGGATGAAAATTTATTAAGACTTAGGCTAGACCACATGAACAAAGAGGAAAAAAATTGTATATCTGAACTATGTAGAGACTATAAAGATATTTTTTACAGTGATAAGCTTCCACTAACCTTTACAAATCAAGTAAAACACTGTATTCGTACCAAAAACGAAGATCCAATTTATGTTAGACCTTATAGACAACCCCCTATTCAAACACAAGAAATTAAGTCACAGGTAGAGAAGCTTTTACAAAACAACGTGATTCAGGAATCGCATTCGCCATGGAACGCACCTGTTCACTTAGTACCGAAAAAAATGGACGCTTCGGGCGAACAAAAATTTCGTATGGTCATTGACTACAGACGTTTAAACGAAATAACGACGGATGATAAGTACCCTTTGCCTAATATTACCGACTTGTTTGATAAGCTAGGCAAAGCTAAGTATTTTAGTACTCTTGATCTAGCGAATGGTTACCATCAGATAGAGATCAATGAAGAAGACAGGCAGAAGACAGCCTTCAGCACGGAAGCGGGACACTATGAATTTTTAAGAATGCCATTTGGCTTAAAAACTGCTCCCGCGACCTTTCAGAGAGCCATGGATAACATACTTAGGGGTTTGCAAGGATTACATTGCCTTGTATATATGGACGATATCATTATTTACAGTACTAGTATGCAGGAACACATCAGAGACTTAAAATCTATCTTTGACAGACTAAGACAAGCAAACCTAAAGGTTCAGCTAGACAAGTCTGAGTTTTTGAGAAAAGAAGTACTATATTTAGGACACACAATCACAGATCACGGCCTTAAGCCAAACGATGATAAAATAAAAGCAATATTAGACTATCCGCTTCCAAAAACTGTGACAGAAATCAAGAGTTTTCTTGGTTTAATTGGTTATTATAGACGATTCATTAAAGATTTTGCAAAAATTACAAAACCATTGACAAATTGTCTCAAAAAACAGAATAGTATCGTTATAGATCAGAAATATTTGGACGCTTTCCACCAATGCAAGGAACTTCTTACGCATGCGCCCTTACTACAGTATCCAGATCCATCAAAACCTTACATACTTACGACTGACGCATCCGCCGTAGCTCTGGGTGCAGTACTGTCACAAGGAACTGTAGGAACTGATCTACCTGTCGCATATGCAAGTAGGACATTGAGCATGACTGAAATGCGTTACAGCACGATAGAACGCGAGCTATTGGCTGTTATTTGGGCCATTAAACATTTTAGACCATACCTATATGGCAATAAATTCACTATATATACCGATCATCGACCCTTGGCTTGGCTAGATTCTATCAAAGAACCGAATAGTAAATTGACACGCTGGCGACTACGCTTATTGGAATATGACTTTACAACTAAGTATAAAGACGGTAAACAAAACACGAATGCTGATGCACTGTCACGTATTAAAGTAAATGCGTTAGATGGGTTAGATATGTTTGATGATGCATCTTCGGATGAATCTATGAAGGTCCAATTAGATGAAAAAGAACAAAAATTACAAAAACATCTTCACGAAATAACGAACAAAATTGTAGATTTGGCAAAACAAGACAGTGATCAGGAAACACATATGGAGACAATCGTCTTGTCAGACGCATCTGACACAGAAGAAGCTCGTAATATTGACAAATTAGAACCTCAAATTCTACTTCCGCCGCTTTCACATAGTTCAGAAGGAACAATCCATTCAGCGGCAGATCTAGAGTCTGATGGAATTCCTATTTTAAAAGAAGCAGTAGATACCAAACCTAACCAAATACTTATTTTCACATGGCCTAGAAAAGAAATAAATGTAAAAGTTATAAAAAGAGAACATCAAAAGGTTATAGAAGCATTTTTGCCATTGAATAGTGAGGAATTGATAAAGCAATTCCTTAAAGAATACATCAAACCAAAAACAAAATATTTTATTTATTTTGAGGATGAACAACACAGGAAAGAATTTAACGCCGTGATTATTAGGTTATTCAAAAAGGGTACGGTAGAGTTTTATGAATGCACGGAAAGGGTTATAGTAGTAGAGGATGAGAATGAGCAGAAAGCTATAGTATTGCAACATCATGAAGGAAAAACTTGTCATCGTGGCATAAAGGAAACCGTTATGAGAATAAAAAGAAATTATTATTGGAATAGAATACAAGAAATCACAGCAGCAGTAATAAATAGCTGTGACGCATGTAAAAAAATGAAATATGACAGGAAACCCATTAACCCAACTATAGAGTTGACTCAAACTCAGTCATCTCCATTTCAGGAAATCTTTATAGATATATTTTCTATTGAAAATAGATCTTACCTGACCTTAGTTGATGCTTTTAGTAAATTAGGCCAGGCTATTGAGATCGAAAATAAATCAACACCGGAAGTAGTACGTGCCCTGATTAAATACTTTTCAATGTATGGGGTCCCGACTAAGATCAGTAGTGACCCAGGATCCGAGTTCAACAATAATTTGATGAAAGAATTAGCTGAAATGTACAAAATTGATTTACATATTTGCACTCCAAACAATCCCAATTCGACAAGTATCGTTGAGCGTTTTCACTCTACAATAATAGAGATTTACAGATTAGCGAAATACGAACAGAAATGTACTGATGCAGCTTCTATAATGACGTATGCAATTATGGCCTATAATAATACAATACATTCAGCTACGGATTTAACTCCTTTTGAAATAGTTTTTGGGCACACAGATTCTAGTAAATTATTTGACGGAGAGTTTGAAAAATCGTACATGCAGCAATTGCTTAAGGATCATGCAAAACGAACTAAATATCTATATCAATACATTTCGGACAAATTGGTAGAGCGAAAAGAGAAAATTAGGGAAAAAAGATTAGGAGAGCAGGTTGAATTAGAGCCAGGGGATGTCGTATATACAAAAGATATAAATACAAGAAAAAGCAAGGACAAAGCGAGATATAAGAAGGCTATTGTAAAATCGAGAATAGAACGAAATGTATTGTCAGTGGAAAATGATCAGAAACATTCAAGGGTCCCTATTAAAAATGTGAAACGCCCTTCACAGGTGGTGTTTGGTCGTACTGACCCTACTTCCCCAAAGCCGGGCCCTTCATCTACAAAAGATTGAAAACAATCCGGGTATATTACCTGTGAAAGAAGGACAAGCGTTCAGGCAAACAGATAAGTGGTTAATAGTTAAAACCTTAGATTTAAGTGGCATAGGTAATAATTTGGAGTTTCACATATTGAAATACAATGAGTTTATTAGATTAGTTGATAGTCATAAAGCTTTTACCCATGAATTTTTGGGCATAAAAACACAAGTAGAGTACGTACGGAATACAACTGTCGTGAAATTTCGCCAGTTAGTCCCGTCGCATAGGTATAAGAGAGGGTTAGTTAATCCCCTTGGGTCATTTATTAAGGCTGTTTCGGGTAATTTAGACAATGAAGATGCTATTCGATACGATTCCCTAATTTCACGAATTAGTTCAAAGGAAATTGCTACTGAGAAAAGAATAACGATGATCACCAGGATGTTGAACAATTTTGAAAACAGTACAGAAACTTTACAAGAAAACATAATTATATTGGATAAACGATTTAAGGTTATTGAAGAATTAATTAAACTGCAAAATTTCAAAGAAAACATCTGCCTCTATCTGACTTACGTTTCAAGTATGTTCGATATGTTTATAAGTACATTTAGGACCATGTATGTAGAGTTAAACGAGATAGAGACAGCGCTGGCATTCAGTAAAGTGTCTGTACTACATCAATCAATTGTAAATTCCACAGAGCTCTTGTCACTATTAAGAGAAATTGAAAATGTACACCATTTGGTTTATAAGGTGACTGAAAGCAATTTGTTAAAATTAGAAAGGGTTATTGAAGTAAAAGCTTATGTAAAACTAAACCAGATAACGTTCATATTGGAAGTTCCATTAATTGATGAAAATTCTTATGATTATTTTAAGATCTACTCATTGCCTATTTTCCAAAGTTCCTTGAATAAAACTGTAGTTGTTTTTCCTGAATTCCCATACCTTTTGGCGAAAAATTCGAAATACCTGCCGGTCTCAAAGTCATGCGAGAAAATTGCTGAAAACAACAAATTCCTCTGTCGCGACATGATGCAGTTTCCAATACTCACCTGTGCAGAGCAACTCCTAGAGTTTCAGCCAGACCCTACCTTGTGTGTACCATATGCTGTTGACATCGAGGATATCAAAGTTCAGAGGATTGGTGTACATACTTGGATTGTATTTACAAAGAAACCAACAGTTTTGGCGGAAAAATGTCATCATGAGAATAGTAGAGAATCTCTACATGGTACTTTCATCTTAACAACTTCAGAAGACTGTGAAGTATATTTGGGCAAGCTGAAATTGGGATATCTTAAGACGATTGCAGGAAACCTTCAGTATAAAATAACACCGATTGTTACTTTTCCTAAATTGAAATCTACAAACATTACTTCAATGACGACCGTTAATATCAAGAACATCGATTTGGAGGAAGTTAAATATTTTTCACGTATCTTAAAGCTAAAGGAAAGTGAGATTAGTGAAAGTGAAAGTGAAATCAGCGTGGTGAACACCCAAAGCATTAGTTTAGGAACTGTTTTACTGTACTTAATTTTAATCTTTATTGTAATTTTTCTTATACTTTATCGTTATGTTTTGAAGCGAAATGATCGGATCAAAGCATCGGCAAGACCCGATAATTTCGCACTTGAGGAGGGAGGAGTTATACATCCAGCCAGTAGAGACATCGTAACATTGAATGCCTAAAGTGCAAGCTTGCACAACTGGGTGGGCTCTACTGCGAATGTTTATCACCTCGCCTTCGCCCACGCGCGTCTGCGACGCGTCGATAGTACTTAGGACCTAAGTTTGTTTTAATTAAATTGTCATTCGTATTGAGATTAAACACGCTCATAGACGTCTCATTGTAAAAGTGATTTTTATTGTCAATCTCCAATAGATTTCATTTAAAGTTAGTTTTTAAAAACATCTACAACGTTCCCGAATCCTTTACTATGTTGTATGCCATTGGTGAGTCACCATGCGGAGAAATAAAATTTTCGTTTCATTTTAGTGCTTTACCGTCATAGCATCTTGTAGCGTCTTAGCTCCTCGTAGCCTCGTAGCACCTCGTAGCCTCGTAGCACCTCGTAGCATCGTAGCACCTCGTAGCACCTTGTAGCCACGTAGCACTTCGTAGACCCGTAGCGGTAGGCTTAGCTACTGACATAGTATTATATACATTAACCGTATGATGTACGCCAAGTAGTCTATGCAACGGCGGCGTTCCGTTGCCAACGCATTCTCATACTTCGCTGTTATTGCAACCCAATTTTTCATAATAAACACAAACTGCTAGGTATTGAAGGTATTCATCAATATATTGTTTACGAATTCCAACAAATCAAAATAAGAGGTATCATTAATCAAGGTCACTTAAGTAGGCAGTTATTATACTAACGAATTTAATCATATTAGCAAGTTATTGAGAGTAAACATGGAGGTAAATTAGGAGAGATTTATCGGCAGCCGGTGATTGAGTAGCATTTTATGAATACGCAGCAAGGCGTGAGCAGAGGAATGAGTGCGAATCCTAGTTCATTAATATTCATTGTTAATTTTTTTTTTTTTTTTATTTACAATACATTTATTCAGAAAGAAAATAACAATCAAATAACAAATTTAAATTAAAACTAGTATTGTTAAATTATTCCTTCCATTGTCTTTCAGCGGAATGAATTGAAATCCAGAAATAAAAGGAAAATAAACGTGCCAGTATTAAAATACTGGTAATTGCGAGGTTTGTTGTACTTATCCGTCGCGGTGGGGTTCCTTCGGCGCAAGGAGTTAGGCGTCGTAGCGGGCGATACAGAAACGCAACTTTGCATAGGATCGTACTTTTTGCACCTCACCTCGCCTCAACAGCCCAAAATGGTCCACTGCTTGACGTAGGGTTTCTTCTGATAATCGCCTTATTAGGGTAGATCTATTCTGCGCTGCTGCTCACCCCTCGGCGAATGCCCCTTAGTCGCCTCCTACGATACCTGGACAGAGTTAGGTTTACTTCGCACTTTTTCACATTTTACTAATTAAAATCATCTAAGTAGTAAATCCTAGTGCGATTAGAATTTGATAAAACCATTTACAACAGAAACATTGACTTTAACACGGTTGCATCCTATGGGACAATAAGAGGATTTTACGCAAAATGTTAAGTAAAATATTATTTGGACAAAGTTCTCTAATTCTCATAGCTCGCAGATTACGGCATCATATACATAGATTTATAAATAAACTCAATAAAATAAAAAAAACACGCAATCTTAAATTAAAACAGATAAAAGTTCTAATAAAACACATCATATTTGTTGTGAAGCATAAAATTTTTACCATTAAATTATTTTGATAAAATAAGTTATACCACAATGAGTAAACGTTCCACTGATTGCAAATAACTTGGTTGCAAAGAGTTTCTCAGGTTCAAAAAGAGGAAACATAAATTCATGTTTAGGTAGGTGAAGAATTAATGCCGCTGGTCTGCGGTGAGTTCTCCCGAGTAGTTTCCGCAGGGGAATAATTCTTGTAAATAAGAGTAAAAACTTTACAAGACTGGTGTTAATGGTGTGGCTAGTGTTGCTCGCTCTGTATTAGTTAGAGGTGAAAAGGATTGCTTCTCGTTAGATGAAACTACATGACTAGTGTCTCGATGCAATTCTATAAGGTGCGTCTGGATAGTTTTGTAATACCTTAAGTTTATTACTTTAAAGTACCTATTTATTATTGTTCATTATATGTGGTTGTTACTTGGTTAAAATCTGATAAGGACAGTCAAGCTAATAGTGGTGTAAGAAAAATAAATATTTTACTAACCTTACCTCGAGAAGGATAAGGTAAAAACAAGTAGGTTTTTTAGTTGTTATTTCATTGTTCTTTGTAAACTTAGTATAAGGTATTGATTATATTGTATATAGCTATTGTTTGTATACTAATAAAAATGCGTCCTTGGTTTGCGTGCTTGAAGATAATATACAAGTGCGATAAATGTGTAGCGTTTCAAATATGGCGCTACACCGCTGTCCCACCGCACCGCCATGCACGGAGAGGCTACGCGCGTGTGTCCAGATTAGCTTTACAAGAAAATGTATGTGATAACGTCCACTGCGCTTACGCACGAATATGAAATTAATGTCGTCATTACTACATGCGTCGCTTGCTCGAATAAGGCACCCATGCAGCTCAACACTGATAATGCTATGCATGGTAAAGGGTAATGTAGACTCACGTTGACAAACAAATGAACCCACACAGCTAGAATGTGCCGCGTGGCCGTGCATAACGTGCTTGTATAGTGTGTGCTGCAGTGGAAGCGTAGGTATATCCACGTTGTCAAACATAGGAAATGCAGCTAAAATGCGCATAATCCATGCATAGCTTGTGTGACAGTGGGAGAGCGGTTTAAGATTTACTATTGCACAATGATTTTTTAAATATCTAATTTTGATACGTTTTGTTTAGTTTGACAAATGCCTAACCACAACAAAGCTGGTTAAATAACGTTATGCAAGTGTTGCCAACAATTAGCCGCCTTTTCCACCAACAAATAAAGCTAATTACAAAGGTTACTACGAGTATTAAAATGTCAGATAACCTGACAACATGAGTCTGCTAATGGGCTTAGAACTGAATGTCTGTGGTTTTATTGTGTTAGCGAACTTGGATACTAAAGTCACCTACAAAGAATTTTAATACAAAACGTGTTTGCACTTTGAGAGAACAAACAAAATATTTTCAGTTATTGTCACACAGGTATTTGCAAACATGTTGTAGAAATTGTTGGGATGCTGGCGCGTTCATAGAATAACCACTGTACATTGTATTACATCAATAATGATCTCTTCGATCTTTCAATGCTTGTAAACAAATGAAACACGCAACTGATACCGCTTTGTTATTCATAAACGGATATTGTTTTTGGATGACAGATTGTGCAGTATTTTTAGTGATTGTTGTTGGTTGATACATAGCGAAAGGTTGACTTCCCCAACATGTCGTCATTCAGTCTGCATTATAGGTATATTGTGGTTTAAAAGTTATAGCACAAACATCCAACACCGGCGACAAGGGACATACACCGGGTGGCGAGCGGCAGCGCCTTTTACAGATGGATCTACCATCGAACTGCGATCCCCAACCCGCATGCCCAGGGTCGGGATTATGGGCATTACCTCCAATGACATAAAATCCAATAAGACGCTTAGTAGGGGGAGGCCTGCGTCCAGCAGTGGACCAATAAAGGCTGTTGAGATTGAGATTGAGTACAAGTAATATTTTGCTAAATATAGATACATAGAACATTCTTTATTGCACACATAACAAAAAAAGTAAAAAAAATGTGACCATTGGCGGTCTTATCTCTCTACCAGACAACCGTGGATGGATAGGATCGTTTGATTGAACGGGAATCTGTGTGTATTATTAAGGCGCATACAGGAGCTGATCGGTCTTTTTTGGAGGCTATCTCCTCTTAGAGGAGTTAATGCTATGTGCTGAAAAAAATATATATCATTTATTGACCTTTTATCTGTAAACTGGAAGTACAAAAAAGTTCTACGAGTTCATTAACCATGTGAAAAAAATTAACAAAGTGAAGCTGTTTTGGACTGAAAAATTGTATCTCCTTCTAAACGACTTGGAATTTTGTACTTTTTTCTACACCATAATGTCGGCAAAGACTTTATCTACAAGTTGGAAGTATGATTTTGTGATGCGACGGTTTTTCATATGGCAAATAATCATTTTAAGTTTTTCCGTATTATTATAGGGCGTTAACCTTTGAAGGTGGTCGCGCGGGCGACGGGCGGCAGTGCCACTCTGGCTGTTGTACGGGGAGGTTGTGTTCGTCTGGCTCGCGATGACACTTCATTATTACGATTTATTTATTATTCTCAGTCATCCGCACACGACCCGGAAACTTTATTTCGTGTATGATAAAATAGTTTGTAAATAAGTACATAATTATATCTGTCGAGCAAGGACGATTTTAGACCTAAAGTAGTACTTTTAATATACCGTAGGTATACTTATTGACTACCCATTGTTGTTGTGTGTACCTTCGTATAGCTTATATGGAAAATGCCAAAAAGATCAGTAAGCTGGAGAAAGCTCTGAAAGCTCAAAGGATGATAGAAGTAATGTAAGTATAACTATACTATCAGGTAGGTAGAAGGTTCATTTTATTTTAGCAATTTTTCGCTATTTTTGCTATTAGCGATATTATCCAAATTACTCATGTTTGTATTAGGTATTTATTGTAGGAGATCGAGGAACAGGCAAATACACAAGAAAAAAAATCTTACAATGCCTAATGAAAATCATGTCCAGTAAGTATCAACCATAGAGTTTTTGTAGTACCTACAAACCATGCAATTATTGATTTATTTATCATTATTCATTTATTTATTATTCATTTACAGATGTACAGTGACTGGATAAGTTAAAACTGGAGTAAAAATGCCTGTGTTAGAGGTAAAACATTCATAGTGCTTAGGTAGGTACAATAAGTAGGTATGACATGTGTTCTAACCCGGTTCATGATCATCATCAGATTTCTAATATCACACTCTTCGTGAATACGCAGCTGATCAGACTAAAATCTAATAAGTAATTACCAAAGTCAAAACCATCCTATGCCTCTCCGAAGTGAGGCACTAGGTACACCCCCAACCTCTCACTTGACTCCAATCCGATCCAAGAATAGGAACTACGCTGCTGCCTGCAGCTAAGAGACACATAGATTGAGAGTGAATTCTGTAATACTTACTTTGACATGAAATGGAAATGGGATTCGAACTGTAAAGGAGACTGGGTTAAAACGGTACATAGACTTTTTTCATCTTGTAGAGTTCGAGATTTGTAAAACAGTTTTGATAAGTTTTGACATGGATTTTGTCAAATTAGTCAACTGAAAACGATCAAAGTCTTTTGCATGAACATAACAAACAAAAATCCTATTATTTTGTATGTTACAGCTAAAACCAATGAAACCAACATCGATTCAAATAACTTACTAGGATTCTAGACCAGAATCAATTCTTATAATTGAAGATGTATTAAAAGTAGAGGAGTGGTATCCGTCACGCCGATTCCCGCAGCGTCGGTTCCCGCAACGTCGACTTTCGTAAAGTCGACCGCGCCTCAATTCCCTTCACGTCGACTCCATTTTTTTTCGATGGTACAGTCGGCAGCGACATCGGGAATTAATCATTAGAGTATATTTTATAAAACCAACATAAGTAATGGAATTTTCCATTACTACCTAGAGCCTAGAGCCTAGAGCCCTTAAGTATATAAAAAACTTTGTAAGACTGATAAAATTCCATTACTTATGTTGGTTTTATAAAATATAGGTACTCTAATGATGAACGCATTCACTGCCTAGCATTGGCTAATGTGTGAATAATTAATGTAATAGGTTTATTCCTTTTATTTAATCTTGTGAAAAGATAATTAAGTAAACAAATTTAATCAATATTTTTGCACAAGAGAATATAAAAAAAATAATAACAAAATATTCACAACACAATGATGAAAAAATTAGGAAATATATAAATTGAGATCTGAATAAGAAATGAAATAATATTAATTATATTTATTTGTTTTATCTAATCCACAATCCTTAAATAATGATGATTCTTAGTTAATGGCAATATAAGTCTGGTTGGACTCTTTTATGCCAGTGTCAAGTAATGGAAAATAATAGTAAAATATGAGTTAGCAAGTTATGAAGAATGTTGATATTTTCACCAGAGCCTAGTTCGTTATCCCTGCTAGGGTACACCACGTGCAGGTTAGGTTGGCTTGGGAGACAAGATCTTGGAGTCTCCCTTGTACCCCATTCTTAAATAAATCAATTTAGAAAAGGTAAATGTCAAAATAACAGCAAACGTCACTGTCAAAACAGCATAGCCATCTAACTTATAATAATGACAGTAGCTGTCAAAATTGAAACAGACCTATCTCCAAAACTACACACGTTAGACTTTCAACTAATAGCTCAAATGAAAGGTGGGACGGAAACCTACATTTTCAATGACAGCTGTCAAAATTGAACTGGACCTATCTCCGAAAGTACACACGTTAGACTTTCAACTAATGGCTCAAATGAAAGGTGGGACGGAAACCTACATTTTCGATGACAGCTGTCAAAATTGAAATAGATCTATCTCCGAAACTACACGCGCTAGACTTTCAACTAATAGCTCAAATGAAAGGTGGGACGGAAACCTACATTTTCGATGACAGCTGTCAAAATTGAACTGGACCTATCTCCGAAAGTACACACGTTAGACTTTCAACTAATGGCTCAAATGAAAGGTGGGACGGAAACCTACATTTTCGATGACAGCTGTCAAAATTGAAATAGAGCTATCTCCGAAACTACACGCGCTAGACTTTCAACTAATAGCTCAAATGAAAGGTGGGACGGAAACCTACATTTTCGATGACAGCTGTCAAAATTGAAATAGAGCTATCTCCGAAACTACACGCGCTAGACTTTCAACTAATAGCTCAAATGAAAGGTGGGACGGAAACCTACATTTTCGACGACAGCTGTCAAAACACAGCTGCCAATTATTATCGCATCATTACCCCGTTTGGATTTTACAATATTTATTAAACTGGCCATCATAAATGAAAATTATATCCATACACGACTCATCTATCTCACCTATAGCTTAAAAACAATGAGTAAAGTTGGTAATACTAAAAATCTAAATAAAATTGAGGCGACTTTTTCACAGAATGATCTCTAACATTCGATGCATAACTGCAGGTAACAAAATATTTCAAATGTCTTTTTGGTATGGAAAATCTTATCGTACAATTACCGAAATAATTAAAAGGGAACACATTTTACATAGATTGCAATCTGCCAGAATTGGTGAGTCCAAGACATTCTAGATCAATGTCATTATGAGACCCAAATTATATTTTAAGAGCTATTGAAGACAAAAATAATTAGCAGAAAAAAATCAAAAAGATAGAAGACGAAAAACAGGAAGAAGAATTAACAGTGACAACTAAAACATAGATGAACAAATATTAGAATAGGAAAAGATAGAAAAAGAAATGACGTGGATAGACTGTAAAAGTGAAACAGAAGAACTATAAATCAAAAACAGAAACATTGAAAGCTATGACAGTGAAAAGGAAACACGTTTAGAGGTCTCACAAATACTACGCGAAAGTATATTATATATATACCTCATATTATTTTAGTTATCTTGTTGCCCATACTTTTTTGAGACTTGTGTCCTCAGAAGATCTTACCGAAACACACATCAAATCCACGCACTCAAGCACGCACACACACACCCTTACACAAAACACCCGCACACACACATTGCCTTAGATCACAAGGAAATGCTGCCTTAATGCCTTAATAATTATGATTCCAAAATCAAAACTTAATAAAGTTTTTAGTTTTTTTCCTCTGTATAACTTGAAATTTTGCTTTTTCTGTAATCATTGTTTTTATTTTAAGTTATTGTTTGTACACTTAGCTTAATGTCGTTAACCGACCTATATGTTATAAGTAACGGCACTTATACCGCGGAGTGGGAGCCTGGTGACTGTAATACAGGTTTTTTTACAAACCTTACGCAGGCATCAGTCTTGTGCAATGTTGCTCTAATCTAATTTTATACTATACTTGCTACTTTAGTTTTAAATGTAAGCTCATTGTGCAAGAAGAACAATAAATGATTTATTATTATTATATTAAAATTCCGAAGTACAGCACAATATCATAATAGTCTAAGATCCGTAAAGGGACGACCTTCAGCTGCCATATGCTTAATGGATGACAGATAAGTATTAAACCTATATCAATTTCTATATATAAAAAATATGTCGTAGTAAAATAGTAGTAAAATATAGAGTAGGTTGTCTTAAAAATTCCTGGTCAGACTATATTAATAAAAAATTAAAAAATGAAATTTTATTAAATATTGCATAAGTTTAACGAAAAAATTTATGCTATAAAATTTATTACCAACCGAAATTATGAAGCCTATAACATAATATGTACATACATTAAGTTGTTTAATTCGGAAAATTTGGCCTGAATGACGGTTGCCGAGTTTTGAAAGGTGAAAACTTTAAGCGTGTGGAAACTTTTTTAATAGATTTTTTTTGCGTTTAAAATGTATTTTCCTCCCCACTTAACGCAAAAAAATCTTTTCCAAGTAGCTCCCCTTGGGAGTTCCAAAAGAGGTCGTAAAAATGGTTCTAGGGGGGTTGTATTTTTTTTCTTTAAACTCGAGGAAAATCTTTCTATCCGAACCGGCTATCGAAACCTATCATTCCGTCCATTGCATCGGTATTTCTTCTTAATGGTGTAAAAAACCTAAGTACCACGTAACCGTCATTTTTTATATTGGTTCATTAAGCCCCTTCTCCTCTAGCTCAGATATTTTTTGTTTCAAATCATTCCAACCGTATTACCTACCTATTCGTTGATATCCTACTAACATTATAAATGAGAGAAGTTTGTGTGAATGTTTGTTACCTGTCTCCGTAAATACTAAACCAATTTGGATGAAACTTTCGAATGATTGGGATACCTATGTACCTATATATAGGCTACTTTTGAAGGGGATAGTTACCTACAACGCGAGCGAAGCCGCGGGTAGCAGCTAGTTATAACAACTACCCAACACTACTCCCTAAGTACCGAGTTCTGTTCTCAGATTAGGTTATGGTTCCACAAAACCCAGACCAGGAAAAAATATTTGCTGATATTGTAAAAAATCTCTCGTAGTGGGAATCGAATCCGCATTTCTCATGTATCAGACAGCTATTCGTTTATAACGCCGCGCCGCGCGGTGCCGCGCCGTGCCGCCATGTAGATTTTCCTTATTTTGCTGTTTCCGCGTGAAAACTTTTTCTCGGCGGGGCTGCGCGGAAGGTGCGGGGCCGAAACGATAGCAACGCCTATTTGCTCAAGGTCATCGGCTCAGGTATGCACCTTAAGTAGCTAATACAATTACAAAAATTAAATTTTTAACACTACATACTATAAATAACCTTCGGACTACAACAATTCAAAATTACCTAAAGAAATATACATAAATACCTAGTAATAATACTTATACATACTTAAGAACTTACTTCTTTGAAGATTACTGATGGTTATGAGTTGAAGCCCATTATTTAATATGGGTCAGTTCTTGAATATGAGTATGGAACATCCTGTAATAAATAATTGTTTACCTAATTCCAACCTGCATAATATTATGCACAAAATTAACCATGAAACTTTTAATAGTAGTTCTTCAAACATAATAATTTGCCTTGGAAATAGGGGTAATGTGAACAAATAAATAAATAAATAAATAAATAAATAAATAAATAAATAATTCTGGACAATTCACACAGCATTATCTAGCCCCAAGCTAAGCAGAGCTTGTGTTATGGGTACTAGATAACTGATATACATAATACAATAGGTACATTACATATGTAGATAGATATTTTTTATTATATGTAGAAAACGACCAGAACACCCTGAACAAATGTCTGCAGATCGTACACACATTTGTCCCGAGGCGGGAATCGAACCCGCAACCTCCTGCGTCGCAGGCAGACCTTCGCCCACCGCGCCACAGAGGTCGACATCTGACCTTATTAGGTATGTGGATAAACTGTGCTCATTAAATTTAAAACAAATTGTGATGTTCACATTCCCCTACAGCGACAGCTTGCCACAATCTGAGAAAAACCTTAGATATAAGCTTAATATGACGTTGCACACTATTTCATGCAACAACAATGTACATGTGATTGATACTAACAGTATTGTTAGTAAAAAATACTATTTGACTCAAGGTAATTCCTACCTTTCCAATTTTTATAAAAGACAGATAGCAATTTCGCTATCCTATTATTTTAAAACAACAGCCAAAAACTTGGCTATAAAAAATGCTTCTTTTGAGCATTGTAATGATTTAAAAAACAAGACCTTGGAAGTTATTCCAAGTAATTTAAATTAGAAATAACGACAATAGAGGAAGTCTCTAGCCTTAAGCAGTCAAATACTATTAAAAATCACAATAAAAAACAAAGAAAACAAGATTGTAAAATCAATGCAAAGTTTACCAACTTGGTGCACCAAAATATTCAAGGATTGAGAAGTAAATTATTAGAATTAGAATTGTACATGAACTCATTTGACATTGACATCATCTATGAGCTCATGTTTAACTTCAGTAATCACCACGTTGGTAGTTCCTTTTGCAGATCACATGCTATTCGTGGAGGCTCTTTAATATTATTAAATAAAATCATAAAATTCAAAGAACGTAAGGACATAATATGCTTATCCGTTGAAAGTCACATTGAAGTAGCATGTGTAGTAAGCGTATACAGCCCACCATCAGGTTCTTTTGATATATTTGAAAAAAGTATGGATGATATTTTATTTAAAATATCCAAATCTAATAAAAATATCATAGTGTGTGGAGACTTTAATATTGATCTTTTAGAAACTTACTCCCACAGTAGTAGATTAACAAACTTATTTAATTCTTATAATCTAAAGCCAATATTTATGGAACCTACTAGAATAACTGAAACCTCAGCAAAATGTATAGATAATATTTTTGTTTGCCAAAATGAAAAAATTGTCAGTAAACAAATAATTAGCAATTTAAAATCCGACCACTTAGGTCAAATAATTAAATTAAAAATTCTAGCAAAAAATACTGATTGTAAAAGGAAAATAAAATACATACCTGTGACCACAAATCGATTTGAACGGTTGAAATTGGATTGGGAATCTAAACCATCACCTAATTACTCAATCAACAACCCAAATGAGTCGTATTGTAGTTTTTTTAACAAATTCACCAATGCGTTCAATTCAATATTCATACCCAAATCAATTGTGGTCTCAGAAAAACTTAACTTTAGTGAGTGGGCAACAGTAGGCATACACAAGAGTAGAGAAAAATTGTATGAACTGTATAGTGAAAAGCAATATAATTTTAGCCAGGAATTCAAAGAAAAAGTAAAAAAATACTCTAATATGTTTAGAAAAGTTTGTCAAATCGCAAAATCAAATTATATTAGCTCGAAAATTAGAAATAGTGAAAATGTTATAAAATCAACGTGGAAAATAATAAATAGTGAGACTGGAAAAGTCAGTACCTACGATAATAATTATAATTTAAAGATTAATGACTGCTCAGTCACAAACGATGTTGATGTAGCCCAAGCATTTGAAAACTTCTTCACTGACATTCCAATCTCTACTACAAAGTGTCTAAACTCTTCTCTAGTAGTCGCCGAGTCATTACTCATAGAAAATGTACCTAAATGCGATATTAAATTTTATTTCAACCATGTCAGTGAAATAGATGTTAAAAAAGCGTTTAAGCTTTTAAATGTAAAGAAAACTGCAGATCTCTGGGGCATTTCCGTTACAATTATTAAACCTTTAATTGATACCATAGCACCAGATCTTGCTTTTATATTTAATGAATCCATTAATAGTGGCGTATTTCCTGATCTAATGAAATGTAGTAAAATTATACCACTGTATAAATCGGGTAGTAGATCTGACCCCACTAACTTTAGACCGATATCAGTACTGCCTACTTTCAGCAAAGTTTTTGAAAAACTAATTTTAAATCAATTACTTAGGCATTTTAATAGCAATGACCTGCTGCATTGTAAGCAATTTGGGTTCACTCGCGGCAGGTCAACTACTGATGCCGGTGTAGAGTTAGTATCGCATATATTTGATGCTTGGGAGAAGTCGCAAGATGCTTTAGGCGTTTTTTGCGACTTGTCAAAAGCATTTGATTGCGTACACCATAAAACATTAATCAGGAAACTACATCACTATGGAATAGTGGACACCTCTTTGGATCTTTTGGCATCTTACTTGAGTGATAGGATACAAAGAGTGGACATCAATGGGAAACGGTCTTCGGGGTCTGTAGTTACAATGGGTGTTCCGCAGGGTTCTATCCTCGGTCCTTTCCTATTTTTAGTTTATATCAACGACTTGCCTCATCTTGTAAAGAATAATCACGAGATTGTACTGTTTGCTGATGATACTTCCTTAATTTTTAAAATGAAGCGACAAAACACAAACTTCGACGATGTGAATAATGCAATCTCAAAAGTAGTCCATTGGTTTAGTGTCAATAATCTTTTGCTAAACGAAACCAAAACAAAATGTATTAGATTCATTCTACCTAATGTTAAACAAGTTAAGGCTGAGGTAAACGTAAAAGAAGAAACGTTAGAAATTGTACAAAGTACCGTATTCTTAGGAATCACCTTAGATAATAAACTTCAATGGGGCCCACACATAGATAAGCTATCGAAGAGACTTAGTTCTGCAGCGTATGCAGTCAAAAAAATCCGTCATCTTACAGACGTGGATACATCCAGACTTGTTTATTTCAGCTACTTCCACAGTATTATGTCTTATGGTATACTGCTGTGGGGGAACGCTGCAGATATTAACACCGTATTTGTGCTGCAGAAGAGGGCTGTTCGTGCAATC
The DNA here is from genome assembly GCA_946478455.1 of Eupithecia vulgata. Taxonomy (NCBI): domain Eukaryota; kingdom Metazoa; phylum Arthropoda; class Insecta; order Lepidoptera; family Geometridae; genus Eupithecia; species Eupithecia vulgata. The sequence continues at coordinate 10,501,405 of OX297862.1, read as the reverse complement.
TATAATGTGGGTCCCAGAGAATCCCTGCGTGATAAATTTAAAGAAATTAACATAATGACAGTTCCCTGTCAATATATTTATGAAAACTTGTTGTACACTCATAAAAATATCAAAACCTTTCCTAAAAATAGCGATATACATAATATAAATACTAGAAATAAACATAAACTTGCTGTGCCCACAACTAGGCTTCACAAAATTAATGTATCTTTTAAAGGACAATGTATACGCTTCTACAACAAAATTCCTAGTGAGTTGCAAAATCTATCAATAAATAAATTCAAACAAATTGTAAAAACCTTTCTGTGCAAAAGGGCTTACTACAAAATATCAGATTATCTAGAAGATAAAAAAGCTTGGGACGGGTTTTGCTCCAACTCGAAAAATAACAACTAACAGGCTAAAGGTTTCTTCATCGCTTCTTTACTTTAGTCTACACACCGAAGTGACCGAAATCAAAAATATCACTTTATTTCCGTGTCAATGTTTTATTTTAAGAATTTGACCTTTTCTAAGTGTAAATTTTTGTATTTATGGAAATAAAGACTTTTTGATTTTGATTTTGATTTAAATGCTTCTTTTTGTGCTGTGTGATAACGGAGCTGGATGTTTATACTATGTATGTCCCTAAGAATGTATGATACTCGTAATATCATCAGATTGGTCAGAAACCAATTGCTGAGCCACCCCTAGCTTGAAAGGCTTCATAAAATAAGGAACCTCTCATTAATCCATGTTTTCAATTTATTACCTCATCAAACTGGTTTATGCCATAACATAATGGGTTCAATCTGGGCCAAAACAAATTACGGAACTCCGCAAACTCATTTGTTATACGGAAAAAAACTCTTGTTTAATTATTTTTTTGATGATCAATAAATTTTAATGTTCTACAGGAAACACAACAACGGGAAATACTTGATTTCAATCGACTCGTAACTTGGTATAGTTCACCAGCTGTAGCTAAAACAATATCTCTATCTAAGTCTAATAGATGTTGTGGTTATAGTCGATACTGAAATCCCTATAGATCGTCATTATACATTAAACTAACAGCAGAACCCGTTATCCGAAATGCTTATACATGCTTTGTTGCCATACTATTGGATACATTACCAACACTGCAATGTTCTCACAGCTCCATTGTAATGATGTTTCAGACACTGGTGTCTTAGTCTATCTTATTGAAAATTATTTATTATTTTTAATCATGCATGACAAATCGTCGACCTCTGTGGCGCGGTGGGCGAAGGTCAACCTGCGCGACGCGGCGGTTAGCTTGCGGGTTCGATTCCCGCCTCGGGACAAATGTGTGTACGTTCTGCAGACATTTTTTCAGGGTGTTCTGGTCGTTTTTATATATAATTAAAAAAAAGCTATCTATGTATTGTATTATAATTATGTATATCAGTTACCTAGTACTGATCTCATTAACCGTGATAGTTAGACATTTGAAATCTTCACAGATGATGTATTTTTGTTGCCGCTAAGAAAAACAGAACAAAATAAATATTTGGCTCCCAAACAACAAACGTGATTTTTTGCTCGTTTTTGCTCGATATCGAAAACGACAATATTTAGTTACATATTAAATTAAAAAATAACTAATAATTTTTTTTTACTCCTTTCTGTTTATTCAGAAAGAATCAAATTATAATTTTAAATTAAAACTAGTATTTACAAAAGAAACAATTAAGCTATCTGCAAACTGTTGCAAACAATCTAAATAATAATGTACTAATTAAATTAAAATAAAACTAATATGTAAGGGGGCTACCCTACAACAGACAATATGATTTTTTTACCGTTTTTATTTTTTTTATGGCAAGGAACCCTTCGTGTGTTAGTCCGACTCGCACTTAGCCTGTATTGTTGAACATATTTTTACCCGTGTTTTGTGTGTTTTTTCGGGGCCTAAAAGTAGCTTCTACTCGGGCCCGGCCGTTTACAAAAAGAGGCATAGAAAGCAACCAGGCAGAGCCACATAGATACCTAGTTTATTTCGCATTATAGGATTTAGCACATGATTAATACCTACGGTTTCCATGCGAAACCATGAACCGAAACTAGGTTTTCGTTGCCAATTATTATATTCCCTGCTACGAAGGATAGATACGGCGGCGCGGTGTTTGTCGCGCAAACAGCAGCGCCCGAGGAGGCGCAAATATCGCTCAAGCACGCCGCCGCCGAGCCGCGCCTTCACCTGAGTTTACATCTCTATGCCAAATATTTTTCTCATACATTTCAGATTTTTCGCCGTGAAAGGGTGAAATGTAAGGATTGTTTGGGACAGTGCAAAATCACAGGGATAACATTCCGATATATTTTTTATTCAAATATCTTATCCATACTCCACAGTCCGTTTGTTTGCCCTTCTTTGACGCCCTAATTAAGCAACTAATCGACTTGATTTTTGGCATAGAGTTAGTGACAAGGGAAAATGGACTGGACCTATGCATCTATACGTAGTAGTATAAAATTATTTCAAAATTTGCCATAGTGATGGTATGTCGAATGATAATTATCATCATTATCAGCCTATATTTGTCCACTGCTGGACATAGGCCTCCCCAAATGAGCGCCATAGCGCCCTGTCCTCAACTTGCCGCATCCAGCATCTGGCAGCAGTCTTTCACAAATCGTCATCCCTCCTAGTCGGAGGGCATCCTACACTACGTTTGCCAAGTCGCGGTCTTCAATCAAGAACACGTTTACTCCAGCGGTTGTCGGTTCTTCTCGAGATATGGCCAGCCCAATGACACTTCAGCTTGCTAATCCTTTGAGCTATGTCGATAACCTTGGTTCTCTGTGTCTTTATGTCGAATATATTCGTGAAATTAGAAATTTCCACCTAAAAGCGGTAAAACTCCAAACATTTTTGAACAGAAGATTTCGAATAGAGCACCTATCATGCTACCACAGCGGCTATCAACAGAAATAGCATTTGTGTGATAGTGTCACTATTTTTCACGACGTGGTGTGTGACGTTAAATATATCGAGGAGATTTGGGTTATCGCTTTGTTTCAGAGTCAGCTTCAAACTGTAACAGAGGTGTGGTTTACGTAAAAACCTTCATCAAGCAGGAAAGTTAAAACAAAACAAGAATAGCTCGGCGACTGTTGGTTAGTTGATCTAATCTACTAGATTTACGAGGAACGTAATTGAAACTAGTTTCGAAATTGTGGCTGAAAATGCGTAACGGACTTTGTTGAGATTTGTAACTTGCGAAGAAAAACAATACAAATTAAACTTTTCATGTAATATTTTTTTTCTGGATGCCTTCACCCGTTACGACCGGCCTCTTAGTACTTCCACTTGATGTAACATCATCTACTGTAAAATGCATGATCATTTTCCTGTATAAGCTATTTCATATTTCGTTTATTGCATCATAATTATACAGGTGTGGTAGTTACATGAATATTTTACTATTCTAACACACTTAGTTGGTAACCTATAAGTATGTACCCGGTCCGGGTGTGGCAAAGGCAAAAGATGGCTAATTTACATTATTTCACATTAATTATAGTCTTATCGTCAAAAAATTCATAAAGCGTATAATAACATTTTTTTATAAGTATGTTCTTTAATTATCTATTGAAATTAATGTCAGATGTATTCTTTAAATCGTCAGGTATCTTAGCTAGAACTAGATCTTTATTGAGTGAGTATTCTTCATATTTGTGAAGCGCTGCAATTAAGAATTTAATTTTGAAATGGGACGAGAATGTTTTCTGTTTCAGTTGGTTTTGGAATAAGAATCAATGCTTTCTCGAACTAAAACTAACATGAATCAAAAATCAAAAATCTTGTATAAAAAAATACTCGTAGTACAAAAGGCAGCCTAGCGCTGAGAGCGATTTCTCCCAGGCCACCTTGATCTTTTTGTATTTATACAACAACTGAATACACACTTTGAATACTAAATACTAGAGCTAATTATCTTACTCGTTTCTATTATTTAACTTATTTTCTTTGTTAATAAACTGAATACAATACAATACCTACATGAAGCTCAATGATTCGATATTGATTTGAAAATAAGTTTCATATACATAGACTTAGGTACGTCACCTACGTGGAACGGAATCCAGTCTATTTCTGTTGTTCATTCGATTATGTAGTAAAACAGGGTTTGTGTTGAATAGCCTATCGTCACTTGACGGCCACGGTCTTTTATGTGTGGGAAGTTTACGTTTCCAGTGTGCCTAAGAACAATATAGGTATCTTTGACACGGGATGTGGCTTTTTAGGTCATTTTCTCGGTCTTATTCATCGCTCAATGAATTAGCTTTGCCATAAAACGTCAAGATACATATTGTATTGTACACGTGTGTGTATGTGGGCGGGCACGCTTCCTAATAATTTTGGACAAATATACACACCGTCATCTAGCCCCAAGCTAAGCAGAGCCTGTCTTATGGGTACTAGATGACTGATATACATAATAGAATAAATTAAATGGAGATATATATTACATATATAGTCGCAATCTTTTAAATTGTAGGATTGGTGTTCTTCTACAATAATATTATAAATAGGAAAGATTTGTATTTTTATATGGAACCATGGATAAATTAAACGCTGATGGAACGAATAAACTTAAAAACCGATTAAAGACCGAATTAAAAAATTACTTTTCATATAGAAATGTATCATTATCACTGAGTAACATAGGCTATAGAGTATACCAGCGCATAGCTGGGGCAGATCGCTAGTTCTAAATAAACTAAATACCTACTGTTAAAGCAAGAACATGAACTGCGAAATGTAAATTAAACTACACAAACCTCTATAAGAATTACTATGCAAATTCAAGGCGGTCAAAATTTAAATTACTTTGAATGCGTACGCAAGATTATGCCGGAAGGAATGAAATAAGAGAACAGTAAAAAGGGAAAGCTATAAAAGTTGTTTTATTACCTGACGGCTGAAACACCTGCTGCATAAAGAGTTTTAAGTGATCCAGAATAATAATCTACAATTGACTTGGTAATCAAGCTAGCAAAATGATTCTGCGTGGATTTATATTAAACTTTAAACTGTTTGCATACTTTACTGTCCCTTCTCAGATGTTCAGTCTAGTTAAAGTTTTTACGGCCACTCGTTTGCTACACCCGTCTAGCTGTATCAAACCTACTTGTCTGATAAGGATGTGTCTAAGAGACAAACCTCCAAAAAATTTTGCTTCACGTTTAATAATATTTTGTTTAAATTTTATAATTGTTTTAATAACTATGCATATTTATAGTGTTAATTTATTCATTTGTTTCTAGTACTAGGACCAGTGGGGTGTGGGTGCTCTCAGGTATTTTTATTTACCTCTTGTATTTGTTTATCGTTCACCCCATTCTATTCCGTGAGCTGCGTCAAGCATTGAGTGTTTGTTTATGGGGTGAAACTGGTGGGAGTCAGAATGGTCATGGGCCCTTGTATGTAAAGTACACAGTTTCATTGCAAAACTTTAGGGAAAAATATGCCGAATATTATTAACCAATGAAAAAGATTTTTTATGTAGTCACTTTTTGCCAGTGCTGCAGAAAGTTGAAAGTCACTTCAACTTTTACTTTATCGGAGTTCGTATTAATTTTTATCCGGAATATGTACAAAGTTATACTTGAGCTTTTTCGCGTTATTTATTCATGACAACAACACCGAGTACAAAGAAAACTGAAGTTACACTCGCACAAGTTTTTGCTCGTAAACTCTGCTCGTGACATCCTAAATACATTTTATAGGTTACATCACACATCTAAATTAAATGACAATTGTACCCTCACGTAAAAGGAAAAAGGTAACAGGTGTTCAGCTTAACCATAATATGAAAAATGACTCCCGTGATACCCATTTGTCTTGCTCAGTAAATTATTTTCCGCTAAAGTTAATTTCAATGGGTTCTGTCTGGACAATGGACATTCTTGACGAACTTTCCGCTTCTCTATATTAACGTCTGCAAAAGCCCTGGGTCAATTGTAAAAAAAAAACTGTATTATTGAAGCGGCTGTAAAAAGATTCACGGAAAAGTTGAATAACATGTCCATATCACCGCGGCGGGGCTGTCTTTTCATCACTTTTATGCTCTCTTAAGGCGACTGAATGGAACTTTTTCCTTTATACTGGCTGGTCCGTAATTTAGATAGTCGTTGCTACTTTAACTAGCCAATATAGATTTCTCGGAATTTTTATCTACATTTAGGTACCTACCCTGTAACTTTTAAGCATAGGGATAAACCTCTTTGTTATCTTCTATCTTGTTTCAGAAGCCGTCATGGCTTGTTTATAAGACCTATAGAGATGTTATTGTAGGTAAATATTTTAACTATAACCAGAGAACTAATATTGTACCGAAGGGGATCTCTTTTTTCATTGAATACTACTAACGTACTAGAACAAGGTTTAAGTTTTCATTCATAAACCTTAATAAGGTGACATGTTGGTCGATGACATATTTTAGAGACATGACCTGCCTGCAAGCCTGCCACTGCATCTGACTGCCTCTACAACGTGGACGGAAGAAATCACCCCCTCACCCCTATACTCCTTGATCGTTGCTCTACAAGCATAATCTAGCAAATGTAGCAACTCGCCATGACTACAACATGGTATTTTTAAATTTCCTTTAAGTTATAAACAGGAAAAAGTAAGAGACATATTTCTTTGTAAGCTGAACCATCGATAATATCGACACGTCATCGAGACGATGTGTTCCCGTTGTCCCCGTTGACGCTGTCCCCATTATGGGGATAGAGGGAAGTCATAAAATTTCCTTCCCGTTGTCCCCATGGACGTTTTCTCGACGTTCTATTTGGTATAGAATTGTATAGCGCCGCGTTTTTAGTCTATATTATAGTGCATCTGCCATGCGGTTGACACAGGAAAAAAGTGAAGTCATAGATTTCATCAAAATCAGGTAACTAATTTATGGCATGCTAGCTTCTGCCCGCGGCTTTGCACGCGTTGTTTTAGGTTTTTTCTTTCCCACGGGAACTGATTCAGACGATTAAAAGTAACCTATGATTTATTCCAGAACTACCTGTATGCCAAATTTCAGCCCGATCCGGTCAGTCGTTTAAAGGATAAGAGGTAACAAACATCCATACATCCAAGCATCTAAACATGCTGCATTTGGATGTTCAAACTTTCTGTAGTATGATTTTCCTTTAATATGTAATAAGGGATTTTACCAAACCTCCCTTTTTTTAAGAAAACTGCTTAATTTGTTGATTAATTGATACTTTATGATTTATCGGGAAATCCATGCGACGACGTGGAATGTCTCGATGATGACGCCTCAAATATCTCGATAGTATCGAGAAACCAAATAGTGGTTTGTATCGGAATGTTATCAGAGACTGATTGAGCGTGCAATAAATTTGGATCGCTCCCCGACGGAAGAGAAAGGGTAAGTCTAACCTGATTGCTTGTATTTACGTGCGGTGTTTCTCGACATGCTCTATACTGTAATACAGTAGGTACATGAAAAACGTACGTTTCGAATAAGAAAATTATGAGTTTACGTGCTTACAATGTTATATCAAAAGACAATATTTTATAAATGTTCCTTTTGTGTACCTTTGAGAATAGTTTAATATCTTTTTATGCAAGACTAAAAACAGTAAATCATGATTTGTGGTATCTAAAGCTATGAGAAGATGAAATTAAATAAGAGTATAAATGTTGGACCCTATCAATCATTCAGGACATTGTAATGAAACTCCCACTGGCATAAACGTTGACCATAGCAATAATTTTGAAGGATTCGGGGCTTGATTGAGGTTTGTCGTGACGGTTGAATTAAGACCACAGTTAATATTTATGAGTTGCTATTGTTTTTGACCAGTTTAATCCAAGTTCTGCTCGAACCAGCTCTTTAATGAGGTGGTAATGTATCACAGCTCTTTTAATTTTATACGACACGTAAAATTTCAGAATATTGAATATCTAAACCGAGAACTGGGTCAAAGCAGGTATAAAATTCTGATACAAATGTAGAAAATGCAAATTTATTATTACTGCGGTTCCCGTATGTTACAATTTCTGTTGACAAGTCAAAAGTTGGGAAGAGTCGTAACGTAATGTCGGCTGCAAATTGTCACCGTATGGGATCCTTGGGGAGTAATAAAAGGAAATGGTAATGAATTAAGACGCGCCATTTCATTCGTCCGAGTAAGCTTTTCGAGGAGAAACTTTAATAGACCACAGAGCCTCTGACAGTGACCTATATCAACTACGATTAGAAACGAAACATTTTACACCATAAATTAAACATTACAAGATAAAAATTAAAAATCTCTCACTGAACTTCAGAAGTTAACTTTAGTATAATTTGGCGTGTTTTAAAAACTATAAACAGACTTCAAATTTCTAAATAGTGAAAATTGGTTTGAAAGTTATACTAAACGAAAAATGAAATCTTTATTACGAAAGAAAATTACAATCAAATAGTAGAATTAAATTAAAACTAGTATTTACAATAGAAACAATTGAGCTAACTGCAGACTGATGCAAACAATCTACAGGTAGCTTAACTGATCCATATCAATACCAGTCAGAAGCGTGCCCAAGACACCGGCTGCATTGCTCCGCTGTATGGCAATGCTGATGCGCTGTGCCAGATACTCACCAGCTCTCGGGTCACGCGTCGGAATAAGGAATACTTCGTTAGCGCGATCTAATTTTTCAAGTAAAAACATGTAGTTAAAATTTGACTTTATTTAAATTTGATGTGATGAGTGATGGAGTGAGAGAGAGAGAGAGAGAGAAAGAGAGAGGAGCACATTTAAATGAAACGAAGAATGATAAGACCTCTTGTTTACACCCGTTGCCAGGAAACCATTTGCTACGAGTAATGTGAAAAATTATCATGTGATGATGCTTTAGATAAGTTTTTCGGCGCTCATATCAATTTCTCGAATATCAAACTTTTATGGGACCACTTCAAAATAAACTTTTATACAATAACGTAAGAATCATCAAAATCTATTAAGAATTGGCGAAGATACTACCAAAATTGTTGTGGCTCGTCGTGATTTTTCAAAAGTATTATGTTGTTTTTTAAGATTGACTGGATAAATACTATATCCTGGAAAAACGTTTTATGGTACCAATTCGGGATCATTTTCTCTACTATATTTATAAGAATTTTCAAATTTGGACCATAATTAACGGAGAAATCGATGAATCATACAGCCGTTCGAATATATTATTTTGAAATCAGTTTTGTCTATTTATTTACAATTTATTTATTAAGAACTATCAACAGAGGAGACACAGTAAAACACATAAGCCATCCACCAGTTGTGACCCCCCAATAACAGAAACAATAATTAATTATTTATTTCTACTGATAAGTAATTAATAATGATACACTATATTTAAACCTCGATGCACTTGAAGCTAAGGGCTACTTTCTGTCTTTATCTCCAAAGAAAAATATTTACTGTGGAGATTCCAAACTTTTAAATTATTTATTAATTTTATTTAGATAACAACTTTCATATTTATTTGGTATAGGTACAAACCATGTACTGTATTTTTTATAGTCAGCTCCAACGCTCACTTTTTTAAGTTTTAGATAAAAAGCGTCTGTTGTTTTATTTACCAAGTGTATGCAAATTCAGTTTGGGAAAGTTTGAATTTTCCATTCATCTCAAAAGTGGCAAGCTAAGCGATGTTTCGGGCGCACGCAGGAATTGCGAGCGCGTAGCTCGTAGCGCGTCGGGCACGCAGCGCGTAGCAGCGGCTCGGCGCTGGGCGGTGGGCGCCGGCGGCCCCGGCGGCGGTTGGGGCGGGGTGTATTGATCCCCGCGGGGCGCGTGCGCTCGGAGCGAGCAGGCCTGGCGCGCGCCCGCTGCCTGGCCCGCGCAGTCCGCAGCTGGCCGCCAGCCGAGCGACTGCCCACACGGCGAGACCACGTCGCACACTCCGTTGCGCGCGCCCACAATCGCAATAACATTCGAACAACCTCAAACCGCCTCGCTCACAGGAATTGCTCTAGTGATATCATTTAAAATGTTATAACTCCATTTTAACGCTGACTAAGTCTGACTTTGAATTGAATTGATGAACTTTTTAGAGTAAAAACTTTATTTACGAATACAGTATTTTTATTTAGATTATTTTTATATTAACAAGTCGTGTTTGCTTTGATTGAACGGTGTGTATATTTTTAACTAGTGGTTCGTTATCTAAGTGATTGTGTTTGTGACTGAAAAAATAACTGGAATCTTGCTCACAAGTTCACGGTTCGTTAATTCGCCGGAGAGCACAGAAAAGGAGGTCTTCGGTTGCGTCCGCTCATCGGGGTGATAAAATTTATGACAAACGGTAAGAAGCGTGTAGTGATAAGGGTCGGGTGCGTTATCTCTCAGGCGGCGTCACGCGCGCTTGTATCATGTGCGTGGAACACGTTAATTACTGCCTCCCGGCCCGTCCCGGTGAGGTCGGTTATCAGCTGACGATATATCATTGAGCCATCGAACTGTACAGATTAGTCCTTTGATTAAGGTACGGGCATTTGAGTTTCTGATTCTATTATAAGGGTGCTTAATAGTAATATAGTATCTTTACTACTATGTTGAGTAATTTTGAATTCGAGTTTTTGCGGGACGTTAAGTTATTGGTGGCCAAAAATAGCCACTCTTTTGATATATTGCGGAAAAAGGCCCGAGTCTAATATACACAGTCGTTAGAGCCTGAAAGTATTCGTACGAGGGTCTCCCACAACGTCGCGGGTTCAAATTTGCGTGAAAATTTATGGGCATGTCGTATGTCTTAGCTGAAATATCTAGGGTTTGCTGCTAGTCTTAGGGATATGGGAAGGTCCGGCAGTTTACTTGGATTACAATTTACGTTATTAGGGTAAAAGAATAAAACGAGGGCAGAGTTTTAAATGGACCGTCCCGAGTAAGTAGATAGGTATGAATATCTCACGTCTTATTTCATACCTAATTCTATTTGGGTTAATGTATGTAGTCCTCTTTTTACTTTTCTTGTATCAATAACATATATGCAAATGCTACGAGGGCCATATGTATGGAAAAATAATATTCTGTGTATTTCTAAAAGCTATTTGATATCGCAGAAAGATAAATGTTCTGATGTCGAAATATTCTCGAAGACAATTATATTGCAGGTGTACTCGTGTAAAAGTAACATTTTGCATAAAATTTATCTCAGTATTTTTATTATCACTTAGGTCGAAGTCGATATTTTACAATGGACGACACCACAGGGACGTGGAATTACTCATTATCTTTTATGACTTTGAGAATATAAAAACGAAGGCGCTCTGGGAGCATGAAGTTTTCATCAACCGAGATATCTTTACGGTCTCGGCTAAGACGAGTTTTCGAATGTCCTTCAGCGTCTGGCTAGAGATTTTGGGACTGAATTTTGCGTGAAAATTACGAATAGATCTCGCCATCTTTCGAACAAATAACGTGTTTGGATATGCAGAGATTCCCGTCACGTCGCACACGACCACGGGGTAGTTTAAAAATTCGTTTCCCGACCTTGGTTGAACGACTCTGTATGCTCCGACCTTTTTGAATATCCCGACCCTTAATTTTTTTAGCGAAACTTTTCGAGCCCGACTTTAGAAGCGCGATTCATTTGTTTTTTTGAGATTATTTAAATAATAAGTGAGTCGTAAATACATATAATGATAAATTTTGTCCAAATGAATAAGACTTGCTTTTTGTACTCTGACAGAAAATGTAACTCGGCACGCTTTTATTAACCGACTTCAAGGAGGATGTTGTATATTTGGCTGTATGTTTTTTGTTTATGTAGGTACGTTCGTCGATTTTCCGTCAATTGTGGACCAATTGTAAAAATTCTTTCGCTATTGTATAGAGAATGATCCCGAATTCGACCCATTTTTTCCCAGGGTTTTATCTCTCGTGATGTTTAAAAAACAGCTAGCCACAACAATTTTGGTGATAGGTATCTACGCCAATTTTCAATAGATTTTGATGATTATTTCATTATTACATAAAGGTTGATTTTGAGGTGGTCCTATAAAAAATAATTCTCGGGGAATTGATATGTGCGCCGTAAAACGTATTTTAAACATCATCACATGATAATTTTCATTTACTGGTAACAAATGATTTCCTTGGCAACGGGCGTAAAGAATTATTCCGCTTTAAAAAACAAATTAAAAAGTTGAAGGGTCGCATAAAATGAACGCCAAACGATCCGTTCTTTTGATGACATGATATTGACATTTATTTCTTAGAGATCACAAAACAATTTAAAGTTCGGTTTATAGTTTTTAAATCACGCCTTTATAAAGATTTCAAAACCACTAACGTTCACATTCAGTTGTAAATCATTATCACCATCATCAGCCATATTTTTCCACTGCTGGACATAGGCTTCCCTAATGAGCGTCATAGCGCCCTGTCTTCGTTAATAAAAATAAAACCAAAAATGTTTTTTTGTAAGTATTTGTTTGTTTGTTGTTGTAAATGAAGGATAGTAAATACTTTTATATAACAAGTTAATAACAAGTTTAATTTCATTGTATTAAGTCTTATAACTTCAGTGGTTTCAATAATCAAAACACGCAAGACTTCATTTCGGGTCATAGCGTCCAAGAAATGTTATCTCCTATCGACTAGAAAGTTAGATGAACTTTACATCACATTGCTTACCAGCAGTTTTTTATACATTTTAGTTATCAACACAGACCCAATAGGTTCAATTAGTTAAGCACGTTTAGCTGTCGAAGGCACCTTAGACGGTGCCTATTCAAGATTCCTCAATAGAAGGTATCCCTAATTACTTTCTCACAATAAAGTCGACTCAGCTTTTAGACTTCACCCGAACTTCCGTCGTATTCGGGTATTGAATGTACTCTCATGAGATTTCGGTCTGTTATTTTATTCAGGTCGTGAAACGAGCCGTAAGAAGGTGTTAAAGAGTGAATCAGCAAAAGGAGCGAATGAATGGAATATGCGAAGAGGTTGGTGCCGGCCACATCGGCGCGAGAGTTCGCACGTGAATAATGGATGGTCAGGACATAATGTTCGATGTGGCGAACACAAACCCCAAGATAATGGCATCGAGGTTGCAGCAGGCGGAGCACATACAAAGTTTACCAGTAGGTACCACTGACTTGGGTTATTCCACTCTGAGCGACTTGTGATGCCAAAAGAAGGGTAAAAAAGAGCTTTAAAAGTAAAATGTACATAAAACTACCATGTTTAAAAGCAATTGGACGAAACCCATGCCAAGTATCCTGGAATCCTCTAAATTCTAAGCGGAATGCGTCCGCCCCAAATTGGCAATAAAAAACAAAATTACCTCCATATTTTGGTTTACGAATATTTTGCAAGTTATAAAATACGACCGAGGGACATAAACCTTTAGCAAAAGCTTTGGAAAGAATGCAGTATTTCGTGAGTGAACCTTCAGGTAAAATACTACAGGTAGAGGAATCTGGGACAGCCGTATTCTTCGTTCGGACCTTTTGTCACTCATCTAGTGAGTCACCCTTCCGTGAAAAATTGCTCTGAGACAGTAGGTATAATCGGGGGAATTACCTTTTATACCATTTAGAGACAGATCAAGAAAATGGTCCACCTGGTGCTAAGTAAGGTTACCGTAAAACATAACATCGTTTTGCAAGACACGAATGACAGAAATACGATACGCTGTGTCTCTTCTGTGAGCTTGTTGTGTACTGGAAATAAGCCTTTAATTAACACTTAAACCAAAGGTTATTTATCCGCATAAAACCGAAATAGAAATTTTGGTCGACAGAAAGGTTTGTAGGTTTATAGTACGAGTATTGGCATTTCCCGAGGGACAGCTCTCTCTCTTTCTAAAAGAACTCTACATGGGTCTTCCACCCGACACAATTCATTATGTCAAATCAAATGTTATTTAATTCAGCAAATAAATATAAATTTGATAAAAAATATGATTAAAATTACTGATTCATCTATTTGTTAAAGATTCCGCACTCAAATTCAATAGCACTAATGAGGAATGCGGCAGGAGAATAAATATTTTTAATCGTCATTAAATAAGTCTTAAACCGAGCTAATTCGATGTCTCGTTTAAATTTTGATATACTTGACCCGAGTTCGCTAACACAAATGGTTAAATTATAAACACTTGTTTTGAAGTTTTTGACACACATTTTCATACAACATACGTCAAAGTTAACCGATAAAGCTCCCTAATTGTCCGATTATCTTTTGGTGAACACAGACCTAAGAACCGAGTTCACCAACAGATGGTTAAATTTTAAACCGTTGTTTATACGTTGACATAAGTTTTCATACACTAAACGTCAAAGATAACCGAAGAAGGTGCTAATTATCCGATTATCGTTTGGTGAACATAGATCTTAGTTTTTAAAATGTTTAAAACAATTGTGTATTGAATGACACGTTTAAATTATGATTCTAAGTCCCGAGTTCACCAACAGATGGTTAAATTTTAAACAGTTGTTTTGACGATTTTGACATAAATTTTCATACATCAAACATCAAAGTTAACCGATGAATCTGCCTAATTGTCTGATTATCGTTTGGTGAACACAGACCTAAGACCCGAGTTCGCCAACAGATGGTTAAATTTTAAACAGTTGTTTTGACGTTTTTGACACATATTTTCATACGCTCCCTAATTGTCCGATTATCTTTTGGTGAACACAGACCTTATAGCGATATCTTGCATTTGAAAACGTATAAATAATTTGCGTGCGCACAAAAACTTCTTGTGTTCGTGCTTGCTCGTGAATAACGCGCAAATTATTCAAGTCACGCTTTTCTCCGCTGTTTATTCACATTCGTCTCGGGTCACAAATAATGGGGTAACTTCCTGTGTTCACCTTCTAATGCACAACCCATTACATCGTTTTATACGCAAATGTATACAGTCGCCTTAAGGCGGTTCTTATTTTAGTAAACTCCTTTGCTCGTGATTCTTATTTTAAACTCCTTTTGTTTCTTCGTTATCAACCTAGCGTCAGCAAGAAAATGTATTAGAAAACTCGGCAAAGGACGTGAATAGTAATGAAGGAGCTAAAGCTTCAGTAATGAAATCCTCTTTGTGGATGTATGTTTGTGTGTGAAGGTTTTACTGCCTTACGGTCTTGTTGGACCTTGTTTGCCTAATAAAGATGAAACTTTAGTGGCGCTGTGCCACCAGCTCTGAGGTTTTTGAAAATAAGAATTTTCTAAACTTTCAGCTCTTGTAAGGGGCGTTTATCGCAGAGCTGTCTGAAATGCTTTAAACATTCGCACAGACCAGTAAATTGGTCAGGAAGCTCGTAATGTACCGGATTCACACATTTACACAATACAATTATAAACATTTCCGGTGGCCGTGGTTTTGAAGGGCTACAGTCGGTACTAAAGGGACCACCGCTAATTACTTTGAATAATGTACACCTGTTAAAGTATTCATTGCTACCTGGTGAGAGATTGTTTTGGCTTCAATAATTTTAATGCTTTTCATATTAAATTATATGGCAGTTTTTAAATTTGAAACGTTTAATCAAAAACTTATGCCAACAAAAATTATCTACGTCACTGCTAAATTTATTAGGCCCTTGGTTGTATTTGTTTCCAGTAGGTATTTCAACCTTGATGGATGTGTGGAGTGACAAGGTTGGATAGGATAAGGAACAAGTACTTCAGAGGAAGTTTAAAAGTGGCGCCAGTGACGGAAAGGATGAGGAGTAACAGGTTAGCGTGGTATGGACATGTTGTGCGGAGAGAAAAATGTCATGTGACGAGAAGAGTGTTGGGTTTGAATGGAGAAGGATATAAGTGCAGAGGAAGACCGAAGAAAAGGTGGATGGATTGCGTGAAAGAGGATATGGTTAAGAAAGGTGTAAGTACAGAGATAACGGCTGATAGAGGAAAGTGGAAGAAAATTACTAGTTGTGCCGACCCCACCTAGCGTGAGATAAGGACCGGAAGATGATGAGATGATCAGGTATTTCAACCTAATTCTGGTTAAGAGACTTGGTTTAACTTTGGTGTCATGCTTCATATACATTTATTATCAGAATATTTGTTCAAACCACTGCAAAAAGAACTCCTAATAACCGCCTGAGTATTTGTGGTAAAGGTGATTGAAGCAAATGCTGAAGTATTCAGTTGATTTGAGATGCGGCCGGCGCATCGCTGTAGGCGCATGAATTATGTAAGACGGCGATGTCGCTAATTGATTCCTGAACTTTACACTCTCCTGACCCCGTCTCCCTCCTGAGCACGATCTAAATACACTTCACGCAACAGATTACTGACAGAAACTTCGTTAGAGAACCACTTTACCCTATTAACCGTTTTATAGTTTGTCCAGGTCTCAATGCCATACGCTGGCTGATTATATATTCTTTGTTGCTTCAAAATTCAGAATCGTTTATTCAAAAACATACTTGTAACATATTTGTTAAATAAAGTTTGAACTTTGTCTCCCGTGGTAGCAAAAATGTAGCTGTGTTACAGAAGAACAGCTTTTTCCGATATTTTAGACTAAAAATAGGGACTTAAGTATGTGGTTAATATATATTGAATTAATAATATGTATTGAATATACCTACTATTATAAATAAAAAAATAACGCTGGACAATTCACATAGCATTACCTAGCCCCAAGCTAAGCCGAGCTTGTGTTTTGGGTACTAGATAACTGATATACATAATACAATACACAGACAGATAGATATTTTTTATTATATATAGAAACCGACCAGAACACCCTGAACAAGTGTCTGCTAATCGTACACACATTTGTCCCGAGGCGGGAATCGAACCCGCAACCTCCTGCGTTGCAGGCAGACCTTCGCCCACCGCGCCACAGAGGTCGTCAATTATGCTTCTGGTACTTCTACTTTTGAGCGTTCTTATCTTAACATTCTATGCTACACATTCTCTATTTTGAAAGATTTCAGTTTTCAACAATCTACCTATTGCATTGAGAAATGTTTTCGCTTATTTATGTCTTAATATTATTGTTATTTATCAGAAAAGGTCTGTTTTCTACTGTGTCTGTCTACTAATAAAGCGTGAAATTGCCTAATAAATCCAGGATAAAGGCTTCACATGCTTCTGTAACTTGGCAAATTCCTGATTTACGAGTTTGTTACACATAGCTTCATATTAGTTGTTTCTCACGCAGAATACAAAGTTCCTGAGTAAAATTTGATTCACGCTTTGACGACGTTCGCTTTCATCATAGTTCTATCGAATTCAATGTTGGTTTCACAAGAAGGGCCATTGATAATTAAGTTTTATTTGTTACGTCAGTCATTAGATGAGAACTTTGTTAGAATAATTTCTAAAGGAACTTTTTCAAATGAAAAGCTTATGTGCGGGCTTAGTCTAATTACAGAAGCTCATCTCTCGGCTTTTGTCCTTGTTTTATATGAATAATTAATCTGTTTGTAAGTGCAACAAAAGTAATTAGCTTTCAAGAGTCTTATTCAAGTTCTTCAATATAAGCAATTGATTGTTTTGGGGCTTTCGTGAACTTTTTGTGAGTACAATAGAAGCACTTACTGTTACGCATAATTGTGTGAACTTTTGTTGTTTTTCTTTTTGTAATATTCCTTTTGTGAAAACTTATGTATGCTAATGAAGGAGTTCTTATTATTGCTATACACGGTGGTTTTTTGGGAAGGATCGTTATTTGAGATGTTTAATGAAGGTCAAGTCAAAAATCACGAGAGTCAGAGAAACGTCGTTAAAGGAGTCATGCCCTCGATTCATAAGAAAACAATAACTGCATTTTGAGTTTTTTTAATCTTGTACTTATTAAGCAAATTGAACTGTGTGATTTGATTGATTTGATTTGATAGAAAATGGCTAGTTTTTACCATTTTAGTTATAATTCTCCCCTTGCTAAGCTACCATGTGAAAATTCTAAAAAACCTTATCGGACAACTGGTGCTTGTCGCTAGCCAGGATACTAAATCTATATATGTAGTATATTCGGGAAAATATCTATTCCTAATGAATTTTTGGCAGTAATAATGAAAATTTCCGAAAAGATATTAAGAAATTCAGTACCTACCTATGCAGTTTTAATATTCTAATATATTGAGCTCATAACTCTTTCACGAGTTTTCTCTTACTCTCGTGGTTTCGGACTTGGCCATCACCGCCCTTCTCAAAACACCACCCTGTATACGTCATGAAGCTCCGAGCTTATACTTTGTAGATCGTTTTGTTGATATTGCCCATCACAACCATTTCACGACTTTCAGCACTGAAAGGAATTTCTAAGCTCGTGGTTTATCGTTAAGCTTGTTATAGTCCATGATTTGAGAGCTGGAGCATAATGTTGAGCAATGAAATAATACCGTGTCATGAACTGCGAAGGATTAGATAGAACGACAAGCTTTATTATTTATATATTAAAGCTAGATCTTTAATTTATTTTTAACCAGTTTCTACGACAAATCCTTCTCCATCCAGGCCATAAGTTTGTGGAATGCACTACCAGAGCCCAATTTAAAAAACAGTATCCTTACCTGTTTTTAAATCTCGCGTCAAGGCGTTTTCCTGTCAGAATAGTGAATATTGGTACGTAACAAATTTATTTATGTTTAAGTAGTATATTATATATATTGTTAGTGGATCTAACCATGCCTTTCTTTAATTCATACAATTCTTTCCACCCAAAGGTTGCCTGGAAGAGATCGCTTCTAAGCGATAGAGCCACCCAGCGAGTGAAGTGAATTGTACTTGTCTTTTTTGGTGTACAATAAAGTATTATATTGTATTATCTAAAAACTTTCGGGGTGTGACACTCACGTCGACCTGCCTATTTCTGGAAGGCATGGGAGTTACAATTTCCAAGCTCATGGCAAAAAAACTATATCCTTACTATTTTTGGCATTTTCGCGCTCTAACATGCCTAGTTTATTTTTGGCGGAGCACGTTTACTTGATGTTAAGTGATGTATGCGATAAGTGTGTTGCGTACACGGTGTGCATAGGAAATGGTTTCTTCTTATCACCCCTTCCACGTTGCTTATAAATCATGTATTTCCACCCTTATACAGTTATTTACTATTTTGTTGCTTGACTTTAGATATTTCCCGCTGAGGAAAATGTGTTATAAAATATTTATACTTCTTTGAAACCAAAAAGTACCTATGCAAAAAACTCTACATTCTAAATGTATTTTGGCTGTCGTGGCAAAATCGGTGTGAATCGGGATTCGGTAGATAATACACCCTGTAGTACAAACAAGAAGGTTTGTATAACCGCGTGCATTTGGCTAAAATTGAGTTGTAAATTCATAACCTTTCAAGAACAACCATGTCGGAGTGATTAAAAGCCAAGAATATTGAAGCGGTGCTGTAACCAGCTTGGAGCGGCCGGTACAGCGAGGACTGTCCACTAGTTTAGTAATTTAACTTGGATGTAATTAATGAGTTGACCGTCTGCGGCGAAGCACTCCACGGTCATTAGTCAAACGGATAGTTTGCTACACTAATTCCGTAATATTTTTTGGTTTTGATTAATAAACAATTATTTTATTTAATCACCGTTTTATAGAACCTTATTATCATCTGGTTTTGACTTAGAGAAGTAAAGATAAAGATAGTGCTTTCTTGAATGCGTTGGGTATCTTCTTTATTAGTTTTGGCTTATTTATATATAGCTTCTACCTAATTTTCACAAATTCTTTTTTGATCATCTCTTACTCAGTTTATTTAATAACAATCGACAGTGAGAATATTGATATATATATTTTCTTGTATAGTTAGAAATTCTTGCAAAACCATTAAATCAACGGGCTATAAACCGTTTCAACGTGGTTCAGATATGTCAATTTGATCAGTATTGAACGAAGAACGGCTATGCAGAGCTCGTTGTAATGAAAACCGAAAACTGGCTACAGTCTAATAGTAGAAAAGCCGTAGATTCCTGTTAGTCAGTCGCACTTTGGCAACCGGCTCCAGAGAACTAACCCACAATACCTGTTCCCAAGTCACCCTACGGTTACACAAACGAAGCTGGATTGTGTAATGAATCCCCTAAATTACTGTTTTGTACGACCGTGTAAACTTAGTTGCTTACAAAGTAAACATATTTTTGCTCGCATTTAGCTCAGGATTTTTGTCCAGCAACAATGTTCAAACACATTTCCAGTTGAATTAACTTTTTTGAATGCTTTTGCTTTCCTTTTATGGTTAAACTGCTCAAATTTGAACTTGGAATGTACTGAAATGTCTTTTAGCCGCGTAGTTGCGTATTTGGTTGCCAAAATTGAACCTATGACCATTATAATAATAGTGAGTTTTGCATGCCCCGCTCATTTAACCTAAAACACTCATGACGTAATAGTTCATATGGCACGCAATAGTGACTCTTATGAAGTGGCAGTTAAGTGAAATGGTTCGTTCTGTGAGCGTTCTCTACCGGCCGTTTCATATTACGGGACGATTACGATACGGTACCGATAATGTCTACGGCAAACCTTAATGCTCCTTAATGTTACAGATAATAAGGCTCACGTCTACAAAGGGTTAGTGTCATCTTAAACGATCAAATAAAGAAAGGATGAAATGGACCGTATGTTAGGGGTCGTCTAATAATCATGTGATGTTAATATCAATTTTAAACCCTAACCTAAATTTACAAATTACGTGTATTTTTTGTAGAGGCAACAAAGTGACGTAGTCAGAATTTTACTGTAAATACGAATTTAATTCTGGGAAATCGAGTAGGTAAGTAACATGATTTTGTTAATTGTTTTTTTTTTGTCGTGATGGCACACGCATTGTATATGTATAACACTTAAAAAAGTCCACGGGGATCGGAATGCGGGCTTTTATTTTGGTCAGGGAATTAGGATTGCTATTCAAAGCATTCTAGGCACTGTGCCTTCTGGTGACGGCTTAGATTTTTTCTAAATACATTGTAAATACTAGTTGTAATTGTTTTATTTTGTTTTTATAATTTTCTTAATAAATGTGTTGGCCATCGTGATAAAATCTATATATAAAATCAAATGTCTGTCCGGTCTCGCGCGAGAAATCGCGAGATCAACGAAAAAATAAATACACGTGGCTCACTATACCCCCCCGTCCTCTTGTGATATTTTTTTATAGTAGACCTGCATTTGACCACAATCTCACCTGATGGAAAGTGAAGATGTGGCCGACGGTGTATCACGAAGGTCTCTAGGCTCTAGATCTATGTATAAGATACCTATTCACTCTAGTCCTGAAGAGACCAAGGTTGTAATTGACCGGAACAAACAGCAACAGGGAGCGTGTTCCAATGAAGAAATCCGCTAAGTGCGAGTGGACGGTATATCCACCAAGTAGGGATGGTATTGCGCTGTGCGTCTGCTTGTCCTGGAGGTGAAGGGTGACGAGCCTAATTAGGCATGACTGTATGTAATAGCCTTAATTTAGTTTAAAAGGGCAACAATTTTATATTATTATAAGCAGGCAACTTTTTGTTGCATCCGCTTCCTCTTCTGTGCAATGGCCGATAACAAGTGGCTGCATATGGGACCACGAGCAATAACTATCTCTTGTGGTCCCATTAATGGGAAAAAATAATGGGACCACGAGAAAACACCCGCATTTTTTCTGTCATATTTTTTTTTAACATTACAAGTCTTATACTATACTAGACGTCCACGCATCTTTTATTTCTCCTACAGCCAGTTAATTTGACAGAGCCTTGACTGGAAGTGTGGTTGTGTTCACCACTGTGAATATGTTAGGATATTCCATCGCCTAATTATGATGAGTGGCACCGCGTGGCCGCACATACCCTGGGGCGACGCCGCCAAGAGCCCGAATTGTTTGATCACCGGCAATCAGATTAACTTCCACTATACCGCCTATTTGTTGATGTTTGTTTGATAAACTTATTATCACGGCTATTTGAATGGGGATAATTGGAAATTTTATTGTTTGTTTTATGTGGAATCAATACTATCGCATATATAAACATTATATTAGACTCGCATATTGATTATTACAGTGGTGAAGCTGGGCAAATAATATCAATTGATATTGTACATAAGTATTTTCATTATTGACATTTCATTTCAATTTATTGTTTGGTTTGTGCACATCACATAGTTGAAAGTAGGTTTTAAAACATATAATTATAGAAATTAAATGTGCTTTGGGTATTAACACTTTCTTGGCCCAAAAAGCACATTATGGTGAGCGTCACCATGTGGCACCATCGAGGCTGGGCAGTTAATGCGATATACACTTTCAAGGTCCAAAACGCACATGTCGGAGCGCCCCTTTAGGTCGCACCGCCGTGGCTGGGCAGTGAATGCGTTAACTTATCCTGTTGTGTTCAAACAAATTAAATATAATTGAATATAAAGAGGCATCTTAAAGAGAGTTTTCTCTAACGATGTTATTTACCCAAACTGTTGACTTTGTAAAACAAACTTTACGTTGTTATTAATTGTTACGCTCGACATCATCCCTATTCACAAATAAACTTGATAACAACTTTCAAATTATGCTTAGCTCAAGCCTTTAAAACTGCTGTATCAATGTCAGAACTAAACCTGGCTCAATAATAAACACAAAAGGGCTTGAGTCAACGTCTTTGATAATTTCATTATTATAAAAGCTTTAGATTCGCCGTTGGCTAGAATAATTAGAAGGTTGCTACAGGTTACCGAAAATCAGATCTGCCAGTTAATTTGTAGACTGGTCTTTCTGAAAGCCTGAAAAAGGAAATAAAGCTAGACAGTTTCAATGATCAAATACTGTCGAAAAGTCCGAGTTGAAACTGTTTGAAACTGGGATGGCGACGGAATACCACTGGAAGCTGGAGAGGTATTTGCGAATAGCCCGCAGCTAACCAATTAAAGACACCTGCAGTTGCTCTAACTATGTACGTGATAGTGTAACAGACCAAACCAGACAAGAATTTAAAGCAAGGATTGTTTCTGGAAATAGCTCTAAACATTAAATATATTAATATATAAATTCTATGCAAAAAGTTTGCAATCAAACGCCCATACTTAACTTAAAATGACTATCTCGACCTACGTCGATTAGGCTTTAAGACCAAAGTTCTATAGCACTATCCATGTATCTGCACAGTTTGTCGATTGAATTCGGCTAGAGTATAGGTAAATGTATTCAATAAGATCTATACTAATACTATTACTAGTAGGTATATTAATAATATTAAGAGTTAATGTTTGTGAATTGTTTGTGACGTTATAGGAGGTAATCTCTACTGAACCGATTTCAAAAGTTCTTTCACCATTAGAGAGCTTAGTTTTTTAAGGAGTGACATAGGTTAGCTGCTTTATTTCGGAATTCATTTCTACATTTACTTTAATACGGTAACGGAAAATACGCGGGTGAAACCACGACTTAAAAATCTAAAAATCCTCATTTATAATTAAATGTTTATTTTTCGCCGGTGCATGTCAATGTTTCATACCATTAATAATAAATAATGAAATCGTTTATTTCAGGCAACAATAGTCTAGTGCAGGATGTAAAGAGTCCTTCCGTTAAATATGCCCAGAGATGGACACATAGCACAGGCCATCGTCACCGCAATCTTCCGTCGTCGTCGACCTACTGAATCCCCATCATCCCACTGGATGATGGAACTTACTGGATCCCCATCAGCACCATTTGCCACACGCGCTTCCTTAACATCGGCGGACGTACATATATTTTTAAAATGGCCTTTTTCATGCATCTTAAATTTAAGGACTTTTAGCAGCACTAATAAAATCATTTCCGGAAACAAAGACTGTAAATAAAATTTACTCGGCACTTCCGCAGCCGGTGCGGCGGCGCTCCTCGCTGATGCTGGCGAGACCAGCGACACCGAGGCCTCGGGCTCCGTTCCCGCCCGTGACGCCTCTCGATCTCGCTCATGGGGCTCCCCGCGCGTCCATCACGTCCACTGCCTATGCGTTTGCTGCACTTACGTATTTTCAGAGCCATAACGTGCATCCTAGTTATATTGACATATTTCGTAAAAAAACTTTATTACATACGTAACCCCTAGACTCTAGACTATAGAGTAGTTAGGGAGAAAACTAGGCGAAAAGATATAAAAAGTGACTTTTTAGCAAGGTTGAATATATTAAAAATATATTTACTCTGTTCATAATTGCAGACTATAAATAGTATATTTTTTTAACAAGGTACTAAACCATTTCGTTATAATTATGTAGTGATTTGATCAGATAATTGGTTGTGGGCCAATCCAACTCAACCCGTGGATAAAGTCAGTTTAATTGTTCAACATAAACGCATACAGTAGTTTTTATCTCATAATTATAGGCGAGGTTGTTTATACTTCCCTTGAAGATGACAAAACAGAGCTATAATGTTAAAAAACCGCTGTCACCATGTTGTGAATGAAAGTTGGGTTGACCAAAGACTTGTTTTATTATCTATCTACCAGCTAGGTACCCTATTTATAAAAATATTACAAGTGCCTACAAGTATACGAGCGAACATAAAACCTTGGAGCATTATGTTATGATAATAGTGAGTTTAGCAGGATGAATCCCCACTTCTATTTTACAAATATGAAAATTCAAACTTGGATGGTTTCAAAAGCAATATTGCGTCATTAAGTGAAATGTAAAGTCAGTTTTCGCGAGTGGAGTTTGGGGTTGGAAGCTTTAATGCAACTCATAAAATAATAGTAAACTTCCTTCAAGAAGTGTTTACTTACTCTGAATCGTAAATAAAGACTACTCTGAGTAGCTTAAAGTGAGAAGTGAGAGTAAAAAGAAGTTGACGATGACCAAAATTATTTTCGGTAGTAAAAAATCTTTATCATCCTTTAAAAAAATGCTGGACAATTCACACAGCATTATCTAGCCCCAAGCTAAGCAGAGCTTGTGTTATGAGCACTAGATAACTGATAAACATAATGTAATACAATACATAGATAGATATTTTTTATTAAACATAGAAAACGACCAGAACACCCTGACTGAACAAATGTCTGCAGATCGTATACACATTTGTCCCGAGACGGGAATCGAACCCGTAACCTTCTGCGTCGCAGGCAGACCTTCGCCCACCGCGCCACAGAGGTCATCCTTAGTATTATCTTTCTCTGTTACCTTTGACCTGAACGAATAACCGGATCTTAGTGAGATTTGCAGGGAAATAGACGGTAGTCCGGGGACGGAAATAGGCTACTCTTTATCCTGGAAAAAATGCATGAAAACCCAGAGGCAGAAGCTAGGCCCTCGGTATTTTTTCATAAATTTTATTTATGACAAACTTAACCATCAAAACATCATGACCCGACATTTCACCTCGAAGTAAAACAGAATCAAGATAGAAATAAATTAATGGTTATTTCATTGGAAAAAGCTTAAAAAAGCGTAAATGTGGTGCCCCAAAGTCTCTGGGGCAAACATTGATTTGTTAAATAGGTTTGAGTGAAATTGCAGTTAAAATTCACGAAAATTAAGATGGAATCGCAATTATTTATTGCTTAGACTTGAACTCGTATTTAATAACTCGTTAATAATTAAGTTAATGAGATTTGGGACACGAGTAGGGGAGGGAAGCTTGGAATCCTCAATCAATATAAGCCGTGAGAATCATTAAGTATATAGGTACAACTACTAACTAATTTATGCTTATTTACTTATTTCGTGCGAATGTAACATTTCAAGTAGCAATGTGCTAATTTTCTTCAGAAACCAAGTGGTTACATACATACTTAATTATTGGGGCAGCTTTTGGAATTCGTTACCTAATACAATAAAACGCAGGAGTTTTTCTTCTTCGTCAAACTCAGACCTGCCCAAAAATATTTTTAACTTCTCTTGCTGGCGTAAAATTAGTTTTAAAGGTAAAGTGGTTATTAAGTAATTTATGTTTAAAATCATCAGCCAGTCACAAGACAAAAAATTCGTCCTCTTGCACAAAGACTCGACTTTTTGGTGTTCCATTTACAAAGTACATTTCATTTGAATTAATTTTTGAAAATGGAACTGAAAGCGCCTTTTTCGTCATTGTTGGATGTTTTGGATAGTCATTCTTTCTCCATGGTAGAATGCGTAGGTAGGTAGTATCTTTGCGTTGCGCGTAACGAAGACACAAAAAAGTTGGTATCAATCGCGAAATCTCTGGAATATTTATTTACTACAAATTCAACTGAAGATGAACTTGGACTATTTAATTGAAAATGTCATTAACTAGAAAATAATAAATAATAAATCGACTAGTTAATTGAATAATATGCAAATGGAACAGAATAACAAAGGAATAATCAAAGTGATTCTATCTGTTGCGGTCGAAATCACATGAAATGTAGTAAGTATTTTAAAACCAGTTATCGTGAAGTAGAGAATCAGTGTGGAATATTTACTGAAGTTAAGTTTTGATTGCTCTATTCTCTCACACTCGAAGGGAAAAGTATCGTTTTTCACTCCGGCCAAAACCACCCATTATAACTTGGTCTTGTCGTCCTCGCTACGCTCGTGAGTATAAACAACCTGGTCTATAATTTAGTCCCCTGTTAAAAAGTATGCTATTATTATTTTCATTCGTGATACATCGTGGGCCATATCGTCACTTATAGATAGAGTATGACTTTATTGTACTATCAATACAGAAAACAACTAACATAAACTTAATACTAACGATATCTTGTGGCACAATCAGCGGCCTTATCGCTAACAGTGATTTCTTCCAACCTTTAGATGGACAGGACCAGTAAGTATTAAAGCTGACTGTTGCGTAATTCATGTGATGACACATTAAAAATAAGATAAATATTTTACCATTTGTAGCGACCTTTAGAGAGATAGATAACTCTTTAGTGAACCACACAAACACAAAATACAAAACAAAAGGAAATACATAGAATAAAGGAAGTACAAAAGGGCGGCCTTATCGCTAGAGATATTAGCTGAACTACAAAACTTACGTCAATAGAGGTGCCTACCTAAGCGCTTCGATGCATAGCCCAAAGATCGTCCCAAAGTACCAAGAGAGCAGAAGTTACATGTAGTAATCTATATAACACCATATAATCTATATCTTACTAACGATTCAAGAAAATTCTTCTTATATGAAATATGTGCGGTCGACAATACCTTTGCCAACCTTTGAAAAGAAGCATAAAATTTGATTTTCCATACTCGTCCCAATCGATTCGAACCAAAGTGGAACGAGTCAGGAATAACTCGCCGAAAACTCCACCTTCCCCCAAAACTATTAAAAGTTCATATTATATTACATGTTCATATTATTCTGCAAGAGGCGCTGCTGCCTGCCCCCCAGTGTATGTCCCATAGTCGCCTCCTACGACACCCACGGGAAGAGTTGGGGTGATGCTAATTCTAAGCCGGCACCACAACATACAAACTCAGCGCTAATAAACCGTGACGCGACCGTACCATCAGGAATGAAAGAAATGAAATTGTGCCCGAACGAAGGTTTATAAAACGATAAAAAAAACTATATTAGTACCTATAGCAGTGAGTTAGGTTGCGCACTAGGCGAGACCCAGGCACGTAATATTCCTTGGTTGTCTTCAGCTCCGGTTCCAGGATATAGTAAAGATAAATGATGATTGCCACCAATTAAAACCAGCTCAGCGCACGATGCGGTAATCTGGCTGTCAATTAAAATGCGGAAAAATGATAGGTGGTAATGTTCATTTCGGTATTTTAAGCTGCATTGTAAAGTTTTCGTAGTAATATTTGATCTGTTTTAATTATGATTTTATTGTGAAGATCTTCTGTGGCGCGGTGGGCAAAGGTTCGCCTGCGACGCAAGAGGTTGCGGGTTCGATTCCCGCCTTGGGACAAATATTTGTACGATCTGCAGGTATTTGTTCCGGGTGTTCTGGTCTTTTTCTATACAATAAAAAATATCTATCTATGTAATGTATTGTATTATTTATATCAGTTATCTTCATAACACAAGCTCTGCTTAGCTTGGGTCTAGATGATGCTGTGTGAATTGTCCAACATTATTTATTTATAAGCATTCATTCATTCATCCTTATAATGTTTATTTCGGTGTTATCATCTGCATTATATTTGATGAGAAGCCACTACGAGAAGCTTTTGTAGTGATATTGGTTTTTATCATGATTTCGACAATCATGCAGAAAAAAGGCATATAATATTGATACATACGTAAAACTAGCAGCGCTTCGCGGTTTCACCCGTGTAGTTCCCGTTTCCGAGGTATTTCCAGGATAAAATATAGCCAATGTGCTATTCCAGACTATAATCTATCTCTGTGCCAAATTTCATCTAGATCCGTTCAGCTGTTCTGGCGTGATTGAGCAACAAACATCCATCTATCCATCCATCCATCTAAACTTTCGCATTTATATTATTAGTGTGATGATTTAAAAAGATAAGCACAAAATGATGAATTCTCATAAAAATCCGAATGTCAATAGGTGCGTTTCCAGTGTGTAGTTTAAATGTATCGGCAAATCTTGGTTCCTTTTAACAAGTTGAAGTAACGAATTTATCTTCATCATGATGATGATGATGAACAAAAACCAATGTAAAAATGCATAACACTAAAGTTAGCCTGAAGCAGCGCTTGACCTTCAACGCATCTGGCATCACAATTTAAAGCGAAAATTTAGCTACGAAACTGCAGAATTACCATTGTTATCGTTGTGGTTTACGAGCAAAATCCTTTGTATTTTATGGGAAAGTTGCGATTACCTGAGACTAATTGGAACTCGTACACCATATTTAAAGTGACTTTTGGTAAAGCATAAGGATAGGTGAATTCTCCTAAATTGGTGTGGTCCTATAATTCACTCTGTGTCGGTATCAGTGAGTACATTTGTCACTGTGATTAAACGCCATCACCGACAATTTGCACAGACCACTACCTGCGCCACTATGTCACTTTGTGGGTTGCATTTGGATTAATTATATAGGTAATTGTTTATGTGATTTCTTTGTGGCGAGCTAGAGAACCTTCCAAACGAGTTTCTGCTTGTTTCGTTTAGGAATTTTTGACGCGTGCTAGCTGTTTATTTACATAACAAATATTCAAGTGTAGTCGCAGAAATATATGTAAAAATATACATATCTTTTTGACGATAGCAACGAGACGTGATCCTGACGTCCACAGGTTTTGGTACATCGTCTTTATTGTGCAGACGCAGACAGGGAATTACGGGGTCAGGGTTCCCTGTCTGCACAATAAAATCAAAAATAAATCTTTACTTATTCATTTCCAAAAAGGAATCTTGTGACTCATTAATAATTGTAAGCCACTGGTAAATTTGCCTTTATTAACACCTTATTCACAGTTGGTAATTGAAAAGAGAAGCTAACTTTTCATACTATTCAAACCTCGTGTCCCCGACAAACGGAAAATCAACGATTGTACCAAAACACTACACAAAGCCATTCCAGCGGTCGCTCCATTATTTGCCACCCCTGCTTCCTGACCTCAATTCATTACGCTTTCTCAAGCCGAATATTTCCCTCCCTGATTGAATATAAACACAGTTCAATTGCACAAAGTAAATTACTGTAGGTACCTCATTGTTCAGACTTTTTTCTTTTGACTTATAAGTAATAAAAAATCTAAGTAACGAAACTTCGATAATAATATAAGAAACCCTTCCTGAATATTGATAGACAGAAGAACAACTTCGTTTACAATTTCAATTAAGAAGTTAGTAGACCTATTAAAATTCAGGAGAGCGTTGCGTTGGAAGTGGGCACAGGAAAACAATTTGAATGCGATTGTTTCTAAGCAACCGTAGTGTCTGTAATTGTAACTGTCTGGATCTAATTACAGACTCGACCGTAAAGTGCCGAGACGGATCGTTATTCGCATCGTATAATGATTTCGGATCAGCCCTATTTGGACGAATGGGATTGGACGCAGCAAATCGGGATCTGGTTTCATCTCTAGAGACGTCGTCCCTTTTCAAAGGCCGTTACTTTTAGCTGCGGGAAGGTCTCGCCTCCTCGGGGACCGCTACATTTACATTTGTTTAAAATGCTATCACGTCACTCGCATTTAAATTCTGCGGTACATGATCTTCATACTTATTTGATGTAATTTGTGTTAACATCTTTAACACTTAAGAGGAAGTTGCGATTAAAATATAAGTTTTCATAATTTATATTTTAATCTACAGATTATTATTACTTTTGTACAGGCAACGGGGGTGGTTGAAAAAGTATGAAAAATTTATTCATTATAAAGATAAACGGTACAAAGTTATCTAACAAATTCCTTTTCTGCTGAAGAAAATTTCATTTTCTGTTTCATTAGTAAAATTTAATCTCATTATGACAGAGGAAGGAAGAATAATTTCTTGGAGGAACGACGAGGAGAGTTGAATATGGAGAGTTTTTTTTCTTTTTGTGGAAATCGGTTAATAGTTTAATTACCAACGGAACTATTACATAATTACATTCGGTTTTTAGATGAAATTGGTAATTCAAAAATATTTCAGCACAGTGGTTTTGAATTTTGAACAGAAAATCAATATAGTAGTATATTTTGAATCCAATAAAATTAAAGGCAAGTAAAAATAAAAACTAAATTACATTTAACATCCAATTTTATACATGACGCAACTAAGATCAACTAACATGCTATTATTTATTTGGTTCCTTGGAATATATTTCAAGTTAACACACCATTAATTTAAATTGAAGCTTCATCTAGCGTGGGTTTCTTATTAACGCATCTGTTTACCTCATACATTGTGTAGCCGAAATAGATTACGTAGCGTAGATGTTTATAGGTTTCAGCTGAAGATATATCAGATGCGAACCCGTAGGGATAATCGCGAGGGTTTTAATGAAAGCAATCAGTTACGTCACCGGTTGTGGCTACCCTGGTATGTACGCATGTAGTTTGTAAACTTTACGCTTCATAGAACCGAAACTCGCTACATAACTGAAACCACATTCTGAAACTGATCACTTGACGGCCGGTGGTAGATATACTCGGTATCCAAAATATTTTTCTTCGAAAGAGGTTGCAAAACAACAAAAAAAAAGTTTTTGATTTTGACAGAAATATTCATCATTTCATTCGTGTCTCTTTCGTTTTCGAACTAGAATTGCACCTTTTTTGCTGCATGTATACGTAGGTATTTGTTTTGAAACCTTGCATATGTCTGTTACCTATTGTTAACTGTTTTTGTTTAGTTTTCATTCACAAATATCTTTGTTTACAAAGATATGTGTCGATTAAGAAAGAAAATCACAATCAAATAATAGAATTAAATTAAAACTAGTATTTACAATAGAAACAATTGAGCTATATGCAAACTGTTGCAAACAATCTACAGGTAGCTCAACTGATCTATATCAATACCAGTCGGAAGCGTGCCCAAGACACTGGCTGTATTGCTCCGCTGTATAGCAATGCTGATGCGCTGTGCCAGATACTCACCAGCTCTCGGGTCACGCGAACCTATCATCATCATAATCAGCCTATATTTTTCCACTGCTGGACATAGGCCTCCCCTAATGAGCGCCGCGAACCTATAGTATACAAATATTAGATCCGAGTATAGTAATAGAAGTGAAAGTTAAGGGTTTTCGTTTCTTATTTCTGTTATTATGTTCTGTTGTTGATGTACCTATGCCTCTACTTGCACGCAATCTGCGGTAGCTCTGCGTTTGATGCTGAAATTGCTCAGGCATTATTTGATTTATGAGCAGGATGTATTGATGGATTGAGATACGCTGAACTACTTGGGTTAGGCCTGGAATAGCTAAAGCGGTGATGCAATTATCTGTTTCAATTTCAAACTAATCCAATGTAATGACAATATTTGTAAGCTCCTAACTTAATTGCTTTGCTGTCTCCAACGTAATGTTACCTTGCAGTTGATTATTTTAAGCGATATAGCTAATCATTACAATAACATTTATAAAAAAGTTATTTATATAAATTTTATAACAATGATTATGATTACGCTTGAAAAAAATAATTTCATAAAACCGATATTCGCTACATAACTGTAGGCATATGAAACCTAATACTTAAATATATTTTTAATTCTTCTTCTTAATTCTAATATTTTCACATTATAGCACAAGATTTGACGAAGAAGCGGCAAAAACTGATCACCTGATTACCGGTGGTAGCTACATCTAAAGATAATTTTGTTCGAAAGGATTTCAACCTAAACAAAATATTGATGATAAAAAGTTTATCATCAGAGTTTTTGATTTTGACAGCAGCCATTCATCATTTCACTCGTATCTCGTCCGTTTTTAAACTCGAATGGCACCTTTTTTTCTGAGCGTGCAAAAGTAGATTTGTTTTGACTGTTACCGCAGCGCATGGTTGTTTCTGTGATATTAACTAACAATAATGAGTTAGTTAGGAACGTTTACGCAGTGCGAACGTGCAGGTATGTAAATTCTTGAAGAAATCACACGTAATTCAGGAGAGGTCGTGATAGAGCACCTAATAAGGCGTAATGGGTCTCTGCACGTTGAGTGGTAACTCCGTCCCACTCTTACTTACATAGGAAGTTGTAAATAGTTTGATTCGTGAATTCAATAGAACCCCACGTTCAGCAAACGTGCAACTCAAATAGCCTCGTAACTTGAGAACTTGCGTTGAACTTTGACTTTTTGCGTTTCGGCAAAAAGTAGCACAGCTACGACCACGAAACATTTATTTAGCGGAAAATAAAACCTTTTTGCATCCTAAGAGTTCTGCCGACCGCTTGAAGTAAATCTTTTAACAAGTTCTCAATTATCTTTGATGTCTGCGACCCTTTTTGTTACCTTTGACCCGCGCTTGTTTAGAGCCCTAAAGCCTTTACTGTCCAACCAGTTCAAAGGGAACTATCTATACCTAATCCAGGCTCTTTACGTGATGACTGAAGACATCAGTAATGAATCCACTAGAATTGAGCAAATTCCGGCTAGTTATATTATATTTGTGGATATGTTTGTCTTTCAAAGAGAGAAGAGAAAGGTCGCTCGATTCACTCTAGCTGACTGTTAGTTCACTACTAATCGCCTTTGTGTGTAAACTCTAGTCTAACTACATTTCATTCGAGGAAAACGTCGAAGAAGTTAAGAAAACTTTTCGTAATCCGAGTAGCAAATAGCTTCGTTCTAGGGAAAGCTCTGGTTAAATTACCCAATCACCATATAAAGTGGCTACTTGGTAAATGGTGTTTAAATCCGGTTGGTAGAGACAAATTAATGCCGATAATTATATATGCGAGAAGCTCAGTTCCTAATAGTTAATTGTTGCTACGCAAAGCTCAATTTGGCACGCAATAATGGTCAGCGTTGAAACCCATCCATAGCCATGATTTATACGACAAGTTATACTGCAAGTAACATTAAAATGACACTAATAAAAGTGAATGACCGGCTTTTTAAAATACGGAATAAAATAACAGTGTAGTGTGTTCAGAATTACGATGGCTGCATAAAAAAAGTTCCCTGCCATTACGGTTTTCAGGGCAATGACTATAAACTACGTTCCGGTGGATCCCGTTTATGCAGGTTGTATGTGTTGTGTGGCGCGGCTGCACGGGTCAACAGTCACACGAACATTCTATAAAGCAGATTTCATAAACGTGTATGAACTTATACGTTACTGTCGAGCTAGTCCTTTGGGTATCAAAGTTGTATCATTCCGGAAGCTATAAATTACGATAGGATGTCTACTATCTATATGCATGCTTCTGTGATGCAGACAAAGATTACCATATTCATTATCATCTTATGTTTGGCGTGGCCTTGATTGGACACAAAGATAAAACAATTAAACAATCGACACATTTCAGTACCTACTAAGATAACATGACACCGCCGGCTGCAATCATGTCATGATCATTCATCGTCGTCATAATGAGTTGCATTCAAAATTAGTACAGTACGGATGCTTGCTTGACTGAGTAATGCTGACGTCATACAGCTATGAACCATCACAGTCTATTAGTCAGGTGCATTTAGCTGCTGCTCAGTCAAAGTACTCACAACTTCAGTTATAGTGGGCCCATTATGTTGTCCATTTCTGCGATATGCAGCTTACATTAATAGTTAGCGAACTGGCTCATAGAATAACAAAGCACTTTGGCATTTGCCGAAATGTTTTCATATTTGAGCTGCATGTTGGTTTTGGATGACCTAACAACAGTAGCGCTGGCTTAGGCATTACAATTTTATTCAATAGGCGTGTCCAGTGAAAAAATTCTATGTATATGTGTCCACCGTTCATTTCCCCCCCTTTCAAAATACCGTATTTTTAAAACAATGTTCGAAAAATTATTAAAATTGTATTTTAATTTTAAAACTGTCATAAACGATCACGCTCGTTAATAAAAAATATAAGCCAGCTTTTTCCGCCCCACAAAATGGGCGCAATGTCCGGTGTCGGCATAAAACGGCAACCTCACCTTACTGTGGGAAACGATTTCATAATTACCCTTCAGATTTAATACAAGAGCCATTGAGTAGATCGTTACTGGACACGCTTCGACCTTGGACAGATAAGACTAGAGTTCATGAGATCTTTGTTCGCGATGTAATCTGGTTATTATGTACCTAGCACAAAATGGCGTGACACTGTGTACCTAGTAAAGGAAGGGTTAAGTTTTTGTGCTTGTTTTGGTACAAATTTTGCAATATTTAGAGGCCAAAGTATAGGGCCTACAAATAAAATTAATTTTATTGTTATGCTTATGACCCAGATTGCGGGCGGGCAGTGTGATCGTTGTATAGTGAGGCAGTTGTGGGCAATGGCATGGCAACCCTATCCCATGGGATGCAAGGCAATTACACTTCAGATTTAATTTCCCATAAAAACTGGGTTAGATCGAAAGAATAACCCTTAAAAAGGGTATTGCGTAAATCAACCTGAAAAACTAGAGAACATTGAATCTAGAGCTGTATAAGAAAGAGCTGATTTTAATACTGGCAACTAATCTGGTGTGAGGCGGCTGGCTTGGGGAAACAATGCTGCTCTTCGATTAATCGAATTAAACGATTATAACGAGTCCCCGATTTGCTTCTTTTTGATCACCGACGTCAACAACGGAAATATTTTCCTCGTTGATGTTTAGTGGTATTTTGTTTGGTATTTGATTCCATTGTGTGGTTTCGCGATCTCTGTTTTGATACTAATTATAAAACGTCCATTCGCTCATAAATTTCTTACTTGATGAATCCGTTTCGAAAATATTTTTCCTCTTTATTGTTTATTCTGGTTATTGGCTAACCAGATTTTCCAAAAAAACTAGACTGAAAATATATTTTTTTACCATTTAAAATCATCATTTATACCTATGCATTTAATTTGTTATGTATACAAAAATGTCAAGTATACCAAAGGTAGTTTAATGTTTCTAACTTCAACATGAATTACTGAAGTATTTTCCGATATTGGTTAGCAATAAATATTAGATTTCCACTACAAGTTGCAAATCTCGTAATTAATAATGCAACTTGTTCTGAATACCGTATAAGTTATAGTCAAACCCGGATCTCTGTGCGCAGAACGGATTAATATGTTGTATATGTATATGTATTAATATGTTGCTATTTGCATTACTAACCTACTTGTTGGCTAGGTATATATACATATGCTTAGTGATGATAAGATTTTCAATCTCGACGTCAGCACGAGAAATTTGGGTTTTTGTTTTGTGAGTTGCTTACAATGTTTGAGTTGTTGCGGTTTGACGATCTTGCGGGCGAAGATGCGCGTGAGATGGGTCATTTATTTGTAGTACGGTCTACATAATTTGTTCAGGGTGCTCTGTGTGCATTCTATGTATAATATAAAAAGGTATATATCTATGTAGTATGTATTAAATAGGTATATCAGTCATCTAGTACCCTCAACAAAAGCTCTGCTTAGCTTGAGACTAGATGATTGTGTGTGAATTGTCCAGCGTTATAAAAAAAACATTACTCATTAGAATTTATATCATCTTGTTTGAGTTTGCATCCATGATCGAAGTATGGCTTATTATATATGGCATGAGTATAGTTTTCAATGGTAAACCAAAATTGTAACAAAGCACAAAAGTTACAAGTACTAACGCCGATGAGAGAGTTTGTGATTAATTCGCTTGAAAGGGTTTTTATCTGGATTTTCGATAAGCTTCGCTTCGAATTTTGGTAGGACGACATTTATTTTGTAACAACTGAAGCAAAGCTAACAAGCAATTTATTAGGAACATGGCCCTATTCACAAAAGCCTTAGTCATCAGGATTGTTTATTTAGGGAATCATTCTTTAACCGTAGATTTAGTATTTAGTTAACTCAACTAGTGACATCTGCAGCATAGGTACCTTATGAAAATTCTTGCATTTTTTCTCCTGTAACAGGCATATTGTTGCATCAACGTGTCTTATTAGTTGTGTCCGACCGAACCTAGATTTTATTGTGAAATCTGTTTTAGATGTTGTTTGTGTATTTACGTTGAACTTGATTTAACGTATCCATCACAGTAGTACTAAAAACTGTTATTTGGCAGTGCTAAACATTCTATTATTCGACGAAGTGTTATTTTAAAATCCTTTTTTGTAGCGTTCTTTCCTGTAGGTACCTAGTGGAGATTAATATTTTTTCTCGTCTAGCCCACGGGGTTTCAAAGACACTATGGTTATTAGATCCTTGGATAGCTCGATAAAAACGACAGTAATAGTAATAACGAGTAACAATCGATCAATTTATAATGTTGTTCTATGCAAGGTAAAGAGGTTTCGCACAAAATTCATTGGAAATTAATAAACTTATGTACAAGAGGTATAGAATATTTCCTTATTATATCTCTTGTACACAACTTGGCTAACTAGAAATGTTATAGGAGGAATCCTCTATATTTGTTTTATGTTTTGGGTTGCCTTGAAAAATTTAAACTGATTTATATTAATTGAAGTAAATCACCGATGAAACAATTACTTTTATTTGTTTATAAGATTATTTTAAGGAGATCTTTGTTTTTTGACAATTGGTGCAGCCGACTTTATGATGGTTTAAAGTAAAACTGGGGTTAAACTAGCTTGTTACACAGTTAACTACAGACTGAACGTATTGAGCTAAAAACAATTGATTATGAAATTTGTAACTTAAAATGTATTTATGATAAACTCTTCATGTTGAAACTTTTCACAGATATAAAACTTATAATTCCTTACTGTTTATTATTTTAACTAAGACGCACGTTCATTTATATTTAAAACTGTGACTTGGCTACCCTATTACGAAAAAAACGCAGCTTTTGCATCATAGGTAAAATGAAAAACTGGCTAGAGGTAATCAATTTTATATCTATGCAAAGTTGCATGACAATATGCATCCGTTTGCAGCAGCTAGTTGCCGTCTAAAATGAAAGTTAATTTATAATGATACTATTTTACAAGATTCGATGAATAGAATAAAGAATTATCAAAAACAAAACAGGATTTATTTTGTTCCTAACCCGCGGCCTTGCACTTTCTTTTGTAGATAAAAAGCAGACTCACAGACTTAGTGACATATTGCTATGTAAAAACAAGATTCGCCAAGTGCGAGTGTAACTCGCGCGCCGAGGGTTTCAAACATTTGCCAATTATTTGGACAATCAATTTTCTGAAATATTTTAAAAAGTATGAAACTTACAGAAATTTCAAAAAGTGTTTTGAAATGGTCAAAACGATACCTTTCATTTGATACCCCACATGGGTAGGTACCCCTTTTTGAAAAAAAATCCCTTTTTTTGACCATTTTTCAAAAACTATTATTATTACAGACTTCTCTATATTTTTCCTGTAAAATATAGATTGATATCTACAAACGCCTAATACATTGTATATGGATCGGTCTGCAATCTTCGGAGCTAGGGGGGGGGGAATGGTCAATTTTTCGTCTTTTTTTGAAATATTTCAAAAAGTATGAAACTCACAGAAATTTCAAAAAGTGTTTTGAAATGGTCAAAACGATACCTTTCATTTGATACCCCACATAGGTAGATACCCCCCCTTTTGAAAAAAAATTCCCCCCCTTTTTGACCATTTTTCAAAAACTATTATTATTACAGACTTCTCTATATTTTTCCTGTAAAATATAAATCGATATCTACAAACGCCTAATACATTGTACGTGGATCGGTCTGCAATCTTCGGAGATAGGGGGGGGGGGGGAAAGGTAAATTTTTCGACTATTTTTGAAATATTTCAAAAAGTATGAAACTTACAGAAATTTCAAAAAATGTTTTGAAATGGTCAAAACGATACCTTTCATTTGATACCCCACATAGGCAGGTACCCCTCCTTTTGAAAAAAAATTCCCCCCCTTTTTGACCATTTTTCAAAAACTATTATTATTACAGACTTCTCTATATTTTTCCTGTAAAATATAGATTGATATCTACAAACGCTTAGTACATTGTACATGGATCGGTCTGCAATCTTCGGAGCTAGGGGGGGGGGGGGGAATGGTCAATTTTTCGTCTTTTTTTGAAATATTTCAAAAAGTATGAAACTCACAGAAATTTCAAAAAGTGTTTTGAAATGGTCAAAACGATACCTTTCATTTGATACCCCACATAGGTAGGTACCCCCCCTTTTGAAAAAAAATTCCCCCTCTTTTTGACCATTTTTCAAAAACTATTATTATTACAGACTTCTCTATATTTTTCCTGTAAAATATAGATCGATATCTACAAACGCCTAATACATTGTACGTGGATCGGTCTGCAATCTTCGGAGATAGGGGGGG
Source organism: Eupithecia vulgata (assembly GCA_946478455.1). NCBI lineage: Eukaryota > Metazoa > Arthropoda > Insecta > Lepidoptera > Geometridae > Eupithecia > Eupithecia vulgata. The sequence goes on along the minus strand of OX297862.1, from coordinate 10,462,725 downwards.
GGGGGAAAGGTCAATTTTTCGACTATTTTTGAAATATTTCAAAAAGTATGAAACTTACAGAAATTTCAAAAAGTGTTTTGAAATGGTCAAAACAATACCTTTCATTTGATACCCCACATAGGCAGGTACCCCTCCTTTTGAAAAAAATTTCCCCCCCTTTTTGACCATTTTTCAAAAACTATTATTATTACAGACTTCTCTATATTTTTCCTGTAAAATATAGATTGATATCTACAAACGCCTTATACATTGTACATGGATCGGTCTGCAATCTTCGGAGCTAGGGGGGGGGGGAATGGTCAATTTTTCGTCTTTTTTTGAAATATTTCAAAAAGTATGAAACTTACAGAAATTTCAAAAAGTGTTTTGAAATGGTCAAAACGATACCTTTCATTTGATATCCCATTTGGGTAGGTACCCCTACTTTTGAAAAAAAATTCCCCCCCTTTTTGACCATTTTTCAAAAACTATTATTATTACAGACTTCTCTATATTTTTCCTGTAAAATATAGATTGATATCTACAAACGCCTAATACATTGTACGTGGATCGGTGTGCAATCTTCGGAGATAGGGGGGGGGGGGGTATGGTCAATTTTTCGACTTTTTTTGAAATATTTCAAAAAGTATGAAATTTACAGAAATTTCAAAAAGTGTTTTGAAATGTTCAAAGCGATACCTTTCATTTGATACCCCATTTGCCTTCCTAGGTCTCTTTTGAAATTTCAACATCAAAATTTGTACTGAAAATATTCATTTTCATTTTTCATTTATTTATATATTTTTTTCTTAAAATCAGTAATGGCGCACGAAATGTATCATTATTTCAAATTTCAAGTTAATAGCTGCAGTAGTTACTGAGATATTCAAGAAAGAGCGGGGACGGACAGAGCGAGACCATAAGGGTTTCAAAACCGATCTTTGAAACCCTAAAAATGGCTTAATCTTTGTTGTAGTTTTTGGGTAAATGAGTAACTTCCACCTTTTCTAGTGATTTTGTGAATTAGTACTATTTAAAAAATAATTATACTACGGATTTATATATGGATGGAAGTTGAAAAGATTCGGTGTGACCGAAGATTCGGTTCATTTTTGACCGAAACCAACTCCGATCACCTTGATCAACCTTGATTTTTTGATCGTACTTTGAATTTTTTACTTAGTATAACAACAATGAATATTTGCAAATACGATCGACTCAAAAATAGATTGAGTTCCATCCTACCTGTGCTGTCTTTATTAAAAAGAAAGAAACAAGAATGTAATTGCTTCCTTCATAAAATAATTCGAATAAAGGAAGGTCCCAGTTCACCGTTAAAAGTTTACTTGCTCTGAAGTTCTTGTCTCACCAGATGCTTCTCTTGTTTGTTCGCTGTTGACAAGACAAGTGCCTGGGTTTGTACAGGCAAGTCACTGGACGGTGGTTTCAGAATATCTTCATTTAGGTACGAGTAATTACGAATTTAGAAATTTTAATTTTAAATTTCAATTACGATTGTAGAATTACAGTGAGCTGCATTAATATGCATACACTTTTGCACCTTGTCACTTTAAAGCTGACTCACTTGACGATTGCGCTTCGTCTGTCAGCAACCGCACCGTGGAATGACAAGGTACTAACGTGTATGTTTTATTTTCTAATAAACTTTACTAGTTTAAAAACAATGCAAAGGTGTATTTAAAAAAAAAAACAAACAAAAGGAGGATCCTGTCTATGGGGATATACATATGTATGTGGTTTCTATGTAGTATTCTCCGTATTTCTCCGTCAAATAAGGTTCGATTTTTAAAATGAGTTCGCTTTTGTACAGACAATTTTTATTCCCGCGGGATAAGTATTTATCACGTCAAGCTTAAAAAACAACAAATTACTTTTAAAAAATCAAGACTGGCTACAACAATTTCGGTGATATCTTCGCCAATTTTTAATACATTTTAATGATTCTTTCATTGTATGAACCTTCATTGATTTTGAGGTGATCCCGAAAAGTTGGTTTGGGTCCTAAAACGTGTATCATCACATAATTTTCACAATCACTGGTAAGAAATAGTTACCATGGTAACGGGCGCAAACAAGAGGTGTAAAAAAGTTACACAGTTGACGGTTAGCAGATCACATCAAACGAAAGACGACCGATCCGTTCTTTGGAGATCCGAAACAATAGGAGTCATTTAGTAACACGTGCGAAGCATTGAAGCCTGCACGTTTAGTAGTAAGGTTGTTCGTTTCGTGCGATCTGTCTGCTGAAATTTCGTATTCCATGTTTCAATTAAGACCTACTTCGTTCTCATTCGTCGTTTTATCCTGTATCCTCCATCACATAAGTCATCACATCACATCAAACTATAATAAACTCGAATTTTAACTAGATATCGCTTCTTGAAAAATTCGATCGTGCTATAGAAGTGTTACGGGTTTAAAACCAATTGACGACCTCTGTGGCGCGATGGGCGAAGGTTTGCCTGCGACGCAGAAGGTTGCGGGTTCGATTCCCGCCTCGGAACAAATGTGTGAACGATCTGCAGACATTTGTTCAGGGTGTTCTGGTCGTTTTCTATGTATAATAAAAAATATCTATCTATGTATTGTGTTATATTATATTTATCAGTTCTCTAGTACCCATAACACAAGCTCTGCTTAACTTGGGGCTAGATAATGCTGTGTGAATTGTCCAGCATTATTTATTTAATTATTTTCTTTATTTAATTAAAGCAACCTATTTATTTTCTCCTACACTATAATGCTCAGTCTTTATTATATATTTTTGTCAATCGCATTTATTGTACAACCTTTATTACTTGGAGTAGTACACAATAAAGCAACACTGTAAATACTTTCATCCCGGCTTTTTCCACAATCTTTCTCAATCGTTACAAACTTTCGAAAGATGAAGATGTCGCCGTTATTGATTTATAGTGATTGAGCGGAACTGTATTTCCAGTCCGCTACAGGTAAGTTTAAAAATAAAAATCTTACCGCACTACAATCTTCAGGGAAAACGTTCCTGTTGACGCTATCTTCTTAGATAAACATCCATCACGTCTCACGTTATTCTCTAACATAGCTTATCGCACACGTATACTGAGTAAGATTTATTTTTGAAACGTTATGAACATTTTGTTTGTCAAGTTAAAAGACATAATATTGGAAGGTAGGTACAACTCTTCCCGTGGGTATCGTAAGAGGTGACTAAGGGACATACACCGAGGGACGGGCAGGAGCGCCTCTTGCAGAATAGATCTATCACCGAACTGCGATTCTCAAACCGCGTGGTGATTATGGGAATTACTCCCCTTGAGATAAAATATCAGGGAGAAGCCTTCGTCCAGCAGTGGACCATTAAAGGCTGGTGAGGATGAGGACGATATTGGTACAAGAAATTTCCATAGCCGTAGACCGTATATTTAGTTTCTTTGAGTAAAATCCACGCATCGTTTGAATTTGAACACACGACCTCGGATTAAAAGTCGCAATACCACCCAGGCTTAATTTTACAATTTAGGCATACAGATAACTTAAACCCGCATTCCATTTACATAGTAAGGGTTAGTTTGAAGGTTGAATACATAATAAAGATAAGCTTGCGGATAAACTTAATATGTAATTCAATCTTTACACAAATATTCACAAATAAACAACGTCTGTGGTTTATAAGGCTGTTTAATCAAGATTATGTGAAGACACGAAGTTTCAGAAAGAAAATACCGGAGCATTGAAAATCTATACTAATATTATAATGCGAAAGTGTGGTTATTTGTTTGTTTGTCCTTCATTCACGCCAAACTAAGCAACCAATCGACTTGATTTTTGGTTTGGAGCTAGTTGAGAGGATGGAGAGTAACATACGCTACGCTTTTATATCATAAATCAGTTCCCATGGGATATAAATAACCTTGAAAATGCGTGCAAAGCTAAGTAAAAAAATTAGTAAATAAAAAATAATAGACAATTCAGACAGCATCATCTAGCCCCAAGCTAAGCAGCTTTTGTGTTATCGGAACATGGTGACTGATATACATTTTATATATATATGATTATTATTTTTATTATGCATAGTAAATATTCAGAACACCCGGAACAAATATCTGCAGTTTGTACAAATATTTTCCCATGGCAGAAATCAAACCCGCAACCTCCGAAGGCGGACTGAGATGATACGAATTCGTTATTTTCAACTTAAAGTTGTGACATATTTAAGTTGAGATCATAGTTTATTTTCCGTGTTGACTGGTGAGATTAAAAGACCGTTAACGGTTTGTTTGTATCATGAAAAAATGTCATGACAAATGTAACGTAGCAAGAATGATCAGACGGAAGCGACACTGATAAATGACATTGTGAGGGTGAACATCTGTTATTCACGAGAAAAAGATAAATAAGGGGTGTTTTTGTTCCTGGACCTTGCCATACTTTAGGGACTAATTGGGTATACAGCGGTTCTTTTCATTCCATTTCAAACCACAAAATTCATCATAGAAATTCGTAATGAGTTTAATTAGAACACTTTCTATAGCCAAGTCCATTAGTATTGTATATAATGAAGCGAGATCAGAAATTTTAATAATAAATATAAATACCTAATAAATGTTAAAAAAAAGTTCACTTTGAAACCGGAAATCCTAAATCATCATACAATGTTTTAGTTAAAACGTGCATTTTATATTTGGCACTGGTTCAAGAATATATTTGACTGAGCAGAATTGAAATTAAGTTTTTCAAAGAAAGCTTTTGTTCGAAAGCTCTTGCCAGGACAGTAAGCTTCAAATTATGTTTCAATCCAAAAGAATAGCAATGCCTTAAATTAAAAAGTGTGAACGTTTCAGTGATATTCAGTGATTCTCTGACTTTAAAGTCACAGGGTTGATATTGTGAGTTGAGTCGAAAATATATTCACTAAAACTTTCATGCTCTCATGTGAACAGACCGGCCATAACGGGAACAATTTGTGGGACAAATCGTATGACGTGCTCAAGTATCGGTTTCCGCCAACATTTAGCGCGGCGCGACCTGCCGAGATTTTTCCTCCATTATTTCCGGAAGGTAGGAAGCCTCTTTTCTGCTGTAGAATGCTTAGCTATTTTACACCACATACTCATTTGTGTATATAGATAAGTTTTTTCGGAATGCTGGTTTTTATTCAACGAATTAGCGTTGCCATTCAACGTGGCAATGCTGCTAGCATTCTGGGCACTCTGCTTTCTGGTGACGGCTTAGATATTTAGAAAATAGATGTATGTGTAAATAAATAATTAAATAATGCTGGACAATTCACACAGCATTATCTAGCCCCAAGGTAAGCAGAGCTTGTGTTATGGGTACTAGATAACTGATATACATAATATAATACAATACATAGATAGATTTTTTTTTGTTGTTTTTTTGAAATGTTATTTATGATTATTTTTTGCTGTTAAATAAATGAGCGTGCTTATGTGGATGCATGAAAAGTTTTTGATGTGCAGACTTTAAAAGAGAATTATTATTTCTCTTTGTGTAAAGACGAAAACTTTTACGTTACTTGCACATTAAATTATAAACTTTCACCTCATGATACACCCCGAAGACACCTACAATTCGCATTCAGTTTATTTTAAAGTACTGGATACTCTCTATAAACCTGTAGGGTCAGCACGGATCAGAGTAGCTTTGTTAAATTGATTTTACGTGTACTTTAGACTTGGCGTCCGAGGACTCTCCGCTTAGCGTGGCAGCAACTTGGGGTTTTACTCGACATTTTTTTTAAGTATCATGTTATAATAAACAATATGATCATATGTATTGTCTTTTGTAGTTATAAAAACAAAACGTTTTTACCTTTAACGAAAGAACGAACATTTTAATAATATTCTCGATTTTCGACGTTTAGAAATACAAACGTTGGCAGTAGGTATCTTTATTGTATCCTATGGAAAGTAAAGAGCGGGTAGATGTAATAAAAGTTTTCGTGTAAAAATCTTTTTTATATAGCAAATCAATGTAAAATCTCGGAAAAATAAAAAAAAAAAACTACCTACCTATTGTTATTTTATAATTATGTGGCATCGTAAACTCTGTATCAAGTTCGATCTTGTTGGTTTAATATTACAACCCTTACTCAATTATGCAGGTGTTACCCGCATGGCTTTGATGGCAGGGCAAACTGTTGGGTTGTTTACAATATACACCTTCATCATAATTTTAAACAACAATTAAGAAAACATTGAACAATCAGAACCTTACATTAAAAATATAGATACCTACGTGAAAAACGCTTATATTCCCCAGGATACCTAACAAACCTTAGTCTGGTGGCCGTTTTGTTTCTTTAAAAAATATTCTACCTGAGTCTGTAGAGAAATTTCCTTAAAAACATTAGCAATTTATGTGGTAAATTCCAAGAATTTCTAGCAAAGTGAGCGACTTTTTAAATATTTCTAAGAATAGCTGTGTTACTATCAGTCTCAATTCAGAACAGTCGTTTAAAAAGATTGTTTCGGAGAAAATGTCAAGAGTGGTGATTTGTGACGTAAGGTCTAGAAGACGAGGTCAGGGAGTTAATCTAGTTTGTTCGCCGGGTCGAAGACGGGTGCTCGAGCCCAGCGCAAATAGCCTCACATTTCTTCTCAGGCACTCCACTCGACAGCCGATATCGACCGACGCCCTACCTTTATGGACCACTGAAAAAGCCAATGTTAACATACTGTCATGTAAATAATGAGGGCGTATGAGGATCATGCCCTTTCTAATGGGCCGGATGGTAAGCCCACCTTAAAGGTATGGTTACGTAATACCTATTCATGATACTTTCGGAACGGAAATTCGATCAAGTTTGGTTGAAAAGGTTTTATGATAGGTAAAGTGCCTAATTTCATTAAGCTGCTAGAAACACGAAAGGGATACTACTATCTAAAATTAAGAACAAAATAATAGCAGAATAGCGAACTCAGAAATGTGTTACACATTAAAGGATGTGGTAATAACATCGTCGTTTATATTAACGGTCCTGACATTGTGAGATTTGATTAATGGTGGTTCATTCGGAAAAGCTATTTCGAGGCTTTCACGATACGACGAGAATTGAAATCCGGCAGAGAGCGAGAGTATTTTGCATAGCCTCTTGAACATTTGTGCCACTTTCTATTCTACAATATTAATTTAATTTAATTTACTTTTGATTTCAAATTAACTTTCCGACCCTACGAAAAAGAATAGGAAATAAGTGTGTGATCCTGTTTTCACAAAACGAATACTCATAGGGCGTTGTCTGAATTCAGAAATTGATTACAACATGTATTTTCGCTCATTCCACTAAGCATCTATAGAGGTGATTATCTTTATGCGGTTTATTACGAGGGCCGTCTTAAATGAGCGTGGTATGTAAGTACATCCGTAAGATAAGCTAACGACAAGGAGTAACCAATTTGGATGTTGTGGGAAGGCTTAAAGCCACCAAGATTTAGCGAGATGTCCATTAAGACGCGGCGACAGTTAAACTTAAACCGAGAGCCGCTTTGAATTTTCATCAGTATTTGCTATGCAAATCGCCATAAAACTGTCGTTGGTTTTTCGAAGATTCCTTTTATTTTAGTCCCCTTCGGTTAAATGACATCGTTATGACCGATGTCTACTGTTTGCAATAGTACTGATTAAAATAATGTAGGTTTTATGGTAAATCAACAGACTTTATTGTTTTTTCGTTGTCTCCGACGAATAAAACCGTTGACGGTGTAGATCTACGAGAATTATATATCTTTTCCATTTGCACATCTAGGTTAATACTTCTTCTCAACAGAAAAAAAGCCACTTTAAGCTTTTTAATTAGTTCCCAGAGCTAATATTGATAATAATAGTAATTGAAATTGTAAAATAATAGTATTTCAACAACTAAAAATATAAATGATTAAAATGGTGTCCCGTCAGTAGTTTTTAGACTACACTTGGAAAAAAGCGCACGTACGCGTCTCAAAAATAACCCAAAATATTATCAATAAGATGCTGTGTGAGTCAAAACCAGAAAATACACTATGTATGTTCAGAGATCATCTCACGAAGACCTCACAACTTTAAACCCTAGTCATACGTCATGTTGATAATGGATAAGCTTGAAACTTCGAAACTATTATGGAAAGGGGCAATGAATAGGAGAGGTCTTTAATAAAATATTGAACGACCACATCCGTGATCTCTTCAATCTCCTTTGAACGTACCCGGTCCCTGGCTAAAGATAACAAGCTGTCCATTCGTCTAACCTCGATATAGCAGGAGAGTTAACCAGATTAGTTTGAAGGCATCGTTTAATCGGAGCGGAGTAGATCAGAGCGTTCTAAACGGCCAAGTCAAGCGACATTAAGCCTGCCTAGAGCTCAATAGTGCTGCTTCTATATTTTATATGCAAACCGGAAAGTAAACATTTCTAGTCTCACACTAATTAAATAATACTGGACAATTCACACAGCATTATCTAGCCCCTAGCTAAGCAGAGCTTGTGTTATGGGTACGAGATAACTGATATACATACAATAAATCATTACATAGATAGTTTTTTATTATTCATAGATAAAGACCAGAATACAAGGAACAAATACCTGTACATCGTACAAATATTTTTGTCCCAAGGCGGGAATCGAACCCGTAACCGCCTGTGTCGCAGGCGGACCTTCGCCCACCGCGCCACAGAGATCGTCAATTGATAAAATGTTCCTAGTTTAAATTGACTGAGCTATCTTTTCGGGATTCATTTAGTTTAAATGCAGTTTTATATTACATTGAAAGAAACTATTTCAGGGACGGCACTGGCTTGCCCAACTCTATACAGGGTGGATTTTTGAGACGGGTCAGTAAGGGACCTTAACCGGCGTAGTTACCGGAAAATGATCAAGCGAACTGCGATCCGCAACCCCAATGTCCGACGTGGTGATTATGGGCATTACCCCATGAGATAAAAGCCTATCAGTGACATTATAGGCTGTTAAAGTGAGGTGAAGAAACAGGATCCATTGGCATAAAAAAGTTATTATGTAAAATACTATACTAATAACCGCACTTGTTAAGGAACCTGACCTTACAGTCCCGTCTATAAAACCCACCCTGTATAGCGCCTCGAGTTCTTTGGCGGACGTTGGCCGTGATTGATGACGCCAATTCGCCACTTGTCCGGCACTGGGCAGTGGGCGCAGCCCGGTCCACGGCTCCACAGACTTTTGGCACACTCAGCCACATTTAATTGGACACTTTTCCACAAAAAATGCCTTTCAAACACAAACTCTGTGAATTTTAATTCTCACGCTCTCTTGTGCTAATGTATCTCCCATCAAATTACTTGATGACATAACGTTGCTGGTTTCTAATGAAACCAAGACTAAACTCGGAGGGGATCTGGTATTTGTCAATTAAACGCTACAAGAAATAAATTTTGTTGGGCATAAATTAATTAACGCCCTGTGAGCACCTGTGCGTGTAACACGAATTAAATAATCCAAGTTTGTACGTTTGGAGACATTGAAACTTCCCTAAATAAATTGAGACACCCATTATATGTGTGTTGAACAGCCGTGTCGTCGACCTGTTATTCCACTGAATAAGGACAACGAGCTTGTTAATGATTGTAATATCTGCGAAATATAACTTTGTGCACACGACCAATTAAGAAATCCTGGAGATTATGTGTTGTAAAGTGAAATAAAATAGATAAGGCTTCTTTTTCTGCTTAAGTGCTTATTTTGTAAGCTTAAAGAATAAGAAATAAACGTTATTGAATTGTGAATTATAAATTTTTAGGAAGGTTTCTAAATACTCTTACAAGAAATCTGATACGAGTAGCTACTTAAGAATTATGCAGCATTATTTTTATTATTATTATTTAAAATAGTTATAAAGTTAATGATAGAAAGTAATAATAATGCTTATAGAAGAAGTAGTTAGTATACTTTGAATACTTACAAAAACAAAGGCAAAAGAAAACACCACAAAATTGTGTCCTGAAAAATAAAGGGACTGTAAATATTTTTTGTTTGATGCTTTTTATTTTACCTGATATCTGGTAACAGAATCTCGTCTGTGTTATGCTTACAACGCTCGAATGCGGACACTTTTGAAAATTCTGCAAATATTTTATACCTTATCCAATTAATAGCAGTATATCAGATTTCCAATAAGTGCTTTGGCTCGTTATATCACTGAAATTGCCTATTACTCTAATGGAGTTGTCTCCGAACTTGATAGGGTATAAAAATGCCAATATAATTTAATGTAAGAGAATTTAGAAAATCTTTTGAAATAATCTAAAAAAACTATTCCTAAAACATTGTAGCAAAATATCTAGACAAACATGTTTTAATGGCTGTCTTGCAGTTTAGTTTTTTTCTTCAAGGAACTTTTGCGTAATTAAAACTAATGACCTGTCGCACTTTATAATAGTTTAAAATATATTTATTCATTGTGTTGTAGGATGAACAAGGACTTGCTCCGGATTTCCTTCTTATTATAGTTGTGGTTTTATCTGCCATTAACTCATAATTTCATAAAGCAAGGGCACAAAAAGCTTCCTTTGCAGGAATTTCCAGGTGGCTGGGTCTAGAGTTTACAATTTCGTAATTTTTCTATGTTGTGGTTTCCATCCTTTGTAGATTGTGGTTCTCATATAAAATAGCGCATAAAATAATAAAAAGAAACACAAGAAAGAGTTAAAAAAGCAACTGACGGAAAATATGTGCTCGAACTGCAGACTGGACTTTTAATAGTTATCAGACAACGCCGTCTAGTTCCAAAGAACAGACTGGGTATTTATTTAGATTCAACCCTACGATCTTGGAAGTTAGTTCAGAACCTGCGAGAAAACGAGTTCGATTTATTGTTGGTGGATCTAGATTGCTTGTCCCATTAATGGAACTATAAGTTAGGTAGTTGTAGCTCGCAACTTCATGGTAGAAGGCAATACGACCCACTCAATCACACGTTTAATGGATATAGGTGGATATTTTACTGCTTTATTTTCTTTCCTCTCTTTTATATTTGTTTTTATGTCTCAAGAAATTGTGCACATCTGTTGCTGAATATTAGATTTATATCTGGACCGTCGCGTCTGCGATTCAAATTACGAATATAATGAAAGCCGCGCATAAAAGTTTCTGCAGAGTCATGTATGTTTTCTTGAAAAATGTTGGTAATAATATTTTTTGGAGGTATCACTGAACTACCATGCGGGAGGGTCACAAAGCTTCTGCATGTCACGCGGGTGATTGATGACCAATCTGGGTGCTTAGCTCTCGCTATAGCAGGCTGTAGCTCTTTCGTGACCGCTTGTGCAACAGACTGCTCGAATGTCACCACTATGTCACCTTTGAACGCTCTCTCTATTTCGCGCCGTCCACTTGTCAATCACAACAGTGGACTTTGTAAGTGATTTGTTCAGCCTTCGGACAGATTAACCCAATCGGAAACAGGCTGTTGTGTTTCCCGATTCCGTTTTAGATTTAGGCTCGGAGATAACGAGCCACCGAATACCGTTCGCCGATAGCACCCATTTGTCAAAATGTCGATGACTGCATTGCTGTAGGTAGAGACTGAAATGTGTAGCATAGTTTTTTAAATGTTTTTAATTATTTCTCTGGTTTATATCTTCTTCTAAATAAGAATAGTTTAAGTTTTTGATTAATAATGAAAATACAAATACTAATAGAATATTACATTTTTAAACGAAGTTACTGATATTACTACTACTAGTCCAATTCTTATTTAAAATCGCTTCATAGCAGACAGCCCTATACAAAATCGTCGAAGTCAAACGAGTAAATCTAATAAAAAAATTCATTCATCTAATTGCTGCAAGGGCCTTTAGTTAGCGAGGTACGTGCTATACAAACTGGGTAAATGGGACGGAAGTGAACTGCAGACTAGAATCGCCGGCTTTTAGCTTTATAGCAGTGAATGAAATGGCAAATTTTGTTCAGAAATGCGATGTTGTTGTCGTGTTTGCGTTACATTAAATTACGAACGTCAAGTTAGGGCTGTTAGGCAAACATTTTCCGCTTGGTAGTCTATTGTTCGCGACACACAGTCCGGCTCAATCCTGCACGTATTGAATTGTTACTGCTGTTGTACTGAATTGTGTTCTACCCTTTGTGAAGCAGGCAGGAATCAAGTAGAGCTTATGTGCTTTTAAAGGTACTCGGTTGGTGTAGGTAGGTAATATGAAGCCAGCCTTATAAGCTGCAAACTCAATATAGCTGTCTACGGTGGTTACGTTTCTTCTGGGAAAGCTTCACGGCACCTTTAAAAAAAGGTCTCAAAATTAACACAACTCGCCTAAATCGAGTATGAAATACTGAACGAATGAATATTAATAAGACAAAACCATTGTTACAGGTATATCAATGGTTGAATCTACGAGGACGCCTGGCCACAAGTCAAAATCATGATTTGGGTAAGTCGTTTCTGTAAAGCTTGAATAAGTTTACTAACTCAAAGCTGCAGTTGGCTCTCCCTTGAGAATTTACTCTGATCTACGAGTTAGGATCGGGATTGAGAGCATCCCATACTTGTAACGTGATTGCGGTGTCAATCTTTCTTACAACTCTAAGATTGCTTACGTTGGATTTTTCTCGGGTACAGGTATTGATAGCCGAAGCGCCTGTTGTCACTATTTTATGGTGTTTTATACATGTTGGCTCACAAACGTTTGATTTTTGTTTGATCTGAGTTCAATGTAGGTATTTATGATATTAATGATTTTATGATCTTGAAATTATGTGGTTGACTATGATGTTATTTAATTTTAAATCGAATTATTTTATTGAAATTTTATGTAATAATTACATAATTCATCAAAAAGTGACCTGTAAGTATGTTACAGGTCACTTTTAAGTTATCAATAAAGAACTATGAACTATGTACAAGCCCTACCCAGTAAGTCAAGGCTTGCCATGACTCTAACAGAATTTTTTTAAAGTAAGATCATACACTACATTGCTATCCATACTTGATGTGTCTAACCTACATCATTGGTCCACTGTGTGTGACCAGCTTATAACTTTATATTTTTTATTTAGTAGAATTTGACAATAATCTCCTTGTTTGGGGCAGACATGTTCAGCGTGGACGTATTAGTGTGTAATGTGGACATTTTATTTTATCAACCAAGAATGGATTCACCAATTCTGGCATTGAAATTGTATGATACCTAATTTTAGAGTAACTAATGCAACCTTGTGTTACTGTAGGTAACAGTTATGGCAGCGTCACGGAATGTGTTATATTGTCCAGTGGGCGCGCGTACGTGAAAAAGGCTCAAGATGAGCAGGATGCGGAGGGTTGCCGGGCTGGCGGCGGCGTGATGCGCGAGTTGCGCGGTGGAGGCGCGACGCATGCGCCCTCGGCCGCCGCGTGCGCGTGATGCGCGCGGACCGCGCCGCGCTGTACGCGTGGCTCGTGTGCTGCGCGGCCGCGCTCTCCGCGCATAAGTACAGTACGCGCGTCGTGAGGACCAAGTACGGGCCGTTGAGAGGAATCGTCGTCCACTCGCATCCTCAGGTCGAAGCGTACCTCGGCGTGCCCTATGCGACGCCCCCTTTAGGTAGTCTTAGGTAAGTCTAAGTAACTTTGAAAGTAACGAGTTGTACCTCCATTGGTTGAGTTTTCACAAACTGACCCGCCCTGACACCGACACCCTTTAGTAACTTTAATGTTTTATAACCCGCACTCAAAACGCAATTTCATAAAATTATGCGCCTACTTATGCTGGTGTTTGTGCGGTGTTTTTGCGGACGTAATTTCATTTCACATGTGGAATGAGTATTTTTACCACTCAGGAGTCCTTTTAGGGAAAAAACTAAGAGCAAATTTTGATACAGAAAGTATCTCGTAGGGAGAAAATCTTGAAAAGCTTTGCTTCAGAAATGCTTCGGAGTCTTCACTTACAGCAGCTTGAAAACAACTATTATCCTCGTTTGACTTTGTGATTGCGAAGTTATTGTGTTTCTTCAACTGTAACCTTTATAATTGTACGAGAGAGTCAAGTGTCGTTTTCGAGAATTGAAAAAACGAAAATTATTTTACAAAGATACGTTGTTAGGTACCGACCAGTTTTAGTTTCTATTAATTAACCGACTTTCAATTAAAGTCAACTACTACTTGGACGATAATTGTACTTTAATTAAGCATTTCAAAAACGGCATCATACAAAATAAAATTTAATTGATTAATTCTTCAAGTTATTCTTTTACAAAGCTTTATAGAAAGTTTTTTAAATTAACCATAGGGTATAAGTAAGATGGCTCGAAGTTTTTCCGTTATATGAACAATCAATTGCACATAGTTCCACTTCCCTTATTAACCGTATGGCACAAATACAATAGAAAGTTTCTAATGTAAAAGTAAACGCCAGATACATGCCACCGGTGACACCGTCCCAGTGGCGTACAACGCGGCTGGCCGACGCCGTGGGGCCCGCCTGTCCTCAGGCGCCCCCTAGCGCCACGCCGCGTGACGACGCACTCCTCATCCATCCACGCGCCAGGATCCGCCAGCTGGAGCGGCTGCTGCCGGTGCTGGCCAATCAGAGCGAGGACTGTCTTTACGTCAACCTTTACGTGCCAATGGGTAAGGGTTCTTCAATTATCTTGTATGTATATATATCCTATGTATAAAAAAGTGACGTTTCCGAAACAAATTGTTTATTCATTTCATTATCTATGTTCGCGTAAGGGAATTTTATTACAATTTTTATTATGTCTTTCACAAGTGTTGCTCTTTCTTTTTACCACGCCGTAGCAATAGTGCTACGTCGTAGCGTTGCTACGGACGCACGCAGCTACGACCCGTGGCTACGACGACGTAGCAACTAGATTTGACAGAAAACATCTTTATATAAAATCGTTACGAGCAACGAGTTTTAGATGTTGCAAAAAATTTCACTATTCCTCGGATTTTCCGGGATCCCGAGAGTCTGTGAAAAATGGAGAAATGCCAGAATAGAGGAGGATCGAGTTATTTAACTCACTGCCTATGAGAAATAAGCTTAGAAAGGTGCAATATTTATTCTTATAATGGTGTCGTTAGTTTGCCCCTCTTTCACATTTATATTTTCCATTAGAACGCAATCTAGGATGAAACAATGATATCAACATAATGAGCACGCCTGTTGCGACTCTGATTCGTGGCATCCCTCGTCGCTCGTTAATCTTTGCCGGTATTTTCATAATTTATGCTGGCTATATCGCTGTTAATTTTCACTGTCTGTGGTACAAGCTCTGAAATATGCACTTCTTTGTTCAGGCTTGTGTGGTTAATATGGTTAGAATTGTATGTTTTAAGAGACTTAATGTATTCTTTGTATTATTAAGTTAGCAGTTGATTATGTAAGTGCCAAAGTAGATCTGTATTAGTTGTATATTCTGTTATGATTAAATTTATGTATAGAAAAGTTAGTACTATCATTTTCTAGATAAGTAGATAGGTAGGAAAGGAATTTTTATAAACGTAATTTTGCGTTGTTATCTGACATTTGCCGCGTGTCCTATTTTTATTCGATACTAACTAATAACTTTCAAATAACTAGAAATATTTAACAATTCATGGTTTACCAACGTAGTTGTATTCTATAAAAATCAGGCTAAAAACCACGTCAGCTGCCGCTTTCCCCGAATCATTTCAAAGGGAAAAAAGTTGTGAACGATGAACTGTGATAGGACTGCCACCACACGGAAAGATTTTTATTCGGAAATGTTTTCATATCCATTACCTTCATGAAATGTTTTGGTGAAACGTGAACGTTGAGATTGGAAACTGATTTATTACTTGCGTAACCAGTAAATATGTGTAGTGCGTACTTATCAACTGAAGTAACTGTGTATCTTTCATGTTGTTCAAAGTTAATCCAATGTATGATTAATAGAGAGAGCTGGTAAGTATCTGGCGCAGCGCATCAGCATTGCCATAAGGCGGGACAATGCAGTTAATTGGTATTTATAGTTCAGTTGAGATACTTTTGGATTGACAAATGATAAATTAGTATTTATAATTGAAACAGCTGAGCTAACTGCAGACTTTTGCAAACAATCCAAAAGTATCTCAACTGAGTATAAATTAGTATCTGAATTAGTATTCTGATTTGTTTCTATTCTTTGATAGCAATGTTCTTAGATTTGTATTTAAACTTTGGTCTATAGAACTACCACCATAAATATCCATATTTGTGTGTTTTACGAGTTGGCGCGGGTTTTTTTGTGGTTTTAAAACCAATTTTGAATCATTTGTTTTTTAAGAGCATTTGGAAATATGTTGATTTTTAGCACAAAATCTGTTATTTTCCCAAATGCTCCAAAAATACTAGGTAGTGAATCGAAGCTGTTTTAATATGTGTTCATAGAAAATGGTTTATGATTTTCGGCAAATTACTTTTCCGCCAGTTTTATTGTTTATGTAACGCAGAAAAAATTAAAAACCACAGAGAAATTTAAATCTCACGCCAACCCACGTCAAACCACCTTAGTATTGGTACGAATGAGTAGTCTCTTTCTTTGATTTATATATCTAAAAACAAAGTAAGAGCTTTTGTTTTTTTACAAATTGTGTAGCAAAATTTTCCTCATACGGTGTAATAGAAAAAGAAACCTTGAACAGCTTTACAAAGATAATGAAGAAAGCAACACACACATGCCGCAAGATAATGATCCGGAAGTACGCAGCGAAGGGTGTCGAAGCCTCAATTCCGTAGTGCATTGCAGTGCACCCTCTCCCTGCAAGCAGTGCGGAAGTGAGGCGACGGCATCCAAGATCTACGGTTCAAGAATCAACATTCACGCTTCTCTACGATTCAAGAATCGATGCACTTCTACAGTTTTAAAATAAACATGCACGTAACTTTATGTATTCAAACATGACATGTAAGAAAAAAAACATTCAGTAAATTTTACAAAGTTTCGCGGAATGTTTTCTCGTGTGCTTAAATCCGTTTTGATCTAGTAGAGATTTAGGAAGTTTGATATACTCTTACTAGTGGTTTTATTTCTTCCACTAGTGGACAAAAAATTGAAGTGGACAAAATAAATAACACCTTGTTCCTTATTTGATAATAATTACTATTTATAAACATGTTTATGGTATAAAATTTGACTTGTCTAAGTGCTTATTTTGTAAGCTTAAAGAAATAAACGTTATTGATATTTGAGAGTCTTAGTTATATTATGTAGTGTCTAAGATATGAGACTGTAATGTTAACTCCTTTCTAAAAATACCTATGTTAAGGCAATGTTTAAGCACAGTATTGTAATCTCTTTATTTTTTGGATTGTAAAAATAATTTGTATTGATCTGCGGAGCTCTCTTTAGTTTGTTTATATTTATTCCTACGCCATTAACAAAACTTAAATCAAGAATTGTGATTATGATAGAAATGTTGGTTTTTTATGTGCCAGTCTGTCTATTCTGTTTGTTTGAAACTAGAATCTTTAGGCTAAGATCATACAAGCGTTATTTTATGGGTTGTGACTCGCGTGATATACGCACTTTCAACAGAAATGGCAACTCAACAATTGGCAAACTACTTTTGTATGAACTGACTCTGAACTCAATAAATTGTTTTCGCTCCAGCCTTTAAGTACAAATTATTAACAGTGTCAATATTTTATACCAGGTGATGAAGAAGGCAGCTCGGGGCTTCCGTGCCTCGTTTTTGTCCACGGTGAGTCGTACGAGTGGAGCTCAGGCAACGCCTACGACGGAACAACTCTGGCTGCTCACGGCAACATCATCGTAGTTACTATCAACTTTAGATTAGGTATATTGGGTAAGTGTCTGAAGTCAATTATTAAGTTTTCGTATAAAATTGCCCCAGTGCGAGTTACGCATTAAAATAACAATAAAAAGTATATATAGAATTTTATAATTAGCTTCTTATTTATGCACACAGATCCCCGTTCAATCCAACGATCATATCCATCCATGGTTGTGTGGTAGAGATCGCTCTTGAGCGATAAGACCGCCAATTGTTACATATTTGTTTTTTACTTCTTTTATTTTTGTTTGTTACGTATACTTATCTGTGCAATGAAGCATTTTCTATCTATCTATCTAAAAACCTCACTAAGATTCGTTTAACAAAAACTAATATCAATAAAGGAATAGTGGTCTAGTCTAATCATGAATGCACTTCCCTTTATTTACAATTCCATTTTGGATTTTGTTAGTAAATAAACTACGACACACCATTGCCATAATCTAAGAAACAGAAACAAACTACATTAAATAAAATCAATACAAGTAATTATATTTCCTGTTTAATTAAATCTGCTGTCACACTCCAGTTATTCTTAGAATCGGAATCGTGAAATACGAAAATATTTGGTCATTAATGCCAAAAACTGTATTCCCCAGTCGTGACAATCTTCAGAGGCCTCTCATTGTTCATCGTAACAATAAAAAGAAAATTACACGAGTCGAAATAAAATAAATTCTGCGATTTAGAAACAAACTCTTGTGAGCGTTTTCCTCAATGTAATTATTTTTTGTTGTATCGATTTGTTGAAATACAATGCTCAAATGAAATTACTGTGAACCAAAATATTGCCTTAGGTGGACTACCAAATAAGACGATATAAATAAATAGGTATAAATTACAAGCTTATACCACATGTAACACGTAGTTACGTACCTACATCTAACTAAACCTAAGGTTAGTTTATCGTACTTCCATTATGTTGTAACGAATATTTGTCCGTTGGACGACTATCCTCACTAGCTGTTCCCACTGTTAGCATTGCCTGGGCAAACTATTGCTACGATAAAAAAGTCTCGTGGACGACAGAGACGACATTTAACCGTGCCGTCAGATATTTGAACACCTTCATTTAAATGTTATACAAACCACGATCCTTAGTTTAAACTGTACGACTATTTGCCGTCACGACATAATAGGAACGCGCCATATCTGACTTGTAAATACGAATTTAAATGTCATAAACCATACCTGCACAATGGTTAGGTAATATACCAGTATTCATAAGAACAGAACAATGGCCATTGCCGGCTAGCAGGTTCGATGGTTTAGACGGTAATTAATTTTCAATCTACAATTTGTCAAAATCAGGCTTCTACCTGTGTGATGCGAGAATTTATGTAATGTGGTCTCTCGCATCCGAAAGTGAAAACGCTTACTGCGATCGGTTGAGAAATAAAAAAAATTTTGTTAATTTGTTCCTACCAGTTGACGAACTTTCTGACGCGATGAGCAAAGGTCCGCCTGCGACGCAGAAGGTTGCGGTTTCGATTCCCACCTCAGCTGAAATGAAAATATCTATCTGTGTATTATATTGTATTATGTATATCAGTTATCTAGTACTATTATAACACAAACCCTGCTTAGTTTGGGGCTTGATAATGCTGTTAATGTCCAGCATTACTAACTATTTATTTATTTATCATCAGTATCGAGTACCCAGAAAAATACTAAAAAAAATCGCACAGATTTTCATTTTACTTTGCAAATAAAAGTCTATGTTAAAAATGTTGAGTTTCGTTCACCTTATTCAGCCTACTTAACTTCGCACATTATATTCTTTAAAATAATCCTCTCTTTTGAAACAATATATTTGTATAGGCAGGCCCTTTCACATCCAGCATATATTTCACGAGTCGTTAAGCCTGTTACTTAACATCTGCAAAGCTAATACTGCTACGAATATACCGTGGGTAGACTAAGTCCGGCTTAAAACGAGTTTTCTTTTCGTCGCGGCTAGCGGAGCGTTGAGCACGATTCCCGGAAAACTTGAGCTCGCTCTGTCATATAATGTTTGTTCGGTGGAACTTTTCTAAGCTCAAACTTATAATAACTTGTTACGGTGTCTACAACTCCCTGCCGTTTTCGAGGTGTACGTTCACGTCTGTACCTACAACATATTTTATATTCAGATCATTTGTCTGGCTCTCTTAATTCTTGTACTTCGTTGTTCTCTTATCCCGTGAGATTTAAATGATGGATAGTAATTTGATGTTTGTTTTTATGTTGTTTTGTTTCGTGGCAGGATTTTTAAAGACTGGTGCTAAGGGATCAGCGCAGGGTAACTTCGGTCTGATGGATCTGGTGGCGGGTCTACATTGGCTGCGTGAGAACCTGCCTGCCTTCGGAGGAGATCCTGAGAGGGTGACAATCATGGGCCATGGGACGGGGGCAGCGTTAGCCAATTTTCTTGCGGTGTCGCCTGTTGCAAGAGGTTAGTATAGATTTAAGAGATCTAGTCTAGACGACTATTACCAGACTTGAGGATCATTGGTCATCCTGGTTATAATCACATCAATATAGTCGTAGAATCACAGATGAAACAAATTCCAATCATAAATTTAAACATTTGCATTCCAAATTTGTATTCCATTGTTTATCCGTCATTAGAGATATGTCTCAATTGATATGACATAGGTAAACAGCAATTGTTCTTATTAAACATATCTCTAAATTTAACACAAACATGTATCGAGTCCTCATAGTGTGTGCTGTCCCCAGTTTTAGTGATCGTCGACATTTTGATCGAGAGTTGGACAGGTGCTTGAAACCCTTTGATATGACGTGTGGCGTCATTGTTGTAGGTACAATACGTGAGTGCCCATGCCCAATATGTGAAGGGTTTTAGTCCCGATCCTGGCGTTTATACCGCCATATGACAAAAAATCATTTTGTTGTGTCACCAATCACCATCCCTCTCAATCCATTTAATAAAGGGTCACTTGATTCAGGCCATGTTGAAAAGAAAAATAAAAATAAATTGACCAAGCGTGAACCTGAATCACGGACAAAAGGTTCTGTCCTTGTTAATAGATGGTAGGTAGGCAGGCTTTAATTAGTGTTATAATTGTTGATCTTGGTCAGAAATGACACAATTTAATTAGGTTGTCTGTTTCAGAACTACTGAAGCGGGTAATCTTATTAAGCGGATCCGGACTTAGTTCGTGGGCGCTGCAGAGAGAACCGCTTACAATCAAACGGAAGGTACTTAAACGTTTCTATGAATTATATAATTGATTATTCACTATTTTTGGTTTATATGAGAAAATTGAGAAATGCAGCAGGGTGAAGAAATTACTGGGGATATCAGCAAGAGTAGCTTTCGGTAATGTATTTACGCTTATATTACAATCGGCATTCAGTTTCGAAGTACCTATGACGTTTCTCGTAACATGTTGCTAATAAAATAAGTAGGTACACATATTTCCAGCGAATATTTATTAGTTTAAATATTTTATTGAAATTTTGTTTCGCAAACAAACGAGGGCAAAAGTACCGTTCATTAAATTACCATGCCATAAGTACCGTAAGTGATTTAGGAGGAGAAACAAAGATTTTCTTGAGATAAATGGGCTTGAACTCTCCTACCTTAATATGGCACCACTGACCTACTTTAAACAAAACATTTCAACAAGAATATATATGAAACAATCTAGTATAGATTGCTTAACGTAAACAAAGCATTTTGCAGCTTCCCGAATCACTATAGAAAATCCGTATTGGACTTAAGGTCTCAATAAACCACTATAAGTTGCAATCTAGTAAGAAATAGTGGCAATTACCTTCGAGCACAATAGTAGCACTTATCTTACTCAGTCCACTTCAGGGGCTTGAGAGACTGCAGATGCATTACATGTTTTCCTCTTCTGGTGAAGATTTCACATTTATTTACTTCGTCTTGCTTTTAAAAATACTGAAAAGAGAAGTCTTGTGTTTCCACTGGTTTGGCTTTTGATTAACCGTAGATGCCACAAATAATTACGCTATCCATCATTGGGCCAGTTGTTCACAATTTTGGCTCTACTTACTTGCAAACAGTAAACATATTTCACAAGTATTTTTAGTATCTACACCTATCAAATTTCACGCAAATCGGATCAACAGTTGGACAGTTATGCTTGAAGTGACTATAGCACAATACAGCCAAATCAGCCCAGCTGTCACTGAGATCTTCTTTCGCTTCTCTCACTTCAATCAATTAACTCGCTAAGACCCGCGGGCTCGCTATGGTGAGTCACCGAGGCGGAGAGGCAAAATATCATTCTCCAACGCAACGTGAAAAACCACATGTTTCATTAAGGTGTTTGATACTTGGACTGTTATGATTTTCCAGGGGGTTTTGGGGTTGTTGCGCTACATTTCCCTGCCTGTTAACTCCGTTTTCTATTAACAGGTGGCAGAGCAGACAGGCTGCCACGGTGACTTGTTGGAGGATGACCTGGCGCCGTGCTTGCGAAACAAGCCGCTCGCAGAACTGTTGGCAGTCAGGCTTGACCCACCGAGATTCCTGCCGGGCTTCGCGCCTTTTGTTGATGGCACTGTACTGGTTAATCCATCTTCTGTGAGTATAGACAGGATATCCTACTATCTAGTGATAGGTGGTTGAGCAGACGGGCTGACAAGGTCATTTTTTGGAGGATGTCCAGGCGCCGTGTTTACGCAACATGACCCTCTTTGAGCTTAACTGCCTGACAACTATGGTTCCAGCCTGGAACTGCTTTTGTAAGTTCTGCTTCGTGAGTATGGACAGTCTAGAAAAGTGTGATTCAAAATTATCTCAGTGTAACTGTAAAGCTTAAGATAGCTTCGAAACTGACTTATATCGCGTTGAAAACATTTTGTGTTTGTATGCTCGATCCATCGAACACGAAGAAGTTCAAATAATAAATTTTCTTGCTTTATTAAATTAGCAAGTAGAATCTCTTTCCTCTGTATTTTTCATCATAAACAATCTGAAATAATTGGATGTAAGAGATAGGACGATGAATCAAAAAGATAACTGATTTTTTGCTTCATTAATTGCAAAACGGAAATCCTTGCCTCATTATAATCTAATTAAGAACAGATAGGGATCACCTTGGGAGGTTTCATTAGTGAAACGTATTCAGGCATAACTCGATGTTTCGGAATGTACCTACGTACAACGGAATGTAACGCACCCGTCATTTGTTCGTGTACCACATGCGATTGTAGGCAAACCGTAGGTACATTACCTTCTCGACGAAAAATAAAAAAGGAGGAGTTTCTATGATTTGTTTGTAAGTATTTTATTTTATATATATGTTTGTCGATTTATCTGTCATATTATATGGCCGATGATTATTTTGCAGTTATCTAGAGAATGTTCTCGAGGTTTATCCCGCGAAACTTAAAAAAAAACAGCTTAAAACTAAAGGATTCAAAGTTGGTTTTTAGTGTTTTCAAAACAATTAAATGTAACTATTATTTGTCTTCAGTGCACATGTTATTAAGTACGTCCACTAATGAAACTTCCCTCAAACAAGGCTTTGCATAAATCACCTCGCTTAGCAGGTGGATTGGTTATTTGAAAAAACTTGAAACCAACTTCGAATCCTAATCTAAAAATCTTAATTTTACACTTTTTTAAGTTTTGCGGGAAAAATCTGAAAACCCTCAGGAATAACATTTTTATGAGACCACCTCGAGATAATTTTCTATAAAATATAACTGTAACCTCGCTACACAGGTCCTACAGAGACCTAGTGCGAGGGACAGAGCTTTGTTTTGATACATCTGCATACAATAAAGCTGAAAATATCTAACTTAATAAAAGATACTTTAATTTTACTTCTAACTATATTACAATCTTTATTAAGAAAGAAACTTACAATCAAATAATAAATTTAAATTAAAACTAGTATTTACAATAGAAACAATTGAGCTATCTGCAGACTGTTGCAAACAAATAACTTCATATTCGTTATTAGATAATGTGACCTTTAACCTTCTTGATAAGTGTGGATATGACATTAAGGCGCATACCCCAGCCAAAGTGGCGCCGCCACCTAATTTATCTTATTATTCCTTATCTTATTATTTAATGCCTATGTAATAGTTTTATTCTATTTAGTTTAGGCAGAGATACGAAAATAGATTTTGGTGGCCACCAAGGGCAACTTCGTATCTCTTTTTGAAAATACCTTTGTTAAACGGAATAATAACACAAAGTAGGTGGCGGCGCTAGTTTGGGTGGGGTATGCGACTTAAAGCGTTTTTATTAAAAAGAAATACTTAAAAAATACATAGAAACAGCCGAGCATAAAGCCTTCTCGTTTTTGCGACGTCGATTAAAAATACTCACGATGGATGCTGTCTAATTCTTACGACACCCACGGGTTAAGGTGGAGGTTTCTATTCATAGCTGCGAGCCCCACGGCAATTTAGGTAATGAATATCGTGAATGATTCGAAATCTCCATACATTATATTGATACTAGCTGTTGCCCGGGCTTCGCACGCGCTGTTTAAGGTTATTTCTATACCACAGGAACTGGTTTATGAGATAAAATGTAGCCAGACAGAAAACAGGATTGAAAAGTCTCATAGACATCAAACCTGTCCACACCCATAGAAAAGCTGAAACGAAGCTGTCAATCTTCAAAAGTCCTGCTCCGGTACTTCAAGGAGCTGGGCTGGTTAGGGCCTGGTTAGGCAGGGGGATAATGCACAATGCACTCCTATGCGAGATGTCAGTGCAGATCCCAGTTCCCCCACTTAGAATTAGAATTATGTAGCCTATGTTACTCTCCATCCTTTCAACTAAGTCTATGCCAAAAATCAAGTCGAATGGTTGCTTATTTAGGGCGTGAAGGAAGGACAAACAATCAAACACACTTTCGCATTTATAATGTTTTAATTTAATTGAAGCTAGAATATAAAAATAAATAAATAAATAAATAATGCTGGACAATTCACACAGCATTATCTAGCCCCAAGCTAAGCAGAGCTTGTGTTATGGGTACTAGATAACTGATATACATAATATAATACAATACATAGATAGATATTTTTTATTATATATATAGAAAACGATCAGAACACCATGAACAAATGTCTGCAGATCGTACACACATTTGTCCCGAGGCGGGAATCGAAGCCGCAACCTCCTGCGTCGCAGGTATACCTTTGCCCACCGAGAGGCACCGAGGCGCCACAGAGGTCTGTATATAGAAAACGACCAGAACGCTCTGAACAAATGTCTGCAGATCGTACACACATTTGTCCCGAGGCGGGAATCGAACCCGCAACCTTCTGCGTCGCAGGCAGACCTTCGCCCACTGTGCCACATCGGTCGGTAGAATGTATCGCGAAGTATGGGATGGAATATAAACCTGTAACATATATTTTACAGTACAATTACAAAGCTTCAATTTGCAAATTGGTGGTTTCATTATTCATGCAAATTGACTTCATAGGTTTATGAAAATTAAGTATAAAGTGGACGCTGAAAGTTAATTTAATTTAAAACATTGACAGTGTAAACTCAACTGAGAATTGATATCAATTTTTAATTTATTGCTGGACAATTTACACACCGTTATCTAGCCCCAAGCTAAGCATAGTTTTTGTTTCAAATTCTAGATAACTGAAATACATAACTATAATATAATACATAGGTAATATATGTATTTTTACGAAAATTTAATATGTCCCAAAACTTTCGATTTCGGCAGGATTCGAACCCGCGCTTCACCCTCAGTACGGGTGCGCTCTAACCAACTAAGCAACGAGATGGAACACGTATTCAGGGTGAGGCGCGGGTTCCAATCCTGCTTTTTCGAGTTACGCACTATAAAGCAAAAACCTAAGATATTTTTTACTTTACATAGAAAACGCCCAGTACACCCTGAATAACATCTGCAGATCGTACAAACATTTGTCCTGAGGGGGGAATCGGAGGGCAGACCTTCGCCCAACGCGCCACAAAGGTCGTCTCATACTAAATTCGAATGAATACTTAATTTATGTAAATAGTTAATCTAATTGATTTATCATTTATATTAGTGTTTTGTTTAAAGTCCTCCTCACCTCACATCAACTGCCTATAATTGTCCACTGCTGGACGCAAGCCTCCCCTTGTTTTTTTATCTCATGGTGGGTAGTGCCCATAATCCCCACGCTGGGCATGCGGGTTGGGGATCGCAGTTATGTGGTAGATCTATTCTGCAAGAGGCGCTTCTGCCCGCCCCCTGGTGTATGTCCCTTAGTCGCCTCTTCCGACACCCGCGGAAAGAGTTGAGGTGGTGAAAATTCTAAGCTGGCACCACACGGCTAAAGCTAAAGTAATATAGTTAACTTTATTCTTAACGCATATACAGCGCAAAATCAGCGACCCACCATGCTTAAACAAAATAGACAGATATTTATCTACTACTTACCTAATTGAATTTTAATAGTCGAAAGCAACTGCTATTAAGGATCTTCTATTCCGCGGTCTTATCAATTCAATTTATAGTCGTTCCGCTTATCAAACCAATTTTTAAAATAAATCGCCGTTCGTTCCCCAGTTATCTTCATCAACTTCTTTCCACTGCAGTGCACAAAGAAATTGGCCGCTGCTGTAACTCCGGGCGATTCAATTTCAATGTTGGAAACTTTCATCCGTCACATCGTCTACTTGAACGCCTGTTCTAGTTTTGAATTTATAAATGTCTCTCAAGATACGAACGCGAAACTTGCGTTGCAAAATTAGCATTTCTATAAAGTTCCGGGTGCAACATGCAATCTTATACACAACTGGTCCCAACACAATGGTTGGGCAATAATATATATGGATTTTGTTGTCCGAAATAAAATACTTTTATTTTTTATTTTTAATAGTATGGATCAACTCAGTAAATATCTGACTGTCAGTCTCGATGAAAACAACAACAAATCAAACGTACCTATAGAAGCGAAAAATATAAATGATTCTTCTGATTGACGTCAGAAACTTGATTGCCGAATCGACGGTTAGCCTATTAAAATTTTATTAATAATTTTACCTTTAAAACAACTTCTTTTATTATTTGTAAGAGGGAAAAGATATACCAGTTTTCCTGTTTACCCTTCTAGATGACACCCTTATGTAAGGGATGATAAATAATACCAAGCTCACTTGTCCTTGTTTTGAAGGTTGCCAGCCTAAAATGTGAAAATTGGAACCTTTGTTTCGAGAGTTACGTCTGTCTGAGTAGCGAACTTTGGCAAGGACGTAATAAATAATCCTAATAATTTGGAACAACAAAAGCAAGACTATGACAATGGCAGAGTCATAAACTTTCGTTCTCATTTGTTAGTAAGATGGATGCATAGTTTCACGCGAAGGCTTGGCACGGATTCCAGAGATGAGAGCTCTATTGATATTTAAATTAAATACGGACCAACATGTGCACCTAATCTCACTCATGTGTAGTTAATTGAAATCTGTCAATAAATCTACGATCAAGTCGAAAGCTGGCGCAATCGAGTAGTTATATATTCTGGCGATGTCACGCGTCATACATGTATCTTGGTACTTCATCTATTTTATCTTTCTGATAAAATAGATGAAGTACCAAGATACATGTATGTCGATTTCCTTATAATCTTTGTTTGGTATTTTAGAAAGAACGGCTAATGAACTCAATTATATCCTCAACAATACCCAACAAGATTTGCCAAAAGTAAGTTATCGAGGCGTGTTTTCTTTTCAACAAAAGCCAAAAACATGTAACGTATCGAATTTCCTGTGATAACGACCTAAAGCTAATAATTCTTGATGCTTTTATCTACGGTAATTTTTTTGGCTTTTCTGATGAAATTAACAACTAACGCTTATAACGTTAAACGTTTAACTCTCTTATTTTATTTATTATTTATTTATAAAAAATTTCGACTTCGGCGGGACGAGAACCGACAGAGACTTCGTGGCTTTGTTGATAATATAATAAATAATTATTTCGTTAAGGTTGAAGAACATGTTATTTTAAAACATTATAATATATTTTTTGTTTCTTTGTAGGCTCCACCACCAACAGACAGCTCAAGACTGGGAGCGGGCGCTGCTGCGGTGGCAAACGCGGCTGGACACGAGCTTGCAGACTTTGCACATAGAGAACTACTGCTAGGC
This sequence comes from Eupithecia vulgata, assembly GCA_946478455.1. Classification (NCBI taxonomy): domain Eukaryota; kingdom Metazoa; phylum Arthropoda; class Insecta; order Lepidoptera; family Geometridae; genus Eupithecia; species Eupithecia vulgata. The sequence continues at coordinate 10,434,867 of OX297862.1, read as the reverse complement.
CTAACTACCACTGGTGAGCTTAAGAACAATCGAAGACTATTAATTATAGCCATGTTATATTATCAAATAGGTACTTCTACTGAATAAGAATGACTCAATTATCAAGTCCATTTACATTTTCACCGAAAGTAATAACTTACTATAAAGTCGTACCAGATAGCAAAGTTAATGAATCTTGACTGAGGATCATTACTTTGTGTCACGAAAACTAGTACTTAAAATGTTTGCTTAAATAATGACGCGAATAATGTAATAAATCATGACCGTTCGAGAGGCTGGATTAAAGCTTTCAAATAAAAATTCCTTTGTAACCTCGTCCTAGAGTAGAAAAACTGTAGGTATTTGGCATTGATAGACGACCGGCTGATTATCATACATAATGTGGTACGTCGGGGGCTGTCCCATCCAATTACGCGTGGATTTACGGCCTTCGTGAATTGAGCTATTAATTTCACTTCTTTTTCATATTTTCCCGACTATCGAGTTTCCCTTTCAGCTACTTTGCCAAACAATAAAGATTGTTGGCATTCCGAGTAATAGGAAAACGTTCAGTATGCAAATAAGTTTGTCGACCTTCGCAGAATCCTACCTGGAATTCAACGCGCAAGACTTGGAGTTTGGCTTCAACGAGAGCAGGCGAGATCGGATTCTTAGAACGTTTGTCCGCAACGCGTACTACTACCACCTCAACGAGATCTATTCCACACTCAAGAACGAGTACACGGACTGGGACAAGCCCGTCCAGAACCCGCTGAGTGTCCGTGATGCCACGCTCGAGGTAACATCACATACCTATAAAAACTCAGAACTCAAAGTGTTTTATTTCCTTTAGATCTTACAGGAATATTGACACGTTAGAAATTTAAACTACATTATTGTGTGGGATAAGCTGCTGAGTAGCCCGCTGGTTCCTGCTTTCCTGTTTTGTCTTCAGGGGTTCTTCAGAGACAGAACGTTTCTTCGTTAGCAATATTTCTTCTCCAAGTTACAATTACAACTGAGAAATGTTTACTTGTTGGTTTAATTTTTCTATTCAAAGCTGATCATTTTATGCAAAAATGTACGATTTTATAGGGGACAATATTACAAAAAACCCCTAAAATTTCACAAAACAAACAGTTTCAACTTTTTCGTCCGAAAATTCTCAAACAAAACAACATAGGTACATAAAAAAACATAACTCGAAAACTACGAAAAATCGGGGAACATAAATGGTGTAGTTTCAGGTACTCCCGCGGGTGAGGCATTAATTTTTATTTACGTCTCTGTTTGGTCCACCCTGTATATAAATCTGTGCAGTGACGACATACGGTCCGAAAACCTCTGAGTACTGAAATGAAAACAAACAATTGAAATGTAGCAAATGTTCATTTTACTAGTGCAACACAGACTAACTCTAATAAATAATAGGTCCGGCATGACGTCATAGGCTTAGAGTTCTATGACGTCACAACATAGTTTCAGAGATTAAAAAAAAAATAATTTTAAAAGCATTTGCTCCCCTTGGAGTCGAGACTCTAGGTCCGTAGGGTAACGAGGCTCTTCGGGTTTTCGAAAAATTATCTGAGCGTCTGGTTTGAGTGACACGTGAACCTGAGCTGTTGAGTATCTGGCGCAGCGCATCAGCATTGCCATACAGCCGGGGCAATGCAGCTAGCGTCTTGAGCACGCTTCCTACTGGTATTGATCAGTTGAGCTACCTGTAGATTGTTTGCAACAGTCTGCAGTTAGCAAAAAAAAATTATTGTAAATACTAGTTTTAATTAAATTCTATTATTTGATTGTTATTTACTTTGAAAATAGACTTACTAATTTTAAAAATTAAATTATGTAGACATCTTATATTTAATATCTGAAATCGATATTTTATATTGGTATTTTATATTGGACATAAAAGAAACCAATATAAAATATTTATTTATTGCGCCCAATTTGATATGAGACAATTAGTAAATTGCCTGAAATATGACGATGATTATTGAAGATGTCGGAAAAAAATATGCCGACTGGGAGTTTTACTGGCAGGCGCTTCGTAAACCTATAGGGTTATTTACTCGTCTATTAAATTAATCTGATACACGTGCAAAGCAACGGCTTGCTTATTATAGATAAAAAACTTTTGCTATAATACATAATTTAGAAGTTACCCGTACCAGAGTTCCTCGCGTTGGATTCCATTATTTGTTATGCAAATAAAGCTGTGTACCTGCTGGGTTTGTGTGGCTTTGTTCAATGTTTGTTCCATATTACCTAGTTTTATAATTAGGGATTAAATATTGAACAGAGAAATTATGAGTATAATCAAATTCATACGGTCGACTGCCCTCATTATGAGATTGGCGTAGTCATAAATAGTTTATTAAATGTTGGACGTGCTGTGGTATTTTGAATATGTAACACTAGCTGCACCCCGCGGTGTTGCCTGCGATTAAAAAGTATGTTTTTTTCCTCTATATCCTTTTTAGTACCCCTGAACCGAGCATTTTTCCGGGAAAATTATCCTATGCCATGTTCTGACCCCTAAACTACCATAGCATATGCAAAAAATAATGTCGATCCTTTGATCTAGGAAATATCAATCTATTCCACGGGAATCATACATTTTACCAGGATTAAAAGTAGCCTATGTGCTATTCCAGACTATATATAATATATCTCTGTGCCAAATTTCATCCAGATCCGTTCCGCCGTTCTGGCGTGATATAGTAACAAACATCCATTCATCCATCATTTTTGGCCTGAATTCCCACGGTAACGGGAACTACTCGGGTGAAACCGCGTTGCGCTGCTAGTTTATAATATTAGTGGGATTAGCAATTTTAATCAACTTTATTTGAATTTTTATTTAAATGAATTAATTAATCTAGCATAGTAGAAAAAATTAACAGATGTTCGCCTGAACATACTATACATAAATTACATGTATTTCAGTTTCGATAATTACACGAAACCATATTGTAAAAGTCGATGTTATAATGTGGTAGGTGATATGATAAGTCAGCTGAGATTCCCTTCGTATCATGAGATCTCAATTGAACCTTCAAGTGGCGTTCACCCCTCGGCTCCCAGCTCCAGCGCACAAAGGAAGTTAATGACGCTGAATACACGCCTACCCCAAGGGCTTTATTAGAAAACACTTGAATCATTCACCTAGATATGAGAACCCTTAGAGGAACTTCTTAATTATATGTACATGTTTTTGCAGCAAAAGATATTTTTTTCATAAATACTTTTCATAAAATATTTTAGATACTGTGTACGGTTAGTTACATTAATACGACTATGTATACAATACAATACAAAAATGCTTTATTGTACACCAGAAAAAAAACATTACAAAAAACATTTACATGAGACAAGTACAATGGGCGGCCTTATCGCTTAGAAGCGATCTCTTCCAGGCAACCTTTGTATAGGTACACCCAAGTTATTTTGCGGATGAGTGTACAAAATTATCATTATAGTATTAGTATTCAAGGAATTATTTAAGATTCTTCTTTATAAACCTATCAGTCGAAAAGTCATTTCATAAAACAAGCTCTGCTAACTTAAGTGTTAGATGATACTAAACGGATTGTTCAGTATCATTTATTTATTTATTTACTAGCTCTTCCTCGTGGCTTCACCTACCGTTACATTCGAAATTCACCTTTCTAGGGGGATTATTCTCGTAAATCTCCCATGAGAGTTTGATGTTGTACCAAGACATAAAGTAGCTTAGTTAAGACGCGATAGAAGGACAAACAAACAAACATAACTTTCGCATTTATAATATTAGTAAGGATGATCAACAATCATATAGTGTAGGACCAAAATCACAGTGTTTCGAAATGATTGTATTACATCAAATCTCATAATCACTTTTCTTAGCTCTGTCGTAACGCCGCCGTCTCGCTGTCGTAGCTTGCGCTACGGCACAAGCTCGTAGCGGCGGCGTAGCAAAATGAGTAATTGCAAATTGGTATTTGATGAGTTTGATAAATAACGATTTACTATCCTAGATAGTAAATTATAATATTATGAGAATAGAAACAAATAAGAATTAGTACTTACAGTTGAAACAGTTGAGGTAATTTCATTATTAACAATCAATACCAAATTACTATTAAATAACCAATCAAATAACATAATAATGAAATCGGTTTCAATTTACGTTATTTTTGAGTAAGCAGAATAAACTCCTGGATCATCCTTTTCATTTGTAAGTTCATTAATTAATATAAATTGGAGTGAAATATACACGAATGCCACTTCACAATATTTACTTTAATTTACGAGTTTAATTATCATATTGTTTGGGCTTCGCCATGTCGATAAATTTATGCAATAGCAGGCAATAAATCAAACCAACATCGATAGTACGGAATAACACCTACTATAGATTTGCGAGGGTTGATAATAGCGTCTTTTTTCATAGGTTTTCAATCCTCATTAGGTAGCTTCTTCACGCGGCGTATAATTCATAATAAGCACTTAGACAAGTCAAATTTACTAAAACACGTGTTTTATTTGTACAGATACTAAGCGACGGTCGGACAGCGGCTCCAGTGATACGATTGGGCTACCTCCACGCGTTGCGAGGCGGCAAAACCTACTTCACGCATTTTCACCATCTGTCGCAAGAGAAAGACTATCCACAGGTTAATAAATTATGGAATCTAATAACATAGGAATCCCCTTCGAACATTATTGTCATACTCGAGAGATGCTCGAGTTTTACAATAATAAAATATAATAATAGTTTGCTGTTGAGATTCGTCAGCTTACCAGCATTAATGTAAGCATTTAATGTAAATTTAACAATAAGTACGTCATTATAAATCTAAAATGTTACTTAAGATAGCCATCCCAAAAATAATAATTGTAATTCCTTTACTTAAAAATCGTTACTGATATATAGATAATGCTTTGTTACATAGCCTTCTTTAATATTCAATAAAATTATTAAACTTCTCCTTTTAAAGAGACAGAATTGGAGGCTTCCAGGCAACCAAGGTGTACGGAGGTGATCATTATGATAGCTTGACCATGACCTTTGTATTGTTCTTATAATAAAATCATCTGTATTCTTGTTCCTATAGCGACCCGGCTCAGTCCACGGCGAAGATCTTCCATACTACCTCGGAGTGCCGATTTCGCTGACACATCACGCGCAGAACTTCTCACAGCAGGAACAACGGGTTTCCAAGCTGTGCATACACTACTTGGCGAATTTTGTCAGATTTGGGTAAGTCTTATAAATCTGATTCACATATTTTTACGATAATTATTTTTAATTCTTGATAAACTCCTTAGCAATGAATGATATTATTTAATTTGACTAACAATATGTAAGTCTGTATACAATACAATACAAAACACTTGTACACCAGAAAAAAAACATTACAAAAAAGACATATTACATGAGACGAATAGTCTGTATTTTCTACGTTTTGTTTTTAAGCAGCCAATATTTTTTTCACGGCTCGACGCTGGCATACCGCAGGAAATAGATGCTCTCGTGTGAACATATTACCGAAAATAAATAAACTAACTATAAAAAAGCTTTATGTTCACCGAACTATTGACTAACAAAACTGATGGTTAAGTTATCGCATAACTGTTACCGAGGAATCAATCAACGCTATAGAAAACCTATTCAGAAAGTTACCTTTTATGATCAACTAAACGAAAATCAAAAGAGAATAACAGTTTCTGCGATAGGGAGGAACAGACAAACTTTTGTTTTATAGGGAGATCCAAAAATAGTTACTTTCAGCTAAATGTGCAAAAACATATAACATAAAACATTTACGCTGTGTGGATCACTTTTGGTGGAACAGCAACTAACAACTAAAGTTGGAAAACCAACTAAACAACTTTGAATCGTTCGCTCGGTTCATTCACACTCTTCCGTCATTGCCGATTCATCACGTTCCTATCGTGATTTAATACGATTCACAGGATGTTTAATGGGTAGAGCAAGCAAACAAGTATCACGTACAATGAAAGAGGCACATAAATACGCTTTGAGCCTTCGTCGGAGTGAGGGTAAAGCTAATCTTTATATTTGAAAGAAGGTTTAAATTTATTCTGACGACCTCAATGACGCGGTGGGCGAAGGTCCGCCTGTCTGCGACGCAGGAGGTTGCGGGTTCGATTCCCGCCTTAGGACATTTCTTGATTTGATGATTCGGTAATCTGGTCGTTTCCTAAATAATATATAATAAAAAGTAACGCTCTATTTTATTATGTATATCCGTTATCTAGTACCCAGAACACAAGCTTTGCTTAGCTAGATAATGCTGTGTGAATTGTCCACCATTAAAAAACTCCTGCGATTTTAATAACCCTCATAGATAGGTACAGTTAGGGTACGTTTAGCCTTCATAGATATACATATGTATCACACACGGCGGTAAACTAATTAACTAATCAATGATCAAATATCTTGTCAAATAGTTATTTCTCTTGACGCATTGACGTTGATAGAGATCAGAGCCCCGAGTCAATGTGAGGGTAGTACCGATACGTGATCGTGACGTCTTGTATTTGTATGGGATTTGCGTATTTCCCTGTCCGCACGACAGAAGTACTGTACCAAAACCTATGGAAAAACAAGAGGCCACGATCATGTCTGGAATGTAGGAAGACAGACGTACATTTTTAAAGAAATTAATTTATATTCAATTTTTTTTCCAATTTCCCGTGACCAGTATTATACCGGCTATGCTCAGTAAGGGACTGATTGAAGTCGGTGGGGACTAGGGAAGATTAGATATTTTTTAAATTTCTAAGAGATAACCCCTAGTGCTACGGATTACGCACTATATTAACAAAAACTTTATTACCCAACAGTTTGTTTTTTGTAAGGCTCCGGCAATGGCCAGAATTTTATTTCACTTTCTCTCCCACTTGCTGTTCACATACTTTTTAGGCTAAGGATAACTAGCTCTTGTCTCTAATTATTTTACGTTTCAATCAAGGAATCCCAACGACCCGTCAGCAACACCGCCTCCGAGCCCAATGCTGGGCGACTCACCGCGACTCGGCCCCGATCAGACCCCCTATTGGGATACCTACGACACAATCAACCAGCTATATATGGAAATCAGTGCGTATTACTCCATTTTCTTCTGCTTCTATAAACATCACCCTTCACAATGTTAAGAGGAAGCGTAACCCCGTGAACCCCTAATGGTCATAGCAAAGCTATGAACTAATTAGCAACTGTTCCGTAATATTTCTTTATTTGAAAACCGTAGTAAACACTAAATTACTCCAAATTGCTAGAGTTCACCTAAACTTTTGGGGCGGTCACTAGGTTTTCAGTGTGTTTCTGGGGATCCATTACGGTCATCCATTTCAATTTCTCGTTGTGTAGGTAACAAGCCGGAGATTCGGAGCCACTACCGCGGACATAAAATGTCGCTCTGGCTGTCACTGATACCGCAGCTGCACCGGCCCGGATCGGACCTGCCCGACGCGGCCATGAGACATCACCACTTCCAGGAAGACAACGCCAATTATTACGAGGGTATGTTTTTACAAACCTTTACAATGATTAAGCAAACACTTCTTTTTATACGTATATTTCGTGGTGTGGTTTTTATAAAACGTATTATTTTAGGAGCGGTACGACCGCAATCGATGTCTCGAGCTAACGTGCCGCACGTGGTGAACTCCGACTCGGGGCAGAACGGCGACCGCAGCACCCCCCTGCCCCGTACCCCCGCACCCCGCCCTGCCCCCGCTCCCGCCATACCATCCACAGAATGCCCTCCAAACGCCACCGCCAGCACGACGCATAACGACGACGCGCTGCTCCGTCGCCTCGCCTCCTCGCACTACCAGTCCTACACCGCTGCCCTCACGGTCACGATAGCCGTCGGCTGCTTCCTGCTACTCCTGAACGTGCTGATATTCGCCGGTATCTACCACCAACGCGGCTCCCGGCCTCGGCGATCCAAGGACGACCTTGCCGAGGCCGGGAGCTCCTCCTCGTCCGATGCCTACGACGGGAAACTAGACTACGAAATTCGCGCATTTGACGGAAAGGGTTTCGGGTTCGAGTGTAAATCGGCTCACGTACCCCGCGGCGGTTCGAAATTCGATTTAAGGACGTTATCCGATTGCGGTGAACCGACGTTCGGGGAGTATAGTTGTTACGATGAGAAACACCGGGCGGCGCGGAGCTCCATGCCGGACGTGAGCGTGGGCAGCGCTATAGAGGCGGGCAGCCTGGTCTGCATAGACACGCAGAAACCGGACATACAGAAGGTGGAGGGTCGGCCGCAGGACCCGGTGGCCGGGCGGACGAGCACGTTCGAGCCGCGAGTGATGGATTGCTCTACGCAAGTCAAGTTCGGGCCGGATGGCGCGAACGAGGGTCCCACCGAGTGCGCCCCCGAAATGGAGCCTGCCGGCACGAGCAGCTCGGGGCCCAGGGTGCCCCCTGCAGCGACTACTCCGGCGCCGCCCGGTATCATGAAAAAGAGGGTCCAGATACAGGAGATATCCGTATGAGGGTTAATGGACGACGACGCTGTGGTTGTTGTTAATAAACGGACTAAATTGTGATGCGTGAATCGATTTGTACATAAAATCAGTGTTTATAATAGGTGTACATAATATACGGGTTAAGTGGTAATCGAAAAGGAGTGTGCTCTACCGTGTCTTCATTTTTCCGCTCTATTTGCCGCAAGATTAGAGACGTGTGAGTGAAATATTAAGCGAACGCTTCGTGAACTGTGAACGTATAAACGTGATTGAGCGCCGCTTTTACATTTTAAAGCACTTTACATTCAATAGGTTATCAGGGCAGGAATTTCTCTACAATTTAGTCACACAAAATGGAACCAACAATTCTTATAAATTGAAAATTCATAAATAATAAACATAAGTTGGTTTCAAGTATTTATTTAGGATAAAATAATTAATATGAATATGAGATAATTGTGAATATACCTACCTAGTACTCTATAAGTGTGAATATAACAATAACATAGTTGCAAAAGACTAAGGAAGATGTAAGTAGTAGTAATAACATACCTAATACTATCATGTGTTTCAAACCTATCTTAGGCTATGCATAAAATAATTCTAAAAAATTGTTTAAAACATTATGTGTGTACGTTGTAATTTTTTGTAAAGTTATTTTTGAGTGAGGTGTATTGATTTTGAGTAGTTTTTGATAAGTAAATATTGAGAAATAATTATAATCGGACGAGTACTAGTATAAATTGTTTTTCAAGCCTAACCCAATCAAGATGGAAATCAGGGTAATGAATCAAAACCTTTTTGAACAAATTTTGTTTTCTCAAGTAGAATAACCACCAAAAGAATCAAGTCATGTTTGTGAAGTTCTCGGTGTATATGCTGTCAGTTAATTACCTACTTTATTTAAAACTTATAGTAATGCACAAGCACAATATGTACGGCGAAAAGTTACCAAAATTAAACCGTACGGACACTAATTGCAAACAAGAATAAGCTCGAATGGCTTGGCATAGTGCTTGCCCCGATGCTGCTCCAACGAAATCTCTTTTGTCCAAACGGCAACGGGACGGGCCTCTGTGTGAGTTGACACGGAATTGTCTGTTACAACCGTGCTCCAGCTCTGCAGATCGTGCCCGTCTCCATGCCGTTTGGGAAGTGGGAGTCAGGACATTGGTTGCAAGCACTTCCTTCATATAAGACTGGCTTTTTATCGGATCCCGTAGCTTTCCGTGTTGCAATTTGTCTTCGGTTGGGTGCAAGGTGTTACGCCAGTGCGGTACTGCTGTCGAACAGCTTGTTCTTTGCGGATTATTGTGTACTAGGGCTGCCGGTCGGATATATCGCCATGCGAGCCTTAACCGGCAGGTCTTTGTCACCGCTGACGTACCAGTTATTCTCGAACCGAATGGTCTGTTGTTGTTGATGATGGTAAGAGGCCTGACGGCATGACTCTAGTCTCATGGGGTTGGGAAGCCGATTGTGTGGGACGCTACATGCGTCGACAAACTGGCGCCTACCCATCTCTTCAAGAGGCGCAAAATATGCACATGTCACGACAGAGCCTACGTATTTGCTCCCCTTGGAGTCAAGACCCTAGGTATGTGCAAACGAGGGTTTTCAAAATATTGTCTGAACGCGACCCGAGAGCTGGTGAGGGGGCAATACATCCAGCGCCATGGGCACGCTTCCAACTGGTATTCATATGGATCAGTTGAGCTACCAGTAGATTGTTTGCAACAGACTGCAGTTAGCTCAATTGTTGGATTGTAAATACAAGTTTTAATTTAATTCTTTAATTTGATTGTAATTTTCTTTATTCATAAAGAAATTACAACCGTAATCTCTAGAACAGAACAACAATAACCATATTGATAAAATATTAGTTACTTTATACATGCAACAATTCATTTTATTGAAACCTAAAATCGTACTCGTCCATTTTATCTTCCCAGGAATTGATGAAATACGTCTATCGAATATTAATTATGCCATATTCCATATTGTGACAAAATGGAAATATTCATTGTTAATCAAATATTACTTTTGTGACATATCTATTGTTTTGTCGACACGCAGTAGGTATTTGTTGATCCAAGTTGACTATAATGTGTCGGTCAGAAAATAATGTATAACACAAATATATTCGTATTGCTTAAGAATGTGTGATACATTCTCTATATCTGAATATTCTATTAATGAGTTCATTTTCAGATCAGTGTAGACATTTTCTTGATACTATTTGTATTGGTGTGGCATATAATAGGTTCCAAGTATAAGGTACCTAAATCAATAATAATGTATACGACTTGTTCGTAAACCTGTTGGAATTGACATTTAACTTTAAGATTGTCATTCTTTTCTAATTATTATATTAATATTAAGTTCAATGTAAAAGTTAAAATTAATGAAAATGCAGTCAAGCTTGAAGTAGTCACTCACATCACAAACACAATAAAAAAACTTTGAGAAAGGCAACAGCGTAGTTAAGAACAATTGAATTGTTATGTTGTTTTATTTAAAGTTTAAAGAAAACGGGCTAGTCAAACTAATGTTATGTTTATAATTAAGATATTTAATGAGTTGTTATATTTAATTACCGTGTTTTTGGCCTGTATTTGTTATCTGTTTTAAGCAAGAAAACAAATATATTAACTTTAATATCGGCATTTTGTTACAATTGGGTGTTTTAATGAATGCATAATACGATGTCGAATAAAGAATTGAAATAACTATAAAAAGTTTTTAAATGTCCTTTTAAATAATTAAGGGGCTTTTGTTACCCTTTATTATTCGTTATTCGGGATTATATAAAGCTTAAGTATTTCAGAGAAGCTTAAGTCACGCGCGGATTGTTTAAAGTACTCAAAGTTGTAAGGATTAAAAAGAAATTGAACAGAAAAACAATGAAAATACTGAAGAAAAGAAAGAGGGCTAATGAAAGTGCTGCGTCTTAGGTATAAAAGTAGTGTAATTCAGTTAGCTGATTCTGTTCCCTTACGTAAAAGCAACTTAAGTTTCAAATTGGGCACGAGTTTGATAAAAAGAACTCGGTGAACCCTCATACCACACCAATTGGAGAATCAGGCGGAACCAGCGCCTGTTGTCTAAGTTTTCTGGAAAACAGTCAGTCCTCTGATTCAGAAGACGCCAGCCACCACACATAGGTACAGGGTGTAACAAAATGAAGGACCAAAGTATCAAGGGTTACGTTTAGCTTCGAGCACAGAACATGTAAAGTTTAAAAAAAACCGTCTTTGTTTTCGAATAAATAAATAAAAATGAAATGACAAAACTATATTATCTGATTATGGGCTTTATTGCCATGCCGAGGAAAAATGAATTTGTGGTTCCATCTATCGCATCTCAGGTGCGTCGCCCGCGACGAAGTTAATTAGTGTTTTAAAAGGAAATGTAAACAGTATCGTAGGCCTTTTTTATGACAATAATTAGGTGCATCACTTGATTTATCCACTTTTTTAGTTATCCACTTTTCCCTTTTATAAATATAGACAAGAGGAATAAACATTCCACAGCTATCTTGGATGGTTTTGCACGTCATGCTGCGCTCGTAGCACGAGCTACGTACATCCACAATCGTAGCAAGTGTAATACACTTAATATTTATGCTGTCAGGAACATCCGTAAACGCACAGTTCAGACTCTTACGACCGCAAAGCTTAACTTTTCGAATCTTTACATTTCAAACATTTGAATCCAATGTTCCATTTAAATGAAAACGGAAACTAATTCAATCTAAAACATCTAAAAGGCAGAATGAATGTTAATCTTGTGAAAACTTGTGCAGTCTCGGAGGCGGGATATTGTCGGATTAGGCGAGCATGTAAGCTCGTTATGTTCGCTATATTGGAAAACTTTACCAAAGAATACAGGATTAGAAAAGTTCTAAGAGATAGATTGAGAGTTGAGACGTTTACCTTTTGTGCCGATTACTTGATATGTAGCTCTTGAGATAGAATGAACACTCAGCCACTAGAAAAGAACAAAAGACAAAGTGTGTTATAGAAAGTTGACCGTCGTTTGACGTCTCCCCGGTCGAGTCCCATCGGATTATGAGAGTGAGGAAATAGCGAGTGCACCTGTGTTTGTGCACACACTTGTGCACAAACACAGGTGCACTCGCGCTGTAATATGTCCTGCGTGCCTGGAAAACTGCCCAACTGGCCGCTTTGAGTTAGGATTCGGCTTGGAGGACATCATTATAATGATTAGATTTTTTTGGTAAGATGTCGATGTAGAAAACACGAAATAATGAACTAAATGTGTAAAGTAAGACGTTATGCTCTCCTCTTAGCTCGTAAACGTTTACATCTTAAACTAAGCGTTTGTAGAAAACTTTCAAAAGAGGTGGCTACTCCGACTTTGAGTATTTATAGACCACTATATTCTTAACCTAGACTTACACATCAAGAGTTTTAGTTGGTTAAGAGACTTCCTTTCACAATGGAAATTTTGTTGCGGGTTAGTAATTTACTTAAAAACAAGTGGTAAAATATCAAATAGACCGGTAGAATAGGTACCTACCACGGAGTATTATAATTGTTTCTACACCTTTTGCATGAAATTATTTTATTTTTGGTTGTTCGACTGACAATCTGTCAACAGTCTGCAATGCTAATGCAGAAGAATTTACGGATTCGATTTTTTATGACAATCGATTTCTTTATGGGGAAGTTGTAATCTTTTATGTATTATATTACAGGCGTCTATTTGACTTTGTTTTTGGAATCAGAATAATAGAAATTAATAGAATAAAATAGTATTTTTGTTGTTTTATTTACTTGCTACATAAAGAGTAATCATCTTTACCTACAATGTCGACTCGATAAAAATCGTAAGTCCCAATATTATTCCAGTCAACAGATTCGCATCTCTGTCTGGTAAAAGTAACTGTGTCTTTTGAATACTTAATTCCCTACTTAATTTTAACTTTATAGTCGTGCATATACTAAATAGGTATAAAATAAATTCGTGGACGGGCTATTCTCGGAGAATCAATGTGGCTAACTCTGTATGAAACTGTCTTGAGTTAGACACACTTCAGATAGTCGTTTGTTATCAATAGAGTTCAAACAACTCTGTTATATAAGTTTGAGACATTGATGTTTTTTGAGCTTTGACGCGATTGTTCCTGTTGATTTGATTGAGCTTGTATACTACTTGTAACCTATATATTTTTTTATATTATATTTATTATATTTTCACCGTGTTAGTGCCTCGTACAAACGGCTTGTCGCGAAGAATGAGCCCGTTTTGTACAATATTTGCATTCCAACTCAATCCAATTCCAATTAAACAGCCTTAAGCTACGAAAATGCGGGAGGTTGGTTTATCGGTAATGATATCAAGTTTTTAATTTTCCATTCCACCGATATGCAAATAAAGCAACTTCCATAAACAAGCAGCACCGGCAGCGATAAACATTTAAATGTTCCCGAGTTACGGTGAAAATAATTGTGTTTTCATTCGGATGTGTGAGTCCAGCTTGTAACGGACGGGCGAGCGAATCAAGCAGACCGCGAAACCTTCAAATTGAATTTTAAGCATCCAATTTGTTTGTCCGATGCCGCGCCATCCGCGCGCTGGTTGGTGCCGCTATCATGACCGGCTATCGACACTGCAATGTTATTGAAGCGACCTCCACAATCATATTGTAAAAATAGTACTCAGTTATCGATCTTAGCTTCTTAGTTCCTAGTTTTATTGATAGATAAGATAAATAATAACTCCTACTTTGTTAAAACCTATACTAAAATAAAAGTTTTTTTTTATTATTATTATATTATTATAAAACGACTTCAATAAAAGGAGGAGGTTCAATGTTCGGAAGCAAGAATGATTTTTTAAATTATTTTTCGTCGATTACTCCTGTAATTGTATATTTTGATGTTTATTTTGCTATTGAATAGAGAATGATCTCAAGACGGTCACAATAAAATTGTATTTCCAAGGGATTAGTATAATCCCTAAAAACGTAAGGACAATCCACACAGCTAACTGAGGTCCGTTTTGCTTTTTTCGAAGTAATCAAATCATACACTCATAATAAGACTACTTAGTTACGAAGTGTATTTAGAGTAAGACCCGAGTGTTATTGTTTGTTGTCGTGAATAAAAAAATAATAATAAAAAAGGTACAATAATCTCTTGTATTTCTACAAAAATTTACACCACATTTATTCAATTAGGCAGGATTCGAACTCACGCCTCACTCTCAGTACGAGTGTGCTCTTACCAACTAAGCAACGAGATCAAACGCGTGCCTCTTTCTTCCAAAATCTCTGGGACCTCTTACGACTTTAACGTCGTTAGTTCTCGTCTTTCTGTGAAAAGTACCTACAAAAACTTCAGGATAGCATAGTAGTAGTATGATAATAACCTAACTTTAAAACATGCTGTTAAGCTGAAACTTTTATCGTACGCTGATGTTGTGTACAGTAGCTCGCCTTTAGTTAAGCCACTCTACATCCCGAGCGCCGCCCGTGCCCTGCCATCGAAAAGCGATTTTTGCTAGCCCGCGTTCCCAGTTCGATGAATTATTTATACATTCTGACGTATTTTGTACCGATTTATACTAACTCGATTTAAAGTTTCGTTTATCCACACTTTTTAAAATTTTTGACACATCTTATCTATACAGAAATAAATGTTCTGTATTTATGTAGATCGATTTATCGATACGTTCATAGAAATAAGTAGGTAAAGAAGGCAAGAAAATACACTACTCAATATCAAATATTAATAACGTTTATTTCTTTACGCTTACAAAATAGGCACTTATGCAAATAAAATTTAATACTATATACAATAGTAATTAATAATAGTAATGATTATCAAATAAGAAACAAGATGTTATTGATTCTGTCCACTTAAATTTTTTGTCCACTAGTGGAAGATGTGGACCTTGACTTCGTTAACTTGTAGCTCTACGTGTTTAAGAGAGAAAGAAAGACAAGAAAGATAAGATTAGAAGAGCATACTCGTGCATTGATTACAGAATACTCGTGCATTGATAAAGAAACAATATCATACTCTGGCTAAACGTGTCCCAAACTGTGAAGAAAAAAACTGTAACGCTGACCAACGTTGTCTATTTCCAATTGAAGCCAGTTAGCTGCAAACATGATTACCTCCGCCAGCATGGAGCGAGGTTCGAACACTTGACACCAACAAATATTGACTCTGCAGCAAATTCGTAACATTTTACGAAGTATGATTCTTTAATTTGCAAAATAAAAATATTTAGTAGTCTTCGTGTTAACAAGATCTGACAAACGCAGACAAAAAAGGACGAGTTAATTATAAACAAAAGTTGAAATGGAATTTGATTAAACGTGTGCATTCAAGCAAATGGTTGGGCTAATTAGTTTTAATTCCGTTCTAAAGAACAGTCGTATAGGGAAAACGTCCATAAAAAGCAATTTCAGAGCGTAAATGAGCCCGCGTGTAACTAAGAAGGGCTAAGCAATGGCGACGGCGTGCGCACTCATTACATAATTTACGCCATCTCAAACACTCACTTTTATTTCAAAGCTCACACGCGACGCTTTGATGTTCCTACAAAATTTCATTGCAATCTATTTGGACAGAGCCAAACGTTTACCTCGCTTAGAAATGTGTGTTGCCGCTAACTTGGACATCTTTGTGCATAAACTATCTTCCGCCCATTAAACTTTACCAACTATTTTGGAGTTACGGCCACGTACTAAATATGTAGGAGAGACTTTTATAATAGCTGGTGGGTCTACTTTACCTTTTTGAGAATAGCGAGTCAAAGTTCAAGATTTAGTTACAAGATTGCAAGCGTATGAGTATATATTTACGGCCTATTCCAATTATCCCCTACGAAGGGGATTTCCCTATTAGGACTCAAGGACCGCAAGGTAGTGTGGCTTCAATGGCTGACAGCGAGTCAACCCGGAATTCTATGACCCA
Source organism: Eupithecia vulgata (assembly GCA_946478455.1). Lineage (NCBI taxonomy): Eukaryota > Metazoa > Arthropoda > Insecta > Lepidoptera > Geometridae > Eupithecia > Eupithecia vulgata. The sequence goes on along the minus strand of OX297862.1, from coordinate 10,418,437 downwards.
AACTTTGTTCACAGAGTAGCTGTTTGCTCGATGACAATAACCTTCTACCGGGTAGCAGGTAGAAGGTTATTAATACACTGACATGCTAAAGTCGCACCCACGCAGCCAGCGGCAGTTCCTTTAACAACACATAGAACCAATGGCATCCATTATAGTAATTCGTTCACTCTTCAGTCTTGAAGATTAGAACTATTTATTTTCATTCGGTACGTTGTTGTTGACACTTGTTCCGTTATTTATATCCCCGAAGAAAGTTTCGTCTCCAACTGCAAACTAATATTAGCTGAGTGAATTACCTACTAAAAGTAGTACATTTTCTTAGAGAAACAAAGATGAATCGAAGTAAATTAGGCACGATTGTTTTGAAAAGTTATGAAGCGACTTTGAACTCGGTCAGGTAACATTCCTTTTACCTACACTGTTTTTCTAATTAAGTTTTGCGGAAAAACCCTAGGTAATTTTTTATGGAAACACCTTGGGATCACTCTACACACAGTCATACGAAATCAAAATAATTATCGCAAAAATCGGTGACCATACATGAAACTAAATATACACAACCGAACATAGAAAACCTGTTTCAAAGTCGCTAATATGCGTTATGATTATGAGTTTATGATTATTTTAAAGAACGCTCGTTAATTCGAGTTCCTTGCTGAATACTTTTTACATCACAGTACGGTCACTTCTTATTCAACAGCGTTACTCTAACATTTCATACCTACTTGAGTAAACCTGGGTTAGTAAATTGCAGATAGCAGCGACAAATGATAATTTTATCACGTAATATGGATATTTTCTAGGATTAGTATGCACCGGTGCAGGTGCCGGGCGTTGTTCCTGCTCAGCTTTACGCGATTTCTTTCGTATCCAAGAAGGAATAGTTGCATATGAAAATCTCTAATTAAGGTCAGCTTTTTGCTTTATAGTGCATTACTAGCACTGGGCAAATTTCTCTAACTCTAATTAAGGTATTTGGTTAACCATAGTTTTAATGTAGTGGCCGAGTGGTGCCGGCTTAGAATTTGCACCACCCCAACTCTTCCCGTGGGTGTCGTAAGAGGCGACTAAGGGACATACACCGAGGTGCGGGCAGCAGTGTCTCTTTCAGAATAGCTCTACCACCGAACTGCGATCCCCAACCCGCATGCCCAGCGTGGGGATTATAGGCATTTCCCCTCATGAGATAAAAAAAATCAGGGGGAGGCCTACGTCCATTATTAAACCATTATAGGCTATGGAGGTTGAGGTTGAGTTTTAATGTACCTTTCAGTTATCTGGTACCCGTAAGACAAGTTCTTCTACCTTGGGGACAGATGATGTTCAGATTGTTCAGCGAGGATGACTCATGAATCGCATACAAAAATGTACCGGGGCGGGCTCAGTATAATATTGAGTATGAGTAAGGCATGAATGATGGAGTATTTTTTAGTCCAGTATATATGGTAGATAACTTAGCGGTTTCAACGAATTGCCATTCTTTAACTTTATTAAACCACTGATCTCAGAATCCGCGTAATAAAGGTTATTTCTTCTCTAAGTTTGTTACTAGAGAAAGCTATCTTCAAACAGGTACTTACAGGGACCTACATAAGAATGCCGGATGCCACCTTTTATGATTAATGAGGGACTTGACACCATTCAATTTTATTTCGAAATTCCTGTCTATCATAATAAATGGGAGGGTCCAACGAGGGTCCCAACTTTCTTTCTCTTGAATAAAAATAAAGTTCTTTGTTTTTTTTTCTTTGAACCGTGAAAACTCAAAAAACGAAGATCATGATTCTAAACAGGAAACAGTAATGAAAATTGATTAAAACTACGTGTCACTTCGCAATGTTATAAAGGATCACCTTGACCTTTATCTTCACTTACTAGATGGAGTGAAAGTGACGTAAACGAGGATAAGGCTTCTACGAAGCACTTGTCTTGAAAGTCTCTGCACACCTATAAACAAGGGTTTCTCGCTTCAGACCGACGATGCGCGATGTTGCTCTCTAACGAAACTTTTATACTGAATTTGGCTTAGGAGTCTTCATCTCAATGCAGATCAATATGAATTGAACTTTCATGAGCTTAACGTCCTCGTGAACCGGATGAGTTGTTACTTTTTACTGCCGTCGATTTCACTTGTCAATTGTGCAATAAACTTCCGGCTGGTGTCTTCTATCGCATTTCATATAAACTCCTAACGAAATTGTGCCTTTTCGTTTTATTACTTTTAACGGCACCTTACATGTAGGTACTATACGTATCGTTTATATGACATATAAAATTATACGACTTTATTTGCTTTGACAATTTATAGTCAAAGAAGCTATAACTCTTGTAATATAAGTATTGCTTGCAAGTACTTCACCTGTGGCTTCAAAATTATAAATGTTTTAGTACTTTCATTCAAACACCGGAGGAAAAGCGATGTATGTAACGAAAGCTGGCATAAAACATTTATTAAGAAAATTACAATAACAGAATAAAATAATTACAACTAACATTTACGCTTATATGTACTTTCTAACAATCTAAGCAGTCACCAGAAGGTCCAGAATACTGCCAGCATTGCACGTTGAATGGCAATGCTGATTCGTCTACCGAAATAAAAGCCAGCATTCCGATCACCTCAGGTTTAAATATAATACCTGGTTTTAATAAAATGGACTGATTTTATGGGTAGGAAGTTACAGTTAAATAAATATTTGTACTTTTTGTTTGTTTGATACCTACTTAAAGAGGTCCTTAAACAAATTTGTTTTTACTAGCATAAAGTGGCCGAACAGCTTATGTAACGGGATTAGAATTATTTTTGAGAGACATTTACAAAAACCCGAAAAGTTTATATCGAGTTCATAAAGTTTTATGGAGGGGCTAAATAAGGAATCGACCTAAGTTCTTTTTTAGAATCTATTAAGAAGAAAAGTTATAAGATCCGATCCCAGAGCATCTTCCTCGTTTACTATCACTTAACTCATTTTTATTCGCAATTTTGGCTTGCGTGCTGTCCTAGATTCAATTTGGATACAGTATGTTGGCATTATAGGTGCTTCATATTCAATGTATTTGAAAATTGATCTTTATTTTTTTGTAGCTAGCTGTATTTTCTTATAAAAAAGGCATAAATATTTAGGCATAAATCATTATTTTGAAAACAACATGTCCTCACATTATTTATTTTTTTAATTTCGTCGTGCTTAGGATTAAAGTTTTTTACAGCTATGTAGACATAAGCTAATTGAACTTGATTACGATAAGTAAACAAAACCGCAAGTCATACGAGTTGCCTTGCCCGCAACTGTTAGCATAGGACCGCTCCCTTTCAAATAATTCCAAAAAGAACCGACAGGTAGGTACTTCGGTTTCGAACAGACTCCAAAAGTCAATTGTTTTATGCAGATGAGCGCCGATAAAGTATAATCCCACACACATTTATAAAGTCGAGGGTCAATGAGCTGATGTGGGCTATGGTGCGGTTGGAAACGGTTGAAGATTCTAGCAAAATCTCACGTAGTAGTTTATTGAGTGGTGCGTACGGTATCGGAAGGCAGGAAGGTCTGGTCTTGCGGCCGGCAAGCGAGCAATAAACCCCGTGGAGTGGTCGAGCCTCCTCTTAATTGTCAATAACCGTGAGTCCCGAAGCGCCCGGGCTGCTCCCGACGAATAATTAACGAACTTCCGCGATTTTCGAGTTTGTAAATTGCCTCATGGTCTCGTCGACCCGCGTCCTGGTTTGCTGATATAAATTATGTGCGCACAAAATTAATCTTAGTGATTTAAGAACTCCTTTGCTTTGTGGGTTGTATATTTAATCGTACCCTTGTGGAGTTTTTCTTTATTGTGAAGGGTTTGAATCTGAGCATAAATTGAATAGGTAAGTATCAAATGTAAATAGATTTATGTGTTGCGTATGAAGAAAATGAAATCGCATTGGAGTTCCATTTGTTTTGCACGGATGAAGTATGACAAGAAAAATATACCGAGAAGTAAGATACATGGTATAATGGAATTTCCGCATCAGCAATCAACATTTTCTCGGAACTTTGCCGGGGCTTATTGCTGTCGAAGCCATTTTACGACATCCTATCCCTGCCTGTAGCTGTCATGAAAAAATATCTAATATTTAATTACGGAGACACACTCATATGTTAATTTAATAAAAGCTTTACTCATTGGAGAGAACGAGGTTTTCTGCGAACATACAAACGCAGAACATAAACCCACGCTTTTCATTAAAATGTAAACAAGCCTCCATATGATTCGCGGCGCGTAAATACATCAGCGGGATTATAAGGGCGGCGTGAAACTGTCTACAAATGTTTATGGTCAACGTTAACCACAAAATCATTGTCCCTGAGAGAAACGTTTAACTTGAGCCATTATAATTGAAAACATTTGTTTTCAATTGTAATGTTTCAAGGAAGAATTATTTATTAGTCCTTGGTGGCTACTAAGGCAGCTCATTTAAACAAATATTTAAGGCTTAAGCTTAAGATTGCACTGAATTAAATTATGCCACTCTGATATACCTAAGCTTCTGCCCGCGGCTAAGCACGCATTTTTCCTAGTAAAAAAATTTACAATATTGTGTTAATTTAAAAGAGCATCTATTAAAATTTCAGCCCAATCCGTTCCGTAGTTTTTGAGTGAAGATATAACAAGCACATAAAGTCAAGCACTTGCATTTATAGCAGCGCCTCGCGGTTTCACCCGCGTAGTTCCCGTTCCCGTGGGAATTCCGGGATAAAATATAGCCTATGTATTATTCAAGACTATAATCTATATCTGTGCCAAATTTCATCAAGATCTGTTCAGTAGTTTTTACGTTATTAAGTTACAAACATCCATCCATACTTACAAACTAGTAGGAAGTTCCGTATGATGACAGTGACGTTTATTCCATAGAAAAGCATTACTATCAAGCATAGATCGATGAGTGAGCAAAGTTTTATAATACTGGGCTTACGTGTGATCTAGTGCAACGGACTGTTTTATTAAAGTGCTGAAAGCTGAAACGGATCACACTGCACGCGCCGCCTCCACCGCGGATGACGGCATCCGGACTGAACGCGCCGCTCGACCTGCACAGGCGATTTTTTTTATGGAATCCACACCTACATCAGCTACAGCATCACGAAAATGAGGGGCGTTCGGTGCCGATATGTTCGCGATGCTACGTATTCAATTCGATTCTGGAATTCGATTATAGATAAGAAGATAATTCGATGATAACAGATTTAGAAAATTCTATGATTGCAGAGAATGCCGCTCCGACGCGCGGCCTAGTTCTGGTTCAGCTTTGGGAAGCCATCCACTCAATGAACTGACGACATTATATTGGTTGCAGAAGTCAAGTGCGGATTAGGCTTATGTCGATATGTTTGACGTCATCGTCATCATCATCAGCCTATATTAGTCCACTGCTGGACATAGGCCTCCCCTAATGAGCGCCATGGCGCCCTGTCTTCAGCTTGCCGCATCCAGCATCTGCCAGCAGTCTTTCGCAAATCGTCATCCCACCTGGTCGGAGGGCGTCCTACACTACGTTTGACGATGTGATGATTATATTTGACGTGTGTGGGCTGATTTGATGATCATAAACTAATGCATACCATTTTTTACCGACTTCAATAAAGAGAAGAAGTTCTATGTTCGGTATGTAGTTTTTAAAGTAAATCGATTTTGATGATTATTTTGCAGTTGTCTATATGATTATTCCAAGGTTGGTCCTATAAAAAATTTATTCTCGAGTGATCCCGCTAAACTTAAAAAAAATTAAACTACGGGATTCGTTTTAAGTTTATAGTCTGTTTTTAGTTTTTAAGAACTATCAAATTTTGTAATCGAAAGCCATTGCAGTATGTGTGCAGTATTTGTCAAAAGTTGTTTGTTGTTTCAGTTGTAGAGAAGCTGGAAACTTGAACGTACGTAAATGCTAATGGGCGGAAATACTTTGATTTATACTGGTTGCAAATTGCTACATAAGTAACACGATACATTGCACACTGTATCGTATTACTTCATTTACTTTGTACTATCACTGAGCATTGCAGCAAAAGATTAAATGTTTGTTTAGATGTACTTATAAAAAAATATGCCAATAAATTATACGTTTTTGCTCATCAAAGAAAATGTAAAAACCTTTATGAGAAAAAAGGCTCACAACAAAAAAATCTGGTTATATAATTATAGAGGATAAAATAAGCTTAGGACGGGTTTTGCTTTGTTTTAGGATTCGTAACGATTAAATCCGACAGAGAACCAAAGTTATAGACATAGCTCTAAGAATTAGCAAGCTAAAGTAGGCCGGCCTAATCTGGCGAAGAACAGACGACCGTTGGTTTTCGTGTTCTTTAGTGGAGACTACGACTCGGTAAACGTAGTGTAGGACTCCCTTCGGCCAGGTGGAATGACAGGGTCATTCCAGGGTATTTCAGTAGTTCAGTTTGATGCCTATAGTGCCTATACACTATTGTAGTTAAAAGATTTATTTTAAGTGGAGTCATACGGCTGCCAATTAGTGTTTTTTCGGTATTTGTGTTTTCTTTATTATTCAAAAACTTAATATATATTTTTATATATATGACATTATAAACCAGAGAAGATGAATTTTTAGTCCTTTTTACTCGATGATGTAAAGATTATATCGATGACGACCTCTGTGACGCGGTGGGCTAAGGTCCGCCTGCGGCGCAGGAGACAGGCGCCTTGGGACAAATGTTTATACGATCTGCAGGTATTTGTTCCGGGTGTTATAGTCGTTTTCTATGTATAATAAAAAATATCTAATATGTATTGTATTATGTGTATCAGTTATCTAGTACCCATAACACAAGTTCTGCTTAGCTTGGGGCTAGATAATGCTGTGTGAATCGTCCAGCATTATTTATATTTATTTATATCATAATCATGCATTTCGGTTTAAAGATTTATTCTCACACAAACAAAAATGTTTACATAATTTTATAAAAAAAACTCAAAACCGTGCCACAATGCTTAAGGCGAAGTACGTTTGCTTTTTCGAGACAAGGACGAGCGGACACAGTGAAAGCGAGAAAGGGAGGCAAGAGCCGGCCCGCGCGCAATTTCTCAGCTTTTTATTTATAAATTTGTTATTGCTCTAAAATACCTAATATATAATAACTCTTTCGCAAAAAACTAAAACCATAATTCTCTAAAATATTCAGTTAAGTATTTTTTAGACGATATTTCATGCAAATATGTTAAGTAACTAGCAAATGAAACTGGTTTTCCGTAGTAAAAATGCAAAATTTTGAGGAAACTTTGCGAGTTTTTTCTATCGAGTCAAATTCAGTCAATCGTGTTTCGGCTCCCATAACTTACTAAGGAAAATCCTAAACTTTCGATGCTCATCAAAAAAGATTTTAATAAATTGCGTTTTCTTGCCTTAAAATTGATTTTCCGTCTAGGCAAAACCTGAGTTTTGGGACCTACTTCACCTTAAGCTATGTTATGTTATGTACACCTCCGGTACCGCCGCGCCGACAGTCGGTGTACAGCTAGTGTCCATACATAGGTATAAGTCAAGTAAAATTTATCATTTAAAGGAAATGGAACGGAACAACGAAACTTGCAGACAAACACAAACCCTGAAAACATTACACTCCTTTTTGGGCAGTCGTGTAAAAAGGGAAAGATACGGATTCTCATCTCGATATCGACACGTCAAGAAATTAACTCGCGTGGCAAATTGTTTAACACACTTGTCGACCCTCGTCAGACGAAAGCATATTGTATCAGAAACACATATCGATCTTGCTTTGTGCCAAAATCAAGTTACACTGGTCTATTTGTAAAAATCAGGGGACAAATGTGTGTACGATCTGCAGACATTTGTTCAGGGTGTTCTGGTCGTTTTCTATGTATAATAAAAAAATATCTATCTATGTATTGTATTATATTATGTATATCAGTTATCTAGAAGCCATAACACAAGCTCTGCTTAGCTTGGGGGTAGATAATGCTGTGTGAATTGTCCAACATTATTTATAAATTTAAATTTATGGTATGGTATGTATGGATTAAAGCCACGGGCAGCGGTAAGTATTACCTGCCAAACTCCATTAAGATCCGTTCAGTCGGTTAGGTGTGAAAAGGTTATAATAGACAGACAGACAGAGTTACTTTCGAATTTATATTATTACTATGGACTCCATATATGACCATCATGGCCGGTACAATATGAATTGATAATACGGAAGTGAGCTTTAGAGGGCATCTCGAAATACTAATCACTAATCACTACTAATCTAGAAATGACGTAAGAGTATCCTAGACAGGCTTTTATGAAACTTTTATTTATTATTTTAACAGTGTGAGTGTTAAACCTTTTGATTTTGGTTCAGAAATTAAGTTGACAGGTCTGAGAAGAATATAATGAAGGTAAATCGCGTGTTTTGCACTACTTCGCCTCATTAGTTTCAAGCAGTTTGAGTCTGCATTTAGTCCAACAGGTTAATTATATAGGTATATTTTATTCTTACATTTTATTTTAATATTATTTTCTACCCTTAGAACAAGTATATTAAGCATATCTGTCAAAACAGTAGCTCGACAGCGTTTTATTATACTTTTATAAAATAAAAATTTAAAAAACCATTGACATAATAGATATATACCATAGATACCATTTACCTCCCTATTTCATTAAGATCGGTTTAGCCGCGTGAAAAGGAAACAGACGGACAGACAGAGACACTTTCGAATTTATCTAATCTATCCTAACATCTAAAATCTATCCTATATTTATCTATAATCTATTCTATCCATACTAATATTACTGTTCCGGCGCTGTAAGCCATACCAGTGACAGTGACAGTCCTGCAGCATTGTTTGAGACATAACCTAAAAATTGTACTCGTGCTTACCCGTTTTGTTTGCCGCCATAGGCACATCTTCATTTTCATGTAAAACTATGTTATAAATTAAAAAAAGGAAGAATAAAACCTCTATGCATTTTATCCACCCTACCTACATCCCCCACGTGGGGGATGGACGTGGGGGATTTCCGGAATAAACCCCTCAAGATAGGGTCAGCACAAAACAATTACAAATACGAAAGCTTGTTTGTTTGTTCGTTTGTTTGTCCTTCCTTCACGCCTTAAGCAATCAATCGACTTGATAGATAGATAGATAATACTTTATTGTACCACTCAAACACAGAAAACAGTACAGAAATAAATGTTACGAGAATACGAAGTGCAAAGGCGGCCTTATCGCTATGAGCGATATCTTCCAGGCAACCTTGGGATGGACTGGACATGTAAGAACAACAAAGACCGTGGCACTTGAAACAATAAATAAATAGATTTTTTGATTTTTTGCAGAGTTTTTTGAAAGTGTGGACATAACATATGATAGGACTTATTTCATTTTCATTTCATTTATTTATTGCATAATATTATGGTAGGTAAATTTGTCACAACATAATTGAGTAGAATATACACACAATATGTACCCATTTAGGGTGTTGCAATGGGAGACGGCCAGACAATTTCTACGATTTTTAATATGTACGAAAGGTATGGTATGAAAGGTATATTATTATAAGTTTATATTTCAATTACAATTACAAGTCACCAAAAGTATCACTTATGAATTCATTTAGCTCACAAATCAGTTTCCATGGGGTAGAAATAATCTAAAAAAACGCATGAGAAGCCACGGGCAGAAGCTTGTAATATTCGTATGGATGGACAAAGCTATAGTTTAAAACCATAAAGACCGTCCTTAAAATCATATTAAATAAAGAAACTTTAATAAATACGTTTAAACATTCCACAAAGAGGTCTCTATACCTAACTTCACATGCGGTTTGTCCCGAATCTCTTAATCTAGCCGAGGCTTAGTGGCTGCTTTATAGTGACTCGCATTAATTTATTGTCTTTGTGTTTTATTTGTGTGTGGAGGAACTTATAAAAGCTTTTGCCATTTGGGAGTAGTGCAGACTATAAGGCGACGCGGTTCCTATCACGTTAGTCGCAGTTAACTGCTTTGTTTAGGTTTACTTGAAACTCTTGAAGTGGTTAAATAAACTGCTCTGTTTTATCTGAAGAGTTTATCTTTACTGCTCTATTGCAAGTCGATCTTCATTTATGCTGTGGAGAACTGAAATATTCCTTAGAAAAAGAAGGCTTTGAATGATTGTTGATTTGACACAAACTAGGTGAAGCAGAAAAAGCGGCAAATACGTCTCATTTGTATAATCTTATACATGCTATTATGTTCGTGAAAGCACTAAAGTTACATGCTTGAAAAGTCACCCATTTTTTTTATTATTACATACACAGCATTATCTAGCCCCAAGCAAAGCAGAGGTTGTATTATGGGTAAATAAATAACTGATATAAATAGTTTAAAAAAAATCTATCTATGTAATGTATTGTACATTACATAGATATTTTTTTTTTATTAAATGTAGTATACGAACAGAACAATCGGAACAAATGCAGGCAAAACCAAGACAGGAATCGAACTCGCAACCTCTTGCGTCGCAGTCGGACCTTCGCCCACCTCGCCACAGAGGTCGTCAATATATTTGTATTTGACTTCAATATCTAGAAAATTGTTGAATGGCAATATACCTCTGCTGTGACAGCAACGTGTTTTCCCTCCATGCTCCTAACCTATAATTTGGGTGTTAGGAAAATGTTATATTTTCATACTTCACTACTTGCACGCGCTCAGTGTGATGCCTATAGCTCGTCCATAGGTAGGTATGTGAAGCTTTCATGGAGCTTTCGGCCGCACTGGCAAACTGAGTTTCACAAGCAGGGCCCGTATTCGCAATGATTCCACTCCAATAATGCACGATGTCATAACGCGCTCTGAAAGCTAAAATGTTTGCTACGCTCTACTTGCTTGTATCATGTGCATTTTTCCTGTTGGTTGAATACCGTTTACATTAGAAAATTTCTGTGGGAAAACTAGCTTAAGTTGAGTTAACAGTTAGCTGTAAACAAATCAAATAAAGAAAATAAATTTCAATTGTTGTGATATTTGCGACGATCGATGTGGCGCGGCAGGCGAAGGTTGCGGGTTCTATTCCCGCTTTGGGGCATGTTTTTGTACGATGAAATATTTGTTCTGGATGTTTTGTATATTTTCTATGCACAATATGTATATACTAACAATTCATTAAAGATTGCTTCGGGTCATTAAGTTTTGCTTCGTTTAAAAGGATCATTGATTTACAAATAAAAATACAAATGCATGTTATCTAGAGCTAAGTACCTACTACGGGATCATCATCATCAGCCTATACTAGTCCACAGCTGGACATAGGCCTCAGCTAATGATAATATTGATAATACTATAATAGTAGATAGTTTATTCCATTTTCAAATAAAAGTAAATCGAGGCAATACGATAATTTTCGCGGTTTATAATTCACCAAGGCTGAAATACAAAACACTTAGGTAATATGAGAAGGCCATATAGCTACGGTAAATGAAGGATGGTCTGAACGACCGCCCGCTTTGGCAAACGTAATGGAAGTGACAAGGGTATCTCGAAATGATGGAAGGAATTCAGAGGGTTTTGTGAGAGAGGTGCGTTTTATGAGTCCCAACTGAAGATATGTATCAGTCACCCGTTCAATTCGATATCCGGAATGTTTGAGAGCATCCCGATTGCGGTCCGGAGATCGAGAACTCCTTTATTGTTGAAAGACTTCGCGACTTCATTGTTCAAGTATAATTTCGGCAAAGTTGGGGACCAGTCGGGCCTATCATAGGCTTACAGGATTATTTAATCATGATTAGATCACGATTTAAAGGAAAACATAAAATTAGAAAGGATTCCTTAAATAATCATCATCGAACTATGTTAGTCCTCTGCTGGACATAATGCCCATGCGTCATAGCTGCATAGCGCACTCATTAGGGGGGACCCTAATGAGTGCGCTATGCAGCTATGACGAGTTCATAGGCTCAAAATGTCATTTAATTAATTGTATTGAATGATTTTTTTATTATTATTAAGTATTGATTTGATTTTTTAATATATCTACAAGATATATTTTTAATATTATTTATTAATTTTTGATTATGTACCTATTTTAGCTACTATGCATAAAATTGTTTAGCATAGGTAATGTGTAATCTAAGTCTAAGTCTTAGACACCTGACATGTAACATCCTTGTTATAAATAAAGAACTATTGAGTGCCATAACACCTTGTCTTCTAGCTTGCCGCATCTAGCATCTGCCTGCAGTCTTTCTCAGATCATCATCCCACCTGGCCAGAGGGTGTACTGCGCTGAAAAGTACACGTTTATCCCAGCGGTTGTCGGTTCTTCTCGAGATATGGCCAGCCCCTGCCACTTCAGCTTGCTAATTTTTTGAACTATGTCGATGACTTTGGTTTCTCTGTCGGATGTATTTGTTACTAATAAATATCCTTCAGAGATACCCTGAGCATAGCTTTCTCCATAGCTCGCTGAGCGAGTTTAAACTGGTGCACTAGCCCTGCCGTGAATGTCCACGTCTCAGCTCCGTATGTCATGACGATTGAACTGATCGCACTGATTGAAAACTTTCGTTTTCAACATTGCGGTATGCTTGAAAACGAAAGTGTCACAATTCGTTAACTACCTGCGCTAAAATAAAGCCCAATGAAAGGTTCAAAACAATAAACTCCATTGCATGCTTCCACACAGTTTGATTTCATTTCCACAATACCAATAACTTTAGGGACGAAAAATAATTATTTCGTGAAATCCAGCCCGTTAATTCTATAACCGTAGTTTGTATCTACGCCTAAGGGAAGGAATAAATGAGCCCATTGTCCCAGTCTCCAGCCCAACCCATTTAAAGATAGACAATACCCATTGTAGTACAGTCAAATAATACTAAATTTGTTCAGATGCCTTTCTCTGCTTCAAACTTTTCCGACAAATCATATAAATGTAAAATGTATAATGCGATCTGTTCTTTGATTGGTTGTGATTAATTATTTTTGTTCAAAGGAAAAGCTGTTTTCATGTAGGAAGCCAGAAGAAAGAAAAATGCTTATCAAAACCGCTTTATGGAAGTGTGAAAATGTTGTAGATAGTTGGGACGCCCGCTATAACCAACACATAAAGTCTTTTTATAGCAGCGCACAAAATGCGATCGTAAACTTGAATAGATGCGTAAGTACCTACAATTTCAGTTTGAATTAATGGAATGCTCCGCAGAATTAATTTGTGTGATCATTTTACTTTGTAACAAAACTAAGATGATTTGGGATGATCCAAAATATCGTAAATAAAACGTCAAGTGCGAGTCGGACTCGCACACCGAGAGGGTTCCGTTAAATAGAGTTGAGAAAAAGAGTTTGTTGTGTGTGTTCTTGTTTTGTGCCAAATAGCATGATTCTAGTTCAACGGAAAGTAGTGGCTTACAAATTTTGGTCACTAGCAAGATAAAAAATCTTTAGTATAAATAAAGGGAAAAATCCAAAAACGGAAATTTGTAGATAAAAAATTTCCGTTTTTGGATTTTTCCCTTTATTTGTGACATAAGACCTTGCTTCTTATCAAATTGCATGACTTTAGGTCAACGGGAAGTACCCTTTAGGTTTTCGGATCAAGGAGAGAATTTTTTTTTGTAATAAACCACATATTTCCGGTTTTCGGATTTTTTCCTTTATTTTTGCTATAAGACCTTGCTTCTTGCCAAATTTCATGATTCTAGGTCAATGGGAAGTACCCTATAGGTTTTGTGTGCATGTGATTCCGTAGGAAATTTCAAAATATTTGGGCATAAACGTCTGTAACTTTTGATTGCATTGACTAAGAAGTTTGATTTATATTGCGGCTCCAAGAAGTTACAATACATAACTTGAATATATTATATGGTGTGAATTTCAACTCGATACCTTGACAGACGGATAACAAAATGATCCTTATGGGTTCCATTTTCCCTTTTGAGGTACGGAACCCTACAAATTATTAAAATAATATTCAACTATTCAAAGCTATGCTCAGTTCGATGATAAAAAAAACATCAAAAGTTCTGATAGAACCTACATAGTGAGAAACTTTTACGTGCGACTTTAGCTCGACGATGTTCTCATTTCGAAAAGTAGACACCAGATTGGACGTCAACTTTTCCTCTTTTTTCTTTAGCGACAGACAGTAGGTAGCACAAAGAACTCGCATATTCGAAGAGAACTTTACTCATCTACCTGCGAGTTCGAATATTAAACCATGCGCCCATTCTAAATTTAAACTTTGAGAGCATGACACTTTCAGTGGAGCATTCTTGTTTTGACTTCTCATTTACTTCAGTGTGACTGAAAAGGTTTTAATGTAATTGGAGTGGCTGTTGCAGACTTGCTATGGGTTGAAGAGGGATTGCCACAGTATTTGTGCGCTGCAATGTTAGTTAATTATCCCATTGCGCTCGAACCCAAAATAAACAGAGGTAATGTTGAACCAGCGTTCGAAGCGGGTTGTAAGCAACTGAACCGCGCGAGATAATGAAATTACCCTCAGTTGAACTCGATAAAAATACATTTTAAGTATCCTAGTATATATATATATATATAGGTAGATGAAAAAATAGGGTTTATCTACCTAAGAATTATATAATAATAAATAGGAATTAGTAAATAATAAATAAATATAAATAAAATATGCTGGACAATTCACACAGCCTTATCTAGCCCTAATCTAAGCAGAGCTTGTGTTATGGGTACTAGATAACTGATAAACATTATATTAACATAATAATAACTACATTGATATTTTTTATCATACATAGAAAACCACCAAAACACCCTGAACAAATATCTGCAGATCGTACAAACATTTTGTTCCGAGGTGGAAATTGAACACGCAAACTTTGCGTCGCAAGCGGACCTTTGCCCTACGCGCCACAGAGGTCGTCATTTGATTTTCATTTTACATTTATTCTTATAGCGGTCAGAGTTTTCTTGTGATTTGCTAAATCCATGCCAATATTCACCACACATTGAATTAATCCACAACTCCATCCGTAAAAGTATTGACGCCGAGGTGACGCTTCAGTGATAAAAGCTTACAAGTCACAACGTTATTAAAAGAGGCATTTTAAGTGTTAAAATAACTCTTAATTTTTTAAAACTAGATTTTTTTGATACTACTAAAAAACGACTTCAAATTCTTTAGTTTTTAACGCTTTTTACGAAAGAAAAAAACAAAAGGGTAGGTATCAAATGTAAGGTATCGGTTTGGTATCGCTGGCAGACTTTCGCCCACAACGCCACAGAGATCATTAAAAAAATTCTATGTCTATGGATCATTTAATATCTTACCCATAGACATAGAATAAGCCTATGGTCTTACCTCAGTTTTTGAGAAGAATAAATCCAATTGACAAGTGAGTTTCTGGTATGTAACGTGGCAGTGTGGTATGTAGATGCCCCGCTACGCGTGGACTAGCATAACCCTTGCCGCCTGAGACGCAAACATACAGGCATGCACTCAGGAGACTGACTTTACACCAAATTATAAGAGAACAAATCTATTGACAAGTGAGTATCCGGTATGTGACATGGCAGTGGTATGGAGAGGCTTTGCGGCGCGTGCACTCGCATAACCCTTGCCGCCTGAGACACAAACATACAGGGATGCACTCAGGAGACTGACTTTACACCATAATTATAAGAGACAACAACAAATCAACAACAAATCTATTGACATGGGAGTATCTGGTATGTAACGTGGCAGTGGTATGTAGATGCCCCGCTACGCGTGCACTCGCATAACCCTTGCCGCTTGAGACGCAAGCATACAGGGATGCACTCAGGAAACTGACTTTAAACCAATTCATAGTAGAGGATGCGCGTGCACTCGCATAGCCGATGCTGCCTGAGATGTAACCAAAAAGGTATGCATTCAGAAGACTGAATGTTAAACAATTTATAGGGAAAAATCTACCGACAATTCAGTATCTGGCATGCGACTTCACAGTGGAACAGTGGCAGCGCGGCGCATGCACTTGCACAACTTGCGCTCCTTGAGATACAACCTACGCTGGCATGCAATCAGGAATCCGATTCTTAAAATTCATATAGCAAGCAAGCCACGGTACAGCAGTTGCCGTAGCAAGCTCTGTAGCTTGCTACGCCATAGCATTGTTAGCATACACTGTTGTAGCAGTTGGTGTAGCAAGCTACGGCGTAGCAAGCTACACTAGGCTTTGTTTGTCCTTCCTTCAAGCCCTAACTAAGCAATCAAGTTGAAAGGATGGACAGTAACATAGGCTAATTTTTATCCCATAAATCAGTTCTCAAAGGATAGAAATAACCTTAAACAACGCGTTTGAAGCCGCGGGAGGCATCGATACAACTTATTAGAATGTGTCTAGATACATCACTGTGACTACGCCGCTCGCTGACACTCAACACGACGCGACGTCTACGTGACCGCGCAGACAGCTGCACTAATCTCATCCCGAGATATAAGAGTGCTAAATATAGATGCACCCTGAACATGCCTTTCTCTAATATATTCCATTATGAGTTTTATCCCAGGAAAGAGCCGGATTTACACTAATACCGTTGTAATGCTTTGTGAGATTATAATATAGAACATATAATATAGACTTTTATCCTTTATTATTGGCAAACTCATCGTTAAACACCACGCCTTACAAATTTTATAAAATGCCGCCAATTCTTTAGGATCACAAAAGTGGACTTGCCAAGGCATTGTTGGAAAGTTTTCATAAATCTCAAGACTTAAATTTGAAAAATGGAATATCTTTGCGGAATCAATAGCCGATAAATCTTTATTATACGGTTCTTTGGGTTTTGCGATATCAAACTCTTTACGATAGCAGTTTAATGCAATACCAGACAAGTTAAATTAAACGAATATTTGTGTAATTAACAACTTAAACAGAAAATGGTACGATCAGTACGATGAGAACTTTTATACAACTTTAGTAAAGCTTAGTTGCAAACTTATAGAAAAACAAGATTCGCCAAGTGCGAGTGTAACTCGCGCGCCGAGGGTTTCAAACATTTGCCAATTATTTGGACAATCAATTTTCTGAAATATTTTAAAAAGTATGAAACTTACAGAAATTTCAAAAAGTGTTTTGAAATGGTCAAAACGATACCTTTCATTTGATACCCCACATGGTTAGGTACCCCTTTTTGAAAAAAAAATCAACTTTTTTGACCATTTTTCAAAAACTATTATTATTACAGACTTCTCTATATTTTTTCTGTAAAATATAGATCGATATCTACAAACGCCTAATACATTGTACGTGGATCGGTCTGCAATCTTCGGAGATAGGGGGGGGGGAAGGTAAATTTTTCGACTATTTTTGAAATATTTCAAAAAGTATGAAACTTACAGAAATTTTAAAAAGTGTTTTGAAATAGTCAAAACGATACCTTTCATTTGATACCCCACATAGGTAGGTACCCCCCCTTTTGAAAAAAAATTCCCCCCCTTTTTGACCATTTTTCAAAAACTATTATTATTACAGACTTCTCTATATTTTTCCTGTAAAATATAGATCGATATCTACAAACGCCTTATACATTGTACATGAATCGGTCTGCGATCTTCGGAGATAGGGGGGGGGGAAAGGGCAATTTTTCGACTTTTTTTGAAATATTTCAAAAAGTATGAAACTTACAGAAATTTCAAAAAGTGTTTTGAAATGGTCAAAACGATACCTTTTGTTTGATACCCCACAAAGGTAGGTACCTCTCCTTTTGAAAAAAAAATTCCCCCCCTTTTTTACCATTTTTCAAAAACTATTATTATTACAGACTTCTCTATATTTTTCCTGTAAAATATAGATCGATATCTACAAACGCCTTATACATTGTACATGAATCGGTCTGCGATCTTCGGAGATAGGGGGGGGGGAAAGGGCAATTTTTCGACTTTTTTTGAAATATTTCAAAAAGTATGAAACTTACAGAAATTTCAAAAAGTGTTTTGAAATGGTCAAAACGATACCTTTTGTTTGATACCCCACAAAGGTAGGTACCTCTCCTTTTGAAAAAAAATTCCCCCCCTTTTTGACCATTTTTCAAAAACTATTATTATTACAGACTTCTCTATATTTTTCCTGTAAAATATAGATCGATGTCTACAAACGCCTAATACATTGTACATGGATCGGTCTGCAATCTTCGGAGCTAGGGGGGGGGAATGGTCAATTTTTCGTCTTTTTTTGAAATATTTCAAAAAGTATGAAACTTACAGAAATTTCAAAAAGTGTTTTGAAATGGTCAAAACGATACCTTTCATTTGATATCCCACTTGGGTAGGTACCCCTACTTTTGAAAAAAAAATCCCCTCCTTTTTGACCATTTTTCAAAAATTATTATTATTACCGACTTCTCTATATTTTTCCTGTAAAATATAGATTGATGTCTACAAACGCCTAGTACATTGTACATGGATCGGTCTGCAATCTTCGGAGCTAGGGGGGGGGGAATGGTCAATTTTTCGTCTTTTTTTGAAATATTTCAAAAAGTATGAAACTTACAGAAATTTCAAAAAATGTTTTGAAATGGTCAAAACGATACCTTTTATTTGATACCCCACATTGGTAGGTACCCCCCCTTTTGAAAAAAATTTCCCCCCCTTTTTGACCATTTTTCAAAAACTATTATTATTACAGACTTCTCTATATTTTTCCTGTAAAATATAAATTGATATCTACAAACGCCTAATACATTGTACGTGGATCGGTGTGCAATCTTCGGAGATAGGGGGGGGGGGGGGTATGGTCAATTTTTCGACTTTTTTTGAAATATTTCAAAAAGTATGAAATTTACAGAAATTTCAAAAAGTGTTTTGAAATGTACAAAACGATACCTTTCATTTGATACCCCATTTGCCTTCCTAGGTCTCTTTTGAAATTTCAACATCAAAATTTGTACTGAAAATATTCATTTTCATTTTTCATTTATTTATATATTTTTTTCTTAAAATCAGTAATGGCGCACGAAATGTATCATTATTTCAAATTTCAAGTTAATAGCTGCAGTAGTTACTGAGATATTCAAGAAAGAGCGGGGACGGACAGAGCGAGACCATAAGGGTTTCAAAACCGATCTTTGAAACCCTAAAAAAAGCATGCGTACTATAGAGTGTCACGTGACGTTGTGTACTAAGCCGAAAGGGGGTGATTCTGGATCCCCGATTGAATCAACTAATGAATATCGATAGGTTACTTTTCATCCCATAAATTAGTTCCCATGGGATATAAATAACCTTAAACCGCGCGAAGCCGCGAGTAGCAGTTAATTTATGCATCGAAATTAATGAATAAAATTATTACAGAAAGTTATGTAAATCCTGTAAAGTTTCAAAACAATAGCAATAATGTAAAAATACAAGTGAAAGAACACGAATACGAAGAAAAAAGTCTCTAATTTTTTTTCATAGAGTAAAAAATTTACAATAAAAAATCGTAGAACAAAAGTTGAGAAACCCCTCGGGGTCTAGAATCGCCTTCTTTCGTCTTGAACAAAAACATGACTTTACGATACCTCTTACGGTTTCAGTCTTTACTTTTCCTCTCAGTAGCCCTGAAAAATCACCCTGAATTGAAGCAAAAAATAACACTATATTTATTTTAAAAAATATAGTATTAATTTAAGTGAATAGAGATCGCAGCATTCGTGATCGGAAAAAGTCGACATATCCAACTGCAAAGCTTTCTCCGATAATGGCTTTGAGCAATCGCATCCAATGAGTTTCAAAGGATTTTTTTCATCGACCTAAAGAAGTGTTTGAATATTAATAGCAAGGGAATTTCATATTTGACATGGTACAAGAAAAACCAGCGAAATTCTACACCTGAATTTTTTGTGGTATAGTGCAGGTTTTTAGCAGGATAAGCGCCGTGCAATTCTTTATTAGATCCCCTGGAGATTGTAGGCTCACGGCGGTGTCATGGAAATATCTATACATAATATTATAGCATAGAGGAAATATTCCTATGCTATTTTGTCACAAGCGGAAATTGAAACCAAAACATGCTTTGCTAGGCTTTGTGTACATTCTATAACAATATTCAGTTATTTTTAAATCGAAGTATATTAAAAATACGAGAAAGATTAAAAAGACCTAACGAAGGTACTTCGATTTTGGTAGTTAGCGATAGTCACTTCAAAAGCACTTATGGAGACAGTCGAAAAATATCCCAAATTCACGTCTTTTCTTTTTAAAAGACATATGGGATAATTTTCACGAATTTGGTATGCCATTTGACGATTCTGAGTCGAGTTCAACTCGATCTACATTTTCAGCAAACATTCACATTCACTATCTTTGCTTTATTTTTTTGAACGCTGGACTATTCGATTCGTGTTGGCAGGTGACTCAAACTGCCGTTCCGACTCGACTTGTTCATGCCATTTTTCATGTTATTGGTTTTAACGTTGTCTCTTTTCTACATAGGTATGAAAGGACTGGACTGATACAAATACTAACCTATAGGTAACTGATACAGGAGTATGATGATACTGATAAGAGAAGATTGTGGGGTGCAATTTGGATCATTCAGTTATTTTGTTACGTGTTTTTAACATGCGTTTAAAATAATAATACTGTAAGGTTCCCAAAACTCCTAAAACAATATATTAACAGCGGGGCAATGCAGCAAGCGTCTTGGGCACGCTTTCGACTGGTATTAATATCGATCAGTTGAACTACCTGTAGATTGTTTGCAACAGTCTGCAGTTAGCTCTAGTTAGGTATATGAAAATTGAAAGTTTTTTGTGTTGTGTATCCATGAATTACATTTAAAAAAAATCTTCATTGTTATGTTGGTCTGTAAGAACTACAAAAAGAATCGAAATATAAAATTTTACAAGCAGCTTATTTTTCATAATGGTTTAACTAAACGTTTCCTGCTGGCTGATCTACGAGCAGATGCAAACAATTTTGAAACAGCAGTCGCAAGTAGAAAGTTCATTTTCATTCGTTTAGTTAAGCGAGAAGTAGTACAGTTAGTCGCAAAGTAGCGAGGAAATTATCTGCATAGTTATGTAATTGTGTGTATGTGGTTAAGTTCTTCCACTCAACTTGCATATGTTGAGTGAATAGCTCCTCACTTCAACAGCCTATAATAGTCCACTGCTGAACGCAGGCCTTCCCCTGATTTTTTTATCTCATGGGGGGTAATGCCCCTAATCACGCTGGGCATGCGGATTGGGGATCGCAGTTCGGTGGTAGATCTACTCTGCAAGAGGCGCTGCTGCCCGCCCCCTGGTGTATGTCCCTTAGTCGCCTCTTACGACACCCAAGGGAAGAGTTGCGGTGAAAAGCTAAACCGTTTCATTTCTCATAATATTTATGTTGAGTCACAAGTCAAAAGTCAAGAAGACTTTATTTAAATAAATACAAAAATGCACTCTTAGAAAAGACACGGAAATTAAGTGCTACTTTTAGACATTAGCACTTACTTGACATTTAAACACCTAGTGATCTATCGATAAACTTTAGCATTTTGCACCAATTCCATATTTGATATACCATAACATAAAAGAAAACTCGATCAATACTCGAAGTCCTCTCTGATTTGAGCCGTGTAATAAGGACAGTAACAAAGATTAATATTTAATAATTTATCAGCAAGTAAATTGTTTTCCTTGGAAGCGGTCTATTTTTAGATTCCTTTGACAATTAGGAAAAATGTCGCCCTTTGCCAATTCAGTAATATCAACCAATCCAAGGAAAAATATTTATGGAACCTAACTCACATTATTGGATGAATAAAATCTTAGGCCCTATGAAAACTTGCTCAGTCAGTCATGGATTTAGTTGGTGAGGCTAGAGTGACATTTATGCCATTAAAAAGTGTTATTTAATCAATGACTGAAAATAATACTGACCTTCATAATACGGGCCATAAATGAAACAATTATCATAATTTGACGACCTCTGTGGCGCGGCGGGCGAAGGTCCGCCTGCGACGCAGGAGGTTGCGGGGTTCGATTCCCGCCTTGGGACAAATATTTGTACGATCTGCAGGTATTTGTTCCGGGTGTTCTGGTCGTTTTCTATGTATGATAATAAAATATCTATCTATGTAATGTATTGTATTATGTGTATCAGTTACCTAGTACCCATAACACAAGCTCTGCTTAGCTTGGGGCTAGATAATGCTGTGTGAATTGTCCAGCACTATTTATTTATTTCTAGCGGTTCGCCCCGGCTTCGCACGTTTAGTTATTTTATCGTAAATTTTCCAATGTTTTTAATACTTCTTATCCTATTCCGGGCTAAGAGAAATCCACCAAATCAAAAACCATGAAAATAGGTCCCGTCGTTCTTGAGTTATAAATGGTGTAACTAACACGACTTTGTTTTATATATTGTATAGATAATACTGGTCTTCATAATATAAGGCAACTCTATTAGCGCCTACCAAAACGTAACAGATTAAGGCATTTGACCTTTTCTTCTGTGAGTAACATGTGGCGTAGGTAGGTATTGAATTACCCCAGGGAGCTAAAAAAAGGTTGCGCCCCCCCTGTACCGATAAAATCCAATCAAGTGAAAAGTAATAAGTGGAAATGTAAGTAAAACCACTGTGACATTTTCGTTGGTAAGCTGATGATATTGATTCGGTTCGTTACATTTTGTTATTTTTGCGAGCTCAACGGCTGATTGTTTTTTCTTTTGCCTTTTTCTATGAAAATGCCGCAAATGTGTGTAACAACCTTTGCTACATGAACCTTATCACGTTATTACACACACACACACACAATTTAGGTTCAAATAATAAACTGCCTTATATAAAAGACAATAAAATGGTTTCAGATTTCCACACATTTGCATTCAATTGTATCTAGAATAGCTGCTAAGAAACAAACTATAATATTTTTGACAAATAATAAAAAAAATAATGAAAATAATTTAATAATGCTGGACAATTCACACATCATTATCTAGCCCCACACTAAGGAGAGCTTGTGTTATGGGTACTAGATAACTGATATACATAATATTATACATTACATTAATTTTTTTATTTTATAATAGAAAACGACCAGAACACCCGGAACAACACAACAACAACACCTGCAGATCGTACAAATATTTGTCCCAATCCGGGAATCGAACCCGCAACCTCTTGCATCGCAGGCGGACAGCGGGTTAAATTGTCTAAGCAGGCGGACCTTAACCCACAGCGCCACAGAGGTCGAGTTTTTGACAAACTAACACAGTGTTGACATAATCCCCAAAACCCAATACATAATTACTCATATCAGCTCGAAAACGCTTTCGTATATTGTATAAATTTTAATACTCGTTTCATATTTCGGTGAGCGGTTATACTGCGACGCGGATGGTACGTGCAAATATGTTTGCATTTTATTCCTAGGAAATTAAGATTCGTGAAGCGAAGCGTCCTCCCACAGCTCCGTACCTAACATGCTGTGCAATTTCCATCCGCTCTAGATAAGCAAAGCAATATTTTACATCGCACATGTCGCCGTTTCCAGGCTATGTAGGTATGTCTAGCGGACAAAATATGAGTGCACTAAATATATTTGTCACATATGAATAGTTTAATTGCGTATATCTCCAATTCGGGAAATATACGCATTCTGGTTGGGAAAATATTGCATTGTTAACAATAGTGACGACCTTAGTGGCGCAGCGGGCGAGAGTCTGCCTGCGACGCAAGAGGTTGCGGGTTCGATCCCCGCCTCGGAACAAATTTGTGTACGATCTGCAGAAATTTGTTCCGTTGGTCTGGGTGTTTTCTATGTATAATAAAAAATATCTATCTATGTAATGTATAATATTACGTATATCAGTTATCTAGTACCCATAACACAAGCTCTGCTTACCTTGGGGCTAGATAATGCTGTGTGAATTGTCCAGCATTATTTATTTTAATTTATTTATTTATTTAATAGTGCGGTTTGCCATCTTAATATTGAGAAGAAGTCATGATAAACTATAATACTTATAACCTTAATAACTTCTAACCTTGATACAAATTACCTTAGTAAACGCACCTACCTTTTATGTAGCTAGTTTAAGAGCGCGAGCACAGACTTCGATGAGGATCGATATGTACCAATTTTGTCGTTGGTGTAGGTAAAATTTAGGCAAATGAGCGTATATCGATTTGCAATAAAAAGAAAAAAAAACAGGTCCAAGTATTGCAATAGATGGCAGCATAGATGGCAGGGCGTCCACTGGAAATACGGTATGTCAATGTAAAATGAAAGGAAAACTTTGAATTTTCCAAATGGGACCATTTTGACGTAATGTTGTTTTCCTTTCATTTGACATTGACCCTAATTTCCACTTGACGCCCCTGCCACCTATCGAGATGTTTGGAACTATTTCTTTTTCTTTTTAAAAATGCAAATCAAAAACAATAAATAAATAAAAACCCCTAATTGAGGATCTATAGGGGTATGTCCTGACGGATCACGCAAAAACCGATCATTAGGGCGCAGCCGCCAGTATAAAGTCTGTAATAAGTAGCGACTTTGTCGATGGTGTAGATAAAATACAGGACCGCGAGCACTGACTTCATAGAGGATCTATTAGTAGCGATTTTGTCGATTTTGTACATAATTTAGGAATGCGAGCACAGACTTCGATGAGGATCGATATGTACCGATTTTGTAACTGGTGTGTAGGTAAATAAAATTCGATTATTAGGTTTTGTCAAATTACAACCTATCCATTACTTATCAACCCAAGTATTTTCGTCTGTTCAAAATAAAGTGTTTTCAATATGTTTCTTTATCTCGTAACTTAGCCTATAAATGATAAAATAATTTGAAAGTTAATAAAAAAGAACGCCCCTAACATAAGACTCCGCTTGAACCACGCTGGAGTCATTAAAAACTTATCAGCTAAAACAGCTAGCTAGTTAACCATCTTATTTAAGACCCGTTCAGAGACTTCAACATACCAAAATGTATCCGGAGCATGTCTAGCATAAATAGTTTAAAAGACATCTCGGGCGCAGTGAAAAAAAAAATGATGGAGATACTGGTTTCTTAAGTTATTGAAACTGTAGATAACTACTTTTTTATTTGGTTCCAATCATATTAATTTTGCCATGATATTTAAATCCTGGAACATGGTAATTTTATCTAAACATTCCCGTGCCTGGAAACTGGAAGTCCAAACCGGCGTACACAATTTAAACAAATGCGCGTCATGATATTGACGTGTCGAGCGCTAGTGAGCATGCATTCCTGTTATGATGGCTTAATGGCGCACATCGAAATTTAACAAACTATTATTGTCGATTGATGGAATTTCAGTATCAAAAAAAAGACTCTAATTCAATAAAATCAATCGCTTCACCATAACAACTGTAACATCTCGGAATGACACATTTTGTACTATAGTGACCAGTTTTTTTCATCAAAGGTAAAATTTGATGAAAAATCTGGTAACTAATATTGCACGACAATTTATTGCACGACCGAATAATGTACACCTTGATAATTGATGTCAAAACCTATTAAAATTGGAAGGCATGAACATACAATAAATTGTCTACATTATAGTGACCCAAAAAAACTATAGATCGAAGGTCGCGTGTCAAAAATGTTGGTCGTAACCATTCTGCCAATATCTCTGTGCATAAGCACCGCACGCACTATCTAGAGTATTTTTCATCTATGGACCATTCTGCGACGATACCATTGACATAGTAAAACAATTGGTTACCGAATTCAGCCCCTAATGGTTTCAACCCTCGACACGTTTGACACGCGTCCCTCCATCTTCTTCTTATTTTATGGCTCGCTGTGCTTTGTGTAGTGTCCTTCCATCTGTAGTTTCTTTTAATATGGCGCCAAAAAGAAGATGAAGTTGAAGGGTATAATGTCAAAATGTTTCTGAGAATCTTAGAAATCTCTGTTTCTGATACAGACTTTATATATTGACGTCTTTAAATGATACCATTATTATGGTGAAGTTATTAATTACCGTTTTAAATAATTGAAATAAATACATATTGCTAATACAATAAAAAGTATTTCAATCTTCTAGACAAATACTTATTACCTAATCCTTTTCTATCCAAGATATAATGTTGTGGAATGCACTAATACCAGACTCCACAAGAAATTACTATCCTTGCCAGTTTTTAAAGCTCTTATCAAAATGTTTTCTTTCATAAAAGTGAATATTGGTGCTTTACTTTGACTAGGTATTGATTTATTTTTTATTTAGTATAATTAATATTTTACATATAGGTAAGTATATTTTTATTCATTTACTTGTATGTAATATTGTTTGTGACTTAGTTTACATTTTAAATAAGTAGGCATTGATTATCCATTGTTAATAGGTATTTTAAATGTTAAATTAATATGTATCTTAGATAATGTTTCGTACTCCCGTACAGCCATATTATTATTTTTTTGTTTAGGATTAGTTTTTAATGTACCTAATTTATGTTTTTTTTATTTTTTGTTTATGGGCTATGAAATAAAGCATTATCTATCTAATTTTGCCCTCCTGCCTCTATAAAATTCACAATTATTTTCATTCAAAGGTTGTCTGGATGAGATCGCTTCTAAGCAATAAGGCCTCCTTATATTATTTTTTTTTTCTTGTTTTAAGTAATGTCACTTTGTAATGTTGTTTTCTGGTGTACGATAAAGATTTTTTGTATTGTTTTGTATGAAATAGTACTGCTTTGTGATCGCAGTATTTATAAAATTACCGTTATCATTTACCTCCCTTAATCCCCTTATTTCTAGTTGGGATTTCACAAAATATCAATATTCAATACCCATGTTAAAATATCTGAATTCTTATATATAAATATTCATAGGATCGTACGTGTAATGGACGTTTTTCCTTATTTCCATACAAAACCGTTGGCTTTTCTAACGCGACAAAATTTCCTATAAAACGGTACTTTGGAAAATTCTATCAAGAATCGATGAAAGAATTCTCCGGTTTGAGTAGTTCCCGCAGTTTCTAGAATGCGTGGTTCCATGTCCTCGTGAACTCATAAATCGTATCTAAAGAACGTTGGCAAAGACGTCGCTTGGAATCCAACCAAATTTAAATATCCTTTCTGAAATCATAAAGATCACATTACGGATGACAAAGCGTACTGCAACGACTCGACGGAAACTCAACGTGCCAGTAATTGTAACACGTGGGCAAATTGATATGTGAATACAGATTTTTAACCTATCCCAGATAATAACGGTATATATAATAACGGACTGGTCCACCAGTTTAAAGTCGCCCAGAGAGTGTGGTGCCGGTTTAGAATTTGAACCACCCCAACTTTTCCCGTGGGTGTCATAGGAGGCGACTAAGGGACATACACCTCGCAGAATAGATGTACCACCGAACTGTGATCCACGCATAAACACCCACGAGATAAAAAAGTCAGGGGGAGGCCTGCGTCCAGCAGTGGACCATTATAGGTTGTTGAGGTGAGGGGAGAGAGTTATGCTTGGAGTTTCTCTGAAGGATAAGATAGCAACGGATACCTACATCTGACAGAAAACTAAGTTTATTGACATAGCTCAAATAATTAGCAAGCTGAAGTGGCAGTGGGCTGGCCATATCTCGAGAAGAACAGACAACCGCTGGGGTAAACGTGTTCTTGAGTGGAGACCGCGACTCGGCAAACGTAGTGTAGGACGGCCCCGACCAGGTGTGATGATGATTTGCAAAAGACTGCTGGTAGATGCTGGATGCGACAAGCTGGAGACAGGGTGCTATAGCGCTCAAAAGGGGAGGCCTAGGTCCAGATGTGGACTAATACAGGCTGATGATGGTAATAGTAAAAAGTAATAGTAAAATATTTTAGAATAAAGCTTGAAAACTACACGTCACAGTACATCAACTATTTTAAGTTACGGAGTTTTATATTATACATATTTTCACGGTAGGTAGCTATGTAGAGACCTATAGGGGTCGAATAGATCGCGGTTTCACCCGCTGAATTCCCGTTAATGTGAGAAATCCGGGTTAAAATATAGCCAATGTGCTATTCCAGACTATAATCTATCTCTGTGCCAAATTTCATCAAGATAAGTTTAGCCGTTCTGGCGTGATTGAGCAACAAACATGCACCTACCCAATGGATAGATGCATTGTAGATGGATGGATGGATAGTATCCATCCATCCATCTAAACTTTCGCATTTATAATATTAGTGTGATTATGTTTCAAATAACATTTAATGAGGCAGATTTAGTTCTCTTTCGACGATAATAAAAATGAATACTATCTCTGCATATAAAAACTGAAATAACAATAAAATAAAAACGATTGTAAAACTCAAGCTTTCCATAACAGTTCATTCTAAAACCAGGGAAATGCAATCACGAAAAAAGCCATTAAAATCTGCGGCAGCTTAGAACGAGCCTTACTTTTAATCAACACCCTTCATTGTTTTAATCAGCTTCGTGATCAGTAAGTAGCTGAAGTTCAGGGCAGGATTAGGGGAGCTACTAGAGACCCTCCCAACAACAGAGCTTCTAGAATGGATTTTCAAATACGAAAACACAATTTTTTATTGATAATATGACAGCTTACTCGTGTATTGCATTCTTGTCGAAAAGTTACTATGGAGATTTTGATTGAGACTATTGGATCGCTATCATAATTTTATGAGTAGTTACGAGACAAGTACGAATGTAGGTCGGTAGGGACTTAGCCAAAATAAATAAATAATGCTGGACATCAGCATTATCATTTATCATCTAACCTCAAGATAAACAGAACTTGTGTTATCGGTACTAGATGACTGGTATACTTAATACAATACATTACATACCTTTAGATATACATTTTTATTGAAAGCCAGCGTTAAGAAGGAAACGAAAACATTACATAATTGTTACACTATGAAAAACTCATACTAGGACAGTTCTTGTAATATAGTCACAGGAAAACAAATTAGTCAATCTTCTTTTAAATATATTATGTTATAATATAGGCCTGCGTCCAGCAGTGGACTATTAAAGGCTGATGAGGTGATGTTATAAAATGTTCGCTTCCTAAATGTTGCCTGATGGCAACATTTAGGAAGCGAACATTTTATAACAGCTTATATCGGTTAAGGTGACACACACTGTAAAACAAAATTGTTAATGAGATAGAGAACTTCTTAATCCTTAGTTTTTCAATGAAGGAGATATTTAATTTTCTTAAGATCTTATACAACTTTCTGTTCCATAATCCAGTAACACAGACAAGGCAAAGGGATTGTTTTGATTGACTTTGTAAAGTAATTAACTAGCGGATAAAGTTGGGCATTGAGACTTCAAAGACGTATTTTTAGATGACGATGATGATGTCCTATTAGAAGTACGCCTAATGCCAGAAAAAAATCAGTGGAAAAAGATTATGGCTTTGAGCTCTGGGTTATAATTTTAGGTGGGATTTTATTTATTTATTCAAAAAATAAATGATGAAATAGAAAATCCAAACGATTACTCAAATAAAACATTAGTCTGGCTATGTAATTCGTAAAAAATAATGTGGTGATGTCGCTTCATAAATTCTATTCGATTACTCTACTTCTTTAGATTTTTCCCCACCTATGGTATTATTTAATCATTACGTTCGTTACCTTAAAACTACTTGTTTCAAAATACATAATATGATGGCATGAATCGCCCTCTAAAATGTATTTCGGCTACAGCAGCCAGTCTTAACGGAGACTAGGTATGTGACAAGCGCACTCTATGCCTTCACTCTTAATTATCTGATAGAACGGGAGCCCGTAACAGAATTTAGCAATAAATAAATTAAATAAATAATCAATGCTGGATAATTCACACAGCATTATCTAGCCCCAAGCTAAGCAGAGCTTGTGTTATGGGTGCTAGATAACTGATATACCTACATACCTACCTAATACAATACATTACATTTACATTGTTATAACAGAAAAACGTGTCATTAGTTAAGTTTTTAATGTTTTATGTATGTTAGTTTTAAGGTATATATTACTATGGACTGTAGCATAAGTTAAATAAGATCTGTAACTTTTCTATGGTCTGAAATAAATGATTATTATATATACATATTTTTTATTATATATAGAAAACGACCAGAACACCTGGAACAAATAACCTGCAGATCGTACAAATATTTGTCCCAAGGCGGGAATCGAACCCGCAACCTCTTGCGTCGCAGGCAGACCTTCGTCCACCGCGCCACAGAGGTCGTCTCAATCTCTTAAATCCGACACTTAAACGTTTTATTTTATTGAAATTCTCCACATACCTGTAGCCAAGTCCTTATTTTCCGTGGATTTCCACGCTCCGCCATATTAGTTTCAAGCGAAAGCGTTGAAAAACTTCCTATGATCCATTAAAGTCGAAACCACCTGTCAAACAATAGTATATTGTATACCTAGGCGAGAACGTGCCTTATTCCTATGAACTGTGTCATTTGGCCTTAAAACACGCGAGGTAATAATCGCACTTTTCCCGCGTGATACATAGTGCTTTATCCTACGAGTTTTTTTTTTTCTAAATCTCTAGAGTTAATTGAAAATGTTAACTCGAATTATTTGAAAATCGTATGCAATAAATACGCGCGTACGATATTCATATGGTTATTTTTTAAATTATTGTTCCGAATTGCTACGAGGATTATTACGGAAGAGGCCAAATCATTCGGCTTATCGGAGTAAAAACTTTTTGTCGTTTTCTCTATATGAAAATAAAGATAGCTAACGGCTGCTTTTTCAGAAAAAAATATATACTAGAAATGGATTTCCATACATTTTTCTCTCCCACTAAACGCGTGACAAATGAAAGTCCATAGAGTTTTTCGTCCCGTTTTTTAGTACGCTTGCAATGATGAACTTTTTAGGCTGTGTTTGGAACAGGAATAATACAATACAATACAATACAAAACTCTTTATTGTACACCACAAAAAAAAAACAACAAACAGACATAGACCTTAAACATAAAAGTACAATGGGCGGCCTTATCGCTTAGAAGCGATTTCTTCCAGGCAACCTTTAAAAATAATCGACTATCTGAGTGGGTGTAGTACATATAAAATAATTAAAGTCGTCAAAATGTGATTTTAGTAGTTAAATTTTCTAGAGTTTAACAATTTAGAATAAGATATACAATGTTCCTGTCATAATGACGACCGATGTGGCGCGGTGGGCGAAGGTCCGCCTGCGACGCAGGAGGTTGCGGTTTCGATTCCCGCCTCGGGACAAATGTGTGTACGATCTGCAGATATTTGTTCAGGGTGTTCTGGTCGTTTTCTATATATAATAAAAAATATCTGTCTATGTAATGTATTGTATTATGTATATCAGTCATCTAGTACCCATAACAAAAGCTCTGCTTAGCTTGGGGCTAGATGATGCTGTGTGGATTGTCCAGCATTGTTAATAATAATAATAATAATAAGTTTATTTCATAAATAGGTTACAAAGTAGGTACATGGTCATAGTAATTTCCTTAAAATTAATTATATTTAATATATTTTAATGAACAATTATTTCATAAGATGTACGATGATTATTTATTTATTTATGTCTCTATTGTTAAATAAATATATTGTAATTATAAAGGTGGGTTTCTTTCAACAACTCCTCCTATCTTCCTCTTACGAATTTCAGATTTAACCGTGGATTTTGCATAATTTTTTTGCATATGAACCTGACGATTTTGAATACAACGAAAATTAATCATTCAAATCGGTGGAGTCGTTCTCAAGTGATGTCTGTCATACGAGGCAATTGATTTTTATTCAACTTCAGGAGGAGGTCCTATGTTCAGCTGTATGTATTTTTAAGGGTTTCGAGATCGGTTTCGAAACCCTTATAGTCTCTACTTACTAAACTTAAAGTAATTAAACAACAACACAGGATCACATTCAATCAAATCCGCCATGGATTGGACGCCATGGACTGTATGATCGTGCTATTAACGTGTTCCGGGTTTGAAACCCATATAAATAAATAAATAAATAAATAATGCTGGACAATTCACACAACATTATCTAGCCCCAAGCTAAGCAGAGCTTGTGTTATGGGTACTAGATAACTGATATACATAATATAATACAATACGTAGATAGATATTTTTTTTATTATATATAGAAAACGACCAGAACACCCTGAACAAATGTCTGCAGATCGTACACACATTTGTCCCGAGGCGGGAATCGAACCCGCAACCTTCTGCGTCGCAGGCAGACCTTCGCCCACCGCGCCGCATCGGTCGTATAAATTTAGGTTTGTTATAAAAGTGCGTATGCCCTCGCAGTCCGGGTAATCTCTAAGAAATGAAATAAGTTCACATTCCTAAAGAATGAAAATCCGAAATTTTAGGAACCTATTTAATTTCTTAGTTATTACTCAATGTGCGAGGGATTACGAACTATAAAAATAAAACCTTAGAATTGAGCAATGGCAACACCTCTCGTCAAACACTTATCTACTAAATGTTACTTTAGTCTTTGAACAGGTTTGGATAAGTTCAATGTTTTCCATGTAAGTAGAGCTAATGACGCTAGAGTCGTAAAAGATCCCAGAGAGAGTTTGAGGGTGGGGCGCGGGTTCGAGTCCTGCCGAAATCGACTTATTTCATTTCTTAGAGATTACCCAGAGTGCAAAGGCATACGCACTTTAAAGGTTTTTTAAAACACGCCAAATTATTTTTGTGACGTAGGTATGTGATGGAAACGGCTCAGAATTTCTAATGTAGTGTCTTTGACGAAAAAGTATGTGGGCTAATAAGATAAGATAATCTTCACTTTTGTTGCAGAAGCTCCGCTGAACCAGTTCTTCAAACCAGAAGATTATGCAAACTGTACTAAACACAAACTGATTGAAGTTCATGTGCCGTATAAGCTGCTGACAGCAATATAAGTTTATCCCAAGTTCCATAAAGTATCAAAGAGCTGTTTGGATGATGAAAGCTTCAATAAGCAGTTTCGTTGGGTTATGGTATCCTTTGGGATATGGCGTCTCGTTAATTCGTGATTGAATCCGATATGTAGTCGTTAGCCGTTCATCCTAACCCTATATTGTATAATTTGGGAAATTGTGCGTGTCTCATCGTATTCCGCCGTATAAAATTCAAGACTTTGCCCCTGGCTTTGGACGCGCTTTTCCAATAACAATATTATTTAGTCTTTAATCGACAGAGAACTAACGTTATCGACATAGCTCAAAGGAAGAGCAAGCTGAATTGACAGTTTGCCGGTCATATCTCGAGAAGAACCGACCAACGCTGCGGTAAACGTGTTCTTGAGTGGATACCACGACTCGGCAAACGTAGTGTAGAATGCCCTCCGAACAGGTGGGATGACGATTTGCGAAAGACTGCTGGCAGATGCTGGATGCGGCAAGTTGAAGACAGGGCGCTATGGCGCTCAGTAGGGGAGACCTATGTCCAGCAGTGGACTAATATTGGCTGTTGATGATGATAGTCCTTAATACCCGTTTAAAGCGCAAGCTGCTTGACACGTGCTCGCAGGCTCGTCACCGAAAAAAGCGAACGATTTACCACAAAGTTCGAATTTAAGGACCATCGAACTGTCCACATCATTCGACAGATTGATCTCTGCTTTTTCAAATGACACTGACAGTTTTAAGATAGGCACAGTTTAACTGACTAAAAAAGGTCAGTAAAGGGGACTCCAACATCTCGTCTCCCAAGCCAACCTAACTTTCACGTGGCAGGTATAACGAACTAGACTTTGGTGAAAATATCAAACAAACTTCATAATTAGATATTTCAATTATTTTCCATCACTTGACATTGGCAGAATTGTGTATAACCAGACACTATTATCATTAACAAAGAATCATCGTTCTCAACATCTACGAAGTGGGCACATCGGGATTAACAGAGATAACAGAATTATGTTTGCTTTATATAGAATAAATATACTTTATAGAGAAGTTAAATTTAAGATTTAATATTGAAAAAAAAAACAAATAAGTCTGAGCATTTATACTGAAGAATGCTTCACCCTGTGCTTCACCCTGTCTGAGTAAAGCATTATCTTGCCCCGTTCGTTTCGTGGAAGCAAGAACCAGAATTTTAGTTTTTGTCTAAATGATTAGGTGAGCAATTTAAGAGTTTTCTTTCGAATTACCTCTTCTACAAAATAAACCTGCTAGGCTCAAGAGAGACTAAAATGAAATTTTTGGATTTAACGCTAAGTTAGTGATTTTGCAGCGTGTTTTTTTGAGTAGGTAAATGGCTCAATCAGAAACTATGAGAGTTAGAGAAAAGTCGTGAAAAGAGTCATGAGCACAATTTATGATAAAATAAACACTACATACATAGGTGCTTCTTCTTAGATATATTTATTGAAATTTTTCATAAATGATTCTAAAATTCATAGGATTAGATGTTTTAACAAGAATGGACCGCATTAAAATACATGTTAAGTATCCTGGTAAGCTGTAAGCACATCAGTTGTTCGAAGTAAGTGTATTAACATAAAAAATAGACATAAGAAATAGACTTCCTTTCATTTCTAATAATGAATTTCTTCGCAAAGATTGATCCTCATCAGCAACCAAAACCGTTGATGCAAGATGCAGATTTAAAAAACTCTAAAATTGCGTGTAGAGTTCAGGAAGTATTACCTCACAATTCGATGTCATGATTCCTTTAATGACTTTTCTCTAACTCTCATTGTTTCGGATTTTGCCAACCACTCCCACGTCAAAAATCCATCCGGTATAATATCTTCTATTTACATAAGACAGAGAGAGTTAAATTTGTGGCATAAATTACAGAGTTTTCTCACTTTATGTTTATGAAAAGCTAATAACTGGGTTTATATTTGTCGCTATCATTATGTAAATTGTGATGGATGGTTTTGTCAAGTTTGCTACCCTCTTATGGACCAAGAGCCTGCGAGTGCCAGACCTTCGTTATTTTATAAAAGCAGAGAGAGAGGTCTGTGTATCCCTTCCCCCCATCTGTAGGTAAGGTCACAAATTTTCACCAATATTATCTACCTTCCTATGCCCATACACACAGGTAGGAAAGATCACGTTCGCAGATTAGGCCCGTATAAGTCGCTCAGTCATGAACCTATGCTTGAGTAACGCTTTTCGATGGTATAAACGTCACTCGAGCATGGCATCATCTATGACTGAGCAAGCATTCATAGTCCTAAGTGTATGGCCAGAGTCCCCGCTCTTCTAGAGCGTCGGGTGTTGCGGGGTTAAACGGTCGAGAGCGCGTTGAAATGAGTGGCCTTAGTAGGTATATATTATATTCTGTTTTCCTGAACTTATTTTTTCGAACGTCATCTTTCAACAACACTCGTATCAACGCAGCAAAACACAAGTCGTAGCTAATGAAGAATTGAACATGCACGCATCGCCCCGCACGACGCAATCAAGCCCGCTGCTGCCCAAACACCGCTCGGCCAGCACTCTGGACGCCGCGCCGCCGCATGCCCCGCTATAAGTTAACATGAACGCCGCATGCCCCGCTCCACGCGACGATCAAGTAGACCAGGCACCCAGGCCGTACACTAACTCTCAGCTTTTATAAAATAACGAATGTCTGGCGGTCGCTGGCTCTAAGCATAAGGTCGGGTTTAAATCTGACATAACTGCCTGAGAGACTGAAATAAAATATTGTTGATGTGTTCTCAAGGCAAAATACATTAAAATTGATTTAACGTAGGAAATCCGTGTTTAAATTGCCCTGTGTATTGTGTTGTACCTTTTTTGCAAGTGAAATGAAGACGTTTGCGAGGAAAATTGCGAAGTACAAAATAATGATGTGGAATATCTAATTAGGTACCTACAATGATGGGGCCGGTCCATATTGTGATGTAATGAGCCGGGGGCGAAGCCACAAATCCTCATTACCCGCGGGGGCTTTGGTCAGGAAGGTGTCTCTTTATGATGTCGTAAAAATAAACGTTAGTGACATTGCTAGCGCGGCGACTTGTGATTGTTATGATGAGCCGCTTTTTAACTAACCCTTTATTCGTAATATTCTGCTAATATTTCATATTGTTAATTCTCTCTCCGTCTTCTTCGATTGACATAAGTCAGAGAGAAATAACACTGCTTAGCCGTTGTCTACTATCTGGTCTAGTATGAGTTGCAAAAACTATAAAAGTTTACGTTTCCTTCCTTGACTGAGAGAAACTTCTTTTCATAGAATGACAGCGGTCTATAATTTTATATGAATACGATTATACATTTAGTCACAATTTGAATGGTTATGTTATGATTTTTAGTGATCTGTTTCATTTTGGCAGTACGAGCGTCAGTCAAGATAATGGTAGTGAATTGAACGATTTCGGAAACCATTTCTGTTTTGGTATTTTGCATACTCTTACTTTGGTTGATGACAGAAGTGTTAGTAAAAACCCCCGATAACATCCAAAAACTCTCTGCGTATCAACATTACTAATTAATTTTTTTATTTTTTATAAAAAAAAAGCTTTATTACAAATTAAACACACAGTAAGAAATTAATCTAGGGTTTTCACACATATTTTTTTACCCATTATGCATTAGTAATCAATCAATGATGAAACGTGTGTAATATGCATGAAAATAGCTTCGAATGGTGAAATTAAAAGACGTAAAGCATTCGCAGATCAAAGTACCGGTAAGAGTATCGATTAATATAACACATTACATTATGTATAACATTCGCTGCCCAGCTCACGGAGCTCCGGATAAACGAGTGTCGAGCGAGGGCGTGAAAGTTTTAGATGCCAAGTGTTGCTTCAAGACAATACGGTATTTATTTTATTAATTACAATAACAATCACATTTTACATTTAAAGTTTGTACCATAAAAACCTGGTTAGGTTTGTCTTGGTACTCACACTTGTCTATTTGTTGTCTAAGTGTAAAATATTCATTACCTATCTAATTAAAGCCTACCATAATGCATCGGCTTTCACGTTTACTCCTTCTGACCAAAAACCTGGTTAGGTTTGTCTTGGTACTCACACTCGTAGAAACTTAAGTATTTGTTGTCTAAGTGTAAAATATTCATACCTATATAATTAAAGCCTCCATAATGCATCCATCTGCTTTCACGTTCACTTCCGCTGACCAAAAACCTGGTTAGGTTTGTCTTGGTACTCACATTCGTAGAAACTTAAGGTATATGTTGTCTAAGTGTAAATATTAATTACCTATCTAATTAAAGCCAAAATAATGCATCAGCTTTTAAGTTCACTCCCTTTGACCTGCCAGTGTGCTCTACATGGCAGGGCCTCTATCAACCTTGATGTAGTTTAATATCCAGCCTGAAGCTAAACTGGGCTTAAGGGAGTTCGTAGGTAGGTACCAAAGTTTACTTGTTATGAAAAATTATGTTTATCCATTTTTATAAGAAACAACTTCAGATTGGATTTTGTACCACGTAGCTAATAAATTATGATGTAATTGGCCTGGCTGTATCGTAAATAATCGTATAAGTTTATAGCCAAAGTTATACCTAATTCAATTGGTTTTTTATTATGTTATGTAAGGGCGACCTATGACGCCATTTTGTGAAAAAGATAGGCATAGGATTTCGCGTTCATAGGAGCGGGACAGAGCAGAGCTACGTAAGCGCAGAAATCAAGTTTTTGCATATTATTTGTTACAGAGGAAATTATTTTCTTTTATATCTGCATATAAAGTGTTGTTTAATCTCCATGCTTATTCTCAAGATCAAGATTTCTGTATTTATTGAGGTATAAATATTTTATTAAAAATGCGTTCTTTGCGATTTTTTTCAATAGAAAACCTTTTATGGAATCGTGTTTTCGACACATATGACGGATAGAACTTTACCATTAATGTATAAATTTCGAAGTTAAATATTCAGTACTTAGTTTGGAAGATGTGGACAACAAACGAAGCATATTCCATTCTGCTTCACAATCATTTGATTGTTTTGAAAAAAAAAAACTGAAAAAACCGTATCGCTTAGTTTTAAACATTTTGCTGTTTTTGATAAATAAAAATACCGCGGGAATAAAACTATTATGGGACAGCGTGTCGTGATAATTTTTTAAACATCTGTTATATAATCATCCATATTTATTCAAAACGGTCCATAAATTACAGAGAAATCGACGGTCAAGTAAACATAAGTCCAGCCGAACACAGAACATTTTATTAATTTAGTTTTAATTAAATCTTTAATATGTATATTATTAAATGTAAATCACATACATACCTATTATGTAAGTGGGTATGTGATTTTCTTAGATAGTAAAATAACATACATATATGTATATTAAACTTTCATTATTTTAATGAACTAAAATAAGTAAAATGTTTATTTATTTATTTTTTATCTAATTTATCATTTAACTATTATGAAATACAAAAGCAAATACATTTATAAAAGTAGGTGTCTATCTATAATCAAAATGTTATTTAATGTAAGTATAGTATATATAGCGAAATGACGGTTACCTAGTTAGGTAACCGTCATTTCGCTTTTATCTAGTTAGAAGGCGGGGTAAACATTTTTAATAAAATGCTCACATATCAGCTTTTTGAAATAATCTTTAGATTCTTCTTTCCTGATATCATATAGTAGGGAGTTCCAGAGAATCCTGCCTTCAGCGCATCCTGTTTTATTCAAGTCCGGTTAAAAATTAACTTTCAGCTTTAATAAAAAATGTAAACATGTGCCACTGAATAAGCAGAATAGTTTGGTCTGTTTAGAGCGCCCACTTATTTGCAATGCTGGGCGTACAAACAAATCTTTGCAGATCCCTCGGGGTAAAGCCGAGTAAATTGTCGACATAAAACGTTATGAGAAAACGCCTTAACCGCACGAGACTGCCTTCAATCTCTTGCTGCCGTATTTTGCATTTGGAGTGAACGTTACTAAACAGGGCTCTGTCTTGAGACCGTATTGTCTGAGCTGAATGTCCAAGCTGAACGCTCAAGTCTAGTGAGTATTTCTTTAAGTGTTCGCTAAATTAAATTTGGCTGAACGTATTATGAGGGGTCGCCGGGAGTATGGACTACTTCGCAGGAAGCGAGGCCCTTTTACCTTCGCACCTTTAGGGTGACCTTTGCTCTTCAAAGCGAATTTGGTAACCCAGGCCCAAACTGGGAACTGCGAAATGAAATGGGAATAGGCAACATATATATATAACGAAAAGAAAGTAATACAAACTGGCCAAGTGCTAGTTGAACTCGAGTACCTAAGTGACAGATTCTGGAGTAAATTCCTATATATAAAGAGTTACTTACGTTACTTCCAAAAAAAATCAATACTAAATTATATGAATTTTTAAGATTCTTTGATACTAGGATATGGAGGTTCTGTTGGAACGGTTGTTGGTACGAAATCTCTAAAACGAAAACTTTATATTTTGTGGGCGAAGGTCCGCCTGCGACGCAAGAGGTTGCAGGACGCTGTCTATATTTACCCATAACACAAGCTCTGCTTAGCTTGGGGCTGTTGTGTGAATTGTCCAGCATTATTATAATATTAGGACTTCGTTTCTTTTTTTAGTACCTACTTATCAGCTTAGGTTTGTTTGATGTTTTACTAAAAATAAAACCTAAACCGCTTTGAAAGAAATTCTGAAAGTGGTTTTAAGAAAGACTTAAAACAAATATTTGCAGGTTATCAGCATGTTCTGTCGAGCTCGTCTGTGGCCGCCCCTCTGTTGGCTTAAACTAACAAGTCCTTTACAACCTTCTGACCTTTTTAGTATAGAGTTGAACGGTCAGATAACACTGAAAGGCATTGACTGCTCGGCATAAACTGTGAGTATAAGTACCTTTTTAATCCCTACAAATGTTACATGCATTACTACGTGCATTATTATTTTCTAAACGATTTCAGGAGGAGGTTTTATATCCGGCTGTATGTTTTAATATGTATTTCCGTAAATAATGTACCGATTTATTAATTCCGCTATTGTTTAGAAAATTATCCAGCAATGGTTTCGTAGAATAGGAATATTCTCGAAGGAACAGTATTTATCCCTCTTTTGAAATTTCAACATCACACTTTGTACCGAAATTATAGGTATTGAAATTTTTATTTTTTTTCTTTAAGTCAGCAATGGCGCACGCTATGTATTATTAATTCAAATTGCAAGTTAATAGCGCCAGTAGTTACTGATATATTCAAGAAAGAAGGGAGACGGACAGAGCGATACCATAAGGGTTTTGAAACCGATCTCGAAACTCTAAAAGACTGAGAAAAGACTACATTATTAGGAGACGTCACTGAATTTTTTAATTGTGCTTTCGAAGTGTTCCGGGCTTAAAACTACAACTCATTTAATTATTCAGGAATTTGTAGTCGATTGATAGATTTTAAAAACATGCCAAAGCATTATTATTATTATACTTAATTAATTATTGTGTACTTTTATCGTCCCACAGCGGGAAAAATACCTCTCTTTTGCATGCGTTTTCTGTTTTCTCCATTCTCGATGTGCCTCAATTTATCTGATTCTAATGAAATAAAACTGACGGCTTCAAAACCAGGAAAATACGCTTGGAAAATCCCACGATATTTCTCTAGTTGTTGATTCAAAGTATTTCGCAGAGAGTTCTCTAAGCCCTTTATCGAGAATATGCATACAGTTAAATCGAGCAATATAGGGAATGGAATTCCGAGTCACCGCAGATATCACGACCCTGCCCGCCTTGCCGAGTTTAAAACATGCTCAAAGAGCGCCGATTGTACCGAGAGAATCCTCAGTTCAAAATCTAAAATGACAGTTCTCTAGTGATCTAGACCTGCAAAGAGCAAAGAAAACCTGATCGATTATTTATCGACCATCAAAATTAATAAATTAATAAAAGTTAATTACTCTAACTGCGATATGAGAATCTGTTGAGTACTTATGTGTATTAGTATTAGTATTTATATATACATAAGTAAGTACCCAACAGATTTTTAATAACAGATTATTAATTATTAATAATTTAGCCATAGGTTTTTTGCTTTATAGTGCGTAACACGCACTTATTACATTTTTGTGAAAAATTTAAGCTTTTAGAAATTAGAACTATATTATATAACAAAAGTCCATACTGTGAATTGTGCTAGGGATATTTTGAACTAAATATAATTAATAGGAAAATTATGAGATTGGAGTCGATTTCAATAATTTTCTAAGATTTTGGTAGGTACTTATCCTTGATTGTCATTTTACTTGTCAGATAACTTTCAAAGTAAACCAAAACCTTAATTGAATTCAGAATATTAAATTGGAAACGATAATCAGCTTCAATGTAATTTTATGAACTGGTCTTCTATTTATGGCCCACCATCTTTGCTGCTTGTCTGCCTACAAAGTGCACTTAGGTAGCAAGTATTAATTAATTTAGGTAGGTGCTCTATATAGCCTACATAATGTAGCTGGACCTGTGCGTAAGTAAATAACCAGCAACGTCTTTTATACTATTCAAGTAGGTAGTTACTATCCTTGTAAATAATAGTTTATAAGGAATAAAGGAAAGCGAAAGGATTAGCAAGCTGAAGTGGCAGTGGGCTGGCCATATTTCAAGAAGAACCGACAACCGCTGGGGTAAACGTGTTCTTGAGTGGAGACCGCGACTCGGCAAACGTAGAGTAGGACGCCCTAAGACCAGGTGAGATGACGATTTGTGAAAGACTGCTGGCGGATGCTGGATGCGGCAAGCTGAAGACAGGGCGCTATGGCGCTCATTAGGGGAGGCCTATGTCCAGCAGTGGACTGGTATAGGCTGATGATGAAGGAATAAACTATCTTGCAACTAATAGTATCAAACCTTATAAAGATCTTCTATGTACCTAATGTTTTTCTAACGAGAGATTTGTTCTCGCTCAGACTTCCCTCGTAAATGTAGAACGGATTTTGTAGAAAACCAGCACATTTCTCTCAAGATGATGAGAGGTTTGACAGGTTGTTTGATAGTAAAGAGTGAGTTTTTTGTTGGCCAAAGTTAAGATCAAACTACCGACTGAATTCTTAGCTTTGATAAGTTTAAATTGCTACGTTAATAAATACCTACAATCCTATCTTATGCAAACCGTGTGTGTGTTGAAATGCCACACAATTTCTGACAGAGTCAAAATTTTGAACTTAAAACAAACGAAACAAGAACATACTCAGTCCTTATATCAAAAACATTTTGATACTGTAAACTACATTACTACAACTGAGAAGTACATGACCCAAAAATATCAAACTTGATTATTTTAATTTATGTTCACAGACCTGACTTATAAAAGATTTAAGATTATTTCTATCCCATCGGAACTGAAGCCATGTGGTGCCGGCTTAGAATTTGCACCACCCCAACTCTTCCCGTAGGTGTCGTAAGAGGCGACTTAGGGACATACACCAGGAGGCGGGCAGCAGCGCCTCTTGCAAAATAGATCTACCATCGAACTGCGATCCCCAACCCGTTTGCCCATCGTGGAGATTATGGGCATTATCCCCCTGGAGATAACAAAATCAGGGGGAGGCCTGCGTCCAGCAGTGGACTATTATAGGCTGTTGAGGTTGAGGAACTGATTTATGAGATAAAAAGTAGTCTGTTTAAGTCCAGGCCTAGAACTATCTGTACTCAAAATTTCAGTCCGCTTCGTTCAGTAGTTTGTGACGAAATAATAAATATAAATCCATCTCAACATACAAACTTTCGCATTTTTAACATTCTTGTGAAACAAGGAGTGCAATTAATATGAATAAAACGTAAAGATGAACAAATGCTTGTTGTATAACTACTAACTAATACGGAGAATATGAAGATACATAAAAACACACATACCGCCAAACATAGAACCTCCTCCGCTTTGGTTTTACGTCGGATAAAATCTATGTAGGTACGCACAAACAACTGGAAGTGATAACCTCCTTAAAGTCGGGTAAAAACGCCTACGCTTTTAATTAAACTAATAAATTACCTCGCTCGTGGTGGAAGCACTTATCTGTTCCCACTTTCCCCGCACACGCCGCAAAGTGAATCCCCTTAATTGCACAAAAGTAATTGGAATCCTCGCCACATAATATAAGAAAGAGTGGACTAGGACTGCACTCTCAAAGAAGCTGCCGTGAACCGTTCATTAAGATTTGAAGTTTCGATTAAATTAAAAGTTTTTTAGTCTGCAACTCGCTCGCATTGTGCTCGTTAAGTTTTAGCGACGACATCTTGCGGTTTTATCATATTGGAAGCGTGAAGTTTTATAGTTCAGGCTAGCTGTACCTATGTACAGTGGCCGTTTATTACTCGTTAGTATATGCTCTTAGGGGTAAAATTATAAGCTAGGATGTATAGAATGAAATGGAATATTAGGTGTAGGAGTCTAAGAATCCTAGATTTCATATTTGAACAGCAGTAGGAGCTCAAAGATCATGGTAATGTTGATTTATTCGAAAGACCAGCTTTAGTACTTTAGATAGATAGATAGAAAATGCTTTATTGCACACATAATATAAATAGCAAACAAAAATAAAAGAAGTAAAAATAACAAATATGTAACAATTGGCGGTCTTATCGCTCAAGAGCGATCTCTACCAGACAACCGTGGATGGATAGGATCGTTGGATTGAACGGGGATCTGTGTGCATAAATAAGAAGCTAATTACAAAATTCTAAATTGACTCACAATATTATTTTATGAAATATTAGTACATATAACCTACCAACACAAATTTCAAAACTACTAAAATAAATAAATAATAAAATCGAACAAATAACAATACATAAACATACTTTTATAGATACATAAATACATATCTACATTTTTATGGAAAAATGGGTGTGGTTAGTGACAGCAGGACAAATAGTGTTCCTTTACCATACTCTTGAATATTGGCAGAGACTTTGCACGCCTTATTGAAACTGGCAATGTGTTCCAAAGTTGTACAGCACGGACAGTAAATGAGTTGTCGTAGAAAGAAGTAGAGTGAACAGGGACTTGAAGCATAAGAGTTTCAGAGGAGCGC
This sequence comes from Eupithecia vulgata, assembly GCA_946478455.1. Classification (NCBI taxonomy): domain Eukaryota; kingdom Metazoa; phylum Arthropoda; class Insecta; order Lepidoptera; family Geometridae; genus Eupithecia; species Eupithecia vulgata. The sequence continues at coordinate 10,374,551 of OX297862.1, read as the reverse complement.
AGAGAAAGAGCGTGCGAATGATGAAGAAAAGTGAAACGTTCCTTGAGGGGGGGGCTTTAAGTACTAAAATAAACAGAAATTCTAAGTTAAGGCTAAATTAAGTTGTAACCCCAGCCGGTAACAAAATGAGATTTTTCTATTTACATTTCTAACGAAAAGTATAGAAATAAAGAGAACACAGATAAATGAAGCGCATCTGCAACACCAGAACGTATATTCCCCCAGCCCATTAACGATTCGACCACGCGAGAACAAATGTGCCTTAGTACACTTGGCGAGTCGAACCCGAATATTTATTTCAGGAGTTTCTAGAGATGTTGTAAACGGGGCTGTCCGGATATCGGATTATAAATCAGGCTATGCGCGTCCGGATTCCGGACTCGCAGTCGGGTGCAAGTTGGCAGTTGGCAGAACACGGCGGGGTGCGGTGCCCGTGTCGCAGAGATGCATCGTGACCGCGGGCGCCTCGCCAGATACGTGTATCTAACTCTATTGGCGGCGAAAGTAGAAATTCTTACTTACGCTTGCAATCAATGTAGCTTTATACCAAAGGGCACACTGTATCAATTTTGAGGCTTACCAGCTGCTTTTCTATAGTACCCAAGCAATCACCTACCTTATGACGTGTGTGTGAGAAGAGAAACCTAATTTTAAGAAGAAATGAGTAATTTTACTGTAATGTTTGTACATTACAGTAAAATTACTCATTTCTTCTTAAAATTTGGTTTAAAATAAAATTTGGTCGGTCCCAAGATTGTTCTTGGGACCCACCAAAATCAAAATTAATAACTTTATTTCTTTAGGCTTACATTATAAGCATTTAGAGAAGACAAATTTTATACAGCTATATAAATTTATAAAAAGGGGGTAAAACTAGCACGAATGAAAAAAAAAATTATAAACCAAATGCATGATGCATTTGGTTTTTTAGCATTGATTAAGAGGTTATTAGCGGTGAAACAATGTAATATTTGTGAAGAAAAAAAAATTTACGTCGTCGTAATTATATTTTTTTCTGTCAACTTTAAAAAACAATGAAGTATCATCAGCAAATAAGACATATATCACAGATATCTTTTGCTAAAAAAAGGAGATTTAACTAAAATAAAAGGAGTCCTAATATTGATCCTTATGGGACGAATCATTAAATTTTTGAGCCCCTAGGTTCTTCTTTACCAATATCTACTTTTTGGACTCTATCAGATAAATAAAATAGCATAAGGTCCAGTGCCTTGTTGCCATTATATGCCACAGACTATTTTCTTTACTGAAATATTAAAACTACTTCTCCCTAACATGAAGCATGCTGAACCAGAAACTTCAGTTATTGGATAAACATAAAAACAGCAAAATATGTTCGTGCATAGTGCAGTTTACAGTTCGATAGGAGGAAATGTAGAATAAGATAACAAAGAAAACCCGAGAACTATGAAATATGCAGGCGTGCGCAACACAAATTGCGCTAACTTGAGAACGAAATGCAAAACTTGAACGTCTCGGGGAGGGCAAACGCAAGTCAAGTGTGGAGCGGCTGTTCTGTAAATAGGACGGACTTGGAAGCCGACGCTAACTTTAACTCACAACATAGTTGTGGCGCCTATACACGCGTGACATCTGTACCAACAATGCACCAATTGAATAAAATATTATTCTTACAATATTTAAGCACCGCCATACTTTATTTTTTTCCCCCAATTGTTCTGGTTGCTTGGAAGAAATCGCTTTAAGCGATAAGGCCGTCAACTCCATTGCTGTTCTATTTAATATGTTAAATTTAAAACTATCTATTATTGGAACTAAGTTCATTATCGCGCCTTGTGAAAGGGGGCTGGACGGAAAAAATTCTCACGAGAAGTTGTAACGACACTTTTTGCTATAGTAAGCTATTGTAAGCCGTGCGGCGTGCGCATGTTTCTCTGTCTGTCTTTCTCTCTCTCTTATAGAAAGGAACTTCGTTCCATCCGGGTGTCCCTTGACATCTCTCAACTTTTTTTTTCTTAATTGGTGATGAATAAAGTATTCTCTATATATCTATCTATAATTATTTTCTGTTTTTTATGTGTATTGGTTATTTAAAAAACCTTGTCTCGGATTTACTGGGAAACAGCAAACGGCTTAGTTTTGTTAACAATTTAAAAGTATCTATTGAGCAAACAAATCCGAGTTTTCTCAGAAAAGTGTTTACAGGGCACACTCAATTTAGGTTTTTACTTTTACTTAAGCATAAGCAAAGTCAAGTTTACTGAAAGCTTTATTAAACTTTCTAGTGATAACATCATAAAATAACGGATATTTAGCGACACTTGATATTTACGCAATAGACAGATCTTTAAGTTTTTTTAAACTTTCGCGATTTGATAACATATTTAAGATTATTTATCGGGTATAAAGCTTTACACGTTGCGACTGGTCGCTGTAACGCGGTTGAAACGTTGGAGAAAAGAAAGCAAAAGGTACGCGATAAATACCCGATATAATCTTTAAGTTTAATCTTTAAGTTTTTTGGTAGTAAATAAGATTGCACCATTTCGCATGTGTGTATGGGCTTTGTTCAGATAACTAAGTTGTCATTGCGGGCGTCGAATGACAGTGGTGCAAGCATTGTGTAGAATATCCCTGGAGGGCTTATGCGGCTTCATGCTGGGTTTGCTAAGCATGTCGATTGTTTTGTACAAGTACTTAGTCGAAATTGGAAGGTTGGGTTTACGTTGACGGCCTCTGTTCCCCTTTGGGCGAAGGTCTGCCTGCGACGCAAGAGGTTGCGGGTTCGATTCTCGCCTTGGGACAAATATTTGTACGATCTGCAGTTCTTTGTTCCGGGTGTTCTGGTCGTTTTCTATGTATAGTAAAAAGTATCTATCTATGTAATGTATTGTATTATCTATATCAGTTATCTAGTACCCCTAACACAAGCTCAGCTTAACTTAGGGCTAGATAATATACTGTGTGAATTGTCCAGCATTATTTATTTATTTACATTTAGTAATTTTCGAATTCCGAACAAAAAGTATACAGTAGTTAGTGAAGCGCGCTGCAATTTTTTTCGGATTCTGTTTCAAAATTAATGTGAAACTTTTTTTTTTGCTCATTTTATTTTATATAGCAATTTTTTTTCTTGGATAACGTTCTAGTTCTTACTATTTTTTACTTTTTTACGGCAGGGTTAGACTGTCATGAATGTTGAGAGTGGTTATAAAGCAAGCTTTTATCTATTCTCTTTACCTTACGAGTTGGCTCCATCATAAATTTGCACTATTAATGTTTTTATTTTATGGCCATAACACTATTTCAGAAATATTAACGAGGAGTAAAATAATTTATTAAAATTCTTTAAACAATAGGTACTTAGGTTATTTATGTAGGTTGCACCTAAACAAGACCAAAACATGACCAAATTTAGTTGCATAAACAAAAAAATGCAGAGAAAAAATGCCCTGTACATCAAGAGTCGAGGATAATTTTAGACTTCATTAATGTTGGCTCTATCTTTTATTTAGGCACTGGCATTGTGCAGTTGCCCTTTAATGGATGCTCATCAACTTGTCCTTCAACGACTTAGCTTCTTTCATGTACAGACAGACTCCACGAGACAGTAACCAAGCGTCATATTCGCATTGTGACGTCATCCACCGCCCCTCTGAATTCCCAGCGCTGCCGTGCCTCTCATTGTGCCCGCCCCAGTTTTTAATCTGGAGACGTCGAATAAAAGCACAATACCCGGATACATCTTCCTTCGTATTTGTTCCTCTTTTAATCAGCGAATAGTGAAACCCGAAGGTCGTAAATACCCGTCGCCAATTTCATACCATCGATATTCCATTACTGTTATCTGTTTGACTAGAGTAACAAATGATACAAAGAGAGAAGAAAAAGCACACGTCCAATATCAGCTGCGCATTATTAATCTAAGGGCGCTCGCTGCTCGTCGACAACACATTTGATGTAGGATTGTCTGCGACGTAGGATAAATCATAGTTATATTACTGAGTCGTTGTGCGACGGCCGTAATATATCAAGGGGCATCAGTCCACTGCCGTCTCAGCATTGAAGTTTCTATTTCTACCATGATATGCACGCAGTGGACAATTGAGATAAATGTCGAAGCTTCGTGTGCCGAGATCGAAGCTTCACTAGCCTTAGTTGTGAGACAGCTTCGCATTATTACAGACCATTCCGCTGGCATTAGGAGTAGCTGCCGAGAATAATATGCCCGAGGAACTCTGAGGAGACAAAGTTTTTGTAAAACCGTCTGATGTGAGCGAGCGCTTTGTATTACCAACAAAGCTCCACGGGCCTCAACGTTAGAGCTTTTAGGCGGTGGTTATAGTACCCGCCGCAAATGTGAATTTACGCTTTGCATTTTGAAAAATTAAAAGCGACATTTTCAATGCAATTGCGAACGTTCTTTCCACAGTCGGCGCGGGTAATGGCCACTCCAATCCCAAATTGCGCGGTCTTTTTGTTGCCGACGCTTTTGTAAACACTTCATTGCCGAGTTTAATATAACTTTTCAGTTCAATCGGTGATTGAATTTTCCAGGTAAAACGAATTCAATAATCTTTGAACGTTATATAAATATAGCCAAATCCGCGTAACAAAGTTTCAGGTAACGAAGCAAACTGTTAAGTTTGTTCTAACCAGCCTTAACCGAGCTTAGTGAAAGCTTAGCGTTAAAGAGCAACCTGTAACGGCATTGTGAAATATCTGTGTCTATTTGCAATATTAAGTAAAATTGACAAGTAAAGTGAATATAATTTCAGTTTCCGTTTACTCTTATTTCAGGCTTAAAATTTAAGCACAATTCATTCCGGCCGAAAGAGTCTTTCAATAGCAGCGCGTTGTAATGATGCCAATTAGTTTAAATACGCAATTTAAATAACCAGATGTCGGAGAGAGGCTGTGGGCTCCACTCTCTCCGAAATCGCTTCAAGCCACGTGCGCCTGACGAGATCTACGACCTTCTTAATAGCCACTAATAATAAAAGCAAACGAGCAAACGACTTGTAACAAATTGTATTATCTGCTGAAATGGCCCTTGAAAACGCTGGTATAGCTCCGTATTGCTCCCTTAAGTCGAATTACTTTTCGATTTCAAAGTGCCGGCTAGAGGCGCGGGTAGAGTGCCGTAGTTAGCATTTTCATCTTATTTAGTCTGATTTGCGCCAAAACAACACTGAATGGGTGCCAAATAGGAAGAGTCGGATACTAGCTTTTAAAACTGCATGGCTTTTTTGGTTGCAATGAAGCACTGCTATTATGTGGTTTTGGCTGAAGATATTCGTGCGGTTGTTTATTGTTTTTATCTACGCTGATAATCTGGGTGGTATTCTTTGAAAACTACTTTGAAGATTGAATATTATTTGAAACTTTTGTCAAAATCTCATTATAATATATATCTAAAGTTAGTAACGGGGTGATATGTAATAACGGGTGCTGGTGTACCGTAAATACAACCGTCAGTAAGGTAATAGGAATTAATTTTGAGTATGTACCTTTTGTGTAAGTAGTTTGTAATTTGCGTAATAAACTTAATGCTTGATTCGTGAGCTTGAAAATTATTCGAACCGATTTCTGTTTCTATGGAAAATATAGGAGTACAAGTACAAATTTATGTGTATAATTAATAAATAATAAATACATAAATATAATTTATAAAAGGTGTAAAAAAATTAAGAACTTCAACGTCTCCCACAGAAGCAAAAATTAAGAACAAAACTATAAGGGGTTAAACATTCGTCCTTAATTTTTGCTACATCCTGTATAAGTATAATTTTCCATTTTGGGTTACTTCAGTCCTTTTTTAAGCTATGGCCTGTAAAATTTCATACCTATCAAAAAGAAAGATAAAGACCAACCATATTTTTTTCTCTCTTTAAGACTGTGGGATGAAATTAAACGAGGAAAAAGGTAGTTTCTTTCGAGACTGCAATGCAACGGCATTAATTCAAGAGGAAAGGCCGCCTAGAGGAAATTGTCTGGCTGAGTGCTTTACATTATATGCTCATACACTTTTACAGAAAACTAATTTTTGTTATGTCGCATCGGATAAGTAGGACTGGGGATAAAAAGTTAATACTTACACGTTACATTTCGCATAGATTTGATCTTATCGAGAAAAAAGTAGTTGAGCTTCCTGTAAATTGTTTACAACAGTCAAATAGCTCATTGTTTCAATTGAAAATACTAGTTTTAATTTAATTATATTACATATAATGTGATTGTTATTTTCTTTGTCATAACGAGAAAAGTAGAATAACAGAATAAATCAATTACAACTAGTATTTTCACTTATATCTACAGAAGCCAGTGTACAGAATGCTGGCACCATTGCCACGTTGATTGGTAATGCTAATTGGTCGACCAAAATAAAAGCCAGCATTCCGATCACCTGTGGACTCCTTTAGGAATTTTGTAAGATCTTTGTATACTGCGTGTGCACCAAGGCATGAAAATGAATATTTTCAGTGCAAAAAATTATGTTAAAATTTCAAAGAGACCTAGGGGGGCAAATGCATCAAATGAAAGTGATTGATACATTCCAAAATAATTTCTGTATACTTTTAGATATATTTTGAAAAACGTAGAAAAATTTACAATTCCTCATATCTCCTATGTTTGCAGAGCGATCCATGTACAATGTAGTTGGTTAGGTTACACACGTACTGAGGGTGGGGCGCAGGTTTGAATCCTGCCGAAATCGAAAAATTTTGAGACTTATTTAATTTTTCTTAATTTTACTCCGGGGACGGACATAGGCTTCTTGAAAAGCCCGTGCGAAGCCGCTGGCAGCAGCTGTTATGCAAAGAACTCCTTGATCACAGAGCATAGACCGCCAGTCAGCTACTAGTAAAGCAAAAGCGTATAGACAATGAATCCATCACCGAGTATTACTTTGGAAGAAGTATTGGACAATTTGCTTTTTTTTAGAGCCATCGAGCACATATCCAGGGTATATGCTCGATGGTTAGAGCACACCCGTACTGAGAGTGGGGGCGCACGTTTATTTATTTTCGAATATCCCAATCCTAAATAGGAGTCCACACAACACAGTTGTTCATATTTATTGTCCAGCTCTACTACCCGGAACTTGGCATCTAATGGCATGTGGCAGCGTGCCGAGGTTCGGGGGTTCCGGTCGGCTACTTTGAAATCCCTTCATTACTACTTAGAATAATTGAGTTCGCATTTTCGTTAATTATCATTCTGATTTTCACTCTATTGAGGATATAATTCAATATTCAATAGATTACTTGAAGCTTTCTTGAGATTATGAGGTATCTCCTCCCGTCACATCACCTCAGCAGCCTATATTGGTCTACTGCTGGACGCAGGCCTCCCCCTGAAAAGCGCCTCATTGGCTTTTTTATGAGGTGCTTTGACTTAATTCACTTTACTGTTAAATTTAAAAGGCGTGAAGTATAATGATAGGTATTATGGTAGGTAATGTATGTATAATGTAATTATTTTATTTTCATATTAATCAAATGCCACCGTCTATATTGTTCTTTTATGTCCAGTCCATCCCTAAGTTGCCTGGAAGAGATCGCTCAAAGCGATAAGGCTGCCCTTTGTACTTCCTTTATTCTATGTATTTCCTTTTGTCATGTATTTTGTGTTTGTGTGGTCAATAAAGAGTTATATATCTATCTATCTACATATAATGGTATCTCGTCGATCCACCTTGCTAGTTCCAAGTTGGGTAGTATGCGTCGAGGGTTGTTAATGGAGGCGGCTAGCAAAGGACATTGGTGGATGGCACAAACTTTAGAAGACATATATCCAGCCGTGGGTAAAATCCAGCTTTGGATGTATGTCTACCTTTCCATGAAAGTGTTGAACATTGCGACCGGGATATTGCCTGTGTTCATATCCCAACTTTGAGTTTATCCCCCTATTTGGTGGCAGTCGTGCTCGTGGTGCCGCAAGCCAGCTCATTCACCTTGCAGGTGTCGGTATAACTTTTATACGTGTGATAAGTGCGGTGCGAAATAGTATGAATGAAGGTAATGCCACGACGTTGAAGACAGGTCAATACTTTTTTAATGACAGTGATTCAGAGGACGATTGCCACTTTTGTAATTTGATTGCACTACTGCAGGTGATACGCCCTCAACTAAACAATAGGGTGTTGCAGCAAAATGAAATTCCTGGGGCTCTCGTTGTGACATTCTAGTACCTCCCTTTAGTAGATAGGGTTCAGTGTTCAGAGGCAGTCTGGGTATAATTTGAAAGCGCAGATCTCTCAAAATGCTTACCTAACGTTTTTCCACTTATGGAAATGTGTATAAACGCACGACAGTCCACATCATCATCTCCAACACAATAAAGTTCGTAGTTAGCCCGCTTTCATACATATGTAGACGTAGATATTCATTTATTACATACATCCATACTAATGTTATAAATTCGAAAGTAACTCTGTCTATCGTCTGTCTGTCACGCCAAAATGGCTGAACGGATCTTAATGAAATTTGGCAGGGAGGTCAAGAGTATCTCGAGGACGAACATAGGCTAATTGAAAAGCGCGTGCGAAGCCGCGGATAACATCTAGTCCGTAACCAAATCATTATCTAGTTTGCAGGGCTTGGTGCTATGGGTAGAAGACATGATACACTTTTCGGAGTTAAATTTATTAACACTTTGTGAATGTACTATGGAGACCTGTATTGAACCTTATAATCATATCGCAATGCGCCTATTTTCTATACGAATCGTAAACGTCTATGGTTTTGACGTTAGAACAATTGAAAGACGATGGAAGAAAATGGAAAGGTATTTAGATAAGTGGAATCGTAGTTCAGTTAGCGTAGCGGATTGTACTCCGGAAGGTCTTAGAAACCACGTAGATTTGTGTAGTTAGAAGCAAGAGTTTATTTCCAGTTGGCATTACCTAAATACGCCCGCAGTTAACAAAGGACCTAGGACCTACTCTGTTATCAGAAGTGGGATCAGTGCCAGTTAAAATGGAAAAAGACAATACTATGACAGGGCCTATTTTTCTTGTTTAATAATTTAAATGACCTTCTCATAGCAGGTTGCATTTTAGTAAATTGGAATAACCTTTATTTTTAAATGGGTAAACAAATGGAAAACCAATTTAATGTTCTTGTGTATTTAACAAAAACAAGAAACATTCCTTTTATATAGTAGAGAAGTAAACTAACCAGAGAAGGAAAATTGGGACCAACGGAAAATGATCTAGGAACTAAACTGACCATTAGTCTCGCACTGGTACTGGTACGAACTTTGATGAGCATATTTTGGAATTTTGATAAAGCATTAATAAAATTGAACCAAGGCATACCTAAAATATTACAAGCTATTCGTTTCGGGTCCGTGTTTTGGTACTGATAGTACTAAATTGGAATAATTAACCCGCCGAGGGTAATAACTGTTTACAAACTGCGATTACAGTTTGGGGCTCAAATTATTGAATCTGTGAGTGGAAATACAATTATTGTATTGTTCGATACCTAGGGAACTGATTAATTAGTTTACTATCGAAAATATCTGTACTCTAATTCGTAATTTGCTAGAGCGGTATTATTGAATTATATTTATTACAAGTTGTTGCCCACGGCTTCAAGTTGTTTCTATGGAATAATTAGAGAATCTGTGTGTGGAAATACAATCGTTATCGAAGTGTTCCCTCCGATAACCCATTTCGTTTATCATTTTCATAAGTCGGTTTGCAATGTTTTAAAACATGCCAAGTTAAAGTTACTTAGTGTGAAGTGTGTAGGTATTTTGTGATTGTATTTATTCAAAACATTCCGTTTATTCTTACAGGTATGAACCTAATACAATAAATTGGTCAACATGATAAATCACAAACAAAATAATTCACTATAAATGTCAATGTGTGATGGGATAGTGTGATTTGAAGTCATACGTATGTATATATAGTGTTTTTAATTAATAGAATTATATATAAATATATTATATCTCCAATATACATAATCACACTAATATTATAAATGCGAAAGTTGAGATGGATATGCTAGTTGCGAAATCACACCATAACGGCTGAACGAATCTGGATAAAATTCAGACTCAACTCATGGCACAGAGATAGGTTATAGTCTGGAATAGCACATAGGCTTTATTTTATCCCGGAATTCCCACGGAAAGGGGAACTACGCGGGGGAAACCGCGAGGCGCTGCTAGTAGTGTATATAATGTGGTCAAATGAAGCATAAAGCATTTTTAATTTGATTTTCCAGAAAATGAGACGTTTTATTAAGTTAATTTGATAGCTAACTAAAGAAATCTTACAACACATTGGTCCACATTTAGACCTCAGACACAAATTTGCGCCTTAAATAAAAGCACTCAACAGCTGAAATATAATTGCTAAAGTTGGCTTAGCAAAAAAGCTTTTAGTGGCGTCGGGAAAACAGGTATAAAACTACTTTGGAAGTATTCGCAGGTCGAAAACAACTATTCACCACTTCGCACAGATTTCGTTGTAAGAACCCATAACATTATGAATATTTAAGTATGCCACTTGTTTGTTAAATAACCAGAGCTGGCAAGTTGGAGTTGGCTTGTGTATAAGTTATAAGCTTGAAAGTTGCAACTTTGCAATAGGTGCTATTAAAGTAGCTACCTTTATCCATTATATCAACATAATTTTAAAGTACATCTAGAAAAATAGAACTTTGTTACTAGTTATTAAGTAGATAGAAGATCTCTGTAATTTTGTATAAAATACAAAATACCATAATATAGGTAGTACTTAATGTAAGTATAAGTCTACTTTTAAGAACTATTGCCATACCCTATTTGACAGGGTGCAGGAATACATACAAAACTCTGTATTATAATCCTGAATACTGAATCTATTTGAATTCTGAATACTGAATCTATTTAAATTTGAAAGTTACTCTGTCTGTCTATTACCTTTTCATTCGCCCAGTTCCGCACCAACAATAGTATAAAAGGAAAATAATGTTAAACTTATACAAATATTGACCTCTAACTAAATCACAGTATATTTAGACTTACAATCAAATAATAAATTTAAATTAAAACTAGTATTTACAATAGAAACAATTGAGATATTTGCAAAGGCGTTTGTAGATATCAATCTATATTTTACAGGAAAAATATAGAGAAGTCTGTAATAATAATAGTTTTTGAAAAATGGTCAAAAAAGGGGATTTTTTTTAAAAAGGGGGTACCTACCCAAGTGACTCCACCTACAGAGAAAACATTAAAGTTTTCAATGTTCACAGACTAAAGTTACATTTTAGTTCGTTTGACGAGAGGTGTTGCCGTTGACCGTCACCGGCGCTACAGTCCGTAAGAAGTCCCAGAGATTTTTGACGAAGACCGACAGATACTTCGTGGCTTAGTTGGTTAGAGCACACCCGTACTAAGGGTGGGGTGCGGGTTCGAGTCCCGCCGAAGTCGAAAATTTTTGGGAACTTATTTTCATTTCTTAGAGATGCCCAGAGTGCGGGTAAGCACTATAACAAAAATCCTTAAATTTGACTTGTCTAAGTGCAAATAAATGTTATTGAATTATGAATTAAAAATTCATGCCTAAACGGATGAATGGATCCTAATGAAATTTTTAGTATCCCAGGGACATACATGGGCTTGAAAAGTTTTGTTTCTACGGCTAGTTTTAACATTATAAATTCGAAAGTAACTCGATCTGTCTGTTACCTTTTCAGGCTAGCTGACGTTGTTCGGAGTTGAGTAAAGTTCAATAAAAAATTTAATTGTTTCATACCCATTGATTTTAATTTTATTGCATTTAAAAAACTAAATATAGACTTAAAACTCCTTAACATTTAATAGAGGGATAATAAGTATTTGTCCTGTATAGATGTTACAAAACTCCTAATAGAATCCACAGGTGATCGGAATGCTGGCTTTTATTTAGGTCAACGAAGTAGCAATGCCATTCAAAGTGGCAATGCTAGCTGCAATAATAGTAAGTGTAAAAATTAGTTTTTTAAGTGTAGGTATACATAATACTAGTTGTAAATATTTTATTTTAAAGAGAATACTACTGATTTTGTCCTGAAAAACTTAATAAACAGTTTTAAGTTTTCGGGACAAATACTCTCTCAATTTAAATTATCCCTTCGAAATATTTTTTATGGGACCACCACCACTACTATTGATATATATATCTTATACTAATTATATATATCTTATATTATATATCTTATACTATTTTTATGGGATCATTTTCCAAACGATACCTATATAATTTTTCAAATTGGTCCATTCATAGATAGATAGAATTGGAAATCCAACTCCAAAGAAAATATCAAATCCCACTTTCAGCTTACTACAAATCAATTTGCAAACCACTGTAACTGAATAGCTACCTACATGAATATCAGTCCAGAAGTGGTTTAGTTCGCGGATCTATTGAGTGGATTCAGAGGCACCTTTACAAATCGCACCATGTCGCCAGGGGACCGTCCGCCTGTAACATCGTAGACCACATTTTGGAGGAAAGCAGGACGCTGCTGTATATGAATAGATTTTGGTGGCCGTCAAGGGGAACTTCGATTCTCCGCCTAAACTAAATAGAATAAAACTATTACAGAGGCATTAAAAAAGCTTCTAATAGGTATAACATACTGTGCGATGGATTTTTGAAACCTTTGTTGGACGCCCTCCGTCCAGGTGGGATGGTTTGCGAAAGACTGCTGGCAGATGCTGGATGCGGCAAGCTGAAGACAGGGCGCTATGGCAATCAATAGGGCAGGCCTATGTCCAGCAGTGGACCAGTATAGACCGATGATGATAAAATGTACAATGCACACAGCATCAGCTAGCCCCAAATAAAGAACCTAGGTGAATCTAAAACAACTGTTTTCAACGTGAATGCGTCTTCGTTCAGATTCAGCTATGCGACTCCCAAGTAAATAGGATTCAGTTTGCGAACGTTAGATAGATTTCAATAGTACGTACCTACTCACATAAGATATGATCGTCCTCACTATTGAATGGAAGGAAGATACAAGTTAAGCTTAAGGCCCATACCGGACCCAAAGTGGCGCCGCCACCTAATTTATGTTATTATTCCGTTTAACAAAGGAATTTTCAAAAATCCTTCTTCCAGTTTGTGATACCTATCATAAGCTTTTTTTTAATGCCTCTGTAATAGTTTTATTCTATTTAGTTTAGGAAGAGATACGAAAATAGATTTTGGTGGCCACCAAGTGCAACTTCGTATCTCTTCCTAAACTAAATAGAATAAAACTATTACAGAGGCATTAAAAAAAAGCTTATGATAGGTATCACAAACTGGAAGAAGGATTTTTGAAAATTCCTTTGTTAAACAGAATAATAACATAAAGTAGGTGGTGGCGCTAGTTTAGGTGCTGTATGCGCCTTAAGGCTTAACCCGCACTGCGGAATGTCACCGCGCGGTTTTATCCGCAGGTTTCTGTAACTTATGGAAAATTTTTGATCTAGAGACGAACTACCCCGCACTTCTGGAAAAATATCCGCGCGGAAATAATTCTTCAACTAGATGTGTGTTTTGATTCTATGCAATTTTATTCCGCAGTTTTTAGAGTAAATTACTAAACTAAGAAACAGATAGGCGCCTGTTACTTTGAATTCAGTTATTGTTATAAGAAACTTACTAAATATTTCAAAACAGACTTGCCATAGCTACGTTTTGCAAAGATGCCCTATCAAAAATATCGAAAACCATTAAAATAACAAGCAGTAGGTCCAGATCTTGGTAGTATCAGCTGGGAACTGGGTAGAAACAGAAAAAAATGTAGCGGAATTTTATTCGGCGTGTGTGTAAGTTAAGATATAGAACGCGGATTATAATCCGCCAGAAGAAATATCGCGCGACGAGATTTTGCAATGCGGGTCGAGCCTTAACCATTTATGTTGTGTTCTTGACCCAGGTGATCCTCTGACCACTGACCGAGTTCTGCTAACTAATCACTTTACTATGATATTGGTATCATTGCAGAATCGTCCATAGACGAAATAAACTCTAGATAGTGCGTGCGGTGCTAGGAGCACGGATTTCAGCAGCAGTATTGGTTGTCATTTTTGACACGCGTCCCTCGCGAGATATTTATATGATTAAAGTTCTAAAGAAAAGTTCTCTAGAACTTTAAGCATATGAGATAAGGTACAACCTTACAAACTCACAATTTACAAACTTTACCTCTTTATAATAGATGAAAAGAACAAAAGGGTAACAACCTTGTACGTTCTAAGTTTAAATGTAGATGGTAATAGGGATGATTCTCGTACTCTATTGCTGCGTTCAGCGTTTTCGTCAAGTTACGCGCTCAACTTAGAAATGTAAATTATAAATGCATTTTTGGCCAATTATCGATTGAATATAAACTTTGTATTTTTTAATACTTTTTTAGCACTATTAATCTAATTGAGACACTTTTCAAAAATGCGTACCCTATCACTACTATTACAATAATACCCTATTTGTTTAAAGCTGGCGCGATCGTGTTTTGTTTTTTATTTCATTTCTTTTATTTATTTGTCAACAAACATTGTTGGAATTTGGAATCAATGAATGAATTTGAATCCTTAGTCGATAAGTACGGCGGTCAAACTCAACGTGTAGCTACTCTCGTTAACTTACGAAAGGGCCGTTTTCAGACGAATATTGACTCTGAGTGAAACTCTGACTTTTTCTTACATATATTTACATAAACCATTATAGTACCGTTCAAAGTTTCAACTTCAGTATACGAAAAACTTTAGACAATCGCGCCAGCTTTTAATATTTTCCCTAAATAGTATTCGATCATTTAAACATGATCCAAGAGTCAAATCAAGAGCGAATGTGAATGACGGACAAGGATTTCGAAGTTCTGTCAATTATATCTGGTTAAACACATTTATTTCTCATAGAAAGAATGTTACATACACTTACATGAGAACCAATCTTAAATTCTAAAATATTATCTAAAGGCGTAAGTTAGAATTACAGACAAATAAAAATAACAAAAATTTTAGGTAGACGTAAGAAACGTAAGAAATGACGACGGGAAAGAAAGAAAGAATACAAATACGTAACATAATTATTGTCCTACGCATAGGTATAACAAAGATCTAGCGACCGCTGGAAGTGGCAAGAAACTTTAGAATAATAAATTTAAATTATTGATCAAATAAATAAATAAATAAATAATGCTGGACATTTCACACAGCATTATCTAGCCCCAAGGTAAGCAGAGCTTGTGTTATGGGTACTAGATAACTGATATACGTAATATTATACATTACATAGATAGATATTTTTTATTATACATAGAAAACACCCAGACCAACGGAACAAATTTCTGCAGATCGTACACAAATTTGTTCCGAGGCGGGGATCGAACCCGCAACCTCTTGCGTCGCAGGCAGACTCTCGCCCGCTGCGCCACTGAAGTCGTCAAATATATATATCAAATATATATATCGATCAAATATATATATCATATTTTTTTTTGTTTTTTTTTTAAATATGAACATTGATTTGCTTGTTTTATATCTTATATCCAGACTATAATCTATCTCAGTGCCAATTTTCATCCAGATCCGTTCAGCCGTTTTGCCGTGATTGAGCAACAAACCTATCCATCCATCTAAACTTTCACATTTATAATATTAGTGTGATGGAGTATGGATAAATGAGGTGGTAAATTTAACTTGGTTCAATTCGATCTCCTAATTTCCTTATACAACAACACCTATGAAACTGCTATTTATAAAGATATCTTTCACATGTAAGTTTGTTATAATTTTTGTATTTTCATAAGTAATGTAAGAATTATTTATTTGTTTTATTTTGTTTGTAAGTAAATATTTTATTTTCAGTGCCACCATCTTTGTTGTTCTTAAATGTAAAGTCCATCCCAAGGTTGTCTGGAAGAGATCGCTCATAGTGATAAGGCCGCTTTTGTACTTCGTCTACTAATAGCTTTTAATTCTGTACTGTTTTCTGTGTTTGTGTGGTATAATAAAGAATTATCTATCTATCTATCTATGTAAAGATATGTACCAGGTAGTTCAGAGCGACATTGTGCAAATTTACATACGACTAGACGGCAATTACGGTTACCTCAAAACTATTAATTGTCAGAAAACACATTAGACAGCGAGCTATGGAGAGAGCTATGCTCGGAGTTTCTATGAAGGATAGGATTCGTAACGAGTACATCCGACGGAGAACCAAGATTATCGACATAGCTCAAAGGATTAGCAAGCTAAAGTGGCAGTGGGCTGGCCATATCTCGAGAAGAACCGACCACCGCTGGGCACGTTTTCTTGAGTGGAGACCGCTTATATTATGCGTACTATACACGATAGATAACTCTTAAACTGAATACAATACACTGCATAGATAGATTTTTTTATTTATTCACAGAAAACATAGTTTTTTTATGTTATGTTTAATTAATTTTCAACTGGTTGCGCTTTACCAACTCTTACTACGCTTAATCTTTTTCTCCATCCTTGGGTTTCCTGGGAGAAATCGCTCTCAGCGATAAGGCCGCCTATTGTACTGTTCATTTTTAAAATAAAGGTTTATACATATTTGTTATTTTTTTTACGTGTAAATACAAAGTGTAAATAAATTAATTCATTCATTCACTCAAAACATTCAGAACAGCCAAAACAGATATCTGCAGATCGTACAAACATTTCTTCCCAGGCGGGAATAGAACCCGCAACCTCCTGCGCCCCAGAAATCACATGCAAACCCTATTGTTGACAGTAGTATGCCAACACCATAGTGCAGTAGTAGAGAACCTAATATAAGGTAAAAAGTTTCAAACTTCGCGTGGGCTCTGTACCCTTTTCAGTGGGAGCTGTAACTAGTGTTTTAGGGGGTTATTCCCAACGTCTCACGTGAGACGTTACTTATTCTCAGCGTATCACGAAAAGTCAGAGAGCTTCTTATTCCCATCTACAACATCTATTGATCATGATTTTCACGAATAGGGGATGCGGCGGAACTTTTTTTTTAAATTGTAGCAATGAGAGAAGTTAACCAATTTATAGCAGCAAATGGCTGTCGTCAAAGCTTTTAGTATTTTGATATTAGGCATAATCACTAAGCGAGTCCTGAAAAATTACTTTCCTTTGAAGTACTTATAGGTAAATTTTATAGTAGGTTAGTTACCATATTTTAATATATAGGTACTCTCTTTATTCTGAGCTAATTTCACAAATGTTTCCAAGAAGAAATAAGTAGAATATTTATTCTGACAATCATTTTGAACAAATATGTTCAACAACACAAACAGCTAAAATTGCTACTCAACCGAGTACTCAACAGTATTCGTAGACGTCAATAAAATTGTGTCAGTTTCAGTAGAGTACTTGAGTGCGAGCTGGTTTAACCTCTCGGCATTGTGATGTTATTTATTTTTAACTTGTTTCTGCCCGCGGCTTCGCAAGTTGAAAGGGTTAGAAAAACCCTTTAAACGTAATTGTAAAAGAAAACTTACAAGGCCAAATTGGGTATTTAATAAAATTTTCAGTTTGTACGTTTCAAAACAGTCTTAAATTTCTGATGGGTTGAACTTTTGAAATATTTTGAAAAAAAAACGTAAAATTTATAGTCCCTTTCTACCTCCGAAGTTTGCAGAGCAATACATCAGAAACGTATGCAGAGTTCGTAGTTATGTATCTTTATTCTACAGGACTAATATAGGCTGATGATGATGATGATTCTACAGGAAAATACAGAGAAGTCTAATAATGAAACCGGGCCGGCACATCACAGCTATATTCATTTTACAAAAACTTTTTTGAATTTTATATTTCTGGTAAGTATACTTGGTTTTTGGATATTTGTATAGGTATTTCAAAAAAGTTTTAAAAATGTAGTAGATTTCGTATTCAGCATTTATAGATATGGTTCTATATTTTACAGGAAGAAATATAGAGAAACTTTCGCATTTATTATTAATTATTATTCGAGTGCTGAGATTGTACACCATAGTGAATTTTAAAAATTACAAAATAAATCAACAATCAAATTACAATCATATAATAGAAACATTAGCACTAGTATAGTTAAATAAATAATGCTGGAACAATTCACACAGCATTATCTAGCCCCAAGCTAAGCAGAGCTTTGACCTTTATTCAGAAAGAAAATAACAATCAAATAACAAATTTAAATTAAAACTAGTATTTACAATAGAAACAATTAAGCTATCTGCAAACTGTTGCAAACAATCTACAGGTAGCTCAACTGATCCATATCAATACCAGTTGGAAGCGTGCCTAAGACACTGGCTGCATTGCCCCGCTGTATAACAATGCTGATGCGCTGTGCCAGATACTCACCAGCTCTCGGGTCACGCGTCGCTTCGACCAGACGCTCAGATAATTTTTTGAAAACCCGGAGAGCCTCGGTACCCCACGAACCTAGGGTCTCGACTCCAAGGGGAGCAAATGTGTAGGCTCTGTCGAGACCTGCATATTTGCGCCTCTTGAGATCTTCGGCTAAATCTGCCGCCGCATCAGCCCTCACGGAAGTCCTAGGAAGATGGGAAGGCGCGAGTGTGTCGACACATGTAGCGTCCCACACAATAGGCCTCCCCAACTCCCATGGGACTAGAGTCATGCCGTCAGGCCTCTTACCATCGTCACGCAACAGACCATTCGGTTCGAGAATAGCCGGTACGTTAGCGGTGGTAAAGGCCCGCCGGATGATGTCGTTCAGGCTGGCATGACGAGATATCCGACCGGCAGCCCTAGTACACGATAATCCGTGATGACCGAGCTGTTCGACAGCAGTACCGCACTGGCATTGATGAGGCGCGCAACACCTTGCACCCAACCGAAGACATGTTGCGACACGGAAAGTTACGGGATCCAATAAAGTGCCAGTGTTATATGAAGGAAGTGCTTGCAACCAATGTCCTGACTCCCATTTAGAAACGGCTAGAAGACGGGCACGATCTGCAGAGCTGGAGCACGTTTGTAACAAACAATTCCGTGTCAACTCACACAGAGGCCCGTCCCATTGCCGTTGGGACAAAAGAGATTTTGGGGGAGCAGCATCGGGGCAAGCACTATGCCAAGCAGATCGAGCTTCGTCTAAAAGCAGAGCTTGTGTTACGAGTACTAGATAACTGATATACATAATTATAATACAAAACATAGATAGATATTTTTTACTATACATAGAAAATGACCAGAACACCCTGAACAAATGTCAGATCGTACACACATTTGTCCCGAGGCGGGAATCAAACCCGCGACCTCCTGCGTCGCAGGCAGACCTTCGCCCACCGCGTCACAGAGGTCGTCGAATTATTTATATATACGGTCGAGTTACAATGGAAAATATTACAAACAAGCTACATGTAAGCATCTCAAGTGATTCATCACTACCAGTCGGAAGCGTGCCCAAGACACTGGCTGCATTGCCCCGCTGTATGGCAATGCTGATGCACTGCGCCAGATACTCACCATTGAATTTAAATAAAATATGTAACAAACACCTACACTCACAGTCGGATGATCGTATGCTGATAAGGTAGTTAACAAATTATCAAACCTACAAGAGGTTTGATAATTTGTAGTAGTTAATTAAAAAATAAATAGTTTTTTGATGATTTTGATGATAGGAATATATTGCCATAGGATTTATCAAAGGGTACATTTATTTAACAGCAAAAAATTAATTACAAAATTGTGATCGGAATGCTGGTTTTTATTTCGGTCAACGAATTAGCATTGCCATTCAACATGGCAATGCTACCAGCATTCTGGGCACTCTGCCTTCTGGTGACGGCTTAGATTTTTAGTAAATAGATGTAAGTGTAAATATTAGTTGTAATTATTTTTTGCTGTTAAATAAATACCTTGTATAGAAAGTATATTACAACTAATATTGCCATTAACAATAATATTAACATATAATAAAAAGTTTTAATTTAATTTTAATTTACAGACATTGTCTTACGATAGCACTGAGGATAACATTAATATTATTAACACTGACGTTAATAGTATTTCCATCAACAATGAATTCTGCCAGTGTCAAGTACCTAATGTAAAAAGTATCATTTTATGAAGATCGTTTGATATTTTCACCGGAGTGTAGTTTTAGTTCACTAACTAGCAGAGCGAAATAATTATTTATTTCTTATTAACAATTTAAAAAGACCACTAGTAATAATGTGCATACCACAACATGTCCACTTCTATATATGTCTACTTTGTACAAAAAAACGGGTGTTATCGTTTAGAGATTGAATTTTTAAAGTTTTCAGCATGTGATGGCTAGTATCTACCCATGGGTTCTCAGAATACTGAAACGAACATAAGATGTTTACCATTCTGTACTGTCAAAATTGTACTGTAAAATTAAGATTTCATTATGAAACTATTTGGATCGCTGACAGTGAAATGACTATGGCAAATAAGTTCTTCTCTCGAGTAGGTAGTAGTATTATTATCTAGAAGATAAAAAAGCTTGGGACGGGTTTTGCTCTAACTCGAAAAATAAAAACTAACAGGCTAAAGGTTTCTTCGTCGCTTCTTTACTTTAGTCTACATACCGAAGCGACCGAAATCAAAAATATCCATTTATTTCCGTGTCTTTAAACTTATTTTCAACTTATTTTAAGAATTTGACCTTTTCTAAGTGTACATTTTTGGATTTATGGAAATAAAGACTTTTTGACTTTTGAGTAGGCGTGCTGCAAAGCCCTTAATGGAAGGAAACGATTATGCACAAGCACTACCCAAACTAAATATTATCAACATGCTAAAACTTGAGGCTGATAAAAACTTCAAAATATTCAAAATGTGGAATGAAGGCACTGAAGTTCCCAGTACTTAGTTAAGTGCGAGCAAATAGAGAACCGTCAGCCATTTACACTGAAAATTATTCACTCGTCTAACCACTTAATGCTATTCTAAATTACTTAAGTGTTGTTCGGTTTTCAGCTAAATGAATTGGAAGTTGAATTTTTACTTACAAAAAAGTCGATTTGCTCTAAAAATAAAAAAAAACTAAATTCAAAGTGCTTTATTTCCTTTAGACCTTACAGGACTCTTGGACACGTCACAAAAACTCAGATTACATAAGTAAAACTAGGAAATAAAGTGATCACTTTGATTTTTTGTTTACTTCAATCTTTAAGGTAAAGTAAAGAAGCGAACAAGAAACCTTTACCTTGTTAGAATGTTAGTTTTGGAGTTGGAGCAAAACTCGTCCCAAGCTTTTTTATAGTCTAGATAACCTGATATTTTATAGTAAGCCCATTTACAAAGGATATATGTTGGACAATTTGTTTGAATTTATTTATTGATAATTTTTGTGATTCACTTGGAGGTTTGTTGTAGAAACGTATACATTGTCCTTTAAAAGATACATTAATCTTGTGTAGCCTAGTTGTGGGCACAGCGAGTTTATTCTTATTTCTAGCGTATAAATTATGTAAATCGCTATTTTTGGGGAACCGATTGATATTCTTATGAGTGTAAAACAAGTTTTCATAAATATATTGAGGACTCTAAAATTCAGGAAACTGGCATGCACTCATGAAAGATAGCATTGTAATAAGTAATACTTTTACGTAAAGTACTTTTGTCATAATGTTATGTTCTGGAAGTAGGAATAGAGAGACTTTATTCAGAAAGAAAATAACAATCAAATAACAAATTTAAATTAAAACTAGTATTTACAATAGAAACAATTAAGCTATCTGCAAACTGTTGCAAACAATCTACAGGTAGCTCAACTGATCCATATCAATACCAGTTGGAATAGAGATGTATGAGTAGCAATTCACTTTATCTTCATACCAAACGTTTACGACTCTGGACGTCAAACATTTGTTTGCATAAAGAAATCGTTATATTTACTTATTTGGGCGAAGAATAAGGTATTAAATAAATACATGGACACTCCACACAGAATACATAACACAAGCTCTGCTTAGTTTGGGGCTAGATAATGCTGTGTGAATTGTGCAGCAATATTTATTTATTATATCAATCCAGTATCCAATCAGTCGGAAGCGTCCCCAAGACACTGGCTGCATTGCCCCGCTGTATGGCAATTCTGATGCACTGTGCCAGATACTCACCAGCTCTCGGGTCACGCGTCGCCTCGACCAGACGCTCAGATATTTTTTTGAAAACCCGAAGAGACTAGCCAAGAGCGAGAAAAAAAGCCCGGGTTCCCCACGGACCTAGGGTCTTGAATCCAAGGGGAGCAAATGCGTAGGCTCTGTCGAGACCTGCATATTTGCGCCTCTTGAAACCTTCGGCCAAATCTGCCGCCGCACCAGCCCTCACGGAAGTCCTATGAAGATGGGAAGGCGCGAGTGTGTCGACGCATATTGTAGACAGTATAACATTATACTTACACTACATGTATATATACTATATATAACGTACAAAAAAAAGTTGAGAGGTGTCAAGGGACACCCGGATGGAACGAAGTTCCTTTCTATAAGAGAGAGAGAGACAGACAGAGAAACATGCGCACGCCGCACGGCTTACAATAGCTTACTATAGCAAACAGTGTCGTTACAACTTTTCGTGAGATTTTTTTTCGTCCAGGCCCCTTTCACAACGCGCGATAAGGAACTTAGTTTGTATTTTATACTATCTGTTGCCCGCGGCTTCGCACGCTTTGTTTAAGTTCATTTTTATCTCATGGGAACTGATTTATGGGATAAAAAGTAGGTTATGTAAGTCTCTATCCTTTCAACTAACTCTATGTCACAAATCAAGTCGATTAGTTACTTAGTTAAGGCGTGAACAAAGGAAAAATAAACAAACAAACAAACACACTTTAATATTCACATTATAATTAGGAAGTTAGGATTGCCCGCATCAAATGACTGGTAGCTCGCGGACCACTCATTTGAAGCTTTTGCGAAGCCATTTTGTCACTGTAATTATATACCTAGAGATTTAAGCTTATTTTTAGAGATTTCATTGAATGCACATTTTTGGGCTTGGTACCTATTGAACGAACGTGCGCAGAAACTAATAATGCTTTCCGATTTCTGAGGTACGAATTGTTTTATTGTTGTTAGTATTATTAATGAGATCATAAAAAGTCGTTTGATTTTGACTCCGATCGCCGCTGGATTGATGTAAAAATGATTGTAAACTCGCCGAATCCTTAAGTTTACGAAGCAAACGATTCGGCGACAGCTGCTCGCAACTTCAATTCGTAAATTATTGTGTTCCGTGATAGGTACCAAAAATGATGACTGAAAACTTTTTGTATTTTTGACATTGTGTTTTTATTCTTTTTTTTATTTTATAATGTAACAAGAAAATGTAAGCTATGTTACTTAACAAACAAAACGTAAGATATTTTTAATACAAAACAAAGGACGAAAATATGTCATTTTCGACGTAAAGTTCGAAGTAAGACGAATATGCAGAATGCGATTTGGCATATTTTTTGCTTACATTTCGTTACAGGTGTGTATTATTAAGGCGCATACAGCACCTAAACTAGCGCCACCACCTTCTTTATGTTATTATTCTGTTTAACAAAGGAATTTTCAAAAATCCTTCTTCCAGTTTGTGATACCTATCATAAGCTTTTTTTTAATGCCTCTGTAATATTTTTATTCTATTTAGTTTAAGAAGAGATACGAAGTTGCACTTGGTGGCCACCAAAATCTATTTTCGTATCTCTTCCTAAACTAAATAGAATAAAACTATTACAGAGGCATTAAAAAAAAGCTTATGATAGGTATCACAAACTGGAAGAAGGATTTTTGAAAATTCCTTTGTTAAACAGAATTATAAGACAAATAAGGTGGTGGCGCCACTTTCGGTAGGGTATGGGCCTTAAGAAAAAAGACAATCAGGGACCTAGATAACTATTTGTATACTAAAAACAACACGATGTGATGGATTCTCGAACTACAAATCATTTTGGCATTACGTTTGTATGT
The DNA here is from genome assembly GCA_946478455.1 of Eupithecia vulgata. Lineage (NCBI taxonomy): Eukaryota > Metazoa > Arthropoda > Insecta > Lepidoptera > Geometridae > Eupithecia > Eupithecia vulgata. The sequence continues at coordinate 10,350,639 of OX297862.1, read as the reverse complement.
TCAAATCATCATCCGCAGGCTTTTAATAGGTACATTAAAGCGTGACTTAAACAATTTGTCTCACCAAAGCCATCTTATTAAATTAGAACTGTCTGAGATTCTCTTTGCTTTTAACAAAGGGATATTACGTATCAGATTGGGTTTGTTCCTTTAACAACAAAGCATGGCTCGGTACCCTTAACACAACAAATTGTTTGAGGCTGTGTTGTTTTGGTAAACAGGAGCTAAATTGATTTGGAAATAACATGCATCCTGTTATAATAGATTTCTATTTTTTAATTTGTTTTTGATCTACCTACATACATTACATACTACATTACATTACAAATTACATTACATACCACGTTAGTGAGCTCCTGAACGCCAAGTGCTCTGTAATTAAACACTTACACATGCAACTGTTTTAAATTTTATGAAAATACCCGGCGAACCCTTTTCGTGTAATGTTTCGTAACGGAGTTAAGTATGCCAGTGTTTATTCCGTGAGGTAATTCTGACTTTTTTTTACAAAATAATCCATGCTTGCTATCGTCACACTTATGTAACGAGCTTATGTAATCAGTGACCGGAATCTTTAAAGATGCTTTTGCCACACCGCTAACGCACAGTACAAAAATTAACTGTTACAGTGGCGCCGCCGCCCGCCACCTAATTTATCTTACTATTCCGTTTAACAAAGGAATTTTCAAAAATTCTCGTCCAGTTTGTGATACCTATCATAAGCTTTTTTTTAATGCCTCTGTAATAGTTTTATTATATTTAGTTTAGGGGCACCAAGGGCAACTTCGTATCTCTGCCTAAACTAAATAGAATACCTAAAACTATAACAGAGGCATTAAAAAAAGCTTATGATAGATATCACAAACTGGGAGATGGAGTTTTGAAAATTTCTTTGTTAAACAGAATAATAACATAAAGTTGGTGGCGGCGCTAGTTTGGGTGGGGTATTCGCCTTAATCTTAAGATACATTTACAATGACAGCATTAAATAGCAGACAGCGTTAACGAACTTGCCAAAAGCTAATCACCTGTTGGTTTACGCCTTGCTCACCGTAAGCTTCAAATAGCCCTCGCGCTGTACTCGCGTGGATCGCTCGCTTGAAGCAAGTTGCATGGTTACTGTGCTGACCGTGCGTGGACAGCTTGCTTGCTATTATAGTCCAATTTAAATGTTTGATATAGTCACCATGAACTGTCAAGTAGTCATGTGTTTCTGCTGTAGTGATTTACTAGTAACCTGTGTCATTCTGGAGGACCATGCACACTAACATTTCAGACCTTGTATAAATAGCCCTACTAACTCATGGCAGACTGAAAATTAGTGAATGGTAAGGTCAAACTGTGACATATCTATGCTTGCTCACCATAGATGGGGCACTGAGCAGTTGCTTTCAATTACATCGTACTTTGACAAGTAGTTATTTGATAACAAGGCAATCTTCAGAATACTCTCTGAGTACAATGCATTATGTAGATCTATTGCTTATATTAGATCTTGCTTTCAAGTTTGAAAGGAACCTACCTAGGGATTAAGTTAAATCATACAAGATGTATTTTATTAGATATAATTTATTAGAAAGATATGTTATTATTAGAATGAATTACAGGTTCACGCAGACGTTACAAGATAATTTTTTGGTTATTTTAGAAATTAGTGGAGTAATTTTATAGAGCTAATGTTGAATCACTTGACACTTGTACAATTAGTCAATAGAAATGACTATAATCCTATTCAAAGCCTAGATATTTTTCCTATACAAAATCCAAGGAATATTGGTGGAAAATATATAAAGACATTGTATTGACAAGTATCAGAAAGCTTGAAACAGTATTTGGGTTTGAAAGCTTTCAAACATCATTTTATTGATCTTTTGTGAAATGTTAGGCATACTGCTTCAATAGTTACTTTCGTTTAGGGCATCTCGCGTTTAAGGTAATTCGATCAAAAGGGTAACTGACTTTGTTGACATAAAATATCTGGAATAAATATCTTGGATTCTACATCAGAGTATCTATAGTACCTGAATATTTCAGTGAAGCTAATAATACTGCTAAATAGTGGAAATTCTGACTGCGGTTTGGGCACCACATGGACGTATTGTGAATCATTCACATGGCAATAATAGCGCTATCAATAGCCACTGTAAATGAAGTATGTAATAAGTACATAATATATGAATAAAAACGTAGAGTTATGTATTGTTAGGAGTATTAAATATGGTTTCTGACACGTCAAAAAGAAATCGTTCCCCCAGACAGGCCAATTCCCTGATCAGAATTTTGAATTTTATAAGGTGCCTCGGCATGATGGAACTTATGGTATTTTTCATATAGCAGACAGAGAATCAGTATTCAATGGTCAGCATTGGATTGAACACATCACGACTCCATGGAAGCTTGTCCCACACCCGAGGGAAAAATGAAATTCCTTTCCATACCGATATGCCTCGACGGGCACTCACGTTGTGGACACAATACCGACATACCGACCGACACGGGTATCTATCGGTACATGCCTTGGCAATGTTGCCAGCAATCACTCAGGCGTTTTGATCTACTAACTTTGTGCAACAAGCCTTGGTAGGTACCACATTGCATTGCAGTCTTTCGAGTTTATTTCGTCTTATTTTCTATTCTATCTCGTCTCGTCAGCATGTTAAAGTTTGTTCGATACTTGGATAAAGGTGCGTTACCTCCTAGAATGCATAAAGAAAATCAATAACTCTTTCTCGGTAGATTGAAAATAATAGGACCATACAATACAAATGACTGTCTGTCGAGCTAGTCAAAGCATCGCGCATCGTTTGAAAACTTCTGGCTATTTTAAACGCTCAAATCCTATGATGTTATTATTTCGAAAGTAACTCTGGTCTCTGTTAGGTACCTTTTCAAGCCTAAACGGCTCAAAGGGTCTCAATGAAATTTGGCAGGGAGGTAAATAGGACCCCATGGACAGGCACAAACTATTTCAAAAATGCGTGCGAAGCCGCGGGCAGCCGTTTAACTTGCATGATCTCTGGACTACAGGTTTTCCTAAATATGATTCCGTACGCTCAATAGGTTCCCTATAAACCTTGTACCTACTTGCCTGTTACGTCCGGTAATTAACCACACGAAAACAGATTCCTTGAGACTGGGTTATAGTTCAATACCTACTATTAGAAGCGAGATCCATGCCATTGTAGGCACTTAGCTAATCCTCTTTGCCTCTAAAGTCCCGGTAATTAACCAACGTCGACCATCATCTCATTGTAATCCAGACTGCTCTTCTCATACTTTTTGTAGCAAACAGGCAGCAGCTTAGCGTCTGTAAGTTGTAAGGCACTGACTTTTCCGGGAACATAACAGCGCGCCTGCAGCCTTAATCTTAGCAACACTTGATGCAGTCGACGACGGCCGTTGCTCACTAAATAAAAATTTCGGACGATAGTAATTTAGTTAAACGCTAAAGGGTTTTTTTCTCTTTCTACACAGCCGCGTAAAATTGTTTGATTTATCATAAATGTTTCAAGTCTCTCCGTAAGTATTTTTTTTTATTTTAGTGCCAGACTAACTGTATCTAAGTTGCAAAGTTGTTATTGGCTTTGGTAAATAATTTTTACATTTAGGAGACATAAAGTGATTTATCAGGGGCCAGTTAAAATATTCAGAAATTGTTAGAGAAGGTAGTTTCTTCCAGTACTAGTAGGTAGGTAGATACTATAAACATGTTTTTATGATGGGTAGTAAATTGTGCTTTTGATGAAAGAAGTCCCGCGGCAATTAGAAGAACGAAAATTGTTTTCACGCTAAATTAACTAAATTCATACAAACGCATTGCCGACAGCGCTGCGGCTAGGGGACGTCTTTAGTGAAAAGGACTCTCCATGTATAGGTAGGGTAAAGTTACAGCGCTGAAGTCAGCTGCACAACTCAAAATCTATCTCAGGGGTCCACTTTTCTCAAGCTTTAGTCATTACAAATGCTTACAAATGAGCTAACTAAAACTTTTCATACTGCAAGCAAACTGAATTGATTAAAAGTCGTGACAGTTTTATAATGCAAGAGGTTGCTGAGAGAAAGATTTTAAAAGAAAAGAGGTTAAAATGTCCTGTATTTACCCACTTTTATAACTTGGTCTATCTCCCAATAACGTTTGCTGGAAGAGAACTCTTTTTAGCGTTAAGCTCGCCTTTGCCATATTTTTCAAATTTATTGTTCTATGTATATGTATTTTGTTTTTTTCTCGTGCAATAAAGAATAAAATAAATAAATAATTATTTATTAAATCTTAATTCTCATGGCAACCACTCGGTGCTATAAAGGCGCTGTAAAGCCGCTTTGCGCGCAGAGGCTACGCACGTGTGTCCCTTTTCTTGCAAGAAAATTATATATGTAACGTCCACTGCATTCCACGAACACGCTACGCACGAATACAAGATTAATGATGTCATTGCTACACGCGTGGACTGCTCAAACATGGCGCCGAGGCAGCTCAACGCTACCAACGTTACACACGCGGTACACGCCCGCGTAGTTTCAATGCGCGGAGTGTTTCACAATGTCAAAAACAAACCCACGCAGCTAAAATGCTCCGCGTGGCCGTGCACAGCGTGGCTGCGGAGGGACAGCGGCGTGATACTCTTATTGGGATGGTAGCTAGGGATCCGCTTGTCAAAGACAATTAGTATTCTTTATTTTGATAAACTTTATGTTCTAACTAGATAAATAAATAAATAATGCTGGACAATTCACACAGCATTATCTAGCCCCAAGCTAAGCAGAACTTGTGTTATGGGTACTAGATAACTGATATACATAATATAATACCTACAATACATAGATAGATATTTTTTATTATATATAGAAAACGACCAGGACACCCTGAACAAATGTCTGCAGATCGTACATACATTTGTCCCGAGGCGGGAATCGAACCCGCAATCTTCTGCGTCGCAGGCAGACCTTCGTCCACCGCGCTACATCGGTCGTCCGATTATAGATAGATCCGTGATTATTTACAAACCCATGCACGAGTTTATCATTTTCACGAATTATCTAGTGGAATTGTGGTAAACATAGCGAGGCATAATTGTGCCTATTTTATTGAGCATCATTGGTTCGGTAATACACAATCGCACAACTAAATCCGCTTTAGCTACAAAATGTTTCCATAAATCCCAGAGAATTACTAATGAATTTAATTAACTATAGGGATCTCTATTAGAAAATAATGTTATTATGCGTTAATTCAAATACTTAAGAGGTACCTATTCTTTATTTGATTCTAAGTTGAACCAAATAAAGAATAGGCTCCTTAATCAAATAAGATAAGATTTTTTTTTCCAAACTCAAAACTCGAAATGCTGATCTTACAGGGACTCTTGGTCACGTCACAAAATTCTAATTTCTTAAGTAAAACTAGGAAAGAAAATGATCTTCTAAAACATTCAATACTAAATATAAAAATAGCAATAATTAAATTAAAAATAATAATAATAAAATAATAAAAAGTAAAATACTGATAGCTAGTTAAGTTACCTACTTTTTTTTAAGGCGCTATCCCAACCCAAGTAGCGCCACCATCTATTTTATTTTACTATCACGTTGAACAAAGAAGATTTTGATACCTACCTACCTATTAATAAGATTTTTTCTAATGCCAAAGTTTTGTTTTGTATATTTTATGCAGAGATGCGAAAATACCAAGTTCAGGTAGATTGGGTTGGATCAACGTTATGTCGGTCAAATGTGTTAAGCTCATTTTAAGCGCTAAACGAGCTAAACTTATTTTGATAGCATTTATTTGCAACGGTGAAATTGGTTGTCATCCACACAAAATTTGCGTCAAAGTAAAATCTCTAAATTTTTAGCTTTGGATTTTGAAATTCTGTAATATAATATATATAATAATATTCTCTCAGATTAAATTTCAGTGCAACGTCACTTCACTTCTGATCCATTTTCCATAATTTATTCTGTCTGGCTTCGAGAGATCTTTTTGTTCGATTCTATCTAATATCGTCCGTCCAGTGATTCTTGAGACGGATTTTTATTCCACCTTAGATGGTTTTACATTTGACTTTTTTTTGAAGCATCTCAGTAATAAAATAAAGGTCGGTCACTGATCCTTAGAGCATCAAAGAGGTAGGTATATGTACAGACGTCAGACATTAAATGAATTAAGAAGATTTGTGTTTCGGTTTTATTTGACCTACAAAAATAAAAGTCAGCCAAATTTTGCACAAGAACCGATTTATTTATAAATGTTTTTAATCTAAAAAAACTGTTTACTGAAGTTGATTCGTTTTTTTGTTAAAATTACACGTATTTGTTTGTTTTGGTATCGCCTATGTTTATAGGTATTCCAATAAAGTGTTCATTCTAACATAAAATTCACTCTTTAGTAAGAAAGAAAATTATAATAAATAGAAAAAAAATGGAACTAGTTTTAAATTGACACAACTGAGCTAACTGCGGTCTGTTGCAAACAATCTACAGTTAGGTAGCTCAACTACCATGTCAATGTACCATGACAAAATGTTTATGAAATCTTGTTGTACACTCATAAAAATATCAATCTGTTCCCTTAAAATAGCAATGTACGTAATTTAAATACTAGAAATAAACATAAACTCGCTTTGCCCAAAGCTAGGCTGCTAAACAAAATTAATGTATCTTTTAACGGGCAATGTATACGTTCTATAACAAAAATTATCAGTAAATAAATTCATTCAAACTGTCAAAAACTTTCTTTGCAAAAAGGTTTACTATAAAATATCTGATTATTGTATCTAGAGGATAAAAAAGCTTAGGACGGGGTTTGCTCCAACTATAGAAATAAGAACTAATAGCCCAAAGGTTTCTTCGTCGCTTCTTTGCTTTAGTCTACATACCGAAGCGACGTAAATAAAAAATACCACTCTATTTCCCTGACCGTGTTTAATTTTAAGAATTTGACCTTTACTAAATTTACATTTATTGCAATGCAAATAAAGATTTTGATTTTTAACTGATCCTTACCAGCCGGAAGCATCTCGAGAAGGTTGCTGCATTTCCCCGCTGTATGGCAATTCTTATGCGCTGAGTCAGATACTCACGAGCTCTCGGTAACAAGTTGTTATAATCTTCCTCCTTGACAATCAACGCCTTAAACGACCCATGAGAAGATAACAGAGCGTTATTTTCATTCTTTCAAGCATTAATGTGTAAAAATGAATTAAATATTATGAACCTACAGAATTACCTCGATCGTCAGAATGTTTGTGAATAAGGTGGCATTGGTTTACGATCTGACCGACTGTCAAGATGAGTCGTAAATTATGCTGTTTTTGGACAGACACCACCACCGTGGGATTCTAAATTTTTAAAGTGGGATGTTGCCATCAATAAAGAATTTCAGGATCTTGCTGCAACCGTGGGCCTATCAGTAATGTGTCATTAAGAGACACTCCGTTAGATCCCTTGCATGACGCATCGAAAACCACTCGTACCTTAGTAGTGGCCTTGTCATCTCGTATTATATTATTATATTTACTTCGTAGCATTGCTCTCATTACAGCCGAAATACGTCCACTGAACCTAATAAGCGTCCAAGCTGCATACGCGAAAAAACCACAAACAGCCAAGGCAAGTTGAAGTTTCGGTATAACTAATTTACTTTTAATTTTTTGCTCTGGCAAAAATACGTTTAGAAGGGCAATGATCCCGCTGACCAGGTAGTTAATTAATCGTTCAAATCGTAATAAATTCACCAAGAGGTGGTTAATGGTACATTTTTCGGGTCTTCTCAAAAAATATAACAATAACCAGTCAACAACATTGTGTTCGGCGGCACAGTTGTGAAGAAGTGTTCTAAATTTGAATACTTAATAAAAACATCAAGTGCGAGTTGGACTCGCTATCAAGGGTTCCGTACAAACTTGTACTCGTAAGTAATCAAACATTTTATTTTTAATGAATGAACACCAATTTTACGGATTTTAGATTTTTCCCTTTACTTGTGCACCTTAAATAAATAAATAAATCAATGGGAAGAAGCCGGGGTTTTGTGTGCATGTGATTCCTTTGGAAAATAAAAAAAATGCATAAGCGCTGTAACTTTTGATTGCGTTGACTTAGAAGTTTGGATTATATTGAGGCTCCAAGAGTTTACCAACCTGAGTATATGATGTGAATTTCATCTCGATACCTCCACGCGTTTCTGAGAAAAGAGTCTGGTTGACAAACGGACAGACGGACAACAAAGTGATCCTATAAATTTTCCTTTTAAGGTACGGAACCCTATAAAACACCTTGGTATAGAATTGAAATTAAATATCTTGGTGGAAAAAATCGTTAGTTTAACCACTAAGGTAAGTAGGTACTTTAAATATGTTATAGTCACGTTTTAAACCGCTTAGGAAAAAGAAAGCCGCATTTTTTATACTTACCTATCTGTCAATCAACGCCTTAAACGATCCTTGAGAAGATAACAGAGCGTCCCGAAAACGAGATTAGAACCACTTTAGATATAAAGTTAATCCTTCCAAGCCGTTCTTTAGAAAAATGAAATAAAACCGACATTCATGTGACACTCAAGATTCTGTCTAAATTAATTTGTACCGAATATTTAGTGTTTCATTCATAGAATTACTTTTCCGAGAACCCGTTTTTCCTGTGTTTAATTAAGCGAGAGTAAGGATCGACCTGGATGGAAAAACGGACGATGGAATACAGGGTTTCACGTATTTAATCAATAACCTCTTAAATGCGACTTGGTTAAATCAAGACTAACTATTTTTGTTTTATGAATTTTGCCAAAACGTAAAACATCTCAAGTTTTTTTTATTTTTAGTTTAAGTTGGAATTTCTATCAATCGTGAACTCTATCTCTCGTAAATACCTACCTACCTATGTTTCATTCATTCGATTCTGGCGTAGCGAAGTATGCGCAGTCAGCTGAGTGCTACGACTGCTACGCAATCGCCGCCGGGCCAAGTTACGTGCTACACAGTGTTTAGAAAGATTATTGAACCTGGGTCACCATATAGGTCGTTAGTATTTCAAAAGTTCTTGATTCTGTAGATTAGATTAGAACTGGAAATTTACTTATTTATTTATTTTTTGTATGGAAAAAAAATCTTTGATTTAGAAGTCATAGAACAAAAGTTGGTAGTCTTGATTTACCAAAGTCGCATTTAAGAGGTTATTGATTAAATACCTATAACCCTGTATATATTTTATTTACTTTTCTCCTCAACTGACACCTAATGCTCTTCCCTTATCAAATATACTCTCAAGATACTAGAGTTTTACGGAGGGACCCAATCCTCAACACAACATAACTCCTACTTTACACGTTTGGGTTTCCTTTTGCCCAGACTCCTAAGAGACTGGAGCCCGGGGTGACCCAAACCCACTTACAACACTTAACACACAAATACACATTCACTGAATTTCTTAATCGTTCTAAACCATTTACTTTGTGAACTTAAAATTTTAAATTGTATTTATTGTAAATCTAAAACGTCTAAGTTCTCATTAGGTACGTAACTTAATCTACTTTTAATATTTTATTTGTTTTAGAAGAGCGAGATATCATAACACAGGTACGTCCATACTTAAAAGGGAATCTCAAACACTGTTATATTATTGTACACTAGCTTTCCGCCCGCGGCTTCGCTCGCGTAGACAATGTAATGTAATTTTCATTGTCAGTTTATTTTGAATAACACAAAGACGGACAAAGTTCTGGGCAGCTCTGTCTTCTGTTTTAGTTTTAAAAACTGTGTTACAGAAGGCAGTTTCTTCCCCATATCAAGGCAATTTGTTTGTAGTTTTAAGACAAAAAAAAACGAGAAACATACCTTAATCTATTTTACAATTAAAACTAAGTATGGACAAAGAAACTTATAATATTACCCTCTACTACAACTAGGTGTAATAGAGGGAAATATTACTATTACAATACGATTCGTATTGCTTTTCAATCTTAGAACTTATAAACCTTTGTATAGACATTAACTTCGTAGGTATTCATCGACATATTAAGATTTAAAAAGATCTACAAAACCGTAAAACATATATAGGTACAATATATCATCAAAATACGAATAAAAAAGATATATTTAACAGTAAAATATAGATACCTTTCACACTATTAGATTAATATTATAAATGCAAAAGATTAGAAGTACGTTCAGATGTTTGCCTTTTCACACCAAAACTACAGAACGGATTGGGCTGTAATTTTGAATTGATGTTCTTTTATTTATTGATGTACTCGAAAAATAACAACTAACAGGCTAAAGGATTCTTCGTCGCTTCTTTACTTTAGTCTACATACCGAAGCGACCGAAATCAAAAATATCACTTTATTTCCGTGTCAATGTTTTATTTTAAGAACTTGACCTTTTCTAAGTGTACATTTTTGTATTTAGGGAAATAAAGACTTTTTGATTTGATTTAGACTTGGATTAACATAAAAAGGTTAGGTACTTTTTATGCCGGAAAAAAATCGTTTAGAGCCGTAGGTCTAATAACGAAGACCTATAAACTAAGGACCTTGTGAATATCTATAAATGAAATTTGTTTCGATATGTATCTGTAATATGATTGTCGCTTCTTCACACTTGAACGGCTGAACGGAATTGGATGAAATTTGGAATCATGTTAATACAATACAATACAAAACACTTTATTGTACACCAGAAAAAGAACATTAAAAAAAAACATAACTAACTGAGTTAACTTACGTTCTAATTTCTTTTGGTCCCGAAAAAGTGCAGTGTTCCCGTGGGATGATCAAATATTGCAAATACCAACTTTTCACCACAGCAGGTAACATTACGGAACGCAGCTAGTAATTGAATAAAAGTTGGGACAGAACGTAGGATGTGCTTTTTTGAAAACAATATGAGGTACAGTTGCCCTCAGGAGCAAGAACTCTAGAGCAAGCAACGTTGATTCGTTGCAGAGTTCCCTTGGAAAATGTGAACCAAAATGCCATTAGACAAATCATTCGAAAAGCAGAATCTTTCTACAGTGGGTTACCCGGCTTTTCGTACGATGCATATAATTTTCCATTTCAATACACATTGAAAAAAGAGGCACGTGAATGACGTAGGTAGCGACAGAAAGTAACACTTATATAGGTACATATTTTTTAAAAGAAAGTTATGATATGTAGTTTTTGGGTTTCTGTGTTTTGTAATTGTAAGTTTTAGGATTGGTGTGGTTAAGCGATTTAATCAGTCGCCTTTTATTTACATGGGCTTCAAAAAAAATTCAAAGTCTTCATGTTCAATGCATAGTTTTTCGTTTCCATGTTTTGTAATTGTAAGTTTTAGGATTGGTGTGGTTAAGCGATTTAATCTGTTGCCTTTTAGTTACATGAACTTCAAAAAATAAATCAGTCTTCATACTTTGAACGCTTTTAGGTAGAACCTGTACCTTTTGACATAATCGTATTATCGAAGTTTTGGTCAACTAACTGCAAGCCGGATGAAACTCAGGGCTCAGATTTTCCGATACCTAGTGGGAATTCCAGCGTTCGTTTTACCGAATATACAGGTGTTTTGTGGTTTTGTATACCTTTCCATTTGACGCATATGTAAAGTACCTACCGCATATACCTACCTATGTATAATACAAACATCTCTACTGGGAGGAAGTTTACTTCGAAATATAATGCCAGAATGCCTTAAACCTACCGAGGATTGAGGCACTCTGGTGTTGAATCGGTTATTTACGATATTTAGGTACCGATTCAACCTTCTCTTGTAATTCTAAGACGCAGTCTAGTGCTTAAAAATTGAAATACTAAGAAAATAAATGTATCTTATTGCAACGATGGGTTATCTTACTATCATTCTGGTTATTTGCTTGACCAAGAAGTGTTAGTATAATATAAAAGTATATAATAAAGTCTTGTGCTGTAATCACATCACACTACTCTCTATCATATTACAATCTATACCTACTATGCTAATCCTTACTAACATTATAAATTCGAAAGGGTGTTTGTTTGTTTGTCCTTTCTTCACGCCCTAACTAAGAAACCAATTGACTTGATTTCTAGCATAAGTTAGTTAAAAGGATGGAAAATAATCTAGGCTAGTTTTTGCCCTCGTAAAAATTAAATTCCCTTGGGAGATTTACGGGAATAATCCCCCTAGAAATGTGAATTCGTGAAATTCGAATTTCACGCGTTTGTAACCGCAGGGAGGTGCTAGTCATATTATAAATGCGAAAGTGTGTTTGTTTGTCCTTTCTTCACGCCTTAACTAACCAACTAATCTTGGCATAAAGTAGGTTGAAATGATGGAGAGTAAAATAGGCTTTTTATCCCATAAATGCTCTCTGATGGGATAGAAATAAGCTTATACAATACAACGCATACAAAGCCGCGGGCAGCGGTTAGTAATATTATAAATGCGAAAATTTGGATAGATGTTTGTTACCTCGTCACGCCAAAACTACTGAACGGCCTGTAATAAAACTTTTAATGCCATAAATCAGTCCATGAGATAGAAATAACCTTAAACAACGTGTCTAAAGCTGCGGGCAGAAACTAGTGTAAAACTAGTGCAGAATAAGAAATTTTATTACCTATAGTACTATATACGCGTAGGTACTTTTTTCTGTATCTCCATCCCATCATATCGAGTCTTAAAAAGTGTAAACTATTCATCCTATTATTATGACGGATCGTAAAAATTTAAAGCAATAAAAATTACCCCCTATACCAAATTAATTAATTGTCTACCCCAATGGGCTTTTAATTGTCTTTCATCTCAATCTGAAAATCACTACAGGGGTAGATAGATAAACATGAAACAGCTTCTTAGGGTATTAATTGCAAAAGTTTTCTTACATTTACCTTTGTGCCAACAATAATTGAGTTCTTCAACTTGTTTTATAGCTTTTCACTAGGAAGCCACCATTAGGAATCTTTGATCCAGGTTTATCAATCCGATTGGCTGATTCAAGATCGATAGCTGTCGTAACCGTAACTACTTGTCAAGAGATATTAAAGAATGTCAAACAAGAATAATTATATTATAGTCAGTTGCATGTTGGCTGGCGATGCATTATCAATAGAAACGTATAACAATAGTTTATTTTATTTAGTTTATTTATTTAACTTAATCTATACAAATCTGTAAATTGCTTCGGAAATCCCCTTTTAAGTATAGAAATACTTGTGTTAGGGGGTTTCGCTCTTGCCTTATATTATTACAATCCTTCTTATAGACTAAATATACTTCATATAGACTAGTAACAATGGAGAATTAATAATGCTGGATAGTTCACACAATATCATCTAGCACCAAGCTGAGCAGACCTTGTGTTATTTGTCCTTGATATATACATATATAATATATTACAAATTTTAATTGACAGAGAATACGACCAAAACTCCTTGAACAAATGACTGCATCGTACATTTGGAGAACCTTCATCCACCGCGCCACATAGGTCGTCGAATTAGAATAACCACAATAAATAAATAAATAATGCTAGACAATTCACACAGCATTATCTAGCCTCAAGCTAAGCAGAGCTTGTGTTATGGGTACTACTCGATAACTGATATACATACATAGATAGATATTTTTGACTATACATAGAAAACGACCAGAACACCCTGAACAAATGTCTGCAGATCGTACACACATTTGTACCGAGGCGGGAATCGAACCCGCAACCTTCCGCGTCGCAGGCAGAACTTCGCCCACCGCGCCACATCGGTCGTCAATCGTTCATAAGTTAGCCTACGCAACTAATATGCTGGAACAATCTGATACGCTTGCTACCGTGTTCTCCAATTGTTGTAGTAGTTAGCGGAAGATGAAGCCGTGTTGAAGCCACGCAAGTGCTTTGTTCTAGACAGAAAACTTCTTCAGTCAAAGTTGGCCTGTTTGTACGTAGTCGACTTGGAGGCCTCCGTTAATGCTCTATGAAACTTACAAGTTATTTGCCGCGCCCGAGGACGTCTGCCGCTATCATAATATTTTGACAAAAGTTCATAACAAAGAGGCATTCAAGAATTTAGTCCCTTTGTACTACGATCCACTAGCATTCACGGGTGTGTATGCGTTATAAAACTACTGCTGGTATTTGTTACTAGGATAGCGATACTTATTTATTGAGACGACATTTGGTAGAGATTCAAAATTATTTCAAAGCTTTCAAAAACGTTAACATACACCGTTAACTACTTGTCTTTATTTCTATACTAATATTATACGGAAGAAATATTTCTTTGTTTTAAATTGATTAGGCTCCGATTTCAAAAATTCTTTCACCATTAGAATCCCACATTATCCCTGATGAACATAGGCTATAAAAAATACTCGAGCGAAGCCGGGGCGGATCACTGGTATACTAAAATGCACTAGGTGCTGTTAGTGAATGTTCGTAATGTATGACAACTCATAAAAAAAGGTATCGGCAAAAATGCAGAACCAAAATTTCAGATGCAACAAATCAATCATGGGTGGCTGTCGTGGTTTCCACCCCTATTCACCAACCCAAATTGGTGGATACTTACATAAATTATTATCATTACCTGCGTCCGGCAGTGGACCATTATAATGTAGGCTATTGAGATAAATAATAGTATAAAATGAATAAATGGTATGATAAAACAATTACAAATGCTAGATAAAATCACCATCATATAGCCCCAAGCTAAACAGAACTTGTGTTAATGTAAATGATATACTTTAAAAATCACACACATACTTTTGCTAAACATAGAACACCCGGAAAAAAATACTGCAGATCATACAAATACAAACGTTTGTCCCGAGATGGAAATCAAACCCTCGAACTGCGTCGTAGGGAGAGAGAGAGAGAGAGAGAAATATTTTTTTTTTCCAAAGATACATAAGACTTACATACTAGGTACTAATAACTACAGTTAAAACTAGGTATACAAAGAAAAAATAAATACAACATAACAAAAAAAAAAACATGTAATCGGGAAAAAAAAGGGTCCCCACCTCAGCATGTGTAGCATTCGGCTAAGCCCAATAGGGGGATTTTCGCGAGCTGTGCCACTGCTACTTTATAGGGTCAAAAATCATATAATACAGATTTTATATTCTATGCAGTTAAATAAGGTCTACACTAAACTTAATTAAAATATTTGTTTTGGTGCGATAGGCAAGCGGGCTTTTTGGTTCAGCCGCCCGGCGCGCGGCGCGTCAGGTGGGCCTAAGCAAAATGTAAATAGCCCTGATTATTCCCACTCCAAATTTTGTATTCGACGGAGTCAGCAGGATAAAATGGAGCCTCATTTTATGCGTGCCTACCTAATTTTACTTCTTCTTGGCTGCGACAAGCAACAGCCGGTGGACAATTAAATAAAAAACAAGAGAAAGCTTGAATTTCAATAACCGTTAACGCCGTGTGGGTGTGATTTAGTTCTAACTTTAAAAGTCTAGACAGAGGGACTACTTTTCGTAAAAGTGTGCAGTTGAAATAGAGTTCGTCTGTCTATAAATCGAATCTAGATCTTGGCCACGTCATTCATCCATAAAGTTGGCAATAGTCAATACAAACAGAACAAACGACACTCAAAAAGGCGTTTGACGTTTTACGTAAGCCAATATGTAGAAGGTTAATAAAGTCATTTGTGAAAAGTATACCAATTTATTTATTTAGTCATTTATTTATTAATTAGAACGGCGGCGATTGCCAATTACACTAATTAATTACAATTTATATACAAACAATAAAACACACAAAAAACACACATAAAAAAAGGGACAATATCTAATCTTCTATCAATAGATTATTTAATGCTAATTAACCACTTAGATTTATGCAAAAGTTTTAATCAATCGAATTAAAAATATAATTTTCCATTTAAAATTCTAATTTTCAAAAAAAACTATTAAAATCTACTTTTTCAGGTTTTCTGCGCTATTTGACGAAAACGCTGGACGTAGCGGACGCGATATTGTTCCGGGTCCTAAGCAAATGAGCTGATGTTGCTGATGACAGTTTATAATTTTCAGTTTTTTTTTAATTGACGTTATAACATTGCCCCTTACTATTCATGATGTTATAACAGATAAAAAACTGAACACTTTGAATTGAATTTTAAAATTTATTAAAAAACTAACACTCTCCGACTGCTTCTTGCCTAAACTATATCAAACATATATGTTTTATATTTTCAATTTTTTTCAATTTTCAGTCATCGAGTAAAAATTCTAACTTGATGGTCTCAGTATTTAAATAATTTTCGTAACATTTGTTGGATCGTTATCAATACTATATTTTTCTTCCAACGCCAATAAGGTTGGTATGTAACCCGTTTTCATACGTAATGAACTTCATATTGATTCACAAACATAGTTGTAGTAGGTATAAAAAGCTTTCTAAATAGAGAAAATTTACAATCAAATTATAACAATAGAAAAAAATAAGAACTAGTATCTACATATTTCTTTTAGTTGTTTTTCACATTTCCTTACGTCCGTAATGAATTTGTTAAACTACGATCGTTTTTAAAGTAAAGAATTAGTAGGATAGTTATTCTTAAGTTAAATAAAGTTGATTCAACTTTTAAGCGTTCAGAGTTTATTTTCTTGAGATCTTAAACATGGTAGAAGCAGCTTTACTTTGTAAATCCTACATCCTCCCCCTCTGGTGTACTCGACACACGTACACACGCATACAGACACACAAACACGCACACAAACAAAAACATACATACCCACCGTATTTAAATCGTGAACTACCAGTCTAGCCTAAGTTTAACACTAAAAAACAGCTATAGCAGCTTCTAAGAAACTGTATGAAGATTTCGTGAGGACTGTCAGCCAGAAGTAGTTACCTATTTTGGACTAAGCTGACAAAAACCCTACTTTTTGACTAATAAAGATTTACTTCAGAGACCAAACACAACATAAATAAGGAGGCGTACAAATGTCAGACTTTATTTCAAACGATGATAATGTTGCAGTTTCCCATTTCACCTGGCATGGAAGTTTCCACCCAACCCTTTTTATACGCTTTAAAAGGTCGCGGATATAAAAGTCGGGACCCACGGGGTGTCTTTCAGAAGTTGCTCCTTTCATATCTCCGTTTCAATTTCGCAGCGCAATTTATATGCACTTTGTAGTGGTGGCCGTTCAAAAGCCCCACGCCGTAGCGCTTATTCTCTGAGAGTGCTACTGTTAAACGGCATTTTTTCAGCTGAAGAAGAGTCTTGATGACGGCGTTCATAGTTAATGAGCAGCCAGTATCCGGCTGGTGTAGCTACACAAATTGCCCGCTCTTTAGAGGCTCGCCGTTTGCCAACTCGACGAGGCCGGTGTACCGTGAAAGACGTTTCCGACCGTGCATTATTGTTTACCGCCGGAATGACTTCCTCAGAATGTAAACGAACGTTTATATTCTGTTGCACTCTGCAAAGATATATGTCCCCTGCGTAAAGCGAACTTTATGTCCCCGTCAATGTGAAGAGTTACGTCAACAGGCCGTTTTGTGTAGTCGAGCGTCACCGAAAACTGAATGGAAAAAGAGATTGCTTGTTTGTGAATGTTTATGAACGCATCTTTGTAGGTTTAATGTGTGCACACATCATGAGAAAAGTTGTGTACTGCCCCCTACTAGCTCCATGTTTTTGTTGCAGTGGCACATCGCATGTCATAATTTAGCCTTCTATGATGTAAATGATCTATTCTAATATAATAATATTATAAAGAGGAAAGATTTGATTGTTTGTTTGAATTGAATAGACTCCGAAACTTTTGCCGATTTGA
Organism: Eupithecia vulgata; assembly: GCA_946478455.1. Classification (NCBI taxonomy): domain Eukaryota; kingdom Metazoa; phylum Arthropoda; class Insecta; order Lepidoptera; family Geometridae; genus Eupithecia; species Eupithecia vulgata. The sequence goes on along the minus strand of OX297862.1, from coordinate 10,332,895 downwards.
AAAATTCTTTTACCATTAGCATCCATCATTATTCCTTATGAACATAGGCTATAGAATATATCCGTGCAAAGCCAAGGCGCACCACTAGTTTGTAAATAATAAGGTGTAAATTAACCTACAATACATTTTACCTGCTCACACAATCTGTAACAGACCATTCATAAGTACATCTTTAGATAAGTGGTCACGATTAGTTATTACAAATTAATTAGTTACACTTTAACAAAACAGATAGCTATGTTTATTATTAGTTAAGTCAATGCCATCTAAATATAATTTACGCAGAGAATACTAAAAATAAAATAAATAGGGTTTGACTTCGTGCCAAAGCGTGTTAAATGACTTTCCTGACAAAGAATCTATTAGTTACCTACTCACAAAAATCCTATAACCCAACGAATTGGAAAATTAACTCCTCACCAAAAAGTATCAAATCTATTTCTATAGCTACTATAAGTTGAATCGATACAATGTGGGGACATTGTTCCCGCTGTCCCCATGGACGTTTTCTCGTCATGGGCCAACGAGAACTTATAAAATATCCAAATTTTTATCTTCATTCATGTTTATATACAAGGACTGTAAATTCTAAAAAACCACAGGAAGGTTAATTTTAGGCGGGCTTGTTAACCATTATTACAGTGATTTATAAAATAAATTAAATCTTTATTTCAGATATCAATAATGGTCCAGGGAATTTAAAAAACACAGTTAAAATAACAATAATCTAAAAAACTTTTAACAAATTTATGATGTTTTTTAATAATAAATACAATCAGATTTCAGCACTACTCGGCTTTCTGGTGCATGTAGTACCGCACGCTTAAAGATAAACACTGAAAATTACTTTTATTTTATTATTTCTACAACTATTGTTCGCTATGCGTTAATCTAAAGGCTTGTTGCCACTGCAATCAGCCAATCTCAGGCAAGTGCCTAAACTGTATCAATCTATTAACTCAAGCTAGCTAAGGATCAAAGATAACCTTCCTCATTTACACGGATACCTACTTACGTTAGTTTATGTACTGAACTCTTCAACAAAACGAAAACATGGACCTTTAAAATCGAGGCAAAATCCATTAGGACTGAACTCTACCAAAACTTTCGAGACCGTATAATTAGCTGTAGTAATCAACTGGGTAAAAACTACGACTGTGGTGAGTGGTCGTAGAGGGGTGAAATTGTGCCGCCTAGCCGCCCGTCCGGCACACTCGTGTTGAATAATTCGCTCCTATATTTTCAAACTGCATCAATTGTTGTCCGTATATTTAGTCGATCGACATTACTTGACGCGCGATGATTAATGTATTTTCATTATATCAATTGAACTCCGTCCGCATGCGACTATTATAGTTCTGTCTATTATTAGTTGGACGTCAAACGAGACCGCACGGGTAGACGTCTTCACCTCAATGTTAGAAGTGTCTTTTGTTCTTATAAAATAAATAGTTTAAATCTACTTTAATTTATATTAATAGGTACTTAGTGGTAACCTTGTTGAAATACTTTTTGTTTGCGGCCAATGGTCAGTTGCATTTTAGTGAATGTAAATTAGTATGTTGAGTGAATGAGAATGATCAACTACGACTGTGAAAATGGTGAGTTTATATAATATTATATCTCATTCAAAATTAATTATTAGATTATGACTAGATGGGATGACGATTTGCGAAAGACTGCTGGCAGATGCTTGATGCGGAAGCTAAAACTGGCCGCTTTGGCGCTCATTTGGTGAGACTTATGTTCAGCAGTGGACTTTATTTATTTAATATAAGCTGAAGATGAAAACTCAAAATTATGGAAACGTCTGTCATTTGGCATAATAAAACTTACATTCCAAAAATGATCTAAACAACTCATGTTTTACAACAAAAATTGTAACATAAGTCAATGCAAATATTTATACATATATTAGGTATATGATCGGAGTGCTGTTTTTCATTTCGGTCAACGAATTAGCATTGCCATTCATCGTGGCAATGCTGCCAGCATTCTGGGCATTCTCCCTTCTGGTGAAGTGTTAGATTTTTAGAGAATTTATGTAAGTGTAAATATTAGTTGTAATTATTTTATTCTGTGTTTTCCTCTTCTGAGACATTTTATTATGGGGTAAACAATAAACCAGCTTATTCATGTATTTTTTATCTAAAACGTTCGGGGGTACCTTGCCTCAAGTACACATAAATTTAATATTCTAACGGAAGATCATTATAAGAAGATATGAGTTTTTGTTTGTCTGTAACCTTAACATGTTATGAAACAATTCTGTATTAATCAACGTTTATAGAAAAAAATATAAGTTGTTTTTTATGAAAAAACTACAAATCGACATCAAATTCGTTACAATTTACACAGTTAAGTTTTTCTGGACAAGTACTTATCCATCGGGATTTTTTTACCATTCTATTACCATTTCAGAATCATAACTTCACACTAATATTATAAACGTTAAAGTTTTGATGTTTGTTACTTCTTCGCGCCAAAACTACTGAAGTGATCGGGTTGAAATTTTGAACACAATGTAGTTCTAAGATTGGAATAAATTTTTATCCCATAATCAGTTCCTATGGAATAGCAATAACCTGAAACAACGCGTGCGAAGTCGCGGGCAGAAACTACTATTGTAATGTACTTAATAGACTGTGTAGTTATCCATAAAATAGAGAAAAAAAACAAATCGGTCCATAAATGACGAATTTCAACGCACAGACATTAAAAAAATACACAGATTCTGCTAAACATAGACCCTCCTCCTCTTTTGTTTTTTGTCGGTTAAATGACTAAGTACAACATTAAATACAGCATTGGTCTCCTTAAATACCTAACACCTTTTTCTCATGCTTCTAATTTTACAACGTAATTTGAAAGTATCTTGTTAAGATAGAAAAGACCTTCAGAAGAAATTCTACTTTACCTCAAGGGTACTTACATATCTATTGAAACACTTGATTAAAGTAATTTCCTTGAAAATTAGCGTAGAGACACTCTAGATAGATAATAGCTACTTACATCAAGTATTTTTATTTCTGTTTTGCTCTTTAATGTAACAAATTAAATTTTAACTTCTCTAGTTCCATAGACATAGACATATCATTTATTTGCCACTACAATTACACACAACATAAATTTACAATACTGAAATAAAAAATTAAACACATTCATAAAAAATAAAGAACATTATTGCGAGTGGAAAAACTAGTTAAAAAAGAATACCTATGTAGAAAATTAATAGGAAAAGGTATAATTAGGTTATTAGTGTGTGCTGCAGTAGCAAATGGATCCAAGCTCAGCATAATGCCAACAGTTATGAACAGAAGGCGCTGTTATTCTGCCTAGACCGAAACAAGAACAATCACAGGACCCTTTATTATATATATACCTTTATTATATATTATATATATATATTATACTTTATAGATTACAAAATATTACATAAAAAATAAAAAGTAAATATGCTCACTCAGTTATAATATATTATGTTATTAGCCTTTGAAAGAAAAACATATATGTGATGTGTAGTTCCGTACGTCATTCATCATCACAAAGGTAAGGCTGAAAATCAGCATTGTGGGGTTACTCGCAACATTCAGCTGAGCATGATCTTATTCTTATAGCGCAGGAACACGGCACTGACCATCACACACGACCTGCTCTAAATCATTTTAACTTGCATGTTAGTTTTTAAGTAGTTTATGAGTATTGTCATCATATAGGTTTATGTTTTTATGTCATGTTTCGTGTTTGTTATTTTATCTGTCGTGTAAGTTTTCTTTTCATAAAAAACCGAAATCAAAAATATCACTTTATTTCCGTGTCAATGTTTTATTTTAAGAATTTGACCTTTTCTAAATGTACATTTTTGTATTTATGGAAATAAAGACTTTTTGATTTGATTTGATTTAATATATTTACCTATATATCAGAATAAATATAATTTCATTTCATTTCAAATTCTAATTGATTTCCGAACTCTCTTTCATCTATCATCATTAAATGGGAACCTATTAGTATCCATCTGTCTACATATCTCAATGCTGTTTGTTAATCTCGCTAAAACACAACGGCTTGATCGATTTGAATATAATTTTTTATATCTATAAAAACGGCAAAAAATAGGAAATATATATCTAAATATTCTGTGAATATTTCATTTTATTTATTGCCGTTATTAATATCAAGCAAAAAGGAGTAAAAAAAACACGTTTGTTGTATGGGAGCCCCTTAAATATTAATTTTATTCTATTTTTTTGTATTTGTTGTTATAATGGTAACAGAAATACATCATCTGTAAAATTTTCATCTGTCTATCACCGTTCATGAGATACCGACAGACAGACAGACGGAAGGACAGCGGAGTCTTAGTAATATATATATATTATAATGTATCCCTTTTTACCTTTTCGATACGGAACCGTAAAAAAGGGGGAAAATTTGTAGGTGTTCATGGGGTCATCTAGTTAGGTAATAAAAGACAAAACCTAATCAAAAGCGCCAGGGGTAATAATAAAAGAGATGTAATAATGAAATACTTCGGTAGTATTAATTAAATAATTTAATATAACTGAAATAAATAATTATAACGCAGAGCAGAGCAATTAAATCAGAGCTTTTGTTATGGGTACTATGTTATTGATTTCTATAGGCTCCGAACAAATCGCCGTAAAATATTTTTACACCTGTTATCTACGTTACGAATATCAAAATGATCTGACACCTATAAAGTTGGTGAACCCAGCCAAGCCCACACATACCAACATAATAATACAGACTATTAAAATTATTTACGGGGCCCTTAACTGGTCATAATAATAATGCTGGCCATAAACGACTTTTGTGCTACGCTTGCGGCTGTTCCGCGTCCGAAAAAATACACGGATTTTTGCGGCGCGCTTTCCCGAAATCTGCTTGAAATTAATTTTATTTGCCAAACCGAAACATATTTTGTAAACATTTTTTTGTTTTACCATGTATTCACGGTAAGCGAAGTACGCTTACTTTTAGAAAAAACAGAGCACTAGAAGTTAAATTTATACTTTAATTATAATAAATAAATAATGCTGGACAATTCACACAGCATCATCCAGCCTCTAGTTAATAACTTTAATATTTAATTACTTTTTACTATTAAAGACATTTTAAATTATAATAGAAATACTCAAACCCCCAGGAACTGATGTTTGCAGATCGTATAAACATTGCACCAAGGCGGGAATCGTAGTCATCAATAATATTCCACACTTAATATTATAAACAAAGTAATTTTGTCTGTCTGTCTGTTCTCTTCACTGTACCTTTTCACGCCTTAACGGACGGACATAGGTTATACTTGAAAAGCGCGTGCAAAGCCGCAGGCAACAGCTAGTAATATGATAAATTCGTAATTATTGGTATTTAGTACCCAAGTAACTAGGATCAATAATGGTACTGATTCTGTTAGCACAAAACTTTAACAAAACTAGTGTAAAAATGTTATTGTCCCCTTTTTTCCATCGAAAAAAATGAGACGTCAACAATTTTAGGCTAGTTTAGTTTAGGTTTTGTGGCAACAGAATCAATTCCAATGTCCTCCTATCCAAATTTTTGGTCAGGGCGGTCAGTCTCTTCTCAACAGAGACTAGCGAAGCGAGACATTTAAAGTGCAAAAATGTGTACGCAAACATAGGTGCACTATTTTATACCTAACTCTTGTAATACGTAGTACCTAAATAGCCACCTTCATTGATTAGATAGTAATAAAATGTCTCTGATGCACATAATATATTCAAGTAGGTTATCGTGTGGTTTACCGTTTACGAATAAATACCTACCTGAATATAGGAACACGTGTATAGGTTATCTTATTACGCATATCTAATGAGGTTTTTATAAATAAATAACATTATTACACACATCTTGACAATTTTACTACTGTGACGTTTTGATGCGAGCATGATTGCACCTCGTTAGAAACCATCTTTGACTCATCTAAATTAAAAGTTCTGGTATGCTTAAACAACGTTAATAGGGCCACTTAGTAGTACATGTACTCTTTGCAATGCATTGAGTTCGTTTGAACTCGGTATCTGAGCAAAAGGAAAGAATCTAACGCCAATGTATTTTTGCTTCCTTCTTTTTTATCTCGATTACTAAAACTCATAAAAAAACATATATTTTCGATTTCAGCAGAACTCGAATCTCCGCCCAACCGTCAGTACAGGTGTGCTCTAACTAACTAAGCCACGAAATCCTGCAGTTCTCCGAAAATCTTTGGCAAGTTTCGCCGGTTCGAGTCCTGCCGAAATCGAATTTTTTGGGAACCTATTTAATTTCTTAGAGATTATCCAGAATGCGAGGGCTCACTTAATATTATGAGACTTGTATGAATTATGGAGACTAAACTTTTTTTTAATAATTAGTTGATAAGTATACCTCACAATAAGTGCTTTGCTGATCAATTCTTCTATTTTTGTCATGTCTATTTTTGCTTTTCAGATATCAATTTCCGGAAAAACAACATAACAATGTTCGATATAAGCCTCACAAAAACGTGAGTAAGTATACAATTTTCAGCGACTAAACACACGAAGAAAATAGAAATAACTTAATGCCATGTGTTTCATTCAACAGACAACAACATGAAAAACGGGAAAGCAATATATTCCTAGGGAAATTGTTGCTGGCATTACCCTCCGCTTCCGAATTGCGACAATACGTCGGTGTCTTGCTATGCGGTGAGTGTTTCTATCATAACATTATGTAGTACTATGGTGCAAACGCAGATAAATACTGCAAAATTATATAATATGTCCGTCTTTGTTGTTCTTAAATGTCCAGTCCATCCCAAGATTGCCTGGCAGAGATCGCTCAGCCTTTGTAGTTCGTCTACTTATAGCTTCTGTACTGTTTTCTGTGTTTGTGTGGTACAATAAAGAATTATCTATCTATCTAATATTTAAGGCGCATACCCCACCCAAACTAGCGCCGCCACCTAATTTATCTTATTATTCCGTTTAGCAAAGGAAATTGCAAAAATCCATCGTAAAGTTTGAGATACTTATTATAAGCTTTTTTAATGCCTCTATTATAGTTTTAGTCTATTTAGTTTAGGCAGTGAATCGAAGTTGAAGCCATTGGTGGCCACCAAAATCTATTTTCTTATCTCTGTCTAAGCTAAATAGAATAAAACTATTTCAGAAGCATTAAAAGAAAGCTTATAGAGATATCACAAACTGTGCGATGGATTTTTGCAATTTCCTTTGCTAAGCGGATTTTATTATCTAATAAAATCCGCTGAAATAAAATCAGATTAATGATCAAACAAAAAACATTAAAGTAATTATATTCTTTCAGGACTAACCCTATGGTGCACATCATGGTTCTTATTCAAGGACACTGTCCTTCCTGGAGGGTTCCTGTTCAGCATGGCAGGAGTGGTTCTCGCAGGGTACTCCGTCGGTCACACGCTTGAGAGATATACCACAATTAACCCCGTCGTAGGGATGACGTTGATAGGGGCGCTCTATAGAAATTTCGGACCACCGAATTTCTTAGAAAATCCTGTTGCGGACGTAATAGATTTTCATTTAAGGTATATCCCTCTTTATTTACGGCCAGGTAGCAATATTCCTTCTATAATCATATTTTCTCTTTCCCGCTTCCTGAAATATTATTAGAGTGTGACAAAAAGCTTAATATAGTAATTACCTTTGGTATAAGTGCAACGTGATGCAAAGCAAATTGAAATTTATTGTATTTGGCTTTAAATGAGTTATATAAGTTGTTCATTTTTGATTATTTAATCAACAATAATTATTAAAAAAATCACGTAAATGTAACTTTTTATTGTGAATAACTTGACCTTGCACATCTGATGATGGTAACAGCTTCATCTCGGTTCAGCATGTACTGATCAAACAAATTTTATAGATACTTATTTAGTATTTGATAACGGCTTGTGTGGCCTTCATTTTCTTAATTGACAGAGAAAACCCTACTTTTATACGAGTATTTAATAGTCTATAAAGCTATCGAAATAATTACTCTTCTTTATTACCGTGTCTCCATTTTCCCATTTGGTAACGACATAATTTTCCTTGACGTATTTGTCGACATTACTTCCAATATATATTTTCCTCTTGATGTCGCCGATAAGTAGAAGAAAAATACTTAGTGAGTCGGTAGGTACACATTTGAAACATGAGCAATTATTCCGAAACCAATTGGCTGGAAACGTTTACCAATTTCTTTTTCAGACGAATCTACCCAGTAATTATTTTGACGAAGGGTCCCCTTGGTTGGAACTGGGATTACATCAAAAATAATTCCGTAAAAGTTTTTACGTTGGCCACAGTGCCTTGGATCGTCGAGTGTTTATCGACGGCTTTTTTCACCCACATACTACTCGGATATCCGTGGTATTGGGGTTAGTATTCTCGTAGAAGGTACTTTAAAAGGATCAGTTGTTTACTTGTCTGGATGAATTCATATAACAACATTTTTCCCATATTTTCTCCGCTGGCAAGATCCCTGAGAGCGCTAGAAGGGCCCACCAGCGCAGGAGATATTATAATATTTTTCTTGATGTATTATTTGTATACATTTTATTTATTCTAATAACTTTTTATCAAAAAAAATGTTTTTTTTAATACATTAGACCACTTAAAATAACAAAACGCAAGGATATTTTACGGTACATTCAACGCATTGGTAGAAAGCCTTGTCTCTCGATTTTTTTTTCTTTTTATTTAGATTGCTAAATGATTCTTCTCGATTAAATTAGTTCGTTGTTTGCAGGTCTTCACTTAGGGTCAATATTGGCATCAGTGTCACCAGCCATAATAGTGCCAACAGCGATGGTTCTGCATGCGCAAGGCTTTGGTGTTGAGAAACAGATAGCTTTGCTCGTTGGTAATGCTGGCGGTCTAGACACTGCCTTCACGGAGGGAATGTTCGGCGTAATCAATAGTGCCCTCTTCTATCCAGCGTCAGTATCGTATAGGATAGCGAAGGTATATATTCATTTTATTTTACTAAGTCAGTATCTTGTATGTATGTAGCTTTACTTTGTCGTGGCTATAAGAAATGTCGGTTGCGTGACAACACGGAGTCGTAAAAAAACTCTGGTATACTCGTAAAAAATGTAGAAGTTTGCACAACTTTATTTATGGCGAATTTGGATCTGATTTGACATCTCACATAAGAATCCAGTTCATTGTGAAATAACGTAGGATTTGAAGTGAAACTACGAGACTTAGGTTACTTTAAAGTTCAAATAAAAAATATCGTATCGCTACCATACGACATACGAGTTGAATTGTTCTGAAACTCAATGCTAACTGCGTACCTCTAACAAGTGCACTGTCAAACACCTTTTGTCTATGCAAAGCTTTCCTCCACTCTAGGATCTTTTGAAAACTTTACACGGTTGGATTGCGCTAGAACCGTTCTGATTTTAACTTTCACATTGGTAGATGAATAAAATAAATGTAATCTAAGTGATTTCAATAGAAAAGCATGGATCGAAGTTACAATGGGTAGTAAATATATATTCATCGTCAGCAAGTCACCTTTTGTAAAAATACAAGAAATACAAGTATTTTTGCAGCGATTTCGTATTATATTTTGCTGGGCAAAATAAACGTGTGTTAGACACATTAATGGTATATAAATGTACTAGTGGTTTATTTTTCACTTCTTCCGCGAGTGGACGAAAAAATTAAGAAAAGAGTAATAGCGTCTCATTTCTTATTTTTTATAAAATCTGACTTGTCTTGTGAAGTGCTTATTTTTCAAGCCTAAAGTAATAAAAGTACAGTTATAATAAAGACTGTTTGTTAAAATCTGAATATCTAAACTTGAAGAACTTGAGAACTTCTCCACTTTAATTATTAGTACTCACCTGACCTCAACATCCTATAATGGTTCACAGCTGGACGCAGGCCTCCCCCTGTTTTCTATCTCATGGGGGGTAATGCTCATAATCCCCAATTAATTATTAGTACTACTTAACGTGTATTTATGTACCAGTTAAAACATCAGGAAAATGAGGTAAATAAACGCAACAGGTACCCGTTAAATAGTACTAATAACGAAGTGTTAATTTTTAAAATAATGACTATATCTACTTCTATTCTTCTAGGCCTCATTTAAGCTTTATTTTTAAGGGTGTGCTGGCGATCTTTGTTGGCATCGCTCTTGGAATATTATGGGGTGTGGTTTGCGACTACATTCCTGAGCACAATGACTTCTACGCGCCTACAATAAGAAGTATCCTTATATTCGGAGGAGGTTTTCTACTCACGTATGCTGGAGGATATGTCGGCTGGGGTGGTGTATGTGAGTATGTGTTACGTTTTCAATATTTAATAAAGTAATCAAAAATGCGCAACGGATGCATCGCATTGCAACTTCATATCTCAGCTTAGAATCTCGGCCAACTTATCTTGTGATACTTCCCATGCCTTATTGCAAAAACAACAAATTGTCGCCGTACTTTTGTTTGTATCCACCAATTTAAATTCCAATCGGGCATTATCGTGTACCTTTTGTTTTTATTTCCATGTCGTTTCAAACACTTCAACAAGCTTCAGCGTTATATATTATGAGTCTAACTTTCAATGGTAAAAACTGCATCACAATTTATGAGACAGATTCTATACAATCTTTCCTTGCTTCGATAATTTTACATAAACGTACCAGTAATTTCAAATATTTTTTTTTAGTGACCCTCAAGTTCTCACGTTTTATTTTATTTTATGTAAGGATATAATGTATTGTAGACATAGGGCCCTAGAGATAATAGGAGAGAAATTAATAACCTATGTTATACGAATATAATAAAACATTATTCTTATCGTAAATGTTAAACAAAGAGAAAGTGTTGATAAAATAATATCAGGAAGTAAAGAATTTGAAAATGAAACCAGTATTTTAGACCAAGATGGGTCCTGTGTATTTGGTGGAGGTACAACAGGTTGTTCTGAAACAGCAACAACAGCAATTCTAAAAGCATGTTTGTGCCACCTGGTCGAATAGTAATACTCGGGGACTCTAAACATGTCCGTGACAAGACCCACAGCCCCCAAAGGTCACCCTTGAGGTAAGCAAAATCCGGGACTAAAACAGCAGTGAGATTTTATCTATGACGGAAAAAAAAACTCTGACATCTTCTAAAGCTTATTTTAAATAATATGGCTGGGAATTTATAAATCTATAAGATCTTATTGAAAAACATGTACTATATATACTTCTCGGTATGAGGACACCTACGTTATGTATTTGGTCGAAAATTATTAGTTACTTCATTTCATTTGATAGTTAAAAGGTCACAAAAAACACAAGCAGAAACTAATTGAGATTATAGTTTTCAATTAAAACAGAAAACCCCTTTAGTATATAGAAGAGCTGTATCGTAGAGTAAGTATGAAAATGTTTGGCGAGGTCAATCTGAAAATAGTATTTTTGTTTTGGTTTGCTTTATGACTTTATGTATTTTTATTCTGGTAAGACAGCGATCTTGTGTAGCAAATCTGCTTACGGTTTTCTTAAACTAGATCGCTGATAATTTCTTCAATTTCTTTTTGACTGACAGGTAACATAACAATGAAATGTTACTAATGATTTTCCAGGAATACAGAAACTTCACAAAAGAACCTCGAAATCGAGTTCAAAAATTTCACTTGTCTTTTATGTGAAGGGATCCTTTCAGAGTGGTTCTTTTGTCGTCCACTTGAGATCAAACCCTTTTACTTCTAAAGTTGTAACTTTGTTCCGAAGTGTTGTGGCGGTGTCTAACGAATCAGTCAACTAGTTTTATATCTGAAATGTTTTTCAGAATATACATATACTAGAGAAGCGTCTCACGTACTCGTAAGATTCGAACTCGAAATTCACGACCTAAAATAGTACTCAAACTAAACATAGGTATTAAGCACGTTTCAATGTCAAAGTTTTATACAGATTTTCTTTGAATTATGTTTAAAAATACCGCGACTTGAGCCATGCTTAAATGTAAAGTTTGTGTATTCGGGGGGAGGGTCGGCTAAATGTTTGTCATTCCATAAAAACTAGTTTTAGCGCTGTACATTATCAGAAGTTGGAACACCTAATTCTAGGTAACTTTTTGATTGATAAATACTTAGGTAAGTAGGTACTTATGGTTGCGGTTGTAGGTGTGTAGATAGTAGTCATTTGGTTACTAATCTGCTTTTTACTTCTCACAGCCTATGACCAAAACAATCAGTATTCAATACGATACATGTAGTATAAACAAATTAATAAAACAATAATAAACTCAACTGAGCACGAGTTGTTTGAGCACTAAACATCATCGAATTAGATCTTTATAACCATGGTCCCAATTAGTTTCAATCAACATCATTGTATGGTCTTCAATGTCAAGATTCCGATTCTTTAGTAAAACGAACTTATTCAGTTTCTTCTTATCAGCACTGAACTTTGAGATAGCAAAACGTAACGTGGTATCTATAAATTTTGTCTAGCATTCTAATAGATCTTAATTACAATGCAACCTTCATCGTAATAGGCCTATTACTCCGATAAACACTCGCTTGTGATTGAACGTTTAATCACTTAAGCGGAAAAAATAAACGTTCCAATTTACAGATGAATGAACCTTAAAATAAAAACAAATTAGGTTATTTATTTTGGGATGAATCACTCTCCTATATGAATGCGAGAATTGGATGTTTGTTATTTCTTTACGCCAAAAGTACAGAACAGATTAAGCTGAAAGTTTTCATAGGTGTGGTTTTAGATCTGGAATAAATCATAACAATATCCCATGGGGTGTAAATGAAACCAAGATCTAAGTTAGAACATTCCCAAAGAAACAGTGCGTACGAAACCGGCTGAAACCAGATATTTTTCAATGCGAAGAATAAAAACATACAGAGATTGTTTCACGACGCATACGCACTCATACGTTACACATAGAAAACGATATACAACTTTCATTTGTACCATTGTGTGTCCAATCGGTATTATATAATCGGAATTTCATTGAGGTTCAAGAGCGAAGAAAGAGAAATTTACAAACATTGCAATTGTTTCAAGATACACACTATTGTGTTCCGGATAGCAATATCGTTAGGTTTTAAAAACTTATCGTTATCATATGTAAATAGTCGTAGATTAGATACAATCTAAGGCCTTAGTCTGAGTTAATATAAAAAACATTCGATAAACGTTAATAACCATTGATTTCTTCCACGAGAAAGGCAATGATAGTGGACAAAAACGAAGTGTAACCAAAAAATGCGATAAATAAGTCTCATTTTCCATAGAAGAAAAATAGTACCTACTTTGACATTGACAATGCCTTTCAAGTTTGTGTAAAAACAGAATTGTTTTGTACTTGCGACTATAAGAATAATTAGTTTTTCTTTTTGTGTTCAACATTAAAATTATCTAGCATCTGTCTGGAGCTTGCCCTTTGTACACTCTCGGTTCAATGCACAGGTTAAATGTACGAGCAGTTAGAGAAGCTCAATTATATTTTATAAAAGATATATTTTAATGTGGTCAAGCGGTGACCAGCCGAATTGGGAAGCATGTTTTTGTATTCTTTAGTTGTATAGTGCTTTTAATTTCTTCCACAACCCTCCAGCTCACGAGCGATCAGAAAGACAGAATAATCATCATTCTAAATACACTTACAAACAAAAAATTATGGCTAAAGACGAAAGAATGAGACTTTGAACTGGAGGAGGCCTGTACCCAAAAGGGGTCCTAACTACTTACACTACTTATTATAAAATCTATTTAAATTATTTTATATAATTCATATCAAGGTAAGTACCTAAAAAGCATGCTTAAATTAGTTATCTTTGTAATTTTTTTTTTTTTTTTACATACTATATATCTTTATTCAGAAAGAAAATAACAATCAAATAACAAATTTAAATTAAAACTAGTATTTACAATAGAAACAATTAAGCTATCTGCAAACTGTTGCAAACAATGTACAGGTAGCTCAACTGATCCATATCAATACCAGTTGGAAGCGTGCCTAAGACACTGGCTGCATTGCCCCGCTGTATAGCAATGCTGATGCGCTGTGCCAGATACTCACCAGCTCTCGGGTCACGCGTCGCTTCGACCAGACGCTTAGATAATTTTTTGAAAACCCGGAGAGCCTCGGTACCCCACGAACAGGGTCTCGACTCCAAGGGGAGCAAATGTGTAGGCTCTGTAAATTGATTATTAATATTTGATAATTTGAACATTGTATTAGGAATTGAGAAATTATTTACACGCATGATTATTAATTATTTATTTATTTTATTTATTTTATTTTTACATTTATTTCAGATATTAATCCATAGGTACTTAATAATATAACACACAAAATTTATAGACACAAAGTATTTATGGTTTTGAAATAAATTGCTTTTTATTTTTATATATTTATTTGTTTTAATATAAATGAGTTCTTTTACCATTTTGATGAAATCAGTTCTGATGGTTTATTTTCATGGTATATTATGCGCCCATGAGAATGTTAATTATTCCTTTGACCATATTAGGTTTTCTAGAGAGAAAAGGAAGCGGGTCCGTGTATTCTTGCTAATATTACGCAAATTGTATTGTTAATAAAAATTTATATTAAATTATCATTAAGTTACTCTTGCTTGCAATATTATGTACGGTTTTCAAAAAACACGTTATCCTAAAACACGATAAAACTATATTTTTACAAGATAATCAAACTCCAAGTCTTTTACATACGAGTAGAGATACAATGATTGTTTTTAAACGCATGCTTTCGTGTTTTTTATTATTAGTAACAAACATGGCTAGATATAAATATAAAGCTAGGTACATTTTATTAAAAAAACGCAATGCTATAAATTATTTAAAAATCTACTTTGTACGTAGCGGTGTTGATGGATAGCATATTGATAGGTAGTCCCTTGACGGGTTCCATTCCAAGTCATTTTAATGCAATTCTTTTGGTTTTACTAAAATAAATTAGTTATTTTTATGCAACAGCATACTAATAATTTGACTAAAAAAATCAGCACAAATTGTCAAATTGTGGAATCGAAATTTTAAAAGAGACCTACATAATACCTTTCATTTGAAAACCCATTTGGCCCAGGCAAATGGGTTTTGTAATTGAAAGGTATTAGTTTTTACATTTCAAAATAGTTTTAAAAATTTCGGTAGGTTTATTATTTTAAAATTTGGCTACGATTGATGCTGGGAGTAAGCAAAGGGGTCCTTAGCAATTAATTAAATATTTTTTCTCTGATTGTAAATAACATGGTAGAGGAATGTGTGTCTTGGAGCATGCTTCCGACTGGTATTGATATGAATCAGTTGAGCTACCTGTAGATTGTTTACAACAGTCTGCAGTAGATTGTTTACAACAGTCTGCTCATTGTTTTCATTGTAAATACCAGTTCTTTCTTTCTTAACAAAGTTTTGTTAAAAGAATAATCAAGGCTTTGTAATTTTTATTTATTTATAAGTAACTACACCAAAACATGATTTCGACAGTAATCTACACAACGAATGAATTAAAATAAACTGGAACGTTTTCTCAAGAAGTGTTCGTTTTATTTTTCAGCCGGGGTGGCTATCATGGTGTGCGCTGGATCAGCAGCCACGCGGTGGGCGAGACGCGACTGGCCGATCAACAGCAACCCTGTATCAGAGGTCTACAAGCTGCTTTGGAGAATATTTGAGCCTATGCTGTTCACGCTTAGTGGATATTACTTGGAGGTAGTGTTGTTTTTTCTTAATCAACCTGTTAGAGAGATGCCACACGGGCGCTGCCGCTGCGCTGCGTCGTCACTGCGACGTCGCAGCGTTGACGCTCCGTAGTTCTACACACAAATCTGCCCGGCATGCCACACGGCGCTGAAACAATGTGCATCGAAACAACGCACGCACAGCGCACAAGGAGTGAGGGAGACGAGGCCTGAAGGGGTGCTGCGGTGCGACGACGCTGTGACGACGCAGGACAGCGAAAGGACAGCGACAGGAGGAATCTGCGTTGCGTTGCGTCGTCGTAGCGCTCGTGTGGCACTCATTGCGTTAAAGTCACTGCGTTGAGACGTCGCAGCGCAGCGGCAGCGCCCGTGTGGCCACTCTCTTATGTTATGCCTCTGCAGGACAAAGTCCTCTCTACCTTTCTTCCAGCTTTCCCTGTTCCTAGATGTCATGGTCCAGTCTGGTAGATGCTTATTTAATTCGACTGCAAATAAATTACCCATTGATTTTTACCTGATAATTTTGTATACAAATCTTAATCATCACTATCAGCCCATACACTATTCGACACAGGCCTCCCCTAATGAGAGTCATCGTGCCATACACATTACCTCACATTTCCCCACAGTTGAGGCCCATAAATTATATGCCACATGTTACCCGATAATCTGCAATCTCGAATACCTATGCTCAAACTTTTTATTCTGTTACATAGAAACTCAAACTCAATACATGTCCTACACAAACAAATAACGGTAGCAAAAAACTGTGGACCGATAGAAATTATAAGATCTGTAAATTTTTGTAGTCCGAAATATATTGATTGAAAATAATAATAATTTTTATTTTAGTGTTTTTCTTTTATCTCTTATATTTTTTGTCTACAGGTCTCGCAGATTACGCTTACAGAATTTGGTCTGATCTTCACCTGCATCATAGCTGGGCTGATTCTTCGGTTACTGGCTGCGTTCCTAGTCGCACTGGCCAACGACCTGTCGGTAAAGGAGAGCCTCTTCATTGCAATTACGTGGATACCGAAGGCTATTGTAGAGGTAGAGTTGACTTACACCTTGAAGAAAACATGCACACAATACATTTAATAACCACAGATTATATTTTATTACCTATAACTAGTAGTTAGCCACTAACTAAAAATAGCGATGTATATAATATTAATACTAGAAATAAACATAAACTCGCTGTGCCCACAACCAGGCTTCACAACGTAAATGTATTTTTAAAAGGTATACGCTTCTACAACAAAACTCATAGTAAGTCGCAAAATCTATCAGTAAATAAATTCAAACAAATTGTGAAAACGTTTCTGTGCAAAAAGGCTTACTACAAAATAATAGAATATCTACATACATATAAAAGAAGTTAAAAAAGCTTGGGACGGGTTTTGCTTTAACACGAAAAATAACAACTAACAAGCTAAAGGTTTCTTCTTTGAGAAGCTTGAACAGACTATTTAGAACTAGTTAAGCTAGGGTTGTCGAAGATGAAGTCTCACCATTTAGTTTTAACCCAAGTAACAAAAGCTCCTATAACTAAGGCGTTTTATCACCAAACTGTGATATAGTAGGCCTATAATGGTAACCATTGTGACTGCTTGTACTATAAAGGTTTTAAGCAGAACGATTTGGTTCTGTAAGATTAAAGAGCATTTAAGTTCTATAATTTAGTTCATAGAACGCTTACAGGACCGAACATTACAATGTTTAAAGTGCTGCACTGTAAAAGATATGAAAAAACCGATTATGGTACTATTTAGTGCTATAGATAACCTCACTGACACTTTTATGTATCTATTTTGCACTAAAAATGCGTCTAAATAACTTTTACAGTGCAAGTGTTTTAGCAGTACCGAAAACACCAATTAGAGGGTCATTTTGCACTATTAAAGTACCTTGCACAACAATTACGTAACGTTTTAGCTACATAAAAGCTCCCTCTACATCGATATGGGACTAGTTCTTTAAAAGTCATGAAAAATCATCTATAGTACTAAATAGTACCATAGCGAGTCTTGGTGCAGTTGCTTAGTCACTCGCTTCTAAATAGCTCTATTATGGGTGTTTGTGTTACTGCTACGCGACTAAAACGTGACATAAAAGCACTAAAATTCATAGTTATTGGACTAATTAAATTTATACCTGCTCTTCAGTATCAATTATATCACTAATATTTTATAAATGGTGGATTTTTATCAAACATCCGATTAAAAACCAAAGTTTTAATGGATTTATGTCTCTCTGCGTCGTAATAAAGTGAGCGGTTATTATTAAAAAAATGTTAAGAATCGATATAGTACAGCATTATCATCAATACGACAGACTCGTGTCCAAAATATAATAACTGGTCAAGCGAACGCTGAATTTATTGCACATGGTTCTGCAAAAAATATTTTTATTATTTGTTTTGTACCACAACAGGATGTAGCAATATTATGCCTATTTCTCAAGCCAGTATGGATGAAGAATATAATGAGTGAGAGTAACTCTGTTCAAAGTTCCTCAACATCGGAGTATTTAGATGAGGAGAGCAAAAACGATAAACAATTACGCAGTGAATAAGAATTCCTCACCTCGCAGTTAAAAATTTGATAGATTTAATAATGTTTGTATATCTTTATAATATGTTTTTGATATACCATTTAAATTATGGTACTTAAAAAGTGATTATCTGCCTAACTTACAATTCAATAATGTATTTTGTCCCATTATTACACACTCTATGATAAAGTGATAAAGATAAATACGTTAAGTGTAAGTATGAAAAAAGACTTAATGTTTTAAATAATTTTATATAATATAATACGATAATTACTATAATATAATATAATTATGTAAAGATGTGATTTAATTTATATTCTTAACCTGGTACAAGTAGGAGCACCAGCCGTCAACAGCTCAATACATAATATTTTTGTAAAAAAAACTTCGGTATGCAGAATGTACCTACTCCTTAACCTGTAAATCAGTTCCCATGGGGTAGAAATAACCCATAAATATATTGAAGATTATTTATCGGGTGCGAAAGAGCGGGTAGAAACAAGTATGTAGGTATTTATAGATAAAATAAGTAATAAAAACGATTGACTATTTCTACACCTAGGCTTTTTGAAAACAACTATCGATTAAATATTTTTTGTCTTGTGTGACCTAGGTTACAAATTAAACAAATTTAATTTGGTATTTATTTTATTAATGTTGCTAACTAATTTTTATATAATTAATTAATTATTATAATAATTAATTTTGACCATAGTATTTTATGTTTGAACAATGGAACCCTAATTATAATCAACTAGTTTTCGCTAAAAATAAATGGCTGCTGTTTGCTAGCATGATAGCACATTAGCAGCACGGCTGGAGCCAATAAGTACTATAGCAGTCATAGTCGGAACAAGTGCTTATTTTATTTATTTAAATTTAATAAAAACACGAAAATTATGAAAGCGCTTCGTCGAATTTGAAGTCAGCATGTAGGTTTTAACGATACAATTAATTCCGCAAGTGCAAGTTACGGCAGACTTGCACGTTACGTCAATGCAACAATGGCGAATGACATAAAGCAAAATAATAAGTTACCGAAATATTAGTTTTCCTGGGAATAGTCACAAGGACACTTACGAAAAAAATCGAAAATAAATGTGATAAAAAAAGATCACTCGAATCGTTTACAGTGCAAAAAAAGCTCTATAAACATGTTTTGTTAACTTTAATAGTGCTAATTTGTGATATTAACGTTGCAGATGGCACTATTTTAGAACTAAAACGCGTTTCTCGTTACTTTTACATTTCAACTATAGAGCTGATTAATCACCATAAGAGCCTTTATGTAATGTCTATAGAATCAATTGGTGATAAAACTAGGGCCTATTTGCGGTTGTATAAACGTTTACAAGACCATTATAGTGCTAATCTTTAACACTAATTAGCACGTCGAAAACGTTCTCAGAACTTTTATAATACCAAATTTTGTTACTTGGGAAGGTTTTTATAGAGAAAACTAGATTTCAACAGTTTATTGCTACTTTAAACATAGGTAAGATGACTGTTTT
Organism: Eupithecia vulgata; assembly: GCA_946478455.1. Classification (NCBI taxonomy): domain Eukaryota; kingdom Metazoa; phylum Arthropoda; class Insecta; order Lepidoptera; family Geometridae; genus Eupithecia; species Eupithecia vulgata. The sequence continues at coordinate 10,313,109 of OX297862.1, read as the reverse complement.
AAATTTAATCTTATTAAAGAAATGTGTAAACAATCTAATGAAAGAGTGCATTTTTTACAAACATTAGTGATCGTGTTAAGCTCACGAATATTTTCAAAGATTTATAAAAACCGTATTTGGTCGACATTTTAAATAACTTATTGAGAACATTAATAGTCTGGCTATTGTTTTTTCTTTCGAGTTATCTTTTACGAGGATTTTTGCAAGAAATTTTCATAGATATTTTACGATGTGATCTTTTTGTAGGGAACAATAATCTATTCCAAGGAGGTTCCATAGACCTCAGTATAAAGAACATCATCGGTTCAAGAGTACCCCTTCCTATAAGTACCTAGATCCTTCTCGCCCTTTGTCCGTCACGTGCGCGGCTCGACTTTCACGCGAGACACGCACATTCAGCCAATCTTCACCTCGTACACTTGTAGGGCCTTTACACATGTACAGAGACTTGCAGAGAGATAACTTCCAAATGCTAAAATGTACACCAAAGTTGGCAGTGCGCCGGCTATATCTCGCAAAGAACCGATAACCGCTTGGGTAAATGTGTTCTTAAGTGAAGACCACGAATCGGTAAACGTAGTGTAGGACGCCCTCCGGCTAGGTGGGATGACGACTTGAGAAGGCTACAGGTAGATGCTGGATGCGTCAAGCTGAAGACAGGGCGCTATGGCACTCATTAGGGGAGGCCTATGTCCAGCAAAGGACTAACTTTTATGTCATCCATTAAAATTGTCTTGAAAAAATTCCTAACATTTCTCTATGTGATTGCTACTACAAAGTAATTAAATTTACTCTTTATATACATACTTCACTACATTAGGTTTAAATCAAAAAGTTTTTAGTTTCTTTGTTTGTTTGTCCTTCCCTAACGCCCTAACTAAGCAACCAATCGACTTAATTTTTGGCATAGAGTTAATTGAAAGGATGGAGAGTATCATAGGCACTTAGGCACTTTTTACCCCACAAATCAGTTTCCTTTTATGGCATAGAAATAACCTTTCTTTGGCGACCTCTGTGCGGGTTCGACATGGGACAAATGTTTGTATGATCTGCAGATATTTGTTCATGTTGTATTTTATGTATAAGAAATATATATCTATTATATAGGTACACATTTACGTATATTAGTTATCTAGTACCCATAACACAAGCTCTGCTTATCTTGGGACTAGATAATGCTGTGTGAATTGTACAGCATTATTTATTATTATTATTAACCTTAAATAACACGTTTTACATAATTGTCTCTGCTAATCAAGCAGTTTTTAGATTGTTTTAAACTTTTGCCAACATTTACATAACGTAGTATTTAATAAACCTTCCTTTCGTAACTATAAATAACTCTGTGGTAGGCTAGGCATCAACCTGATAAACCACAACAAAGGCACGCTAGTTTTACTGCCCATAAAACAAACCTTCATACTCGGGCTCAGATTATTTGCGTATCCCTGTGATCCTAACTCAAATCAATCGCATTCCAAACATAAATGTGATTTTGGCAAGAATTTGCTAAGCTTTAATTATCAATTACGAAAAGTATAAAAAGCAGGCCATTTTAGAGGTTTGGTTTGAGGTTTGGTTGTAGTACAGTAAAATGCGTGTTCGAAAATAAAGAAATACTTTGACATAACCATCAATAACGTAGGTAAGTACATGAGTAAAAATTGGTAATCGAACTAACCCAGCCTATGTCACACAAGATAGATTATACCTGCCCACACGTTACTAAAAAAAACAATTTAAAAGGCCTTTGAGAAATTGTTAAGCAAATATTTGAGCTAAAGGTTCGTTACACGCGAAGGCAATTAATCATAGTGGACTTGTGATATAAAATGCAGCGGCGGCGCGGCGCGGCGGCGGCTGGTGGCTGGCCGGCCCCTGTCACCATCTCGCCACAGCCCACATATTCAAATTGAGTCACATCTGAAACTTCAGTTTTTTAGCGGTCGAGATGTTCCTAACCTTAAAGAATGACTAAATAAGTTAAACAGGCTATCACTTTATGACATTCGAAATATGCTTTTATGAGCGGAATAGTTTTCAAAATGCTTAGCGCTATTGCGCTCGGTATTTCGAACAATTTCGTAGCTTTAAGTCCCCCTGTATAATTTTGATAATCAAGAACTTAAATAATAAGAACTAAGCTTATTATTTAAGTTCTTGAAGTCTACGATTAAAAAGTAAAAGCTGTCCTGCTAAAGCTGTGATTCTGCAGAGTACCTTTAAGTTTAAAGTGATCTTTTCATTAACGAGCGAAAACTAGACTAACAGTCCACTAACCGCCTCCAGTTTAATTTACTTTAAGTTGTTTTCAGAACTGGTTAACAATTCTGAATCAAACTAGCTTACATTGAAGCTAAAGTTTTTTTTAAATCCAGGTCATGCTTCTGTGGATACACAAAGTTCAGAATTTATCACCTCTTTCATAGACCAATGTAGCTATTGTTAATACTATTACCTAGTATAGCTCAGTAATTGTTCACTGTAATTTTAGGGCAAAAACTACCCAAAAAATTGCTTGGTAGTGGATAAATGAGTTTAGCAATTTTCCCAGCATCAATCACGAAATAGATGGTCTGACTCAGGCAAAACAAAGCCTTTTACAAAATTTGATCTTTACTAAAATACTGAAAACTTACATCTCGAACTTCGCACGCATAAGAGCCTAGCCGAGGTACAAAGTGTACAAACTTACCTAGGTACCATTGTACCATTAAATAGATGGAACATAATTTAGTAGGAAACAGTAAAATTTATGTAGGTACCTGAAGGGCCAAACCACTGAACAACAAATGGCCTTGGTAAAAGGCACTTACCTCCTAACTGACAGACTTATGACCTCGTCTTCCAACCCTGAATCTCATGCATAGCTTAAAATTTTAATGTCTACCTATACGTGACGGTTATATTGTAGTTTAGTTAGATTAAAACGTATTTATGTTAGCCATTAAAACAAGGAAGGCACTGTCTCTATCATAAAGCATGCCAACCTAACCTCGGGGTCCGGTTGAGGATAGCATTGAGTCGTTATCGTCTCGTTTTTAGGGTTCCGTACCTCAAAAGGAAAAAAGGAACCCTTATAGGATCACTTTGTTGTCCGTCTGTCCGTCTGTCCGTCTGTCCGTCTGTCCGTCTGTCCGTCTGTCCGTCTGTCAACCCACTTTTCTCAGAAACGCGTAGAGTTGTCGAGTTGATATTCACATCATATACGCAGGCTCGTAACCTCTTGAAGCCTCGATATAAATCAAACTTCTAAGTCAACGCAATCAAAAGTTACAGCTGTTTATGTCTATTTTTTTTTCAATTTTCCTAGGGAATCACATGCACACAAAACCTATAGGGTACTTCCCGTTGACCTAGAACCATGAAATTTGGTGAGAAGCAAGGTCTTATAGTACAAGTAATGGAAAAAATCCGAAAACCGTAAATTTGTAATTTATTCACAGAAAAAATATTTTTTTAATCTTGCCATGGACCAAAAACCTATAGGGTACTTCCCGTTGACCTAGAACCATGAAATTTGGTGAGAAGCAAGGTCTTATAACACAAGTAAAGGGAAAAATTCGAAAACCGTAAATTTTTAGTATATTCACAGAAAAAATAATTTTCGAATCTCGCCATGGACCAAAAACCTGTAGGGTACTTTCCGTTGACCTAGAACCATGAAATTTGGCAAGAAGCAATGACTTATAGCACAAGTAAAGGGAAAAATCAGAAAACCGTAAATTTGTGGTTTATTCATTCAAAATAGTAGGTACATTGTTACACTAGGGTTGGACGTAACTTATTTAGTCTCGAGACGCCAATAGTTCGAGGGACTAAATAAGTTACGTCATAATCGTTATCAAATCAGAAAATTATTGTGCCTTATTCGTCTGGATTTGACTGATTTCTTTGCTAAAGAGTAGGAGTTTGTACGGAACCCTTGATGCGCTAGTCTAACTCGCACTTGACGTTTTATTTTTTTTAATTTTTGTACCTTAATGAAATAAAATTAGTCTGATTTATTTAACACGACCCAGTAGAATTACTAAATATCTAACGAAGAAACTAAACTTTTATCGAATACCTAAATGTTAATTTCACATAAAAAGTCATGATACAGGTATCATGACTTTTTACGTGATATTCTGGCCAGGGCCTGCAGTTACGACATCCAGCAGAGCGTTTACGGTAAAATACACCATCCAAATTTGACATCTGAAGGCCCGTTGGATGGCCTTCGCGCCTGTCATCCATCCAATTGTAAACAAAATAGACGTCCCAGCCAAAATTGAAGCCCATGAATGAATGAGATGAGTGGTTTTGACAGTAAATAAAACGATGGGCCGAAGGGATAGGTAAGTGCAAAAGCGGTTAACTACTTAGTACAAACAAAATCACCCAATTGTCGCAAATCCTTAAAGAGTTGGTTTCCTACCTAGTAACTTCCGCAACCTGCCTGGCAAACCACCGAGCGTCGAGCTAAAAAGGTATTAACTTAGCATGTTGCTGAGTAGATAAGTCAAAATTACCTATACAGTGCTGGTGTTATGTTGACCCTTGTGAAGTAAGGTACATCACCAACGAAAAACCTCTAGGCACAATGCTTTACGTACTACAGTAAATGAATTAAGGATTTTATGTAAGTTTTAAATATACATAGAAATATTATCCTGAATGTAAAGTGATGTTGGTAGAGAGAAGCTAAGTGACTGATGACCCAAAATCATGCATCATCCTCCCTTGAACCCAGCCTAAAACTTTTTATAGATCACCTGGAATAAGCCAGGTGATCTATAAAAAGTTTTATGCTGTTGTTTTGGCGGTAAGTAGTCACACTACCTATAATATTATAGATGCGAAAGTTTGGATGGATGGATGTTTTTTACTATCTAAGAGTACACGCCAAGAATACTGAACGAATCGGACTGAATTGATTTTAATTTTGCATAGATGTAGCTATAAACCTGGAATCAAACATAGGCGTTTTGTCCCATAAAACAGTTTCCATGAGATAAATAAACAAATAAATAAATGATGCTGGACAATTCACACATTATTACCTAATAAAATATATGTAAATAACCTTTAAACGATTCCATAGAAACAAAGAATTTGAGGCTGCGTGAAGAAACTAGTAACAAAAAATAAAATGCTATATTTAGCATTAATCAACCATCCATACATAATTTCGCATTTTCTTTATGTCTATAAATTTTACGTTGCTAATTAAATAGTATGAAGTACAAAGATTGACAAAGTAGGGTAAACTTTATAAAAGCAACTGCTGTAAAACTTGAGCAAGTTTTGTTGTGGAGCACAGCGTCCAGTATTTGTCCTATAAAGTAATAAAAAAGTTTTATATTGTTTATCGCATCTAATAGTTACTACGTACCCGTTCAACATTTAAATGTTGGGTCGCGCAAGTTATTAAAAATTGGTAGACTGTAATGAATAATTATATTGTTTAAAAAAAATTACAAACCAACTTCGGATCCCTTTAGTTTCAACTGTATACTTCTTTTTGTTTTGCGAGATAAATAGTAATACCTATAGGAAAAATATAATCATTTTACATACGTTAGCGAAATATTTTTTCAAATCTATCGATAAATAATGAACGGAGAAGACGACGAACATTATTATTTAATAAGAAGCTTACCTCACCTCCTCACCTCAACAGCCTATTTTGATCCACTGCTGGACGCAAGCCTCCCCTGAAAAGCGCCTCATTGGCTTTTATCTCCTGGGGGGAAATGCCCATAAAAAGATACATGTACATCCCAAAATAGAATCTCCTGCTTTTTTGAAGTCGGTTAAAAATAAGATAATAATGCAAATGGCAGTACATGAAAAACTGATACGGCTTTATGTAACAATGATTTATGTAAAATTGAAGTCAGTCAAATAATTCTCCACTATAAACCTATGTTATGGATTCCTATAGATCACCACACTTTGCTCACACTGTGAAAGTTTGGCTAGATGGATGTTTATTACTTCCTTACACCAAAACTGTTAAATAGATTGGACTGAAATTTAGCTAAAGTGATCTGGAATAGGCAATTTTTAATCCCATAAATCAGTCCTATGGGATCGAAATAACCTTTGAACATTTCCAAAGAAACAGCGCGTGTGAATTCGAGGGCAGAAATTGGTATTTACATAAAGTACCTTTGCACCCGGTTATTAAAAAGAATCAAACCATTAGTAGCATTTTGAAATACCCACTCTTTAAGATGTATAAAATCCCTCCCAATTAGAAGCGACAAGCTTTGGGATATTCTGCTCGATATTGGTTAGATCGCCTCGAGCTTTGGCAACGTAGGAGACGCTCCACTTAGACAAGATTGATTTAACGACATTGTCAGAACCACGGAACTGGGTCAGAACCAACACGGAGGTAGTCTAGTCAGAATCTTCAGTGGAAGTCAACAACTTCGGAACAAATTTGTGAACGATCCGCAGACATTTGTTCAGGGTGTTCTGGTCGTTTTCTATATAATAATAAAAAGAAACTACCTATGTATTGTATTATATTATGTATATTATGTATATCAGGGACCGATCGTCGTACATGGCCACCTCCTCGAAATTGTTTTCGAATACACTTACCTTGGGCAGATTCTGCAGTTGGGTAAAAACAATTTCGAGAAGGAGGCCAAGAGGAGGATCCAGCTAGGTTGGGCAGCGTTTGGGAAACTACGTCGAGTCTTCTTGTCATCCATACCGCAATGCTTGAAAACGAAAGTTTTCAATCAGTGCGTCCTACCCGTCATGACCTACGGAGCTGAGACGTGGACACTCACGTTAGGGCTGGTTCACCAGTTTAAAGTCGCCCAGCGAGCTATGGAGAGAGCTATGCTCGGTGTTTCTCTGAAGGATAGGATTCGCAACGAATACATCCGACAGAGAACCAAGGTTATCGACATAGCTCAAAGGATTAGCAAGCTGAAGTGGCAGTGGGCTGGCCATATCTCGAGAAGAACCGACAACCGCTGGGGTAAACGTGTTCTTGAGTGGAGACCGCGACTCGGCAAACGTAGTGTAGGACGCCCTCCGACCAGGTGGGATGACGATTTGCGAAAGACTGCTGGCAGATGCTGGATGCGGCAAGCTGAAGACAGGGCGCTATGGCGCTCATTAGGGGAGGCTTATGTCCAGCCGTGGACTGATGTAGGCTGATGATGATGATGATGATGTATATCAGTTATCTAGTACCCATAACACAAGCTCTGATTAGCTTGGGGCTAGATAATGCTGTGTGAATTGTCCAATAACAAAAAGCCTACAGTTCTCTATATTATACTTAGGTACCTACTTACTTACTTATTAATATGGCTCGCGACCCGAATAATGTCTTGGCCTCGAGATGTCGCCATTTTTCCATGTCTTGTGCCGTGTATTTATAAGTTACCATATTAATATCATAACGAAAGATTTTTTTTTTTTTTTTATCATTATCATCATCTTTCGGTCCTTATCCGCCTTATACGCTAGGTGAGGTCGGCGCAACATTTAGTTTTCTTCCACTCTCTTTTATCAGTCATCTCTATAAAATACATAGAAGAGAAAGTACATCTTTCTTAACCAAGTCTTCCTTCACACATTCCATTCATTTTATTTCGGTCTTCCTCTCCCCATATTATCCTTCCCTGCACCTGACAGCCTTTATAAGTTGACAGTTTCTTCAACTATAGTTGCTCTGTCTACATAGTGTCTAAAAGTCTTCATTTGTGTTCTTCGTCACCACTTCGCTTAATTTAGGGCAATCTCATAATATGATTATCATCATGGTCGAAATGTTCGAAGTCTAGGTGTCCATACGTATCCATCGATACTCCATAGCATTCTCTAACGCTTTCCTGCAATTTATACAAATAATTACTTACAATAAAATATATTTATTGCACACCATGAGAATACAAATAAATACAAAAAGAAAAGATTACAGAGTTACACAATGTACCTATTTTTCCATTAATTTACCAACTTGTAACAAATCTCAAACTTACTATTATTCGATCATTCGAATTTAGGTACAATAACATTATATTTTTTTTTTTAATTAATATTAAAATATTGTTTTATTTTTCTATACTAATATTATAATGAGGAAAGATATGTTTGTTTGTTGATTTGAATTGAATAGACTCCGAAACTATTGGACCGATTTGAAGAATACTATACTGATTTCACCATACGAATACTGCATTATCCCTGATGAACATAGGCCATGGAACATACCTGTGCGAAGCCGGGGCGGACCGCTAATTATTAATATAAACATTAATTATAATGTAAGCGGGTTAACTACGAACCTTATTTGTGTTGGAAGAACACCAACGTTTCACGATCACAACATATCCAACACACTTATTGCTTTTTTTCTAGAAATTCATGATTTTATCTTTCATTCCAGGCGGTGCTGGTTCGAGTGGCAACTGACTCGCTCTGGGTGGATGCTAGCAGCCAAGACAAGCAGATAGCAACCCAGCATGCTAATATAATCGTTATTGCTATATTATTAACGTCTACATTGGGCTCTGGACTCACAACAGTCCTTGGTCCTATTCTTCTTTCACACGAATCAAGGGTAGGGCCAGAAGGTAATATCATTAGCACTGTCGGCAAAAGTTTCTTGAGATTTTAAAAAAAAATATAATTTACCATGTGTTTTTTTTTTGGTCAAATTATACTGATACCTGGTTAAATATTTGATTAGGAGATATCCGTAATGATAATGCGGTCTTGGATGTTATGTATGTAATGTTATGGATTTAAATTTGAAATATGCCCACCGCTGTGAGAAAATTTTGAAGTCCATTTTGTCTTATACGCTAATAAAGGCCAGACCTTTAGACAATTTAACCCACTAGCTACACCCTACGCTTTCAGTAGCTAAGATTATGGTGATGAAAATAAATAAAAACAATTTTAATTTGACAGTATTTAATCTAATAATTTGGTTATTGAAAATTGTGAAATTGTCAATCTTAGTCAAGGTAGAAACTATTGTGCGTCGCTCACGACAATACTCGTAGTGTAAGCTTAAAAGTCATTTATAACGGAATATTTACCATGTTTACTTACCTATTTTTCCCTCAGTTCGCGTAAGTTTTATAATATTTATTTACCATTATTTGATTTTTCCAATATTTCGTGACAGTATAAATATCCCGTTATAAATGACTTCTATGTTAATAACCATGATAGTTTCAAAATAGCCAAGCTTAAGTGAATCATAAAACAATTTCTTTATTTGTTCCAGATTTATTCAAAACACAATCTTTATCGGCGCAATCAACTAACAGAAGAACGAACACACCGAGTTCAATACAAAATAGTGATCACATGTGATTTTGTAGAATTTTAATAAACATGCATTTAAATATTTTGTTTAACTAATTTATTACCCTTTCTTCAAAAACATGACTTCGCACACGCGTACCGGATAAAAAGAGGCATTTATTATGTATTAGCAAGCTCGCAGCTTTGCCCGCGCATTTCAGGTACCCTACATATATCCAGCCCCGGAATACTATTTACCTTCCTGCCCAATTTCATTAAGGCGCATACCCCACCCAACCAAGCGACGCCACCTACTTTATCTTATTATTCCGTTTAACAAAGGAAATTGAAAAAATCCATCGATCTCCTAAATCTTTTTGATGGATTTAGGAAATCGATGGATTTTATTATGGGGATCCGCTCTGCCGTTTAGTAACAGATAGACAGACTTTCTCTCGAATAATATATGATATTAGTATGGATATACTCGCTACTGCCCGTGGTTTCGTCCGCGCTTTTCAGGTATTCTTCGTTCTGTCCGTCCTCGGGATACTCTACCATTCTACAAAATTTGATAAATATCCGTACAGCCGTTTAGGCGTGAAAAGGTAACAATCAAACAGACAGTTATTTTCAAATTAAATTAGAATATTAGAAGGTATCAAACGCCTTGCTTCTTATTTTTTTTTGCCACATCAACACCACATCTATAGAACTATATCTCTGAAAATTTCAGTTTAATCTACGTGTATTTGACGTTATCTTCACCCAAATATCACATCTCTCCAAACTTTTCCGTAACTATATTAGAAAGATAATATAAATAAATATAAATAATACGGGACAGTTCACAGAGCATTATCTAGCCCCAAGCTAAGCAGAGCTTGTGTTACGGGTACTAGATAGCTGATATACATAATATAATACAATACATAGATAGTTTTTTTATTATACATAGAAAACAACCAGAACACCCTGAACAAATGTCTGCAGATCGTACACACATTTGTCCCGAGACGGGAATCGAATCAGCAACCTTAGTAGACCTTCGCCCACCGCGCCACAGAGGTAGTCATTTACTACTAATTACCTACGTCTTCTATTGAGATAGAGTAAAAATAACTAAACCTGAAAAGTGCCTAGAGATGCTTCGAGAAAAGGGCTCCTCCCGATGGCGGAAGTCTGCTGTACTCAAACTTGGCAGAGCCACTGCCGTGACCCTTGTTTATTGTACCAACTATCGCACTAAAAAAACTCTTTTAAGGTGGCACGGAACCCCTAAGCTTCCATACAAACGTAGGTACTTTTCGATTCATTTGGAAAATAAGTCCCTGATTTTAATGAAATTTTGCATACATAATCGTAAAAGAAATAGCTATGTTTGTATCTTTTCAGTTTTTCAAAATACATAATCATAATTAAATTAGAGCGAAAGTTATAAAATTGCTTGAAAATGGATAAAAATGAATTTTCGCTGTCACTAATGATGATAATGTATTTTGAAAAACTGAAGAGATACAAACATAGCTATTTCTTTTCCGGTTATGTATGCAAAATTTCATTAAAATCGGGTAGCTACATCGCGCGCATGTCATTGATCAGTCATTGGCCAGTGAACGGGTTTTTGTTTTTATTATTATGTATGTTTGTCTCTAAGGTATTTATCACATGGGCCCTAGTTAAGTTACTTTGTAAATCTTGCGTTGCCTGAAATTAACGATTATTATTAGAGGTTCCGTCCCACCTTAATAAGTTGCATATGAAACAAAAGAACCTGTCTCGCTTATCATCAAATTGATGATTTTCTCAATTAGATAGACTGTCTTGCGTTCTTTTCTCGCACCACTGATTAAGAACTACGGCGACAAGCAGCGATAATACTTGGGTACTAGTTGCACGTTCAGCTTTGGTCCATTAGTTTGGTCGTTTCGCGAACAAACCGTCCTAGGTGAAGATAACGCGTGTGCAATCCTGACCGAAAAACAGTCTGCGAATAAGGACTGCCCCTATATCGTATCACAGACTCTACTTGAGTTTTTCACGACAGTTTGCAAAAATAATGTGTTTTTAAGTAAAGGAATTTTTTTATGTGTGCCTTGAACAAAATGCTACATGGTAAGTGTGATAAAATGTTAAAAAGCCACAAACTATCTATTATAATGTATCATATTTATTTATGATACTTAGCATCTAGGAAAGATTCGTTGTAAATAATACCTTCTTCTTCTTCTTTTTTGTGATACCTTGTTATCAGGCAGGTATGTGATATTTAATTTATTTGTTTACTTAAAGTCAACGTAAAGGTACTAAAAATACCTAAAAAGTATAATATTATGCTTGGTAAATAACGTGTGTTCATAAAATACTTTGTTTTTACGATGGTCACAAAAACATTATGAAATCTAAGTTTTTTAAAACAATAGCTTATTTGAAACAAATAGATAGATAGAATAGAATAGAATATAATTTTATAAAAGACTTACACATACTAAACTTAGACTAAAATAAAATACAGATAACTCTTTATTGTTCCACACAAACACAATATATAAGGAAATACATGGAATAAAAAAAGTACAAAGGGCGGCCTTATCGCTTTAAGCTATCTATTCCAGGCAACCTTGCAAATGAAACTTGAAAGTTTTTAAATTATATGAAAGTAGCGGTTTGGTCAACTCGATAGACCTTCAGATTACCTACGTAGATTTATTTCAGTGCTATACATATTTTGTTACTGACACGACTTTATTTAATTTTTATTTCATTTCATTTTTTATCTAATTAGAAATAAGATAGAATAAATAGATTAAAAGTTAATTTTAACTCTTTATAAAAGGAGAAGGAAACACCATAAGGGATTTTACAATTCATAATTAACTTAACTTATTAATAAATAATAAGAGTTGGCTGTAAAAGGGCCTAGTGATAATTAAAAATATTTAGAAAAATTACAGATTATAAATATAATTTAGATCTCAACAGGAGACTCCCGCTCCGGGTCTTTCTTGGAGCAAAGGATTGCCATCGCTATTCAGCGGGGTAATGCTGCAAGCATTATGGGCACCTTTGCACCGGGGATGATCAGGGGCGGGTTATTTAATGACTAATCATCTAAGTGTTAGATGATTATTAAGTTTTAATTTATTATTTATTATAAGTCTGTATTGTTTATATTAGTAATCGTTGTTAACTGAATCATAACACTGTAAATTACAATCAAATATTTCTACAATCACGCAAATTTCTCATTGTAAGCATTTTGTTACATTCATTTAGATCTGAGATTTAGATACTAAAGATTTTTGTAATAGTGCTTACCCGCACTCTGGGCATCTCTAAGAAATGAAATAAGTTCCCAAAAAAATTCGACTTCGGCGGGATAATTTAGATACATGTCATTGTCAATGAATTCCTATATGTGTGGTGGGAATTCATTTCTGTCATCAAGGTCTTAATAAATGTCTTTTCAAATAATTAGAAACAATAGAGCTAGCTTTGCCACCCTGCATGATTCCAAGCAGCAGTTGGAATATGCTACAAGATACCTACTAATTCTTGCCGTGACCTGACTTAAGGCGCATACCCCACCCAAACTAGCGCCGCCGCGCCGCCACCTTTAACTTATTATTAACTTTAACTTATTATTCCGTTTAACAAAGGAAATTGCAAAAATCCATCGCACAGTTTGTGATACTTATTATAACCTTTTTTTTAATGCCTCTATTATAGTTTTATTCTATTTAGTTTAGGCAGTGAATCGAAGTTGCCCTTGGTGGCCACCAAAATCTATTTTCGTATCTCTGTCTAAGCTAAATAGAATAAATCTATTACAGAGGCATTAAAAAAAGCTTATAAGAGGTATCACAAACTGTGTTATGGATATTTTACATTTCCTTTGTTAAACGGAATAATACGATAAATTAGGTGACGGCGGCGCCACTTTGGTTGGGGTATGCGCCTTAATAAATTTTTTTTTTTAATAATTAGAAACAATAGAGCTCGCCTTGCCACCCTGCGTGATTCCAAGCAACAGTTGGAATTTGCTACAAGATACCTACTAATTCTTGCCGTGACCTGACTTAAGCCCATTGACCTACTTTGTTTTGCCGTTTTCAATTACCTACTAATTAATCATTCAAGCGTTCTGTTCAATATTGTACCTATAAAGCATTGTGAGTAATTTGAGTAAATCAATTTATTCGCAGTTCATATTTTCCGATTATTATAAATCCGAAATTCGAAAGTGCTGCCAACGTCAAAATAACAGCTAAAACGGGCGGATCGGTATGAAATTTTGAATTATTCCTGACTCCACTTTGGTCTGAATCCAGTAGGACGAGTCAAGAAACTCTTAAAACTTTATGCTGAAAACGTTCCTGATTCGTCTCATTTTGAGATTTTTAACAGAAAAGTAGGAAAATTACTGTCGGCCGCACACTTCTTGTGCAAGTAATCTAGATTACCATGCTCCTTGCAGGCAGACTTTCGCCCACCGCGCCTCAGAGGTCGTCATTTTTCGAGATTATTCGTAATTTTAATATTATACGTACTACCGTTATTTAAATTATACAAGACGTAATTTACATCTCGTATAATATACAGGTAATAATATTTATCTAACAAAAACGTGCAAAGCTGCAGGCATAAATTAGTTCTGTTACTTTTATTAGTTACTAGCAGCGCCTCGCGGTTTCACTCGGGTAGTTCCCGTTACCGTTTGAATTCCGGAATAAAATTTAGCCTTTGTGCTATTCTAGAAAATAATCAATCTCTGTGCCAAATTTCAACCAGATTTGGTTTAGCCATTCTAGCGTGATTGAGCAACAAACATCCATCGATCCATCCGTCAATCTGTGACTAAAAATAATAAAACCGGCCAAGTGTGAGTCAACTTGCACAAGAAGGGTTCCATACCATCGTACAGAACTGTTTTGCAAAAGGAACTCCAAAAAATATATGTAAAAAAATTCAAAAATCCATCATGACGCGGTCACCGATCCAAATACTGACCGCGCCCGACGTTGCATAACGCCAGTTATTCGTACTCAACTTGGTAAGGACATTGAAACCCTTAATTATTGAATTTATTTTTCTATTAATTTATTTTCCTGACAAAATTTTAACTAATTACCTGTATTCAAGAGATACAGCCTCGACAAAGATAGAGCAAAGAATATGTTTATAATAAAAAAGTATATACGTTTTTAGTATCGGAGCCCGCTATAAATTAGATATTTATTTTATTTATAATATTTGTGTTATAGCGGCAAGAGAAATAGATATTCTAAGAAAATGTTAACTGCCTAACTTTTACGAGTCATGAGATATTATAGCCCGGCGGACAGATAGCGGAGACTTTGTAATAGGCCCCGTTTTTACCTTTTGGGTACGGAACCTTATAAATGATTATTTGGCAAGGAGGTTTCCTAAGATTGTTCTATGGCAAATACCATTACTTTTTTTTAACAAACACTGTGGCTCTTAATCATAGAGTTATAGGTACTTTTTCTAGTTATTTCTGTCTCTACCAAAAATTATATGTCATGGTCTCTACGATCATAAGGCTCACGAGGGTGATTTCTTTCGTCCGAATGTTATTGTCACGGCCAAAGAGAATAACACCACTACGCTTGCTTTAGTTATTGCTCTGAGACTACGCTTATATCCATAGACATAGAATTTTTTTATGCTTAAATCCTGTTACAGGATATAAGCTTTTTGCACTACTGTCACCGTATATGACATTTGAATAGTTGTTATACTCTTTGATTTGAATCACAAAGTACTTTTGATTTGAATATCACTCTGAGGAATATCAGCATATACTAGGTATATAGATAATAATATCAGTTATAAAATCATCTTTTTGTAAAAAAGAATTCCTGCATGATTTGTGCTTACCTTACTTACAAATCCGGGTAGATTCATCAGAACTACGTTATTTGTGAGTAAATAGAGTCCAGTAGTAATATCAAGATTAAGGCACAACGTACAACCATTAAAATTCATACAAATGTTCGATTGAGAAATAAAACCAATCAAGTGCGAGAAGGATTCTGAGAACACAGAGAGTTACGTACAAACTGTAAGGTGCTTGAATGAAATAAATAGTCCAACCAACGATTTGTTTTCATTTTTCAATGAGATTAGTAATACATTACGTCATTATTTGTAGTAGACTAGGAACGAACCAATTAAGCTCAGCGAGCTATGGAGAGAGCTATGCTCGGAGTTTCTCTGAAGGATAGGATTCGTAACGAATACATCCGACAGAGAACCAAGGTTATCGACATAGCTCAAGGGATTAGCAAGTTGAAGTGGCAGTGGGCTGGCCATATCTCGAGAAGAACCGACAACCGCTGGGGTAAACGTGTTCTTGAGTGGAGACCGCGACTCGGCAAACGTAGTGTAGGACGCCCTCCGACCAGGTGGGATGACGATTTGCGAAAGACTGCTGGCAGATGCTGGATGCGGCAAGCTGAAGACAGGGCGCTATGGCGCACATTAGGGGAGGCCTATGTCCAGCAGTGGACTGAAAAAGGCTGATGATGATGAACCAATTAAGTAGACTAGAAAAAGATATTTGGTATGAGTTGGTATTAAAGTTTTACTGTTTTCTTGAACATTGACCGGTACAATAATTTAAATTGAATGTAATTGTTGATGATTGCTCGTGGCAGTACCTACCTACTCTCTGTAATCATGCCACATGCAATCCTTAAATAAAATGTTTCTTTTATTAGCGGTAGGTACAATTGCGGCAAATATGACACTAGAATAGGTTACAACTTTAAAAGATATAAATAAATAATGCTGGACAAATTCACACAGCATTATCTAGCCCCAAGCTAAGCAGAGCTTGTGTGATGGGTACTAGATAACTGATATACATAATACAATACATTACATAGATAGATATTTTTTATTATACATAAAAAACGACCAGAACACCAAAACCACAAATACCTGCAGATCGTACAAATATTTGTCGCAAGGCGGGAATCGAACCCGCAACCTCCTGCGTCGAAGGCGAACCTACATACATACCTAATATTTTAATATGGAGAGAAAATATCCAGAACACCCAGAAGAAATATCTGCAGATCGTATAAACATTTGTCCCGGGGCGGGAATCGAACCCGCCACAGAGGTCATCTACTGTATTAGTATGTCTGCCACCGTTTAAAAACCTACTATTTTGTTCTCGCAAACGCGTACCAAACCATTTCAAATAGCAAACTTACCCGCCGATATCAGTGGCACGTTGTTCCACCATGAATAAATTCTCTATCGGCTTAATATGCTCTCCATGTCGAGCCGAACTCGAATTGATCTCATTCAGAGATAGTAACAAATTTATCACCCTTCATATTGTCTCAACATATAAAATTTGCGGCCTGGCTGACTGACTGATAATTATCGCCTGAACATTTGAGAATTGTACCGTCTGCGTCGAAATTGAATTATTTGCTAAAGATAAATCGCTACAATACCATCACAACTCGTACAATAAGAACTCTACCATTATTTTAAATCTACTATCTCTGAAAAGTTAGGTATTTATGTCAATGATTTATACTCTTAAGCTGTCTAGGATCAGGTTAAATTTCTAGTTAAATATTGCTATTTTGTGAACACCCTTTTTAACGGAGAGACAAGATGCTTTAATGCTCTCACAGCCTAGTCCCAGGTACAGCAAGTTAAACACGTGTTATATTGTATGTGCGTCATACATAGGCAATGTAGGTAAGTGTTCAAATTACACTCGAACAAAGTCGTTGGCATTTTACTAGTTCCCATAAAATTTACAACCACGATTCCCGCAGCGATTTCATTAATTAATTAATATGTTTTATACTAATGAGTTTCTAAAGTTGAATCAGGATAGCTTTTTAAATGTTACGGGCACGACCCTTCTCACATACCTACGTTACGTAGCATCACTGACATGTCATTATGAGCGAGGATAAACCCCGGTAGTCAAGATAAAGATGTTTTATAAAAATGAATTACGTTGTTTCTACGACATTTATTTATACATTTTTTTAAAATAATTCATTGTTTTTTATCGGTATCATTTTTTATCTCAACAGCTTAAGTTTTACAGTCATCACCCTTTTATAAGTTGGCTTATGTTTTCAATTTAATCTGAATAAGATAATTTTACAAAAATTCTCAACGAATTTTACCATTTATACTAATACTAAACATAATAAAACGCATTATATGAGTCATACTTACCTAGCAAGCGCACGTATACAATTTAACAGTAAAATTTTTGATTATAAACGAATAAAACCGCCTGTGAACTGTGTTTTTCAGATAAGAACGCAGTCGCCATTGATAAAGGCGTATACATAGTACACAATCAGGAAGAAATCAAGCCGTGAGTCCGCCTTTACTTTACGTAGATTGTTGACATTCACTCTGTTCTGTAATTAATAATTATCTTATTAGAATCTGATATCATAAAGCAATAATGAATGAAGACGACAGTTTGTTAGTCAAATTACCCAGTGCAGTAGTCGCTATGACGAGAAACATGTAATTATTAAATAAAGGTAGAGATTTTGGTTTAAATTTTAAAATTAACGCGTCATTACATTTTCAATTCCAGTTCGGGAGAAGAAAGTTCCAATGCTGTTGAATATAGAATAAACAAAACAAATTCCGACAATGTTTTCAAAAAAGCGAAAACGTGGTACAGTGAAGGGAGAAAATCAATAGTTCATTACACCGTACTAGCTATTCTTGGTGAGTTTTATGCTTTAGTTTCTAAACGCAGTAATCAAAATGTCACACATGCATTTTATTTTTTATAGCAAAGCTGTTTTTTGATATCATACATTCGATGTCAGGTAACAAGACAATATATAAACAGCATTATTCAATTTTTCAGATGCGTTCAAAGATATATTAAAGTTTTGAAAACTTTGATATTACTTAGAACCCATATGGATTTCACCATTGTTGCTGGCAGATAGAAACTCATATTTTCTCGTTTTTTTTGTGTTAATAGGCAATCACTGTTTACTGCATATTTTATTTATCCTTTTGTTTCAAAAACTATTGCCAGTCAACAGCTGACTAAATAATTATATGTATAGCTACGTCGAGGTTAAATAATTTTGCAATTAGAACCTACCTAGTTGTGGAGACTATGTAAAAGAGAATGATCACAATGAGGTTCATCATAAAAAGAACAATGCAGTGTGAACCAAAACAAGGCCCATATAGCCGTATAATATGAAACGAGAGTTATTTGGTGATCTTTGTTGTAGGTGAAGTGTTTCAATTGTACTTTTGAGACTTTAAGACTCACAATGTCTAGCATCACTTATTTTCTCTTATCCTCATCACACGTTTTACTAAAAATGTCCTACATTTCAAATGAACTGTATTATCTGAGCAGAGTTTGTTCAATCTTCTTTCTATTTTCCAGGGTCTGTAACATGGGGACTTTTATTTGTCGCATGGGGTGACGACTGGCGATGGAATGGGCCTTATTTCCGATTGGCCTCCGTAGCTTTAGTGGCGTGGGCTAGTGGACTTGTATTAACGGCAACCACTGGGTTTCCACCACTTCTAGCAGCGCTGTTAACAGGGATCTTGGCTAGGAACTTTGGATACCTAGATATGCGGGAGTTCACGTCTATTGATAGTTTTTTAAGGTTAGTACAGATACAGAAGCGACCAGCTGCTACCTACCAGTTTGCTGCGACATTTTTTTACAAAGTAACCCATGCGTTCGAGCATACCTTACGAAAGATTTAGACAACGTACTAAGATTTTCTTTTACTGTAAATTTTTTTTTAGAATAGTTGATTTTTTTTTCATTAATCTGTCTTGTTGGAGATATTTGGCTGGTTTTACTAAGATTGAAAAATATTAACCGAATCTATGAAATAAAATAACCATAGTTTTAAGTAAAACGTTGTGCATTTTGTTATTACTTTGATTGGAATCATATTTCATAACGATATCAATAGTACAAAGCCGGACTTGAAAACGGAAACCAAATCAAGTTTGAAATTTGAAACGGAAATATAGATTCGTAAAAATTTGCAGAATGCGGGTTTCTGTTTACCTTTAGCACTCATTATTTATAGCAAGTATAGAGGGTGTAACAAAAGTAAGAAAATATATATACAAACGAAATGTTGTGTAGCATAGTCTAGACAACATTTCGTTTTCGTGATGCATGTGCTTTGTCATAGAACAGAAAAAAAATGCACGTGTGGTACCTACCGCTTCACGCGCGCCCGTTCCGATGATGTCACGGGTCGTTGACCGCCGCGGTTGTTTGTGTTTTAAAAGGGATGCAAACAGAAACGTAGGCTTTTTTAATTTATTTTTGAGGACAATATGCAAAAATTTTATTACCATTATTTAAAAAAAAACGGTTTTTTTATATGTATTTCCTGTTTTCTGTGACCGGGAGCTGAACTCAATATAGTTTGATCCTTATTTTTGTTACATCCATTGTTTTAAATTTTAATATAAACAAATAAAAAGATGGGAATATGTACACGCGGACAATCCTGGCAATAAACTTGAAAAATATTAAGCCAATCTATGGAATAAAATAGTCGATTAAAATTAATGAGAACAATTAAATCAATTTAAAAGCATCTAGTGGATTACAATTGGTACTTTTTATATTATTTAGTTATCTACTTCTGAAAATCATACCTAAAATATCGATACTTACATCACCGAGTGATGTGTGTGATAAAAGTATTACTTGAGTCAAAATCTCAAGCAATACATCTATTACTTCAGTCGAAAGCACAAAGTAATAAATCACTCGGTGCAGTAGGCAAATGGAAATGTGAAGGCAACGTTGATTACTACACTACAAGGCTTTATTATTCCATCTTTTTTGGCTTGTTTACCTTTGAAAATATGATCAGTCACGCGGAAAACTTGATTTATTTTTACTGAATCTACCAGTAATCAATCATGAGAGAAAACCTTGAATACCTTATTAATACTTATCGTAAATTCGTAAGGTATACTTAAACACATCTTGTTTATTCTGTTCTTATTAATTTTTATGAAATGTTATGACTTTCAGGACAATCTACCCCGTGATTATTCTAGGAAAAGGTTCATTGGGATGGGATATAACCTTTATGAAA
This sequence comes from Eupithecia vulgata, assembly GCA_946478455.1. Classification (NCBI taxonomy): domain Eukaryota; kingdom Metazoa; phylum Arthropoda; class Insecta; order Lepidoptera; family Geometridae; genus Eupithecia; species Eupithecia vulgata. Next base: position 10,292,695 of record OX297862.1, on the reverse strand, counting down.
GATAATTGGAAAAATATTGTCCCTTTGGGCGTTATCCCCTGGACTTTGGAAGTGCTGACATTGGCGATTTGCATGTGGTTTTTCTTCGGACATCCGTTTATTTGGGGTAAGATAAATCTATTCCGTTTAGTCAACTATTGTATTTTATTCACAAATTAACAGATTTTATTCATAAATTACAAGAGCCTCAACATCTGTAGATATACAGTGTGTCCCACGGCATGGGGCATGGAGGGCAAGTACCAGAAATATTAAAGATAGGCAGTTTTACTGAACAGAAACATTTCTTTATTTTAAACCATAAATAAAACTGCATTCACAAAATTTTGAAATTAACTTGCCTTATCCGGTAATCGAACCCACACAAATTAAATATACACCATGAAATATGCCAAAAACTGGCACTGGGCCGTTTACATAAGTGAAACCAATCTGCTCCAGCCGACTGATATAAACCATCAATATTAAATCAATCACTGGTTTTAGTGTTCCGTAGATAAGTTTTGACAATGACAAGACAGCAATTGCCTTGATGCACTATTTGTCCACCGTGTGGACCTCGGCACGGAGTACGCAGTGTGCAGTGCGGAGAAGACGCTTGCCTTCAGGCGGAATATGCATTTCGTACAAGCATTAGTCCCGAGGCAAGAATCCAAACCGAAACACTCTGCGTCACAGGCATACCTTCGCCCGCTGAACCGCAGAAGTCGTCTTACATATCTACATTATCACATAAAAAATTTTGCTAGTGAGATAACAGGAAATAACGGAACAATGTTTTTAATTCATGTACGAATTGAAACAAAACGAGACAAGTTTAAAATGGCATCGAAAAAATACGATTTAATGGAGTGGAATCCGCCTCAAAGTCATATAATAAAATTTGTCACGAATGGAGCACAATGGAGCGCGGCGTATTCGCGGTACAAAGCCAATTCAATAAATTCCGCCGTGGAACTCGTATTGCAAAGGATTGAATGCATTTTCGTTGCATGACGACGTGTCGGGCGGCACATTCAGGTTGCCACACGAGCAGCCTACCTAATAGATACACGCCTTGCTTCACGCTATTTCCGAACCATACAACATCACAATATATAAATAAATAAATAATGCTGGACAATTCACACAGCATTATCTAGCCCCAAGTTAAGCAGAGCTTGTGTTATGGGTACTAGATAACTGATATACATCATAGAATACAATACATAGATAGATATTTTTTATTATACATAGAAAACGACCAGAACACCCTGAACAAATGTCTGCAGATCGTACACACATTTGTCCCGAGGCGGGAATCGAACCCGCAACCTCCTGCGCCGCAGGCGGACTTTCACCCACCGCGCCACAGAGGTCGTCAATGTATTTTACTCTAAGAAAAATCTAAAAATATGTGATTGACATGGCTTAGGCAAAAAGCAGTCGGGGAATGTGAGTTTCACTTCATAAAACAATATAAATTTTAAATGCAATTCAAAGTTTTCAGTTTTGTTATTCAGTTTTAAACATTGTAATAGGCGCAATGTTGTTATGTCATACAGATGAGTAGGCAAGTTAAAAAGAATAAATTGACATCAGCACAATCAGCGCATTTGTTCAGTCACCACGCAGCGTATTGACGTCATTTATTTATTTATTAAGATAGGAAAGACGCAAAAAGCGTATGCATAGAGCATTTTTTAACTAAATATATATATATAATAACTGGTGGACACAACATTGTTAATAAAATATTACTTTAAACTAAATAAACTATCGATTTACAACAAATTACAAACTAAATTAGTAAAATAAATCAATGAGATCAAATCAGTAGGTATAACAAAACGTCATGACAACAGCAATATGGCGTCCACTGCGTCCAGCGTTTTCGTTATGTTACGCACGCAACTTGAAAATGTAAATTATCAATTCATTATTGGGCACTTATCGATTGAATAAAAATCTTGTATTCTGCAGTGTGCCTAAAAAATAAAATAAATAATGCTGGACAATTCACACAGCATCATCAAGCCCCAAGCTAAGCAGAGCTTGTGTTATGGGTACTAGATAACTGATATACATAATATAATACATTACATAGATAGATATTTTTTTATTATACATAGAAAACGACCAGAACACCCGGAACAAATATCTGCAGATCATACAAACATTTGTCCCGAGGCGGGTATCGAACCAGCAACCTCTTGCGTCGCAGGAGGACCTTCGCCCACCGTGCCACAGAGGTCGGTGGTCCTAAATTTATTATTATCAGAGCATGCTCATACATTAACATTAAACCAGACATTGCTGGTATATAATTGCTGGTATACTAAAGTGTTATCATTATCAATGATCACACAGTGTAATCCATCCCGTTTGTTCATAGCTTATGAATAGCAAATAGACAAAAAGAAAAACGACTACTGTTTTAATTCAATATTGTCTTATGTGTTACACGTTTGTTGATCCCATAAAGCTGGCGGTGTTATCCGCATAACTACAATGTTATGCACGTTTGTCATTTTAAACAATGAATACATTGTTGGTTGACATATAGGCCAGAACTGCAAAAATTAAAATCAATGCTAAACGGATATATGCAGTTAATTTTTTTTTCGTCTGATATAAGTAAATGGATCTCTTTTGAGTAAATTTTCACTTCTAAAATATATTTACAGGGGGTAGAGGGTTCTGCCCGTGGCTGCTGGCGCGTAGTTTCCAGGAGTAAGCTATAGATACGTCATTAAAACACCTAGTAAAGAAAGAAATATGTATATAATTTTTGATCTATGGAAAATCTCTCTCAAATCGACTAAAGGATCTGAGGATAAAATCTTATTAAACAATTCTTTAGACATCATTATTAAATAAATAAAAAAAAACGGCAAAGTTCCGCCTGCGACGCAGGAGGTTGCGGGTTCGATTCCCGCCTTGGGACAAATATTTGTACGATCTGCAGGTATTTGTTCCGGGTGTTCTGGTCGTTGTCTATGTATAATAAAAAATATCTATCCATGTATTGTATTACCTATGTATATCAGTTATCTAGTATCCATAACACAAGCTCTGCTTAGTTTGGGGCTAGATAATGCTTTGTGAATTTTCCAGCATTATTTATTATTTATTTTTTGCCACAGATCACTGCATGCTGATAATATCAAATGAACTCTGGGTTCTGGTCTACATGCTGGAATACCAGTAGAAACTAATTATGAGTGTTACTATTTATTATACCAGGTCTACATCATCCTTGCAAAATTTCAGATCCTTTCAGTACCTAAGCTACTCTCGAAAATGTATAAAACATTCCACCCATCCAGACTTTATTATATTAGTGTGATTTTCTGCAGGGTTGATGTTCGGGGCGTTCTACGCATCGGTGTCAATTCCAGTGGTGATGCCGACAGTGGCAAGGGTCGGCAACAGCCCGAAGCGGACACGGCCCTGGCCACAGTTTGTGGCCACTTCGAGTGGCATCGATACGGCTCTAAGCGTCGGCATGTTTGGTGTCTTCTACTGCTTCATTTTCTCGGAAGCTTGCTACACTTATCGGTATATCAAAGTAAGGAAATTGATTTATGTAAAAGACACATGGGAATATGGGATCATCCCATATTAATAACAATTTTCACAAGTCCATAAAATTATCTATCTAAAATCGAGATTGTTAATCATAAAATCGAAATTAGAGCTGCCTATATAGATATCTAGTATTTATTTATAGACAAACACATACTATAAACATAGGTAGCTCGAGAACTAAATATAAAGTAAAATCTATAAATAAATCTGCATTTTTATCCGGTGTAAATACTGCACAGGGAAGCAAGTTTGGACACAATCAATTCTGTCAGTTACTTTGTGACCATCAAAATGAATTGTCCTGCAGTGTCCAATGTAGACACTCACTAAATTTTGACTCATGGACATTGACATAGAGTTTTCACAATCACGAGTACTGCAGTGCTGCACAAAAATCACGAAATACTTTTATAGCTCTCTGCTATCCAACTTTTTCATTTCAAATAAAAAAGGATTCCTATTACAAAATGAATAAAATTCAATTTGCATAAAAAGCTGAAACATATTTTACCCACCTACATAAAATATCTTGTAAGCCCATCTGGGATTTCGGCGAGCATACCCCATTCGGTATTAATGTAGCAATCAAGACGGACTACACTCTCGAGATCTGTTATTCTTCAAAAACCTTATACAATCGAAATCAGACATGCTTGTTTTAGGTAAAGGTAGTTTCAGTGAAAAAGAAGTAGAATGTCGTCGAATTTTAGATCATTTCTCCTATTTAGAATGTTTTGATTTGAACCAAACATAATAATACTTCAGCTTATGACTGTAATATAGGCTTGTCATTTTCTAATTTTGTAGGTACGTCACTAATATTTTATAACCGACGAAGTTAAAAACAAAAGAGGAGGAGATTATATGTTCTGCTGTAAAGTATGTATTTTTATGTATGTTCGTAGATTTTTCCGTTAATTGTGGGTTCCGATTTTGGAAAATTCTTTCGCTATTGTATGGAAAATATCACATAATCCTCTAGGGATAAGTATTTGTCCCGAAAGCATAAAAACTGTGAATTATATGGTACAAAGTCGGTTATTAGTTTTCCAAACAATCAAGCTATTAGTAAAAAAAAGTAAAATAATAAATTAAAAAAATAGCAATATATTGTAGTTTATAAAAACCTTTCAACAGTCTCAAAAAATAAAAATAAGCCCTAAAACCACGGCGTATTTTAAGATTCTGCGCTCTATATTTGCCGCCCCATAAATTAAATGAAAAAACCTTAAAAAAACGTAAAAACAATAGTTAAAATCAATGTGTTCAGATTTCTTCAGTAATTACGTCGATTATTTGGCAACAATCAAATTATAAGCCAGCGCGCGTCGTCGTCGCTTGGAATTACTCAAATCACCAAGTTAACGTATAAGTAAGCACATATAACGAAACCGCCGCGTATCGCAACCGCCTAAAAGCTTACTTTAATTATGACGCTTTTGTCACTTCGTTATGACTTCCTTTTTCCTTTACCATTACCTAACACATCAAAGGATCTATTATACTTTCGAATTATTATACTAACATTCTGGATGCGAATAAGAATAATTAAACCACTTTTGGGGAAATATTCCTTACTATTGTTCATATAAATAACTAGCTGCCACCCGCGGCTTCGCCCGCGGAGTTCCCGTTCCCGTGTGAATTCCGGGATAAAACATAGTCTATGTTACTAAGTGAATAGTAAGCTTTCTAATGGTGAAATAATTTTTGAAATCGGTTCTGTATGTCCAGAGATTACCCCCTATAACATCATAAACAATTCACAAACTTAACCTCCTTAGAATATTAGTAATGGATAATTTTAAATACCTAATAGTTCGTTTGGAATATTAGTAGGTAATGGATAATTTTAAATACCTAATAGTTCGTTTGCCAGTAGGCTATCAAGTTTTTTGTCAGTGTTAATAGTAAAATAATTAAAATAATATTAAAAGACCGCAGTGAATGCGAGGGTCATAAATTCATAAGAATCAAAGAAGGCTTTCCCAACAAAGCAGTAACACTGACATAATTTTCCAAGGCTTTGAAAGGCTTTGTCCTGAGGTATATGTAGGATATCCAGTAATAAAATTATAGTCAGAATGAGTAGGTGTAAAAAAGGGTACATGTACATACCTCTAAGCCAACTACATCTAAGTCAAAATACCGTAATGTATTACACATTACATGTCATACATGCAATAAATGAATATGAATATGAAAAGTCTGGGAAGAAGAATTACCTTACGGATGGAAACCTCAACGATATATTTGAAATAGATAGTTTAGTTAGATTCCAAACTAAAACTTACAAGGAGATGTAATATTGAATTCTTCCAGGCTGCAATAACGCTGATCGTTGGCGTTGGCATCGGCATCGTCTGGGGATGCATTGCTGGTGTTCTACCTCACCAGGAGGACCTTTACGTCTCTGAGCTGAGGATCCTCCTCGTCATCGTCGGCGGAATCTTCTTTAACTTCTTGGTTACGAGAGTGGGATGGTTTGGAGCTGGTTAGTACATCAACATTAGCGTACTTTGTCAACATTATCAACATTAGTGTACTTTGACGACCGATGTGGCGCGGTGTATGTGAATTGTTCAGCATTATTATTATTATAAATAACTCCTTTATAGTATGTATGACCTCTGGTATGCAACGATTGCCTGAATGTTGGTTACCTAGTTGTCGCTCGAAGTAGTTTTGAGAACAGTATAACTCAAATATTTTAAATAACAGAAAATAATCTTCATTTCTCAGTCAGATGACTATTCTCACACATTTTATCGAAGAAGTAATATCTATCACAAAACCCATATTGTTCTACCGTGACAGGCTAGGCTGAATAAAATCTTATATTTTGCCGTTCAAGCGACCTTGTCGAATGAGAACCTACCTATTTATGTATATTATCATGAAAAGCAAAAGACATATTAAGTTTGGTAGATATTTTAAACTTTTGTTATAAAATAGGTACCTAGTACCTACGCACAGTGAGTATAGGGTGTTATTACAACGTCTTGACCATAACATTGACATGATATTCAATATTTTTGGCCATTAGCCTAGCCTTAATAATCTCGCTCCTCAAATTCCATGAAAAAGCGTAATTTTCCAGGAAGCGAAATTTGCGGCGTTTTTGAAATTGAAAACATTTCCTGGTTTTCAGCTGGGGTAGGAATATTGGCTTGCAACGCCGTGGCTGCCAAGTTCTGGTCTCATCAAGGATGGAAGCTGAACAACAACCCGGCAACGACGGCGTACCGCGTGGTATGGCATGCTTGTGAGCCAACCGTCTTTGCTTACACGGGCACATTCTTTGAAGTAAGTAAACTAATCCAATACACCAAGATCCATTATACAAGTAGAATAGAATAGAATTATTTATTTGTGACCTTACCAACTAAAACAAACGACTTAAAATTAAAGGACAAAGCTTCTGTCGGTAAGAGTCACAAAACGGTCTCGGTCTCAGCATTCGCTAGTTGTAAACACGTTACAACCAACGCTGGTCTTCCGACAGAGCCGTTTAGTGACGTCACGGAAGATAACACATACGACACAAAACAGTACGCTCCAGGTCATATAAACTAATATTAAGGTCACCTTGTTTCTCCTCAACAAAATGTCAATTCTATACCAGAGACTGTCGCTGAGTCGTAGAGGGGCGCTTTGAATTAGCACATGAACCGAATGTCATTGCGTATAGAATATTTATTTACTCCAGCATACTTGTACTGGAGCTCAGCGATAGGTACCTACAATACATTATATGAATGAACTAGACTAGAAGACAACGTAAACCACAAGTCAAAGAAACGACGACCGATGTGGCGCGGTGGGCGAAGGTCTGCCTGCGACGCAAGAGGTTGCGGGTTCGATTCCCGCTTTGGGACAAATATTTGTACGATTTGAAGGTATTTGTTCCGGGTGTTTTGGTCGTTTTCTATATAATTATAATAAAAAATCTCTTCTATCAATCTAATCTATCTATGTAATGTATTGTATTATGTATATCAGCTACCAGTACCCATAACACAAGCTCTGCTTAGCTTGGGGCTAAATAATGCTGTTTGAATTGTCCAGCATTATTATTATTATTAAATACTAAGGATCTTCTTCCGCAGCCTAACTTCACCGACTGCTGGGTGAAGTTGGGATCATTATAAAATACACTAAATGAACATATTTCTTATTCGTCCTTAAACGCAGTCCAAAATAAAGGTTCGTAATTTAAAAAGGAGGGTAAAGTTTCACATACACTTCGAAATCTGTCAATAATCCGCCTCCAAAATAACAATGCATTCAGGATGTTGCTGAAGCTGCCGCGGTTTTGCAACGCGTCCGGCATATACGCCGAGGCGCGCACAGACGGGTTCTAATTCTAAGTGGGGGAACTGGGATCTGCACTTAAATCTCACATGGGAGTGTATTGTGGATTGTCCCCCAGCCTAATCAGGCCAGCCCAGCTCCTTGAAGTACCGGAGGAGGACTCTTGGTGATTGAAAGCTTCGTTTCAGCTTTTCTGTGGGTGTGGTTGGATTTGATGTCTCGATGAGACTCTTTACTCACAGACGGGTTCACCGCCTGATGCATGAGGAAAAAGGCAGCCTCACTGCTGAGCAGAGTCCGTTGGAGCACCAACAACAGGCGAAATGCAACATGCGGAATGCCCGCTATACAGTCATAACTACACCTACCTAAATAATAATCAACTTACATAGACATAAGACAGATATAAATTAACCCTATTATGGATCTGTGTTATCTGAAAATAAACGATTATTAAGGGAAATCAGTCATACAAAATACGCAATAAGTGAGCCAATCTTAATATACAGTGTGGAAAAAATCTATAGGCCCTGGAACGAAACTACCTTAAATACATTAGTTAGCACATTTTACTGAAAGGCAACACTCCTTTTTTTAAAAAAAAACAAAATCGCATTCAATGTTATTTGAATACGATGAAAAAATTGCTGTCTCATCTGGAAATCGAACCAACTAAAAATTTAAAAAAATAAACCTTATTTTATTTTGCGAAGCAGTAGGATTATTTTGCAGAACAAAAGTTGTCTATTAAACATTTGGCCTGAAATGTTCTGTGTGTAAAAAAAATTATTTAAAACGTCTTTCGGGAATTTACAAAAAACTTAAAAAGGGTTATATCGAAATTTTGTGAATTCTCGATATATCCATGTTGTTCTCTCTCCTTTTGACACAAAAAACAATCTACGCGGGCAAAGCCGCAAGGCGCAGCTAGTCTAAACATAATTTAAGATGATTCGAGACTTTTTTATTGATGATTGACTAATAGGAATCAATTAATTAATACGACCCAAAATGCGTCTTTGCTGTAGTATTGTTTCTGTTCATTGTTGTCGACCTGGATTGTATTTTGTTATCGCTTGTGTTATCGAATGCCGTGTAAAAATATTTTTAAACATTATGTGTTTTGTCCAGAGATTTTATTAGTATTACGCATATCTGTACGAAACAGGGAAAGGTTGGCGAACATTCTGAATAAAATTATGCAAAATGCTTTTGGGTAGTTACCGGAAACAAAGCGAGCATCAAAGTATCCTGTAACTTAGCGTAAAATTAGGACAGCTCGCAGAGTAGCTTAGTTTTATCAATGCTTCTGTTTTTTATATTTTTGTAGGGAAAAAAGTGAAACAATATTAACATAGATACATTACTTTAGTAACTATAATTTTTTTTTTTAAAAGTTGGTTCTTAAATAACTTGAGCTATCGTCACTGTCACGAAAAACAAAAATGCGATTGGGTGTAACCTCAGAGCAATAACTAAAGGAGTAACTAACATTTTTGCAACGTTTGACAGTTCCGACTCGCGCACCGTACACGGGCCACCGGATAATGTTTGAGAAGATAATGACTGTATTTGCATTTACTGCGGTACTGAAAAAATTACAAAGCATAAACAATAAAAAGTAATTGAACGAAACGGTTCCATTATATTGTAATTACTAACGATTTATTAAATGTATGTAATCACGGCGTATACGGGTCGCAAAGAACCGTCGAATATCTGGCATTTTCCCGAATCTTTTTTATTTTATTCGTTGCTGTTACAAATAGGGGCTTCGAGCCACTATCGAATTTCGTCTGAATTTTACAATTTATATATAAAATAATATATTAACAGAATGAAAATGTACATTCCTTGGTTGTTAAAATAGTTTAGTAGTACTCGTATCTTAAAAATTAAATTAGTATAGGTACTTTAAACTGTAATCTGCGTGCATTGAAAATTCCTTACGTAAGTCATAGCAATTCGGAATGTCGTGGCCTAGTGATGCTTTAGCACGTCTTGTAAGATTAATTAAGTAAGAGTGTTCCTCAGTTTTTATATCTTTTGATATTTTTTATTATTTATTTACAACTCTCAAACTAACTCTAACAAAACTAATTATTTCCTAGGCATGCTTCTAGTAAATTGGTTCTTAACAGATAAAAATACCTATTTCCAGGTAAAAAGTACGATGTCTCACCACTTCTTCTACGGACTGGCAATACTAGCAATATGCCTGACGGTACGCTTGGGGGCTGCATCGCTAATGTGCTTTGGGATGTCGCGGAAAGAACGCCTCTTTATTTGCCTTTGTTGGTCTCCGAAGACAATTGTCGAGGTAAGCTGTGAAATAGATTGTCGAGAGGTTAACTGCGAACAACACACTAGATTTTATACATTTATACAAAACAAACTGTATGTTTTCCCTGTGCGGTGTTGCTCTGTTTATAGGCGATAGTTTTCTCTCTTAACATCGGGTGGGCCATCTGGTGTGTTTCGGTATATAAACAAACATTGACTCTATTACTATGAATATGAGCGGGCTAACTACGAACCAAGTTTGTGTGGGTACTGTAACCCGCTGAGATACATCACTATTGCATAAAAAACTGAATTCGTTATACTTTGATAGTTTTGTATGTACAAATTTACTGATATATTGACGTTCTTTAGTCATAGCTGTTATTTGTAGTTCTTAGTTTAAACGTTAACACTTTCATTGCCCCTGACGGTGCAACGACGGCGGCTTTTCCGAGGCGCACCGCAGAGGGTGCGCAGTGCGTGCGTTAAACACATAGGTCTCTCAAGTTTCCTCAAGTCTGCAGAGATTTTCATAAAATTGCGACGCCGGGCATGCTTTGCATTGCATCATATAAACAGGGACATGTCGTTGTCGCTTATTCAAGAGTGCTGACTAGACATAAACAAGATTAGTTTAATAATTGAATCAAGCGTTACTTGGCGGAAATCTATAGCATAACATCAGGACGAAAAAATATTTAGAAACTCCGCGTAAAATCTTTTCTGATAAGGTCCAACAAAATGCAGTTCGCGTGCACCGCTTTCCCTCCCACAAATTGACATGCCGCAATCAGAGAAGGTACAATACAGACTTACGTAATATACAATCACTTACCCTCCAATTTCAAGCAAAAACACAACTCTATTTGTAGAAGAAATAACCACTCCAACTACACAGTGAAAAACCAATCAAAGTAAGTCGTCAATTAGTTTCGTCTCTCCACGAGACATCATCAGGACAACACAATACCTTCCCGAGTTTAACGTTGTGTGTAATTATGTGTCAGCATTGAGAGTGTCAAGCAACGACAGTATTGTTACTAAATATTTTCATCTTTATATTTTAACAACGACAGTGTAAGAAGACGTACCATGTATCTAATTTTACTGAATTGTAACTTTACACAATTAGTCAGTCTACTGACCGCGACGCGATAAAAACGGCTGACGGATCGTTTACTTGCTATCTGTGTTTTTACGTACCTATATTAATTCAATAAACTTTTGAATTAATACATGTAAAAACACAGAAAGGACGATTCAGTACATGGTACGTCTTCGTACAGACAGAGTCCTGCCAGTGATGTTGCCTCTCCGAGCTCCTTACGCAAAAAGTAGTTAGGTACCAACTTTACTTACCTTACAAAGCAATTTGGACCATTCATCACTATCTTTACGGCGTCAGTCAGTACTTATCAGGATCTGTGTAGTCATTCAGCACCGCGCTGTCGTTAAACTCAGTTCTTGATTAGTCGAAAAGGCATCATAAATCCTCAAAATTATCTAAAACTGTAGTTAAAACAATAAAACATTATCTAAAAGATGAATACTTCCAACGACTTATTTATGGGTTAAATAGCAGAGTTATGAACTTAAGGTGGAGATAGAATCATCAGAACCGCCTGACCTGTATCGTTTTTTGGGGAAAAGTATAGGAAAATCAGGTTCCTATTTAACTGGCCGTGGCTATCGAGACGTGAGAATTGACCTCTCCAACATAGCGCGTAGATGTACTTAGTAATAGCCAATTTTGGGAACCTACCAGAGGCAAGGTAACAGTTTTCTACTGCGTATTTCTTTTTCGTTCTGCATTATAAAATTTTCGAAGTCGTAAGCAGTGGGCGTGCAACGCCATACCCAAGCCCACTGCCTGCGCTTTCGCAAGCGTTGTTGGTTATTTCCATTCTATGGGAACTGATTTATTGGATAAAAAACCTATGTTTTATTCCAGACCTAGAACTATGAAAAATTTAAAAATGTATGAAAAATTTCAGCCTTATCCCTACATCTACAGCTACAAAACCAAGACCAAGATCCCGCCTACACCCACGGTCTGTGTCACAGTCGGTATGTGTGGCCGTATGTGTAGGAAATTTATTGCAAATCCCCTAGGTTATTTAAAAGAAATAAAAATACGTTGTTAATCATTAATAACATTAACTTTTTACTTTATTTCAACGAGCTTTGGGTGAATGACCGAACCAAAGAATAATTATTTTCCATAGAAACTTTACCATCCCTTATGACCCCCTCAGAGGTTTATTTTTCAAAATTAGATAAGTCTATTATTATATACCTATTTATTACAAAAGAGCTAACCTATCTAGGTACATATCAAATGTCAATTATTATTACTTATCATTACTTTATTTCACGTGTCTACGTAGTAATAAACATTCACATAGACTTTAACATTATATTATATTAGTAGGACTGTCAGTGTGACTGACTGTTGTGTGGTTATCGAACCACACCGCCTCCCAAGCATGCTAATTATGCTGTAAATAAACCCCCTTTGTTGGGGTTACGCATATCCAACAGTGGTCATAATGTAAATACTTGCTAAATAGGTACATAACTGGTACCGAGGATAGTATATATAGTTATACTATACATATTATGTAGATATAGTACCTATCTTCCTCTTGGAATAGAAATACAGAAATACATTTTTTGTAAAACCAATTAACATAGGTATCAATTTTGTTATCGAGTTTGTTAGTTTAACTACATCGTATTAAAATTAAAAATAAAAATAACATAATATTCAAATAAATTCAGCACAAAATCATACAATCATTATGTACCTGTACCTCCCGAAAAACGCGAGAGTAAAGTCACGATGAATGATGAAACTGACGAGAGTTTTTTTTTTCAGGCTGTTCTTTGTCCGCTGGCCATAAACGCGCTTATCGTCCGTGGAGGCACAGAACAAGAAATCCAATATGCTGAAGACATCTTGAGACTCACGATACATGGGATATTGTTCACTACGCCTTTCGTGTTCGTTCTCATCAGGCATTTCGGACCGAACCTACTAAAAGACAAGGATAATGATTCTGGAGATGGTTAGCATACTTACTGCTAGAAGACTGCATAGCTTGATGATGATGATGTCTGACGGTGACTGAGTTAGGGCTATTTTCCTGTCATACGGATTTCCGCACGCGTGTGGATTTGATCCGCGTGTGGCCCAGGCCTCTCGAAACCTTTAACTGCTCCAGGCAAAACGCTTCCCCGCGTACGTGCGACCCGCGTGATAGGAAAAACGTATTATGTAGTTGCAGATTTCGGTGGCCCGCAATCGGGCGGGCGCAATACGCTTCACAGGAAAAGAGTCAGAGTAAAGAGCATTTAATTCAGGGTATTTACAGGGTGTTGATTGTATACCCTTTGGTGCGCCTTTTGGTAGCTTGCATTCTCTAGTTTATGGCTCAATGTACGAGCGCACTTTACGCATGTCAACTTGAATGGCCACTGGCATGACTTGACTTAGGTACTTACATAAAGATTAAAAATCCCTTCTAGTCTTCAACACTATAAAAACCTGTTGCACATTCATTTGTTATTTCGCACATGCACGACTATTAAGTTTCCTAAGGTCAGTGAATGAAGACTAGAATGACACATTTCATAGACACAGTTACTGTTCACGGAAAGAGATGCGAATATGTCGTCTCCAAAAAGGTACGGGGACTTATGAATTGCGATTTTTATCGACCTGACATAGTATGTAACGAAGATTCTTCTAGATGACTCTGCGATGAAATAGTATTGAAAATAGTATAAAAATTATAGTTTACCACAGTAACTTAGTCTGTCTTACTTTTTCTAAAGGAAAAACGCGTGTAATTTCGCGATCGAAGCAAATGGCAAAATAAAACAACAAATATAATACTATTTCATTCTATTGGAATATTTTGATTCCAAAAATAAAAGTCTTTTAGACGCCTTAGATCCGTCTACTCAGTCAGTCGGACTATATGGATTTTATGAAATTAGATTTTTAAGGTGATCAAAATCGAGTTCAAAGTTGGTTTATTGTTAACTCATCGTGAAATCTATACTAATATAATATAATAAATATTACGAAATATAAACTACATGAGCTACGTAACTTAAATTTTGCTTTAGGACGTAATCATAGTTGATTACGTCCTAAAGCAAAAGTTAGAAAAGTTTAGTAGTCTAAACTAATGGATTTTAATAAATTTTCTTTCTTAGGGGGTAGAAATGGAATTTGATCTTGTTTAGTTTTTACGTGTATTTTATGATGACTTCCGAATTTTTTTTTATTTGCTTTGGGTGGCTTGTGTGTCACTGCTGCCATGATAGGCCTATTGTGATCGCCACTTTATACGTTCACCCCTGAAGCTGCGGCGTTCATAGTTCGCCACTAACCCTTGCAGCTGCTAGGAACTGTAGGATTTTCTTCGGGGAGATGTCTCTTAGCTCATCTGGGCTGTACAGGTAGTACTTGCCCAGGTGGATGCTACGTTTTTGCATTAGCTTCCGTGTTACTTTATAATTGGTATTTAAGTGTTCTTAATAAAGATATTTTTTTCTAAAACTGGAAAAAAGGCATGTTCAATTACGAGATTTCTATAACTTAAACTTTCTAATATCCTGATATAATAGACTTTTACCAAACAATTAAGAGAGAGGACGAGGAGTGAGGAGAGATCTCACGTTATAAAAAGAACCACATGCAAAATTTCAGCTACGTAGCCAGAGATTTCTTGATATGTTACTTAATTTTTTCTCTTTTATAAATAAAGATTACCTACAAGATAGATTTATTTTTCAGGTGCTGGGGCGTAGTATATTAGTGAAAATCAGAATGGATCTCAACGAATAAGGTGCATAGTACAATTATGTACTCAGTTACGTAGATATAACAGTAGATAAATATTTACATTCAATAATTAATAATAATAATGCTCTACAATTCAATAATATACAATGCGGTATCTTAATTTGTGAATTTACCTATAACTTACTTATAATCAGAAGGTACCTATATACGTAGATTGTAGGTATACAAGGTATATCATAATTGTACTAAAAGCTTTTGCCATATTTTAATCCTTTTTACGAGGATTTTTTCACAAAATATGTTAATTACCTAACTACAGGTATAAATTAATTTAACTATCTAACAACATAGGGCAATATTACTAATCTTCTCATAAGTGCCAATGATTGTCGCAATAAACCAATGATTTTGTACGAAATAATAGTTTTATTGAATAACTAAGCCCGGGTCATAATTCTCAAAGATACACAGTACTGAACAAGTGTGTCGAGCGTGTGTTGCCTTGATAAAGGCGGGGTCACCGGCTGTTACTTGTTTTCCCTTTATAAAATAACTAAACAAGCTTTACCAAGACGTACGGGTGTTGCCACTCTGTTGACATTGATACAGTAGGAAGGTAAGATAAGTACATATCATCCCTTGTAGGCCGTTCATCCCTTGTCCCTTACATAGGCCCTCAATAAATAAACTTAGCACCTTGATTAGTTGGTATAGGTGTAGCCAAGTTTGTATGAAGATTGTCAAATGAACTGTTTTTGAGTTTAAATCTAGTTTATGTAATATGTATAATGAAAAGAATACTAAACAATATTCTACCTAGGTACATAAACAATCACGACTTTAAAATAACGCCACCTGTGAAAATTTTCTGGAACTATGAAAAGCAAATGCAGGCTAAGCCATGGAGTTAAGGAGGCTATTCAGTGTCGGGCAAAATTACAGCTGTATTTTTGCTGTCTGCTAGCGAGAAGGTGTTCAACGTTATTGCTATTTAGTTTTCAGAAAAGCTGATAGATGGCGTAAACGAAACATAGGCCAATCCTGAGTTTTGTTAGATTTTTTAATTCAGTTTAATTATTGTGTTTTCTTGACATAATTTGCAGCAAAATAACAAATAGATCATTTATGTATTTCTTTATGGGACATCAAACATTATTTTAAGTAACCTATTATAATGATTGTAGCGTGAAAAATAAATTGACCTGGAAAGAGAGAGAGAGAGTACTTACCTGAGTACCTACTTTAATATAAAGTTATGATTATGAAGCTAAGACCGGATTGAAGATAAATTTTATAGGGAACTAAAGATACCTAGGTAAGAGTAAGTAAGTGTATTAAAAAAATGGGTTACACCATCGATCTAAGTATTTCTTTTTTACTTTTATCTAAGGGTTACACTGAATAAATAATCAATATGAAATCGGTGTGATAGAGTTACTGCTTCCAAGAATCGTTAGTAAACCTTTTACCACGTTCCTGTGGTATTAACCACATTCTATAGTATCTTGATGGGTAATGGTTTAATGGGTACTAAGATTAGTTATTAGTTAGTTATTTGCTACTTTAGTATAATTAAATATCAAATAACTAATAATTAAACTATACGCATCTGAAAAGAGAATATATGGCTTTTAAATTAAATCAGACCACGACACAACCTATACATCTCACAGAGCATTTAGTTTTTCTTAATAAAAAAATCTGTTTGGCCCATTCATCCTTAAGCCTCAATTCTTTTCAATAAACGTTATAATTTCTTTATTTTATTTGATTGTTATTTTCATTGTTTTTTTTAATTTTTTTTTATTGTATATTTATTTATTTAACAGCAAAAAATAAATAAATAAACGTTATTATTATTATTATCCTTCAAGCGGCTACTGGTAAGGTACCTGCGTATTGGTAGGTAAACACAATGATCATTATACCAACTGTGTTAATGATCTTGAGATAGCATTTAATTTAGTAGAGTCATGAGATCCCTTCAATTAAGGAGCTGGCAGTGGCGAGAGCAGCATGCGCGCGCGCCGTCCGGACCCGCGCGTCGTCAGTCCGCTTGGCCACGCCGCCACTCGTACCGAAACACCGTGCTAAGTGCTTGTGCAAACCCTCAAGAAACAAACACAGCTGACCCAAACACCACCTCAAGGCTCTACGTGACTAGGTGCTAACAAAGACCTTCGCCATCACGTATCCCATTTTTTATCAAAACGGCTTCACCTTCGATCTAAATATCTTATCTCTCGACACTTCCGATAGATTTTACAATTTACATCTCTGTGAGCTAAAATGTTCGATTTTTGAAAATGAAGAAACGCGATAGACGTACGAAGCAAGATGTTAAAGGATTGAAGGGTGATAAGAAAGGTGTAAAGGAGGCCAGTCGGTCGTCGAAGCAGGACGTGAGAGGGTCGAAGCGGCAGGCGAGCTCCGTTAAACTCAGTTCTTGATTAGTCGAAAAGGCATCATAAATCCTCAAAATTATCTAAAACTGTAGTTAAAACAATAAAACATTATCTAAAAGATGAATACTTCCAACGACTTATTTATGGGTTAAATAGCAGAGTTATGAACTTAAGGTGGAGATAGAATCATCAGAACCGCCTGACCTGTATCGTTTTTTGGGGAAAAGTATAGGAAAATCAGGTTCCTATTTAACTGGCCGTGGCTATCGAGACGTGAGAATTGACCTCTCCAACATAGCGCGTAGATGTACTTAGTAATAGCCAATTTTGGGAACCTACCAGAGGCAAGGTAACAGTTTTCTACTGCGTATTTCTTTTTCGTTCTGCATTATAAAATTTTCGAAGTCGTAAGCAGTGGGCGTGCAACGCCATACCCAAGCCCACTGCCTGCGCTTTCGCAAGCGTTGTTGGTTATTTCCATTCTATGGGAACTGATTTATTGGATAAAAAACCTATGTTTTATTCCAGACCTAGAACTATGAAAAATTTAAAAATGTATGAAAAATTTCAGCCTTATCCCTACATCTACAGCTACAAAACCAAGACCAAGATCCCGCCTACACCCACGGTCTGTGTCACAGTCGGTATGTGTGGCCGTATGTGTAGGAAATTTATTGCAAATCCCCTAGGTTATTTAAAAGAAATAAAAATACGTTGTTAATCATTAATAACATTAACTTTTTACTTTATTTCAACGAGCTTTGGGTGAATGACCGAACCAAAGAATAATTATTTTCCATAGAAACTTTACCATCCCTTATGACCCCCTCAGAGGTTTATTTTTCAAAATTAGATAAGTCTATTATTATATACCTATTTATTACAAAAGAGCTAACCTATCTAGGTACATATCAAATGTCAATTATTATTACTTATCATTACTTTATTTCACGTGTCTACGTAGTAATAAACATTCACATAGACTTTAACATTATATTATATTAGTAGGACTGTCAGTGTGACTGACTGTTGTGTGGTTATCGAACCACACCGCCTCCCAAGCATGCTAATTATGCTGTAAATAAACCCCCTTTGTTGGGGTTACGCATATCCAACAGTGGTCATAATGTAAATACTTGCTAAATAGGTACATAACTGGTACCGAGGATAGTATATATAGTTATACTATACATATTATGTAGATATAGTACCTATCTTCCTCTTGGAATAGAAATACAGAAATACATTTTTTGTAAAACCAATTAACATAGGTATCAATTTTGTTATCGAGTTTGTTAGTTTAACTACATCGTATTAAAATTAAAAATAAAAATAACATAATATTCAAATAAATTCAGCACAAAATCATACAATCATTATGTACCTGTACCTCCCGAAAAACGCGAGAGTAAAGTCACGATGAATGATGAAACTGACGAGAGTTTTTTTTTTCAGGCTGTTCTTTGTCCGCTGGCCATAAACGCGCTTATCGTCCGTGGAGGCACAGAACAAGAAATCCAATATGCTGAAGACATCTTGAGACTCACGATACATGGGATATTGTTCACTACGCCTTTCGTGTTCGTTCTCATCAGGCATTTCGGACCGAACCTACTAAAAGACAAGGATAATGATTCTGGAGATGGTTAGCATACTTACTGCTAGAAGACTGCATAGCTTGATGATGATGATGTCTGACGGTGACTGAGTTAGGGCTATTTTCCTGTCATACGGATTTCCGCACGCGTGTGGATTTGATCCGCGTGTGGCCCAGGCCTCTCGAAACCTTTAACTGCTCCAGGCAAAACGCTTCCCCGCGTACGTGCGACCCGCGTGATAGGAAAAACGTATTATGTAGTTGCAGATTTCGGTGGCCCGCAATCGGGCGGGCGCAATACGCTTCACAGGAAAAGAGTCAGAGTAAAGAGCATTTAATTCAGGGTATTTACAGGGTGTTGATTGTATACCCTTTGGTGCGCCTTTTGGTAGCTTGCATTCTCTAGTTTATGGCTCAATGTACGAGCGCACTTTACGCATGTCAACTTGAATGGCCACTGGCATGACTTGACTTAGGTACTTACATAAAGATTAAAAATCCCTTCTAGTCTTCAACACTATAAAAACCTGTTGCACATTCATTTGTTATTTCGCACATGCACGACTATTAAGTTTCCTAAGGTCAGTGAATGAAGACTAGAATGACACATTTCATAGACACAGTTACTGTTCACGGAAAGAGATGCGAATATGTCGTCTCCAAAAAGGTACGGGGACTTATGAATTGCGATTTTTATCGACCTGACATAGTATGTAACGAAGATTCTTCTAGATGACTCTGCGATGAAATAGTATTGAAAATAGTATAAAAATTATAGTTTACCACAGTAACTTAGTCTGTCTTACTTTTTCTAAAGGAAAAACGCGTGTAATTTCGCGATCGAAGCAAATGGCAAAATAAAACAACAAATATAATACTATTTCATTCTATTGGAATATTTTGATTCCAAAAATAAAAGTCTTTTAGACGCCTTAGATCCGTCTACTCAGTCAGTCGGACTATATGGATTTTATGAAATTAGATTTTTAAGGTGATCAAAATCGAGTTCAAAGTTGGTTTATTGTTAACTCATCGTGAAATCTATACTAATATAATATAATAAATATTACGAAATATAAACTACATGAGCTACGTAACTTAAATTTTGCTTTAGGACGTAATCATAGTTGATTACGTCCTAAAGCAAAAGTTAGAAAAGTTTAGTAGTCTAAACTAATGGATTTTAATAAATTTTCTTTCTTAGGGGGTAGAAATGGAATTTGATCTTGTTTAGTTTTTACGTGTATTTTATGATGACTTCCGAATTTTTTTTTATTTGCTTTGGGTGGCTTGTGTGTCACTGCTGCCATGATAGGCCTATTGTGATCGCCACTTTATACGTTCACCCCTGAAGCTGCGGCGTTCATAGTTCGCCACTAACCCTTGCAGCTGCTAGGAACTGTAGGATTTTCTTCGGGGAGATGTCTCTTAGCTCATCTGGGCTGTACAGGTAGTACTTGCCCAGGTGGATGCTACGTTTTTGCATTAGCTTCCGTGTTACTTTATAATTGGTATTTAAGTGTTCTTAATAAAGATATTTTTTTCTAAAACTGGAAAAAAGGCATGTTCAATTACGAGATTTCTATAACTTAAACTTTCTAATATCCTGATATAATAGACTTTTACCAAACAATTAAGAGAGAGGACGAGGAGTGAGGAGAGATCTCACGTTATAAAAAGAACCACATGCAAAATTTCAGCTACGTAGCCAGAGATTTCTTGATATGTTACTTAATTTTTTCTCTTTTATAAATAAAGATTACCTACAAGATAGATTTATTTTTCAGGTGCTGGGGCGTAGTATATTAGTGAAAATCAGAATGGATCTCAACGAATAAGGTGCATAGTACAATTATGTACTCAGTTACGTAGATATAACAGTAGATAAATATTTACATTCAATAATTAATAATAATAATGCTCTACAATTCAATAATATACAATGCGGTATCTTAATTTGTGAATTTACCTATAACTTACTTATAATCAGAAGGTACCTATATACGTAGATTGTAGGTATACAAGGTATATCATAATTGTACTAAAAGCTTTTGCCATATTTTAATCCTTTTTACGAGGATTTTTTCACAAAATATGTTAATTACCTAACTACAGGTATAAATTAATTTAACTATCTAACAACATAGGGCAATATTACTAATCTTCTCATAAGTGCCAATGATTGTCGCAATAAACCAATGATTTTGTACGAAATAATAGTTTTATTGAATAACTAAGCCCGGGTCATAATTCTCAAAGATACACAGTACTGAACAAGTGTGTCGAGCGTGTGTTGCCTTGATAAAGGCGGGGTCACCGGCTGTTACTTGTTTTCCCTTTATAAAATAACTAAACAAGCTTTACCAAGACGTACGGGTGTTGCCACTCTGTTGACATTGATACAGTAGGAAGGTAAGATAAGTACATATCATCCCTTGTAGGCCGTTCATCCCTTGTCCCTTACATAGGCCCTCAATAAATAAACTTAGCACCTTGATTAGTTGGTATAGGTGTAGCCAAGTTTGTATGAAGATTGTCAAATGAACTGTTTTTGAGTTTAAATCTAGTTTATGTAATATGTATAATGAAAAGAATACTAAACAATATTCTACCTAGGTACATAAACAATCACGACTTTAAAATAACGCCACCTGTGAAAATTTTCTGGAACTATGAAAAGCAAATGCAGGCTAAGCCATGGAGTTAAGGAGGCTATTCAGTGTCGGGCAAAATTACAGCTGTATTTTTGCTGTCTGCTAGCGAGAAGGTGTTCAACGTTATTGCTATTTAGTTTTCAGAAAAGCTGATAGATGGCGTAAACGAAACATAGGCCAATCCTGAGTTTTGTTAGATTTTTTAATTCAGTTTAATTATTGTGTTTTCTTGACATAATTTGCAGCAAAATAACAAATAGATCATTTATGTATTTCTTTATGGGACATCAAACATTATTTTAAGTAACCTATTATAATGATTGTAGCGTGAAAAATAAATTGACCTGGAAAGAGAGAGAGAGAGTACTTACCTGAGTACCTACTTTAATATAAAGTTATGATTATGAAGCTAAGACCGGATTGAAGATAAATTTTATAGGGAACTAAAGATACCTAGGTAAGAGTAAGTAAGTGTATTAAAAAAATGGGTTACACCATCGATCTAAGTATTTCTTTTTTACTTTTATCTAAGGGTTACACTGAATAAATAATCAATATGAAATCGGTGTGATAGAGTTACTGCTTCCAAGAATCGTTAGTAAACCTTTTACCACGTTCCTGTGGTATTAACCACATTCTATAGTATCTTGATGGGTAATGGTTTAATGGGTACTAAGATTAGTTATTAGTTAGTTATTTGCTACTTTAGTATAATTAAATATCAAATAACTAATAATTAAACTATACGCATCTGAAAAGAGAATATATGGCTTTTAAATTAAATCAGACCACGACACAACCTATACATCTCACAGAGCATTTAGTTTTTCTTAATAAAAAAATCTGTTTGGCCCATTCATCCTTAAGCCTCAATTCTTTTCAATAAACGTTATAATTTCTTTATTTTATTTGATTGTTATTTTCATTGTTTTTTTTAATTTTTTTTTATTGTATATTTATTTATTTAACAGCAAAAAATAAATAAATAAACGTTATTATTATTATTATCCTTCAAGCGGCTACTGGTAAGGTACCTGCGTATTGGTAGGTAAACACAATGATCATTATACCAACTGTGTTAATGATCTTGAGATAGCATTTAATTTAGTAGAGTCATGAGATCCCTTCAATTAAGGAGCTGGCAGTGGCGAGAGCAGCATGCGCGCGCGCCGTCCGGACCCGCGCGTCGTCAGTCCGCTTGGCCACGCCGCCACTCGTACCGAAACACCGTGCTAAGTGCTTGTGCAAACCCTCAAGAAACAAACACAGCTGACCCAAACACCACCTCAAGGCTCTACGTGACTAGGTGCTAACAAAGACCTTCGCCATCACGTATCCCATTTTTTATCAAAACGGCTTCACCTTCGATCTAAATATCTTATCTCTCGACACTTCCGATAGATTTTACAATTTACATCTCTGTGAGCTAAAATGTTCGATTTTTGAAAATGAAGAAACGCGATAGACGTACGAAGCAAGATGTTAAAGGATTGAAGGGTGATAAGAAAGGTGTAAAGGAGGCCAGTCGGTCGTCGAAGCAGGACGTGAGAGGGTCGAAGCGGCAGGCGAGCTCGGGAGCACCCGGGGCAGCATCCGTGCGAACACGCACCAAGCGGTCTGGAGTCGAGGCTGTCAAACTGCACATACAGGTCACTGGATCCACGGGGAGAACTTCGCGATCAGCTACATCGGTAAGTTGAATTTCTCATACAAAATTATAAACAAGATTACGAATGCAACCTACAGGTGCCATGCCATTTCAAAACATTATCGCGTTATGAAATATGTTAGTGATAAAAATGAAATAAAATTAGTTTTGATGGCAGGTACAAAAGGTACAAAATGGCCACCTCTTGCAATTTTGTGCTTTGTTTAAGCGCTAAAAAACTAGCCCTTTAATAATTTCTTTGGTCCATCTAAAGCTGTGTACAAAATCTATAAAGAAGTTTGCCGATGTTTCCTTGGTCCATGCAAAGTACTGTAGGTATAAACTATTTTTAACTTACTAGTAGGTAAATAAGAACAAACTCAACTGAACAAACGGGACAATATTCTGAAACCAAAGACTTGAATAGTGTTAAAAAATGTACCTATTTGTGTTTTACCTACGAGTAGGTAGTATGACTTGTGTGTGAAGTTTTGAAATCTGAAACGAATGGTCTCTTTTCAGCTATTCTTCTCCTTCGCCGTACTTACCCAACTATTGAATAGTTGGTAAATAAAGACTACTCGGTTTGTCCTTTGAAAGAGAGAATCTATCCATATGAGATTCTCTATTTATATTTAGGTTTTTAATCTATTAGAGAGCAAACAAAATTAACATTTCTAATAACAGTGAAAACTTAAAAATACTATTCATACTAATTCATTCCAATATTATAGATGCAAAAGTAACTATTTTGTTACCGTTTCACGGTTAAACGGTTGAACGGATCATAATGAAATTTGGCAGGGAGGTAAATAGTATTCTGGAGACGGGCATAAACTTCTTGAATAGCGCAGGAGAAGCCGCAGACATCTAATTGTAGGTACTATGAAAACGTAGTTTCACGAATTATTACGCTACGAATGCTTGAAACGCACTCAACCTGAAGAAATCTCTCGTTATGGGATGAATATGGTGTTCTTCCAACACAATAAGGTTCGTAGTTAACCTGCTTACATTGGTAATACTATACCGAAATTCCATTGTCTACAAATAATAATCTACACTAATATTATAAAGAGGAATTGTATTTTTGTATATAAGGAATAAACTTAAAAACTACTGGACAGATTTCAAAAATTCTTTCACTATAAGAAAGTTTACTTTTCAGGGAGTGACATAGGTTATGTTTTAGCCCGGAATTCCCACGGCAACAGAACTATGCGGGTGAAACCGCGTGACGCTGCTAGTAGATAATAATCTAACTAAACGTTAGGCGGCGTTTGTACTTCCCGCTGAACGATTTGCGTCTTTCAGTTACAAAGCTCATCCAGATTGAGTAATAAACAGTAGCCTGGTGACGCATTGTGTGCGTGAATCATTTAAATGATATTGGGGATTAAAACAATATGTTTGATAGCTCTATCTGGTGACCGGTGTCGACGGCTTTAAGGGGAGGGGGGGAGGAATACGGTAAATTTTATTTACAAATCGCTCCCAATTTTTTGGCAGCCATTTTGTTTTAGATCTCTTATGGTCTTATAAGAAGCAAAAATTGATAAATATTAGTATTTATTTACTATTTGATCTACATTACTTTCGTCTTTCAAGGACCTCTACTAATGGGAGCTATAGCTTAATCAGTACAAACAGAGGCTAAAAACACTGTAGCTGCCATTTTACTATGGACGGAAAAAATATATTGGGATAGTATAATTTGTCGATAAAATGTATTTATATACTATAATGCACGGCAATTTATTGTACGGCCGAATAATGTACACCTTGATAATCCGTGTCATGGCTTCCAATTTTAATAGTTTTTGACACGGATTATCAAGGTGTACATTATTCAGGCGTACAATAAATTGTTGTGCATTATAGTGACCCATAAAATGTACTTTACCCCTCCAAAGTCTCAGACACCGGTGACTAGACAGACACCCTGTTTGATATTATCTACTACTAATATTATGCTTGGCCTAGAATATTGTAAGTATCTTAGTACGGCGGTAAAGCCAACCTTTGTGCTCCGCAAATCCGGGCATTTGCTGACCTGTTTGTAGTTATTTTATTTTATTTGTGGGGTGTACAATAGACAGTTTTATCTTTCTAAGAACTGGTTAACATAAGTGGTCATAACCTCGACATTATCTGAAACTAACTGGACGTGAACTGATGAAGATAATTCTGTATTTGTTCAAACAACAAACAGCTTGACTTTGACGCAGAGCCATGTGATGCGATTATCACAATTTATCTAGATCGTGACAAAAAGAGATTATCGGCCGATGTATAATTCAGTTCCCTCCATAGACATAGAATTTTTTCACTACGTTCAATAGACTAACAAAGCGTGGGAGCGAGAGGTATTTAGTTAATACACACTGCCACGAGAGAAAAAGAGATAGCAAAACAAGATGTCGATAAGACATATTTTGAGCTAGTAAGAGCCCTTATCGGCCTCGCCTGATCCAAGTCGAGAAGAATTTTGTGCTTTTAATTAATAATCTTACGATTAAAACAAAAAATCTTTATGCTGCCACGACAGGGTCTTGTTCAGTGAGTGAATGTGACATTACAAACGTAATAACTCGCTTATAAACACGTTTCACAGGTAATTTATGACTGTTTTTACTGAATTCTTCATAATCATTATTTCGTAATTTTTTGTATGAAAATGAGGCAAAAGAGCTTTTGAAAGCTTAGATAATAGGTTTCTCTTAAGACTTATCGTCAAATTACATTGCTAAATGAAGAATTTTAGGATATTTTGTGTAAAAATTAAAATTGTTTGTTTACGATAGGGATTGACAAAGTGATGATGTCATTGTATCGATAGCCGATAAAACGTGTCGGCCAGTAGGTTCGACGTGATTGGCTAGGCTTATCATAGTTTTAGATTTGTAAAGTACAATAAATATGCTTATTTGAGATTCATCATGACCTGAAGGGCTTGCGTTTCGTTATTGCTGTGTTCAAACGTAGAACTTCATTTGATACGTGTAATTATCAAGATAAGGTGTGGTTTATTATTGTTTGTAAAACACTACTTTCCATTCCCAGATTATTTTAAAAACATCTCTGTTTTAATATTTTTGCTTTTCTTTTACCCCCGTCTTTGTTTCAGTGGCTCCGCTCTCTTTCGAAAAATAAAAAAAAATCTGATAAGGGGTTATAGAAAACTTGAGTTCACAACGTTATCATGGAAGCTCAAAACACTTAAACCACCTTGAAACTAGTTAACACAAGACATCAACATTTTAAACAAGTCTAAACGGAAGAAGAACATGAGATTATCTCTATTATTAAATATCCATATTATATTATAAACATACATTATTTCATACTAGCTGAACCAAGCCATTTCATTTATAAATAACAGATTACCAGCTCTAGCTATGTTGCTATTTGTTTATTATTTGAAATGTATTTGATTTTTAATATTATACAATACTTTTTATATCACTTTGTTAAACTAACTCATTATGTCCTGTGAGTTCGCCCGTAAGACTGTCGATAATATTATGCTAGAGTCAAGGCAGCACTATTTCACGCACACATTTACATTTCATTTTTTGTAACACCGTTAATCTGTCACTGTTGGTCTTGTACATTCTAAGCCTATGGTTCCCTCACCTTGTAAATAGGTACTTCGATATAACAATAGTTACATAGTAGTACGTGGGTAGTATTGTGTAGATATCAATCATTCAACTATACTGAAGCAAAATTCGATGTGAAATGCCGAAACACAGCAGAATAACTACAATTCACCCATGTGCTTGGCGTCGAGTGAGACTCAAGCTTAAGGCCCATACCGGACCCAAAGTGGCGCCGCCACCAAATTTATCTTATTATTCCGTTTAACAAAAGAATTTTCAAAAATCCTTCTTCCAGTTTGTGATACCTATCATAAGCTTTTTTTTAATGCCTCTGTAATAGTTTTATTCTATTTAGTTTAGGAAGAGATACGAAGTTGCACTTGGTGGCCACCAAAATCTATTTTCGTATCTCTTCCTAAACTAAATAGAATAAAACTATTACAGAGGCATTAAAAAAAAGCTTATGATAGGTATCACAAACTGGAAGAAGGATTTTTGAAAATTCCCTTGTTAAACCGAATAATAACATAAAGTAGGTGGTGGCGCTAGTTTAGGTGCTGTATGCGCCTTAATTTATTTATTTATTTATTGACACTTGACTTACAGAATAACATACATTATTTAATTGTTGGCATTATTTATTAAAGTAAAGATCTTGAATCGACAATGCATGTAGGTGTTAATTAAGAAAGTTAATAGGATAAATAGCTAATAAGGAAGTTAATTTTAGGTAAGGTGATTTGTTTATAAAAATTTCACGTCTTATTTGGCTGATGTTTAGGTACATGCCAACTAACGCTTTTCAGCCGATGAAAATAAAAGGTGAGATTTTTTATTCTGCTATTAAACAGTTGAATTTTCGTAAATTTTTGACAAATTTTATTAATTTATTCGATTTTATAAAGAGCATAAAAGTTTTATTCCCCAAGCGGACTACGATTTCTTACGTAAAATCAAAGAAAACGCATAAATCGGAATATTTAGCAGTGTTTTTAGTTGTTATTAAATACCTTTACATAATAATCCTAATATTTTTTAGAGATCACCACACCAGGTATGCACATAACAATTTCATCAGACTTTTTATCATCAATTTACATTACTTACAAACAAAATACAAGCATAATGTAGTTGGCTACGGGCATCGTTACTTTATTCATTTTGTTCAATCGTTTGTTCACTTAATTATGACAATGAAGGCATTGAAAACAAGTACAATTATGACCATCACTCACTAACAAATTCTTAAGGATTTGTGCATATTTAACTGAATTCATGCAAATATGGGTTATATTAGCAAGAATTCAGTTAAATATGCACTTACTACACTAAACACCAAGTTATTAGGTATTATTAGTGGAGTTTGATATTGATTATACCCCGTTCACGGATTTATTTTTAGTTATAAATGCATTATACATGACGACTTTTAATAACAACGAAATTTGAAATGATTGTAATTTTCCTTCTTAATTAAGATTTTCTACTAGTATTTACTTTTATATCTATTTTCTAAAAATCTAAGCCGTCACCAGAAAAGTTCCCAGAATGCTAATGCACTGACCGAACTGAAAGTTTAAAATTTCGGAAGGTTTCATACTTTCTTCGTTTTAAGCACATACTGCCTGAGTTACAGTTTTATCTAACCTAGTTCAGGCAAATGTATTATTTAAGACCTTAAGATTAAAAGATAATTGACTATTGTAATCCATTTAATCCTAAGTTTCTGAATAAATTTATTTATTATATAAAGGTCTTTATTCAGAAAGAAAATAACAATCAAATAACAAATTTAAATTAAAACTAGTATTTACAATAGAAACAATCAAGCTATCTGCAAACTGTGGCAAACAATCTACAGGTAGCTCAACTGATCCATATCAATACCAGTTGGAAGCGTGCCTAAGACACTGGCTGCATTTATTTATTATTTATAGTAAGTTATTTAGACGTTAATTTTCTACAATAAAAAAATTAAATTAATACCTTATAAGTGCCGTGAGATGGTTCAGGAAAAGAATTTCCTATGGACTAGACTTGGCAGTACCACTACCATGGACCCTGTTTTTATGCAATAGGTATAACAGCAGTCTTAAATTGTATTAAGTTGCTTGTGTATTTTTGGCTTAATTACCTATATTCTATATATATTATTGTGAGTAATGTAGATAGATAGATAGATAGAAAATTCTTTATTGCACACTTAAAGCTAAAAAAAACCAATTTACACGTAAAACAATTATATCATAAGTGACAATTGGCGGTCTTATCGCTCAAGAGCGATCTCTGCCAGACAACCTGGTATGGATAGGATCATCGGATATACATGGGGTAAGATCTGTGTACATCGGATAGTACTACTTAGACATATTATACATATATTTACTCAACATTATATACCTAATGTATACATATATATCAATATAAATACATACATACTTATCTTATATAGATATATATATATAATCTTACATAAATAAATAAATATATACCTTTTATCTACTTACAATAAATATGAAAACAACGGCGTGTTCAGTGACAAGAGGACAAATAGTGTTCCTTTACCATATTCTTGAAAGTTGGTAGTGACTTGTACAATGTATCTGTAACTCCAACAAGTGGCTCTGGCGGAAGATCAGCGTTGGATGTTAGCATGCTAGTCATCCAACTTATGCTGAGTTAGAGCCAATTTTTTAACGGCGCTAAACACAAGGTATTTTATTCTTCTCTTAAATTGAGTTGTTATATTGTACCTAGTCCTGTGTATAGAAAATAAAATATATTTAATTCTTTATTTTTATGATCTATGGATTTTGTTTTACCGGTCTTACATTTACCTTTTTCCCTAAATCCTAAAATAGGGAAACTATTAGATGTATGAAATTTCCCTCGCGTACTGAGCGAAAGGTTGTGAGCTCAAGTCAAGTCGAGTTCATGCATTTTTGACATATTGTTAAATTTTACTCTCAGTTTAAAGTTACATAAAATCAAACTTAACTTTACAAATATCGAACTACAATTATTTTTTTTGCGCTTGTGATCTTTTGAGAAAAATTGTTCGACGTCGTTGCATTCATCAATTATTGACTCACTTCATACTCAAGTGTCACTTACGATATTGTAATCCCACAAAATGATAGCCTGATCTGCTACTTAATACCTTGGTCTTGGAGAAACCCCCATTGCAAGACTGAACTGGGAAACTTTCTATACTTTATATACCCACGTAACGAGAAACAAAAGAAGAGGAGGCTTTATGCTCGGCTGTATGTATGATACTTTTTTTCGTCGATTTCTCCAATTTCTTTCGCTTTCGTATGTAAAATATTCCCATGAGATAAGTATTAGTCCCGCAAAACTGTGTAAATACCAAAAGCAGCCGCCAGTCTGGTAAATACCAAGGAATTCGAAGACTTTTTTGAAAAAATTGAATTATTATCTATATAAATATATAAATGCGAAAGTGTGTTGAACAGGCTTTTAACATACGTACCAAACCAAAACCAGGCCTAAACTATAGTTTCTGACCTCGTTTTCGCACTCGTTGTTTCTATAGAAACGTTTAAAGGGTACTTCTATCCCATGGGAACTGTAACATTGGATAAAAAGTAAAAAATATTTGATTCCAGGCTAAGGCCTACATCTTTGCAATTTCAGACCGATTCACCTAGTTTGGCGTGAAAAAAAAATAAACATCCATCCACCCACTTTTCCATTTTTTTCCATTGTTTAATCCAAACTTTGGCATTTATAACAATAGTGTGATTGGTAAGTTAAGTAGCTAGCAATAAAACATAAATAGTCTTTACTTATATTACGGACTTATATTCAGGGTAACGGAGTACAGGCCAAACCAGAGAAGTCATCAGTTAAAAGACCATCGCAAGGTGTAGATTTTCTCGACTTTTTAAAAAATCCAAATAATAATTTAAGTTATAGGTTTGATTTTTATTTTATTTTCTGATGACTACTCTGACTTGGCCTGTCTTTCGTTTTCGTTTACATTTCGACTTCTGGGACACCTTGTACATTTTTCCATATTATCTCAATTCTTAAATTTGACAGTGTTGGATAAAATCAGAGTACCACAATCACGCAGTTCACGTGATAATGTAGCACATGACTGCCATCGTAAGTACATATTTAGATAGATATCTAATATTACCCATTTTTTTAACAAAATTCTTCACCAGTCATTTCATGGTATAAATTCAAACAAATTTATTGTGTAAACTGTTAATATTACTTTAAAAAAATTATAAGAAGTTTAATTTATAAGTTTTAATTGGGTTTTTTATCGGACATTGCTCACTCGCTTTTGGATATAAAATCACTACACTGAAACATGCAATATGTTTCTCTTATCACTGGACATACTATCTCAGGAAAATTTTAATGTCGCGTAAGATGGAAAATTGAAGAGAGCATGTACTCAACCTCACCTCAACAGCCTATTATGGTCCTCCCCCTGGGAAGCACCTCATTTGCTATTATCTCTTGGTAATGCCCCTAATCCCCACGCTGAGCTTGCGGTTTGGGGATCGCAGTTCGGTGGTGGATCTATACTGCTAGAGGCCGTGTGGCTCCGGCTTAGAATTTGCACTACCCCAACTCTTCCCATGGGTGTGTTAAGAGGCGACTAAGGGACATTTAACGAGGGGTGGACAGCCGCGCCTGCCCAGCGTGGGTATTATGGGAATTACCCCCCAAGAGTTAAAAGCCAATAAGGCGATTATCAGGGGGAGACCTGCGTCCAGCATTGGACCATTATACGCTGTTTTGATGAGGTGTTAATGGATAAAGAAATAAATGGAGAAAAATTATGAAAGAGGACGAATGTCTTGTACTGGATGATGAATTCAGACCAAAATTAAAAAGAAAAATACGCTAATCTCTCGCCCAATAGAGCAAAATACATTGTGTATTCAATTATAACTACATGTAATCTAAATAGGTATATATCTATACACAACGACCTCTGTGGCATGATGGGGGAAGGTCCGCCTGCGACGCAAAAGGTTGCGAATTCGATTCCCGCCTTAGGGCAAACATTTGTACGATCTGCAGATATTTGTTCCGGGTGTTCTGGTCGTTTTCTATGTATAGTAAAAATGTCTATCTATGTAATGTATTTTATTATGTATATCAGTTATCTAGTACCCATAACACAAGCTCTGCTTAGCTTGGGGCTAGATGATCCGATCTGTGTGAATCGTCCAGCATTATTTATTTTATTTATTTACTATCGTAACATATTACATGCAATAAATGAATTGAATTGAACTGTAACAACGATAATTTCCCGTTAGCCAATTTAATAGCTCGCAATAGGTAGTTTGAAAACGTATTATTTGTAGAACAAAGGGATAAGTTACCTATATTCCAGTAGAGCCATTATACCCTACAATAGACTTGCATGTGAACATTTTCCTTTGTTCAAAATACATTTTCAGCAACACTGGCTGTTTTAAATAAAAGCGTGACTGAAAAGCGAATACTTTAGAATTAACGACTGGTTTAAGTCACATGATCCATACTAATCCATTGTAATATTATAAATTCGAAAGTAACTCTGTCTGTCTGTTCTATCACGTCTAAACGGCTGATTGGACCTCAATGATTTTTGCATTGAGGTAGATATATCCCATATATTTTTACAGGGTGTTCTGGTCGTTTGCTTTACAAAAATCTATCTATGTATTGTATTATAATATGTATCAATTATTTAGTACCCATAACATAAGCTCTGCTTAGCTTGGGGCTAGATAATGCTGTGTGAATTGTCCAGTATTATTTATTTTATTTTAATTCTTATCCCGGGGACGGATATAGGTTACAATATATCCTGGAAAACGCGTGCGAAGCACATAATATTAAAAAAAAGTTTTTCTGCCGTGTGTGAATCTCCAAACTCTTCAAACTCGGTCGGACTAGACCATTTTTACGGGACTTTAACTGACAGATAGCTGATGCAATAGCAGGTAACGTTATCTGCTATAATATTAGCTATCTGTCAGTAGCTGTGGCATAGCTTACATCTTTACATGGGCCAAATGACGTACATCACTGGAGATCGCCATAGTGACATTCATTTTATAAAAATACTAGCGACCCGCCCCACCTTCGCACGGGAAGTATATTAGCATGTTTTATACATAAAAACCTTCCTCTTAAATCATTTTATCTATTAAAACAAACCGCATCAAAATCCGTTGCGTAATTTTAAAGCAAACATAGGGACAGAGAAAGCGACTTTGATTTATACTATGTAGTGAAGTAGATTTTTTTTTATTCCTCATGAAATTCTGATACTACGCAGGCGAAGGCGCGCGCATAGCTAGTACCTACTGACTTAAGTAATACGGAAACAAATCACCATGTACAGTGTGTGAGATCTTCATAGAGGAGTTTGCAATTTTTTTTTAATTTTTTTTTTGTATGAAAACTGCTTGTGTTGAATTTATATTTTTTTATAATTGTACGAACGTAAGGAACGACGCCGTTGGACCTATTCATACCAACAGACAAATAAAATAAATAAATAATGCTGGACAATTCATACAGCATTATCTAGCCCCAAGTTAAGCAGAGCTTGTGTTATGGGTTTTAGATAACTGATATACATAATACAATATATTACATAGATAGATATTTTTTATTATACATAGAAAACGACCAGAACACCCGGAACAAATACCTGCAGATCTTACAAATATTTGTCCCAAGGCGGGAATCGAACCCGCAACCTATTGCGTCGCAGGCGGACCTTCGCCCACCGCGCCACAGAGGTCGTCAAATAAATATAAATTATGAATAATGATTAAAAATAATTGATTAAAAATGATGGATGGATGTTTGTTACTTCTACACGCCGTAACTACAGAAGAGATTGGGCTAAAATGTTGCATAGATGTAGTTCTAGGCCTGGAATAAAACATAGGCTACGTTTTATCCCATATTTATTCATATTGTTTAGGTTTTCCATTCTTTGCCATCCTTTATGGATTTTGAAGATTCTTTCATTGTTTAAATATTAATATTGGTCCCATAAAATAAATTTAAATCGATTTCCGAGAAATTGCTAAGTGTTGGCAACTCCTAGCTATAATTCGAGGGTGTAATTTAGTTTAATGCACTGGCAGTCTTTATGCAAGTACGCTGGATTTGACAGTATCGATGTCAAAATGAGGAAATTTGTTTTCCGCCATTTTACTTTCAATAAACTTACCTGAATAGTAAAACGTAATTATGTAAATGATGAATGTAAATTAAAAATCACTGGTAACTAATGGTTTCCATGGCATCGGGCGTAAAAAGTGCGAATATCTTTCTAAGTCGTGTAATATAAAGTGTCATCAAGTGGCTGATCTCCATTATTACAAGTACGCTGGACTAAAATAAATAAACGAAATGAGTTGTTTTTAATAAAATTTAACTGTCACTTCGTATAGCCAATCGCGAGCGTCTCTGGTATTTACCTACATATACGTTTTAAGGTCGTCCTGTAGTTTTAATATACATATATATGTTCTATAGACGCGGTTTACACACAAATTCCTTATTTTTTCATCGATACTGTGAAGTCCAGCGTACTTGTATAAAGACTGCCAGTGTATTAAACTAAATTAGACCCTCCAATTATAGCTAGGTGTTGTCAATAGAAAAATACATGTATCGCACCATCAAAGTGTTTAAAACGGTTAAACCCAATGTTTTGCTACAATGAATTTGATCGGTTTTGAAACACGTAATAATCTGTATGTGTGTAATTTCCAAACACCCTGTACAACTAGCAACAAAATTACCTAAGACTAATCT
This sequence comes from Eupithecia vulgata, assembly GCA_946478455.1. NCBI lineage: Eukaryota > Metazoa > Arthropoda > Insecta > Lepidoptera > Geometridae > Eupithecia > Eupithecia vulgata. The sequence goes on along the minus strand of OX297862.1, from coordinate 10,257,988 downwards.
GAAATTTATATCCTTTCCAAGGACATTGCATAATTCACTTAGCCACCGAACAGATCAAGTGTTAGAGATTTACCTACAATATCTAGCTCGTTTAATAAAAGTAATTAATAACTCTAAACTAATATCCTATCTATTATTACTGATTTTTATTTAAATTTTGTATATATGCTTTAATATAACATTTTAAAATGTGAGTGAGTAGCTACTGAATTACCAACATCAATAAGGTAAATTTTGACCAAAACCCTATTATTGTTTAGCATACTACTAAGATAACGAATTTGAAGTGGCTTGAGATAAATACTTGATAAATTGCCATATATTATTTTAATTCTTAAAATAACATCAATTTCTTAAAATGCCATCAATTTCTGCACACTTATTATATGATGAAGGTACTACTGGTGCACAAGCTGTGTTATAAAAATCTAACTATCAACGTATTTTATTGTTTACACGTGACTCGTAATAAATGTATCGAAAACACATGGAATAAAACAGTTCCACAGCAGCATCTTCCACGCGCATTCATCTGCGGAAACAAAGACTTGCCTCTATACATATCTACGATAAAATTATCTCAATCACGATAATAGATCAAACAAAGAAGTTTTTCTGATATTCAATTGCGTGATAAACGCGTTATACGGTCAGTCCCATTACGGCGAGTGTAATACGGGGTGCAAACCACGTGCTTCGTGAAAAAATAAGGTCGTGAATTGTGTGGGACGTGTCTTTTGTGGACGAGCACGTAACGTGGTAGCTGGATTCCGCGACGGCTTTGGCGGCGGCAGCGGCGCGACATTACGGCTCCGAGTGACACCCGCCCACCCGAGCTAGTTCACATCTCGTCCTTATCCCTTATCTCGAGATCCACTCAGCCTCGTGACTCGAGGACCGCGAACGCCTCACCTGTCAAACGACTCCGATATCGCCACTATCGACACAAACACTGTGTCATTTATTGTTTCTCAGTTTATATCTCAAATACATAATTTATGATATCCTCCGTAACGTTATATAGCGTAGTGATCGTTGGAATCCGTAATTCGTAATAGAAGTGCGATTCATGGTGGAGCTACAGAGGATTGGGCACTAGTTCTGGTGTATTGGGTATGTAGTTTTCGATTATGATTGCTTTTAGTTGCATTTTTTTAAATTTAAGTTTTATAATGATATTTTGATGATTATTTTGATTATTATAATGATTATACTATATTCGGTTACTTATCGTGCCGTAAATAATTTAAATTTATTTTTATGAAAGGACTTTAAAACCGACAGTAGACGGAGCTAGGTATCTAATATATTTTAATATAAATCATAGCATAGTATATTTTCTATAGTTATCGACGAGTGACCACAGACGCAGCTATAACGTATATATTTATCACGTCACCAGAATATGTCGACATATAATATACATATATTTAAAGTACGATATATTTTGGTATAATAAGACATGACGCCCGCAGAGCTAATGAGTGCGAAAATATTTAGCATAGCCACCGTTTGTGGCAGCTTTATACATATCGGAGATAATATATAGCTTATAATATTAGTATAAATTATAGCTCCGTCTATTGTGGTCTTAACAACTTTTTATTTAGGCAGGTAAAATAAAAAAAATAACTATACAATTTGTATGTCACAAATTAAACAACTAAGAATCTAAATGAATCCATACACTCCCAAACTGGTAAAAACTTTATTTCAGGAGTCAGTGGCTTCTCCCACGTAATTCAAATTGTTGAATTATGTATGCTTTTACATTCCAGTCCGCTATAACGAACTAGCGGTCAGCCCCGGCTTCGCGCGGGTATATTCTATCGCCTATGTTCATCAGGGTAGTTTCGGAGCCGAATTAAAATCGAATTAAAATATTGTTCACAGTGCGAGCAAAGCTTATTACTTTGTTTTCGTCCGTCAGTTTGTTGGACCTCAAGGTGGTATTTTGAATCAATTTTACATGGACGAAACTCGGTGTGCAAGATTAACGTCTACATAGTTAGGTTAGTAGGGAATTTGGGGCTTTTGCTGAGAGACTTCTTACAAAAAGAGGCAAAAAAAAGAGGGCTAGAGCAGAATAGTTCCTCAAAATTTATTTCCTCTACTGATCTAGGCTGGTCTAGGTCAAAGCACAAATCTGGACTATCGTCCTGATTGGTGGTCGTTTAACCTTTAAACGACGTATCCTTAGTGTAAAGGTTTAATTTTATATCGGGGATTTTTGATTACATAGCCGGTACTTCCTCCAAAAAGGGGCAAAAACCCAACTGAATATCTTCCCTAGAAAATCCCATTTTTAATGTTTCTTTTTAGGGTTTCAAACATCGGTTTTGAAACCCTTATGGTCTCGCTCTGTCCGTCCCCGCTCTTTCTTGAATATCTCAGTAACTACTGCAGCTATTAACTTGAAATTTAAAATAATGATACATTTCGTGCGCCATTACTGATTTCAAGAAAAAAATATATAAATAAATGAAAAATGAAAATGAATAATTTCAATACAAATTTTGATGTTGAAATTTCAAAAGAGACTTAGGAAGGCAAATGGGGTATCAAATGAAAGGTATCGTTTTGTACATTTCAAAACACTTTTTGAAATTTCTGTAAGTTTCATACTTTTTGAAATATTTCAAAAAAAGTCGAAAAATTGACCATTCCCCCCCCCCTATCTCCGAAGATTGCAGACCGATCCATGTACAATGTATTAGGCGTTTGTAGATATCGATCTATATTTTACAGAAAAAATATAGAGAAGTCTGTAATAATAATAGTTTTTGAAAAATGGTCAAAAAGGGGGGGATTTTTTTTTCAAAAGGGAGGGTACCTACCCATGTGGGGTATCAAATGAAAGGTATCGTTTTGACCATTTCAAAACACTTTTTTAAATTTCTGTAAGTTTCATACTTTTTGAAATATTTCAAAAAAAGTCGAAAAATTGCCCTTTCCCCCCCCCCCCTATCTCCGAAGATTGCAGACCGATTCATGTACAATGTATTAGGCGTTTGTAGACATGGATCTATATTTTACAGGAAAAATATAGAGAAGTCTGTAATAATAATAGTTTTTGAAAAATGGTCAAAAAAAGGGGGAATTTTTTTTCAAAAGGGGGGGTACCTCCCCATGTGGGGTATCAAATGAAAGGTATCGTTTTGACCATTTCAAAACACTTCTTGAAATTTCTGTAAGTTTCATACTTTTTGAAATATTTCAAAAAAAGTCGAAAAATTGACCATTCCCCCCCCCCTAGCTCCGAAGATTGCGGACCGATCCATGTACAATGTATTAGGCGTTTGTAGATATGGATCTATATTTTACAGGAAAAATATAGACAAGTCTGTAATAATAATAGTTTTTGAAAAATGGTCAAAAAGGGGGGGAATTTTTTTTCAAAAGGGGGGTACCTACCCATGTTGAGTATCAAATGAAAGGTATCGTTTTGACCATTTCAAAACACTTTTTGAAATTTCTGTAAGTTTCATACTTTCTGAAATATTTCAAAAATAGTCGAAAAATTGACCATTCCCCCCTCCCTAGCTCCGAAGATTGCGGACCGATCCATGTACAATGTATTAGGCGTTTGTAGACATGGATCTATATTTTACAGGAAAAATATAGAGAAGTCTGTAATAATAATAGTTTTTGAAAAATGGTCAAAAAAAGGGGGAATTTTTTTTCAAAAGGAGGGGTACCTCCCCATGTGGGGTATCAAATGAAAGGTATTGTTTTGACTATTTCAAAACACTTTTTGAAATTTCTCTAAGTTTCATACTTTTTAAAATATTTCAAAAAGAGTCGAAAAATTGACCATTCCCCCCTCCCTAGCTCCGAAGATTGCGGACCGATCCATGTACAATGTATTAGGCGTTTGTAGACATGGATCTATATTTTACAGGAAAAATATAGAGAAGTCTGTAATAATAATAGTTTTTGAAAAATGGTTAAAAAAAGGGGGGAATTTTTTTTCAAAAGGGGGGGTACCTCCCCATGTGGGGTATCAAATGAAAGGTATTGTTTTGACTATTTCAAAACACTTTTTGAAATTTCTCTAAGTTTCATACTATTTAAAATATTTCAAAAAGAGTCGAAAAATTGCCCTTTCCCCCCCCCCTATCTCCGAAGATTGCAGACCGATTCATGTACAATGTATTAGGCGTTTGGAGATATGGATCTATATTTTACAGGAAAAATATAGAGAAGTCTGTAATAATAATAGTTTTTGAAAAATGGTCAAAAAGGGGGGGAATTTTTTTTCAAAAGGGAGGGTACCTCCCCATGTGGGGTATCAAATGAAAGGTATCGTTTTGACTATTTCAAATCACTTTTTGAAATTTCTGTAAGTTTCATACTTTTTGAAATATTTCAAAAAAAGTCGAAAAATTGCCCTTTCCCCCCCCCCCTATCTCCGAAGATTGCAGACCGATTCATGTACAATGTATTAGGCGTTTGTAGATATGGATCTATATTTTACAGGAAAAATATAGAGAAGTCAGTAATAATAATAGTTTTTGAAAAATGGTCAAAAAGGGGGATTTTTTTTCAAAAGGGGGTAACCTACCCATGTGGCATATCAAATGAAAGGTATCGTTTTGGCCTTTTTAAAACACTTTTTGAAATTTCTGTAAGTTTCATACTTTTTAAAATATTTCAGAATATTGATTGTCCAAATAATTGGCAAATGTTTGAAACCCTCGGCGCGCGAGTTACACTCGCACTTGGCGGATCTTGTTTATTTGAAAGTAGTAACTTTAGATTGGTGTGACAAAAATTTGGTAAAGATTTAATGAGGATCTTCGGCTTGAGGAGCAGTAAGCTCTTCATCGTGAATTTGTGCTTCCGAAGTCTGCTATTTGCAGGTAATTATTACAGTTTCCAAAGAGCCATGGAAAAGCCATGACTTTTTCAATAAATGAACGCAATTTTTTTTGTAAAATAAGTTTCCTACATTCTAACGTAAAATATACATAATATTTGTTTTAATTGGTCTCATTCTGCAATAGTTGGGAGAAAATAGAAATATAAAATATGTGAGTTGCCCCTGAACAAGTATGTATACAGGTTGGGTTGAAATTTTTCACGCCCGTGTAATCCTGGACCAGGAATAAACCACTGACCCCTATTCTCGATTAGTCAGTTGGTCAGAACGGAATATCAAACGCGTAGTAGTATAAAAGCTGAGTCCATCTCAATCGTTAACAGTCAATCGTCCAGTTGTAACAATAACTCGTTGCTTGCAAATAGAAGGGCCAATTAACTAAGTACAATAAACGTTTTATTTATGATTAGATATTTAAAAGTACTTAGAAGTATTCAAACAAATCATAAATTTGAGTAATAATCATAAATAACGCTCGAAGTATATTGTTATTACCTTAAATTATAATGATTTTATCAAATTTTATTGATATGATGTGATAGCGTGACGTGACAATGCTCTGCAATTATGTGGTGCGATTTGTTAGCGGTGCGGGTAAAGGAAGTTTTTTTTATTTTGTACCTTTTTTGACTATAGGAGTTACTATGTTCGGCTGTATGTGATTTTTTGTGTGCTGATCGATGTCGCCGCCAATTATGGACCGAAATTGTAAGTTTTTTCTCATTCAATTGAAACTGACCCCAATGCCGATGTGGTCCCATAAAAAGTACAAGAATACAAGCACGATTTATTTATTTAACTAAAATAGGGACATCTAACTTTTTAAATACAGTGGAAGATTCGGGGATACAACGTCGGTTTTTAGTATTTTATTTATTCAAAACAATTATAGTTATTATCATACCGCCAGGGTGCCAAACAGGCATGCAACCCGCCTAATGAAAAGCGGTTACCGCAGCCTCTTCTACATCAGTCATATTACACGAGAGTTGCCTACCCTTTAAAAAGTGTATGTGCGGTGTCCCCCGGTGACACTGCACATACAGGTTAGATGGTGGTTAGATGATGTAATAAATTACGATAAAAAATAGTATCAAATTATAACTCATATTTACAATTGAAATACTAAAGCTAACTTTTTCAATTGTAAAAAATTAAATAAGTCTCAAAAAAATCGAATTCGGCAGGAAATGTCGTACTAAACCATTCGGCAGGAAATCGAAAATTTGGGACTTATTTAATTTCTTAGGTGTTACCCAGAGTGCGAGGGGTTACGCACTGTAATACAAAAACCTTAGAATGTTTCCATTGTAATTGAAACAGTTAGCTAACGTTTGTAAGGTTTTGGTTCAATATTAGTTCGGGGGTCGAATCTTCACCGAATTACATAACTGCAGAATGATGCAAATGATCTAAATGTAGCTCAAATTATTCATATCAATACCAATCGGAGTTACCTACTAAAAAAATTGATTGAAGTTAGCAGGGCAAACTTTCAAATCCTATGTTCCACTTTTTTTTTGGTTAAGGAATTATACTATAATTCCTTATAGCTATAATTGTTATAGCTATAGACTAGTTTTTTTCAATTGTGAAATTAGAACTTGGTTCATGATCATGAGTGTAACTTTAATCAAATTTTGTAGTAATTACTCCGATTGGTATTAATATGGATTTTTTGAGCTACATTTGGATCCTTTAAAACATTCATAAGAAGATTCGACCCCCGAACTAATAATTAATCAAAACAGTACAAACGTCATTGGTACTTTTCTACCAGCACACTTCAACCAGCCACCATTCATTAATTTCAAGTGATTATTATACTTGTTTTGCCTTGATGCTGTTGACGGTCACATCGTTTAAGTACTTACCTATCTCTAAACGAACAGAATATTAAATAGTGAGGAAAATAGGCGCAGCTGCCACAAAAGGCATATCTACTTGCAACACCAGCTGATTCGACACGAGCGAAGACAGAGTGCGAAAGTATAAAAAATGAATGTCACTCGTTATTAAAATATTTATTTATTAATCACAATAATAACAATATAGATTATACAATCCAATGCGTTATTTATGGCACACAAAAATATAGGCAAGGATGCCAAAATCTCAAGGATTAAAAAGAAATTGCTGGGGTGCTCTACAAAATCGAAGGTAAAAGACGCTCTGCAAGATGGTAGCTTTGATAGGCTCGATCGCTTTAGATAGTTAAACCTAAAAAAACTAAAAATTCAAAGTGATTTAATTTCCTTTAGATTAGACCTTGCAGAAGTCTCGGAAAAGTCAGAAAATTCTAATTGCAAGGCGAAAATTTGGCAAGGTTAAAATTCAAAAAGAACACATTGAAGTCTATAAAATTACCATTTTTAAAACTCCTGCAAAACTTTCCTGTAACCTCCTATTTCCGAACCAAATGACATCCAGAACCTTTTCTAGATGTCATTTGGTCCGGTTCGTTTCTACTTCGTAGTCCAGTCGTCTCTTAGCTGCATCCAGGCGACTAGGTTAGCTAGACACTTTCAATGTGGCTGGGCCCGCAATTTTTCCTATGTTTATTTTGTTTTCTCATCTACCATCTAAGCTATCATTCTGCAATGCGACCGTGACCTTAACAATATACATACTTTATCGACATATAACAATCAAATAAAGATAACTCAGTCAATTCAATTTTACTGTGATGAATTACCATAGTATAATAATATAAAATGTAATCTACATATTAAATATAGACTACTTAATATTTATAACACGTGAATTTTATTGATATCGCCTACCCAAGCTACACGCATTTACTACTAACACCTACAAACAGTTACTACTATTAGTACCATCGAGTTAGAATACTAGGATTTTAACTCGATGTATAGTACTCGATTTTTTTATTATTTGCAAAAAAGATAAACAATCCCGCTGTATGTAACCCAAAATTAACTTTTTGATGATTTTTAAACACAAATATGTACATACCAATTTGAGATCCATTCTTCAGTTAATGTCGTTATCAATACATTCGCTGTCTCTATTCTCGACTTATGTTTTTTTTATTTTCGATCAATATTAATATTCACGTGCCTGTACTTGAGCGAGATATGCAGCTCTACTGTATTGTTCCACGAATGTTTTTTGTACCATGTCTTATGAGACTGAATTCTCATAGAAGAATTATCATAAATATTACTGAATTACTGAATAAATTTTAGTTTTCTTTGCTACGATTTGTTGACATTATTTGCAGCCAACTCTAAGCCCAACCTTATTACGCAAATTAGAAGAATAGAATTATCATTGATAGTGTAATTAAGTGACAATTCCGGATCAATTGGCTTGTATGATTTAGGCAAGGCGATGCATCGCTAGCGGTGGCTCCGCCGCCATGGCTCATGTAGTATCTCCATCATTTACTTAAAGGCAAGACGCCTCTTTATATCGAATTACGTCCTCTAATTAAAATTGTTTGTTAGTGTCGCATACCAGTGAATTTCAAAACTTCGGTGACATGGTTAGTGTCTTTATTTTATTGTTGTTATGCATATCGACCAAATTAAAATACTCTTTACTTTGTTAGCTCTACTGTTTCAATTGTAAATACTACTTCTGATTTGATTCTGTTCTTTGATTGTAATTTTATTTGTTATTAACGTATCCTACATATCTATCGATTTAGTTCACCAACATTTTGTTGAATACGCAAAAAATAACAAGTACCTACTTATATACATACATATAATATACATAATTTATAATAGTCCACATTCAGTTTGGCATACCTTACTTTTGTTAGCCGTTCTGCTTGCCAAAAAATAACAGCAGATTAATCAGCATTGCAAAATTTATTTTGCGCTTTGTTGCAAACTTCACACATTTCAATTAGCAATAAGTAGGTATGTCGAATTTTTCGGTCTTATTCGTTACCTTGATATTTATTTATGCTGTTTGTTGGGACGACTGGAATCGTGACCGTATCTTTTAGCGAGAGATTATAGACATCATGAGCAACACCTTTATTGTATACACAAACCAACAAATGAAAGTACAAACAAAACAATGTAATGTTAAATCTTTGGTCAACAATATAACTACTAGTTATATAACTTATAGCCGAGGTAGTCGCGGCGTAAAGATCGACCCTAATTTATCTATTACCCGACCAAGGGCACGTAATCTCATCTCATTTGGACCCTATGATGGCGCCACTGGTCGCGCCACCGTATTGCCTTGAGCTACCAAGCGAGACAAACATCACCACTGGTGGTGGAGTAAGTGAGACCCCAAACAGTCTATCCATATTGACGACCTTCCTGGCGCGGTGGGCGAAGGTCTGCCTGCGACGCAAGCAACCTCTTGGGTTCGAACCCCGTTTTAGGACAAATATATGTACGATCTGCAGGTATTAAAATTAAACTATAAGAAATAAAATAAGTTTCCAAAAATTTACGATTTTGGCGGGAGTTGAACCCCACCCCACCCTCAGATACGGGTTTGCTCTAACCAACTAAGCCACGAAATGTCCACCTCATCGAACTCATAATTTACGATATTTATAACCTCTAACTTATATGTTCTGAAAAACTAAAAAGAGACTTTGAATTCCTTTTTGTGTGTTGTTTTTCGGGCCAAATACCTTTCCTTCTGGAATATCTACATCTACATTAATTATGAAGAGGAAAGATTTGTATTTTTTATGTAACGAATAAACTTAAAAACTACTAGACCGATTTCATAATTCTTTCACCATTAGAAAGCTTATTTTTCAGGGAGTGACATAGGGTATGTTGTGTTCCAGAATTCCCACGGGAACGGGAACGATGCGGGTGAAACCGCCAGGCACCGCAAGTTTTTTGGAACTAAGTTCTTTATCGCGCGTTGTGAAAGGGGGATGGACGGAAAATTTCCCACGAAAAGTTGTAACGACACTTTTTGCTTTTTGCTATAGTAAGCTATTGTAAGCCGTGCGGCGTGCGCATGTTTCTCTGTCTGTCTCTCTCTTATAGAAAGGAACTTCGTTCCATCCGGGTGTCCCTTGACACCTCTCAACTTTTTGGAACTAAGTTCCTCATCGCGCGTTGTGAACGGGGGCTGGACGGAAAAAATTCCCACGAAAAGTTGTAACGACACTTTTTGCTATAGTAAGCTATTGTGCGGCGTGCGCATGTTTCTCTGTCTGTCTCTCTCTCTTATAGAAAGGAACTTTGTTCCATCCGGGTGTCCCTTGACACCTCTCAACTTTTTTTTTTATCCCGGAGGGCCTTCCTCGATACAACAGCAAGGAAAAAGAATTTCCCAAATCGGTCCATAACTGAAATCAACGAACATACATAAAGAACGTATACAGCAGACCATAGAACGTCCTCCTCTTTTGTTTTCCGTTTCGTCGGTTAAAATATATCAAAATCTAAAATTTTATCTTCTGTTTAAATTTGTCTTTGGTTCAACGTCTTAAAGTATACTGAACTTCGAATTAGCATTTGTGTGTGGAAATTAATACTTCTTGTTGATCAACGCTGCTCTTGCTCTAAGTATAATATGGATTATCTAATATTATTTAATGTTTTACATAAATTACAGATTACTGCAGACTGTTGCAAACAATCTACAGGTAGCTCAACTGATCCATATCAATATCAGTCAAAAGCGTGACCAAGACGCTGACTGCATTGCCCCGCTGTATAGCAATGCTGATGCGCTGTGCCAGATACTCACCAGCTCTCGGTTCACGCGTCGCATTGACCAGACACTCGGATATTTTTTTGCAAAACCCAGAGAGCTTCGGTACCCCACTGACCTAGTGTATCTACCAGTAGATTGTTTGCAACAGTCCGCAGTTAGCTCAATTGTTTCAGTTGTAAATACTAGTTTTAATTTACTTCTACTATTTGATTGTAATTTTCTTTCTTAATAAATGTCAATTTAGATATTCCTATTAATCTAGAAAGAAAGGAACTCATTTTAGAACGAATTTAAAAAATGCATCTTATAATTAAAACAAATTATCCAAATATTACTTATTTACTCGATGAATTAATAAATAATTTTCCATGTTGTACCGATCGCTTTAGTCACTGAAAATTAACGAAATTTTTCAAATGTCCTAGTCCGGCAACTAGGTCTGTATAGCACTTTAATTTAAAAGCAAACACTGATTTATTCCAATAAATAAATAATGCTAGACAATCCACACATGATGCTATACTAGCATCATCTAGCCCCAAGCTTGTGTTATGGGTACTAGATAACTGTTAATCCTTATACAATATAATGTATTTCTTTGTTGTACATAGAAAATACCAACACACCCGGGGCAAATTATAATGTAGATCGTTCAAACATTTGTCCCAAGGCGGGCACCAAATCTGCAACCTCCTACATGGACCTTCGCACGCCGTGAAACAACAATTAGTTATGATATGTGGAGTTTTAAATATAAAGATTAAAATAAATATTACAATTATACGATTATGCTATCTAACAGCTATCATAAATTGTTGTTAAGAGGCCGTTGTCCTTTACCTTTAATTAAGTTCTCATAACAAATAGAACGTCACGCCGACGATTGGGTGGGTCAGCAGTATAATTGTCTCGATGCGATAAGCGCGTCTGCGCCCGCGCATCATTGATTAGGAGCTCGTGGACGGAACCTCGTGAACGATCATGTGATTGTGATGAGACCACTTAAGCAAATAAATACTCGCTCACTCGCCGGCTACAACTACCGTCAATATTTATTGTGTTTATTGCTACGGTTATTGTTGTTGACTAAAAAATGACGCTTACTTTGTGACCAAATAGGGCTTTCAAGCCGAAGCTTTTCCTTTGCATATGTTCCTAAACCAAGTACCTTACAAGCTACAAATTTAGTAATAGTAAAAGTAAAATGTAGGTATATATAGCAACTAGTATGTAATAATAATAGTAACTAAGATGATAAGTAGCATAGTCAAAGAAAGGCTTTTTATTCTTGTTTTATTATGTTCCTAAAGTCTGAAATAGTCCAAAAATCGTAACCCACACAGAGAAAACAAAATGAAACTTTCTAGAAAAAATACTGTAGAATCGTATTATCTACATAGAGAAACCACTTAGAATCAAGGTTACATTCTGATTGTGTTTCCATTCCTTTGTTATGATTAATTTTCCTTAATAATCTCATCGCAATCACCCATAGCAACGATCATCCGTAGCACCAACATCCTTCCACTTCCCAAAAATATCCTGGAATCAAATCCATGGCAGAAAGCGACTAAAGTGATTTAACAGGGAATGGCAACAGAGCAATTCGTAGCTACCTAAGCCTAAATATCTTACGCGTATCGTGTAATAAGCGTAATCTTTTTCTGGCTGAAATAAAAATAAACAATGGTATTCATTGCTCTCTATTCTCTAAGTAAAACACACTCGATCTCTATAGTATGTTGTAGAATAGTAGAACACTTAATAATATTACTCTTTTAATGAAGAGGGAATCCCACCATGAATATGCTGCGAATCGAAACCAAATTCAATCTAATTGTTGCCTACGTCAACCACCTAAACATGTAGTAGCATACTTTGCACATCGCCGCGTCCTCGGTACTCATATTAAGCTACGTTACTTAGTACATATTTGCTAAGTTGAAGGCTTCTTAGTGAACTGGTTGCTTATCACAATCAGTCTCTGTGTACATCACTGATGCGGCAGACGTAGCCCCAGAATAAAGTGTCCGTTCTGCAATCTGTAACTTGAGCTTTTAGATCCCGACCTCTAAAAGAAGAATCTGCATAGACAGACACCAATTAAAATTTTAAAAAGTAAGCACTGAAATCTTAATCTCAAATCAAATCTGAAAAGTAAATAAGAATAAATAAAACTAGGCTTAATCAATAACAGAAATAGTATAAATCCTGGAAAGTTCGATTAATTCGAGAAAATCAAACAAGATTTTTTATATTCAAGGTACGCAAAACGAGTGTCCGAATGACGGCGATAAAGGAGTACCCATTTGACCTGAGTGACATCAAGAACTCGCCCAGTGAGGGTACAGGAGGCACTCCTGCTCAAACTCAGCCAACGCCAGCCCCCCCAGTACCTTCCAGAACTGTCTCATCCGTGTCTGTGCCAGAAAAGCGGAAGGTTTCGATAATGGCTGATGCTGACAGCAAGGACCGGGAAAATCTACCCTCTGATAGGTAAGTTTCATTAACGAAGTTTTGTTTTCTTTTATGGCGTTCAATCATCTATTCTATCTATCTAAATAATAGTAAACCAATAAGGCTCTTATCAGGGGGAGGCCTGCGTCCAGCAGTGGACCAATATAGGCTGTTGAGAGAGAGAGAGAGGTAGGTACTATATTTATGTAAAAGTGTATTCACATCGAAGTTACTTTTTTGTAGAGCATACATTTTGCAACACGTTAACAATTTTTATCATAATCCTATTAAATGTTGCAAAATGTTGCTCGTTAAAAGTATCTGACTTGTGTGGTACACTCAGAGAAGTTAGGTACCTACTTTTCATCTTTACTAAGTTTCGCTTATATCGCAAAAAAATTATTCAATCTCTTTGGATTTGCAGTCTTGTCATATTGTCATTTTCTATAAGTGCCTAGTTGGTCAATTACCTACCCCTATTTACCAAATATCGTCCTAAAATAAGTCCTTAAGATCTTTAACTGTTTGTTTTCTTGAAATAGTTACATTTCAACATTACCTAACTTATTTAATAATTTTACCTGCCTTGTAAGCGCAAAAATATCTACACGGAAAGTCAAAAAGGAACCAAGAATTGTGTAGTTGGCCGTTGACTATTATTGAGGAAAAATATTTTTCTTCCGACCTTACTACAAGACATTTGAAAACTAGTCGTAATTACTGGTATTTTTATTTAAAGTTGGTACAGAAGTCGTAATAAACGTAGGATTTCCTCGGTGCTTGAAACCAGTTTATAAAATACTTGACTATTTTACTCAGTTTTAGGACGCGCGTGTTTTGTGCGTTGATGTCTTTTCTTCTGAATGTTTGACTGTAGCATTTGGTGATTTCTTCAAAAGATTTAATAAATTTAATTAATATGATATACCTACTCTCCAGTGTAAAAATACTTGACTATTTTACCCAGCTGTAGGACGCCCGTGTCTTGTACGTTGATGTCTTTTCTTATAAATGTTTGATTGCAGTATTTTGGTGATTTCTTTAAAAGGTTTAATAAATTTAATACTCTTACTCTCCAGTGAAAAATACTTGACTATTTTACCCAGCATCAGGACACGCGAATCGTGTGCGCTGATGTCTTTTCTTCTGATTGTTTGACTGTAGTATTTTCTAGTTTATTCGAGAGATGTAATAAATTTAGTGGATATAATATACCTACTCTCAAGTCAAAAAATACTTGTTACACTGTTTTACCCAGCAAGAGGCGCAAATAATTTGCGTTGATGTCTTTTCGTTTGACTGTAGTTCTTTAGTGATTTCTTCGAGAGGTGTAATAATATGATTGCATATAATATACCTGCACTCTAAAAGTATGACCCTCCTTGCACAGTCGCATAAAAATATTATATTCGAAAGTAGTAGGTACCTTACCTACACATATAGCGCGGCACCTTATATTTTATTAAGTACATAAAAACCTCGAGAACTTCTATAAAATTCTACTTAAGGCGCATACGCCACCTAAACTAGCGCCACCATCTACTTTATGTTATTATTACGTTTAGCAAAGGAATTTTCAAAAATCCATCTTCCAAGTTGACCTTGGTGGCCTCCAAAATCTATTTTCGTATCTCTGCCTAAACTAAATAGAATAAAACAGAGGCATTAAAAAAAGCTTATGGTAGGTATCACAAACTGGAAGACGGATTTTTGAAAATTCCTTTGTTAATCGGAATAATAAGATAAATAAAGGGTATGCGCCTTAAGACACTAACCAACCATTGTTCTAGCCACACCATTTTGTGGTCTCGCACATCTCTGTCCTTTTTTACCTCTTTAATATTATATCAGCATCTACCGCAGCTATTAATTATTTATAAAGAATTAGCTGCAACCCGCGTTGTTACTCATGATTAAAAAGTATATCCTTTTCCTCTATGTCAATGATTTTCATATTTCCCGTTGAAAAGCATTTAACAATTAAAATTCAAAAATAATCTAAAAATGCGCTAAAAATCAATTTCACGAACTCATACAAAACTCTTTAAAAACACGGTTTCTGTAAACTATCCAAAAGGAACCGTGCATTTTTCGGGATAAAAATAAGTCTATATCTTTTTCTGACCTGACATGTCGATCCTCCATGAAAAATTCAAAAAAATCTATCCCGCGGTAACCAGACTATTGCTAGTGCTATTTCAGACTATAATCTATCTCTGTGCGAAATTCCACCCTGATCCGTTCAGCCGTTCTGGCGCGATTGAGTGACAAACAAACATCCATCCATCCATTCAATAGGGGCTAGATGGTAGAGGCTGTGTGAATTGTCCAGCATTATTTATTTATTCATTCAAACTTTCATTTATAATATTAGTGGGAAACATTTTGTTCGCCTTTACAAATTTTAAACGAGACTTACAAGGCCAAGTTGCGTAAAAAGATATCAGTTTGTACATTTACATTTTAATATCAGCTTTGAAAATCAAACAAAAAAATTGTTCGTTTCATACTTCTTAAAAATATTTTTTTTATTAACAAGTCGAAAAATTTACCTTTCGCTCCACATCTCCAAAGTTGCAGAGCGATATATCTCAAATGTATGCGTTTGTAGTGTGGATCTATATATTAAACAGGAAAATATAGATAAGTCTGTAAGTAAAACACTTTTTGAAAAATTAGGGGCACACCGAGAGTATCAAGCGAATGGTACCGTTTTGTACATCTCAAAACAGTTACTGTTATAGAAATTTATAAAATAAATAAAAAAAATAAAAATGTTTTATTTCAGACAATAAAAAGTCCATAGATACTCGAGATTATGTTTAAACATACATATTAAAACAAAAAAAAACAAAACAAAATAGACACTAAATGGATGATGAATCGAGGATGATCAGCCAAGGAAATAGCTTCCTTCAGTGATCACTGATCACCCTCCGCACCAGACACTTCCAGAGTGGAGATGTTAGGCACTCTGACACAGTTTTTAGAATGATGTTGCGACTGTCCCGCACCCTGCGCATCAGAGACGCTGTCTTTTTGCGTATAATAGCGTGGAAACCATCTGTGTGGTAATTTATGTACCAACGTTTCATATAAAAAATTAAAAAAAAAGATTGTAAGTAATCTAAATCTTGATTTCATAATGTTCTCTTCATTTTTAGGGTTCCGTACCGAAGGGTGAAAACGGGACCCTTTTACTAAGCCTCTGCTGCTTGTCCGGCACAAAAAATAAAAATAAAAAGAAGTCGAAAATTAAAGGCCAAAAATAGCCAAAAAGTCAAGTGTTTTGTACAGGAGCCCTGTACAAAACACTTGACTTTTTGGCTATTTTTATTTCTACTGTTGTCGGGGCTGTACTTCTAGAACCGTAAGAGGTAGACAGTTGATAAAATAAATTTAATACACAAGGAGTCAATACCGACCACATCGCTCTCTCCCCTTTTAAAACATCAAACTATAGTAATTTCAAATCGTAAGTGGGTACTTAAGTAGAAAATGCACTTTCAATGAAAATAATTTCTACGGAACCTAAGGAAAACATTCCTGTGGCCGTTTTTTTATTCATTGTTTTAAAATTGGAGCTTCTTATGTTTTACAATGTTTGATTGCGTGACATGCCCTCATTTTCACAAAATCCAAGCGAAAGTTGGTGCCGATGAAAAGATTTTCGAAAACAACGCCAAAACTACTGAATGGACAGAGTTGAAATTTTGTATCTACACTTAAAGTTCTGGACCTGGAATATCATATAGGCTACTTTTTATTATAAAAAAACGCTAGCAAAGCCGCGGGCAGAACCTAGTATAAAATAAAGCATAAGCAAAACTTATCGACTATCTCTATGGCGCGGTGGGCGAAGGTCCGCCTTCGACGAAGGATGTTGCGGGTTCGATTCCCGCCTTGGGACAAATATTTGTAGGATCCGCAGGTACACGGTGTTCTGGTTGTTTTCTATGTATTATAAAAAAACATATCTATGTATTGTACATCAGTTACCTATCTAATCCCATAACACAAGCTCAGCTTAGCTTGGGGCTAGATAATGCTGTGTGAATTGTCAAGCATTATTTATATTTATTTATACATTTATAAATATATATACATAAAGAAGTAAAGAAGGACAAAATTTTAGCTTACAAACGCCTGAAAATCTGTAATGGCATCATCCTTTGGAGGTAAATATGCAAAAACGTTGAATGGAGTTACAGTCACAAAAACTTCACTCACTGTGAGTGTAATCTTTATCCGTCCATTATACCTAAGCGCCTTAGTCAATTTCATTTGGATCATGGCAGTTTGCTATTTTATATATTTAGACATAGATATGCTTTTGTTTGCAGCTCACACAGTTTTATTATTAATTAATACTAGTACCTATTTACAATAAAAACAATTGAGCTATCTGCAAATTGTTGCAAACAATCTACAGGTAGCTCAACTGATCCATGTCAATACCAGTCGGAAGCGTGCCCAAGACACTGGCTGCATTGCCCCGCTGTATAAAATGAACATTATATACATATTAAACTTAAAAAAGAAAAGAAAATGTGCGTATGATATTAATATTAATATATATTAATATTTTTCAATTCTTAATTTAGATAGTGGTAACATGCAGTTAGTCTGTACAGTTTGTTACTCTTTTTACCGTCGCCGCCGGTTACCATCGTAGTCGGTTAACGTCTTTAGAGGACAACACAAAAGAGAGACTTCTCTTTTGTGTTGTCTTCAGAAATTCACTTTGAAATAACAGTAGTCAGAAATTTACCAACTCCGTTGGACAGATTTTTAAATAAAATACAGGATAGTCATTCAATATCGCTGCTCCCAAAACCTAGCATAAACATAGTAATTACGGTCATTTATACTTAGGTCCAATTTCAACGTTCGCTGCCAAAACCCTTTAGTCCACGTTTGTAGCTGATCTTTGATAACCAGCTACGAACATGGAATTTTTTTCATGCTCGATATCCAATTACGATAACGGAATAAAGTCAGATCAACAAAATTAAGTTCAACTTGATCGAGTTCAACTTCAACTTCTTGTGTAAAATCTCGGTTTCCTATTGAGTGACATGACAGGCCCGGTTTACCTGATAAGATTTACGACAGTAAAATGCGCTGCACTCGTTTAAAATGCTAAACTGAGCTTATCCTATATTGAACGCATTCAAGTCCCGTAAGTGACCTGGGTAAAAAATATCATTCTTTTTAGTCCATCAGTTACATTATCAGAAGATATTGGACACATATCTTTCTTTGTGTTCCGTTCACTTAAGAATTCATACGTGCTAGTACCACCATACAAAGTTAGATAGTACCCTTTTTGTATAACAAGTATGATTTAAAACCAGTGATGCATGATCTCCTGAGAGGAACATAAATCTCAATAGACAGTTTGTACACGTTGTACTTGCTGGGTTCTTTAAACTCGACAGTAACCATCTATGTAAGTATACCTACGCTTCTACCTAGATACACATACAGTCGTCGTCATAGGTTTTTCGTTTCTTAAATAAAAATATTTTCTTTCTTCTTTCTTTTCTTTCTTTCTTTCTAAACTCTATCTTACTGAGTTTATCAAAATTGTCGTAATTGTTTTAAAATTGCAATCTGGCTAATCACTCCAAAAGGTAATTATAAGAACCTTTGTTTTGTCATAATCATCCTGCACTGCCTTCTTCTTGTTTTTTCTCGTTTCTTCTTCTTGTGATAAGATAACCAATACAACATAGGAAAAAACCAATTTTTAAACACTTGGTAAAAATCCCTTTTTGTTCTATGGTAGGTTTAAATTAAAGTGTATTGTAGAAATTTATTAAAAAAAGCAACAAATAAATAAAAATGCGTTTATTTTGTAAACCGATACATACACAGCAAAGACAGAAGACAAGGTTAAGTTTACTAGATTAAGTTATATTAAGTATGGTAATAACAGACTGCCAGTCTGATTATCACCATACTTATTTTATTTTAAGTTAAATTGCCTAAATTAAAGTTACTACTGTAATCTTAAATAAAACTGATCTCAAATTGTTAATTAATAGTAAATACATAAGTATATTGAATATTGTGTCACCTCTTATAAGTATATAATATTAGAACCTGTCTCTTATCAACATTTATTAAAATAAGCATAATATGTATACTGTTGGTGTTCCTATATTTTAAACAGACATGCTTAATTTGGTGGTTTCAATGATGGCTTTATTGTCAATAACGATGGACAAATAATGCTTGCTGCACCTCCACACAGCATTATCTAGCCCCAAAAAAGTAAGCAGACCTTCTGTTATGGGGACTCAATAACTGATATACATAATACATTACAAACACAGATGGATCAGTTGAGCTACCTGTAGATTGTTTGCAACAGTCTGCAGTTAGCTCAATTGTTTCTATTGTAAATACTAGTTTTAATTTAATTCTATTAATTAAAGTAATTCTTATTCTATTATTTGATTGTAAACATAGATATTTTAATTTAACATTGAAAACAAAACATCCAGAACACCCGGAACAAATATCTGCAGATCGTACAAATATTAGTCCCGAGGCAGGAATCACTATAGTCCATCCAAGCATTTATTTTCTGTTGGTATATGCACGACTGTATGAAGTTCACTAATTGTTGACAGGTGAGTGACTGAAAACTGAATGAAATAGTCAAGTATTTCACAGATACAGTCACTTTTGACAGAATAGAGATGAGAAGGAGAATCTGTCGAAAGAAAGCTTGTGGGCAGAAGCAAATAGCAAATAAAACAACAAAAATAAAACTATTGTTTATTGAATATTCTCATTTAAAAGCTAAACTTAAATATACGTCTGAGTTAAGGTCTGTTAAATAATATAAAATGTTGAATAAAAATAACAAAACCGATTATAACTTCTTCGTAAACAAAATCGATAGTCATAAAAAATCGAATGGGACGTGACTATTTGATTGTCAGAGAGTGGAATAACTATAGTTACGGGAAATAATGCAGTGTAGCTACTAGTCTAGTAGGGGACAATCTTTATTGGCGTTCATGGCAAAGACCGTTTTGTCGACAACTATCCATACTTAGCTTTTTTTCTTTATAGTGTGTTACTCGCACTGGGGAAATCTTCTACGAAAATTTAACAATGTCCCAAAAATCCAGCCGAATTCGAAAATTTTTGGGACAGTATTAATTTTTCGTAAAACTATTTATACATACATACATAGGTACTCCGCCGAACGAAACTATCAGAAGTGTAATGCGACCGTATCCAAACAGCTCATTGTGATTAACCGTTGTGGTAGGTACGGTACCTAATAAGTTGTTTAACCAGTCACGTGCTTCAATTATTATTGATTGGGCGTAGGTAGTGCTCTTTTACTATCGTGAGTAATGAGAATAGTTATTGTTAGGTTATTGCTTTTTGTGACATAAGCGGCTTGGATATCGATGTCACATGATTTCAAGTTATAAATGTGTACTTATATCGCTAGTGTTGTACGTCAGTGCTGCTATTCCAGCAGTCGTTACCCTGACAGAAGAGGGAGTATTTATGACATTACTAAAAAGTGACTACCGATTAGTCCAGTCAACGAAGGATTGTGGATGGAAAGGTCGAAAGCAGAAAGATTTACTTTGGTTCTTTGTTTGGATTAGTTATAAGACAAATATTCAAAGTAACCCATTGTTTATGGATGTTATATGCGTCAAATTATTCTCATATTATTTCTGGACCAAGATCGACTTCTTCTTCGTCTCTTTCAGTTTTAATATCCTTCCCCATAATATGAATCTTCTATTATATTTCCATCTATTTACTACTGGGCTATTTATCTATAATTTGTTAATTTCATCCCATATTGCAGTACATTTCGTTTTTGTTTTGTTATAAGTAAATAATATAATAATTTGTTTTATTGTCGTTATATATTTTAATTGGTTATCGAAACTATATTTTAAAACTATTATCATATATTTAGCCTACTGAGATCAAACGTTATGGTTTTCGGTTTTCATTTCTTCGTCTTTAGTTTCGTTTGAATTAGTAAATTATAATCAGTGTTTAGAACGGCTCCTTGGTAAGTTACAGTTTGACATGACACCAAGGTTTAAATTTTTCTTATACAACTATATTATATTATTTATAAAATAATCAATTAGATATATCGCTAACTCTCCTGGCATGTTCCTCTGAGGTTGTTGAAAAGGGCTTATCCACAGGATTACGGACTTTTAGAAATGTTTGTTTCCTTACTATTCCAAACAACCTTCCGAAGTCAAACTTAATGCTAAGATTTTCACATAGTAACCGAGTTAATTCGCTGTTAGTAACGAGAAATAGAGAAAAACAAAAATTATTTTTGTTTTGAGCACTTATTGACTCGAATATTGCCTGACCGTTGGCTTGATTTTGATTTTAAGTTGTACATACTAGTTTCCTATAATCTAGGGCTGGTTAGCAAAACTATTGAATGAAAATTTAAGTCCATTTAAATACAAATATTATATATGCGTAAGTTTCGATGCTAGTTACCTCTTTACGCCAAAACTACTGGTTTGAGCTGAAATTTAGCATATGTAGTATATCTGGGCACATATAGGCAACCATTTCTATAATAACGCATACGAAGCCGGGTATGAACATGAACGTGACACTTGTAATTTGTATATAAAAAATTACATATTTCTAAGTATACAAACCGAAAAATATGGTAAAATCACCCAGTGACAAATTAATGAAATTCGAAAAAAACACTTAGTAATATGAACGTATATTTTACAGACAATACATAATACATGTAATGAAACTTCAGCTGAGCTAATAAGCAAAGTGGCAAGGACTTGGTATCATAATAATGTCTAAACTGTTTACGAAGATACTGCTGACCGTGTACAGTTCAATCGCAGCAACAAAGGTGGCAATCTAAACAATCAGTTCTCCTTATTGTCGCCACAGTAGCTTATCGTTTACAGACGATACATAAAACCACATGGGACGTATCACTCGTTTGTTTTTAATCGCTGTGGCACATATTGTTTCGATGCACGGGGAATCGGCGGGGGCAGCGCGGGTGAAATTGTTATGCGAGCGAAAAGTTGTTTGAGTTGTCGAAGCGCGAATTATAAACACGGCCGCAACGCGGCACCGTGCTCTCATTCAGTCGACCGCCACCAAGTAAACCGTACCCCCGGGCTATGATTAAACATTTCTATGGCACAGAACCTACTCTCGTGCTTTAGGAAAAATATCGCATTTCGGCCAATGACCGGCCAGCCGGCCGGCGAAACTGAACGTACAGAGGCAGTCACGTGCCCGGGGTGAGGCAAGGCGGGCGACTCACCCGCAGCCAACCTTCTCCTATAAGATGCACACTCGCCGCGGCATAGGTGTGGAGCGGGCTGAGCTGAGCGGCATGCCCCCGCAACAATTACTCTGCACATTCGCACGCTGATCTATTGTTTAGTGAACAAGACTCACTGAGTGCCATGTAGGATGTCTCACAGCAGCCTCAGTTGTCACTATGACAGCTACTTACCCTCAGACTCTTCACTTGAAACAGACGCACTCAACAGACATTGCTGGTGAGTTTTTTTTATTATTTTATTTTGTTAATATCTGTATGTTTTTATTAAATATTAGTTTCGGTAGTTACCTAAATTATTTTTGCAGAAATAACAGTTATCAATAAAAAAATTATTAGATTTTATCAAATCAGCTAATTGACAACATATTATGGCTGTTTAGATTAAAAATATTGTATTAAAATTACGTTAACCCGCTTACATCCGTAATGAATTCGTCAACTACGATAGTTTTTGCAGTAAAATAAAATAACGTGCTTATTTTATTTACATTCTATAAAAATTTATAGATGCCTATTGTTATAAACTTCTATAATTTAACTTATTCATCGTATCGTATAGTGTTAACTCTACATTTCCATGTACTCAGATTTAACCTTACAAAATAAGTAATGAGTCACATTGTATTCGAGAGAAAGTAAAACATAAAATGATCCACATAGAACGAATTAAAATTATTCCATGGTATAAGCATGGCATATTCGCATTACTCGTTCGGCGTCACCCACAGAACAAACTGCGTTATTAGCTTATCAATGATCAAATAACACACCGGATTGAATGCATTTTGCATGCTTTGTTTACGGTGAATTGTCTGAAAATAGTAGCTCATTCTTATAAGTCCTTGCCCTTATAAACGATATTAAGAAAAAACAATTGAATACTGATACTACCTCGTAACAATAAAAGTAGGTAAGTACCTCATTGTTACCGCAGTTTCATATATTTTTATGTTTTAGCCAGTAGTTATTTCGACACACCAACAACGTATCAATATAATATCTGACGACCTCTGCGGTGTGGCGGGCGAATGTCCGCCTGCGACGCAGAAGGTTGTGAGTTCCAATCCCGGTTCGGGACAAATGTTTGTACTATCTGCAGATATTTGTTCGGGTGTACTGGATGTTTTCTATGTACAAAATATAGTAAATCTATGTAGTGTATTGATTTATGTATATCAGTTATCTAGTACCCATAACACAGGCTATGCTTGCTCGCGGCTAGATAATGTTGTGTGAATTGTCCAGCATCGTTTTTAGTTATCTAAGTAAACTATATTTTCCTTCCAATCATATAACTTAAGCATGTTGCATTTCCACAAGATTCAAACTGGCCTGCTTATTTTCTCATACAAAAGACTTCAATGCGCGCGCGTTTATTATACCTTTACCGGTATTGCTGAAGTTTATTCTTCCTATTTTCTGTGTTGGTTCTTCACTAAGATAATTCAGATAATTATCTGTCATTCATGTAGAAAAAACTAACTTTGACGGAAGGAGGGTATAAGACTTACCCTCCTATGTAGGTGATTAGAAATGTCATATAATGCAAATATTATTTATATTAAGGAAATCGATTATAGTAAGAACCATCAAATTCGGCCCATGCGTTTCGTATCTAGAGCGCCATGCCACCAAGGAACACACATAAGTTAGCATATAGGTAAAACAAAATCATCTATATTTTTTTCATGACATTTTTCATTGAGTTTGACCATTTAGGATCAACAACAGTTGTAAAGATTTCGTTTTTCGGTCTATCTAGTAAGATATTTACTAAGAAACTTACATTCTTCTTATCCTACAACTTGTATTTACACTTATATCTCATTGTATTACTATTTCTACACTAATATTATAAAGAAGAAAGATTGTATGCAACGAATGAACTTATAAACTACTGGACCGATTTCAAAAATGCTTTCACCATTAGAAAATATACTTTTCAGGGAGTGACATAGGCTATGTTTTATCCCAAAATTTGCACAAGAACGGGAACTACGCGGGTGAAACCGCGAGGCGCTACTAGTCTCTCAAAAATCGCAAAACGCAAAATTTATTTAAATTTCCGCTGCGCCGCCGTGGTTTGCTTAAAAATACAAAGCTTATCACTAATCCCATTAACACCATCCGCCTTATGATCTACTCAACTATCATCAACCTACTTATGGCTATTGCACCCGAAATGACATGAACGTGACAAGTCTTATTCGGTCGTGACATCACGATTCGATCATTCTGTTTTTCCGCGCATCATTGTAAGTTCGCAGTAGGATCTTTGGTTCGCAGTCACACAGAAGACCCGTACCTAATTACAGGGTTGGGCTGTTTAAAACGGATCTGTCGCTACTGCAGTGAAGACATCATCCGGGTTTTTACTGGAACCGCAATACTCAGAAGTGTACGAACGCGCAATGAATCGATCTTTTAAAACAGATCGCTGTATATTTTGTCATTGTTTAGTGTTTTCTACTGAAACAAGAACACTGTCTCTGTCACTCGTTCGTAAAAAAACATTCTCCATCTCTGTACTTACTACGATGAACCGATCCTGTAAAACTGTAGGTACTGGACTTTTAAATAACAGTTTTTGAAATAATCTACACTAATATTATAAATTCGAAAGTGTATTTGTTTGTCTTTCCTTCACGCCCTAACTAAGCAACCAATCGACTTGATTTTTGGCATACAGTTAGTTGAAAGGATGAGAGTAACATAGGCTACGTTTTTATCCCACTAATCAGTTCCCATGGGATAGAAATAACCTTAACCAACGATTGAAAGCAGTTACTATTAAGAAGCAGGTATATGACGCCATTTTGTGAATAGGATAGGCATAGGATTTCGCGTTTAAAGGAGCGGGATAGAGCAGAGCGGCGTAAGTCCAAAAATCAAGTTTTTGCTGATTATCTTTTAATTAAGAGTTTTTGCAAAAAAAGCCGATGGTATCCTGGGTATTCTTCTATTTAATATGGTCTTGAAAATAAAAAATCTTGTAATTGATAGTTTAGGAGAGAATAATTATAATAATAATGTACTATCTAATCTATAACAATAGATCATGCCAGCACGCAACATGAAGCCGTAGTTTAAAAACATTATTATAAATTCAATGAGCATTTGACTAAATTGGAGCAAAATACGAGGTGTGGGCTTACATTATTCCTATTGAGTAGCACATCCCACCAACCCACAAAATAACATTGATTGACCAATTTTTTATGTATTACAGCCATTACGTCTTTTGAAGGTTTTTGTCAACCTACTAGAAAAAGGCATGACGGATTTCGTTACTTGCATTGTCAGAAAATAGATATATGTAAGTCATTTCGGTTCGCTTTAAGGCTCATCAATTCTTAAACTCGTATTTACTAAGTACACTATTCATATGTGTTATAATTTGTATTACCTAATTTATTACCTATTTGCTCAACATCCTTGGATGGTCCACCGCTGGAGGTCTCCCCTGATAATCTTTTTTTTCGGCTCTTATCTCATCCCATTCGAACCAGCATGCCCAGCGTGGGGATAATGGGCATTACCCACCCATAAGATAAAAGTACCTATTTATTACTTATCTACACTAATATTCTAAAAAGGAATGATTTGTATTTTTGTATAAAGAATAAACTTTACTTAAAATCCCAATTTTTGTAATCGGTCGATTACAAAAATTCTTTTGCCGTTAGAAAGCTACATTATCACTGAGTAACATTCGGTATAGGATATACCCATGCAAAGCTGGGGCGGACTGCTAGTCAAACATAAAATAATATACAAAAAAATTGGACTTAACTAACAATATCTATGGCTATAAATAAATTCATACCGTTTTAATGTTTTTTGCAACTTTCAAATCGTGTAAGGTCGAATTTTTACTTGCAAACAGTTTTGCCTATTTTATTATATTTGCGTAATCATTCACGATCAAACTAGTACCTGGCAGAACGTAAAGCATTGACCCACTATTAAGGCTATAGGTAGTTGTAGCGTGGTTTTCCGTCAATAAAGCCTTTACCAGCCCAGGCACTCAGCCACCTTGCGCCGCGACGCCCGTCCTCACTGCCTGAGATGATTCAATTTAGAGAAGTAACTTGATTGCCTCATTTCCTCGCATTTCCAAGATTTCTAAGCTAAATAATGATATTTTCTTGATCTTTGGAGTTACCGCTATTTAAGTATATCACCCAATTTCACAAAATAGCCTGTATTGTTTATCTAGTATAAGATAAGTAGGCACTTAACTGGTATTTGAGAAGTATGTTTTAGTTTAACCCTTCGATCAGGTATGCCGGTTCTCAGCTATAATATCACTATAGTCGGTCCACTGTCGTCATCAGCTCGATGAGTGATGATACGTTACTGACTCGGATTCGTTCGTCAGTTCGAGTCGTTTAGAGTCGGGTTTTTATAGTCGATATAATAACTGAATAAAAATTTATACATTATTGCTTATTGATCACAGTGATATTAGAAGTCCAAATTTAGCATGTTTATATTTTCGGATGATTGTTACCTGTTCATAAAGACACAATGACAATGTATAAAACGGCACATAATATTACCTAGCATAATGTGTTCTATTAACCTTAGAACTGTCACATGACCTAAGTAAGCTTAATAGAAATCATTGCTGATCTACCCTTGAAACTGCAATCAGTCGACTATGACTCAGTGGAAAATAATAATTTCTGGTGTTGTCATTTCACGAGCAATCAATCTATAAATAGCCGTGTGGTGCTGGCCTAGAATTTGCACCACCCCAACTCTTCCTCTGGGTGTCGTAAGAGGCGACTAAGGTCACACCGAGGGGCGGGCAGCAGCGCCTCTTGCAGAATGGATTTACTACCTAACTGCGATCCCAAACCCGCATGCCCAGCGAGGGAATTATCGGCATTACCCTCATGAGATAAAAGCCAATAAGGCGATTATCAGGGGAGGCCTGTAGTGGACTTTTATAGGCTGTTGAGGAGTTGAGGAATCTGTAAAAATATCTCTATTGAGTCTTATGTCTATTATATCCTGTCTGATATTTACTTAAATTTAAAGAGTATTATTACATAAGGCATAACAAACAAAAACTAAAACACTACAAATTTGGATAAGATATCTAACTTTCATGAAAGGGCTAGAAGGGAAGGTTGAAATTTATAATCTAGCTTGTCGATATCAGAGACCAATAATGCCAATACCTACATAATGTATTAGAAGTTATGTATTAGAATTAGAAGTAAAACAAGTGGATTAGAAAAACATTTAGGTAATTTATTTTTAATCTCAGATTCGTCAGCAGCTCGAAGCTTGTAAAAGTATGCAATACAGTTGGCCATTATTATTTCTCGAGAGCTAAACCTAAACATTTCATGTAACTGAATTTATTCAAAATTCTATTGTTTTTAGCAAATCTATAATTAACTAGCTGTTGCCCGTGGTTCGGTATCATCATCAGCCTATGCTAGTCCACTGCTGGACATAGTCCTCCCCTAATGAGCGCCATAGCGCCCTGTCTTCAGCTTGCCGAAGACATGATATATTTATGTTATATCTTCTTGGTTCGGCATGGATGGAATCAAAAACTAATTACACAACTTTGAACTCCCGTTGCAAAAATCATACCATTCCTTAAATGTCAGTGATTTTTTATACATTTCTGTATAAAACTTACAAAAACTATTAATTACTTAACCTTTACCTTTTCCACTATTACTTTTTTCGTTTGACAGGAATGGCCGCATATCAGGACAGGCGGAGGGGCCCTCCCGTCGAAAAAGCAACCTCCACAATGCCATGGCTTCCGAAATAGATAACTCCTGGGGTAAGGTTATTCATAAGACTCAAAGATACAAATTTCAGGCTTGCAGCAGCATTGCTTTGTTTTGGCTTAACTCTGGATGATATCCGTTGAAATAACAGACATGCGGTCTCAGTGCTTCAAGATGACAAATCAATGCTTGCCAGTAACAAACATGCAAGGTGATGCTTCTCAAATAGCGGATATGTGATCAGATAGAACAATCGCCTAATCTGATGATATTATCAAAAGTATATTATGAAAAGTATCATAATGTCAAGAAACAAGTCTGCAGTTAGCTCAATTGTTCCTATTGTAAATACTAGTGACCTCTGTGGCGCGGTGGGCGAAGGTCTGCCTGCGACGCAGAAGGTTGCGGGTTCGATTCTCGCCTCGGAACAAATGTGTGTACGACCTACAGACATTTGTTCAGGGTGTTCTGGTCGTTTTCTATCTATATATATAAAAATCAATTGCTGTTCGTTAGTCTCGCTAAAACTCGACAACGGCTGAACGGATTTATCTTATCTTGGTCTTGAATTATTCGTGGAGGTCTAGGGAAGGTTTAAAAGGTGAGAAAAATTCGAATAGGTACCCGTGCGAAGCCGGGGCGGACCGCTAGTATATAATAAAAAATATCTATACATAATATAATACAATACATAGATATTGTATTATATTATGTATATCAGTTATCTAGTACCCATAACACAGCTCTGCTTAGCTTGGGGCTAGATAATGCTGTGTGAATTGTCCAGCATTATTTATTTATTATTATTATTTAGTTTTAATTTAATTGTTTTTTTTTTCTTAACAAAGAATTTTTTTTTGTCTTTCTTAATCAAGAAACAAGCAATTTTTGGAAACAACGTCCAGCCCAAACCCCTGAAACTAGAAAGCGGCAATTTGAAGGGTTCTTTTAAGACGAGTGTGAAACACCTATTCAACCCCTCTTAGGTAGAAGTTTTTTTGGTGTTTTTTGTACCGTGGGTGATTTGCTTGACATTTGTAGAGAATAGTAAAAATATAAAACTATTGACCATGTGTTTCAGGATTGTTTGGTACCGTATTGAAATAGTTGTTTCTAATTTCGAGATTCGTTTCAAATTTAATGATAAAATAAACAAATAATATTATGGGAAACGGGTTTATAAAACGACTCTTTTGCTATTGAAATTGGTTATAGGAATTTCCGACTCTTACAATAGGGTTTCAGCTGATATCGAGAAGTTTTTTACCCTTAAGTCCACGTGAATAAAATCGCAGAAAGCTAGTTTTGTTTAATTATTTGTATGTATTCACTATCATAACATTGAAAATTATACAAGACAAGTCAAAGTTTACGATTCGAGAAGTGGGATTTTGTCGTCGACACGTCCTCGGTTAGGGAAAAACTATTCCCTCATGGCCTTTATCGCGCCTCGGTAAACATTATAAGATAACAATACTTAATTAATATTCTGCGTGTAAATGTGCTATGTTCAATATTATGCATTATGAACACTAGGTCAGGTACCAAAGGCTCTTAATGAGTGTATGTATGTATGTATGGTACATATCAGTAACCGTTGTCGAGTTTAATCGGCAGACACGTGTGGTAGTTTTTTGTTTAGACAGATCCAGTAACATTCATGGTTCCGCTTACATTTACAGAGAACTGAAGAGCTTATGTAGTCGTGTTGAAAAGTAATTTAGTTTAATTATTTGATAAATTAACTTTAAAACACTAAATCTATATTTATCCGCCTCGGGACAAATGTGTGTACGATCTGCAGACATTTGTTCGGGGTATTCTGGTCGTTTTCTATACATAATAAAAATATCTATCTATGTATTGTATAATATTATGTATATCAGTTATCTAGTACCCATAAAACAAGCTCTGCTTAGCTTGGGACTAGATAATGCTGTGTGAATTGTCCAACATTATTTATTTATTTATTTACTTTATTGATTGAGTAATACAAATTTGGTTTAAAAAGCATTTTCAAATTGATGCAATTATTACAAGGTTAAATAATATTTTATTCATTCGTTGTACTGGTGGCAATAAAAAAGAGGTTTGAAGACTTTTACTCTACCATGGGTTACCACTTGTTTTCTTTTACAAAATGGCGTCGCTCAATAAACGTTAAAATTTTGAATAATTTGGATAGAATGCCCTTAAAAAAATTAAAAATCCTGTATCATAATGTCCTAAATCATCAGGTTTCAGAGATATTAACACATGTTAATTACTATGAATTATAAGTTTTCTTTATCCAAATATAAAAATTTCATTGTGCGGCGCTATTTTGAAAAAGAAAATAGTGTGGTAGTCGATGTTAGGGCCACCGTCCATACAAAATATCATTTACTTAACCACGTTTAATGCAATCAATATCATAAAATTGTATTCAGTAGACTTTTGAACATGTCATTAAAATACACGTAAGATCGACGCGCATCTTTTTTAAACTAGTTTCATGTCTGCTTTTTGCTCTCGAGTGTACATTGAGAAAACACAGGTGTCTTAAACGAAACAGGTGTTATTTTCTCATGGAATTTCGATCGATGGCTTCACTTTACATTCAATTTAACCATTCGTTCTTGGTCTTCAGATCGGCAGGCACACATCGAAGGCAGGTTTAAGAAATACTCAACAACATCCTCGGTATATTCCAAGAAAGCGTTATCGCAACAGAGCGAGCACGTAGAAAGGTGAGCAAGCATTATGCAACTTTAAAAACTGGCTTATCTGTGAAGTTCAACACCAATTTAAAGTTTATAAATTAAGCTTAGTTATTTAAGCTTAGCGGAACTGGGACGGTAGTTTGATGCAAAATAAAAAATTGTTACAGGTCCTGGTGGTATGCGTGTTGTGCTAAGTGTCATCAAGAAGATTCCGGGATTCCAACTTGGGAGCCACCGCACTGGCAAAAAGTGTGCCCGTACCCGCTATGCCCTTCTTACCGACATTTTGCTCAGACCCTTTCAGTTCTCATCATCGGTTAGTATCAAAATCACCAGCTACGCTTCACCACATTACATTATAAATTAGGGAGGTAGAGATACCTAGTTTTCTTTGTACTGTGTTGCGATAAAACTTCAATAGCACTTAAATGACCTTCTGCGATCAATATAGTCCGATAGTAGGTCATCAAGTTTTTTTATCTTGTAATCCTTAGGTGTTTTAAACTTTGAAATAAAGGGCCGATAGGTGAGTTCTGTTATCAATTCATCTCATTACACGGGCTCTGAAAGAGATGTTGTATTGATTATTTCTAAATTACCCTGTCACGCTAAATCTAACAGCAATTTCGCGTATAAAGTTTACATAAACTACTATTCGGTATTTACGTTACATAGGATATGTATGAAAAACATTTCCATTCGTCGAATAAAAACATTAAATAGTTGACTCATTGTTAGATTTGGAAAAACAGTTGAACGATGTGAATAACAAATGAATCTGCTAGATCATTTCACTCAATTTACGTGATGGGAATTAATTGTTGAATACACACGCTACCAGTTAATATTTTGTAATCACAAGCCCTTGCACAATCGATACTTTGTTCTAAAATAACAATAGGAAGTAGGTACATTAAAACCTGGTGAGCAGACAAAATGTTATCGTAGTTATCAAGTTTCTAAGCTATAGACATGACAGATCCGTTTCCATTGTACCTACGAGTTGAAGAATGTATACCAAATTAACGGTGATATGTTTCACCAGAATGCTTTCATTCATTTTCGTTCCTAACTGCAGGAAACAGACAAAATCCGGTTGAAACTTATTATAATTTCGCGATTTGATAACTTATAGACTATGGTGTAATCTTAGTAATTCCGTTGCTACGAGTGGACCGAACTTTTGAGTCGCTCGATTATGAAGACAAATTGAGGGTAGTCGTGGATACTGCGTCAATTGTTGGCTGTAACTCTGTCTATTTATCTTGAGTCTCCGTTACCATGATCGCTGTAAAGCGATGGTAATGTAGAGGAAATAGATATATAAATATAAAATACAAGGAACGCGATAAATACCCGATGATATCTTAAGACACAAAATTAAACCTAAGCTTTGCTGCCTATCTTGTGCGCTTAATAAATAATTAAAATAAATAATACACTAATACATCTTTAAAATGGTGATCGGTATTTTTAACCCTAGAACTGAAAACAATGAAACAACGATCTGAATCAAGTTTAAAAAGATAAGAATGAATAAATTTATCATTTAAAAAAGTAACTCAAAAGTGATATAATCTTTCCCAGGTTTACTGGTATGGGTAATTATTTGGATCATCATGGGCCCGACAGCGGCCCCTGGTGGCCAGCTGTTCATGCTCGCGTCCCTCACCATCGCGGCCTACTTCGGAGGATGGCTCATGACGAAGATCACCACCCTTCCTGGGCTCATAGGCATGCTAATAGTGGGAATAGTCCTCAAGAATCTAGGCTTTGTCAATTTCGACGCTGACTATATGAAAGTTGCCTCTTATATCAGGTAAGCTTTAACTATTTTAGAATCAAAAACAGAATATTTTTAGTTAATCTGAGTTGATACTTAAATAAATAAATAATGCTGGACAATTCACACAGCATTATCTGGCCCCAAGCTAAGCAGAGCTTGTGTTATTGTACCAGTTAACTGATATACCTACATAATTTTACATTTACCATTTAACATTACATATATTAGATAGATACTTTTTATTACACATAGAAAACGACCAGAACACCCAATAATAAAGAAACACTTGTTTCTTTATTATTGCATGTGATTTCCTAATCCAGTATTTTGAGCCAACCACACCGTATTAACCTTTGATGTACCTACTTTAATGCTAAATGATATTTGTTTATCTTTTTCAGAAAAATAGCTTTAACAATAATTCTCACTCGAGCCGGTCTCGACTTAGATCCAGTAGCCATGAAGAAATATTTCCTCACAGTAATCAAGCTTGCACTAGTTCCGTGGACCTTCGAGTGTGTACTGTGTGCTGTCCTCTCCGTTTACTTACTCGGCTTACCATGGGATTGGGGTAAGTGTTTCTATTACTACTCCACTCTATTACTACTCCACCTTATTACTACTCCTGTATCAATATAAACAGTTTCCAGTTTATTATTTATATCATGTGAAATATCTCTACCGAACTTTAATATAAATTTAAGAATAAGAAAATCTTTATTCATAGCATTTTCATCATTGATAAGTATTCTAGTATTCTTAGTTTCTTACATTACCCAACACCAATTTGAGCTACGAGCATTAATTAGGTATATATTTTATAAGATTGTTTGCAACAGTTTGCAGATAGCTTAATTGTTTCTATTGTAAATACTAGTTTTAATTTAAATTTGTTATTTGATTGTTATTTTTTTATAAGTATATGTATATAGTGGAACCTGTCTCATGTCAACATTTATTATAAGGAGCAAAATATGTATACTGCTGGTGTTCTATAATAAAAATATATTCTTAAGACCGTAGCACGAGCCAAACTAGCGCTGCCACCTATTTTATCATATTATTTCGTTGAACAAAGGTAATTTCGAAAATTTCAATGGACAATTTGTGATACCTATTATAACCTTTTTTAATGCTTCTATCATAATATTATTTTGTATATAGTTTAGGAGGAGATGTAATTATAATATAATTGAGTTTGGTGGCCATAAAGTGCAACATCGTATCTCCTTCTAAACTATACAAAATAAAACGTGGCGGCGCTAGTTTGGCTTTGGGTACCGTCTTAAACAAATATATATTCGTTTACAGTAAGTTCTACACCATAAATTTACCAACATTCTTAAGTTTATTTCTAGTTGCAGGTTTTTGTACAACCCCAACATTTACTTTCCTATCATTGTGAATCACTTGTTATGGGTCATTATAATTTAACGAGTCTGCTAAAACTTTATTGACAGGTTAGTTTTATGATGGTGCTATATCAACAAGAATGATCACTTTCTCTACATCCGCTACAAGTCATAACACACTTGCCGTGTACTCTACTCTGGTCGATCATGGGCCAATCTTCAATAATCCGGCGTTTGTAGGTCACTGTTATTGGAAAACATCCTACGGACTTTCCTGTAGCCATAATAAAATTTTCAATACGATCGGCAATAGACCAGTTTCCTTTAAAAAAAATTAGTCTGTCAGTTAGATTATAAGAAGATTTGGACACGTATTTTTTCTTCAATCAATTGATTAACTAAACAAAAAATTATGAACATAATAGCCAGTTAGAGTTCCACGTGACGTCACGCCAGGCGACACTTTTTTGGGACTTTGTGACGTCACAATCCCCACTTCCGAACTTTGACGCGCTGTATGTTTTTTTTTTGTTTGATTAACATACAAAAAAATACGTGTCCAATATATTTTGATAAAGTAACTGATAAGTTAATTAGAACGCCGGCGATTGCCAATTACACTAATTAATTAATTCTAATTCATATACAAACAATAAAACACTCATAAAAAAGGGTATCAAATCTTCTTAAATAAATGTCAAAATAAAGTTATTACATTGTTAATGATAATTTGGATGGACTAATAAGATTTTTTTAGAAAACTATTCGACTTTCAAGAATCTTATTTTACTAGTATTGTAATAATATATCTGTGGTAATTTGAGTGACATTGCAGATGATCCCCGGTTTATGCCATATGCATGGTTTGTAGATTTGCTAGACGGACAATGATTTATGAATATTTATGTTCTCTTACGTGAAGGGTTTTCTTACATAGTAATTATTATCGTTTTTAAATTTCAAAGGATCTACATTACTTCATGTAATAAATTCATGCCAAACACTTATTCTG
Source organism: Eupithecia vulgata (assembly GCA_946478455.1). Classification (NCBI taxonomy): domain Eukaryota; kingdom Metazoa; phylum Arthropoda; class Insecta; order Lepidoptera; family Geometridae; genus Eupithecia; species Eupithecia vulgata. Next base: position 10,223,010 of record OX297862.1, on the reverse strand, counting down.
CTAAAAAAATGAAAAAATTCAGAAAAACAATTACGACTTTAAAAAAATGCAAGAGTGAGAGAATAAAGATAGAGAACACGATAGAAAAAATAAGTCTTTTTGTTTACAAAAATAACCAGCAAAAAATTCGAAATTCAAAAATCCGTAGATCAAAATTTTACCCCCTCGTTGTCCCAGAATCTTGCACTAGCTTTGGCCTTAGTATACAATGTTGCGTGGCAGCCTGTATAGTGTTATTACTAACAACAGACCATGCTAATAAATAAAAAAAATGCTTGACAATTCACACAGCATTATCTAGCCCCAAGTTAAGTAGAGCTTGTTTTATGAGTACCTACTAGATGCATAATACAATAATACACAAATAGATATTTTTATTATAAATAGAAAACGATCAGAACACCCGGAATAAATATCTGCAGATCGTACAAACATTTGTCCCAAGGCGATAATCGAACCCGCAACCACCTGCGTCGCAGGTGGACCTTCGCCCACCGCGCCACAAAGGTCGTCAATAAAAGACCAATATAATGAAGCTTTCTTTTCATCCGTTTCCAGCCTTCCTACTTGGCTCTGTGGTGGCAGCCGTTTCCCCTGCGGTGATAGTGCCGTGCCTGTTCCGTCTCCGCGGGAAGGGTTATGGCGTGTCCAAGGGCATCCCAACTCTAGTGCTGGCTGTCTCCGGTATCGATGACGCTGCCAGTGTCGCCATCTTTGGCATCGTTTACTCTGTCATGTTCTCCGGAGCCTCGATTACATTTAATATTATACAGGTACACATTTCCACCAAAGATAAGGGTAAACAAGTCCCCGTTAGGATTTGGGCCTCCCTTAACATGCTTTGCATAATAATTATGAAATTTAATTTGAGCTATACAGTGTGTAACAAAAATGAAGTAAGTACCAAACTTTCAAGGGGGTTTAGCTTTGATCATAGAACATGGAAAAATATTTAAATAAAAACCCGACTTTTAATTTTCGAAAACATAAATATAAACAAAGTTACTACTAGACTGATGCATGTATTTATTGACATTAAAATTAAAAGGCCTATGTAACTGTTTACATCCCTTTTAAAACACAAAGTACCACAAAAGCATTTTTCCTCAGTTTTATGACAATAAAGCACTGCATCAGGTTTTGCGTAGTGTACCTACTTACTGTCATTTTTTTTTTTTTAAACTAAACCTCAGGATTTTTTTTCCTGTGGATTGAAGCTGAACCCGCCCCGAAAACTTAATCCTTCATTTTTATTACACCCTATATAGCTTAAACTTAACCATTAATGTGTCCTCGCATATAGAAGTTAAAAGACTGCTTGCTGCGGAGAAAAAAAACCATAGCTTTCCATGTTTTGTTCAAGTAGAAATAACTTCCCGGTATGCAAATATTTCTTATTATCTATTATTATCTCTCTGCGTTTGCTACAACAATCAATTGAATTTAAATTTTAACATTGCAGGGTCCTTTGAGTGTTATTGGTGGCATTGCATTCGGCGTGTTCTGCGGGTACCTGGTGAAATTTGTGCCGGAGAGGAACGATGCTTTCTTGGTTCCTTTGAGAGTGTTACTACTGCTGGCTGGTGGCTTGTGTTCTGTGCTAGGATCAGAAGAAATCGGATGGGGTGGCGCGGGTAAGAACTTTTATATCGATAATATAGAATTTCATATTTTCAAATATTTATTCATGGCCTTTTTGCATTCAATTACTATAATTGTTTCTTTTTTAATTATTATTTTTGTGCCTAATTATGTAGCTCAGACATGACCAATTAGGGTTGGATGTGATCTTTTGATATGAATAATTTTTTTTTGTATTCGGAAATCTTTCGAAGTAACTATGAAGTATGAAGATAACTGTGAATTTACCATTCTTAAGAATAAAAATAATATTTTATTTGTGACAAGACTTGTACATAGAATACGTACATTGTACTGAAACTAATTTAGATCATCAACACCCTTTACAAGTCCTCTGTCTCTATCAATAAAATGCAATTTACCGTATTTCGTAATTTTAGCTTATATTGGGGCTGTGCGTGTAAAATATACAGCATTTTTTTTTTACATTAATAATCCATTTATTTTTATAATTAACAAAAATTAACAATGTAATGAATTTAATACTATGATTAACATTAATATTAGTTATCCAGCATTATTTATTTATATAATACTCAGGTCCACTAGCGGTGATAGCGTTTGGCTTCGTTGCGTGCAAGAACTGGGTGGAGCAAGGTTGGGAGATGGACGACAACCCTGTCGCCACGGCCTTCGAGATCTTCTGGATGTTCTTCGAGCCCATGCTGTTCTCTGTCACTGGCGCACAAGTTGTGGTGAGTTCCTTCTTTATGTTTTTACTAGGTTCTGATCGCATGACATAGGATATAAGGTATCTTTATCTCTCTACCTACGTAGTCACAAAATTTCAATCTGTTCCGACCAACTGATCGGATTTTAATCTAGTCTCGTAATAAACACACTTTTACCTACCTAAACACTTTTATGAATAGTATAGGAATTCAGTATAAAAAGTTTGTAGAGATAAACTCATATATTTAATTTACAATTAAAACTATCATAGTTGACGACCTCTGTGGCGCGGTGGTCGAAGGTCTGCCTGCGACGCAGGAGGTTGCGGGTTCGATTCCCGTCTCGGGACAAATGTTCGTCCGATCTGCAGACGTTTTAATTTTCAGGGTGTTCTGGACGTAAAAAATATCTATCTATGTATTGTATTGTTATATTATGTACATACATCCGTTATTAAGTACCCATAACACAAGCTCTGCTTAGTTTGGGGCTAGATGAAGCTCTGTGAATTGATCAGCATTATTTTTTTATTATAGTTTGAAAAATTCTTTGTGAGTATGTGCGGTGTCATATCATTCATGGCAATACGATTTATTACTTTTGCATTGAATTTTACCATTGGAATTTTCGAGTAGGCACAAGGTTAGATAGAAACGTGACAGAAACCTGCAAAGGCTAACCTTTTGAGCGGGGTGAAGCCCTTGATCACGCTCTAATAGCTTAATTGAATTAGTTACTTATAGAAGACTCGATCGCTCCAAAAACTGACATGACCCATAAAATTTCCCCGTATATTTCTAACCAGGCGTTCTATATTTGCATATTCTATACTTAGAATTTAACTATAGACCCTTATACGAACTATGATTTTAATAGTACTATCCAATTATTAAGCTTATTATGTACCTAATGATCCGTTGTGAGCAAGACGCCTTCCCAGCTATTAATTCTGAATGAAAACACATAACGCTAACTCATGTTGCTAATCATACGGAATTTCATCAAGACATGTGCGTTGTAAATTCATTAATTTTATTCAATCAGCGAATTACTTGACCATTTTAGATAGGAGACTTGGAGCCGCATATGGTCATGATGGGGAGCGGCATTTTGATAACCTGCGTGGTGCTGAGGGCTATGCTGACGAGTGCGTCTGCCGTGAGGAGCAATCTTAACATGAAGGAGAAAATATTTGTTGGTCTCGCGTGGATGGCTAAGGCGACTGTACAGGTAAGAAGTTATCTTGGATTTATTATTCTTAAAAAACATTACCTACAACGGGACAGTAGGTCATCGAAGATAATAATAATATACTAGCAGCAGTACGCGGCTTCGCACGCGTATTTTCGCTAGAATAAGTAGCCTATTATCTAAGTTATTATTATCCAAGTACCTACATTTCGATTAGTACGTAGCCTACGACATTCAAATTTCATCTGGATCAGTTCAGTAGTTTTCGTGATCGTAAGTAACAAAATAAAAATCACATTTCACAAACCTACTTGATATTATTAGTATAGTCTAACCTTAAGATAGTTTAGTTTAATTCTGTTATACTACCTGTTTAAAGTGTTTGCCGTTGTGCGTTAATAAACATGTTTCTTCTTCTTAAACTTTTATACTTATAGTACCATAGAAAACAATAAAAACGCGCCTGCCCCAGCTTAGTACAAATCTTTTTTGTTTCAGGCTGCTCTAGCCCCAGTCGCATTAGACGAAGTTCGTAAGATGGCCGGAGATAACGAGCCAGATCCGAAATTGATAGAATACGCAGAGACAATCATCACTCTATGCATCTTGTCCATCGTCATCACCGCGCCCCTCGGAGCTATCATCATCACCATCGCCGGGCCCAAACTTCTCTCAAGAACTACCAAGCCTCCTGTACTAGAAGGTAAGTGGTTTTATATCCTACAAAATACGACTTACACTCCTGATAACCTTATTACAACAAGGTATCGAATATAATATCCCTATGAAGGATTTTTTTGTGTACCTATGTAGTAGGTACTTGTTTCTACCCGCAACTTCGTACGAGTCGTTTCCGGGATTAAAAATACTCTCGTAGGTATCTTAGTAGTACGTCATTCAAAACTATTCTTGGGATAATATTAAATTTTTTAGATTAAATTTATTAAAAAAAACCTAAGATACATTTTGTTACTATTTTCTGCCCGCGGCTTCACACGCGTTGTTTCTATGAAAAAGTTAAAAAAGGAAAAATTTATTTCTGTCCCATGAGAACTGATTTATGGGTAAAAAGTGGAATTATTGATTCACTTTTCAGGGATAAATACACACATGGATCTATGTTGTCCGAAATAAAAGAAAATATTTGTTATTATTTATTTATAAAAGCCTATGTATGAAAACAGGTTGAGGGCTACATATTTGAAAAATTTCAGCACCGTCCATTCTTTAGCTTAAGCGTGAAATAGTTATCCATGCATCTAAACTATTTTAAATACTTATAAGTGTGATTAAGTATTCATTATTGTGACTTTATATGTCTGGTCTTCTGCATCTATAAAACGAAAGAACAGCCAAATAAGTGAACAGTAGGTAGGTACTGATGGTAGAGCCCAGTAACAGACAAGTAGCTAAATCACACTTCTGAGAATGTTCTAAACACCAGTTTAATGTTGCAACTTGACACGGTTATCAAACAACAGTAAGTTATGGGTTGGCTTCTCAGTCTCAAAATATGATTGTTAGAAATATACTCGAAATTGGATGCCTATATGAAATAAAACACCAAAACACATAGATACACGTATATTATGCAGATTGCATGCGTTACATAATATTCTTAAAATTAGTGAGGATATGAAAAATATCCAGGATTCACTTTAGTGGGATCCTGAGTGTTACCGTTATATCCATAAGGATAGCTTAACTGAGTCTGTCCAGGTCCACTGTTGTATGGTGGACGGCTAGGAATAGAAGGATTAAAACCATGTGCAAGGTTGAACGTATCGACTCCTTGATAATTACCAGGAAATTGGTTACTTCCTGGATATTTATTGTTTGTTGGGTTTTGAGGCCCCAGATAAGGATTAAAACTTGGAGGATTTTGACCGTAGGGTGAAGTTGGTATCCCTCCAGGTGCGTTGCCATGACCAGGCCACGCAGTCGCGTTATTGCTGTTGTAGGAATACTGTCCAGGCCTTACCGAGTTATTGCCAGGATAACTATTTGAAGGGTTGTAGATAGGCCTTTGAGTGGGTACGTTAAGTGGATAAGTCGAATTGCGTTGTCCATAAGGATTATTCGGGTACTGGTTAAAATACTGAGGGTTCTGACCATTTTGTGGTCTTGAATAGGGCCCAGAAGTTTGATTATATCTATTACCAGATCCAAAAGTAGTGTTGTAATTGTTAACAGTTGGGTGATAGATTACAGGGAGTGTGTTTCTAGGGGTAGAATATGAATAGGGAGGTCTTTGGCTCGAATACGTGTTGTTAAATTGCCCATGTTGAAATGGCCTTCCTGCACCCGAGTTGTAAATGGTATTATTTGGGGGTCTATATCCAGAATACGGAGGTGTATAGTTAGGATACTGTCCAGCGCTATTGTAGTTTGAGTTATTTTTATTAAATTGATTGTAAGGGGAATTTCCATAAGATGGATTTGATGGGTAAGAATTGAAGCCACCATTTGAGGAATAACCTGATTGAGAATTGTTGCGCGGAGGCAGCCATTGCTGGTTTTGATTGGTATTGTAGTTGGAATATGTTGGATTCGGATTGTAAGGCGAATTAGTTGGCAACTTTGGATATATTTGCTGATGGCCGCTGTAGGCTTGTCTGATCACACGTCTTTTTGCGGAAATTTCTCCTTCCTGCTTTTCATCGTTAATTGACTCATCAGTATCGCTTACTTCATTGTCATGTACATTGTTTTGAGTTTCTTCGCTTATTGGCTCACTAGCACTACTTAGGACATTGTTATGCACGCCATTCTCATTTTGACGAAAATTTTCTCCAAAAAACAATTTTAGAAGGTCATATCTCAGTGTTTCCGAAGGTTGGGGGGGTTCTTCAAACAGCCCTTCGTTGGCCTCATCGCTCTTGGGAACCGGCAATCCTTCCGAAATAAGCAACTCATTATTCACTTCATTATTATAAAAAACTTCCAAGGAGGAACACCGTTCACTTAATAACAACGTCACTAAAACAGTAGCGCAGACTTTAGCTGCGATCTCAAGCATTTTTGCGACTGGTCAAAACTACACCGACTACAAATAAAGTGTGTAATAGCAAGTTGTAATGATACACTCTGACCTTCTTATCTGTGTAGATATACCTAGTTCGCGTATGTTTAGCAATGAGCTCATTCTGAACCAGCGAATATGAGACATATTTTCCTGTTTATGCCCTCTATTATGTGATAACTACTACGATAAACATTGAGAACGTTTTTCTAAACAGCTTTGTAACCGACTTCAAAACAAGGAGGAGGTACACAATTCGCCTGTAACGTGTTTTTATGTGATATATTCACCTACGGTTAAGCAATTTTACTGTTTTTTTCACTATTGTGTAAAATTATATTCAAAATAGGAGGGCCATTTAAAAAATTATTCCGTTCGTCGTGTCATCCATATTGTCATCAAACTATACCTACTTGACCCTCGAAACACAACTAGATGTCGCCACTAGAAAAAGATAGCTATATCGATTGTTCCAAGTTGCTACATATAGACAACTGAATAATATTCAGGACTTGGTGGCCCAGCCAACTGCATTCCACCTTAGAATCAGAGATGGCGTTACATACGATTTTTTTATAAGAAAACGATTTTCTTTGTATTTTTCATATTTTTAATTAATTATTCTGCTATTCGGGACGGAAAAAAATACAACAAAAATCGGTCCAACTGTTCTTGAGTTATAAATGGCGTTACTAACACGACTTTGTAAGGTAATAATATAGGTACCTATAGATTTTATAGTCGGTTTATAGATTTTTAAACACGACAAATTATTATTTAATTAATTGAAGCTAGCGTTCAATGATTTTTAAAGTTTGTTTCAGTCCATGAGAGCGGACGTTCCTCCGAACTAAAATAAATACCTCTACTTTGAAATCAGCCTTCAGACTTCTTCTATCAACAATTGTCCGTAGATTACTATAATAAAAGATAATAAGAGAATAATAAAAATGCTAAAGTTAGGATCGATTGCTGGATGGATGCATCATGGATGGATGTTTGTTAGTTCTACACGCCAAAACTACTCAACGGATCTATTAAAATTTTACAGATTGATTTTTTTTGAAGATCAATTACACAGGCTTTCTATCCCATAAATCAGTTCCTTTGTAGTAGAAATAAAATAACATTTGAACGTTGCCTTAAAAATAACGCGTGCAACGCCACTGACAGAAACTATTTGTCCATCCAAGGGGCCTGTCTGGTTCAAACTGTTAAGAAGTACCTTCGAAGAACCTAGCGATTGGGCATGAGACTTTGGTCCTACCTCAAATGCAATCCCTGGTGTACCTAAACCTCTGCGCACTTAAATTCAATACCGCTACCACCAAGCACAAAAATGTGCATTTAAATATGTGCTCAAACTGTAGTTATATCTTTAGACACACTTCACAGTGACAAAAGAGCTTGCTCAAGCTTCAAACGAGTGGTCCACGAACTGATTATACATATTTATTTATTTATTACACATGTCCTTCACGGCACGTCCTTCAAGCCGTGTAGTGCCGGCATAGAATTTGCACCATCCCAACTCTTCCCGTGGGTGTCGTAAGAGGCGACTAAGGGACATACACCGGGGGGCGACAGCAGCGCCTCTCGCAGAATAGATCTCTACCACCGAACTGCGATCCCCAACCCGCATGCCGAGCGTGGGGATTATGGGCATTACCCCCCACGAGATAAAAAATCAGGGGGAGGCCTGCGTCCAGCAGTGGACCATTATAGGTTGAGGTGAAGAGGTGAGGATGTCCTTCTCGGACATTTCTGAAATCATTTTATTCTATTTTGAGTTTAAAGTAACTTCGTTCGTTCCAGGCTGGCGACGCTCGCACCGACCGTCCATCCGGGACATCTCCATCATCGACGAGGAAGAAGTGGCAGAACGGGACGCTGAGGAGGCTCATTCGCCGCCAGACTCGCCCATAGCACCCAACGCGTTTAGCACGCCGACACCCATCACGGTACAGCCTAACAGCCGACAGTAGACTCGCCTTCGATGTTGATTCTGGAGAATATCAACTTTAAGGAAAGCACTTCGTTCAATCCTTGACTGAAGGATATCAACAAGGTGTCAGTCATGTAGGTACAGGGACGTAGAACGCGTTTCGTCAATCATATAGGTTTGTCTAAAATGTTTTCCTCAAACGACAAATTAATCATTTCTTTGTTATAGCGCATCTCTTTTTCCCTCCCAGCTCTCTCATACGTTTCATGCATGTTAGCATCCTGGCAGCCTTGATATGAAATGCCTGTCGCCCAATAAATATTATGAAAATTTTATTGTAAAATGTTAGTTAGGTGTGGTCTGTCAGTGTAATTTCTTACGTTTCATTCCTGTTATAGCTACCTAATAATTTAAATGCAAAAAGTTATAAAATGTAATTTATGCACCAGAAATTTATGTAAATCAGATTTATTTTATACAATTATCAGAGACCTAATTGCTGGTTGGGCTTTTATTTATCATCGGAACTCTGTTTGTTCCAATTCATATTTGATGTAACATATTTGGGAACACATTATTTTCTTTTAAAGTAGGTATTTATACTTGCATCACAAGTTTAAAGTAATGTAGCTTCATATTTCACACACCTTCTTTAAGTAGGTATATTATAAAACCCAAACTAGGAGACATCTTATTTGACCTAGATAGATAGCGTAGCGTATGTGATTATAATAGACAACTATTTAATTTTGTATTATTGTAGGTTATGTTATGTTTTATAGGATACAATTGTAAATGGTTAGGATCATGCTAACATCTACATTGTTATATTTTTAGATATTATTGTGTCCAGTGAACATTATTGAGCATTCTATAATTTTGAGAGTATATTTAAATGTATATAGCAGTAATATTTATATTTTAATATAGATGAAATATGATCAGTATTGTTACTATTAATATTTACTTATTTAATTTTAAGATTACGCAAGATTAGAAAGTACTTGCTTTTGAGATTTGGTACAAAGTATTTACCTACTTACGATAAGGTTTTATTTTCTCTGTTGCTCATTTTATCAATACCTACAATTTTAGGCCCTTTTCCTGTAGACGACTAAAAAGTGTTTCTCTACCTATTTAGTTGCCTACTGCAAAGGTTTAGTTTTTTATTGTTTATCGTTGCAGTATTTAAATAATGCACTTAAAGTGTTATCTAGGCAAGTGCATACAAAAATATTTTATTTGCACTTTTTAGATTAACCGACATCATTTGTATATAACACAGTCATCATCATCATTCCAGTGGTATTCAAAGTACTTATATTGGGACCAATTTGAAAGATATCAAATCAATGATTGTTATATTTTTAATTGAAAGTAAAATCTTGTTTTTTAAGAATGCAACGAGTACTTACATTATAATAGCATATAAAATATATAATATTAGATGAATTTGTTAATAACATACAAATCACAAAGTATGTTGCTGTTTACATTCAAAGGATATGAAAAAAAAAACATAGAACAATAAAATTATTAATAAAACACCGTTTAAAAAAAATGTTTCCAGTTATTTTCAACGATTACCATACCCAAGTTACTTAATTTACAACCAAATCAGGATGTCGATTATTTTTACTTCGTAAAGATCATAGCTACACGTCTAAAGTTCTAAAGTTTAGATCAGGAATTCTTCATTTCAAACTCTAAGCCAACACTTTTATAGCCCAAGACGCAGAAGTCGATCTGCGGGTCCGTGTGCGGCGCACCGGGCCCCTGCGGATCGCATCGCCAAGGCTGGGCAGTGAATGCCTTAAATCTTAAATAAATACTTACATTAATAGGTAGGTACCTAATAATTAAAATCGATAAAAACCACATTAGGAATGAAATACGTTTTATTTTCAATCACAAAAAAATGCGAAATAGAGGGAATTTTTTACTGACAATAAAGAAATTATTCACGGACTAAACTAATATATAGATAATGGACAGTGGATAACAATATTAAAGTCATAACGGGATATTTACCATGATTAGATTTTTGAGTTTTCCAATATTTCGGCACAGTTTCATGCGCCATGATCACGGATGAACTAAAGTCACTGCGAGTTGGTTTTTATTGGCAGATATATCGATCTACCCTCATTCTTTGTCTTTTGCTACGAATGTTACCACTACCACAAACTCAAAAATCGAATCATGGTAAATATCCCGTTATTAACCATGTTTCAAAAGTTTTATAGTGGATAGCAAGTTACTAAATACAGGTTTTGCCAAATAAATGTGTACCAAAAGCGCCTTTATCCTTAAGGCGCATACAGCACCTAAACTAGCGCCACCACCTACTTTATGTTATTATTCTGTTTAACAAAGGAATTTTCAAAAATCCTTCTTCCAGTTTGTGATACCTATCATAAGCTTTTTTTTAATGCCTCTGTAATAGTTTTATTCTATTTAGTTTAGGAAGAGATACGAAAATAGATTTTGGTGGCCACCAAGTGCAACTTCGTATCTCTTCCTAAACTAAATAGAATAAAACTATTACAGAGGCATTAAAAAAAAGGTTATGATAGGTATCACAAACTGGAAGAAGGATTTTTGAAAATTCTTTTGTTAAACGGAATAATAACATAAATTAGGTGGCGGCGCCACTTTGGGTCCGGTATGGGCCTTAAGTACGTTAGTATAACCTAAGTATATGAAATTTATCAATAGGGAAGCTAGCACAGTAAGTACTATAACATAAACTTACATTCTACTTACAAACTAGCATAGTCAAAAATAGAATGACTTTCGTAAATTAATTTTGTGATTTGTTCTGTCAACCAAATGTTGCCAAAAAGTATACCTACGTCATACATGACATCGGTAAGAAATTAAATAAGTTGGCAAAAAAATCGATCTCGGCAATCGATTTCGGCAGGACTCGAACCTGTGCTCCACCCTCAGTGCGGTGTGCAGCAAAGTCTCTCGTAACATAACGGCGGCGCTAGAGCCGTAAAAGGTCCCAAAGATTTTCGACGAAACCGACTAAGATTTCGTGGCTTATTAGTTGGTTATAGCACACCCCTACTGAAGGTGCAGGTTTCGAGTCCTACTGAAATCGATTTTTTTTTGGGAACTAATTTAATTTCTCAGAGATTACCCAGAGTGCAAGGGCTTACGCACTTTAATAGAAAAAACCATGACATTGGTGGTGCATGTAATAAAAAATAAACTTTAATATTTTTGTGCTATCATACTTCACTGATTCGACGGACTGGACATCGCTTTTGCTGACACTGTATCTCGAGGCGACGTATTACTTGTTGTTTAATCAGGATTATGCCTATGATCAAAACATTAACATAAATCACTTATAAATCTAACCTTATCTAGTGTGTCGATAATAACTTCAGTGTTTCTTTCACAAACCTATGATAAGTGTGGAATGACTTGCGGCTATGAAACACAATCACACTAATAAATCATAGTTCTCAAATTCACCCATAAAGCTGAAAACACACCCCTTAATCTATGACTAGAAAGCTCGTAAAACATAATAATTGGTGGATCGATAGAGTTAAGCTAGAATTATCATAATTATATTTTAGTCCAAACGGTTTGTTCAAACAAAATACGCTCAATTCAAGTCATTCAAAAAGCTAGGCTTGATAGTTATTCTGTGGCTAGATGGTAAAACGTCAATAAATGCGTAAAATGCAACCAAAACATGCGAATGTAGAATTAATATGATTATAGTTGTTTCACGTTATTGCCGTGAGATATGCGTAAGGTGGCGCGTTCGTCCGAGCTGATGGTCCGGGAGAGGAAGGTGGAAGATGTCCGGCCAGATGACGTCCCTTGCTTCTGCGCCTCCGGTTTCTCCAACCCTGTTTAGTGTGACTCATTAGTATCGCTCACAATCAGCTATAGCGTACGTAAACAGCAAACGTGCACCAAACTACGTGGGTAAATAAATTAATCGATTAATTACGATAAGCGCTACGAAGAGTACAACTACAACGAATCTGAAAAACGGTTATTTGTCTGAAATGAGAGTTATATACCTAGGGGCCTAAACTACCACGCCATTTTGTGAAAACGATAGGCAAAGGAATCCGTGTTCCTATGAACACGGTGTCCTTAGCGTTTTTTTTATTCCGGTCCTATGAGCAGGATAGGGTAGGTAGAGCAATGAAGGCTCAAAATTCAAGCTTTTGCTTATTATACAATAACAATATATACATCATTTGAAAAAACGCAACTTAAAATGTGCTTTTATACTAATTTCAATTACTATGGTGATTCTCAAGATCTTAACTTCTGTATTTAAAGTGAAATTAAGGTTATAATAAAAAATTTAAGGAAATAGGTGTCTATAGAGAAAGTTTTGGGGAATGGTTTTCGATTTGAGGTAGTTATAAGCCCTTGATTAGACGATGATTAATAAAGCTGGTTACGATAGCAAGAGCCACGTTGAAAGTAGCGTTTGTGGATATGAAATAGTAAGAAACTACAGACAAAACTTAAATTAGTATGTACTTGTATCTATCGGAATCCGTGAACAACCTGAAAAACAAAATTAACTTTCTAATATCTGAGACAAAATGTACAAAAGATTACAGAAAATACAAATGCGTTATATATACGTAGTACATATCACTCTTATCTCGAATAATTGCTTCTCATACGTTTAAGATATCCAAGTAATCTATTTAATAAAAATTGATTCACTGACTTTGTTTTCATCAAACATGCTGTTTATTTCGTCATAAACAATTATCTCATTTGTTTATTTATACTTCATTGGTGAATCACCTGAATTCGAGAAATTTGTAGATATTCGTAGCATTAAAAATATATACCATAGACTTTAATATTACATATGTTGAGGCAACACTGTCAGAGCAAGCTATTGACTTACCGAGTCGCTTTCGGATAAGATAGTACAGCTTCGGTTTGAATACGAGGATGAGGAAAATGAAGACTCCTTGCAGTTCGTTGATGAGGTCCACGATTGCCCAGAGCCACTCCGGGTTCGTGGTCAGCGTGGATCCCAGCTCTGATACCCAACCTGCTCCCATCACCACCCAAAGCTTGCCAGACAATATGTATCTGGAAATGGAAAACCATTGTCGGTTAAAGTGAAGTAGCTGTTTTTTTGTAATGTTTGTTCCGCCATTTTCCCTCCTATATGGATAGACGACATTTTAGGCCAACATATTGTTTAAGGCGCATAATCCACCCAAAGTGGCGCCGCGCCGCCACCTAATTTATAGACTAGAATAGAATAGAATACTTTTTATTGGCTTTACTGCCTCTGTAATAGTTTTATTCTATTTAGTTTAGGCAGAGATACGAAAATCGATTTTGGTGGCAACCAAGGGCAACTTCGATTCACTGCCTAAACTAAATAGAATAAAACTTTAACAGAGGCGGTAAAAAAAAAGCTTATATATCACAAACTGTACGATGGATTTTTGCAATTTCCTTTGTTAAACGGAATAATAAGATAAAGTAGGTGGCGGCGCTAGTTTGGGTGGGGCATGCGCCTTAATCAGCTGTTTAATTTAATACATATAAGCGATCAGTGCAAATTCGCATCTGGTGGATTAGCTGCTTTGCCAAAGCAAGCTCGCCTTTTTTCAGAAAGTATCTAAATTTTTGTTGGTAGGTTTTTATTTTTTGTTACTCGGCTTCCTGAAATTATTTTATTATTTTAGATACTTATTCGTTATCAACTATGAATGGCGTGTACCTATCCTATGACTAACTGGGTAAATAATCCCTGAGGCGTTAAGACCTCGTTTTATTATGTCAGTTGGCAATGGCGTGTGAATAGTTAGCTTTTAAATACTTACCGATAAGCGTGCATATAGGGCACGCAGAGAACTAATAGTGGTTTTATTACAAGAGAATAATGGCAAATAATGCTGGACAATTCACGCAGTATTATCTAGCCCCAAACTAAGCAGAGCTTATGTTATGACAGATAGATAGAAAATGCTTTATTGCACACATAAATATACATAACAAACAAAAATAACAAGAAGTAAAAAACAAATATGTAACAAGTTATGGGTACTAGATAACTGATGTACATAATACAATACATTACATGGATAGATTTTTTTTTATACATAGAAAACGACCAGAATCCTTGGAACAAATACCTGCAGATTGTACAAATATTTTTGTCCCAAGGCGGGAATCGAACCCCCAAACTCCTGCGTTGCAGGCGACCTTCGCCCACCGCGCCACAGGGGTCGTCAAAGTTTACCATTACTTATGTCTTTTAACAAAATCATTCGTTTTACACAAAGAATCCCGGTTCATTATACAGGAACTAACCATTTACAGCCTATTGTTATAATGGGCTTCATTATTTGCCAGAACACTTCATCTTATACTTGGCTGAATCATGAGATATTCCATGTTACAACATTGTGTAAATTTAGAATATTTGTGTTGATATTACACTTATAACAGATGTGTTAGAGTTTGTGGGCGCTTATGGGCTGTAACGTTACATTGTTTGGAGTCTTGGCTTTGTTGAACAAATCGACGATGTAATAACAATAATGCCGTTAATGAATAGATCCATATTGTTGAATTTTCACGTATATTGCGTTATTTTCTAGTCGTTGAGTTGAACCATGAGTGAATAGCATTTTCATTAAACTCGACCTCAAAATACGCACAGTTAAGCGCGCCTACCCACTGACGGCGGTATATCCCCAAGTATATAGAAAATACTCGTCTTATATGACATAGGGTCATTTTCCTCTACGAGTATTTTCGGCCTATTAGTTAGACTAACTACGCACTGGCGACCATGGCCGCGGCGGCCAGGTCGCGGCGGCCAGTCAGTTCTTAATTATATAAGTAATTGGCCGTTAGTCGCTGGCCACTAAGTGAGTAAAGCTCAAAGCGATTACTTTATAAAATCCAGAACTTACTGGCCGTTGCAATTCCAACCTGGCCGCCGCGGCCATGGTCGACAGTGCGTAGTTAATCTAATAGGTCGAAAATACTCGTAGAGGAAAATGACCCTAGGTCATCTTCCAATACAAGTATTTTTGGCTTAGTGGGGGAACAGCTATGATCAAGAAAACAATAAAGGGTCGATAGTGATAAATGTTAGAACTTACTTAGCTCTATCAACTCGGAAGTGCCTCTTAGCGCGATCACCCACAGAGCCAGCCTGCATGCGATGCACCTCCGACTTGACTCGCGCGCAGTGCCGCGCCGTCAGCATGAACAGCACGAAGTTAGTGCACGTGCCCAGTCCCATCGGGATCACGAAGAAAATGTAGTGCGGCCAATCCGATTTCGTGTTTTGCACTGTCGATAATAATTTCTTAAATTAATTCATAGAGATGAATGATTGTTTATTGTCAGTCATCAAAAAATATTATACGCATTATCGATCATCGTGGGCCAAAAGAGAGCAACCTAAGTATAAATCTCTTTTAACTGATCAGTCACTTTTCTATAATAATGTTATAAAGGGTTAAGTTTGTGTATTTGTGAGGCTTTAGGTAGTAATCTCCAGAGATTACTACAATTACTCGCAATTAACGTCGCTTTCTATTTGTAAAAGAATTTTCAAAATCTTATTGTAGATTCAGATCTACAATAAGGTTTTGAAAATTCTTTTACCAATAGAAAGCCACGTTAATTGCGAGTGTCATAGGCTTTATATTAACCCGAAAAATGGGATACATGAAAACCGCGGGCGAAGACATGGACAGCAGCTAGTAATACATAAGTAGTCGTGTTATCTCTGATATAAGAAAGATTACTTTCGATCAACATGGTTTTAAAGTAGTTTTAAAAATGTTTTGATTATGATCAAAGATATAAACGGTAGTTCAGTAAACAGCAAAGGCATTAACATATTGCTCCACTTACTTCTTCTAATGGATAATGTAGAAATAGGAATGCGTACTAAACAAAAACATTCAGCAGAACTATGACGTCATCGTATGACGCTTGGTATACATTCGTGAATCTTATCTGGGAGATTGGAAACACTTACAAGAGCCAAACCAGCACATTCCTTGTCCGATGTCTGCATCGAGGACTCTTGCGATCGGGTACCGGTCGAGGAGAAACATGGTAACTGTCAGAAGTATGGTGATGGACCAGGCGTATAGGGAGTACCAGAGGAACCGACGCCGTTCCGTTCCAGCTTTGCGTAATGGCTGAACAGTGCGCATGGACCTGTGGAAGAGGAACATGAGGGTAAAGGTTAGGATACTGATCCGATTAGTAACATAGCGCAGAGAAGGCACTCACGGATATTAACCACTCGTGTTTTGGTCAAACTATTCTTGCTCTATCTGTATCTTAAAGAACGTTTTACTTTTCTTTATCATTCGCACCCTCTTTCTCTGCGCTCCTCTGAAACTTTTATGCTTCAAGTCCCTGTTCAGTCTACTTCCTTCTACGACAACTCATTTACTGTCCGTGCTGTACAGCTTTGGAACACATTGCCAGTTTCAATAAGGCATGCAAAGTCTCTGCCAATATTCAAGAGTATGGTAAAGGAACACTTTTTGTCCTGCTGTCACTGACCACACCCTTTTTTCCATTAAATTTAAATATGTATATTTATGTATCTATATAAGTATGTTTATGCATTTTTATTTATTCCATTTTATTATTTATTTATTTCGGTAGTTTTGACATTATAGTTGGTAGGTTAATAGTTATTAAAAAAAAAAAAAATAAGTAATTGTATTTAGAATTTTGTATTAGCTTCTTATTTATGCACACAGAACTCCGTTCAATACAACGATCCTATCCATCCACGGTTGTCTGGTAGAGATCGCTCTTAAGCGATAAGACCGCCAATTGTTACGTATTTGTTTTTTACTTTTATTTTTGTTTGTTTTGTAAATTTATGTGTGCAATAAAGCATTTTCTATCTATCTACCATATCTTTATCTATCTATAAGACCACGACAGAAAAGCGACACCTTAAAACGATTTTCGCTACCCACGCTACATCGCCAAAAAATCTGAAAGGTAGAAAAAAATATGTTTATGGGAGAGGGCAAAGGGTAAAAGTTCACGTAAGATTTTGGCTCCATTCCAAACCAATAAACAAAGTGTGTGTCAAAGAATACGAAACCAATATCAATAATTTTGCGAGTTAGTAATTAAGATAACGCTAAAATAATATTAATTGCGTCTGTGATTTTTTTCTAAAACTTTTAGATAATGTGAAATTAGTCTGATCATTGAATTTTAAAAGGTAGTCATTAGTTCATGGTATCGGACAAAACACAGATCGTTTCTAAAAGGCACCTAAGCAATAGATTAAACATTAAACCATGGATACAAATAACGTAAACGATTGCAATAAAAGGGAAGATAAAATGTGGGTAGACACACACAATTTTGTCCATTAATTTTATGATAATTGCCGCGGGTATGGCGCCCTTGTTAGTAAACTATACACCCATAACACGCATTTATTGCTGCCTCCAACGTCACAGAGATTGACTCACTAATGGAAGGATAATCTGATAAAATATTAATATATTTTCTAACAAATAAAAGTCTAGCTATCGATAATCGCATATCAGATTTATCCTAGTTCATATAGGAATCTAATTACACAGTCGTGTTACACACTTCAACGAAGTGAGTTGGTAAACAATGGGTAGATTAGAACTTTATTAAAAATAGAAACATTTACATAATAATAAAATTATGGTAAGGTTTAATCGGTGCGGCGGCGGTTCAATTGAAAAATAATTAGTGTAGCTAAATACTAAGTAAGTTAAGTAAGTATCAACAAGTATCATTTAAATATATAAGTATCATATATCTATAAGTATCAATTAAATATTTAAATAATGGTGGACAATTTTATCTAGCTCCGAGCTACGCAGATTTCGTGTTATGAGTATTCGATGACATGATGATAATATAGATATGTCATTTTTGATGTAAGTATAAATGACTAGAACCCGCGGAACAAATATTTGCAGATCGTCAAACATTTGTTTCAAGGCGGGAATCGAACCCGCAACCTCCTGCGTCACAGATGAACCTTCGACGGCCGCGCCACATCGCGGTCGTCTTCAATTCTTCGTTCAATTTCCCTGTTTGGTGGTACTATAGCTGAACTAAAGACATTAATTAGAAAAAGTTACCTAGGAAACATCCACTAAAATAGTATTCCTTGTTTTACTTACTAGGTATCTGCTAAATGTAGGTAGGTATAATATAAACCTAAATGACATAAGTAGTACCACGTGTGACTACAAATTGTAGCCATGAATGACGTCCCTACAGGTTTTAATTAAGGCCTCGCCCGTACTAAGTAAATTCTTCTATCTTGTCTATTTTCATTAACAACCACCTAATTGTTATGTTCGACCTTTTCAATCTAATTCTGAGCTGTCAAATTAACATTAGTTGTGTGTATAACGAACAATGTGATAAAGTAATTAGCGAAAAACGCAACAATTTACTTTTGTTCCGCTAAACCAATGCGTAATCATAATCATTTGGCTATATCAATATAGCAACATTAACAACCATTAAAATAAATGATAACAATCCGCACTAATTGAGTTTTAAAGGAATAAAAGTCAAGTCAAGGGCCAAAGTGCTTTATTTCCTTTAGACCTTACAGGACTTTTAGACTCATACGCACGCCTATATTTAGCTACTAGCGGTCCGCCCCGGCTTCGCACGGGTATATTCTATAGCCTATGTTCATCAGGGATAATGTAGGATTCTAATGGTAAATTAATTTTTCAAATCGGTCCAGTAGTTTCGGAGGTTATTCCAATTAAACAAGCATACAAACAACTCTTTCGTCTTTATAAAGAATGTGTTTAATTTTATTTATATTCATATATTTTAGTTTTAATGGTTAAGATTCCTACTCTTAATATTCAAATACAATGAATAAATCATCTACCTATCTATAATATTAGAACTACATAGATTTTGCTCCGATATCGGTACGAGTATAAGTTAGAAGGGCCAGACAGATTACATCTCCTACCCGATTTGAACAGTGAAGTTATTTTACTACTTAGTTTTTATAACATTAGTATAGGACACAAATAGTGGAGTACCTAGTAGCTAAAAGACTGGTACAATGGCTGGTCAATCAATGACACGGAAACTATCAATGGTTTGGGTATTATTTAGAAACGGAAATGGAATGATATCTAAATTTTATTACATAGCATTAGATGACGACCGATGTGGCGCGGTGGGCGAAGGTCTGCCTGCGACGCAGAAGGTTGCGGGTTCGATTCCCGCCTTGGGACGATTAATGTGTGTACGATCTGCAGACATTTGTTCAGGGTGTTCTGGTCGTTTTCTATATACCTATAATAAAAAGTATCTATCTATGTATTGTATTATATTACTCGTATGTATATCAGTTATCTAGTACCCATAACATAAGCTCTCCGTAGCTTGGGGCTAGATAATGTTGTGTGAATTGTCCAGCATCATTTATTTATTTATGAACCCAATATTTTACAAATAAAATGTTCTGAAAGCCATAGCACAGACCTGTTACCACAAGAATAGAGAATACGTACCAGTTTATGTGCTTAGATAAATAATCTACCCAAAGGCAATCTTCGGAACAAGCGAATTAGTTGATTAAATATAATAATGGCGCCTTTTGTCTTCCCCAAGACAGGAGGTTGTTATTTTTAGCAAATCAAAGGCTTGTCTACATCACTTGACCTAATTACGAACTGGGAATCATGGCGTTGTTGGAATTGGTAGGTTACGATACGTGTCAAAGAGGTTAGTATTTTATAGTACAGTTTCAACAGCGTATTTTAACTTAACGTGGTACCTTGACTCACACTAGCGCTGCCATGTATTTCAACAAACGTATTTCCAAAAACAAAACAGCAATTTGTGATAGGACCACATATACAGTCACACACACGCGCACACATAACACATACACCCCACCTGGTGACTCCTGTTGCCAGGAGTCTCAAAAGAACGGTGTCCTCAGAAGCACCACACACACACACCCTTACACACCCTCTCTCTTTGACACACAAACACACCACGAACATTTTTCGAAACAGAGATTGGCTGACTAAGCAAAACTAAGCGAACCAAATTACTTAATTAGCTTGTAATATTTGTCTGATATTTGATTAATTTCTTTTTACTCTGCTTAAAACTAAATTTTTATTCTTATTATTCTGTAAAGTAAAAAGAAAACCTATATTTTCTACCTTTATTTTTTATTGTCGTAGTTTGTTTTTTTGGAACAGTTTCCATTTTAATTTCGGAGGGCGGAGTTGACACAATTCTATAACTTCTGGGGATGGCATTGTTTTTTCTATTCTATGAACATGTATAAATTGTTTTTGTTCCTTAATAAATTATTTATTGATTATTTATTATTGCCTATCATAACCTTTTTTTTAATAGATGTGTAATAATTTTGTTTTGAGGCAGAGATGAAAACAGAAATTGGTGATACCAAGAATAACTTCGCATCTCTGCCTAGTGTGCGTCGGGGTAACCTTAAGTCATTGAAATTACTTGTTTTATTTTCTTGTTATCTAATGTAAATAATCAAATCCGGTCAGACTTGCGATGAGTAAATAACATGGCACTGATATGTAAACATCAATGTTCAATAAACATTTGCACAGATTCACGCGACAAGCATTTAAAAGCAATCATTGCGACTTGTCTGTCATGGACGACAGCATGCAAGAACTCGCAGCAATAACTTTTATAAATAAATAAATAATGCTGGAAAATTTACACAGCATTATCTAACCCCAAGCAATACAGAGTTTGTCTTATGGTTACTAGATAACTGATATGATATGATATAATACAATACATTATATATATTTTTTATTATACATAGAATACGACCAGAACACCCGGAACAAATACCACAGATCGTACAAATATTTGTCCCAAGGCGGGAATCGAACCCGCAAAAAGTCCGCATGCGAAGTCGGAGGGCTTCGCATGCTGACTTTTGCCCACCGCGCCACAGAGGTCGTCAAAATCTAACTCGATGTGAATTATTTAGACATGGATTGAATCCAAAATGAAATATCAAGTGCGACTCGTGCACCGAGAGGGTTCCGTACAAACTTGTACTTGTGACCAAAAAAGTCGACTCAGATACACAGTTTTTTTTTTGTCACAACAAATTTACGGATATTATTAAATTTCAAGATTCTAGGTCAACGGGAAATATGTTTTGTATGCACGCATATGTGATTCCCTTGAAAATGACAAAATATTCGGGCATTAACGGGTATAACTTTTGATTGCCTTGACTTAGAAATTTGATTTTTTTCTGGGCTTGAATTAAGTTACCAATACACATCCGTGTATTACAGTAGGTATTTGATGATAATTTCAACTTAATACCTCCACGCGTTCCTGAGAAAAGGGGGTTGACAAACACACGGACAACAAAGTAATCCTAATAGGTGTCCTTTTTCTTACAAGGTAGGTACGGAACCCGGAATATATTTTATATAAGAATATAGAGAACATAGACATACAGTTCTAAATATACCGACAGACAGCTTAATCACTAAAGCTCACAAGTGCTCAACGATTAAACGGAAACTCTACCCACGACAACATTTTATAATTCAGGAATCATCTTCTCAATAATGTTACGAATTTACTCAGAAACAAGCCCGACGTGTAAAGTAAACAAAAGAGTTGTTTCCCAATAGGCCGGAAGATATTATTCTTGTTTACATTTGGATGAACAATTCGTTCAGGCAGCTTCATTTGCCTAACAGCTTTCAGTAGAGATGAATCTGAGAGAGCAAAACTGGTTTTGGTAAATATTGGATAGACGACTTCATAATGTGTCTGCTTGACCATGAGTTTAAACAATTCATTATTTTTTGTTAGTTGCTAACGTTTAGTGTCGGGCCATTTAACGAATACAAAGTCATAGCTTTTTGCTTTATAGTGCGTTAGTCGCACTGGGAAAGTTTTCCACGAAAATGTAATAATACCGAAATCAAATTTTTTTGGTAGGTACATTATTAAATTTTCGTGAATACAAAGTCATTGCAGACAAAGCCTTTTTCCAGTCTAAAATCAGTACGGAATTGGGCTGGAGTGATTCACAGCAAGATGCCGTTCTGAATGTTTGTGTTGTATGAAGCGAACTCACCCAAATGTCCACCATATGTCGAGGCACATGACGTTGAGCCAGGCGAACGCTGCCACGAAGCCAAAGTAGATGCTGTACCCTGTGCAAATAATAAGCGTTAATTGACGAACACCGTTCCTCGTCTTGCATGCTCCTCTTGGATCTTATCTACAAATGAAATCAGTTTTAACGTCTGGGATATTATGACGAACGCTGCAGAATGCTGGAGGAATATAAATTATAAATAATGTTGGACAATTCACACAGCATTATCTAGCCCCAAGCTAAGCAGAGCTTGTGTTATGGGTACTAGATAACTGATATCTATATATTATACAATACATACATACAATACATATATATTTAGACAGATATTTTATTTATTATACATACAATTCATATTTTTTCAGCATGTTGACAAAATGAGTACTTCACGTCGTTAAGGGAGGTATACAAGTCGTATGTGAGAACAACTATATTGCTCTCACGTGCAACTTCTAATATTAGGCTAGGTATAATATCCTTCCTCGTCATAGGTATCTTTGATCTCCTCATTTAGGTATGAAAAGGTAACAGACAGACAGGGACAGAAACCCTTCATCATATCATCATATCAGCCCATCCATACACGTCGACTGCTGGACATAGGCCTCCCCCATACGACGAAGCCACAAAGAGCAGTCCTGCTGAGCCGCCTCTATTAATGACTCCTTACGACCGCTACGATTTCGTCTGTCCATCGAGTTTTGTTGTCTCCCAATCCCAACACTCCGTTTCGCGTTGCATCGCGGCCGCCACTCGAGAAACTACTTCCTAGCGGTTATCATTATCAGTTCTGCCCACTGCCACTTCAGCTTACTAATTCTGAGAGCTATGTCGGTGACTTTAGTTCTTCTACAAATTTCCGTAACTTTCAGTAACTCTTACGCGTGTAATATTAAAATGAATTTGGGAAATTTCAGTGAGCACGTGAGCAAAGTCGCGGGTACAGACGTAGGACGTAGGTATGTAATTTGGCATCTTATAATAATCTTATAAAGTGTTTGCATTGGATGATAATCTATTTAGTGAGGTGGGAAAATACACGATCACTAGGTACTACCAATTCTTAGTAGTTTATACATGTTACAGGTAAAACTTTTAAAACTATCATGGTTATTAACATTAAAGTCATTTAAAACGGGATATTTACCATGATTCGATTTTTGAGTTTTCCAATATTTCGGCACAGTTTCATGCGCCATGATCACGGAAGAATGTTCTTCCGTGATCATGTTACAGGTAATTCCGGTCTGGTAAATATTTATATTTGATGATGGTGTCTAATTTGTAGATCCCCCCTAGCACGGTGATTGTTGTCTAGGGTAGAATAGACAATAATTGACATAGCATCACCATACATTGCGTACTTTATTGAAGTGGAAGGAGTGCGTTTTAAACAACTTAAGCATTCGATGACAAAGTGACGTAATTTTTGTCTATTCTACCCTAGACAACAATCCGTGCTAGGGAGTGGGGGGGGGGGGGGGCAAATATACAAATCAATCTGAAGAACTAAATAAAAATTGCACGAAGATATTAGGTACAAACTTTGGGTAACGAGGAAAATATTGAGAATTTGATTCGATCTCTATACAGACACTGAAATAAAAGATTCATTATGCTCAGAGCTATTAAAAGATCGTAAATTATTATTTTAAATAGGTGCTTATTATACAATGGAATACCATTGAATTAACAATGATCAAAAGTAGTACCGATACCAACCTATAAAAGGATAGGCATGATCTTAGAACATAAAATAATAGGCACGTTGGCATCATTGTGACAAATATGTATCATACTTACATAATTACTAATCATAACGGCAAGTATATTTGATAAGATCATCTTAAGGCTGGTCTTTTTAGGGTTTCAAAGATCGGTTTTGAAACCCTATCGCTTTATTGGTCTCGCTCTGTCCGTCCCCGCTCTTTCTTGAATATCTCCAGTAACTACTGCAGCTATTAACTTGAAATTTGAAATAATGATACATTTCGTGCGCCATTACTGATTTTAAGAAAAAATATATAAATAAATGAAAAATGAAAATGAATATTTTCAGTACAAATTTTGATGTTGAAATTTCAAAAGAGACCTAGGAAGGCAAATGGGGTATCAAATGAAAGGTATCGTTTTGTACATTTCAAAACACTTTTTGAAATTTCTGTAAATTTCATACTTTTTGAAATATTTCAAAAAAAATCGAAAAATTGACCATACCCCCTATCTCCCCCTATCTCCGAAGATTGCAGACCGATCCACGTACAATGTATTAGGCGTTTGTAGATATAGATCTATATTTTACAGGAAAAATATAGAGAAGTCTGTAATAATAATAGTTTTTGAAAAATGGTCAAAAAGGGGGGGAATTTTTTTTCAAAAGGGGGGGTACCTACCTATGTGGGGTATCAAATGAAAGGTATCGTTTTGACCATATCAAAACACTTTTTGAAATTTCTGTAAGTTTCATACTTTTTGAAATATTTCAAAAAAAGACGAAAAATTTACCATTCCCCCCCTAGCTCCGAAGATTGCAGACCGATCCATGTACAATGTATTAGGCGTTTGTAGATATCAATCTATATTTTACAGGAAAAATATAGAGAAGTCTGTAATAATAATAGTTTTTGAAAAATGGACAAAAGAGGGGATTTTTTTTCAAAAGGGGGTACCTACCCATGTGGGGTATCAAGTGAAAGGTATTGTTTCGGTCTTTTTAAAACACTTTTTGAAATTTCTGTAAGTTTCATACTTTTTAAAATATTTCAGAAAATTGATTGTCCAAATAATTGGCAAATGTTTGTTTGAAACCCTCGGCGCGCGAGTTACACTCGCACTTGGCGGATCTTGTTTAAATATACATACATACCTATCTGAAGTATCTGCATTTGTTAAGTGTACCTACCTGCATGTAATAATTACATTGTTTAAACAGGTATTGCACACAGTTTGTAGTTGTATGCGAGAGTCGAAGAATTTATATCCACAGGAGGGTGTGGCACGGAGGGCGGCGGTGCGGTATGGCGTCATAAATAAATAAAACCGGCCAAGTGCGAGTCAGACTCGCGCACGAAGGGTTTCGTACCATTATCTATAAAACGGCAAAAAAATCACGTTTGGTGTATGGGAGCCCCCTTAAATATTTTTTTGATTCTGATTTTTAGTTTTGTTGTTATAGCGGCAACAGAAATACATCATCAGTGAAAATTTCAACTGTCTTCACGGTTCATAAGATACAGCCCAGTGACAGACGGACAGACGAACAGCGGAGTCTTAGTAATATAGGGTCCCGTTTTACCCTTTGGGTACGGAACCCTAAAAATGCTGGACAATTCACACAGCATTATCTAGCACCAAGTTAAGCAGTGCTTGTGTTATGGGTACCTACTAGATAACTGATATTATAAATATAATACAATACACTGACTGATTGATATTTTTTATTATAAATAGATAACGACGAACACCCCGATAAAATATTTGCAGATCGTACAAACATTTATCCTAAGGCGGGAATCGAACTTGCAACCTAGTCGCAGGACCTTCGTCCACCGCGCCACAGAGGTTTTCGTAATATAGGTAAAGGATTAAAGGCGCACAGCTACCACCCAGCACAAAATTGGGCTTAGAAATATGGACTTGAACTCGTTCATCATTAGATACATTTTACAGTGACAAAATGGCTTTCCACAAGCTTCAAACATCGTCATCTGATCCCGTCAATATAAAATACATCAAAAACTTACGAGATAAAGCCCATATTTGAATAAACATTTTTGTACTGCACTGTAGCGGTGATTTTCAGGTGTGCGATAAGCTTAAGACATTTGGAATGGTGGAATACCTTCATACAAAGTAAAGTGAACCTAGAACATACCCAGCAAAGTGCAGATTTATTCTGTTGGAGACTATGAAGTGTGGATTTCTTGGAAAGGATTGGCCTTGTCCGATTAGAGAGCGTGGAAGAAGAATAACTTTGAGATCCTACTGGCTGTTCAAATATGAAATCTAGGATTCTTATACCCCTACACCTAATATTACATTTCATTCTGTACAAAAGCGCCAAGATATATTCAATAGTATTTGCCTGCGACTTCGTACGCGTGGACTTTCTTTTCAGCCTAGCCAATACTTCGAAATGTTAACCCTTCAGAATACATATTCAATAGTTGGCTACGAGACGGGAAGCCACATTTACCATTTTGTAGCTAGCTACCAAATCTGGCTACAAGATGGGAAAATCGTTTCCATTTAGTACCTAGCTACAAGACGGGAAAGCACATTTCCCATTTCGTAGCT
Source organism: Eupithecia vulgata (assembly GCA_946478455.1). Taxonomy (NCBI): domain Eukaryota; kingdom Metazoa; phylum Arthropoda; class Insecta; order Lepidoptera; family Geometridae; genus Eupithecia; species Eupithecia vulgata. Next base: position 10,196,052 of record OX297862.1, on the reverse strand, counting down.
AGCTACCAAATTTGGCTACGAGATGGGACTAAATGAGTTTTATAACTTTGATGAAAAAATATCTAAAACCTCTCAATTTTGACACATATTTGCCTTCTTTTCCCGAACAATATCACTTACTGACTTGATTTTTATATTGCATAAAGCAAAGGCAGGGTAACAGATACGCCGAAATAAATATTTGATTACATGAACCGCACTCTTTTAATTAGAAGAAATCTCGATTTTTGCACACGCGGTCTACTCTGTCCCGCTCCTAATGAACGCGAAATTCTATGCCTATCCTTTTCACAAAACGGCCTTGGAAGAGGCGCTTTAAGTTTAAATCTAACTCACCCAAAAAAGTGCAGACGTTTTGATCAGGAACTTCGGCGTACTGTACTCTTGCAAGACAGGAGAAGGCTAGCAGCATCATAGCCACATGGCAGATCAGGGTGCGTCCGTGCAAGTTGCGCAACTCTGGTAGGGCGCAGTACACAATCAGGGTAAGGGCCAAGCACACACATGAAATGGTGATTGTCTGTAAACATTTTCAAATATTAGATGCCTGTTTTATCATCACAGATAACTCCATGCATTTGTTCTCAACGGTCGTTCCTTGCAAAGGATTGGCTTTTGTCCAATGAATATAACAAATAAGAAAATTTAATAATGTCCCAAAAAAAACTATTTCGGCAGGATTCGAACCTGCGCCCTGCCGTCTTTCCTGCCGAAAAAAATTTGGGACAATATTAGTTCTTATATTTAGTCTTTTCTATATTATTTTGTTTTATGTGTAAATGTGTATTACTCGTAAATCTATGGACCGATGGTTGAAAAAAAAAAAAAAAAAACTTTATTTTATAAAATTACCTACAGTTCACGAAGGTACAGATTTCCTACGGTCTCCGCACTAGGCAAAGCCTGTATCGCGGAGACCTGTCATTTGTATTAAATAAATTGGTTGTCTGGAATAATGAATTTTGATTTATTTTATTTATTAAATTTTCGTATTTGTCCAGTGCGATTAACGCCAAAAGTAATCAATATAACATTTATAGAAATCTAAATAATAAATTAGGCACTATTATTTAGATTTCTATGATAACATCATGGCCTTTATCCTGCTTTTGTTTCCGCATTATGATGTTCATGATTATCTGACTGAGACAATCCCATGGGTCGTAGATTCCTATTTTATGCAAAGAAATATTTGGTTAGAAAATTAAGCATTACTAACTTCAACAAAATAGCTAGAAGCGGCTCTATAGACTTACTTTTTAAATTCCGAAGAATTCTAAACGTAGAATTATCTGAAGGCAAATCTATTTTAGTTCTATGTGCATGCAAGATATACACTTTTAGTTTAACAGAGTCTACGATGCGATTACGAATAATGTTTTCGTCGCATAAGTTGCTTACCACGAATGAAATACGATAATTTTTATTCTGCGCCTTCACGAAACAAATTATTCCGGTGGTGATGATTTCACCCCCAGGACAGTGCCTGCTGTCGAAGGTTTCCAGGCAGTATTCGTCATTGTTTGCGAGGGGAGACTCCAAGTGGCCGTCCTTCGTGAGCTGGTGATAGTCTCTGGGCAGCGAGCGATTCAGCCCCGCCTTCCCCGTTTCACACCACAGATCAGTTTTGAGGCCTAGGACGTCTGAGAACAACTATCTTTTTTATAATATAAAGACCCACCTTATATTTAGTTTTAGTTAAACTAGATGCCTTATAAATCAATAGGTAGATTAATTAGATCCCTTAGTAGGGAAGCCTACATAATTATAAGATTTTATTTTGATGAAAATGCGGTAAAACAAGGGTGAAACCAATTAAGTATAAATAATAAGAGTACTTGAGTGGGTTAAACCCTTTTTCACAAATACCAACAAACGTTTATTTTTTTGAGTTCCGTACCAAAAGAGTAGAAACGGGAGCCTGTTTCTACTTGCCTCAGTCCGTCTGTCTGCGAGTTTAACATCATCAACCCTATTACGTTGGTAGACAGTTCAATCATTAAGTATACGAGTAGCTAAATAACAACAAATATTAAATTACGATGATGATGATGAATAAATGAATGTCCCAAATCAATTATAGGCAGCCGTCGCCGCCGTCGTCGGTCGCCGCCATACTACAAACGTTATTTATTCGGTTTTTTGCTCGACCTTGACATTCACTGGATCTTTTGAACACGCAACAATTATAAAACTCGAAACCGAATCATAACGAAGGTTTAAAAAGTGAGTAATAGCTACATACATACATACTATAGCTAATAAATGTAACAAAAAAATATGACACTAATATTATAAGTGCGAAAGTTTGGATGGATGGATGTTTGTTACTTCTTCACTCCAAAACTACTGAATGGATCTGGTTATAATTGCATAGATATAGTTCTATGTCTAGAATCAAACATACATTACTTTTTATACCATAAAACAGTTATCATGGGATGAAAGTAACCTTAAAACGTTTTCATAAACACAACGCGTGAGAAGCCGCGGGCAGAAACTAATTACAAAAAAATAAAGTAAGATTAAACGTCTAAAAAAGCTAAGGCCTCAAGGCAGCCTCAAGTGGCAGAACATGTTATTGCCGTTTGCTGATATATAAAAGGAAATCGTTTTTTTAGTACGGAACCATACGTATACTAGTCAACTCAATCTTGGCTGGTTGTATTTTTTCATGCTAAGGGGAAACAATCGTATACTTTTACGAGTCTATATTAGAATGAACCAATTAATTAATTAAGGATTATAGTTTATACAAAGATTAGATTTGCAATAAAAATAAAAAGCAATAATTATGCATTTAGTTTCGACTTAAAAGATAGAATATAAAAATATAAAAGACAGTCTTTGGGGCTAATTTCACTAAACATCAAAAAACCTCCTACTTGTAAGATTAAGGTACTTACTGAACTAAGTATTGCAGCACTTGATTGATGAGATTGGTGAAATGGAAATGACCTATCATTTCGTCATTATGTTATATATTAGGTAATTAAATTAGGGAACTACTCACCAGTAAATCCAGCTCCATTTTGTTCCTTCAAAGGATCCAAATAAACATCAATATCAAATGGGATCTCTTCTTCAGCACTAGAAACACACTTGCTCATGTAGCTGCCACAGCGTCGCGTCTTATAGTGCTGTCCGATAGGGCAGCACTTCCTGAGGCAGTATGCTCCATAGTTAGAGCAGTTCCGCGTGCACACGCGAGCCACTAGCCTGACCTGTTCAGGATCCCGGTCCACGCACCACTCTCCTCTCTGCGCCAGGCCTCCTCCCTCACCATTCCTCTTTGACACCCTCAAGCTGCTCCCCTCCACCTCCAAAGAATAGAGCTCCTCGCTCAACTCTACCCCGTATTCATCAGCTTTACAGTGCAAGCCTTTTTCTACTGCATAAATAACTTCACTGCTCACGTTCAAATACTGCACTAACAATTCCTCAGTGGTCTCCGGATCATTACGACACAAGTGGTTAACATCATCGTAACTCTGTCCTCTTTTACAACATTTCCGAATGTGTTGTATTGACAAACTGGTATCAGGTAAGATTTGCGTGTCATTTTGAATGCAAGTTAAGGCCACAATTTTTGGAATGTGAGATGACTTGGTTCCGTTGGTGATTTCGAGAATCAGTCTGTCATAGCAGAAGTCTGCCGAATTCAAAAGTCCGTGATCTAGCTCATATGCCGAAAGATATTTTATACGTAGATCACCGCAGTTGTTGGGAATACCATCATCCACCGTCACACTGTCACTTATAAACAGAGGTGCTTGCGAAACGTTGTAATTATTTTCAATAGTTTCCCGATCCAAGCACTCGAATTTTTCATCACTGTCGTTTTTTGTTGCTACCAGACTGCTATCCCGTGAACAACACTTGCGGAAGACCGTCTGGCTGTTGGCACTCGCGAGCACGTATGCACCGACAAAAATTAGAAGCCACATGTTTTAAATATTTACGTTTAATACAGGTGGTGTACTTCGGGCTCGAACAGCATTGTTTATTTGTGTTGATTGGTGCGGCGCTGCGCTCGGGGCCGCGTCTGCCTGTGGAGTGATGCCGAACCGGCGTCCGACTCCAACCGCGTCGGAGGCTGCTTCGCCCTTGACTCCGCCCTTGCAAATTCCCAAACCAGTTCACGCACAATAAAGCCGCGTTTGCCCAATTTTCTCCCCTCACTGACCAAATCAATAGTCGCTTCAAATGTTATTTATGCACTGTAACCGTAGAAAGAAATCACTGAACATTAACAGCGCTATTTCACAATAACATACGCCTGGTGCCTCAAGAGGTTCGCGTTACTTTGGCACAAAGACGCTGATTCACACCTATCACCTACTGATAAAACTTGAAAGAACGATTGATTCTACTGATTACATAGCATACCTAGAATTCAAAATGTAAATAAATAGATGGCCCTTCGTTATTCTTATCATGTCCTATCACAGATAGGAATAAAAATAATTATCTACCACGTTCTGTAGACCTAGCTAACCAAGAACTTTTGTCCAGTACTATGAGTCATCATATTTTTTGTGATCACAACTCTATGTTAGAACTGTGGTTGCTCTAACTACAATGTACCGTGGGTGTTCCGTCTAACTAGCATTAGAATTTATAACTGTTTTTATTTACGTACAATTAGTGGAGTTTGCGTCCGGTTTATGATAAGATAATAAAGTCCTCTAAAGCGTTTTAACTAGAGTAGGTACATTCACTTTGAACATAATCAAATGTTTGCTATCAATTTGTACTTAGTTTTGTTTGATGTTTTATTTTATATTATTTTTCAAACAAAATCAACAGCCCTTAGGTTAGACGGCCAATTAGTGATTTCCATTATAAAACAATATAATGCACATTTGAATGCGTTTCCCGAATAACTGCAATTCCCAAAACATCTTATTATGCCTACTTATTAGTTAGTTATGATAAGTAGTTTTTTTTTATTTAAACTATTACCAAGGGAACTATGCCTTTTGCCATGATATGCCCATGTCATGTCAATGACATGTCGACAATCTTATTTTGCTAGAGGATAAAGCGTAATATAGAAATACTTTTTTACTATTTATTTATTTTCAGACACACTTCAAACAACAATTACTTTGGAGAACAGTTATTTTAATTCCGTATTTCGTAGTTTTTATCTAATTGTATCATTTTTCTTTGAAAGGACAAATATTATATCAAGTTTTCTGAATCACCCGTGATTATCACGTAGGACTTCATCGTCATTATCATCATCAGCCTATACCAGTCCACTGCTGGACATAGGCCTCCCCTAATGAGCGCCATAGCGCCCTGTCTTCAGCTTGCCGCATCCAGCATCTGCCAGCAGTCTTTCGCAGATCGTCATCCCACCTGGTCGGAGGGCGTCCTACACTACGTTTTCCGAGTCGCGGTCTCCACTCAAGAACACGTTTACCCCAGCGGTTGTCGGCCGACAGTATTCCGGAGGAAAATCCGTAAAAAACGGTAATTAAAACAAGTTTGTTTTTAAAAATTCACATAGAAAAAAATATAATTAATTCTTAGTTCATTACATTACATACTTACATCAAAAAGATCTTACAAAAATACAACACCTTACTCATCTAGATCCCTTTTTTATTTGACTCGTAGTGTTGGCACATAAATTACTTAACTACATTATTTCTAATAACTTAAAGCAATTGGACGTAAAACATTCATTTTTATAAGTAAAGCTTAGTATAACTGGGCAGGATTTGATTTAAAACACTAGACAAGCGCATTTTAAGTAGGTATTGGGACTAGAACCTACCTACGGGACAATTTGGTAAGATGAAAAAAAGAACAGATAAAACTTAAAACATTTACTATATCTGCAAGGTGTTCCACGGCCATGGGACATGAAGGGCCAGAAATATCAATCTAATCTATATATCTATAATCTAATCTAATGTTTATGTAAAATAACATTCTCTTTATATTTTATACAGGGTGTCCGGTAATTAATGGATAACCCCGCAGGCAGTTGTTCGGGGCAGGGGGGCAACTCAGAAAATAATAAAAAAAACTATCTGGTTTTTTTTTTTTTTAAGTGCTAAATTTTATACCTTTGTTCAAATTTTTGAGCACTACCCGTGCTACTAATCCGCGGTTATTTCCAGAGAAAATCAATTCGTTATTATTCAATTTGTAGCCGTAGTGTCCAAAAATTTGAACAAAGGTATAAAATTTAGCACTTAAAAAAAATAAAAAAAAATCCTATACCGTTGCAGGTAGATTTTTTTTATATTTTTTCTGAGTTGCCCCCCTGCTATGGATAACCCCGCTGGCACTTGTGGGGGGACAAGTGCCAGCGGGGTTATCCATTAATTACCGGACACCCTGTATATGATTTGATTACCGGATATTTTGAGATTTTATTTTATTAGAATTTGAATTTTTCTAAGAGTACATTTTTGTTTTTATGGAAATAAAGACACTTTGACTTTGGTAAGGCAAGTAATTTTTCAACATTCCACCTTTCACCTTTCAATAAAACTTACTATCTTTAAAATTTCTGGTACTTGCTCTTCATTATGTCCCATGGTCGTAAGACACCCTGTATAAGTAGGAATATCAAAAGAACCTACTTAAACTGTGTAGGTATACCTGTTCTAGTTGTTAAATTTATCAATTATTAGGCAATCGGACAAAACAATATATCATTTTGTAGAAATTGCGATAATTTTCATAATCAGTTGTAAGTGTAACAGCATGAAGAAGAAAAAAAAGTGAGCTCAATTTGACCGATTCCAATAGTAGATAGTTATTATGAACCTTATCATTGTATCATTTTAGCCAATGACACAGACCTAATGTAGTTCTGATAAACTTACAGGGTGTTTCTCTTCTTAGTTTGATCCTTTACAAATGGCCCTGTTTTAATGTTTTCCTGATAAGCTTACAGAGTGTTTCTCTTCTTAGTTTGATCCTCTACAAATGGCCGTGTTTGTAAATAATTGTTAAAATTCCAAAATCAATACTTTTCACTACTACATCCAAATTCTACAGTTACCGCCAAAAGTTTCTAAGCCGAAGATAATTTTCTAAAACTAGTCACTTACCTAAATCTTCGAAGTTCAAGAAATTAAGGTTTTTTTTTTTAATTTTACCTGCTCATACATAGTGATTTTAGCGTACCTTTTCATTCAGCCACATAAAGGAAAGCAAAACGACCCGTAGATAGGAAATAGGATTCGGCCGTAAGTAGCTGAAAAGTTCCTACAAGTAGGTACATTACACGAAAGATATTTAGGTACATACATAATATGAAACTTTCCTCAGTAATCAATCTATGCTCGAGTAACTTCAGCTATAGAAAAATCGTTACTCAAAGACCGATGACTGAGCCAGCTTTTATAATAAGGGCTTTGTTATTATTCCATACTCAGTCATCGATCTATGTCCAGAAAACGTAACGTGTAACGGTATTGCTATTAGAAAATCGTTAGGTACTCAAGCAAAGATATGTGACTGAGCAAACTTTTATAATACCTACCCTTAGAATAGGTATTCCATGTGTGTTTAAAATCTAAACGTTTAATGGCAACCGCAGCTTTTGACGACCATGTTCTTGTATTTGCGAAGGATTACGTTGGAGTCATCCGTGTAGTAGAGAACTGATATCGGAGACAGCTTGATTGGAGCACAAGACGGTTTCGGCACCTAAGATACATCATAAATATAGCATTAATGGTTAGTTTATTATATGAAATAACTGAATACAATAGAAGAATTATTGGTACTGATTTTCAAAACACATAGCTAGGACCATTCTTGATAAGTCGATTTGTTTTGGTATTTATAAAATTTTAATACTTATAATAATAATGTCCTAAAAATTTTCGATTTCGGCAGGATTCGAACCCGCACCTCACCCTGTACGCTCACCTCACCACAAAAGCCTATAATAGTCCACACTGGACGCAAATCATCTAAGGCATCGCAAAAAAATGGCACTAGGTAAGTTTGCTTCGTCCATTACGCGATCTCCCAACAATGTCTCTTCTTTAGACTCCTTATTTTGGGACTCTGGTTAAATGACTGCGAAACTCTAAATTTTGATTCCATTCTTGATATTTAGTTTTGTGTAATTAATGGATGTTGATCTGAATAAAAAATCTTTTTATATTTTATTTTAAAACACCCCTTGTTTGTGGTAGACACGTTCAGAAGTGGATGTAGGTATAACGGCTGAGGAAGGCGTGTATTTTTCGAAAAAGCCAGTAACAATTACATGGTAATGTACCTAGTTGACGTTTCTTTATATATTTTTCAAGAAATTTTATCGATGAAACTGCTTATTTCGCGATTATTTTTCAAAAAACACTACTACTAAGCTTAGTCCATCATCTTTGATTCCATCGGAACCGGAGCGGTAGGGTTTGGAGCAGCAGGGTTTGGTCCTGGGAATTCCTTTGTAATTTCCTAAATTTCAGAATAATAATAATATTTTTATAATTAATATTTATTTCAGTTAATTTTCCACAATTATGGCGAACGGGCGGATGGGAAAACAATTATCAATTATTAAACCAGTTCGAATTCAAAGTTGTAATCGATGTTAGAAATCATTTAACGATTTCCCGGTTCTCAGTCTAAAAAATTCGGAACGAGAACTAAAGAAGAAAGAAGAAGAAGAAAGAACTGAGATTTCCCTGGACCAAACTCTACCGCGTACGCTGCGTTCGATCAGATACCGAGCCGGTGCAGGTGGACGCACAGTTTTAATGTAAATAGTCATATCGCAAAACACAATAAAAAAATGTATATAATAACTAGCGGTCGGCCCCGGCTTCGCACGGGTAGTTATTTTAGCAATAAAGCTCAAATTGACTACGTTTTAGTTACAAATCATTTGTATGGGAAAAAGAAGGGCTATTTTTAGGGTTTTTCCAGCAATAATTCTAATTTTTCTCGCCGTAAAAACCATCCTTGAACTTCAACGAACATTTTAAAAAAAGATTTGGCCAAATTGGTCCAGGCGTTGTTGAGTTATGCGCTTACCAACACATTTTGCGATTCATTTTTATATTATAGATATAAATACTATTTAACGGGTATTTATCGCGTTTATTTACCTATTTTTCCCGACGTTTCGACAGGTTTACACACTGCCGTGGTCACGGGAAAATAGGTAAATAAACGCGATAAATACCCGTTAAATAGTATTTATAATTATGTGTTCAGATCGCGTAAGTTTAAAAACATTTAATGTTTATAATATTATCTATCATTCTTACATTGATCTGGTTATGTATTATATTATTTTTTAACAATTAAAAGTATTATGTAGTAATAGTAGTATTTATCTAATTTTATCATTGTCTTTTTTTGGGTAGAATGCAAATACTTTATTATTGTATTTTCTTAATAAGCTTTATGTTTTGTACTAGAATAGTAGGTATTTAATCTTAATTTTCATTTTTAGTTTAGTTAGGTTGTTATTGGTTAAAATAGAGGCACAATTGTAAAAACTTTAAAAGGAGAAGCCCTGGATCCTGAAATACAGCCTAGGCTAGTTTAGGACCCTATGGATTCAATATTATACTGAAACACTGTAATTGTGTCTAATAATGATTTTTATGTTTTTATGTGTTATGATATCCAACCTTTGTAGGATTGAGTAGATGCACCAGAGTCTGCACGATGGCGTGGTTGGTCGCGTTTTTGTGCGCGTTCAGAGGGAAATTGCATTCTCCGCTGCAATAGAACGCACCGTACCCGTCCGGTGCTATTATCCAATCCTGCAGACAAAAAATATTACAGTTATTAAAAAGTTGACATTTTGTCTTATCAAGTTATCGCAGGGCTTCTTATGTTAAATTATTGGTACTATTTAACACAGACATAATTTTTTTTATTAACGGGTATTTATCGTTTATTTATTTACATATTCGCCCAGGTTTATGAAATGATATGAAATTATTCTGTTTCAAATTATTATTTCTTGTAGGTACTTAAAATATGCAGCTTTGACATGACCAAGTGTTACGTGTGACCCTAAGATATGAATAAATGAATTGTATTGAAAAACTCTCTCTGGAGACCGCGACTCGGAAAACGTAGTGTAGGACGCCCTCCGACCAGGTGGGATGACGATTTGCGAAAGACTGCTGGCAGATGCTGGATGCGGCAAGCTGAGGACAGGGCGCTATGGCGCTCATTAGGGGAGGCCTATGTCCAGCAGTGGACTGGTATAGGCTGATGATGATGATGATGATTGAAAAACTCAAAAAATCAACTACCTAAGGGTTTAATGTTCTCTTTGATCAATTTGTAGGTTGGGTTACAAACATTGGACGTTAAAACAAATCATGCTTAAACTAGACTAGACTAGCACATCCACTGCCCAGCCCTATAGCGTTTGCAAAGGCGATAGGCGTGATGCTGCACAGCATGCTACTCTACTTCAAGATTGTGCTCACAGGCATTCTTAGTGTTTATTGTTTGTGTGAAAACAAGGTAAACATATTGTAATTCTTATGAAAATAAAGATCTTGAACCAGGGAAATGAGGCACAATTTCATTGCATTGAAATAGCTATGTACTGACCTGCCATTCTAAATCCTTGAAACTAACGTACAGGGTTTGAATTTCGCAGCTTCTCGTTGTCCAATGAGCCGTATCTGAAAATAGTAGGTACATCAGGTTTAACCCATTCACTGCCGAACCTCTGACCTGCGCTCATTATTAGAGATGTAAGTCATGGGCGGCGCGGTAACGTTTACTTATTAAGTCCAAAAGTCCTGGTATAAGTTGGAAAAGGTTTAAAGGACAAGACGACTATACCCAGCATTCAATATTATACCTAGTAGGTATATATTATCTGTGCTGTAGTATTATATTATCTGTGCTAATACAAGAGGTTAAAAGAGGCTAAATGCGAAAGTTGTGATGTTTTTAACCTCTTCACGCCAAAACAACTAAACGGATTTTTTTCATGATCTGGGTTAACATGCAGACAATCCCGGAAAATCCCGGGCGAAGTCGCGTGCTGAATCTAGTTAAGGGGGCTAGATAATGCTGTGTGAAATGTCAAGCATTATTTTATTTATTTTAATTAAATAAAGCTAAGCTACAGATTATGGTAAAAGTTAACACTCTCGTCGCCACGTTAATTTAAGGATTTTCGATTAGAGCTTTTTAGAGCCGGCGGCAGTGCGGTGCACCGGCGACCCGTAAATACATAAATAAATAATGCTGGACAATTCACACAGCGTCATCTAGCCCCAAGCTAAGCAGAGCTTGTGTTATGGGTACTAGATACATAATGTAATACGATACTTAGATAGATATTTTTTATTATACATAGAAAACAACCAGAACACCCTTAACAAATGTCTGCAGATCGTACACACATTTGTCCCGAGGCGGGAATCGAACCCGCAACCTCATGCGTCGCAGGCAGACCTTCGCCCACGGCGCCACAGAGGTCGTCAAAACATACATTGGTAGGTACATTGGTATAAGTAGGTGGCGCGACGCACCGCACTCGAAAAGTTACGATCTACCGGCGAACCGCGTGTCGACGAGAGTGCTAAGACTTAATAAATATATTCACCAGTAAGTGGATTCCTCAGGTAGTTCTCAGAGTACCCGTGAGCTCGCCACCGCCTGGCCTCTCGTTTTCTTCTTGCCCCAGCATCAGTATTCCCAAGCTTTGGACCGTTCTTGAAGAAGGCTACCAAAAACGGCTGCTTCCCTTCGGAAACCACGCCTCTTGGCTCTTCTAAACCAATCTCTTCGGGCTTCACGTTCCGCTCTGGAAAAGTTATAAGAAGAAATGGAAAATTCTGATGCTGTTTGGGAAACTTTAAGAAATTTCTTGTTTATGCGAGTTCAAAAGTTCGATACAAAAGACTTGAACGCGCTTCACTTTTCAAGTTCTCCATTGTTCTCTAGATAAGGCCTGCCATGCCAATTCTCCCACCAAGCACTTACCGCCAAGTACTTGGCGCGCGGAGCTCGGAGTGGTAACATCTCTGGTGGGACCCTGCCGGTGTTTGCTTAGAGCTCTCAATGTCAAGGTCGAGTATTGTGGTGTCCTGATGATGTCTCGTGGAGAGACGAAACTAGTTGACGTCTTGCTTTGATAGATTTCTTTTCATTTTGTAGTTGGTGTGGTTTTTTCTTCTACAACACTGATTACATTTTGTTAGAGCTTATCGAAGAAGGTTTTGCGCGGAATTATTACTAAATATTTTCATCTTTATATTTTGCAATGGATTTCCGCAAAGTAACGCCTGAATCTATTTTTTATTTTTAATCAAATTTAAATAGGCAGGTTCCAACTAGTGTTAGGTACATTGTAAGTTGTCCATTCCTTAGTTAAGGCATCATGTTTAAGAATAATGTGGGATCAACTTTGTTATCCCGATATTGCAAATTATCCAATATTCAGCCAGCCAGCCTTCCGACGTGGCTATCGTCTCTAATCAGAGCATCTTACCAGGCTGCGAGTGAGGATGCATGGTGATGAAGAAGCCGCGGTTGTCAGCCGGCGACGTGAGCCACGCAGCCAGTGCTGACGTCACGTTCAACTCCAGCCAGCCTTCGGACGCGGCTGTCGTGTTCACACGCGCCACTTCTTCTAGTTGTAGACTCCTGGTAATTGGGAGCATGTATTTTTGTAAACAAATTTTGAATAGGGTATTTTACGAAATTATTATTATTTATTATTTTTAGAAATTTTCTCATATACCTAGAGTATATGAGAAAATTTCTAAAAATATAATTTTGACATAGCTAAGGCACAAAACAGTGGGAAAATACGTTTTAGTTTATAAAATGACAAAATAATAATTAGGTATACGAGTACCTATTCAAAGTTTTTAGTTTTTTCTATTTTTTGTTTATAAACACCATGAAATAGTAGGCGAAATGTTTTTATGTCATACAGCTGTGTAGGCAAACTAAAAATTATCAATCATCATCAGCAACATGATGATGATGATGATTCTTAGTTAATGGCAATATAAGTCTGGTTGGACTCTTTTCTGCCAGTGTCAAGTAATGGAAAATAATAGTAAAATATGAGTTAGCAAGTTATGAAGAATGTTGATATTTTCACCAGAGCCTAGTTCGTTATCTAGCAGGGTACACCACGTGCAGGTTAGGTTGGCTTGGGAGACATGATCTTGGAGTCTCCCTTGTACCCCTCATCAGCAACATTAGCGCATTTGTTTCAACTGTCATCATGGACAGCGGGTTAAATTGTCTAAGTCATGACCACATGACATAGCAATATGGCGTCCACTTTAGTACTATACTTATAAATCTGTGGCGTCCACTGCGTCCAGCTTTTTCGTCAAGGTACGCGCGTAACTTGAAAATGTAAATATAGGTACTTTAAAGGCACTTTATTAAAAGAATAAATAAACATTTTTAGTGGTTCGTTGGCACTAGGGAACTTAATTGAGACAGTTTTCAAAAATGGGTGTAATAGTCCACAAAATATGTTCAGTAGTTTTGGACATTCTAGGTAACAAAAAAAACACACTTCACAAACTTTGCGCTTTATACTATTAGAATGCAACTTCACATGTGGAGGAATTGCGATCTGCAACTGACAACTCTCATGAGAGTTTAATAAGCACATTAGGAACATCATCATTATCAGCCTTAGCATACATACCCTAAATTATCGACGCTAAGTACCCGGTGCGCGACGACCGTGTACAGACTAGTAGGGTCTTCGCTCTCAGTTGGTGACTGATGGAGCCTCAACTCTGCCGTGAGAAGAGCTGATGCGTCGCCAGGAGTGCCAGCTACTTCGAACCAAACGTGCCTTCCATGCCCGTGGCGTAGCGCGCCCAGGTGGTGACCTGAAAACACGTTTTATTTTCTTATTAATCTTTCAACTAAGATAAAACAGACGTCCTTTTGCATAAACATAATGGTAAGGTTTTGTATTGCCTAATGATGATAATGCCGCTAATGCTCGCGAAAGTAGAGAAGATGACTCGAGTCGATAGTAACGGTGTCCTCCCCCTCTTTACGGACTTCACATAACCCCCTGAACATGCCATTTAATGTTCTCTAACTCCATTTCCAACTGTGCTAGATAATGGTCAAGCCTCAGAGTTCGTCCATTGAACGTAGCCAAACCAGGGTCAAAAGATGTAATGAATGGTAGCATAATGTACCCCTAGGAAATTCCTGGCACCCCTGCCCCACCTTTAATGTGGCCGCTACCATTCCATGACCAGCAATAGCGAGGCGGCCGGGAACAGGGGGCCATTTTTGGCAGTAGGTATATAAGTAAGGTGTTAATGCCCATAACATAATCCCTACGCTGAGCATGCGAGTTGGGGATCGCAGTTCGATAGTAGGGTTGTTTGTTCTGCAGGCGGTGCTTCTGCCCGCCCCCCGGTGTTTGTCCCTTAGTCGTCTTTTACGACAACCGTGGGAAGAGTTGGGGTGGTGCTATTCTAAGCCGGCACCACCACACAGCAAAATATAAACTTTAATAGGTAGGTATTTATTTTAATTAAATAAGCTTGACAAAAAAGGCGCCCACAGAAGGCCGCAGCAGGCCAGCAGCCTACCGCCCCGGGCCATGGCACCCTTGGCCCTAGGGTAAATGCGCCCCTGGAAATAGAAATCAAGAACCTAAAAATCACCTTTTAAAGTTTCTACAGAAACAACGCGACTGACAGTCAGAAACTAGTAATATATGTATAAACGCGAAGGTGCATAAATATAGTTTAGGTATATTTTATCCGGGAAATATGCAAGCGAAGCCCCGGGCAAAGATAAACAGAATAATCCTGTCATCTTATTTATATATCTGCCCACCACGAGCTTAGTAGGTAAGGTACTTACCACCAATGCAGTGATAATTTATCATTTCAGATAAACATAGGTAGGTACAAGTTTCCGTAGTTATTAATGAGTTGGTATCGTTTGTCTAAAATCATAAATAATTCATTTAATATCAATGATTTGCGTATAAAATTAAGGATTGGCCACCAGGTGTTGATATTTTAGTAGTAGTAATCTGATACTCATTGCAGGTGTACAAAATTAATGAAATATGCTTAATGGTAGCGTAGCTACATATAGGTAACTACGGCTAGGTAGGGGAGTCGAGGGTATTGCCGTAAACCTAACTTCAAAAATTATTTTCTACGAATCTGTTGAATATATAAACCCAACTGTTATGTTATTATAAACCTATGATAAACTTACATACATATATACTTACATACCTATAGTGACTTTAAATTTATTGAGTTTCTTTGAGTAAAAACAATTTTAGAATAATTTTTCGAACAATAAACATATTTTAATTTAAAAGTCGACTTGTACGGTGTTGCCCGACACATAGCGTGTAATTCTGTACATCTGTTCTGCTAAAATCATACAGGTTTTTGTCTCATAATGCGAATTTAAAAAAGCTTCTAATAATCATTCAGTTGATAAAAATTTCATTAAAAAAACGCACAATTATAGTTTTCGAATTTTAGTTCCATAAATAAATGTGAAGGTTGTTTTGATATGTACCTACTCCGTCGGAATTTCTACATTTCATCACTGTTCTTTTTTTTTTTTGCGAAAACTAGGTATTGTTTTTTTTCAAGTATTTGGTAACTTAGCTCTGTGGCAGCCTATCAGATTTTTTTTTCCCTAAACGCATGGATTAAGAAGAATAAAAATAAAGTGATATAACTAAAATGATGTATAAAATGTTGAACATACCTGTTACACCTTTTGTAATTTTAATTTGAAACATTAATTTTCATTAAGCAATACCTTAAAATATCCAAAATTAATTGGCATTATTCATTTACATTTTTTAAATATAAAAATGTTTAATTATAATATTGAAAAGCAAACTATACACTTTCGCTTTTTTTCTGAGAAGTGTATTACAGATGTAATAAAAAAAGCTTATGATAGATAAAAAAAAAACTCCAATGATATTTTTTTCAATTCTTTAGGGTACCGCCAATATAAAATGTCGATCTTGGCCTACCTCACTCAAAAGCTTGCATTACTAAATAGCTTGTATTGTATGTGGTTGGATAAACTAAATACCTAGGTACTGTGATTGTCGATACAAAAGACATCAACGCGCACTCTTTAGAGAGGTGCCTATTCCACTCATCCAATTTCTTTGTCCAATGTACATTTGATCAAAAAACTTGGATAACTTCATCCAATTTACTAGCAGCACCGATATTTGATCAAAGATTTGGATACCTACTAACTAGTAGTCAAAAACAACGCATGCGAAGCCGCGTGCAGCAACTGCTGCACGCGGCTTCGCTTCGCATGCGTTGTTTTTATGAAAACGTTTACAGGTTAATTATTTCCCAAGGAAACTGTGAAGGAAATTTGTATGGGTTAAATTGTAGCCCATGGTTTATTTCAGCATATGGAACTACACCTATGCAAATTTTTAGCCCGATCTGTTGAGAAGTTTTGGCGTAAGGAAGTAACAATCATCCATCCATCCAAACTTTCGCATGTTTAATATTAGTGTGATGTGACGTAATTTAATTTTAAATCAACTATACGCAAATTACTAGGAATCTGGGACAAAGATATTGGATGAATGGAATGGGCCTTCATCCAAGAACTTTGATCAAATATTGGACAAAGATATTGGATGAATGAAATGGGCCCCTAGATAGATAATAAATAATAAATAATGCTGGACAATTCACACAACATTATCTAGCCCCAGATGAACGTTCTGTTGTTGTAATTGATTTGGTGGTGGCTTTTAATTAAAATAGAACTGATTAAAGTACGTCAAACCTAGGTTTATAAATAGGTAGTGTAATAGAGTCGTTGTGGGTTTGTATTTTACAGTTTGGAAGATACCTACTTGGTATAAACAACATTGACTAACTATCATAAATAATCATAATACCTACAGTCAATGCAACTTCTATTTTATACATGCCGTTTTTCCTCGAATCTGCAAATAAGCTTTTACAACAGAATGTATTGTATCCTATCTAGTACAATGTATAGATGGTGTCAAAATTCTCCTGAGTGACCCACAATTATGTTAAAAAGAAATTTTCGGAAAACAAAACCTTTTACATTCTTCGATAGAGCGTAGACTTCGTCAAAACAATCGTTCTCAATACAATGGGTGGTCTTATCTTTAAGAAAGGCCTGAATAGTAAAATAAAAGGGGCATTAATAATATTTTATTTTGTCTTTAATCACAGCCGGCTGACGACGACGCCAGCTCGGTCGGATCCCTGTGGTATGCCGCATGCCGGCACCAATTAAGGGACCAATGACTCATCTTGGACCTCTTACCTGAGAACGAACGCTATTTTATAACCGAATTCCAATCTTACTGTGTATATTTTGACTATTCAGATTGCCGAATCTTATAGGTAAGTACCTACCCAAAATGGATCAACTAGGGTTCGATCAAAAACTTACTTAGGTAATATTAATATTTAAAAAAATATGGTTGACTATCCACACTGCATCACCATCGTCATCAGATGGTCAGCAATTCAGCATAGTAAGTAATTTGATGTATAGGTACCTACCTAGAGCTACCCAATACCTAATAAGGTAAGGTTCCCTAAACGATAGATTATAATAATTATACATATTAATGATTTTGTAAGCAAGAGACGAACGGTAGGAATCTAATGTTAAGTTAGCTACTCCGATGTTTTCTAAAAGTAAGACAAGGCCTACCTAGGTAGGCCTACCTACTACAAATGAAAGCAACCATTTCTATTGAAGTAGGTTTAAACTGAAAGTTAGGTGAAATAAACAAAGCATGTAGGTATAAATTGTTAGGTAAACAAATCTATTTAAGACTAAGTGCGCATGAACTGCGAGATAGGCTACCAATAATACCTACCTACCTAGCTATAGGCACAGTCAGCTGCGAAAATTAGTATTTAAGTGCATGAATAGTTACTTGACCAAATTTATATATATTTATTTATTTATTTATTTAAATGGTAAGTGTATAGTAATTGTGATATTATCTTATATATTCCTAATTACTATTATGACAACTTTGTACAAAAAACTTAGGTATGCGTGGACATTTACTTGGAAGTGAGTAAAATAAACGTTAAAACTTGGGAGTAATATAATTACACCTACATATTATCTACGTAGCCGACTGTTCTTATGCACCTAAGATTCTACGCCAAAAGCTTAATTATTATGCAAGTACTTACATGCATTTATGATGCCTATTTACTTAGAACATAATAACTAATAAGGGTTTAAGCTCTACTTCTCATTGGTAGCTATTTGTAATTGATAGTTTGTATACTAACGTTTGCTCTGGAAAGTCATGATAAGATCGCTCTGATCGATGGCTTGCTGCTCGTCTCCAGTGAGCGCCGAGTCGGAGCTCCTGGTTGGACGCGCCTGCTCGTGCTCCTCCGCCAGCTGCTTGTACACGTCCAGCAGAAAGCTCGGCGCCGACCGGTCCAAGGCAGGCGCGCGCGCCCGTCGCGGCCGCTCCCCGAGACCCAACAACTCCAGTATCTCAACCTCTACCACCTTCCGCTCGTCTTGCGTCATCGAATGATGTATCACAGTTTGATCGACGCCGTTGTCGATGTACAGTCCTGATAGGGTCGCCTGCGCCGCCACAATAAACAACGCAATGCACGCGCATCGGACAGAGCGCGCGGCTGCCATGTTAACTCGAGTGCCCGCTAGGCGCTGGACTGGCGAGTACTGACTGACTGAGGCGCGCGGCGCGGGTCCGCACTCCGCCGCCGCACCGAACCTGCCCTGCCCACTCAAGGTAGACCGCCGCGTCGCATACCTAACTCCCCTCTTTCGCCTTCACACATCATTTGTTTCAATACGCAAACAACACGACCGGACACACATCTCTAGACGGTACAAGTTAATTCCGTATGAAATTAAAGCGGATACGAGAATAATTACAAGCACGCTGAGATCTGATCTCAGCATTCTTTATTAGAAAAAGTTCTTTGCTCTTGTTGTAAAGTAAACCTTCATTTGTGTGGACCAAATAGTAACGTCATAAAAAATTTCATGCCACACGCTCGGGGGTACCTGAAAATACCCCATCTATGTTCCCCGATTTTTCGTAGTTTTTGAGTATGACGTCACTGTTTGGTCAACCCTGTATACGCAATCCAATTTCTTGGCTTTAAAGGTGTTGTTTTCTAGCGTGATATCAGATAAAAATCAATTAAAATCAATAAAAAAGTTTTATAGATCTATCGCTATCGCCGCGATATCGCTTTTTCTCAGGAAGGAAGCTAAAAAGCCATGGGCGAAGAGATAAATTAAAATATTCCATAATACTCTTTGTATGAGTTTATTAAAGTCTCGAATCTTATTTTATTCTAGAACAGCTTTGCTACAAAAAACCCTAGTGGAAATATTACCAGTCAGATTCAATAATGGAGATATCTGTTTTTAGGAAATTAATAAAAAGGAAATAATAATGTAGTTGCAATTTCTCGTTTCTGTGCCTTTGTTGAAATTAATTGCTCTTTCTCTGACCCATAACATAACTACTAAGTTTAAAAAAAATGTGCACACTAGAAAAAGTAACAACTACATTATGAATAATTTTACCATAAGTAACCCCCAGAGAACCGCCTATTCCCGATTGTCCCTACCCCCTGCGTTCCTACTAGGAACAATCGGGAAAAAAATTCCCGATTGTTCCTACCTACGATCACACTAGGAACAATCGGGAAAAAATATTCCCGATCGTTCCTAGTAGTAACGAAGGGAGAAAATTACTCGTATTTCTACCTACTGTTTCGCCAGCGAGAAAAAGACTTAAAATTGAAGTATTATTGTGTTAGAAATAAAGTTTTGAATACATCGAATGTTTGAAGGGTGGACGTCAGGTAATTTTTTTTTATTGGAACTGTAATATATATTATCTTATATTGCAATGAAATCAGTCATAACTTAACACTTTGTGTCCATCTATGATCAATACAGCAATTTAAAATAATAACTATTAAATGTACCGTCGTTGTTTTCGGTATTTATTCTTAATACATTATATTGTTTTATTTTTTTTGTAAAAAAAAAAAGTTATTTAATCAATTAATTTCAACTATAGGTACTCCATTTTATTAACCAGTTTTTTTTATACAATAGGGTTACTTTGAATAAATATTGGTGGAAAATATTTAATGACATTTGGTAGCATCAATGTAAAGGACATCACAGGCTCTAAACAATTTTTGGTTTTAAAATCTTCCATCCACCATTTAATTGATCTCTTATTTATTTTCTGATTCTTTAACTTGTAACATTTTTTGCTGCACATGTGACAGCATTGTTGGAGTATGTCTAAGTTTTGGTGATAACCTGTTTTCTGTTATTATTATCTGTTTTGGTTAGTTTTCATTCATATTAATGTCTTTGTTGGCATAAAATATATTGGATTCTTATTCAGAGTATAGAATGATTGCTAGTCTGCAGATAGCTCAACTGTTTTATGTGTATTCGGTACATACACGTACATACTTGTATTAATAATTTTCTTTAAATAATATAACATACACTAATAATATTTGAATATTTTAAAGTTTTTTTTTCTTATTGAAAGAAGCTATTAAGGCTTATTAATTTATTGGATAGATTATTATTTTTGTCACAAAGAACAGAACAGAACTAAATTATTAATTAAAATAAACGTAATTAGGACTAAGAACAGCTTCATACTCAATACAAAACAGCTTAAAAATTACTTTATTACTTAACATACTTTTCCATGAATTTTTTATGAAATTCTGATCTCAAGGAGTCATTAATGAATGAATTTAGTTTCTTCTCTGGTTCAGATCGAGCACAGTTCTTGAACACCACATCATCATCCCAGCGCCTCTTGACCTAAAAAGTGAATATATTTCAATAATACATCCTCCACCTCTTCAACAGCCTAAGGTATAATAAATATAATAATACATACCAAAGCTAAGTAAAGTTAAGACATTCTCATCTAACTTTGTCCTTTATACAGCATGTTATTTTCTTGTCTATGTATGTATGTGGGTTTCTCTTTGGTACTTCAAAGCAATTAAATGGCTTAGTTAATTTGAAGGTTGCAGTTTCAGATCAATAGACTTCTTTGCATTCCAGTATTGTATGCTTTCATGAGCCTTTCATTATGCAATAAAAATAAAGTTTAAGCAAAAAAAGTGAAAAGGAGGGACAGTCAGGGTTTTTTATAAAATTACTAGTGCTTTCCTCTTACAACAACTTTGTATTTACCATCTAACATTAAACTTTTGAATAATGGATAAACACAAACCTTCAAATCATTTTTCTGTCCAGCCGCTGAATAATTCAACAAGGGATTTCCTGACAATATGTTCTCCATTCTTATTCTCTCTTCCTCTAGTTTTCGTTCAGCCTCCTAAAATGATAACAAATTCATTAGCAAATGAAAGTCTACTGGTTTAGACGCAATAGTGGTTGCTTAGCTCATATAATGCTTAATAGATAAATTTATCAAAATACCACCAACATTTAAACTTGATAAGTAATACATGCAATAATTTTACCTTTTTAGCATTATCAATTGCTCTCTCTTTTTTAATTTTGTTCAGCTCTGCTAATAATGCTGCAGTATCATCGTCTGAATCATCAGAATCCGATGAGTCTCCCTCGAGTGGATCATCTGCATCCAAACTAGCAGCGGGCACTTGATCTATTTTAGCGCGTTTAGATAGGGGATCATTCTGCCTTCGGCCTCCTGCTGACTTAGTGTCTTTCTCTCTTTCATCTAATTCTTTGCGGAAGTCTCGCGCACGCAGCTCATCTGTAGTGCCTTGTCCTTGTTCTCTGTAGTGCAAATTCAACGTTTTAGAAATTAAATAAATAATGCTGGACAATTCACACAGCATTATCTAGCCCCAAGGTAAGCAGAGCTTGCGTTATGGGTACTAGATAACTGATATACGTAATATTATACATTACATAGATAGATATTTTTTATTATACATAGAAAACACCCAGACCAACGGAACAAATTTCTGCAGATCGTACACAAATTTGTTCCGAGGCGGGGATCGAACCCGCAACCTCTTGCGTCGCAGGCAGACTCTCGCCCGCTGCGCCACTGAGGTCGTCAGAAATTAAATAAATAAGCAGGACCGCTGTGTCGTTAGACATGCCTAAGGCAGTCTGTGGTCAGACTGTGGATGATGAAAACGTAGATCTATTTAACTATTTTTTTATTATACTCAACATATTTACCTGTATTTGAGTTTGGTATGACCAGGAAGGTCTCTGCTAGAATATTGGCGAGATATCGCACTCAAATCTTTTTCTCCCCTTCCTTGACCTCCTCTAGCAGGATCGAATGTCGGTCTCGCTGCTGTAGTCATCTTTCAGTGCTTATCTTTTAACAATCTATGAAGAATAATGAAGATTAACTGAACTTCGACGTTGAGAAATGGTATGGTTTTGAGATGATTTTAATTTGTTTGTTTATTGAATGACCAACCAAATCATCATAAAAAATAAAAATGGCGTGTTGGCTTGATTGATTGAAGTATTTGACAATTTTGTCATTTTGACATAAAGATGCGCGAATGTGAATGATTTCATTCGAATCTTTCGACTACACAAATCATTCGAACCAATCGAAGGACATCAGTAACTAATTTAGTTGATGTAGGTAATTACTTAGTATTAATTGAAAATCAAATAAAATTATCAAGAAAATATCATAAATTGAACAAAATCAACGTAAAATAAAATTACTAAAATCATAAACTTAATTAACCGCCTCAGAATGATAAAAGTTACTAATCCGTTCCGTTCAATCCCCGCAGGAGCGAATAATTCAGACTAACAAAGTCGTATCGATCAAAGCCATGAATGATCAATTCGTTTAAAGCAAAGATCTAGGATCCTACGTTCCGTAGCTTATAAAATCTCAGCTGCGAGCATGGAATCGAGACGCTATAACGCAATATCGTATGCGACTGCGATATTATCGAACGTGTTGGATGGGGAATAGCTTTGTGTTCGATATTTTCGATGAAATAGCCTCTACTATAATGTTCATTCTGCGCTCACTCCTTTCTACTTCCGATCGTTCCGATCAGTTCCGATCATTCGCCGCCATTTTGTTTACAAGTTGTCATCCATCATTGTCATTCGTTCATCATTCGTTCTTGGTTGGATTAATTAATGATTGGTATTGGTAGGTCAGAAAATCAGAAATTTGAAAAAAATCTAAGGAATAATCATAGAACTGAATCTAAATATCTACTGCGGATAAAATAATATTTCTATGCACAATTTGATATCACGTAATCCCACGAAATAATGTAAGTATCTAACCTGTTTGTTTCAGTACCTTCTTTTCAAACGCCATTTTGTTCCATGCGTTTTGAAATTCATTGAAAGTAATTTATCAAGCTATGATTTACGTTGGCATTCATACCGTGCTGATAAATGCTTATTTGGAAGCATTGGCCTATTGAATATTTTGGTTCGTTTCAGAATGGCTGAAGATTTTGATGTTGAGGCTATGCTTGAAGCCCCTTACGTGAAGTCGGTAAGTTTTAATTTGATTCTGTAACTACTTAAGTAATGTACCTACTGATAATAATTTAGCGAGAATAATCGGTTTGCCACGCCTAACATAACACAAAGTTAAAATTAGCTATGTACTTGGCTCCCTATGATCTTCATAATATACATACTTATGTTGTTTAGCCAGCAGTAGGTGTAAATTTCTCATATAAAGCTGATAAATGTTGTAAAACTTTGTATCCAATTATAAATTTTGAGGCTGATCAAAACATTTTACAAAACAGATTCTAAATGATTTTCTAGAAACAACTTGCTTTAAATGTGCATACCTAGCTAATATCTTAATTTAAAAGATGCTTTCCTTCTTAAAATAGTATCTAATTGGTTGTTTAAGATCCAATAAAAAATAATTTGCAAGTACTACAAACACTGAGTCTGCATTCACTTTTTGATAATGCCTCAATTTGATATACTATCTGAGATGTTATTACATCTACATTTCGCCCATGTTGGTTATGTAAGCAATCCTTTTTCAAAGATTTCTTAACATTAAATTACATAGTTACATTAAAAAACTGTTAACAAATCTCTGAAAAATTTACAAATATGAAACAAAATTACATTTGGGAATCATTTCTTGTATTTATAGAACTTTGTGGTAATAGTCCAGCATTCACCACCGACCTGAACAAACAGAGAGGTATCAATACAATATACTTAACCTTTTTATAGAATAAGTCAGATCAGATATTAATAAATAATGTATTTTCTTAAAAGAAATATATTTATATCAAGCAAAAATTTAATTCATCAAATATTTTTGAAAAAGACCATTCTCTGATGGGTCATAAATCTTTTGCAGAAATATTCCTGTTGATGTTATCCATAGTCAGTGGTGCATCTTTAGTCAGTGGTACGAAGGGTAAGTTTTAGGTGCTGCAACCATGACTCGGATGAACATCGGTCGCAAACTAGCCATCTTCAGAGCCTAAGTCATTTGTGTTATTTCATCAACAATGAGTCACAGAATGATTGTTTTTGAAATACCATGAATGTATGAACTATGTCATTTTAAATAAACTAATGCAATTTTTATTTATTCACTCGGCGTGTGTTGCTGTGGCGCTGCTTCTACCTTGTGCTTTGTGTGACAGGAAAACACTACCTCTTCCAAGCATCGCTCCGACAAGTATTCTGATAAGCACAAAGACAGGGATCGCGATGGCAGTCGAAGGTAAAAATTGCTTTACTGCTACTAACTCATCATCATCTTGTCATCACCCTATTAATACTAAAATATTTTTCATAGGCGCAGTCGGTCAAGAGAGAAAAGGAGATCACGGGAGAAAGACTCGCATCGCTCAAGAGACAAAGATGATAAGAAAGATAGGGATCGGGATCGTGACAGGGACCGTCGGGACAGAGACAAAGATAGGGGAGATAAAGATAGAGGTGAGAGGGACAACAAGAGTAACAAGGACCGCGACCGTGGCGATCGCGGAGACCGCGATAAAGAACGCGAACGGGATAAAGACAAAAGACGGAGTCGAGACAAAGAACGTAGCAAAGAAAAGGATTACATAAGCAGGGACCGAGAACGAAGCCGCCCTAGAAAAGAAAAGAGCGTGGAGAGAGATCCTGCTACTGAATATCGTTCTAAATCACGCGGCTTAGAGCCGAAACTCGAAGAGTTGCCTCCTGAAGAAAGAGATTTACGTACAGTATTTTGCATGCAGTTGTCTCAACGTATTCGTGCAAAAGATCTTGAAGAATTCTTTTCATCTGTTGGCAAAGTTCGAGATGTGAGGCTTATCACATGCAATAAAACAAGAAGATTTAAGGGCATAGCTTATATTGAGTTCAAAGATGCTGAGTCTGTTCCCCTGGTAAGTATCACTATGTTAAACTTAAATCGAATAATTTGCTACACCCATATTTTATTACTTGAATGATTAATATGTATTGTTTCACAGGCTCTAGGTCTTACTGGACAGAAGTTGCTGGGTGTGCCAATTATTGTACAGCACACGCAAGCTGAAAAGAACAGAGTGGGTAATACTCTTCCAAACTTGGCACCAAAAACAAGCAATGGGCCAACAAGATTGTATGTTGGATCTCTACATTTTAATATCACAGAGGATATGTTGAGGGGCATATTTGAGCCTTTTGGCAAAATTGATCATATACAACTTATGACTGATCCAGATACTTCAAAAAGTAAAGGATATGGTTTCCTCACGGTATGTAGAAATTGAAATCTCGGCTATTGACGTTTATTATTAAAATGTCGCATATCTGTATTTGCTCCATTTTCCTTATTTTAGTTTCACCATGCATCTGATGCAAAAAAAGCCATGGAGCAGTTGAATGGTTTTGAACTAGCAGGACGCCCCATGAAAGTAGGCAATGTAACAGAGCGCACAGACGGCGGGTCCAGCTCGCGTTTCGACGCTGATGAACTGGATCGGGCTGGTGTTGACCTTGGCGCTACTGGTCGCTTGCAGCTCATGTTCAAACTTGCTGAAGGCACTGGATTACAAGTAAGTTCATATCTGACCTTCGAACTCAGCCCGTTGATGTTTAAATAGTTGACTAAGGGAACCATCAAAGGACAGCAGCTTCCTTATGTGTATTTTTAATACCTATACTGCAATGACCAATCCTTTTCAAAGTATGGTGTATGTATACCAAAACCCGCCTCACCCTCGGTGGGGTAAGCATATTCAGCAATAGTTAAGTCAGACTGATAGAATTTTTAAATAGAGTTCGAAACTTATATACATATCTGTCGAAGGGGGACGTGTTGTGCTCAGATAGCCTTTGTTCTCATACAAACAAGATTTTATTGCAGTGCAATCTACTGTGACGCTTCAATCAACTCAATTCAATAATCTTTCCAAAAAAGTTCCCGGTGTTCGAATCGCATTTTCTTCCCTCACGTCTGTTCACACAACCGTCGTCGGTCGCCTAGTTATCATTTCTTATACATGACAACTCGAACCGAGACGACCAACGACTCCATCCGTTGTAACGTGTTTGTAATGTAACCAAGCCGTTTCATTACAAACTATGGTTTTCGTTGTAGGATAGACTGACGAACGTCACAGTCGAACACACTCAAGCAATTAGCGTTGTCAATAAAACATGACTTATTTTAAAAAAACCACGACGACAAATCGCTTGACATACCATCATCAGTTTTGAGATTGTAGATTGTGTTGATCTGCGACATATCTAAATCAATCGGCATGTCTATCTGTGCTAACTATATTATTTTATCCTTATACACAGATCCCTCCAGCTGCTGCATCAGTGTTAATGGGCAACAGCTCGACAATATCAACGCCAACGCCTCAAATAGCACCACCAATTGCCACACAATGCTTTATGCTCAACAATATGTTTGATCCCGCTACGTAAGTTTCGTATAATTAATACATGCAGGATAAATTTTCAGGAAATGTATTTTATATTTGATTAGTTGACTACTACATTACCTCCTTATTGTTATAGGAAAACTAAATTCTTCTCATATCATATCAGACTATCCAGTTTATAAAATACCAGGAAGCTTATTTTGTGGTTTATTAACAGAGTATGTTAATCATTTTATTATTAAACAAACAAAAACAACTTTCAATTCCTTTATAAATAAATACACTAGTGGTCCATCCCGGCTTCGCACGGGTATGCTAGATGCATACCCATGCTAGCCTATGTCCATCAGCCCCCCTAGCATGGGGATTGCAGTCTAGGGTAGAATAGACAATAATGACATCGCATCGCCATACATTGCGTACATTTTTGAAGTGGAAGGAGTGCGTTTCAAATAACTTATTCATTCTATGACAAAGTGACGAAATTTTTCTCTATTCTACCCTAGACAACAAACCCCGTGCCCCCTAGCACGGGGTTGGGATAATGATTCCCAATGGTGAAAGAATTTTTGAAATCGGGCCAGTAGTTTCGGAGTGTATTCAATACAAACAAACAAATCTTTCCGCTTTCTAATATAAGTATAGAAGACTGAAAGGTTTGCTGGACAATAGTAATCCTGGGAATAAAATTTATATGGAACCACCCTGGGATTGTTCGCTTCTCTATACAAACACAATGGAAATATCAAAATCGGTCTACAATTTACGGAAATATCGGCGGACATTATTAAAGCTGAACATACTTCTCCTTTTTTCGAAATCGGTTACAGAAATTAACACGTCCATTAAGACTGGTCAATGTGAATATCTACATATATTTTGATTATGCGGTAGAGTAGCACTCTACTGTCATTGCAATACTAATCTAGCTTATTATTTACAGAGAATTAAATCCAAGCTGGGACATCGAAATCAGGGATGACGTCATCAGCGAATGCAACAAACACGGCGGAGTCCTTCATGTTTACGTTGATAAAGCGTCGCCACAAGGCAATGTTTACTGCAAGTGTCCAACGATAGCAACTGCGGTCGCGTCAGTGAACTCTCTTCACGGGCGATGGTTCGCCGGCCGCGTTATCACAGCAGCCTACGTCCCCCTCGTTAATTACCATTCCTTGTTCCCTGACGCGATGACGGCACTTTCTCTGTTATTGCCTACGAGACAACGATAAGCTATATTTTGAACTGGTGTTTGTGACATGAATTATTGCTATTTTACATAGAGTTAAATCTAGTATCTCTCTCATTCTAGTAAATAAATTGAATATAGGATTATTTTTTAGTTTTATTTGATGGCTATACAAAACCATCCAGTACACAGCTTTTACACAAATAAGTGTAGGAGAGGTATGTACTAAAATATGTACCGACTTAATTTAAATAAAACGAGAAAATAGTTGTTAATTTTATTATATATAATATTCAACTCTTATTGATGTCGTCAGTAACAGCTCTTATCCAATCAATTTCTAAAGTAGCAGGACCTTTTTGCTTCACAGGCTGATAAACTCCGCCGTACATTTGAAGTCCTATGCTGGTTATTTGAGCCAAGTCTAAAGGTTCACTGTTGTTAACTCGTTTGCCGCGATAATAAGCCTTGAACTCCGAGAACTTGAGGTTTATGACTGCAAAGTCATCTTTTGGAGCCTGGAATAAATGTAGATGTTTTGTTAGGTAGTGCTGTACACTTTTAAATAGAATAATTCTTGAGCATACGTATAGCGCAAAATCAGAGCGGAGCGGACTCGGGACTCAGAAGCGGACCTTCTGAGTCCCGAAAACCCAGGAGCTCTCTTAGGTCCAGTTCGCCATACCCATACCGAAGCGAACTTCGTAGGCAACTTCAAGAGCTCTCGTCTCGGCTCGAACATGTCAAGAGAGGTGGAATCGTGGTGTCAAGAAGGCGTACAAGATAAAACCATCGCCCGTCCTAGTTATTTCTGGATTAACGGAGTTTAATCTCATTGATGTCCTTAAACTGGACGCTACTAGGAGATAGCTCAGAACCGAGATTGGAGATGGATGAAGGTCAAGATCCACTTTAGGCTACTGGGCCAAAGGAGTAGGTAGGTATAGTTATTTCTTACGCGCCAAGCTTTATGCATTCTCGGAAGTATGCGCAGTAGCGTATTATGGCACCGCCCGTGAGCTCAATACTGCATAATTTTGCATTCGAGGCCATGATCTCCACATAATTCATAAAGATTTATGCGAACTGTACCTAAGCATGTTGGTCATCATCAGGCAGGTATCCATACTTTTCTCTTAGTGGACTATGAACCTACCTAGAAAAAATAAGATTGTCGCTCAATCTCACCTGAAAGAATTGCTCGAAAGAATAATTGGGTTCATCATTTAATCCCTTGTGCCTCAATATAACTTTGAATCCATTGAACTGCCCCTGACCCCTACACTGTAATTGAAGTACTGTGCATCCAGTAAGGTTATAAGTACGGAGCGCTCTTATACCAGCAAAACCAGCTCCATTTAGTTGAGGATTCAGCAATGCAAAGAATATTGCTCTTCTGTAGTTTAAGTTCTTATGTATAACGAACACCGCCTTTGACATTCCCACGTCGCGGACTGTGTCCGATTGTTCACTCCAAGCGTCCACATCGTCGCTCTTATTGAAGTCAAAAAGATACTGTTCACCCGAAGATGAACTGCTACTGAAAGAAAAACAGGGTTAAAAGTCATACCTTCATAACTTAACTACGTAGGTCTAAGTCTGAATTAAACCAGACAACGGTAATTTGGGCTTTACATCTAGCAAAATACGATTGGGGAATATGTAGGTAAGCATTTGGTACGCACCTGCTAATGCCAGTCATCATAATTACAATAAACACAAAACATGTACATTTAAATAAGCGCACAAGCATTTTATAATATTTAACAATTAGGTTGCACGACTAAGTTGTCTCGTATCTACGTTTTCAATAACTTATGTAGGTACAGTTAAGTTTTTAATATCGCTATTGACCACAAGCACATTTGACTCCCCCTTATCACGAGGCATTGTTGACGTCTTAAAATGATATCTCGTCTCGTAAGTATTCTCAGTCAAGAAACAACCGAACTGTACTAGTATCTTTTACGTATGTGTGTAGTGGTTTTATTCTCTCTGGTGTGTGTGGCCGAATACTGTAGAAAGACTGTAGATATATAAATACACAATAGCGTAGATTACCCTAAGCATACTAAGTAGGTAGGTACTTTATGTAGGTACCTACTCGCCGAACACAGTTTTTGAAGCAGATTGTTCACTGATGTGTAGTAGAAGATAGGAAGGAACCACCTACCTATCATGAATTTGATGCCTGTTATTATAAACATAAAAGATAAAACAAAAGTAAACCTAC
This sequence comes from Eupithecia vulgata, assembly GCA_946478455.1. Lineage (NCBI taxonomy): Eukaryota > Metazoa > Arthropoda > Insecta > Lepidoptera > Geometridae > Eupithecia > Eupithecia vulgata. Next base: position 10,165,736 of record OX297862.1, on the reverse strand, counting down.
ACGATACACGAGTGGTGCATCCCAGTTATTTTGACCTCTTGTAATAAATTATGAGCGTAGGTGGGTAGGTTTAATTGTTCTTCCACATAAACACTTTCATTTAATAATTCTATTGCAGGCAGGATGATACTAGAATAAACGCGAACACTTCTCAGTTTCTCACGGAGTTATTTGATTGATGATTGCTTCAGAGCTTCTTTGAAGTCAGTGAACATTGTTGTCATTTTGGTTCTCGTCTCGCTTCGCGTCCGGCACGGGCATTATAGAGTACAATACGGGGTGTGATGTGACTCGCCATGACACTTTGTATCTACAAGCTTCCACTAGATGGCGTTATCTTTCCAAAGCAAACCCAAATTTTGCCGTTTAAACGTTTTATACAGGGACGAGGGAAATTTCACGGACGGAGTCCTACCGAATCAAATGTGAAGCACAGCAATGGCGGACGAGTCATTGTGTGCGTGTGATTATAGAGTTGCCAACTGATGACAAAAACTCCCGAATATTTTCATAAGTTTCTAAAATCATTGAACTGAAAATTATTAGTAAGTCTCAAGTGTATTACCTAAAACTTTGAAATGTAATGCGAATGGAACATTTCACGAAAAGTAAAGTAGGAAGCCTACCTTACCTACCTAACCAATTTGGCAGAACAATGATTTTTTTGCGTTGATGGAATGGGAAAACAGGGTTTTTCTGAAGGTAGGTAGGTACTAGGTTAATTTATTTGAATAAAGTAAGTAGTTACCATCAAGTAATAGAACTAAAACTAGTATTTACACTTGAAACAATTGAGCTAACTGCAGACTATTGCAAACAATCTACAGGTAGCTCAACTAATCCATATAAATACCTGTCGGAAGCGTACTGGGAAGGTATGTTATGTAAAGAGGTACCTAGTACCTACCCACTTAAATTTTTTTCTGTGAAAGTTTGTCTTAGTCGCTAAGTAGGTAAGGTTAGTACCTACTTCCTAAATAGGTAAGTACCTGTTTTTGAGATACCTACCAAAAAAACACATTTGTGTAGACACTTGTTAGTTTTAATCTGCACACACACGCATTACTTAGGTACCTACCTAGGTAAATATACCTGCGTAGGTACCTGTTCCTATCCTATCTACATTCTTTCTACCTAGGTCAGAGTGGAAGGTGCGATGATTACACGCGAGCACGAACCGACCAGTAATAAAATAAATAAATAATGCATAAAAAATGCAGTGCTTTGAGTATGTTGGTACGCGGCATTAGCTGTGCCCCGCGCGCGCGGCTTCGCCCATGCAAAATTTACATTTCATCTATTTTTTTATTGCGCGGATCTGTATTCTCGCTGTAACATCAGCTACATGCGTAGCATCAGCATCAGTAAAAGTTTTATCAAAATAGGTCCAGCCGTTTCATAGATTAGCTCAAACAAACACAAAGAAAAACAAAAATTCAAAATTCGTATTTTGTAATAAAAAAAACTGTTGAATTAACACTATAAACAATCGTTCCTTTGTATTGATATGTACCCATGTAAAAATCATCAAAATGATGACTACATATCTAATGTAGGTAGGTACAGATACCTACCAACCTTATTAATAATTGAACAAATACAAGTAGGTATTGAAACATTTTTAATATCCCACACTTACTAGGAAAATTGCTTGTTTACATGTTGGCAACACCGGTGAGATTTGGGTTTTTATTCTAACTTTTATGTTGATAATTAAATTGCGTTAAATCGAAGAAATAAGTTGATAAAATAAGAAAAATAAATGAGAAATGTGATTTCGTGTTCTTTTTTGACAAAACGGCTGTGATTTCGGCAAGACTTAGCCGCACAAACAGGCATATTTCACTTTTAAAATTTGTTTGAAGCAGTGCACTACAGTAGGCGTCTAAAGTGGTAATGGCGGACGATGGACAGACTATGATGTCAATGTGTGAGTGCGTAAGCGTACGTACAGAGCATGGACAGACTATTGAGTGCTTCACTTTATTTCTTACCGAGACTCCGTCCGTGAAATTTCCCTCGTCCCTGGTTTTATATACAGTTGTCTCTCTCGAAAACTTAACTACAAAAATAAAAGAACTGTTTTATAAATGTTTTTAAAAATATGTCTCAAATTCATGATAAGTAAGTACCTACATAGTACATTCAATAACCTCTTCGAATTATTTCTAATAGCAAGCGTGTTAAGCTCCACCGATTGACATAAAAAAACTTTCTTAAAGGTATTGAATAAACTCTAGCAGTTTCGACCCACTGATTTGATTCGGTCGCACTCACTTGACGTCGTCGTCAATAACATTGCCGCGCCGCGCCGCGCGCCGCTCTACAACGGCGACGACGACGCGACGGGGCGGCGGCGGCGGTGTAGCTTGATTGTATATGTGCATGTGTGTGTAACTGACGACGTCACGGACGGTACCTACAGAAATTTCTGTTCCGTGGACGACGTAACATGAATCGTTGGAATACAATGTCAAAATTGTTAATTTTACCAACACAGAGTTTTAAACTTATCAATAGTTTTTATATCTTAGGTGGGTAATATTACCATGTAATACCTACGCTCCGGCGACGGTGGCGGCCAAACTAGAGCAAGACCCGCTAAGTACCTATATCCTAAGCCTATATCAATATCAGCTATACCTACCTATTGTCTGACTCTAGCCTAGGTAGGTACTAATTATTTAGTTTTACACCACTGTTTTTTTTAGTAAGTAAAACAGTATTTTCAAAAATTATTAACTTTTAATGCCTCTACCTGTAATCATAGTAAAAGTCTGTAGGTAATAGTTTTGTTTCATGAAGCAGCAAATGCAAAATTGAGCAAGAGAGAGAAGATTTTTATAAAGTCCTATTAATGAAAAAAAGATAATAAGCTAAAACTTGATTTTTGGGCTGGTGTTGCTATGCCCTGTCTCATTCCTGTGAACGCGAAATCTTATGTCTGTCCTTTTCACATAAATATGAGGTTGTATAGGGCTCCTAATAACAAAAAATAGGTAACGGTGTGAAAACATAGCAATGAAACTTACAAAGGGCTTAGAGTATAAAAATAGGTTTATTTACCACCACCAATTACATTTTATTTGACACTTTTAATTGCACTGCTGTTGCTAATTTTTAACATTCCTATACGCCTCAAGTATCTTACAATAAAAGGTGTTGCTGTTAATGTTATGCCTATCCTTACTGGAGCAAAACATTTGTGTACTGCATAAGCTATTACAAATGTGCCTGCATTAGAACCAGCTGCTTTTGTTATGACCCCTTCACCAATGTTGAAGTATTTTAGGAGTGCTACTAAGTCTACTCCACTGAAACAAAATAACAAAAATTAGTTTCAAGATCTTATGCAGTTGCAAAAGTAGCTTCCATGCCTCATCTCAAAGTCTATAACAGTCCACTGCAGGTCTTCCCCTGATAATTGCCTTATTGGCTTTCATCTCATAGTGGGTAATCCCCACGCTGGGCATGCGGGTTGGGGATCGCAGTTCTGTGGTAGCTTTATTCTGCAAGAGGCGCTGCTGCCCCCCCCACCCGATGTCCCTTAGTTGCCTCTTATGATGCCCACGTGAAGAGATGGGGTGGTGAAAATTTTAAGCCACCCGGCACACTACCACATGGCATAATGTACCTTACGGAATTCGAACCAGGAGAATTTAAGTAGGTAAATGCCCTGATACTTTGTCAAAGCATAAATTATTAATATAAGCTGTGTAGATAAAGATTGGGACTGAAAATCACCACCTTTTTCATGCTATCCGTCTTAGATCTTGTAGAATTCGATTTTGTAAATTATCTAGCCAAAACCCGAAATGGGTACATATTGCGTGTATTCTCTATTAATTATAGTCAATGACTTCTCACAACTTTAATGTACCTTATTATGATGCAATAAATAAATGATCCGTGCTGGACAGCTTGAGAGAGGCTGTCATTTTCAATCACAATCTGTATTTGGGCAACTTAAACTATTCACCTTTAACTATTCCATAACATAGATAAGTTTACAGTAAATAGTCATGTCTCTATGTCAGAATTAGTAGGTATAATACTAATGCATGCTTTGCTGAGTTGTTTGTCTGCTCAACCACAACTAAAGTGAGCACCACTACCATGAGAGGTCCTTTAACCTTTCTGTGAGGGTTATGGTGTTAAAGTATTGGCAAAAGCAATAGAGGGCAACAAAGAAATAATTTAAAAAAATCAATAAACATACCTAGACATAAGGAGATAGCAACTGGCCAGAGACACCATTGATATTGTAACATGAAATACTATGACTGTGGAACCATACTCTTTGACAGCTTGTTTTAATTTTTCTTTGGTGCTCAACTCTTGTTTCGCTTCATTATCAATTGTCTTTTCAGTACTCATGTGTCTTGTTCCCACTGCTATGCTTTGAAAAAAAGTTAACAGAGATTTTAAAACCAGGTTAGAAGAGATGTGAAAACCACTTATAAGATTCAAATATGAAAACACTGAAACTTCGTGCTATAGCTATCAGGAGAGACACAACATTTGAGATGAATAAAAAAATAAAGTGATAAGATTACGCCTGGATTGATATCAAGTAGGTGTTCTACATGTCAGTCAAATTTTTTTTACAATATTTCTAAAGGTACGTATGTACAAGTCAGATTATTGCAGTTGTGAACTGTGGTTATGAATGTAGATATTAAGTTGAAATTATATGTGTTTTATTAGTGCCAACTGAATAATGGATCAAGTAGATACCTGATTGATTATGCACACCAAGCCAAGCACAATTTTAGCATATGAGTTACATTGAATAATGTTATTCATGATATAAAAGGTATCCAAGCAACTTTCAATTGAAATATGTTCAAATGTCAAGTTTAGAAGAATGAGTTAATTGTATTTATTTAGTTTACCTATGTATGTACCTGCTATGCATTAAAACATGGCACTAGCAACTTTGACGTATGATAATTAATAATGTAAATAAAGCAGAGCATGTAAAATAAACTCAATTACCATACCTTGGTGCATGATCTTTCCACGATATTCATTCCTCAAGGTCAAGTAGTGAGCACTTTGTAAGTGGTCAGACAGGTATTTTTGACCTTGGCCCCACTGAGAGCCGGGCATGTTGAGATGTGTGTGTCCCCCCATGAAGGGACTAGGAACGTTACTTTGCATAGATGAAGATAGACTGACTGCTCCCCTACAGTCATACTTATTCACATGCGGGTCAGCTTGAACAGTTATATCGAATTTCGGCATGTTGTCATTTCTTTTTTGATAAGATGAATTAATAACTGGACCTGATATGTCTCGCTCTCTGTGTGGAGAGAATCTTCCCATTTCAGTGGCATTTATGTCCACTACATTGGTTGGTAGTTTTATTGCAGCAGCTTGAGGAAATCTCATAACTATAGTGTTATGAAGATCTTGAACAATATACTGAGGTTTACCTGCAGACAGATAATTTGATAAGTTAGTCCTATAAGTTGCCACAGATTTTCTGTAAACAATGTGTCTTGGATTTATCCCACTGAGCTGAGAATAACGGTACATAGATTGTTCTAACATCTGCGGTTTATAGGTATTGCGGTAAAAACGACGTAGGTAGTTGCTATAAACGGGCTTTATCTGTTTAAGTACCAAGATTATCGACATAGCTCAAAGGATTAGCAAGCTGAAGTGGCAGTGGGCTGGCCAAATATCAAGAAGAACCGACAACCGCTGGGGTAAACGTGTTCTTGAGTGGAGACCGCGGCTCGGCAAACGTAGTGTAGGACGCCCTCCGACCAGGTGGAATGACGATTTGCGAAAGACTGCTGGAAGATGCTGGATGCGGCAATAGGGAGCGCTTAATAGGGAGGCCTATGTCCAGCAGTGGACTGGTATAGGCTGATGATGATCTGTTTATGTAAAGTTGCCTGAAGGTTTTTTTGCACTACTTAAATTCACTTACCAAAAAAGTGCCCGATCTGACTTCGTGCTGGAACAAGCGAGTTCGTTCTGCAGTATACTTTGAACATGGTTAAAATTTACCAAAATTGACTCCACAAATTGTTTTCTCGTTTCTAGGCAGTTTTCCTAGTTCCAACCAAACCACTGAAAAGCATGGACGAGACGAAACCCACTTTATTTTTATAAGCTAGATGTTCGATTTGTGCCTCAAAGTTTGTGTTCCTCGTACAACGAAAGTAAATAAAATAAACATCCTTTGTTCCCAATTTCGATTCGTCGTCTTTCATAGAGAATAAAACCACTACGTTCGTCTTCTACTTCGTCTACTTCACGGCAGGATATCTTCGAACAAAAATAATGGACTTTATGTCTATGGTCTTGTCTACGGGTTCACATATCCAATATGACAATTCCCACCCCCATCCTTCACACTTCTTTCCTCTCGTCTCTGAAAACAGTGACAACCGACGCCATGTTGGTTTTGCTATGTTTGTTTACTTTGTTTGAATTGTTTGTTTGCGTCGAGCTCGTTCGTATTTGGCTCCCTTAAATTCTTCTCGCAACTTCTGAAAGCTGCAATAACATCTTGCAAAGTGTACAATGTGTGTTGTCATAGTTGACGAAGGGACGTCAGCTTACATAATGTTCCCAAAAAACACAGAACTCGAAAAGTTGTCACGTTGCATCAATAGTGAAAGACAGACTGCGAGGATTGAGTCTTCAGGAACTTCACCAATAGTTTGTGTGTTAATTTTGGTGCAAAGGTGCAAAATGTTACGCGAGTGAGTCTTCGAACCAAAACGTTCCTTCAAACAAATTGTTTGAAACTGCTATGCAATCCAAACCTTTTACAGTATGTAAAACTAAACGAAACAATAAAAAACATTAATTACACTAGTATTTTTTCTTACTTTCCTTTCCTTAATTAATAAATTTAGGTAGGCCAATATAAATTGAAATTATTGTAGGAATAGTACATGACTAGCATAGAATGTGACGTCATATCCAAGTAAAAAAAAAAAGAAGCTGTCATTCATGATATGTGAGCTTTTGTGTCGAAATCTTGTCTTGGGAGTGCCCCGTCTATACGTAGTATACTTACTAGTCTATGGGTTTTCCGGTTAAAAAAATACTTTGTGGTGACGACAACGATCCGTCCACGGGTGACGAGCAACACGGGGCGAAGCGGGCGCGCGGCGACTCAGCTGTACGCTTATTGCTGACCAACACTTGAAAGTCCACTCCTCTTACTCTAAGCATCCGTCCGTCCATGCAGTGCTTCTTGCTGCCATGTCAACACACTGTCAATGTCAGATCGTAGCTTGCCGTGCCTGTCACTAGCCATTTTTTCGGTAGACGCTTTATAACTTAGAAGAAATCTAAGGGTCCCATTCCACTCATCCGATATCTTAGTCCAAGTTCGATGGATCCGAATCTTTGTCCAAGATTCTTATGTAATTAGCGTACTTGATTTCAAATGAAATAACATCACATCACACTTATATAAAAAATACGAAAGTTTGGAAGGATAGAAGGAAGTTTGTTACTTCTTCACGTCAAAACTTCTCACTACTAGATGCTTAGAGCATTTATAACGGGAGTTGGCAAGCGCCACTTTTAGTACTAAAATTTTTCTGCCGTTTTTCGCGGGAGGCGAGGTAATACGGTACTGCACACATACAAACGCACACGCAAGTAAAAGCTGTGACACAAACACAAAACAAGCACACAATTATACAATGACTGTTGTTACACCATTATTGAGTTACACACTAACACGCACTTCGCCTTCTACCAAGAAATCAATACTCACCCAACTACACTACACCTACCAATACGCTTGAAACTGTCGCAACTAGTATTCCATTTAAATCAAAATATACAAAATTACAAAAACAATTGTCAAAAATATCACTTACTTGTGATAGGAAATGTCTCTGATCGCCTTTTACCCCACAATTCATCGTTTTCACTAAGCACTACTTCGCGACACAAAACGGCAGCTAATGGCCGCGCGGTAACGAGTGGAGTAGTTTTGTATAACGCGTATGACCAAGAGCGCCTTATGGCCGGCAGAGGGGTAGGTCTTACGATGACATCTCCAGATAAAAATGATTATTTTCATATTATTTTATTATTAATTTTTCCATATCTGTAAGGCCTAAGTTTAATGATCAGTTCTGTTACATTAAGGCTAATTTACCTTATAAAATTTCACTTTCCATGGGAAAGAATTAACCTGTATACGTTTGCATAGAAACAACGCGTGCTAAGCCGCGGGGAGAAAATTAGTAGGTACCTATCCAAATCTTTGATCAAATATTGGTGTTGCTAGTAAATTGGTTGAAGTCATCCAAGTTCTTTGATCAAAAATATTATGAACTTTGGACCAGGGACGAGGGAAATTTCTTTGGACAAAGATATTGAGTAAGTAAATGAAATAAATGACCGTAATCAATTTCTTTTTGTTATTACCTATTCTAATGAAACAATAGTTTACTTATCACTTAGGTAGGTAGGTACCTACTTAAATAACAGTAAAATAATAGTTTTGCATGATTAATAAATTTTATTTAAGTACTAATTAACTAGCTCATAGTACCCTTGACACAGATCTGCTTAGCTTGGGACTTGGGACTAGATAATGCTGTGTGAAATGTCCAGCATTTTTTATCTATGTAGTAAGTAGGTATCTATTTGAATATAAAAATAAATATTTTATTACATTAACAAGTTACCTAGTTATACAAAACGCAAATCGGATATCAAAGCTATGTGATCGGATGGAAATACTATACTTGGTAGAGCTATATGTAATTTTAACTCTTCAACGCTGGGAAACGGAACTACCTGGAACAATAATAAAATAAATAGGTATTAGCTATGTTACTAAAAAGTTTACTGAAACCAAAAAATCGACGTAGGTAGGAAGCTTTTCTCGGCGTTTCCAGTTGTGATGACATTAAGAGATTATTATTATCACATGAGATATCATTACTAATTTAATAACAAAGAAAATTTCAAACAAATAATAGGAAAAAAAATAGAACTAGTAGGTAGTTACAATTGAGCTAACAGCGTGTTGCAAACAATCAACTGATTCATCTCAAAAATAGCGAAACGAAGCGTGCCCAAGACGCTGGCTGCATTGCCCCGCTCTGTATTATGTACCTACTCAAAAGCTCTCGAGTTGTCGCGCGGCAGTGCGGCGTAAGCTCAAAAATCAAGTTTTTGCTGATTATCTATTAATTAAGTATTTTTTGCCGAAGGTGCCCTGCGGGTATTCTTCTATTTAAAATGAGATAAAAATAAAAAATCTTGTGATTGATAGTTTAGGAAAACGTGAGTACAACTAAGAAAAAACACACTTGTGCTTGTGCACAATAAAATTATTTATGGTATATTAAATAGTTTTTTTTTTATTTTCGAAAAGAAGGGGATCTGCCTTGTATCCTAATTCCCAATAGATAGACTTTATCGGTAAAGATGACGGAGAAAAACTGTTTTAATAAAACCCAAATTGGCCCATTTCACATCTATCGCCACCTAAGGCTGGCGCGGCGGCGTGGCGAGATATCAGACCGGTCAGATATCTGGCGGAGCGGCCCTAATACACGATCCGTGGTGATGACCAAGCTGTTCAACAGTGTATCGCACTGCAACTGGCAAGAGAGATTAAGTTTAACAAAATTACAGATTTGTTTTGTATCAGCAGTAGGGTGGTAGCAGGTAATCTTATTGCTAAGGTAGAATTTGAGTGGAATAGATTTTTGAAACAATAACAAAAATTTATTTCGCTATATTTATATCGTTAGGTACAAGTAGCGGCACGTAAGTTTAGCGCTGACCGTTATTGCGCAGAAGTAAAAATTAAGGTACTCGAGGGGGTTAGCGGGGTGAAGGGCGAGCGTGCGTAGCGCCGCACAGTATACGATTTACCAAAACTAGAGGGACAAAAATCTATATCAAATTTATAGGATTTGAAATGTCCTAAAGTGATAAATTACACATTATATTCTGATGTGGTAGCAAATTAAACACAATTATGTAACATTTATTATGATTTTAATAACGATTTTAAATCACTATAATGTTTGAAGTTGCTTTTTCTTGGCAATTTTCTCAACAATGAAATATAAGGATCAGATGATCAAGCAAATACTTAATCAAATCATAATTGCTGCGGACCCGAGAAGTTTTCAATGTGTGGCCCAGTCTGACTTTCCGGATTTCTTTGTTTTTCGCCTCAGAAGCCTCTTCAGACATTTGTCCTATTGGAATGACAGAATGTCTCATAATCTCTGCTCCGTGAACCAGTATTTTATGAACTGTTACTGGCATGTTATAGGGGGATGGGTATAGGGAAAGATAATAAGTCTCGCGTTTCTGAGCAGTAGAGGTTGAATTTGTTAGGATCAATTTCATACCCAGACGCTATGGCTGCAAGAATTGTGCGGAGACGCGATAGCAGATGTTCATCGAGGCCGGTGATACGAGCAGTTTTTTGTACTCGTGAAAAAAAGTCCTCGCGGTATTTCCGTCATTGCTCGTTCCAAACCCTGGCTTAACTTTGTCGATAATGAGACCAATTTCTTTGAATTTCGCCTTGGTTTCTTCCTTCTTCTTTTTAAACAATTCTTTGTTGTCCACTCCCCTGACTTGCCACTGAGCTATATCCAATCGATATGTAATGTTAAGTAGGCATTCCATTGTACACTCAATTGGGCTGCAAAAGATAACTGTTCAACGTCATAATCTTGCAATAAATGTTGAACTTTACGCTTTTTGGTTTTCTTGGAACTATCTTCAAATCTCTTTTTTGGTCTCCCAATACTGGAACCGGGTGTTGAGGACTGTTCATGGAACATTGGAAGCATCAATTCTTCATTTAACCATTCTTCGTTGGCATTTAAAAATAAGTCCAATCGTCTCTGTTTTCGAACCCATTTAAGACGAATCTTCTCACATTCCCTTTTTAATAAGGCCTTAAGGGGCTTCTCCTGATTTTGTGGGAGGATGAAATCTTCAAACATTGACTTGTAAAACATCAAAACTTGGTCTAATCTGCCTGTGGGCGGAATAGAACGCCATATACTCAAAAAGCGATTTTCGCAGTATTCGGGCACCTATAAAGAAATAAATAAGAAATATTTAGAATCGCAATAAGTCGCACAACCAAATCACGTTTTTCTCAAACACTAAAGATATGAGAACACGCTAAAAGCCTAATTACGCCTTGACTCATCTTGACTACCTACTTTAAGACTATGGGAATATTTTTTTTGTGTGTTTTTGTTTTTCTATGGAAGGTCTTTTTTAGGACAATATAACTAAGTTTCCATAAATATTTTGGTACATTAAAATCAATTTATTTATAAATAATTACCTCGAGATGAAGAATCCATCACTAAAAAGTACTTTGAATTGCACAAAACTGAGAAACATGTGTACAAACGGCGATGTTTACGGTCACACTAACCGAGCGGGCGACTACCTGAATTCGAAACGGTAACTTCGCCCCATTCTTAATAAAGGTACCGCGCGGCAAAAACTGGTTCTAAGTGCATTATCAGTTGTAGGGTTCATCTAAGGGTGTAATAATATTAAACAAACTCTCTGTTTTAACATTTCGTTTTTGGACTTTTGTCTCTCTAGTTTGGGCAAATCGTATACTGTGCGCCGATTGGCTCGTCAGTCGCATTCGGTTCCCCGAGCCAATACGACGCTCCGCAATGTATTGCGTGCGCGACAGTACACATGCGCAGTAATCCCTTCCACGTATCGCTCAGCGCTAAACTTACGTGCCGCTACCTGTACCTTACTTATGATATTAAGTAGTCTACTTTTACCCTGGAATAACGGGTATGAGGTAGGTATATTCTTTAAACTTTGGTATAATAAATTTTATATTTTTATAACTCTACATTGTTTGCGTTGCGGCAGTATGTAGTTAACTCAACTATTTCAATTGTAAATACAAGTTCTAATCTACACTCTAATATTAGAAAGAGGAAAGATTTGTTTGTTCGAGTTGAATAAAAGCTCCGAAACTGAAGCCGATTTGAAGAATTCTTTCATAATTTTAGAATCGTTGTAGTTTTTAATATTTCATTGTTATTTTATTGTTTTTTAATAAAGTCAATTAATCCTTGTAGGTAGTCAAGTTTTTGCAGTAGGTAAACATACCTGCTCTACAGCTAAATTCTGTTTTTCATAATAAATGTAATCCAAACAATCTGCAAATTCATTTGTAAAATTTGTATATTCTGGTGTTCCACAAGCACTACCCAGTAAAATATCTTGCTTGAGAGTCAGATTTTTGACAGCTTGACCTGAATCTGTAAAATTTTTTTTTGATTGAACATAATTAATTAGATACATTAACGCCCGAATACTCAAACACAACTCAGATTTATGCGCCTGTCAACTGTCAAAAAATCACGACTTTAACCTTTTGTGTTGTCTTGCAGGTAAAATCAATGGTAAGTATAAGTACTATTCAAAAAAACTTTGATTGTTTATTATTTTATAAATGAATGAATATTTGTTTATGTTTCCTTTCCTCTACTAAAGTTCTCTTTTTACATAGACACTGGCAGAGTTATGGCAGCAAAGCACAGTGAGCCAAAAAAATAAAAAGAAGAAGACTCGCCGAAATCTGAGTTGCGTTTGATCTAATTACTTAATCTAGAAAAAAAATCATATTAAATGTTTCTTAAAAATGATCTTAGTAAAATTATAATTTAAAATAGGTACTCCGAACTTGTCTTACTTGAGTTCCAATCTGGCAATGTACTAGGTGCAGATCCAGTAGTATACAATTGAAAAATTCCACATGAAGGTACACTATTAAAGTCACCACAAAGTATGACGGAAATTCGTTTCTCGGGGAACTAGAAAACAACAATTATTTAGATATTATGAGCATGATCTAGGTATGGTAACGGTGCTTGGTATGGCAAAGGTGGGTACTTACTTCACTTTGAAGGTGCTTTCTTAAGGCTGACAGCCAATATATGACTATTCCTCCTTGAATAAGCCTGATATGATCTGCATCTGGGTGAAAATATAAATGTGTATTGCCCACAATAAGCAATTCTCTTGGATTATCCATAGACTCAAGAAATGTGGCACTTGCCACTGTTGATCTATCAAGTACTCTTTCAGCTAAACTTTCATTGTCTTTCACTGTGTCCCAAATAGATTTAAAGGAGTTATTGGATTTCAATTCTTCGGATAAAACAATTCTTTCATCCCTTAGTTTTCTGAAAATAAATTTGTATAAATTAATGTAAACCTATAAGTGCAGCTAAAAATAAACTTATATTTTATTGACGACCTCTGTGGCGCGGTGGGCGAAGGTCTGCCTGCGTGCGACGCAGGAGGTTGCGGGTTCGATTCCCGCCTCGGGACAAAAGTGTGTACGATCTGCAGACATTTGTTCAGGGTGTTCTAATGTCTAATAAAAAATATCTATCTATGTTTTATTAAAAAGTATATAGTTACCTACAGTGGTGATCATATAATTAGAAACACTTCATACGACGACCTCAGTGGCGCAGCGGGCGAGAGTCTGCCTGCGACGCAAGAAGTTGCGGGTTCGATCCCCGCCTCGGGAACAAATTTGTGTACGATCAGCAGAAATTTGTTCCGTTGGTCTGGGTGTTTTCTATGTATAATAAAAAATATCTATCTATGTAATGTATAATATTACGTATATCAGTTATCTAGTACCCATAACACAAGCTCTGCTTACCTTGGGGCTAGATAATGCTGTGTGAATTAAAAAAAAAAAAATGAATTATGAAAGTTTGAAGTCCATGTCATCCATTCTTGAAAAATTTATAAATTCAATTTTTAATAATCATGCAACAATAAAGCCACTTAATTTAGAATACTCATAGAATACATTCAATCTCGGACCGTCCAATTGACATACTTTTTAGCGAATAATAATCGCTTCTCTCGATGTTTCTTGGTAAGAAGCGGCACCTTTCGAGAAACCCTCCCAAACAATTTTGATTCCACTAATCTACGACGTAGGTACTAGTCTTGACGAGACATTTCTAGGGTCATCAGGCGAAAAAACTTTTTTTTTAATCTGGTTGGAGCCTTTAAACGGGTCTTTCTTAGCAGCAATACGTACGATTAGCTTATCTTCTCTGGGCGAAGTTTTCCTCGGTCGAGCCTTTCTAGGAATATTTTCAATAGATTCGTGTCTTTTCAAATCAAATATCAATAACGTTTATTTCTTTAAGGCGAGGATTCCCGGATTTCGGAATTTTTAACTGTCCGTACCTCAATAACCTTAAGGCTTATAGTTTTGAAATTCATACATATTACAGTTGAGGATATTTTCTAGTGCATCACTAGACAAAAACACGATTGGTGATATTTCACCCGATAGAAAAAAATTACAAAGTTACTTCTAAATCAAACTTTGAATGATCAGTGTGAATAGAAAAATGAATAAAATGACACAAAATGTATACCAAAACATTGCAAACGTTATTACGCAGTGCATCACTAGAAAATATTTTTATATGCCATACAAATATTTTTCAAAACACCTAAATACCTACAAAATCGTGCTCGGCTGCCTGCGCATCGTCTTGCTCAGTAGTACTCGCCGAGCTATAGCATCGGCCGCTGGGGAATCCTCGCCTTAAGCTTACAAAATAAGCACTTAGACAAGTCAAATTTTATACTATAAACAGGTTTATAAATAGTCATTATTATCAAATAAAAAATAATATGATGTTATTGATTTCAATAACAATTTGCTTAAATTTTTTGTCCACTAGTGGAAGAAGCGAAAAAGAAACCACTAGTAAGTTTTATAAAACTTAAAATTAATACATTATCTCAGTCTTTTGTAATGGTCAATAGCATTGAAAACTTTCTTTACTGAACATTTTAAATGATTAGCTATTCTCCTGGGGGCCAATTCTGAGTATCACGTGATATTTATCGAGTGATACGCAGTATCACGGGATAAAATATCAAGTGATAAGTATCAATTCTTCGATAATATATCGAGTTCCGCCAAAAACGGCATTCTCGTGTACTCTTCGATATTTCTAGCATAGACAATTTGATTTTATTATGTCATGTCATTACATATTTGAATGTCAAAGTTCCACACTTTACGAATGTCAATGTATGGTTATTGTTTCGTCAGTAATTCCAACTTTATCTGAATCTAGAAATTTTAGCAATACCATCAAAATTTTAAACTGTATGTATGTTCATTAATTTCACATTTTTTTATTTGAAGATAGCATAATCTGAATTAGTATTGTTTGTCAAAGATGTATACGGTTATAATAGCTGACGAACGACATCTCTGCTGTTTCGGGATAGCCGTGCGCAGCGGGCTAAAGTAATCTAGTCAGCAGGCAACATCGTTTACAATGTTTACAATAATTTCGTTTGGGCACACCAAAGGAAATGGAAAAAAGGAAACCCCAGAAATTATACTCAAAGTAAATAATAATGATGCAAAAAGCTATTTTATCAAATAAGTACCTATTCAATAAAAACTAAAGGAATTTGTATTGCATATTGCACTATTAATCTTTGACATGAGTTGAGAAACAAGAACCACCGCGTAATTGTTTCAAACATCAAACAAAATAAGCAGAGACTAAAGACAGTGTGCGACAGAGAGATAATGAATGATGTTCTTCTTTCACTCTTCGACAATGCGAACGAGTGCCTAGGACCACTCGTTGCATATCGAGCAACTTATCGAAGAAAAGCCCTCGATAAATATCGAATTGCAGATGTTGAGAATACGCTTGTTTGATTCGAAGCAATCACTCGATATTTTGACAGTTGTTGCCATATTTATCGAGTAGATATATTGCGAGAATTCCCTCCCTGTACGTCCATTCTTGGTCGATGTGAAAATTAACAATAAATTATTTGCGTAGTTGACGCGTCACAACTTTTATTTTTGCCCATTTTGAACAAAAAATTGTAAACGGATTTTCAATTTGATGGTCAATTGCCGCCTAAACCAAAACGATAGAAAATAGCTAAGAAAAAAAAATTATTTTTTTAAATTTCAAAAATGGAATGTGCCGTGGATGCTTTTCTAAAGTGTTTCTAATTAGGCGTCCAAGAGGCCAGTAACAGAAAATAAGCTATGTAGGTAGGTATGTTTTAAACTCTTTTTATGATGAAGTTTAGATAGTTTTGTTTTTTTAATGTAAGTAGGTATTCTATGAGTATTCTCAATTGAGTGGCTATATTGTTGCATGATTATTAAAAATTGAATTCATACATTTTTCAAGAATGGTTGACATGGACTTCAAACTTTCATAATTCATAATATGAAGTGTTTCTAATTACTTATAATGACCACCACTGTATATATGTTTGTATTATATTATGTACTTAGAATAAATTATGTATATCAGTTATCTAGTACCCATCATAATAACACAAGCTCTGCTTAGCTTGGGGCTAGATACCTAATGCTGTGTGTCCAGCATATTCTTTTTTTATCTAACGAACCTATTGTATCTATGTATATCCTACAGTTTAAAAGTATCAAATCAAATTGGATCATCCATTTATCTCACAACTTTACATTCTAGCAAAGCATTTACAATAACTTACTTAAATCGACTACTTCTATAAAAACAAGTGAGTCCTTCTGCTACTTCTTTCCCTTTTTTGTAAAATGACCCTTCAAAACCTTTACTCTCAAAAAATGGGTTTAGGCAGTGCTTAAATATTTTTGCATCTACTTCTTGCAAACACATTATATCAGCATTGTATCCTGTAAGAATGAAAGAAAAGGCAATACAATACACTTTATTACACACCAAGAAAATACAAAATAAAAAGTAAACAGGAAAAGATGGTAAAAAAAACCAGAGTTGCACAATGGGCGGCCTTATCGCTAAAAGCGATCTCTTCCAGACAACCTTGGCAATGTGATAATTATACAGATTTCTTTTACTCAAACATACTATGTAATCTGAGAACTAATTTGACAACATTTTTTGAGCAAAGTCAACCTTTTGTGCTTATTAGAATTGGTGCCAGCAATTTCATTACTGTCATGTTTTGCGGCCAGCAATGGAAATTGCACAATTGCAACCCTTGATCCACAATGACTGCCTCGCTGGCCACGCTATGATGGCCTCAAACTAAGCTTGCTATGCTATTGCTTTAAGGTCTCAGCCTTCAAGCTCGGTTATCATTGCAGCCCTTGCTGTCCTCTCCATGAAGGAGTCGACCTTAGTTCTTGGCCTTCATTTCAACTTGTCCATCAAAGGCTACAATGCTGACTATGCTGTGATGGCCTGGATCAGCGTTGCTCTGCTCTTTCAGCCATCATAATCGTGGCTGGCTACCCACCCATTACTAACCATGGACGTAATGTACTATTATATTATACATTACCTACCTTGCAATTCCTTGATGACAAGTTGTTTTCTATAATCAATTTGTAATGCGTAAGGTGGACAGTAAGGGTGTAAGACTGTTCTTGTGTAATCAGAATCACAATATAAATCTGCCAATATATTGTAGGAAACACACCTGAAACTGGAACAATGAAATTTATTTATTATTTTTATGGTTCTGCACCCGAAGCATAAAACGGGATCCTATAACTAAGACTGATTGTCCATCTGTCTATCTGTCCTTCTGTCACTAGGCTGTATCTCATGAAACGTGATAGTAAGACACTTGGAATATTCACTTTAATAATAAAACAAATATTTATGGGGGCTCCCATACAACAGACCTGATTTTTTTGCCGTTTTTATAATGTATATAACCCTTCGTGCGCGGGTAGACTCGCACTTGGCTGTTTACAATAATACTTAATGGAACTCTGATGTTGGTTAAAAGTACCATTATAAACAGTGTCTCCTGAATTCTTGCGTTCCCCAAAATGGGTAAATCTAGATTAATCAACAAAGTCGATTGCGAGAAGAGGAATGGGACAGTTCTGTACCATTGTACGCTTGATGCATCATACATAAATATTTTGCAAAAGGAACATTATAAAGCAAATTTTTAGTAAAAATTATAGGACAAAAAGCCATTATGATGTGATCACCCATCAAAGTACTGGCCCTACCTAAAGTTACATGCACAGTGTTTGTAATTATTTGGGACCACTGTATTTTAAATTAATACACATTATGTATTCTGTATAAATGATAAAATATTAAATAAAA
Source organism: Eupithecia vulgata (assembly GCA_946478455.1). Taxonomy (NCBI): domain Eukaryota; kingdom Metazoa; phylum Arthropoda; class Insecta; order Lepidoptera; family Geometridae; genus Eupithecia; species Eupithecia vulgata. The sequence continues at coordinate 10,147,593 of OX297862.1, read as the reverse complement.
TACCTTTTGTTATTGAGTGGTGTTGTTGTAAACAGATGTCTTATTTCAAATGGACACTGTCCTGGACCTGCTTCGATAGAGGTCTTTGAAATAGTTTCAACAGCAGGACCATGTCTTATTCCATCACCTTCAATAAAAAATTAAGCAGATTCTGAGCAAAGTAAAAGGGTTTTCTTGGCGCGAAAATCAATCCATATTAATATAATAAATTCGAAAGTAACTCTGTCTGTCCCTTACGTTTTCATACCTCTTCTTACGATCTTAATAAAATTTGCCTAGGAGGTTAATGGTATCTCGAGCACATAATATGCTATTTATATAGGGACATAGGCTCCTTGAAAAGTGTGTGATGCCACAGGCAACAGCTAACAGGAACCCAACAAATGCCCCCTTTGTGATTTCTTAAATCCATAGTATACACAAAAAATGGTACTAACTTGGTGTACATTCTAATTTCAATCTAAATCCAACATCTTGTGCAGTAGGGGTGTAGGCTAACTCATTGCCAACAGCTTCCCATTTTATATGGATTTCACTAACAGTTTTTCCTTTTTCATTAATATCTGAACCTTTGTACCATTTGTAAACACATTTATTAATATCAGCATATTGAGTTTGCAAGTGGTCAGGATAAATTGTGAATCCTACCAGTATGCATTGTGGTAAAGCTATGTTTAACACCCATGGAGGATTGAAGACAGCAGCATAAACAACGTCATAAATCTTCATGCTAACAGGCCCTTTTATGCTAAATATTTCTTTACAGGTGTATGTTTCTGGAACTGGGATTTCAGATTCAAATAATTTAATTTCAAGTTTTGTCTCATCAGTTGCATTTTTCTTCTTTTTTTCGGCTTTATTGATTGCTTTCTTTATATTGGTTTCCATGCGCGAAAATAGAGTCAGGAGAGATTCTGAAGGATTCCTACTAAAATTGAATTGCCTCGAAGAATCTTTTACTCTAAAGAAAAAAGATATATCCACTTTTTCTTCTTGTTCCATGTAGCGAAAATAACACTTATCCATGTTAGAAGTAGCCTTGTTGGAAATCTTGAGAACTGAATAAAATCTGCGAGACAAATAATCAAGTTTTAGTATCATATTTTATAAAATTTTACGTTACATGTATCACTTTCTACACAGATTTCTTTCACTTTCTTCCTCAATCTCAAAAGAAAAATATATGTAAAATTGTAAACATAACCTCTCGCCACGCTGAGACCACAGAATAATAATATATCCTAACCTAACGGAGTTGAGACGAGTCTCTACAATTTTTTATGATGATAATTTGACAGCTGACAGCTCTAAGAAGGGATGGGGTAGTGTATAATCGTTAATGAATCTATTCGATTTTTGATTATCGTTCCCATAGAATTTGGAATCGATAGTTACAGGGCATGTGTTATTATTAATAATAAGTAGTAAATTACAAACACACTTATTTTTTATTGTTATAGGTAAGTAGGTAAAATATTTTGATATTAATATTATACAGTAAAAGCCCTCTCAAGACTACGATTTCGCATTCTGCACATTTTCATTCGGCAATCAACATATTTAGAATACATATACACGTCCAGATCGTTTTTAAGGTAGAATAGGAATAAGTGAAATCAAACGAATTTTTTTTTAAATCATTTGATAAATTTATTTCGAGGTGCAAATTGTAGTAGTTACTTACCTAATAATTTAACTTGTATTTAAATTAATATAAATTCGATTTATTCGATTCATTTGTCTAGACGGTTGTGTGATATTCTTGCAAGGCGCTTCACTGCGGTAATTGGGCGGTACTCGTCTATGTGATACGATAATTTTAGAGGTATTCTTATCTTTCTTGTTGTTGTTTATAAAAAAATACATTACAATATAGGCGTGAGTTGTCAAAATTATCATCCTAAATTAGACAGACTATGATGAGTTTATGCAATAAGTATACAGTAACTACAGATAGATAAATTAAATTAGGTTTAACTCGAGGTCTAGATAATGTACTTTATCTATGGGTAATACTTTAACCTGAACACCAAAGAGCTTGCCCAAGATAATAGTTCTGTTGGTAATAGCATAATTTTATATATCCTTCGATCTTATAGGAAGAAGGCCATCCATCTACGCCTTCGATAGAGGCTGTCGTACGTAGCGCATGCGAAGGGGATCTCTTTTTTCAGTAGCGCATGCTGCCCGCCCGTATTTTAAAGTAGATTTTTTATTAGACTTGGCAACACCGGCTTACTACGTGTCAACAAAGTTGTACGCGTTGCAGGCCAACCTGTCCATTTTCATGGCTTTGCTTGCTTGAATTTGTCCAGTTGGAAAAGTGGTTTAGTTTCTCCGATTTTATTTTGTTGGTGTTCACGTCAGCTCAAATCAACTCAACATGGTTAGTGAATGTTTTATTGCTAATTCAGTAGCATGGTTTAAATTCTTAAAACTTTATTTTCATAGACCTAAACAAACAAATATTCTTTTACAGCCTGCTTCTCCAAGCTCCACCTCTGTTGGATCAGGCAGCCGGTCGCCTAGCAAGGCGACTTCTGCTCCACGCTCTGCCAGCGGTGGAACTGTTCGCCAGAGGAAATCCACCACCACAACTACTGCGGCCAGGAATCGCACAACAGGAGCTGGTTCTGGTGGTATGTGGCGATTCTACACCGATGATTCTCCTGGAGTGAAAGTGTAAGTACACATGCTGACATGGATTTTACCTCATCTGGTTTGTTTTATAGTAAGAACTATTTATCTATGTAGGTACTGTAGCCAGCCTTCTATAACTTGTCAAAACCTTCAGTTATTTAACAATATGCAATTCACAACAATGGTGCAATTTGTAAAGCCTGAATCCATTAGATATTTTTAACCAACGAAAATGTTCTCGTGCATGATATTTAATGTATGTTAATAGATAGCTCCATCAATTAAAAGCTGAATTGAAAAATTCTTTAACTTTTAATAGGGAAATTATCCTAAGGTGGTCCAATAAAAATTGTTACTCCCGAGGTTTGCCTGGAAAAAATTAAAAATACTAAGGAATTTGAAGTCAGTTTTAAGTTTTTCAAATCCATAAATTATTACATTATTGTTTAGCATGTATATTCATGTACTATTACTGTTGTTTCAGTGGGCCTGTCCCTGTGCTGGTGATGTCCTTATTATTCATCGCTTCAGTCTTCATGTTGCATATTTGGGGAAAATACACCAGAGCCTAAACTAATTTATCTATTGTTGTTGTCATGTAAGAGTGAAAAGTGTGATGGATTTATGTCTAGATATTTAATTTTTTATATTAATTATGTAATTTAGGATTATTCTGGAATTAAAAATAAGTTATTTAAACTTGTTCTTGTATTTCTTCTTGACATGAGTACTATGGGGCGTAATGCATATGGCAGTAGAAAAATAATGTTGAATTTGTAAAAAATACAGATTTTATTTAAATGCAGATTTCTTACCTTAAAGTTAATTTAAAAAGTAAAAATTATAAAAAAAGTAAAGATTAATAAAAATGTAAAATAAATATTTACATTATCAGCCTTATTTCGAATTTCATCATTGATAAGAGATACAGAAGACGAGCATTGATTCAAATACAAAACTTAACTAGTTGCATAAAGACTAACTTAGTATCTATTTTTGAGGCTATGAAATTAACAATAGCCTCAAGTTCATAGCTGCACTTAATTTTTTTACTTCATAAATGAAAGGTCTTAAAACTAGTAGCTGCCTTCTATCATACATATGCTTCAACTCTCCTCCCCCTTATTCTATCAAAAAACTGTCTCCAAGAAACTAAAGTTTTACCAGACCAAATCCAGAAACTAGAAGTGATACCAACAATCATAGTCATCAGATACTTAATCATAAACATTTCAAATTTGGGTCTGCCTGTTTCTTTGAAGTTGAATGGGCAAGGTATAGAATATTGTCTAGTAGAGCACATATCTCTGTGCCATGTTACCATCCAGGTGTCATAATTGGCTTGTTCGTAGAATAAACATCCTATAACTATAAGGGCTGGTACGGTGTACAGGACTCCGAAAACTCCAATACGAATCATAAGTTTCTCAAGTTTATCAGTTTTTGTACCATCATGCTTCATCACAGTTCTTATACGGAATAAGGAAACAAATCCAGCAAACAGAAAAATGGTTCCTAATACCAAGTAGACGCACAGGGGGGCCAGCACAAAGACTCTGAGTGCTTCAGAATCCCAGAGCCCCACATAGCACACACCAGAGAGGATATCACCTGAAATGAAAAGTGCAATTAAATATGGATAAGAGAATTAGAATCACACTAACATTACAAATGCAAAAGCTAGTTTTTTTTTAAATTAATATAAGCTATGTTCCTCATAAAAGAAAACGCAAGATATTGTTGTATTTAATACAAAAAAATAGAACAAAAACATGTCATTTTTGATGTAGAAATATGCAAAATAGCCGTTTCCATATTTTTGCTTACATTCAAATATCAAATATCAAAACAGGTTTATAAATAGTCATTATTATCAAATAAGAAATATGATGTTATTGATTTTATTCGCTTCAATTTTTTGTCCACTAGTGGAAGAAGCGAAAAAGAAACCACTAGTAAGTTTTATAAATCTTAAAATTAATACATTACTTATCTCAGTCTAAATATAATCTAATTTGTATATAACTCAATATTTATATGAAACTAACTAAGCTTAACATTATATCCCTTATATACCATTGTCGGTGTGGAACTGAGCGACATCTGGCCAAGCATTTACATCATTGATGTAATCATCTATGGAGTAATAGGCTTTCTTTATTAGATTTCGTTTTATGTACTGTTTAAATTTACGAATAGGGAGCTCAGTTGCTTCAGATGGAAGCTTGTTATAGAAACGTACGCAATTTCCCATAAATGATTTCCCTACCTTTCGTAATCTATATGATGGGATGTGCAGTTTATTCTTGTTTCTTGTATTTACTTTGTGAACATCACATTTTTTTAAAAATGCATTACATGTATTATTAATGTTTAATAAAAAATATCTATCTATGTAATGTATAATATTACGTATATCAGTTATCTAGTACCCATAACACAAGCTCTGCTTACTTTGGGGCTAGATAATGCTGTGTGAATTGTCCAGCATTATTTATTATTTATTTATTTATTAAGAACAAAAAACAACCAGGGATCTACCTAGATAAATACTATTCATATACAAAAAACAACATGATATGGTGGAAATATGCTCGAATTAGAAATCACGTTGGTAGTACGATTATATGGGCAAATCATCATCCGCAGGCCTATTAATCATCCATAAAATCAAAGTGTGTGTGTACGTCATCCATACAATCAAGCTGCAGAAGTGAATTGCTATTGAATTATATGAACAAAACTCACCATCAACTTTTCCCATAGCTAATATAGAAATGGTTTTTATAGCAGGCACGGCCCATGCAGCCAAATGAAAGTATTGGGAATTTGCTTCAATTGCTTCATGCCCCCATTTCAAACCAGCAGCTAAAAACCAGGTGAGGGTCAAGACAACCCACCAAATACTGGAAGCCATACTGAAGAAATACACCACCATGAAAAGTATTGTGCATGGTTCATGCTTTGTGCCTTGAGTTATAACAGATATGTTGGGCAATCTTGCTCCACTCACAGTGGAGGGGAATGGCCCTTGGCAACTGATACTGTCTCCTGCACTCCATCCCATCACATATGCTGCTGCTACCATCAGGTAGCACACTGACAAAAATATGATTGGTCTCTCTGGATACCTAAATCTGTCAGTATCTATCAGGAAGGTCAAAACAGTAAATAAACAGCTCACAGTGCAAATAGTTGCCCAAATTCCAATCCACAGTCTTGAAAAAATCTTTTCATCTTGACTGAAAAACATTCCATTGCATGGTGCACCACAATCATTTTCTATTTTATCGCCCACTTTTAATGTGTATTCAAGATCTAGGCTTTTAGGAACTTTAAATTGTACAGGGCAAACAAACCCATAATCCTTAGCACCTTGGAGTTTAGTAGGATCTCTTTCAATGTTTTTAAAATCTACTTTCGGCAGCTTAGATTCAAAATGCTTTCGAGATTCATGGGTGGCATTGTTATCTCCAACACAGATTACATTCTCTCCTGTCACTACTGGAAATTTAGAGCATTCTAATTGTTCAGGCCAGTGAAATCCAAATTGGATCATCAACTCATCGCAATTCTGTTTAGCAGACTCGCACAAATGCCTACAGGGTGGTATTGCCGCATCCAGAATAGTGCAAACTGGAGCATAAACTGAACATAAGAAGAACTTTAGATCTGGAGAGCAGTTTACTTTGATCAAGGGTGTAAACTGCCCAACCTCTGGGCCAGCATCTTCTTGTTTAGCATGATTGAGAATGTTCGGAAATATTGTTTGATTGTACCTTATACCTTGGCAAAATTTAATGGTAATGGGCTCACAACGGCCATGGTGAGGTAGAGTGTCACCTTGATAAACAGTAACACGAGACGTCTCAGTAGTAATTACAAAACAACAAAACACATTAACGAATGTGAACCACGTTATTTCCATTTTAGATAAGACTCAAGTTTTTTGCAAAATATCATGGATGAGACCGGATTAAGGTTTCACTACTTCAATAACATTTACTTCATAATCACAACAACGGCCAAATAAATATCATTTTACAAAAATGTATGTAACACCAAAAATAGTTCCTTCCACCATTGTTGTATTTTGTTTGTTTGACAGTATACTAACTAACAAACTCTACGAAATTACCAGTCTATGGTTTGACACTTACATATTCATAGACAAGAAAGGTTGCTTTTTGATTTTGACAAACGTGCCTCTATATTTTACAAACCGGTACGTGATAAACCGAACCAGGAGCATGTTACAAGGTCATGTTACACCGTAGGCATCATGATCATACTGATAGTCGTAGATGGAGTAGGTATCTCATGAAGCTGATAGTATAATAAGCCACATTGCAGTATCGTGATAATATCACTGATCGTGATCATCCAGAAATCTTGAAATCGACGATATAACAATAAATATATAATTATAATAATAATGCTGTGTCAATTGTCCCCCGAATACTCAAACGCATCTCAGATTTAAGCGCGTCTCAAGTGACGAATAAATAACCTCTAAATAACACATTTTCATTGAAAACTGTCAAAAAATCACGACTTATGACGTGCTTATATCTGAGTTGCGTTTGAGTATTCGGACATGAGACTCCTCAATCCTCATTCACGGCCATATTGTGGTGTGGTACTGCATGACAAATAGAAAAGAAAACTCACGAGTGGGGTAGTGCATAGACTAGTAAACTAGGAAGTATACTACGGTAGGTGATGCGTTAGCATCCCTAGTACATCTGTGGGTAGGTGAAATAACTCTAGCCGAGCAAAGCAGTTTAGAATTTTAAATCAAAGTTTGGATTACATTTATTTCAAGAAGCAAGCATAAATCCTGGATTATTTACAAACTCAAAAACGAAGTAGGGCAAGAGAATAAAAAAACCACAAGTTGGGTGGGTTTGGTTTGCGTTTGGTCTTGTGTTATGTTAATCTCATTCAAATTCACAGATTTATAAGTTTATTAGGTAGGTACTAAAGTTCAAAATGTAAGTTTATTTTAAGCTCGTCACTCGCTAATTTAAATTATTTTTATACCCACTAGGATGGATTTGGGAAATGATAATCTAGATTTTATAAAATTGGTCAATAGCAAAGGCAATGTTGAAAATGTTACGCCGCACAAAATAGCCGTTGTTGCTTTTATTAGAGAATACGGTCTTTTGAAAGTGGAAGGTAAGTATTTACATTTAATTTTTACTTCTTTTAACGAAGCTCACAATGTTTTTTTTATTATATTCAACAATTCGTTGTTCTCTTTTTTTTCTCCTTATTTCAGCAAAAACAATGGTAGATTGCAGTGTCGCTCCCAAGTATCGGAAAGACTTTTGTATGCTTGCTCTAAAACTTATACAGGTAAAAGCATAGTAAATTTTCAAGGTACTACCAATTTTTAGCTGTTCACTTTCCTGGGCAAATATTTCTTTTTCTCCTTCTAATCCTCTCTTTTTCATCTCCATGGTAAATAATAATTTATTTTCTTAATAGCCTAAGATCTAATTTACTGATTGTAGTGCCCAGACATGGAATTCAAAGAACTAGAAACACTTCTCACCGATGGCCGCTATAATTTGTTGAGCGTCCATCTACAGAACTTTTGTGTGCGCCTTCAAAACATTTACGTAAATGGAATTAGTGCCCTCATGGATTGCGTTACTTCCACTGTTGATAAACTGATGATTGAACAAAGTGAAACAAACCCATGTGTTATTGCTAAATACAGTGTTTTAGGTAAGAGATTGATGATATTCACAACTTTTTTAGTGTTCAACCACTATCTTGCCAGATAGACAGGGCCCTATAGTGCGCATTCGTGGTGGCCTATCTCCAATTACAGGCTAATATAGGCTGATGATGATGATAAACTGTCTTGCTGCTGGGACAAAGGCCTTTCTTAGATTGTTTAATATTTTTTGACAGTTAAGTAAGTGAGTGAATCACCACATGAGCTAACAGTCTTTTTTTTTTAGGTTTGTACTTAAGAAGAATCCTAGTACACTTGGACAGGCTAACTTTTGTCCAAGTGGTATCACTGTACAAGTCTTTTTGTCTATACTACCAACGAGGAAGGCCTGGTCTGATGATCAGGTCTCTTAGTAAAGAGGTAAGAATACCAATTAAAACATTATTTTATATGTTCATAACATAATACATGATAATACTTAATAAAAGGTGTATAAATTTTATGTAAACATGTATTTAAATTAATGAATAATGCTAGACAAATCATGCAGCATCATCTAGCCCCAAGTTAAGCAGAGCATGTACTATTGATACTAGATAACTGATGTAATATATTAATCAAAAAAAAATGCTAGACAATTCACACAGCATTATCTAGCCCCAAGCTAAGCAGAGCTTGTGTTATGGGTTATGTATATTGGTTATCTAGTAACCAATATACATAATATTATTATTATATTGTTCTGTATTTATTATTATTTTATTATGAATACAAAAAAGCCACCAAAATAATTTATGTACATACTTACAATAACTGATACTTAATGTGCTGCACAAAAACTTTTTTCTTTGGATATTGCAGAAATTGAATAACATGGAGTCACAAGCAGCATCAACATCTGCCACTCCAACTGCTGATGAAGCTAAACCATTAGAGCTTTCGATGAGGATGAATATTATTGATAGAGATAAGTAAGTACCGGGTACTTACTCGGGTACTTAGTACCCGAGTTTTACATACCAGTTGAATAAACTTAGTGGTTCATTCAATACATTCATGTGACCTAAGACAAGAAGTACCTATTATGTCGCTCGTGTTGTGTGGCTGTAATGTTTTTGTAACACTAAATAAATATATGAAACTGCTTCTGACGCGTTACAACACATTAGTTAGAGTGTTTCTACATAAGGGGTGCGTGACGCGGCGCAAGTGGCCTGTAGGAATCAATCAATAACCGAAATACGTATCTTGTCTCCAGCTGGGTCCTGTAGACCAAACATAGCGATTTTGTCTAGGGTAGAATAGACAGAAATGACATAGCACCGCCATACACTGCGTAAATTATTGCAGTTGAAGGAATTTATTTCAAATATTTTACGCTTTCCTTGGTGATGCGACATAATTTTTTTTTTAAAATCGTGCTTGACTTATTGAGCCGTTCCGGCGACGATAAGTATTTATTGGATTGGGATTTGGTACAACATACTTCCTGTAACAAATTCGAACGTTCGTCATCATAGCGACGATACTATTGATCGAATCTAGCTCACGGCTCTGATTGTTCGATTCCTTAAGGTCTTCTCAAGGATGTCCAGGACTCAGCTGCAGTGGGAACGCATCTTAAGAATTTTATCATTTACAGCAGTTTTGAAGAGTGTCAATGGTCAAAGAAACAAGCAGAGCTGTTTACAGCGCAACAGGCTAACCTGCTGCAAATTAATGAGAAAAAAGCAATGCCCTCGAAACAACTGCAGAAAACTATAACACAAATTATACATGACATCCCAGAGTATCCAGATGTTGTAAGTTAATCATTGTTCATATCTAGGATCAGAAGATTTTTAAAATCTTTACATGCTCAATAAGATAATTATTACCTTAATATTTCAAGGTGAAATTTGTTTGTATGGCGGCCATTTGTATTTATTGAAAAGGCGGAATCTCCGAATGTTTGATTTTCAAAATTATTATAGGTAGGGTTATTATCCGCTTCGCTTAACACGTAAGTGGAGCCGCGAGCAGAGACTAGTGTTTTGGTAAATAACTCTTACATAATAAAAGTATGATCTATGTTGCATAATTTGCATTTCAGCATTTCCTGAGTTTTCTGAACTGCATTCGAATGAAGGAGTTCTGTGGAGCCCAAGATTCGTTATACAACTGTTTCGATCGCACCGTGTTCAACATCGGCGCTAACGGTAATGGATCCGAGAAGAATAAAAACTTCCGCTATGCTGCCTTAAACAGAGCAGCAATGCATACTCAATTCGGGCATAAGTAAGTTTATTGCTATTTATTAGTTTATCAAAATAAGTTTAACTAGGTCTTCCTGCATCAAAAATGACAAGTATAGTGATTCTGTTTGGAAATACATCTATGAACTAGGTACAGGCCGATCGCCTGTACCTAGTTCAATAGTCTAGGCGTGAAGAAGTACCACACATTCATAGAATAGAATCTAGTTAGGACTTTAGCATTTAATTTAAATTTGATTTATTTTTGAAACAAAAAACGTACCGCACAATGTAGCCCCATTGTACGATACGTTTTTCGTTTATTAGAATAAATGTTCGACTAAATTAAGTTTCCTACATATTTTGTAATTTTAATGAAATAGGAGCAAATGAAGGTAAAACATTTTCCACTTATAGTTCCTAAAAATAACTGAACGTGATGACTGATGAGCCTTTTAATTATTTCGTTGTAATGCAATAGGCCTACACTGGGATAAGTACCATGGACAGTAAATAATAATTATTGGTTTTTATCAGATCGTTGGCAATGGAAAGTGTCCGCGAGGCGATATCCCGCGGTCAAGAGGCCATGGACGGCGCTTGCGTGGCGGCAGCGGCGGCTTGGGGCGCGCGCGCTGGCGGCCGCATCCGGCGCGCCGTGCTCGCCGCGCAGAAGCCTCGCGCGCCGAGGCACTCCGCCGTCGTCGCTGTGCAGTTGGTCGCGCAACATGTCGCCGTGCTGGGCGCTAAGCCGGCTGAGGTCTTCCAGGTACGTGGATGGTGTTTTTAAATGATTATTAAACTTATCAGTCAGAATTGTCAAAGCAATGCGTTTGATTATATTTTAAAGAACAAATACACTTCTTGAACCCTTAACAGGTAACGGAATGTACCCACAAAAGTATCCTGTGTTCGTCCCCGGTTTACCATCTACACCCTTGCCAAAATTTCTTGGCGCGCCGCAACATCGAGAGGTCTTCCATTCTCATAACCTTTGATCATCGTCAGATCATAATACGTCAACTGATAAACATTCCTACCTAAGGTCTCCCCCAAAATACACTTCTTGTACCCTTAAAAAGAAATCAATTGCGCAACTCAGTTGAGCAAATTGCGCAACGGGACCCTTCCTTATCGAACTTATTCTGTTCCCCATTACTCAACTCAGAAAATTAAGAAGGTATAAATCAGTTGAGCTAAATGTAGATTGCTTGCTACAGTCTGCTGTCAACTCAAATGTTTCAATTGGATATACTATTTCGAAATTGATTATATTGCTTGATTAAATTATCTTTGATTAAATAAATTAGTTAGAAAAATATGGACAAATTTACTTTTCCTTATGTATTGTTTGATAAATAGATCATAATGAAAGGGTTTAAGCATTTAAAGTAAAATGCGCAGTTAATTTAGTTATTTTTAATTTCGTTCCAGATAATAACAAAAGGAGATGCCCTGAACTACCTTCACTCCATGACCGACCTGACAATAGCAGGGCTGTCGAATACAGCGGCGCTGTGGTCACTTTACGGCAAGACTGAAATGGCGTCTGTTACGTGTCAGCTGCTTCTCAATCTAAACACGAGTAAGAACTCTTTTATCTTCATCGAGAGATGATTTATAAATGAGTAACCAAACATATCTACAGATCTTATCGTAAGCAGAAATTCGATTTTGCTTGCGTTTTTCCACGATAGAAAGTTGCCTATGTCCTTCCCCTAAGTACCATTTATGTCCCTGCCAAACTAAAAGATCCATGCCTTTTAGACATTATAAAGGTTTAAAAAAGACAGACCAAATAGTCTGAGATTAGTGTGAGTAGTTACATATCGATATTTAATAGGATAGGCCTTGAAATGTAGTAAAGTTTTAAAACATCATGGTCTGTGGATATACCTACCGAATTTAGTCGAGATTGGTTATATCAAATAGTTGCTTACTTGCCGCACCGCTTATGATTATCGTTATTTGCAGAATGCACAGTCGGCAGCGGCACAGTATGGTACTGGACGGAGGCGTGCGAGGCAGGCGGCGCGGGCGCCTGCGCCGTCGCCGCGTGGCGCGGGGACTCGGCTGCCGCCGCCGCGCTCGCCTCGCATCTCAACGCGAGGCTCAGCGCCGAGCGGAACCATGCGGAGCAGGCGTTACGATCCGGTCAGTACTGAGACATTAGAAACTTATTGCACAATATATAGTGAGAGACTTGCGATGAGGCCGCGTGGCACGTCAAACCACGCGGAGCAGGCGATTTGGTCAGCACTTAACTCGGTCAATTCAATCTGGTCAGCACTATCAGTCCTAGATACTTGTTTCACATTATTAAGAGGCTTCAGCGCGCTTAGGTACTTGGTACCTGGATTAAACATAGCCTCACTATATCAAGGATAATGTAAATATTTGTCACTAAAACATAATTCGAAACAGGATGCGTAGTTTCGGAGGTTACCTGTAACATCCAAATTATACCTCTTTCTAGTATTATGCATTTTCGACATTATATACACATGCATGCAGCAACTACTGATACAGATTTCAGAACAACAACATTGTTTATCGCATTTTTTCCGTTTGCAGGCAAATGGGAAGAAGCTGAGCAGAGTATCCGCCAACTAGCATCATTGGACAGATGGGAGAGCCAACTGCTTAAAGCTGAAATGTATTTCTTGAAAGGAGACGCAACTGAGGCGCAAGAATCCCTCCAAGACGTTCTAGATTTCTGCAAAAACGAAGATGACAGCTTATACTTCATGATACTGAGAGTGAAAGCCATGATTCTACTAGCTCAACTGCAGCATTCATTCAGTAGCATTCAATCTACGAATATAATGTTGCTGAATGATGCGCTATCTTTAGCTAGGAAATATCATTTGCATTATTTGGCTGCATCTGTTGAAATGCATATTGCTAATGTTCAGCTGAGTATGGGATGTGCAAAAAATGCGTTGATATTGGTCAGGAGAGGATTACCTACGATAATGGCACATGGGAGTGCTTATGATATGGCAAGAGGTAAAAAAGTGAATATTCCATCTTGTTCTTTAAAAAATTACACAAGATACTTGTAACTTATCTATATTCCTTTTTTCTTGCATTACCTACTGCTATTTAATTGCAAAGTTCCTTATTCAATATCATAACTATACCCTTTCTCTTTCTTTTATTCTTTCTAGCGTTACTGTTGTATGCCAAATGCAGAGTAGCCACGGCACCAACAAGTGGCGAGGCGCGTACGCAAGTTATTAGCTCGTGCTGTGAAACATTAGAAACTGTCAAAAAGAACTTCTCCAAAATTGGCGCACATGTCAGATTGTTGCAGACATGGTATCTACAGGTAATTATCACCTACCTTGTTAATATTTTATCTTGGTAAGAAATATGGATTTAATCCCAACTTGTGTATAATTTTTCAGGCCCAACTTTACAATGATATCGGAAATCACGCCGCTAGAAATCAATGTGCATGGATGTTCAGACAGTTGGAAATTCAAAATCCTGTAGAACCATCAAATACATTATTGATAGTTTACTAAGGTACTGAAATAAAATCCTAAAATATTAATTAGATTCGTTTATTTACAACTTAGTATATGTATACTATAGTTATTAATTTAGTACTAGTACAACTTATCATTTAGAAGGGCTTTCTCAATTATGTCGGACATAGTAGTTTTTATGTCCCTACACAGAACTTCGGCAACCAGAACCTTTGTCGCGGGCTGCACATCCGATTGTACGTAAGCTCCTTCGCCCAGTATATTGGTGTCATTCCAGCAGTGCCCCAGAGAAGCTTGTGACTCGCATATCCGGCCAAGTTGTAACAACAATGACGTAATATCTTCTAACAGGGACGGGAACGCCGTGCAAATTCTCACCAGAGATTTCAGCACTGGCTGAAAAAGTTCCAAACGCAAATCGCTTGGCAAAACTGACAGCAGTGTGGATAACGTATTTACGCACAGCCTAGCAATTGACATTGCTTTCGGCAACGCATACTGTATTGATAGATGTGATACAAGATCAACTGCAAATATCTGCTTCTCTAAAGAGGCTTGACTCAGCAGCTCCGGGATGAAGTCCAAACAAATATGCATTGACGGTATACCCTGCACCGTGACCGGTAAAAGTTCTCGCGGATACCCTTGAAAATGAACCAGTTTGGCTAATGACGGTTCTGCAATAAACACTTGATGGAGGAATGAGCAAATAATGCTTCTCACTTCGCGTAATGACCACATAAGTTCAGGTTTTGATTCGTCTTCAGGGGTTTCTAAACAGGCTTCTAACAAGATTTGTAACGCTGCACTCTCTTGTGCGGCTACCAAAGCATTTTTCAGTTCCTCTCTTTCTGCATCAGATGTCAACTGACCACTCTTTTCAAGCAATGGTTTATCTAACAAATGCCTGCTTAGTTGACTTCTAGAGGCGGCTAAACTCGCTTCTAAGATTCGTAGTATGATTTTTAATATTGGTCCACATCTGAACACTCGTATGTCGCATCGTAATACTTGTAGAGGGTCAACTAGGACGTTTTCTTGGGTAAGTGTAACATTTTTAGCACTGCCGTTAATGTCTAGCAAAGCATTTATCGTCATTATCCAAAGACATCTTGGGAGAACTGTGTTCAGGCGCAGCCATACTTCTCGATATAGTTCTTGGATATGTCGCGGTACTTGATCACCCAACACAGATTTGAAATGTTTCACAAATATTTCGGCAAATGGCCATACATCTGTAGGATTTTTACTCAACATAGCTTTCAATATTTTCCCGGTCTTGTAGGGGTTTTCTTCAATACTTTGGAAGGCTTGAACAATAGAATCCTCGGAAAGACTAACGCCACTGAAATGACGAGTAGTGTCACCGAACGCTTGGTCGTCCATCCAATCATCGACGAGAGATAACTGAGGAAAGTGAGTTGCAAGTAGTCTGAGCAAAGGACTAAACAGCCCTCCATAGCTCATCTGATCTTTTTGTGCTTGGTGAAGCAAATACTTGATTGGTAGTTCAGATAAAAATGCAGTTGAATAACTTTTAACTGCTTTGCCATTAGCTAAGAGTGTGGCTGCATTGGCCAACCTTACATCTTCATACAGAAGCAGGTAGTAGATAAGTAGAAGTTGCGAAGCTAATGTTGGCTTTTCGATATTGATTTCAATAGCTGGTTCATTATCAATTTCCATTGGGCTAAATTTGGGTTTTTTCTGCATGTCGAAATTCGCGCCAAAAATGGAGTTCCGGAATACTCTCCTGATCTCCTCTTCTAGAATGGGTTTATTGACATACTCATTAGCTCCCTTATTGTTTACCACTAGAATGGAATTTACGTAGACCTCCACCAAAGCTGGCATGACAGGATGTAAGGGCGCCGTACAATTACATATTTGTCGGTAAATCCAATTTTTTATAGGAACTTTGTGTTTAGAGAACGCGCGTGACTTTAGGAGCTGATGAATGCAATGAACCGGTAAATATCCAGGTATGTTGCTGTTGAGGTTTACAGTGACTGGAACTTTAACTGCATGTGATGTTACAACCTAAAGCAAAATTATCATGATTAATTTTCAAAGAAATGTTGTGTAAATCTGAAAATTCTAAAAATAAAAATCTAAGTAAAATTTTAGTAATAAGTACCTGTTCTGTGAATATTTCTTGAGTGAATGCTTGTTTTATACGCGCGAGCCCATTGGGCCTCACTGGAACGCGCATGCCAAGAGTGGCACAGACAAGTTCGCCGACCGCCGCCAGTTGTCCAGAATGAAAATGGATTGCTATTAGCAACAGCATTTCACCAAAGGATGCTGTTACTCCAGAAGTACTGCAATAAAAAAAAAGATTACTAGACACGGTACACTTTCAAAGTAAAAATAATGATTTCACTATCTTTCATTTCATTACCTTTCAAAATATGCCTCTTCTTTAACAAGCCATTGAACCCATTCTATGGCTCTCTTCTCATGTTCTGGAGCAGCTGCGAAGAAGAAACAGGTTGTAGTAAACCAAATCAAATAAATGTAATTAGAGTACTAGATATAAGGTTTATTACATACCCATAAGTGAAGGACATGCCAAGATCATACAAAGGCTGAGGGAAACAAATCTAACACCAGCTGGTGTTGGTGGGGGTTTCTGAGTGACCAGCCTCAGTAGACCTGCCACCTCGTCTTCATGAAACTTTATGCCAGCAATGCCTCTCAAAGCACAGTACAGTCTGAGTAATGCTGAGGCTTCAACACCAGCAATAGACTCGGTGAGCCTTTTAAGCAGTTCCTGGCGAAGCATGGTAAGGGCTGTGTGCCCATCACCTTTAGCTCTCTTGTGTGAATTTCGCAAATATGTTGCAAACCAGCCTCTCGTGTTCTGATCTGATCCTAGTAACAGGCCTGACATAAAAGATACCTAAAACAGAATGCAAAGTACCATGTGGTTTTTTTGTAGTTAACTACGTGGATAAATCCACATTTACCCTAGTCTCACAGGTTTTAGTGAGTTAGGTATATGTTTTCATGCATTGCAGAATTATGCCAATTCTTACCAAGTCATCCTGATGGTGTGTCAATGTGAGATTGATAACTAAAGCTGGGAGCCTAGATGCTGAAGCTGCTTTAGCTCTCACAGACGCTGCCAAGAATGGACACATTGCACATAAAGTAGCCAGAGTTTTAGCTCTTATTCCACCCTCTTCACTTCTTTCTGCATTGAGAACCAAAGATTCTGCCACTATAAGATAAACAATTGAAAAATTAACAGGTGTCTGTTTCTTTTGTCAGAATGTATCACATATCGGGAGTTAATACTTGCCTTCTTGTAATGTATCTGGCATGTTAGCCACCACCCAGGATATGATAGTTGGTCCTTTGTTCACATATAATAATACTTCCACAACTTCACAAATATTAAGGCAGTTTGGTAGTTCTGCAAGACTGATGCATATAACATCGCTAACTTCCTCCAAATATACATCATTGTCAAAAAGTTCTGAAGGTTTTATTGTTAACTCAGGGTTTGAATGCTTGTTTTGATTGTATTCAGTCAGTTGTGCTTGCATCTGCAAGATTTCAGAGAGAACCAGGCGGACTCGTCTTGTTGAATCAGACTGTTCGAAGTCCGTAGCTATTCCATTATTGATGACAGGTATCAAACAAGATTCAGTACTTTGTGAACCATTCTTCAACCTGAAATAGGCATATAATGGATGTGTTAGGCTGCTTGTATTTATACTTGTAATTAGCATTAAGGCTCTTGCGGAGTATTTACATAAGTTGTTATTACAATTCAATACCTTAGTTGCTGTTCTTTCTTCAGATCAACGTCCAGTCCGTGGAACTCTATTGATAGCAATGAGACAATGAAGTTAACCAAATCTATGCCGGCGAGCAAGGTAAGTACCTCTTTTTTAGCCTCTGCACAATAGCTTGTAATGTCTAAAGGGGATATTAAAGCCATCCGTACGAGGCAGGGGATTATCGGTCTTATTTCGTCTGGAGTGCATTGTATAAGAGACTTTATATCCAGGTCTTTTAGCGCTTTGAAGACTTTAGGTTGCACTGATTTCATAAAAACCGCGTCCATGGCCTTGTAAGCTGAAAAAGGGTTTGTTATGTTTCATGCACGTATAATAATTTAGTTTATCTTATTAATTACCAAACTCAATTTTTGTCAAACATCACCAATGAGTTAATTAAAATAACTAACCACAACCAGGCACATCACATTAATTAAAATCACGAAAATCGATCAATCGAAATTGTGTTTGTTTGTGGTCGTGGTTATTTCGCCGTGCCGTGCAATGAGTTCACAGATTTATAAATAAAGTACTAAAGTAAATGAGTTTGTAAACGAGGCGTGTTTAGGTAGCGGTGAGTGGTTTTATTCTCATACTTAGGGGAAGCTTTGGTATGGGACGTAGAGATGTAAATTCACCCTCTGTTCCTAGTTTTTGTTTGTCCAAAAGATGACATTGACAATCTATAGAAAACTGACACTGACAACTGAGCGTGTGGTCTTTTTCCGGTCGGTAAAAGAGGGCGCATGGCGGCGGCGGGGAGGGGCTCTTGGTATCGGCCATGAAAAAGAACTCACGGTTTTTATCAGTTGTTGGATGTTTTGATGTGATTGTGATGAGTTTTCGGTGCTGGCAGGACTCCGCTTTTTGTCTTAGCCTTTATCAGAAGTGGGATGTAACCCTGTCTTCACGCCCACTGATGGTTTACCTCGAATGATACTAGGAAAAGTCTGACTCGCACATCCACACCTGAGCCACACCGGGAGTTCTGCGCCAGTTACCAAGTTACGTTACGTGATTATTGTCAGTTCCTTCTACTATCCTATGAGAATGAGATTAACAAGTGCTATGGATGTTCAGAATAGCAATTGGTTTGTAATAGAGGTGCTGGTAAGGTCTGATCGTTTCATGCTAAAATTGTTGGTTTTGTGAATACTTCTATTGGATTGATTTGTAAAATACTAAAGGTAGTATGGTTATTAAGCAAGCAGTTTGGGTTTTAGTTGGTTTATTGTGATGTGACCATACTTTTGATTGATTAGGTATAAAGAATCTTGAGAAAGAAACTAAACAAATGTCTTTCGTCAACATAAGTAGCTAATCAAAGCTAATCGAGTAGAGTTGCCCAATGATAAAGCATAGTCTGTGTAAATATGTCCCAATGCTAATAATCATAGCCGATGTCTGTCAATGACACAACTTGCCCATCTGTTGCAATGTTTTCTTGTGAATTATTGTTTTCAGGGTTCAATGGAAGTGGAAGATGCCTGACACTAGATATTGGCAGACCACATCAATCATGGAGGCACATAAGGATTTAGTGATTGACGGAGCCAAATATGTGTGTGATAGTGCCAGAGAATCTACTTAGCATAGACTGTCTGGGAATCAGAGGTGCCTTATTATAAAGATAAGTCACACCTTCACAAATCAGATTTGTTTCAATTCCAAAGTAAGTGTATGTTTATTGAAAAAAAAAAGAAAGTAAAACAATAAAATTAGTTTACTGTTGATAAAATTATAAAACCTAAATATTGTCTTGCATTTTGTTGTTCTGTTCATGTATCTGTTCAGTTACACATGTTACAAAGACAAGACTTGATTAAACTTGATACATGTTATGGAGTAAGTATGGGTGCTAAGATGTGTTCTATTATAATAATTCCATGATCAGATCACTAAACACTGATCCACATGCTATGTGTAAATCTTGTATGACTCTTTATCATGTCATTTGCTTTCCTACTTTGTGTTATTTCTGTTGTAGTCTGCTGATTGTTAGTTCTTGTTCATGTAGCATCCGTCCTTTAAGGATGATATTGTTCGGTTCTGATCTTTGTTTCTGTTTCGCTGTTTTTGCTGGAAGGTGAGGTCTTTGTGTCGTTATTTGGTTATGGTGCTGCTTGGCATAGCTAGTGTGAGCATCTTGGGTTACTACACCCAAGATTGGTCCTTGATGGGTATAGTGGCCATCTGAGAGGACGCGTGTGGGCATATTGAGTACGGTGTCTCAATATGAGTTCTACAGGCATACGGTGTTGCTTGTAAGAGCTGGTGAGATAGTCTTGGGTTCCTACACCCAAGATTGGTCCTTGTTGGCCACGGTGGCCATCTGAGAGGACGCGTGTGGGCATATTGAGTACGGTGTCTCAATATGAGTTCTACAGGCATACGGTGTTGCTTGTAAGAGCTGGTGAGATAGTCTTGGGTTCCTACACCCAAGATTGGTCCTTGTTGGCCATGGTGGCCATCTGAGAGGACGTGTGTGGGCATATTGAGTACGGTGTCTCAATATGAGTTCTACAAGCATACGGTGTTGCTTGTAAGAGCTGGTGAGTGTCTTGAGTCGTCTAGCTATGCAAGCATATATATTATGTTGTGTTGTCTCTAAATGGTGATCAGATGTTGTTTTGTGGAATATGGTTACATCTTGTGAGTCTGTAGTTATATGATCTAGTTTCATGTGTCTTGCTTGATGAAATTGGTGTTGACCTGTGTTGTGGTCAAGCAGTGTTTCTGGTTTCGGTCCCCTCATCTCTCTGGTGGTGCCACCGTGGATCTCATCTGTGGTCGGTAACTAGCAATGGTTGATCAGGTGGTAGTAGGACGTACCTAGAGTATGTACCTGCTAAGAGGCTGGAAGTCGGTGTGTAATGTGCAGGTGCCCATGCCCATAATCGGGCTGTTCTTAAAAAATAAACATTTTGTGGACAGCTTTGTATAATTGGCTGGAGTACCAATGTTATTGTATGTTGATGATGTGTTTTTCGACAGAACGCGGCTAAAGCGAATAATGTGTGCGGTTGGTTGGTAGGGGTGGCGGAGCGTCCGTGCTGCAGTGTCGGTTTGCGTTTGCCTGGTGTGCGCATTGATCATAGCAGGAAAAATGATGTCAGGTTGGACGAGCGAGTCTATGGCGATAAGGCGATGTCTTCCTCTTTTTATTTGGGTGCTGTAGTAAGTACATGGAGCGTAAATAACTCGGGGATGTGTATCTTTATCTACAACAACAAACAAGGCATAATTGGCTATTTGCTGCGTTTGTTCACAACGAGGCTATTTCTCTGGGCTGAGAGTGTGGCGAAGCCGAAGCGATGACTGACTATTCCTCCGGGCTTGCAGTCTGGAAAGGAGATGGCTGTAGTGTTGTGAAAGTGGCTAAGTATCGTAGGGTAGCCAACAACTGTACCCGATAGCGTTTGCTGGCGTGGTGGCCAAAGGCTGTATGCGTTACACTATAGCGTCGTCCGTGGACGGACTCATTGTCAGGCATTGGCCGTGTAAACGAGGCGTGTTTAGGTAGCGGTGAGTGGTTTTATTCTCATACTTAGGGGAAGCTTTGGTATGGGACGTAGAGATGTAAATTCACCCTCTGTTCCTAGTTTTTGTTTGTCCAAAAGATGACATTGACAATCTATAGAAAACTGACACTAACAACTGAGCGTGTGGTCTTTTTCCGGTCGGTAAAAGAGGGCGCATGGCGGCGGCGGGGAGGGGCTCTTGGTATCGGCCATGAAAAAGAACTCACGGTTTTTATCAGTTGTTGGATGTTTTGATGTGATTGTGATGAGTTTTCGGTGCTGGCAGGACTCCGCTTTTTGTCTTAGCCTTTAAGTTTAAAATAACTTTGGTGCCTGACTGACGTGCGTGTGGCAAGTGACAAATAAATAATCAAATCAAAGAGAATACAATCCTTTATTCGGGCGGGCGGCAACGGGTAAAAATACTCTCTGGGTGGCATACACAACTCTATGCGTTCGATTTTTTGTCTGACTAGGTATCGGATGATATTGTCTATGGATAGTCTGATTCGACTATCTATAAACCTCAGAGCTATAATAAATATATTTTTGTTGCCAATCTGGTTATCTGAAGGCGCAATTGAAAATTGATTTAGCAGATACATATTTGAATTATTGTTTTCCATCAAATAAATAAATAGACAGTAAAATAAATTCTATTTTACTTGGACGTCAGCTTTGAGTCTATTTTAGCTGAATGATAACTTCTCTTTCTTTAATGAACACGGTCTCTTTGTAAAAAGGAACATTTAGTAGGTACTATGTGTTTCGTGGTCACAGTATAATAAACACTACCTACATAAAAAATGCTGATTATTGTCATTGAAAATTAAAAATCTCGGTGAAATCCGAGCTGATGAGTGGCTTTGATCAAAGTTTCTTACAAACCTAGGTAAGTAGGTACGTATTTTAACTATCTAACTTTACAAAATTTGAGAGCCATGTAGGTATATTTTACTTTGTAACTTGGATACTTTGATGATCGCCATCATTGAAAAACCAAATTAAAACGGTTTATTCCTTAAGAAACTATAATAAGACAATAATTATGCACAGATTCGCATTTTTATACGCCTGTTTCGTTTAGGGCTAAAATGACATATTTTTTCTGAATCTACTGAATTATTTGCTTGGCTTTCTACTTGTTTTCTCAAATTCGATCTGGCAACACTGTTTGCCAGTTGAGTCTCATTCGCAAACACTCGCAGAGATAGCTCGAGAACGATTGAGGTCAGAAAATGTCTGACACAAAAATCGAACGTAAAAAATCGAGTGAATACGACTTTTCGTCTGACAACGCCACCCGACAAAAAGTCTGCAGTGTATGGCCGACTCAGAGCAATAACTAAAGCAACTGTAAAGTATCTGTCACTCACACGTATAAATAAGTTGCAAGTGATGATATTTTCCCCAAAAACTGGGAAACGGAAATAGTTTCAATTTAGCCTACATAACATGAACTCATGACATACTAACCATTTTTACTTTTCTTATATCTAACTAGCTTTGCCCGTGGCTTCACACACGCTTTTCAGTTAGTCTATGTCCGTTTCCGGGCTATTGTTTCATCATCGTCATCATCATCATCATCATCAGCAGCCTATACCAGTCCACTGCTGCGGGTTATTGTTTACCTCCCTGGCAAATATCATTGAAGATCCATTTAATCGTTTAGGCTTGAAAAGGTAACAGACAGAGTTACTTGCGCTTTTGTAATACTTATTAGGGGATTCCTATTTATTGTCAGTGTCAGTCACATACAATAGCTAATTGTCAAATTGCAAAAAAACTAACCAGAGTATTAAATAAAACGTCAAGTGCGAGTTATACTCGCGCATCAAGGGTTCCGTACAAACTCCTACTCTTTAGCAAATAAATCAATCCAGACGAATAAGGCACAATAATTTTCTGATTTGATAACGATTATGACGTAACTTAATTAGTCCCTCGAACTATTAGCGTCTCGAGACTAAATAAGTTACGTCCAACCTAGTGTTACAATGTACTATTTTGTACGAATAATCCACAAATTTACGGTTTTCTGATTTTTTTCCTTTACTTGTGCTATAAGACATTGCTTCTTGCTAAATTTCATGGTTCTAGGTCAACGGAAAGTACCCTACAGGTTTTAGGTCCATGGCGAGATTCGAAATTTATTTTTTCTATGAATAAACTACAAATTTACGGTTTTCTGATTTTTTTTCTTTACTTGTGCTATAAAACATTGCTTCTTGCCAAATTTCATGGTTCTAGGTGAACGGGAAGTACCCTATAGGTTTTTGGTCCATGGCGAGATTCGAAAATTATTTTTTTGCGAATAAACTACAAATTTAACGTTTTCGGATTTTTCCCTTTAATTGTGTTATAAGACCATGCTTCTCACCAAATTTCATGGCTCTAGGTCAACGGGAAGTACCCTATAGATTTTTGGTCCATAACAAGATTAAAAAACTATATTTTCTGTGAATAAACTAAAAATTTACGGTTTTCGGATTTCTTCCTTTACTTGTACTATAAGACCTTGCTTCTCACCAAATTTCATGGTTCTAGGTCAACGGGAAGTACCCTATAGGTTTTGTGTGCATGTGATTCCCTTGAAAAATTAAAAAAAAATAGACGTAAACAGCTGTAACTTTAGATTGCGTTGACTTAGAAGTTTGATTTATATCGAGGCTTCAAGAGGTTACGAGCCTGCGTATATGATGTGAATATCAACTCGAAAACTCTACGCGTTTCTGAGAAAAGTGGGTTGACAGACGGACAACAAAGTGATCCTATAAGGGTTCCTTTTTTCCTTTTGAGGTACGGAACCCTAAAAAAAGGATATTATATAAAATAATTAAAACATTACCTACTACCTACAAATAAAACAAATACATATTAATATCTTCTTTAATGTTTAACAAAGAAATTTGCAGGTCAGTAGAAATATTGTATGAAGTAAGGTAGAGCCAGACCAAAAGCTGACTACTACACAAACCAGTTAAGAATAAAATTTCTCCAAAGAAAGGAAGTATTGAAAATTAATTCTTCGCCATAGTATTTTTATGCAAAAATTGTACTAAAAACACAAAACAAAAAAAAACTATGTAATGAATGTGATAATTGTGATGGATGATGGTGTCTTCCAAGATGAATTTCGAACACCGCGGCGAGTCTCAACTCAACGGAGACTAGAGCACCGTGCGTAGAAAAGTATTGCACCCGGGTGTGCACCACAAGGGTGCACACCCGTGCGCAAACATAATAACCGTAACGTGACGATAGAAGGCTCTCTAAAAGATGGCGTTTGTTTTGGGCATCATCGACCGTTTTTTATTCTTGGCTGCCTTTTTTTCTTACTTAGTCATACAGTTATTTAATAGCTCTGCTGCAAACATGATTTTCTTTAACATTTAGGAAATACTAACTAGTGTCAATAAATCTTTTTTTTAATTTCTTTTAATGTATTTCGCAAAAATAAGTTCTTTTTTCTAAGGCGGTGAACTATTTGTTGCAAGGATCTAACTTTCTTTTTGTGCTTATGCAGAAGTGCAGTTTTTATCCTTAATTGTCTGCGTAGAGCAAATTTCTCCAAAATCGATTCCAAACCCGTGTCTTTTACCTGTAAAACATTCAACTAATTTTAGAATGCAAATACCTAAAAAAGGTATGAACCACATTGAACAAAAAAAAAAAAAAAAAATTTTTGCAAATGAGAGAGAATGTAATTTTCCATTAGGTACACAAAAGTGCGGGTTGTAGAAATATATTTTTCATACTAGGCAGGCACACGCTCGAAAATGGTAGACTATGCATGCACCGAGGTCAAAAAACATTGTCATAAGTCACGGGCGTCATTTCTATTATCAAACTCGCAATAGCGAAAAATAAAGAAAAATGTTTCTCGTGTTATTTATTTTGAATTTTGTGAAATATCTGCCGGTAGATTATGAACACTATTTAATGAGGCCAAGAGCCAGAGAGTATTTACTCCAAGTCCATCAGTTGTATCCACCTTTCACGTTATCTTAACAGGAATACTTATGTCAACAACGCGCCTGCGGGTATTTTTCAATTTCTTTGTCTTTACTCAGAAAACTGTCGAGTAATTTTGAAGATAAAACGATGACTTTACTCATAGGTGGCACCATGCATGTATCACTCGGGAGAAAGTGCGATTTGTACCTCATGTGTTTATTTATTGACATCCTCGTTAAAAATCGTTTAGTTTCTCACCTTGCTGTCCAATGTACTACATATTAGTTAAACTTACTGGGTTCGGCGTGAGCTGCTCACGTTGACTATGTAAAACGTGATCCTGACTCAGCTGGCCTTCTTCTACGCAAGATGTATGAGGACCCTAAAAGAGTAGGTATATAATATTTATACATTTTTTGGTACTGAACCCTCGCGTAATTTGATAAAGCCTCCCTTTGTCAAAATCGTCAAAATGTATAGAACATATTTTAGTAAATATCGTAGGCTTCCACCACTCCTCGTGTCTATTCAATCAATCTTAACTTCTCGGTCCATATAGCAGCAAGAATTGGATCTTTCGGATACCTAAAATAAGGTCGGTGATTAATTTTACCGGGTGTCTCGAAAGTCATCGTCAAGCCAAAAGGGGAGGATAAGTGGGTTCATGACAAGCCAGAAAACACTTAAAATCACTTAGGTCCAATAACTATTTTACATTAAGTAACTAATCCCTGGTAATTTTTGCCGCCATGCATAACAACATTTCACAAACACTTAGGCAAATGTAATTAAATTTTGAGTGAATTAAGACTGTGTCCGGAAAATTACAATTTGAAATTCGTATACTAACGAGTGAAATGAGACCTTCACAGCGTATTATCTTTCTTATTACTGGTGTTTGTACACCCTTTCACCACACAACTCACCATTACAATATTTTTTAGTCGAGAGCTGTTGTTCGTATCGTTAGGATATATTATTCTGTGTTCGTATCATTTAAAGTAAAAGACAAACGGTTCGAAAAGCAAAATTCGATGTTTACGCCTATTTTTTTGGCCGCACCTCGCACCTCGTTTGTGTCAACAACTGTCAACTGCCATTCATATGCTGGCGGTATACACTCCTATCGGTTTGCAAAAACAAGACAGAAGGTCGGCCTACAAACCGAGGCACCTATAAAAGAACGAGATCACAATCGTGCCATCGCGGGTCGTCGGTTATCTAAACGATACTTCTCCGTCAGGAGTTTTTTTAAACTAAATTCTGGTGGTCCTACCAGACTAGACCTGACGAGTTTTAATTTAACATGTGTGCTGCATCCATTAAACAGCACACATTACTAAATGGTGCCTCTTAAAAGGCCGTTTTGTGATAAGGATAGGCATAGAATTTCGCGTTCATAGGAGCGGGACAGAGCAGACCGCGTTTGCTTCGAGTGCAAAAATCAAGATTTCTTCTAATTAAAAGAGTACGGTTCAAGTAATCAAACTTAGAGTAATAATAAGACATAGAGTGATAATTTCATACAAAATTCCGCTCAAAGTTGAAGCAAAAACACAACCAATGTGTGCGTAAGCGGCACGTTATTACATTAGCCGACAAGCACACAAGTGCACAAATAATGTTGCAAGTAATTAACATTTTTCCCGTAAGGTCGGGAAATTGTAACATTTAGCAAGGAAAGGAGTAAATGATTTGCACATTTATCACTTTTCTGTTAGATGATATTTCATTAACTTTATAATTAACTAGCGGCCCGTCCCGGCTTCGCACGGGTGGACATTTATTTTTAAACATTTTGGGATAAACGTAGAGTAAATGTATCTTTATGCAGGACAATTTATACTTTTATTCGACTACCTCGTTGGTCTAGCGGTCGCGTTTTCAACCAGTGATAATGAGGTCCCGGGTTCAAATCCCGGGTCGGGCCAAGATTTTGGGTCTTTTTTAGCAAGAAATATTCACAGTAGCAGCCTGGAGTTAGGAAGTTGGCGGTGTTAGACCTCGGAAAGCACGTTAAGCCGTCGGTCCTGCATTTGACCTCTCCCCGGTCGTGTCGGTCTGCCGTCCTATCGTTGCCCGCGTGCGTTGCTACCTGCGCTGAACGAGGCCACACCGCGCACCGGCCACGGCGCGGGGTGGCGGCGGCGGCGCAGCGCGGCGCGGCTGCGTTTATTTTTCTATTTCGTTAAGATTGACATTTTTAATTTCGTAATAATAATATCTTTTCGATGGAATGGAATGTCCGATTTCAATAATTCAAAAAGTAATCTACAAGTATTGAAACAGTCTTAAATACGAAATGATTAATTTGAATAAGGATCAACAAAGGCATGGATAACATGGTCAGATCAGACAACTTCGTGTAAGATCGACTATTCATAAATTATATATTGATAATTATTACGCACAGGTTCATTCGGCGCATATGTTTCGTTTTCGTTTATTTCTTTTTGAACTCGGGATGAAGATGTAGTTGGAGTTTCAAAATCAGCATTTTTACTGGCTTCATTAGCCGATGCACCCTGAAAAACGATTGTGTGATTAAAGACTAGACATGCATAAAAATTATATAGATACTTACTAAGTTTTGCGTGTAGTATCTTAAAAACTAACCAGTTGTAGTTTATCCAGCTTAGGAGAGTCATGTGATGTCGTATCATTACATACGGCATTAATTTTCTCACTTTCTTCTGTGCAAAAAATGTGCAGATCCTAAAACAAACCAACAGTAGATAAGCATGACAAATACTATGGAAGAAACCGCGAATAAGTTAAATAGATAGAAATAAATATTATGGCTTAAACATTTTCATACCTTTGTTGGGATAGCACCCTCTCGTAATTTGCATAAGCCACCTTTCGTGATATACTTGTCTTTTTCATCAAAATGTATTGAACATATCTTAGTGTATTTAGTTGGCATCCAAAAGTTTTCTTTACGATTCAGTCTTAGTTTTTCAACCCATCGGGAAGCAACAGTCGGATCAGAAGGGAATCTAAGAACGAATATAACGACATTAATAAAACTAGGGTTGATCGACTAAAGAAACCAATGAAATTTTTAAATTTAACACTCTTACTACATCAGCATCCGAACAGTCTGTGATAATCTATCCCCTTTCCCGTGAAAATAAAACAGAAGTTTTTGACTAGACGAAGCTTAATAGAACACAGGTACATATTTAACTTAAAAGTCGGTCGGTCACGCAATCCGACACACGCCTGCCGTCATCAAATTCGTAATCCTTACCCCCATTTTAGTCGAAAACGATACCTATATCAGATTTTTTGATGGGGGAGGGGCTTCAGGGGGGCTGGGGGCACGGGGGGTCACATCACAGCACGGCACTTTACAATGATAAAAACGAAAACCTACGCGAAACCTTAACGTGTGCTCCCTTGCAAGGCAAATGTCCGATTGATGGCGCGCTTTACGCGAATTTTGACGTCCACCTACTTGTACACTACTTTTGTTGGGGCATTTTTTTAGGGCTGTTATAATTCCTGACTTATTATTTATTCGTAGTACCAGTGTAAAGTAGAAATAGAAAAAACAAAGAAGTACATATCTATGGGGTAAAATATTTTTTGGTCTATAGCTAGCAACATTTATTTGCATAAACTAAGAAGTATACTACGTATAGACGGGGCACTCCCATAGACAAGATTTCGACACTAAAAAGCTCACATATCAAGAATGACAGCTTCTTTTTTTTAAATTATTTGCTTAGACCCGGATATGACGTCACAATCTATGCTAGTCATGTACTATTCTTACAATATTTTCAATTTTTATTGGCTTACCTAAATTTATTGATTAAGGAAAGTAAGAAAAAATTCTGGTGTAATTTATGTTTTTTATTGTTTCGTTTAGTTTTACATATTGTAAAAGGTTTGGATTGCATAGCATTGTTTCAAACAATTTGCTTGAAGGAACGTTTTGGTTTGAAGACTCACTCGCATAAAAATTTTCACCTTAGCACCGAATTTAACACACAAACTATTAGTGAAGTTCCTGAAGACTCAATCCTCGCAGTCTGTATTTCACTATTGATGCCACGTGACAACTTTTCGAGTTCTGTCTTTTTTGGGAACATTATGTAAACTGACGTCTCTTCAACTAGAACTATCACAACACAGATAGCACTATTTGTACATATTGCAAGATGTTATTGCAGCTTTCAGAAGTTGCGAGAAGAATTTTAGGGAGCCAAATACGAACGAGCTCGACGCAAACCATAGACATAGAATTTTTTCACTACGTTCAATTCTAAGCCTATGACGCAAACAAACAATTCAAACAAAGTAAACAAACATAGCAAAACCAATATGGCGTCGGTCGGTTATCACTCACTGTTTGATCGGTTTGATCCAAGTGAAAAAATTCTATGTCTATGGTTTGATCAGAGACGAGAGGAAAGAAGTGTGAAGGAAGGGGGTGGGAATTGTCATATTTGATATGTGAACCCGTAGACAAGACCATAGACATAAAGTCCATTATTTTTGTTCGAAGATAACCTGCCGTGTTTATTTGTAATGGCGTGTGTTTTGTTTACATTTTATTTTTGTGCATAAACTACTGTTTTACTCAAGAATATAAGATGCCAGGTTGTACTTACCCGTGAAATGGAATCTTCGGTTGTTTATGGTGATTATGTGAAGAGTTGTGACACCCTTTCACTGCACAATACGTCATTTTTATTAAAAATTCGTAGAGCTCTTCCCAGTAGGCCTTGACCTTGAGCACTGACGCGTCGAGCGATGTACGTAGCCTCATGGTACAATAATATACTCCGCCCGTAGCCTAAAGGCTAACTTGAAATTGCTTCACTTCGCGTGCGCCTACTAGGGTTCTATGCCATATTTATTTTGGTGAATCTGTTACTGTGTATGTGCCTTTGCTTTATTTTTAAATACAAAAATCAAGTCAGTAAGTCATATTGTTCGGGAGAAGAAGGCAAATATGTACTATCAAAATTGAGATGTTTTAGATATTTTTAGGGTTTCAAAGATCGGTTTTGAAACCCTTATGGTCTCGCTCTGTCCGTCCCCGCTCTTTCTTGAATATCTCAGTAACTACTGCAGCTATTAACTTGAAATTTGAAATAATGATACATTTCGTGCGCCATTACTGATTTCAAGAAAAAAATATATAAATAAATGAAAAACGAAAATGAATAATTTCAGTACTTACAAATTTTGATGTTGAAATTCAAAAGAAACCTAGGAAGGCAAATGGGGTATCAAATGAAAGGCATCGTTTTGTACATTTGAAAACACTTTTTGAAATTTCTGTAAGTTTCATACTTTTTGAAATATTTCAAAAAAAGTCGAAAAATTGACCATTCCCCCCCCTATCTCCGAAGATTGCAGACCGATCCATGTACAATGTGTTAGGCGTTTGTAGATATCGATCTATATTTTACAGGAAAAATATAGAGAAGTCTGTAATAATAATAGTTTTTGAAAAATGGTCAAAAAGGAGTGGATTTTTTTTCAAAAGGGAGGGGTTCCTACCTATGTGGGGTATCAAATGAAAGGTATCGTTTTGACCATTTCAAAACACTTTTTGAAATTTCTGTAAGTTTCATACTTTTTGAAATATTTCAAAAAAGTTTCATACTTTTTGAAATATTTCAAAGTTTCGCTCTGTCCGTCCCCGCTCTTTCTTGAATATCTTAGTAACTACTGCAGCTATTAACTTGAAATTTGAAATAATGATACATTTCGTGCGCCATTACTGATTTCAAGAAAAAAAATATAAATAAATGAAAAATGAAAATGAATAATTTCAGTACAAATTTTGATGTTGAAATTTCAAAAGAGACCTAGGAAGGCAAATGGGGTATCAAATGAAAGGTATCGTTTTGTACATTTCAAAACACTTTTTGAAATTTCTGAAAGTTTCATACTTTTTAAAATATTTCAATAAAAGTTGATAAATTTACCATTCTCCCCCTCCTATCTCCGAAGATTGATGACCGATCCATGTACAATGTATTAGGCGTTTGTAGATAGGGATCTATATTTTACAGGAAAATATAGAGAAGTCTGTAAAAACAACCATTTTTGAAAAAAAAAACATTGTGAATGGTCGAAAATGGGGATATTTTTTATCGAAAGGGGGCTATCTACCTATTGGTTTCGTACTTTTCAAAATATTGCCATTCGAAAAAAGACAGAAAATTGATTGTCCAAATAATTGGCATATGTTTGAAACCCTCGGCGCGCGAGTTACACTCTCACTTGGCGGATCTTGTTTTTCATCAAACTTATACAACTAATCAAAAAGCTATCTTGGCGCTTTTGTACAGAATTAAATGTAATATTCGGTGTAGGTATAAGAATCCTAGATTTCGTATTTGAACAGCAGTAGGTATGGTCTCAAAGATCATCGAAATATTGATTTTTTCGAAAGACCAGCCATCAGCCTTACGGAAAATATGACTTCAGCTCTTCTTCCTACAAACAACAGCCCAATGACTCAAGAGCCTTAATATTACACTTGGTAGTAACACTTAGTAGTAATACCGATCTCCGTGAAAAGTATCAGACAGAGCAGAGGAGAACGTTTTTGGGTGCATCGTTGAACAGTTATCTGGTAAAAAGAGCAAAAAATGTGAGACTAAAATGTTTTTCCAAAATTACAGACATTCAAGATCTCAAAAACTATACAAGATATCGAAAAACTTTACAGAGTAAAACTTGTAGCAAAGTTTCATTTTGTAAAAGGGTTTATGCCGCTAGGGAGCATAGTTTCCGAGATCGAAAATCCGAAAAATAGAACTTTCAGACCTCCCCCTCCCCCCGGTGCAAGGGCTACGGGGACTTTTGATATGTTTACCTCCTAACTAGTCCAAAGTTACGAAGTCAAAAATTGTGTTCCAAACATTTCTTTCGTTGCCTGGACTATATTGTATTTTATAATCCGATGAAGTAGTTAAAAATATACATTTTGCTTGATCGTCCTTTTAAAAAAGAACCAAGGAGATGAAGGTAAAGGTGGGAAAGTTATAGCCTACGTGCCTCATATAAATATACAACATTTTTTCTGGAACGCCTGCTTCTTGGGAGGCTATATGGGTCAAACGGTAGGTACTTATGGTGGTTCGTCGCGGGTTGGCGTTATAATAATTTCTTTTGTTGTTTTAAATTTTTTCAGCTTTTTACAAGCAATAAAACTAGCGAAAAAGTAATTTTCCGTAAATCGTTAACCATTTTCTGTTTATTTATGTCACATATATAGAGGTAGTATTACTATACTTACATATGTTAAATACCTACAACTTTGATTTATTGGTATTTTGGGAGCATTTGGGAAAAATATAGATTTGTAGCACAAAATTTCGTATTTCCCAATGCTCCAAAAAAATAATCATTTCGCGCCAAACCGTGACGAACAACCTTAACCAGTGTGTCTATTACTATAAGTACCTTCCCTACTTTTTCATAAAACACTTAAATAGTCGACTCGACACATCATAGACAGACTAAATTTATCAAGTTTACACTAATCAAACTGGGAGTACACTGTTTGTAAACAAATTCCCCATTCCTAAAGTTTACTCTGCTTCCGCGTCTTTTTGTACGTAGTATGTACCTACCTACGTACATATTCTGTGAAAATTATAACTGTCTCATTGAATGGGTCATGACATGACTCATAATAAGATACAGCTCGCAGACGGACACATAGAGAATGAAAACTCAGGATAAATATAAAAATAACATAAAAAAGTTTGCAAAAATCCCAGCCATCGACTCAATTATTTACGGAACCCTAAAATAGGCCAAGTGGGGCCAAGTTGATACCAGGGATCATCTTGGAAACCCCGTTATACAAGACGGTTACTTTGTAACGTTTAAAAAACATTATTTTTATAACAAGATACTTACATCCAGCATTGCATCACGCTAGTCAGATAAAGTTCCTACATAGGAAGTTACCTATAGCCATTCTCCCATAGGGGAATCATCTCCTACTACTTTCCACTAGATTGATGACTAGCTTTCAAATACGGGCTTATATCTAAACGAATCAACAACGCCAACGAATGAAATAACGCAACTAAAACTAACGTGCACATCCCGTAATAAGGATTACGAAAGGTAGGGAAATCATTTATGGGAAATAGCGTACGCCTCTATAACAACCTTCCATCTGAAGCAACTGAGCCCTATTCTTTTTTTATAGTCTATAGACCTTAGTTTGACCACAATCTCACCTGAGGGAAAGTTAAGATGCCGACGATGTATCACGAAGGTTTAGAAAATACCTATTCACTCTTGTTTTGAAGACACCCATGTTGTAATTGACGCGAAAACCAGCAGCAGGAATCGCATTCCAAACCCGAGCGGTACGAATGATGAAGGTGGAGGAAAACCGTTTATTGCTTAGTGGACGGTATATCCACCAAGTAACCCCTACTTGGTGGATATACCGTCCACCGGTAATGCGCTGTACGTCTGCTTGTCCAGGATTGGATGGTGCTGTATTCGTAAATTTACACACAGTAAATTTACAACAGTACATAAAACGAAATCTTATTAAGAAAGCCTATTACTCCATAGATGATTACATCAATGATGTAAATGCTTGGCCAGATGTCGCCCAGTTCCGCACCGACAATAGTATAGCAGATAATAACAATAATAAGTTTTATTGAAATATCATGCATACCCTATATCCAATGACAGGCCCCACCCATCATCACAAACACGTTCGTGATGATGCCAGGTCTTAACCTGGCTCAGTTCACACAGTACCAGTGAATTACAAATAACACTGTAAAGTTTATAATAAAATAAATATAGATTAATGTATCTTTTAAAGGACAATGTATACGCTTCTACAACAAAACTCCAAGTGAGTTGCAAAAATTATCAATAAATAAATTCAAACAAATTGTCAAACATATCCTTTGTAAAAAGGCTTACTATAAAATATCAGATTATCTAGACGATAAAAAAGCTTGGGACGAGTTTTGCTCCAACTCGAAAACTAACATTCTAACAAGGTAAAGGTTTCTTGTTCGCTTCTTTACTTTACCTTAAAAAGATTGAAGTGGACAAAAAATCAAAGTGATCACTTTATTTCCTAGTTTTGCTTATGTAATCTGAGTTTTTGTGACGTGTCCAAGAGTCCTCTAAGGTCTAAAGGAAATAAAGCACTATGAATTTTGAATTTTGAATAAATAAACTCAAAATAGTACGGTATGCTTTCCCATAAAAATATCAACCAAAAAACAAGCCACATAAACTCGGGTGATATTTAATTTCCTCGAAGCATGTCCTAAAGTTAATATCGTCGGTTATTCGCTACGCGGAAACGCGTTTATTGGCTGAAATACGGAGGGAGATAGGAAAGTGGACGTAATTGCATTTCCATTTGTTTCTGATGCCAGTTTGTGTGTACATGTACCTACACCTTCTACTTATACTAATATACCTACTACACTTACACATAGATGATAGCAAAACAACTTGAGCTCTGTGATCTTAGCAAAAGCAACACAAGTGCTCAGGTACAATCAAATAGAAAAGTGATATTTATCAAAACTAGTGACCCACCCCGGGGTGAACTTGCGGGGTGTACCTACTGTGCGGTGCACAGCCGTTGAAGCCGACTTCACAGAGGTCAAGTTGTTTTGCGATGAATCTACCTAACTCCTCGTTTTCACTAAGAAACATGTTGCATGCAAAACTTGTCATTTATTTGTTCAAACACTCTTTCGTTCACACTGAGTAACCAACAAGTATTACACAAATATAAAAAACTACTGCGTTTACACCTAAGTTTACGACATGTTCAAAACATTGAGTTATTGCACGTGCATGAATGCCTTTGGAATATTTAACATAAAATTAATTAATAATAATATATAACGCTGGACAATTCACACAGCATTATCTAGCCCCAAGTTAAGCAGAGCTTGTGTTATGGGTACTAGATAACTGATAGGTATACATAATAGAATACAATACAATACATAGATAGATATTTTTTATTATACTTAGAAAACGACCAGAACACCCTGAACAAATGTCTGCAGATCGTACACACATTTGTCCCGTGGCGGGAATCGAACCCGCAACCTCCTGCGTCGCAGGCGGACTTTCGCCCACCGCGCCACAGAGGTCATCAATAGAACTTATAAAGACCGTAAGAAAGAAAAAAACGCATTGGCAGTTATTGCTTTGCAAATGGGCAAATTGTTATTTGATGGAGCAGAAAATAATTTACTACTAACTCTATGGTTACCTTTGGACGAAACAAACTTATTCCAACAAGTTTACAACATGTTGATAAACAAGTATCAATTGACATGACCGAAACATAGAGACAGCTAGAATTTTACAAATAATATTATCCAACAAGTTGCATACAAATTTTGTATTCAACATGTTTTAAACATAAACGAAAAAATTACACAAAACTTGACAAATATCTGTTTAATACCTTGGTGAAAACGAGGGGTAATATCTATTTGTTACTGAGATTGTTAGAATCTTAGACGCAAGTACAGTGCAAATAGACGTATAAATGAAATTAAGTATTCAAATTTCCCGTAGTTGGGCAACTTAAATAGATAGATTATAACTTTAATGCACCATAAGTATGTCCAGAAAATAATTAAACAAACTTAATACTAACTATATACATCTTCGAACTTTTCATTTATATTTATATAATATTTATGATAGACTGAAGGCGATATAAACAACTTTTAAATGAAAACGGAAAAAGCCCTTCGTAGCACGTAGCACGTATTACGATGTGCTACAAGGTCGGCGGCAAAGCGCCGCCGCGGCGCCAGCGACGACTAAGTTCGATTCAGATTGGCAAGGTGTACAGAAAATACAAGAAAAAAACGAATTAATTATGTAAGTCACACAGATAATTCAGGTAAATAACTTCGTAGTACATACAATGCTACGTTGTGCAACGAATTCGGCGATGTCGTAGCTGCGGGGCGGTCTACTGGTCGGTAATTTAGATAGTATGTACGTACCTATACAGAAAATACTAGGGTTGTTGAAGTTATAAGTAAGTTCGTCTGAAGTAATTCGATCTTTCTGTTATGCAGCAATGTAGAATAGGATTTCGCGTTTATAGGAGCGGGATAGAGCAAGGCAACGTCAGTGCAAAAATCAAGTTTTTGATTATTATCTACTAATTATTCAAAACATAAGCGTTATATAGAAAAGCTAAAACATTACTAAATAAAACATAAGTATGGATATGTTAATCGTAAAAAATAATGTGGTGTTCTCGCTGATAATTCGGAGCATTTGAATTAAAACAGTTTTTTATGTGAATTTTGTATTTTTCTAAGGAAACCAATCTATTTTCAAAAATTCTATTCGTCTACCTACTCGATTGCTACAGGTTTTATTCTTACCCTATCGTATTTTTTTAATTTCATCATTTACGTTCTGATTTTTGTATTATATTAGGTGCACTCTTAAACCGTGACGAGACCTGTAGCAGGTTCTACGTTGTGCCTCAAGCTTAGTAATTGCACTCAACGTTCGTCGCGTGCTTGATATCGTCACGAAATAAACGAAATTTACGAGTTTCATTTAAATTACATGAAGGATCATGTTATTTAAATGAAATGAAATTTTGGTAATACCATAAAACCGACGTAGAAGGTGCTCCGTAGCAGGTGCTACGATTTTTATCTGCGGTTGTTCCTTAGTTGCTTAGGTGTTGGCCCACTTAGCTTAGTATGTAGGTTAGAAATTGCTCCTATGGTTGTCTGATAGAGATCGCTCTGGAGCGATAGGACTTCAACTGTCGCTTAATTTTAAGCTGTTTTGTTGTAAATTCCTTGTTTTAGATTGGAATGTGCTATAAGATATTTTTTATTCTATTCTAATCGATATAATAAAACCCAACTCACATATTTTATGATATGACACATACTACACGTATTTTATTTGTATCACTTACGAAAGAAGGATTAGGGTACTTATTTTACTTCATTCACATACGAAATCGAAACTTCGTGGTAAACATTCCTTAGCTTGGTGTTCCAGCTCCAGCACACAGATGAATTTTACTCCGTGCTTCAATTAGTGTTAGGTACATTTGTGAGCGGAAAAGTCAAAATAAGCAATATCATCATCATCAGCCTATATTAGTCCACCGCTAGACATAGGCCTCCCCAAATGACCGCCATAGCGCCCAGTCTTTAGCTTACCGCATCCAGCCTGCAATATTTCACAGGTCGTCATTCCACCTTTACAGATTGCGTCCTACACTTTGTTTGCCGGGTCGTGGTCTCTACTCAAGAACACGTTAACCCCAGCAGTTATTAGTTCTGCGGGTAATTAAGACATTGGCCGACTCACTGTCACGTCTGCTTGCTTATTCTTAGAGCTATGGCAATAACTTTGATAATATTATTAAATTTACGTAGAAAATTTTGGTTCTCTTTATATACCTATTCCTTAATCTTGTTCTTTAGAAGACTCAACACGCTTAGTACATAAGAAAACAATAAAAGTAAGTAAGGTTTATCGGATCTCGAAAGTTATACCTGTAAGCTTTTCGCAATCTATCATAAATACGCGTAGGTATCTACGCTTAGGGTAGCGCAGTGCGATTTATAATGTTTTTTGGAGGTTTTAAACTCACTCGCTGTGTTAAATTTCTGGATTAATAAGTACATTGATTAACAAATAATATTAAAATCCAGTCAATCATCCAAGAACACGAGATCTTTGGATGCTAAAATTAAACGTAGAAAACACAAGCGTTTTAAAATATTAAAAACGTAAATGGCCAAAGCCAAAGCTTTTAGTATGAAATTTCCAGAAAGGTTTCTTTTACTTGATTAAGCCTGAGCAATTTATAGAGCATACCTCGGTATAGTCGGATTCAATTTTGTCGACATCATCCCAGGCTTATAGGATCAACCCACGATTGCTACGGGGCCTTGGCGTAACTCGAATTGCGATGCCTTATCTTCATTTGGCTCTATCAAGGGGATGAATAGGGATGTTAACCATAATCACAAATTAAAGTTTAGTGTTAATTTTATAATCATTTGTATTATTAGAATATCGAAAATCACATTTTTATAATATAATATAACTTATTGAATTTATTAAAAATGATTTTAAATGCTATATTTATAATCTGTTGTCAAGTGACTGCAAACGCCATTATAAGCTTATGACGTCACTAGCTGCAAAACTAGCTGTCGCACTGTTTGTTTACCTTTCTGCATTTTCTCATAACGACGAATTAGTCTGTAAATTACATAATATTAATACATGATGGAATCCGGATTCACTAAAGGGAATAGTTCCAACTTACCAAAAGTAGATTTGTTGATGGTGGCAAACTTTTTTGCAAGAAACGAAGACTTTTGTGGTTCAGAATTCAGGAACGTGAAAACATCTTTGTAGGTACTCTTTTACGTTTAATACCATTTATCTATCTACGAATACATAAATAACAGTCAAGTACATGTGTAATAGATGATTTTCTGCTTTTTATATATAATTTATCGTGTTTAGAACATCGTTTAAATCACTGTTTACAAAGTTAGGTTATGTGCTAAAACAATAAATTCGTAACATTTGCTTATCTTTTGGCACATGAATAAACAGTTTTTCCGGTATAGTAATTGTTGTACTTTTACACAGGGGGCACTGCACAGGTTTTGTAAAACTTTGTGTTCATTTTGATTGTTTGTATTCAAGTAAAATTAAGAAAACACATGTCCTAATCGAACAATGGACATACAACATACAGTCATGTCATGAATCGCGACCATCGTTTTGCGGTTCGTGACGTCATTTCTGTTACGTGACAGTTGTTAGTGTTTTAGCGGAAAAGTTTAAAATTACTCTATTTTTGTACATTTTCTTATCGAAAATAGTAATATTTTTAAAGAAAATAATTTTTTTTATGCTAAACAAGAGTCCATCTTCAAAATAAAAGCAATTCCGAAAAATTGTTAACATCCCTATTACATTACTAGGCAGTAGGCACCTAGAGAAATTCTGAACCTACCCAACCAAGAGTTTATGTTATAATGTTTCGTAAATAACCTTCATAATTTAACATCTGGATGGTTTATAACCTCATAAGAATTACCCATTGTAGACGACCTCTGTGGCGCGGTGAGCAGAGGTCCGTTTGCGACGCAGAAGGTTGCGGGTTCGATTCCAGCCTTGGGATAAATGTTTGTACGATATGCTGATATTTGTTCCGGTTGTTCTGGTTTTATTCTAGGCATAATAAAAAAATTACCAGAATTATTTATTTATCTATCTGTGTATTGTGTTGCATTATGTATATCAGTTATCTAGTACCCATCACAAAAACTCTGCTTAACTTGGGGCTAGATAATGTTGTGTGAATTGTCCAGCCTTTATTCTAAGTGTCCAGCATTATTTTTTAAAATAAATATTATTTAAAAACTATTTAAAAAAAAAGATTGTAGTCGGTACTACCTTCTGAGTGTACCCATTTTGTTATATTTTATCCTGCTTCTTATTTTCTAACCGTCCATAAAAAGGTAGGTACTACCCAAAATAATAATGTTATCGGACTCCAAAAAAATCACCGCCAATAAATGAAATCACGCAACGTTTATTAGACGCGAGGTTTACTAAAATCAGTTGCGATAGTTTTTATAGAATCTTTCAAAGTAGTGTTCTCGAAATATGGGAATCAATGTGTAGTGGCTGTTGGTTTGGCTGCGGCGAGGGCGGCTGCGCGGGACGCGGCGCGGGGCCAGCGCGGCGCGGCAGTCGCACGCGGGCACGCGCGCCTCCTCCGCGCCGCCGACGCCTCGCGCCCTGATCTGTGCTACAAACCTGGATATCTAGCTACCTGTAAAACTATTACATCCAATCACATTTATTTCGACCTATCCTCAATCTTTATCGTTCGTCGTCGGCGGTTCTTTGTGGATTAAATATTCACGGGTCAATAGTGACTTTTAGAATTGCTTACATCATCGTAGGTACATTTTCGGCGGGAAACGTAACTATAATGTGTAATCAGTACTTGTTTTAACATAATATTTTGATTTTTTGTTTAAACACATCTAATAAAGTCGTTTTATACATGTTAGCTAGAGGTAAAATAGTTCCCGAGGTGCATTTCCGAATTAGGTACATAAATGAAAACCTACCTACGTTTTGCTTTCAACCGTAGTTTTCTTCGTGACCTTGTTTTATCTATTGTTTTCAGTACTTTGAACCTTACCTAATCATCATAAAAAGAGATAAAAATCATTATAAAATGTAGAGCTCGAGTATTGTGGTCTTAAGATAGCCAAAATAGATTCTCTTACTCACTACATAAATAAAAATGTATTTTAGCGATGAGGCTGAGAGTTTAAGCCTTATATTATACTCAATAAACTTGCATAATATGTATTAGATATGCAAAATTGCCCTTGTGTACCTACTTAATCACAAAGGAAAGTCTTAGCTACTGTGACCTTGGATGTGGAAGTGCATGGCGGGAGAGTCTGCGGACATATACAAGGAGGCTGATTATTTTAGAGTCCACGAGGAAATAGCTTGTCGTATTAAAATAGAGCTTAAACAACTTTCAAATTAATTTCATATGGTGTTTTCCACTAAAATTCACTTCGCAACAGGCAACGAAAATATGCTCCATTTTGAAATCATGTGTTCTAATAAAAGGAGAGCTGCTAACAAATTGATCCATCTCAACACTCAAGGAAATAGCCCTAATGAAAATGCACTACGAGCTTATTGTTGGTAGTTGACCTGGCCTTGCTAACGGGAGAGGAAATTATGCGAGCGACGAGCGGCAGTACAATCTTGTCAGCGGAAATTGCATAGTACAGACATATACAGAATCTCGCTATTTTGTGAAACATGCACCAGTTTGTTTATTCAGTAGGTAGTCAGTTTGATCAAACTAGGTATACTCCTCAGCTATAGATATAAGCGTCTTGTAATTATGGAGTTTCAAGAACGTTTTCAAATACTTTACAAAACAATCGCTAGCATAAAAAGGGAGTACCAGTTTTTTTTTTGAGGCTTTATTAAATAAATAGAGATTTTGGTACTTGGCCTGGCCTTGCTAACGGTAGAAGAAATTATGCGAGTGACAGTACAATTTTGTCAGCGGCAATTGCATAGTACAGACACATATACAGAATGTCGCTTTTTAGTGAAACGTGCACCTATAGATATATAGGTACAGTTTGATCATAGTACAAATACAGGAACTTACAGGTACAGCTTGTTTATTCAGTAGTCAGTTTGATCAAACAAGGTATACTCCTCAGTTATAGATAAAGGCGTCTTGTAATTATGGCGTTTCAAGAACGTTTTCAATTAGGTACTTTATAAAACAATCGCTAGCATAAAAAGGGAGTACCAGTACATGTTTTGGGATTCTTTATTACATAAATAGAGATTTTGGTAGTTGGCCTGGCCTTGCTAATGGGAGAGGAAATTATGCGAGCGGCAGTACAATCTTGTCAGCGGCAATTGCATAGTACATACATTTAAAGAATCTCGCTATTTAGTGAAACATGCACCTATGGGTATAATATAGGTAGGTACAGTTTGTTTATTCAGTTGTCAGTTTGATCAAACTAGGTATAGGTACGTAGGTAGAGTACGTAGTAGGTCAAACTGGAGTACCTACTAGGTACTCCTCAAGCTCAATAGATAAAAGCGTCTTGTAATTATGGCGTTTCAAGAACGATATCAATTACTTTACAAAACGATCGCTAGCATAAAAATGGAGTATCAGTACATGTTTTGGGAGGCTTTAATAAATAAATAGAGATTATAAAATTATAAATACAATATATTATATAATTTAAATAATCCATACTTTATAAGCTTTTGCATACGATTATTAGAGGAGAAGGTGGTAGGTAATATGGCCCCTCATTTTGTTCTTAACCTTTAAAATGTTAAACTATTGTTATATAAATAAATAATAATAAATAATAAAAATTATTATTACTAGGTATTATTCACGTTAAAAAATTCAGAAATTATAATTTATTTATTTATTATTATTCGAGTCTGGGCCAGTATTTTGCGACAAAAACATTGGATGTTTTTGTCAAATTGTTAATTTATAAAGAGTAAAAATAAGTACATAGTTAGAGAGGTAGAGTATTATGCCCCTTATTAGACATTTCACACTTACTACGTCGTAAGTTTTTTTAAATAAAGTAATTATTAAATAATATTCTGCTAAAATTCAAGTCGTTCAACGTTCAACACAAGAATCAATGAAACCGATACATCCAGAATAACTTTTAGCTCAATATTGAGGAATACGTAATAAACAACGCGCCCAAAAAACCCCTCGCCGGTGCTGTTACGACTTGCTTAAA
Organism: Eupithecia vulgata; assembly: GCA_946478455.1. Lineage (NCBI taxonomy): Eukaryota > Metazoa > Arthropoda > Insecta > Lepidoptera > Geometridae > Eupithecia > Eupithecia vulgata. The sequence goes on along the minus strand of OX297862.1, from coordinate 10,104,901 downwards.
TAACTTAAAAAAATGAAAGGCTCTTGGTTTTGGTTATAAATAATCTACCATTTCAGTTACTTTCTACGAGATGGAGCTGTTTCAGTCAGTTTATCAAAGGAGGACAAAATACCAATAGGGGCCATATTACCACCTTCTCCCAATATTATTCTCTCAATATAAATGAAGAATTTAATGGCAACATAATTTTTATTTCGCTAGGTAATATTGAACGCTTGATCTATTACTTAGCAGCTAAAATCAATACTTCATAAAGCTTTTGCATACGATTGTAGGTACGTTATTTTCTAAACAAGAAGTATTTATCTGCAAAAAACGGTCTTTATCGTAGCTTTGAATGAAAAACATAATATTTTTAGGAGCTCATATTTTTATCAGCCGTTTTACTGCCTGAAATAACATTGTCTAGGTTTTAACGAGGTTTTGATAGGCTTGAGGTATAAGAAGTGTATCAGAGGGTTGGTTGTTCTTTTTCATAATATTTTTTTTTCCATCTGGGATTGAGATTCATTAGCTTACCTACTTTAAATGTGTGGAATTGTAAATATACAAAATAAAAAATTGGGTAAGCACTTATCAATTTACTTCAGCATTTGACCCATTAACTCATAATAAAAGACTTTGAGAGTGTATTAATGTTCAATAATGAAAAAGCACTTAGCTAGATCTTGAAAGGCTTGAGGCAAGAGGGTTTGTTATAAATACAGCCTCTACAAAAACCCGAAGAAAACTTTTTCTGGTAGGCATAAAAGCAATTTTCCTATTACTCCGTTTTCAGTGAAAAATCTGATGGAAACCCATTTAATATTCTCTAAAAGGAAGGAAACGATTCGCCGCCTATTTTCCAGTGGATGCGCAAACTGTATTTGCCTCTCCATTTTCCGACCTGTGACGTTCTCTGCTGTCCTACTTTTAAAAGTTCAACTGCAATAAGTACTTACTTTTTAGTTTGAAAAATATAACTACATAAAAACAAGGTACAGGTTCCAGTAGCAAGTGATGTTTTTCAGGGCCACAAGTCAGGCCGTCAGTACCACAATACTGGTATTCCACAATAGTGGTATTGCTTTTGTTAATATTGTAATTGGTTGGTAGTAGGTATGCTAAGACAAAACCCCCGCTTCATTACGTATGTCTCTGACTGCCCTGTTAATGAACAGGTACAATGCTTCAGCGTGTAATTTATTCATTACACATCGTCCTCGATCGCCGTCTCATTACGGAAAGTCTCCGCTTGTGGTTCTCTGACGTTCGGCTATGGACTCGTTTAGATAGGTACATACTGTTCTAATATCTAACTAGGTAGGCCATACTTCATTTCTAGGTAACCTAAAGCTTTCAGTCAGTCATTGGTTCAGGATCATCTTCTAATTTATTACAACAGGTAGATAGGTAATCCAGTTGTTGCAGTTAACTACAGTGATTTCTCGTAGAGCTTTTCACTGTATGACTAAGTATTTTGAGTGAAGAAGTGTTGTTGCAAAGATAAAGTGCCAATAAACATATCAAAATATGTCTTATTATTATGCCGTGAACTGAAACCAATTCAAAAGTCACAATGGCGTGCGCTCAGGAGATTCTACAACCGAATACATATCGTTTCCGGATTTGGTTCCTCCCAGGATTTATGACTGCACGGCGGGATGAGAAACTCTTTCTGGAATACACGGAGAGTCAGAAACAGCGAGCTGTGCCACGCATCCTCATTGTAGGCCTGATTCTGCAGCTGTTTACTGCACTCGTGCCCGGAGAATTGGATTATGTTTTCGCTTATTCCCTGACTACAACGGCGATAATAACGAACTCTACATTGCTGGCACTGCACATCTTTGTCAGATCAAAGAGAACTATCATAAGCCATCTCGCGTGGTTAGTCCTGTGGGCTCAGCTGCTTGTGAGTGCAATGCGAAGACAAGGAGATGCATTCAATGAGCTGCTCGGCTGGGCGGTTCTGCTGCAGTTCTTGACACTTGCAACTCTACCATTCCGGGCGCTGACTTTGATCATCTACAGCATTATCTCGCTTTCTGCCTACATCTTCGTTCAATATTTGAACTATTCGATGTTCGATAGCAGCGTAACCTGGGGATTTTCTTATCAGGTGAGCAGCAAATTAAAAAACAACACCATTGTATAACATTAATTATCGTTTCTTTATGAATACGATGAATATTCATTACAGGAAATAAACAACGGAAGTATATTGTTTACTGCGAGCCTTTTAGGCGCGACAGCTTTTGTGATGTATGAAAATCAACACCGTCGCTCTTTTGTGGAAACTAAGAAAAGCCTGCGCGACAAAGTTACTATTGATCAACAAAGTAAAGAACAAGTAAGATATAACTATCACAGTCATAAAATACAAAATTAGATAATCTAACTAAAATACCTACCTATCTATTTTTTTTTAGGAAAGGCTGCTACTTTCCGTGTTACCTGAACATGTGGCAGTTCAAATGCGTAAGGACCTTGGACAAATAGATACCCAGTTCAAGAAAATCTATATGTCACGACACGAAAATGTTAGGTGAGTTCAACAACCCATAAGAATCGTCAATATTAATAGATAATGAAGTTTGAAGTTTATTAACACAACTTTATAATTCATAAACAGCATCCTGTACGCGGACATTGTTGGTTTTACGGCAATTTCATCCACTTATTCAGCGCAGGATCTCGTTGCTATACTAAACGAGTTGTTTGCTCGCTTTGATCGCCTGGCTGAGGTAAGCAAATATTTTTGTTACGTTGGTTTATTTACAACTTCCATGAAAGCAAAACAATTCAGAGTTCAGTAAAAGCCCCATCTGCCGAAGTTATTAGGAAACCGAACGACTTTTAATTTTCACGATTCAGCTCAGTTAATAAATAAAACTTTGCAGAAATATCAACAGCTGCGTATAAAAATCTTGGGGGATTGCTATTACTGCATCAGCGGCGCGCCCGTCGAGCGGCCCGACCATGCCGTTCTCTGTGTGCACATGGGCTTATCTATGGTTAAAGCTATCAAGTACGTAAAATAACTTTCGTGGTTACACGTTTTTATTGAACTTGACCGAAGGACATCATCAGAAACGGAGAACGAAGGTCGCGTCGAAGTCGCACTTACCCTGAATACCTTGTCCTTCAGTCAAGGACAAAACGTTGCCGCTTTTCATTTATAATTAAGGTTCGTGGAGACCTCGCTAAAGCTTGATTCATTCTATCAAGTACCTGTTTCTTTCTTTTCGTTCACTTAATCTTGTCTGTTAGGGTGTTGAGAAAATGTTTCCGCTCCCACTGAAACGCGATGGTACTAATTGTTTTTCTTTCTGACTTTCGTATTAACTTGGTAGGGTAGGTAGGTATAACATAAAGGTACGTACAGTGTATGGCGCTATTTCTGAGCGTTTATTTATCGAGTGTCTGTTTGAAAACGGTTTTTATTTTAAACTGAATCACTTATTGATTCGGCGTTATGAAATAGGCAGGTGTGTTTTCAAAACTTTGTGTAAAATTCTTAAATTCTTATACTTTTTTATACACAAGATACATCATAATATTATGATATGTATGTATATAAAAGTTAACAACTAATGGCTATGTACAAAAGGCGAGCTTAATACAGTTTTTCTTACAGCAAACCTAAGGGTGTAAAGAGAAATTGTGCAATGCGTGTTGATAGATATAAGTGTACATACAAATCAGAAAAAAGAAAAGAATACAAAATAAAATATTTAAATTAAAAAAAATTCAAAAATATGTATTATATGAATATTGTGTGTATATAATGAACGAGAAGGTGTTGTCAAATTGTATCTACTGACCGCCACCGCAGGCCGCGTCAGTCTGTGAGACCCATAAAACATTAAGGCCCATACCCCACCGAAAGTGGCGCCGCCACCTAATTTGTCTTATAATTCTGTTGAACAAAGGAATTTTCAAAAATCCTTCTTCCAGTTTGTGATACCTATCATAAGCTTTTTTTTAATGCCTCTGTAATAGTTTTATTCTATTTAGTTTAGGAAGAGATACGAAAATAGATTTTGGTGGCCACCAAGTGCAACTTCGTATCTCTTCCTAAACTAAATAGAATAAAACTATTACAGAGGCATTAAAAAAAAGCTTATGATAGGTATCACAAACTGGAAGAAGGATTTTTGAAAATTCCTTTGTTAAACAGAATAATAACATAAAGTAGGTGGTGGCGCTAGTTTAGGTGCTGTATGCGCCTTAACACTTTAATTGCATGACGCTCATAAACGTTTATTAGCTCCTGGAGCTGCAAAACTTCATCTAAATAATACTTTTTTTCCGTTTAGATACGTACAACAGACGACAAACTCGCCGGTAGACATGCGCGTGGGCATCCATACGGGCGCAGTTCTTGCCGGCGTGCTTGGCCAGCGCCAATGGCAGTTTGACGTCTATTCACGAGACGTAGAGCTTGCCAACAAGATGGAGAGCAGTGGCATGGCTGGGTAAGTCCGCAAAAGACAAAAAAAAACAAATATTTTAGAATATACGTAAGACTTTAGTTAACGTGACCTAAGTTAACCTGAGATTGTATCCTGATGACCTAAATTCTCCTGGAAATATCAGGGACTACACCCAAATCAACGCCTAAAAACTTTTTAATATCATTTGTTCTCAAAGAAGGTTTACTTTGTTGGTGTCAAAGTTGGTGAATTATTAGTAAGTCTGTTCTACCTTCCTCTTTCTGGTACGTGTATTCATTGCTTGTTATTTATTCTAGACGTGTGCACGTCTCTGAAGTGACCCTTGGCTTTCTGAAGGACGAGTTTGAAGTGGAGCCGGCGTACGGCGAGAAACGAGAAGAGATGCTACGGCAAGCAGGCATCAAGACATATTTCATTGTCAAAGTACTGAAGCCGGTAAGATCGAGATATTTCGAATATAATAAATAAATATGAATAATGCTGGGGACAATTCACACAACAGTATCTAGCCCCAAGTTAAGCAGAGCTTGTGTTATGGGTACTAGATAACTGATATACATAATACATACAATACACAGATAGATATTTTTTATTATACATAGAAAACGACCAGAACACCCAGAACAAATACCTGCTGATCGTACAAATATTTGTCCCAAGACGGGAATCGAACCCGCAACCTCCTGCGTCGCAATGCGGTTATTAGTATGTGTTATTATATGGTCTGCATCAAAACAAATGAAAACCGCACAGAAATTCGTGCTTAGTCATTTCTTCCACTTATTTTAGGTTGGTACCGTACGTAAATGGAGCCGATATGATAGAAATATTTATTTTATTTATTTATTTTATATTATTTTATTTTACAATGAATTTGAAATATTGATATCATTTTTTACGGTTTTTAGTTCAGGTACACATTTTTAAAAGCTGTCGCCGTTGTTATTTGATTGTTATTCACGCTGACGTCACAAATCCAGGCCTCCACTAAACAAAAACAAAGGATATCGCGACAGCGTTTTAAAATGTACCTTACCTTAAACGATCTGTCTGAAAACAAATGCAAACGGCAGTGGTATTTGCTGTCACTTTTTCTAACTTGCATGCCAATCAAACAAAAACAACAAAATGTATTGAAATAACATTGACTACCCTTAAATTTCATCAAATAGGTACCTGAATACGAAATGGAAACCATTTTATGTTTTCTGGCCGCTTTACAGTTTATTCTCTATCATCGACTTTTCATTTGCAGCATTTTATTTTCCACTTTCATGGCTGAAAACCCAGAGAGCGATCTGCAAGTCCGTAAAACGACGGCAAGCAGCCGTCGCTAGCAGTGATCGTGTTATACTAGCACTTTCATGGCTGAAAACACAGAGAGCGATCTGCAAGTCCGTGAAATGACGGCGCGCCCCTGTGGGTCGCACCGCCGACGCTAGCAGTGATCGTGTTATACTAGCACTTTCATGGCTGAAAACACAGTGAGCGATCTGCAAGTCCGTGAAATGACGGCGCGCCCCTGCGGGTCGCACCGCCGACGCTAGCAGTAAATTGATAAACAGTTTTACTGAAACTAAATTGCACTTGAATTATTCATTGGCTGATGTAACGCAAGTTTTCGATAAATTATATAGGTATATGTAAAGCCTATCTGTTCATAGTCATGTTTTTGTAACCTTTCTGCCCTCAATAAGCCGATAGTTAACGGGTAGGTAGGAACTATTTATTGTCTGAGTTACCGTTACGTTTTCTTATTGTTTTCTGTGTATCAGGTGTAAACTTGTAAATCATACTCTGTATTAAAACACTTAGAAGTTAGTTCATTTATTCATTTGTGCTAAACAGGTATAACAGGGATGTCACACACAAAATTAAGAGCACTGTGTAAATTTGTACGCCTTAGCAATAGAATAAATAGTGATAATGATAGTGAAGCAAATTAGCAAGGTAAAGTTTAACGAATAGAAAATAATGCGTATTTATACCAGTTTTAAAATGAGTATCAAACACATCACATTATGTACTTGCCTATTGTTTTGACAAGGTCGATAATTAGTGTTTTGTGTTTTGCTGAACTGATGTTAACAGAACAAAACAAACTACTCCATAACTTATTGCTTAAATTTGATAGAGATTGACGACCTCTGTGGCGCGGTGGGCGAAGGTCTGCCTGTGACGCAGGAGGTTCCGGGTTCTATTCTCGCCTCGTAACAAATGTGTGTACTATCTTCAGTCAGACATTTATTCAGGATGTTCTGGTCGTTTTCTATTATAATAAAAAATATATATCAATGTATTGTGTTATATTATGTATACCAGTTATCTAGTGCCTATAACACTAGCTCTGCATAGCTTGGGGCTAGGTAATACTGTGTGAATTGTCCAGTATTATTCATTTATTTATTATTATTTATTCATAAAATTCGGGTAGAAGTATAAGAATAGCTTCGAATAATACTTCCAGTCCCGTTCAAATAGAATGAGTGCCCTTTGTTGTTTGTGCAGTTTGAGAGCCGCGGTGAGGGCACAGATGAGGATCGCGGCGACACGCTCTCTGACCTCCGCGACGAAGATGAAGACTCGGTGAGTGCTTTACTGTACCCAAGTCGGAGTGAGACACGGGAATATAGGCGTTTACGTTTTGTCACGAAAATATTGTTGCTTTGATGCAATTTGGGCTTCAAGGTCTTTTCTCTAGGTAAAAAAAGGGGTGCTACTATGCTACGCTGGCTGACTATGTAACTTTTCTGTGTGAAAGATTGGATCACCCATTAACCCAAAACATGTATGGACGAATTCAATAGATATCTTTCTGTATGGTGTCTTACGCAATCAGAGCAGGATCAAAGGAATAATAAATTCACACTTGAGTCATCGAAAGAGTATTGCAAACGACCTATCCTCGATCATATAGGAAAAATGTAATCAGTGGTGGTAGGTATATTAACCGTGAAAAACGAAATGTAAAATTGTAAACGCATATATCTCCCGAGTTTCGTTCCGACGTCATGACCTATGCAAAGCACCCCCCACCCCACCCCACAACCACCTCCCGCTCCAGCATATAGGACGCTAGGGCACTAGGCTAAATGCTACATAGATTTCGCACACGAAAATATCATTCAAATCAGCTCCCATAACGAATTTTGATTGGAAAAACACCTCAGCTCAGCATACGGGAGCTTTTAAATCAAGAGAAGGAAAGGTAAAACATAAAAATCAAATATAACCTACGTCTGCAAAATTTTCGTTAAAGTTTTCACCTTCGTTCCGTCCGGTTTACTTGACCATTTTCGATTATTTATGTTTTTTAATTTGAAATGAGAAATTGTTTGTTATGCGAGAATAATAAATGACCGACCTACACAGAAGTGTTTTCGACTTTACAATGAGAAGTATAGATTTGATTTTGGAACATTTATTAACATTTTAGCGGAACCAAATTTAATAGCGGCCATATCATTGCTTAAAATTTTTATGCATCAGTGACACCCTTTGATTACTCCTACAACTTACCTGCTATGCAGAATATTATTGTTTATTTTCTTTTGTGTGTTATTCATAAGTTTAGGTTATGATAGGACTGGCATACTTTGTAAAGTAAAAGTCCTTAACAATAAATAAGAATTTATTAAAAAAAAAACAATCTGAGGTGATTTTCTAACTCTTCTACAACCAAATAGTATATATTTACTACGTTTCGCTAACTTGCTGGCATCACGAGCTCATTGGTTTGCTTGTCAGTTACATTATTACATAGACAGCTTCATAACTATCCATAGGTACTGTCAGGCGAAGGTGTGAAGAAGGAATCCGAAGACAAACTCATCTACGATATGCTTGAAGAAGAACTGAAGAACCGGGATGACAACAAGTAAGAAATATTACCATCATTTATGTTACCTAATTTTGCTATTTTTCATGACATCAAGAGAGTTTGAACGATAAGCTTGTCCTTTTTACTAGGTACATTGTATGTCGTGTGAAAGTTCTAGAAACGCAAGATATTTTTTGTAAACACACACACACATTTATGATTAGTACTTAGGTACTAAAATTAAAAACGGCCAAGTGCGATTCGACTTGCACACGGAAGGTTCCGACCATCGTATTCAACTATTTCGCAAAAGGAACCCTATTAATCGATTTTTTTTAGTCGAAAATAAATAAAAGGCCAACATAACGCGGTCCTTAAGTATATTAAATAAACGTAATAATTAAAGTCTCCAAAATTCGTCCAACGTCCATAGACCCCTAATTATAAAATGACACACATAGCATGCCAAGCTGCTTTTTTTTCGGGCTAGATAATGTTGTGTGGATTGTCCAGCATTAATTATTACAATAAATATCTTCGATTCGAGCATACCTATCTGTATGCTGTCTAACGCTAGAATCAGAGAAGAACCAAAATAAATAGATTCACAGTTGAGTATAAAGACTATTCCAAACGACTGATAAAGTAAATTAATGCAGACATTCTCTTAGGTCATCAGACATTAGGCGCGGTCGATTACTTGTACAAATTATATCGATATTGATCGGTAATAATTACTTATGGGTTCTGATAAAGGTTTCAGTTTGTGAACTTTCTGAAGCCGCTATATTTTAGGGGTTGATTATTATAGATACCTGCCTGCCAACTCAAGTGCGTAGGTGGGTTCCCTAACTTCCTTATTAACAAACTCCGTTTAACAGCTCTACAGTTATTCCACTCTCTTATTTGCTGTTTGGTAGTTCGTCTGATAATCAAATGACAATCAATAGAGCCAACATATACTTGGCTGGTAACGAGAACACCAGATTCGCATCTCTATCTGTCAAAAGTAACTATGTCTATAAAATACATCTTCTTTCTGACACTGAGTCTTTACATATTTACAGAGAAGTTCATGGTCATGCATGTGTCAATCAGCAAATAAATGAGTGGACGGGTATAATAAATTAATAAATAAAGTGCTTATTTTGTATAGGTACCTAAAGAAATAAAGTGCTTATTGTCTTCTGACTTCTGAACCTGATTCTATTCAATTCCTTTATTAAAGAGCTTACAGTCATAACATTACAGAGTATAACTCTATGGTCCAAATTCTACTATTAAATTGTATTTTAGGGTCCAAAGGCTACTAAGGTGCTAGTCCTATATGGTCACCGCACTACAATGTCCATACTAATGCTGTTGAAAAGATTCAGAAGAAATGCCTTAAAATGTTATGTTATCGTTATCGCCCAGGTCGATCTGATTTAACATACGAAAAGAGGCTAAAAATATTTAACGTTACTTCACTGGAAACCCGTCGTTCGTATTTTAATCTTATATATTTATACAAGATAATTCATTATATAATCGATTCCCCAGACCTACTATCCCAATTTTGTATCAATACAAAATTTAGTGCAAGAAGGTTAAATAAGAGCAATCTTTTTGCGTTACGCACATATAAGAACAACATCTCTTATTACAATCCACTCACTAGAATGGCGCGTCAGTACAATGAGCTTTCCATAAAACATAATGAACTTGACATCTTTATTCCTAGAATTAACCAGTTCATTAGAGAACTGAAACGTATCCTCCATTTCAATGATCCTCATATCGCTGGTCCTCCACGCCGGACCACTCAACCTGGTGATGGAATTAAATAATCACTGAAGTTTGTGCACAAGGTAGATCTTGTCTGGCCACATCTGGAATTGGTTGTGTTGTTTGATTCTATCACCAGTGTCTCTCTCTTTTTAGTATATAGATAATTTAATTTCTCTTTTTAATTAGTCCGTTTAGTACGATACTAAATATTTCGCTGTACACACATATTTTTACGGTACAATGTAGATTATAAGTACTTTTTGTATAATCATTTTAGATGGCATTGTAATGTGTTTTGTGTGTTTAATAAAAAAAAAAAAAAAGGTATTTAATACGCCACACGATTGTTTATTAAAACCTTGAAACTTAAGTTGCTGTGAAAATCAACATGTTTGTTGATTTTCACAGCAACTTAAGTTTCAAGGTTTTCACATGATCAAAGTTTCTCAAACCATGTTGAAAACTTATCTTGCTCTGGTCGTAGGTACAAAAACAGAAACTTGAACAAAATGTAGGTTTTATCAAATTGAACGGAATATTATACAGCATTAAGCCGTGGAGTTTTGTCGAAATAAAGCCAAAATTTCTCCCTATTTCTTTAGAATTGGAAATTACGTAGATTAATTAGCGACGTGGAAGCGGCCCACCCGAATTGAAACGAGTTTCTTCATTAACATAGCCTGCTGATTTCTATCTACTTGTGAAGAAAGCCTATTCAATATTCGATCGTATGAAAAGCGGTGAAATTGTTTTCGGCGAAGTGGACGCCAAAACAAAATGTTGACAGAACACAATAATGTTAACTGAGTTACACAATTTAGGTACATGTCTAGAATGTCAAATGGGTCTAGGTACATAAGTACGAGTATAAACAGCGAAATGAAGCAAATATACAGTGTGGAAATTAAACTCAGGCCCTGGAGGGAAACTACTTAAAATCCTTAAGCTAGCTCATTTTACTTAAAGGAGACATTCCTTTATTTTTAAAAAGAAACAAATCTGCATTAAAATATTTTTTTAAACTCGCTTGCTTCGCCCGGGACTCGAACCAACTAAAATTTAAAAAAATAAACACTCTTTATTTTATTATACTAATCGGTAGTATTAATATTCAGGATAAAGTTTCTGTAACAAACATTTGGTCTTAAAAATAAAAATAATCGTTAAATCTAACATCAACTTTATTTTACTATCAATTTTGTAACACTTAAATTATTTAACTGATAAATTGTTCGAAATGAGCCCCGTCGTTCCGGCTACACAACATTAGTCGCCGTTGAAATTCATTTCTTGTAGCCTTCAGCAAAGTGTTGTGGTGTATGCCCCTGATAACATTTTCTACCGCAATCCTTAGCTCTTGAACGGTTTCATAGCAAGTTTCATAAACAACATTTTTTACATGACCCCATAAAAAGAAGTCCATGGGCGTCAGGTCTGGACTTCTTGCAGGCCATCTAATCGTGTTGTGTTGGAGAGATAACAGAACTGTTACGTGTCTTTTACTTGTTAAAAGTGAACAGTAACCAAATATTTTTTAGAGAAACTTTATCCTGAATATTAATACTACCGATTAGTATAATAAAATAAAGAGTGTTTATTTTTTTAAATTTTAGTTGGTTCGAGTCCCGGGCGAAGCAAGCGAGTTTAAAAAAATATTTTAATGCAGATTTGTTTCTTTTTAAAAATAAAGGAATGTCTCCTTTAAGTAAAATGAGCTAGCTTAAGGATTTTAAGTAGTTTCCCTCCAGGGCCTGAGTTTAATTTCCACACTGTATAATTTTAAGATAGACTTTACGAAGGCGAAAGTTTGCAATCTAGAGTTAAGATTTATTAGATGAACTTTTAAAACACGTTTGAACTTTAATGTCTTGCGGTTGAAGAGAGATCTTTTATTGCCTGCCTTGTGTTAGGTTTATGGCACTCAAGGTTTACTTAGAGACATAACTACGACACATTTTAAGAATTCAATTGTTTTTCGAAGTTTTTTAATTTTATATTGAGAATGGAAGAGAAAACTATCAACATCAACTTGATAGATAGGTATACTAACAATTACTACTATCCTATTATATTATTCATTCTTTATACTTATAATGTATACCTAGATATGTTTTACAATAATCTAAGCTGTGTCTTAAACGCGAAAATATGTTTGAATTAATAAATATTAAAAATTAAATAATGCTGGGCAATTCACGCAGCATTATCTAGCCCCAAGCTAAGCAGAGCTTGTGTTATGGGTACTAGATAACTGACATACATAATTCAATACATTACATAGAAAGATATTTTTTATTGTACATAGAAAAGGTCCAAAACACCCGGAACAAATACCTGCAGATCGTACAAACATTGAAGGTGGGAATCGAAACCGCAACCTTCTGCGTCGCAGGCGGACCTTTGCCCACCGCGCCACAGAGGTATCAACTTGAGTAGGTACTTCTTGTCGCAAACCTTCTCAAAATGTTTTTATTATTTTTAAACTTACTGATCAATTAAACTTTAATGATTGTTCAAATGTATCTTTTTTGTGATAGGGAGTTGGCATCTACCGGAATATGTCTGGGGTTCGAGTTTGAAGCGGAGAGGCTGTACGCGAAACGCTACGCAACTTGCCCGTCGCCAGTTCTACTGCCTGCGCTGTACCTCTTCCTCCCTATCCTGGTGTTGATGTATTTCACTTTTCCCGATGTTCCTCCACGATACGATTCATTCGGCCCCTATTTGACAGGAGTCGCCTTAACAACCATCCTCTTCTACGCGCACTACAGATATAAATTATATAAGGTATTTTTTTAGCTACTTTATTTATACAAGTCGTTATCTGCCGAAAAAATAAGATCTTTTGTATACCTACATAATATTGAAGGGCAGACTTTTACTACACAATAGCATTTGTAAATGTTCTAAGCTATATTTTTGTTGTAGAAAAAACACTACGATCCAGAATTTCGGCCATTCTTCTGTGTAACGAACTGGAACTTATTTTTGTTCTCAAATATGTACAATGTGGTAAGTTTATTTCTTTTCTTGTTATATACATTGAATACCTAGCTACGGCTCCATTTTATCAATATAAATGAGGGTTGAATAAAGCCAAGCCGAAGTAACACGTATCCCATTCACATTCGTAACAGGAAAACTTATTGTTAAGATCTTATCGCAGTAATATCAATAATGTAGAGACTGAGACTGAACTGAAACTCACTCCCCCGAATAAATAAGTACGTCACGATGAATAAATAAGAGCGTGTTACGAGAATATGTCTTAGATAATGATAGATTCATTTGTTTATAGAGCTTCGTGCTCATTTAATGCTTTAGTAAATATAAACAATGAGGTAGATCTATTCAACACCAGTACAAGTAAGCTTAGACGCTTACTGAGTGAGCAATTTTTTTGTTTCTAGTGTAAGCTAGCAATGTCGCCTATTTTTTTTTTTAAATTATGTACTTCATTATTTCTTTGTTTTATTATGTTTGTTATTTCTAATAAGTCGTCAACTCACTTTGTATCATCTATTTCAAATTTACCTATTGAAACTTGTAATTAGCCTTCAAAAAACATGCATTGGTCTATCCAGGCATGTTCTATATTTTTTAATTCTATTTATCAAACCTAGCTGTAAGTTTTCCTAAAATCTTGTAAATAAATAAATAAATAAGTATGAAAATGCGTGTGATTCATAAAATATAATTTGTACAGTTCTACTGTGAAAACTTAAGAAGACTGTTACAAGATTGGTTCCGAGCAAACGCTATACGGCCCACCACTGCGTTCCAATGCCAAAGCTCATCTTACTTCTACCATGTAAGTATCACTTTCACATTCTAACTTTTATTAAATGTGTCTATAGTGAGTACCGGCCCCGTCATGCATAGACCCATAATGAATTAGCAGATACATGCGAATATGCAAGCACTAAAGTTTAGGTTATACGTGACTGTTACATCATTATTATTTAATATATTCTGTCGCAACAGTTCAGCGGAGAGATCGAGGACAATACTATTTATCAGAGCTGAGTCAGAGGCAAAGTTCTCTGTCCTTTATAATTTTCCCTGTATGAATTAAGATAAACCTTGCTTCATTCTACGAAACATTCTGAAAACGCTGACTAACGAAAGTTCTATGGAAACGTTAAGATGAATAAATTACAAAATATGTAGGTAGGCAAATAAAGCAACTCTTCACGGTATTAGTGGTGTAAGTATGTATTCGAATTATGCAAATGAACTTATGTCCTTGATTTGCGCGATCGCTTTGTTAACATCGCTCGAATGTTTGATGATGATCTCAATAAAACCTCAATTTAATGGCTCTTGCGGCCATCTCATCTCGGCTCGTCATCATAACCCACAAATTAAATGTGCTAAGGTAATAAACTGGTGGAAAATTGGCAATCAAGCAATTCATTCGATGGTAATTTAGTTTCGACCACGAGTAATTGTGGAAACAAAGAAACACATTTCGTTCGTAAAATAACAGACGAATCACTATTTTCGGTTAAGTCGTTTCGTTTAGGGAGTCCCTATAGCTACCCGGACGTCTCCATCGTCAGGCTACCTCGATGGTACCATGACATTGCAATGTCACCAAACTTACATAATAAAAATAAAAAACGGTGTACATACAACACAAAATATAAATAAAATTATTTCAGCTGACACTGCGATCAGCCGCGTCCTACTTTTTCCCTCGGAAGCACTAGGCTTCACCTTGATTGAGTTTTGGGACACCCTATGTATTCATCTAGGACCGAGTCGACATGCCATGCCGCCTCAGTAACGTATACACACAAACTAACAGAGCAAGTAGAATAAATGCTTGTCAAATTTTTTATCAAACCATCTGTTGTATCATCTGAAGTTGAATTGTTCTGTAACCACTGAAATTGTTCTTAACTTCTAAATACATATTTCCTCGGCCTGCGGCGCGATTACACAAACTCTATGGATCCATGACACCTAATATTTGTTTCGTTTTATTCTCTTTACTTGTCAAAATCAAATCACTTATATCATTATGAATGTGAGTGGGTTAACAACGAACCTATTCCACTTTAAGGTCACCCTGATGATGCCCCTCGTTAAGGGTAGAAGAGTGAGAAAAGAGTGTTGGATGAACACCAACGTTTCATACGTTGGTGTTCTTTCAACACAAACTAGGTTCGTAGTTAACCAGCTCACATTCGTAATGGCAATCATTGTTTATTTATTTATTTAAATTTGATAGATACGAAAAGTTTCTACGACAAATCCTTTACCATCCAGGCCTTATGGTTGTGGAATGCACTGCCAGAGCCCACTAGAAAAGTCATATCTTTGACAGTTTTTAAAGCTCTTGTCAAGTTTTTCCTTTTAGAACAGTGAATAATGATACTTTACTGACTATTTATTTGGGGTAGTTAGTACATTGTGTTATTTATCACTTTTATTTATTCATTTGTCTAACTAAGTAATCACTTTGATTACTAATGTAGGTATCCGTTAGGTCTTTATATTGTTAAATATATATTTTCGTACACCTTTTCTTAAATTCACAATGCATTCCATCCAAAGGCTGCCTGGAAGAGATCGCTTCTAAGCGATACGGCCACTCATTGTACTTGTCTTATGTTATGTCTCTATGTAATGTTATTTTCTGGTGTACAATATTTTTGTATTGTATTGTATTGTAAAAGTTTATTTCAACAGCTGGCTGTTTGTGGATTCTGCTCAGCAATGTTCATCACGCCGTGGTCGTGTATTCGCCGTTTCCTGTTACTGGTGGTATCGGCCACACTCTACATGGTCGTTCCGATGTTCACGCGTGCACTGCTGCATCCGAGCACTGACATCGATAAAGAACCTGACATAGACTTGCATAATGACACGCAAGCGTATGAGATTAGCAAGATTATTGACATGTAAGTTAATCTATAGGTTTATTTATACTTTGAACAATTTTACATGTCTACCTACCTCGGAATGATTACATTTATGATATGACATACAGGTTTTTCATAAAGCTCTAACAGGCACCAGTCTCTCACAAGTCAGGTATGTAAGAATGTAAACGCTTTTGCTGCCTTGTCTTTGTGGTGGTATGCGACATGGGCAATGAAAGAGTTAGATACTTACCTATGTACTCACCCACCAATGCACTACCTAGTCTAAGCACTTGCCACGTAAGCTATATTAAGTACCTACCTTTCCGATAGAAAGTACATTTTTATTATTATTATTTATTACGAGGTAAGCGGGTTAACTACGAACCGTGGACCATCGGAGAGATGCGGACCGCAAAAACTCTAGAACCGCCCTCACCTTGAACAAGACTCTCGTTAAGTGTGTGTCCAAGAGTCCTGGTGTGTGTGATACTGGCTTAGCATTTGCACCACCCTAACTCGTCCCGTGGGTGCCATAAGAGGCGACTAGGGGACATACACAGGGGGGTGGTCAGGTCTACCACCGAACTGCGATCCCCAACCCCTATTATTGAAATATATAAAGGAGAAGTAGGTTTATGATAACCTTATAATATATTTCACTAAATATGACCAGTAATTTTCATGATTTAGATGTCCAACAACTTATTTTGTAAGCCCAAAGACATTAATGTTTTTATGTTATTTCAAGTCTTAGGCGTAACTTATTTGTGCTTGAATCTTTAACAATAACCGTATTATCTTATGTCATAAAAAGCCGTGACCTATCAAATAACGAGTGGCCTTTAAAAGCTAATTAGATGACTAACTCTGACAAGCCTCGACATACTCCTGTATAGGATGGTTCACTTTTATTTCATTTATTTACTTGGCCTCTTAAAAACGATTTGCTAGGCATCTAATTTAATTAAAACTCATTTTTGACATTTATATAATGAGAGTTGCACTTCTCATTTTCGCTTATCGCAGGGAAGGAGGTTAGACTGAAGGGGATCTCTTTTTTCATTGGGTTAGACCAAATTCAACCTTCACAGAAAAGAATTATTTCGTTTTTTCACAATTTGAATGAAATCTAACCCTCCCTGGTTGTTGACCTTCGAGTTGTTGAGTGAGTTTCTGACATCCTCTTTTCTAATAAAATATTTTCTCGCTTTCGAGGTGAAAAGTTTGTATGTTTAACTCGAGAGCAAATATTTTTTTGTTTTGTGCCTTTTAAATCCCTTGCTAGCTCAGCAGTCTACTTTAAAGCCACTCGCTACGGTCGTGCGTGACTCTACCCTAGGCTGCGTCGCTAGCTCGGAATTTAATATCGGCACATTCAACAAAAAATCTTACTGCCCACTTGTTGAACAAATAATTATTACCTCGGTTTTGACAATAAATCACATGAACCAGTTATTTGCATAGTCTCTAATAATATTTTTTTAATTATTTTATCGAAAACTAAATGTCAGGAATTTTTAAAAATATTATTCCTTTGTTCTGTGATTGAAACCCACTTCTTCTGAAAGTTTAGTCCTTCATTTTTGTAGCTCCCTGTATATCTCAGAACATGTACATGTGGGCGAAGATAATAAATCTAAATCTTTTCGTTTGTTTTCAGGGAACAATTGCATGAAAATCGTCACTTCATCATGCTGTATATGGTGGCATTCTGCATTTGCATTTTTGACAGATATGTGAGTATACCAAATACGAGGCCAGCAGGGGTATTTTAATTCATTCGATTCGTTTCCGGAGCGGAAACGTCCGATTCGAATTCGATTCCGCGAACGCTATTTTGATTTCATTGCGGATTGATGATCGAAAGTATCCGAAGCGATTCCGCGGGTTGATGGAAAATGTGCATTTACGGAGATTGTTTTGAAATAGTAGAAAATGGTAGAAATTTTATTGGAATATTTTAAAGTAACTTTGCATTATCATATTGATTTCTTAATTGCATCGAAATCAATCAATAAATCAGGGTGTTTCTAAAGTTCTAAAGAAAGATTCTAAAGTTTCACATCACATTCACATCGAAAATATGTTAATTGAGCAAACTTACCTCGTAAACATGACTTCAAACCAAAACGTTGGGCAAAAGTGTTACCAATTTAACCAGACTTCTCACCAAATCTAGCGGGTTTGACTGTTTGGTTTGATGTTTGTTTTTAGGTTTGGCAAAAGGTAGGTAGGTACCTAGGCAGGTTGACCTCCGAGGAATGCAATTATTAGAGACTTACTTTTAGCTCTACAGGCATTGAATTAGAGTATTTTGTCTCACTATAAAAACACCTCAACTCCTCAATCAACCCCAGAGCTATTGTCGGCGTAAAACGATACAACGATTGGAAGTTAGGGTCGTTGAACGGGTTCGACAAATCTCGCAGGGTTCGATGACGGATTATTGTTTGTTGTCTCCGAGTTGAGCTGTGAATATGTCGTTGAGCTCTCTCTCTGTCTCTTACAAGTATATGTTCCATCTATACAACAGCAAAATGTGGTTAGTAAATAAACGTAGATAGAAGGTAAGTACTTTGTTTTCTTAATTTGTAAACAAAGATAACCTAAAAACGAAAACACTGGCAAATAATCATCTCGATTGAGTAAGAACCTACTTCTCTCGTTTCTATCAAGATTAGGTACTTTCACGGTGTTTTTATAAGTTAGTACCCTTGAATTTATGCTAAAACTATTTATAAACAAACAAAAACTCACTGGCGGAATAGCTTCCGACAGTAAAAAGCTGTCGGAAACTCTCCTAACAAGGATCCGAATTCGAATGTCAAAAGTTTTCGAATCCGCTGGTTTAAAATAGCATTCTTCGAAAAAGTTTCCGATATCGAATCCGAAGGCCTTTCCGACGAATTAAAATACCCCTGCAGGATATGGCCAGGTAATTTAATAATATACGAATTCTTTGGATAAAACTAGCATAGTGTCTACCACTTGCTTTACTGTTACAAATTAAAATTGTGATCAGTTTTCGATGACAGCTTAAGTCAGAAATACCAGTTAGTTCCATTCTTTTTTGTCACCGCATAATAGTCGAGTGACTTCCAAAATAGTCGGTTGCCAAATTTCCAACTTTCTACCTCATTTCCGAACTCGACAGTTGAGTTGCCAAGTTGCCAGCACATCCACTACAACTCTGCCAAATTTATTTTATTTACATGAAAGTGTCTTAAACTTTTCGGGTCTGTTTTATTTTTATATTAATCCAATATCATCACTCTGTCCCTGTAGTTATTGCTCTGAGCTCTGTCCACAGCCGTCAGAGAATTCGTTTTGTTTCCTCAGATGGAAAATCAGAAAATGTCACACATCAAAACAAGAGCAATGCTCTTAGGGCGTAAAATTACGACTTAGAATTAGGACATCTATAGTTAACGATATGCCATGAATATTAATAATAATAAATTCGTAAAGATACGAGCGGTAATAAAACCGAATAGGTTTAATTTTGTCACTTTTATTATTAACTAGCTGGCCTTAGAATCAGAAACGGCGTTAAATACGAAAAAATTGAGAAAACGATTTTCTAAATGTTTTATCGCCGTGAATTTTTCATATTTTAAATTAATTATTGGGAACGGAGGCTAATCTAACAAAATTAGTTTTAATGATCTTCTATTTAGGTAATAGAAGATCATTAAAATCGGTCCAGCCGTTTTTGAGTTATAAATAGCGTAAATCGAGTTTGTTTTATACGTACAGATTAGGTAAAAATAAACAAACGTTAGTTTATTCATCAAAACACTTATGTCTAAGTTATAATTGAGACAAATCTTAAAGTACTACTTTCTTTTTTAGTCACTACTAAGGATATATACTGACAAAGGATATTTTGTAAGTAAGGTTATAGTAAGATGTACTCAGGTAACGTGATGATGATGAAAAGTTTATGGAATCAGCATCGCTGATATGATGATAAATTGATGCTTGAAAAAAAAGTCAAGTGCGAGCTGGACTCGCGCATCATGGGTTCCGTACAAACTTGTACTCGTAAGCAAAGAAATCGACCCAGACACACAGATCACCAAAATTTTCTGATTTAGTCACAATTACATAGAGGATATTATAAAATATACTTATACGGGTTTTACATTTTTTCCTTTACTTGTGCTATAAGACCTTGCTTCTTGCCAAATTTTATGTGTCTAGGTCAACGGGAAGTACCCTATAGGTTTTGTGTGCATGTGATTCCCTTAGAAAATTCAAAACTTATGTACGTTACAATAACATGGGTTGGGGTTTTCTTTTAGGCATAATTTATGCTTCTGTTAGAGATCCCCCTTATCATTATGTTCGGTAAATACATAAATTTAAATTGAAAAAATATAAAAAACAACAAAATTTAATTCTGTACTTGGACGTAATGTTAGTTGTAGTGTAGGTAAGTATGTGTTTAGAAACTGTGTTTTCAGTTTGGTAGTCTCGAGGACACCGGTTATTTAAGAGTCCGGGCAACAGGAGCTACCAAGCCAAGTGAATGTGTGAGGTCTTGTAAACCTCACTTGTACGACATTATATAAACATATATACATATTTATATGGATTGACAACTCATTAATCAAAATTAAGACAGTTAAAGTTAGGTAGAGATCGCTCTTCAGCGATAAGACAGCTAATTGTCATATACATATTTTGTTTTTAAATTTTGTTTGCTTTTTACATGAATAAGCAATAAGAATTTTCTATCTATCTAAAGCCGACAACTGTAACATTTACAAGTTGTTTAAAGACAAAGTGATGTATGTATCCTACTCGCCTAGGTAAACATGTAAAAACATTTAGCACGTAAACAAAATACGAGTATTCTTTAAATAGTAACGCACGCAAGAGTTACAGCCGTTACAGCACAAGCACGAAACACGCCACTCTACATCGCAACATTACCAAAAACTACGATAAAAGGAAGAACCAAAAGTTACGAATCTCCGTTGTGTGTTTGACCTGTTGACATAACAAACCAAGCACTTGAGTTATGACGGGTTTTTCGAGTGGAGAGGAAGTATTGAGTTGAGAAGAAGAATTGAGTTTGTACATTTATTTAGGTATCGAGTTACAGAGCGAGATAGAAATTGATTCTTGGGAATGGAATGCGCCACTGGAATGGTTACGTCTTTATGAGAAACTTAAGGTTAACTCTAAGGTTAACTCTACTCTTTATGAGAAACTTAAGGTTAACTTATTAAGGTTAACTCTTAATGAGGAAACATTTACCTCTTTAAGAGAAAAAGTCTAAAAATATATAAGTAGTCGGAAAATGGTCGTTTTAGTTCATAAAATAACAAAATAAATTTAAACTTCAATTCAAAGTTTTCAGTTTTTTAAATCTGTTTTAACACATTGAATAATAGACGATACGTTGTTATCTCATACGGTTGTGTAGGCAAACTAAAAATATCAACTGTCATCAGCAACATCAGCGCATTTGTTCAGGTCTCACACTCAACTGACGTCATGAGCACAGAGCAATATGGCGTCCACTGCGTCCAGCGTTTTTGTCAATTTACGCAACTTGAAAATGTAAATTATAAATGCGTTCTTAAGACACTTATATCGATTTAAAAAAAGTATTTTTTTGGTGGTTCATTAACACTGTGGAACCTAATTGTGACATTTGTCAAAAATGGGTGTCATACCCTATAATCTGCAGCTATAATCTAATACTATGTGTTATATACATAAACATAATATAGGTACCTATAGATAGTCAGTTACAGAAGAAATACAAAAGCTACAGAACGTTATGCTGGCTAAGACAAAGAGTGGATTTTTTTAAGTGAAAGATTATTAGACTATTGAATGTTAGAAATGTAATGTGCCACAGGAACTACCTGCAGCTGTAATCTAGTACTATGCGAGATATTTTTAGAGTTTAAAAATAAAAAAGCTATATAACGTGTTGGTGGGTTCTTACGCAGACTGCTAGAGAGCCAGCTGTAGAGCTGTTATTTCGTTATAGGAGCTCCATTACTGGGTTTATTTTCAGACATTGCATTTCAAATTTGTAGGTACAATGTATGGACATATTCTATAATTTCAAAGACCTAATAGCTGACAATGTTAGTTCTCCTTCAAAGGGACAAGTACTGAATATTAATAATAAATAATGCTGGACAATTCACACAGCATTATCTAGCCCCAAGCTAAGCAGAGCTTGTGTTATGGGTACTAGATAACTGATATACATAATACAACACAATACATGGATAGATTTTTTTTTTTACATAGAAAACGACCAGAACACCCTGAACAAATGTCTGCAGATCGTACACATATTTGCCCCGAGGCGGGAATCGAACCCGCAACCTCCTGCGTCGCAGGCAGACCTTCGCCCACCGCGCCACATAGGTCGTAGCGAGAGAGGTAGCGAATACCGCGTACATCTAAATAGGCTTTAGATCGGTACCTACCTATCTTGTGAGCGAAGCCGCAAGCAGACGTTTTAAATATTATAAAGTGGTAAACAAAATACAAACTACTAAAATATATCTAACTTAGCAACAATTACGTCCTCCTCTCTCTTCATAATTATATTGTGTGCCTAGCAGGGTCTATCTATAGTGACACTAAATATCTAGATTTTAAGCACCTCTGTACTGTATACCTATAGAATGCAATAAATGATTGAATATAAAATTTTTATTTTAGTGTAGTGGTGGTAATCACCAAAACAACTGATCCGATTTAAAATAAAACGTCAAGTGCGAGTTAGACTCGCGCATCAAGGGTTCCGTACAAACTCTTTAGCAAAGAAATCAGTCAAATCCAGACGAATAAGGCACAATAATTTTCTGATTTGATAACGATTATGACGTAACTTATTTAGTCCCTCTAACTATTGGCGTCTCGAGACTAAATAAGTTACGTCCAACCCTAGTGTAACAATGTACTATTTTGTATGAATAAACCACAAATTTACGGTTTTCTGATTTTTCCCTCTACTTGTGCTATAAGTCATTGCTTCTTGCCAAATTTCATGGTTCTAGGTCAACGGAAAGTACCCTACAGGTTTTTGGTCCATGGCGAGATTCGAAAATTATTTTTTCTGTG
The DNA here is from genome assembly GCA_946478455.1 of Eupithecia vulgata. NCBI lineage: Eukaryota > Metazoa > Arthropoda > Insecta > Lepidoptera > Geometridae > Eupithecia > Eupithecia vulgata. The sequence goes on along the minus strand of OX297862.1, from coordinate 10,081,898 downwards.
AATATATACTAAAAATTTACGGTTTTCGGATTTTTCCCTTTACTTGTGTTATAAGACCTAGCTTCTCATCAATTTTCATGGTTCTAGGTCAACAGGAAGTACCCTAAAGGTTTTTGGTCCATGGCAAGATTAAAAAAATATTTTTTCTGTGAATAAACTACAAATTTACGGTTTTCAGATTTTTCCCTTTATTTTTGCTATATGACCTTGCTTCGTGCCAAAATTCATGGTTCTAGGTGAACGGGAAGTACCCTATAGGTTTTTGGTCCATGGCAAGATTAAAAAAATATTTTTTCTGTGAATAAACTACAAATTTACGGTTTTCGGATTTTTTCCTTTACTTGTACTATAAGACCTTGCTTCTCACCAAATTTCATGGTTCTAGGTCAACGGGAAGTACCCTACAGGTTTTGTGTGCATGTGATTCCCTTGGAAAATTTAAAAAAAATAGACATAAACAGCTGTAACTTTTGATTGCGTTGACTTAGAAGTTTGATTTATGTCGAGGCTTCAAGAGGTTACGAGCCTGCGTATATGATGTGAATATCAACTCGATAACCTACGCGTTTCTGAGAAAAGTGGGTTGACAGACGGACAGACGGACAGACGGACAGACGGACAACAAAGTGATCCTATAAGGGTTCCTTTTTTCCTTTTGAGGTACGGAACCCTAAAAAAATTCACGGAAAGGTATTTTGGAGCCTAAAATACAAAAAAATCAAATAAAAGTCATTGATTTGTTTGATTCGTAATAAGCAGGATATAAACTGTGACCTCTGTGGCGCAGTGGGCGCAGGTCCGCCTGCGACGCAGAAGGTTGCGGGTTCGATTCCCGCCTTGGGACAAATATTTGTACGATCTGCAGATATTTTGTTCCGGGTGTTCTAGTCGTTTTCTATGTGTAATAAAATATCTATCTATTTAATGTATTGTATTATGTATATCAGTAATCTAGTACCCATAACACAAGCTCTGCTTAGCTTGGGGCTAGATAATGCTGTGTGAATTGTCCAGCATTATTTATTTTATATATTTATATATGTTGACGACCGATGTGGCGCGGTGGGCGAAGGTCTGCCTGCGACGCAGAAGGTTGCGGATGTGTGTACGATCTGCAGACATTTGTTCAGGGTGTTCTGGTCGTTTTCTGTATATAATAAAAAATATCTATCTATGTATTGTATTATATTATGTATATCAGTTATCTAGTACCCATAACACAAGCTCTGCTTAGCTTGGGGGCTAGATAATGCTGTGTGAATTGTCCAGCATTATTTATTATTTATTTATATGTGATTTTCTTTACTCTACATACTCTTTTTATGCCCGGGTGTATAATAAATATTCAGCTTCTTAGAACTAAAACATCACCTAAATTTTCATCTAGCCCTAACATAGTGCATAATAATACGTTTTTTATCAGTTGGAGGCAATGGAGCGCGCGCGCCACTTGCGCGGAGAGCGCATGCGCCAGCAAGCGGAGCAGGCGGTCGATCTGCGCAGGCGGAATCAGGTAAGTTAACATGTTCCGGGATTTTGTTTTACAAGGGCTTTGTCGCATACCTATGCTGTTATGATATGACACTCACGTTTATTCTAAGAAAGAAATTTACAATCAAACAATAGAAGAATTAATTTAGAACTAGTATTTACACTTTTTATACTGGTGAGGGATCGCCTGAGTATACAGGTCCTTGAAATATCAATTTGGCTCAGTTTTTAAACCCTGAGCCCGACTAAAATAAACAATAAAAACTACCAAAAAGTAAGGAGCTTTTCGAAATTTTGTGCTAAAATTTCATTTTCCCTAATACAAATAAATCAAAGTCGATTTTATCAGAAGTTCATAGAAATTGATTAACGATTTGCAGCAAATTCCTTTTTCGGTAGTTTCGTTGCTTGTGGCACGCAGAAAAAAATGTGGTACTTACCTAATCTCGCGTTAACCTGCGACGAACCACCTTAATAAGCTTTATTACCTTACAGGCTTTGGTTTACAACGTGTTGCCGCCACACGTGGCACGGCACTTCATGGGCGCGCACCGCAACCACCGCGACCTCTACAGCCAGAGCTATGCTGAGGTCGGCGTGCTATTCGCCTCCATGCCCAATTTTACAGGTGATTCACTTATTCTATGGCGCAGCGACGCAAAAATTGTCTTGTATTTGTTTTATTGAATAAGAGTACCCTCATGTTTGCTCCGGGTGTTCTGGTCGTTTTCTATGTATAATAAATAATATATAGCTATGTAAATATTGTATTATGTATATCAGTTATCTAGTATCCATAACACAAGCTCTGCTTAGCTTGGGGCTAAATAATGCTCTGTGAATTGTCCAGCATTATTTATTTAATACTATTTTTTTTAGATAAATAAATAGATAGAACATTCTTTATTACACACATAACTTTTATGACAAACAAAAGCAAAAGAAGTAAAAAAATATAAATTACAATTGGCGGTCTTATCGCTCAAGAGCGATCTCTACCAGACAACTGTGGATAAGATACGGAGGCTTTCAAGATTTTTTTAACTGTTTATAAAATGTTTATAAAATTCTGAAATACGAACCGTTGTTTATTATTAATTAATGACACTATAATGTCATTGCAATCTTGAATACCTATGATTTATTTATTTGCTTTGCCATTTACTGATATAATAATATGCTATTTCAGAATTCTACTCGGAAGAAACAGTCAACAACCAAGGCCTAGAATGTCTGCGTTTCCTCAACGAAGTTATTTCGGATTTTGACTCGGTATGTTGTTGTAGGCTAACTGGTTTCCATACACTTTTTGTCAAATTATTAAATACAGCTAGTATTTAATTTATATTCCCGCAGCTTTGCTCGTTTTGTTTCCGGGATAAATAATAGCTTATAGATGACGTTATGCTAAGTCAACAAAGATGTCATTATAATGATATTGACGACCTCAGTGGCGCGGTGGGCGAAGGTCTGCCTGCGACGCAGGAGGTGGCGGGTTCGATTCCCGCCTCGGGACAAACGTGTGTACGATCTGCAGACATTTGTTCAGAGTGTTCTGGTAGTTTTCTATGTAAAATAAAAATATCAATCTATTTACTGTAATATATTATGTATATCAGTTATCTAGTACCCATAACACAAGCTCTGCTTAGCTTTGGGCTAGATAATGCTGTGTGAATTGTCCAGCAATATTTATTTGTTATTGTTTTAAGAAAAAAAAATGAGGTTATTTCTATCTTATGTGATCTTATTTAGGGGATAAAACCTAGCCTATGTGTTATTATGTAGCCTGATTTTAACTACATTTTATTTTCCTAAAATCGTAAAATAAAATAATCTATACTTATAATATAAAGCGGTAAAATTTGTGAGGTTGTGGGAGGTAATCTCTGGAACTACTGAACCGATTTGAAAAATTCTTTCACCATTAGAATCCTACAGTATCCGTTATGAACATAGGCTATAAAATTTACCCGTGCGTAGCCGGGGCAGACCCCTAGTTTATAATATAAGTGTAATATTTTGCTTGCAGTTGTTGGAAGAACCAAGGTTCAGAGACATTATCAAGATAAAAACCATCAGCTCCACCTACATGGCTGCATCGGGATTAAACCCTAAGCAAAATTTCAAGGTATCTAACTTTTTTACCCACCTTTGTCTTCTTAAACCTTCTAAAATGTTAATTATATTGTTTACGAAATATGTAAAAAATATCATCTAAGAATTATCTTATTTCGCCCACTAATGTGGTACGGCGATGTCTTGCGAAGAACTGACAACTACTGGAGTAAATGTGGTCTTGAGTGGAGACCGCGACTCGGCAAACGTAGTGTAAGACACCTTCCTGCCAGGTGAGATGATTATCTGTGGAAGACTGCAGGTAGATGCTGGATGCGGAAAGCTGAAGACAGGGCGATATGGCAGTCATTAGGGGAGGCCTATGTCCAGCAGTAGACTAATATAGGCTGATGATGATGATAATAATGAAAAAAAATCACACATGACATTTATCTGGGAACTTTACTTACTTTTATTAAATTAATTACTTAGGTATTAACTGAAGTAATGAAACGGATATTTTAAGCATTTTTAATCACTGGGCGGACACGGAGTATAATCCTGCTGATATTACCTTCTTTATTTGTATGTATAATTGTATAAATACCTACGCCAACATTATTTGTTTATTTACCCTGTTAATAAGTTATTTTCAAACATTAAAGTGCAAAAAAATCAAATAACATAAGTAAACTAGGAAATAAAGTGATCACTTTGATTTTTTGTTTACTTCATTTATTAAGGTAAAGTAAAGAAGCCAATAAGAAACCTTTACCTTGTTAATAGGAGCTAAACTCGTCCTAATCTATCGAGCATTCATTTGAGCTTCTAATAACATATTATAATCATCATCATCATGTCAGCCCATATACGTCCACTGCTGGACATAGGCCTCGCCCATACGACGCCACAAAGAGCGGTCCTGAGCCGCCTCCATCCATCGACTCCCTGCGACCGCTACCTTGTCGTCGGTCCATCGAGTTGATGGTCTCCCAACACTCCGTTTCGCGTTGTATCGTGGCCGCCACTCGAGAACCTTTACTCCCCAGCAGTTATCAGTTCTGCGAGCTATATATTATGACCTGCCCACTGCCACTTCAGCTTGCTAATTCTGAGAGCTATATCGGTGACTTTTTTCATATTATAATAACATATATTTATTGAATTTATGAATGTGAATATTTTATTTGTAACTCAATTCATTGCATTCTAGAACGCTGACGCCACAGTAATGCGATGGAACCACCTGATGTGCTTGGTGGAGTTCGCGTTAGAGCTACAACGCGTGCTGGCAGCCATCAACGAACAGTCTTTCAACCACTTCGTGCTCCGCATGGGCGTCAACCACGGCCCCATCACGGCCGGCGTCATCGGGGCTAAGAAACCGCACTATGACATCTGGGGGAATACCGTGAATGTAGCTTCTAGGATGGAGAGTACGGGCAAAGCGGGGTGTATACAGGTGTGTACCGGAGACCTTAACCTGACGTAATTTTTTTCTTAAAGTTTGTCTAATTTAGGATGATAAGTTTGACAGGTCTCAGTAGGGATGGGGTAGTGTATAATCGTTAATGAATCTATGTTACATGGAATGTTTTATTTATAAATTAAAACATAGAATACACCTCGAACACCCGGAACAAATATCTGCAGATCGTACAAACGTTTGTCCCGAGGCGGGAATCGAACCCGCAAATTCCAGCGTAGCAAGCGATCCGTCGTCAAAAAATAATGTTTTAGCTCCACTGACTGATAACTGACTGATGAAATATTACTTAAAACAAGTTTTTCAGACCGATGTTACGAGCTTAAAGCCTATAAGCGCCTTTACTGTATGTCTCAACACTAACTTAAACGTTAGTGTTGTTATACAGGATGCTACATAACATTATGTACTAAGCCGAAAGGGGGATCAGGGGAGTACGAGATAATTTATTGGGGTCCGGAATTTCCACTTTCGGAATAATAATATTTACGTGTGTTTTGAAAAAAAAATCACATTGAGAATGGTCGAAAAGGGGGATATTTTTTATCGAAAGGGGGGCTACCTACCTTTTGGTTTATCAAATAAAAGGCATTGTTTTGTAAATTTTAAAACAGTTTTCGAAATTGCTGTATGTTTCATACTATTCAAATTATTGCCATTCGATAAAAGACGGAAAACTGATTGTCCAAATAATTGGCAAATGTTTGAAACCCTCGGCGCGCGAGTTACACTCGCACTTGACGGATCTTGTTTATTCGTATTGTTACTTTTTAAGGTTCACGATGTAAGAATACACGTAAAATCAGTCATATGAAGAAAGTGTTTAGTATTTTTCAAACAAGTTAACAATAGGGATGTTAACCATAATCACAAATTAAAGTTTAGTGTTAATTTTATAATCATTTGTATTATTAGAATATCGAAAATCACATTTTTATAATATAATATAACTTATTGAATTTATTAAAAATGATTTTAAATGCTATATTTATAATCTGTTGTCAAGTGACTGCAAACGCCATTATAAGCTTATGACGTCACTAGCTGCAAAACTAGCTGTCGCACTGTTTGTTTACCTTTCTGCATTTTCTCATAACGACGAATTAGTCTGTAAATTACATAATATTAATACATGATGGAATCCGGATTCACTAAAGGGAATAGTTCCAACTTACCAAAAGTAGATTTGTTGATGGTGGCAAACTTTTTTGCAAGAAACGAAGACTTTTGTGGTTCAGAATTCAGGAACGTGAAAACATCTTTGTAGGTACTCTTTTACGTTTAATACCATTTATCTATCTACGAATACATAAATAACAGTCAAGTACATGTGTAATAGATGATTTTCTGCTTTTTATATATAATTTATCGTGTTTAGAACATCGTTTAAATCACTGTTTACAAAGTTAGGTTATGTGCTAAAACAATAAATTCGTAACATTTGCTTATCTTTTGGCACATGAATAAACAGTTTTTCCGGTATAGTAATTGTTGTACTTTTACACAGGGGGCACTGCACAGGTTTTGTAAAACTTTGTGTTCATTTTGATTGTTTGTATTCAAGTAAAATTAAGAAAACACATGTCCTAATCGAACAATGGACATACAACATACAGTCATGTCATGAATCGCGACCATCGTTTTGCGGTTCGTGACGTCATTTCTGTTACGTGACAGTTGTTAGTGTTTTAGCGGAAAAGTTTAAAATTACTCTATTTTTGTACATTTTCTTATCGAAAATAGTAATATTTTTAAAGAAAATATTTTTTTTTATGCTAAACAAGAGTCCATCTTCAAAATAAAAGCAATTCCGAAAAATTGTTAACATCCCTATTATTCGATATTCAAAAATCACAGAGCAAAAGTGGATCCACTCGGGGTCCAATATCACCCCTTTTTGTTTTTGTACACATTTCTCGTGGCACCCTGTAAATTATCTACCTAAACATCCAAAACGAGTTGTGAAAACAAATACCAACTACACTTAAAATTGATTGATGTATAATCTATATTCATCAATCAATTTTAACGAAATATTAATTCCAGCAAAATCAACAGCTTCGTAGATAAAATTCGATTGCACGACCTTACGTAAATAACGGCTAATAGTGCAAAACAATTTTAAACGCTCGCCTTAAATGGAGATTCAATTAAATATTTTGACAGGTCACGGAAGAAACCTGCCATATTCTGGAGGATTTCGGGTACTACTTCGAGCAGCGCGGTCTTGTCGCTGTGAAGGGCAAAGGGCAGCTGATGACATATTATTTGCAAGGAAGGAACCTGGAGCAGGTCAGTACCTATTAATCTATGCTTCTCAACAGCCCTAAGGTCCACTGCCGAACGCAGACCTACCCTGTTTTTTTTCTCATACGGGTAACGCCCATCATTCACATCCACGCCGGGGATTATGGGCTGATTAATATTATTAATTATTAATCTAAACTAGTCTTTATTAATATTATAAAGTCGAATGTGTTTTTTTTCCGCTTTCCTTTCTTCCCGCCCTAATGCCTAACTAAGCAACCAATCGACTTGATTTTGGCTTACAGTTAGTTGAAAGGACGGATAATAACATAGGCCTACTTATATACTTTATCCCGTAAATCAGTTCCCATGGGATAGAAATAAACTTAAATAACGCGTGCAAAGCAGCCGGCAGCAGCTTGTAATCAATAAAGTACTTTCTTTCGTAATTTTCATGAATAACACGTCACATTTGTTTTAATTTCCTAATACATTGATTTTAACAAAGTTGTTATAAACTTAAAGTATTACGTGGCGATTTTAAATTCAATTCAAGTCAAACAAATAATGAGAATTGAATCAAATGAGATGAGAAATGTGAATTCAAGTACAATAGAAAAATATTAAGAAATAATAGAGTTTATCTACTAGATAATTACTTACATTTAGTAGGCAGGATTAATTGTTTTGCAAGTATGATAAAAATAAATAAATAATAACACAGGAGGTACATATTTATTACCACAAAAATTTATAAATTTAACTAAAAGACAAATACTTAGTATGGAATCTCATTCGGTGGCCGAAGTAGTCAATTGGCCTCTACCTCGTCTAACAATACGTACCAAGAATAACCATAAAATACGTTACACATAAGAAATTCCTATAGGTCCCTAATTATCATTTGAAAATGTGTACAAATACAAATGTATGATGATTGGAATTGAAATTATAAACAAAACACTTAACAAATAAAAAAAAATAGAGAAACGAGAGAAAAAGCAAGGACGAGATAAGCCGGTACAAAGGGGTACCGGCTTATCACGTCGGTGTTTTCGGTGGACTCGCAGGTTCGGAAAGAACGGAGAATAACTGCAAAGTATAAACACGTTATGTTACTTAGGTATAGTTGACCATAACCAAGGCATCGCTAACTAAGCTTTCAAGGTTAATATCACTTTTTGTAGAAAACATGTTTCTTGTTTTGTATAGCTGCAGTGATATAACACTCGCAACAAATCATTGATTAATGTCAAGTCTCGCTTTAAACTCCGCTTTTAAAATTCAAATGATATGTTTTTCCCCGGCTTTTAACTTTCTCCGAAATACATTAAAGTAATTTAGCGTAATTTAGCATTTTGCTGATCTTGATTTAGATAACTTCATTAATCACAAATCTTTTAAAATTGATTTAAATGAGAGTGCCTATGATATGACGCAGTCGTACCGTTATAATATTATGTTGAAGAACGAGCAGTGACTGAGTCAAAATGTTTCGATGATGATGTATTCGGATAAATTTATTCATCGTTTGTCTCTTGTTCATCTAGTATTCAAGCTAGCGTAAGAGTGCTATTTGAAACTTAAGGTGCCATCGCACTGAGCGGAATTGCACTACAACGGAACTGCGCGAGCGGCCAGAGTAAGTATGAAATCCTACGAGACTGATCGCAGTACGCGACAGCTGAACTGCGCGGCCGCGGCACAGTACAGCGCAGCGCGTCAAATTAGAACAAATCAGTCCCGCTGACGCGTAGTGCGATCAGTCTCATAGGATTTCATACAAAGAATAACTGGCCGCCCCGTGTCCCGCAGTTTCGTTGTAGTGCAATTCCGCTCAGTGCGAGGGCACCTTAAGTTTCAAATTTCGAAACTTAAGTATGCTAGAAGTAAAAACGAGGAAGAAACTTTCGGGCTCTATTTTTTTTCGACGACAGAACTCAAACATGATTTTAGATTTTCTCCCATAATACAATTTGGCAGAGTATGCCTTTTTAGCTACTTACTATAGCCAGAAAAAGTACTATTAAATAAATATTAAACGAAAAATCGATCGAAAGAACCGAAATGCTGTTGTTTTATGAATGTGGTTTACCTGCCGTTTACCTGCTACCTACCTACTTTCGTGAGAAATGTAAAAGTACGCTCACCTACTATTGCAGTTCGTTACGCAAACTGTAATTTGTGCCTAAGCTGTTCCTAGATTCCAGTTTACGTCGTTATCAAACTGGAATTCATCTGCAAAATGCAATAAACTAATTGTGGATTAAAAATTTGTAGTTTAAAGTCATTTATTTCATTTTTAATTACCTATTCTAGCAACTTAATAAATTCCGCGTTGTGTCCATAATTGCTTGTTTTGATCAAGGTTCAATTTTGAATAAGGCATTGCTTAATAATTTAGCAAAGCTGTAAAGTGCTTCAATTTAATCTAATGTTTAAATGTTACCCCAGGGCCAACCGCCTTCAGGGGACGGTGGCGACGGCCCCGACTCCGGAGCTCAGAAAGAAAACGGCGACGTCAAGGTACGCATGACAACCGACGAACAAGAAGAGTCCGTGCCTAGTAGTAACATGCCACTGCTGGAAAAGCCGATGTAATTTCCGACATATCTGTGCAAATAATGACACATTTTCTTACCACTGACGTGACAAGCTCACGGCTGCTACAGTTGCAGTCCTCCGTGAGCTTCAAAGGAGCAGCAAAATTATATTCTATTTAAATAAGGTTCAATGTTTACCGACATGTTTAATGTTTACCTTCGTCTTCTTGATATGTGGCCTTTGTGTCCCTTTTACGTAGGTAAATAATCAATAAGCTAGTTATGGATAAGTATAGGTGGTAGACGAGTTTGTAAGTTATTTTGATCTTGATAAAGTAAAGTAGTTATAGTCGAAGGGGTTGTACCAACGAATACTTTGTGTCAAAAAGGTAAGATGAAATCCTGGTGTGTATTCGGAATCTTAATCGTGTTCTGAAATGTGTTAAGAGCAAGCCTAATGCAAAAAATTGTGAAAAGGATAGGCATAGGATTTCGCGTTCATAGGAGCGGGACAGAGTAAAGCAATGTCAGTGCAAAAATCAACTTTTTGCTTCTTTTCTATTAATGATTCAAAATTTAAGCATTAAATAGAAAAACTAAACAATTCCTTAAATAAAAAAGTAGTCTGGCTATGTAATTCGTAAAAAATAATATGGTGTTGTCGCTGATGCTTTAGAGCATTTCAATTTAAACAGTTTTTTTAAAGCGATTTTTGTATAATTTTTTGTAAAGAAACCAGTTTATTTTTCAAAATTCTATTCGATTACTCGACTTCTATGGGTTTTCCCCCTACCTATCGTATTTTTTTAATTAGAATATTTAAATTCGTTATCATAGATGTAAGGGTTAAAAAATACACAATTTGCTTGATTTTTGCATTAGGCGCACTCTTAATACGCGTTTGTGATGTTTTTGTAAGGCATGTGACGTCACGATTCCCATCAGCCTAAGGTCGCCTGACCTTATTTCACTTATTTCGTAAACAAATCATCGCAGACTGCATTAGCGATCAAAATCCAACCTTATATAGACTACTATACAGACACACAGACATATAGAACCTTATAACTATTGATAGTAAGAACGGCACATTATTTTTGGAAATTGTTGAATAAATATCGGAAGAGTTAGTGATTATATTAGTATTGGAAGATGAAGAAGGTTTTGTGATGTTGTTCGTAGGTTCGATGTACGTGCTATATGAATATGTATCAAAAACTCGCTGGTGACTCAATATTATTCTGCGAAAGATATTCTAAGGACATAAAAGGTCTGAGAACAGGATACTTCCATTTTGGAATGCAGTGATTTGTTTAAATGATGACAGATATAAATAACTTATGTTACATATTTTACCTTAGAATCCACCACCGATAGATATAATATATATTAAATTATGAACACTGAATGCGATATAAACAGCTTAGTCTCAGTAGTACAAACTCTTCTCATATACTCTAAGGATGTATTTACTCAATATGGTATTGTACTTTTAACTAAAAGAGCTTCATTCTTTGATATTTCTACTTCTGAACAATAATTTAGTACAAAAATGCAACATTCTTATTAGTTAACTAAGTGTTAAAACTTACATAAATGTTGCTCGTGGAATTTTAATTACACGTCTATTATAGTATGGGTAATGAGAAAGTCGATATTGCTTAGTTATTGCATAAAATTTTAAAATGTCCCAAATCTAATAGGTGTATCTAGTCGTATATTATAGTATCAGTCATAAAAATAATCACCTATCTCTAAATTAAAGTTCGTAAGTAACGAAGCAACCATTGAAGTTCACAGCGGGGCGTGCAATTCATAAATGCCGGCTTTAGATCACGTTTGTTTAAACCTAGTTTAAGATTGTATGCCAAGGGCATGATCTGTTTTTAAGTCACCTGAGTGAGTAGGAATAGGCGCAATATACGCTTGATATTATTAAGATGTTAAAATGTGTAGCTAAATAAAACATTTTTTTTAAATAAGCTATTAGTTGAGTTGCGGTATTTATCATAGCGTTGTGATTGCAGTGATCTATGACAGTAATTGGCAGCAGATTGTAGGCACCTGTCGTTATTACATAGGCTCAATAATTTCATTATGGCATTATTCTCACGTAGCAGGCATGTTTTATGCCATTTCTGAATAAAGTTGCCGTTGTTTATGCTCTGAAATGTATGTGACAAGATGCACCGCAGCTTACACGGTAGGTCTGTAGACTCCAGTTTTGCGAGTTGCTTAACAATCATTCGCAAATACAATAGTTGCCTCATCTTAACATTTCTCTGTAGTTAAGTATTCATATTGTGATATTGATTATTAGGCGTGTAGATAGATTTATTTCATAGGTAGAATAGTCATCGCTTCATTTCGATAAATATTAGTAAAACGTATGCTTTTTTGAGAGCTATTTTGAATGTTTAAATCAGTATTTGAATGAATATTATGCGAGTATTCACTTTTAAACAAAATAAATGTTCAATAGTTTTAACTAGGATAGATACTTTCGTATAAAAGTATGAGTAGAACTCAATCGTAGCGACAGAGGTACGTCGGAACTTAACCTTTCATTTACATTTTGACAATTATACCTCTAACTTATTGCTTTGTATTCTTTTTTTATCAAATTCTAATGATTATTGAAAATTTATGGATTATCTGTTTGTACACAGACTAGCACAGACCCTGCAGTTGAATAGAAGGTTACAAAATACAAATATACAAAATTTTACAATATCTAAATTTTGTTTCCGCCGACGCGTCTCATCTGTGCATCTTCGTAGCCTAGTACTAAGTATTTATGTGTATTTAAATGTTAGATATGTGTATATGTCATAGGACAATATGTAATTCTGTAGATGTCATCTGTAGCTGCATTTATCAGATTTTAAATCTAAAATTACTACTATGTCTCTATGGTATAAAATTATAGATGATGTTTATTTTCTCCTTCTAGATTGTTACTAGAATATATTTCTGTGATTTGTAACTATTGATAATTTTATACAATGTTTTGGCTCAAACTGTTTTGAAAAGGCTATAATTTTACTTAATAAAGCAATATAGTATGTGGACATTTGTTTTTACTATTTTTCGGATGTACCTTATCGATCCCATACTCGTGAAGTGCATAATAAGAGTGTTGGGCTGTGCCTATTTTTTTCAGCTACAATAATGCATCTGGCTCATAGATTGCGTTCTAAAGCGAAGTTACCTAATACATATGTATTTAAGAGCATCATCTTTTTACGAGCCGGCGCTTCCTAAATTTTTTAAAACATTTGAAATAAGTAAATTATTTTGACCTTTTACTATTACGAGGACTAAAGTATTCTGATTTACCTCATACCTACGTTATTGGCTACGAATCAAGTTTCCGTAATGTGTGTGTTCACGTGTTAGAGTGAAACAAAAGATTGGTAGTCGCGAGCCGGTCTGGTGGACTTGGACCACGCCGGGGCGGGTGGGGATGGACAGAAGAGAAGAGTCGGGTGCAGAAGATGAAGATGCAGGTGATAGGGAGATGATGAGCGCGAAGGGTGTCGCAGTGCAGCTCTGTCGTGGCGAGCGGGGCGGGCGGGGCGTAGATTGAGGCCAGTATTTAACCGCACGTCGGCCGCGCAACGACCTGTTGTGATCCCGTCATGGCGCGCTACGCCCGTGTCGCTCCTCTGGCCGCTTGCTTCTTGATCGCCTGCGGTGAGTCCTAACCTTTATCTTTCGTCTCCAGACGCCGTCCATCTCGCGACGTCACGGGCGACGCGACGTCACTTCCGCTCGACCGCTAATTATTCAGTGATTGCGTGAATGCGATGCCGAGTGTTGCATACAGTGAACAGTGAAGTTAGCCCGTGCTCCGTCGGCGTCGCGAGATATACCGTGTCTCCGAGATTTACAAATGAATGCAGCCGAGCGAGATTGCCTTGCAACCAGAGACCAAAGGACGTCAACCCACTCCGACTCATACCTTTCAAGGATAGTTGCTCCTTTACATGACACTGCGCATCGAGTCCAACGTGTATCGTGTGCCAGTGTTGTGAAATACCTATGCATAAACATAAAGCTTTCATTTTCGAAAATGTCTCGTGTTAAACGTCCGATTGGTTCCGCGCTTCGTAAAGTACCTTATCTCGCTTGGGTATTTGATGATTAACCAACTATTTCATTGCCGTTTCAATGCAATTTTAGAAGCAAACTTGGAAAGGGACCTTGAAAATACTTCATATAATTAGTTTGACGGTAGGATTCGGTGAAACTACTAGTTAGCACCTGCCGCAGCTGTATACTGAGCTCGCGAGAACTTTCACATTCGTTCCATGTTGCGTTGCCTGCCGTGACGTCACTGCACCCGCTTAAACCTCACTTGGTCCATATTCTAGGCACAAAATGCACATCTTGTGCAAGAAGAAGCACTTCTTCTTTCTGTTAAATATGGACCATTGTTATTGATTAGTAGATATTTCCTTGATACCGCCGCCGTAGACATGGCGTTGTTACTTGCGTGTCAACGTTATTAAAACACAAGCTCTGCTCAGCTTGGCGCTAGCTATAAGCTTGATGGTGTGTAAATTGTCCATCAATCTTTATTTTATTTCATTATTATAGCGCATGTTGCTGTTATTATTTCCTTACAGAGACCTTAGTTTCAGAAACTTACTCAGAACTTTTTATACATGTTGTTTACCCGACGACTTATTAAGAGTCTTCTCACAAACAACTAGGGTTTGTGCAACTGATCAAAACCAAGTACAACCAACAACATTATGAAAACCTGTGTTTGTGTTATTGGTAGTCTGTTAATTCGAAACTTCCGTATTCAGTATTTATTTTAAGCGTCTTTAGGCAATGAAAACAATAATAGTACCTACCTACCTCTTCATAGGTTACAAATTAATCTCATATTGTATCGTTAAATTATAGACTTATTGAAAGTTTTTTCAAACCAATTCAAATACAAAAAAAATGCCCCAGTGTAAATACGAGTACGTCACCATTTGGATGACCTTGAAAATAGTTTTACAAATACAAATTACGTTGTCTTCTTACATGATTACTTACCTAGTTTCATTACAATCAGCTGTTTCCCTACAGTCATAGCCAGGCCCAATTTACTTTAGGTGCATGATAGATAAACAGATACCTACCTAGATTATTATATCATAAATATTATAAGTACTTACCCAAAACAATTAAACAATATCTTAATCTTCTTTGTTTGCTGGACTTTGTTTATTTGGCAATCATTCATATCAAAGCTGCAGAAATTTGTTCCGTTGGTCTGGGTGTTTTCTATGTATAATAAAAAATATCTATCTATGTATTGTATAATATTACGTATATCAGTTATCTAGTACCCATAACACAAGCTCTGCTTACCTTGGGGCTAGATAATGCTGTGTGAATTGTCCAGCATTATTTATTTATTTATTTTTTTTATTTTAAAGCTTAATGTCAAACCAAAACCAAGAGTAGAAATCTAATTGATCTATCCTTTGATGATATTAATAATAAATACATTTTATTGTTATAAAGTCTTAATTAAATAATAAAATCAAAGAATATAAACAAAATGCATCTAGAATATAGATAGAAAACTCTTTATTGTACCACACAAACACAATAAACAATACAAAAGGATATACATGGAATAAAGGAAGTAGGTACAAAGAAAATACAATTACAATTGAAACAACTGAGCTGACCGCAGACTGTTGCAAAAATCTATGGGTAGCTCAACTGATCCATAGCAATACTAGTTGGTAGCGTAACCAAGACGCTGGCAGCGTTGCCCAAAATGTAAACGTTATTCTAACACCAACTAGATCTCATCTAAGTAAGAAAAGTACCTAAAGGTAAGAACATTCTTTTTGTTTTTTTTTTCGGTACCTAATCAGAACGATTTAAGAACAATCATACTAAGTCACTTTTTAGCTTGGGGCTAGTTGATGCTGTTTGAATTGTCCAGCATTATTTTATTTATACCTCTCATGGAGAGAAGGTTCTACCTATGTTTGGCTGTACCTACCTATGTATGTTTTTAAGTTTATCCGTCGATATCTTCCTCTTCAAAAATAGTTAGGTATTATTGTATGGTGTATGATCCGAGGTGGTCCCATACTTGTTTTTCCGAGGGATCAAGTATTTGTCCGACAAAACTTAAATGGAAATACTAAGAAATTTTAAGTCGTTTTTTTTTTCAAAACAATCAAATTATCATTTACTAGTGGTCCGCCCCGGCTTCGCACGAGTATATATATTATAGCGCCTATATTCATCAGAGATAATGTAGGATTTTAATTTTTCAAATCGGTCCAGTAGTTTCGGACCGTATTCAATTAAAACAGACAAATCTTTCCTCATTATAGTATTAGTATAGATACATAGATGCTGCCCGTGCCTTCGCATGCACTTTTTAACTAAGTAGCCTATGCCGGTCCCCGATAGGTATAACATTTACCTCCATGCCAAATTTCACTTAGATCCCTTCCGCCGTTTAGGCATGTAAATGTAACTAACAGACAGATAGACAGAGTTACTTTCGAATTCTTATTTATGGACTGTATATATGTATTGTACTTAATTATGTATAATATCAGTTATCTCGTACCCATAACATAAGCTCTGCTTAGCCTGGGGCTAGATAATGCTGTGTGAATTGTCCAGCATTATTTATTTATTTATACCAGTTCATCCTTTCCCAGTAGAGCGACATCTCAACAGCTAACTATAGGGGCATAAAGTGCATAGGTACTTGTCAGGTGTGCATGTACCTTTAATAATAATTGTTATGCTTTAAACATTAATGTATCTTTGGAACTAAATGACAATAAATCTTATAGGTACAAATACTACGGCTAAGTTTCATTCTAAATGCAGCATTCATGTTATGATGTTCAACCTATATAGTTTGAGAGCTTTAACATATATATATTTGAACGCAAATTACTTCTAGTTACAGCTCAATTAAGCGTAGACTTATGCAAACAATTTATAGGTAGGTGATCCATATCAATACTAGTCAGAAGCGTCCTTAAGACGCTGCAGCGTATAATTTATAAATATTATACGGCGTATATATAATATATAAATACAATTTATAATGTACCTATATATTATTTGAATGTAATTTTCTTTATTAACTGCACCGCTTGATTGTTTCATATGCAAGCTCAAACTAGACTCAAAAAAATTCAAAACTACATCATTTCATTCTTTTGAAAAAGCTAAAACTGACCTTAAATTACTTATAAAACTGTTTAAATACACACAGGTTTTTAAAGTTTTTCGAGACATAAACTTATCCCGCAGTAAAAACCACTTGGAATCATTTTCCATGCAATAGGCAAAGAACTTTATAAATCGGTTCATAATTGACGGAGAAATCGACGAAATAGCCGAACATAAGACCTCTCCTTTTGATTTTCGTTTCGTCGGTTAAAAATAACCGTTCGAAACATTTAATAGAATGTCACCAAGCCATTGTTGTCGGTCAAGTGTGAGTTGCAACTTGCGTGATTGTACCGCACGCAATATGGCTGTATAGTTTTGCAATGTTACAAAGATTGCATGTATTTTCAATCTTGTTTTCTTTTATTTATGTAACAAGGGTAGTATGTCAATACATTTGCAACTGTTTAGCTGATTCTATGAACTCGATCACTCAGTTTTGTTTCTTACATCAGATCTTATCACGACATTCTTGTTCACAAATAGGTAGAGAATATTTTTAACTATATTTATATTTACTGACGTTGAAGTAATAAATAAATAAAATAAATATTGCTGGACAATCCACACAGCATCATTTAGCTCTAAGCTATGCAGAGCTTGTGTTATGGATATCTACTAAATAATTGATATACTTATTACATTATACTACATAGATATTATTTACTAAACATAAAAAGCACCTAGAACACCCGAACAAATATCTGCAGATGGTATAAACATTTGTCCCGAGGCGGGAATCGAACCTTTTACGTCGCAGGTGGACCCGCTGCGTCACAGAGGTTGTCTATAATAGGTAGAGTATTTTTTTGCTGTAAATGTTGAAGTAATAACTCGAGATTCCAAAGTACTTTAAGATGATTTGCATGCAGTCGTGCTGCTGTCTTGCTCCCCAGAGGTAGATAGTCCAATGTTTGACCAGCCATATGGTCAAACATTAATAGAATAATAATGCAACGACACTGTTGGCGAATTGCTAGACAATAATAATTTGATATTTTGAATAAACCTTAACCCGACATCAAATCTCTTAGTTTGAATTGTTGTTTGAAGTTTTGCCGGATAAATACATTCCTCGGTAATACAATTTTGTATGAGACCACCTCGGGAATATCCTTTATAAAACTATGTATAATAAAAAATATCTATCTATGTAAAGTATAATATTACGTATATCAGTTATCTAGTACCCATAACACAAGCTCTGCTTACCTTGGGGCTAGATAATGCTGTGTGAATTGTCCAGCATTATTATTATTATTATTAACTGTAAAAAAAAAACGAGAAATCGTTAAATATACATAAAAAGTAGAGACAATAGAACCTCATTATTCGAGGCCGGTAAAAATAGACGCAGCGATGTTAAAACAAAAATATAAAGTAAGTAGGTACGTTAAACTTAACCTTTAGGGCAACAAGATTTATTCTAAGACGTTTCTTCTATTTAGAATAGAAGCGAAATGTAGATAAATATAATACAAGACCGCACCGTTGAAGTTTAAAACGCCCTGCCTGCTGATGTTTTTCCGGCAAATTACAATCTGGGACTTTCCAAGACAAGAGTCAATAGGTGACTTTTATACTTTTTCTTGATACACCGTCTGTGATGGCCATATCGTCACTTTCCATCAGGTGAGATTGTGATCAATCGAAGGCCTATCTACACTAATATTAAAAAGAGGAAAGATTCGTATTTTTGTATATAACAAATAAACTTTAAACTACTTCTCCGATTTCTAAGATCCTTTCACCATTAGAAAGCTTACTTTTCAGGGATTGATATAGGTTATGTTTTATCCCGGAACTCCCGCGGGAACGGGAACTACACGGGTGAAACCACGAGGCACAGCTAGTTGATTATAAAAAAGACATATTACGAAATGTACATGTGATAGTATAATAAATAATTAGCTGTTGACACTGGACAATCCATAGTGACATGGCCAAGGTGAGTGCTATTTCCGTGTACGGAACCGTCACCGATCGCCGTTAGCACAAGTAAACGCCTCTTTAGATGGAAAGTCGAACTGCCTTCGTCGTGCTTAATATTCATAACTCAATCCTCTTTGGTATTCTACCAATGCTCCCGGTCGACGCCCGGGCAAGCCTACGTGGCATATCTAGTCTGGTTATGTTACCCGTGGAAAAGTACCTTTTCCAAAAAGTTCTCAGCAACATGACAGTTCCAAAGAATATTAGTAATGTCAGTATGCATATAATTATAATAATAATAATGCTGGACAATTCACACAGCATTATCTAGCCCCAAGCTAAGCAAAGCTTGTGTTATGGGTACTAGATATACATAATGCAATATGTTAATAGATAGTTATTTTTTATTATATATAGAAAACGACCAGAACACCCGGAACAAATACCTGCAGATCGTACAAATATTTGTCCCAAGGCGGGAATCGAACCCGCAACCTCCTGCGTCGCAGGCGGGACTTCGCCCACCGCGCTACAGAGGTCGTCAAATGGAGTAATTTCTCTACTCAGTAAAGTTACAATACCTTGTCTAGAGGTCCCTTCAAAACCCTTCAATTTTAGTTACTTATTACAGGAGATGGTCAAATCATGAAGGTTTTGCTGATAATAAATTTCGAAGTTACATTTGAAACTAATTTAGATTTAAGAAATCTTTCCTTAAAAAGTACACAAAAAGTACTTGCAGCAATAGTGAGCTACCTAAAATATGAATGGCTTCATGGGTAAATAGGCGTGAGATTTCATATTCCAATCACGTAAGCCGATTTCAATTATAGATTTTCTATGGACTGCGTAATACTAGAGTTCAACGAAGCCACTTTTTACCTTTCTTTCCCACGCATGAAGTTACTTTTTCACATAAAAATAAAGGTTTATTGCATTTAATTAACCGAGAAGTTGCAGACACAGTGCCTGTAGTAACTTTTGGTACCTACATAATACCTAATAAATGTAGAGAAAGTATAAAACGATCGTTTTGGTCATACTTTTCAAGAGCCTATTTATATTTAGATTGAAAGTGAATGAGAAATAGGGACAATAAGCAGTAACTTTTAGTTGCAGCAAGCGTTTAACTAAACTTAACTCATTTCTGTGCAACTTCACCGCAGTAAGAACTTTCACTCGCTAATTTCTCATCTTTTGCAAAATCTGATTTAGGTAGGTAAACTGGTAAAGCTCAATATTTTGGTTTTTATAGGTACCTACCGAGATTTATATACGAAATGAGTTGGTCAATCGTTTCGTTAGGTTCAAAATATCCCTACTTTTAAATGATTACATCTCTACATGTTAGGTGTATATGACAAAAAATAGTCAGATCATAATTTGTTTAAAAGCCCTTTTATTTGATTTTCTTGGTTACCTATTACAATATTTTTTTTAATCAAAAATGATGTACCTACTAAGATGGTACAAAGATATAAAAAAATTGGCCGTACAAAGTCAGACCATACAAAAGACTTCAACGCGCTCTGCGACGCTACGTCATCCAACCAAGACTGTCTTGTAAACTTTTCCACTCTCACGAAAACGAAACCCAAGAAAGCTTTATAATTTCTTAAATAATGGATCGTAAAAGCTGGTCAGTGCCAACTGGGAAGCCCTGCAATAAATGATTTTGTACATATCGATACGGCATATCCAAACACTTGGCATATCCGGGTCAAAGAGAACAAGTTTATTTTATTATTCGGGCTCTGACAGAATATATTAGTTTTCTATACTACCTACACTTCGCTCTATATTCTCTTGCATTATTCATATATCATTTATTTAATGATTTGAGGTATTTGACAATTTATGCAATGGTTTCTTAATTACTGAGCAGGTTATTCAAATTACTACGATTCCACAGTTAGGTAGACTATTATATTTTTCCTAGTAACATATATTTCTTATAAAGTTCATCTCTATTTATAAGAATTATAGCTGTGTTTAGTACGTATTACTATTTATTTTTTAATAAGGTCACACTAAGTTTAGTTATAGCTTTTGAAGTAATAAAACAATTAAAACTAGTAGATGTAAGTGTAAATATTAGTTGTAATTATTAATTGCTGTTAAATAAATAAAAGTCTTTTCTTATATTAAAACTCGTTATACACTTACATCTACACATTTTCTAAAAATCTAAGCCGTCACCAGAAGGCAGAGTGCCTGTAATAGTACTATGATAATTAGTACTTACCTATGATAATTTAAATATCTTCTCAGAGATTATGAAAACAATGAGTACAGTTCCACGTTTATGCGAGCGCTCTTTAATAATCGAGTTCACGAATGCATTATTTGGCAATGCCTAACCTCTTTCGATTGCTTGTGAGATTTCTAACCCTGTCGAAACCGGTCGACAACAATACCGATGTCATTATCCTGTTCAGTCACAATATGTTTTGTATTCAGAAGAATTTAAACGTCCCCTGACCTTTCCAATATGCACAGAAGATTTTATTTTTAACATTGACCTTCGTTATTTGAAAGGAGGATAGGATTTTTATTTTTTCTTCTGTTGGTATGTAATGTACCTTGATATTAAATAATGTATGGTACAGTGGTACCAACTTCATACCGCAAGCTAAGCCCGCGGCCGCGGTCACAGGCGCAACGCAACTGTTAGATAATATTGGAGAGATCGATTTCCTTGTATTATGTATACGTAGATACACATTACTTGATTCATACTATATCTGTCTACACATTCAGCGATATCTAAACCGTACCTTTACCTATATTATTATCTGTTGTAATGCAGGTATGTACAACTAGGCATTATTGCTAACATTATTAATGATGCTAATTAGCAAAAAATTACTAGATTCCAAGCGCATACTGTGAATTGTGCTGAGAACTAGTTCTGTGAGAACCATTATTTCTTTATTTTTATTGGGTACATCTTTCTTATTGTTTTCTCAATATGTTTTGTTATTAAAATCCATTTCATAATAAGCATCTCATTATGTCTCCTGAAACATTATGATGATTCAAGGAAAACAACAATTCTGTAACCTTTTTGAATTCATAATAATTTCGTCAGGCCAATCCTCGTACAAATCAAATGCCATGCAATAGATATTGTACAGATAGAAGACATAGAAAGAGTCGTCCTTGCTGCTTGCCCAAGCGCTGACATTTCGAGCCAGTCAAATGTCACGAGCGCTCACCCAACCTTTGACATTTGTAAACTTGTAGCAGTACCAACCTCCTGCTCGTACGCTTACGGTGGCATTTCAATGTTTATTAATGTAAAAAGAACTAATCCTTGATTCTCTTTTTTAGTATATATCAATCTAGTACTGTTATTAGATACCTGCTTTTAATGACAGTAGTAAGGAAGTCGCTTATTTCCCACGACATATCTTACTATCACTTCCAGGTCTGGCAATCTCGCTCATGCATACATACATACATTTACTAGTAAGTACATTTCTAAAGAATAGTTAGTAATTTATTTCTGTACAGCGGTCGCCGATGCGCACCGATACAGGCGACAGGCTGACGATACGGCGAAGAAAGACGAGAGTCTGGAACTTGAGCTATGCAAGGACAAGGACGCCGGCGAGTGGTTCCGTCTGGTGGCCGGCGATGGCGATAACTGTCGCGACGTCATCCAGTGCACCGCCTCGGTGAGTACTACTTCCTACCTCAGGGCATCCTGCTGCTTTCATGGCCTGTTTACATTGATCGAGTACGGAAACAACAGCAGGGGCACTGCATGTGCTTATTAGTGCAACTAATTTAGTGTTAGATAAATTTTGATGGACATTTTGATCAAGTTGAGCCGTCATAATATTCTTACTCACACTTGCACTTGGTCAATGTAGCATCCCCCAACGAGCGCTGTTTCCGTGAAGTAACTTATTCAATTAGGTGCAGTATCTAGAGTCATGATCTAGCTTGATTCTAAGTAAAGCATTTCCTGTTTCCAACATGTAGGTCTCGTAGTGTAACGCTGATGTTTATTGTTATTGCCTTTGATTGACGCCATTTTTATTTTTATTGTAATTTTCTTTATTTCAATTATCTATTTAGAACATTTTGTAACTTTTTTATGAACGCCTCTTTGCATATTCAGCTGTTGCACAGTCAATGTAATCCAATTATGTAAATCTTGTCATGGATATTAACATAAATTCAATGTCTAGAACGTCTGAAACCAGGAACTACTGAGAACCTACACAAACAGTTCGTAAGAACAGATGAATCATAGCTTCTCGGAATCATAATTCAAAAGCGCTGCTTCGCATACGTAAACTTATCAATAACGGTTGTGTTACCTTTTTTGATTTCCCCTACGTAGGTAGTACCTTAGGAACTATCACTTCAACTTGGAACTATAGCTATGACTTAATATATACAATAGTGTATATATTAATTTAGCCATAGTTCCTAAGGTGTGGGGTAGCTTACCATAAGCCTTAAAATCTTTTGTAACCTTTTAATTACATAACAAAACCAACATCTCAAGTAGATACTTTACGTAGATGAATTTTGCCCATTTATCTTCGACGATTACAATGTAAATTACATGAACTGTGTAACAGCTGCGCCTTTAAGTATATTTCAACATTTACAATCGACAGCTTCATAATTTAATTATTTTCATAACAGGGTATCCAAGCCATCCGTTGCCCAGCCGGTTTGTTCTTCGACATTGAGAAACAGACTTGCGACTGGAAGGATGCGGTTAAAAACTGCAAGTTGAAGAACAAAGAACGCAAAATAAAGCCTCTACTTTACACTGAAGAACCTCTTTGCCAAGATGGCTTCTTGGCTTGTGGAGACGCTACCTGCATTGAGAGGGGTCTTTTCTGTAACGGAGAAAAGGATTGCGCTGATGGCTCTGATGAAAACTCTTGTGGTAAGTTTAAATCTAACATCTTCAATATTTTTTTGTTAAAACAGCAGCTTTATCTACCTCTTTTTTTGAATAACGAAAAATAATTGGTTATGTACCTACTTCGTTTTAAAACTTAACGTAGTTTGTTACTAAAACCTATGAAACGTGACGAACAAACCGCCTGCCTGCCAATCATATGCCAGAAAAACTCTTATTTATTTCATAACACATCAAGCGATCGTCATAAGTATGTGGCAATTTCACTTACCTAACATTTGATGGGCATTTATAAATCATATTTTAAACTACGCCAAACATATTTGGAAAGCTCTAGATTCAAAATGGCGTGCGCCACGAAGCTAGTCGGTATTCATGGAACAACTCCACGGGCGATATATTGCGCTAGGCACCGCCGATTCCCCACGTCGCTATAAGACTTCAAATCACTTTGAATTGTAATTACGTACATGTCATGGATACGTAATTCCATTCACCGGTACCGAGTACTTACTGGGTGCATGACGAACGTGTGAAGTACAAATTAATATAAAATACCAACTCGTATTGGCATAGTCGATCAAATATCAATAACGTATTTCTTTAAGCTTACAAAATAAGCACTTAGATAAGTAAAATTTTAAGGATTTTTTTTATAGTGCTTACCCGCACTTTTAAATGACGTTTTTGGGAACTTATTCCATTTCTTAAGTCAAATTTTATACTTTAAACACGTATATAAATAGTAATTATTATAAAATAAAAAACAAGGTGTAATTAATTTTGTCCACTTAAATTTTGCCCACTTGTGGAATAAATCGTAAATAAACCACTAGTAAGTGTATATATGACTTACAAACTAATACAATATTTGCATATCTAAGTCTAAATAATACAAATGAATTCCTTAAATTGATGTCATTATCAAGTAGTAAGTTAGATTAGTAAAGTCTACATTGTTAAGACATACCTAAGGGCTGTTGATTTTGTTTGAACAATAAAATAAAATCAAGACATAGAATTCATAATGAATTATATCCATGTATTTTGAACGATTTGACGATTCACTAAATCTAAAGTGAAATCCAATGGGTGTGAGTTGTGCCAACGATTTGACTGAGCGAAAGTGCCCATACTGGTTCCAGCCACGCCACACCCGAGACACTATAGCTGCACGTGGTCTCCAAAACGAGACTTCCTACCCGTTCAATATTTCAAATCTTATCAATTATCTGACATGTCTTATGCAACGAACACCAAGTAAAAGTAATGTTTTCTCCGAACAGATATCGACAATGACCCCAACAGAGCGCCTCCTTGCGACTCCTCGCAGTGCGTTCTGCCAGACTGCTTCTGTTCCGAGGACGGCACGGTCATCCCCGGCGACCTGCCCGCCAAGGACGTGCCCCAGATGATCACCATTACCTTCGATGACGCCATCAACAACAACAACATCGAACTCTACAAAGAGATCTTCAACGGCAAACGCAAGAACCCGAACGGATGCGACATCAAGGCCACTTACTTCGTCTCTCACAAATATTCCAACTACTCCGCCATCCAAGAGACTCACAGGAAAGGTCACGAGATTGCCGTGCACTCAATCTCGTAAGTTTATTTCGCAAATATGAACGAATCCATGCATTTATTAGTTTTCGATAGTGTTCTTACATAAAACTTCATTTCACAGACACAATGACGACGAGAGGTTCTGGAGCAACGCGTCCGTGGATGACTGGGGTAAGGAGATGGCCGGTATGAGGACCATCGTGGAGAAGTTCGCCAACATCACGGACAACAGCGTGGTTGGAGTGCGCGCTCCCTACCTGCGCGTTGGAGGCAACAACCAGTTCACGATGATGGAAGAGCAAGCGTTCCTGTACGACAGCACCATCACGGCGCCACTGTCCAACCCACCGCTATGGCCCTACACCATGTACTTCAAGATGCCGCACCGCTGCCACGGCAACCTGCAGAGCTGCCCCACACGCAGCCACGCCGTCTGGGAGATGGTAATGAACGAGCTGGACCGGCGCGAGGACCCTACCAACGACGAATACCTGCCTGGCTGTGCCATGGTCGACTCCTGCTCAAACATCCTCACGGGAGACCAGTTCTACAACTTCCTGAACCACAACTTCGACCGCCACTACGAGCAGAACCGCGCGCCTCTCGGCCTCTACTTCCACGCTGCGTGGCTTAGGAACAACCCCGAGTTCCTGGAGGCCTTCCTATACTGGATCGACGAGGTTCTATCCAGCCACAGCGACGTGTACTTCGTCACGATGACGCAGGTCATTCAGTGGATCCAGAACCCGCGGACTGTTTCAGAGGCCAAGAACTTTGAGCCGTGGAGGGAGCGTTGCAGCGTGGAAGGCCGCCAGGCCTGCTGGGTGCCCAACTCCTGCAAGCTGACCTCCAAGGAGGTGCCCGGCGAGACCATCAACCTGCAGACCTGCCAGCGCTGTCCCGTCACCTACCCCTGGCTCAACGACCCTGCGGGCGACGGTCACTACTAACCGCCTTACGAGCCGTGATCTCTTATGATAGATGAGAACCAAAATTATTATATACTAACTTTGTAATAATTTCGGCAGAGGTATTGCACGGATACATATTCTTAGCAGCGACGTAACGATTCTTAATCATGAACTGTATTTCCCGTTTCTAATAATCTTTAGTTAGTCTGCAGCAATTAAAATATACTTGCATGTAACGTCGGCTATGAATGTGTTTCCGGTGATATCGAAGTGTACCGGGTTCCAATCCCGCCCGTAGTCTAAGTACCTACCCTACTATGTATAATATAGACTCACATAAATATTGAATAGGCCTGTTTTATACTTATGTGATTTTGTAATGTAAGTCTGTTTTAAATTTAAAAAATAAAAATTACAAAAATTAAACCTCTACTTTTTTTATTCCTGTTAATCACAAGTGCTTTGCTTATACAAGCGATATACAGGGTTATTAGTAAATTAGTAACAATACGTCATCTGCAGGTTCTGCCCATCATCACAAATAAGTTTGTGAAGACGGTATAGCAATACCTCATACAAGAAGGAAGTAACTGAATTTTATGATTGAGTCGGACAAACAAAATCATAAACCTACCTAAGTATTCACAACCTTGACATCAGTAAGTAGGTACACAAAAAATACCTGTCCATGATCTCACTTGGAGATCTGATCCGAGCTCACTAAAAATAGGTACACCTACCTAAATAATTGTATAGGCACACTATAACCTATACACTAGCCAAACTCAATGAAGAATGTTTGTATGCAAAACACTATAGTAACTAAAACTCCCTTGACGTCGAATTTCGGATATAATTGTAAGCAATATTTATTGAAGGATGGATTTCAAATCGACAAGTAATGAAAATTGCATATTACACTGCAAGAGAGTTAATTTTGGGTGCTTTGTTTACAAACGTTCTACTTCAAGTTTGGCTAGTGTATAATTACCGATAAGTATTTTATAAAACTTTATATATACTTACATCTGATGCAAAATAAATTATTATTAAATCTAGAATATATTATCAGGCATAGAAGCGCATGTAATTATTTTATGTAAGGCCTAATAAACTGTACCTACACAGTAGGTACCTAGGAAGTAATTTGTAGGAGTTTTGAGGATTTTTATCGACTAATATAAACTTTTATGATCAGAAATATAAAATGACAAACCAATAATCAAGTATCAAAGATCGATATCGACATCTGAAATAGATCTCTTTAGAAGAGCGCGAGCGCGTTTATGTCTAACGTATGGCGTAGCAAAGTTTTTTTTATTTTAAGTTTATGTCTAACGGAGGGCATTCTCGTAGACGCGTAGAGGCGCGTAGCAAAGAATATCTACGTTATGCCTTATGAAACAATGAAAACCACCTGAACATTTTACACGATTCAACGGACTTAATGGATCAAGAAGTATGATCTCGGTGTGTCCAACCAATCCGCCAGAATTGATTTACCCTATCAAAACAAACCATTAAAATAATGCCAATACTAAATCAAGCTTATCTGGCCATATTTACTCGTCTGGTTCAAAGTCTTTTAGAAGTCATTAGCCTTTCCGGAAAGTTTTAGGATCTCACGATCAGTTGAGTTCATTTTGAACTTTAACGGAACAGCTTTAAAGTCTATAAGGTTACGCTTTTAAAAAAACACTGTTGATTTTATCAATATTGGAAATATTTGTGCAAAAGACTGATGAGGGCGTTAGCCGTACGATGTTGAGACTCGAGAAAGGATGCATACTAATGCTGGTATGTCATACCAGGCAAAACAACATCGAGTCACGGACTTCACGTGTATATGCAAATCTTTATACTTGTTCAATACTTCTGTAAATCGGTAATCAATCAACCGGTTATACAGGGGGTAAGAAAAATTAAGGACCAAACTTTAAGAGGGTTTAGTTTTGATCACAGAACACGAAAAAAATATTTAAAAAAACCCGTCTTTGGTAGGTATAGTTTTCGAAAACATGAATAAAATAAAAAATACTATTATTATGTGCTTTTTTTAGATAAATAAATAAAAAGACCTACGTAACTTTTAACATTCTCTAAAAACTCGCGATATCATCGGAGTGGGCGACGCGCCTTAGTTGCGGTAGGGGTCCCACAAATGTATTTTTCCTCGGTTCTATGACATAATTTTTCAAAAATTAAGTCAGGATTTTTTTATATATTTTTCTCGTGTTTTGTGATAAAAGCTGATCCATAAAATTTGGTCCTTCATTTTATACACCTTTTACATCAGATTGATCGAAGAATCTATGTACCTTCACAAAAAATCAAAGAATCTTTATAGACAGAGTTAAAAAAAAACGAAAATATCTTCACCAAGATCCTAGTTATAAAAACAAAATCAATATGTAATAGTTAGTTGTTGGTTGGCATAACTTATTTGCCACACAGGGATAATCACCACTGAACCAAGTAATAGAGCTGCAAAGTACATCCTTCGTTGAAGCATAATGTTAATGACACATCAATACGGCATGCATACAATTACGTGCTGTGATGAGCTTACATCAAGTCGGCAGACAATAGAAGCGCGGGTGCTACGCGAAGCGCCAACACTGAATCTCCCTGACATGTGGGCGACTGCGTTGCACATCATCACCCCAGCCCATGTACGTAGGTATCCTCAAAGCCATAACGAACTTTCCATTTTGTTTTGCAACACGAGGCGTTTATCAATGCAAAGAATAAGGACAATACGAAACAATTGTATTGTTACCGGCATCTAAATAAATAGAGAGTTTTGAGTGCGATAAATGTGAGCCAGTATGAAGAAGCGCAGTGCCTTGCCTCGGCCTAGTCGGAGAAAGCAGTGAAAGTCTTCCTCTAACAAACCGAGAACCACACTCAGCGCTCTCTGTTAACACTTTATTATATGTCATTTACTGCTCGTTGGTAAACAACACTAGATGGCATAGACAATCAATAATACACCACCTAGGTATGAGTAGACAGTACCTACTTAACCCTGAGAGCTAAATGTGACAAAACCTTTTACTTAGTTGTGCAGAAAAACAACGTCTTTGTTCATTGACAACAATCTACCATTAGGATTTCCTGCGTCATGAAAACGTGATCTTTACTTACCCTATACCTAACCTAACTGTGCCTGTTTTGTCAGTTTTAAAAACATCTTGGAGTAGTTTCTCACAATCAGTCATCATTAATAAAATCTAACTGATATATTTTATTCAGGGTACCTACTCATAACACTTATTGTCAAATCTATTTTTTTTATGTACGCGTCTGCATGAGAAAGATCGTTGATATATTTATCAGACAATGACATTTATTTAATGTGAACGACATAAAACTTCATGTCACTCAGGACTGCATTTCCATTAAAAGCTACTCCATCCATCCATGGTTAGCTGGCTTCCAAAACAAGAACTCTACTTACAAAATTATCAGTAGAAGTTGTTTTTGTGCGTGCAGATATTTATGTATTATGCTAGGTAGGTATGTCGGTATGCATTGTCGCAAGTGAAAGGAAATATCTTGAAGAATCCTTGACTCGTGCGCGCCTACTTGCCACCGCGCCACACCGACGCGCCACGCCCGCCGCCGCCGTCGCCGTGCGACCCCGGCACTATGCTGCGGATGTTGCTAATGCCATCTCATTGTGCCATGTCACATCTTTTGAAACTTTCAAAATGTTATACGACGTTTTTATACATGCAATCTCCTGCAGTATACCTACGGTCCGGGTTGTTAGGTACCTATACTAAATGACGAATAGGTTTCTATGAAATTAACTGCAAGAAGTTGTTAATTGTCCACAGAGTTACTAAGTACAAAAAAAATTCCATGACTAAGCTTTTCTTGGTATGCATTTTAATATAGATAAACAGGTAATTAATCAGTTAATGAATGTCTACAATATATCTATGAAGATTTAGTTCGGCCATTGAGGTCAAATGTGCACGTAACAACCGCATCTCAGGCCAGCGAATCAACGGGGCTGTTTTATGTTAGATCTTCAAAACTTATGCAACAAATCACATCATTGGAATGGAACGTGGAAACTGGAGAACACAATCTAGGTGCCTTTATTAAACTACAAACATAACCCTCCTTCTTGCGCAGTCATTTAAAAAAAGTTGTAATTTGTTCCAGCGTTAATGATGCAGTGGCCGCCCATACTTAATTTCACCTCTGCTGAGGGCTATAAGCCTTCCGTGTTTGGGTTACGTAGTACTATAGTGCTAGCCTATATAAGGAACTTTAAAATGCTATGGTTGGCATGGGCATTTAGCTAGGTTAATTGATCACCATAGCGAATCGTCTAGTCGCTCCCCACCTTGGCAGTTCAGTGCGGTTGTACCGAGGTCCTCAAACATTGTATGTATATATACATATTGCATAACTTTATACCCGGATGTACACAAAATAATCTAACAGATACACTCGCAATTGCACTTTAGACTCGATAAAAAATTGTTTTAAAGTTAATTATAAAGTTACCTACTAAAGGTTTATTTGCTTATATTTATCATAAATCGATGAGAATAAAAATGTGAAATAAATATAGGAGAACTTCAATGTGATGAAATCTTTGAAGTTTCAAAGAAGAATTTTTATGAGCAGTAGCTATGTGGTAAAATTAATAGATGACGTCAGTTTATTAGACATTACTAGTTAGTTAGCCTTGACTTTTCGTAAATACGATGGTAGGTATAAGTTTAAACATTATTAAGAAGATAATTATTATAAGTACACAACCATTACAACCATTCAACCATTTCACGGCAAGAGATTTTTAAGCCAGTTGCCGTACACACAAAATTTAGGTTAGGTCGCTAGAAATTGTAAGGTTCTGATTTTTGGTTAAGATACCAATAGTGTAAAACCATGTTTGCAACTTCGAAAGACCTGTGCTAACTTCGTGGTGCTTTATATTTTAGAATTGATGTTGAGAAGTAGGTATTTAGAACGGGTCTGGTTAGTTAACCTGTTTCGTAATTATGTAGGTAGAATTTATGAGTTGCTCTACTATTTCGAACCTTAATCACACTAGTATTATGTAATTTATTATTTTTTTTTTTGACTAAAACCCGCAACCTCCTGCGGTTGCGGGTTCGATTCCCGCCTTGGGACAAATATTTGTAAGATCTACAGGTATTTTTTCCGGGAGTTCTAGTCGTAAAATATCTATCTATGTAATGTATTGTATTATGTCTATAACTAGATGTAACTAGTACCCATAACACAAGCTCTGCTTAGCTTGGGGCTAGATAATGCTGTGTGAATTGTCCAGCATTATTTATTTTATTTATATTATATTATTCTAAAAGTACACTTATGCAGAATATATAAAATAGTGTTATAATTTTTATAAAAAATCATTAGGGCTAGATGATTAATTAAGACAGCGCTATGGCACTCATTAGGAGGCCTATATCCAGCAGTGGACAAATATAGGCTGGTGATGATGATTAATAAAAGCATTAAATAAATAAATTGAATATTGACGCTGTGTGGAAGTGCGTGAAAAGTAAACTTTCTTATGGAGAAAGAATTTTGAAGTCGGTCCAGTAAGATTTTTAAAATCGGTCCAGTAGTTTTTAAGTTTATTCGTTACATACAAAAATACAAATCTTTCCCCTTTATATTATTAGTGTAGAAAATTATAAGGCGGAGCCTGTATCGTGAGATCCAAGCTGGTGATTCTTACAGACACGAGAAGGTACTTTGTCTAGGTGTGAAACGTACAACACTTAGTTAACACTTAAATTATCTAATCTAGTGCTTAAGTACACAAGTGAACGAGTCTAATAATACTTTAATAAGCAGTACAAAGTAAAATAAATGATAAGGTATATAGAGAAAAATGTCAACGACTTTAAATCACCTGAAAATCTAAAAGACAATTAACTTAGCTTATGATTTTGAGAATATCCTCAGTGTCGTTGTAATTTAAGGTCAAAAGCATTTGAATATGGGTCGTTAAGCTTCACGGACTGTCATATCTCTTACATTATATTTTAACTACCTTGTTATATACATAATATGACCGTACATGCTGCCCAAAACGGTCAGCAAAGGATGAGTTTACTGGTGGAGCAGGTACGTGAAAGACTCTTTTTGTGACCAATGTAGAGGAATTTTCTGAATTTATTATTGTTCTGTGTGTAGCTAAAGTAGTGCGAAGAATAAAGAGTTAACGTACACACCTGGAATAGGTAACATTCTTTTTGTCCTATATATCAGTTCATCATCATCCATCAGTCTACATAAGTCCACGGCTGGATATAGGCCTCCCCTAATGAGCGCCAGAGCGCCCTGTCTTCAGCTTGCCGCATCCAGCATCTGCCTGTCTTTCGGAAACCGTCATCCCACCTGGTTGGAGAGCGTCCTACACTACGTTTGCCGAGTCGCGGTATCCACTCAAGAACACGCATTATCCCAGCGGTTGTCGGTTCTTCTCGAGATATGGCCAGCCCACTGCCACTTCAGCTTGCTAATCCTTTGAGCTATGTCGATAACCTATATCAGTTGCCATATGATAAAAAAGCTTCCGAAGGCAAATTAGAATAAAAAAGGATGACTTTTACAAACTGATAAAGATTTACTTTCAAAACAAACAAATAACCTCTAAAATTACGACAATTTACAAACAGCTGATAATTTAAAAACCACAAAGTAGGAATACTATTAAAAATAAACAGACTTACTGCAAATCTTTATTGAAATTACACCGCAAATGCCGTATCTATAGACTTCTTTTACGCCGGAAACAAGCGTGCGTACTAGGAACTGCCCGCGGTTTCACCCGCGTAGTTCTCGTCCCCGAATTTCGGAATGAAACATATCGTTGTCACTCCCTGAAAAATAAGCTTTCTAATGGTGAAAGAATTTTTGATATCGGTCCAGTAGTTTTTATGTTTCTTCGTTACATACGAAAATACAAATCTTTCCTCTTTATAATATTAGTGTGGATGTAGAGTCGACTCTACCTGTTGATGATGATGACCAGATGATGATGATTAATAGTTTAAACATTATTAATGCAATATGTCAGTATAACCTGACAGGTTAGACACAATTCAGCTAGTGTCAAGTATTGAAAAATACAAATTGTAAATCACTGAGTTACAAATTATGAAGATTGTTTGATATTTTCAACAGAGCCTAGTTCTCTACAGAAACTTGTATGAATTAGTTATGACATTTCAATGTAGAGCTTATAGTACCTATAAGCTCGAGTAGTAACTACAAACCCGATATTAATATTTAATAGGGTCTTCTTTCCACCTAAATTTGACATTGACATAAAATAAAAAAACAGGTTCCGGCATTAATCGAAAGTGAGTCTCACCCAACGGGTATGCAAAATCATGTCCTCTTTTCGCTTACAACAACCTTCATGCTCTTCTTTTGTAGGTACTTATCGTACCCGATTACCTACACCTGGGAAAGTATAAGAAACTGTTTTCTCATCCTGAATAAATTTTTCTTGTTTTGTATTATTATAATTTTTTATTAAATGCTACTTGGTCTGTCCCTAACTTATTAGTTAGTGATTCGAGCCTAAGAGGCTGCCTTTTGCACATTCCCATCCATTTGATAAATAAAAAATAAAAAAAATTAAAGGTGGTTTAATTTTTTATTCGAAGTTTGTGTTTTTTTTTTTGGATCTTTTGAAAAACCATTGTATATTGTGGTTTATGGTATAAAGGTGGTTTAATTGTTTATTCGAAGTTTGAAGTGTTTGCTTTACATTTTTGCATCTTTTGAAATTCACCTCAACCAACCATTGTATATTGTGTGTGTGATCTTGTGAACCAAATAAAAATATTCTTGTCTTATCCTATGGTACATGACATAGTCAGTAGAATAGTCTACACTAACATTGCACAGTATTATTTCGCTAATTGCATATAAGCATTGCAATCTTTATTAAACTCGCCTAAAAAACTTCACATAATTTAAATGTCAAGGGTGATATCAATTGTTATTCAATAATTGATGATTAGGTATTCTAATGTTAACGCCAAGTCGTAGGTATCACTATAAGTGATACCTACTATCAGATAGTAGGCACACACACGTGGAGACACGTGGCACCGAAAGATTTTATAGCGAGTTCGAAGCAACATAGAATATTAGAATACCATACTCTATGTTTTACTGGTACCATGATCTATGTTTCATCTGCTAGGTGTGAATTTTATATAAATATACATAAGATACATTTTTAGAAAAAAAAGAAGCTTATCGATGTAACGAGAAGATGCATGGTACCTAGACTTTGCATTCTGTACAAAGTTTTATGTCGCCGATAAACTAAATTGAATGGATTACTCAATCAATGTTAAAAAGAAAGTTTCACGATGATTATTAAACAATGAACATCATTATCATTTATGCACATTGTTTTCGATAACGATGTCTATGCGATAGCTTTTAAAAGCTGTGAAGTTGTAGCAATAGCTTATTTAGGTGCGAGCTGCGGCACCGTCGTAGCAGGAGCTTGAGGCAGCACTCTGAACTGGCTGGCGGGCTGGCCCTCACTGACTGGTTATATAAATACAAATAGGTGAAGAGGGGCTGCGGAGACTCTTGCACTTTGCTGAAGGCGCGCGTTGAAGCCGCCAGTGTTCCTCGAGCGGCATGGCTCGACACGCGTATCTGTGGATTGGTGTGCTGGTGCTTGCCTGTCTCGGTGAGTACTGCCATCTTATTTCATTACTTGTCTTCTCTTAGATAGATTCCTTATCAATTGATAACCACTCAATTAAACCTTATCAAGTTTAACTGTCTGACCTGTTGCATTATTTTATTTTATAAATTTGAAAGTTCACGGCGTTGGGTTTAGGTTTTATTTTATACAGTTTCGTTAATTCTATATTTGAAATTATATTACAAATCTTGTCATTTTAAACATAAAGTAGGCGTGTAAAACTACAAATGTATAGGTATGTATGTATTAAGTTATGTATTAGTAACATTAGGTAGGGCTTTTGTAGAGTCATTGATCGTCCTAAATCGGTAAAGTTTTTCTTAACTATATTTAAATTTGCTAATAAGCCTAAATAACCTACCAAATACAATGCGAATGTCCAAAAAATGCATAAAACACCGACTGCAATAAATAATAAGCAGTCAGTGACGTTTATTCGTAGCTACGTGGCTCGCTTGACCTCGATTTCTTTCCAGCAACTTTCAATGCCTGCTTCGACTAGGCTTACTTACTGCATTTTGTTCCATGTTGACGCAACTCATACGAATAGTTAGGTACCTATTGTTTATAGAGTTGATGCATTTATAAAAACAAGGACTTGTGGAACTTTTAAGGCACCCTGACTCACTTCAGGTACTTAGGTCTCTTGTATGTTACCAACTATTAAATACTTGGGCACGGGTTGCATTTACCTCCGTAGCGAAACGCTCGGTGCCAACTGCCTACATTCCTTCACCGCAGTGTTGTAATCACTGCTTACGCTCAGCCGTGTTACCTAATAAGCACGTTCTTTAATGTACCTGGGCTTCTTGCGGGCTGACTTCACGTCGCCTGCACGTCGTCGACTTCATGTTTGATGGTTAATCAAAGATATCCTCAAAGTTAAAACATTGTATATTTTCTGTAGCATCCGGCGAGCGGGTTAAGAGACAGGATGAAGATGGGCCCTCTGAAGACGCGACAGCGGAACAGCTATGCGATGGTCGTCCTGCCGACGAGTACTTCCGTCTCACCACTGAAGGAGACTGCCGCGATGTCGTCAGGTTAGTCAATTATATCGAACGAATGCAAGCATAGTTCGAATAGAAAGGTTCTAGTCGAGCTACAACATGATATTAAATTACAAGTCTTATACCTAATACTGTTATCATAATGATGTCACGTTTCATCAGAAGCTCGGAGAAAACTGGTTCTGGTGAAACTAGTTTCACTGATTGCCGTAACTGAAAGCTTACAAGGCCGGTTCCACGGCGAATGTTATTATTGTTCCAAACAGTATCTACCTATTTATTTTTAGATTTCAGTACCTAACAAAATACTATGATCGGGATAAGTTGTAGGTACTTTAAACTGAAGGTAATTTTAGTAATGTTTAATAAATCTTATTGAACTAAACTTGCACGAGTACCGAGTCTAATGTGTCTATTTATTATGCAGTGCCTAGTGATTTGATATTCCAGACAGAGAAATGAACGGTCACTAGCAAAGCAACGGACGCGTGATTCGAATATTGGTTTATTGATGACCTCTGGAGCTGACGCGACGGTCAAGTTGGCCGATTAGACAGCTTAGCATTTAGGGAAGCAGGTTCGATTCCTGTTGCCCAGGATGAAGAAAAATTTCTGACATCAGGTTGTCCAAGGATAATGTTTATACAGATTTCTTTACAGTGCCATACAATTGTTTAGAGGTTTTGAGTTAAAGTATAGAGGGTGTATTGTGTTAATAAGCTAAGAGATTCGCTGTGTACAGGTGCGACAAGGGCGGTGAGAGCGTGACCAGGCTAGCCTCAGTGCGCTGCCCCGGCGGTCTCGCCTTCGATATTGATCGACAAACTTGTGACTGGAAAACAAATGTTAAGAATTGCGATGAAATAGAAAGTAAGTTCCTTCGAATGGAGGAAGTAGTCGTGCGGATAGCTAAGCGGCCGTCTCGAAGCCGGACCAATCTCGGAAACCGTGAGACCTGTTAGCCTTCCGAGCGGCCACTTCCTGTCAACAAATGTTTAATTTAATTCCACATTTCTTGTTAATGCAGGTGCACTAGATCAGGTCTTAAACAGATCACTTGCCCATCTGGCCTGGCTTTCGATCTCGATAAACAAACCTGCGACTGGAAGGGTAAAGTGAACAACTGTGACAAGCTCGAGAGTAAGTGTCGATACAAAAGCTATTGGCGCGTAGAAAGCAATGAAGCTTGGGTGAAGGGGCCGCGACGCACTGTAGACTTAGGTATCGAGTTTTGCATGAGGCCCCAGTCGGTCGAACGCAGCCGCTGGCCCGCGCGCCGCCGCCGGCGCGGCCCACCGCGCGCTCGCGATAACAAACCAACTACTGAACACCAACCAACCAAATACACGTCAAAAGTTTTACCTATCTTACCGAAATACGGTCCATTCAGTTTTGAAATTTTGGTTGTTTATCAGGATAAACAACCAAAACCTAAAATACCTAAAGTACAAACCTAAACGTACAAGTCATGATTATAAGTTTATGAACACTGTCAATGTTGATCAGCGCGTGAACGCCTCGTTTACTTACACTTTAAAAAGGTTTTGAAAGACTTGATTTTGGAAGTTCATGTATTTTATGTTAACTGACGTTTTTAAAGTCTTTTATTTTATTATCTAAATGCCTAGAATATAGTCACTATACGGAGATGTGGTAGGTAAAAATAATTGTGAGAGTTTTCGTAACAAAAGTTTAGTTAACATAGAAAGACAACTACTTCCTACCCACTAAAACTTCAACTGGAATCTAAAATGAAAGTTAGACGAAACATTTTGGAAATCGGACATAAAACGTACCAGTTTTACATATATAGGTACCTAGCCTACCTATTCGAGTCCAGCCGAACTGAGAAAGCTGAATAAAATACCCAACAATTTACTCAGCAAACTACAATAAATATTTATCATTCCCAGATAAAACGATAGAATACGATATGAGACAAATACAATCATTCACATACCAGAAAAACACATAGGTACTAGGTAAAGTCTGCCTAGGCTCAGACGGTAGGAATAACACAACAGACACACGAAACGACACAAAAACACATATTTCCTTACGCAATCTTATAGTACCGACTATAACCACGCTTTGGCTTCATTATCGTTACACTCTAATCACCAATTAACATACCTTCTATCTTAACTGCACTAACAACTAATAAGTAATTTTTAATCACTCGCTATTTAGTTCTTAGTTACCTAGAGGGCATTTAACACCATGGATTTAACATCACCAACGTTCCTCTTTCTTTATAGTTAATAATAATTTTCGCCTTGGTTCCTACACCTTACATTTACGAGTTATGTATATACACTATTGAAGCTTTTTTATTTGGGATTTGTTTTTATGTTTTATAATGACCTGGCTGGAACAGAATGTCGATAAAATTAGAGCTTTCGAAGTGCTCATGGTATTTTACTATATTCCAATTCAGTAACTCTACATTTTAATAGTTCTAAATGTTGTTAATGTATGAACATCTTCTGTCCCAGACGGAGTCATAATACTTGTTACCTATACCTAAGTACTTCTTCAATTTTACCATAGATTATATATTTTTAATAAGTGTCCAATGAGTAGGTAATAATTTCAAAATTAATATTGTATTTATATTCATTACAAAATCACTCACTTTCTTATTTCTAAACTATACTGGAGACCTATACTACCTATATTTAACTTACCTAAATATCTCTCCTAATATTGAAATACCTACCTATTTCCATCCATCGGTAGTTACTTTCTGTCTATCTGTCTTCAAAATAATTTCTTGAACCATTTTTTCATGCTTAGCCCAGTCTACTTCTATTTTCTTGTAAACCCTTTTAACTATACACAAATACAGATAAAATTCACACAAAATAGAAATATTGTTACAACCTAGGTACCTACTTAGCTAAATAAAAGTTTAGTTAGTATTACTAGTCACCTGCATATAAAAACCCCTACTTAACTCTGTATATACCAAACTACTCTCGCTGAATTTAGCAATATTAAACATTTATTTATAATTTCAGAACCAAGGAAAATTTTACCACTCTTGAAAACAGATGAACCAATCTGCCCTGAAGGAAAATTAGCCTGCGGAAGTGGAGATTGTATTGAGAAAGAGTTATTCTGTAACGGAAAACCCGATTGCAAAGACGAATCTGACGAAAATGCTTGCAGTACGTACTAATTAAATTATCAACATTAAAAAACTACCAGAAACTCTAGTATCCCTAAATCACATACCTACCTAGATACTCTGTCTTCACTAAGAATGAAATTTTGTTATTTCAGCTGTCGAGACAGACCCCAACAGAGCTCCAGACTGCGACACGAATCAGTGCGTCCTTCCCGACTGCTTCTGCTCTGCTGACGGAACCCGTATTCCTGGAGGCATCGAGCCCAACCAGGTCCCTCAAATGATTACCATTACCTTCAACGGTGCTGTCAATGTCGACAACATTGACCTGTATGAGCAAATTTTCAACGGGAACCGTCACAATCCCAACGGCTGCCAAATTCGCGGCACATTCTTCGTCTCCCACAAATACTCCAACTACGCCGCTATTCAAGAACTCCACCGCAAGGGACATGAGATCGCTGTATTTTCGCTGACCCACAAAGATGACCCTAACTACTGGAGCAGCGGTAGCTACGATGATTGGCTGGCTGAGATGGCTGGTGCTAGACTTATCACCGAGCGATTCTCTAACATTACAGACTCCTCGATCATCGGATTAAGAGCTCCTTACCTACGTGTTGGTGGGAACAAGCAATTCGAAATGATGGGTGACCAATACTTTGTATACGATGCATCTATTACCGCTCCCTTAGGTCGTGTCCCTATCTGGCCGTACACTTTGTACTTCAGAATGCCACATAAATGCAATGGAAACGCACATAACTGTCCGTCCAGAAGCCATCCTATTTGGGAAATGGTTATGAACGAGTTGGACAGACGAGACGATCCGACCTTCGATGAATCTCTGCCTGGTTGTCACGTGGTAGACTCGTGCTCAAACATCCAAACCGGAGACCAGTTTGCGCGTCTTCTGCGCCACAACTTCAACCGCCACTACAGTACCAACCGTGCTCCCCTCGGTCTGCACTTCCACGCCTCATGGCTTAAGTCCAAGAAAGAATTCAGAGATGAACTAATCAAATTCATCGAAGAAATGTTGGAAAAGAATGACGTCTACTTTACCTCTATGATCCAAGTCATTCAATGGATGCAAAATCCCACAGAGTTGACTTCTCTGAGAGACTTCGCTGAATGGAAACAAGACAAATGTGACGTGAAAGGTCAGCCTTTCTGTTCTCTTCCTAATGCCTGCCCGCTGACCACCCGGGAGCTGCCAGGAGAAACTCTACGTCTCTTCACTTGCATGGAATGCCCATCCTACTACCCCTGGATATTAGATCCTAACGGAGAAGGTTTCAATGCTAAGAAGTGATCTCTTAAGTTAAGTTAAAAGACTGTACACGTGTAAATAATACTCAGTAATGTTAATTAATTCCAATTACCTACTTAGATGAGTGGAGTGTTTTAAGAAAAAATACAATTACACAACACAAAAATCTTATGGGCCTCTCTCTTCAAATTAAATTTAACAAGTACATTCAGAATTAGTTACCATATCGCGGTTTAATCGACCTTGAAAGTTGTCTGTGTACCTACCAAGATTTGTTGTACCTAATGGTTTTTTGTTTCCTTCTCTGGTCCATACATTATACCTAGTTAAGTTTGATACGACAATAAAATAATTTAATTGGATCGCTTACTTTTTTCTATGACAATCTAGTAAGGTAGGTACTTCGTTCTAGTCTTATAATAATAATAATTGTTTATTTCAGGCAACACAAGACAAGAACTTACAAAGTAACTTAACTAGGGCCCATATGATAAATACCTTAGAGACTAACATACATAATAAATAAGTAATAAAATAAAGAATGAAAATGAAATATGAAATGATAATAGAAAAATGAAATTTCAGTTTTTATCGATCTAGTTATTAGTCGATATAGGCGATACACAAGACGCTACGTGGGCGTCGCGTCACGTCACGTCTCCTTTAACGCTTATCTAGGGTATATAAGAGGTAGGTAAGGGGTAATATCTTTGTCCAAATTCTTTGGCCAATATAATGATCACATTTCTTGGATGGATGCCCATTTCACTCATCCAATATCTTTGTCCAAAATTATTTATATAGTAATTTGCGTAGGTAGTTGATTTCAAATAAAATTCCATCACATCACAATAATATTAAAAATGCGAAAGTTTGGATGGATGATTGTTACTTCTTTATGCCAAAAATTCTCAAAAGATCTGGCTGAAATTTTGCATAGGTGTATCTCTTGAACTATAAAACTTAGGTTACTTTTTAATCTATACCTACAATTACAGTTTCCTTAAGAAAGAAATAACATTTTATCATTTTGAGGGTCGTAGTTTGGCTCCGAATTGAATAGGATGTACCCAACTTTTTAATTTTTAAAGCAGCTGACCTGAAATTTTATTTGTATATAAAAAACACAATAAATTAAAATACGTGTTTCAGGAATTTTCAAAAAACTCTTAAGAAAGGGTAAAATGTATGATGAAGATTTTTTGGTGTTTTTTGTAACCCTTTATTCGGTGGCCCGATTTGCTTGAAACTGAAAGAGAATACCAAAAATACAAAATTATTGAACACGTGTTTCAGGATATTTCAAAAATATTCATGAAAATTTGGTAAATAGCAATATTAAAGTTTGAAGTTCGTACCTTAGCTTCTGATTAGTGGGATTAGATTGAAGAGCAATACAAATCCTATCTTCTGCGCGAGCGTAACCGCGAGCAGAAAGCTAGTCAGCCTATATTAGTCCACTGTTGGACATAGGCCTCCCCTAATGAGCGCCATAGTGCCCTGGCCAGGGTCTGTTATTGATGGCAGCCTGAGGTAGCCCGGTGATTCCTAACACCCTGCCCCGCCGTTACCATGGTCGATGCAATGGCCAAGAGGCCGGGAACTGGGGACCATTTCCTCGTTCGTGTCGTCATTGGGGGGTAATGCCCATAATCCCAACGCTGGGCAAGCGGGTTAGGGATCGCAGTTCAGTGTTGAGTTGTTCTGCAGGGGGCGTGCTGCCCGCCCCCGGTTTGTTCTTTAGTCGCCTCTTACGACACCCAGAGTTAGTAGAGTTAGGAAGAGTTGGTACGCAAGGTATACTAGAATTTTTGAATACTGAAAACTCAAAACTGAGCGCAAGTGGCAGAGCACGACGTCGCGACCTAACGCCAACTCGGATGTCATTTTATAGTCTTGTTCAAAATCTCTGTTTCTATGAGAGTAATCATTATGAAATTTTGCAAAGCTCGGACGCTATTTGTTCTCTATTTTTGTGTGTTTTGTTGCTACCTATAGTATAAGCCGTTTTTAAGAACGGTCGTGTGTAGGTACGCTAGCTTGATCGTTATGCTAGCGTACAAGCCAACAATGGTAATTATAAAC
This sequence comes from Eupithecia vulgata, assembly GCA_946478455.1. NCBI lineage: Eukaryota > Metazoa > Arthropoda > Insecta > Lepidoptera > Geometridae > Eupithecia > Eupithecia vulgata. The sequence continues at coordinate 10,039,305 of OX297862.1, read as the reverse complement.
CTAAGAGCAGGGACGAGGGAAATTTCACGGACGTAACCCTACCGAATCAAATGTGAAGCACAGCAATGGCGGACGAGTCATTGTGTGCGTGTGATTAATGTGATTATAGAGTTGCCAACTGATGACAAAAACTCCCGAAAATTTTCATAAGTTTCTAAAATCATTGAACTGAAATTTATTTGTAAGTATCAAGTGTATTACCTAAAACTTTGAAAAGTAATTCGAATGGAGCATTTCACGAAAAGTAAAGTAGGAAGCCTACCTTACCTACCTATCCAATTTGGCAGAACAATGATTTTTTTGCGTTGATGGAATGGGAAAACCGGGTTTTTCTGAAGGTAGGTAAGTGCTAGGTTAATTTATTTGAATAAAGTAAATAGGTACCATCAATTAATAAAACCGCAACTAGTATTTACACTTGGAACAATTGAGCTAACTGCAGACTCTGCAAACAATCTACATGTAGCTCAACTAATCCATGTTAATACCTTTCGGAAGCGTACCGGGTAGGTACCTACCTTATTATGTAAATTAGGTACCTATTTACATAATAAGGTAGGTACCTACCCGGTACGCTTCCGACAGGTATTAATATGTACCTACCCACTTAAATTTTTTTTTCTGTGAAAGTTTGTCTTAGTCAAAATCAGTCAAAATGATGACTACATATATAAATTAGGTAGGTACAGGTACCTACCTACCTTATTAATAATTGAACAAATACAAGTAGGTATTGAAACATTTTCAATATTCCACACTTACTAGGAAATTTGCTTGTTGGCAACACCGGTGAGATTTGAGTTTTTATTCCAACTTTTCTGATGATAATTACCTATATTGCGTTAAATCGAAGAAATAAGTTAATGAAATAAGAAACATAACTCAGAAATGTGATTTCGTGTTCTTTTATGACAAAACGGCTGTGATTTCGGCAAGACTTAGCACAGACAGGCATGTTTCACTTATAAAATTTGTTTGAATCCGTGCACTACAATAGGCGTATAAAGTGGTAATGGCGGACGAGATGGACAGACTATGATGCCAATGTGTGCGTGCGTACGCGTACGTACAGAGGACGGACATGCTATTGAGTGCTTCACTTTATTTCTTACTGAGACTCCGTCCGTGAAATTTCCCTCGTCCCTGCCTAAGCCTGAGTAAGAGGCGATATTTATTTTATTTTTGTACTGATTATACTCTATATATACGCTATTTATTAGACATATAAGAACAAACGTAAATTCTGTTACGTGTACGCTGCCATCACGGACTCCTTATCATGCCATATTAAAAGAAGAAGAAGATAATAGCAGGTTGACAAATAAACGCTAGTTAATAGTAGATGATTTGTGTGATGTTTTGACCGGTTCGATTTATCTTCCTCTTCTCGCAGAAGGGTTTGACGTGGTCGTTTTCATGAGGAAGAACCGGACAAAATATATATATTCGTAATTTAACTATTCGTTTTGTGTGTGCCAGATACTGTTAGCAGCCGGGGGACTGGCTGTTTTCGATAGTACAGTATTAATATCCAATACCTTTCCACATCAGAGCATACAAGAATTTTATAGGCTCGTAAAATGTCTTCCCAATTTATTGATAAATTTAAGCAGCTGGATGCCTACGCTAAACCATTAGAGGATTTCAGAATTAAAACAGCTACTGGAGCGGCAAGTAAGATTGTTTTCTCATTTTCACTGTTGATTTGCAAGCAGTTTCTATAAATTCAAGCACAAACTATTATGATTTCAGTTAGTGTTGTAAGTGGAATAGTAGCTTTACTGCTATTTATTTCTGAAATTCAGACCTACATGTCTCCCAATGTATCAGAAGAACTCTTTGTGGACACATCAAGAGGGCATAAGTTACGAATCAACTTGGATATCATTATTCCAACCATCTCTTGTGACTGTAAGTTGATTTAGACTTATTTTCCTAATCATTTTGTGTGGATATCTTGTCTTTAACTACTTAATTTTTTCAGATATTGTCTTAGATGCCATGGACTCTTCTGGTGAACAGCATTTATCCATGGAACAAAACATACACAAGCGCAGATTAGATTTGAATGGAATTCCCATTGCAGAAGAGCCTATAAAGCAAGAAATTGCTATTTCAACAACTGTAACTATGGACTAAAACTTTATTTATTTATAACTTATTTTGAACCCCTCATTAACGAGAGGTTTTTAAATAATAAGTTTGATGTGTGCATAGGTATCTGTTGAATCCCAAAAAAAAATTCATTTAGTTGTTTCAAATGTAAGAACATTTTCCTTAGCTACATTTGATGAAAATTGCGGCTATTCAAATTGTAATGATGCTTGAAAGCATATTCCTCATCAAGGGATTTCGCAACCCTTGATGAGGACTTTACATAATAGGAACTTGTTTTTGCAAATGCACTTCTTTTTTTATTACTTCTTTAACTGTCACTTTTTAGGTAAATCAGCGAATGCTATTTTTTTTAGGTGAAACAGAATAATACCGATGTTGCTACAATTACATGTGGGAGCTGTTATGGTGCTGCACTAAATGAATCTCAGTAAGTTTATCTACCTACTCTACACTATTATTAATGTAAGGTTATAAATCAAAGTTTTAAAACAATTTTGAGTAGGTATACGGGTTGTTAATCATATTCTATGATTTATTTAACCCACTGTAGGGACCAATTGGGGCATGTGTCATTTCTTTATTTAGTAATTATGCAGGTTAAAACATATAATATGTATTTCATCCTAGATGCTGCAACACATGTGATGATGTAAAGGAAGCTTATAGAATTAGAAGATGGGCTTTGCCTGATCTTGCCACTATTGAACAATGCAAAAATGATAAAAGTATTGAAAAAACCAATCTAGCTCTAAAAGAGGGGTGTCAATTATTTGGCTACATGGAGGTGAACCGAGTAAGTTAATTAATATAATTTAACAGATTTCAACTTTTTTGAGGTTTACAATTCAATATAATACTTCATGTGTACACTTTTAAGGTTGGAGGAAGTTTCCATATAGCACCAGGAAAAAGTTTCACAATAAACCATGTACATGTCCACGATGTCCAGCCATATTCATCATCAGTGTTCAACACAACTCACATTATCAAGCATTTGTCTTTTGGATCTGAGGTAGGGAGTGTAAGCACTGCCCCGTTAAATGGAGTCACTGGAGTAGCTAAAGAAGGTAAAATATTTGAAAATGCCTAACCCAATTTATGCATGAATAATTTGCTTACAGGGGTAGGAACATTTTATTTTAAATAGAAGCTAAATATTCAGCATTATGCAACTAAGATAATTGTAACTGAACAGAGGTTATAATCTATGTCAACATAACTTTATTTACAATTGCCAACAAGCAAACCAAATCTATCTCAACACCGAATTCCAGTACCTATTGCCATGAAAGTGCCAAAGGTTCCACCTCCCTGTACCATAACCTTGCCAACTGAATGAACCAATTCTCTGCCTCTTGCTCCATATCTGTAAACAAATCATTTTTAGCAGCTTTTTCAACTTTAATTCATTTAGGTTACCTATTGCCTGATATTCATAAGTATGAAAGCTCTCACCTCAAAGCCGTGAAACCTCCAAATAGTCCACCGCTAGCCATTCCAACACAGAATCCGATCATGAATCCCATTTTCATTTTATCAAAACAAGAAGGGCCCTGATTTGCGTACATGCCACCGGGAACAGGCATTTTGTATTTATATTGGTTATCTTAGAAATCAGAGCAATTGACGTTGATACTTGATACACTCCGTGCAGTTGTGCAGTTGATAAAACCCTAAAATTCCTATAAATATTTGAATTCACGAGAAGAGAAACTGGGAAATTATTAAAATTGAATGATGAAATCAAAAGTTTGTGGAACTGACATTGACAGTTCTGTTGACAAGACATTAACTAACTGTCTTCGTAGTTGTTTTTGACAATGACACATGAAACGAAACGTTGACGGTTTAACCTCGGTCCTTGAAGGAAGCAATGTAGTAGGCAATACTTAAGCCTCGTCCCCACAGGCGCTTTTTATCGCGCGATAATAATACATGGCATTATTGAGATCTTCGCTATACTTCTTGCGTCGATAATATCGCAGCAGTGTGTAAAAACGTATGCGTCATACAAACTCTTGTACCTGTATGTATTGAACGCGCAGGCTGTATTCGCTACTTAGGTGTTGTATTGTATTAGATGAGAAGTTAACTTTCAAGGCTCACATAAATGCACTATCGGGTAGAGTCAGAAAAATGGTGCACGTAATGAAGCTCCTCCGAGATGGTTCTGACATGGATACCCTGAAGCTTGTGTATACTGCTCTGTGCGAGTCAATTTTAGGCTACTGCATAACTGTCTGGGGGGGATCCGCAAAGACTCACATGATTGTTGTCGAAAGAGCGCAACGTTCAGTTCTCAAAGTTATGTGTCGCCTTCCTTTCCGATTTCCCACTGACTCTCTATATGACCTTACTCAAACTCTGAGTGTGATATCACAAAACCTTTCGTTCCCAGACAAGTACCGATCTATCAAGACGTGTGTAAGCCGACGTATAAAGGTTAAAGTTCCTACTGTAAAAACCAAATTTGCTGAACGGTTTATTTTTTTTTCCTTCCCTTTCATTTATTGCTGCGCCAACAAGCACTGTGAGCTATCGTGCTTGCTCTACGGAGTGAAAGAAAAGATACGAAGGTGGTTGCTCACCCTTGACTATGATGCGACGGAAAGCCTACTGGCAATCATTAGTTGAACATTTCCTTTCCACTAATATTTTATATCCCTGGCAATCTCTAGTTGAAAACTTCCTCTCTACTTATATTTTATAATTATGTTTTTTATTGAAGATTGTTTTTAGTCTTCTCCTGTCCATCACCTTCGTATCTTTAACTCCATTGCTAACTTTTCTCTCACGCCACGTTTCAATATTCCTACTCTCTCAGACACTATTTTTGTAGCATCCTACAGAAACGATGGATAAGTAACAGGCAGTATCAGTATCAGAGTGAACAAATTAAATTAGTAATAACTACTTATTACACAATACTTATATTTTATAAACATGTAACGTTATCTTATTTTTGCTTTAACTTAATTTACAACAATTATTTTTATTATTATCTTTGAGCTTTTACATTTTTTAATTTCATAGATCATTTGTTAGTGCACTACCTTTTTATGTTTTATGATGGCAAACTAACTAGTAACTATGCACTCGATACCCCGCGAAACAGGCCTAGCCTAGTGCGGGGGTCATAATGACCCCCGCACTAGGCTTGGTATTGGTAATCTTGAATTTTTAAGTACCTACCTAAGTTATTACCACTGAAGTATACTAAATTAAATTAATTAACTATATGTTCATAAAGGTGTATTTATAAGCTTTTTGGAAATAAACTTATTGTATTATTATTGTAGTTAACTGTACTGTTATCAGATATCGCAAACAACGCATGTGAGATAATTGCACGACAAAAGTTGCTGTGGTGCACTGGCTTGATGGATATAGGGTTTGGACCCGGGAATTCATGGTTCCGAATTTCCCGGGAATCCCTGAATTTTTGTAGCCGATTTAATCGTTTTTCGGGAAACTTCGGAACTTTTGGGAGTAACATTTTTACTTTTAGACCTCGAATAGTTGGAATACTTGCTTATTGCCACTTCCTCATATTTTGGCCTGTATCAGATACCTACGCGGTATTCGGTATGCTAGTAATGCTGTAAGCCTGGTAATGGCAGACTAGATATACTTACTTTAGATTCACTTTAGGGCTTCAAATCAACTCCGTCAGATCGAAATATCTTCGAAGCTTCTAAATATTTAACTTTGAAATTTATATAATGGTAAAGTTCAGGACTTACTCTATCGATCATATGTTTCGGAAACACGATACCATAATTTTTTCTCATCTTTATACCTAGTCATTTTTCCTGATAGACCTAAGTCGCCAAAAGGTGTGTGATTGATAACATAAGATACTATAATATTTTATATTAGGGCATCTCAAGATGAAATATTATAGCATCTTCGTCGTCTGTGATACGCTTAAGAGTCCCTTCAGAGTAAAGTGCAAGCTTTGCAGCGTAATGCTGCAAAGCTGTATCTTATTCTGACCGGCTCTGACTTCTGGGTCTATTAGGCACTAGTTTGTTTGCGCAATGGCTTCACTGTGCTTCGATGGCGTCGTTCTAAATTTGAGGATGGAACGAGATGATTTTAGACTTACACGAAGTAGAGGATTGTGAATTTGTGACCGACGACGCGCTACGGATAGGCAGAATAGGGGACAGACTAGGCATTAGAAAATAAATAATCTCGTTAAAAAGAAGTCGAATGGTTATTTTATTACAGAATTATTTATTTATTTTATTGAAACAAAATACATTGTATGTGGAAATGCGAAAACATAAATCTAAAAACACCTGATTCAATATTAATATTATTGGTACTAAACTCAACTATCATCAATTCATCGATCAAAATAGAATACCATAAAATTTGGTGAATAAAATATTTATATAGGTAATTCAAATCTACTAGAATGAAAAATAATAAAATTATAAGTAGGTACCTAGGTAATGAAAATGTTATTTGTATTTTGTATGTGTGTTGTGTGTTTGGTAGGAAGTTAAAGAATTAACCGTTACGTATAACAATGTAGGACCTTGCTTCTTGCCAAATTTCATGATTCTAGGTCAACGGGAAGTACCAGGTTTTATGTGCATGTGATTCCCTTGGAAAATTAATAAAAAATTGGCATAAACGGCTGTAACTTTTGATGCACGCGAAAAGCCTAGGTCGGTAGGAACCGGCAATTCCCGGGCCTGTCTCGACATTTCCCGGGATTCCGGTTTCCTCAAAAACTACTTACTCGATTTTACAATCCCTCAGATATACATCAGGGACGTGAGAAATCTAGTTTTATTTTTCGGGATTTGTTATCGTATTACCTAAAGCTTATTTGTCGCGTACCTTTTGTTTTCATTTCCTCAACGTTTCAACCGCGTTACAGCAATCGTGGTCACGAGGCGACTGACGTTGTAGAAATGAAAACGAAAGGTACGCGATAAATAATATTTAATAGGTAGGTACCTAAATCTAGATTCCCTCGTAGGCCCTAGATTCTAGATAAATAGTATTTTTTTTCGTCTGGTTTCTACAAGGAATAATACTAGGTAACGGAATAGTAATTTGAAAGAAATCAAACCATTTTCTACGAACCCATAATTATAGAAACTTCGATTTCGGAATAAATGTTGATTTTTGTCCAAAGCATCATTAAAGGTATTCTCCCAAGTGCTCCAAAATTAAAGTTTAAAAAATTACTTATTGACGATAATTATTATCGTCAATAAGTAATTTTTTTCTGTAGTTTGTGTTTTTTTGTAGGTATAATAGAAAATGGTTTATGATTTGCGCCAAATAATTTTTCCGCTAGTGTTATTCCTCGAAGAATGTTTGCTTACAAAAAAAACATTTCACGCCAACACGAAACGATCCATCGTGAATTCGTGATTGGTGGGAAGTAGTAGTTTGCGAATATTGGGTTCCAAAGCGATAGGTAGGTATTAAAAATCCTTAATATGCAAACATCGAGTTAGAATAATATTACAATGTAAATAATATTACATATATTATTCTAACTCGATGTATGCAAACTAAATTTTTATTTGCAGGTGCTGTTATGTTCCAGTATTATTTGAAGATTATTCCAACATTATATGTTAATCTTATGAACAATGTTGTCCATACTAATCAGTTTTCGGTCACCAGACATCAAAAATCTGTTTCAAACATACATGCTGAGTCTGGAATGCCAGGAGTATTCTTCAGTTATGAGCTTTCTCCACTTATGGTTAAATACACTGAGAAAGGAAGGTATGAATTAACTAATATTTTATGTTACCAACCTGCAGTATGTAATAAAATAAAATTAATGCTGGACAATTCAAACAGCATTATCTAGCCCCAAGCTAAGCAGAGCTTGTGTTATGGGTACTAGATAACTGATGTGATGATATACCTACATAATACAATACATTACATAGATAGATATTTTTTACTATACCTACATAGAAAATGACCAGAACACCCAGACCAATACCTGCAGATTGTGCAAATATTTGTCCCCAGGCGGGAATCGAACCCGCAACCTCTTGCGTCGCAGGCAGACCTTCGCCTACCTCGCCACAGAGGTCGTCAAGAATGAAATAAGTAAACCAATTATTTCAAGAGTTTGAATGTTTATTCAGTTCTATTCATCCATTTCATTAGATCTTGTTATCGTGGGTGGCCACGTAATATTAAACTTACATATTTGTATATTCATACATTTTCATGTAAATACATAATTATTGCGTTAACTTTAAGTTATTTTCAACTACTCAATAATTCATATTATATTGTTACAGGTCAATTGGGCATTTAGCTACAAATATTTGTGCTATTTTTGGTGGAGTATGTGCTGTAGCAGGAATACTTGATGCATTATTTTATCATTCTCTAAATGCCTTCAAAAATAAAATTTTGCTTGGAAAAACTGGATAACAGAGAATCAGAGAGTCTTCAAAAACATATTAAAGTCATCTACATAACATTTAGCATAAGTATTACAAAAATCTGAATCTGTATCTTTTATTAAAGCTGTTAAGGGTACAAAGTTTTCTTTTTTTGGATCATACTGAGCTCTACCTAATTTTTGTAAGAATAGGTGCCTTTGTTTTAACCTAAATGCTCTGCATAACAAGACTTCTGGAGTGCGCAGGATACATGTATGATGAATTTTCATAACATTGTGGATGTAGTTGAATCTCTCTCTCAATGCCCTTTCACCTAAAAAAAATATATTTTAAAGTTCAATACTATGTAGGTTGTATATTAACAGACATGCATTAAGGCTTTAGTCACAAGGTTTTTTTAATGAATACTTAAAAATTTATCATTCACAGTAGATTTGCGGGAGGTTTTTGCCCAACAGTAGAATGTTCCAGGCTCATTGTAATTTAAGTACTTACTAAGCATCCATATTTTTGGTTTATCTAAAAGTATTTGTTTTACTTCATCGTCCTCAAAACCCATTTCTTCTTTGATAGCAAAGGAATTTGTCTTCACATGATGCAGATTGTATGTAATCAATTTTGGCTGCTTTGTAGCTAAATATCTAACTTCTTGTCCACTTAGCTCAAAATATTCTTGATAGTAACCAAATCTTCTATCTATTCTGAGTGTACTGTGAATTAAATTATTATTAAATTACATAATTTTATTTTAATAAGTATAATTTATTTATTACCTGGCTTCGCACAGGTACTACCTATATTATTATGCATGTATTAAACATATAAATCTTCCTCTAGAATCACTATCTATTAAAGAAACTGCATCAAAATCCATTGCATAGTTTTAAGACCCAGCATACATAGGGACAGACAGACAGCGGAAAGCGACTTTGTTTAATTAAACCTGCATTATTAAATGAATTGAACATACCTGAATGATAACCAAAATGGGTTTTTACTTATTATGCGCTTTATTTGGCTTTCTATGAAATTTTTTGATGTCAAATAATTCACTCTAGTTTTTAAATCATCAAGACCTTCAAGAAATATTAATGGATTTTTTGATATGAAGTGTCCAACATTATCCATTCCAACAAAATCTTGAATGAAGAGAATATGGTTTCTCATATCTCTTTCAAAATCAAGCTTTAAAAATTTTTCAAACACCCATGGCTTCTTTTCTATTTTACTCAAGTCGACCCCCAAATGCACAAGATTTTGAAGGGTTTCAGAGCTATTGACATAAGAAGCAATATTATAAGTTTTTGGAAAGTTTGGTGTGACAATGGTCATATCGTCATCAGTTATATCTAGAGCTTTTGGTGTCACCAAACTATCATGTGTTGCTAATAGACTGTAACCCCTTAAATATTTCCAATGCTTGCACATAATTTGGGTTTTAGGAGGCAGCTTCCGGCACATGTTTATGGTATGTTTCAGCACTGTAGATGAGAACATGGCTTTTATTTCTACTCAATAATCATCAATCACTGCAGTTTGAAGCTGTAATAAAAATTATTTTTTGAAATGCTAGCATAAATAATTACTTATAATAATACTAAGGGTTTTAAAGCTTATAAACAAATTATGTCCCACAAATTGTAAGTTTAGAGTAGACAGAAGACTAGCCTACTTAGGTAGGTACCTACATGCTATTATCAAACCAGTTTATCAAAAAAGTATGTTTTAATCAGTGTCTTGCCCACCCCAGGAAGATTCCGCGCTTCTGGACGGAGCTGGGCTGGCTAAGCTAGCAAAACAACCACGCACAATGAACCAATAGAGTCTCAGTGCGGAAAAGGGAGTACACACACCAGTGTCTTGCCCACAAAGCGGTTATAAAGGAAAAGGATAGAATAGGTTACCACGTCAAACAGAAGATGTATGATGAATGAGTTATGCGGCTGTGACTGATTTCTCTACAGATGCTAATTATTAAACTTAGGTTTATCAATAATTCAACGAAGCCTTTTAGTATGGCTTGTTTTAAGCACTGTGGAAATCTAAACGGAAGGTAGGTAATATTTCTAAGTCTACGGCTTACGCATACCTACTATTTTGTACGGCACTATTTATTTTAGGATAGGAAGCTGGGCCACGTTTTCTGTGCACTGACTGGGCAAGGCAACACAAAGTACCTACTTTTAAACACGGGAAACTGGGCAACAATCTTCAGATCCACTCCACCAGTCTATGAGATCCACGTTCAGATCAGATCAATTACATTGATAAATCAAACCTTAGAAGAAGAAGGGTATATTAATTATTGGTAATAAATTAATTTGAATCAAACAAACACAGATTTATAATAATAAGTATAGTACTAAAGTACAAACAAAACTCACAGCTCAACAGACTTCAACTTCTTGATTTACAGCATCAACTAAGAAGTATACTACATTTACAGTGTCAGTCCAACGAAACGCAAACATATGCGTCGCGTCGTCGTCGGTATCTTCTTTTTATATCAATGTCTTCGTCTTGGACTATTTCAACGTGGATTTCAACCAAAGAAAAAAGTGATCCCCTTCGATCATAGACTAGTAAGTATACTGCGCCTTCGATTTCAACGAATGACAACTAAACGAGACATTATGAAATAGGCTCACGCTGTCACCAAAGTCCCGTTCTACAGAATTTCACGCCTGAAAAACTCAACAAAATTAATAAGATAATCGTAGATGGAGAAGACAATGATATAAAATCAGATAAATAAACATATATAAATAAACATTTATATAAATAGAATAAGATAAATAAACGCTTGGATTTACGTACTTTCTTCCCTTTTAAGAACTTATATACTTATCGAATAGGTGTGGTATAAAGTATTTTGCTGCATTGCACTTCCACTTGTTTTTTCTGTTCTGTTGTTGTTGTGACGTCTGTATCCATCGTCTAATACTGTCACAATCATGTCACAATGGGTCACAGTATGAAATGGAAGGCACAGCATAACCACAGTAATAATTATGGGTTAACGTATGACTTTCTTCAATCAATAGCTTGCTTCTCCGTTTCTTGAACAATTTCGGGGCGCGCGAGGCTTGTGCGTGAGTGAACGCTAGTTCAAAGTCGCTCGACAAAATATGAAAAAACGAGGTTTTTTCGGAGTTTTTCTGACGTCTATGATTCGTAACGAAAGTATCCAGCAGAGAACCAACGTTGGAAACATAACTCGGAGAATTTGCAAGTTATGCTGTGGGCGGGGCGATATCTGCCGAAGTACCGACAACTGTTGCACTTTGACGAATGAAATCAGACAAGACTCCTCTTAACTTATACACCACAAGTTAATCAAGCAGCCACGTTACACAAAAAGAAGTCTCTTTTTGTGTAACGTGGCTGCTTAAAATAATATACCTAGTAGATAGTTTGCGTGGCTTTGGTCAAAATTGCAGGAATTTTAGCCTATGCCACGAGAATGCCTTTAATAATTTATGTGGCCTTTATATTCGACCCGTGGACGGAAAAAATATCCCCCCAATCTTAGAGCATTTTATAACGGGAGTTGGCAAGCGCTACTTTTAGTACTAAAATCTTACTGCCGTTTTTCGCGGGCGGCGAGGTAATACGGTACAGCACACATTTACATAACATGCATACTAATGCAGAAAAATTAAGTGTCCCTACAAACGCACACGCAAGTAAAAGCTGTGACACAAACACAAAACAAGCACACAATTATACAATGACTTAAATTTCACCATGAGTTACACACTAACACGGACTACGCCTTCTACCAAGAAATCAATACTCACCTACCAAGACGCTTGAAACTGTCGCAACTAGTATTCCATTTAAATCTAAATAATTATACAATATTACAAAAACAATTGAAAAAATATCACTTACTTGTGATAGGAAATACCGTGTTCCCTTAAGTTTTATGCCTCTGATCGCTTTTTACCCCAAAATACCGCACAATTCACCGTTTTCACTAAGCACTACTTCGCGACACAAAACGACAGCTAATGGCCGCGCGGTAACGAGTGAAGTAGTTTTGTTTAACAAGTATGACCAAGAGCGCCTTATGGCCGGCACGCCTTTGCGATGACATCTCCAGTTAAAAATTCTTTAAGCCCCCAATACTAGACCACAAGATACTCGCTCAACGTCACGAGTCAAGTCCTCCCGAAAGTCAAAGTCACACCACCTGACAAGCAGCTGACGTGACACCTTTAGATTGGAGTTTTCAAATCGAAAATTCGAAAGTGATTTTCATGTGATTTTCTTGCTCGGTATTCGATGCATGCATGATCCTAGCATTGCAAGTATTGCATGCAGTTTGCGTTCAACCAATAATACAAATATCAATTATCTATCAACCACCACTTTTGCTTAATTTTCTACCCAACTCAGGAAAGATTGTAAGTAAAATGTCATAACCAAATACCGTGTCTACCAATGGTGCTTTTCTATTAGATTTAAGAGTTTTTGCTAAATAAATTATTTAGACAGGATCATCTTTGATTTAAACAATCTACGTAGGTGGATCTTAGGGAAGATACGCCTTGATATACTCACAGATTTAGATATTACCAAAACTATCCCAGGGTCAGATAGCTGACTGTCCATATGGTACAACTTACATGCTAACATTCCATCTATATTTTTCAATGAATAAAGTAGGTAGGTACCCAGCTTGGTACCTAGCTAGTCATTCGTAGTCAATACCTACCACAATAATTAGGAACTCAAAGATTTATTGTAATCTTAGAGCTATAACAACTATGATGCCAGTTATAATGATGCAATGATACCTAACCTACTATAATAGTTTATTACATACCTACATGCTAACCCACACAAACAAGGTCTCTATTTGTGTATCCCTGTACATAAAGATGTGCACATTGTGCACTATACTAGGTGCCAGATAGCTTGGCGATACAGGCTGTTGACCTCTGTCCGTTGCCAAAAAAAAAAGGGACACAACTTAAAATCTTGCATTTTTAGTACCTATTTTTAATTTTTTTGGTAACTTATTATTACTGCGCTTACAAATAAAGACCTGTGTTATTTTGAATTTATAAATGTTTTTATACTAAATTTCTTATATTTTACGCTATTCATATATTTTTTCATTCATTTAAAAGTAATTTCGTACTCATAATCATAAAATTATTCAGTAATTTATTAAAATATTACTCCTTTTAAATTACACACACAGTACAGTATACATTAGAACATTTGTATATGTAAATTCATTGAAAACATAAAAAGTCAATTATTATTCCCGATTTAGTTTTTTTGGGTTGTGCAATTTCATTTTTGCTTGTTATTCCCCCCATACCACAATACTCGAGGGATTCCGGTATCGCTACAGGTTGTATGGAAAGCCACAGAATATCAATATTTTTCCTGTATTATTTGAAAGAAGGTGAACAACCTGTATTGCCACCTTATATGGCATTTAGTATAGTCTTGTTGTATGTGTATATCACCTGTAGCTGGTTGAAATAAATAAATAATTTGTATTATATACTATCATAGGCATACTATTGGGAATAACTATATTTGAAAACAAAGTCCCAAACCTATCTGTTTCTTTGATCAACTCTTAAACAAATTATATGGTTTTTACATGATGACTCGAATCAATTGTATTACGAAATTATACCACTTAAAAATATAGTAAACTGCTCTGCTGCCCAGGCAAAGCCAGGACGGGTTTCTAGTAAACTTTAAACAAAGCATACAACTTACATTCAATACGGGCACTTATAAAAGATCCAAATCTAGAGCAATTAGGAAAATGTTGATTTTTAGCACAATATACAGGGTAGTTTTTTGGGATGAGAGTGGATTGCCAAATTGGAAACCATGGGAGTTAGAGAAAAATAGTGAAAGGAGTCATGACCTCAAGAAACATAAAACAAAAACTGCATACCTAATTAAATTACTTTTAAAAAATCTTTTACTAAAATTTATAAAATCGCGTCACGTCATTAAATTACGTGACGCGATTTTATAAATTTTGAGAGAATTTCCTTTATAAAAGTATCAATTGAGGCGTCGCGTCGTAGTGCTCCATAGTTACGCCTGTGATGCATAGGACGTAAAGTGTAAAGCTTGTCGCACACCTGAAAAGCACCACTGCAGCACAAAAGTGTGCATTCGAATATGGGCTTTAACTCGCGACATTTTAGATGTATTTTATATTGAACCACTCGTTAGAAGCTTCAGACGAGTGGAAGTCCATTTTGTCACTGTAAAATGTATCGAATGAAATGATGAACGAGTTTAAGCCCATATTTGTATGCACATTTTTGTGCGGGCTGGCAGCTGTGCAGCTCTGATCTGCGACAACCTTAAAGCCTAACAGCTGTAGCGAATGGCCGCCACCGGCCACACGTGTGCGTTGCGTCTATCTATGCCAATATTATAAAAAGGAAAGATTTGTTTGTTTGTTTGAATTGAATCGTTTCAGGGCAGTGGTCCAACTGCTCTGTCCAACTAGTTGGACTACGGGCCTGTACTAGGGGCCGCCGTGGTCCAACTATCTTTGCAGTTGGACCACGGCACCGTAGTAGAGTTCCCAGGTCCAATTGAAATAATTTCAAATAATACAATTGCATTTTTTTAATGAAATAATTAGTTTTACAACGTTTTTGATACAGAACTTAAAGTAATATCATTTTCCCTTAAAATATAACAAAACAAAACTGGAACAACAAAATATGTTTATAGGTATAATATAATATATCACCGTAATTTTTCTAAAGCATGGCCTATAGTTATTTCACCTGTGATTATTTGATGTTGTATTTCTCTTTTATAGTCGTCGTTCTCAATTTGAATCTTACGCCTAAAATTTCAATTGGACCTGGGAACTCTACTACGGTGCCGTGGTCCAACTGCAAAGATAGTTGGACCACGGCCCCTAGTAAAGGCCCGTAGTCCAACTAGTTGGACAGAGCAGTTGGACCACTGCCCCGAAACGGAATGAATAGGGTACCTACGAAACTACTGAACCGATTTAAAAAAGTCTCACTATTAGAATCCGACATTATCCCCGATGAACATAGGCTATAGAATATATACCCGTGGGAAGCAGCGGCGGACATCTAGAACGAAACATGAAGAAGCGTGTTAGATCGCTCTCACTAGCGTCTTGGACTCTTGGTGGCTGTGGTCGCGGTGGCCCGTTTGTGTTGAGCCTTATTTCTTATAAAATTCTTATTGAATTCCATTGCAGCCAACCTAACCAAAAAAAAAATATGTTGTTCCAGATCTGTGAAGATGAATACCTCAATGACTGCAAAAGAAGTCCGTAATGCTTACATAGATTTCTTCAAAAGTAAAGGGCATCAATATGTACACTCGTCATCAACAATACCATTGGATGATCCTACATTACTTTTTGCTAATGCAGGCATGAATCAATTCAAGCCAATTTTTTTGGGTTCTGTAGACCCAAACTCAGATATGGCTCAATGGGTGAGAGTTGTCAATACTCAAAAATGCATCAGAGCAGGAGGCAAGCATAATGATTTGGATGATGTTGGAAAAGATGTTTATCATCATACCTTTTTCGAAATGATGGGAAATTGGTCCTTTGGTGACTACTTCAAAAAAGAAATATGTACCTGGGCTTGGGAACTTTTGACAGAAGTTTTGAAATTGCCAGCTGATAGACTGTATGTCACATACTTTGGAGGAGATAAGAGTGCAGGCCTGGAACCTGATTCTGAATGTAAGAATATTTGGCTAAGTCTGGGACTTCCAGAGTCCCATGTCATACCCGGAAGCATGAAAGATAATTTCTGGGAAATGGGTGAGACAGGTCCTTGCGGCCCTTGCTCGGAACTACACTTCGATAGAATTGGTGGCCGTGAAGCTGCTCATCTGGTCAATATGGATGACCCAGATGTACTTGAGATATGGAATTTAGTGTTCATTCAATTCAACCGAGAATCGGATGGGTCATTAAAATCCTTGCCGAGAAAACACATTGATTGCGGTTTGGGCCTAGAACGTCTTGTGTCCGTTATTCAAGACAAACGCGCTAATTACGACACTGACTTATTTGTGCCTTTATTTGCGGCGATTCAAAAGGGAACGGGAGCCAGACCTTACACGGGAAAAGTCGGAGAAGAAGATCTTGATGGACTTGACATGGCTTATCGAGTTTTGGCCGATCATGCCAGAACTTTGACAATCGCATTATCTGATGGGGGTTGCCCAGATAACACGGGAAGGGGCTATGTTTTAAGAAGAATTTTGAGACGTGGCGTAAGATATGCTACAGAAAAACTAAATGCAAAGCCGGGATTTTTCGGATCGCTAGTTCATACCGTCGTAGAAATATTGGGAGACGTATTTCCAGAAATAGTAAAAGATCCTGAATCAATTATACAAACAATCAACGAAGAAGAAACGCAATTTTTAAAAACTCTTTCTCGTGGAAGAGGTCTTTTAAATAGAACAATTGAAAAACTTAATGACTCCAAAGTTATCCCTGGAGACGTGGCTTGGCGTCTTTATGACACGTATGGATTTCCTATTGATTTGACACAGTTGATGTGTGAAGAAAAAGGACTTTACGTCGATATGGACGGCTACGAAAAAGCAAAAAAAGAATCGCAATTAATATCCCAGGGTAAAGCAGCAGGGCAAGAGGATTTACTAGCTTTAGACATTCATGCCATAAGCCACTTACAAGATAAAGGTATTCCTGTCACTGATGATTCTCCCAAGTATAAGTATACACCATCATCAGCTGAAAAAGATGCTGTGTACAATTTTGATCCATGCTCGGGCACCATTGTTGCTATCAGGGCAGACAAAAAGTTTGTTGACGAAGTTACAACTGGTAAAGAATGCGGTATACTATTGGATCGCACAAGTTTTTACGCGGAACAAGGAGGACAGATATTTGATGAAGGCTACATGGTAAAAACGAATGATGAAAGTGTTGAATTCACGGTTAAAAATGTCCAAGTAAAAGGTGGATATGTTTTGCACACTGGAAAAATTGAAGGATCATTGAAAGTAGGAGACAAAGTATCACTTCATATTGACACCGAAAGACGAAAGCTCATTATGAATAACCATACTGGCACTCATGTACTTAACAATGTTCTAAGGAAAGTCTTGGGGAATGACGCCGATCAACGCGGATCACTTGTCGTGCCAGACAGGCTCAGATTTGATTTCACTAATAAGGGTCCAATGAATGCAAGTCAAATCAAGAGCGCTGAGGATCAAATCAGAGATATTATCAATGACAATAAAGCTGTTTACGCAAAACATACCAGTTTGAGCAATGCTAAAAAAATCAAAGGTCTAAGGGCCATGTTCGATGAACACTATCCAGATCCAGTTCGTGTAGTGTCTGTTGGGATTCCTGTAGAGGAATTGGAGAAAAATCCTGATGGTCCATCTGGATTCGAAACTTCGGTTGAATTTTGTGGTGGTTCTCATTTGCATCGTACTGGACATATAGGAGAGTATGTTATTGTTAGTGAAGAAGGCATTGCAAAAGGCATCAGGAGAATTGTTGCATTCACTGGACCTGAAGCAGTCAAAGCCATAAACAAACTTAGCGTCTTAGAAAACGATGTGAATAATATTGCTAACTTTATTAAAGAACAAGGTGATATTATAAACCAAAAGGATATATCAAAGAAAATCGTTGATTTGTCCAATGAAATATCTCAAGCGCAGATATCATATTGGAAAAAAGATGAACTCCGAAACATGCTCAAAAATCTGAAAAAACAACTAGATGATAAAGAAAGAGCTGCAAAAGCTGTTACTGTTAACCAAGTAACGGAAAAAGCTAAAGAATTGTGTCTTGAAAGTAAAGATGCAAAAGTTATTGTGCATGAATTAAAAGCATATGGAAACACAAAGGCATTAGATGGTGCATTAAAGCAAGTTAAGCTATTATGTCCAACCACTGCTGCGATGTTCTTTACTGTCGATGAAGATAACAAGAAAATATTCTGTCTTGCAGCAGTTCCGAAAAATTTAAATGAAAAGGGCTTATTGGCATCGGAATGGGTTCAATCCATAGTTAACGTCATCGGAGGAAAGGGCGGTGGTAAAGCAGAGTCTGCTCAAGCCTCTGGAAATAATCCAAACAGTCTCTTGGAGGCTTTGAAAATTGCTGAACAGTTTGCTTTTAATAAACTGTCCTAATTTTTGTCATAATTATAAGTTGGAAGTTAATTTTACTATTACTTATACAGACATTCACAATTTGCTTTTAAATTTTGCATTTATTGCATTTTGATTTTTCACTCAATTAAATGTCTTAAAATAATTACAATCAATGTTTTATTCATCAATACTGTTGCAGTCATCATAACTTATTTACTACTGAACATATTACCATTTGAACACTTATTTCAACCCTAAATGGGTACGTCTAGGAAGGTGATTGGAGCCGTAAGATAAATCAACTTCTAAGCCAATGCGATCAAAAGTTACAGCTGTATAAATAAAAAATCGTTAAAAATCATTTTAATTCGGACCCAAAATTGGTCCATAGATCACGTCACACTGTGACCGGATTTGGTGTGACTCGTTGGGAGTTCACCAGATTAACACACACATAAAAATAGGTATAGACGTTTTAAATTTAAATAAAATTAATGATGCACAATCAATCAAATAAATTAAAGCAGTGCGGCCCGCTTGCTCACCGCAATCCATCCACGTGCGCCTCCGCGTACATTCCTGATGCGCTGCAGCGCATCCGCTGCCGCGGCAGCTCCTGAAGCTCCAACACCCTGAAGCCGTTATTATTACTGGACGCGTAAGGCGTTGTAGGCTTTTTGTTTACCTATATCTGGCCCACAGACAGCAAGTGTACAAAGAAGTACAAAACGCCTTAAAAAGTGTTACTTTGTCTGGCGTTGTATGTAGGTACGAATGGTTCCCGTTACGTCGATTCCCTCTACGTCGACTCCCGTAATGTCGATTCCCTTTACGGCGACTGCGCTTTTTCGATGTGTACTGTCGGCAGCGGCGGCATAGGGAAAATACATAAGCGCGCATAAATAAAAACTTTGTATGGCTGATAAAATTCTATTACTATGTATCTATGTTGTTTTTAAAAAATTAACGCATTCACTGCCCAGCATTGGCACTAATGTGTGAATAATTAATAAAATTCGTTTTTTGCTCTGCTTAGCTTGGGGCTAGATAATGCTGTGTGAATTGTCCAGCATTATTTATTATTTATTCCTTTTCCTTGACTTTCAGCTAGTGGCTCAAACGAAAAGTGATAAGGAAATCTACATTTTCGATATATCCTCAGTGACCCAGGTAATTAAATTGCTTGCCCCAACTAAGAGGCCGTAATGCGTAAGCGGAGAGCAGAGAGAGCAGAGAGTTGCAGAGAGCTCTTCGTACTGGCCTTAAAGAGAAGCAATTCAATCTTTTCTACATTTTACCCGACTCCATGTGCCGCTGCGTTTGTCTCACAAACGTTTAGTATTAATTAGTAACCATTTCAGGGCACTAATTGATGGCCTAAATAGAACCACATCATCTGCGTAACTGATATTATTTACAACAAGCCCATGGATAGAACAGACTATCTTGGTTCTACTGAGCTCACCAATCAGCTGGTTAGTGTAGGTAGGTACGAATTAAAAAGCTCCAGTGAGGTACATATCTCTCCTTGCCTCACCCCGCAGTTCAACCTGTACGAATTAAAAGATTAGGCTTATATAAGTTTATATGTTACTACTAAGTATGCACTTCGAGTGAATAGTGATCTGACCAGACACACTGATGGCAATGATCTATCCAACGCTTACTGCCATGCATGTTTAAGCCAATTTTTTTATTTCTATTTTGAATCACTTGCACACAAAACCCTTTGACTTATATAATCATGAAATTTGGCAAGAAACAAAGTCTTTTAACACAAGTAAAGAAAAAATCCAAAACCGTAAATTTCTAGCTCATACAAAAGTTGATTTGATTCTCGCCGTGGGCAAATAACGTCGGTCCTACTGTGCCAACTTAAAAAAAACAGAAAAACTGAAATGTGTATTAGTTAATTGACGAAAAATAACCTGTAAGTACTTCCCGTCGACTATACCCTAACCTCAACAGCCTATAATGGTCCACTGCTGGAGGCAGGCCTCCCCTTGATAATCGCGCGTATTAAGTACATATTATTTAAAAAATTGGGGAATGAAAGCCTACAAAGTGTCAGGGTATTTCTGAATGAAAAATTTGCATTAAACTTCATTGTAGGTACTTTTTATTAAATATAATTCAAACAAATACATCTTATACAACTGATAGCATACTAGTGATATCTACAAAATAATATGATATTTAATATTAGGTACATAAAAAATATGAATTATATATTTGGTTGGTCTTCATTAAATTATAAGAGCACCAATCCCATTGGTGATTAAACCCTCGGAGCGAGGTGGTGCAATAATATTAAAGTGACAGGTAAATAATAATTTACAATATTTAACTAATTCTACATAGAAACATTATTTAATCATTCTTGTCCAAATCCTTCTGTTTCTTCAATGGCATAATTTAGTTTTTCGCATAATTGTTCATAGCTTTTATACGGAGGTAAATCGAGTCTATTGAAACATGTGTGTGACCTAGGCAGCCAGGTGTCTTTACCAACCTGAAACAAAATGAAAATTATTTCGACCATGCAAGAAAGAACGAAATGCGTAAAGCGAGGTAATTCGAAGGAACATCATTCGTGCCGGTACTTTATACGTAGATTTTTATTAAAAGTAAGATAACCGTTCAGCTTTGTGTGCCGCGTCGGCATGACTAGTAGGAGCGCCAAGCGGTTGACCACTTGGGAGGGCGGCTAGCCGCTTTTCCAGTTTAACATACAACCGCTTTTAATTAAGAAGAAGTGGTATGCTGCGCATCGCGTTTCTGAGGGGGTGAGGTATGAAGCGGGGCGGGAGCATGCGCGGGGCAAACCATCTTCCGCCCCGCGCTTTGTACGCCGCGTCGGCATGACTAGTAGGAGCGCCAAGCGGTTGACCACTTGAGAGGGCGGCTAGCCGCTTTTCCACTTTAACATACAACCGCTTTTAATTAAACGCCAATACAATACATACAATTTCCGTCACGTCAAAATTTGGGAGCCGCGGTTGAAAGTTTGTTATAAACTGGAAAAGCCGCTAGTCTGTAGGAGCGCTTACTCTTTTCGATTTGAACTGCAAGTGACTTTCACTTATTGATATTGACGCAATATACGTATATTACAACTGAAGGATTGACAATATGTGGTATAGGTACCCCCTTCAGTGGGAAGGTTAGCTATACCACAGATTATACAAATAAATAAAAATTTTACGTATTACTTTAGTAAAGGTAAATTTTTTATTTATTTGTGTTTTGTACCTATTGTAGAGCGCGCAGCGTCGCGTCTCCGTGTAAGCGGACCTTAACGCGAGTGGCCACTAACTGAGGTTCACAAATAAACCCAGCAGTGGGTTAAAAAGAACGCATACATACACCCAAGTTTAACACTCATACATACGTTCACAGCTGAACTTGCCTCGTGCAAAGAGTTGTGCCGTAATCACCACGCTTGGCAGGCGGATTGGTGATCATGATCATAGTGAGGTGTTAAGAGGGCGCAATACGCGCCGTTTTGTGAGAAGTATACGCATAGGATTTCGCGTTCATAGGACCGAGACAGAGCATACATTTTTATAAAAGAAAGGATAGACAAAAATCAAGTTTTGACTTATTTACAAGAAAACTACATAACTTATGAATTATTAGCAACTAGTTCAAGGAAATAAATAATAAGTAATAAATAACCTACGAATCCAAAACACAAGTATATAGACCGCGCATTACTGAGATCTCGATCAAATTATGTGCAAAACTGTGCACTTTCATGTCTATTTTTAGTTTTTTTTTATCGTTTTTTCACATTCATGGAGCCAAAGAAAAAATGTTGAATATTATGCAATTCGAGTTTTTTATCATGGGAATCCCGTGAATACTGAGATCCAGGCTTAGTTAAACAACCAAACCCGTTCGGTTCGCCTCTTAATAATAAAGAAAAGGAAGCTGCTGTCATGCCTTTTCTGGTAGGCTCCTGTAGTCGGCTTTTACGATATCCAGGCGGGCTAAGTTGGAGGTCGATTACGCCGCAACAGCCGAGATCAGTAAGTCGCCTAGATCAAATATTAAATAAATATTTCGTACCTTTTCTATGCAAAATCGTTGTGGACCGTTTGACCCCATCAGCTCTGCGAAGCCACCTACGGGAACTCGACACGTGCCCGTCACAAACTGCAGTAGCCGCGCCCTCTTCTCGTTATCCATTTGCCGAACGAACTGAAAAAGGGGAAAAATTAACATATTATTTTTTGTAGCCATTTCTAGCTCAAGTTAGATAATGCTGTTTGGATTGTCCAGCTTTATTTACTTTACGGTCACCAGTTAAACGCGGGCGGATGTGAGCCAATATTTTAAAGTACATAGTACAAACACAAGAAAGTGAATTAATAGGGACATTTTCACTGTCAAATTAGTTAAGTTTTGTTATTAAAAGAATCGACACCGCTAATTATTAGATTTTAGACTTACACCATGTTAGTTATATTAGCTCATTAGGGGAGGCCAGTTTGTAGTAGTATGTCCAGTAGTGGACTAACATAGGCGGATGATGATGATACAATCATGTTAAAACAAAAAAAGCCAGCTATGTGCGAGTTCGCTCGCACACATGGGTTTCCGTACCATCGAACAAAACTATTTCGCAAAAGAAACTCTAAAAACTGTTTGATGGATCGAAATAAGTAAAAAGTCAATGTGACGCGCGCGGTCACCTATCTAAGTAATGATCGCGCCCAACGTTGCTTAACTTCGGTGATCGGTACTCAACGTGGCATGAGTTTGGCCTTCTTATTTATGTACTAATTTATTTAAAGGTTTTTGTTATTATAGAGATACTAGCTGCTCCCTGCGGCTGCGCACGCGTTGTTTAAAGTTATTTCTGTCACATAACTGATTTTTGGAATAAAAAGTAGCCTATACTCTCCATCCTTTCAACTAACTCTAAGTAAAGTATCATTCGATTCATTATCGTCGATTGGTAGCTTAGTTAGGTCGCGAAGATAGAACAAACAAACACAATTTCGCATTTATAATACTAGTATAGAAGTATATATTAAAAACTCGGTAGCTTGATGTATGTATTTTAGTTACCTGCCAGAACCAGGCAACCTGCTTGCTGGTGCGCGTGTAGTGCCGGTAGATGGTGTTGCGGTGCCAGTCGTCCACGTCCACCTCCTGCATGCCGCACAGCATCAGCTCCAGCTCTCGCTCATCGAAGTACTTCAGCCATTCCAGCGGGACCACCTGCAAATATGTTTATTGTTCATCCGGAAATAAACGGGCGTTTAACACTTTCACGGCCCACGGCGCGTATGTGAATCTTGCAGTAGTACCTACTAGCTGCGGCGAGACCAGCAGGGGTGGACGCAGGGGGGGGGGGGGGCGGCAGCGGCCATACTGCAAGTGTCTAAGTCTCCCGAGTGGCCAATCTATGTAACGATATAGTTATGCGCTAAACTAGGTGCTAACTACGGGCTAGCCTAGGCGCTGGCAGTTGGTACACTGTATTCGATCGGAGCAATCAACCTCCCTTGTTTTGAATGGTTAAAGGTTGAATGGTTAAAGGAAATTTCTTCGAAAGATAATCGTACAATGATCAACTTTGTCAGTAAACTTTGACTTAAGATGTATGTATGAAAATTTCTTCAAAAGCGATAGTATTCAAATATCCGATGATATTTTTAAATAATTTGTGTCGAAACTTTCGGTTATATACGAAGATTCATTTACTAAAAATGAATCTTCGTATATAACCTCATGGATTGATCACAAACCTCGTTAAAACCATCAAGAAATGCTGTTGTTTGTTCTTCAATTCCTCTTGTCATACGCCACTGTGTAACTAATTGTAAATATTGCTCTTTGTTTACCTGTAAAATAGAGACAACCGTCAAAATACTTATAGAAACTATATAATAAGTCACAGATGGAAGAAATATAAATGTAGAGACGTGCTTACTTCAGTGACGCGTTCCTTATCCCCGGATGGTTTCAGTTCATGGTGTATCACTTGGCCCAGAACCTCGAAGTCTACGCTATGCCACATCTCCAGGCCGCATTCATCTATATTATTATCTTTGATCCACACTAGAGAGTTGTAGAACTCGGGATCTATCGATTCTATATCCTTCATTGTCAATTTTTTATTCAACATTCGTTTGTAGAAGGGCATCGTAAATCCGGAATAAATAAATCTGCCGTGGTAAAGCGCCATGGCTATGAATCTACCGATGAACTTGAAGTAAAGCAGGTGGTCAGGGTTGACGTAGCTGGCCGGATTGATTTGTAAACTGTAGTTATTCTTGTTCGCATACTCGAATAGGCAATACATGGGGTTTAGAACTTCGTGTGAAAGTAAAAAGAACCACTCGCGGCTGACGCCGCCGTAGTCCAGGCCTTCTTCGCCGCGGAATATTATGTACAGTCGTCTGCGGAGTTCGTATGCGGGTAGCCTCATTATCTGAAAGAACATTTAGTTTTAATAACAAATAATTACATAAGCAATGCAATAAAATGTTGATAATTTTGAATAAAATTTACCTGATGATAGGAATCTTCGAACAGTGTCTGTCTCGAAAGAGTAATTTTGATGTGACTCGGCAGAGCGTTACTCTGACAAAGGTACCTAAATTGACTAAGTTTCCATCTAAAGGATCTTTCATAAGCGCGTGGTACCCCGTAGGCCCCTTGCGGCCCCTTGGGGGCTCCGGGGCGGGGGTCTTGGAATGTAGTAGTTCTAGTGTTGTGATCCACGAAGTAGCGTGTGCCTTCTTCCGTGAATCGGATCTCCCAGCCAGGTGGTAAAGCCTCCTCGAGTGCACTCACTTCTTGACCCTGAAAACAAATAAATAAATTGGAGTTTTAGATAATTTTCATTACCAAATAACATGTGTGATCGATCAGTGACTATAAACTATACATAGGTATCAATATAGCACGATTAACCTTATTTTATTATTTAAAGCGTATGATTTAAGCTGTTGACGACCTCTGTGGGGCGGTGGGCGAAGGTTCGCCTGCGACACAAGAGGTTGCGGGTTCGATTCCCGCCATGGGATAAATGTTCTGGGTGTTCTGGTCGTTTTCTATGTATACTAAAAAATATTTATCCATGTAATGTATTGTACTATTATGTATATCAGTTATCTAGTACCCATAACACAAGCTCTTCTAGCTTGGGGCTAGTTAATGCTGTGTGAATTGTCCAGCATTATTTATTTATTTTGTTGCTTATTTAAATTAGCAGTTGTACAAATACACACTAACACACCACTGCACTATTCTCTCTTCAAATTAACATTCACAGAACTAAGTTGTTCTGAGAAAACCCACTACGTGGGTCAGGTCGGGTCAGCCGGGCGTTAGTTAAGGTTCCGTAGTAATCTATAGGTACATGTTTATTTCCTCTGAACTGGACACGTAGCCGAAACATTTAGTTTTTTAATGTACCAGTAAATTTACTTTTTTTTATTATTTTTTTTAGTACTGAATCGGACCAATTGTTACCTGCTCACAGTAGTAGGGGTCAGACGAAGGCGCGTGAAAATGTCTAGTTACCACTATCCATCCATACTACTCGTGTATATTATAAATTCGAAAGTATGTCTACCTGTCTGTCTACCTTTTCACGCCAAAACGGGTGAAGGAATCTTAACGGGGCGACCTATGACACCATTTTATGAAAATGATCATTGATGCATTGGATTTCACATTCTAAGCGCAAAAATAAAGTTTTTGCTTATTTATCTATTAATTAGGACATTATTTGAAAAATCGCAGTATATAAAATATTCTTTATGCTTAGTGTAATATTATCATTCTCAAGATGTTAATTTATTTAAAAAAAAATTAGAGGCCACTGATTTTTTCTTTTTTGGTTTATGAAAAATATTATTGTATCTCTTTATATATCTATGTACTGTCTATCTCCCAAATAAATAAAAGTCTCAAAAAGACAAAGTACGCACGAATACGTTAGTAGTTTACCTGAGTGCGTGGGTCCTCCCACTGCGTAGTCCGGTTCTTATGGTTGACGTAGTAGACGCGGCCATCGGGTTGCACGCGTCGCTCCCAGCCAGCCGGCAGGCTCCCAAGGGTGTCGTCAGCACCGGCCACAGAGCCGACAGTGCTCGGTGACCCCGAAATAGAAGCAGTGCTGCTGACTCCAGTGCTTCCTGCTGATTGAATCAAATGTTCTTTATAGGTGTGTATATGGCGTTCACAGCCCACTGGGGCGGTATTAGCAGTGCGTGCGACTTCGAGACTGCGAGTCGTGGACAGTGAACGCGATATGTATAAGTATACATATCGCGTTCACTGTCCACGACTAGGCATAGCATATAACGGTGCGACAAGAGCCGAGAGGGTAGCTCGATAACAAAAAGAACAAATAACATTATTTCTTAGGGCATACCAAACAAGCTCTAGAATCAAGTCTTCAGACTTGATTCCGAGAGAATATTTATTATTTGATTGAATGAAAAATTATATTTAAAAATATTGTTATTTGATTAGTTACGAGTACCTATGAAAAGTTGAAGTTATGTAATTATTTTTTAGAAAAAAGGCTGTAGAAGTGTAGATTATGTAAGTTGTTTATTCGATTTCTCCATCAATTATGGACCGATTTGATAAATTATTACGCTACATGGAGAATAGTCCCGATGAGTTCCCATAATACTTAATAAAACCGGTCAAGTGCGAGTCGGACTCGCGTATGATGGGTTCCGTACCATTATCTATAAAAACGGCAAATAGTCACATTATTATGTTATACAGGTGCCCCTGTAATATATTTTTTATTGTTTTTTAGTACATATTTGTTGTTATCGTGGCTTCTAGTGTGCGGGAGTCCCATATACCGTCAGATTCGACAGGCTGCCGCAGCCAGGCTGCCTAGTGTACACGTGACCTAATACTTAGCTAATATATGAACAAATAAATTATGTGTTGTTTACATCTACATAATTTATAGCTTTTAATTACACTTATCAGTGACGTCACGTCACTGCGTGAGAGCATGCAGGACACCGGAGCGATACCGACTTTGTTTACAAAATATCGTAGCATTTCTGACTCGAGGAATCTTTGTGAAGAGTTTACTAACATTCAAGGTTCAGCTTAATAGCCTCTTGTCGAAGACAATAGAGTTTCAGAGCCTGTCCTTCAACTTTATAATGACGTCAATATAACCAGTGTAATGCTAACGCCAGAACAGAACTGACCTTGTTTTAACATGCACTGAGTTAGGTTCGGCAAAAGCGACGCTGCGCGCACTTCTTAAAATTGTAATTCAAAATGTAACTATTTACTACGTTAAAAGATACAAATTCTATTGTCATAATACGATAACCCCCCGCGGGGCGGCGGGGCGGGCGCCGCGCTTACGCCAATTTGTATTTATTTGCATAGTAAATAAAGTTATGTTTTGAATCACTGTCCGTAAAGCACTGCGTCGCGTCGTGGTGTGAGCTGAACCTTAGCACAATATTAGGTACCTACTGAAAATAATTTAATAAAAGATTTTTTTGTAATACCTATACACCTATTTCATTGTCTTTCTTTAATCGAGTTATATATATAGTAATGTAAAGTAATATATAGTAAATATAGTAAGTATATTTAGTTTTGAATGTAAGCTTATTGTGTGAAGAGAACAATAAAAGATATAATGTTATTAGCTTAGAATAAGGTTATTAGTATTTTTTTTTAATTAGTTGGTGAAATCCCTGAATGTTTTTTAAAGGCTATGAAATAAAGCATTATCTATCTATAGGTACTAGTACAATTGGAACGAAATCGTGAAGTCTTTTTCTAAATCATCAACAAACAATGAAGTTGATATTGAGATAAGATAATTATTTGCAAATGTACCTAGCACCCGGTAGAGACAAAGATAGCTGATATAGCATACAAGTGTTCGCGATAACACTTTCTTATACAAAGTCGGTTTTTGTAAATGTTACTTAAATTTCGTAATGTTTCCCAAATATCAGATGACAAACGAAAGATAATAAACGTAACTGCGAGCAAAACGAGATAGATTTAAGATGCGATTGTGGTGATTATCAGTTTTATTTCATGAGATAAATATATTTGGCAGTTATGTAATACAACGTAGCGGTCTCGGCCTAAGGAAGCCTGAAAGAAATCACTTCTAAGCGATAAGGCCGCTCATTGTACTATTGTGTTTCATGTCAATGTCGTTTTATGATGTATTTCATTTAGTTTTGCGGTGTACAATAAAGAGTTATTATAATACTTAATTGTATTTCTAAGGTTTTTGTATTATAGTGCCCTCGCACTTTCTAAGAAATTGAATGAGTCCCAAAACATTTCGATTTCGGCAGCATTCGAACCTGCGCCCCACCCTCAGTACGGGTGAATCTTGCCGAGATCGATTTTTTTGGGACTTATTTAATTGAACGGTATTTCCTCATGCATAATGGGCAAGCCCTTGAGGGGTCAACCTAATATAATATATATAAATAATAATATAATATAAATGGGGATGTAGGGATTAAAAGCTATTCAAAAGCTTAGTAGATACCTACTATTGTATAAAGTGTCTAGGGCTTGTGGTGCTGTATCCGACCGACCGAAATATCATGATTCTCGTTCTGCGACGGTGTATTTTCAGGTACAGTCAGCTGCCAAAATATGACTAAGTTTTCTATTTGAGTAAATAGTAAATGAGTAGGTATATTAATTGTTATAATTTATATACCGTATTCTGACAAATATGATGACTACTTTCAACGAAAAATGTGTGTGAAATTTTAGACTTCTGAGTAAAATAAAAGTAAATACATGGGAGTGTATGTATTCATATCTGAGCAGCTGACTGTACTAAGCAGTTCAGTGTAAGGGCTCCGACGCACTATCGACACGCCACGCCACCCGACGCAACGCAACGCGTTGCGTTGAATCAAACTGTATTATTTTGTATGCCCAAAAAGATATTTTAAACAATAATGTGATTCTTGCTGAATGATTGAAGCCTTCAATAAAAACTATCAGCTCCGGCTGGACAATCACAAAAACAAAATTCAAAGTGCTTTTTTGCCTTTAGACCTTACAGGACTATTGGACACGAACGAAACGAACTTGCCTCTCAACTCAAAGGAACTTGAAGAATTCAAGGGAATTCTCTAGTCTAGACTAAAAGAGACACAGTATGGGATACTGTGTCTCTTTAGTCTAGACTAGAGCCTAGCTGATAAATTCTCAGACAAAAGCTGAGGTGACTCACTGGAGTCGACTCTAACATAACAGAGATCAGATTGGATTATTGTCTACTTAAACAGATCGATCGAGGCAGTATAGAAAAAGAAAATTAGATTCTGATCATAGAAAATCTATATAATTCGATTTAACTGAACTGAACAGGCATTTCGTTTCGATGGGTGGCGTCGCGTTTCCGGCATTATATAGCGTACCTGGCGTAGGTGCTGCGGGTACTGGCGCCCCAGCAGTGGACGAGGCAGC
Source organism: Eupithecia vulgata (assembly GCA_946478455.1). NCBI lineage: Eukaryota > Metazoa > Arthropoda > Insecta > Lepidoptera > Geometridae > Eupithecia > Eupithecia vulgata. Next base: position 10,009,165 of record OX297862.1, on the reverse strand, counting down.
CACCACCGCTGTGTCATTGTCCTGGTCCGTATGCTGCGGTGGAGGGGGGTAGAGGAACCGCTGGTTGCCTTGAGCCACCACGTGTCTACGCTCGCCGCGCCAATGCTGAAACCTTGCGAGCCGCTCCGTGTCTGGCCGTTGCCACGTGGTCGTCCGCGAGTTATGATCAACGTAGTAGACTCGACCGCGTGCGTCACGGCGGACTTCCCAGCCGGCGGGCAACGGCTGCGGTCGCTCCCACGACGTGGACCGTGTGTTGTGGTCCACGTAGTAACTGCAAAGTGTTTATTACTTATCGATATGTCCATAATGAGCTTTGGAAATGACGATTAATTATTGTATTTATCGTTTCTCAATTAAACGATATCCATACGTCGTTCGTACGTACTGACTGTATTAGTTATGTTTTTTCTGCCATTGTCAATTGGAATTCTCTGAAAATTAAAGAATAGGCAGGTAACAGACGAAATTAAAAAAACCTATTTTTTTAATAGTCCTTTGTTGTATTTTCATGGGTTTATTTTATACGCGAGGATCCTATATTCTCTTTCTAAAATAAAAGTACATGGTATCCCCCACACTCACTATTACAATCAGATCAGCTATCTGCCGTTTAGTTAAAGTCCCATCAAAATCTGTTCAGCCGTTTCGTATATTAGCTTTTTTAACTTATAGATATGCTTACCGTCGTCCATAGACATCGTAACGCATCTCCCAGCCAGACGGCAGAGGTTCCTCAGGAGCGGGCGAGTTGGGTTGCGCTGCGGACTCGGGCGCCGGGCCTATGGGGGGCTCCTGGTGCGACGGGCCGGCTTCAGCGGCGATGAGAGGGCCGGCTACTGCGCCGTTGGTCATAGGCGGCGGCCCGGGCGGAGGCTAACGAACATATTATAATTAGTTCATCATCATACAAACATCTACGCTGAAGGTACCTCCCTCAACCAAAAGGGCTTAACTATGATATTAATAAAATTAATCAATGACCAACGTGGGCTGGCCATATCTCGAGAAGAACCGACAACCGCTGGGGTAAACGTGTTCTTGAGTGGAGACCGCGACTCGGCAAACGTAGTGTAAGACGCCCTCTGACCAGGGGGGATGACGATTTGCGAAAGACTGCTGGCAGATGATGGATGCGGCAAGCTGAAGACAGGGCGCTATGACGCTCATTAGGGGAGGCCTATGTCCAACAGTGGACTACTATGGGCTGATGATGATGATTCATTACGAACATTGCGAAAAAAATCTAGTCCCCATACATAAAATAATAACACAAGTCCTACTTTCTTTGGGGCTAGTTAGTTCTTTGTGGATTGTCCAGTATAATTAGCATTTGATTAGCATGAGGAGAAACATGAGGGAAAACGCGCGCTTTTCCTAGATTAACACTTGTACGAGTGACAAATCAAGTTTTTCTATTCTACATCATTTTCCAAGTGACAGTTTATTTCTTTTTAGATACCTATATATTAGATATTTATTTATTCATGCTTAATAATTAACTTACAGACTACTTAGTCCAAAACGTTAACTATCTATAATACAAAGGATTTATTTTAAAACTAATGAAAACTTAGATATCTTAACTGATTATAAATTGAACTTAGGCTGTCATCAAATATGTCAACATGTTGGAACTCCAGAAAAAACTTGTTGAGGAGAGTGAATGCCCGTAGAGTAGGTGCCATATTTGTTCAGCTATTTGAGTGTGAAAGTGGTGTAAAGACAACGGATAGACGAGAGAAACAGATAGAGTTACTTCACATGTCATTTATTTATAATACTAACTTGTCTGCGGCTTCACTTCCGTTTTCCGCAATATTAATTTGATTTGCAAAATCTAAAAACCTACTTCAAATTCCTTAAGGTCGAAAGTTTTTAAGTTTTTCGTGTCAAATACCTATATTAGTACTTACCTCAAATCAACTTCGTCCATAGTCCTTCTTCCAAAGTACTGAATATTTAACTTTGAAATTTATTTAAAGTACCTATATAAAATATAATATGTATTTCAAAGTTAAGTATTCTCACGGGACTTTCTCAATCGTTCATGTTTCGAAAACACAATTCCAATTAAAAAAAAACTATAGAAAAAAATCGCAGAGACCTCTCAATTTTTACTAAAACCTTAATTTCTCGATAATTTTAGAAGTCATTGAGAATAAGAATGGTTATTGAACTAAGTATACAGAACATTTATATGTTGCGTTTTTTGTTAAAATTGCCCTGATGAATCTATACAAATATTATAGAGGTTTATGAGGTTGTAGGGGGAAATCTCTGGATGTACTGAACCGATTTTAAAAATTCTTTAACCAATAGAAAGCGACGTTAATAAAGACACGAAAATAAAGTACCTATTAAAAATGGGATACATGAAAAGAGCGGGCGAAGCCGCGCGCCGAAGAAGAAAATAAGCAAAATCTTGATTTTTGGGCTTCCATTGCTCTATGAACGCGAAATCCTATGCCTATACCAGGGAAGAGGGAAATTTCATCCCTCGTCCCTGGCCTATCCCTTTCACAAAATGGCGTCGTAGTATAAAAACAAAATCGACAAGTGCAAGTGGAACACGCGCGCCAAGGATTTCGAACATTTGTCAATTGTATACAAATATGTACTAGGCTAGACTTTGCTATTTAATTAATACCGAAAAATAAACGATACCTTAAAGATGGATCACTCCGCAAAGTTTGCAGATGGGGGGGGGGGTCCATTACTCGACCATTTGCAAATATTTCAAAAACTATGATACTTACAGAAATTTCAAAAACTGTTTTAAAGAGTTTTAAATGTACAAACCAATACGGACCTTTCTTCATTTGATACCCCACTCGGGTAGGTAGGCTTGATAGGGATGTATCAAAAGATGTTCCCCTCTTTTTGGCCATATTTTAAAGTGTTATTTTTTTCCCATAAAATGTGAATCCTACAAACGCCACATACATTTCAGATGAATCACTCCGCAAACTTCAGAGATAGTGCCCCCACTGGTCATTTTTTTTTTTTTTTTGTTAAGTATGATATTTAGAGAAATAACTGTAATTTGATACCCTTCCCCTAAAAAAAATAAATATGGTCTAATAACAAATAATTTTGGTGGTGGCTTTGTATAGGCAAATCATCTGCCAAACATAGAACTTCCTCTTTTGTTTTAACTATCGCCAGTGAAAAAATAGTCTAAATCCTTCAATATCAAATCAATATGAAAGTAGGAATCTATACCATTGTTAAATATCATTTAGAAGAGAATGTTTTAAGTCAATGCCAACAGCAAAATAACTTACTCTCAAAGCTTGTGCCCGCAGCATAGGTCTCATGATCTCAGGGTTATTGCGCATTCGAATTCTCGCACGAACCCCCTCATTGAGAGGTGTTTGAGAATTGCTGCCTTCTCCCAGTAGGTCACGTGATTGAAGCAAGCAAGCGGGATCAATCCTTAGACCATCTAGTAGTAACACCAACTCAGCTGACTTCCCCTCACTCGCTGAAGTGCTAGTGTTTTCATGGGATACCTTCATCAAATCTAAAATAGAAGGTGTTAAGAATAAGTTTTATGATAATAAAATTATTTAACTGGTGAATACAAAACAATGGAGGAAGGTACAAAAAAAAACGATTATTTGTAGGTTTAAATAACAAGTTGAACGAAGAGACCACAAAAGTAAAAAACTGCAGCGTAGTCTCATCGCCCGCCTCCTGGCACAATATTATAAAGTAGAGCATAATAAAAGTACTTAACATTTAGGTTTTTACAATAGGTACTAACATATAGGTAATTAATTATATTGAGGTTACATAATTTAAGTTACATGCAAAGCAAAGTTAAGAAATAAAAAGTAAAAGAGTGATTAATAACTAGACAAATATTAATTAAACTAGGTAGTCCCATGTTATTCATTGACGTGTGTCATTACTATTGCAGTTTTTCTACAGGAGGATAAAACTACAATACATTTTGATAAAAGATAAACTTACCAACAGACAATTCAACATTCTCACATTTCCCATTGAAGTAAAGAAGAACTTTCATCAAATTTATCTTCTTCTCCCCAATAATATGATCTTTTCTAAAGCTGTGGTAATCAGCCAGTCGGAACAAAAGCTGTGACTGTGGTGTCACTAATATTGTAAGGTCTTCTTTCCATTTTGGATGTAGTGTATTTTTAATTACATCAGTTTTCCTGGTGACATTATTATCTATAATCACTTGCAAGTAAGGGTTTGGCTTGAACAATCCAGTATTTTTTATGGATGCTGATTCAACTGAAATGATAATTTTACATTAGCACTATGTAATACCAAGATATAGTTGTGTATGAAACTTATTAGGGTTAAAGTTACCTGTAAGGCTGAGTTGATGATATGTTGTGAGAGAAATTGGAGCAGTGAGTGTCTGGTTATCAGTCATAATGATTACTTGGGTCAATTCTTAGGAAGGCATAATAGTTCCAATCATACAGCCCTGTGGAACACAACACCTGCAATGAAAATGTACCTACATTATAATTTATAATGCTTACAAATACCTAAATGTAGTTTTCATTATCAGTTTATAATAGTTCTACTAGTCTGCTAGGTACTATCTTTTAATCAGTTAATGCTTTTCAATGAAGAATGTTATCATTCAAATTATAATTTTAACAAGATAATGCTACCAAAAAGCTTTATTTGTGTAATATAGAGGTTGTATGTTCTAGTATCTTAATAATTTATGCTGTAACATTTACTTAGAAAACTTATTACTTATTCTTTCAAGCAATAATTAATAATTGTATTAACAGAGAATACATGATCATAGCTTGATAAGTGATTGATAAAACAAGTTGATTTGAGTCAGCACCACCTTATTTTATTGTTTATTCCTTACTACCTCCTAATTCTGAATTGAATTGAATATTATATTTATTTTCTCAAAGACAGATTTACAGATTTTGGCTTATGCTTAATATAAAATTAGTTATCTTGTTTTGCAAGAGACTGGTGCCCGTGAGAGGTTCGAAAACCTGTAGTATGGGTCACCAGGGCCTTACTCCGCGGGATAATTTAGGTTACACAAATACATAAGACGGTAAAACTATTTCTTTGAAAACATGACAGTAAGTTAGACAAATCTCAGTTGTCTTCTCCTGATACTCTTTGATTATTACTAAAAACTAGTTTCAGCCTGCACATTCCCATGCTTTGTTTCTATCGAAATAATCAAAGGTTAATTCTATACCATGGGAACTATTTTATATGCTAAAAAGGCCATGTTAGCCTATGTTTGATGACTCTCAGATTTAGAGCTACATCTGTGCAATATTTCAGAATGATCCGTTCAGTAGTTTTGCCATGAAGAAGCAACAAACATCCATCCATCCAAATGGATATCCTTTATGCAGAAAATGCAGCATTAAGTTTTCATCATTTTCATGTTCATTCTATATTTAATTTGTTATGTTGTGGTAATTAGTTAACCCTTAAGTTGCGACCAGCCCATGTCATGGTGTTCTATGCATAATACTAACCACTGAATATGCCTCTAGGGAACAATAATTATAAGGCAGGTCTACTAAAAACTAAAACGATGATTCACTCACAACAAAGTTTGAAGTAAGCAGGAAAGCGAAGGACAAAATCGTTGAAACTTTAAGGGAAGGTCATGGTGAAGGAAGAGACATAACACTATCAGTACCACTTCGAAAAATACTCACTTGCACAGGATCTAGCCAGTGTTTCAACGTAGCCTTTGTAAGAATTTCACAAACTATCTCATTATCGTGAGTCTTATCTCAATAAAAGGAAGTAACTAGAACTGCGTATTCCAAAACGATTTACTTTTACCACAACTTGAGATCCACAGCACAATATCACAAACCATACGAACACTGAGAATAAATATACCACTGGTTTAAAATCATAGCAGGTAATGAATTAATTAGACGTAGGTAAATGTTTTATTTCATTTCATTGATTTCGACAATGTATGTTTCGACATTTTCATTTTCGGTTTTTGCTTTTCTAAATTTCATTCATTCACTCACTCATTATTTGGAGAATTGACAACGATTGACAATGATTGACAACGAATGAAATTGAAAACGTGAATGACAATCTGGTTCTGTGGTAGAAGGAAAAGACTCCATCAAAGGGGATCTCTTTTTTCATTGATCTACGCCATTAACGATCTTAGAGAATTTATAACTGGAGATGTCATCGCAAGGCGTACCCCTCTGCCGGCCATAAGGCGCTCTTGGTCATACGCGTTTTACAAAACTACTTCACTCGCTACCGCGCGGCCATTAGCTGTCGTTTTGTGTTGCGAAGTAGTGCTTAGTGAAAACGGTGAATTGTGCGGTATTTTGGGGTAAAAGGCGATCAGAGACATAAAACTTAAGGGAACACGGTATTTCCTATCACAAGTGATATTTTTTTAATTGTTTTTGTAATATTGTATAGTTTAGATTTAAATGGAATACTAGTTGCGACAGTTTCAAGCGTCTTGATCTTAGAGCATTTATAACGGGAATTGGCAAGCGCCACTTTTAGTACTAAAATCTTTCTGCCGTTTTTCGCGGGAGGCGAGGTAATACGGTACAGCACACATGCAAACGCAAACGCAAGTAAAAGCTGTGACACAAACACAAAATAAGCACACAATTAAACAATGACTGTTGCTACACCATTAATGAGTTACACACTAACACGCACTTCGCCTTCTACCAAGAAATCAATACTCACCTACACCTCCTACCAAGACGCTTGAAACTGTCGCAACTAGTATTCCATTTAAATCAAAATTTACAAAATTACAAAAACAATTGACAAAAATATCACTTACTTGTGATAGGAAATACCGTGTTCCCTTAAGTGTGATGTCTCTGATCGCCTTTTACCCCAAAATACCGCACAATTCACCGTTTTCACTAAGTACTACTTCGCGACACAAAACGACAGCTAATGGCCGCGCGGTAACGAGTGAAGTAGTTTTGTATAACGCGTACGAACAAGAGCGCCTTATGGCCGGCAGAGGGGTACGTCTTACGATGACATCTCCAGTTATAAATGCTCTAAGGTCTTAGTAGATGAATGTTGATTTCTTGATAGAAGGCGTAGTGCGTGTTAATGTGTAACTCAATAACGGTGTACCATCAGTCATTGTATATTTGTGTGCTTGTTTTGTTTTTGTGTCACAGCTTTTACTTGCGTGTGCGTTTGTAAGGACACTTAATTTTTCTGCATTAGTATGCATTTATGTAAATGTGTGCTGTACCATATTACCTCGCCTCCCGCGAAAAACGGCAGAAAGATTTTAGTACTAAAAGTAGCGCTTGCCAACTCCCGTTATAAATACTCTAAGTTAACTATAGGTGATTTCTTCTGTCCACGCCAACCTTATCACCCCTCGTTTTCACCAAGAAAGATGTTTACAAAACTTATCATTTACTTGTCTCAAACACTCTTTCGTTCACACTAAGTAACAAAATTCAAATTCAAAGTAACCAACAAGTATTACACAAGTATAAAACACTACTGCGTTTACACCTAAGTTTAAGTCATGTTCAAAACATTGACAGCGTTGTCACCACAAAAACGAATTACTATTATTTTTCATTACTTGACACTTGCAGAAAAGAGTCCAACCAGACTCATATTGCCATTAACAAAGAATCATCATCATCAGTCGTTTTTCTAAAAAAAAAACCTAATGTGCGCTTTTTAAAGCTATTCTAGAAAGCTCACGTTTTCACCAATAGATAATTCTTGTCTAAGGTGCCCATTCCACTCATCCAATACCTTTGTCCAAGTTCTTTGTTTAATATTTGATCAAAGTTCTTGTATGAAGGCCCATTTCACTTATCCAATATATTTGTCCAAGATTCCTAAGTAATTTGCGTGGTTGATTTCAAATTAAATTACATCCCATCACACAAATATTAAAAATGCGAAAGTTTGGATGGATAGATGGATGATTGTTACATCTTTACGCCAGAGCTTCTCAACACATCGGTCTAAAAAAAATTATTTGGAATAAACCATAGACTATTACAGTTTCCATGGGAAAAATTAACCTGTATACGTTTTCATAAAAACAACGCGTGCGAAACCGTGGGCAGAAACTAGTATCCAAATCTTTGATCAAAAAATATCGGTGTTCCTAGTAAATTGGATGAAGTTAGTTATCCAAGTTCTTTGATCGAATGTTAGGATATATTATTCTGTGGATCGAATGTACATTGGACAAAGAAATTGGATGAGTGGAATGGGCACCATAGTCCCCACGGAACAGAAAAAATAAGTGGAAGTGCTATGCAACAAAATTACTATGGGCACCGCTGTCGCCAAACTCACACAAACCCTTAATCTTATAATGCATTACAAAGACACAATTCGTTTCATTGGTAGTTATAAGTTTAGTCAAAATTAGACAACGTCACAGATTAGAAAATAAACCTTGAATTCTACGGTATAAGATTTATTTTACTTTAGCAGCAGAACGTATTTACGAGCTACACTCACCAAACATCAACTTGACGAGTCAATTCTGCTATTTGACCATAGATGGCGGTATTCTCAGTGCTCGCAAATTATAAACTTAATTTCCTTAGTCATATGATTGACATTCGCATAATAGGTCGCGGACCTACTCACTAAACATTTGACTGTCGAGTCAATTCCGCTACTTCACCATAGATGGCGGTATTCTCAGTGCTCGCAAATTATAAACTTAATTTCCTTAGTCATATGATTGACATTCGCGTGATAGGTCGCGACTCGACTAAGGCTGTACCAGGTAGCACAATGAACTACTTTGTCGATATCGATAGATATTTTGCCACAGATTGTCGGCGACGACGGAACCCTAGTATAAGGATATTTAGATCTAATTACACTCTTATTGGTTAGTTTATCTTAGTTTGTATCTATTTAGAGCATAGAAACACTTTTTATAGGAGTTTGGTAAGATCGTATTATTACGTAAGTTGAAAGTGTACTTTTTTGTTTATGGTCATTTTGTAGTAAAAACAGTACAAAAAGAAATGTTTAGGCCTAAAACTAGTTTTACCGCTTGTATTAGGGAAATAGGATAATTAGTTTTAGAGTTATTTACCTTTTTGTATAAGGAAAAATGTCTCTTGTTGAGTTTTGTTAGGTTTTAGTTTTAGGCACTTTTTTATTACT